>OX411255.1:2964500-5929000 GCA_948150575.1 Tinea pellionella | reverse complement strand
GCTAAATATAACATGTGTAGAACGCGTGAAGTGACCTTGTCGTGTTTCGGGATCAGTTTGAAAGTAGCCAGGTAGGAGGAGGAGTGTGTACTGTCAACCTGGATGGTGCACATTCGTATCCTCAAGTCGGCATAGCGGAGGCGACTACAGCCTACAAAGATTTCTCTGTAGTAACGGTTGTACTGATAAGAACGCCATGCCATGTCTATAACAGCGACTGGTGTCAGTAGCATTTGTCTTCGCTTATATTCTCAGTTCTGTGTCTTCGCTCATAGACAGCATCTAATACAATGTACTCAAGGAGAAATTATGTCAATTTGAACATACATTCCCTATTCACAAATGTAAATTGTTGACAGCTACTTGAATTTTCATTGAGAAAGTTAGTAACATTATTGTTAGACCCTTCTCATAACACCTACCTACATAGCGAAGACTAAACACTCCAAATCAATATTCTACGGTAGTTCAAAATAACAATTCTTGGCCAACGGGCTGTTCGATTTGACAATTGGCCAATATTTGTGTTTCGTATATCGACTACTAATGTATGAGTATGTTTAGATGATTTTCTTTACGTTTATTTTACTATTATTGAACTGAATTTACAATTAATTTGTTTTTAAGAGGCCAATGACATTAATAAACTAACTCATTATTATTCATTGATAAATTAAGGTTTATTTTCAGTTTTATAATCTACCTACATCATTCAAAAGTCTATTTTATTCGTTTTTTTTATTGTAGCTTGGCATATGGCAACACTCCGCCTGACGTTAAGCTAGAGTGCGGTCCATGAACGGAAACAATGGGGAAGGCTATTGCCAGTCCCTTATTTTTCGAGTTCATTATCAGCAACAAATATACATTTTTTACTGCCTACTTTAACAATAATTAATTGTCGCCATAATGCAACATAAATCTTGAAGACTTATGGTCAAGTTAAAAGGTAACAATCGGTCTCTTTGTTCATCGACAAGAAGGCTAGTAGACAATAAATAATAACGGACGATTCACGCAGTAAAAGTGGAAACAAACAATAGTAATAGTACGTTTATTTGATTTCATACTTTCCCTTATTTTTCGCTATTATTCAGTTGGAAGCAGGAGCCGTTACGAAGACAATTTAGTATTTATCACAAAAAGTAGTGCGGAGAAAACAATGTTTATGGTTTAAGTCGATCATGGGTCTATTAACCAAGTAATCAATGAATATTGTCATTTTTTTATAGTAGCTTGACATATAATAAATTGACAACTTCAGGCGGAGTTAAGCTAGATTGCGTTCCTTGAGCGAAAACAACTGCCTCCTTGGGCACCATATGTTGACAGTTCACATTCCTTTTATTATACCCGGCTACTCTCAAGCTAATCCCGAAACGCGGTCCCGTCACTGAGGTTCACTCCACATTTTCGAACTTTGTCTTTTAATTTGTCACAAGGAAAATTCACGAGCTATCAGACGAACTTTGAACCTCTCTAGAGCAGCAACTTTATTAACTACGCGTCAATTAAACGTAAACGGTTCTTGTCTCTAAGATATTTTCTTGCGGGTTTAATTTATTTACATTACATTCATTTATATAAATTGAAATGTCACGAATAATATGAATAATATTTTTGAAAAGAAAAATAAAAGGAAATCGTAAACTTTTCCAAGTATCCTAATTAACTCCTAATCTAAAAATAACTTAATGGATTGCTATAACATTTTATTAAACACATAAAGTCAATTCATTGTTAAAACTTCCAATTAATAGAAACATAAAATTAAACCTATCTATTTTCAATATTTCGCCTAACATTTTTAACTGACCCGACCATGACTTAGTTGCTCGTTGTACAAAATACTTGTATGACCTTACATTATAACATCAACAACAAATAAGCATTAAATAATTATTATTTAAAGTTCACTCTATCAAATAAACACCATAATTAATCATCACTATTATGTTAAAATTGATAAAAAAATCGTTAACAATTAATTTTTTTATTTAAAGTTTATCATGAGAAGCCTTCCTGTGGTATTAATTTTAGAAATGCTTAGTTGAAACAATATTTATTGAAATGTATCGATTTCTAATCTTAAATTATTACTTATTAAATTATGATTTTTATTTCTAATCAATACGCACATATAGGTCAATTTGTGTACTGCAGCGAGTTGTGCCTAACTTTAGAGCCGCCATAAACTATAACAGTAATATAAATCGAATCTAGCAATGTGAGAAATTGATAATTTTTAAATGAATTTAAACCAAACCCTGAAATGTAGTCTAAAATATACATATAACGAAGTAATAAAAAAAATACAAAAAAAAAAAACAAATATAATGTTTGGTTTAGACGTATGCATCTAGTAGACGTAGTGGGTATAATCCATACTCTTTGATCCTTTCACACTTGAAAGGCGTTTCAAATTGTTCATCTCTCATTAGTTCTTTATTCATACAACTTTTTAAATGTAATTAGCGAGTTCAACGACCTTGCATCTCATAATTTTGATCTCTTCCCAATTTTTTTGTTACATAAGGTTATTTTTTTTAAATTAGGCATAGTTTATGGATATTGCTTTTGTGACATCATTTCTGAAGATTGCCGCGCTTACTAATCCTTCCTTATGTTTTCCTTATTGGCTGATGTGCTTTGAATTACTATTGTATATATATTATCCTAGTTTATAACTTGGATAAGCAGATATAACAATAAGTTGAATAATAATAATTTATAAATAATGATTTTTGTAATGATTGCGTTTGATTTTGATTTTTCCGTATATTTTTCAGTTATTGTTTAATTTAAAATGTCCCTAGAGAGTAACTTAATGTTTTAAATTACCGTTACCATTCTTAGTTACATTAATGTTTTTGTTCATTAACCCGTTTGTCACATTATAACCTCTTTATGAATGTTTAAAGTAGTAATTTGTCACCCTAAACTGTACCGTTGAAATTCCCTAGATTATCCTAAAAAGTAGAAATAAAAGTTAATTACCGATTATGGTTTAAAATACAATGGTAACTGTTTGTTATTAACCTGTCAGGAAGTGTAACGTTATTCTTAGATAAAAGACGAGTTAAATACTCGATTGTTACCTTTTAAAAAAGAAGGTCCTCCAGGTTTTTTTTTCAGTGAATGTTACGCGATTTCTTCGCTAATTGTGAATTGATTTTAATAATTATTCTTTTGTTAAATTGCTTTCTCGAGAGAAGTTGTCCTATTTAAATTTGAAGAAAATATTCCATCTCTAGGAGTGGAAAATTAGGGGATGAATCTATTATTCAATTTCACCCACTTCCTGTTAGCCGATTTTAATAAAACTTAGTACATATGCGTAATTCAAATGTGATATCATATAATAAATATATTCATAGCTCTCGTTTGAAATATTTATTAGATTTTTCCCCTATTTTGTAACAACCGTTGCTCCAAGCTACGTTGTATCAGTTTGAAAATAACTACAATAATTTGCCTGTAGACATTTATCTGTGGTAGCAGTTATTTTAGCACTTAGACCCCACTCTAGCATGACACGGTCAATGGTCATATTTGGTACTATAAAAAACATTTTAACCTTTTTAATTAATGAATTTAAAGATTTATAAGGCGTTTCCAGTTTAATGATGTCACCTTTAAAGTTGAAATTGCAAAATGTTCGTTAACCCTTTATTTATACACATCAAATTAGTGCAATGTCTTAATAACAATAACAGATTACTTATGATACGTAATAATTAACACGTGTAAATGACAAACATCACTTAAACCGTTTTACTCGTAGATAACAAACAGTTAATTACTTCTTAACTTTTCTTTAGTAAATAATTACATTTTTTATCTACACACAAGTTTAAAAAAATTCAAATCTCCGCTTTGTTTATATTTTGACTGTATATATAGATGAGTCATTTTTATGCAAACACGTGACTTTACTACCACATGCCTCTTTCCATATTATTATTGTAAAATACATGAAGGAAATATAATATTTTTAGTTATGTTTATATTACTTATTCCCTGACTGTAGACATTTATATGTAGCAGTTGTCAAGGACCACAATCAAGATTTCAACGTCAGGCTTTCAACACAGGCTTTCAATACATGTACATTGTACATTATATGTACATTGTATAATATAATGTAGGTATATGAAAATTGACAATTTCTACATTTTAAGCATTCATTACTAAAACATCTTTCCAAATATTAGCAAAGCAACATCTGTGACCTCTGCCACCTTACAATAAAGTATTTAAAACGGCTAAGAAATATTGCAAGATTTAATTTTAATAAATTTAAATAAATTAATTGATAAAATTATCCTTAGACAGAATGACATATCAATTATAATACCTGATGACAACCGTAGTGCACTATATAACAGTGACATTCAATCAACAATCCAAACAATATGTAAATGGTGTGAGATAAATAAATTAAATATAAACATTAAAAAAACTAGTTATACACAATTTAGAAATATTAAATCTAATAAACCAAAACTAAAAATTGAATGTAAGGGTCAGACTATTAATGAGGTTTCGGTGACAAAATTTTTAGGAATCACAATAGATGAACACATTAGTTGGAAACCCCATGTTGATTACATATGCACAAAAATCGAACGCTTCACATATGTTTTAAAAAGACTGACATGTATTAGTGGCAAAGAGACAGCACTACTGGCGTACCATGGTTATGTAGTATCTGCATTAAGATATGGATTGCTTATGTGGGGCAACTGTGTTAACGTATCAAGGCTATTTCTGGTACAAAAGAAATGTATTAGAGCAATGTGCAGAGCGGGACCGATGGAATCTTGTCGGCCGTTATTTAAAAAAATGAATCTTTTGACATTGACATGTATGTATGTACTTGACATAAGCGTGTTTGTTAGAAATAATAATTACTTCTTCGATAAAAATGTAGTGCACCCAAGATTACGTCAGAGAGACCCCACAGAGTTGGCTATGTCAGTGAGTTCCAGTGCACTGTATAGATCAAACTGTCATTATATGGCAATCAAAATTTATAATAATTTGCCGATTGATATAAAGCTTTTGCCGAAAGAATGTTTTAAGAAAGTACTTTATAATTGATTGTCACAGAAATGTTTCTATAATGTACAAGAGTTTTTAGATCATAAGTATTGACTAAATTTAATTATATTGACATTAGATCCAGTAAATAAATAGATTTCATAGATTTGACATACTGGTAATAATAATAATTTCTTAATTGACATAGTAATTTAAATATATTGTTAATATACATACTATATTATTTGTATAAATAATATAGTATATTATATTATTTGTATAAATAATATTGTTTGTATAAAATTTTGCATGCCGCAAAATGTGGCGGAACATGTGGACAAATTGTTATTTAAGACCCTTTTACCATGTTTCATGCAATAAAGAATTTCATTTCATTTCATTTCATTTCATTTCAATGTCTTATATGTCTACAGAATGTGTTTAAATTTTATTCGCGCTCGATATGCTGTGTTTTAACAATCAATAAGATCTGTCAGCTGCCTATAGATTTGTCGATTTTATCGATCATTAATTAACTATCGGTAAACATTCAAGGCTAAAACCAAAAATCGTTAAAACCGATCCACAGTGACGATCGACAAAGATTCGATGTGGTATTTCGATCATACGTTGCTTATTAAACAATATTTACTCGATTTCGTTTGTACTACTGAACTTATATTATGAATTGAATTGAAATTATTATGCAGATTTCTCTTAATTTCTTTCTCTATAAAAAAAGATTACCTATTGCATTACACGTCCTACGTAATAGAAAGTAAAGTATATACTTTGGCGACAGTTGTAGTCTAGGGAACGAATATGCAAATGCGGAAATGACGTGTCCGTTCTTTGTGGGCGCGTTTGGTGTACAATTTATTAAAAGTGAAACTTGGTATCCCGCTGGGAATCAGGTGTGTGACACACCCTCCTTATTCATTTGTTTTTAAGCGAGACAACTGCTACCACAGCCTTCGTTATGCCGGCTCCATGAGGCAAATATTCACCATCCAGTTACATTCTAGCTAATCCTAAAACGCTACTAGGTCAACGGGACTGCAGACTGGACTTAGTTTTTACTTTAATATAAAATGATTTCGTTCTTAATGCAATACTTTTTTTATTTACCTAGACTCGTCAAGATTGATAGCAAATAAACTATGACAAATTAATATCGAAGCCGTTGCAACGTTAAATATGTGGTATATTAATTTATTTATTTAAATGTAATTTTTTCAACAAATTATACTTATCACTGATCTCCAATTACCATGATTATATCACTTTTTCCCCAACAACGCCTCCAACGAGCTTTGACTCGTGTTACTTTGACTAAAGATCCAAATGTTTTTTCTGTTTCGACTTTTTCCCCAGCAAACCTAAACTTATTCTAGCGGCTTTGCCTGAAATGAAAAATAAAATTAAAGAGGAAACACACGTCCGATGTCGGTTTAGCGATAAAGGTCGGAGGATTACCTAAAATTTGGTAATTGTTGCTGAAAATGGGAATTACTTTTCGTATTTCCATTAATTAAATTTTAATGCGTAAATGTAGATACGAGTAAGCGAAAATAATCGCAATAGTCACTTATCTATAATTACCTGTGTGTTGTAATATTTTATCTGTTAGTACAATCAGTTTGTAAGAGGCCGCTGAGAGAGGCTGTTGCATAGATTTTTATCAAATAGCTTATTACCGTTATTAAATAATATTACGAAAAATATTTTACTTTTATTCGTTACAAATTCCTAATTCTTGGAATATAATGTCAGTGTCTTATAAGTTATAATATGGCAAAAAGAATGGCAGACAGTTCGGTTATTAGCCCAGTCTGCCATCCAGGGGTAATACCACCACTTTCAACCTTGTCTGAAGACATTTGTTCTCATTCTGTTGTTCAGAAGCACTTCAGATTAACATTAGGCAGTGTGTGGTCTACTATAGCTCCTATAAAAAGTTCTTTATATTTTCTAGCTAACTCAACAAAATGTTTAACACAATCTTTAAACACTAGAGGAATACTTGTGGATGGATTTCTAAGAAGATCAATGAAGCTGTCACTTCCGTCTATTGTCCTTTACAGCATCTATAATAGACTCTAAAATAAACTCATCATTTGGTTAGTCTTGCCACTAATTGATTTAAAAAAACGTGGTTGAATTGATCGAAAAGTTATTAACGACAATTAAAAAAGAAAAGTTACAGAACCACGGCGACAAACATGGAAGGTCAGATTTATTTTCGCTTAATTTCAAAATAACAAATAAAGTATTAGGTAATAAAAAGCTAACTGCCTACCTCTGTATGTCACTTGTACTCAACAATAATATTAAATATTTTTCTCTTGGATTCCGATAATTAAATAGAACTACATACTATATGCTTTAAAACCAAACTACCAAACGCAAATCATAACTGAAAAATAGGCCCGAAATTGCAATGTTGCCTAGGGCCCGCTTTAGTCTTAGTCTGCTACTGTAAATGGAAAAGATGCTATTATAAAAAAAACGTATGAAGTAACAAAATGCAGGTCTTCATAGAGGCATTGTTTACAAATATTTCCCACATTCTTAATTATTATAACCCCACAAATACTATTAGTAGTACGAGTATTGTTGTGAACTAAATTCATCGTCTACCATTTAACCGTGATTCAGTAATTTCTCTTGATCTCAAAATAAATACAAATATATAATCTATTACAATAGCATAAAGTTGATAATTGTTTTCTGTGCAAATATAACACTAATAATTTAACAAGTTTATTCAAATTATTACATAAATTATGACAGAGAATGCTTTTTTAAATTGGTCGGTTTCAATAATTAACATTATCTTGATAATACCAAAAACAATAACTCCAGATTTGACCCCGAAGTATTGATTTGATCGATTTGTTATTAAATTCACTGGGTTAAATTATAACAGTTATTTGTAAGAATTTTCCTTAGATGAATTATTAAGATTTTTTTTTGGTAAAATAACGCAAAACAAAAGACACAGCTTTCTTTACTAAAAATTCCATTCATGTTTGTAATACTGTAAAAATGTCTGCAACAAATAAACTTGTTAATTACATCAATTTCTTTGGAAGTAGCCAGGTACCTATAGCGAGAGGAGTGTGCGATGGATGTAGGCGACCACTGCCTATAGAAGTTAACTAGTTTTTTGGGCGCGCTTCGCGGCGCTGAAAAAGTTTTTTTTCGGGTAGTTTTGAAAAAAAAAAATTTTTGAAAAAACGAATTATAGATTTCGATATTAGAGGGCATTCCCTACAACCTTTGTTTTGGGAGTTTGGCCCTATCTCGTTCCGTTTCCGAGATATCGGCATCGCTTCCGGTCCAAAGTCCACTTCCGGTCAAAGTCGAGGTTTTCCTGGGGTCGCATGGGCCTCCTCTATACAACCCAAAGAGAATCATCTCTCTAACCCCCCGACAAGTGCTTCATAATATATGTCAGTCAGTCAGTCAGTCAGTGGTAATCGAGCTTTATATAATATGACTAGTTTTTTGGGCGCGCTTCGCGGCGCTGAAAAAGTTTTTTTCGGGTAGTTTTGAAAAAAATTGTTTTTTTTGAAAAAACAAATTATGGATTTCGATATTAGAGGGCATTCCCTACGACTTTTGTTCCGGCACTTGTGCCCTATCTCGTTCCGTTTCCGAGATATCGGCATCGCTTCCGGTCCAGAGTCCGCTTCCGGTCAAAGTCGAGGTTTTTCCGGGGTCACGGGACAGCCCCCTACACGCCCCAAAAAGAATCATCTCTCTAACCCCCCGGCAAGTGCTTCATAATATATGTCAGTCAGTCAGTCAGTCAGTCAGTGGTAATCGAGCTTTATATAATATAACTAGTTTTTTGGGCGCGCTTCGCGGCGCTGAAAAAGTTTTATTCGGGGAATTTTTTTTTTTGAAAAAACAATTTATGGATTTCGATATTAGAGGGCATTCCCTACGACTTTTGTTCCGGCACTTGTGCCCTATCTCGTTCCGTTTCCGAGATATCGGCATCGCTTCCGGTCCAGAGTCCGCTTCCGGTCAAAGTCGAGGTTTTCCCGGGGTCACGGGACCGCCCCCTACACGCCCCAAAAAGAATCATCTCTCTAACCCCCCGGCAAGTGCTTCATAATATATGTCAGTGAGTCAGTGAGTCAGTCAGTGGTAATCGAGCTGTATATAATATAACTAGCTGTTGGGTAAAAGCCGCGGGCGCAAGCGGCCCGCGGAGGCCCTTTTTGTCGTAAAACGTATTAGATCGAATAGATTTTAGGCAGTTTTGAAAATATTTAGCTCGCCATCTAAAAGCGTTTACGTTTCTGAACAAAATTGGTCTTTACACGGTGACGCTAACGTATCTACTTTTCGAGATATGGCGATTTTAAAAAATTTAAAAAAAAACAAAATTTAAAAAAAAATTAGTGCAGGTCATACTGAACAAAATTGGTCTTTACACGGTGACGCTAACGTATCTACTTTTCGAGATATGGCGATTTTAAAAAATTTAAAAAAAGTAGTGCTAGTCATACTGAACAATATTGGTCTTTACACGGTGACGCTAACGTATGTACTTTTTGAGTAATAGCTATTTTAGAAAATTAAAAAAAAAAAAAGCAAATAGTGCTGGTCATACTGAACAATATTGATCTTTACACGGTGACGCTAACGTATCTACTTTTCGAGATATGAAGATTTTAAAAAATTAAAAAAAAAAAAAAAAAAAATTAAAAAAAAAAAGTGCTGGTCACACAGAACAAAATTGGTCTTTACACGGTGACGCTAACGTATCAACTTTTCGAGATATGGCGATTTTAAAAAATTTAAAAAAAAACAAATGTTTAAAAAAAAATTAGTGCTGGTCATACTGAACAATATTGGTCTTTACACGGTGACGCTAACGTATCTACTTTTCGAGATATGGCGATTTTAAAAAATTAAAAAAAAAACAAAAATTTAAAAAAAAAATAGTGCTGGTCATACTGAACAATATTGGTCTTTACACGGTGACGCTAACGTATCTACTTTTCGAGATATGAAGATTTTAAAAAATTAAAAAAAAAACTAAAACAAAAATTTAAAAAAATAGTGCTGGTCACACTGAACAAAATTGTTCTTTACATGGTTACTCTGACGTATCTACTTCTTGAGATATTTAAAAGAAAGCCCGCCGCGCGGAGCAAATTCGATGTTCACGCGGCCGCGCTCACCGTCCGACTGACCGAGGTAAAGCCGTTTCGATCGTTCGTCCCGAAAACGCGGCCGTATGCAGACTTTTCTCTCCGCACCTCTCGCTCTCGCCTCATGCACCGACTGATGGAAAAGAACGAGATGGAAGTATCATCGAGGGCCGACCGATTTGTATGGGAATTTTTTTATTGCCCGATCTTGAAAATTTTTTTTTTGATTTCGCCATAAGACGACATTCTCTACAACTTTCTCTTCGGGGTGACTGCCCCGACTCGCCCCGTTTCCGAGATATCGCTACCACTTCCGGTCCAGAATCGACTTCCGGTCAAAGTCGTATTTTTCTCGACGGTTTTGGGACGCCCTCTATACGACTCAAAAAACCGCTACCCTCCACTATACCGGCAAGTGCGAAATAATTGATGTCAGTCAGTGAGTGAGTGAGTGGTATTGCAGCTATATATTAGTATAATTCGCGGCGCTGAAAAAGTTTTTTTCGGGTAGTTTTGAAAAAAAATTTTTTTTTGAATAAACAAATTATGGATTTCGATATTAGAGGGCATTCCCTACGACTTTTCTTCCGGCACTTGTGCCCTATCTCGTTTCGTTTCTGAGATATCGGCATCGCTTCCGGTCCAGAGTCCACTTCCGGTCAAAGTCGAGGTTTTCCTGGGGTCGCGGGAACGCCCTCTACACGCCCCAAAAAGAATCATCTCTCTAACCCCCCGGCAAGTGCTTCATAATATATGTCAGTCAGTGAGTCAGTCAGTGGTAATCGAGCTGTATATAATATAAAACTAGTTTTTTGGGCGCGCTTCGCGGCGCTGAAAAAGTTTTTTTTCGGGTAGTTTTGAAAAAAAAATTTTTTTTGCAAAAACAAATTATGGATATCAAAATTAGAGGGCATTCCCTATGACCTTTGTTCCGGCACTTGTATCCTATCTCGTTCCGTTTCCGAGATATCGGCATCACTTCCGGTCCAGAGTCCACTTCCGGTCAAAGTCGAGGTTTTCCTGAGGTCGCAGGAACGCCCTCTACACGCCTCAAAAAGAATCATCTCTCTAACCCCCCGGCAAGTGCTTCATAATATATGTCAGTGAGTCAGTCAGTCAGTGGTAATCGAGCTTTATATAATATGATAAACCGCACTCTAGCTTTACATCACGCGGAGTGTTGTCATATGCCGAGCTACAATTTTAAAAAATCGTAAATAATAAAATAATAAAAAATATTTAAATCCGAAGCGTAATTCTGCAATAAGTAGGAAAATTGTTAATTAACCAGTAAATTACCGGTTTTACTGTCTAATCATCATAAAAATTAATAGATGGTACTCGACAACAGGCAGTATATTTTGTTTAGTACATTAAGATAGTTTTGTCGTAAAAATTAAATTGTTAAACTTAAATAATAAGTAACTAAGTAAGTCGATTTAATTTTCGTTTCATTTTAATATTTTATACATTTTTTAAATATTAAAAGATCCGTATATTTTTACCTAATTCGTCATATGTCCGATCTTCGAAGGATATCTCATTGCATAATTAAATTTTTAGCCACATTTAATAAAAATTTCACCAAAGCTTATTCTGAATGTTAAGGACTGTTAAATAATAAAATGTAAAATAATCTCAATAATTAATACAACGTCAATTGATATGTTTTTTTCCCCCAATCGTTAGTCCCCACCCAAAGTGAAATATTAAATACAAGCTAATTAACAATTAGTTAAGAATTCAAGCTTTACTTAAAATTTTCGTGGAACCATGCCTTTCCTTAGATATAGGTAACATTGTAAGATAATTTTACTATCTAAGTATACCGGCTCCTTCGATAATTAATAAGTAATGAAGAGTAAGTTATTAAAATTGTTATAGACAATTTAATTTATGTTAAACGTAAGCGAATAAACTTGTACTTATAATCAATAGTAACCCCTTGACCTGATAACGACAAACTTCGTAATTAATTTATAATAAACAAATATCAAAAGTGATCAAGTTGTACGGACGTCAGAAAAAATAAATTATCTAGGAAAATAGAAAAATGTTCGCTTTAAAATTATGTACTGATAAAGATTTTGCTAGTTTGATTTTGGGACTCGGTAATTGAACACTGAATTGGATATTTTGTAAAATAAATAAAAATTGTGTCAATGTCAATTGTTTGTGTTTATATTAAGCAAATATGGAAGGATTGTGGATAAATAAAACTTTTATTTTTAAAAAAGGTAAGCATAGAGCTTCATCTAACAATAAACATATTTAGGGAACGAGTGCGTTAATTTTTCTGTAGCTTTTGTTAAAGGTGTTTTGTTTGATTTTTTAGTTTCGTTTTAACCTCTAAAATACGACCTTTATGTTTGGAATTTTTTTATTATAAAAATATTATTTTCGCAAGTTCTATGCCCACTTTTTGTAAGTACTGTGACGACCCAGGTTCTATATAGGTATCTGTCGAAACAAATATTTATCTAAAAGTAAATATTTCTGGTCTGAGTGTTTATGTTTGTGTTGTCCTCGTCCTGATGTCCGTAACACGTGGTATACTAGTTTGGAATCTACACATTGAGTTATTTATATAAAAATGTATAGAAATTGTTTCGTAGTAATGCGTATAATTATTTTCACCATTTTATTAATAGATATAGGAAGTAAGGTTATTTTCGTAAAGTTTTTTTAAACACTTTAAAGTAAGAAAGTAAACGAAGCAAATCCAATATAAATAAAGCATGTCATGTGCAGCAGGTGCTTCCTGTAAACGGAATCACTGGAAGATATCTAGTTCACTCACTGTGAATACAGAGGGGGATCCTTCCGTTTAATTTTAACTACTATAGTGTGACGAATCATAATTTAAAACTGTAGAATTTAAAACTTATTTTGACTTCAATGAAATTTAATTTAAAATATTTATTTTAGATTTAGATTAAAGTTATTATTTATGTCAGACATGTGACCTGATATTTAACTGAAGTGCAAGCAATAGAAGGTCCATAAAATTAACCTATGCTAAATCGAAAACCATTTCGAGATATCCCTTTTATTAGGCACTATAAGATATTTAGAGCTGTGTTAAAAAAAATATATGTGTAATGTATTGGTATAAAAATAATATAATATAAATAAGGTAGATGTATATTTGAATGAAAAATAAATGATTCAGTTGACAACCTACTGCCTTGTTTAATTGACGTCCCAATTGGCGACGAGGCTATCGGTCTTTCGTTATTTTAATATTATATTTGTGATCGCGTACGTATTGGTGCTGTCAAGATGCCTATCGGAAAAATTGAACCGTTTCACATTGCGTCAAGACAATGGCCCGCTTACGTGCGTCGAGTGAAACAATATATACAATTAAATGAAATAAAAGAGGAATTGACGGTAGCTTTATTAGTAACTGTCGTTGGCGAAGAAACGTACGAATTGATGTGCGACCTATGCGCCCCCGATCATCCAGAACAGAAGACCTTCGATGACCTGGTGAAAGTCGTAGAAGACCATCTCGAACCCCAACGCTCGGAAATAGCCGAGCGTCACGTGTTTCGTCTGAGACGACAAAAAGGAGGAGAATCTCTCAACGATTACTTGCAAAGCTTAAAGCATTTAGCGGCCACGTGCAACTTTAAGTCGAACCTGGAAGAGAATCTTCGGGACCAATTCGTCTCCGGGTTGGCGAGTGACGACATGAGGTCGCGGCTGTTCGCAGAGAAGGAATTGCAGTATAATAAGGCAGTGGAGTTAGCTCTGGCGCTGGAGGCCGCGGAGAAACATGCCGAGACGAGCGGGGGAGCCTCGGGGGCTCGCATGTCGGCCGGGGCGGTGTTGAGCGGCGGCAGCGTGTGCGCGACGGGTGCGACGAGCGCGGCGGGCGAGGGCCTGCATGCCGTGAGCGGGACGCGCGGTTCCTGCTGGAGATGCGGCAAGCCTCACCATCCGGATAAGTGTCGTTTCAAACAATATTCGTGTGACAAGTGTCAACAAAAGGGTCACTTAAAGGTGATGTGTAAAAAATGGCCTGTTAGTGGTAAAAATAGTGGTCAAAGACGGCATAATTTTATTGAAAACGATTCCGATAGTGATATGTACAGTATGCGGGTGAGTGCGCGGGGTGATAACCCTTATTTTGTAAAAGCAAAGGTGGACAATATTTGTTTAAAATTTGAGTTAGATACGGGAAGTAAAATTTCGGCAATAAATGATGTGGATTTTAATAAAATGTTTAGTCATAAGTGTCTTAATGTAGATAATATAAAATTAATATCTTATTCGGGTTCTCGAATCGATACCTTAGGATTTATCACTGTTAGTGTGACAATAGAGGATAAAACTATTGATAACTTGTCATTGTATGTTATTAAGAACGGCGGTCCGCCACTATTAGGTAGATTATGGATGAGGCAATTTAATATTAATGAATTAAATATAAACAACATCGCCTCATATCCTAGTATTTTTGTTAATTGTGATAAGTCTAAGGATCGAATTGTGAATCAATTAATGACTGATTTCCCAGAAGTATTTACTGATCAATTAGGCACTTGTAAAAAATCAATAAGCTTGCAACTTAGTAATACTGAACCGATTTATTTGCGCGCCCGGCCTGTTCCGTTAGCATTGCGGGGGGCTGTCGAGTGTGAACTTAATAGGTTAGTGCGAGAAGGTTCTATTTATCGCGTGGAACATTCAGAGTATGGTACGCCTATAGTGCCAGTAATAAAAAAATCGGGCGAAATCAGGATATGCGGAGATTATAAAATGACAATTAATCCCAAATTAAAAAGAGATTATTACCCGTTGCCGCGGATCGATGAACTGTTCGCATCATTAAGTGGCGGACAAGAATACTCAAAAATAGATTTAACGCGCGCGTACATGCAGGTACCACTTCACGAGGACTCTCAAAAATACACAGCTATATCTACACATATCGGAAATTTTGCGTACAGTCGTACGCCATATGGTTTATCTTGCGTACCGGAGAAATTCCAAAAGCTGATGGAGGAGACTCTGTGCGGGCTCTCAGCTACGGTGTTCCTTGACGACATATGCATCACGGGTCGTAGTAGGGACGAACATGTTAATAATATACGCGCGGTACTCAATAGACTCAAAATTATGGGGCTTACGGTAAAAATAGAAAAATGTTCATTTTTGCAAAATAGTGTGTCGTATCTCGGATTTATCATCGACAAGAACGGTTTACATCCCGACCCGAGCAAAGTACAGGCTATAGAGAAAGCTCCTACACCTCAGAACGTCACACAGTTACGAGCATTTCTAGGACTATTAAATTATTATTGTAAATTTTTGCCTAATCTCAGTACTATGTTACATCCTTTACATTTATTATTTAAAAAAAATAGCGTGTGGCAGTGGACCGAAGCTTGCGAGTTAGCATTCGTCAACGTTAAAAAGTGTCTATTGAGTGATCGTGTTCTTGCGCATTATGAGCCAAATATAGACGTGGTGGTATCAGTCGATAGCAGTTCATACGGTATCGGCGCAGTGCTGGCACACAAGTACCCGGACGGCAGCGAGCGGCCGGTCAGCTGCGCTTCGCGCACACTCAACGAAGCCGAACAAAATTACAGCCAGTTGGATAAGGAAGCCCTCGCAATTTTTTATGGGGTGATAAAACACCACCAGTACTTATACGGACGACAGTTTACTTTACGCACAGATCATAAACCCTTAACATATATATTTGGACCTAAAGGCGGCATTCCACAGACGGCCGCGAGTAGGTTACAACGGTGGGCGGCGAAGTTGGCCGCGTATGACTTCACGATTGAATATGTCAGCTCGTCGAACAACAGTAACGCAGACGCCCTGTCGCGATTACCATTAATTACATGTAAACAATCGCTCGAAGTAGGTACGGAGGTACATTATCTTAATTTTGTTGAAAATACGGTACCAATTAATTGTAAAGACATTGCGTTCGAAACGCGCCAAGACACAATATTGAGTAAAATTTATGGTTATATTATGTTCAACTGGCCCTCTAAAATTGAAACAGAAGAGATTAAACCGTTCTATTACAGACGTGCGGATTTATGTATCGAACACGGGTGTATAATTTATAAATATCGAGTAGTAGTACCGAGTAAACTACAGAGTCGGGTGTTGGCGGAAATTCACGACGGTCATCTTGGCATTGTTAAAATGAAATCTATAGCGAGAAATTATGTATATTGGCCATCTATCGACAAAGATATCGAAGAATTATGTCGCGAGTGCGGGGCTTGTAGGCAAGTTCGAGACGCCCCCCCTCATGCGTCCCTCCACCCCTGGGAATTCACCTCCGAGCCGTGGATGCGTTTGCACGCCGATTTCGCACAATTCGGAGGTCGTTATTATTTAATTATTATAGATTCGCATTCAAAGTGGCTAGAAGTCGAACAAATTAATAAAATTACAGCAAAAGAAACAATTAATATTTTAAGATGTTTATTTTCTAAGTTCGGTTTTCCTGTACAACTCGTCACTGATAACGGACCCCCTTTTAGTAGTTCGGAGTTTAACGAATTTTGCGCGAAAAATATGGTTAAACATATTACGTCATCGCCACACCGACCTCAGGCGAACGGGGCGGCTGAAAATGCTGTAAAAACTGTTAAAAAGACGTTAAAAAGAGCCGTTTATGAGCAGGTGGATTTACCGTTGGCATTGAATAAATTTTTATTTCAATACAGAAATTGTGAACACGCCACTACGGGAAAGTCGCCGGCCGTAGCCATGTTAGGACGACGTTTACGCGGGCGATTAGATGCACTCCGCCCGCGCACTGCTGATGTGGTGTGTTCGGCACAACAAAGACAAATCACGGCCGCTGGCGGAGTTACAAATAAACAATTAAAAATTGGTGACACGGTCTTAGCTAGGGATTATTCGGTTAATAACTCTAAGTGGACCGAGGGTCGCATCGCTTCACAGACCGGGCCCGTTTCATATAAGGTTGATGTAGGAGACGGTACGCAGTGGAGACGTCACTCCGATCAACTCCTTCCAGTATCTCGGGCTCGATATTCATTATCATGTACCGGAAATAAAATGAGTAAATCGGATGTGCAAAGCCCCACCGTGTCGAGTAAAAATACATCTTTAATTTCTAATAGTGGAGGGGAAGGTAATGATGAGAGTTTTAGTGACGACCTCTTTGAATCGCCTTTAGTCTCATCAGAGTCGGTGGAATCGAGTCCGAGCTCCCCACCAATCACGGATAGGGCCAGGCGTGCATTATTGCGAGAACAAAGAAAAATAAATTATAAAGGTGACTAAATAGTAATATTTAAAATAATAGGTATCATTTCAGTTTATGAACTATATATCAATTTGTGTATTTCATTTTTCATTACTTTTTATAAATAGTTTAATATATTTTCTATAAATAGGTCAAACACTTAATCATCTAATTAAAGTTTGTATGTATGTTTTGTTGTTAACCAGATTGAACCATTATATTTTGTTATTGCTATCTATAAGTTTGTTTTGTTAACTTATTGATGATAATAGATTTAAGTTGGGGGTGGTGTAATGTATTGGTATAAAAATAATATAATATAAATAAGGTAGATGTATATTTGAATGAAAAATAAATGATTCAGTTGACAACCTACTGCCTTGTTTAATTGACGTCCCAATATGTAACACGCGATCGTTCTTATTAGTGCCAACACAAATTAAAGTAGAATAGAATTTAACATAACGGCGGTACTACTAACCTAACCAATTTCATTGTCACCTCATAGTTTTCGTATTTTTTTCTTTGTATTTTAAACCAATAAGATAAAAGCAAATATAAAAATTTATTAATTGATCTAAAAAATATAGTATAAAACATAGGGTTATTATTTGAACCTTCCCAATTACATAGGCATGTAAGTGTTAACACAGATTAAACACTTCACAAACAACACAAACAAACAACAACATCAACAAACACTACATAGAGCGGCTGTGGTCTAGCGGTAAGACGCGTGAACTCACGATCATGAGACCCGTGCTCGAACCTCGCTAATTCTGACCGGTACCAATATAACTTTTTTATAAGTACTTTGGTCGCTCAGTGCCTATAGGCACTATTAAAGCTGGTAGGCAGATGATGGTTAATTGTCCAGTCTGCCGTCCTGGGGTAGTACCGCCACTTTCTAATGTAATACTCGTGAAGTGACCTTGTCGCGTTTCGGGTATAGTTTCAAAGTAGCCAGGTATAACGAGAGGAGTGTGCACTGTCAATCTAGATGGTACATACTCGTCTTCTCAAGGCGGCATAGTGGAGGCGACTGCCATTCATGGACCGTACTCTAGCTTTGTATCAGACGGAGTGTTGTCACATGCCGAGCTATAAATACCAAAAAATGACGAATTGCCTCCGTGGAGAGAGGGTCTTAATAAGGATTTGTACAATATATTTTTATTTCCTAGAATTTAACGATACAATTACAATTGTTAATAACAATGAAAATAAACATTGTAACAATGCGTATTATTTTCATTTGAGACAAATCTTAAACATAAATAATAAACATCATTCATTGGCAAGTGCTAACCGAAGTACCTACACTTTAAGTATAGAGACCCCGTTTGACCTTTAAACTTTGACCTGTTAGTTGTACCTATTATATACACTTTTTTATAAAACTAATTTCAATTAAATATACTTAAATAGTGTATTTATCAATTAGTGAATAAATATACACTTATTATTATGTATTTATAAAGGGTAAAGGGTCAAAACCTATGCATTAAACAAGAGCTTCCGTTACAAGTCGGCCTTGCGCACGCGCTTTGCTACTTTGTTGTTTAACAACATTCTGTTCAGCTTCGTATATCAAGCATTTGTATTGCTAGAAAGCGTCCCACGAATGGCACGAATAGTGTCACCAGTACAGGAAACTTTGTATGAGGAACAAGTAACAATAAATATGAACAACCTCTTTAATAGAAATTGAGGACGAAAATGGGTTTGGTTAATACAAAAAGTGGCGGGCAAACTGATTATGGTTATTAGCCCAATCAAGTACTGGGTTGAAAGTTAGGTGACAAAGTCACGTTTTAGGCGTAGCATGACCAATGCCGGATATAACAAGAGGAGTATGTCCTATCAATGGATAATGCACATTCATCTGCGTGGGCCGGCATAGTGGAAGCGACTACTACTTGCAGACATTTCTCTTAGCAATTGTTTATGCTCGTGAACCGCATCCTGACTTTGCATCGGATGAAGTATGGTCACATTGCCAGCTAATATTAAAATTATTATTAAACTTAAAACTTTTATTCAATGTTTGTAAAAAAAAAGGTCAAAGATCACATTAAAAATATTTTCAAAGGTCAAAAGCCATCTCCCGCTTCTTTAGTATATTATAACAATTATTTAAAGTATAATAAATAATTTGCAATTCTTTATTAATCAAGTTTATCGTTTCCTTGTTGCAGGGCTGCTTTCAGAGAGATATAATGTGATCGTCGGCGCGGGCGCAAGACCACGCGCGTTTTGCTTCAAGGTAAGTTACTATATAATAAAGTACATTTATTTAATACAAAATCCTCACGATAAAATACAAAATTAGTAAACATACATCTTCAAATAAAAAAGTAAGAGGGCAATCATAATTTCTCGTCGCTATAATAAAATTTATCACGGATAATTTTATTTCAATTTTATACATTCTGTCTTAATCAGCGGCACTAAAAATTTTCTCAATGCAAGATTTCACATGGTAATAAATAAGATGGCCAATGCTTAATGAATGTAGGGGCAGGTGACCTTTAGAGGAACGACTCCGCCTTGAATATTTTTATTGTCCTACACGCGAACACTGCAACGCTGCACCCAGTCTGACCATGAAATCGTGCGTGATATATTTGTTATTCCACATCGAAAATTAGTCGTCTCCGTGTACGCTTCCGTCGACATTTCCCAAAATACGATGCGCTATTCTGAACACATCACGCTGCACCAGACAGTTTCGATTTCGCAACGACTTTTGGGAATACCATGGCCGTTAACAGTTACTCATACGCGTATAATTATAAATATTAAGGCCCTTTTAACTCTTCAAATATTAAGCGAACTCTCCAGTTAATACGTTTTCAAATAACACCGTAAAAGCTTCCGAAAAAAGGTCGGCATGTATATAATTAAGTTGTTTGTATTTAAGAACTAAAGGGAGATGGATGGGGTTCCTTTATAAATAAATTTACAAACGGCGGGTGTATTCTACGTCTTGCATGTCGAGAAGCCGAAACACATTACTATAAAATTAGAAGGACTTTTTAGCTCCGTATATGACAATACTCGCCCTGATATTAAACTTAAGTGCGATCTATGAATGAAAACAAATATATTAGTAGTCGCCATCCAAGTTGCCAGTACAAACTCCTCTCTTTACTTTCGACTGATCCCGAAACGCGGCTACAGTCGCTTATGGTCATTACGGCAATTGAAAGTGGAGGTACTACCCTAGGATGGCAAACTGGGCTGATAACAATCATGAAAAAAAAACATATTTTACAATACTGTAAATTAACACGCTTAATTAAAGTACACTCTCTCTCTCCTCGCCGGTCCCTCATTGTTGAGGATCGTGACTCCTGGTGGCTCGCTCAATTAGATGTCTCCATCGGCTGCGACTGCTTGCCTGATGGAGAGCTTTATAGACCGGCATCTCCAGACAAATGGAAACCTGGTCTGTCCAGCGGCTTGGGCTTCTACCGCGCGGTCTTCTGCCATCAACCTTCCTTGTCACCACAAGCCTCTCCAGATTGTCGCCATCCTTGCGCGCTATGTGGCCGAAGTACTTCAGGATGCGGCGCATACAAAGCGATGACAGTCGCGGTTGATTTTCAATGCCCAATTCCGACAGAACAGAAGCATTTGTCCGGTTTTTACTTTTTTTACGGTTTTTAATTAAAGTACAAATGATGTAATTTGAAACTACACCACTTACTTTAACTTATTTTAACTTATAAAATGACATTTTCGCATATGTATTGGTAAACCAAAGGACGATCCCTTAATTTTTCTCAATAATTTATATAAATTATACCTTAAGTAGCACATTAAACAACCGAAAAAAAAACTGGCACAACAAACAATTTGTATGAAAATCGTGTTAAAAGCTATATAAAAATGTTAAGAAGATACAGTAAAAGTTAAGAATAACCATTTCGGTTAGTGTAGTTAAGTCATTAGATGTCGTACTCGACCTCGACTGCCTCGAACTGGGCAATGATAGTGAAAATGTCGCGGCACTAGTTTTGGCTTACTAGGCCGAATATACTTATTAAATATTTAGAGCCGGTGTATCAACTACTTTTACCATTTACTCGATAATTAATCGATGGTATTTTATTTAGGTATTAATTTATAAATGTATGAAGGGTTTTATTAATAATTCACATTCATTTAACAATATTTTATCATAATGACTTCTTTAATTATACCCGTATAATCTATAGTTATATAGAGACAGTTGTACTACAAATCTGTAATAAGGTATTTGAAATAACAGCCCTAAATCTGCGAGCATTTTAACGACATACCTACTTGTCTCAAACCGTAACCAAAGAACATAAAAACAAAATTTGCTATTACGTCGCATAACTTTCTTCCATTGCTCGTCCCACGTCAGTGATTTGCAAATTATATATTTCGCAAACAGAAATTACATATTCTTATAGGCTTCATTGTTATTGTACATATTTATAATAAATTCATATACAATACTGCGCGACATGTATGGGAGCTCGCCTGGCATGATTGTAAAGGCACCATGGTAAGTGGAGATCCATTAGCGCCGATGGCTGAATAATCTCAGTAAAAGCAATAAAGCGATGGTACCACTACCTCAGTAGGCAGACAAGACTGTCAGCAAACGGGGCTAGCCTCCATCGTCTACCTACCATTCTTAATATCTTTATTTATTTATAGGAAACCAACGACTAATATAACATATAGCGATATGGTAGGTAACAAACTTTAATAATTATACCGAAATATTTATACATATATCAACCTATAATATAAACGCTTATACTTACTTTACATTAATTAATTTTAAAGATACCTAGGGATATTTTACGTGACGAAAAAAGGACTTTATATATAAGTAAGTCATATGTTAAAATATGGTAATTAAAAGATGGACATTACATGTTCAAGCGTGACCGACAACATGAAGTAACAAATTAGCAACGACTTTAACGGTGTATGGTATTGAGGAAGGCTTTGTCTTTTGTACTATATACCAGTAACGCTCGTAATTTACAAACCACAATAAACTGTTATGTTACCGTTCTTCACAAAGATATTACTTAACTGGTCAAAGAAAATCTATAGTAATATAAATTCGAAAGTAACTCTAGTTTATTTGTTGCTTTTTACGCTTGAAACGCTGGATAGATTTCCATTTAATTTAGGAGATATATTCAATCCTGTAGACATAAACTACCCTTTGAAACTTGGCTTACAGTGTACTCGAAACAATAATCAGAGCAGCCGTGGTCTAGCGGTAAGACGCGTGAACTCACGATCGATGAGACCCGTGTTCGAACCTCGCTAATCCTAACCGGTACCAATTACCAACCGGTAACTTAACAATTAAAAGAGTGGTAGGCAGACTGATGATAGTTATTTCTCCAGTCTACGGTCCTGGGGAAGTACTACCACTTTCGAATGTAACACCCGTAAAGTGGCCTTGTCGCGTTTCGGGAATAGTTTGAAAGTAGCCAGGTATAGCGAGAGGAATGTGCACTGTCAATCTAGATGGTGCGTGCTCGTCTCCTCAAGCCGGCACAGTGGAGGCGACTGCTGCCCGCACACAACGTTGTTTCTATTCTAGACCGCACTCTGGCTTTACATCAGGCGGAGTGTTGTCGCATGCCGAGCTACAATAAAAAAAACGCGACTTGGTTACTACACTACTAGGACTCTAGTCTACTCACCGCTCTTAAATACATAAATAATTATAAAATGTTATTGTTTGTCTTTAAAAGTTTATAAGAATAAACGTAAAAAACAGATGCGCACGATAAATTACCTCCATATTAGCCACGCGACGAAGATGCTTCCGCGTACGCCACACGGTGTTTGCGACGCCAATCGAATTGCCAGATGCTACAATTGAGATCGCGGGGTCAATAGCCACTGAATTATATTTTCTGAACGGTGATTTATGTCTTATAGAAGGGTCAAGGAAAAGATATCATTTTTAAAGTTCAAGTAGAACCAATGTTTAGGTGAGAGTTATTCAAAGATTTGTTAATTAAAAAAAGGTTGGTAGAACCTTGAAAATTAGGACCTTCATTTTTCTTTTAAACACTAGTTGTTACCCGCAACTTCCTATGCGTTTAGTTAATATTATGCATTTAGCTTGAGAATTGACAGGTTTTTCATACAAACTTTCATGCCCTATTTCACCCCCCAAGGAATACTTACACAAGAACCCTGAAATTCATGAGCAATTCTTTATTTCTTACCAAAAGTCTAAATATAAATTTTCATATCCCTAAGTTGATTATTTCATAATGCCAACAATCGCCCTCCTCGTCAGATTTTATCGAAATCTGTTCAGCGGCTTAACAAACAAACAGAGTAACTTTCACATTTATAATATTTGTACAAAGTATAGATTCGAAATAAACTAGGTAATGTTATTATAATTAGTTTTCTGTTAGGCAATAGTATATACATTTAACATAAGAATAACTAGGGTATAAACCACGGTCTACTTAAAAGTAGATCACTCCTATTTCCACGAGTAAAAAAAACTGAAAATGTCACTGTTGAGAAATCAAACAAAAACACAAATTGTGGCAAACAGCACGTGCACGCCTTTGTCGGCTGTTCAAATTGTTGGCATACTACGAGATACTAACGAAGTTTGCGTGACAACAGATAATGATCGTGGAAGTGAACAACCACTAAGTGGGTATACTCGTTGGATTTAATTTAAAATGATGATGTACCTGCACTATAAATACATGTAAATAAGGGACGATTTGTAGATATGGAGTGGAAAAGGAGGTAGGCAGACTGATGATAGTATTAGCCCAGTCTGTCGTCCTGTGTGTGCGGTAAGAGTCAGGTATAATGGGACGCACACTTCACTATCAACCTGGACGAAGCACATTCTTTTCCTTGAGCCGCCAATACGGAGCTGACCGCTGTCTGCAGACGTTTTTCTGTAGTTAGTCACCGCCATTCATAAATGGTTCTCTAGGTTAATATCAGGCGGAGTGTGGCCACATGCTATAGTTTATTAATAAAAATATATATGAACTGATGGGATGTACCCAGTAACTAATTTAATTCCATGTCTTTCACTTAATAATTTCGTAAGTAAACACGTGCATTTCTTACTAACATTCCAAAATATTAGTCACAAAAAAACGGACACTTATCTCATTCAACTCTTTCTTTCAAATCTTTAATCCAATAAGACGGATAGAGAGGCTGATATGCGTGATGAGAAACCGAAATAATTCAACATCCATTAGCATCGACAACTCAATAATGGGGATCAAAATACATATAATTTAAAATGAGTTAAAAGTGAAGGTTCGAAAAATTATCTCGCTTTCACTTTCTCGAATGACAAAGGGCTTCAAGGTCGAAATCTTAAGTTATTTAGGGCATTCAAGTTTTAAATGCATTATTCTCTTGTGTAATCAACTAATGCTTTCAATTGTTTTCACTTTAATGTGCCATCATAGTGTCCACATCGATAGATACCTGGTAGTGCGACAATGGCGCTCTTAATTGAAAGTTTTGTTATTAAATGAATCACTTATTTCATGGATGCAAATGCTCATGCTATTCAAGGTCAGACCTTGTTCCATTTGACATCATACTGGTTCAGAATTCGATGCGCACTCAATTGCAATCTCTCGAATCGAGTTAAAATTGTTTATGCAATGCTTTGATTAGTAATCAAAGTCTAATTGTTTTTAAACATCTATTTTTAAGAGCAGCTCTAGTCCCGAAGTTCGAATAGACCCGTGTTCAAATCTTACAAAATTCTCTATGAGCATTATTATAAATTAGTATGCAGACTGGTGATGGTTATTAGCCCAGTCTGCCGTCCTGGGACAGTACCAACACATTCGAATGTAACACCCGTGAAGTGACCTTGTCGCGTTTCGGGAATAGTTTGAAAGTAGCCAGGTATAACGAGAGGAGTGTGCACTGTCAATCTGAATGGTACATGCTTGTCTCTTCAAGCCGGCATAGTGGAGGCGACTGATTTCTCTGTAGTAGTAGTTGTACCCATTCATGGACCGCACTCTAGCTTTACATCAGGCGGAATGTTACATGCCGAGCTACTATAAAAAAGAAGCGTAATCAAGTCTCATTTCGGAATCAGCTTGGGAGTAGCCCTGTCAATTGATAATGTACATTCGTCTCCTCAAGTCGGCATAGCGGAGGCGACTGCTAAGTTTTCGCTTTCCGTTTTTGTACTCGAACTCTAACTTAACATAAGGCGTAGTGTAGTCGCATCCCGAACTACAATGAACAATAGAAATTTTAAGACTTTTTTCTTTTTCCAGGTGTTTGCCATGTGGCACGTGTGGATAGCATTAACCCTGGTGTTGTGTGCGAGGGGCGACGAAACAACAGAGACTTCGGTAACTGAGATCGAACCCCAGACCACAGTCAGAACAACAACTCGCGAACCACCACGTACACTTGACCGACAGGCAGAGGAATTGGCTTGGAAGACTTGGTTACGAAGCCAAGAAAATGGAAATCCGAATACTCCTCCCAGACGACTGATTACAAAATCGCTCTTCATTACGCCCTTGATCTGCCCTAAAGGACAACGATTTGATAGGGATGGATGTGTCCAAGTAAGTTTATTTAGTTTTTTTTTAGCACGTCATATGACCGCACTCCGCCTGATGTTAAGCCAGATCAGGGGATTTGCAGACAGCAGTCGCGCCCGCTATGCCGGCTTGATGAGATGCCTCTTCACACTGCGCTTGAAGGATCCCCTGTTATAGGAAGGTGGAAAGTCGTGACTGGGAAGGTCGTTCCACAATTTAATGGAACGACAGAAGAAGTTACTTTATTATTAAAAAAACATTATTTTTTATAGATACATAACATATAGATTTCCGTGACTTACATATTCATATAATGTAGTGTTTAAAAGTTAAACTATCTAAATTTTCAGGTGGTCACATTAAACAGAGATGAGCACGAGCGTTATTTGCTGGATCAATTAAACGCTTTGTTGCCACCACCGTCAGATGACGATGAGTTGTATGATTATGGAGACGAAGAACCGGGACCTTTCCAGTTATCTATACCTATTGGCCTGGATTTTCAAGCTGCACCGCTACAAGGACAAGAACCCTCAGCTCCGGTAAGAGATAATTTTTCCACAAGATTTTTTCCTTATTGATTTATAAGAATTATGTAATAATGTGAAATATTACGTTTTACAGGGTCAAGAAGTGAATCCAACACGAATAGATTTAGATAAAAAGAATGAAAAACCTGTGAATACTGATTTAAGTATTGAAGCCGAATTAGAATTATTAAAACTTGATACTAAACAAGAAGAGCAGAATTATACGGCTACGTATGAACATAAAGTTATTAACAATTTCCATCCTTACATGGAGAAACCTAAACGTGACAGTACCTTGGTTAACATTACAACAGACAATGTCCCTGAAAACAACACTGACGAAGGACAAAAGGAAGTAGTTTTTGGTGATGTGAGTATAGATCCTATGCTTTACCTATCTGAAAACGAAAATAAGAAAACAAATGAAACTGTAGTACCTGTGACAGACCCGAATAATAACAATAAAACAGAAATTATTGAAGATGAAACAACAACACTAAAACAACAAAATAACGAAACAAACGTTTTAGAAAATGTTACAATTAGAAATAACATTACCGTACCTGAAAACAATACTTCAGATGCTCACGAATTGAAGGATGATAAAGAGAAATCTAAATTGAATCCAGAGACAGATTACGCAAATATTGGTGAAGCTATTAAACTGATAAGCCGTTACGCTGAAGTTACCACTGACGATACCTACGCAAAAGATCAGAAGAAAAATGTAAACGTACCAGTAGATGAAGGCATTCTCGGTACAAGAACTAAACTTCAACATAGACGCAACAAATTAAAACCAGTTGCGGCTAGAGAGACAACCCAACAACTCCAACAGACGAATCACAACGAGAAATTGTTACTTCACAAATACAAACCTACAAATGACATTTACTATCGTTACCCATGGGGAGGACAACATTCACCAACTCCACCACCTGACTATCCGTTCCGGCATCTACAAGACTATTGGCCCGGTCGTAAACACGTCGGTGGAATATACAATACTGGTCGAGAGAACCCACGACGTCACCACCACTCTTACCCGCACAATACTCTAAGACCACGTAGCTACACTGACTATTCCGATTATCCGAATCAATATTCGGGACAGGTGTATCCGGGGCAACAGCAAGGTTATCCATCTCACAGACTGGTGCAGCGACGTGTCAACCCAAAACGTGGCAATCACGACCTCTATAGTCTATTAGGACTAAGGCATTGGTTCAGTACCGACAGCGCCGCTAAGAGATAGTTTGTTTGATACAACTTTGGACAATTCGACGTTACCCGACAAGTATACTGAAGGCTTTGAAACAAAATCATAAAACAAAATATTTCTATCTTATTTTTAATAATAAGTGGTTGAAATTATATAAATACGTTTTTATAATGGTTTTCTTTCAAAGCCTTTGATATATAGAATCTTTATTTATTTTTTAAAGCCAAATAATACAGTCATAGAAGAATTAATTTCTGTTAAGTATTTAAGTTTTTTGTACATATAATTCATAAGTTTTATTTTTATTACGCTGAAATGTTAATAGTATTATTGTTTCAATGTTTTATTGTAAATTTTGTTTATTACTTAATTTAATATTTTTATATTGCTGTATATTTTTCTGTACCTTTTATTTTCTTGTTGTGAATATTTAATATCCTATTTAAAATCTATTTTAGTCGATGTATAAGAAGAAATAGTTATTGTTTCTTTAGAAGTAGATAGTACCTGAGTGGGCACTGGCTTGCCGATTTACACAATAGTGGAAAAAAGAAACAAATTGAAATAGTATTCAAAAATACATTCCTTCAAGCAATGTATAAAAACTACCAAAACTGTTTATTTTAAAATCAAAATTGATATCATTTAAAACAAATTAATCAATTTATTTATTTTATAATTGAATGATAAAACACATATAATATTAAGTACTGGAATACTTTAGACTAATAAACAGGTAATACTATATATGTATATTACCAAACTATGCATCTAACGATCCCACCAAAGTTTAGTTTTATGTAGTTTTATAACCTATTTTAGAATGTGTTGAAATTATATTTTTTTATTTGAGATTATGGCTGAATTTAATCGACTATATTAATTCAAATGGCAAATCATCATAATTAAGATAATAAGGATCAAAGTATATCCAGTGTGTACAAAATAAGTGCGGTTTGCCCAAACATCCCGCACTTTTCAATAGTTAATCTTTGTCGCACAAAAAACGCGGGAAACAACTGTCATGTTTGATTGGTAGTACAAATAAAATAGTTCCTACACGATTTAATAGATAACAAGCTTTAATATCTAACAGTAATTACAAAATTATCGATTATTTTTTACTTTTGGAATATTTAAAAGCTAAACATTGAACAAAGTAAATCAACGCCTACATATCTAACTACCTAGGCTGATGTAGGATTCGTGTCTGTCCTCTGGTCTGAGGCCTAAGTATGAAATTTACATTCACGCTGTCAATGCATATGATGTCATCGTAACTGTAATGTATGTAATGTAACTCATACTTGGCTGTCTTGAGCATCCGTGCGGGGTGGGTTCGAATCTCATTTCAGTTTAGTCAGTCGTGTGCACTTTGATTTGTTTTTCTGTTCAATTTTCATCATAATTTAATAATATTTACAAATGATAAAAGTACCCATAATTTTTAATTCTACTCCCTTTGATTTCGACTTATTAAATGTATTATTAATCTTTACTGTACAAATTTTAAAAATGTTATTCTAGTAAATATTATTAACCTACAAACTTTGTAATAAAATCTTTTATTAAAATTGCATAACTCTATAATCAATACAATTCGAAAATTATTAAGATATCAATGCCAGTATTTTATTGTAAATAATGTGTTGAATTAAACGTGATATGAAATTATTATATTTATTTATTTTGTTTATAGTTTATAGCACACTCCACCTGATGTTATAAACTAGTTACAATCCATGACCGGAAACAACTGCTACCACCTGCTAATAATACCTGCAAGCAGGCAGCAGTCACCTCCCCTATTCCAGTTTGAACACTTCTCTCGTTACTTCCAAACTGATCTTAAAACGCTAGTTTACTCCATAGACATTAATTACACTTAAAAGTGATGGCACTACCTAGAATGCTAGACAGGGCTAATAATCACCATCAGTCTACCTAACTCAAAGGGCATTACAAACCAATTTGATGAGGTATGAACTTGGGCGTACACAGAAAGGGATGAAGAAATGCATGGCAAGGCCTAGGGAGCTACTCGCTCCAGGAAAAGACCCAGCATGCGCTCTACGTCAAAACCTCATAAAAAAATTATATTGGCCGAGGCTGAATAAAATTTTAAGAACATTGTAACCCATAACCGGTAAATAAAAAAAGAAAAATACATTGTCAGAAAATTTATTCAGAAAAAATAGTCATTTTGTAACATTAATATAAACCTTGTTCCATAAATACAATACATACATAATAATTTTTATTTTGAATAAAATTTATCTTACTGCTGCTGTCCGGAGTACATATCTCAGTTTAATAATAATAATAACACAATAAATAGATATTTAAAAGATTGTGATGATAATCATAGCAAAATAAATAATGTCTACTTATAAATAAGTTTGTACACAATTATCACTATGACACAATAACCTTAAAATTAAATAAAAATAATGTTAACAAAACCCTCATAATTTGGTCGAATCACTCAACATTTTACAAAACACAATCAATCAGATCTACATTACAAAATATCTACAAATTATTATTAAACTGAAATATGTACAAAAAATCCTATTCACTAAAACATAATCTTAAAGTATGAAAACTAATAATTAGTAATACACAGCTAATAAAAATAGCTATTAAAAGAAATAGTAATAATCATTATTATTATGGAACAAGTAAGTACAGACAATAATACATCCACTTATAAAAATAATCTTGTAGCATCTCATCTGAATTCATATATTTGGATACTGTTTTCTGGGACGTGGCTTAAAGTTAATGACTGATACCTGAAAAACAAATTTAAATATAAATAACAAAAAAAACCATCACTGTTAGTGCAATTCCAAGTACATTATATAAAGAATATGATGTTATTGTGGTGGCATGAATTGTGACCTTACCATTCAGAGCTCCGATGATAATAGTATCCCTCAATGGTAGCCGCAGACTTATGGAAGCATATGTAATAAAAACCAGCAAAAGAAGCACCATTTATATCCTTAATAGTATGATCTGGCACTAAGAAATGTTCTTTCCATCTCATGAATACATAATCAGCCTTGGCTAACGAGTCATAATCAAATGAGTCCGAATTAAATGTCTTCAAATAGGGCACAAATAAATCAAATTTACTCTGAAATTAATGAATAATAAACTAAAGGTTGAACTATATTTATCAGCTTTTGATGGTTGAAGGTTGCACTACTTCAGGTCAGCATCAATCGGCACCAGCTATCAGCACTCATCAGTTTGCAATAATGCAAGTTTCATTTAAATGGCTTTTTTGTACCAAATTTTAATAAAACAAAAAAGAAACATGTAGTAAAAGTACGGATTTATGGAATGCTACACTGACAAGTATTGTCCTGTACGGACTGTACCACAGCCGATCGTCAGTACTTTAGTGTGTGATCAAGTGAATGCTTTGAGAGTCTATAACCTCATCAATGCAGGTGTGATAAGATGGGAAGGTGTGTATCAACGCCGGTAAGTATGGCTCAACCCTTAAAGTAAAATTATAAAAAAAATACTGTTGTTTCATATTGAATGTGATGATTGTTCTTACCCAGTGCTTCCTGTCAACATCTTCATCAGCGTCCCATTTCCGAGTAAGAAAAGGATATTTGGCTGATATAATTTCTCCATCAAAAAACGTCGTCAGTGTTGGAAATTCTTCAGTTAAACCTTTTATTTTTAAGTAGCCACAAAGGTACGAATTTGCTTCATCAACATGCTGAAAATAAAACAGATTTTAATAATAAACGAGTTATTTCATCATAAAAGAACGTAATATAGAAGTAAAAGTATTTAGATAATTATTGGTTTCGTAATATCCTTTGTATTCCTCCAATCGGATCTTATCATAAGCTCCTTGTCATGTTGAGGTAACCGTTACAGAAATACCGCGAAAGTAAGGGCGCGAAAACATATTGCATTGAAAGATATATTTATTTAAAACTTATGCGACGTATTCTAATCTATTATGTACCAAAATATTTCGCAGACCATTTGCCAATTTCACAAATAAAAATTGCGTTGTTTGTACACTAACCTGCAAAACCACTTCGACCTCATAAGAATTGCCCTTCGATTTCTGATGGCCCTGAAACTTGGAGCCGTTATAAAGTAAAGACTTTGTCACACCAAGCTGCTTGGAATTTGCTGGTGGTGGTGGAGTTATATCAACTTTCACAGGCATTCTTCTTCCATTAAAACGGTGACCCAGCTCTTGCGCTACGTTTTTGACAGTTTGACAGCACAATAAAATAACCTGCGTTGACAGTTCATTTTCTTCTATTGCGTTCATTTAATTTCAGTAATAATTTTAAAAAGTTTCTGAAATTAAACACATTTTTCTTATGTAATTTTCGTTATGTAATCTTAATTTAAAAAATTTTAGGTATTTTTTTATATTATTTGCATGGGCAACATACATTTATTTGTTTATGGTCATACAATCTATAAATGGTTTACGACTTTATGGCACGCGCAATGATAGGGTTTCGTTCGTCGTAGGTGTGTTTCGTTTTGTGATTTTTGCATTTAATTTAGTTTTTGTTTGATTTTGCGTTGTAACATAATGTTTTTCTTTGATGAATTATATGATACAAGTCTTCATGTACCCGCCGAAGTGCCGCACTTATTGTGATTCATAAGCAATAATAGTGATATTTTCCCACATAATTATGGTTAACTGACGTCTGTGCATCCTCAATTATGGCAGACCCAGGTTATTATCACGGTGATTATATTCGACATCCAGTTCTCTACGAATTGGGGGTCAAGTACGGAATAAAGACGGAGTGTATTCCAGAAATAGCTCTACCAACTAAGTTGGAAGAGCTCAAGGATGTCATACGTAGAGAAATACGTAAAGAACTGAAAATAAAGGAAGGCGCTGAAAAGTTACGAGAAGTCACGACCGATAGAAGGTCGCTCTCGGACGTCTCCAATATTGTAAAGAAGGCAAATATCAAATTAAACGAACTTAAGTCTGATCTTCAGGAGTTAGAGTCACAATTGATTTTGTCTCGCGGTCAATCCACTCCTACTTCCCCGGAAGACTTGTCTTACGATGATGAAATCATTTTGGCGTCGGAAGCGGCGCAACAGCAGCGGCAGCTCGGCGAGGTAACCACAGACAGAAAGCTTGCCTCATTGGAAAAACAGTTGAACATAGAGCTGAAGGTGAAGCAAGGCGCCGAAAACATGATTCAAAGTATAAGCAGCACAAACCAATCACGCGATAAGAAGCTGCTTGCCGAAGCACATCAGATGCTGGCTGATTCTAAAGATAAGATAGAATATTTAAAATTGCGTATTTCTCGATTGACAAAGCAGCAGAAAGGTGACAATGCTAACGCCAATGGGGACAGTAAGAATATGGATGTTAGTGGTACACATTCATTACTTGATGAAAGAATTAGCGAGTTGAGGAATAGGCTACGTATAGAAAAGGCTGTAGTAGAGGGCTCAAAGAATGCTATAAGATTACTGCAGAGTGATAAAAAGTTGACAGACAAAAAAGCTCTGAACGAAGCACAGACCAGTTTGCTGGAATCAACACAGAAACTAGATTTGTTGAGAAGATCCTTGGACATGAGACGTCAAGAGCTACCAGCAGAGAGTGCTGCGTTTATAGAATTGGGTCATGAATTACGCAGTACAGGATCCAGTCCAGGATATATTAGCCTTTCTGGATCATCGGGGTCTAGAGTAGCTTTCTCCTCGCCCACTCCTTTGATAAGTCCTTGCATGCAGGTCACGGGACAGTTGGAAGTGAGATTGATGGGATGTCAAGATTTGTTAGAGGATGTACCCGGGCGTAGTCGTAGAGACGCTCTGGCGATTACGGCTGATCTCAAGTCTTTCGTAAAGGGTGTTACAATTCGTAATTCTATGAAGTACACTTACAGTATCAAGGAGGACACAAGTAATGAGATTATGGCTGTTTTAAAGTTGGACAATCACACTGTTGCTCAGACTAGCTGGAGACCATGCTCACAACAAGCTTGGGATCAAAGGTGAGCAATGCATTGATTTATCAGTTGTTTCTTTGGCATACTAAAAATTATGATACAAATTAAATTGGAAAAAAATGCTTGAACTAAGGTGGGGATTGTGCTAACATTCTTGGATATGTTCTGGTGTCTTGATTATTAAACTATTGGCACTGTCCACTAGTAGCTCTTACAACGGCTGGCTTGACGTCGTATATTTCGCCACAATTGAACTTTTTAAAATTTTTATCATAATTTAATTTAATATTAAAGAAAACAAGATAAAAATGATTATAGAAAAGCTGTTGAGCTCACATCAGCTTAGTTTAAAATTCTTTATTGCCTATATAAGTTAATTAATTTTTTAAGTTAATTGCAATTATGAAATCCTTCATATATTCCCACACAATAATACCTACTACTCAAAGTTTGCACTACTCATTATTTTTTATCAAATAAGGTCAGATATAATTAGCCTAAATTGTTGTAAATATATTTTTAAAATAACTTGTTTGAGGTTTATTTATACACATTAAATTATATTTATTATCTGGGTACTTGCTTAGGGATGCCAACCATACTATAATATATCTTAATCTAAAGAAATAGTATTCAAAAATACTATAATTCAGTGTGTCAAGGAATGGACTTCTTTTTACTTTTCCCATAAAATACTACATTTTTATAGCTAATTGTGAAAAATTATATAATCTGCGGAGAAAATATTGGCAACCCTAACCACTATCCACTTTTCACAACAATACAAAATTGACTTGTATTAAAAGTATACATATAAATAGTAAATATCCGTAAATAGCCCCAAAACTATGTCATTGATTTTATATCATATCTATATTTAATACCAAGTTTTATCTTTTAATTTTTGTGCCCCTAATGACAATTCACAGAAAGGAGAATGCCCATTCGCCTAAGAGGAATGGGCCCGCAGTTTGTTCTTCGAGTTTGTCGATGATTTTTAGTTCATTTTGTAGAAAAAAATAATCTATATTTCTAATTACCGATCAGTCTTAATTTTTTTAACCGGGATATTGAGTTATTACACTTTTTCTGATGCAATATTTGAGGTTATTATTGTATTAAATGCTTTAATTATAATTAATTGATGATATCTATTTTTTATGTAATTAAACATTGTCTATTGATTGGTAAACGATGTTTTGATATAATTAAAATAAGTTAATTAAAAAATAAGATATTATTTTAAAATATTGTTTTGATATCAAACTACTAGGTATGGGCACAAAAATGGACATTGTCCTTTATATCATTAAAAAAGAAGCACAATGATACACACAGTTTTCTGACCCCAGCTAGATAAATATATATTAGTTTTAACTGTGAATAGAACCCTGGACTTCCACGTAACTCCACGTCACTGCGCAACAAAGGTCGTCGCATATATTTCATTAATTAACCTCAAGTATAACAAAACACAGAAAATATTATATTGACCACTTAAAGCGTTATTTCGCCACTCTTAATGTTACCTTTTTTATACTTAATAAATTCTTTGCACTAGGATTATTAATTTCGTATTAATATATCCATCTACAAAAATTACAATACAATACAATTGTCACGCCTTTTTCCCACAAGGATAGGCAGAGACAAAAATTAATTGCCTTTATTCTTTGTCCTCGCATTATTATATCAAAGATGAGCAAAGAAACACCCAACATACATCTCCTAATGGAAACAAGCTCATAACATTTGTATTACATAAATATTGTTTATTACCTTTATTACTTCAACAATTATTATTTGCTCAGCCTTAGATATCATATACCTAATTATTTTATTAAATAAAACACTACTATAAAGCAATATGACGGATGTTATCTATTATCTTAAGTGCTACGCTTGAAAGATTTCGGTTTTTATTATTATTTTGTTGTTTCTCAGAGCCCTGACCCAAACTAAACAAAAGAATACCCCTTATGCTATCAGGATAAGGACAATACAAACAGAACGCCAGGATCCTTACAGAACACTTATTATAAATGTCCTAGAAGCAAAAAAAGAAAACATTTCGTTTTAGTTTATGTTTTCTCTCACAATAATCCATAAAATAAAAATATTGATCAAAGCTAACTTGGAAAAGCTCATGTGGATCAGGATAAAATGTTCAATATAAATTTTTGCTCAATATAAAATAAACGTTAACATTAAAAGCTACCAAATAGGTCAACGGCAATATAATCTATTCATAGGGGTTAGCTTAGCATTATAAATGATGTTGCAAATATTTAATTTCCTACGTCGTGTTATCTATAGATCTACACATGATTGCTTTTCAATGACTCACTATCTTATCATCGAGACACTCGACTGAATAGAGGCTTCACCGTGACAAACATGCCAAATTAGCTCCTCACATCTGTTACCGAAATTTTTAATTTGCCTAATCTATCCACTATTAAAATGAAAATGGATGTAAATAAAGCAAAAATATGTAAAACAAAACGTTGATCTTGCATAATTGAATGTCTTCTGAAAGCTCACAGGATTTCGATAGGCACGTTTAAACCCTCGCAGATGTTGATTAATAACAATATTTAACAAAATTATAATTATTTCTTATTTTAATAATTTTCAGGTTTTCTATGAAATTGGATAAGTCCCGAGAATTGGAGATTGGAATTCACTGGAAAGACTGGCGCGGATTGTGTGCAGTAAAATTTTTAAGATTAGAAGAATTCATTGATGACATTCGTCATGGAATGGCTTTAGAATTAGAACCGCAAGGACTTCTTTTTGCAGAAATCAAGTTCTTAAATCCAATCATATCAAGGAAACCTAAGCTGCAACGCCAAAAGAAAATATTCAAACAGCAAGGCAAAAATATTCCAAGGACATCTTATGGGGAAATGCATATCCCTGCTGTTGTATTGGGGAGACTATTAAAAAGATCATCCCCTTCAATTCAGAATATTCAAAGCGCTCATATCACACAGCCTCAACAATTAAATTTTGAATCAACAATTATTGACAACAAAGATGCAGATAATCCAAATGTGACGTTGGGTGGCATGGCTGGCGTGAGACCACTGGGCCTGCCCACGTCCACTCCGTCTACACCGCAAATACCTGTCAGTCCACCACCAAAGCCTTCATTACCACTACAACCACCACCCAATGTATCTACCCTAAGGATGGAAAAAGAACTTCAAGAGGCGTTCGCATTCTTAGAAGATTCTTATACTAGAGATAACTTTGTCACAAAGGATCCACAATCATCAACCTGCAACACTCCTCTTGTGGAATATCCCCCTTCACCATCGCCCAAATTAGTTCTCGATTTTCCTAGCAATGAAGACCAAATTGTCGAAGTGACAAGTAATATGAGAATATCGTCATCTCGCTCTTCGTCCGTTATTGAAGCGTTCACAAAAGACGTCGATTCGAGGAGGCAGTCTGGAGACATGAGTATGAACAGTTTCAGGCTGCTGAGCGTTTTAGGCAGAGGTCACTTTGGCAAAGTAATTCTTGCGCAATACAGGTCTACAAATGAATATTTCGCAATAAAAGCTTTAAAGAAGGGTGATATTATTGCTAGAGATGAAGTAGATTCGTTGTTATCTGAAAAGAGGATATTTGAGGTAGCTAATGCTATTAGGCACCCGTTTTTGGTCAATTTGTTTGCATGTTTCCAAACAGAGCAGCATGTGTGTTTTGTTATGGAATATGCGGCAGGAGGTGATCTTATGATGCATATACACGCCGATGTATTCAGCGAACCTAGAGCTGTCTTTTATGCAGCTTGCGTCGTATTGGGATTGCAGTATTTACATGAAAATAATATAATTTATAGAGACTTAAAATTAGATAATTTACTTCTTGACACTGAAGGTTATGTTAAAATCGCCGACTTCGGGCTGTGCAAAGAAGGAATGGGATGGGGTGATAAAACAGGAACGTTCTGTGGTACACCAGAATTTCTCGCTCCTGAAGTGTTAACTGAAACGACATACACCAGAGCGGTAGACTGGTGGGGTCTTGGTGTGCTAATATTTGAGATGTTAGTCGGCGAGTCGCCTTTCCCAGGTGAGGACGAAGGCGAAGTCTTCGATTCTATTGTCAATGACGAAGTGCGTTATCCGAGAACTTTGTCGTTGGAAGCGATCGCTCTGATGCGAAGGTTGTTAAGGAAGAATCCAGAGAGACGTCTCGGGTCTTCCGAAAGGGACGCTGAGGATGTGAAGAAGCAGGCGTTCTTCCGTAACGTAAACTGGGAGCAGCTTTTATTACGTAAGGTAAAACCACCGTTTGTGCCAACAATAAATAATCTTGAAGATGTAAGTAATTTTGACAGTGAGTTCACTTCGGAGGCGGCAGTGCTGACTCCGCCGAAGGAGCCGCGTCCCCTCAGTGCGTCGGATCACAAGATGTTCCACGACTTCACATACATGGCAGATTGGTGCTAACAAAAGTTTTAAAGTGTGTCAAACATACCTAATATAATTATAACAATAAACCCCAATGCCTTAATAGCTTGTGAGATCTATTCTGTATTTTGATAAATTAATAATATTTTACAGGAGCGTGTTTTATGTAGGTTCTCTTGTTAACTTGTATTTAGTGCAGCTAAAATGCAATATTTTATATTAGAATTTGTAATTTAATAATGTAAGTTTTAAATAGTGCTAATGTTTATTTTTATAAAACAATGTGTTAAAGATTTATACATATTTTTAGTTATATAAATTGATTAACCTAGAATGTAAATGTGATTACATAATTTTAATACATAATAATTTAAACGAACAACAAAGAAAGAGCGTGTAAAATTATTGTTTCAGTCTTCAGTTCACTTAATAAAGTACCATCTGTGAGTCATAGTTTTATTTATTATTCTTGCAGCTCTTTAATATTATATAAATTATGATCGTGGTTATGGAAACGAATAATACATAATAAATATCACTTTGTAATAATGTGTTTATTTACACATAAACTATCTAATTTGTATAGCTATGTTCTGACGCATGTATCGAATTATGTTTTTATACAATTTCAGAAAGGACTAAATGCAGGGACGTCACAGGTTTCTGTTTTGAATTATTTCTTGTTTTATGCAATTTATCTTACGAATAAAACATATTTTAGCTAATATGAATGTTTTTATTTATGTCTTGAAGCTACCACACAATTCCCATTGGCTTTCTTTTTTAAAAAACTAATTGGCCATTATTATTTTTTTATTACCTACTACTTTAGTATTTTAACATTCAGACTTTCCATGGCGCCCGTGAATCTGTAGTACGTATTTTGCAGACTTTGAAAGCCTTGCAAAATATAATATGTATTCTCTTGTTTTCATGCGTCTAGTCTTCTATATGAATTTGTATAAGTAGTAAATAGATAGATGAGTTATTTAAACTATTTTAAACATTGAGATATATACTAGAGGCGCAATAACGCTCCCAACGTGAGGCGAGTGAAGATCTGCCCACAGCCATAATTAAGCTTTCTGTCAGTTGGTATTTGACAGGACGTATATAAACTCATAATGGGCAAATATGTGGTGAAAACGTGCAATTCTCGATCCCAAATGCACAACAGAAAAAGCGGGATTACGTTTCACACGTAAATATATCCTTTCAACATCTATATTGTCCTTAAACAACAAAAAACGAATAAAATTAGGGATATTTTTTACATTTAGTGTTGCTAGTAAAACATCGTTTCCCATAAGCCGTATTATAATATAAAAAAAAGAAATATTTTATTTTTAAGAAAGAATAATTTCAACTTATATTAAACAATTAAAACATTGAACTTTATTTTATTTAGCTGAAAATGCATGCCTCTAGATATAATATAATCGACACTGAATAAAAATATCTAAAGAAAAAAAAATTGTGTGTGGAAAATTTTTAACTATACCGGCAACACTAAGATTGACATTGTCAAATCGTTTGAAACAGCCTACGGCTTTTTCATGTCAAATGTATGGGGTTTGCGCCTCTAGTATAATATCTCAATGATTTTAAACCCTGAACTTCTCCGTGCTCGCGTCATTATTGCGTAGGTACAAATGTCTACTGAGATAACGATACATTTCCGTTCGGTACCAAGACAGTTTATTTCCGTTATGAGCGTTTATTGTGTCTGCTACACCCGTCCATATGTAGGTAGGCACCCTTTTCACGCGGTGGAGCGGAAAGTCACCTCACGGATGGGAATGACAGGTGTACGCTATTCTAATAAAGCTTCCCCTACCTATATGCATTTTTTATTGTCATTGACCAATATAACGACAGGTAGACTGATATTCCAAGGAAGTTTTACGTCAATACCAAACGTTGTCCACAGAGGCAAAATAATATGCAGACCAATGATGGTTATTGCTTAGCCTAGTCAGCCGTCCTTGGGTAAATGAAGTAGCCAGGAATGTGCACTGGACCGAATGGTGCATATTCGTCTTAACAAGTCGGCATAGCGGAGGCGACTTATCACCGCACTCGAGCTTAACATCAGATGGAGTGTTGTCGTATGTCGAGCTACTATAAAAATATACATTTATAAAAGGTAAGCAATAACAGATTTATCTCAACCGGGAATCAAACCAGGAACGTCCGTCTAATAGAGTGGTGCTGACAAAATATACTAAGTTAGTGTGAAAATAGTAGTATTATTCCAGAACGACACTTTACATATTAACATAAGATTGTTTTGTTAATCTATATTTATTTCAAGGACTGGTCAAAAGGCAATTTATGAGTTGTTACATAAGCAATCAAGATAAGGATCCGGTGTTTATCTTAGATAGGAACAAAATCCTTACTAGCAACCTTCCTTTTTATGAGGCATTGGTATAACAAGCATTTTAATACTGGAGTCTATGGAATGGATGTGAAGGAAGCGAGGGAGTTGTGTCAGGATCGTGGTAAGTGGCGTTCCGTTGTCTCTGCCTATCCCTGTGGGAAAAAGGTGTGACAATTGTATTGTGTATTGCATGTAGCCTACGGACGTAAACATCTTCCCGACGTAAGTAGGTACCTTTTGTTCCCCTTAGGTAAGACATGACATGCGTGGATCTTGGAAGACATCATATAAGAAATGCTACAATATGAAGTAGGGTGGGCCTAAAAGACCCGTGTTCGAAACTCGTTAAATTCTGACCGGTACCTATGTGCCTATAGGCACTATTAAAGAGTGGTAGGCAGACTGATGATGGTTAATGTCATCCTGGGGCAGTACCACCACTTTCGAATGTAACCTGTGAAGTGATCTTGTCGCGGTTTAAAAGTAGCCAGGAATGGCGAGAGGAGTGTGCACTGTTAATCTAGATTGTGCATTCTCGTCCCCTCAGGCCGGCATGGCGGAGGCGACCGCTGCCCGTAAAAATTTCTCTGTAGTTGCAGTTGTTTCCATTCATGGACCGCACTCTAGCTTTACATCAGGCGGAGTATTGTCATGTCGAACTACAAAAAAAAATCTCACAGGATCCACTACCAATGGGCCTTTGGACACATTATTCAGTGACCCACCAGTGGCTGCGAGAATACCTAAATACTCATTTAGGTACTTATCGCATATTTTATCAGAATAGCTTTCTCCTAAGGAAGACTTCAGCTTTAACAGAACTCGTGATGAATAAAAAAGACATTCATGCTGATTAAACATTTATTTGTGTTGCTAATAATAAATACAGTAGTGCAGTGAACAACTCGTTTATGACAGATCTTTACATAAATTGACTTTCAAAATACAAGATTTGTTTGTCAAGGAATGAAATACAATTTCAATTACGTGGTTAAGGAAGGCGAACACCAAATTACTACGTACTAAGTCCAATATACATATATCTTTTATTTAAAAATGTACCCCCATTCCAATTTCCTCTCCCTCGTTACACGACCTACCTATTATCACCTCCAAAAAGTAAATCTTCAAGACTATAAAGGATCAATACAATTCCTTTCTAAAATGTGGTTTAATATGATTTTAAATTTAAAAACATCTACAAAATGCTATTCTCAAATATAATAATTTAAAAAGAATATCAGCGGTGAGGGTTACACGTTCATTATTATCCTTAAGCCCCCAAAATTGGCACTCTGCTGTACAAAAATAACTAAACAACTTAAATTGAAAAATCAGACTTAACAAATAATAAATCTAACATAATGCTATGCCTAAAAATAATACCAAAATTATATAAATAAGTACAATTTAGGAATAAATCAAATTAACAATTAAAGTAATTTTAATGTTTCCAAATTAATTGTGATGCCTGCCATATGAGACAAACATGAAGTTCTTAGCGGCTTTAATATTACTTAGAAAATAAGATCCTATGAGATGGGCAAAATAATATAAAAGCATAAGAAGCAATTTCGATTTTCCGCTTGATTAATTTTATATGTTCACATACGTGATCCACGTTGTTGAAGGACCTTGGCCCTGTCAGTTGGCTCTGCCTCATTAGTGTTGCCCGAATCGTCACACTCGCGGCTCACTACACAGAGGAACTCAGCATGATCGTCATTGCCATAACTGTACTGTGAACCCACATTGATCAGTTGCTCAAACTTCCAGCCGTCAGACATGGCGGACACCATTTGGGTGAGCTCTTCCTCATGGAAGTTTAGCACTCTGTAGACGTGCTTCTTGGTCTCTGGAGCAGGTTTGTTGGTAAGATTCCGAGTTTCAATTACATCTTTTACCATCTTGATGAGTTCGGTGATGTTGTAGAACTCTGCCTCCTCCAAGACACCTTCAGGAGCCAAATTCTTATTGATAACGAGTTTGCCATGACGAAGATAGTTCAGGACAGGGTTGAAGTATGTAGGATCCCTGTCGATTAAGTAAGCGCCGGACGAGTCCTAAACAACGAATAAATATTATGTTAACATGTAGGTAAACAATAATATTTATTGCAAGACTAACTTATGACCTACTTCCCTTAATTTAATATAAATTTAGTATATAAACACATACTCAATTTGAAGCTAACTCAAAATAATAAAAATGTATACAAACCTTCTCAGAGATCAAGTCGCTGTCCTCTTGAACCAATCGATAAAAGAAGGAGTTAGGGTCACGGCACAAAGTTGTCTTTGTGGTGAGGAAACGGGTCCCACCGACATTGAGAGTCACCCATTGTGTAATATCGAAAGGTTTATTCAACACATCGTTTAATGTGGGCCTGCCACTGCCATTAGAGAGACCTTCGTTCGCCATCACGCCCATTACGACTTCGTTCAGAATACACAACACGTCCGCCGCCAACCGCGTACAATTTAAAATTGTTAAATTAAAATTGAGTGAGAACTCTAGAAACCTTGGCGATATGATTACGTTTCGGAACAAACTGTCGTTTCTTATCATACATTGATAGCTTTACCTGTAATACACTTTTAGTGTATCAATAAAGGAAGCAGTGTGTTTAAAAGTATGTTTTGCTGTCGTATTACCTGCTGCTCCGATTTAACTTCGCCAGGAAGAAAGAGAAAAATTTCTATGAAAGAAGGAGAGAGACGTGATCAATAAGTTCTCGGGCATTCTTCAGCCTCTAAAGCTTCTCTGAAAGTAAGTATTCGAACGACCCCGACCATAGACCTGCCTGAATACTTCATAAACAATCGAGTTTTACTTCTCTTTGAGCATTGGTTTTAAATTTCAATTTATATTGTATATATTTAATGTGGTAACACATGTCTTCTTGCTTTGTTTGACATTTTTCGAGCGAGCGTTCGTTTTGGAGTTGTTGCGCTTTATTAGAGTTTATTTAAAAGTTGTGGAATATCATATATCTCCGTAAGACATGTTAAACAATTAATATACACATTCAAAGCTATTATATAAATAATTTATACACGTGTAATGTAGTGTTATTCAAAAATGGGAAGTAATTTAGAGAACGATAGGACTGTCACAAGTGGTAAAATGTATCCAATCGACTTGGCTCCGCAAAAAATAACTATTGTAAAAAGTGTGGCTAACCCAGAAGTGAGAATGGCACACTTGATGCCTGGACAGCCGAAGACTACCGCTACAGGCCAGATCATAACACATACAGGACCTATTGGCCTAATGCGTGCTGCGACACAAATTCTCTCTACTGGCGTCGCTTCGCAGGTATTTACAATATTTTCATGTTTAATTGATTCGTTCACCTGCCTTTAATGTCTAATTTAAAAAATGTGTGAAGGTCATTACTAAATATTATCACAATATATTTATTATTTATAGTTATATTTTTACAATGTTTCTTTCAGTCACAAGTTCTAATGAGCGGCGCGCCAATCCTACAAGGTCCACAGATAGTTTCCCAGGGGTCCCAAATCATCAGTCAAGGGCAGCAAATAATATCGCAGCCTCAACTAATAAGTAGTCAATTATTAAATCAGTCTACTCAAATTATAAGTCAAGGAACTCAGGGGAATCCTGGTAATATTAATCCAGGAACACAAATAAGTGCAGCTCCAGCGAGTACTCAAGTCTTGAATGTTTCCGGTCAGCTAGTTAGTGGAACGGGTAATCTAGTTGTTAGTTCTTCTGTCAGAGCCCTTTCACCAAATGTAAGAGTGCTACCTCCATTACCACATCACAATACACGACCAGGTAAACAATATTACACATTTATAGATTATTTACATTAATTTATGACCTAAATATTAAGCTTCTAAGAAATTAATGACATTTTATTTATGCTGATAATAGTAATAGTAGTAATTTTTTTATTGTACCTCGGCATATGACAACACTTCACACAGAGCGCAGTCCATGAACGGAAACAACTGCACCTTGTGTTTTGGGAGCAGTTTGAAAGTAGCCAGGAGTGCATACTGTCGATCTAAATGGTGCATACTCGTCTCCTCAGCCCGGCATAGCAGAGATTTCTCTATAGTAGCAGTTGTTTCCACTTATAGATCACATCTACATCAGGCAGAGTGTGGTCATATGCGGAGCTACAATAAAATATAAGCTAATAAAATGAAATTCTTTCCAGTTACTATACAAAATGCAACAGCAAGTGTTGTTGTAAGCAAAGCTATAACCAGCCATGTTCCGAGGGGACCTGTCGCTGGAGCTTCACTTGCAGTTCCAAGAGTTGCTACACGGCCTATGACACCATCTTCTACAGCTATGCCTATTTCATCTTTAGGTAATATTTTTATTAGTACTAGCCAGCCAGCTTGTTTGATGGCGCCACAGTCTGTTATGTGGAGGTCCCCAGTTTGATTCCCTTTTGTAAACTTTATCTAAAAAAGTAAGTATTTGTTTCGGGTCTGGGTGTCATGATTTGGGATCAGGGCATTGTATGTAATATGTATATATTACAAAATATATATATGTCATGTTAAATACATAAGAGATCACATTGGTGTTGTTACTTATAGACTTCAAGCATGAAGCTATATGCTTTGTAATAGTGTAAGGTTATAGTAGGCCACACTTTATATAATAAAATTTTCTATTGTGATTTGATTTAATATAAGAAGTTTTTGATTTGAAAGAAATGTCTTTGTTCTATGGATTGTCACAAAAATATATAAAAATATCAATTGTACATTTCATTTCTGATTACCCATAACATTGTTATCCACCCATATCCAGGTGCAAGTTGGTCAAGTGCACCCCGCGTACGAAGTTCGCTAGTGTACTCAGCCCGTGCGCCTACACCTCGCGTCGCCGGTCCTCGAGTGTTACCTGCGCCCGCGCATTCCGCTATTGTCACGTTGCCCACTACCACTGTGCTCACTTGTAAGTTTTCATTATCATACTTTATCTTTGAATATAGGTATAATTTTAGGTCTATGGGAGCGTTATGGGCACATTGACTATGGTTATTAGCTCAGTTTACTGTTCTGAAAGTAGCCAGGTCAAATGTGCCTGGGACATGCACATTCATCCCCTCAAACCAGCATAGTGAGGCGATTGCTACCTGCAGATATAATAATAGCATTTGTTTCTGTTCATGAAGCGCGCTCTAGCTTAACATCAGGTGGAGTGTTATCATATATGGAGCCACAATAAGAAAAAACAAGGGATAATAGGTTCTCTGTGATTTAAATAATAATAATAATAATAATAATATACTAATATTTCTCAGCCGCCAGTGTGATAACAACAGGAGTGCGAGGTCCATCTCCTCGCCCTATGCCGACTCCAGCGCCCACAGTTTCTGTGTCTTTAACGGCACAGCGACCAATACCATTGGTTCAAAGGAATTGCCCAACTGCTAAGGTAAAAATTTGATTTGTTAACTTTGTACTTTTGATGAAGTCAGAATAAACCTATTTTATTATATTGTAATAATCCTTTTTTTTTTTTTAATATGGGAATGATAGCCACTAGGCTGGTAGTCAGAGTTAATGCTCAGGGTCAAAGAAGTGAATTTGATTCCCGTCTTCGGCTATGATCTTTTTTCTATTCAATTTTCATCATAATTTAGAATGTAGTTTTAATGTGAATTCCTTTGCAGGTGGTAGGAGTAGCAAATGTGGGTATGCGTGGAGTAGGTAATAGTGCACCATCTCAGTTATATTATGAAGTGTCAAGACCGGCCGCTCCTGTCGTGACGCCGTCTCAACATACCACGCCATTACCAGCAAGAGTATTGACCCCATACACGCATGTGCCACAAGCTAATACACAAGGTAATGATATTACTTCATACAGGATGTTTTGAAAGGCCGTAGTAATATTAACCATAGTATTTTATTACAGTAAATGTAGCAAATACAGTTCAAGTGTTACCCGAGGGTCGTTTGCCAACAGCGTCTGTACTAGCCACATCAATATTGCCAAGACCTTCAATACTGAGAAAACGAGATATTGAGGGGTAAGTTGTATTTTCCAAGTATCATTTGACGCAATGAAATTTTAAACCAATCTGTTTTAATATTAAGAGTAATTATAAACTTCACGTTTTAAAACATACGTCTTAATTTTGCTGCTTCTTTTTTAACAGGTCACCAACAAAAGTAACAGGTGTTACACCAGTAAATCAGCCAATGTATGAAATGCGGCATGAAGATACAGAATTAGGACATGATAGAAATCTACATAGACGTAAGTTTACAGTTCTAAAGTCTGTCCTAAATTCTAGATCTTAACAATAATAGGGTATTTTAACTTCACAGCAGTGTCACCTACTGGTTCAGGCGGAGGCTCAGGAGGTGGATCTACAACAGTATCTGCGGCTTCTTCACCCGGTCCCGATGATGAACTGCCTTCGCCTCCCCGAGCGCCTTCGCCGCAAGACATTTCGCCAAGAAAGAAACCTAGAAAACAAATGTAATTTTTGTTATTAGACATTTTAGATGTACAACAGCTGTTAGTCCTGCTTGTTACCAAAATGTATTTTTTACAGGCTAAGTAGTGGTGTTCGGCACTGTGAGTTCCCGTCAGTAGAACGAACAAGGACACCTCCACCCTCAGCGCCTGCGGTTCCACCTAAACGTGAGTATAATCCAGACATATTGTTCAGTCATACTGATGATTGTGATGATAACCAATCCAATCTACTATATACTATTGCTTTCAAGTGAAACATCCGTGCAGTGACCTAGTCGCGCTTCGGGTTTGGCTTGGAAGTAGTCAGGTACAATGAGAGAAGTGTGCCCTGTCAATGGTGTAAATTCATCTCATCTATATTTCTATGTGGTAGCAGTTACTTCCGCTCATGCTTACCAGCTGGATAAAAGAACTTCTAATTAACTTTTTGTCAAGTTATAAATAAAATTGATGTGTACTGATTGATGACAGGTCCTCTTCTGAGTTCATCATTTGTATGCGGTTGGCGTGCAACAGCTCTTCATTTCGCACGTCCGGCAGATGTTCGTCGCAGAGAGCCACGAGCAGCTGAACTCCCTGCCATTGCTGCTCAGCCACATGTGCTGAGTGCAGCACAAGGATGGAAAGTACATCACCTAACCGCACAAATGGATGATTTGGTTAGTTGCAATATTTATCTTACTTCACTCTTTCTTAACACCTGTATATACTTGTTTTAGGTATCATTATAGTCTAACATTTATGTTTGTACTTTTAACTTACTTCATCCTTTCTTAACACTCTGCATATATTTGTTTTAGGTATCATTAGAGTCAGACGTGAGCGAACAACTGTCTCATTTACTTCGTTCGTTAGAGGGTGCTCATGGTAAAGCGCAAACTGCATTAGCGCCGCATTCGCATACATTACTAGAACTCGTTAAGGTAAATAGATACGCACATACTTTGAGTGACCAAGTTTCACCAAAATGTGTAAACAAATTAGGTTGAAATGTTGAGGTTACATAATTTTTTACAAATGAAATTAATTTATTCATTTCAAATGAATCCTTGTGATGAAGAAGGAGATAAAAAGATACCCCGTGCATAGTATAAGGCATGGGTTCAATTCCCACTTCTGTTCAGGCTCTTTTCTTTGGGCCCACTAATATGATATTTAATAGTTTGTTAACAAAACAATATTCTGAAATAAAATCTTATTTTGTCATTAATTCATTTTAATTACATATATCAACACATCTATCAATCAATAGATAACATTTAATGACATAAAAACAAATATCATCAATTATTAAAGCATTTAATTAACAATAACCTCAAATATTGCATCAAAAAATTCTAATTACTCAATAACCTGGGTAAAAAAAATTAAAATGATTGGCAATAAGAATTTATTTTACTACTAAATAAAGCAAAAATCATCAATGAACTCTACAAAAAAAATTGTGAGTAGGTCTTTGGAGAATGGGCATTCTCCTGTAAGTTTCACATAAGTGATAATTAAAATTAATAATTTTAATTTCAGGGTAATATACAAAGAAGTAATATAGTTTGTGAAGGTATTCGTGAATCTCGTGAAGATATTTTAAGGGTATTTACACATCGTACATTTGTAGCAGATATTTTAACAAGACAGGGGGACAAGCGGAGTTTCAGAAAACATCGGTCGCAGTCCTAACAGTAATACATGCTGACATTATCTTATAATATGTATAATTAAATATGTAAGCTATGAGTTATAACTGCTGATTTTTATTTACTGAATCAACCAATCAATACGCTCAGATATACATGTTCACCAATGTGATTAAATTTAATGCTGTGCATACTATTGTGTGAAATAAAATTGTTATATCTTATGTTTCAAAGATCTGCGCAAATAAACATCGGTTATAACTCGTGGTGAACTAGATTAAATATGAAAAATGTGATTTTTTTTTATAGAGCAAAATATTATTTTTTTAAATACAATATCTTTTGTATTCATTGTTATAACGCGCCTTTGGGGATAGGTAAGGCATGTAATTTATTTGATATTTGGATATTGACTTGGTCATTTTTAGAAAGACTGATATTGAATGTACTTTTATGACGTTTAAGAACATCAAAATTGGTCATTTGAATGCCGAGAAATATGATCCATTTTAAATATAAAATAAGGCAGGCAGAATACTAGAAGATGGCAACTATACATAGTATAATGTATATGCATTTACACGATATTTGCGTTAATAAAGTTTACAGTAATTTGACCTGCTTATTGTGCCTTTAGATGATTTTAAAATCTAAGGTTCTAAGCCAAAACAAATATTTAAAAAATACTTACGAATATCTTCACGCCTGCTGTAATTGAAAAAGGATTGGCATTATATTAGAAATATGTTGTAAATAACAATTAGGACGTTTAAATTGTGTTCGTCTAACTTTGATTTTAATAAAAATTAACAAGGCTTAAACCTTATTAGCCCATCTTTGTTTTATTTAATTCATAAATGTAAACGATTTTGTCTATGTTAACAATATTTTGATAATATAACTAGTAATTTCTATAACTCGACAGTTTTTAAACTTATTGTTAAGAACTTACTATAAAGATATGCTATTCATATGGTGTCTAAAGAGATAATGGTATAAAATGTATGGATTTATTAGAGATTATTTTTATACTTAAGAAATTGTAAATATACATACATTATTAAACTTTTATTGTTTTTAGGTTGTGAATGCCTTGATTTACTTTTTTTTTGTGAAATCTTTATCTGGAAGAATAAAAGTTTATTACATTTAGTGCATTTATTTTATTTACCTTCTTATTTCTTAGATTCCAAGCTTCTACATAAACACCACTTTATCCGTCATAGATTATTGTGTTCAAACGTCTGTATGAACACAGAGAAGGGAAAACATAACCTCAAAATATAGTAAATAATTTTGTTACAGCGTTTTAGCTGTTATTTAGTTAATAAAATACACTTTTAACAGAAATAAAATGGCGAGCAGCAGACTTGAACGTTTGGGAACAATATTCACGAGGTGAAAGTTTTTTCTATTTTAAAAACAAAATGAACTCAAATATCTACCACTTCTATCGTAATATCTTAAATATCTATTACAGAGCGGAAGGACTTTTAACAAAAGGTGCAATGAAACCCGATGATCGACCAATTTGGTTTGACGTCTACAAAAGATTTCCGCCAACAGTTGAACCAAAATTTTCCCGTCCGAAAACTGAAATTCAACCAATTAAACAAATATTTTATGAAGAAGATGTAATTCGAGCGTAAGTATATCATGAAATTTGTAGCACTCCTGGCCTTGCAGTTCTAAGCGCAGACCCATGATCGAGTGACAGTTCAAAATGGTCTGTGCCAATGTGACTTAAATTGCTCAGTGACTGTAGGCACTAACTAAAAGTGCTAGATTTTTATCAACCTAATTTGTCCCAGGGTAATATCACAATTTTCTCGGTAAGAGGATAGTGGATATTCAAGCCGGAATAAGTGGAGGTGACTGCTTCCTGCAGATGTTTTACTGTGGTAGCAGTTCTCTCTGCTCATGGATCGCATTCTAGGTTAACCTCAGGTGGAATGTGGCCACTTGCCACGCTACTATAAAAAACCATTCATATGAAAATTTCAGAAAAATCCATTCACAAGGCTATGGTTTAGGTGCAGTTAATATGTTCAATCAAATTGGTGAAACAGCAACAAAAAAAGTTGTAGAACATTATAAAAAGTTACAACTTGAAGGTGTGCCTAAAGATCAAATTTTGGAAAAATGTGCCATAGCAATTGACGGTGAACGGAAGAGGCCAACACAGCGTTCATCTGTTACTGAGACTGTCAACACAAACCAGCCAAAGTCAGTCAGCCAGCAAGTCTTAAGTGAAGCTGATATAAAAAATATTTTCAAGAAGGAAGAATAGATTTTTGTTCAATTTTTATTACTGTTAATTTAGTTTGATCGTTAGAAATTAATAAAGTAAATTATAAAATTAAAATACAGTGTAAACTCTTTATAACGAAACTCAAGGGACTGAGCATTTTTTGTCGTTATAGAGAGTTTTCGTTATATGGAGTGAACAAAAAAACAACCATATTAACAAGATTTTTTAATATGTATGTATTATAAATTATTGTTTATACATATAGTCTGATAACTTTGTTTGACGTTTTTTGCTATGCCAGTACTTGTTTTGTATTATTTTATGTATTCTATTCATATCTAGATGTGTGGTGGAATCGTCTTGATTAAACAGCAAAAATTTTTCTACCAACTTAGCGGCATCTAGGGCTTGTTGAATTGTTGGTGGTGATTCGGCTTTGTCCACTTGATCATCTTCTTCATCTTGATTATCGGGTGTTTCCTGACTTTTTGACACTAAATCAACAATTTGTTCATCTGTAAGTGTACCAGTTGTGGCTACATCCTCATCTATATTTTCGTACGATTGTAGATCTTCGTTGAAATTGTTTGGTATGTCGAACTGGCTTATCCATTCACTCAGTGGTAGATTGTCTTCACTGTCAAATTGGTTCGTTTCTTGGCTACTACATAATCCAGCATGTCGAAAAGAATGTTGGATAGTGGCTGCTGTTACCTCTTCCCAGGCTTTTGATAAGAAGTTCACTGCCTGTAGCATGTTGATCGAGACCTTGCCGTCAGTTTCGATCATATCCATCAACATTTTCCGTCTATAGTGGCCCTTTATGCTTTTAATGACACTCTGATCCATTGGTTGTAGAATACTGGTTGTATTAGCTGGGAAAAATGCTAACTCTATGTTTCGAAGATTAGATATGATTGGGTGAGCAGGACAATTGTCTACTAGAAGCAAGATTTTCCGTGATTTTAATTCAGCATCCCATTTTCTCACTTCCTCTTCAAAAATCTGCGATGTCATCCAAGCTGACTTGTTTGCTTTGTACGTAACTGGCAACTGTTTTATGTTCTTGAAACACCGAGGGTTTTTCGATTTGCCTATAACTAAGAGCTTTCTTTTTTCTGTGCCACTCATATTGGCAGCCACTAGAACTGTAATACGCTCTTTAGACAGTTTTCCTCCAACACATTTTTCCCCTCTGAATTTTAAAGTTTTGTCGGGAGTCAACTTGAAAAAAAGGCCAGTTTCATCTGCATTAAAAATGTCTTCTGGTGAGTACTTCATCTTTAATTTAGGCCATACTGTACTAATCCAATTGTTAGTCACATTAATATCGACATCCCGCGCCTCTCCGTTCATTTTACCGTACGTAATTTGGTGACGGTGCTTAAATTTTCCGAGCCAACCTTCAGATGCTTTAAAGTCAATTATGCCAAGTTGGTTGGCAAACTTTTCAGCCTTAGCTTTTACAATTGGCCCCGAGATGGGTACATTATTCTGGCGCTGATTGTTAAACCACGACAACATTGCCTGATCTAAGTCTTCGAATTTTGGCTTTCTTAATTTTTTAGAAGAGTTTCCTTCCAGCGCCGCCTGTAGAATTGTTTTTTGGTTTTTCCAAATGGTAGCAACAGTGGATTGACTTAGTTCAAAACGCCTTCCAACGTCACTTTTCTTTTCACCCTTTTCAATCGCACGTATCACACAAACTTTTTCGTCAACACTAATCGCTTTCCGTTTACTGGCCATGTTAACAGTTTCAAAGTAGGTTTACGACTGATAATACGATAGGTACCCAGTATGCTTGGTCGAAGACCATCACTTCCGAGAAAACAATGCGTCTTACTGCACGTGTTCAAGGCAATTAAGGATAACAAAAGCTAGACCGACATCGGATGTTTCGGAGCTTCAAAGTTTTTTGTTACCTGATAACATAACATAAACAATAATACCGATAATAAATATTTACTGCCTAAAAATATGAACACATTTCTTCGTAATAGAGAATGGCGTATCGCTATAAAGAGTGTTTCAATATATGGGTTTTAACGCAAACCAACCAAGTTGGGCTCACTTCAACGTTATAGGGAGTTTATCGTTATAAAGGATAACGTTATAAAGAGTTTACACTGTATTAAAAATGTTCAGTTCATTTTATAATTGTTTCCATATAGGTGACGGTTACCTGTGCCGGTTTGAGGAGCATATGTGCTGACAAAGCTAAAATGACACTAATTCTACCTGTCTAGTTCAAAGCTCATCCAATTAGGTCATTTCGTGAGCGTTACACTGCCTTGGGAAAGCAGATCAGGCTCGAAAATTTAATTCCAATGACGAATTTGTTATTCTCTGTAAAATTATTAAAATATGAGTAAGACCTATCCTTTATCAATGAAGTTAACTATAGTACTCATCATACTTATGAGTGTACAGGCTTTATCTTATCATACAGATAAAACTATCTAGCATACATAGCGCAGAACACACCTATACGACGCTACGGTTTTACTAATTTATTCCTGCTTTATATTAATTTATTTCATTGTTTTAAAAAAAAAACGAAAATGGCACGGCGAAGCTTTTTGTTTTATTTAGCAGTAATTTTGGGTGAGTTATTTGATATTTGTAGGAATATAGAAATTGCTATTTCAAAACAATTGACGTCATTGTTTGTAATAATAGATTAACCTTTCAGTAATTAAAAATTCAAATAGGCATATTATGAAAAATACCAGCATTCTCTTGCAATTCTTTTATTTTAAACGATATCACTGGATGTAATTTTTTTTATTATGATATAAAATTTCAGTGGTGATAAGCACATTGACACAAGAAGCTGAAGCAAGACGAAGAATTTTGCGAGGCAGGCGTGTTATGACACGACAATATTATCGTAAGTAGTACTAGTACACAAGACTAATAATCTGCGAGCAGAGTATTTAGTTATCAATAACGCTATAACAGCTCTAGCCCTGTATACTGCCAGCTATAGCCTTGATTCATTTTTGGGCAATATAATAGGTATCTATGTAGGTCATAATAATATTTACAATTCTAACAGACAAGTTTCTGCTGTATGGTGCAATATAAAACTTCTGTGCAGTTTAAATAAGGCGCCACATTTAAAAAGTACGAAAATTTTATTTAATCGCTATTTTGTGTCTTTCAGATGGCAACGCTGTACCTGCATGGGCTATAAGTTTATTAGCTGGATTGGGCATGCTAATAATAGGTGGCATATTATATGCAGTCATGAGAAAAGTGGTTTTAGCTCCAGAGACTGGCTCCATGAACACTTACCAACCTACAATGCAGAATGAGGAAGTTGGAAGTGGGGTTTAACGAACGAATGCGAACATAATTTAAGACATATTTTAGGGAAGTAAATATAGTTTCATTAACATTTTAATTACTATGTGAGCCAACTAATAGGGCACTGGACTTGCAGCTAACTTCACTGGACAGATGTCAAATAACATCAAAAAAGTACCATCAGCAAAAAAAAATGGAACAAATCGGATTTTGTAGTTTTTTAACTATAAATATAGTTTACGCCTTGAATTCGTCATAATTACATTTTATTATATTAAATGTGTCTTTCAAGGCATTATGTTTGTAATTCTTTTTTTATTTGTACACCTTACACATCACTAATGAAGTACGTGCAAATTGCTTGACGCAATAGCAGTCCTATTCTTAAGAAGTTGGCTCGCATAATAACTTAAATATTGCTACATGAATGTCTAAATCTAAATATTTATAAAATGCTATACGCCTGCATGAAATTTTTTAAAAATATATAATACTTTAGATAATAATAATTAGTTTCATTTTAATCCCAAAATAAAACACCCAAATAGATATTAATCGATACCTTTAATTTTTTAAATCGTTATTAGAAATTACAATGTCGCAGTTAGTTTCTAATAGAATCTGCATGAATATTAAATACAATTTAAAATAATATTTTTATTGTTACGCGAAAATCCGTTGCACATTCTACTGAAATAAACACATTATCAAAACCTTAATACTAAGGGAGAATTAAGACCTAATATTGGAGTCTGGAATAATTTAGAATTCTCTGCGATGATATTTATCAGGATCGAAGTATGAAGTTACAACAACCCTGTTACTAAACTTTCTCCCTGTTAGTGTTTGTTGCGCCTTCTGACAATCGGCAATGCTGTTAAATTCTACAAATACCTGTAGAGAGAGAACATGTTTAATTATATACGTTTTTTCTTTTTCTTTTTCATTTTCTAAAGGCTAAGAATAAACACAGAGTTCTATATCCATAGACATCAGCAAAAGTTATTGCATTCATATGCAATATCAATTAGCGTTATCAATTGCTAGCTGATGTCTACATCAACGTGCAAAGGTAGGCCGAATTTAATAATATTATTATTCAGAAACAAAGCCTACAACCAGTGCTTAACATCCTCTTTATAACAGATAACATTTCAGAGTTAAAAAATAAATAAAAATATACAAAGATATACCTTGCCGCAACCTGGCACTTCAACACCTTCAATAGGCCTGGGAATTTCTATACTACGAACGCAACCATATTTGTTGCACTCCTCCCTGAAAACAAAATTGACAATAACAAAATTTGGTCTAAAATTTGAGAAATCTGAGCATTTCAATACATACTTGATATCTTCAAGAATATCTTCATACTCTTCCTCGTCACGCAGCTCGTCCGGCGTCACCATATTCAACAAGCACAGGACTTCTGTAGCAGGTCCAGCACCGGCAAGAGTCAAACCGGCCACTTGTAATTGGACAGGCGTCGCGCCCGTCATTGCAGCTATAAACAAAAACATAATAAGTAATTTTTAACATATTTTCTCATATTATTTGGTGAATTTTTATAAAACTTTGTCTCAGAAAACGAGACTATATGATATAATTTAATGAGAAAACACATCTCAATTTAGCCCAAGATCTTTGGGAATAAACACATATACAAACTTTAAAATAAACAATGGTGATTCAACACAGTATTTTCAAATTATCCATATTATATATACATTTTAATTGATGTTTAATTTGAAAATATTATGCGTACATTATCTTTGGGGTCTGTTATATTAATCAATTTACATAAACCATGTTATATAAAGTCCCAATCGAATTACACTCGTGCAAACGTTATTCACACGGCAATTTAAAAAAAAAATCTCGTGTCATAATAATACATAAATATATATTGTACGGTTCACATCGCGACGGATTAACGTTAACATTATATTAGTGGTACTTTCACATATATCGCAAGGGCAAACAAAACTTATAGCAATCATAAAAACTACAATGATCTTACAAACTAATGAACATGATTTATTATAGAAAACAGTTTTACCAATAGTAGAATTCCTCGCGCCAATACTAGCCCTCTGTACTATCAATTTCTTGTCACCCAATTGCATCCCATTTAGACCTGCAATTGCCTGCGGGAAACAGATTATTCAAGTGACGTGTTTATAAATTCGTTTATTCACAAATAAATAATCGAATTATAAACATATATTTTACCTGATCGGTCATAGCGATATCCACATACTCGGCAAATGCATATCCCTTACTGAGCCCTGTCGAAGAATCCTTCACGAGATTGAACGCTCGCAGCTGACCAAACGACATCAGCAATTCTTTAACCTACATCACACACCAGCCATTAGTTCAATGCTCAACATGCTAATACCATGTACAAATATATAAATACGATATGCATACTATACGCGCGTTGTATCATTTTCAGTTATGTTCCCATATTTAATATATTTGCCCTGAACTGTCAGCAAAATGAAATGAATTAATTCTGAGCTGTCTAGCCGCAAGTTATAATGTAAGAGACTTGCCTTAGCGTGCTGGCGTCTCGATCAAGTACAAGACGCGACAATGAGAGACAACAGTGACACGTGGGCCAACAGTGACGAATGTGCCAAATCTAAGCTAGGGAGGGCAGAAAGCAAACTATATCAGTAAATTATATCTTTCCAGCGTGCATCGGACACGCTCACTCGACCTGAAATACCTGAAATGGAGCAAAACCGTGATGACACGGAGCCCTGTCAACTGTTGAATCTCTGGCTGAAAATGTGCGGCCACTAAGGGGTAACATGGGAGTATGATCATATCTGAAGGAGTATGATGAATGTTAGATGATAGAGGGCTGCCTTTGTACCCAGATATAATAACTGCCCTAAAATAAATGCTGAAAGTGATTGTACGAAAAAAAAACCAATACAAATAAAATTGCTGAAAAAAAAGGAATGCTTCATTTTGTCAGAGTCAGAAGTCTGGGAACTGACCTGAAAAATACAATTGATATATCAATGCCGAAAGAAATCATTTCACTATAATGTTCATTCAATAAGGAAGATCTAAACAGCTTGTTTAATTTTTCAATATTAGACAATGGTAAACCTACAATAAAATTACTACTTGCTGTTTTCGAGGAAGATAATTGATATAATAATTCCTAATTAGTAATAAGCAAAAACATTTGTTTATCAACTAAGGCGTCAGACAAATGCATAACCAACGTACCTGATCCTCATTAAGATAATTTGGAAGTCCCCCAATAAATATTTTATGAGGTGAATCTGGTACCACAGTGCTAATGACACCCGCTGAAATTACATTTTGCTAAATTAAACAGAATTGTAACATTATTATTGTAACTGTAACAAGCTAAAAGACAAAATGAAGATTATTTCAAATAATGTTACTGAGTTATTACTATTAGTTTTGTTGCCGATGCACAAAATATAATGTTAGTGTTAATCATAATATAATAAATACAATTATATTTTTGTTTATAGACCTCACCCAGTGTATATACAAAAATATATGCGTTACACGATGTTGCTTAATTATTTAGATATTAAATGAATAGGAATTTATTTTTAAAACTAGCAACACAGTGTAAAAGTTTTCTGATAACTAACCAGGTACATTAATTGATGGGTTCTCAGTGCCGGGCATCGGTTGATAGTCATGTGGTCGCCTGATCTTCAAACTCTGACCCTTGAAATTGATTCCATCAAACGCCATGGCCTGAGTGGTCTCGTCTATAGATCTGAACTCCAAGAAAGCAAAATTCTTATCTAAATTAATCTGGCAAGCTAACACAGGATTTCCTGCTGCCTGTGCGAGACCAGACAGATGCATCTGTTGATTGAAGAACTCCATAGTTTCCTCTTCTGTTACTCCGAATGGTATGTTGCCTACATATAATCTCCTAGCTTGCCGTGTTATAGTAGAGCCGACCACCGGCACGGCGGCTTGTGGCGTGTCGGCGACGATATTCGCAGGAATCTGTCCAGCCGCTTGCATAGCTTTATATTGCAAAGGCGTAATGTGTTCAAAACCTGGCGGTGGCACATCCCAATAAAGAGAAGGCTTCCTTCTACGGGATCTCTTCGATTGGGATCTCGAACGGCTTCGTCTTTTTTCGCGGCGATCCCTGGATCGGGAACGAGTACGCCGTCGCTCTCTCTCCCTTGAACGCGATCTACGGCGACGATCTACAGTAAAATGTAAAACATTAAAATCATGCAAAGAAAATGATAAAATGTTAAATTATTTTGTACTGGCATATAAGTCATAACTTTACCTTTATCTTCACCCATTGTAGCGGGTCGATTCAGAAAATAATCAGTCAAAATCAAACACGAACACAGAAACAATCACACACAAAACCAACCAAAAAAAAAAGCAGAAAATCAAACCATCAATTCGACACACAAACGCAAGGCGAGGAGTCGCACGTAAAACAAAATGGCGTCGCCGTCGTTAGAGAATGTGATAGAACGAGACCAACAAGCTTGAACGAACGCAAGAAAAAAAAAAATATCTAAAGAATTTTGATTCAAAAAATCGTGAGCATTGATAAAAACTATTTTTTTTTATAAAATAATAAAATATGTAAGTTATTGTATAATTACGTACATATTTAAATTAATTTTAAATATTTTTTTCGATCTTTTAAACGCAGTAGACAACGCTCAAAACATGAAAAAGTTTTAGAGTTTTAGAGTGTATGTTACATGAAAGTTTTTTAAATTCATGAATTCTTTATTTTTACACTATTTTTAATAGATGCATTTTAGTTATTATTGACGTAATCAATCTTGAAAGCTTGTTAATATTAAAGCTATATTAAAATTGTATTAAATATAAACAACTTTTATTGATTTGTGTGAAAATATTTTATATGTTTTGATTGCGTATCATAAAATACAGTCAAAGCGTCTCTGTCAAAGTTGTCAATTTGTCTGTGGTTTATCTTATCATCGTTGTCAAAACGATGTTCTTGTCATAGAGATTCTTGTTTATAATTTTATAAAAGTGAAAGTGTGTTACGTTCGATATCAAGTTATTTCAACGTTTTCAATGAGTCCAGCTGTTTTAAAGCGCGAAGCCGCAGCGTGATATAAACCCTTTATAATGGTACGTAAATGTATTTATAGCGCCCTATTTGTTTTTATCTTAGGCATGTTTTATAATTTATTACATTTATTTACACGAACCTTTTCATACAGATTCTGAAGAAATCTGGAAGTATGGAAAATGGCCAAGTCAGAAAGAGAAATAATAGCCAAAAAGAAAGTAAACCTTTATTAAAAACAAATGAAAATTATTTGAATAAACAGAATAAAAAGACTATAGGGCTGGTGTTCGTATCGTTGTTACTAGATTTACTGGCTTTTACAATGATTTTACCATTATTTCCTACATTATTAGATTATTATGACAAACAAGAAGGTAGTGGAAGTGGTTTATATGCTACACTACTTAGTTGTATTAGGGAATTTCAAAGAATAACTGGTGCTCCAGATAGATTTGCTTCAATATTATTTGGTGGAGCTTTAGGATCTATGTTTAGTTTTCTACAGTTTCTTGCCAGCCCTATTGTTGGTAGCCTATCTGATGCTTATGGAAGAAAACCCTTATTAATTATTTGTTTGGTAAGTTATAATTATATTTTATATTTAATACCTATTAAATTATAATATAGGTTAAGAAGTACTTACATGTTTTAAGACTGAGTGTGATACTCACGGGTCCAGAGCATATAAAACTCTTTAAAAAAAAATTTTTTTAGTTAATATCATAATTTTTTTATAGTTTAAAAAATATATCATGATAAAATATGGTGTTAAAACAAATAAATATAAAAAATATAGAGAGGATATTTTGTATAATTTAATCTGAAGTGCTTATCTTGAAAATCGTGATATTTAGGTTATCAGGAAAGCACTCTAATACTTATATTTATGATAAGTTATTTATTGTAAATATAAATTCTTTAAAAAACTCATATCTAATTTTATGGTTCATTAACTTTGTTATCTCTTTGATTGTAAAAATACTAATTGAAATGCTAATTTTCGTAACGAATTTTAAATGTATTAACCATTAAGTGTCCTTAACACACTATGCAATCAACTTGGAAGTGGCATGGTATAACCCGGGGAGTATTCACTGTCAACCTAGTAAGAGTAGACATTCCTCTGTAGGAGCTGTTGCCTCCTAAAATGGAGATCAAAAGCTCTGATGCTAAACTACTGTAGTTTTTTTCAAATTCCTATACTAAGCTTGTAACAAAGCACTGGTAGCCAAAGTACATATTGTGTACACTTGTGGATGTGAAGGAAGCAAGAGAGTTGTGTCAGGATAGTGGTAAGTGGTATTCTATTGTCGCTGCCTATTTCTGTGGAAAAAGGCGTAAGATTTGTTGTGGAACACAGGTCACATCAATCATAAGTTCACTCTTTGTACTGTGGCTGCTCTGTTTGTTTTTTATTCATAATATAAGTATATCTATATACCTATGCCTTTACAAACATGTTATATTTCTACTACCTTTCAGCTATGTTGTGATATTCCCTTTATTCTATAAATACTACTAATGATTTAAATAATAATATAAACTTGATTCTCTACAAGTAGTATTTAATTTAAATTAAGCCATTTATTTGCACAATTGGTGTTATTGATGTGTTAGTTCTTATTTGCCTGCTTATTGTCTTTTAACAGTAGTTATTTCAGGCACAATTTTTGCTTACTCAAATATAGTATAGAGGGATAGAGAATCCATGGTCTAGCATGACCCCCGTGTTCAAATCTCGCTTAAATTTACGCTTAAAGCACTGTAACTTTACTTTACCTAACTGTACTTTAGTAGCTCAGTGCCTATGCTACAAACACTAGCTTAGTATAGATATAAAAAAAAAAAAAATGCAAAATTAAAAGAATTAATTAAAATAAGTTTAGAATCCTCAGGTAGTAAGTACAACCACTTTCAGATGTAACACCTGTGAAGTGACCTAGTTGTTTTTCAGAATCAGTCTAAAAAATTGTGTATGTATATATTGTATATTATATTTATGTATAATCCCCCCTTACCGCTTTTCACTTACCCAAAGGTCGACTGGTAGATAAAACCCACCTTTTGTCAATTGGTCAATAAAGTATAAATAAATAAACGTAGCCAGGTATATCGAGAGCGTGCCAATATTTTGATTACTTTATTGAATATAGATTTAAAAGAAAAATTAGTTAAAGTTGATGTATTCAAGGTTGAATAAGTAACATTTTCCTGTAACAAATTAGCAATACTTAGGTGAAATTTGAGGAAACTAATTAGTTAATTGCTACTGATTGTAGAGTTTCAATGAATGAATTTTGTTTTTTATTTTTTATTTTGGACATGTAGGTATTTTTTTAAAAATGTATCAAGAGAAATCGTTGACTCCAAAAAACCTTAATTTTCATTGTAACTCGGCATTGACATCACGCCGTCTGATGTTAAGCTTCCGTACGACCTCAGAACAAAAACAACTTTTACCATAGACAAATATTTCAAAGAAGGCAGTGGTCACCTCTGCTATAGGTCGCCAATGCACACTCGTTATACTTGATATCCCGAAACGCGACTAGGTCGCTTCACAGGTGTGCTCGAAAGTGGTGGAACTACCCAAGAACGCAAGGTTGGGCTAACAACCGTCATCATTCTACCTACCCCTCTTTAAAATATAACTATATAAAATCTTACAGATTGGTATCGCAGCATCACACGCACTTTGGGGCGCGGCGCAGTCTTTCTCTCTATTTGTTTTGGCGCGCTTTATTGGTGGCCTGAGTAAAGCTAACGTTAGCTTAAGCATGGCTGTTGTGACCGACGCATCTGATAACAAAACCAGAGCAAGAGGAATGGTAAGCATAATAATTAAATAGACGAGTTGAAATGTGTTTACAGACAGTCGCCTACACTATTCCAGCTTTTCTATTGTAGCTCGGCATGTGACAACATTCCACCTGATGCAAAGCTAGACTGTGGTCCATGAACGGGCCTTCCCTATGCCGGCTTGGAGTGCACACTCCTCTCATTATACTTGGCTTCTTCCTGAAACGCGACAAGGTCACTTCACGGCTGTTACAAAGTTAATTTGAAATTCTATTTAGTTTTTTTAATTTTCAGGCTTTAGTAGGTTTAGCATTCTCCATAGGGTTCATAGTGGGTCCATTAGCGGGCGCATGGTTTGCTCGTTCGTCAGCTACATCCGGATTGTGGGGTGAACGTCCAGCGCTTTGTGCCCTCGCTTTATCACTCGCTAATATAGCGCTTGTACTGTTCTTCATTCCAGAAACTTTACCTAAGGTATTTAGTAACTTTTATATGCTCATCGGATCAGAGTCTCAGAGAGAGCGCAGATAAATATCTGCAGGCAATAGTCGCCTCTGCTATGTTTTTTAAAATACTCCATTCTACTTACAAAGCCCTATTTGACAGTTTTGAGAACGTAACTGTGTACGTTTGACATGAATTAAAAAATAAACAGTCTTTGTAAGTAGGTAGTAAATCAACATTTGCATAAATCATAATCAAGCCAAATTTTTTTTTTCTGAGATATCGTATTACTTTGTGGGAATGGAGTATAAACTGATGCTTGTATCTTGTGCAGTGAGCGACAAAAGTACATATAACATAGTTATATTGGGCTGAATATAGCGAGATTCTTAGCTTAGCTTTGATCTTGCTTAGATTTGAACATGGGTCTTATTGTTCATGAGTTCACGCCTTCTGCCGCTAGACCGCTCTCAACAGTTGTTAATATAACAAAAAATTGTTACAGGAAAAAAGGGCTCCGTTATCATTTACAATATCGAGATCTTTAGATTACATTTCACCATTACATTTATTAAAATTCACAGCTGTAAGAGATTTATCTAATAATCAGAGCAAAGTTTTATCTAGACTTGGTCTTATTTACTTCTATTATTTATTTATTTATTCTGGTCTCGAATTTACTATTACCTTCTTGACCCATCATACTTTTGGCTATACGGCGATGCAACAAGGGAAAATGTTTCTAGTCATTGGTGAGTAGCCTTTCTTTGCTATACTATAATAATTTATGTTAAGAAAGTTCGGCTAAACTATGTTTACGGGTTAATATATAATACAATGATAAAAATAACTAAACTAACCTAAATAAAAACGATTGAATAAAAAAGAAACATAAAGAAAAACTAACTAGCTATCCTTACAAAAAAAAAACAAAGGTCGATGCCATTTTTGGGCCCATTTGACATCTAATAGTTTGGTAACAAAACAATATTCTCTGTTTTGTGTGATGAATGAATGAATTAGTGATAAATAAATAAATATATACACTCATGCCTTGACCTCAAACTGGGATAGACTGTGCTTATGCATATCATTACAAGGACTAACCTAACACTAAAACTCGGAACAAAAATTTACTCTTTTATATAATTATGATGAAAATAGAATAGGAAATAATGAACAGCATGTGCTGTGGGTATCGACAGCAGACACGTTCTCAGCTTTGAGCGCGAATTTGCTAAGCACAGCCATTGCTTAGTAGTCAGAGCATCCATGATCACATCAGAGGACTTTGGTTCCATCTTTACATCATGTCTTTAAGTCCACCTTTTGTAAAATTACAATAAAGTATATAAATAAAAAAAAAATGTTTGTGACCTGTTAATTTTTTTTCTTTTAAATTTTCATTAAGATTCAAATAGCAAAAAAACATTTCTTGCAGGTTTAATAATGGCTCTGCTGCAAGGCGGCGCAGCACGTCGTTTAAGTTCCCAAGGCGCTCAGAAAGCAGCGCGTGCCGCTTTAATATTGACACCGCCGAGTTTTATTTGTGTGGCGTTAGCCGCTACTAGTGATCCACCGATTTTCGCACCCATTTATTGGCTTTGGAGCGGCTTAGTGTTATTTGCCATATGTAAGTCGAGATTATAGTTAACTTAGAGGTTTTTGTGTATAACTAAAGTCGATTTCTAGAAAAGAATATGTATTTAATCATCCCTTATTTTAGGCATTAAATAAAGCCCCGATTCCACATAGTCATGTAAACTTTTTATTATTCGAGAGTGTATCTTTATACTCAAACACTACAATAAATAATAAACAATCAATATGTCTATGTTACAATATGGTATGTCTATTTTAAAGTTTTTTTAAATTAAATATACAGGGTGTCCCGTAAGTAGTGGTGTCAACGGTATTTTACAGATAGAGAGGTTCAATATCTAGAATATAATTTGGTGATTTTTTTTTATACCTCCTGGTTTAAAAGTTATGACATTTTTAAAGAATTATCATTTTTTCCCCCGTTTTATCACAAAATAATGTTATAAAAATTTGTTTACAATTATTTTCACTGATTTTTTTATTTAAGTGGGTTGAGAAAACACAGGGCTTTCTAATTAAAATATTATTTGTAACCAATGAATTACCATGATTAAATAAAAAAATAAAATCTAAACAAGATTTAATTTATCAAATTTTAAGCAAAATATTTAAACGAAGCTGGTGTAAAAAAATTGTATGTAAGATTACGGGACCATTATTTTAAAAATATCTACAATTCACACGGACTCTAAAAACGTATAATAATGTTCACTGTGATTTTTTTAAAAGTAACTAAGTACTATTTGTCGAAGAAATTTCATTATTACCTTATGCGAATTCCAATAAAACCAATGTAAATAGATACGGATAAGAAAATAATTTATTAAAGTAAATGCTCAAAATGTCTCCCTCTAACTCTAATGCATAACCGACATCTTCTAATAATGATTCTCCTGATATTTCCTAGGGCTCTTTGATTATTTTTAATTCTTTCGGACACGGTATTCAGTTTTTGGCGCAGTTCATATTCATTATTATTACATGTCTCATAAACAGCTTCTTTAAAGTTTACAACAGCAGACTGATGATGGTTATTTGTCCAGTCTGCCGTCCTGGGATAGTACCACCACTTTCGAATGTAACACCCGTGAAGTGACTTTGTCGCGTTTCGGGAATAGTTTAAAAGTCAGCCAGGTATAACGAGAGGAGTGTGCGCTGTCAATCTAAGATGGTACATGCTCGTCTCCTCAAGCCGGCATAGTGGAGGCGACTGTACCCGCACAGGTTTCTTTGTAGTAGCAGTTGTTTCCATTCATGGATCGCACTCTAGCTTTACATCAGGCGGAGTGTTGTCACATGCCGAGCTACAATAATAAAAAAAATAACACCATAATTTACTTAATAATCTTTATTTTAATAGTAGTCCGGCATGTGATTACACTCTGCCTAATGTACTTAAGGTACGTAATCTCGAATGAAGTATGAGTAGAAACAGGCGTCAGTCTGCCTACCCCTCTTTGAACATCCCTAAAGTCAAATTAAGGAACCGAAATGAAAATAAGATTAGAACTACAAGCAGTTAGTATCTTACAGTAGGTTCAGACATGAAAAAGTGCAAATTTCCGACTGTAAGAATTCTTAAAATCCGTCCTATTATCGGAATGCATTATTAAAAATCGACGCCCATTTGTTGTATTTATGTCGAAAAAACATTATAATTAAAATGATAATGTACATTATTATACATTATTAGAATCCGCGTGAATTGTAGATATTTTTAAAATAATGGTCCCGTAACCTTACATACAATTTTTTTACACCAGCTTCGTTTAAATATTTTGCTTAAAATTTGATAAATTAAATCTTGTTTAGATTTTAATTTTTTATTTAATCATGGTAATTCATTGGTTACAAATAACATTTAAATTAGAAAGCCCTGTGTTTTCTCAACCCACTTAAATAAAAATATCAGTGAAAATAATTGTAAACAAATTTTTATAACATTAATTTATGATAAAACGGGGGAAAAAATGATAATTCTTTAAAAATGTCATAACTTTTAAACCAGGAGGTATAAAAAAAAATCACCAAATTATATTCTAGATATTGAACCCCTCTATCTGTAAAATACCGTTGACACCACTACTTACGGGACACCCTGTATATATTTTATTTTATTTAAATAAAAAAATATATATTTTGGGTCTTACGCTCACAACGTTTTATTAAATTCATTTTTATTAAAAACAATCTAGATGGTATATGCTCGTCTCCTCAGGTCGGTATAGTAGAGGCAGTCGCTGCCCGCAGCGATTTCTCTGTAGTTGCGGTTGTTTCCATTCATGGACCGCACTCTAGCTTTACATCAGGCGGAGTGTTGTCACATGCCGAGCTACAATTAAAAAAAAAATTCTTCACAGCCACGGCGTTTGCAGTTTCTTGCCTCACTTCAGTGGCTGGTGGTCATGCCCCTGCCTCATCTCGAGGAGCTGTTCTCGGGTGTTTGAGATCGCTTGGTGCTTTGGCTAGAGCTGCTGGCCCATTACTTGCCTCTTCATGTAAGTTTTGTTGTCACAATATTACAAAATAACGTTAAAAATTACAATTTTCATAATGTAATATTCTTTTTTACGCAGGCATTTATTAAATTTTATTTTTTAATTAAAGATGTCCTTTGTCGACTTAATTAAAAAAAACATAGTGGAAGTGATTGTAATAAAAGTAGTAGACGGGGACTCGTCTCCTACCTGACTGAACCACACTTTGGCTTAACACCAGGCGGAGTGCGGTCACGTGGCAAACCACTATAATGCAGGGGCAGTACCACCCGTAAAGTGTCCTTGTCGCGTCAACCGTTTGGAAGTAGCCAGGTATAGTGGAGGCGACTGCTGTCCGTAGAGATTTCTCTGTAGTAGCAGTTGTTTCCGTTCATGGGTCCAGGTCCGGTCGCACTCTAGCTTTACATCAGGCGGAGTGTTGTCTTTGTATGCCGAGTTATAATAAAATAAAATGTGTATATTAAAACTTTTTTTTGTAATTTTCAGTATATTGGTGGTCAGGCGCTACAATAACTTACACAATAGGTTCAGTGTTTTTGATCATACCAGCTGTAATGCTCTGTAGACTGAAGATGTGATATATTAAGTAATAAAATTACTATGCGAGCCAATTAGGAATAGGACTGTGAAGAAGAGCAGAACAAAATGCGATTCGTACGTGTAGAGATGTATAAGGTTGACAAAAAAATTACTACAAATATTTTTAAAATATCTTTAATAGTATTAGGCGTTACTTTACGGTTACTTTAACCAAAAGAGAATGCCCATTCGTCTAAGACAAATGGGCCCACATTTTTTTTCACGAGTTTGTCGATGATTATTAAAGCATTTAAAATAATAATAACCTAAAATATTGCATCAGAAAACATCTAATTACACAATTATTCGGGTGACAAAATTAAAACTGGCTAATAAGGAAGTAGATTTATTTTTCTACAAAATTAATTAATGATATCTTTTTTTTATGTAAAATAAAATGTATGATTGGTAAAATAATATGTTGATATAATTAAAATGAATTAATAAAAAAATAAGATATTATTTTAGAATATTGTTTTGTTACCAAGCTATTAGGTATCAAGTGGGCCCAAAAATGGGCGTTTTCCTTTATATGTTAAACACTACTTTGCAACTAATTTACGTCGTCGGAGCGAAGTCGAAGCGACCACACGTCTCCTGAGGATGCCACGTGGAGTGGCGAAGCGCGTCGAGAGGTTTTTTGCATGTTGGCGAGGTCTAACATTGACAGCTAGTGTGACTGTGTACATACCCTCACTAACATTGATAAGCGGAAGTTAGTTGCAAAGTTGTGTTTAAAAAATAATTTTGGTTATGGATTTCCGCAAAGTAACGCTAAATATACTAAAATCTCTAATGTGCAAATATTAAAATGTGTTTATTATATTCTTTGTGACGAACTGAAGTCGTTTACTAAATTGTATTTGGTAACTAAAAAAAAAAGATATATTGAAGTTATTTGATATCTGTTAAGTGAAGTTAGCTGCAGGTCCAGGCCTATCGCATAGTACTCGTTTTTATAAATAATAAGCAATAATGTAAATGTAAAATAGAAAATAATGAACTTTTATATGTTTTGTACGTAATTATGAACAGATTTTACAATATTTTAATGTTAGAATAAATGTAAGTTATATGTAAATGTTATATGTACTTCGGTCGCTCAATGCCTATGGGCACTATTAAAGAGTGGTAGGCAGACTAATCATGGCTATTAGTCCAGTCTACCATCCTGGGCTAGTATCACCACTTTCGAATGTGATACCCATGAAATGACTATATCACGTTTCGGGTCAGCGGAAGGTAGCCCGGTATAACGAGAGGGGTGTGTGCTTTCAATCTGGATCGTGCACATTCGTATCCTCAGGGCAGCATAGCGGAGGCGACTGCTGCATGTGGTTTGTCTGTAATAGCAGTTGTGGACCGCACTCTAGCTTTACATCAAGCGGAGAGTTGTCATATGTAGAGCTACAATTTTATTATAAAAAAGTTATTTTGTGGTAGGTTATAATTGGGAAAATAAATTTAATCCCCGTCTTGACCAAGTCGTATATTTTGTTAGAGTTTTTAATATCAATTCTGTGAACAAAGTCTGAATATGATTCAAACTCAATATTTTTTTAATTAAAGGAGAATGCCCATTCGCCTAAGAGAAGCAGGCCCACGTTTTTTTCTCTAGTATCATGGTGATTTTTAGTTAATTTTGTAGGAAAATAAATCTACTTTCCTGATCAGCAATCAGTTTTAATTTTTACACTGTAAAGTATTGAGAATTTTGATTTTTTTTCTTATCAAACATTTGAATTATTGTTTTATCCCAGTAGAGGGTGTTTTAGCAACTTCCTACGTCACTTTACGTCATTTCATCGTACAAAATAATGTAGACAAACTGTTGTGATCCAGTTTAGATTTATTATACTAAATATAATAGTAATATAACATCAACAACTTACTTGCTACAGATTCTAAGCTAAATAAAATGACGAAACTATAAAAAAGAGGGTATCTTGGGTCCCTTAGAGGCCCCTCTCTCAGTCTACTGCTCCCTCCTCTTAGGAGGACGCAGGGACCTCTTTTATCCCATTTCTCGCGTTTTTGCTTTCGGAGCAGACGCTTCACCCTCATTCGTGCTGAAAAAACCCTTTTGGGGTTAGCAGCGGTTCTCTTTCAGATAAAAAAAAGTCCCTTAGAGGTTACATTCTAACAATTTTTAATGTAATAATTACTATGACAAGAGTGCTTATACAGGTACGTTTTTATGTGTGATTGGCATACATAATTAAACAAAGAGGAACAGTTTTATGAGATTGGCATTTATGTAAGCTATATGTTTTTTTTTATATAAATAATTACTACTACTTTGTGTATAAACATATGTGCCATCTCATATTATAATAGCGGGCTTATTTTAAGCGGCATGCTGGAATCGCCAAACAAACCCTCTGAAATAATTCTGTTGCGGACAGCCACTTTTTGAATAGTGGTATGATTGATTCCTAAATATGAAGGGACAAAATGTTCAATTAAATAATTCCTAACTATGTTCATTTTTCTCTCTAATGTGGATCTTGGTAAATTAAATTAAGTAAGGTATTATTGAATTTAAATAAATTAATATAATAAAAATAATATATAATATAAAAAATATAAATATAAATATAAAAAAAAAAAAAAAAAAAAAAAAATTATTAAAAGTATTGTTCAGCAGTAAGACCTAACCAATATGGTTAGGAGGTGGATCTATTGAGTCAAGATTATTAAAATCTGACTTTCTTAGTGCTGCTCTTTCTAGTTATGAAAATATATCTTCAACTTGGAACCCTGTAAAATGTGTGTATATGGGGCTTCCAGTTGATCCCATTCATTACCGTATAAATGGTGATGACAAATTCTAGCACTGAAACCTACATAGATCCTATGCTTTAATAGTAAAACCTCTTTTATGCTGGTTGGCACCAAGTCTCTCAGTATTGTTACAGCCAATATATATACAACTAGCTGTTGGGTAAAAGCCGCGGGCGCAAGCGGCCCGCGGAGGCCCTTTTTGTCGTAAAACGTATTAGATCGAATAGATTTTAGGCAGTTTTGAAAATATTTAGCTCGCCATCTAAAAGCGTTTACGTTTCTGAACAAAATTGGTCTTTACACGGTTACGCTAACGTATCTACTTTTCGAGATATGGCGATTTTAAAAAATTTAAAAAAAAACAAAATTTTAAAAAAAATTAGTGCTGGTCATACTGAACAAAATTGGTCTTTACACGGTGACGCTAACGTATCTACTTTTCGAGATATGGCGATTTTAAAAAATTAAAAAAAAAAAAATTTAAAAAAAGTAGTGCTGGTCATACTGAACAATATTGGTCTTTACACGGTGACGCTAACGTATGTACTTTTTGAGTAATAGCTATTTTAGAAAATTAAAAAAAAAAAAGCAAATAGTGCTGGTCATACTGAACAATATTGATCTTTACACGGTGACGCTAACGTATCTACTTTTCGAGATATGAAGATTTTAAAAAATTAAAAAAAAAAACAAAAATTTAAAAAAAAAAGTGCTGGTCATACTGAACAATATTGGTCTTTACACGGTGACGCTAACGTATCTACTTTTCGAGATATGGCGATTTTAAAAAATTAAAAAAAAAACAAAAATTAAAAAAAAAATAGTGCTGGTCATACTGAACAATATTGGTCTTTACACGGTGACGCTAACGTATCTACTTTTCGAGATATGAAGATTTTAAAAAATTAAAAAAAAAACTAAAACAAAAATTTAAAAAAATAGTGCTGGTCACACTGAACAAAATTGTTCTTTACATGGTTACTCTGACGTATCTACTTCTTGAGATATTTAAAAGAAAGCCCGCCGCGCGGAGCAAATTCGATACTTATTTAATTTTATACTTATTTTGAAATGTTAAACCTTTAAATTATTTAGATATCTCGAATTTACAGTATTAATTATTAAATTATTGTTAATTTATTTGTGTTTGTTTTTATTAATCTCTAGTTAGTGATCCCTGCTATTACCCAATAAGACTAATAAATAAAAGGATTCACATCCAAAATCTTTGCATCACATTGCCTCACATTCTAAAGGGCCTCCCTCCACATCATCGGCAATCATGTTCGATTACCAGGCACCATTGATATATACAACTAGATGTGCAATAACTCTCCCAATGTGACGCGAGGGAAAAGATGACCGCAGTCACCTTTGACTTGACGGCAACATTGTTAAATCGTTTGAAGCGGCCTACGCTTTTATGTTAGATGTATAAAGTTTGCACCTCTGGTATGTGGGCACTTACTATAGTGTGAAGGGCATAATCGTCTATGGTCAGCCATAATTGTATGTAATCATAAACAATCTGATATAGTTGTCTACACACATTCATTTTCATACAGAGGCCAATCTCTAATCTGTGATCCGTTCTCTCACTGATAGTTTGCTTTGACAGAATGCAATTCCGATCAGCAAATAGATTATTGACACGCTTTACTTAAAATCTGGATCGATTCTATCTGAGTTAGCCAAAAAGGTATAAATATTGATTATTAATCTCGGGCTTAAAAGAAGTCGTGGCGAACGATGTTCGTGCGCTTTCCATACATTTGCATAGCGCCCGGAAATATTCTCCCTCCACTCTCATGCCCAACTGTGTAGACTGTACAATAACGTAACCATGACTTTTGTTTATTTTATTGGTAACCATAACAACAATTTGTTTTGATCTTACCTAAAATAGACCAATTTTGTAATGTTTAAGATTTTTACTTAATTAGTTAATAATGCCATTATTTTCAAGTAAGTTTACACCAAAAAGCATACCAGTAAGGCGTGTTGACACTTCGGTTCTCAAAAAGGAATTTGGTAGTGATTTTGCTAGTAGAGAACTTTCGTTGAATGTTGGAGATGTTAAACTTAGATTGGGCGAATTGGAGCTATGTTTTGAAGATGGTCAGTGGATACCAGGTCAGTAAGAAAATGTGTATTTTGTTCCCGATTAATGATTCGGTAAATTCGTTTATATCTATTTAATATGAATATAATAGACCAGTACCAATATCTGCCTTTGATACAAGCGCTAGCTTAGTATAGGCAATTTAAAATAATAATAATTTTACATTCGTTGCCAAAAGTATGAATTGTAGGTAAAGTACATGAAGCTTTTCACTTGTAGTAGGAACCTTTCATCTACGGCGATTGTAATAACAACGGTACAGAGTCTAACGTGTAAAGCTACACGAGCTCTTGACTGTAAATAATAAATAAACTAACATTTAACAATACAAAACCTAAACTACAAAAAACTTGTTAAAATTATCGTTTTTTTAGCAACGGGTCGTGCTGGTGTTGCCCATAAAGAAAATGTAAAATTACGAAAGGAATTACAGCAACTCGAAGAGGAAAATAACATGTTACGGTTGAAATTCGAAATACTTCTAGATATGTTGACAGACAAAACGGTCGAAGTTGAAAATCAGAGTGAAATGCAAAGGGCACATAGTTTGAGTAATTTGAGGCCGAAGAGCAGGAATAAACATAGATAACTAAATAAGCATAGATAATTTATGTTTTCTATTTAATATGTTCACCGTGTACAATACGCTTTGGGCCACAGTCTACTTCAGTTACTGTGATTTTCCTGTTGTGTATTTTATGCTGACTGTGGCCTGTTGTATTTACCAAATAAAAATAAAATAAGCGATAAAATGTATACACGTTCTCTTTAAGAAATTATGATGAAAACTGAACAGAAAAAAAATCAACGAATTTTATAGCAAATCGTTTCCTGAATTTAAAGTCTGAGAATCTTAGTGTAGTTTTTTAAAATCAAGATCTAGATTTTAGATGTCGGTTTTTTGTCAATAGCAGGACGTCTTAGGTTATTATCCAATCAACTACATTTTTAACAAACAAAAATAAATTAAAAACCTTTGTAATAAAAAAATAATTTATTTTCTCTAACAAAAGTTGGTCGTATTCATAAAATATACATTTTTCTTTGCATTTCAAAAAAACAACCATACCATTGACATTATAAATACTGAGGCTCGAGTACAAAACATTCACGCCGTGACAGTGTAACGCGAGTATTCTCCACCAATAGGATTGCTTCATTTGATTATTACCTCGGCGGTCAAAATATCATGGTCTGATTGGTGGGATCTTTTTTTTAATTGTAGCTTGGGATATGACAACACTCCGCCTGATGTAAAGCTAAAATGCGGTCCATTAATGGAAACAACTGCTACTACAGAGAGAAACCTGTGCGCGCAGCAGTCGCCTCCACTATCTCGGCTTGAGGAGACGAGCATGTACCGTCTAGATTGACAGTACACACTCCTCTCGTTATACCTGGCTACTTTCAAACTGTTCCCGAAACGTGACAAGGTACTTAACTGGTGTTACATTCGAAAGGACGGCAAACTGGACAAATAACCATCATCAGTCTGACTACGACTCTTTAATAGTGACCAAAGTACATATAAGAAAGTTACATTGGTACCGGTCAGAATTAGCGAGGTCCGAACACGGGTCTCATCGATCGTGACTTCACGCGTCTTACCGCTAGACCACGGTCGCTCTTAATCTCTCGTTATCACGGCGTGAATGTAATAATTGGGCTTGAGGTTGCACGCCGTTCCACGCCTCACCAGTACAGTTTCTGCTTTCAAGTAATTATTTACTTTGACATTGGCAAATTGTTGTAATGTCAATCATGGCACGACAAAAAGAAAAAATGGCTGTATGGGCACTGTACCCTTGCCTTCCCAGAATGGGAGAACAAACTTAAGTAATAGAAAAAGAAATTGTTGTTCATACGGTAGTACCGTTTAATAAAATCTATCTAGCCACTAAGATAAAAAAAAATATATACATATTATTTAATTTTACAAAAATCTAATCTTATTGGTTATTAACTTGGTTTATAACCTATAACCCTCGAAAACGACAAATCTGGTGTTAACAGCCGGTAATTCAATACTTCCTTAATTATAAGACAACTTTAAGTGTCCTAATTCAAAACAAAAAAAAAACATTTACGCAGAAAGGAAAAAAACATTGAACACAATACAGCATTTTCCTTATAATATTTTAAAGATATTCGTTATACGTTTAGCACCACTTAATTAGTCTAACTTGGCTAATATGCATGCGGAAACCAGCCCGGAGCTAAAAGTAACCACCCGGATTAAGTCAAAACTTGAATTACCAGCCCTTATTTAGTCTTTACAATTTTTCTTAATCTATATTAGCATTTGGACATTTCGATCGTATATGACCTTCTTGTTTACAAATACCACACTTCCTACCACCACGGGTGCTGTTCGTTTTGCCACGACCACGACCTCGACCACCACGGCTGTTATTACCACCAGTTGAATTCCATTCCACTGAAATTGAACAGAAAATATAAGAGTTGTCTATTTATCAGTCTGCCGTCCTGGGGCAGTACCACCACTTTCGAATGTAACACCGGTGAAGTGATCTTGTCACGTTTTGGGAATAGTTTGAAAGTAGCTAGGTATAACGAGAAGAGTGTGCACTGTCAATCTGGATGGTGTATGCTCGTCTCTTCAAGCCGGCATAGTGGAGGCGACTGCTGCCTGTAGTAGCAGTTGTTTCATCCATTCATGAACCGCACTCTAACACAGCAGGCGGAGTGTTCTCTCATGCGTAGTTACAATTTAAAAAAAGATTCTGTAGGTCCTGGGGTGATACCACCACTTTAAAGTGTGAAAATTACGGTTACATAATAGTTATAAAAGTTTACCTGATGCAGAGGATGTATCTGCCCATTGAAAGAATGTGCAGCGTGAAGTGGCATCTTTTTGGCAACCATAAAACTCTCTGCCTTTGTTTGGACCATCCTTTTGTACTGTCAACCTGGAGATCAATATACGATACGATATCATATACCGTATACTAAGAATATGACTGGACTTGCAGCTAACTTCACTTGACACCAAAAAACTTTGGAATTAATCCAGTTGCTTTTTATTTGTATTTAGCAATTAAAAATATAGTTAACAACTTAAGTACGTCATAAAGTTAGCTGCAATGTTATTAACAAAAATGTCTACACGGAACTTAACGGTGCACTAATCAAGCCGGCATAGCGAAGGCGACTGTTATCTTGTGTCATTTCTGTGTGTTAGCAGTTGGATGGACCGCATTCTAGCTAACATCGGAAGGAGTGCAGTATTTACCATAGAGATATATACTAGAGGACCAAACTTCATACATCGGACATGAAAAATCCGTCAAGTCAAATACTGACAGAAAACCTAAAAGTGACTGTGGTCATCTTTTCTCTCGCCTCACATTGTGAGCGTTACTGCATACCTAGTATATATCAATGGTATTTACCCCATAAACACACGATGCGGTATTCAAAAAAAGATTATAGTGCAATAAAAAATACTCACTTTTTAGCTGAAATTCCACAAGAGCACTTAATTTCATCGTCATATCCGCTATCATTATTTGTAACTCGTGAAATACCCCATCCGCTCGTACTGGGCTGCGGGTTACCCCAACTGGTACTTGTACCATTATTGTTGGAAGGTAAAGGGACGCCATTCTGTACATTTGTACCATCATTAGAACCAGGCGCCCATGCAAAAAAATCACAACCGCCATTGTCTTTACCCTTTGAACATTTGTAAAATTGTTTTCCTACAAAAAAATATTTCTTTATTTTTGTGCGTACTTTGTGTTGGATCAAAAATTGTATAATAATAACGTAAAGTACATCCTGTGGGAAAAGGGCGTGACAATTGTATTGTATTGTATTAAATATGCAAGAAAAAAAGTTATTTAACAATTTAAAAAAATAGAAGATTAAAGAATGCTTACCAAAATTATTATTTTGCTTTCTGACCGTTAATAATATTGCTTGTTGATTACAATAACACAGTACTTCATTATCATCACCAAGTCGTGGCAAAGTGGGAGGTCTTCTTGGTTGTGTTGTATTTGAATTAGTCGTTGTAGGTGCCTGTTTATATTAAATATACATATTAATAATGATCCCATAATAAGTGTAGTCATGTGCTAAAATAAAAAAGGCTTTATATGGAGCTAATGAAAAAAAAAAAAAGTTTCGAACAGCATTTCAGTGAGATTTATGTTTCGATTAGGAATCGAACCTGAGACCTTCGCGCAATAACCTAATAACCTCTTTAATTGTGACAAATAAAATCTATTTTAATCTTCTTCTTCTATTCAGTACATTGTCGCTAACTACTGCGTATACAACTTCTGGTTCTGTCTTTTTTATTCTATTTAGAATATTAAACGTTTACCTGTAACCTAGGATTATTAATATTACTTCCTGGTGTAAAAACATCTGCAGTTCTATTATCATTAGCATTTCTATTCCTGTTTATGTTGGTATTTGCACTAGGATTCCTGTTTATGTTGGTATTTACACTAGGATTCCTGTTTATGTTGGTGTTTGAACTAGGATTCCGGTTTATGTTGGTGTTTGCACTAGGATTCCTGTTTATGTTGGTATTTGCACTAGGGTTCCTGTTTGTGTTAGCATTTATATTCCTACTATTAACTTGCGTTTCTTGTGTATGTTGTACACTAGATAAATTTATTTTCATAAACTCTAAAAATGTTCTATCGCATCCCCCAAGACAGGCGATGTACGGCGGTGGATAAATATGACTTATCGAATTGTTTCTCCATTGAAATTTTACTTTTCTGTAATTCGGACCACACTGGAAGTAAATTTGTATTTAATTTGTTGCTCATTTCATTTTGATACCTTAAGTTTTAAAAAAATAACTTTTAATAAAAAAAGCCAGTGGTCACCGCAATCCAGTACAGCATCAGGTGGAATATAGGTCACATGACTTTTCTTATAGTAGTCCGGTATGAGGCTATGGGACTAGACACAGTTTGACGTTAGGCTAGAGATGTTACCACACATTGAGCGGTCATCTCCACTATGCTGGCTTGAGGAAAGGAATGTGCACCCAAGAGATTGACAATACACACTCATCTAGTTTTACTTCAGTGAATTATAATTAATGTTAAAATAATATAACAAACCTCACTACACGTTTCTTGTAAAACTTCAATACTTCTCACTATAGATGGTAACCACAAAGCATTCTTACAATTAGGATATGATAAACAACCAATATAATATTCATCAGTGTTCTTCCTTTTACGTAAAACCATATCTTTGCCACATTTTGGACATTTTAACACTGAAATAGTAAAAAAATATTGTAGAATTACCAAATGAATTTTCATAGCGGCCGTGGTCTAGCGGTAAGGTACGTGAACGCGTAAAATCACGATCGATGAGTCCCGTGTTCGAACCGATATAACTTTGTTATAGTACTTTGGTCACTCATTAAAGAGTGGTAGGCAGCCTAATGATGATTTGCCCAGTCTACCGTCCTGGGGTAGTACCTAGATTCGAATGTAACCCATGAAGTGACCTTGTCACGTTTCGGGAGCAGTTTGAAAGTAGTCAGGTATAATGAGAGGAGTGTGCACGGTCACCCTAGGTGCATAACCGTCTCCTTATAGCGGCAAAGCGGAGGCGACTGTTGCACGCAGATATTTCTACATAGTAGCAGTTGTTTTCACTCATGGACCGCACTATAGCTTTACATCAAGCGGAGTGTTGTTACATGCCGAGCTTTTTTTTTATTGTAGCTCGGCATGTGATAACACTCCGCCTGATGTAAAGCTAGAGTGCGGTCCATGAATGGAAACAACTGCTACTACAGAGAAACCTGTTCGGGCAGCAGTCGCCTCCACTATACCGGCTTGAGGAGACGAGCATGTACCATCTATTGACAGTAAACACTCCTCTCGCTATACCTGGCTACTTTCAAACTATTCCCGAAACGCGACAAAGTCACTTCACAGGTGTTACATTCAAAAGTGGTGGTACTACCCTAGGACAGCAGATTGAGCTAATAACCATAATCAATCTGCCTACCACTCTTTAATAGTGCCTATAGGCACTGAGCAACCAAAGTACATATAACAAAGTTACATTGGTACTGGTCAGAATTAGCGAGGTTCGAACATGGGTCTCATCGATCGTGAGTTCACGCGTCTTACCGCTAGACCACGGCCGCTCAATACAATAAAATTTTAAAAAATAGAGTTATAAATCCTAGAAAGGTCTACTTTGCAGATGAGGTCATTGCTATATATGCTATAGAAAATGAGAAAAGGGACCAAGGATGAAAAACAAGTAGATTTTTAATTTGGCATAGTCACCTACCTGATGGCATTTCAGTTGGTAAATTCTCAGTAGTAGGTGTGTAATCAGCAGGCCGTTCACTGAATCTATCCCCGAGTGCCGCATCTATTTTTGCAGCCTCCGCCGTCACTGTTACGTACACCTCTCTGTATTTAGCTATCTAAATAAATAATTGAAATAATAATTAAATATTATCGCCTACAACTTTTTTTTTATTGTAGCTCGGCATGTGACAACACTCCGCCTGATGCAAAGCTAGAGCGCGGTCCATCAATGGAAACAACTGCTACTACAGAGAAACCTGTGCCCGCAGTAGCAGTCGCCTCCACTATGCCGGCTTGAGGAGACGAGCATGTACCATCCTAGATTGACAGTGCACACTCCTCTCGTTATAACCTGGATACTTTCAAACTATTCCCGAAACGCGACAAGGTCACTTCACGGGTGTTACATTCGAAAGTGGTGGTACTACCCCAGGACGGCAGACTGGACAAATAACTGTATTGTAGTGTGAAAATTTGAGTGCGTTGACTAGGTCAATTGAAGCTCTAGATTTTTTTTTAAATTGTAGCTCGGCATATGACAACACTCCGCCGGATGTAAAGCTAGAGTGCGGTCCAAGAACTCTATTACAGATGAATTTCTAGAGGCAGCAGTCGCCTCCGCTATGTTGGCTTGTAGAGACGAATGTGTACCATCTGGATAGACCGTACACACTACTCTCGTTTTATACCCGGCTACTTCAAAACACAACAAGGTCACTTCACATAATAGTTAAAAATTTATTAATTTACACTAGTTACAGTAATACCGGTGTGGGTTAAACAGGATTCGAACATGGGTCTCAACGATGTAAGGCCAGTCCCCTACCGCTAGACCACGGCCATTCAATTGAGAGTCCAAATATTACTAAGTTGGATTTAGACTAGATACTAGATAAATTTTAATTTTTATTAATAAAAACTCACCTGCTCAGCCAAAACAATCTGCGGTTGTCGTCTGCCCTCACTAATGGCTTTCAAATCGGCCTCTAATTGAGCTCTTAAATGTGGTTTTGACATATTAAGTCCCATAGCATCATACCCTTCTACTAATCCCATACCTAACAACCCAGGAACAAAATGTATTGCGTCAGCCAAAGCTACGTACGAACGACTTTTTATTGTTTCTATATGATCTGCGTGTGTTGCATCTGTGCCTGTAAATTATTATGCCGTATTTACTTTTATTTCAAATCCTATTTATTAAATTCTTCTTTTATGGCATTAAACCAATTTGCCAATGTCAAAGTAACTACTATCAAAGGGATCCGCAGACCGCTTGAAGGATCCCATGTTGTACGAAGAAGCAATAGCGTGGCTGGAAAGGTCGTTCCACAATTTAGTGGAACAATAGAAAAAAGAACTGCCTGAACCTTTTAGTCGTGTGAGGCGATTCGATGGCCCGCAGGCGTCGAACTCTAGCAATGTGAGGATTAAATCATGTATCTGGTTAACATCCAACAAGATACCTTATGTGTATTGTGTAAATAAGTGTAGTGTGTATTGTGTGACCAATTAACACAAAAAATTAAAATAAAAAAGATACCTATTCCATGTTTTTCCATGAGTGCTATAAGATCAGCTTCCGTTAATAGGTTAGGTGGTGCTGTGGAGCCCTCGTTCATGTCTATACTAGTCGGGCTGAATGTTTGACCATTCTGAAAAGATTAACAGAAACTTATTGGTTATTATATCAGCCACCCCTACATAAACAGTTTGAATGCCGATAATTAATTAAACTTACTTCATAAATATGTATTTCTTTAGAAGACCATTTATCATATGGGTAGACGTCTAAATAATTTCTGGCTGTTATCATGAGCCCATTTGCAGTGAATTTTTCATCTGCAATATTGATTGTGACAGTTGTCTCTTGTCCCTGTGCGTCTTTTGAACAACACGCGAGGAAAGAACGTACTATAAATTCGTATAAGCGCTTTTCGTTGCCTGATAAACCTACAAAAATTAGCTTAATATTATTTCTATGAAAGGTTTTACAAACGAATTTCGAAACCTAAAAATATGGACGTTTTAGTAAATACTGTAAAAGACAGTTTTGCAATACACTGACGATGGTTATTAGCCCAGTCTTAGTAAATAAGTACCACCGCTTTCGAATGTAACACCCGTGAAGTGACCAATTGCATCGGGAACAATTTGAAAGTAGCTAAGTATAACTAGCTAGAGGAATGTGCACTGTCAATCCAGATGATGCATACTCGTCTCCTCGAGCCGGCATAGCGGAGGTGAGTACTGCCTGTAGAGATTTCACTGCAGTAGCAGTTGTTTCCGCTACACTAGCTTTACACCAGGCGGAATGTTGTCATATGCAGAGATACAATTTTAAAAAAGTAAATTCTCGTCTATTTATTTTGTAGTAGCTCAACGTGTGATCACGTGTTAAGTTAGAGTGCGGTCCATGAATTTAAAAGTTCATTCTTTAGTTTAAAGTCGTTTTTCTTTTAAAACTTACTGTCAGTATATTTAGTTGGATGTATGGGTGGATGTGCCTTGTCGCTCTTATTGCCTTGTCTTGGTGTTGGACCTCCACTATCCAGTATAGTTTGAGCAAATTGACCCCAATTTGGATCACCTGAAACAGATTTAGACTAAAAAATGGCTATAAACGCCATTGTACCTAACCTGATTTTATGGTACATTCAAACGCTGCTATTTCTACTTAGTTACTGCCCTGTTCTCATTGAATAGAATAGAATATCTTTTATTTGTCAGAAAGTACAGATGTTTTTAGATATGTACAGGGTGAGGTGACAAAAGGGAAATCAGCTCAGCATGTGCTCTGGCAAATGTCAGAGCGCTGATTTTCAGCTGACACCGCAGGAAGTGTCAAAGGGGCAGTGATAGGGAAGAGGTGTAATAAAATAGTCATTGGGGTAAGCAGAAACTATGGAGCACTAGCAATTTACTCCCCTCATGCATGCAACAATTGAGGGTGCTCAATTGATCCTTTCTGAGCAGTTGACCAGTCTGGCTGAGAAATGTCTTCCTAGGGCGACCCTTCCAACTTTCCGCTTTCGCACAATCAATTTCACTAAACATTCAAATGCTGCGTCGACGCTTTTAGAAAAGTACAAGCGAACATGACCCTATAGTATAATAAGACTACGTTTTTGATTATTCTAATACATATTATACCTGTTTGAAATCCAACTAATTGTGCTAAGTTCATCTCTTTTGGATATTCATTTGTTTCAGTACGCGGATAACTGATGAAACCTTGCGTATATAATTTTTCAGCCAATTTCATCGTTTCTTTGGCATTAATTTTTAATTTTCTGGAAGCTAACTTTTCTAATTCCTGAAAAACACAAGATTTTTTCTATAAATCTTTACGTTTAGTGAAGTAAGGTAAGCTAAACTTATCTCAAAGTTGTAAAATAAATACGAATTTAAAATTATTTTTAAAACTTTATAATACATAACGTTTTCGAGAAAACGATTTTTTATTGGCTAAAAGACTATAGTTTATGCAGCAGCGTTGAGGCACCGAGAAGGAAATTCCTGAGGACAGCGTCAACACTCCCCGAGGCGTGACGGAACGTCGATGGCGTACTGGCCCTCATGCAGGAGATAGGATGACTTGTATAAGTACGGCAGGACGCACCAGGGACCCCCATAGTGGGTCTGGGTGCGGAAACCAGCCCGGAAATTCAAGAATCAAGACTATAGTTTATAGTTTTAAAGAGCGGTAGGCAGACTGATGATGGTTAATTGTCCAGTCTGCCGTCCTGGGGTAGTACCACCACTTTCGAATGTAACACCCGCGAAGAGACCTCGCGTTTCGGGAATAGTTTGTAAGTAGCCAGGTATAACGAGAGGAGTGTGCACTGTCAACCTAGATGGTATATGCTCGTCTCCTCAAGCCGGCATAGTAGAGACGACTGCTGCCCGCACAGGTTTATTTGTATATAGTAGCAGTTGTTTCTATTTATGGACTGTACTCTAGCTTTCCATCAGGCGGAGTTTTGTCACATGCCGAGCTACAATAAAAAAATTAAAAAATATATATAGTTTTAAATCTATCACTTTCGAGAATGAGGAAAACTACTTTTTTTAGTATTTTTCGAATGTAACACCCGTGAAGTGACCTTGTCGCGTTTCGGGAATAGTTTGAAAGTAGCCAGGTATAAGAGAGGAGTGTGCACTGTCAATCTAGATGGTACATGCTCGTCTCCTCAAGCCGGCATAGTGGAGGCGACTGCAGCCCGTAGAGATTTCTCTGTGGTAGCAGTTGTTTCCATTCATGGACCGCACTCTAGCTTTACATCAGGCGGAGTGTTGTCACATGTCGAGCTACAATAAAAAAAAATAAAAAAAAAATACCTTAGTTTTTTTTTATCTTAGCATATGTCAGAAATAAAAGTAATGCTAACCACAGTATCCAAAGGTAAAGGTCTCCATTTAGATTTGGGTTTGGTCTTCACCTCAGTAACGGTAGCCTGCGGCTGTTCAGTACACATATCATGGAGTACTTGACACGCTTCCTGATCAAATAGCCTTATTCTATCCCATGAAAAATCCACACTCAAGTTGTTCATTGTATGATTTACTGAAACATATTTACTACTGTACTGTACGGTAATAATTTAGACACAGCAGAAATACTTAGTAGTTAAGAATTATAATATAAAGAGAGGATAACGAGGGGAGAGTGCACTGTAAACCTAGGTGGTCATCAAGGCCAGCATAGTGGAGGCATGCAAACATTTCTCTGTGGTGCATTCTAGCTTAACATTCTAGGCGGAGTGTTGTCATATGCCAAGCTACAATAAAAAGAGCGGCAGTAAATGTTAGGTACCTTTAATTTTCCAAAATGGTTCAGAAACAAAATTCTCAACGGCTCTGTATCGTTCTACCACAAATCCTAATGTCGGAAATTGGCATGAACCATAGCTCACTAAACTATCTGCTAATTTTGTGGGAAATACTTTTTGTAGTCTTAAAGTTTGAAATCTTGTGAACGCTGCACCTGTATGAAAATTACAACAATTTTACTATCAACTTTTTATTAGCTTTTATTAGCTTTTCAAAGCTTCACAGGGATGCCCCCTTTCTTTTTACAGTCAGTATAATTAGTACTATGCGTTTAGCGTTCTGGTCTATGCCTAGAGAATATTTTAGAGACATAATTCCCGTTCCAGTTCTATTCCTAGAGAACCTTTTGTAGGGGTAAAAATTTTCATTAAAAAGGCCAAATCTTTCTCAATATACGGGATATCTAAAGCATTTTTTGTAATAGGATCACTAGTTCTGAACACACGGCACATGTTCCTTCCTATAACATGGGATCCTTCAAGCGCAGTGTGAAGAGGCATCTCATCAAGCCGGCGTACCGAGCGCCACTGCTGTCTGCAGATCCCCTGCTCTGACAGCAGTCGCCTCCGTTCATGGATCGTACTCTGGCTTAACATTAGACGGAGTGCTGTCATGACATGCTAAAATTAAAAAAAAATAATGTAAAAAATGTAAATTAACTTTTTTCATTTTCTACATTATTTTTAAATTTAATATTATAGATGTAGAATGAACTACAAAATTACAAACCTATCCGTAAATCTAACTCCTGCCTTACATCAACAGCATCATTTATATTCTTATTAGGTTGTTCCAAATTATGTAAAGCTCTTCTGACAGACACAGCGGTAATTTCTGAGAACTTTGCTCTATAAATATTTATATTACTTTTAACCGCTCTACATACTTCTATGATTTCATATCCAATATTTTCACCTTCTCTATCGCAATCTGTCCATATTATCAGTCCATCACAGCTTCGTACTTCTCTTTCTAGAGTTTTCTGTTAAAAAACCAATATGTACTTTTTGAGGATTATTAGAATCAATTCCAATATGTATCACCTGTTTACGGGTTGTGTTTCGGAATCAGTTTGGAAGTGTGACTATTCGACTTGACAGTATAGTGAGAGGAGTGTCCAGTCAACGGATGGTGTAATTTGTCTTCTCAAGCTAGTATAAGCAAAGGCGACACTCTAGCTGGACCACACTCTAGCTTAACAGTAGGCGAATGGTTGCCATATACCAAGCTACGATAAAAAATATTGAAATAAAGTTGTTGGAAGTAATTAGCAATAACTGAGTTAAAAATAATAATGCTGCTAAACACTTTAATGGCTGCCGTCCACTAAGCTGGCCAAATTGAAATATGTGTGAATTTGTAAGTATTAATACAGTTCTTTGTTATGTTTTTTAGTTTTATTTAATGTAGGTATATTGTATTATTTTGTGAGAATTTCTTTTTTAAATTGAACTGTTTTGTGCAAATCAACACATTATAATGCAAGTAGCTTAATAATACTTGTAAAATATTACTAATTTGTTTTTATGTCATTATTAATTTTTTGGAACATTAAAATTAAATATCAATTAATAACAGACCTTTATTTTTTGATAATTTTCCGGACAATATTTGTAAACAGGAGCGTCAAAGAGTGTCAACGGGTTACATGACTGCCAACTTTTGTACGCATCAACAAACTTCAATTCCAGCAGGTGACCTGACACTGAAGTCATTGTCATTTGGCACTTCTGACCCATTACCTCTGCTTCAAACTCATATATCTTATTGTATTGTGACAAACCTTCTCGCTAAAAATTTATTTAGTATTTATTTAAAAAATATAAAGCCAGAGTTCTGTCTACCCTCGATTGTTAGAATAATAAGTTGCAAGTGACTTTTGTAACAATTTAACTTACTCTCCTAGATCCTCCCCGAGATAGATGGGCAGCAATATTTTTAGCAGCATCGTTTTTCTCAGCTACATTTAAGAATTTCATAATATCACTTTTACAACAAACACTTATAACTAATGGAATATAATTATTATAGATAAACGTATCTAATCTTCTGTTAAGGTTATTTACTTGGAACGATACAATATTTCTTAAAAACATAACTATCTAAAAATGCAATTAGTAGACACTAAACGAAATGTTTCTTTCCAAAATAAAATAAATTACTACACATCGCGAGCTATCGCAAAAAAATTATTTGTTTACCAGGATGTTTACGCACAATTGGCGGCATTTCATATGTGACTGACACCAGACAATAAAACTGACTGATAAAAATGACAGCTACATTCCAAAATCGTAGGCTAAGTACGAGGTACCCTTTACGCCGTGACAGCGTACGCAAAAGTTCTCCGCCAATCAGACGTTGCTATTATTCCTTCGCATTTAAATGAAGTGATCCTAATGGTGGAGAACTTTCGTCAAGTTCATTATCTTTTCCACACATAGCAACACTGGTATGCGCAATTTTATTAGAATCTCAATTATAATAACAATAAATGCCAGTGAGTACTTAATACTTTATGGTTTTTGTTCGTCGTAATATTGTGTGTAGAAATAATGATTATATATACCGAATTATAAGGAATAATACCGAAATATTTTCTGAGGCAACTTATAACTGTCACTGTCAGTCATTTTTGTTTTTAGTAGAGTATTGCGCCAAATATTTCTATCGCAATTTGTGATAACGTGTTTTGAAATAAATAGTATTATGTTTTCTATGCGGCGTTTGACACATAGAACCAATAATTATTCAAAAATGTGCCTACTCGTGAATTGGTTAAAACGCTTTAAAAGTTCTCAAGAATGGCTTACCCGGCAAAATGCGGACCCTTATGTAGAAAAGGCGAAGATTTATAACTACAGGTAAATAATTTGATTAAAAGTATAAATAAAGTACAACCTATTATGTAGATAAATACGAACAGATGATTCTTTTTTGCTATAAAATCCTTAGATGTCGGAGTGCATTCAAACTTTTGGAAATGGATGAAAAAACAAAAATTTTAGTCCCAGGGATGTCGGTGATTGATCTCGGAGCTGCCCCTGGATCATGGTCTCAAGTTGCTGTACAGAAAACTAATGCTGATGGAGCTGATAAGAATAAGCCTAAAGGGATGGTGATATCTATAGACAAATTGCAAATTTTTCCAATTGAGGTATGGCATTAGTTAAAACCTCTTTTCTGTATTTAATACCTATTTGTCTCAAATCCTTTTTTTATTGTAGGGTGCCACAATATTAAGCAACATGGATTTCACAAAAATCGAAGCACATGATAAGGTTGTTTCATTGTTAAATGATAAAAAAGTGGATTTAGTATTATCTGACATGGCTCCCAGTGCAACGGGAGTTAAGGAACTTGACAAAGACAGAATTGTAGGTTTAGGGTATATGGCTCTTAGATTTGCTGCTTTGGTGACAAAAGTAAATGGATGTTTTCTATTTAAAGTTTGGGATGGAAAAGAAGTACCTATTTTAGTGATGGATTTGGAGAGATTTTACACTAATATTAAGATATTGAAGCCTAAAGCCAGTAGATCTGAATCCTCAGAAAAATTTTTACTTGCTAGAGGTTTTAAAGGTATTCAAAGGCCTCTAGAAGGCGGGAGGTGGGGATGATGTAGTACTTTTAATTATGAATAATATTTATTCTGTACTATAACAAATAGAAGTTATAATTAGTTGTTATTTATGAAACAATGTTACAAATATATTTAGGTAGTTTTAGCGCAAATATTATTTGATTATTTTATTTGTTATTTGATTATTTTGTTTGTTATTTAAAATGTAATCTTAAGACTGTACATACATTTTCGTCATGTAAATATCAAATAAACTCAGTCTTCCAATTTGTTATTAAGTCATAATAATATTTAAGATTGAAATAAAAAATGTTTTGTTTTTTAAATATACTTTTATTTGAAGCGTTAATGTGAAATTATTAATAATAACAAATTATAGTTAACATAATATTAATATCACAAATAAATAACTTTGCAAGTTAAAGGTTAATTTAAATAAATAAAGAATAATTAGTACATATACATACATACAATGGGCTAATCCCGACCTAGGATACCCTGTGCTATAAGTATCAGAACAAGGACGACATAGAGATAACACACAGACTAGACAATTTTTTTTATAATACATATATTGATAATTATACATATATCACGACGAAATATACTGGCTGTAAAAAGATATATAGCAACCCTGTGTACCAGAAGCATATATCATACTAATGTGGTGCCTATGCAGAGTTATTTTTGAGAAATAAAATCATATGTTGACGTTTATTAGTCCAATATGAACTATATACGCAACATTGTATATATGAGTATAGATCGCGTCAAACTTTATGACTTCTCGGAAGTTAGCTGCGGGCACTATTTCGCCCAGGTACAGTCAAGTTTACAATAATAAAATTACCAGTTATAAGTCAAGGGCGGATGGGTGTCTCGGTAGTATGTCCTTGCATCCAAGCGCGTCGCCAGCCGATGGCCCAGGGGGAGCAAGTTGATATGGAGGTTGAGAAAAGTATGAATTGTAGGTAAAGTACATGAAGCTTTTCACTTGTAGTTACGAACCTTACATCTACGGCGTAAAACAACGGTACAGAGTCCAACGTGTAAAGTTAGACAAGCTCCGGACTGTACAATAAATAAATTTACATTTGACAACTTTTTTTAGAATCTAGAGTCTAGAGGGAGGAGGCCCCGTGATTTGTGCCTAACTTCGGAGACGCCACAAAGTTTGGTTCGTACTATATTTTTATCTATTTAAAAATGTGAAATATCAAAAACAAGCAATGTGAGTGCAACGATTGATTAAACGACTGGTGTCGCGAAGGCCGGGCGTCCTCACAAGAGGGACGAGCGCGCTTGTGTTAGTGACATTACGCGTTCATTGCGGCTTGATAAAAATAAATATTAAGTAATAATTTTGGTATTTGTAGTATAACAATTGGTAAAGGGATTGCTATCAGTCTTTTTACACCCATATATAACAGCCAAGCGTGCTAACCACAACGGCTGCCGAAATAACTAACTAGTATCTATTTTTTACATGAACCTAACCTTCCTGTGGTTTTAAGAAATATATCTAAACCTAAATCAAGCATTTTTCCTATGTTTAATAAAGTATTTACAAGTTTTTTGTAAATACGCGACTACTATTTGCAGATATGCTGTAAATTAAAAAAAAAACTAAATTAAACCGCGTCTATTATTATATAGCCATATAGTCGTTAAAAACAGATAAAATATGTTTTATTTAGACAAAATGTGATTGCATTCCTTGAGATAACTTATTTAATTGCGATGTAGAGACCACTGAAGATTGAGCGGCGTGGTCAATAAGTACCATTCGTTCACCTAACTCGTATTTTTGTTGACGGTGTCTAGGCTTCGGTTTCACGTTCTCCCTTTTAGGGTTAGCAGAGCAAACGTCTGGCATAAATAATTCGATTTGGACAAAAAAACTGGTGACAGTGTGAATCACGTACATGAACATTCCTACGACGACCGTAGCACAGATATCTGAAAAAAATATCTCTTTTAAAAGTTATTTATTATTAAGTTAGTGAAATATATTTTATTAGCATGGGCGTGCTCCTTGTCTTTAAGAGCTTTTTTTTTAAACAACTTTTTTTTTATGCTTAATAGGCAAGCGTGCCTGGTGTTAAGCAGTGATGCGGTCTAAGGTGGAGCACGCCTGCCTATGAGGTACCTATTCACCTTCGATTTGAAGAGACCCATGTTGTACTTCTCAGGAAACACAGACACCGGGAGGGAGTTCCACAGTTTCGCAGTACGCACGAGGAATGTGTTGTCAAAACGCCTCGTACGCACTTTAGGAACTTGAACTATAAATGGATGGTACCTCTCCGGGTGCCTGGACGTCCGATAGAAGAAAGGCGACGGTAGAACCAGGTTGTGTAGCTCTTGCGTACACTCCCACGCAACTGCTAATGTAGGCAGCATATCTTTGCTATACCGGCTTGAGGAGCCGAATATGCGCCGTCTATCAATAAGCCACACTCTTTCCGTTATACTTGAGTATAGAGCGCTAGCGATTTCCCTCTCCAGATATTACTTTCACCCAGACAACATCCATTACTCTTGAGTGTTCTTCTCGGTTACTTGTCCCTTTTTGACAGTTGTAATGTGAATGTAAAGGTGCGATTCCGCAGGACGCTGCAGACAGTAGACGGCGACAACATGTCGTATGCAGTTGCGCGGCAGTTTCAATTGTATGCCGGAATCGGTCTCAAACAAATTATTAAGGCAAAGTAATGCCGTCTGCCGTTGCGACACGTGTTGTCGCCGTCTGCCGCGTCCTGGGAATCGCACCTTAAAAATATGCAGAACTGCAGAAAGGCTATCAAGACTTTAATTTACTCTACTTACAATAGACGCCTGGTCCACCAAAAATTTTAACAATTCCGTAGTATTCACCACCGATCCACAAGACTATAGTAGATATCATCAGGACAACGAGAGAGGCTACAATCCATGGAAATATATATTGTCGTTTATATTTTATAGTTCCATAAAGTAGACTTATGCAAGTTAGTAGGTATATAGCTGTCAGTATTGTGCTCGAATAGAGGAGTATGACGGTCTCTGAAATCAACAATATACAGATTAGGGAAAGAGTGGTAAGGTCAGGCCTAGTTTGATGTCCCAGGGTGCCACCACTTTCAAGTGCAAGTCCTCGTCGAGTTTCGGGATCAACCTCCTACGGTACACATTTGGCTTCTCAAACCAGCGTTTTTAACTTTTAATTTTTTTTAAATATATATTTTTTTTTATTGACCTATAAAAAATTAGAGTGCGGTCCACCACCACTTTCGAATGTAACACCCGTGAAGTGACCTTGTCGCCATTGGGGAGCAGTTTGAAAGTAACCAGTTATAGCGAGAGGAGCATGCACTGTCAATCTAGATGGTGTATACTCGTCTCCTCAAGCCGGCATAGCGGAGGCGACTGCTGCCTGTAGAGATTCTTTGTAGTAGCAGTTTCCGTTCATGAACCGCACTCTAACTTTACATCAGGCGGAGTGCTATTGTATGCCGAGCTACAATAAAAACAATTTAAAAAATGTAAAAAAAAACTTATTTAGAAGCATTTTAGATAAAGCTGCCACCACCTTCAACCTTTCCTTTTATTTGACCAAGTAAGTACTAATTACGTAACAGTATGTACCTGATGCAAGATGCTTAGCCGAACTAAACATCTTGTCATTCAAGCTATGAATCGGTTCTCCATTAGGAAATAGAGATTCCTCTCCATGTAGAATTTTTCTATAGTATTCCCTGGTGTCAGCGTCGTCTGCCATATCTGTTTGCAACATGGACATCATGGTATCGACATGAGACAGGCCCGTTAAGAGGATAATGAGAAGCAATGCAGATAACGCCTGAAAATTATAGTTTAGTGTAGTAACGAAAGTTTTTGGCGGCTCTGAAGTCAAGCACAAGTTGTTGCGCAGTACACAAATTGAGGTATCAGCGGAACACGATGACACGTGACAGGGAAGGGTTACCCGCCCACAGGTTATTATTTTTTTTAAATTGTAACTCGGCATGTGACAACACTCCGCCGAATGTAAAGCTAGAGTGCGGTCCATGAATGGAAACAACTGCTACTACAGAGAAACCTGCAGTCGCCTCCACTATGCCGGCTTGAGGAGACGAGCATGTACCATCTAGAATCTATTGTCTAGATTCGATATTTACTATTCGTTGAGTGAAACAACTTAATCGGTATACCAGCGCTAGGCCGGAGAGTTCGACATAACCTTGGCATCTTCCCCAAAGATAAGGGCATCTGTAATTACTGTAAAGTGCACTGTCAACTTGGATGGTGCACATTCTGCTCCCCCAGGCCGACATAGCGGAGGCAACTACTTTATGCAGAAACTTCTCTATGGTAGCAGTTGCTTCCATTCATGTGTGGATCGCAGTCTAGCTTAACATCAGGTGAAATCATATACCGAGCTATAAAAAAAACTCTAGTTTAGGTCATTTGAGATGAATGTGCAGGCCAGACTTCTCTATTTATACCTACTTCCAAGGTAATCCCGAAACGAAACTAGTCTTAACAATGGTAGTACTATCCCAGGACGGCAGACTCGGCTGTCTGAGTCTGCTCTTGACTAAAGTTGTGATACTTTTCATATAAACAAAGAAGTTATGTAAATAAGTATATAGGTACTTACAAGTTGATGAACGGCGATAAGTATAGCCCCTTGTCGTAATGTAAAAACAAAAAGAAAACTCCTGAAAATAACAGCTTCCTCAAAAAGCTTATAACTTTTAAAACTATCAAACATTGTTGTTTTGTTTGCAACCAACAAAGGAATAACATCAGAGTCGAGTCGACGCAGACGACGCGCATCCCCGCGCATATTTATTTAGTATCGATTTTCAGTCTTTAACTCTTAACTTAGCATTTCAGGTTACTTTTTAGTTTCTACAATTTAATGCATCGCCAATCGTCCTTCATTATTTACTGAATAAGTAATGATCTAGCATCGTTTCTTTCTAAATATATTCTTTTAGTATTATTATTCAATTACAATTTGAAAAAAAAAATCAACTTTATTTTTTTATTTTTTTTTATTGCACTGTAGACATCTCCGCTCACACCAACAAAGGTTAGCTGGTAGACAATGCCAAAGGCATTAAGCTCGCCTATGTACTATTTGTGTGTGCAATAAAGTGTTTTTTATTTATTTATAACAACAAAACAAAACATCTGGGGCTAGGTTGGGAATCGTATCAATGTTTTGACTCCTTTGAATCGTCGCCGGTTCACGTGACCGCGTCGAAATTACTATATTCCCACCGGAAGCTTTTCTACTGCTGGGTTGACGTCATATATTACAGAGTTTAGTAATCAGAACAATCGTGCACTTAGGACGCAGATTCGTTACAACACTCATTTATTTTAATTTTTTATCATACCTAATACTATTTAATGAATAAACAAATGTAAATAAATAAAATGCGTCGTAAAATTAAACGATGTTGTAATAAAATAAAACATCATAATAAATTATAAATTAGTTTATTTCACAACTTAAAGAGTAGGCAGTAATAATAATATTAACAAAATATGACTTTACCAACCTAAACCAAAATCATAGCTGGCTTTATTTTATTTGGATTAGATTATACTAAACTAAAAACTTTACAAATCAATAAAGATACGAATGACTATTTAAATTGTTGATAGAAGGAAATTAATAAGGCCCACTGTCCACACAGGCATCTTTGCATTTATAGCTCGGCATATGACAACCCTCCGGTCAATAAACAGAAACAATTGCTACTATAGATAAATTTCTACAGGCAGCAGTCGCCTCCGCAATGCCGGCTTGAGGAGACGAATGTGCACCATCCAGCGTATGCGTTCCTTAAAATATTGAATATTCTACCTTAGATAGGCCGTTTATTAGGAAAGGTTTCCCTAAAGATGGGCCGGAAAGAGCATTTTTAATCTTATAAACAATTCCCGGGAACATAAACGCACTTGAAGATGCGGTTAACAGCTATTTATTTACAACAATTTCCTAGTAATCTACTCACCTTTATACAGTTGCGAAAAAATCATTCATATCTCTAGTAATTATTTAATAAAATAGTAACTACGCAGAAAAATATATATTTTTTTTAACCAATACTGGAGTAAGCTATTGTTTTAGGTATGAAAAATATATTATACAGGGTGTATCAGGCAACGTGTAAAAAAAATTAAGGTAAATATTAAGTGAGGGATGAACACCCCTCAAAAAATAAATTTACTAAATAAAAGTTCTCGTGTATGATATTATCACAAAAACAAAAGGTCTATAAATGGACCGGTCGACGTGGACCACGGCTTGTCGGCGCGAGTTCAAAGGCGAGGCGGCAAAGTTTGTCGGCGTTGATCAAAGGCAAGGCATGCACCGCCCGACGACACAACGATTACGCGTTCGTGTAGTAAATTATGTATGTTTCTACAAAGGTGGATATTTGGATAAAAAAAGTATTTATTTTTTAAATTAATTTCTGCTCAGAATCACTTACTGAGTCATCTCTTGAAATTTTTTACACGTTGCCCGATACACCCTGTATAAAAAAAAAACGTTTTACAACTATTATACATTTACAATTAGTTTTAATCTAGTTTCTCTACCTTCCGTAAAAAATGCTTCAACCAATAGCAAATAATCACGCGCGGCCTTCAAAACAAAAATATGGGAGGCATTAATCCTCAACGTCAGCACATAATAACCACCGCCACTGGTTCTGCTCCGGGGGCTGCCGCACAATGTCTAATTGAATGACCGAACTGCATCCCAGTAATATGGTAACAATTGTCTAAGTATTTATTTATTGTTCGTGAAAGTGCACAACTATTGTACATAGTGGGAAATTTATTTGGTGGCGGGTAAATCTATTGTGTTTTATGTTTTAATGCTTCTTTGTTTCTGCTTGTCGCTGTATTTTCTCCAAAATAAATAAAATAAAATTTTACCAATGTTGTCAATGCGAATTTTCTAAATTCCCTAAAAATCCAAGTAATTATTCCACAAAATCCCCCCATTTTGACGTCAGGAAAAAATTACCCAGACTCCCATTGCACTCGTTTTCTGTGGAATGAGGAGTTGAAGGCGAAATCGAAATGATTTTTGAGTTGAAAAAACTGTTTTGATTTAGGGATGCGATATCATTATTTAATACGCACTCTTAAAATTGCTTACTTGCTTTTTAAAAAGGCTGTTGTAAGTTTTTAAAGAGTGGCAGGCAGACTGATGATGGTTATTAGACCAGTCTGGCATCCTGGGGAAGTACCACCACTTTTAAATGCCACGTAGAACGAGAGGAATGCGCACTGTCATTCCGTATTCCGCGGAGGCGATGGCTGCCTGTATAAATTTATCTGTAGTTGTTTCCGTTCATGGATCGCACTCTAGCTTTACAGCAGGCGGAGTGTTGTCATATGCCGAGCTACAATTTAAAAAAAAACAACTGATTTAATTAATACATTTTTCACGAATGGTAGAGGTTTATGGGTGGATTATGAATATTGCGTGAAAGGACGGATGGGTCCAAATTACAATATAATATGTATAAAAAAATATAAAGGCCGTTTTCACTCGTAAAGTAAACTTAACATGGAAACAGCCCGAGTCACATTTTAAAAATGAAAAGTGGGCGTATTTGACGTGTAGTTTTAACACTTAAAGTAATGCCTATATTAAACTACATTAAGTTACATAAATTCCTTGTCTCGATTATGGCTCATTTATGTCATCATAATAAGTGTAATTGCGAGCATTTATCAATAATGTGTAATAAATTTATTTTGGGTCAAACGTCGATCTTTAGTTATATGCATTTGGTTCAGAGGCCTGAGTATGGGTTCACATTCACACTGTCACGGCGTAAGGTGAGAACTCTGCACCAATAGCATCGCTTCATTTAATTTTTTAACTTCTGCAGCTAAAATAATATTGCTTGATTTAACGCCGTAACAGCGTAAATGTAAGCTTATACTTGGCCCTAGAACGACGAAAATCTAATTTCTTAATTAAGTATAATACTAAGATAAAAAAAATGTATACTTAATAGATAATACAATTAATATGAATTTTGGTATAAGTTAAATGTACAAAATCCTAATCAAAATATTTACAATTAATTTTTTTTTTTGTTAGTCAACTACTATAATAATAAATGGACAATATTAGTGACTCATTTACACATTAAAAATACATACAACTTAATTATAAATGTAAAAAAAATAATTTATAGAAGATCAACAATTTTTTTAGCAACCAATAACAAAAAAATAAAGAATAAACAAAAAACTCTTTCGACGTAGATTAAGTTCGAATTATTTTGTAAAGCAGTGCTTGAAGAAGTACTAAGAATCCCGATGGGCGATTAATTCGAAAAACAATCGAATTATTCAATTGTTTGTTCGATTGCCATATCAAAATCATTCGATCGTTTGTTTCGGAATAATCGCCTATCGCTAATTAAAATTACGATAAAACTGGACTCAATCTAAGAAAAAAATAACCAAAATTTTAATTATTTAGAAAATAATATAAGTACTACAAGAACTGTAAGTCAAGTCTTTAAAATTGGCTTGCACTAGCAGTGACGAACAAACAAGTCTAAACAAAAAAATATTCCTGTTTACACAAAATTTCATTAGGATGATAATTGTTCATGACTTGTAACTATTTTTAAAAAAACTATGACGCATGATTTTTATCTATTTTTAAGGCTATGGATTTGAAAATACGTTAATTCAAATAATGGGACGAAAAATATTGTCAAAATCGGAATTACATATTTCTATTACTTCATTTTCTCACTCATAATTCTAAATAATAAATCATTATTATTTCGAAGACAATGCAAAAACACTTAATATTAAACCAGTCATTTACCTTTCAAAATAATCCGTGAGATCTTCATGCAATTGAGCAGGAGTTACGTCCGGCACAATTTAATCTTGCATGATGGTTGTGTTTGTGCAGTCGAGCTCGATGTCTTGTCGCCGGAGCCGCCGAGATCGCGTACGACTTAAGATGTGATTTCAAAGGACCGGGTAAAGGTAATCTTTCTAGACCGTACACGGATGTTCTGGCGACTATTGCACGACAGCACAGTTCTTGGAGGCTTAACACTGTTATAAAGAAGAAAAAAAAGTTATTACTATCCCGTCTATCTCTCTATCTGATATAAATTGGAAATTAAAAATAAATAAGCGGAGTGAGTAGATCTGATAGCGTTGAATTGATCTAAATAATTCATTAATCATTACACAATCACTAGAGGAAAGTATTGCTGTGACATTTGTATAAACATTAATAAATTATTTTTCTTCAACCTGACAATTTAATTATTAATATGAATAATTAACATAAATTAATTTTTAATTTAAACTTTTACATACATAAACGACATGGCGTTGGAATTGGTAAAGACGTAGCCTCGCAGTGGACTACCCCGTTTCGAATCTCACAAAAATCAGGCGGTAACATGTACTATCTCAATGCTTATGTATAATACAAGCAATTGCTTAATATGTGCAAAAAAAAAATTTTTTTCTATCTCGGCATATGACAACACTCCGCCTGATGTAAAGCTAGAGTGCGATCCATGAACGAAAACAACTGCTACTACAGTGAAATCTCTACAGGCAGTAGTTGCCTCCTGTATACCGGCTTGAGGAGACGAGTATCCACAATCTAGATCAACTAACAGTGCACACTCCTCTCGTTATATCTGACTACTGGCAAGCTGTTCCCGAAAGCACCAAGGTCACTTCACGGGCCTTGCATTCGAAAGTGGTGGTATCGGACGGATGGACGGCAGACTGGACTAATAACCAACATCAGTCTGCCTACCACCCTTTAAATTACAGAACAAATTGCAAAATGAATATTTTGTACTGTCAAGAGCAGGGGAGCAGTCCCAGTTTTTTTTTCAAAATTGTTTATCGGAATATTAGAGTTGCCTTCTCTTTCTGATTGCATTATAAGTAAAGGAGATCAATATTGTTGTCAATGTTTCTATATGTTTTTTACATATTTAGTTGTCAATGTTATGAGGGAAAAACAAAAAATAATGACATATAAATATCAATCAAATTAATCTACATATTGTCATAGCAACGTAAACATAAGTAATTTAAAGTAGGAGCTGAGAGAAACATAAAAATATGCAAGTAACATTAGTCCTTAAGGTGGAACTGCTCCCCTGCTCTTGATAGTACATTATATTTCACAATAATATTTGTTTTATGAGAAAATAAAACTACATATACATACATAAGTTATGAGTAACGTGTGTAAATACTCGGATTATTACTAAAAGATAAAAATAAAGGTTGAAGATCTAGAACATCTAGGTCGCGTAACAAATAACGTGAGAGAATCTTTATTCACACATTTAAAAACACAATTAAAATGATCAATACACATTATTTCCAAGTTGTTACATTGTTTGCTAAATTAACACTTCAATTGAAATAATAAATAGATTTATCGCGAGATGTTGACGGAGACAATAGCTACTACAGAAAAATATGCAGGCAGCAGTCGTTTCCGCTATACCGGCTTGGTGAGACGAATTACACCGTCGCACAAATTGAGATCACACTAATCAGAAATTTCCCTTTGTCACTACGGTATTACCCCAGAATAGCTGATGATTCTTTTCTATTCGTCAATTAAAGCTAGAAGTTATAGAATGGTTACTTATTTGTTAGGAAAGTTTAATTGAATTTAGCCTTCTAGCCTCTTGATAACGTTTTATCGCGTATTTAAAATAGCACGTCTAATAGACGTAGATCACCTCTGTAGGGTTAACAAAACAAAAACTACCTTTATTACTCCGCCATAGCCTTTCCATGCCATTCCTATGCAACGCCATGCGGGACAGTTCACAAAAACTTTCTCTTATGTTATAATCACATAGGGGGCTGACTTCAAAGAAGGCCATATGATTCTTAGCAGCATACAGTTCCGCGTCACGCTCCAACACTTGCCGTTTAAATGCGAGATGTAATCGATTACCTACTAATACTTTGGGTACTCCTGGCGCGTGCTGTAAAAAAAGTAATCATTTATTATTAGCGAACCCACCACTTTCAAGTGTAACACGCGTCAAGAGACCTAGTCGCGTTTCGTGGTCAGTCCAGTTTTTTTTTATTGTAGCTCGACATGTGACAACACTTCGCCTGATGTAATGGGTCCATTAATGGAAACAACTGCTACTACAGAGAAATCTCTACAGGCAGCAGTCGCCTCCACTATGCCGGCTTGAGGAGACGAGCATGTACCATCCAGATTGACAGCGCACATTCCTCTCGTTATACCTGGCTACTTTCAAACTATTCCCGAGACACGATTAAAGGATTCATGCGTATTAGTCTCTGGCCGGCACAGCGGAGGAGACATTTCTCAGTGATACCACTTGTTTATACTCCCTCTAGCTTAACATCTTGACGGAGTATGGTCACATGACGAAATAGCTGAAAAAATATTTACTCAAAAAGTTGATATATCAATATGCTATCTATAATAGTTATTCTATTCTGTTAAATAAAAGTCTATGCTAAATATATATATCTATACAATAGGATATAGTCTATAACATATTTGTAAAAATGCACAAACCTTCTCGACTTCCTCGAGCCACCGATCTATACTATCAAAGGACCATTTATTAGTAATGTCATATACTAATAAGATGCCCTGAGCACCTCGAGAGTATGATCTGATGATGGTACAGAATCTACCCTGCCCAGATGTATCCCATAGTTGAAGCTTAACCCTCTTCCCGTCTAACAGGATTGTTGTTGTTTTATATGCTGGAAATAAATGAGAAATTGTGTTTTATTTTACGCCATAATTAAAGTCGAAGGCGGGTTGATGATGGTTGTTAGCCCAGTCTACTCTCCGGGGTAGTACCAACCTAGTAACCTGTGAAGTAAGGGTCTGCGTGCGGAAATTAGTCTGGAAAATCAAGAAGAACCCGTGAAGTAGGGAAAGTAGGTCACTGCTCTTGTTTCAGAATCAGCTTGGAAATAGACAGGTATATTCATTCATCTCCATAGTTGTCTCTGCCTGGACCACACTCTAGCTTAACATCAATTGGAGTGTTGTCATATACAGAGCTACTATTTAAAAAAATATACAAACCCGACAAGCACAATAGACTTTAAATGTTCTAAATAATATTGAAACTAGTAAACTAGAAACGAGCAACAAATTGCTACTTATTACACTCAAATGCAAAATGTCTTATTGAAATAAATTGTTATGACCTAAAGCTAGATCCAGAGAAGACAATTGACTGCTAATTTCTTGTAACAATGAACAATTAATGTAAAAATTGCATATAGTCACAGATTTTAATTAGATAGATGAGTCAAACTTTTATATTTATTTGCTGGTTGCACGTTGTTTTAAACGAGATAAAAAATGTGAATTAAGCAGAATTATGTAGATCAAGAATAGTAATGTTGTATCTAAATACTTTTGACTATATTGATTAATTTGTTATTATGAAATTATAAATTATGTTAGTGTTTTCTAAAATTTTATTCATCATTAAAACTGAAAGCGAGTGCACAAAAAATAAAGGAGAATGCCCATTTTTGGGCCCACTTGACCTAATAGTTTGGTAACAAAATATAAAATAATATTTTTTTTTATTAATTAATTTTAATTATATCAACACATTATTTGTCAATCAATAGACAATATTTGTATACACACAAAAAAAAACCAGATGTGATCAATTATTAAAGCATTTAAAATAATAACCTCCAATATTGCATCAGAAAACATCTAATTACTCAATAACCCGGGTGAAAAAATTAAAACTGATTGGTAATAAGGAAGTAGATTTATTTTTCTACAAAATTAATTTAAAATCATCGACAAACTCGAGAAAAAAATTGTGGGCCCATTTCTCTTAGGCGAATGGGCATTCTCCTTTATAATCACACACATATTTTAAAATATTTTGTTCTAAATACATAAAACTTTTTTTTAAAATAATTTGTAAATATGTAAATGAATTGGTGTGTATTTGCCACTCTTAGCTATTATAATATGGCTACATGGCATTTTAGAAAAATCAGCCGTGGTTTACCGTGGGTGTGGGCAAAGTAAAGTCACAAAATGATTTTGCACAGAAACACTAGCGTTTTTTTTTTTTTATATATTTATATATATTTATTTTTTATATATATTTTATTTATTTATTTATATATTAATAAAAAAATTCAAACTTGATGGAAGAATTAGTTTCAATAGTGACATTGAAGAGATCACTAGGGTTGTTATACATCCTATTGCGTTCTATATTACCTGTCATTTTTTACGCTAACCATAACCAGTGAATCTTGGCAGGTTAAAGTTGAAGTAATCGTCAAACCAATGTCACTAATGTCAAATGTATGAAAAGAAGTCAAATATGTTTTTATATTATTTTTTTCGGGATCAGCCACCCTTTTAGCGATAACAATATGAATTTACACGATATTGCACAGTGTGTGGAGTAAATGTAAACGTTTAACTATTATGTCGCAGTAAAAGTAGGAATAGTTAAAGTAACTTTAACGGCCCTTCTGGTGCAAACGGACCTAAGCAATGTTAATACATGTGCTTTGGGCAATGAAAGTGTTAAAATGTCCAATAATGGTAGTATGTTATGGATAAGTTGTGGCAACCCTGTACTTACCACTGCCACTACAAAATGGCGAGTCAGCGGAACCATCTTCTAAGTCTTGTAATATCTCTTGTTTACCAACATCAGAATCTCCAACAAGTAATACTTTTAATAAGTAATCATAGGATTTTGGTGCTGCTGGTGGACGACCTACAATATATTGTGTGAAATATAGTAGCAATAGTATGTGAAATGAGTACGGCCATAAGAATAATTACAATAAAATTGTTCCATTTTTATTTTATTATAAATTCAATATATCAGGACCTATATATTGTAACTTTGTAGGTTACTACTTAATTTTAATAGATATAATAATTAAATATTATGCCTATAATAGAGATTTAAATAAAAGTATATATGTCAAATAGGTAGGAAAAGAATGTAAATATTATGTTACTCACTACTTCTTTGATGATGAGATCTTGGTAATGTAATGCTGCCGTTATTCGCGACTTGGTTCGTCGCTTGCTGAGGTGCTGCTATTATTCCAGCAGTGGCAAACATAATTCACAATTTACAACCCACGACCCCAGGTGGCATTCATTACACAAAAACGTATGCATAATACTGCCGCCAATCAGTTTTTCATGTATTCCTTCGAGTAATGATAAACCATTTGTTATTCCTCAAAACACTCACGAACGCGATTATTTACTATCCAAAAAGTATTGTATTGCCATTCAAGTTATCGTCCGAAATTCACATACGTTCATATTGTACAAGGTCGTCAGTTATAAAATAACGATTTGGGAATGTCTCTTGTTAATAAAACTTTAAATATGGGGCACTAAGGTAATTTCACTCTCAATTGCGTTTCCAATTATATTTAATTAGTTTACAGCGACACAAAACAACCCAATTTCAAGAAAATATGAATGAAATGTCTACTGATAGTGATGTCAAGTTACATACAACCATCGATAACATCTATCGGTCATCGCTTCTTTTCCGTGTAAATAACACATTTATTTTTCGGTTTTTAGCATATTTAAATGTATAAACTGTTGTTATAAATATTTCATTGTCCAAATTAGATTAATAGAGTAAAACTACTATTATTCTTATTTTGTAAAATCGATATGTGTAAACATCTCTACGAGCCATAGATGAAGCACATTTTTTAAAATGAGGCACAGGTTTTCAAACATATTATTACTCAAACGGCAAGACGAAAATAAAACAAATCGTAACTAAATAGATATTTTTATATTCTTACAAATACATGAGATTTTACAGTTTAAAATATTGATTATAAAAAAGTGAGTCTTAAAAGAAACTTAGTAGCCTTCTATACCGGGCAATGGGAATGTTCTGCTGTAATTTTCAATATCTTCTTTTAGTTTTTGGATTTTGCCATTAAGAGTTGAGTTTTCTTCAATCATCTTGTTGAAGTCTACAAGTTTAGGTCCGGAAACTTCGCTTATTTCTTTTCCTAATTTCAATGCCTTATCAATATAATCAACAACTCTATCTATATCTTTCTCTTTCATTCCTCTTGTTGTTAAGGCCGGAGTACCTAGAAAATATAATATGATTTTAATACTACCACATACTCTTACATGTTAAAAAAATTGCTGAAATAGGTCCCTTTTTCAGTTATGTAGATTTAATTATACATTTAACTTATTTCATTTTAATAACTCATCCAGTTTCTAGTTATAATACTGCCAATTATAAGTTTGTTTGTAAATCTTGTGTGTTGATATTACAAACTAGCAAGTATCTGTTGAACTTACCTAATCGAATACCACTAGGATTAAGAGCACTCTTATCACCAGGAACAGTGTTCTTATTACAAGCAATGCTGCATAATTCTAAAATTCTCTCAGCCCTAGCGCCACTAAGCCCCACATTTCTCATATCAACCAGAACAAGATGGACGTCTGTACCACCGGTAGCAATACTATAACCTTTATTCATAAGACCTTGGCAGAGATGTTTAGAATTCGCCACCACCTGAAATTATGGCAATTGTTTAAAATTTAAAGAGCGGTAGGCAGACTGATGATGGTTAGCAGCCCAGTTTGCCGTCCTAGGGCAGTACCATCACTTTTGAAGGTATAGCGAGAGAAGTGTGCATTGTCAATCTGGATGGTGCACATTCGTTTCCGCAAGCCGGCATAGTGGAGACCACTGCTACCTGTAGAAGTTTATCTGTGGTAGCAGTTCTTTCCTAGCTTTACATCAGGCGGAGTGTTGTCATATGCAAAGCTACAATAAAAAAGCAACTATTAAGCTACCTGTTTTTGATATTCAACAAACTCGGGTGAAGTAGCTTGTCTCATTGCAGTTGCAATAGCTGCGATAGTGTTATTATGTGGCCCTCCTTGTAATCCGGGGAAGACGGCCTGGTTGATCTTGCTCTCAAAGTCATACATAACTTTGTCGCCGTTAGCTTTAACGGATCGAACTCCTTTGCGGAAGAAAATCACACCAGCTCTTGGTCCACGGAGTGTTTTATGCGTAGTTGTTGTAACTATGTCACAGTAATCAAACGGACTCGGGACAACGCCTGGAAATTTAAAATATACTTAAAGAATAAATGAACTCACGGTCGATGAGACCAAATGTAACATAGGTACTTTAGTAGCAGTTGTTTCAGTTCATGAACCGCACTCTAGCTTATCACCAGGTGGAGTATTGTCATATGCCGAGCTACAATAAAAAAGCCTTCAAGACTTGCTACTTCATATCGGAATTGAACCTACATCCTTTGCTTACATACTACATTAAAATATATATAGTAAAGGAGAATGCCCATTTTTGGGCCCACTTGATACCTAATAGTTTGGTAACAAAACAATATTCTAAAATAATATCTTATTTTTTTTATTAATTCATCTTAATTATATCAACACATTATTTACCAATCAATAGACAGTGTTTAATTACATAAAAAATAGATTCAATTATTAAAGCATTTAAAATAATAATAAGAATAACCTCAAATATTACATCAGAAAACGTCTAATTACTCAATAACCCTGGTGAAAAAAATAAAACTGATTGGTAATAAGGAAGTAGAATTATTTTTCTACAAAATTAACTAAAAATCATCGACAAACTCGAGAAAAAAATTGTGGGCCCATTTCTTTATAAGTATATCTTCTCTTACCAGCAGCAACAAGACCAGAAATATGTGCCATGTCAGCCATTAAAAAGGCACCAACTTCTTTAGCGATCTCCTTAAATCTCTTGTAATCTAAACATCTGGAATAACAACTCATTCCAGCGATAATAATTTTCGGTTTAAATAACCTCGCTGATTTAAGGAGTTGATCATAGTCTATGAGACCTGATGTTGGATCCACCTGAAAACAACAGATTAATAATAGTAGGTATAGTGACTATGCCGGCTTGAGGAGACGAGCATGTACCATCTTAGATTGACAGTGCACACTCCTCTCGTTATACCTGGCTACTTTAAAACTATTCCCGAAACGCGACAAGGTCACTTTCACGGGTGTTACATTCGAAAGTGATGGTACTACCCCAGGACGGCAGACTGGACAAATAACAATCATCAGCCTGCCTACCACTCTTTAATAGTGCCTATAGGTACTGAGCGACCAAAGTACATATAACAAAGTTACTTCGGTACCGGTCAGAATTAGCGAGGTTCGAACACGGGTCTCATCGATCGTAAGTTCACGCATCTTATCGCTAGACCACGGCCGCTTTGGGCTAGTAACCATCATCAGTCTGCCTACCGCTCCTCAAGCCCTGCTAATGTTAGGTTTTTTTACAGTTTACGGTCCGGGCATTCTGATGTAATACCCATAGAAGTACTTTATCAAGTCGTTATATCTATCTATATTTTAAAACAAATAATTTATGACCTCACTTGACCTCAAATTAACGAAATAATACGCAGCCCTTATCAATCACCATGTTAACTAATAATATAAGGTGATTATTTTAAAGGAGAATGCCCATTCGCCTTAGAAAAATGGGTCCACAATCTTTTTCTCGAGTTTGTTGATGATTTTTAGTTAATTTTGTCGAAAAATAAATATACTTCCTTATTACCGTATTATAGTTTTAATTTTTTCACCCGGGTTTTTAGTAATTAGATGTTTTCTGATGAAATATTTGAGGTTATTATTATTTTTAATGCTTTAATAATTGATGATTCTGTTTTTAAGTAATTAAACATTGTCTATTGATTGGTAAATGATGTGTTGATTTTATATTATTTTAGAATATTGTTTTGTTACCAAACTATAGGTATTAAGTGGGGCCAAAAATGGGCATTCTCCTTTGTTTTCTTGAAATACTCTGCCTGATTTTAAGTTAGTGTGGTCTATGAACGGAAACAACTGCTATCACAAAGAAGCTTCTGTATAGCAGCAATCACCTCCGCTATGCCAGCTTGAGGGGAGGAACATCCACCATTCAGGTTGACAGTGTACTCTTGCTATACTGACTAAGTCACTTCATGGGTGTTACACTAGAAAGTGGTCGGCATACTGGGCTAATAACCAACATCAGTCTGCCAACAACTCTTTGTAGTTCTCTAGGACGACTTGACGACTTTGTGAAGTTTTTGAACTTACCTTATATGGCATACTTTCGAAGAAAATAGAAGTTGCCGAAATCTTTTTATTGGCAGTAAAGAATCCATGTGTAAGATGGCCGCCGTCGGGTAAATCCAGACCCATTATCCTGCCATGGGGTTCGACAACGCCTGTGTAAACTGCGAAGTTGGCTGGGGAACCTGGTGTTTAAAAAAAATTTAAACAATTTTCTGCTAAACTGAGTTTATAAGTACTAATAACGACAGTATGTGATTTTTACCGGTATTCCAAAAAGTACCGTTACTTTTATAACGATACGAAATAAAACAATCGAAATTAGATAGCGTTACCCTGTCATCGAGGCGACAAACGTTATTAAAATTAAAGGTATATTTAGTACCGATATATTTTTGTAACTCTATTTTTAACGTTATTTTCTGAGTACGCTAACGACGCCGGTATTTCAAGTATTTGACAACAATCAAACATGGTCAAGCAGACATTGTTCCAAAGGTTTATTATAAAAAGGTTTGATTTGCATAGAGTGAGGTGACAAAAGGGAAATTAGCTCAGCATAAACTCTGTCACATGTAGGAGTGCTCATTTTCAGCTGACACCGCGGAAAGTGACAAAAGTGCAGTAAGCAATAATAATAATGGTTATTAAAATAAATAAATTATTGTTATTTCGCCTAAACCCAAATACTAATCTAGTATGAATTCTATGTTAATATCAAAACAATAATGATATTCAAATTTAAGAGGTCACAGTAATTATCTATGATATGCCTTAACAAATAAGTTTAAAAAATTCCAGACAAAAATATTCCTTATCAAAACCATAACTCAGTAATTCAGAGAAGGTCAAGATAATGTAAACGATTTTTTAACTCTGTGATTATTCTGTTTAAAACATGTTTAAAATTAACGGCTATCGTATGGAATTAGCTATATTCTGGGGACAAAGTTCAAGGTGACGTAAAATAAAATTTCGGTTTTTGTCCGACCTATCCTGCTGAGAAACCCATCGTGGCCGCGGCCGATGCGAACGCGATAGTAAGTCCCAAAAATAATTTTAATTTAGTTGAAACATGCGCTAAAATAATCAGACACTATAATAATATCAAAGTTAAATGCAAAAGGCCGGATTAATTTTTATTGCCGCATGTGGTTTTTCTGTGTATAAAATATTTTAATAAACATAAAGTTATTTATAATTGGCCATCGCTAGCGCTCGGCTTAACACGAGCTGAGAGTGATCTAAAGACAATAAGTATAAATCTTACCAGAATACGGCTGCACATTGACACCCCATTCGTCTTCTTTTAGTCTATATGCGATAAGTGCTCTTTTCTGTGCTAATATTTCAATTTCATCAATGTATTCATTGCCACCGTAATAGCTAAAAGAATATAAATAAAACACGACTTTTATAAAAAAAAATCTGTTTTTGTTTACAAAACTGACTTTCAGTAACTACTATGTTCACATGCAGTACAAAGTTTGCGGCCATCAGCCGGCCACCTCGTAATTTTTTTTTAAGTTCACGCTATGAAGTTAGCGGCTAAATGGATGCAACTTGTTTAGTTTGAAAATACGTGAGACAGGACCATAATCTAATTTCTTTATAGTAGTCTGGCATGTGAAATATAGCTTAATGTGCGATCCACAAGCGGAAACAACTGTTACCAAAAAGAAAAGACTGCATTCAGCAATTCTCTTCGCTATGCTGATTTAAGACCTTTATATTTACACTAGAAAGTGGTGGGCTTACCACTGAACGACCAAAGTAAATGTAATATTGATACCAGTCAGAATTTTGCGAGGTTCAAACCTGCGTTTGTCTTAAACGGGCTCTAAGAGATATGGAATATAAATTGTCTTACCGTTGATGTGGCATGCCTTCAGAATATTTGTTATGTAGACACGAGCTCAAACACTGAAGTACGGGCAAAGAAGTAAAATTCTCTGAAGCTATCATCTCAAGTCCAGCTTGCTGTCTCGCCTTTTCGAGCTTTATAATCTCAAACAACTCCGGATCCGTATCCCATACATTCCCATTCAAAAGTTTATTCATGATTGGGCTACTATGAAAATATCTGTTCGGTAAATTCTGTAATTAAATATATTATTAAAGTATACGAGTACGTAAATAGACTCCAGATATCAAACTGGTCGATATATTGAGGTTTTTCTTATTCAAAAGGTTAAATGAACGGCGACCCGGTTCGAGTTCACGATAACGCAATCATAAACAAAAATTAGTTACGTACTATTATGTATGACAAGACGCGAGTCGTTGGTAGATTTGCAGCGTGAAAACAAGCGTATGGTCTGGCGCAAAACGTGATGGATACAAAAGGCAGACTAAATAGAACTATGGACTTGCTTAACTTAAATAAAACATGTGCAAGTGTTTAGGTACAAGTCTTTATATTTTAATGGTTGAACAATAAACAATGGAGATAAACAATAATAATTACAGAAAAATACACTCTATGAATATACAGTTAAGAGTACTATTAGGATAAAATATTTCACTTCAGGTCCTAGTATCATCATACGATAAGAATAAAAGAAACAAGATTAATAAAAGACAAAAATAGATGTAGAAAGGGTGCGCCTAGAAAAGCATTCTAAGCGCAGTGTGAAGAGGCATCTCATTAAGCCGGCATAGCGGGCACGACTGCTGTTTGCAGATCCCTTTCTCTGACAGCAGTCGCCTCCGCTCATGGATCGCACTCTAGCTTAACACCAGGCGGAGTGCGGTCATATGACGTGCTAAAATAATAAAAAAATTAAGATTGGTCTGTGATGCGTCTCAATTGGCGTACACGCGTTAGGAAGACCATATTTTCTGCCTATCCCAAAAGCCATAGTCTCGTTGATATTATGGTTGTCAATTTTCCAAACTATTTTATTTATTTATTTGCTATATACAGTAATATACGTAGTAAATACATAGTTTTCAGATAACTATCAATCTGGTAGGTAAATTTATTTACTTTTGACTCGAAATATATTTAAAACTGGGTGCCTGGGAAATCGGAAAATATATTTTATTATAAATATATTTTTTTTGGATATTTGGCATGTGTGGTACATGTTCAGCTACTTATTAACATCCTTCAGTTTTTGGCTATGCGAGGTCAATTGGCACTTTTATTTTTATTCTCCGTTTGGTCCGAGCTCCCAATGAGCAAGTTTGTTGGGGTGGTTCAATTTGCGGTCTTTGTATTTTCTTGCAACATTAGCAACAACCGTTCTTACAGTGTGTATGTTTAGGTTAAATATAGTTTCATTTGTATGGTGCATTTAACCTCACTTGTAGAGCTTTAGATTGAAATCTTTGTATGATATCAACGTTTGACACTGCTGCTGCATTGAATTGGTTTAACCAGGTTATAAAGTTCAGGTTTAGTTGGATGCAGTCCATTTTTATTATTTGGCAACATTATTGCAATTAGTTAAAACAGGAAAGAAAAAATTTTAAATATATAAGAAATAGTTTTTACAAAGGAAACTTTTAATTATAATTATCAGTTTCTTATATGTTTAAATATTGGTATAAGTACACATTTTTTTTTATTGTAGCTCGGCATGTGACAACACTCCGCCTGATGTAAAGCTAGAGTGCGGTCCATGAATGGAAACAACTGCTACCACAGAGAAACCTGTGCGGGTAGCAGTCGCGTCCACTATGCCGGCTTGAGGAGACGAGCATGTACCATCTTAGATTCACAGTGCACACTCCTCTCGTTATACCTGGCTACTTTCAAACTATTCCCGAAACGCGACAAAGTCACTTCACGGGTGTTACATTCGAAAGTGGTGGTACTACCCCAGGACGGCAGACTGGACAAATAACCATCATCAGTCTGCCTACCACACAATTAACTTCTTGAACTATGAAGGGTTTTTATCACACAGCTCTTTTTAATTGGAAAATTAATAATGACTGTTTAATGGAGAATTAAGATGTGTAAGCTATCTCTTGATAATGAAAGTCTTAAACCTTAGTATAATACCCAACCAAATTTTTTTTTAATTTTGGCATGTCACGTGACCTCGACTGGTCTGGTGGTAAACTCAGTGGAGGTCCATGAGCATTGACGCTCGCACGCTGGCTCCAGTCACCACCACTATGCCGGCCTGAGAAGGTGCTTTTTCACGCTCCGTTTGAAGGATCCAAGGTGAAAGGATTGGGAGAACAGATGGGAGGGCAAAGCATTCCACTTGTCAATTGTGCGACACAAAAAGGACGCGCTGAACCATTTTTGTTCTTATTTTACGGCAGATCCGAAGTTAGGCACGAGTCACTCAAGCGTACAGAAATTGAGGTATTAGCGGGGCATTATGAAGGTAAGAGGGAAGGGCACACTCCCGCGCTACCCGCCCGTAGGTAATTTTTATATATTCTATTCATATTTAAAATTAACTTTTAATTTTAAATATAGTTCGCAGCTAACTTCCGAGACGCCATAAAGTTTGTCGTGACACATACTAAGTATTATAATCAGTGATTATAATCTACAATATATTGTAGATACAAATACTTATTAATAGAAACACAATAAACAATTAAAAACAATATTGCCTCCTTGATTAAAAGTCATAAAATTAAGTTATAGTTTAATAACAATTTTGATAAACATAATAAGAACATTCAGCTAAAATACAGTTGTAAACAATTATTTGATACCGGTATTTACTAAAAAGGTAACCTCAAAACTTACCGATACTTAACAGCAAGATATTTACGAAATATCATACAATTGGAAAGATTTATTAATTGCGTATTTAACTCGAGAAGTATTTAATTAAAAGAACCATAATTATTATTACTATTGTTCCCAACAACCGACTACCGTCGAACGACGACAGCCCATGCGTATAAAAAATCAAGATAAATGAAGTTTATCAAATTTTTTGAAGGACGTGAAGGACAAAGCAAGTTTGAAATATTGTTCTTACCTTAAAGTTGCTTTTGGCTTGATAAGTAAAACACTGTTTCGAAACTCTCGGCGAATATCTGTTACTAATACACGTCATATCATTTAAACAAATATTTAAAACTCTTTTACTCATGTTTGTATCCTAGTATTGGCAACAACTTGACAAATAATATTATAGATGATGAAGTTTTATGATGTTCTTGAATGACTACGTTATCAAAATCGATAACCCATTTTGAACTTTTTGAACACTAAATTTGACGTTTCTCACAGGTCGCGTTCACGAAGCTCTCTATTGGCAACTAGTGCGCGAATGAATGCGCGCGTGACAAAAATGTAAGAATTTAAATGAAATTGTTGATATTATGCCTGTTTGTTTAACAATTATGATTTCGAACATTTACATAATTCATAGCAAGAAATTTAATGATGTTTGTGGTTTTATGAGGGTCTTATCTCTATAGTTTATTCAATAGTTTTTATAAACACAACAGCCGGCAACAGCTCGTGTCCATGGCTTCAAGCGCGCGGGTATTTTATTATTTTTTAAAATTATACCTATCTATTAGGTGTCCACTGCTATTTATCAAATTTAATAAAATGTAACGAAAGTTCAAGTAGTAGGTACTTACTTTTTTACGCAAGATAGTAAGGTGGTTAGCTGAGTAATAAAAAAGATTAAATAAAACTTACTATAGCTAAGTAAGTACTTATGAATTGTTTAACTTTGATTGATATAATTTAAACACTGCACTTAATTATCGTTGTACACAATTTTTTACTTAAACCTAATAATATAATATATAAAATACTACTTAGCCGAAAGGACTTAAATGATTGTCTGGCTTATAAATGGGTCGTTTAACTTATTTATCTGGAGATGTTGGGTAGAGGGATCCACGTACAATCGCATCATTTTGCATCACTCAAAACACGAAAATAGTACGTGGGTTGTGACGTTAAGTGCGTGTTTACGTTTTGATTATTTTTCACGTCACTTTGTTATATTATTTTCTTTTACGTCTAATAATATTAAACGCCGAAGAACTTATATATACAAATATTATAAATAAAGACTATTGTAGTGTTTGCAAGTCCGTGGATGTTAATTTACCTACAATATTGATTGAATTGTTAACGGAAGTCACAGGGAAGTTTACAAACTCGGTTCCGGTCGTCATTGTAAAATATCACATGTTATAGGAAAATACAATGTTTGTTGTTCATCAGTAAAGTACAACATAGTTCAGAAATTTAGCATACCCAACATTGAGATATATACCCAATGGTACCTACGGAAAAAGTAGATCTCTTTTCCAGGCATTTTTTTTTTCAATGTCAGTCATGTGCCCGCACTCCGCTGCCAATTTTTTTATAGTAGATGAGTGAAGGCGAGTTCATAAAATTTTACAGTTTTGAATGCCGTCTCCAGAATGTTGTCATTCTTAAATTGATCTTTAAATGAAATATTCAAGGAATCTTGACATCAATTACTTAAACTTTATCACTAAAAGCTCTGGCGCCAGCAAGTTTCAACATCATGCCAAAATCTGGGTCGTGAGAAATCAAATTATACATATATCTAAAACCAATTTTACGTTTCATATTAAACTTATACGTTTTCGCTGTCCCATAAATATTCAAAAATATGCGATACTTATCTCTAAAAATTGAGCGAGAATTCATATTTGTTTTCATTAATTTTAATACACTATTTTACAAGATTGTTTGTAGAGTACGTGCAGCCAATAATTTAGCGGATTATTACATCGAGCGTCGACGAACAACACTTTTTAATATGACGGACGTGGCGCCAAAAAAATAAAACTACTTTATATGTTTATTTAATTTTGAGAGTGGCTGTGGTCTACCGATCGATAAAACCAAGGTTCAAATCTCACTAAATTCTTACCAGTACCAACGTAACTATGTTGAACTTTGGTCGCTCGGTGCCTACTGTCTATGGTGTAATATATGCAATAATTAAAAGAGAGAGGCAGGCAGACTGAATGATGGTTATTTGCCCAGTTCGCCCTGGCGTAGTACCACCACTTTAAAGTTTTTTTTTATTGTAGCTCGGCATATGACAACACTCCGCTTGATGTAAAGCTTGAGTCCTGTCCATGAACTGCTACTACAGAGAAATCTCTACGGGCAGAAGTCGCGTCTACAGGCCGCTATGTCGCGTTTCGAGATCATTTTTGCAAATAACCAGGTGTAATTGAAGGAGTGTGTCTGCCAGTAGATTTTTTTTCGTTTTATATGGCGTATAACAATTTGCCATTGTCAAAGTAAATATTTTTGCATCAAGTTAATAACATTGTGCATCACGAGTCATTCATTCATCACACCAAACAGTCAGGTCAAGTCAAAAATTGCTCCAGTAAATTGTATCTGTAAAATCTTTACTGAAACTTCCTACGGAGTTTTGGAGGGAAGATGGAAACACAGGTTCTCTTCTTTTGAATTGTTTGCCCACACTCACGCACATTCACTAACACTTAATGGTTAATAATCCACCATTATTACACATTAACACTCGAAGAAACACAAGTTTAGGAAAATAATTTAAACCAGATAACCTGAGGCCTCAAGATGGCCGCCAAAACTCCTTGCCAGTAAATAGTGTACATTCGTCTCCGTAAGCTGGCATAATGGAGGGGACTGCTGCCTGCAGACATTCCTATGTGATAGTAGTCGTTTCCGCTCATGAATCGCATTTTATCCTAACATCGAGTGACTTTGAAAGAAACTGACGTTTAAAACTCTTTGAGTTACTAGAAAAATGTCAACTGGAAAAGAAAGCTAAACATTTATTTGACTTGGAAAATACTTAGGTAAGTAAAGTTACTGAGTTGTTGCTCATTGAAAGGGAAATACATTTCAAACATCGCCTTTTCGAAACAACTTTTACAAGTATATTCGAGCTTTGAAGTTCTGACTCGATTTTTCTATTTACCTGTTTGAAGTCTGTATCCGACAGCTTATTTTGTCAACAATAAAAGGTGGAAGTAAGTTTCAGAAATCGTATGACCACGTGAAAATGTTTAATATATTATATTTGAAACAAAATTATTTGATTTAATGTATGAATATAAAAAAAACCTTCTATCGCCTGTTATGTCTAGTGAAAACCATAAAAGAGATTTCAAGTCGTATATCGCCTATAACGAGCGGCCGTGGTCTAGCGGTAAGACGCGTGAACTCACGATCGATGAGACCCGTGTTCGAACCTCGCTAATTCTGACCGGTACCAAAGTAACTTTGTTATATGTACTTTGATCGCTCAGTGACTATTCCAGGCACTATTAAAAGAGGTAGATTGATTAGGTAGGTAGATGGTCATTTGTCCAGTCTGCCGTCCTGGAGCAGTACCACCACTTTCGAATGTAATACCCGTGAAGTGACATCGTCGCGTTTCGGGAGCAGTTTGAAAGTAGTCAGGTATAGCGAGAGGAGTGTGCACTGTCAATCTAGATGGTGCATGCTCGTCTCCTTAGGCCGGCATAGCGGAGGCGACTGCTGCCCGTAGAAAATTATCTGTAGTAGCAGTTGTTTTCGTTCATGGACCGCACTCTAACTTTACTTCAGGCGGAATGTTGTCATATGTCGAGCTACAATAAATAACTACGTAGAGAAAGATGAACACGTGACTGAGTTATTTAGGCCTGTATATTCGAATAAATCGAAGACGATGTTTTGAAAGATTCTGCATCGACATTTTACTAATAGTAGGTACTTAGGAAGAAGCCCCGCTGTCTTACAAACTAGTCCTAAAATTACAATTCAAAGTTTATCTAAATACCTAGAAATGTATTATTATTAAATTATGATGAAAATTGAAGAGAAATAATGTGCCATTACATTGCAATAAAAAATAAATCAATCTTCTTCTGTCATAACCACTTGTGCACATTAGGAAATAAATTAGAAAAATATGTACCTACATAATTCGTGAATTCATATATTGTTTGCGTTACAATTTTTTATGTAAAAACGTATTACGTTATTTCATTTTATTTTGAGTGCCTAAGCTAGGTACGTAGTACTACGTAGTCCATAAATAAAGGAGCACATGTATTGTTCAAAAATTCCTTAATACTAAATGAACTGGACTTTAGTACAGCGACTGGTCATAGTTTATTTATATAATAATTTTAAACTAACTAGCGGCATGTAATGTACTTAATAAAAATTAACAAAAAACACAATAATATGATCTTCGCAAAGTATTGATCGTATCTTTCAAATAGGTATTTAAAAACGTAAAATGAATGAAGGCAGGTGCTCGTGCAGAAAGTCAATTTCCTGAGTGGATACTCTGGTTAGTAGAGCTTTATGGTATTAATTTGTGTCAAGTAAATCTGACGTCATGTCGTTGCCGGTAAATTTTTTTAATTAAAAGATTTCATTTTGTTAAACCGTTTTTTTCTGGATTTGTTTACTGAGTTAATTAAATTAAATTTTAGCGGAATTGTACATATTAATTAATTCATTTATTATGAGTAAAGAGTAGTAGGCAGACTGATGATGATTATTAGCCCAGTCTGCCGTCCTAGGGCAGTACCACCACTTTCGAATGTAACACCCGTGAAATGAACAGTTTGAAACAAGGTACAACGAGAGGAGTGTGCATTGTCAATCTAGATGGTGCATATTCGTCTCCTCAGGCCGGCCGGCATAGCGGAGGCGACTGCTACCGGTAAACATTTGTCTGTAGTAGCAGTTGTTTTCGTTCGTGGACCGCACTCTAGCTTTACATCAGGCGAAGTGTTGTCTTATGCCGAACTACAATAAAATAAAATATGATTAAACTAATATAGTTTTGTATGTTTGTTGTTTTTACACACAGTGTGTTTTCATGAAGAGTACCTACCTACGCGCGAAAACACCGAAAACAATTCCTTGGGGACTCAAATAGTTTTACGAGTATTAATAACTTAATTCACTTCAAGATTCAATGAAAATAGCTAAACTTTATAACAAAATTATGGAATATTTCCATACAAATTATTAAACGTTTATCATTGTCAAGTTGTAGTTTAATTTTCGCACAAAGAGCTAAGAGTAGGGTTAGTTAAATTATGGGCTATTGTTATATAAATGATCAATTAACTCGCAAACTGTTAGGTCAACTGATTACTAATTTAAATGGTAGATTACTCAAATATATTTGTTGCATATGTATCTCCACTGTATTACCTATACTTTTTATTATTTATTTATATGTCACAATATTATTTTACGCAACAAAAATGACGCCCAGCTAGTAAAAAAAATAACATTTTCACAAATTAATTAAAAAATAATTATGTATTTTATACACATAGCGTGTGGACCCGTATTATACATATAATTCTATACTTAATATTAAGAAGAACGTTTCGTCAGATGTTTTTTGTGAATGTACTTTCTGCCTCAACTGTCGAGAGATATGTATGTGTACTTATATGAGAAGAAGGCCCTCCCGAGTCTCGACACTGCCCACAAAAAAACGAAAAAGAATGTTACATGCAAAATTACGATATATACATAATATATATTATAACGATAATTTCATTTAAAGTCGAAAGCGAAATGCATGTGTTAAGGCATGAAAAATATAAACACAATTAATTTAATATAAATTATTTTAATGCAATTTAGTATGATTATAAATGACGTAGGTTGTACTTGTGCCTCTGTCGTCGTTGTTCGTTTTTTTTTTGTTTTTTTCTACCGTCGGAGTCGGCGTCGGCGCAACGCTTCTTTGCCGCGCAATCCGCGTTCCAAATCAACCGCTTTGGGCAGTTCGGCGAAGCCTGAACACCATGTGTCAGAGTCTTTCAGTAAATAAAGAAAAATAGCATTTTATATAAAAATAGCACTTCTCTGTGATCAGCTTTTGAAAATTATTTTTATAGGTATGTTTTAAACTCAATAGAATTTCTAATGAATTAGGTAGCTATTTCTAAAATTGGGGAAAGTGTTTTATTTATAACTGATAAAGATTACTCCTCAATCTGTAAGTATTGCGTTTTTATAAGTAATGTATTTAATTATGTAAAATTAAGACTTCATTTAATAAGGTCGAGAAGTGTTGACTTTAGAAGGTTATTGTTTCATTAGTTCCAACCCTACCTACGCCGAAACTTTGTGGTGTTTCGTAATTCGTAACTTTGTCTTAACTAAATTAGGAAAAGTTTTTCGCGTTCCTTCCAGTTGTACTTAATCCGGATAAAATATACGAAGGCCTTTATAACGGAGTTTAAAATTTTCAATTCAATGTTTTTGGGAATAATTCACGTATATACACTAGGGCTCTTGTACAATAAATCAAATGATTCTACAACTATATTCATCTATAACTACCAGAAATTTAATAATATGAGATTTATCCTCTAATTTTCCACTCTTAGAAAGTGGAATATTTTCTTCTATGAAGGGGACGATTAACACATTCAATGAAAAAAAAAATTCATTGCAGTCGGTTTACAATCGGCAAAGAAATCAAGTAAAAAACGCACACAAAAAATGCAGTCTCCTTTTTTTAAATTCAGTTAATAAATATGAAAATGGATGTCAATTTTTATCAATAAGTACTTAATACGTAGGTAATAAAAATGAAATGAAAATGTCGACCGTACTAACTTAATATCAGCGAATAACTTTATTAGAAAGACGACATTTAAATATTTACGAAGATATTTCAAATCTAATTTGCTTATTGAACCGTCTCTTTGATATCAAAACGAATATTATATCTTTTTCTTAATTTACTTAAAAACTTTTTCACTTAACTACGATCAAAGTTTGTGCTTTTATCGCGGTTCAATTTATTACTTACAATTTAAACATTTCCATTTTACTAGGATATTTATTTACCCTCTTGTAAAAGCTGAGTATTTTACAAAATAATTTAAAACTAGACCAAAAATTACATAAACAAAAGTTTAAAATATTATTCTACTAAATTAATATATTCCATTGAAAACGTATAAGACAATAGTAGGTAGAATGATGATGGTTATTAGACCAGTCTGCCGTCCTGGGGTAGTATCAGCACTTTCAGAGGTTCGGGTAGTCCTTTTTCTGTCGTTCCATTAAATTGTGGAACGACCTTCCCAGTTACGTCTTTCTTCCTTCCTACAACCTGGGATCCTTCAAGCGCAGTGTGAAGAGGCATATCACAAAGCTGTGGATCCCCTTCTCTGATAACAGCCACTCCGTTCATGGATCGCACTCTAGTTTAACATCAGGCGGAGTGCGGTAATATGACGTGCTAAGATAAAAAAATAATAAAACAAAAGTATAATGTGTGAAATGATCTAGTTACGTTTCAGCGTTAGTTGGGAGTGTGTACAGTTAATCTAGACGATCTCATCAATCAGGCATAGTGAAGGTCTGAAGAGATTTATCTGTGGAAGCAGTTGTCGCACTCTATCATAACATCACATCCGGGGGATAAAAGAAATCGATCGAAAGACTTGTCCTTGCATAGTAATATGAACCTCTCCGTTAAGCAATCTTGAGTGGTGAGAGCTCTCATGTTGCAAATAAAACTAAATGTGTCGCGTATAACTGTAGTATCCTCAAGGGATCAAGTTCACGCTTGTACGGATTACATAAGACTACGAATAAATATTTACATTACTTCTACCATCTTAAACATAAAGCATGTCCCGAGTTTCGTCGCGAGACTCATCTCGAGAAAAAAGTAGGTTAAGCAGTGCCTTTTAGGCCATTGTTGTTGGTTTTATGAAATCAAACGAAAAAATAAAATAAAACATCGGAAAATTATATAATTAATTTAGAATACCTACGTGAAAATTCACCTCGAAAAGTCGTTATTCAAATCGGATCATTTTAATTTAACAGAACATGTTTTCCAATTTATACAATTATAACTTTTACGTACATTTAATTAAAAGTTATGTTTGTTTTGTGTGAATATATAATATTTTAGATTAATGGAATTTAAATAATAAAATTATAATGATTTGATACTGCTTATACTGTTTATGTAAAGGACAATACCCATTTTTGGACCCACTGATATTATATATCACTAATAGTTTCATAGCAAAACAATATTCTGAAATGAATCTAAAATAATATCTTATATTTTCAATAATTTATTTCTATTATATCAACAGATCGTTTACCAATCAATAGAGAATGTTTAATTACATATAAAACAGATAGCATTTGATATAAGAATAACCTCAATTATTGCATCAGAAAATGTCTAATTACTCAATAATCTGGGTAAAAAATAAATAAAAATGATTGGTGATAAGGAATCTAGATTTATTTTTCTACAAGATGAATTAAAAATCATTGACAAATTTGATAAAAAAAATGTAGGCCCATTTCTCTTAGGTGAATAGGCATTCTCCTTTATTTTATTTATTATCTTTTCACTTTTATTTTTCTTATACAATATGAGTTTAACAATCTGCCTTGAATTTCATTATTGAGATTTATGTATACTCAAATTCATGACTTTGTAATTTTATATTTTGTTACAAAGAAACGAAATAAAATTACGTTACTCACCGAAAGAAATAAAAGTCATAAAACTAAAATGTAAGTCTTTCAACTAGGACACCCAAGAACGGGATACAAATATATTTTAATTAAAAAATACAATTATTTTGATACCAATTAGTATTTTATCTCTGACGTCATTAAATGTGAACTGTTGACCGGAATACTGGTATCAAGGAGTATAATACTGGTATAAAGCAAATTGTTCCACTATTTATCTAAGTAAAGTTTTGAGGTTTTTATTTTAGCATGTGACCGCATTCCGAATAAATTTGGGCTAGAGAGCAGTTCATTAGCGGATCCATGCTTCCACAGATAAACGTCTGCAGGCAACACTCGCTCTGGTCATGCCAGCTTAATAATCTCAAATAATCTAGCTACACGACTGCTCTCAGGCTTCCAAGCGATCCCTAAACACAACTAGTTCATTTGACGGAGAACGACTATAATATTAAGAAATAATTTAAAGTTACATATAACATGAATTAAATTAGAATAACTATTAATTTAGTATTTGTCAAGCATTACATTTTTAAGACTATATTTGTTTGCGTGTGAGCCCTGTAACGTTACGCACGTCCCCAAAGTGGTCCCATACTATAAATATTATACATAAGTTATTTTATTAAAACGGCACCTGTAGCTTTGAAGTTTGTTGGCCGTATGCCAATAATGTTATCTAGTTTACTCGTACATAGTTGGAACGAGAACACGCTTTAATGCGAAATAAATCTCACATAATCTGTTTCTGACGGCTACTACTTATAACTTATTGTAGGGAAGCTGATAAACGATTGATTAATAATGTTTCAGTTTATTATTATTGTTCCCAGTTCTCATGTGCGTTTATTTATTAAGTGAAACTTAATAGAAAAAACTAAATTATTGTAGTATTTGTGAATATGCTTGCCGTTTCAACTGTCGAGCGATATACATTTTTAACTAATGAAATAAAATGAAAATATTTTATTAACATGGCAGTAACTCAGCATGCACCACGACCGCGGCTTCGTAAGGGCTAATTAAACTAATTAACTCTTCACATAAGATTATAATTTTAGAACAGAGACTAAACTGTATAATTTGTGTTTTTTCATTTATTATGTATTATATTTATATCGGGTCTGGATGAGCTCCTAGCATCCCTATCATATTTTAAAAAATGAGATGGACAGATGTACAAAAAAGCTTTTTATACTTTAATAACCATTTCCGTACCAAATTGAATGTTTGTAGAGACATGTTAGTTTTATTTAAAACCTATTTGAATGAAAAAAATGAATGAAAAAGATGTTTAAAAACATAAAAATGCTGAAATAATTTTCATAAAAATATATTTACCTTCCCGGAACATCATTTGTTAACGCTCAACTGAAAGAGAACATCTTTTTTCGTTCAGTAATTGTACACTTTTTTCCCTCTCAAGTTCAATTACGCTAAAACATGTTAAAAAAAAATATTTTTTAAAAATATGTTTTTCAAACCCGACTAATATGTTGTCATCCTCGTTGTACATATACATGCTGCTTAATCCAATACGGAAGCGTCTCGTACTAAGCATAACATATTGTATGACAGATATGCCTCAATGAATAATAATTTAGATAAAACTGCCTTCAGGGGCGATAATTGAATCGAACTGAAATTGAATTCAGTAATAAAAAATAGTGAAAAGTAAATAAAAAAACCTAGCAAGAGAGAAAATACTATAAGAGTATTTTTAGAATAACATTATAGAAATCAACAACACAATAAGCAGTTGAGATGAGGAAGCGACAGTTTCTCAAATTCCGGCGTCGAGCTTTCACGCCGCGCTGTATCTTGTTTCCCGCGCAATCTATTATTACACAACTATAAACCTATATCTATCTCGATGTACCTAAAACGAGTAAATATACCAATATTGTAACAGGAGTATAAATCATGTAATTGTGTAGTTTAGTTTATTATTACACATATACAACTTTCTCTACTAAGCGAACATCGTAAAACCTGAACGTTTAGAACAAATATAAAAAATATACATTTCGCAGATTTCGCAGACAGAAGGCGATCAAGCGATCTGTGTTTACCTCCTTTCCACTTTAATCAATTCAAAAGATCCATTGCAGATTTCATGGTAATAATAATCCTCAGCGGCTCGAAATTATATTATTCTATTGATTTATATGCCTGAAACTACTATTCCTATTCATAAGATACTCTACATCTGAAAAACTTGCTAAGGTTACCGCTGTGTATTTGTCGTAATAGAACATTGAGCGCAGAACCATAGAGGACAATGAACACTAGGACGCATAACTGCTTATGTGAACATCTATCTATGAAATACGTTTAGATATTTTAATAGTTATTGACAAAATAAACACACCACCTAAAACTTACAAATTTACTTCTTGAAACGAAAGCAAATAAAGAAAAAATATATATTTATATAAAAAAAGCAGACATCGCATAAATCTAATCGAATAATAAAATCTCATGTTCCTATATCGTTATATCGTATTAATCTAAATAAAGCGACGTCCAATATGCTCCGTACAACCCTCCCAAGAGCATATTAATAAACGTTACATTACATAATTTGTTGAAAATACAAATAGTTAGTGCGCCAGTTCGATTCTCAGACAAAATAAATATTTATAGAGCGGTCGTGGTCTAGCGGTAAGACGCGTGACCTCACGATCGATAAGAACAGTGTTCGAACCTCGCTAAATTCTGATCGCTGAATTGCTTTTGCGAGTGGTAGTGTTTTTTTATATGCTATAAGGGTTTCTGATTGGCTCTTAATAATGATGTAACATACAATTTTCGTACATAGATACAATTAAGCCACGTGACACGTGTCACATTTCATAATAATCACGTCGCGTCGCAGCTTTCAATCACCTTCCCAATTAACTACTACGCATCAAACAAACGAGCCCCTGTAATCAATTTAACCGCATTCCAATTTGTATTGACATATAAAATATGGAGTTAAATAAACATTTTTTTAAATTGATAATTGGATACTTGTTTACAATTACAGACGATATTGGAATAAAAATTGTTTTATTATTCATAAAGTTATAAAATTAAGAAGTGGTGTGCAATTGATGATGGTTATTAGCCTAATTTGTAACATCCATAAAGCGTTTCATGATTAGTTTGGAAGTAGCCGCATAGCGGAGGTGATTAACGATTTAGTAAGCTAAAAGAATCCTCTTATATCGACGCGCTTCGACGCTGATGGGTCGTATGTATCTTTGTCGTCAAAATTTATTTATAATGGAGGTCTGGTTTATGAGATAAATATTCTAGATTTTCGATTCAGTTTGTTTCACTTTCAACAACTTTTTAAGTTTTCTTCAAAATTTATTAATAACAAATTCCGCACTTTACATTTAGTAAAATTAGTAAAATTTAACCGATATTGTTGTTTAAAAAACTTTTGTAATACTTAAAGAACATTTCCTTTATATGTTTTAAAAGAATCTTATGACAATATCGTCCCAGAGTTTCTTATTAAACGGAGCTTTAGAAAATTTCTAACAAAGAAATTGTAAGATCTAAAACGACATAAGTTAAGCTTCTTATTGTGTTATATTCAGAATTGTTAAGTGAGCAACAATAGCGTATTTATGTCAACTCCCGTTCAAGACATAAAACAGTGTTATTCATTAAAATTATTTAATTAATACCCGAGATAAGAACAAAGCTAAATGAGGGTAAAGTTAAACAGACTATGTTTGTTTAATTAAAATTGTATATTTGCCGTCTTCACTAGAAAATATATATTTTTAATCCTACTCCGACACGCGAACACATTTTGTAAAGCTAGAGAAAACTGCTACACTAAAATGTATGTCGTTTTCGCTATGCTGGTTAAAGAGACAAATACCGGTATAGTCTGGCTAACATTATTTTAATTAACGCCTATGTATCAGAGGCATTCCGCGACGTATTATAGGTCTACCAAAATCTCATGGCAAATAATACTTCTCGCTTAAGATCTGAATAGCCTTTTGGACATTTTAATTAAAATAAAGAAGAAATCATAAAATCTCAGCAAACGATAAGGAATCTCTTATTTTGATATGACAACTGCTATTACTATGTGAAAATCACATTAATTGTTATTCTTTCAATGCCATGAGTTCCTGGTACATCTATAGTCGTATAACTTATATTGGAACCGACAAGAATTTTTGAGAGATTTGAACACGGGTCTCTCGATCGTAAATATACGTCTGTAAACGCTTGACCAAACTATATACACATAAATAACTGGGTAATAATAAATACATTTATCTAAGCTATATTTATGTATTTACCTTAATAAAGTTACTTTATGCTTTCGTGATATTTGCACTGAATAGCGATGACTGCGGAGACATAACATCGAAGTTTATTGGCTAATGAAAACCTTATAACAAGATAAACTCAGCCACCTATTTAATGTGGACAATAAAGTTTATAACTTTGGATAGGAACTTTGAGGTGGAACTCGCATTCTCTACCTTGACGCTCTGCCCTACTTCTGCATGCGGGTCAAGTAATTTTAAGTATTACTTCATTTATTAGTTAAAAGTTTTTGAAACAACTCTACATGTACGAGTTTATAGGAAAAAAAAACAGTAAAATGTGACGTCAACCTTAAGTTATTTGGGGGGCGCAAAAAGGCAATGGAAAATTCGGCAAAAAATGTATTATAATACAAACAAAATATTAATAAAACTTTACTATAATGCATTGATTCAATATAATGAGTTTTCGATCTCAAAATACATGTTCATTCCGCTTGATCATAGCGCAAATATGTAGAATAATATCACGCGGAATGGAAACAAAACTCATAAAGATTAGACTAGAAGGAAGACTAGACCTGTTTGAGTATAGTATACAATATACATAAGATAACAGTTAATCCAACAGCTTGAGGGACTGCCGACGGAAAGATAGAGTAGAAGAATTGAAACGCGGTCATGTGAAACTTAGTGGTCAGCTCAAACTGTTGTGTGCAAGTAGACTTTTCCATTCTATTTTGATCATAATTTAATAATAAGTAAATCATCAAAAATGTATATCCTAAGAATTAATAAAAATAAGCCGATAAAACGATTGTAGTAAAAATGTTCTGTCACAATAATATATTACCCATACTATTGTCTTGTTATTTGAAAACTTTCGGAGTTATAAATAGATACATTTATCCTTGTAATTGTAAAACATATATAAAGATTTTCTTGTCATTTATCTTCGGCGGTATCTACTCGTAAGTAAGCGGGAGACGTTAACATAATGACAAAAAGGTCAGGCTAAGTTGTGAAATTAGAGGGGCAATTTCTCCTACATAATGAGTAGAAATTTCGAGAAATTTTTCATCTTTGAGTTTCGGAATTATGAAGTTTTCTTTGTGACGAATAATAAAACCTATTTGCTCGATCATTTGGATTGGGATGGATGATAGGATAGTTATAAGATATATTCAAAGAGTGGTAGACAGACTGATGATGGTTATTTGTCCAGTTTACAGTCCTGACATAGTACCACCACCCGTGAAGTGACCTTGTCGTGTTTTGAGAATAGTTTGAAAGAAGCCATGCGTAACGAGAGGAGTGTGCACTGTCAATCTAGATGGTACATGCTCGTCTCCTCAAGCCGGCATAGCGGAGGCGACTATTGCCCGCACAGGTTTCTTTCTGTAGGACAACAAAAGGGGTACTAGATGTCGCTGGTGCTTCACGCTCTCTGTCTACCCACGCAGAGTAAATAAAGGTGTTCCATTAAATGTTAATTGAAGAGATTAAGGCACGAGGAATTCAATCTTGTTAAGTGAAAAATTATTCTCTCATGCTAGGTTTTAAAAATTGATTGAAAAAAGTCGATTTCCCATTTTACCAAGTAGAAATCTATTATTGCGTGTAAAGGAGAATGCCCATTTGCCTAGGAGAAATGGGCCCACAATTTTTTTCTCGATTTTCATTTATTATTATATTTTTAGTTCATTTTGTAGGAAAAAAATCTATATTCTTTATCACCAATCAGTTTTAATTTTTTCACACAAGTTATTGAGTAATTAGACTATTTCTGATGCAATATTTGAGGTTATTATTGTATTAAAAGCTTTTCTTTGTCCTTTGATATTCACTTGATTAATAAAATTCCCTCTGACTGAAGACTGTTTATTCAAGTTTATATGATTACTTTATTGATACTAACTTCTTATTGTTTTTATTGTAGTCTGGCACTATCTATGGATGTCTGATGCTTAAGTGCGGTACCGAGCTACTGCTAGCTACTACACAGATATGCTGTAGGCAACCGTTGTCGTTGCCTTCACTATGCCGCCTTAATGAGACGAGTGTGCACTGATCAGGTTGCTGAAAAAGTTATCATGATCACTAAACGCGACTAGATCATTACACAGGTGTTTCACTTCAAATAGTGGTACTACCCCAGGACGACAGACTGGGATAATAACCATCGTCAGTCTGTCTACAAAGAAAGTCATTAATACGTGTTAAAATTTTCAGTCTTTTAAAATTTGTTTTATATTTAAAAAATGTCTGCGACTCCATAATTTTCCTTAATATTTACAAATATATGATCTCAGAGGCGTATCCTATTTTTTCTGTACGCTTACGCAGAAATACAGACATATTTGCCGTATAGTTGTGTACAGGTGTAATTAGAAGATGTAAAAGATGCCTTTGCGCGAATTGCATATTAAAGTATCTTTTTAGTACGTTAAAAAGGAATATATTGTTTTTAGAATTCACGAAGAGAACGTGCAATTACAAGATCTAAAAAGAAAGTTGAAAATAAACGAAATAACTTCAAATAAAAGTCTAATTAAATCCGAATTGTAGTAGAAATAAACTTAATTAGCTATAAAAGGAATTAAGTACGGTTAGTTTATTAGATAAAGAATAGTTATTAAGCGCCTACAATTATTTGACTCGACTCGACTACAGAATTAAAACAAGACAATAAAAAGCTTCAGAGTAAACCTTATTATTTGTATTCCATTTGTCCATTCATTCCTACTAGGGTAGGCAGAAAATATAATCTAAATCTAAATACCCCCTTAGATGTTGGAAAAAGACGTGAACGAGATCCATGTAAGATGATCTTTTGTAAAACCGCGTTTGCAAATAGACAATATTACAATCTATCTTCAAAATTATATAACTTTATACATAAGAAATTAAATATTTATGATTACAATTATAGGGAATGTAAATATAAGGTATCTGACTTTCTAGTGGATTTAAACTATAGTGAAACTGAAAATCTTTTAACTAATAATTTATAGTTTATTTAATTATCTGAATTATGTAACACACACACACACACACACACACACACACACACACACACACACACACACACACACACTCACACACTTGTAATTGTAACTTGTAATTTTGTTTAAAGTGTATTGGAAAAGAGCGAGGTCACCCGTAATACAGACTATAGTCTAGTACGGGGTCCTCAACTCATGTAATTTATATTTTGTTTTGTGTACTTAATAAAGAATTTTATTTTATTTATTTATTTAAATACATACTTATATAAAATGTTAATGTTAGTACGTGAAGACAGGGTTTTCTCTATGACCACCAACTCCAATCTACTTCCCGTTGAGGTGGTAGATACTCCTTGGTCTCCTGGTGAAAGTAAGGGAGAGTTGTGGGCGGCGGAAATCTAAAAATGTATATCTGTCCTTTTCTAATTCATGACAACATCCAAAGGGTTTTCAAAATCTAAAATGTGTACAACTGTTACAATTGATCTAAAGGGTTCTAGAAGGTTCTAAAAATTTCAAGAATGATCTAGAAAGTTCCAAAACTTTATCAACTACCAAAAATCGATATAGCATGTTCTAGAAAGTCCTACAAATTTAGATTTAGATTTGATATACTCTATAAACACCGTATGTTTAATGGTCAAATAAGTCTCTCAATATCTAAGATAGAAATCTACAATATCTACGTTAAAAACGGATCCTTAAATATTTTTTATACCATTAAACATTTTAACCCGAACAACGCCGGGTTTCGTTGCTAGTGCTCTAGAAGTTGCTGCTGCTTGTTGTTGCTGAAGTTGCGTAGTTGAAAACTCAAGGGCCGCTACGCAAATGCGAATGGGGGCCTTACCCCAATTAAACCCTACAATAAACAATTGTATTATTTAGACATTTGAGTTAATAAGCGTATTTTTTTTAATTTAAAATATTTTTTGAAACTGAAGAGCATTGCGGACACATGGGGTGCTCACTTGACCTGATCAATTTAATCGAGAAAGGTCGCCCTAGTGTATTATGTAAGAAGGTCGTCCTTTGGGGGCTGCCATCCATTTTCGCATGATAAATCTGTTTCGTTAATCACGTCTCATCTACTATTTCCATATGACTGAACTAACTTAAAATATATCTCACCAGTCCGGTCATTATCCGGACCTATGGACCGGCTATTATGACCTTGTATACTTGCCCTTGGGCTCGCATCGTTTTATACAGGTAAATATATGTATATATATTTTATTTTAGCACGCCCGTTATATGACCGTACTCAGCCTGGTGTTAAGCTAGAATGCGATCCATGAACAGAGGCGACTTTTGTCTGAGAAGGGGATTTGCAGACAACAGTCGCATCCCCTATGCCGGCTTAATGCCATGCCGCTTTACACTACGCTTAAAGAACAAATAAATTAAATTATGTAATATAAAGTAGGGATTAACTTACTTTACAACCCTTGATGATGGTTTTTTTTTATTGTAGCTCGGCATATGACGATACTCTGCCTGATGTAAAGCCAGTGCCCATGAACGGAAACAATACTACAGATAAATTTCTATAAGTAACAGTCGCCTCCACTATGCAGGCCTCTGATTATGCTTGAGTCTAAAGTCAATCGACAGTTGTCACTTGATCGAATCGACAACAAAATTAAAGGGATTTGACGTTTCATTGTCACCCAAGAAACGTCAAATCCTGTGCATTTTGTTGTCGATTCGATCAACTGTCGCTTGACTTTAGCCCCTGGCTACATCCAAACCGATCCTGGACGGCATACTGGGCTAATAGCCATTATCAGTTTGCCTAAAACTCTTTAATAGTGCTACATATAAAGTAGTTACATTGATGCCGGTCAGAATTCAGCAAAATTTGAACACGGGTCTCATCGATTGTGAGTTCACGCGTTCTTCCGCTGGACTACAGCCGCTCATGAATTTACAAAAATTTCAGTCACGTAGTTTCTTATTTCTTTCCAAAAGCCTAAATAAGAATTTTCATGTTCCCCACACACACAAACTTTCATCCCTTATTTCACCATTTTCTTTTGTAACAAACGTGGCTTATGTCCTTCTCTAGAATGCGTCCTATCTCTTGCCTTTATTGAAATCTGTTCAGCGGTTTCAGTAAGAAAAGATAACAAACATAATCACTTTCGCATTTATATATTAGTATAGATATAGATGTAGAATATTCTAGAAACATATTATTTGATTTATGTTACTTGTTGAAGTAAATTTAAAGCAAGTCTGTGCTCCGTGATCACAAAACTTTCCATTCTTGTGTTTTACATAATTACAGCAACTGGTATATTATATATTATATATTATATAGAATTTTAACTTAGACTTAACGTTTTTGTTAAAAATTAATTAATATTTAAAGGAAAGGTAAAGGTATATAAGGAAATTTAATACTAATGAACAGAATTGGTAGAACTTAATATCTCGACCTTATTTCAAAAGAAATAAGGTTCGTTATTTATTAAGCTTTAACAATCATACCTGTGTTTCTAGTTCCAGCTATTTTCAATTGAAGCAACTATTACTCGACGAGATTTATGTCCGTGGTTTTTGTCTTTCTGTAACACTAGGGAAATGCTATTGTTTCACATAATAATAGCTTTTATACATACAACATTGTGTTCTTCCATATTTTCATTTTTATACACGTTTAAAGGAATTCTGGGTTCAAAATGCATAGAAAAACAGTACACATTGTTCAAGCTGTTGCTGCTGTGTTTTTATATCTTTATTTTATTTTCCATCAAGCACGCTTAGAATTATGATGTTGAAGTATTAATCCGTACTTTTCGAGTGGTCGTAGTCTAGCGATAAGAGCAGTTGTAGTCTGGCGGTTGAAGAGTGTCTTCAAAAAACGCCGGTACGGATGTAACTTTAATATATGTTCTTTGGTCGCTCAGTGCAGTATGAAGTATTTCCAGTAGTATAAAGTATAACTTGGTCTGCAGGTATATTATAGGCATTAATTAAAAGAGTAGCAGGCCTGTGAGTTCACTACTCAATGATTTTAAAATAATTAAAATGAAATATTCATCATAATTTAATAAAAATATGCCTAAAAATACTCCCTTTTTAACCTTTTATAAATCTTTATTCCATTTATACGCTGAACTTTATGATGTGGAAATGCAGCGCTGCAATGAAATGAATGGATTACTAGATAATTGAATTCAATAGTAAGACATTTCACTTTTAAACATTATAGTCGATTCACTGACTCCATTGTCCTAATATCTTAATTAATGTCTCATTTAGGAGACAATAAAAAGAGAAAAGTGTAGTAATAAAAAGTTAAAAGTTTTAAAAACATTTTATAAATTAATTAAATAGTCGGAGTTCTTTGCCGTTCCAGCAAAGAGAATGCCGAAAACCATAGAGATATATACAGAGGTATAAGCAAACCTCATACATCGGAGATAAAAACGACGACTCGACATACAAAAAAGCGACGCAGCTTCTCGTACTCATCGTAGTGATATGGTTAAGCCACGTGGAAGAGACAAAACGAGTTTTTTTTATCCATAAAATACGACGTTATTGTGAAGAACTTTTTCTATTAGAGATATAAAATAGCCTTTTGTTTCTATTTTCATCGTAACAAACAATATAACGTATAAACAATAATCAACCCGTCACCGAAACGTGCTTAATTAAATACGTCGCGGCACCCGAGATGTTTCCATGAGGCTGTAACGTTGTTTTCTAGACGCGTTAACAGAAAATTTCATGTTAACGTCTCCGAAACGTGGCTAGGGGGAAATACCGACCGAAGTGGTGTCGTAGCATAGAATTAAATGCGCTCGTAGAAGCTACGACAAAAGCTCGTAGTGTAGTTCGCGCACGTAAACGGATTGTATTTACTAAAGTTTTAGCTTGTTTGATTTAAGTATTTACTTCGCGTGTAGTTCTGTAAAGAGTGGATCTACAACACTCGAGACTCGGAATAACGCGATGCATAACAATCTTTGAAACTCTGAATAAAAATTCCTAAAATACATTAAATTTAAAATTACTGCAAAATTATACTTTATGCAGTTTAGTTTATTTTAACAATGACCAGTCTCCGTCTGATATTAAGCTGAAGTGTGATCCCTAAGCGGAAACCACTGATATCACAGAGAAAAGTCTCTTTCCGTTATACCTGACACTACATGAGGACACCACTTGAAATTAGTGGCATCATCCTTTGAGAAATGCAACGTTTATTTATGAAGCGTTTTAAAAATCAACACATCAATAACAGATAAGCACCAAAACATAAAAAAATAAGTAAAAAAAAAAAAATTGTACTTGTAATATAATTTACAATGCATAATTTGATTAAATCTTGGCATTTTACCAATAACTGTAAACTACTTTTTTATTTATCAAAATGCGAAGATCGAAGCAAAATATTACCAGTTCATAGCCTTGAGCAAAGCTGGCTCTTTAGAGAATAAGAAGTACATGTAAGTCTCCGTATCTGGAGCAAAGCTGGAAAAATATTTTATTGTAAACAGCAAAGAACTTTGTTGTAATATGTATGTAAATACTTTGTCACTCAGTTTTTTATAGTAGTTGAGCATATAACTAAAACTTTACTGATATTAAGTTAGAGAGAACTTCTGCCACAGAGAAATATCTGCAGGCAGCAGTCGCTTCAGCTATGCCGGCTTGTTGTATGTTGCTTGCGTCGTCCAGGTTAACGTCCAGTTAACCCTCTTCTCATTATACATGGCTATTTCGAAACGTGACTGGGTTGTTTTTTTTAATAATACCACTAAAATGGCAATTTATCATGAGGGTAAATGGATGCCATCATTCTAAATCTCAAAATGTCTTTTTACAACTTTACTCTGGAGCTGGTTTTTTCTTCACTCACAGTATTTTACGTAAACCGCCGTACGTGTCTCAATTTACTCTCTTTTAAGCAAAATACGTAGAATTTTTCTCTCTATTTGTGCTGAAATAACACACACACAACATCAAATCTTTTTTTAGATACTTAATTTAGTTTCTTAACAAAAACATCTAAGAAAATTTATAGAATACCTACATAATTTTAGACATTGTTCGGGCGCCAATTTATGTTTAGGCAAACATAAAGATTTTCATATTTTATAGGTCGTTTATTGCTTTAAGAGTACAGTTACAAACGTCTTGTGTTTAAGTCATGATAGGCGACGGACGAGTGGATACCGACTGCGGCGCGTCGTAGAACCGCGGCTGGAATATGCTCGGTGACAGCGTAGGAGGCGCCTATTGGACGGCGCCTCTGCCAATGAAGCGCTAGCGCATTCTGCGTTAGCGGGAAATCCAAACAGACATTATCATATTTTAGTGATGTACTGCGGGTAGTACGATAATCTCATTGTTTGTCAATCTTTATGCGGGTATTGCCCGGCAGTCGTTATTTAGCACAATAAATGACTATACGCAAAACGGTGTTTTATACCATAATTACAATAAACATAATAATGGGAATACAAAATTAATTACATTTTACATTCACCCAATTTAACTTCAAGCGAAACGATGGAGCTATTAATTTTACAAATTAGTTGTCGATGAAGCGAAACTATCCTATATACTGTGAAATTGACTACCCAAACCAATCTGCTTCCTTCATAATTTGTTAGGTTATAAACGTAGGGTGTAAAGATGCGCTACAAGTATTTCTTTTTTATTTTTGAATTCAATTAAAAATAAAGCATCATTTTCTCTCATTTATTAGTCCAGTACCAAAAAAAAGTAATAAACAGGCACTATCAAGTTTTTCGGGGATTTTTTTTTATTGTAGCTCGGCATGTGACAACACTCCGCCTGATGTAAAGCTAGAGTGCGGTCCACGAATGGAAACAACTGCTACTACAGAGAAATCTGTGCGGGTAGCAGTCGCCTCCACTATGCCGGCTTGAGGAGACGAGCATGTACCAACTTAGATTGACAGTGCACACTCCTCTCACCGACAAAGTCACTTCACGGGTGTTACATTCGAAAGTGGTGGTACTACCCCAGGATGGTAGACTGGACAAATAACCATCATCAGTCTGCCTACCACTCTTTAATAGTGCCTATAGGCACTGAGCGACCAAAGTACATATAACAAAGTTACATTGGTACCGGTCAGATTTCGCGAGGTTCGAACACGGGTCTCATCGGTCGTGAGTTCACGCGTCTTACTGCTAGACCACGGCCGCTCTTTTGTAATATTGCGTAGTTTAAAATGGTTTAATTATAAAAAATGTTTAGTTACTTCCACAATGGTTTGTGACGTGAAATTCATTAGACTATTTTTCTTCTGTATTTATTTCTGAAGCAAAAACTCTAGCTTTCTCCATTCATTATTATTAAGTGTAATTCCTGTGCGGGAAATGTTATTTAGTTGCAAGTCCGACGAGCCGGTTCACACTAAAAGCATGCGGTATAAGTACTCTATTTCTAGACATTTTCCAACATAAATGTAATATGTTAGTTCATTAATGAATAAATGTACTTATTTAAAAACCATATTATTATTTATTTAATCATTTAACTCAGTCTGCCGTTCTGGTAATTTTCTTTTTTATTTTTAATAGGCGAGCGTTTGACCACACCCTGCTTGATGTTAACCAGTGATGCGGTCTAAGGTGGAGCACGCTTGCCTATTAGACACCTATTTACCCTAATTTTAAATTATATTGCTTAATAATAATATAGATATACAAAAAGTATATAATATAAAAAAAACTAGCTTGGAGACAGCATTAGACCATTTAGCTAGTTCTTTGAAGTAAGGTAATATTAGACGACAGCTAATAAAAATATGTAGGTAAATACACGTAAATAAAGGGATACCCAGAGTATTTTGCTTCAATACTTTCAGACTCAATGTAAATAAATTGAATGAAGGGAAATATATTCTTAGTATATTTCAACTACTTGATTCCGCCCTTAGGGAGATAACTTTAAGAGTCATAGTATCTTTTATATAAATCATAATATAATATATATTATATAATATTAGTTTTTATATTTATAGCCTTCTTAATATGTAAATCTATGACTTAAAAAATCGATGGGAACTTAATAAAAAATAGAATAAATTAAAACTAACCCTCGACGTTATCTAAGTTAAACGTTAAGAAAGCTGGCAATAAAAATACATTTATAATATAATTTATATTATAATAAAATGTAATGTAATATTTAAATAAAAAGATAACTTATATCATTTAAAAACTTTTAAAAGTGCGAGTGTTTGCAGAGAAAATAGTTGAAAAACTAGGTCGTACAAAACATTTAGAAAAAGCAGTTTTCTAATTAAAGTTCTTCAAATGCATTCTAAAACTATAACATTTATTATGTTTTACACTTTTGTAATTAAAAAACTTTACTCGACGCCGAAAATAGGGCAGCCGTGGCCTAGTAGTTGAAGGCATTTACGATTGAGAGACTCATGTTCAATTATGATCGATTAAAGCACCAATGTACCTAATGATGGTTGTTAGCCCAGTTTGCAATCCAGGGGAAGTACAAAAACATTCATTAATATCATTTAAAAAAAGATAATTGTAGCCTAATATAGGAATATCCACTAGATATTAAATCAAATTAATGGATTTCAATTAGCTGCGATCATCCATCATTTTGTTTACGCATGCACTGGAAATTCTCGAACTAAAATTAATTATATTCAGGCAACTAAATATTAAATTAAATAACTTTTTTATTTGTTTATTAATTAAGCTACAAGCAGGCGTACTACAAATACGCTTTGATACCAAGTGTTAAACTAATAATTAGCAAACTTCTTTATATTAATTTTTATAAGTTACTTTTACGCAATAAGTATTACGTAAAACATATAATTTTCTATTTTCAGTGCAATATAAACTAACGCTACAACGCACGACCTGTTTTCCATCTGACTGCGCTCTCAAAGTTGCACATTGTCTTTGAATGCATTTTCAGCAACTTTTTTTTAAAAGAAAACAAGCAGAGTTGCAATATAAGTAGGAAAATGTAACTTCAAATGCTTTGAGATTTTTAATTCAAAGAAAAGTTTCTATAAATGTCTTTTAAATGAGTTTTGAGATAGATATTGCGATAAACGGATAAAAAAAAGCGGCCGTGGTCTAGCGGTAAGACGCGTGAACTCACGATCGATGAGACCCGTGTTCGAACCTCGCTAATTCTGACCGGTACCAATGTAACTTTGTTATATGTACTATGTTATAGGCACTATTAAAGAGTGGTAGGCAGATTAATTATAGTTATTAGCCCAATCTGCCGTCCTGGAGTAGTACCACCACTTTCGAATGTAACACCCGTGAAGTGACTTTGTCGCGTTTCGGGAATAGTTTGAACGTAGCCAGGTATAGCGAGAGGAGTGTGCACTGTCAATAGATGGTACATGCTCGTCTCCTCAAGCCGGCATAGTGGAGGCGACTGCTGCCCGTACAGTTATCTCTGTAGTAGCAGTTGTTTCCATTCATGGACCGCACTCTAGCTTTACATCAGGCGGAGTGTTGTCACATGCCGAGCTACAATAAAAAAAAAAAAAAAAAAAAAAACGCGTTCAAATTATTTTCTTTATTTCTTCTTCAACGGCAATGCAAGAACAAACCTTGGAAAGTGTCATCTTAGTTACAAAAGAAAGCAGATTGAAAAATTAAATGTTGATATTAAAATCAATGGTCAAGGCGAGAAATTACCCTTTGACAGTTACAATAACTTATTTCACCTCGCTGATTTTACGTAGAGGAGACCCTAGGCTGCAGTTCTTGGTGCATTCTATCTCCCCATAAGAATCCCAGTCAAACAAATATTTTTTCAATAAAATTTATTGTATTGCACTTACAGACAGTTTTATTATTATCTAACGTCAATAAATAAACGACTGTTACGCCCAATAATGTTTTTGTTGCCGTAACTTTTGTGGATTCGAGTACATTCTCCTATTATTGCTTGACTACTTTAAAGTATTAAATATTTTCTTTAGTAACAAAATGGAACTGCACACCACGCTAAAGTAGACAATCACATAGATGTTTGTTCATAAAAGTTACGATCACGTACTCAACATCCAGGAAAACAAGCGTAATTTGGTCAATAACAAATAGTTGTACAATAGTTGTACAAATACTAGGAGGAATTCGCACATAAAACATTTATCACATAGTGAAAGTTTTGAATGAATAATTAATTAAAAGTTAATGGTAGAATGAAGGAGGAATGTGATCCTTAAGCTGACTGAGTGATCAAAATACCTATAACACAATTACATTGGTACCGGTAAGCGGGATACAAACACGGGTCTCATCGACTTCACACCTTCTACCACAGGATCACTCCTACATTAGTACTAGTATACTCGTAGGTATGAAAACTAATAAACATATAAATAACCTTTTACGACACCGTGGGTAGTGCACAAATCCCACAATAGACACTGATCCTACCGATACTATAAATCTTAAAGCTTAGTTTAGAGTTGCAAATAACGATAATACTAGTAGTGATGTTAGTCATTCGAGTCGAGTGTCTCGAGTATTTTTCACGCTTTTTTGTTTTTACTTCAAAAATAATAACTTTCTTAAATTAAAACACCGAATTTTTCGTTTTTATCGTATTTTTGTAAGTGTTATGTGAAGAGCAACAAATAAAGTTTAGGTATTTCTTTGCTTTGTAATGCTTTTAACAAAATTAAAAGCTTTTATGCGGCGTACTATGTCTCGCTCTGTGACCACGATGGCCGCAAACCTTTCGAAACATCCGATTAAAATAGCAGCAACAAAAGTTTTTCTTTACACATTTTTTTTTAAACATTTGTACGCTTGTGCACCAAAGTTGCTAATATTTATGGTATATTATTTTTGTTAACATTTTTTTTAAATGCGCAAAAAAACAGGTAAAAATTAAAGAGTAGTAGGCAGACTGATGATGGTTTAGCCCAGTCTGCCATCTGAGGTATAACGAGAGGAGTGTGCACTGTCAATCTGAATGATGCACATTAGTTTCCTCGAGCCTCGCGACCACTGCCTGTAGAATTTTATCTGTAGTATCAGTCAGTTGTTTCCGTTCATGGACCGCACTCTAGCTTTACATCAGGCGGAGTGTTGTCATATGCCGAGCTACATTAAAAAATTGTAGCTTTTCATAGTCAATCGTCAATTTTATAGAAAACATAAAACTCGAGTTGACTTTTAATAATAACGTAACACAATAAGACAAGACTGTTTCTTAGAAGAAGAGCTAACCTAAATTTACGACTACATTTGTCGTTTTTCTGTGTATTTTCATATATGATTAGTCTGCCTTTTTATATTTCCACTCACGATTTTGCCATTTACATAACAAAGCTTTATAGGAGTCTGATTACTGAGACGTGTGGCATTTTGAACCGTTATAATTTTACTATATTTAATTAAAGCTCTTATTCATTTCAAAGTATTTATTAATGTAAATTATAGAATCTTTAAATAATGGGTAATTCCAAAAAGAAATTTATCCTTTTGGATTTAACTGAAAATAATTTCGAGATATCTAGGCAGCAGTTGCAGGTGCATGTTCTGTTTTTATTTTTGGGCATTCATACTGCTTACCACGATAAGAAAAATTACTTTTTATTCGACGTAAGGTCATTAATGTTCATAAAAACTGAAAGAAATCAAAATTACATTTTGATTACTGACTTTAATTATCATTATTGCATTTGTCTATGAAATGGTTAAAGGAGAGCGGCGTGGTCTAGCAGTAGAAAGCGCGAACTGGCGATCGATGAGACCCCTGTTCAAACGCGCTTAATTCTGACTGGTACGAATGTAACTTATGCACTTTGGTCTCTTAATACCTATGGTACAAACACTAGCTTAGTATAGGCTTTTTAAAAGCTTTTCTGAAAATAGGAAAAGCTTTTCCGGAAATCAAATTAAAAGGGATGAAAATAAAAAACACTTAATGTTGAATTTCAACGACTTTATTAATAAAATGTAGTCTTTAATTTTTAATTTTATTTAATCATTTATTAAAATATTTTTATAGATTTTATTTTAAGTTAAAATATATTTAAATTTTATTTTTTTAATTGTGATGATAATAAATTTTACGACACATTTAAAATTAATGCAAACTTTTATACCCTGCAATATCTATATAAACTTATAGATATATTTGTAGAGTTAGATGTGGAACTCGATTGGTCCTTTAAAAATTCAATAATTATGTATAATATAATATTTATAATAATTATTAATTGTTATTTAAATACTACCAATAAACATTTGCGTCTAATCTAAACACCCATAATATTTAGCGAGTTATAATACTTTTAATCATCAATAATCCAATTATAGAGAAAAAGTTAAAGAGACAAAGCGCGTTAAAAGCACGCTTTTAGTAGCCGTTTCTATTTGACAGTAACAATTTTAATGTTGCCAATGGAATTGAAAATTATCCCCGTATTGAAAAAAAAAAATCCCCCTGGGAAAATAAAAGAAAATTTTCAATCCATTTTTTATCGTGTTTTTTCCTCCTCAATCTATTTACAATATTACACATTGAAATGAAATATTTATTTGCGAATATCTTTATCGTTTTGTCAGATCTATTTGGAATTGCGATTCGCCGGTTTTCCACCACATATTTATGTACTCATTTTGTTATTACAGATTGTCCGTTTTATGTCGCTTTATGTCAAAATGGACATTCAAACGGATTACGCAAACGTTCGCGGGAAATACGCATTTCTTTTTACACCCTTTAGATCAATGACAATTATGTAATAAAATATCTATTTGAAAAAAAAATTGCTTAAAATTGAGCACAAAAACGCTTCATTCGGAATAAAATTAATTTTATATTCCTTGTACTCGAGAGAAATTTGAATCATTAATAATCTCTTTGATCTTCGGAAAAAAGTTGTTAAATGTGAATATTTTTAGACTTATAAATATATCGGAACGGTCATGAATGCGGACTCTAATTTGAACGATTACGGAAACTAACTTGGAACAAAATGAATACGCGGTCATGAGTACAAGCACTAACTGAATATGAAACAAAAGCGTCGTTACGCTTTGACAGTCTCTGAAAACACGCCGCGCGGCGGACACTTTGTGACTTGTTTGTGCGGAGGAACTGTCATGTTTCAGCATATTTGCTTAGTTATCGCCCACAAATGGAGTATAGAAACCGCTCTCCCGTTCTGTCAAATATACATATATTTTTATAATATAATCTGGGTCAAGCTATAATATGACCTTCTAATCACACACATAGGTACAAGTTTAAAACTTGGTTCTAATTCTATCACTAATTACATTTAAGTACTGGTAAGGGATCGAACGAGAAACTCTTACACTAACACTACCTCGTTGCATAATTATTCGATCGATAGTAGCCCGGCATGTGATCACATACCGCTTGCATACATTTCTCTGTGATAGCATTTGCGTCTGTTCATGTTGAGTTGCTCCAAATAATTTTTTTATGTAGTTTCGCTTATCCTTTTTTTCTTTTTTTAATTTCAATACATGTATTAATCGTATTGTGAAAATAATAGGTTTTTTTTTTGCGTGTTTACGCGCTGTTAAGTTTGGAGCAATCGTATGGTCAAGGCTCTTAATAGGGCCCTTAATATCAGACGAATTGTGACAGCATGCCAGACTAGCATTAATAACAGTTTACGCATTAAAAAATATATCCTCATTACTCTTGGTAGGATAGTCTTTAGGTGGTAAATGAACAGTATTTTTCCTGGGATAGTCTTTTGGCGGTAATCTAAAGCTATCGCGGAGATACGTGAAGCGATTAAAATTGTAGAAATATTGTTCTTCTCCTGGTGGGTATTGGGGGTACAATTCGTAAGGCGCAAGACCATAAGCTAAGTCAAGTTCTGTCATAGAGTCCGCTAGTGCATGTTTCGCGAACTCTTGCTTGTACCGTCATGATTGCTCTCGATATGCCTTCCTCTTGTCACACTTCTCTTTGAGGATGTAGCAAAGAGCTATAGCGATGAGAACTGCTATAGCGATCGCCATGCTTATACTGATCCATATTATTTCTTCGTTGATTCCGCTGTGAGATTTTCCTGGAACATCATATATACATCAAATTAACACACCTAAATATGTATTCAAAACTAGCTTGAAAGTTTGTTTGAAGTTAACTTTAGAGAAATTTTGGTTAGTGGACGGGTACTTGTCAAATATTTGCTGGCAAAGTTGCAACATACATGCCTAACTTAGAAAATCTGTTAAATATATAAAGTTTCACTACACGGGCCACATGAAACCCATTTAAAACTTTACTATATTAAAATAAGTATTATTTAGTTCACTAAAAAACTAACTAACACTGTACGACATTTCTTAGCTAAATAAATAAATATTTAAAGCTATGACTTGTATTTCACAGCTAATTTTATTTACATTAATAATAAAAATTAGTATTTAGCATTCGACCGTAGATAAGCAAGCATCGTCAATAAAATGTTTGCTACCGCTTATGAAGATTTGGCACCCTTTTGCAAAAAGACTCAAGCTTGTTTATCTTTCTTTATATGTCCAAACATAAATTGGACTCGCATTTGGCTCGTATTATTATTCCACAGGGATTCTCGTGTCGAAATTGTTATTCCAGTGATTAAACTTTAATTGTATTTTTGTGTTTACTAATTACACTGGCAGATTAAACGCTAGCACTTTATCGTGCGGCCATCTTACCTTTCCAATGTACATAATTTTTTCTATATTTTTATGGCTATTGCGTTTTGTTACATCTGACTTCTAAGATGCTGTCGTGCCAAAAAAACATTTAAATTATTGTTTATATTTGTACTGACCTCCCATTTTGTTTGAGTAACCTCCCATCTTGCCGGCAACACGTGCCGAAGCACTGCCGACTACCATCAGCATCAATGCTCCTGTGCGTCCACATACTGAAGCTGTGAACATGATCAATTGGTTTTTACCAATCTATGTATATCTAAGTTTATCTTATGCACACTAGCTTAACATTATGCAGACTGTGGACACATTCTTCCTGGCAAGTTCTTGGATTGTTTTCCCTAAGTTTATTGGATGGAGAGATTTTTTAAATGTAAGATTTCAGTTGTTTATGTTGTTTATTTTTTACTTTTTAAATATAAAAATGATGACTACATTCACATTTGCAGCTTCCAAGTATTTATTCCTTTTGAGTTTTATTTATCTTTAAATTTTAAATGGAAGATTTCAGTCATTTATGTTATTTATTTTTTACTTTTTAATAAAAAATGTTGGCTACATTCACATTTGCAGCTTCCAAGTATTCCTTTTTGTGTTTTATCTACAAGCACGCTTAGCATGACCCAAATCCCATGCTATCGATTGCGAAGTAAAAGTCTTTCTTGTATTATCTGAGCTTCGTAGACTGTAGGGTTTTCTCTCCTTTAAAGTTACGTAATTGTAATATATTTAGTTACATAAGAACTAATTTTTATTACCCATGTGGTAATAATAACATAAATCTTTCTGACTTTTAGGTAACCGTAATGAGTCGAGTTTTATGATACTGCTAATGGATTAAGTTACTTACGTATAACGACCACCATTTTGTTTCTTTGTAGCAATACAATAAATTAACACGAATATTTATCGACTTCAAATTTTAATCTTGCTAGAGAATGCATGGAAAATGTACCTGAAAATTAAGATTAATAAAAATATAAACATTATATAGGTACAATAACTCATTAAATAGTAGATTTATTATGCTGAAAATTTAATAGAAAAAAGTTATTGTGTTGTTTTTTAATTATTAAATTTTCATCACATTTTATTTAACAGAAAAGAAAAAAACAAATTCAGGATTTTAATATGCCAATAATTTTACTTATAATTATGTATTTCTATCTATATTTCTATGGTATAGCTCCTCTAGTCTTACAAGGGTAGGCAGATACTCTCTTAACACACCTCTCTCGCCTCTCAACTTTTTATGTCATCGAAATTGTCATTTATTTTACAATACGAAATACGACGCTATTATATCACAGTACATTTTATTCTAAAAAATGTTATTTAATAACGTAAGCATGTTCGGTGTAGGTTAATCAATATTATGACCATAGTACTTTTACGTATTAATATGTAACACTATCATCAGATAGATGGATGCGAGTCACTACATGTGGGAATATAGGGATCAGTGACTACGTGAAATGAATTCTCGTTGTGTACGACACTAAGTATATCAGGAAATGGACTTTGTGTGAGCTGTAATAACATTGTCAGAGAATATAAATTACATAGTCTGTTAAAAAATGATCATACCGAGTCCTGGAACGAATTTATTTTAATTCAGAAAAAAAATGTCATCCACAATTATGGACCACCAAAATAAAGAAAATACACGTTGTAACCACAGAAGTATCAACACAAGATAAAATGAAAAACTACATAAGCGAGCAGGAAAGATCGGCCTGTATCTACGATCCCAAAAAAACCTAGATAAGTAAGTACTAAGATAAAGTTTAACGTACAGCTTAGTCTGATGTTTCTTGTGCAGTACCTGTATAATAAAGTTTTTTTTTCAACATTATGATTTTGGCGTCCCCTAAAATTGGCGCCCTGAACACCTGAGCTTGCCTCCCAAGATCAGGACTTTAAATTAGGTATTTTTGTCTAACAGCATATTATTAACAATCAAATCGAAAAAACTAACAAACTACTCGTACAATGCCTAATAAAAATTTGAGCATAAACAATTAATTAATTAAATTATGATTTAAATTAAACTGATAAAACGCCGTGTCGCTTAGTAGTCTTTGGGTTGAGGTCTATGTCAATATCTGACCGTGTAGCAAACAAAAATTCGCTAACAGAGAAATTTTAAAAAATGTTACTAACAGCTCCTAATATTAAACTTAACATTTTCCCGCAAAAATAGGCACCGGGCACAAGAACACGATATTTAGACTGAAAGAACATCCATATTTTTTATATACGTAAATCTAAAATAGAAATAAAGTAGATAACAGTGGAATATTTAATGAGCCATACAGATTACTGTATAATAAGGGTCAGCGGTCACAACCCAACTGAATAATTGAGAAATCCGGGAATGCTAACACGACGAATGTGACTTGTAATTACTTGATAACTCTAACTTTGAGTAGGTCACACAAAAGTAGTCGAGTATTGTACAAAAAGCAACAGTCTCACTTGACTTAATGATGACGCAGTCGAGTAATTTTTTTATACTAACTAGAGATGGTATATTTAGGTATTTAGGTATACATTATGTTAGATCATAGCTCTTTGAGATTAAGAGCTATATTTCCTTCTATAATTTAGTCCGACAGGGATTTCAAGTGAAACTATGTAGCCGCAATTCGACATAAACAGAACATTTAACTCAAAATTATTGAACTATTATGTATAGCCCAGCCATCTATGTTAGCTCTCATCGAGATCTGTTTAATGAAGCAGCTGAGCGTGATTAGGATACAAAAACAATTTTCCATGTCTATGTATGATTTCCTGATAATTTCATCCAACCATTGTTGGAAAATAACTCATAGAAAAAGGGAATAAGGTATAAAATAAGTTACCCAGTAAAAAAATATGCGAAATCCGTAAGCAGTAAATTATCTGACGTTTTCAACTATTTACAAATGTATTAATAGGTAAACGCTTTAGTTAGTCCAGATTTATACCAGGATAGTGTGGGAAGTTGGAAAGGGTAGTATTGTGGGACAGTGAGAATTCGGCTTTAGTGAGGTATTTTTATTTGTTTTGAAATTAAATTCATCGAGGAGCTAGTCATACATTGACTATCTAAAAAATTAAATATATTTACGTTTTAAGAGTGGTAGGCAGACTAATGATAATTATTAGGACAGTAGGGTAGTACCATCATTTCAAGCACAACTTGATTCAGTATTGAGCGTTTAGCGTTCCTATTTCAGCAACATTAAGGAATAAAAAAATAAACCCAAAGTCTGCCTTGATAAATTAAGTACAGATTTTAAAAAAGCTTATTCGATAAAAATCGATTACGCCGTCTCCCAACATTTGCTACACTACGCTAAAAAATATTCTACGTGTATACGTTATATACATTATATCTATAAATATGTTTAAAATCTGAAAGGCGAGGAGCGATCGTTTTTACACGCAACGGTCGGTAAAATAAAGAGATTCCTTAAGAAAGTGTAGACGTGACACAATTTCACTTTTAATTTCAAAGTTTTAGGTACGCATAAAATATTCGCTAGACATAAATTATGCGAGAAGAAATGAAGTTATTAAAACGCGAAGAAAATAAATGGGTTTATGATTTTTTTCTTTATTTTTAGGCATTTTCAGTAGTTATCAAAACTGCTTACAGTAAAAAACTAATGTTTTAGCTAATTAAATAAATAATAATTTAAGTGTTTTTGTTTTATATAATGTTTTTTGCTTTTCTAGATAGCTAGACTAGATATTTAAACTTTTTTTTTATTAAGTTTTATTCAAAATAAAAGTCAAGTACTTATTTTAATTTTCTCATTGCCAAATCCTATTTTTATACACGCGTTTACTCAGTTGTTGAACAACCCTCAATTCGCCCTTCAACAAGGAGGTACTTACAAAGGATTTTATTCCGGGTTTTTTCTCGTCACATCCCTTTAAATATATGTATACCTACGATTTACATAAACATGTACGTTGATTGTACTTACAGTTTTACGTTGATAGATATTTGGACTGTGTTGTAATAATAGGTTTTCTGATTTGAAGAAATTGTGAGACTGAGTTTTGGCTCCCTTAAAAATTTTAATAATTTATTTGACGTTTTAGAAATAGTATTGTGACTATTCCATGTTGTACATTTTAACATACATCAAATAGTCATTACTTATTATTCCCGCTTTAATATTTATCTACATTTATTACCGTCATATGCTATTTGTGTAAAATTATATTATAAATCTGGGAATACTTTTTTTTAATTACCATACCACATTAATCTGAGTTTGCTACGTGGGAGTTTTAATAATGAAAGATACAAATTTAAAGTAGATTTCAGCCCACAATGGTTAGACGAATAATTTTAGAAACAAAACCGCATTTATCTCCAATTCCTCACGAGATATCTAAAAATACACATTTCTTGGAATTTAATATTTCAAGTCTAGAAAACTGGAGTGCTTAAAGAGTGGTAGGCAGACTGACGATGGTTATTAACGTAGCATTCACGCATTTCAAATATAACTAACATCCGTGTTTAAGTCGCGTGTGCCCTACCTGCTCAAGCCGGTATAACGGCAGCGACTGCTGCATCTAGACATTTCTCAGTGGTAGCAGTTGATCTTGAGTCCTTAATTAACATCAGGCGTTATATGCCGTGGTACTATAAAAATTAAAAAAAAACTTTTTTATGTGAGATTTTTTTACTTTTATCCCTCTGTAATTTTATGTATTATATTATACATATATATTTATAATTATGTACATTGTATTGATAAATTTTGTTGAAGCACTACTTTACGAAAAGTAAATAAGAAATATATTTTATTTTCTATTGAATATTTCAAATATAATTTGTCTGTCACGTAGAAGAATAAATTTTAAAATTCAGTACAAAAATCAAACCTCGAATTCAATTTTCACTTCTATTGTACCGCAAACCTCCTGGGACACATACGTGTATATAGCAGTGCTTCTTAAACTTTTTTCATTCACGACCCCATTTATGATTGTGAGTTTCCTGGCGACCTCATATAAATATAAAAGAAAGATAAATAAATATTTTTAATGATTTATTTATTAGGTAACATTATACATATGAAAACATATAGTTTTAGAATTTGTTTAGAAACATACAAAAATCTAAAATCAAAAATTGCACAAAAAGTTGTAAAATTGTATTTATTATATGCCATATTTTTCATCAAAATTGCATTTTTTGCAATAACATAAATAAAAGGGAATTCTGACCGTCTTAAATACACATCTAGATGTTATAAAATCATGTATTTTATAACAACAATTAACGACAATGAAATCTCTCACGACCATAGAATTTTGCTACGCGACCCCAAATCGTCGCGACTCATAATTTAAGAAAGCCTGTTATATAGAATTATGAATCTAATACTATGTTTAAAGGTAAAAGTCGATGTCACTATATCGAAAGCCCTTGCGCACTTTTTATTATTACAAGTTATTTCGTCCTGATATTTACTTAGATATATAAAGAGAAAAATATGTGTTAGCATAGTGACGCTCGAAATATCTTGACCCTCTTCACATTTCTAACTAAATGAAACGAAAATATTTAACCATGAGGTTTGAGAGTTTTCGCAAAACATTTACTAGTTTATTGCAATATATGCAGTTATACATATATCTCAATTTTTAAATCTATTTCAGATCATTATTTTAGGTACTCAAAATGCTGGAGGATTAAAAAAAATGGAAACACTTAGCCTCAATGAACCACAAAGAACTTGTAATTTAAATTTTATTCCTATTAAAATATTCCTACGTATCAGAAGAATGCGATAATTAATTTTAGATGTAAAATAAAATTTCTAAACGAAAAATCGGAGTTTTTTTATATGCCCCAAGCGTAGCAACAAAGCGTACGTAGTTTCTAACTTTTATAATTTAGATTATGAAAACTATTGATTTAATTAACATATCTAACACAATGTTGCAAACTTTAACAGTATTTTTTCTATAATAGTCCGGTGTATGACTACATTCCGCCTGGTATTGGAACTTGAGTGCAGCTCACGAGCGCAGGCTCATATAGAAGCCACCACCACTATTCCGGCTTTCGTTCTATGTTATTGAAGTACAAATAATGTTACGTAGGTTAATGTAGGTCTGTTTCAGCGCCGGATTTAGACTTCGGCGGCCCATAAGCATAGAGCATGTTGTAGAGGCCCTCAAATCGTTTGTGGTTAACTGTTGAAAGTTTCTATTAAGGTCAAGGTAAAGAAGAGAGCAACTAAATAAGTTGACTAATACAAAATTTAAAACAAAACTCAGTATTTTTTGTTTCTACTGAGCCTTTATCGATTTAATTATTTTTTTTTGTAGTGTGGTGGCGGCCCATAGGCAACTGCCTATGTTTCCTATGCTTAAATCCGGCACTGGTCTATTTAATCATGATAAATCCATTCTAAGCAAACCTAGTTCAAAGCCACAAAGCATTGTTAATCGTGCACCAATATTTAACTTCTGAGGACTTCCCATTGAGCCGAATGTAGGTCAAACGCCATGTTGCATAAAGAGTTGTTTGTTGAAGACAAGCAAACGTCTTAGAAGCTTACAAAAATACGAAGGTTAAAGGATAATTAATAACGAAGACTTTAAGTTATTAATTTGAGCCCTTGACGTCACTTGTCACTTAGGAAATAACAATTTTAGAAGAAAACTGTTAAAAGAAAATTTGTTATAAAATATATATCTATTTAAATTGGCACAAAATATAGATATAGGTTCATTTATTAATGAAATAATTTATCAGTTAGTTTTTATAATATATGTGACAATTTAAATGTTAGATTTGTTTTATTGTGAAGTTATGAAGAAAACTTTAAGTAAGTTTTTAATTTAAGTCTAGACCATAGATAATAATACTATCTACCCAACACGTCTTTAAAGCATAAACTGTTTATTTGGAATGAGTTATAGTATTTCATTTCCTATCGAGCTTTACCAGAGTTTTGGCAGCCATCTAGTGATAGTAGGTTATCGATCTTCTATTATTTTCCTTGATTTGACTTGTTTTACCTCGATAATGGTGGAAGTAATAAATACAAGTTCTGGAATGAAACACTCCGTTAGAAAGATCTTAATATTTAATTTATTGTTATCTTTTATTAATTAAGGCTGTACTTTTTGAAGCAGTTTTACCCAGTGACTATAACACTTACGAGTCTAAAAATATATATACTACACGATAAAAAAAATTGGGAATAAATTAAGATTAAAAAATTATGTTTTTCTGTGAAAACTCATCGAATGAATTAATTTTTTACATCATTATATTCGAAGTATCATCATCTAGAACCTGGTTATTTTCTTTTTTTTAATTCAATTTACATTATGCGCAATGTTAAAGTAATAATAGGTTAGTTTTGTCGCTTGACCCTGTCAAGGTCAAAGAAATCGTATGTTCTAAGACACTAAATAATTGGGAAATAGAGGCGCCTTAAATAATAAAGTTTATTTATTAATTCTATTATACACTAATATAAAACTTTCTTCTATTACAAGTTTTTGACGGGCTTAAGAGTATTTAGATGGACGACTACCTCCTTTTTTATATGCAAAAGTCGCCTCCACTATACTGAGACGAAAGTCCACCATACAGTTGACAATGCACATTCCTCTCGTTATACTTAGCTACTTCTAAACTGATCCCGAAACGCGACAAAGTCACTTTACGGGTGCATTCAGTCTGCCTACCACTTTTTATGTTTTGCAATAACACAATACAATTTTAATTAATTAATAATAATTTATAATTGTAATCTAGTAGATACCTATACGCATCTATGTATGTATGTATATACCTTAAAACAATATTCCTGTAATTGTCATCCCAAATTGTTACGTTGTCATCACATTTTGAACAATGTCTGAGGTTAGATTGACCTACTGACCCACCACATTCCAATATTTAACAGGGTTTAATTTAAATTAGGTTTAATGGGACAAAAACGGATTATCAAGTCGATAAAGTAAAAAGTTATGTTTTTCTTAATTTTCTTGGACTCATTAGCATTATTTCTCTCTTTCACATTGCGGTACCTAGGTATTAACTTTAATGTAATTTGTAATTATTTAATGTTGACTATTTTATATTTTATGATATTTATTATGTATAGCCCAGCCATCTTGGTTAGCTCTCATCAAGATTTGTTTAATGAAGCATCTGAGCGTGATTAGGATACAAAAACAATTTTCCATATCTATATATAATAGAATATAGAAGAATTTAAAACAGAATATGTACAATGTACATTGTACAATTACATACATAGTGCACACAATATACAATTTGTATTCTATTCATGAGACGTGTGAAAAGAAAATGTAATTGAAATTTTCATTTATACAAAAAGAACAAAATGTAATAAAAACATTCAACTTCTTTCAGCTACAGATAAAAGCTTTAAAGAGACGCTTTTGCGTTGTCGTTTAATGATGCGAAGTATGATTAAAGGGTTACAAGAGATTGTATGAACCGACTTTGATGTATCAAAATTAGTTACGTATATTTTGGGAACGGGTTAAGTTTGTGAATAAGGTAATACACAGATTAGTACGGTAGAGCTTTATGAGTTTATGTGAGAGCCTTGAAATATGTTATTAACTTTCATAAAGGACCTTTTGAATTTTCCTCTTGCATGAGTAAATTCAGGAATATATTTTTTTTTATTGTAGCTCGGCGTATGCCAACTCTCCGCCTGATGTAAAGCTAGAGTGTGGTCCATGAAGGGAAACAACTGCTACTACAGAGAAATCTCTACGGGCAAAAGTCACCTCCGTCAAGCCAGCCTGAGGAGACGAGTATGCACCATCTAGATTGACAGTGTACAACCCTCTCGCTATACCTGGCTACTTTCAAATTGCTCCCGAAACGCGACGATGTCACTTCACGGGCGTTACATTCAAAAGTGGTGGTACTACCCCAGGTTAATCGCCTAACTAGGCTAATAGCCATCATCAGTCTGCCTACTACTCTTTAATAGTGCCTATAAGCACTGAGTGACCGAAGTACATACAACAAAGTTACATTGGTACCGGTCAGAATTAGCGAGGTCCGGACATGGGTCTCTTCGATCGTGAGTTCACGCGTCTTATCGCTAGACCACGGCCGCTTTCTAGAAATAAAGAAAGCTTGTCGTTTTAATGGAAGCGCGCACTCATAAACACGTGTGGTAAAGAGAATTTTACTTTATAATTGATTGCGTGGCAGGTTCGATTCTAATATTTTTTTTGTTTTTGGCAATTCGATTTTTGGCGACTAATAGCAACAAAAACTTACAGTCAATTAACAATGTAACACTGTTATCTTCATTGCTCAGTGTCTATGGTATAAATTATAACATAGGTATTGTAATTGTAATTAAAATAGTGACAGGTAGAGATGTGTTTTTTGTGTCGCAATATGGAAAATCCTTGCGAAGTTTAGTAAAACATTTCTTTAAGTAAAGATATTTTAGAAAATTTTACCGGATATTATAGAAAACTTGACACGCCGAAGTCATTTGTTACGTTGGCTTATGGGTAGGATTGACATGTCGAAAATTGTATCCAAATTCCAGAGCTAAGTGTATTCGTCATCTTCATTTTACGTCTTAAAGTTACGTCTTACGACGAATAAAAATTTACAGTTATAAATAGCTAAAAATAAAGGGGATGAGTATTTATTGTTGTTATATTTTGCATTATTACTATATTTTATAGGTTTAGTATAACTTTCAACGGGGCTAACATCGACACAATTCAAGAAAGACTTAAAGATCGGAAGATATTAGAAAAGAGGTAGGAAGACTGATGATGGTTATTAGTCAAGTTTGTCGTCCAGGGGGAGGACCACCACTTTCGAATGTAACACCCGTGATACGTTTCGGGAACAGTTTGGAAGTAGCCAGATATAACGATAAGTATCTGTCAATCTGGATGGTTCCCATTCATCTTCTCAAAACCGGCATAGCAGAAGCGAGTGCTGCTTTACATCAGATGAAGTGTTGTCATCAGAAGAGGTCAAGGAAAGTTGAAATATGAGCAACAAACAGACCTAATGTAAAACCATCACGTACTGACGTCTACTGTTAGTACTCTTTCAGAAACATTGGACCGTTTGCTTTATAATTTTTCATAAATTGGAATTCCATTGTATCTATGCCTATCCCAATAGTACAATGGATATATTAAATGTGGGAAAAGGGTGTGGCACATAGAGGTCTTATTGCAATTATCTTTCAATGTTAATTTTAATAGCATATTTACATAGAAATAAATATTTTAGCTATAAACAGCTGGTTTACACCGAAAATCGATAAACCCATATTCAAATTTTCCAAAATTTCAGCTGGTACCAATGTACTATGTATTGGTGTAATGTACTTTTCAATGCCTACAAACTAGTTTTCTTATTTGGTTTAATTTATTAATAAAGAATTATTATTATGTATTTATATAAAATAAAACTTACCATAGCACACTGAATTCATTTTCATAAATTGTAACAAAAAATATTTAATAAAACTCAATTCTAATTCACAAAATATTCTCAAGTTTGTTCGCGGAATTCACGCGGGAAAATCCGTTTCACGAGACGACGTTCGCACTAAATGCTGTCCGGGGAAGCACTGCTGAAATCCCGGACGAACCCGAGCAGAGTACTATAGATTTAAGGGTGAACACACATTATAATTTTCCTAGTTTTTATAACAAAATTAATTAATTTCCTTTGAGAATTGCTTTGACGTGTAGGCGACATAAAGAGACAATTTTTAACAAGATGTCGCCGGAACTTCGTTACTTATAAACATATATTTTTCTTTTTATTTTGATGACGTCACATTTCGGTGTAAAACAAACCTGAAATTCAGCAATGAGTCGAAAGATGTTATCAGTTATTTTTTTATCAATTTGTGAAAGATTATGCTGAATTTATTATTACCATTATGATCATATGATTATTTTTCTATTCAATTTTTATTATTGAAGATGTTCTCGTTAAATTTATTCGTACTATTTCTCAGATTCAGTATGATTATACCTATATACCCGTTTATGAATAGGATAGGAACACGATCTCACTACGATATTATTAATATTAATTACAAAACTTTATCAATTAACAATGTTCCTTGAAACTGTAATAAAAATGCAGAAAAAAATTCAATTTTTCATATTTTCAGAACAAACTTTATCTTCGCATTAACGGCTCAGTCGGGCGGCAATTGGTAAGTTTTCAACAAAAATAAATATCTTTTACGCTATTTTACGACTTTTTTATATCATGCTTTTGATTGACTTGAATAATTACGTGGAACTGAGCGACCAAAGTACATATAACATAGTTACATTGATACCGGTCAGAATTAGCGAGATTCGAACGCGGTCGTCGATCGTGAGGTTTATCCTCTATCGCTAGACCACGGCCGCTGTATTATGACTTCATTAAATCTCAAGTTTAGTTACTGTTTAAATATTAAATGTTATCCTAATTAAAAATATTTTTTTTATGCTAGTACTTAGTTTAAAAATGAAAGACTATGTTGTGTATCATGATGTATTTTTTTCTGTTCTATTTATATATAATATAATTAATTCTTAAATAGCTTATTCTTCTTAATATGTAACTTAATTGTGTTAAATAGGTATAAATTGTAAAATCTTTTCGTTAACCTTTTTTAATTTTCTATAAACGTTATTATTAAGTATTTAATAAAAAAAATTGTCAAAATTTTATTTTTAGAAAATTGTAAGGAAGGAGGAAATTGCAGTAGAATTATTCGGTTTCAGGTTACAATTGGAAAATCTGTTGCTTTTTGATTGCATGTAAATTTTATACCGCAATCTAGTTCATGTGGTTGCAGTGAGCAACGGAAATTCATAAGTGTTCAAACATGCCCATAGCGGACATTTGCGGACTCAGCCAATGTTTTGTAATGAAACTTTTCGCCACATATTTTATTAAAAATAAAGTTATGTTAGTTGTTTGTTGCGGAATTAATAAAAAATAATTTTGGTAATCAAAAGAATAAGTATCGTTGCACTGAATCCAGCACAAACTACAAATTTAAGGACTGCAGTGTTCTGCTAATTTATAATAATAACTATATTTTTATAAACAATAAAAGTTGTTGTGAGTAATATTTTTAATAAAACTAAATATTTTTAAAAATTTCAAAACATAATTTAATAATTAGATATTAAATAGTCTTTTCTACTAATCTTTAAATGTTTTTAATACCTTTTAATATCAATAAAGCAATAATAAATAAAAAATTTAGCACTTAAAAGTATAAGGGTATATAATTTAACTGAACTTCGCATTCAGTCGACCTTACTTCATCGAGAAAAGGATCCAGCCAGTAAATTTAATACTGTGGAAAATATACCCTTACATGTATACATGTATACCCGTACATGTGTATGTGTGTGTGTTTTTGTATCGGTGTGTGTGTTAACAGAATGTCTGTGAGGCACAAAGGGTCACAGAGGTTAAGTCACTTCAGACTTTCTTGAAAGCTTTCAAATTCCATCAATAGTGGAAGTGAATATACGGGCTACGAAGCGTGGCGTATTCATCCTTTTAAATTTGTTTTGTAATCGCTCTTCAGACCACTACAAAGGCTGATTTAAAATTATACACTTACATTACTGAAAACTAGTCAGCGATAAGCAAAGCTGGATTTATGCTATACTACATCAAAAACGGTCTGTAATTTTTTTTAAATTTTAATATTTGAATGAAATAGTAGTCAGCGAACCTTATTATGTTACTATAATATGGGTTTACTACTATTCTGAAGGTGATATAAAATTTAATAAAAGTATATGTACCTACCTACTTATTTTTTAGAGTAAATTGTTTTATTTGTAGTATTTACTATCATTTTATTGCGGTAAGTGCAAGTTAACTTAACGGTTATAAACGCAAATTAATTAATGAATTAAATATAGATTTTCATACTTATATTTTAGTGTCGAGAGTTCCAGACATTCAGTCATAATCACCGCGGGTTTCTACAAAGCAAGTGTAATAAAAAGAAGTAAGGCAGTGATTTCACAGACTGTTTTATTGTTGGCATTGTTCCAAAGCTTGGAGCGGAAGACTCAATGACTTGAGACTTGAGAACATGTCACAGGGTTTAAGTTTTTTTTTAAATGAGACAAGAAAATTTTGAAATAATAATAAAAAAATAATTGTTATTATTAGTATATTAAACTCATATTTGTTATTTCGTCTAATCAAACCGGCATAGCGGAGGTGACTTCTGCCTGCAGATAATAAAGAGAAATAAATAATTATTATCTTTTTCTTACATTTCTACCGAGTACAAAAGGAAATCATATTCTACCGACCCTAATGTTATAACGTAAGATATCGGTTTACATACAGCAATCATTTTTATCGAAGACGTTTTGACAAGAAATAGAGTGAGGGACGGGACAATCTTTCTCAAAATAACAGACAATTTCTAAAAATATCTCACACCCAGCAATTGGTAGAATTACTTTATTCACATTTTATTTATCTGTAAAAGCCAACCTTTTTTCATATTATATAAAATTTATACTTTTTTTATGTTTTATTTTTATGAATACTTTGTATTTTAGGAAGTCTTTTTGCTCTTTTGTTTTTTTTCCGCCTGAAGGCATACGAATTTTTATCTAAAAAACAATGCTTACAACAACTTAATGCTGTACTACATAATACTGATTTTAATACGTATAAATACACAATTCATATTCTATGCATACCAAATGATGAACGACGATAACACATTTTTATAGCCCAACTTTTCTAGTTTCATCTAAAGCTATAAATCTAAATTTTACGTCTTCTCGACTTGCATTAAAATGCAAAATAAGCAAAATTTTCAACAGTTAAACCAATTTAAACATTCGTTGTTTGTTTTATAAAATTGTTTGTGTTTATGAAATTTAAATAAATTTCGAATATTCACTAATTTTCTATGATATTTTAGTCTATACCCGAAGTTTCAAACATTTCAAACATTTTCTCTCAGTAAACCATTGTGGGTCGAGATGGAAGCGGAGACAGGGGCAATAAAATAAGAATACATAACAAAAGGAGTGTGCCCTGTGCCATTCATCTCCTCAAACCGGTCGTAGCGGAGGTGACTGCTGCCTGCACAAATTTCTTTGTGGTAGCTGTTGTTTTCTTGCCATACCAAGCTATAATAAAATTAAATACATGTTTAATTGAGACAGGTATAGCGATACTACTATTTCTTGAAAACAAATCTATAAAAAACGAATTTGTATGTGAAAAAAAGCAATAATAGAAAAGACATTAACTTCTAGTTATTTATCTTCCTTTTTCAACTAAATGGTTTTAGTAGTAGGCGTACTATGTGACATTGATAAAATAGTTGAGGGTTTGTTCCATTAACTACATCCTGAAGTATATTTATTTTAACATCAACAACGACTCCGTATATATCTATCTATTTATTTAATTGATAATAAAACAACGAACGTTTATTCTCTATGATTTATACCACTACACTAGTTAGTGGCTTTGTTCTAGTGTCACAAGATGAGCGGACATGAACCTGCGGTGGAGTCCGTGGACTCCCATTTGAAAACATATGAGGCACATCTAGTCAGTGTATATCGATTAGGAGACCCCCTACAATTTTTCAGTTGTAAATATTCCTTATTATAATATAATAAATATCATAAAAAAAAATTACAACATTTCTTACACAAAAACGTGCTAAAATCCAAAATAAACATTACAAGATCTGTAGGGGGGGAAATTGTGGCCATTAATAAAGAAAAAAGTGTGTTTTCGCCGGTTTCTGGAGATAGATGTTGTCGGTTGGAACAATTTTCCTTTCGAAGAAATTTGTATTTCTTCGAGTGCTAATGGTTATTCATTAAGTGTCCGTGACCGCGCGTTTTCTTATTTCCTCCAAAATTGCCGTAAAATTCCGATAAAAATTGAAGACTAGACAATGCCTTTCAAAAACTTTCAAGTGTAATAAAACCCGCGATAACTTGCCTTATAGCATTTCAGGATCTGTTTAGAAATAGCACATTCGTCTCCTCATAGAGGAAGCGACTACTGCCTGCAGAAAATTTTGCTGTGGTACAATTTGTTTCCGTCCCTGAACTGTATTCTCCAGCATTAGGCGGAGTGTTGTCATATGTCGAGCTACTATTTAAAGAATCTTTGTTTTAAAAAAAAAACTTTTGCACATAACTAAAACTGATAGAAAAAAAGCGTGAATTCTAGGATTAAATCTAACTGGAACCAGCCGTCTCTAATACTGTCTCTACAAAAATATTGATGATCGACAGAAAAAATGACCTCGATGTAGAAAAGGGAACTCATTATGTCTCTTTTTGTTATCTATTAAGTATATATCATTCTTTAGGTGTTGATATTATGACATCATCATATTGTCACTTCATCACGTTTAATGAGGGGCAAAATGTTATACTAACACGCGGCTGTTAATTAGGGTTAGAAATTAGAAATGTAAGCCGTAATTATATTTGCGCAAACGTTGCTGTCTGCAGACATTTATCTGTAATGGCAACTGCTGTTTCCGTTCATAGACTTGAGCTCAAGCGGAGTTTGTGTGGTTATATGCCGAGCTACTGTATAAAAATATTAATTTATTTATTAATTAAAACTTTAAGATAGTAATAAAAAATATTACTAGTTTGAAAGCTTACGACGTAAATTGAATTGAGATTAAAAATCGAAAATCGTGCGCTGAACTTCGAAGTTATATAATATGATTTTCTCGATGGCCTACTTACGATATTTCCTATATATCGCAAAAATATTATTGACCTTGTAAATTGTATCTAAAATGCTCTAGAGATTAGTCTTCTCGAACTGGCATAGCGGAGGCGACCGTTTACAGATATTACTTAATAGCAGCAGTTGTTTTCGTTCATGGACCGCCATCCACGTGAAAGTTATTATAGATTTTGTTCCGCTTGATTGTTGCCACGATTTGAAATCACGTTCATTATATTGAATCTAAATTCATTCAACGAATTAACTCTTCGCTACTTGTCACCGTGAGGCTTGCCAGACTATTATAAAAAATCGATGTACTCTTAGTAAAAATAATAGCAGTTTTTTTTTTTCTATTTAATTCATTTAATTACAAAGTGAGATTGGATGGTAACCTGCTAAACCACAGCCTCATGGCTCGCTCTTAACTCTCAATTTAGCATCCTACACTACCACATAGTGTATAGGATAGGTATGCCTACTCCAGTGTCAGAAAGGTTTATTCTTGACTACTCTAACTTCGCAATTAGATTTCATACAGCTTAATTGCATTTGTAGGTGTTTTATATGTGTAGTAATATAATTTTAATTCCATTTAATTATTTAAAATACTATTTCTGAATATTTTTCGTTAAAGCAGCTAGAATTGGCCTGTGATCATACTCCGCCTGATGCGATGCGATAATACGATCCGTGAACGAAAACAAATGCTTGCAGGCATCAATCGCTTCCACTATACTAGCTTGAGGAGATAAATGTGCACCGTCCATTAACTGAGCAGACTGGGTAATAACTTTGCCTACCACTCTTTTAAGAAAACTTATTTCATGATTCAAGAATAAACTTCCCGTGGAGAGCCTCTCGACCGCCATTTCTCAGCTGTGCCCTTCTGTAACATAAAGATGAAGTGTGTTGCATATAGATGCCTACCTACTTATACGTATGTAGAGCCCAAATGATAAATGACTACTCTATTTTCTACGAAAATAATAAGACAAAGAGCGGTCAATTTCCTTTTATTTTATTTGGGATCATTATTTTAGTTTGTTATGCCTCCTGTACACGTTGGGTCATGATTTTGGTCCAGTGCTTTAGCCCAACGTATACAAGGCTTATTTGCGTGTTGTTGCCGTTTGTTAGGTCAAGGCAGGACAGTCTTAGACCAACGTGTACTGACCGCATTACTATTATATATTTTTTCTTATATGATATATGTAAAGTTTCGATATATTGCTTTATTTATTACTAACGGTTACCCGCAACTTCGTATGCGTTTATTTAGTATGTAACATTCCCGTTTTTACGTTAGCTGTATCTAACGTTTCACCCACGTTAATTAATCCTAATGCTACGGTTTCACATGCTTCTTAACGCGTTCATTGGTACAATAATTACATGATAATATATAATATATTACTATGTATACATTAGTATACAATTACATATTTAATAAACTATATTAAATTATTTATATTCAAGAAGTTTGACTAAAAAGGTACTTCAGTGGAATAATTTTCTTCGATATCATGCACACGAAGGTAGTTTAATTTATTCTATTAACTGAAACCACTGGACTGAGAAATTTGGTGCAAGCGGGCTTAAATCATTTATGTAAATTTGCTCTAACAAACCGGAAATTCTGTAACTTAATATTGTTAATGTCTTAGATTGTATTTTAGAATTAATATCGTACTACTAGCGGTCCAAAGCCGGTTTTAATATCTATAATATAATATATATTTTAAAATAAATACTAGATACTACTTAATTGGTCAAACAAAACATTTTTTTTTACATTGGGACTGAATATGGGATATTTGTGTTTCACGCACATATTAACGTGTTTAAGTGTAAAACACGCATAGACATTAGACACGTAGGTATAGACAGAAGAAAAAAACATAATTTTACAATAAGATCTTAATATTTTTCTGCGATCATATTTGAAACGTATTCTTAAATATAAGGACGGCAGACTGAGAGAAAAAACATCATCAATCTGCCATCTTGCACAACCATCGTGGTAGCGGAGTATATAAAATCTTAAACATGTACGCCAAAACCTAAGGAAGGAAGGAGCAATAATATATGCTTTTTATCTATAAAACTGACTGATTTATTGTAGACAATGGTGTATGTGAGTTTAACACTATCCATTACGTATAAAAACATATATTTTTTTATTGTAGCTCGGCATGTGACCATGAATGGAAACAACTGCTTCTACTCTACGGGCAGCAGTCGCCTCCACTATGCCGGCCTGATGAGACGAGCATGCACCATCTAGCTTGACAGTGCACACTCCTGGCTATTTTCAAACTATTCCCGAAACGCGACAAGGTCACTTCACGGGTGTTACATTCGACAGTGGTGGTACTACCCCAGGACGGCAAACTGGGCTAATAACCATCATCAGTCTGCCTACCACTCTTTAAGATATATTATTAAAGTTGTAATTTATAAACCAAGTTTTTAAGTTCCATCACATAAATTGATAACCCACGCTCATTTGTCTGAAGTCTTCAAAGAAAAAAGAAAATACAACTTAACCGAAAATCCTCAAACTATTTCAATGACAGCTTTTATAGGAAAAGTTAGATCGAAGGGTTTAGGAACTACTACAGATACCCATAGTTTTTACTTTCTATGAAAAATGCTTAAAATAGAATTACTGTAAAACGAGGACTTGTACGTCGCGGGAGAAACAAGCTATTCAAGTATAAAATATTACATAATTAAAAGAAATATATAAATAGTTCACTCCTTTTGCTATACCTGACTTTTTCCAGTTGATCCCGAAACGCGACTGTCACTTCGTGTTGCAGATGAAACTGGTGGTATTACCACCACTACCCCAGGACGCAGATTGGGCTAATAACTTCAGTTTGCCTATCACATAAAACTAACTTAACTAAGAGAAATGTCTCAAATATTTTTAATAATTAGACGAGTTTTGCGTTTACACGGAATTTTATTTCTGACGAAGAGTTATTTAGCTGGGCATATACAACACTCGAAGGAAACGGATTTGCACCACCAGCTCACTCACTTGTATGTTTCTAACAAAGGCGAATTGATTCTAAAGCACTAGTAATGTAGATCTTATTTTCTCGACGTTTTCGAGGTCACATTATATGTGTTACATAGACAGATATAGGTACTCCGACGTTGTGGTACCTACACGTATAATAAAAGGGACAATTTATTATTGCGAAGCGATCTCACGACACAGGGGAGACATTTCAATCCTTTCTTATTCACCTTAGGTTCTTATTTCAAGAAATACGTTCCTTTTTGGCTATAAATTAAGATTATGGATAAAGAATGGTAGAGACTGATGAAGGTTATTAGACCATCTGTCGTCCTGCGGTACTATTTAGTCATAGTAATTTGGAAGAAGATGAGTATGCACTATCTACACTACATTTCTCGAATGCCAATAGCTGAATTATTTGCATAAGACTTTTGTATAATAGAAAACATACTAAATAGAAAAGTTTTATACAAATTTGCATTTTTCAAGCAATTTTTTACGAAATATTAATTAATTCAGAATAGCAATTAATTTTAAGCTCGTGAATATTTATGAGCGTTCGTATGAAACGTGAAAAGTTTCATTAATATGTGCATATGTAGCGAGGTTATAAAAATCTGAATGAACAATTAAATATCAATACATTATAAACTCTCTATTATTTTAATTACTGTAGCTAGTGGTCTACTAGAGGACGGACCTCACGATCGATAGGACCCGTGATCAAATGACCAGTACCAATGTAACTAACTATGTTATATGTACTTTGGTCGCTCAGTGCATGTAGTACAACTTAATTCCTTCCCCAGAGGGCGTTTTATAGAGATAAAGATAAAAAAAGATAAAAAAGCTACTTACGCGGTTTCACCCACTTTAATGTTAATGCAAAAAGAAGCCTCAATAAACGGGGTATCTGTTTAACCCAAAAATATCATTTTCATATCAGTAGTAGTAAGTACCAGACAGGACATAGATAAAAAAATTGTAAGTAGATTATTTATTTTTATTTTTGGATGTCTATTTTTGGCAAGATAATAAGTCAAATAACTAAATAATAAAATTCTTAGATTCTACAAAACATCAAAAAATAATAAAATTCTTAAATTATAGAAAACATCAAACTTTAACATAAAATCTTCAAAATAAATCTGCTTTAGTTTCAGAAAATTACATCACATTGATGACTTTTGCCCCCTTTCTTTTGCCTGCTTACGTATCGCATTCACAACCCGCAGTGAAAACGTATATTTGATCGTTTCACGCTGTTCGACAAACTCGAGCAATTTCGACTGAGTAAGTAGTTGAACATCATTACGAAACTGATGTGGGTTCTGTGATAAATCTTTGTACCTACCTACCTCCCTCCTACCCACCTTATTGTGTAATGGAAGTCCGGAGTTTTAGTAAGGCTTGAAATTTTTACATTAAAGTCATTAGGGTAAGATGGGCTTTTTTATGTAGGGAAAACCAACGAATTTTTCAACGAATATAATATTTTTGAAGCTACACTTATTTTTAAAAGTTATTTTAGTGTTAAAAACTTTATAAGTAAGTAGTTACTTATTCGAGATAATTCGTTAGCTTTGTCGTAAACGGCGCTAGAGGTTCAATTCCCCGGATTTCTATTTTTTTTAGATCTAGATAAATACTCTTTACAGAAATTTGATACAAGTATATTGTGTAGACATTGGTACTATTTATATAAAAACGTCATCATTGCTTCTATGCGACGGGAGGTTTCAGCGTTTCGCAGAATCTCTTAAGATCTAACACAATTGATATGAACAAAATGGAGATATTATGGTAATATCAAGCTAATTCAGTTTAACGAGTTAATTTGCGAATGCTGGTGCTCAGTGTAAATTTACCGAAGAACATTTTTTTATATCATTACATTTGCAAAGACATGATCTAGCGTATGGTTTATTGCCTTTTAATACAATATATATTAAGGTGAAAGCCAACACCTGAGCGTCCATACATTTTGTTTTACCACATTGTTCGAAGCATAGCATATTTATGTTGAAATTAAGTAATTTGACAACTTTCTCAGCACTAATTAATTATTTGCGCAAATCACTATAATAAACAAATAGCTACGGCACAGAATATATAAAATGCATTTTAAATATTTTATTATAGTTATATTTCACAAGTATTTTATATATTCTGTGCCGTAGCTATTTGCATATTGCCGTACCTACATTAAACCCGCGCACGTTACTTGATAATGTTTTAAATTTCAGACTATGGACTTGACAGATAAGCTATATCTTAATCAAGTTTGCGTGTCACGATGCTCATTGCTCGTGGAAACGAATTCTGAATAAACCCGAATTCTACCCTAAAACATTGTTGAGTCACGTAAACGTAAAAGACTTCAGGCCGGTAATTCAATCTTTTATTATTCGACGACGGCTTTTACTCGAAAAATGGCCTAAGTAGTCGTTTTCGTAGAATATTTTTGGGCGAGTTACTTTATATTACTAGTTACTTTATTAGTTTTATTTATTATAATTACTGCTATACTAAACTAGTACTTGTATCATAAGCATTAAACCACCAAAGTACATAAATATTATTGTGAAGTTTTTGGAATACGGGTCACATTGATCGTAAGTTAACTCTAGTCTGCTATCGCTAGACCACGGCTGCTATTTATTTCACCCAGCACCACTACGCTGCTATAAGTAAAATCTTAATTTATCATCTAATTCGAGTCAGTTGAGTCACCGGCCCATATCCTGAATATAATCAGGCTATCTCTCACTTAACCTGAGATCGTTCATCTTTTTTTTATTATTATTCAGATTTCTGCAATTTATTTTGCTGTTTACGGACATCCGAGTACGTTGATGTTTTTATAATAAATATTACGTATTTCAGACCTTAATGTCTTAATTAAATTTAAATATTTAAAAGAGCTAAAATCTAAATGTACTTAACGTAGTTTAAAATTTTTATAACAATAAATATCTATTTATAGTATTAAGCCCACATGAAGAGGAGAAAATTCTAATGTAACAGAATAAACATTAATTGAAACATAACATTTGGATAAGATTAATTGAATAAAAGCAAGTTACTGGCTAAAACCGCTAGTCGCTACGAAACTCGGTGGTAACTAACCTAATCAGACGAACTTATTTTCGTGGAATTAATTAATAGTTTATTAGTTTATAATTTGTTTTTAGTAAGTTAATAGTTCATTTTTGATACTAAACTTACTACTAATAAAATTAATACGTTAACTAAATTAAAAGGTTTTTGTTTGTCTTTCAATTTAGTACGTATATAATTATTGTTAATTAGAAAGAGGAAAAATATCTTGTTTACGTTCCATTTTATTATGAGAAAGTTTTTTCACGTTTTAGAAATTTATTGTTATTAATACACAATTATATATAAAATGTCCTGGCCCCAAAACCATAACTTGTCACCCTTGTGAAATACCTAACTATTGGGATAAACTATAATCGAAACAAATGTATGTTAATTTAAATAATAATTACATTATACAAAAAACTAAATTTGTTTCAACTAACGAACTAACCCGGGACGAGGATGCCACACATGCCGATAATTCTCCAAGTTTCAGTATCAATGTATCAATCTTTTATCGTGGAAGCAATTTATTGGTGCGGTGGGATCTCTCGTTATAAGGGTCTGTAATTTGTCAACGTCCACTTGTCACTTGTGAATCTATTCTTATTTGTTATTGATCACAGTTTGCAAGATATTTGTGAATAAAATATTTTATGTAATGTAAAACAAAATATACAGAATTAGGTTTGACTACGAAATCATCTTTTTAATAAACAATGTCTACAAAATTTTTTTAGGTGTTTTAAGCACTGGCATACAATTTCCTACTATAGTTTTTTTTTATTGTAGCCCGTGTGACGACACTCCGCCTGATGTAAAGCTAGAGTGCGGTCCATGAACGGAAACAACTGGGAGATCACTACGGGCAGCAATCGCCTCCACTAACTGGTCTAAGGCGACGGGATGTACCATCTAGATGACATTACACACTCCTCCCGCTATACCTGGCTACTTTCAAATTGCTCCCGAAACGCGACAAGATTACTATTTTAGATAATCTTAACGGTTTTGGTTTTTTTTTTATTTTGCAGACAAACAAGTCATTAATTATTTTTTTCACTAACTATACTTTATTTACGAAAACTGATTAATTCAACTTAGACATTACGTCTCTTTGTATGTACAAGATTATGTTGTTTTTATTTTGGGATAAAAAAAAACTTTTTTAAAGATAATGTTAAAAAAATAAAACAAATGTTATATTTGAAATATATAATTATATCCATAATTCCAATACCAAATTCTAATGCGGGCTTTTAACATTGGTGTCTCATGCAAACACTACTTATTTATTAATTAATAATAAAGAACACAATAAAATGCAAAATTACACATTGCTACACCCTACTCATTCAGCTCTGGGGAGTGTTACGTAAAATGATTTATTATTTGTGTATTCATAGACTATCATATGCGACATCCACCTTTAGGTTTGTCTACGGTCTCGCTCTCTGTCAACTGTCTTAAAATAAAGCGGTTCGTTTTTTATACAGTTTTATTATAATTAAATGCCCATCCAACATAACATGTCTAGAAGTGGTTGTGGACGATTAAATATTGGTATAAAATCGATAAAAAAGCGAAACAAGAAATAGCGTCGCTATACTGCTATAGACCGCGTCGCACTTTATAGCGTGTAGGAAGTTAGCTGCAGGCGCTATTTGTCACTTGATCGAATCGCCCCTCCCTAGTCAAGAGTATGGGATTTGAAGTTCCCAAATCCCATACAATTGCTAGTCGACGCTTCTCTCATGCGTCATGCGAAATAGCTTTAGCCTAGACCCCATGAACATTGATTCTAAAGCAATTTTATCAACATCCCTATTTTTCCCTAATATTCGATTAATAAATTTTAACAATACATAATTAATAATAAAAAATATAATATTAAAATAGCAAAAGTTGAGGTAAAATTTTGAATGTCAAACGTCATCGCGGTAAACGTAGTAAGTGCTGATATTTTGCGTTGTATTTTGGGTTATTATTTCACTTTTTTTCACACCTAAATCGGGTCTGAAACAAATTAAATTTATTTAGATCAGGTTTTAACTGAGTTTATTATATGCAATTACTAAAAATGAGCAAGGAACACAGAAATACAGGTTTCCACCGACCTATCACAGGGGCCCCTGGTATCTAACAGTTTTTTGTATAATAAAGTTTAAATTTTTAAATTAGAATTTTGTTCAATTTTTAAATGTTCAGCAGAGATTCACGATTTAACCCCACTGTCCCACATCGCTTCAGGTCGACGCGTGCGGGCGATTGGATGCATCACCTCACCGTCCAAAGATCCCCTAGCGAATTAAAAGGTTCAGGCAGCCCTTTTTCTGTCGTTCCACCAAATTGTAGAGCGACCTTGCCAGCAACATAACATGGAATCCTTTAAGCGCAGTGCGAGAAAGCATCTCATCAAGCCGCCATAGGGGACTTGACGTAGTCACCACCGTTCATGGATAGCACCCTAGTTTAACACCAGACGGAGTGCTATGAGATACTAAAATAAGAAAATATTCGATCCAAGACGTTTTGTAAGCTTTGTGGCTATAATAGTTTCGTAGAGAGTCATCAAATTAATAAAAATAATATTATATACTCACAATATTGTCAGGGTAGGTTGAACTGAAAAATAAAAAATATATATAATTGTTCTATTAATACGCTGTGTGCTCCTTGATTTTTTTTCTGTTTTTCCATTATAATTTATTAAACATGCAGAACATGCATTTGCTTGTTTTACACGAGAAAACTGCCACAAGAAACTTGTGTACAAATGATAATTAAGAAAAAAAAAAAGTGACTCACCAATGGAATTCTGATGAGGCATCAATCCAACATCGGAGAAAAATATCTGATGATGATCAGGTATTATATATTCCTTACTTTGTTCAACATAAGTAGTTTGTAATGGCACAGTTTGTGTCATATTCGTTTCATTCCATTTTTCTAAATCCTCAGTTTCATCTTGTAGTTTCTGCATCCGCTCAACTTGCTTGTATGACGGCTCGCCGCCAATATAATCGCGTTTTACACGATTGTGATAACGTATTTCATGTTTCCTCAGGTCTGATCTGATGAAGAATATAATTTATTTGTTTATATATTTCCTTGAAGTGACCTTCTCATGCTTCCGGACCACTTTGGAAGTAGCCAGGCACGAGAGGAATATGTACTGTCAATCTGGATGGTGCACATTCGTCTCCTCAAGCTAGCATAGTGGAGGCGGCTGCTACATGTAGAACTTTATTTGTAGTAGCAGTTGTTTCCGCACTCTAGCTTTACATCAGGTGGTCATCGGGTGCGAATATCCTGCTTCCGTTTTTTGTGTTGTATGCAATAAACTGGTGTGTCTCAGACTTCGATTGCCGAAAACGTGCCCACAAAGAGTCTACAATCCAACCACGAATGTAACAATAATAACAGTACTTACTTGTAACAGAAATCTCTTCCGCAGTAAGTGCAGTTATGTTTTATATTCAAGTGTGCGGCATCATGGTGCTCGCGCAATGCTGAATTCGTACGGAAAGCCTTTTCGCACAATTCACACTGAGAACAAATGAACATTTAATATGAATATTTAGTATATAAGTATTTTTTACTCCTCTCTGCCACACTATCTGTCACAAGAAGTACATTCAACAGTGGTTGTGAATTATTTTGTAGATATCTATTTGTTTTTAAATATATATGTACCTATAGTATTTCTATTATTCTCATTTTATTACTCCTATCTCCGCTTCTATCTCCCAATGGTTAGCTGTGAGAAAATGCCTAATGGCACTAAGCTTGCCATTGTGCAACATTTATTTGTATTTGTACAATAAAGAATTATTATTATTTGGCGTGCGAGGTACATATCCAGTGACATACCCTTTTCAATATCAGCAGAGCAGCATTATCAACATCCACCAGTTATGGGTTATGCCAGGTCTTTTGGCACTATTCTTTTAAATCTCAATAATAAACATGGAATCTATATTTACAAAGTGGTAGGCACTGATAAATGTTATTATCCCAGTTAACTGTCTGAGGTAGTACCACCTTTTTAAAGTGTCTCAGACATGTGGCTGGAAGAATTTGGAAGTAGTCAGGAATAACAAGTGGAGTGTGCACTGTCATCCTGGATGGTGCAGACACGTCTCTACAAGCCGGCATAGCGGAGGCGAATGCTGATATAGAAATTAATTTGTGGAAACAGTTGGTTCCGTTCATGAACCGCACTCTAACTTAACATCAGGCAGTGTGGTCATAGGGTTGGGCTACAATTAAAAAAAAAAACCAAGAAACAAAATAGCACAAACCTTAAATTGTTTCGCCAGATGCATGAATTTGTGTTTATTTAAATTTGACGGGTTAACAAACGACGCCGAACATTGTTCACAACGGTAAGGTTTTTCACCAGTATGCGTCCTCATATGCATCACTAAATAATATTTCTGTTTACTTTTATACGGGCACAAATCGCAGAAGAATTTAAACGTATTTGTGTGAATCACCCTGCAAATTAATAAAAACATTTTTAAAAAAACGCAATACGCAATTTTGAATGTTACACCCGCGCCTTGTCGCGTTTCGGGAACAGTTTGGAAGAAGCCAGGTATATCGAGAGCCAAATGCGCCTCCTCAAGCTGGCATAGCGGAGACGACTGCTGCCTGCAGAAATTTATCTGTAGTAGCAGTTGTTCCCGTTCAAACACCGTCCTCCAGCTTTACATCAAGCAGAGTGTTGTCATATGCCAAGCTACAATAAAAAGAATATTGGAAAAGTGACACCAGTACATAATTTCTATGTATTTATCCTTATAGTAGCGCAGCAAATGAACACAAGCCACTTGATCATCGAGTGTAGTCCATATTTACTTATTCAATATGCTATGTAAGAAATTTATTAAATTTTCCAATAAAATTAGACCAATCTAAATCGGCCCTCCAAAATTTAAAGCAGAGGTGGTCTAGCGATAAGACGCGTGAACTCACAATCGATGAATCCCGTGTTCGAACCTCGCTAAATTCTGACTGGTACCAATGTAACTTTGTTATATGTACTTTGATTCTCTCAATGCTTGTAGGCATTATTAAAGAGTGGTAGGCAGACCAGATGGTTATTTGCCCAGTTTACCATCCTGGTGCAGTACCTGTCTTCCCCTGGTTTTTCCCCTAACAGAGGGACTATTGTGGACGCGAGCTCACCGTGAGTTACGGTAACTATCTGGTTTCCTTCCGGCACTAATTGTAATGTGATTGGACGAGCCACTGTCAACAGGGAACGCCCATCGTGGCTCGTCCAATTACATTACAAATAGTGCCGGAAGGAAACCAAATAGTTACCGTGACTCACGGTGAGCTCGTGTCCGCAATAGCCCCCCAGGTATCACTTTTACCATTCAATAACTATTGGCATAAAAATAAAATAAACCAGAGACAAATAAATGATAGCAATACATACATATGATTTTTTAGTCTGGCAATAATGGGGAATTCTTTCCCGCATGTAGGGCACTTGTGTGGTGTTTCATGTTTGTGTATATACTTCATATGTTGTGCTATATTCAGTACTAATTGTCCACACATCTCGCAAGCACGACGCATACATTGACTTTCACGACGATGTATAGTTAGTTCTTCCTAGGATTAGAAATTAAACTGAGTACACCACACACTGAGTTCACCAACCGTAGCCCTACTTGTGTATTTTCCACGAATTAGCCAGTATTATTATGACAACCAACTTAAAGAAATTTGAAATAAAGCGACCCTATTGGTAAAAATAATATATTTTAAGTGGTGAGTGTGTTAAGTTAAAACTACAGACCAATTGTTGAATGAAATAACTTGTTGACAATGAAATAAACAAATGTTCCTATGAATTTTTTTTTTGTCATAAAAAATAAAAAAGTTTCACCTTAAACAAACAAAAGGAACATTAAAATATCTCCAATTTTTAAATTTTTGTTTTTTGCGAGAGGAGTGTGCACTGTCAATCTGGATGGTGCATATTCATCTCCTCAAGCCGGCTTAGCGGAGGCGACTGCTGCCTGTAGAGGTTTCTGTAGTAGCAGTTATGTTCATGGACCGCACTCTAGCTTAACATCAGACAGAGTGTTATCATATACAGGGTGTATCAGGCAACGTGTAAAAAAATTAAGGTAAATATTAACTGAGGGATGAACACCCCTCAAAAAATAAATTTACTAAATAAAAGTTCTCGTGTATGGTATTATCACAAAAACAAAAGGTCTATAAATGGACCGGCCGACGTGGACCACCGTTGCAGGTGGGCTGGCACACGGCTTGTCGGCGCGAGATCAAAGGCGAGGCGGCAAAGGTTGTCGGCGTTGATCAAAGGCGAGGCGGCAAAGGTTGTCGGCGTTGATCAAAGGCAAGGTCATTCGTTTGATGCACCGCCCGACGACACAACGATTACGCGTTCGTGTAGTAAATTATGTATGTTTCTACAAGGAAAAGGTGGACATTTGGATAAAAAAAAAGTATTTATTTTTTAAATTAATTACTGCTCAGAATCACTTACTAAGTCATCTCTTGAAATTTTTTACACGTTGCCCGATACACCCTGTATATATTTATTTTTTTTAGCACGTCATATGACCGCACTCCGCCTCATGTCAAGCTAGAGTGCGATCCATGAACAGAGGCGACAGCTACGCCGGCTTGATGAGATGCCTCTTCACAGTGTGCTTAAAGGATCCCATGTTATAGGAAGGGGGAAAGACGTGGCAGGGAAGATCGTTCCACAATTTGATGGAACGACAGAAGAAGGACTGCCCGAACCTTTTGGTCCGCGAGGGAATTGTTTCGATTGGATTGTCATATGTCGAGCTACAATAAAAAAAGTGCGTACTGTCAATATGGATGGTCTCAAGCCAGCACAGTGGAGGAGTCCGCTGCCTGTAGCAATTTATCTGCTCTTTTACACAATAAGCAACGGAAAACAAATATTACCTTATTTGGAAATGTTAAATCACAAGATGAACACTTAAACTTTGCAGTTTTCTTCTTTTGCATTTTCTCTTCTCTTTTAATTCTCAAACGTTCAGTCTCTTCCGCTTTGAGTTTCTTTAATTTCATCTGATGTAGTATTAATTGAAAATCAAGTTTAGAATAAGGATATGAATGTAATGCTGGATCACCTTAAATAAATTCATTAGCTTCAATCACATACACCTGGCCACATAAAACAAACTGTATGAGTAACAAGTATTCAAAATTTATTATAATAGACATTTATTATAAAAAAACTGTATAGAAAAATAATCAACGCACATAGAGAAACAACATTTTCAAGAGAGTATTTTCGTGCAAAACAAAGAATGTGAGGCTGACCCCCCATCCCACCTCAGGCTACAAAAGTGGTGGTACTACGATAGGACAGCAGACTGGACAAATAACCATCATCAGCCCGCCTACCACTCTTTAATAGTGCCTATAGACATAGAGCAACCAGTTACATTGGCACCAGACAGAATTAGCGCGGTTCGAACACGGGTCTCTTCGATCATGAGTTCACACATCTTACTGCTAGACCACGGTCGCTCTAAATATATACCACACTGCTACAATAATGTGAAAAATATTGTTATTATTTCCTTTAATAATTTTCAAACTACATAAGAAGTTTCATACCATGTGGATTAAGTATTTGACGAAATGCCTTATCTGACGCTTCACATGTTTTCTTAAATGCTAAACAAGTTCTCAATGTAACTAAACATTCATTACAAATATACTTAGGTAGCGAATCATCTGCACTTATCTAAAACAAAAAAAAAATTATTAGCAAAATCAAGTAGAGCTGAAAATGTCATTATGAGATAAACAGTTTTATCATAGGTCAAGTTGAATAATTTTTATGATTTTTGTTTTTTTCACTTATAAAAAGTTTCATAAGAATTATATTCAGTACATAAATTATAAAATGTAACATTTATTACTCACATTAATATGGGTAAGCGCTCGGATAGCACTCATAATATCATAGTCCTCAATTTTCTGTAAAATTGGAGTAACACCATCCCTACCACATACTCTACATATAGCATCTGTATCCAATCTTCTATTTTTACTGTAATAAGTCAAGAACAAAGTTTGTATCTTACGAGATTTTAATAAGTCTAAAATTATAGAGTTTACATACTTTTCTATTAATTTGTTCCAATGTTCGCCTATTGCTACTTCTTTACTCAGTTTTATATCAGGAAATTTTGCATTGTTTAGTCTGGATAACATATTTTTACTCAAATATGCTGACATGGTTTCTGTGAACAATTTTTATGTAAAATACAAAATGTATACAACTTTGCTATTTCCTATTGCAAGGATTCTTCGAGATGACTGCTATTACACGTTGATTCATGACTTTCCTATGCCTTAAACAAGTGCAGAATGAAAAAATACAACACAAGGGGCCAAAAAAGAAAAATGCTTCTATTTTTCAACACTTTTTTCTTTTCACAAGGTTGCAAAGTTCTGTCTGTAGGTTTTATTATTAATTGTCTTTGGTTCCAGTGTATGACGTCCATTCGCGCGGGAACGTCGAGCGACTTTTTTTTGTTTAATAAGTTGTTAACGGTGGCTGTTATTGTATAAAACTGGTATTAATTTGTATAATAATGTGTTATGGAAGTGAACAACTTGTGAAAACATGAAGATTCGTTCATATGGTGCAGTAAATAGTAATTTTTGATGGTATCTCACGCCGTAAAAATGCACATTCTGAGCAAAATGTTGTCCAGAAAAATATCCAACGATAAAATACCTACAATTCCATGTAAAAATTGATAAATTAGAACAGTTAAAGACGTGACTATGCGGAGTGTGATCCCTTTACCTTCCCAGAATGGGAGAACAGCAGAATGAAAAAAAAATCTATGGTCAAGATAAATTCGATTGACACTTCAGTGACAGCCATTGACAGAAAAGTGTTTTTGTGGTATTGTTTAGTGGAAGCGCAATGAATTTTTTCTTGAACTTATCTATTTATATTAGTTTATAAACATTTAATAATAAATGAATATTTTTTAGTTATGAAAAAGCCACCAAATTTACCCATGACCTCCACTGCGCTATAAATATTTATTCACAGGACTCAGTCTATCCTATGGCTGCTCTTATTTTTATGAAGTCTTTGCTGTATGTAAAGGCAAGGCAAAAAATGAAAATGAAAAAGTTGAATGAAAAGCCTTCTAAACTGTAAGTATTTTGATTAAGACTCACAATTACATATTAATAAGAACGTGTTTCTAAATCTAGTTGGCTTCTTAGCATTGCTCTGTATAACGTTTCTACTTTTTGCAGAACTAAAACAAAATGTACTAAAATATGTAGGATTTGTAATGAGATAAAGGGAACTGTTAACATGTTTAAGAACGACCTCGACATTGATATACCAATGGAAATAAAAAACATCTCTGGTGTAGAAGTGAGTATTTATATCTGCCTATTTATTGCACCTGATTATTAAATTAAATACTACTTACTACTCAATTGTTTTTTCTGTTACAATGCTGCTCCACAAGAACATAGGTTCTTGTGTTCAAAACAATTTAATTTTTAATTGAATTAATATGTATTGGAAAATAAGTATAATTTAAAAAATTCAAATATATAATATATTTTTTTAGCATCTGTGGTGCAGTCGTTATTATTATAAAAAGATAATATATGTTTTGAGTTTGGGTTATATTAGGATTAAAATCACACTTTAGAGACATGAAGCGGCATAGCTGAATATGGTTGGACTATCCGCGCTTCTCTAGTGCAGTTTACCCTTTATGTAGCATAATTGTATTGCCCTTGTCCTCACACACATGATACAGGCTGTCTAGTTTGGGATCAGGGCATTATATGCATACAGTGTGTGCATGTGTTTGTTTTTATAGGTTGAAAATACAGAAAACTTGTCAAAACACATGTGTGAAAGTTGCTTGGAGCTACTTAGAGGATGCTTGAAATTTCGGGACATGTGTCGAAAAAATACAAAATTATTTATTGATATAGAAATCAAACCTAGGGATAAACTTAAAAGAAAATCTATGAAATCTATAAGGAAGGCTGCTAAGAAAGGTCTGTATTGGCTTGTATATTTTGTAGACAGCTTCAAATATTCAAACTAAATTACATTTCTATTATCAGCTCGGAAAAAAATTAAAGCAGATGAATGGACTGGAAAAGATGATTGGGGTGAGGTTGACACGTTTGATGATGGTGATTATGATGGTGATGAAACATATAATGCTGGCGATGATGAAAAATGTAATAAATATGAGGCTGATAATTTTGTACCTGACAATGTAAATGTCGATGAGCGATTTAAAAAAAAAGATACACTAGATGATGATTTCTTTTATGAGGAAAAAATACGCACATGCAAAATTTGCAGGGAGAGATTTTATGATATGGTAATTTATTTTATTTAACATCAATAACTTGTTACAGACTTTAAATTTAATTAAGATGAATGTCTCTTCAGATGGTTTTTGAGGATTCTGTAATTGAAAATATGCTTTCAGACTCCAACTGTCGAGAGATATACATAATCAAATTATATAATTACATATATGGGCCTTCTTTCATAATACTTTTATTATAGAATTTAAAAATTGTTAAAAATATTTTTCTTTGTACAGTTTTAACGGTACATATTTTACGATTGTGAAATATGAATCATATGTTACAGGAAATCTACAAAAGACATCTTGACACTTGTAACGTCATAGCAACAGAACCACTTCAAATAGTAGAAGATGGAAAGAAGACAAGGGATATTCTCTGTGATACATGCGGACAACAGCTGAGATCACTTGCAAGTTTTAAGTCACATTTGTAAGAGCTTTTTAAATCTAGATTTTAAAAAACCTCTCATATACAGGGTGAATTTTTCAAGTGGGCTTTCATGGCCAAATCCTAAACCTTAAGTAATATCGAAAAATGCTGAAAGGAGTCTCGATGCCGATTTTGATGAAAATTAAAACTGCATTATTAGATTTTTGATAAATCCATTTTCCCGGCCAGGAATCGAACCTGTTGATTTTGAAAAAAAATAAACGCTCTGTATTATTGCACCATCCGATAGTGTTCCTGATAAGGATCAAATTCTGGGAAGTAATGATATACGGCAAACCAAAGAAAAGTGTTGATTTTTAACAAATTGTCTCTTATTTCCATGTATTTATACATTACCGGTAGGTACATTGACAACATTTATTATTTATGATGATTGAAAATCATCATATTGATTTAAAATCTCGCCCTCTTCGAGGTTAAATAAAAGGAAAGTATTGATTTTTAGCAAAATAATGATTTTTTTTTAACATTAAGTAATTAAATTTTAATTAATCAATTGTTCAAAATGATAGCCATTATTTTCAATACATAGCTGAACTCGACGCCTCAAGGAGTGTACTGCATTCCACATCACAAGGTTATTGATTCCGTTCAGAATATTTCCTAACGCTAGTTTTAAGTCATCAATTTCATTGTACGTACATTTGTAAATTTCGTTTTTGACATGCCCCCAGAAACAAAAAATCTTCTGGTGTTAGATCTGGCGACCTAGCCGGCCACGGCCCAGGACCTTAAAAATTAATTTATAGTTTTTCCTACGTTTCAATTGTTTTTTTTAATCATGGCTTTTAACCTCGAAGAGCGCGAGATTTTAAATCAAAACATAATAAATGTAGTAGGTAATGTATAAATACATGGAAATAAGAGACAATTTGTTAAAAATCAACACTTTTCTTTGGTTTGCCGTATATCATTACTTCCCAGAATTTGATCCTTATCAGGAACACTATCGGATGGTGCAATAATACAGTGTTTTTTTTTCAAAATCAATAGGTTCGATTCCTGGCCGGGAAAATGGATTTATCAAAAATCTAATAATGCAGTTTTAGTTTTCATCAAAATCGGCATCGAGACTCCTTTCAGCATTTTTCGATATCTCTTATAGTTTAGGATTTCGCCATGAAAGCCCACTTGAAAAATTCACCCTGTATAGCCGATAGATAAAAGGAGCTATTCAGAAGAGATTCCAAACGCTTCTTATCTGCATGTAAAGCTATTTAACTGTACAGTTATAACGAGATATAGCCAAACGAGAGGAGTGTGCACTGTCAATCAGGATGGTCTCTTCAAGCCGGCATAGTGGAAGCTACTCCTGCCTGTAGAGATTACTCTTTAGTAGCAGTTGTTTCCATTCATGGACTGCACTCTAGGTTTACATCAGGTGGAGTGTTGCCAAGCTACAATATTTAAAAAAAAGTTCAATAATGTATCACTCAGAAATGACATTATACTTGATAAATTGCATAAATAAATGGAAAGTGTGTAACCCTTCTTATTCATATGCTTAGTGGTGTACCGATTGAAAATACCTAATTCTATTTTGTGTTTGAAATAATTCATATCTCTGTATAATGCTAGTCATGCCTCTTCTCTGATCACCTGTTTATATTTTTTCACAGAACTACACACACTAACATATTCCCGTTCGCCTGTAACCTGTGCCCTTACAAAGGAAGAACAATAGATTTGTTGAAAGTTCATAAACGTACACATATGGAAGTGAAGCCTTATAGATGTACACTATGCCCACAAAACTGCAGTACAGCTAGTAATCTTACAAGACATATTCAACATATGCATAGCACTGACAGACCACATAAGGTAAGATATGGTTTGTAATTGGGGAGGTGTATCTGCTGACAGCTATCTTTTTTACATATTTTTTAGATAATATAGATTAATTTAGTCGACACGTGTTTCTGGAAAACTTTCATAACTGCCTTGTTCTTTCTTTATTAATTTCTGAAAATTGCGATCGTAATATAGAAATCGTGAGGTTTCGTCCGGATTGCCAATAAACAAGAAAAAATAATCATTTGTCAAAAGTTCAAACAAACTTTTGATTTTTAAAAGTTCCTATTAATTAAAACATCGTGGTTATAGTGTAGTTTTGTTTTAAAAATTACAGTAGTTATTCGTATAAAACACTGTTATTGTTAGGAAACAAACAAAAGATATAGACAACCATAGACAACAAAATAATCTACAAAACTGTTAGGTTGGTACTTTGTATTCTATCTTGTCAAACTGTCCGAAGATCGAAGTCGGTCATTACAGTTTTTCAAATATCTCCTCGATTTTTAAGTTTTTTCAGACAAATAAAAAAAATCTAATTGAAATGATATCTCTGGAAATGGTTTCCGATTCACCATGGGTTAGTTTTTTGGACCTTGCCCATTCTAGTTAGAATCTAGTTTCTAAATGGAATATGGTAGGTCTAATGTACTTAAACTAAAAAATCTATATTCAGCCTTAAGCTGGACTCTTGGCAATCAGTGTAATCTTTTTCCAGCATTGACCTACCGATATGATTTTTTTAAATTCTAGCGTGCAAAAATAAACCCTAGAATTACACATCATGGTCACTGGGACAAAATTGTCAACGACACAGGAGGGATCAGTGCAACTACAAAGCATACTTACATACTACTTAACTTACGCCTTGTTCCCATTGGGGTAGGCAGAAACCAAGGAGCGCCAGCGACTTCTCTCTCTACATACCACTTTCGCTTCGACCACATCCATTACTCCCCTCATGCATGCATGTCGGTTAAGGATGCTTCTCATCTGACTACACAAATCTAAAAAGACAATCAAGGATTTTACCCAGTATTTAAACTGAAGGTATCTAAACATTTGAGTAAACAAATGTTTTTTTTTTTTAATTTCAGTGTCCCTACTGTGATAGAAGATTTGTATATGAAAGGGATGTCGCTAAACATGTTAAAGAGATGCACTTACGACAGAATACATCTGAATGTCCGATATGTCATAAAGTTTTTGCTACAAGGTTTGTTGATTTTTTTTTTTTGTAATTTGTAGGCCCAGTATAAATTTAATATTGAAAATAATCTACATATGTAACTTAACTGTAAACTAATATGTAAATTATATTTTCTATAAAATAAAAACATAAACCCAGGTGCCGCAATTATCTATTTTAACTGAAAAATGGGTGAAGTAGATTGATTTTTTGCACTAAATAATAATTACTTTTTTTTAGAAAAATTATGCGTGGGCACAGATTGAAAGTTCATAAAGTTCGTGGAGAAAGGACCGGCCGGTTACCATCTTATTTGCAGTGTCAACAAGATGGACCAAAAGATCGTGATGGACTTAATAGTATCTAACTTAATAACATTACAGTACAACATAGAATAATGAATAAATTGGATAATAAATGAACTTTGCATTATATATTGTCTTTTGACAGTGTAATGTAGTTTCTTAAACTGAGATAGATCATAATGTGTCCACGTTGAAATGTGGGAATGGTATGTTAGCAGTTAGCTGTTCAAATTTTGTTTATTGTGAAAATAAAGAAACCTAATTGTAAAAAATTCCTATTAAATCTAAAGTTGTAGAGATCTATATTTATAATAATAATTATTATTAGTTTATTTAATTTACATTTTATTAATTGTGTATGTGAATTAATTTAGAGTTTTACATTTGTTGAAATTTTTGAGCAATAGTGTATAAAATATTTAGTTCTTCCTTTTTAAATAATGTTTTATGGAATCTCGAAAGATAGTATTTGTATGAAAAGTTTTATAATAGCTTTTAAGTCTAGAGTTTTATAAAATACGCAGCTAATAATTAAGCTGTTATCCTAGATATAATTAAATAAAAAAGTGAGTCTTAATTGTATTTCCAGTTTAATTTTCCCAAATTTGAGTGCAGTAGTAATGTTCTCATGATCAGCAGATGAGCCTACATGTTTTCTATTATCCATCCCTGGATAAACGCTGCTGAAAGTTTTAGTAAAGATCTACCATTTTATTAAAATTAACTTTGTAAACGGCAACCAAAAAATGGACGTTTTAATGAGGGGTAGGCTTTTTGGCATGATTCCTTTGCCTTGAATCGAGGTTTGGTTGAACTTTGACGTTTCCTCATCTTGTCCAGAGACAATTAATAATAATAATGATCTTGTCTTTGTCTATGGTTGTTAGTGGGTTGTTATTATTTCATTTTATTCATTAGTAAATTATTAGTTATTTTGCGTTTTCTCTTGTTGAAATCAATTTTCAACATTTAAACTGTAAAATACTTAGTGTAACCAAATGCATGTTATATTACTTCGGTCTTTACTTTATATGCAATCTCTAGACGAGCGAAAAGCGAAGCTTAAGAAAGCAAGAAAAAAGCTGTAAGTTTACTTCGATAAATATCTGTATTTTGCATTATGTTTTTGTGGTAATTTTATTAAGAAAAGCTTTTTGACTTCAGTTTGAATAAGAAATCAAGTCCTTGCCGTGTTTGCAATAAGAGGAGAGGTCTTATTTCTATATTTCAAAATTCTCTTCGAATTGATATTGCTCTAGAGATACATAATTTCTCTGGTGTTACGGTAAGTAATTTAATTTGTTTACATAAAATTATTTACCTTCAGTATGTCTAAACCTCTCTGATGGAGTTCTAGGGTAATTATCAAAGCTTTTTTTGTTTTATTTTCCTAAACTAGTATTTCTCAGACTGTTAACATGTAATAGTGATAGATCGACTATTCATTAAACGTGCATGTGTGTGGTGCGATACAAAATTAGAATTAGTACAGAAATATTTGATCTAAAATATAAATTTTGATAGTGGTAAATTGGTACAATGCTATAATAAAAATAGAAGTAAAATTTAACGTCCTATCGTTCAAACTGCCATGGAGAAATGATGTAATGGAAGGAGCAATATTTGTATCTATGTATCCGATGAATGTCTCTTGTCTTTTGTGCCCCTAGTCAGGGAAACACTAGTGAAAGTCTGATACATCCTAACAAATAATGGACACTCTCTACCTGAAGCAAATGCTCTGTCAAAGCATAAACTTTACATATTCCTAATCTCAATGCTTGTCGCTGATGCTTGACTTCCTTGTTAGGTTCTAATTCAAGTATTGGTGAACATATCACTTAGTACTAAGTCTTTTTGAAAAACATGTTTTTATAGATATATGATATGATATATTACAGGCAAAACGAATAGCGTACTGAATATGAGATTTAATTACCGCACTTAGGCATTAAGTGAGAACTTTTCACCAATCAGACAATATTGAGTCGTGATTAAGAAATTTCAAATAAAACAATCTTATTGGTGGAGAGATCTCACTTTGTGTGGTGAGCGCATAAAATAATAATCACACTTGGGCATCTGATAGAAAACAACTTTTATGTTGTAGGTAAACAAATCAGATAAAGGATCCAAATCTATTTGCAAGAGTTGTTTGGAACTACTCGAAGGTTGTGTTAAATTCCGTGACCTCTGTCGGAAAAATAATGAATTTTTACATAATGTTGACATTAATACATCTTATAAATCAGGTAATAAGTGGTCATATGTTAGTATATCAGGGGCTAAAGTCGTAAGGGTCGGTCTGCACCAGAAGGCCGGTTAAAGTAACTTAAACTATTACTTTAACTGTTATGTTTACATTATGGTTTACATTTACTCCACATAAGTTGCACCATCGTTGCGCCTGTAATTTTTGACGGTTACTTTAACCGTAACCAGCGAATCTTGGCTGGTTAAAGTTAAAATAATTGTCTAACCAATGTTACTAACGTCAAATGTATGAAATGAAGCCAAATATTCTATTATTTCTTCGAGATCAGCCACCCTTTTTAATGATAACAACATGAATTTAATTTATGAATCCGCGTGTGGAGTAAATATAAATGTTTAACGGTTGTCGTCGCCGTAAAAGTAATAGTTAAAGTTACTTTAACCGGCCTTCTGGTGCAAACGACCTTAAAGCCTAAGAAGATTATCACTTTAAAACTTCAAATCCCATACATTTTGTTTTCGATTACAACAACTCTCTCCAATCTTCATTATTACAGTTACAGAAGACAGTATTGGAGACCATCTCATTGAATCAATAGGGACACATGTGACGGGCAATAATGTTGATGACAACTACAGTCTACCTTCACCATCGTTTTCTGATGATTTTAAAATACACCGTTGTCCAACATGTGATATGCCTTTTCCTGAATTGGTAAGATCTTTGAAGAAGACTTTGGTCAAATAAAATGGCATTTGCGCAGCAGCTGTACTGTCAGTATATATAAAATAACTTTTTCTATTTCTATTTTTTTTATCACTTTATGTGAAACTTTTATTAATTCTTGATAAATTAAAAATATAAAAAAGAACAGATGAACAAACGAGTTTTCCTTTTTTTGCTGTTCATACTTCATACTATTGTTAATTGTGTTTTTTTTTTGTTAAAGGATAAATACAACATTCATATAACACAATGTGATGGCACTGATTTACCTGAACTGCAAATATGTGAGGAACAACCTAAGAGAAGATTTTTATGTGATATATGTGGTAAAACTATATCAACATTGGCAACACTTTATATTCACATGTAGGTACCGATTTTACTTATAAAACATGGTTTTTACATGCCAGTTTTGTCTTGACCGCATCAAATAAAAGCCATCAACCAATCTGATTGAGAAAGGTCTTCCTAGGGCTTCCACTTCCAACGCTATTCAATTCTGCATGATAAATCTGTTATCTATCATCAATTCTTTCCAAAAAAAATGTCAATATGTAACGCTCTTTTCTTATTATCTTTATTAGCTCCATAAGCTTCCAATGCAAAAAACATCTGCCCACAATAATTTTCCCATTTATCCATTTTTGCATAAAATTTTTACTTTGCATCCAATATCCATTATTATTATTAATTAATATCCATTATTAATTATCCTCGTCGCCACTATTATATTTGAAGCTATTTTATATTAAAAACACTTAAATAGTAAGATATGTTTAATGTCCACATCACAACTAACAAAATTATATTTTTTAATAACAGTTTTTTTTTGTAGGCAATAAAAATATATTTGTTAATTACAGGAAAATCCACAAAGACATCTTTCCTTTTCATTGTGACGCGTGTCCTTACCGGGGTCGAACTGTGGACTTGTTAAGGGTTCACAGACGAACACATTTAACGGAGAAGCCTTACAAGTGTACGTTATGTCCTAAGACAGCTACGACGGCCAGTAATTTACAAAGACATATGCGTAATGCACACAGTACTCATCGACCTTACAAGGTGAAACATCCTTAATATTTTTTAACACTTTTTTGCGCAACCCTTCATTTCTCACATTCTGGTAAGATAAGGGGAACTGAACCTATACAGTAGAGGACAGTTCCCACTATTGATTCCACCCATGTTATTGATGAGACCTCACTAAACTCTGACTGGACTGGTTATGTACTTTGGTCGCTCAGTGTCTGTTATACAAGAACTAGCTTAGTACAGACATTTAAAGAAATAAAGCGATTCGCACACTGCACCGCATCACGCAACGTAGCGCGGGAGTGCGTGTTCTTACGTTGTTTGTATAGAAAACACGCGTAGTGCAACACACAGAAAACGCATCATGCGCGTTGTTGCAGAAAACGCGCGTGGGTCGCACCGAGTTTTGCAATATCGTGCGTGATTTGGACAGGACTAGACGTACTATTGCGAAATGGATCTCGTTATCTCGTTACCGCTCCGTAGTGCGGGGCAGTGTGAGAATCGCCTAAAGGACAATGCTTATTTTAGACTGACTTGATATGTTTGTTAAGAAAAGAAATTTCTAAAATAAAATAATATCTTATTTTTTCATTATTTATTATTTATATATTAACACAGCATTTACCAATTAACGGACAATGTTTAAATACATTAAAAAATATATATCAATAATTATTAAAGCATTTTATATTCAATAACCAATAAAATAAAGTCTAATATATTAATAATCCGGGTGAAAAAGTTAACACCACACCAGTTGACATTGTGGACCTATTTCTCTTAGGCGAATGCATTGAGGTATATACCTCAATGGGCGAATGGGCATTTTTCTTTTCTTTCCCTCATTTATTATTTCTTAAATATTTCAGTGCGATTATTGTGATAGAAGCTACCGTCTACAGCGCGATGTCACGAGACACATACGCGTCGCTCATAGCCAACAGAAGACAGCCAATTGTCCAATTTGTGATAAAACATTATCCTCCTTGTAAGTGATTTTAAACATTTTTAAGGAAATTAACTACAAACATAGACACTATTTAGTCAAGTGAGGACTCACATTGCCGTCTAGTTGCAATTGTTAATAAAATACTAAATAATAAAGATATCTTCAAAATAATAGAGCTGTCGCAGGAAACCTGGCAGATGTGAAACAGAAACTCAGTGTATTAAAGAAATAAAAATTTGAGAAATTTTAAAAAAATAACATTTTTATTTTCATAATATTGATACATTTAGTCTTCAATATAATATTAAAATATAAAAGTTGTTGGGAAAGGGTTTCATGCCCAAGAATGTCGGATTAGGACCCATCGTGCATAAGCTCTCTCGCTCCCATATCGTCCCAATAATTGTTTCACATCAAAAATATTAATAAAGCGTATTTTCTAATTACAGAAACGCGTTAAGTAAACATCGTTTGAAAGTGCATAAGATAAAAGGTCGTAATGGACGCATGCCTTCGTATTTGCAGTGTGAAATAGCACAGGAGATGCAAGATGATTATAATTAATATTTCTTTTATGACACTTTTTAGTTACTAAGCGTCCGTGAACCGACCCTGTCGTGTTTCGGGAACAGTTTGGAAATAGCCATGTTTAAAGAGTGAATTGTGCACTGTCAATCTGGATTGGGCATATTTGTCTCCTCAAGCCGGCATAGTCGCCTGCTGCAGTTGTTTCCGTTCATGAACCACACTCTAGCTTTACATCAGGCAGAGTGTTGTCATAATATGTCGAGATACAATTTAACAAAGTCTGCTGTCCACAAGAACACGCGAATAAATCAATATGCCGTAATAGTAGCGCCTTAAGCGGATCATGACCCTTTGTTGCCTATATTTATAATTTTGTTGATCTCTGTTTTTGTTGTTATTTTATAATTAAATTATATTGTTACTTTATCTTAATTAATTATTACTTTTAATTGAAAATTATGTATGCATTAATTAGGTTAGTGATGATTGTTATTTTCAGTTTACTTTAAAGATATATTTGTAAGAATCTCATTTTATTGTTAGATTTTTTGCAATAAACAGTTAGAATGAAGTGGTGTTTAATTTTATTTATTAAAGTAGTTTTGATTCAATAAGAAATAATTGTTCAAGTGAAATCCTTATAGATGATTTGAAGAAAGCAATATGAGCGGTGCTCATTCTGATACATTTTTTTTTTCTTAGAGCTGGTAACAGGAGCGGGATGTGCTATTTGTGTAGTTGAAGTTAAATCTAGTCTCACTTTTGAATAGCCTCAACCTGAAATGGTACCAAAACAATGGTAGTAATGATGCTACGATTTTAAAAAACTTTAATAGTCAGCCGACGTCATAATTTTTAGTATCGCACACTAGTAACGCCGGTATAAAAACAAAATTGTAAATAAAAACACATTTTCAATAAGAAAAATAATTTAATAATGGCTCGTGTGTGGCTTAGCTATTAATCTATACCAAAAGTATTGCTAATTTTGCTATTGTAATTTCTAGCACCTTTATTACAAAGCTGGCTATTTTAAAAGGTTATATTTTTTTAAATTGATTTAATAAAATGTACTACCCGAATTTCATTAAGAAATTCGCACAGAATAACACTAGGTTTTTTAGGCCTGCAAAATTACTATAGTGCAGTCCTACCTTACAATGCTTATGTTTTGAATTAAGTGAAGTGATTTATATATGTACACTAGTATCCAAATGGAACGAAAGAAAATGTTTTGAATACAAAACTAGACCTATGCAAAAGATTCAGCCAAAATCGTCAGTTCATTCATCCTATATGGACTTAGTCAATATGGCCATAGCATAATTTAGAAATACATGATAAGAACATCTTAAAATATCTGTTATACCAAAATAAATATTTTCACCTACTACATTTTATACATCAAATTAATACAGATCTAACAATCCGAATTTCATTTTAACAAGATCATACATTACACACACAGAAATCAGTTTACACGCCTATGCAATAACTTAGGTATTTACAGTAATAGTAATATTGAAGGCATTAAACATAAAAATCAAACTTATATTTAATACTTAAATAACCTAAAACATTTGTTGAAATTAGAATAAATAGTAGCTAAAGTTTACAACTTATTACAATTCCCTGTCTACTTTTGTTTCTAATAAACAATGGAAGCAATAATATTAAAATCAATGTGGTAAAATATTTTGAGATATCATTGGGCGTTCCCAAGTGATACCCTGAGCTTGTGAATTTGGAAGAGTGATCGGTTGGCTCGTGCTGGATATAGTTATCTGCTGAGTAGATGTTTGATGCACCAGTTGAGGCGCTGGCGTCACCAGTTGCGGTCCAGACTGCTGGCTCAATTGCGCAGATTGTTGTACTGCCAGTTGTTGTGCAGATTCCAACATATTTTGGGCAGATTGCTGCGCTGCCAATTGCTGCGCCGCCAGTTGCTGCGCCGATTGCTGCGCAGCCAAATGTTGAGCAGATTGCTGAGCCACTGCCAAATGTTGAGCCGATTGTTGAGCGGCTAAATGTTGCACAGATTGTTGCGCCGCAGCATACTGTTGTGCAGAATGTGATGGAACAAGTTGCTGGGCGGATTGTTGGACGAGTTGTTGCACCGCAGTCGGAGCTGCTGTACTCATCAGCTGTTGCGGTTGCGGAGCTAACGTCAACTGAGCTGGAGTCACGGCCACCACTGTCTGCCCGCCGCCCATGAGTGTACCTGAGTCACTCACTTGCATCAATTGTTGTGCTCCTGCACTCGTTACTATCAATGCTCCCGAGTTTCCGACCAGCTGTTGAGTCGTACTCACTGTGAGGATCTGAGGAGCAGGTGTCAATAACTGGGCCCGAGATGCGGCCGGTGCTAGTGTCAGGTTAGGAGTAGCAGCTGCGGGTACCAGGGTCGGTAGAGCTCCTGCTAAACTCACAACTGGTGTCATGCTGACAGTAGCGAGTGAGACGGGTGCCGATGTTCCATGCCGGGATGTAATCACACAGGACTGTTCGCCTCTCATTGATGCAGTCTGTTCCAGCAAAAAGTCATTCATGGAGGCTAATTGAGCATTTTTCTCTGTCAACTCTGCAACTTTCTTAATGAGTACTGCAATGTTATCATGTAGTATTCTAACTTTGTGTTCATGAGTTTCACATTTGTAACATTTAGCATGAATTTGAAAACATGGTCCAGCAATATTTTTAAGTCTACCGTCATCATAAGACATTTTACGAAGTTTAGCTTCTGGTGGCCGATCATCTTGCATATTTGGTGGTGGAATACTGAAACATGGTGGTGGTATGTGTCTGAGACCATCTACATCAGGCGAAGTAAATTTTGTTCCCTCTTGTTCAATTTGTCCAGATTGAGGTGGAGGAGCAGAAGAATTATTTCGAGAGTCCTGAGGAAATACTCCAGTGGCATAAAAATGCTCTTGAAGTTCCACTGAAGCATGAATAAACTTACAGGTACTCCTGAAGCATCCTTTGTTTTGGAAGTCATGACAAAACTTAAATAATTCCTTCAAGCAACTCTTGGGGGGAATTTCATGGATGAATCTACAACTATCACGGCTGCAGCATCCCTTAACGTAATCTCTGCAGATATTGTTTATGTTACAGATTCTGTCCGTATCATCGATGCCGTTGTGTTGATCTCCCGATGTTAGTCCCCCGATCGAAATCATCTTTTATTATAACTTCTTGTAAATTCATTACATTGGAATTGATTCTTAATAAACAAATGCCAGACTTTTCAGAGACGTTAGGTATACGATTTTCATAAGTTACCTTTTAGAAGCTTTTTCTTTCGCGTACTATGTTTGAAACACTAAAAAGCTTTATAAATTAATTATCACAAAATAAAGATAAACGCTCATGACTATAATCACAAGCATAATCCGCAAAAAGAAAAACGCGATCTCGTTCGTCCGAGTACGAACAAACGTCAAATTTTAATTGAATTTTATAAATGAATAGTATAGTATTCAAATCGAGGAACATTGTACTCAAATAATTTTTCGTTGTTTGATTTAATTGTAAGGAAATTATCTGAATAATTATTATTTAATTTATCTTTACATATTATTTTATTTAGTTAATTTTTTTAAATTGTTTTGGTGTTATCTTAACGATTGTAGTAATCAATTTTCATTATTGTAATATTGATACTATTTTGAAGTAATCGGTGACGAAAACAAAATAAAATTATAAACAAACATGGCGCTTGTTTTCTTTTGATTCTCGTTCAGTATTAATGATATTAATAAGACATTTATTAATTATTAGTGATAAGCTTTTGAGCGTAACAGTAAGCTAGTGATTACTAAAGTCAGAATAAATATTTTATAGTTCTCGTACATACGTATTTAGTTATAAACTGTGGTTATGAAGCAAAGCATGGTGATTTTTTTCTATTGGTATTTCATGTTTTTGTACTGATCATGTTTAAACCACAATTGTCATTACGGGGTGTCCACCCCTATCAGACGACTATGGTGCCGAGAAGTGAGCAACAGTTTGCTTCGGCTTCTCAACAGAGAGTCAAATATCCGTGGGCGGAAGAGATCGCACCAGTATACCAAACAACAGGGACTGATAGCTCAGTTTCCGATTCTGCTTATCAAGTATGTACCCACAACTTCACTATGCATAATTTAAACTATGGATAAAAACGATTAGTATTTTTTCATAGCTGATTGATGATGATTTTTAGGTGCCATATTACCACGCAAGAGATATTGGACCTCCATCACCTGGTTACCAATCACCATATACGACGGGAGCTTGGAGGAATTCTATCAGAAAGGGTCAAGATATACAAACTCTAAGAAGAAACCAATGCCAGACAGATTATGTTTTCCCGGAATGTACTTCTGCATTTTCTTTGCCCCTTTGTGATGTGGATACTTGTGTTAGGACTCAAACTGCCGATTGTACTTCAGTGGCTGCTGCAAGTCCAGAAGTACCTATAGTCGGTGCTTGTGGTGGACACTGTCCTGGATTTGAATATGTGTGCTATTATATTTTACAGGTTAGATTTTTATAATTATAGATTGAAATTTTGTTAATTAAAAACTTGTGCACTGGTAATTATGGTGCTCATTCAAGATGCTGCCTGCAGACATTTTAAAGTAACTTGTTTCCTCTTCTAGTTAGCATTTTAGCTTAACATCAAGTGTAATGTGGTTACATGCCTGCTGATAAAAACTTCTTTTGTTCAGGTGATATTTGTAGTTGGAATATTAACTGGAATCTCACTGTGTATTGCTGGAATTGTATTACGAAGAACAAATAAGAATGGTGATCTTGGTGTACTAGTTTATATTGGTATGTTTTGTCAGTCAAATGGTTTTCTTTTAGCTGAGTTTTACTCATAATTTTAAAAGCATTTTTAAATCTCGTGTTTGTGTCACAGGCACTGAGCAACCAAAGTACATATAACAAAGTTACATTGGTGCTAGTCAAAATTTAATGAGGTTTGAACACTGCTAGACCACGGCCACTCTTTTGTCTTCACATAGATTTTGGCCTAACATCATTAATGTTATGCTAGTTTATGAAAGCTTATAACATGACTCTGATTTTTTAAATTGTAGCTCGGCATGTGACAACACTCCGCCTGATGTAAAGCTAAAGTGCTGTCCATGGGTGGAAACAACTGCTACCACAGAGAAATTTTCACAAGCAGCAGTCACCTCCACTATGCCAGCTTGAAGAGACAAGCATATACCATCTTAGATTGACAGTGCACACTCCTCTCGTTATACTTGGCTACTTTCAAACTGTTCCCGAAATGCGACAAGGTCACTTCACGAGTGTTACGTTCAAAAGTGGTGGTACTATCCCAGGATGGCAGACCGGGTATATAACTATCATCAGTCTGCTTACTACTCTTTGATAGTGCCTATAGGCACTGAGGCACCAAAGTACATATAACAAAGTTACATTGGTACCGGTCAGAATTAGCGAAGTTTGAACACGGGTCTCATCGATCGTGAGTTCACACATCTTACCGCTAGACCACAGCCGCTCTGTCTATTGTTTATGAATATTACAAGTCGTTATTGCTTGCTATTCGAAAAGGGGTCCATCTACAAAAGGTTTTAAGTACCAATAATGCAATTACAGGATGTCTTTCATCAAGTGTATGCGGCGTATTACTGGGTGTTCAGGGATGTGTACGACGTGAACTGCGCACACGAAGACGCCGTGCTTTGACTCATATACCATTACAACATTTACCTGTAAGTACTTAAGGGCTATTTCTCCATGTCTTACTGTATTGAAGATATAAGCTTTGGACGATTTCCAGTACATTTTTGAAATGATTGTTTTGTTTATAGGAAGTACCTGTGACAGCTTGCCCTCTGGTTATGACCACACTGCCTCGGAATAACACTTACAGGTTAGTTTAATACATATAAACAAAATATTAGATACTTGACCTGTAGTTAGATTTTAAAAAAATTTTTTTTTTCTTCTACTTATTATCTGCGATCAGTCTATTAACTATGATCAGATCTTTTGTGTGACGTAGTGGCGTTTCGAGTGTCAGTGGGTTTGTTATTGCCACTGGACCTCTATATATTAGGGAACACGTGGGCTCGCTTCAGTCTCTTCGTTGGTCTGACCGTGGTTAGTTGGTTGGCGAGTGGGTTCGGGTGCACTTTTAGGCGCTTCATGTGGCTCTCTACTTCGTGGGCGACAGTTCGTGTGCCGAGATAATCGTGGATCTCCGTGTTGCGATATTTTAAAATAGTAATATTTTTTTCTAATTACATGTAAATTTTCGTTAATAGTTTTGTTTAGTATGTATATTAACTAAGCAAATGTAACCATTTGAATAATACAGCAGCTTGACTGTGAGTTTTAAGTTTGGTTACAATTTTTCGTTTTTTTCGTTGTAGTTAATGGCTAGGTCGCCGAATCGAATAGCAAAACTTGCTTACTAGCACTTCGATTTATTTATATCCGCCGATTCGTCTATGATAGTCACACGCAAAAGAATTGAGATCCGATTCGTGTCTAGGTTTCTAGTAGATGCCAATCTAAATTATGACAATTTTAAGTTGACATCTGAAGTCGTTAATATTGAAATATTATTACAGAGCACCAATAACAGCAAATGAGGAAATAACTGGTGTTCCATGGTGGAGGCGACAACAAGACTGATTAGTTTATAAGATATACCTTTAGTACGCTTTTATATAGCATTTGTATTATTTATACATATTATAAACAAATTATACAATAAATTTTATACTTTCATATTTTAAAAAGTAATTTTATTTAAGACCGCAGATGTGGACTCATCTATGTTCTTATCTCAAAATTCTGGTTGGTATAAGTAGGTCGCGTCAAACTTTATGGCGTCCCGGAAGTTAGCTGCGGGCGTCATTTCGCAGAACATAAAAATTAGCCGTACCTAACTTCGGAGATGCCATAAATTGGTTTGTACCATACCGATATGTGTGGTTTAGCCGCTTAGTGCCTCTATGGGTGGTTTGTACATTAATTTCCAAAAGTGGTAGGCAGACTGGTGATTGCTATTAATTCAAGAGTTAGTTAACCACCACTTTTCAAGTGTGACCCGTAAAGTAACCTAGTCGCATTAAAGAATTAGCTATTCTCCTGGATAGTGCACATTTATCTCAGGCCGGCATAGCGGAAGCGACTGGCGTCTAAATATTGGCCAGTTGTTTCCGCTCATGAATGAACTTGTATAGCTTAACATCAAACATATGTCGAGGTGATATTAAAAAAAAATTAAATAAAACAAAAAATCTGTTACACTTAAAATATAATTAAAATGTTGTACATCATTACACATTTCACAAAAACATGTAAGCGATTAAATAATGTTAATAAATAATATCTATATTTTAGGGGTCTCAGAGAGCTAAAACTTTTACATATAAATAAAAATTTGTGCCAAGAATCAGACCTAAAACATTTTTAATTTCACATTTTTTCAATACTGAATTTTAGAGATTTCTTGGCATTACCAAGCCTCCTCCCCCGAATGGACGGCTTCAATATAAATATAACTACAAAATAATAAAACAAAACTGTTATACAGTGAAATAAATACAATTCAAATTATGTGAACATTATTTCATTATTATAATACTCTTACATAGATTGAACAAGGTTACTTAGACACGTATAACTTGACTTGACTTAAAATACTAAGATGTGAGGAAACATCGATAAAAGAGGAAAATACAACCTAATATTCATTAAAATATTCGATCAATTATCCAATTTTTATTAAAGAATTCGAAAGCAAAAAGGCGCGCGAATATTACAAAAATATCGAATCTCAATTTCCAATAATTAAAGCCTGGACGTTAAATTTGGCCACATCTTTTACATTACAAACTATAGTGTTTATCGCCGGCAACAAACTAGAATTATGATAACGGGCGCAACGGTTGGTTCAGCGCCGGATTTAGACTTCAGCGGCCCGTAGGCAGAGCATGTTGTAGAAGCCCTCAAATCGTTTGTGGTTAACTGTTCAAAGTTTCTATTAAGGTCAAGGTAAAGAAGAGAGCAACTAAATAAGTTGGCTAACACAAAATTTAAAACAAAACTCAGTATTTTTTGTTTCTACTGAGCCTTTATCGTTTTTTTTTGGTGTGGTGGCGGCCCAAAGGCAACTGGGTTGGTTGCCCAAATCTAAACGTCATATCCGAATTGTGCTCTAGTTTATTGCCTGCAATATTATTGTGTAACTTACATAAAAATATAATGAAATCTATGAGCTTCTTACTCGCCTTTTACCCTTGAATACATTTTAAAATATATTTTCACCTATGTTAAGATAGAGTTCCTATGAGAGAGGAGAAAAACTGTTGCCACAGAGAAATGTCTGGGCATCAGTCACCTCCACTATGTAGGTTACTTCCAAGCTGATCTCAAAACGCGAGTAGGTCATGTCACAATTGGAAGGTTAATAACCATTATTATAACCACTCCTTTCTTTTTTGTTTGTCACCGTATTTTAGCGGCCAAGTAAGTAGCTCACGAAATCTACTCTTATTTTTTTTTTTAAATCTAATGCCAATTACTAGGTACAATCTATGTACTAAAATGTCCCACACAACAAAAAAAACAACATATTTTTGTGCATTTTTTTCTCAAAACATAAATTCATTCAACATAATAAAAATAACATCACCTAACAGTTGTTACAGCAACAAAAATCTGTAAGTAATTAAAAGTAAAAATTCACATGCGAGCGAAACGCTAAATTAATATATAATTTCTACGAGTACATTTATACTTTAAAAAATCGTTCATATTTAAAAATAAGCATTTAAAGCAAGAACTGTAATACCGGTAAGAAAAGTAACGCTACAAAAATATGCCGTCACCTATTGGCTATTTCCTTCTTAAGTCTACTTAACGTGTTTGTCGTCTCGATAAATGGGTTATCTCATATCGGTATTTTTCCGTATCGATATTAAAATAACGGTACTTTTTTGTAACGCCGTTAAATACAGAAATAACGTTACTTTTCATGGTATCATTATCAGTCCCCGATTTAAAGTACAATACACAAATTATACTTAACGATTTAATAGTGAAGATCAAAACATTAGAAAGAAAACTAATCGAGTATATTTATACTAATTTTTAAATACCACAACATACATATTTTTGTACCAGAAACTATGCTTATTTCAAATAAGATAATAACAGTAAACTATACTTAAATACACATTTATAATACCTTGTTATAATTATTTAAGTACTCGATTAAGTAGTCGTAAATCATAATACAATTTACGATAGTTTACGCTATCGACGGCCGCCCATCTAACATTTTGTCGCTCTCCTCTGCGCTGCTTACACTGAAAAAATAAAAAAAAATTAGAAAAGACAAATTGCTTTTACACTTCTGAAGATCTGCAGGATGTCAGTCTATTGGAGAGTAGATTGTTTATTCACAACTGAGCAGCAATAGCCGCTCGTTGTGTGTGAGGTGGACCGTTCTATAACGCGATCTCTCCCAGGAAGGACAGTAGGTTCCTGAGCACTTCCGAGAGCGTCCTTGCCATGCCGAGTCTCTTGAGGAGCGAGCAAGAAGGTTGCATTTACACCGTGAACGAGTAACGCGGAACCCCTCCACCAATCAGACGTTGTTATTTTGACCGGCGAGTTAATTTTATTTATTTATTTGGCAAAATTATAGTCGAGGAGATTTTAAATTTAAGTTGATTATAATAACATCACTGTACCCTAAAATAATTTTCACTAAGTACATAAATTGGTGCAGTGAATGGATACAAAAAAAACGAACACAGCAGGATTGTAAGAGAAATATTTCAGAAATAATTTAATTAATTTGTTCTTTATTTTAGACAATCTGCCGTAGTGTTACCATTGTACTCGACTCAAATTAACCGATAACCGTGACTCACAGTAAGATCTGTGAGATTTAGGATGCATTGAGTGAACAGACAGTCTTGTGCAAAATGAACCTAGAGATTCAACTGCGGAAAATCGTCCTGAAATAACTTTATTAACAATGCTCCCAGTCAAAGGTCGTGAGTTCAAACCCCATCACACTATGTGTTTAAGCAAAAGGGAGCGGTTCAAGTTTTATGTAAATAGGCACAGGGTGGGTGGAAAAAAAATGTTACATAAATAATGAATAAACATTATTTTGTGCAAATTTAAGGAAGTATAAATCTTACATAGGGTTGAATTTAGGGCTTCTTAACCTCTTTGCAGTAATGCGTACCCCGTTTTGGTAATAATAACTAATTCTATTCGTAAACAACCATAGGACCTTTAAGAATATATCGTAAAACAGGAACCTAGCTTACCACATTCCGGTAAGAAAGAAAGCTCTGAGTTAAATTAAAACAAAATAATACTTTTTATGTACGTCCTGGGGTAGTACCACCACTTTGGAATGTAACACCCGTGAAGTGACCTTGTCGCGTTTCGGGAATAGTGTGAAAGTAGCCAGGTATAACGAGAGGAGTGTGCACTGTCAATCTAACACTGTCATGCTCTCCTCAAGCCGGCATAGTGGAGGCGACTGCTGCCCGCACAGGTTTATCTGTAGTAGCAGTTGTTTCCATTCATGGACTGCACTCTAGCTTTACATCAGGCGGAGTGTTGTCACATGCCGAGCTACAATAAAAAATAAAAAAATGATTTTTTTGTTATTGTTTTAATTTCAACGTCTACTTTTTTTACAACATGTCTTACATCTTATCGTTGGAGGGAGTCATAATTTTTTTTGTGGGTACGACTGTTAGCCGGTCAAGGCTAGCTAATCAGATTAAGGAATCAGTTTCGAAGACTTCTTATTATTATTACAGGCACTGAGCGACCAAGTACGACCAAAGCACATAGTTTATACATGGTACCGGTCAGAATTTAGCGAGGATTGAACACGGGTCCCATCGGTCGTGAGGTCTGTCCTCTACCGCTGGACCACGACCGCTCAAAGTACACTCGGAGGTCTCTAATAAATAAATCGCCACCTTTAAATTTATGACTTGGACACATTTGCATTAACTTCTATGCAAATGAATGTATATATCCTTGCGTATCTAATAATAACAAATAGTATAAATCTATATAATCGTGTACAGTTCAAAGTATATTTTACGCAATAACAATGTGTCAATATGCCGTGAACTTCACCTGCCACAACAATAGACGAGTCATTGTTAAACAAATTAGTGATGGATCGATCTTACATAAACATATATCAAGTATGTATGGAGACGCATCAATCATGATTATTACAGTTTGCTATTCTACATTTTTATTAACAAAACAGGAAGTTTGCTTTTCTTTTTTTTAAATTGAGTTCTTCGCTTTCTACCTTTTCTGGATTGAACCGTCATGATTTGAGACTTGTGAGATGTGTATGTGTGTATAACTGGCTACCACGAGAAATGTCTGCAGACAGCAGGCCTGTCCGCTATAGGGCACACTCCTCTCGCTACACTCGGCTTCTACCAAGTTAATCCCGAAACGCGGGACACATGGAAGTGATTGTACTACCCCAAGACCTTTAGACGTTTAAACCGAATACTGACCCTATCGCAACACTCCCCAACTATACTGTAATAATCTTAGGATCCCCAGATGTCGTGGTTAGGGAATGCAATCCCGACTCGAGATCGCAAATTCGAGATCCCGCGGGATTAGAAATATCAATCCTGCGAGATCCCGGAATTTTCGGGATCTCGTCTAGTTTTAAGAAAATGTAAAGTTCGGATGACTGAAAACGATGAAAACTCAAACAAATAAACCAATATTTTTTTTCTGCAATAAGCCTTATTAGACAATGCTTTTATCTCGTTCACGCTAAAACAACTTATACTGTTGATATATCTCTCACTCATTCGTAAGCGTTCATTGCATTATTTACATTTCCTTTCGGTTGATCAACGTCTTCAGTGCTCGGCATGTGACAACACTCCGCCTGATGTAAAGCTAGAGTGCGGTCCATGAATGGAAACAACTGCTACTACAGAGAAAGCGGGCAGCAGTCGCTACCACACACCGGCTTGAGGAGACGAGCATGTACTATCTAGATTGACAGTGCACACTCCTCTCGTTATACCTGGCTACTTTGAAACTATTCCCGAAACGCGATAAGGTCACTTCACGGGTGTTACATTTAAAAGTGGTGGTACCGTACCCCAGGACGGCAGACTGGGCTAATAACCATCATCAGTCTCCCTACCACTCTTTAATAGTGCTTATAGGCACTGAGCGACCAAAGTACACATAACTCCTTTCAAAACGGAACGTTTTTGTTTATAAACAGTTGATGGATTTAACTGGTTTCGCTAAAAACGAAAAACGGTTAACTCGTTGGCAGTAGAAAAACCGTTGATAAAAACAGTTCGTTGAATCAACGCCCATGCCTAGCGCACCGTTTGCGCCCCGAGTAGATGTGTGTAGCGTTGCTGACCACTGCCGCCCAATCCCGTCAATCTCGAACGGGATCTCGTCATATTATGCTTCGGGATTGATCCCGAAAAATTACACGAGATCTCGCGAGATCGGGATCCCGCGAGATCGGGATTGCATTCCCTAGTCGTGGTACTTGTGGTTTTTATTTAATATGAAAGAAATCTTACCATTCCTTATTATCCATGAGATTTCGCATCTCATCATCAGGTGCGGGCGGTGCATCCCTGACAGGTGCATATTGTGCAGCAACCAATGGATCAGTGGACGGGTTCAATGCACTCAGAGCCGCTGCACCGCCGCCTACGTTCTCCTTGCCACCGCCCCAACGAGCTGACCAAGCCCAAAAACCAACGCCTAAAAATAAACAGTAGGTGTATTATACCGTAATAGGGTTTATGCCTAACAAGTTTCGTTATTTTGAAATTGTGGAGCGCTTCGTCAATGGCGATCTCCGGGATTCGATCGGCGTGAACGAAAATCCATAATGAACTTATGGATAACCTACAATTTACCGAACCCTTAAAAAGTTTACACCCAAGAACAAAACACTAATTAAATAACTAATTAATTTTAGAAAACTTTCAGCTAGCAGAATCAAATCAATCAAAATAAACTCGATAATAAGTCCCAAAAATCTTTAAAAACATGTCTAAAATATAAAATAAAAAGTCTAAATATTTAAGATCAATCAAAAAGAATACCTTACCAGCAAATAGTAGACCAATGCAGAACAACACACCACCAGAGATCAACATTCCCATGCCATCGTCGTTGTAAACAGCATCAGAGTATCGTATTCCGCCAGCTATCAGCAAAGACAATCCTGCAAAGTTAAAAGTTTAGTTAGAACTCACAAATAAACCACAGCACTGCACTATTAGGCGCTGAACAGATTACGATAAAATTTGGCAAAATGATAGATTGCATCTTGCCCTTCCGCAAGGCTACATTTATAAAAGACTGACAGGGGTAAAAGTTTGTATGTATAGAGAACTAACCATCAAATTTGACATATGAAAATTATAATAGTTCATATTTGGGATTTTGGTAGGATATAAAGAATAACAGCGTTTCTGCAAAACAAGATTTGAAGGGGCTAAAATAGGTTGTGTAGAGGAAACGAATATCCAGATTGACAGACAATATTTCTAGTTTAATATCTTAAGTAGGTACCTAGATGTTTTGTGTATTATTATAAAAGATATAACAAACCAAAGAAATTATTTCCTAGTCTATATCTATTCCTACGAATCTAGCTTCTTATTAGGTATATTTTATTCATGGGTTCAGAAATAAGCTTCAGCCTGAACTAATGACCTACTTTTTAATATCACCTTCGAATGATATCGATTTTCTTTTGTGCACTTCTGTGATATGAAATATAATGTCCAAAAACTGAATAAGTTACCGTACAAACCGCTTACAGCGCTCGGTAAGTTTAATTGTCAAAAAAAAAACATTTATTTTAAGAGTGGTAGGCAGATTTATGATGGTTATTAGCCCAGTCTATCGTCCTGGGGCAGTACCCCTTTCGAATGTAACACCAGTGAAGTGACCTTGTCACATTCCGGGAACAGTTTAGAAGTAGCGAGAGGAATCTGGATGGTGCACATTCGTCTCCTCAAGCCGGCATGGCGGAAGCGACTGTTGCTTGTAAAAAGTTATGTCTAGTAGCAGTTGTTTCCGTACATGGACCGCATAGCTTTACATCAGGCGGAGCTACAATAATTAAAAAATAAACTCATAAAATATGTCAATCACTTTAACGATACCCAATCTGTAGTTTGAAAAACATAAGAAGTTGCCAAAAGTAATTATAAAAAGAATTTTGGCGTCGGAATAATGAAAATAGCCACTATACGTAAACAAAACGAAATTATTTCTCAAATGTAGGTACATTCTAAATATAGTCTGTTGAGGTCATAATCTAATGCATTAAATATTTTACACGGCTGTGTGGCGACGGAGTCCATGCTACCACTTCAAGGCCTTCAATAAAAGTAATACTAGACTTTTTATTGTAGCTCGGTATATGACAACAAAATTTCCAGACAGCAGTTCCCTCCGCTCAGTAGTCTTACGGAGACGAATGTGTACCATCAAGTTGACAGTGCACACTCCTCTGCCTACTGGATCCCGAAACGCGATAAATAATTGCAATATAGACACTAAAACCTAGATATCTATTACATATTTTTCTACACACTAACTAACTAATCTTATGGTTTCTCTTTCAAATCCTAATGTTAAGCTAAAGTGCCGTCCATGAACGCAAACTATTGTAACCACAGAGGTATCAGAAGGCAGCAGTCGCGTCCATTATGCCGACTGATAGTCACTTCACGGCTTTGAAAATCGCGGCACTATCCCAGGACGATTGACGTCAAAATTAAGAAGACGCATCCGTGGTCAATAGTCATCCAAAAAATTGAGCCGGCATAGTGACGGCGACTGGGGCTGCTATCCAGTCATCGAGAACACATGTCGAGTCAATATAAACCAAAAAGAGCCATATTATTATACGTCAAGTCGCGTTTAAGTTAAGTATAGTTTCTTTTAATGGTTGCCTCAAGAGACTTGCGAAAATAGGGCAACGGAAGTAGTAGGCAAAGACAGTGGGCAGCCCGCACACCACATTACTGATTCATTAGTTATGCCTTCGCTACTTTAGGCTGCGTTTCCATTGAGTACATTTTACTTAATCACACTACAAACGGTTATCAAAGTGTAAACTGGCCTAATGTCAATACATTTCCAATAAAATTAATTTACAAAAAAAACCTTTGGCATATGGCACGACATATGACAAAATTCCGTCTGACGTAAAGCTAGAGTGCGATCCATGAACGGAAACAACTGTGACTACTAATAAATTTCTACAGGTAGCAGTCGCCTCCGCTATGCCGGCTTGAGGAGACGAATGTGCACCATCCACACACATTCCTCTCGTTATATCTGGCTGCTTCCAAACGCAGATCCAGAAACGCGACAAGATCACTTTACGGGAACATTCGAAAGTGATGGTATTACCCCAGGACAACAAACAGGACTGTCAGGACAGAAAACCGAAAGATGTAAACACGGTCTTACATTTATTATTTTTCGTAATCCAATAGTATTAGATTGCTGCTTTTGTCTAGAACATCAATAGAAACAGATACAAAACAGCCAATGGATGCATTCATTATAAGCAGTACTGTACCTATTTTGAGAGATTATGCAGCTTTCACCGTTTATGAAGGAGGGAACCGCGTTGCACCCACGTACCACTATTATGTTGTTTGTTCCTTTGTATAGGAAAAGTATATCTATTAAACTTTCTAAATTATATAAGGAATATCTTTAAAGAGTGGTAGGCAGACTGATGTTTGTTATTTTTAACCCAGTACGCCGTCCCAGGGTAGTACAGTACCCGTGAAATTACCTAGTCATGTTTAGGTCCATTTCCACCAAAAAGCCGGTTAAAGTTTAGATACTTTAACTATTACTTTTTACCGTGACGTAACCGTTAAACGTTTACATTTTAAAGGCATGGTAAGAAAATATAATTACGTGTTTTAGTAATTTTAGAAAATTATCCCTCAAGGAGGTAAAGAAGGGAATTAAAGTTCGTATGGGAAACCTATAACGTTAGGTAATAAGTTGGCTTGTACTGCAAGCAAGTCAGTTAATTATAAATTGAATTTACGTGTCTATAAAAAAGAACCTACACGAGAACATAGTGAAGTAATCGATACGGCAATTATCATTATCAATTACGTAATCCCAATTAAAACGCACTAATAGTTATAAGTGAGATAAGTTCTTTTAGCTTCAATTTGTATCAACTTATCACTGAAACGTTAAAATCCACTTCGATGCGGTCTGACTACCTACACAAGTTCGATGACCGGTTTTTTACAAGGATTCCGCTTTAGCCATTTGGTTTCTTTGTTAAAAAGTACTCCGGTTTTTGTCAATTATAGAGTCTCAGGGTGGCGTCATTAACCATCGCTACGTATTCTACTATTTACCTATCCCAAATAAGTTTTATATTTAAAGAGTGGTAGGCAGACTGATGATGGTTATTAGCCCAGTCTTCCGTCCTGGGGTTGCACTACTACATCCGAATCTAACACCCGTGACGCGTGAGGAGTGTACACTGTCAATCTGGATGGTGCACATTCGTCTCCTTGAGCCGGCATAGCGGAGGCGCCTGCTTTCCGTAGAAATTAATCTGTGACACATCAGGTGAAATGATGTCATATGGCGAGCTACAATAATTTAAAAAAATCATAGTACTTTCCAATCATACTCCGCCTGACAGCAGTCGTTTCCGCTATGCTGACTTGAGAAGATGTGAGTTACTTTACATTTGAAAGTAGTTGTACTATCCAGGAATCGCAGACTGGACTAATCTTTGTATCGATGGTGGAGCAATATTTATCGATAAAGTTTTATTTATTATTTGTAACGAAACAAATGACCTTACAAACGTTACGTTATTAGTTACGTGTGGTCATAACGTTAGTCATCATCGAGATAATAAGATATTAATCCGGTCAAAAATCTAATACGTGTTCAGCCTAAGTAAAGCCTAACTAAACGCTCTGAATAAACGTAATATCGAGTTTTGGCGGCCATCTGGAGACATCAAGTTATCTGCCTTGAATTATTTTCCTAAGCTTATGTTTCTTCAAGTGTTAATATGTAATAATGGTGGCTTAATAGTTATTAAGTGTTCGTGTACGTGCGTTTACATATTCCCTCTAAAACTCCTTAGGAAGTTTCAGCAAAGATTCTACCATTTTACTGAAGCTAATTTCGACTTGACTGGGCCTCGACTTGACTGTTTAGCGTGATGAATGAATAACCCGTGATGCACAAGAATATTAACTTGAAGCAAATATTGACTTTGACACTGGCAAATTGTTTAAATGCCATAAAAAAAGTTTATTAACACTATTATTGTAAACTAAGATTTAAAATACCATTAGTAGGTCAGTATGACTTTTTCCTTCGTATGTAAGGATACAGTTAGTTAAAAAAAAAATCTTATGACTTCGTTTTTCTTTTATTGTAGCTCGACATGTGACAACACTCCGCCTGATGTAAAGCTAGAGTGCGGTCCATGAATGGAAACAACTGCTACTACAGAGAAACCTGTGCGGGCAACAGTCGCCTCCACTATGTCAGCTTGAGGAGACGAGCAGGTACCATCTAGCTTGACAGTGCACACTCCTCTCGTTATACCTGGCTACTTTCAGACGCTTCCCGAAACGAGACAAGGTCACTTCACTTATATTATGTGTTTAGCGTTCCCGTTCCGTACCCATGGAACCTTGTATAGCGATAAAAGAACTGTGACCCGTGGTTTCGTCCACACATCATTTATAGACCTCTATATAAGCGAAGATATAAATTGTATTGTTGCGGGATTTTCAGTCATAAATTACACGATTTTATCCTACTAAGTCTGTCGATAAAAATTTACATTTTTTATCTGTATTGCCTACCTTAATAATAAAAATTACCATTAATGATAAAGGTAGTTGCCAGCAGTTTCGTACTAATATTAGGTGTTTAAAGAAATTAAATGAAATCGCACCACCCAGGGGAAAAAAGGCATAAGATGAAAAAGTCAATTTTACAGAGAGCAAAAAGAGTGTTTAAATGGATATAACTTGTTTTCCTTTGACCTTAAATAATGTTTAAAACGTCATTTAAAAGTACAACCATATGAGTCGTTACGTTTGATTAAACAATAGTAATTTTGCGGAAACATATTCTGTTATTTGTTAATAAGAAAATCGGAACTGTCAAACGACGTATTATTATATAATTTCATGTATAAATTGAGCTTATGCGGCCTTATTAGGACAAAATCTACCCGTACCAATAACTCAAAACTACCATAAATGGTTTCTTAGCTTATGCTCTTATTACTCTGGGGGTGCGAAATGAAACGTGTCCTATATCTTCTCTTCATCTATTTGAGACCTTTTTGAAGCCAAAGTACTACCCAAGTATAATCCTCGTTGGCCCTACCCCTATGATGCAATATAATTTTCTTGTCTTTATCGAAATCTGTGAAAAACATAGACGTATGTGTGTATGATGAAATGCAATACAATACAATACAATTGTCACGCCTGATGAAATAATGATGATGAAAATCACTACATATCATTGCATCGCACGTGGATTGATATTATATTGTTAATTTGCAGTCCGTACCCTTCGTTCCTTTCTTTGTAATCAGGAAACCGGGTGTCTGCATCCGCGGCTGACTGAGTTTGTCGACCTTCGCGCCCACTGCCTGCCTCACGCGTTACAACTAAGCATGTAGACTTGGGACACGTTTCAAGGATATACAGGGGCGCTTTATTCTTCCGTTTATTGCTTTTTTATATAAACAATACAATCATTTCATTGTAATAAAAAAATAAATATAGATATATAATTTTGTTCGATATGAAATATTGTCACATTTGGAACTAGTCAGGTATAACGAGAGGACTGTGCGTTGTCAATCTAGATGGTGCACATTCGATTCGTCTCCTCGAGCCGGCATAGCGGAGGCGACTGCTGCCTCTAGAAATTTATCTGTAGTAGCAGTTGTTTCCGTTCATGGACCGCACTGGAGCTTTACATCAGGTTGTCATATGCCGAGCTAAAATTAAAAAGATAGGCATCATGCACAAATTGAAAACAAATAAACCTGAATTTAGGTAAGATGTCGTTATCCGAAGAGCAAGCGACACATCTAAATGTCGATTGTAGACTTAAATAGATCTATGGAATGTTGTGATCAAAGCACGCAGCCAAGGATGAGTCACCTACCGGCTGTGGTCGCCGCAAGCGCCACTCACCTCCCCGCCAGCCCACCCCGCTCACATTAAACACCGGATAGTGTGACCGAATGTCTGATATCCAATCTACCACATATTTTACTGACTACGCTACCGAAATTGATATGCTAGGATAATTAGCTTCTAAATATTCCCCTATGGAGTTATTATTGTTTTTATTGTAATTCGAATAGAATATTCTAAACATTTGCCGAGCTATAATTTAAAAAAAAAAAGGAAATCAGCAAGCGGTTCACGGAGGCCCCTTTTGGGGTGCTTTATAAATACAAAAAACAAAAAATTGCGACTTCTGTATTTCGAACGAAGATCACCCAACCCAACTAGTCTTAGATATAGACTAGTTTCTGAGATATCAAGGTCATTCTCAGTTCAGACCCGACTTTCGCTTAAAGTCGGATTTGTTCAGTACTCACTTATGAATGTGTCCTGAAAATTTCATTGTCCCTTCAGGTTAAAAGGTAGAAGAACAATATCTGCGAGTCAATGGCAGTTTAGCTTGTACCTAGTAAAAGACGCCACAGTAAAAAAATGAATTGTTGTAACTAAACCTTCATAGAGTGGATTGAGTGGTCTAGCGGTAGAGAGGACGGGCCTCAATCGATGAGACCCGTGTTGTGACTAAATTGTGACTGGTACTAATGTAGGGTTGCCATCAGTCCGGGTTTCCCCGGATTTGTCCTAGTTTAGAGGGCATCCGGGGAGCGTCCGGGCGGGGCTTCATTTGTAGTCCGGGTTTAAAAATTTAATGTCTTGGGCCGCCAGCAACACACGCCGCGATCAACCGACGAACCGACTCGCTAAATTCGCCGTCCCCCCGTTTTTATTACACTATGTTTTTATTATTATATTTTTATATATTACACACACATAGTTGTCCTGGTTGCCAAATTTTAGAGATGGCAACCCTAACTAATGTAAAATATGTGGAATTAAAATAATAATACACGGTTCCTCTTTAATATTATGTATACTATAAATATTGTAAACCCTAGTTCACTCCTACCCTACGTGTTATTTAAACATACAAAGTATTTTTACTAAATTAGACATGCTTCAAAGATCAGCAACAAGTTTCATAAAACTAAAACCACGAAATAAACATGTAGGAAAATTACCGGGCTACCTGCGGTGGGTGGCCCTAATGGGAAAATAAGTTATATATATACCTACATGTAGACTTTGTTACAATGTTTATATGTTATGTAGGTATAGGTACATGTGTTTACAATTCAAAGAACCTTGTAAGACGTAGCTTACCTAATAGACATTTTCACGGTTATATCAACTCGCTTTACAAAATACCTATTTAATTTTAATGCACTTCATTATAACCATTTTTGTCCTTATTGGGAACCGTTTTATAGGGGTAAAAAAGCCCGTAAACATCCCCTAATCAATGAACTATCTGACATAAAAATCATTTCATTCAATATTTCCAAAACGCATACGAGACAACAAGAAAATCCCTCCTATCAGAAAAAATAAAAGCAAATACTAACGTTGCAGGTAAGTACCTAATTAAAAGTAAAAAAAAAGTTGGTAGGTAGGAAATTCAATAAAAAACTTAGTACCATTTAAAAACCAGTTCACTTGCTTATCGTTAAGTAATTTCCTATGTAAATTAGTGGAATCGCAACAACTTAACGACCTCGTCAGAGTCAAATGAGTAAGTACCTATGAATTATAGGTATTCTAAGTTGAAAACATAAACTAATATTAAGTTATTAATTATATTATTATTACTTGACTTTTGTTTGTTATTATTAAATTATAATGCAAATTGAATGGAAAAAACCGACACGCATGCGTATTAATTTAATATTTATAATAATTTTTTAAGAGCGGCCGTGGTCTAGCGGTAGAGGGCAGATCACGACCGACGAGACCAGTGTTCAAACCTCGCTAAATTCTGATTAGTACCAATGTAACTATGTTAATATGTGATTTGGTCGCTCAGTGCCTGTGATTAGTACTAGAACTAGATTAGTATTAATTTAAAATTAAAAAAATTGATGAGAAGGCTTCCGCGTGCCGCGCGACCACGATGCCTGCAAAGCTTTCGTAAAAACACTTAAAACTTAGAATAAAATTACGTTTTCTTTAATTAAACTTACCACGACTGTCCGTGACGCGGCGTTGCAACTACAACATGCAAATTTGTTTCAATACAGAATTTGAATTTGCACAAGACACCACAGTGACAGTGGATAGCCAGTTTTAATTAAAAAAGTAATCAATATGCAGCGTGCATTTACAAACGGATATCCGAAATTCCATATTTATCCTGTTGTAGTCTTATCTGTTTTAAGATATGCTTGTTGGGAACTTGACGTAAAAAAGTGGTCGTGAAAAAAGTTTCAATGAATAAGTATTGAACTTCAACTGATAAGAAGGTGCTCAAATATAACATTTTATTTCTAATGAAAGAAAATAATTCAAATAACAAATAAGTATCATTCATCATTTTCATTGTATCTCTTTGTATATCTAGGCTATTTTTATTAATAGTAGTCTCGCATTGTGACCACACTTCGGGAGTAAACTCTGTATTATTATCCCGAGTTTGATTCCCAGATAAAACAAATATTTACCAAATATATATATTTTTTAAGTAACTGTCAGAGTGTTATGTTTACATTGTCCTTGGCCTAATACTTATTGTACAGGACTGGATATCCTAGTTAGAGGGACAGAGTGTTATATGTATTCTTCAATTATTATTATCTTCATCAGAGTTCTATAAAAAACTGCAGCGTAAATTTTGTTTAATCATCCTTTACATGATTACAATCAATTAATAAATAATGTATGAACCTCACCTTTACATATGCAAGGTTAGTTGACACAGGAAGTTAATTACTTTAATGTACCGAACTAGGTACCTACTACAAAAGAAAAACTTGCAATAAAATTATTCTTTACCGACTGAATGCTAAATATATAATATATTTAAAACAAAATAAATAAATTAATTAAATGTTCACACAATATTTAAGAAAACACTAAGTGTATTATTGTTCCACTTTAATTTAATCATTAATATCACATTAGAATGTTCCAGCAAAGTGAATAAAGGAACTTTCAGAACAACGGTCTACTTATCAGAGAATATAATAATAAATAATTAAACTTCTTTACACCTAGTCTTAATTTAGGTACTTATCTCCTCACCATCCTACAACAACTAATACAGGTAAAATTACAACTTTTAAGTTTATTTGCATGTTATTCTAGGAAATAGGTAATGATTAATAAAATTTGTCAAGTCGTATTGATCTATTTATTATCATAACACAGAGTTGGTGTAATGACTGCATTTTATGCGTAATTTCTGAAGCAACAACCATGGAAGTAAAGTGAAAGGATGATGCTCGATATCAAGAACAATTCAAAAGCTTTTGCCTTAAAATAAGGTATATAAAAATTGATTTTGTTACATACCTATTATGAATAGAATGCTTCCAAATAAACACAAGCCAAATCGCACGCATACCGCTCGGTTTAGGCTACTCGTAACTCTTCTGGAAAAGTAACTTATGGGACAATTCCACCTCTGATCACTGGGTTGTTGTTCGTAAGTCACTGTAGTAGGTTGATACACTGCACCAGTAGGCATTGTGAATGTTTTAAGAACAAAATAAACCAAGAGTCCTACCAAACAATTGGAACCAAATATGAATCAGACTTTTCACAAAGTAAATTGTCACATTAGCAGAGGTTTTCTTACAAATAGATAGCTAACAATTATACGCATTTATTTTAACCATAATTCAACACTCCAGGTTTTATTTTTGTTCGTCACCACATGACAAATCACACAATAAGCACCACTCAAAGCGCAACCGCGTCGTAGGACATAAAAAAATTATCTGAGAATTTTTCTTCTATCTATCCCTGCCATGGACAAAAATTATGTATTGCTATTTGAAAAAAGTTTAGGCGGTAATAAATATATTGTCGGTCTTTATTTTCCTAAACTTATTAACGTTATTGTTAACGTTAATGCTAAATAATTCACAATTGTTTGCAAACGTGTGAAAATAGGCGTCCTTTTTGTGTCGGACAATTGACAAGTGGAATGCTTTGCCCTCCCATGTGTTCTCCCAGTCCTTTCACCTCGAATCCTTCAAGCGGAGTGTGAAAAAGTACCTTCTCAGGCCGGCATAGTAGTGGCGACTGGAGCCACCGTGTTAGCGGTTCTCCAGTCGTCGGTGCTCATGGACCTCCGCTGCGCTTACCATCAGGCCAGTCGAGGTCACGTCGTGTCAAAATAAAAAAAAAAATGATACAAAATAAAAAAAAACAACATGTTTTTCCACCGAAACTCCATTGCATTATAATAGTTTGTAGTGGACATTTTCGATTCGACTGGCAGAAGTACCGACTCTTTTTATGACGAAAAACATTGTTTCCAAGGACCATGAATTTTTCTGCTAAGTTATTCGACTACACGTTTGACTGGCACGTCTGTGTAATGACGCGCAATTATGTAGTTCGCGCCTCCTACCACCCGCGACTACTTAACGTTACGGTTTCAGTACAAAAACAATATCAGTAAATAAATAAAATAACGTTATATTGTGCAAAAATATAATATAACCCTAATTATATACATACAATATTGTTAATATAATTTCGAATTAATATAACTACGCAGTCATCATCTTAAAATTAAATAAACTTTCATTCTCATAAGGTAAAAAGGCACTCTGATGTTGGTTTTTTAAATATCAATATTTACATTTTATTTAATTTACTGAAAATTTGAATCGTTCGTCAAAACGAATTAAAATAATTGGAACATATGAATACAATAAAACTTAACTTGAAATAATCTAAACATTTACATTATTATTTATGTTGTTACCCAAAACAATAAGGCACCCATAATGAGCAATTTCAATAAAAATATATTATGTTTCAAACTATTTTGTACTGATTAAGTTGTTATTTAAAATAAGTACTATAAGACATTCGTTGTACTCGTTCGCGCGTATTTATCATAATTTAATATTTGCACTTACAAACTCCAAGCTCGAAATCTACACTATAAAATTAACTTTAACCATAAGTACTAAAAGAAAAATATTAAAAATTGTAATGTACGTGATGCGACATTGGAAGCCCATTAAATCTATATTTATCACTGGATAAGCAAATAGTTAATAAGAACTTGTGCACCGCTCAAATTATGTATAATTATGAAAACTAATAAGTATCCCTAGGAAAAATATTAAAAAACCTAAAACGAAATTTACAAAATTTAGTGGAGTTTTCGATTTACAGGTACAACACTACAATGTAGTGTTATTAAAATAACCCCCACTATCCATTGGAGCATATCGTCATATCCGCGTACAATTTCTGAATTATGCATTAGCAGTGGATAACAATAAGTTTTGTGTTTGATCAGATCTGAGAAGAAATATGAGTAGGAGTTTTTGCCACACATATGCATTGCATCATGTCGCATAACAAACTCGATAAACTTTGCAGAATAAGCGTCTATGACGGAGTTCTTCCAATGTATAGACAATACTTGTACTCCCAATGCCAAAAACTACACAAAGAGTTTAAATTCAATTCTATACTAATGCAGACCTTTCTTAGATGTATAGATTACTATAGATATGTATGTGTAAAGGTATATATATATATACGTCAGTCAAAGTGCTTCTATGAACACAGCTGTAGCAGTTGGCAGTCTAAGCATGACGAACTCGTGCGACTTACTGTTTAATATCTCATTATATAAAAAAATATCTTTTATACTTGAGTTGATTACATACAACCATAAGAAATATCACAATTTTTCGTATTCGTTTATATTTTAAAATAGTGAGTTTCCAAAAAATGGTAAAGCTCAATATCTATGTACAGCTGGATTATGTAATTAACAGTTCATGCAGCGTGTTAATTGACGACCACTAAAACTGGTGCGACGCTTCGTCAGACGAAGTTAATTAGCGACTATCACCATCACGCAATTTGTGACTACTACAAGCGCGTGATCGGTCGTCTAGAGCACAAACCCAGAGCTATTCGCATCATTTGTGCTTTTCTAAATAACATTCAGTCTTCTCATGCAACTGAAACATTATCAGTTCAGCTGCTCAACTTTTGATTTATAAATAACCGTTATATACAACTATATGTGCGTTAATATCAACCTGTAGAGTATTTCGTCCTGAAAACGGTACGTCATTCGACCGCGAAACCCGCAGTTTCTAGAATAGCTTGCTTCAATTTATCATGAAACTTCTCTTTGCACGGATACGGTGGCAAGTCGAGTCTATTGAAGCAAGTGTGAGCCTTCGGTAGAGAATCAGGTGACGCGTCCGCCACTAAATGTAGGGTGAAAAGTCTAGGCGCGGCCGCTCCCGTCGATCCTTGAAGAGCTCTGAATCCCGCTAATGGCACTCTTCGGGATCCAGTAACGAATTGCAACAATCGCGCCCGCATTTCGCCGTCAAATTCCTCGACGATCTCCCAGAACCATCGCACTATAGGGGCGTCCGGTGAAACATGTTTGAGCCTCGTGTGTTTCCGCCAATCGGCGGGGTCCAAGTCGGCACGTCCGGCCAACAGTGGCTGCAAATCGCGCGGTGATAGCGGCCGCAAAAGTTGCGGTGGAATAACATCAGCGAGTCCTCTCTGTAACGCCAGCCACTGTCTCTCGGCGCCGCGAGTGAAGCGGTGTGCGACATACAGTCTCACATATTCCTTTTTGTTGGCATCGGTGACAGCTTCGTTGGCGCCTCCCGGTTTCAGTTCCACGCTGCGCAACGCGCCGAAGGACGAACACTCAACCGAGAATGTCGTGTCGATCACTCCAGTAATGCTGTTCTCCCTGAAAACGGAAAATGTACAGACAAAAGGCAAAGATAATGTATTTCATTTTGTAATTTGTTTAATTAACACATCCTCCACTTACAGCATCCAAGATAGAGATCTATGAAGTTCTGGATCGACATCTCGTATATCTCGAAGTGTGATGGCTCGCCCGAGTAATTGTTTGTAGAATGGCGCTGTGAATGCGGCATCTAATGTATGTCCATGGAATAACGCAACGGCTAATACACGACCAGCAAAATGGAAATATGAAAGGTGTTCTGGATTTACCTAGAAAATACATTAAAAATTTGTAACAAAATGTTTATATGAAAAGTACTACTTTATTATTTATATTAAATTACAAGCTAATTTATATTGCAGAACATGGAATTATATAAATAGTTCATGATTAAAAAAATATTTTCATAAAAGCCTACGTAAATGATAACTTACCCCAGAATCAGCATTAATCTGCAGAGCATATCTGTCATCACCAGCATTTGCGTATTGAAACAATCCATAATGTGGGTTAAATAATTCTCGTCCTAACAAATGCAACCATTCCCGCGCCACCCCACCATAGTCCAAGCCTTCCTCACCGCGAAACTTTACTAACAATCTTTTTCTGAGCTCTTTTCCTCTCAATTTCATAACAAGACGGTAAGATTCTTCAAGGACTTCATTTCTGGATACCTAAAATACACCTTAAAACTTTTTTATCAAATTTCAACCAATAATCTTAACAATGCATCTCGCACAATGTACTAGGTTTCATGTGTGTTTAACATTCCTGTTTCATCCCTAGGGAATATTTATAGAGATAGATAGTAGAAATGCGGTCATTAGGGAGTGTATGTGAAGTCACCCTTTTTTTTAAATTTTTTTTAGCTCGGCATATAACAACACTCCGCCTGATGTAAAGAGAAATTTCTACAGGCAGCCAACGCCTCCATTATGCCGGTTTGAGGAGACAAATGTACATCATCCTGATTGACAGTTCGCACGCTCTTTTTTTTATGTTTTATTTCCTAATAAATCTTAATAGCCAATTAATTTCTTACCTCAATTCTACAATGTCCATTTTGTGGTTGCAATGCTTGTAATTCTGTTCTCAACATCTTAGCTTTAGCGGCCAAGTCCCGCTTGTACCGTGGCAACGCATCTGAGTCATTTGGCACTTCATTCAACGGAGACTGGGCTTGAAAGCCTGGCGTGTTTGGATGACCATTTAATGGTTCTGCTTGTCCCTGTAAATCATAAAATGTGATAACACCATGCATGATGTCAAGTTAGAGCTCAGTCTACGAGCTGACTACAGCTACCATATAAAATGTCTACAGGCAGCAATCACCTCCGCTATGCTGTACTTTCCAGGTTGACAGTGCACACTCCTTTCATTATACCTGGCTACATCCAAACCGATCCCTAAAGGTGACTAGATAAAGCTCTAAGAGAGCACACTGGGACATTTGTCCTTCTCTTTTAGGACATAATTATGATATTAATAAACTTACAAATGAATTAGAATTGGCGAGTCTAGGGTCCGTAAACTGTGTTGTTCTATTATTATGATTGACAAAGTACGGTCGGCCGGAGGAAGGCACGTGACGTAACTCCCATCCTGGCGGTAAAGGTCCAGAGACAGCTGCCCTGTGACGTAAATGTGGAGGAACCCGCGGGTCATGCCAAGTGGAAACTCCTGTTGTACTATTGTAGAAATATACTTGTCCTTGTGATGTTGTTCTCATTTCTATAATAAAAATAAATAAATAAATAAACTAGGTTTTTTTACCAGTACCAAGTTAGTGACATTGGTACTGCTCAGAATTTAGTGAGATTTTAACACGGATCTCATTGTGATGCCTTCTACCACTACACCACGGTCACTCTTCCAAGATTAGCATTTTGTGCAATTTGTATAACGTGTGAAACTTCTGCCCCAAGCAACAATAAGACAGTGACAAGAAAAATTAACAAATAAAAAACACAATCCCAATTACACAAAACAATAAGCAAGAATACATTTCACTGAATACACATAAAATTGTTTAATAATAACATAAAACAGGTTACGCATTTCTTAAGTGCGCTGGGAAGGGATCATCTCCAGTCATGTATCTCTATGACTAGAAACAAATGAAATTTTAAAATATAAGCTTAAATTTGTCATTTGGTGCTCTTCCCTGAGCCCACATCAGTCAACTATTGATTTCAATTAACATTAACATACCAAATCCAAGTGGTAAATCAGTGGGTGTTACAGGTGAGCCAGGAGTAGACGGACTGCCCGGAGTAGAGTGTTGAGATCTCGAACGAGGTACAGCAGTTTGCGGCTGAGGTTCAGGCCTTTAATAAATTAAATATAAATACATTATCTTTACAATTAATTTAAATATTGTATTACCAATTAAATTACATGAATTTCAAATATTATTACATCATTTAATTATAAAATATTTACCAATACATTTTTTTACATTTTATTTACAAACTCAAGCTCAAGATAAAAATAATGTAAACAGACCTTAATGATATAGAAGAACTATTATTAACATCAGTATCAGAGCCTGGTGAACTAGGTGTGGATGGTGTTGCAGATGAAGCTATAGGACTTGAAGGCTGTGGGACCGTCACAGGGGTCTGTGGTTCAGCTGTGGGCCTCTCCCATTGTGTCTGTCTTAGAATGAGATTAACGTAATAAGGTCTGAAAAAAAATATGAAAAAGACAAGTTTTTATAACATTCACAATCATGTAAACCATCAGAAATATCTGTGAAAATATCTAACTAAGTTTACTTAATTAGAATAGCTTAAATTAAAAATGCAGTAGGAAGGTTAATGTACTAATTTGTTATGTGGAGGCTTTGAGTTTAGATTCCCAGTCGAAATAAATATTTATTAAAATACTATGCGATTTCATATTATTAAAAAATAACTTCCACAGATTTCCTTCCATGAGCATTGCATTTATTACATTAAAATATTGCAGATTTTTTGTACCTGCCAGATGAAGCATATCTCTGTTCCCAATATGGAGGTAGCGGTTGCTGTGGGCTATTAGGTCGCGCAGGCGGATCTCGAGGAGTCCTAACATCCCCGGCCGGACCAACAACCGCCAATGGTGATCCTTCACCAGCAACTGAGGCGGGCTCCCCCCTGGCGCCGTCACGGGACAACAGAGACACAATAACATGGCCTCGGACGACACAAGGCTCACTTGAACCATCTTCACATAGTTCTAAACACTGATCTGTGAATGTATTATCAATGAAACTTAGTCAGGTCCTTTCTTTAATGTCTATACTAAGACAGTGCTTGGATCATAGGCACTGAACGACTGGATGTATAAATGGTTTCAGATAGAAAATATATAAATAACAATATGACAATTTTGAGTCAATTAGCTTGAGTTTATGGTGTGTGATATTTTTTTCTCCTACCGGGGTATAATTGATTAACACGATACCATATTCAAATATTAATAGAAATTGTTACACTAATTAATTAATTGAACCTTCAATGTTATTATCACTGGTTCAGTGTGAATTAGTATTCATTGTAATTTTATTACACGTACTATAAATGATTTTACTATGCAATTATACTTACATCCTGTATCTTTAAGCTTATGTACAGTAGATGCTTGTATACGCACACAACCTAAAAATCCTGACACTTTGTGTGCCTTCCGTTGATTCCAAACACTGAAAATTAAAAAGAATTAATTTAAGTTTGACAAATATACATTACATACAATTCTCTTGATCCAGATTTTTACTGATACTTTGACACTGGTATGTTGTTCCTTCGGTCTAGCAGTAGAGAATGGATTTCGGGATCAAGGAGACCCGTGTGTTCAAACCTCGCTAAATTCTGACTGGTACCAATGTAACTATGTTATATGTACTTTGGTCACTTAGTACACGTTTAAATTCACACATAATAAAAATAGAAGTTAAAATTGGAAGTTTGATAGACAATTGCAAGGAAATGTTGTGAAGTTTTACATTTTTGGGAATTGGTTTACTATGGTTGTTATTGTATAAAACACATATTACTTTTTTAAATGTTTGACTGCGATCATAAACTTGTCAATACATAAAAATTCACTCTATATGGTCCAGTATGTGGTGATGATAGTTACAAAAGAAAAAATACTGAAGATATGGGATTAAGTCCCATCGTCTTCCCGGAATGGAAGAACTAATACCAAATCAGCTGGAGACATAGTCAATATAGACTGAATGATGCACGATGATGATATTATGTATGTAAGCACCATATTATAGTTACATGATCAACAATGATTTATTAAGTATGCAATACACATTATTACAATTGCAACACTACACATGACCCTGGCTACTTACGTTATTGTAACTCCATCACCTTTTGTTAGATACAAATCATAATGAGTATTCCATTTTGGATCCAATGTTGCTTTTACTGCATTTGTAGAATGTATCTGTGCACTGCCATCTACTGATATTTTGGCAAATGGATCTGGTAATCCTATAAAATTATAAAATTAATTTGCAAACGTTCAAAGATTAATCATTTACCTAAGATTTTGATAATTTCGACGTCTATTTAGGTGTTATAAACTCTTTTTTTCTTCACGCCAGTACATGATTGTAGCTTTTCGTAGCAAATATTTTTTATACTTTATAGTAATTCAAATAAGTTATCATAAGTGTCAAATCTAACTTACTGAATAAATCTCTCCGAACTAAGTTTCTTGCGCATAATACTGAAATAGAGAATATAGTGTTTGTAAAAAAATATCAAAATATGCACATTATGATTGGTACAACGTCAAGCTGCATCTCTTACTTGTTAGTCGAATTTTCTGAGCTCCATATTTACGATGTGATGATGGAGTAGACATTTTAAATATAAATAAGTCTGTTTCCCAAATTAGTAAAATTCAACCAACATTTCCATGTAGTTGATGTAAACTTTCACTGTTTTTGATTTCGACGATCCTGACCATCATCCACCATCTTTATTTATTCACTGCCAGAGACAAATATGTTCACTTTGTGAATTTTTGAATGAATGAATAAGTTGGCAACACTACTGCAGCATTAGTGTCAATACAGCAGTAGTGTGTGTGGTTTTATGTACCGCAGTCGTCGCGTAAAGTGAATTTTATTCTCCATTACTCACTTTACGCCGTGACGATGTAAAGTAAATTTATACTCAGCCTCTGCACTGTACTACAATCTTTTGGTATGCACCCCTAGTGCTTTTTTTTGAAGAAAAAAACGTTTAGTTAAATGGCAACAGCGTCGATTGCCAGAGTAGCAACAACAATGCTAGTGTCATGGAATGACAGCGTAAATGTAAATTCATACTTGGCCCTTTATTTTGCCCCGCCGTATTTTGTTCATCAAGAATACAAAAAGTAGTAAAGAGACCATTGAGATATATCTCAATGAAAGAGACCCAGAAAAATCATTTTATATGTAAGTAATTGACAGGATACAAATTGACATTAAAAAAAAAGAGATAATCGGTTTTTGTCGTTAATGATTTTCTTGTTTTGCTGTGATGATAAACTTTCACTTTTAGTGATGTTCGCTGTGCCGAAATGCCATTATGTCGATATTATTGATATTATTCTAGGATAACTTTTGGTCTAGTTTTTATAGATTTCCAACATGCCTAAAAATTAGAAATCATTGGGTTAAATCTTTAAGGCACGAAAACTGACCATCTTCGAAGGTTACCCAAAATATATTTAACCGGTAATCATGTGTGTGTGTGTGTCCTATGTATGTGTAGATGACTGATTGATAGACTTCAATAAGTCTCATCAAAGTATTAGTATTAGCCGATTGTTACTTTATTCCCATCAAAGTATTTTTGATTCACGTAGTATAAGTACTATTTTTAATCACAAGATATCTTTTATTTTTATTCAGAGGGCTAAGTACCTACCAGTTTTGCCCATGACTATTTATTTATATGTACCTATACTTAGGTCCCATTATCCAAAGTAATATACAATTATAATCTTAATCTTAATCTTAATACTTATATAAAATGCTAATGTTAGTACGTAAATACAGGGTTTTCTCCATGATCACCAACTCCAATCTGCTTCCCGTTGGGGTGGTAGATACCCCTCGGTCTCCTGGTGAAAGTAAGGGAGTTTGGTCGCGGTGGGTGCAATAGGGTGGTTGTGGGAGGCGAAAATCTTAAAAAATGTATATCTGTCTCTTTCTAACATATGACATTTTGAGTACTAAGTCTGTCTTTTTCTAACTTATGAGATGTTGAGTACTAAGTATAGAGTTCTAATTTTTTTTTAAATAATCTAGAAAAGTTTCAAGAATGATCTAGAAAGTTCCAAAACGTTATCAACTGCTAAAATCGATACAGCATGTCCTAGAAAGTTCCAAAATGAGCTCTACCGTTAAAATCGATATGAAATGTTCTAGAAAGTTCTAAAAACTTCTAGAATGATCTACAAACATTAAAAATGTGTGTAGCTGCCAAAATCGATATAGAATGTTCTAGAAAGTTCTACAAATTTCCGGAAAGATCTAGAAAGTTCCAAAATGAGCGCAATTGTTGAAATCGGTATAGAATGTTCTACAAATTTCTGGAATGATCTAGAAAGTTCCAAAATGAGCGCAACTGTTAACATCGATCTAGAATGTTCTAGAAGGTTCTAAAAATTTCAGGAATGATCTAGAAAGTTCCAAAACGTTATCAACTGCTAAAATCGATATAGAATGTTCTAGAAAGTTCTACAAATTTCTGGAATGGTCTAGAAAGTTCCAAAATGAGCTCTATTGTTAAAATCGACATGAAATGTTCTAGAAAGTTCTAAAAACTTCTAGAATTATCTACAAACATTAAAAATGTGTATAGCTGCTAAAATCGACATAGAATGTTTTTTTTTATTTTGGCACGACATGTGACCTCGACTGGTCTGATGGTAAACGCAGTGGAGGTCCATGAGCATTGACGACTAGAGAACCGCTCGCACGGTGGCTTCAGTCGTCACCACTATGCCGGCCTGAGAAAGTGCTTTTTCACGCTCCGCTTGAAGGATCCAAGGATTGGGAGAATACTTTCTAGAAAGTTCTACAAATTTCTGTTTCCACATTTACTAGAGTATTTCTTATTTTCAATTCGTTAATTAGTTAATCAATTTGATTTGATTAACTCTATAAAAACCGTATGTTTAATTGTCAAATAAGTCTCTCAATATCTAAGATAGAAATCTACAATATCTACTTTAAAAACGGATCCTTAAATATTTTTTATGCCATTCAACATGCGATATATTTTGACCCGAGCAACGCCGGGGGTTTCGTCGCTAGTATAATATATAATAATATAAATTGAAATCCTAATGTCAGTTACCTCTTACCTGTATGAACGAAATTAAATCACATAATAGCAATAGCATAAATAGATGAATATTGGTTGATAACTACACAAATATATAAAGGTAATGTAATTTGTTGCTTTGTAATGTACATTACAAAACGAGCTCAAAAGAAGTCAGCTACTCACCGTGACTCACGATGAGCTCGTTTCGTAATCGGCACCCTGATTTCCTCCGGCAGATTATGATTACTACTGACTATCCATATTTGTTTATTATTTATATTTGTTTTACAAACATCTATTATACATATAAATGTTAAAATCGAAAGTAGGTATATATTAAGAACACAGGTGTAATTATTGGAGCATTCCCTACCCTCCCTTTAGATTTCCAGATAATGAAATAACTGCAAATGACTTTAGACTGAATTCTTTTAATTTTTGATAATAATAATTGCATTAATAAATTTTGAAAAGTAATTACTATCCAAATACATAATAGAAAAATTTCTTATCTGACCCTGAAATAAAACTGCCCTAAATCCGAAAAAATGTCGCCTTATATCTCAAAATTACAAATTATTGAAGAATTACATACAATTAAAATCAAAACAATATAAATAGGCCAAACAGGTTACGTTATTCATAACAAGTTAAATACATCCGACTATCATTAGGACATTCACACCGAAGCTGGCGAGACGAAATAACGTTTACTATAGATGAAATTAATATATCGTTTTGAACTATCATAATAGCCTATTTACTGTGATAAGATAGCATTATCATGTTGCTGATGTATTTCATATTACTTAAAGCAATTAGTTTTTCGTTTGCAGAGATTGCAAGAACTAGTTCATCTGCAGTCATGACGCCTATTATAATAGTTCATGGTGGTGCGGGTGATATACCCCAAAGTCGGGTCCAAGGAAAGTTAGATGGGGTAAAGTTATCAGTGATGGCAGGGTACAGAATTTTGATTAAGGGAGGTACTGCCTTGGATGCAGTAGAAGCAGCTGTCGTGTCGATGGAAAATGATCCTAATTTTAATGCAGGTAGGTTTAATTAATATCCATTTTAATTTATATGATGCAAAGGAACTTGTAAATCTGCCATATTAGTGAACATTGAAGTTGTTGGTGATTAGATCATTTCTTCCGAGCACAGTGATTGGTCGTACAGAAAATAACCCCCACCACAGCACTAATAAAATTTGAGTACATAAGCGCTTCAGAAAGTTATGACACTAACGCAGGGAGTATGGTTTCGACTTGCTTCTCTGCCCGTTTTAACCATATGGAGGTTTAGAGGGCAATGTCTAAACCGCTTTCATTAAAAAAAACTAAATTGAGTGAAATACTGTAATGATGAATGGATAAATGAAAGGTTGTAGGGAATCTAATGAGGCGTATAAGAATTAATATTTTGGTAAGAAATAAAGAATTGCGTGCCTTTGCAAAATCAACCCTCAAGAGGGTTGGTTTCCATCATATAAGTTATTTATATATTTTCAGCATCTAAGCTTCTGTTTTGTTTTTTTAATCATTCCTAGGCTACGGCTCCGTATTAAATCTAGATGGTGAAGCGGAGATGGAAGCGAGTATAATGTGTGGTAAAAATCTAGATGTTGGTGCTGTTACCCTAATAAAGGAGTTTCCGAATCCAATTAGTATTGCACGTAGGGTGCTCACTGATTCACCTCATTCATTACTCGGAGGGGAAGGTGCTAAAAAGTTTGCTTTGGAAAAGGTTACGTTTTAATATTTAATTTATACTATTTAAATTCCTTATAATTATAAGGTCTTTATTATTTTTATTTATCTTTAAAAAATATCGAATAAATGTTCTTGTTTATATTAGGGATGGTAAATTAGAGCGGCCGTGGTCTAGTGGTGAGACGCGTCAAATCACGATCGATGAGACCCGTGTTCAAACCTTGCTAAATTCTGATTGGTACCAATGTAACTTTAATCGCTCAGTACCTATAGACACTATTAAAAAGTGGCAGGCAGACTGATGTTTCAACAACTTTAGAATGTAACACCGGTGAAGTGACCTTGTCGCGTTTCGGGAACAGCTTGAAAGTAACCAGGTATAACAAGAGGAATGTGCACTGTCAATCTAGATGGTACATGCTTGTCTCCTCAAGCCGGCACAGTGGAGCCGACTGCTGCCCGCACAGGTTTCTCTGTAGTAACAGTTGTTTCCATTCATGGACCGCACTCTAGCTTTACATCAGGCGAAGTGTTGTCAAGTCGATAAAAAAGGCAAATAGAAATCTTTTGATGTGTTTCTTTTTTTCAGAATTTTACACAAGTGCCGAATGAGTCTTTGATCACGCAACATGCCAAGGATAGTTTGGAAAGATTTCTTAAGCACGGTGAATTTGGTCGTACTGAAATTGGCGAAATTGATGCGGTAATTTACGCCGAGAGCTAAATATGAGTTTACTTTCCCGCTTTCACGGCGTAAAGTGAGATCTCTCCACCAATTGAGTAGCCGCACTCGTGTGAACTCACGATCGATGAGCCCCGTGTTCGAGCCTCGCTAAATTCGTACCGGTACCAATGTAACTTTGTAAATTTAAATGAGACGTTCCTAATTCCTATCGCTGGAGCAATTCACTTTACGCAGTGAAATCGTAAATATAAACTTATACTTGACCCTCTGAATAATATATACATATTTGTCTATTTTTTAATATTTAGTTATAAAAGAGTAATTTGTGATAGGGTGGAGTTGGAACTGTAGGTGCTGTAGCTATAGACAGTAATGGTCATATTGCTGTGGCGACCAGTACTGGGGGAATGAGTGGCAAAGCAGTAGGTAGAATTGGTGATACACCACAAATTGGTAGTGGTACTTATGCTGATGATAACGTTGGTGGTGTTTCTACAACTGGTAAGGATTTTTATATACATGAGAATCGATAGTGCCTAGTCTGATTTTATTTACGCATTCACCGCGTTCAATCAGACAATATTATTTTAACTGTCAAAGGATTCTATTGGAGAAGAAAACTCACTTTAAGCGGTGAATACGTTAAGAATAATTCACACCAAGGGTACTAAGCAATATTTTTTAAACTCCTCTCTGCAACAACAAAGACATTTAGCGCTGATTGTGAATTATTTAGGATATTTTTTGTTTTATAGCTCGGCATATGACAGCACATTCATCATATAATTAATATAAAATTTCAGGTCATGGGGAATCAATATTAAAGTACTGTTTAGCGCATAGTATTGTTAAATTAATGGAGAGCGGCGTTAAAGCAGACACTGCAACATATACAGCAGTTAATGGTATGTTTTAAAATGTATTATACTTTATAAGCATTAATTTATTGGCCAGAACTAAGAACTAAGAGTGGTAGTAGGCAGACGAGATGAGCCCAGTCTACCGTCCTAGGGTAGTATCACTACTTCAATGTAACGCCCGTAAAGCGACCATATCGCGTTTCGGGATTAGTTTTCCTCAAGTCGGCACAGCTGAGATTTACATCAAGCGGAGTGTTGTCATATGCCGAGCTTATAATATGTTTTCCCAATTGGATTTTTTATTTTTCAGCCATGACAAATCGTCTCAACAACACTGCCGGTGCTATTACTTTATCCAAAAACGGTGAAGTCGGCATTTATTTTTCATCTAAAAGAATGGCATGGGCTTATATGAATTCACCTAAAATAGTTTACGGAATTGAGAATGAACAAAAACTAGAGGAAGATGTGAAGGGAAAAATTTAAAAGTAGATGGAGGCCAAAAACACTTCATAAATGCTAATGAGAAGTGATAGAGAAATATATATGCAGCGGAGGATAAATACGATGGCAACAGATGCACGACATACGATGGGAGATGTGATACCTTATTGTATTGTATTATAAATATTCTTATAGATAAATTTGTCAGAAATATAATTAAACGTAACTACTGGGTGCCGATTACGAACCGAGCTCACCGTGAGTTACCTTGAGTAGCTGACTTCCTTCCGGCTCGCTTTATAATGTAATTGGAAGAGCCACGCTCAACAGGGAACACCCACCGGAACATTACAAAGCGAGCTCGAAGGAAGTCAACTACTCACCGTGACTCACGGTGAGCTCGGTTCGTAATCGGCACCCTGATTAGATTATTTAATTGTGTTTTATTTGCCTGAATTTTTTTTTTGTAATTACCTCTAAGCTGAGGTCTGAATTTCGAGGTGTAGGGCATCTTGATTATTTTGAGTAGGACGCTTGGTGGGATATGACAACATCGGGACCGTCGCGTTTCACTTTTTTTGTACGGACATGAGAAATGCGAACCTATCGGTGACGTAATAAACTAGAAACTATAAAACTAGTATGAAGGTTTACGCGATTCCGCATTCGCGTTATGTGATTTTTGACAGTTTGTATGCTCTCATCCGAGTATAGGCTTTATTTTCCACAAAGAAATTGGAATACAATAGAAGACATGTTGAAAATAACACAGAATATCTATAGTCTGCACTCTTTTAACTCACCAAATACTGAATACAAAATATTGAGACAAATATATACGTGACAAGATAGGCTAAAATTGAAGTGTCCAGTTTTGAGGCAAATGCATAGATTATAGACTATTGTATAGAAGTAAAATAGGGATGTAGTCAATACGTATATCGAGATGTAAATGCAAGCATTTATCGACTCTTCTATTTACTCTATGACCAATTTTTTAACACTTATTATTTATAAACTAGTTATTTAATTTGTAGCAGTTGTAGAAAGATGACATACCAATTTTAAAAAGTCTTATCAGCTATAATATCAGTGATAATTATAAAAACTGGACAGAAAAAAATACCTGTATAAAGGTCCAGCGGTAGACGTGGGCGGTGGACTCACGGTTGATGAGACCCGTGTTCAAATCTCACTAAAATTCGAACCGGTAGTGCCTAAGCACTATTCAAAGAGCGGTAGGCAGACTGACGGTGGTCCCATATTAGGCCGGTCTGCCGTCCTGGGATAACACTATCAGTTTAAAGTGTAACATAGTCGTATTTCGGGATCAGCTTGGAAGTTACCGGATGTAACGATAGCACTGCCAACCAAGATGGCGTACATTCGTCTCGCACTATAACTTAACATCAGGCGGAGTACTATCATACGTCAAGCTACTATAACCGGCATTGTCTACCTACGCATAACGTCAGAGGTATTTAGGTAGTCGTGAATAAAACTATTTCTCAATCAAAATCAGTATATTTAGAAAACTCTTGGATTGGTGGAACTTGATTGTTTAAAGCTGTTAGGAGCAAAATGCTACGAACAAAGTCTAGAGTGTTTTGTCCATATAAACTCTGATGATTTTTATCAAATTATTTCTTAACAATTCATCTCTCGAAAATCTAAGACAATAAAAATAATTATTAATAACAACAATAATATGTAATGTAAAACACCCATATGTAATAAAAAAAGAATAATTTAAAATATCGATATCCGTCTAGGACATGAAATAATATAAAAAAACAACACTAACATAACCTATAAAACGAATGTTTAATTTTTAAAATAAGACGGTTTTATTGATAACATATATTGCCTACAAATAAAATGTTGTATGAAAATAACTGCTCACCAAAAATTATACTAAATTAGAAGAGTTAATATCTTAGAAATATTCAAAAACTTTTTAAGAATATTTACCGGTGAAAACTCGTAAATTCCTCATTATTTTCTTTACGAGAGGTATGTGAACGGCAACCTAGTACTATACAAGCCATAACAATTCACAATATTTAAAATTAAAGAAATAACTTAAGAAATAAACAATAAAAAATACAAAATAACAAAACGACACAAACGTAAACAAATCCAAATGAAACCCGACTAAAAAAAGAAGTGTGTCGAACTGTGGATTTTAGAACAAAAATTCGAAGTTTTTTAAAGTAGTCGGTTAATCAAAAAATAATGACCAGAATGATGACCAACTACTACAAAAATGATGACACTTCAAGGAAAAAAAAGGCAACAAAGGCATTTCTATCTCTTTTTGTTGCATTTAATATCCTGGTAAGCTAAAAGAGCATAGAGTATCAGTTTTCTGCTGCTCTTTTGACGATGCTTCTATTATATTCCAATTTCTTTGATTTTCCACTAAAATAGTTTTGATGATTTTGAAACTATCGAGAACTATTTAATCGAATTCGTTCGGTCATCTGTTTTTGACATTATTGATGGGTTGTTTGACAGTTACATGACATTTCATTTGAGACATTTGCGGGGATTTGAATTTATTTTATTGCATGATAAAAATTAAATAGAACTGATGAAATACTGAAGTAATCGATACATTGAGTTAACTTGCGGCTTATTGAATATAATGTTAAAGAATAGTAATCTAAAGTTTAAGCCATCGGAATTGCAATATTTCAGTTGGTTATTTAACGTTTCACCTTGTTTCCCTGTGAATTCTGCTAAAATTAAAGTTATTACGGATCCTCGTGCGTTTTATGATAGACTGTGTGATCAGTTTCAAAATGCCAACAATAGAATATCAATGGCCAGTCTTTATATTGGAACTGGGGACATGGAGAAGAAACTGTTGCAGGTTACAAAGCAAAATATTTTGGATAATAAAAATTTAAAATTTAGCGTTTTATTAGATTATCAGAGAGGTACAAGAGGGGATGTCAATTCTAAGATGTTGTTGCAAGAGTTTGTTGATGAAATACCTGATCAGTGTAGTGTGTATATGTATCAGACACCTAAATTGCAAGGTGCATGGGCTCGTGTAGTTCCAGCTAGGTATAATGAATTAGTAGCTCTACAACATATGAAGTTATATATAGCTGATGATACCGTATTATTGAGCGGAGCTAATTGTTCTAATGATTATTTTCAACAACGTCAAGATAGATATGTTGAGATACAAGATGAAAATCTTGCTGACTTTTACTGTGAGCTTCTAGGTATGGTTTTTTTTGTATTTCTTCTTATCTGAGTAGTGAGTATCAATCAATTCATAACTATAATAGAATCGTGAAGTCTTAACTTTCCAGACCTTCATTAGTGTTTCCCTAGTCATGGAACAAAATTACAGACGAATTATATGTTAGATGTTGATTCAAGAGTGGCAACAAGTAATCATTGTTTCATCCATTACATCATACATCCATAGTTTGGATGATGGGACCTATAGAATAGTTATGGGTAAAACTGGTACTCAGTGCTTTGAATTAGTCTGACTATAACCAGATCTGTGGTGTGGCAGTATATGGTTTTAGAAACGCCTGTGAGAGGTTTACTCTTTAGTACAGCTTGTATCTATGTCTACCTATGTCTATATATGTCGGTACCTATTATAGTAGCTGGCATTCCAAGTAGATCACATTCTACATTTTGTTAAGCCAGAAGGTGGTTTTTTAGTCTAATTTATAATTATATTATACCATAGATAAATGTAAGCGAAAGTTGATACCAACTAGGATTGAGAGAGATTTGTAAGTGGGCCTTTGGTTTATTCATAATTTTAAATTAATGTTTTCAGGTATTGTAAATAGTTTTAGTAAAGAATGTTGTAAGAATGGTATGAAAAGTACAAATATACCAAAGGATGAGTTTATACAAAATATGAGACTTGAAATTGGTAGTTTTATAAACAAATGGAAAGAAAAACAGACTTTGATATCTAATGAAGGTAAGGAACTTCTTAAAAAAATATATTTGTATAGAGAAATATCTGTCTTCAGTAGTCGCCTCCACTATGCTGATTTGAGGAGACAAATGTTCATTGTCCAGGTTGTTTCAAGGAACAGTAGATTGGGCTAATAACCAACATCGGTCTATACAAGAGCATTGCTTGTTTTTCAGATTCAGACCTAAACACATGGATATTCCCATTAATACAAATGGGTGAATATAATATAAATCAAGATGAAGTTACAACGCAGAAATTAATAGAATCAGCCCCACAATTATCACAATTACGGCTGGCCACTGGTTATTTTAATTTAACAGAACAATATGCTAAAACTTTGTTAGACAAATCTAAAGCTAATATTACTTTATTAATGGCACATCCTAATGTTAGTATTTTTCATTTTATACTTTTGGGTAGATTGTAGATTCCATGTATGCTATTTTTCCACAATTAAGCTGGTATTTGTGCGTGAGGTGGTCTGCATTGCAACAGCCACCTGATATATTCCAGAAAGATCAGAAGACTTCACGTTCCTTTTGTCCTGCGTAAATTTGCTTTATGGTATTGCAGTCACAATTGCTTGTATGTTTTGCGGACCTCATTTTGCATTGCTTGTAAAATTGAACTGTTTCTTCACTCGATGTTTTTTATTTTGCTACAATAGCTTGTCATGTGACCGCGCTCCACCTGATGTTAAGCTAAAGTGTGGTTCTTGAATAGAGATGACTGCTGCCACAGATCAATGTCTACAGACACCGGTTGCCTCCACTATGTCAGCTTGAGAAGTCGAATATGTAACATGTAACAAGTAATTGCTAACATGTTAATAATTTAAGTACAATAAAAGGTGCAACAAGTTTGTTTATTTTTTAGGCTAATGGATTCTTAGGTGCCCCAGGTCCAGCAGGAGGAATACCACATGCATATTCCCTGATAGCGAGACAGTAGGTTACACATTTTATTATTACAGGAAGTATTAAACTGGAAACATATTATTGGAAAGAGAGGAATGTTCACTGGGAATCAGCTTGAATGTAGATGACAGTGAATATTCGTTTCTTTAAGCTCGCCTACTCCAATGACTACCCTTTCTGTGATAGCAGTTGTTTCTGTTCATGGACAGCACTATAGTTGTACATCGGGTGCAGTGTTGTCACATGCCGAGCTACAATAAAAAAATGTTTCAAGCTATATCACTAATAAACAGTGTTTCATCAACCTTAACGTAACACATGCTCTTTTTTTTCTAGATTTTGGCACAGAGTATCAAATTCTAGTCAATGTGGTAGAATAAAGTTACTTGAATATGAACGACCTCAATGGACATTCCATGCTAAAGGATTATGGTAATGAAAAGTTGCAACAATAAAATAATAAAGAATCGTAGGCAGAGTGATGATGGCTATTAACCAATATTCGTCTCCTCAAGTTGGCATAAGGTAGAGGACTGCTGCCTACAGATATTTCTCTGTGGTAGCAGTTGTTTGGTCCCGTAAACCACACTCAGGAAGGCAGAGTGTGGTTGCATTCAGGACAGACATGGCGGTAGTACTTGATCGGTTCCTATTAGAAAGGAGAATGCCCATTTTTGGGCCCACTTGATACCTAGTAGTATGGTAACAAAACAATATTCTAAAACAATAACATGTCAACACATCGATTACCATAGACAGTGTTTAATTACATAAAAAACAGATATCTTCAATTATTAAAGCATTAAAAATAATAATAACCTCAAATATTGCATCAGAAAACATGTAATTACTCAATAACCCGGGTGAAAAAATTAAAACTGATTGGTAATAAGGAAGTAGATTTATTTTTTCTACAAAATTAACTAAAAATTTAACTCGGGGGAAAAAAAATTGTGGGCCCATTTTTCTTAGGCGAATGGGCATTCTCCTTTACAATACAAATCTTTTTTAGGTATTATCCATCAGGCAGTCAATTACCATGGGGCACTGTTATAGGTTCAGCTAATCTCGGTGAAAGATCTGTACGTAGAGATTTAGAAGCCCAGGCAGCCATATTTACTGTCTCACCAGATTTACAGGTAAATCCAAAACAATCAATTATTGATTTTTGTGCTATAGAAGAATACGTACTCGTAGCTCGTATTAACAATTTGATTGGCCGAAAGCTTCTTTAGTACAACGTCATATGAGTGTTGACACAAAGCATTCGGAAATACTTTTTCATTTCTATCAAGTGTGGTCGTTGAGAAGTAAATACTCAGCGCATGCATGAGAAGAGATTAATGTAGGCAAACTTGAGATCAAAGTATAAAAGATAATAAACACAACATTATTGATCTTAGGATGTGGTATGCAAAATTATGTGAGAAATATATTTATAAAGTTTGACATACAAACATATTATAGCAGTCCTAATATTACTTTCTTTATTGTTATAGCAAGAACTTCATCATGAATGTGTGGAGTTACACAAATATTCTACAGAATGCTCTGATAACTTATTAGAAAGAAAAATTCCATTATGGATTCATGCTACGGTCAGTTTGTTCCGGACATTCTTCTAGTGACATTCTATCACAAATAACGTAATATCCGTGCTACACATTGTGAACAGTTTAATTAAAGTGTATCAATTGAGGCCAGAAGATGAAAGTGAGTTTTGGCGGTCACCTTGAGACATCAGGTTATCTGTCTTGAAATATTTTCCTAAACTTGTGTTTCTTCGAGTGTTAATGTGTAATAATAGTCGATTATTAACCATTAAGTGTTCGTGAACATGCGTGAGTGTGGGCAAACAATTCAAAAGAAGACTTCCGTAGGAAGTTTCAGTAAAGATTCTACTTCTTTACTGGAGCAATTTTTGACTATTTAGTGTGATATGAATGACTCGTGATGCACAATATTATTAACTTGATGCAAAAATATTTACTTTGACACTGGCAAATTGTTATAATGCCATAAAAAAGTGAGACCTCTTCACCAATAGGATAGCTTCATTTGTAATTTTTTAACTTCTGCGCCAAATTTGTTTGTTCGAGGAAGAGTTCTCACTTAACGCCGTGACAGCGTAAATGTAAACTTACTTGGACTTCTGTTGTGGCAGTAGGTGTGCATGAAAATGACGAATACGTTACGCTTGCTCGTCAATGAGGCTTATAGAGCTTTTTAATATCTTCGTAGTATTATATATTTTTATTAAGAAATCTTTCTCCACCATATTGGTCAGCAAATAATGAAACAAAATGAGTAATTTTAAAATTTTCATTTAATTGCGGTCTTATTAATTTTCAACCAAACAATAATCGTCATAATTATAATAATTTCAAATATTCACACTTAAAAGGTAATTTTAAAAATAAATTAAATCGTGAAACACACTTCACTAATTTTTTTTACAATATTATAAACTCAGTCGTGACAATTACTTCTGATATAAATATTACAATAATATACAATAATAGGAATCAATTATTTTATTATCTATTTAAAAAGAAATACACTAATGAGCAGTTTAATAATATTTTCAACTACGTAGAGTTGCCAGAAAAAAATTGTTTAATTTTTTTAACAGCAATTTGAGCAAACATTTTTTTTTTTGCAATGAAAATGAAAATTTGGGGCATTACTTGTAGTTTATTATTATTATATCAGAAAAAAATATGTTACTCTAATCTTTGGTGTGTGGAGAATCCACTCAAACATTCCAAACAAAATTATTTTTCATTAATTTGCTAACTAAAGGGACGACTATATTTTGCATTTTATTTTCCAATTTTATATATATAAAAAATAAATATTGTAATGGTCAAAGAATGGTATTGAAGATTACACAAAAATAATGTTTATTCTTCATTTAGTTTCGTTTTTTAATAATTTTCTTGTAAATTATACCTCTGATAGTATACTGACACGCGTAGCCATCTTCAATAACATTATTTGACCCAAATAACATTGAATTTTTATTTTGTTACACATTTTATGAATTTCCAATAATAATTTTACAATAATTAAATTTCGAGTTGGACATAAGAGGACGTTCGTTGTTTTAGTCTCAATTTTCCTAAAAAAATATGGACGCAGATCGTATGAACATAGTTTACCTTCATTAAACATTACTTAACTAAACAAAAGAGGAGACAATCATTAAAATAACTTATTACAAGTTGCAACATAACAAACTCTCAATAATTTAAAAAAAAACACTATTGTTTTATCAAGACCCGGATTTGTCCATAAATATTTAAAATGGGTTCTGAGAAATCCGGGGCTCGCTTGTTTAGTCAGTCTGTCGCGTCATACAAACTTTCAGTATTTAAATAGTATAGATTTAGCTAAAAAAATACTAGTAATCTCCTCTCTTAAAATAAAAATTATGCTTTACTTAACAGAATCACACTAAGGTAAATTGACTAGGCGTGTTGTGATGTGTAAAGCATCCCATACACGTTACACCAAAATAGCTTGGAATTTCGAGCGCTTTGAACGTGTTTTAGTGTATCGTGTATGGGCGCTTAAGACATAATCTTCAACTAATTTGTTCACAATTTATTTGTTCAATATTATAGTACAAAATTAAAGAAATAAATTGCAACAATTGGTCCATAACATAGTCAAGTTTAAAATACTACTATTTATACAAGGTTATTTTAAACTTGACAATCTTTAATACATTATTGTCAACTTGATAGCTGTTGTGACAATACTATTTTTAAAATAATGTTATGGCTCGGACTTTGTTTTTAATACGGCGGATGAACTGGCATAATAAAAGATTATTATATTATTAGCTCTTGAAAACAAAATAAAACTTCTAATTGAGCATTTTAAAAACCTAAAAATTTCAATCCGCCGAATTAAAAACTGGTTTTTCGAATTGCAATTAAACTTAAGTATTATATATTTATGCTACCTAGAAAAGAGATAGGCAGTGGCTTCGAATTACGAAGGAACATTTCAGGAAAATAATTTACTATTTTTACTTAAGTCATTATTACGTTTCGAGATACCGGGCTTAAAAATTTCAGACTCTTTTTTACGATTAGTTAAATTCAGCCATATTTTATTTATAGATTATATAGACTAGAAAGAGCTGTTTTAATATTTATTTAAATCATTCTGGGTTTAGGATACGGGTATTTAAAAACTAATCGCCAAGAGTCAAAAAAATAAATTAAGAGTGATTGAATCAGAACCCAGCTGCAATAGGAGGTGGATCAGGTGGCATATAATGCAGCTCGTCTCCTGGAGCACTAAACAGGTTATAAAGTACAGCGAACAGCGTACACGCGGCATACGCGCCGAGTGCAGCCCACCATAGTAACCTTTCCCATAGTCGTTGTTGTGCATGCTTCAACACTAACAGGCCTATTGTGAGACCGGCTAATGCACCAGCTACGTGAGCGGCGTATGATACTGGAGGCGCCTCCTATAAAGAAAATAAATATCTAAAGTCTAAACATACTGTTTCCTTTCCCTAACTTTGACATTGGCAAATTATTATAATGCCATGAAAGAAAAAAAAACATCTAAACAAACATTGGCCACCATGACTTATGTATAATTTTCTTCTACATTACTTTACTATAACGATTACAGGAGCCTAAGAATTATTACGTCACAAAAAAAATAAAAATTAAACACACCTTCGTATATCTAGCGTGTACTGCAAAACCGACATCACACGACGCAACAGCCAACGCAGCAACAAGTCTCACAGCACCATACTTCATAGCGTGGAAATTCAGCAATGCATTTGCTAAATGTGCTGCCAATAATGCGTAAACACCACCAGAAGCACCCGCGAGACACACATCTGGATCCAGAACTGATGCCGCTAAAGATCCCCCTAAAACACCAGCTAGATAGACCGCACCACAACGGATCCCACCGTGTACCATTTCTAAGGGTAAACCTACCTGTAATGAAAATAATACTATTAGAATTTTCAAAAAATAAATTTCTCTCCTTAAGCCGACATAGCGGAGGCGACTGCTGTCAAGCAGACAAGTTTTTATGATAACAGTTGTTCATCAAGCGATGTGTCGAGCTACTATATGAAAATAACATTTTTATAGTAGGCGCGCTACCTGAGAGCGCCCTGCGCAGTAGTACATGAGCCGGGAGATCCCCTCCAAAGTTTAAAAACTTTAGCCAGGGACGCAAAGATGTCGTCAACTTGATAATCAAGACCAGCTGTTCTCTTGGAAAAATCGTAGACTATGCCAATGTCATCTCCATAAAAAAAACTTAAAATAGCCAATAAATAAAAATATGTACTTACAGCAAGTTGTACTAGTAAATTGAAGGCCAAATGTAGCCAGCCTGCATGTACAACACTATATGTAAGAAATCTCCATAATTCTTTTCTTCTGTCTGGTCTGTACACTAATGGTGAGTCTACAGGTACCGGCCCAGCAGCCGCTGCGACACCACCAGCACCCCAGGCGTACCATGTAAATACTCCTAACTGAAAAACAAAATAACAGATTATTAGGTAAAACTATAAAACAGACCTAGTATGAATTTCAAATTCGAAAGGCGATACGTAACTATGACGTCTGAGTTTACGTTTTTTGTATGAAGAACACTAGGCCAAGTGTCAGTTTTAATTTACGGACTCACCGCGCAGTACGGACTCCCGTAAATAGAACCGCTATTATATTTAAAATTTCTTTACGTTGATTCTCAAAATAACATTGTCTGATTGGCAGAAAAATCACTTTACTCGGTGAGTGCGTAAATTAAAATCTACACTTGGCCTACGGGAATATAGGAAATGTAATAAAAAATGTAGCGTTATGGTACGCAATATGCATAGGGAGGATGAAAGCGTGATTGTGTGAGAGTAAAAGATCACGATGGAAGGAGAACAATAATGGAAGGAAAAGGCTGATCAATCACGGCGACGATCACGTTTTTCTCAGTTTACAACCTACCTGAACACGTAACGCTTATTTTGCCACAAAAAGTAAGCCGAAGCTTAATTTGAATTCTAATAGTTAAAATTCATAATTATGTAATATTGTAATATTCCTCAAAATAAAACTCGTTTGATTCTTATAATAGTTACACAATACTATGTAATCTTGCTATATTAATTACCAAATGAAAACTAAATAAATAAACAATTAATTTCTAATATTTTCTTTAATACCTTAGCTTAGCGGAAGGACAATTTATTTGAGACATTATTAAAGATATCAAGGAATATTCCAAAAGAGGTAAGCACTAAAGCACACCTTAGAAAGAAAATTATTTATGTAAATAATAAAAACAGTTAAACGCTACCTATTTAGTAGTATTTAGACTACGTTCATAAAATACATTATCGTATTTGACCAAAGTTTATAGACAAGTCGCCACGGAAGTGTTCGCTCGAGCCCGTGAAATATTTTCTTTTGAATTTTAAATACAAAATTATTTTTTACAGTAACATAGTGAAATAAATAAATACTAATGTGAGAGTAATTTTAAAAAATACGAGAAACAAATAATTAAATAAAAAACACGGTCATAGTGAACAATAATGTAAGTTCACATGATCGGTAGACAACAAAATGCTTTAAAATGGAGTACGATACTACAAGAAGGCGTAGATAGTAACAAAATAGCGTTCAAAAAATAAGTAATGCCTGTATGTGAATGTATGTATTAGATATGACAAAAAGGTCGGATTTGCGTTTTTCTAAATCGACACAAGACTGCATAATTGAGGATAGCGTATCTTTTTGTGGATACTTGGACATAACAGTGAAACAAACAATATAGAGGTTTTTGAACATGTATTTGACGCCTATTTAAATCAGCGCTTGGGGCACTCACCCCGACTTGCCCCTAAGATCCGGGCCTGATGACAACTCAAAGTTTGCAATGTGTGAATCAGCGCGCGTTTCACTTATTCGACATGAATGAGGTAATATTAGTTGATACGTTTGTAGAAATAGTTCGCACCATAGAAAATGTCCTTTATGAGTCTGAGATGACGCAGAATGTTTTCGCCTACCACAAACTGATATAATTTTAATAAAAGTTTATTAATTTATTAGTATGACAAATTACCTCAAGTAATGTGACACAAATGATAAATAACGGGGGTGGGCAGCAGGTGTACCGCTCTGCATAGTATTTGCGTTCCCGCTCCTCCGGAAGTACCTCCATTGCAACGATGTGCACCATCCTGAAATTGATAAATTAGTTTATTTGCTATTTAATACTGGTTTCGCCACACGGTTTATGAGAATTCAGTATTTCAATATAAATTTAGACTCAAATGTCGAGAGATATACATTTAGCATTTCCCTCAACCCTATCCATAAAAAACGAGAGATGCAGTCAAAATTACTTTATAACGATAATTTAGTCGCGACATCAACTTTATCAACCCTATTTAATCGATTTTAATGATTGACACAAACAACTAAATTAAATTAAACAAGGAGAAAGCAAAGCTCTTTTTTAATTTGTCCAGATATTTATAGGGAATTAATCAAATATTCATGAAAATTTGTGAACATTAGGTAGTAATATTTTAGATTAGACCTAAATATCGATCTAAATATATTAAACCATCCCAAATATCATTAAAACCCATCTAAGTTTAAGAGTTGAAACATGTTTTGTTATTGCCTTTGTATGGGAATTTGAAACCAGACTAGTTGCTTGATTATTCTTAATTATAAATAGTCTAATTAATTATTATTACTTTAAAAGCACTTAATAAATTAAAATGTAACGAAACCTGGAATAGTTTTTCAATTTTAACAATTGTATTCATTTCCCGAGAAATTACATTTCGCGTTTCGAGTAATTTGTAATGAGATGAAACAATTTTGATACTTTAACTAATAATTTTAGTGTTAAATTTCACATTTTAATTTTGTATTGAAAAAAATTCACGAATAATTTCACTTCAGAAAAGCTTTTACAGTTTGTTTACAGTCATAGTGACGTATTAATATTTATTTTTCTTTGTGGCATAGACTTACTGCGCTCTTATATATTATTTATATCTCACCTGGCAAAAAAGGTAGGGTCTTCTAATAACAAATGGAAGTCGTTTTCGGAGCTGACCTCTCGGTCTCTGTGATGAACTGCACATCTATAGCTACGCGTACGTTTGCCACTCATCTGTAATAAAATAAATATAGATTGTCAACATTTACAACTAGTTTAAGGATGGACGGCAAATTTCGGGATCAAGTTGACGTACTTTAATATGTATTAATTTAATCCTTTTCACATTCCCTCTACATCATTAATGCTGTGTTTCCCCCATACAGTCACAGTCGGTTAATTTCCCGTTGCGTTATTACAGTTAAGCATGCATTTGAAACAAAATTGTATAAAACGTGATATTTTTTATGATTAACTAATTCTCTAAACAAGTAGTGTACCTATGTTAATTTTTATAATTAAATGAAAATACTAATCGTTATATAGCTATGAAACTTGAAAAATTCGCATCGTGTTCTTAGATTATGATAATGCTCATGTCACAAGCAAATGATGACTCTACTATAAGTTGCAGACATATTTTATTTTACAAAGTGTACCTTTAAAGTTTCTAGAAACGATTGAAATGTATTGTTAATAGTGTTAGGGTAGATTTGTGTCGCGTGGTGCGGCGCCTGGCTCCGGGCCAGCTATCGACCCTATGCCGCGAGTGTGCTTGACCGAGCCACTATTCGCGACGCGCCGCAATGCCGCCCTTGACTGAGACACCATTTAAAAAGGTATATCCCATGAACATGAAGGTCAATTAAAAGTTATTTGCATTTACAATTAATAAATAAAAAAAGTAAATAAACCGTATAGCAGTTAAAATTGTAAACGTTTTCTTATTGGTTTCTATTATGAATGAGCAATTGGTTTTCGTGTGTAGGAACAATATCATAGAGCGTGGTGGTCAGGAGTTATGGCAGCTTGTGGGTGGTGTTAGGCGCGGTGAACGACAGTAAACCGACCGAGAGCCACATTGTCTCCGCAGTCGTTCAACTCGGTTTCCCACGCTGGGATTCCATATGATGCAGCGTCCATTGCCAACATATTGCGGATCTAAATAGCCTAGACGCTCCCCAGACGATGTTAAAATTAAATATGTCTGAGATTTGCATGACTACAGCTGTTATTTTGAAATATTTGTCTTTAACAAACGACCTTTGTATTTCCAGCTTCCACGACATTTTATTTTACATTATGTGAAATGCCTATATTTGCATCATTCTAATTGGTACAAGATTTTAATTTATAATTTTATATGTGATGGAATTATTTATTTAGGTAGATTTTTAAAATTTTATTACGATCTTGTAATTTTAAAACTTATGTATAAAATTGGCACAGTGATTTTGTTGTTGCGGCGGTGGACGGTGGCATGGAAGCTGCAGACAGACGGCACGGGGCTATAGACTCGAGCGGGCACAAACGGGCGCCAGTGGGCGCGGTGTCCGCGTGGGTGCCGCGTGACTCACGCCGACATCCGACACGTCCGATCCGTATCCGGAACCACTAACTAGGCGCTATTGCCGACTTAAACAAGCTGAGTTAAAGCCTACGCGATACGTCGTTCATTTCAATAACCCACCTTACCGTTAATGATTTATGGTGAGTTCTGTGTGTGTGTAAAGAGGTACGCTCGTTATTGTTTATTCTTAAATAGTTTGTAGCATATACTTATTATGTTATATTTAATAGATATATTTGTTAAATTACTATCTAATTACATTCGAAAGCTGTATTTTCTAAACCTAACTATAGTTTCTAATTAACCTGGAAAATTAATAACCGGTAGTGAAGATTTAACGTGTAAGGTAGACAATTAAACGGAACATTCTTCAGCAGATACAATCTGAGTGCTTCAACTCCCCGCAACTTGATGCTTTCGCTATAAAAATAATGACTTCTTTAAGTGAATCCGCTCCACTCGACGGGGGGCTTTATCTAAATCTCGCATATTAATGTTAGATTTAGTGTGGCGGAGTGATGTGGCCAGCACGCGAGCGCTGGGAGTATTCCCACGCGCCCACCTCCGCACTATTATGTTCTAATCTCTCTTCTTTCCTTTATTACGATGCCGTGAAAGCGTTTCGCGAACGGGAACCAGACAAAACTTTAAACCTCTCATTAAATTTAACAGTGATGTATTTACGAAGCCATACATCGATTTTAGAAACTTTACTTGCCCTCTTTTAAACCTATAGCTATAGATCTATTATGACAAAATATAAACCTTGTAGCGACTGGCACGGGGTTCGTGTCGGTCACCAAGCTTCCCTTTCGGGATTTCCGGTTTCAATACACCACAGTGTGGTGAAATGTAGAGCTTTTATACCTATTTGAAAAAATAAATCGATTGGTTTTTATGAATTGCAAGGAAGATCCAGTTGTTGACTCATTCATTCATTGGACAAGGACATTGAGATTTCGACAAGTAGGTATTTATAATCAGTAGGTATGTATTTCAGAGCGAGACGAGTCTAGACAAGTTCGATGGACACAATGTTGTAATAATGGATATTAGTATTCATGAACAAACAAATATTGAAGTGGTCAATAAAGTTAATTATTGAGATTGAGAGGAAAAAATATATAGGTATAATGCATATTGCAAAACAATAAAAAGAACAACGTCAAGTCGATACAATCGCAAGAAATGCCATCGAAAATGACGAGGGATTTAAACATAATAAATCATTTAGTGTCAGATTTCGAATGTAGGGGATTCATTAAAAACTGAAAAGCTAATCTCTAATATAGGCCGAGTTAGAAATAGTGTTTGTAGATGTAATTATTACTATGTAGTATTAGATCGCGTGTGGGAATTCATTTAGCCGGTATCCTTGCATAGGTGTTGCACAATTTTTCTAGCTCACATATGAACTATTGATTCCGTAATGTTAATTTGATTACAATAGGCCTTGATTTTCGAAGGTAGTTTATATTAGGCGTAAGTCCTGTGCGTGATCGGTTTGAAATGAAAATATTATGTTTTCATGTTTATTAGAGCGTTTATAATTAAAGTATTACAAGTCGCAATTAAAAGATCTCAGTTAGAGTGAAGAGGGCTTTAATTAGTGGGATTTGTAAGAGTCGTGGCTATTTCTTTTGTCATGAAGAGTGTAGCGGTTGATCTACATAAAAAATAGAGCATAAATCACGCCTCAGTTTCCCAGGCGATTACGCACGCTCGTGATTCCGGCACAGGTGAAGAGAATTCGTCAATACAGTGGCGTACAGCACTAATACCATGACCGCGACTGTGGCGAGCTACCGGCACGATATTGACTACGAAGTTCAATCGATTTATAGGAACTAATTTCTCCGACTTTACTATCGATTACAATGCTTTATAACGTTACTGTAATTTTAAAAGAGTTGATCGGAGTTTACGGTTTAATTGTACCGAATCATGTTCATAATAAGGTTTCGAAATATAAATATGTATTTTACACGTAAATTTAAATTTATCACAATATTGGTTAGAACACTATTAATGCATTATAAATAAATTAATAAATTACCTTTTTTTTAAATATCAAGACTTTTAGGTCAAAATTTAAAAGTTGAAGAGGTAGGTATAGGTAGATGCGGAAGGTTAGCTAAACTTTGAATATAGGAAGAAACAAAATAATATCATTTTATATTAATTATTATTTGAGTTAAAAATTATTTAGACAAAGAATCGACTCTCTTATTATTTATTACAATTTACATTCAACTATTGTTTTAGCAGATGTTTCATTTCAGACATTTATAAGTAATTTTTCACGCAATCTTTGTAAGATAAATATTAATTTAATAAGTCACTAATAAACTAATAAAATAATGTACAATCAAAAATATTTTGTGGTAAACTTACCCATTATTATCGTAATGTTTGAAAACGTCAAAAAATTCGTTAACCCTATTTCACTATAATTATCACTTAATATTTACAAAACTTATAAATTTGAGGTAGCAAATTACTAGATCCTATATTTATTAATGTTTTTCAATTCACATACTAAACTGTTATAAATAAAAATACGTGATCGATCAGCTGTTGCTTGTCGTAGGAATTGACACAACCTCCCCCGTCGAACTCTCGCGGCTAACTGACGGGACGGATGCGTTCGTTTTCAAATATTAATTTGTGCGCGAAGCTCCCGTGATCCGGGAGATCAAGATCAAGGAAGGACCAACCTTTTTTCGGGATTGGTAGATGTGGTAGTGGGTGGGTGCTTCAGTGCAATCCTATTATATTACATCTGATATTATTTCTAAAAGGGATTACTTTAATAATTTATTTTATTAACGTAAGTCATCTTAGACCTAAACTCATTTATTGGTAATACTGGAAATACCGAAGTTTTGTGGTTTTATAAACATTGGGTTTAGTCATTCTTTATTTAGAGATGAAATAGTAAATGCAGGTGTAATCGTGCTAATTTATGAAATAATTTACATGCAGAAAATTTGAATATTATAAGTATTTCGTAGTATTCTATTAAATATTATGATTACATCCATAGCTGTTACGTTTTAGAACAATAAAATTGTTAATATCTATGTTCACAGATGTTTAGAATTACTATAGAAAAATCCAATTATCTTAATATCTTGAAAAAGTTTACAAAAGATTGTGTTTTAACACTTTTAACATCTGCAATGCAGATGCATACGTACTTACCTGACTGCATAATTAGATTTTCATTTATTTAATCTGTTACAGATGTTTTACAATTGTTTTCTTTATCTTTGGTTCTGTGTTATTTGTTACCCTTTTCAGGTGTGAATTTATTATAGTTTTATTTTTCTATGTAATTTTTTTGGAACAATAAACTTCGAAAAGTACTTTAATAAATTGCGTGGTGTGTGTTAGATTTTATTTTGTTAGAAAATTTTTGGACTTTATTTAGTTAACGACGTTGACGACAATAATTTTTGACTATGCTGTAAAATAAGAAGACTTAAATCAGACAAAAGAACAGTTGTGCTCAAAAAACGTATGTTTCGCGAAGGCTGTACCGACGGGGTTCCACACGTGGCAATTAGCAGTGACCGGGCAGGTGGTCGCCAGGGGGTGCTCTAATTTGAACAATATTTATTCGCAATATGGTGCTGATATAAATCGGCAGCTATTATGGGCGTCATTTGGCGAGGCGGCTCGGGTAATGCGCTTTCGACGGACGGACTATCATTAAGTATTTTTTGTTCTAATAGTGACGTCTGAAAAGTTGTCGGCTTATCGTGCGACTCCGTCTTCTGTGAAGTGATTACATTTCAACGGTGAGGGCTAGGCAGAAATTATAATTTAATCAATATTGTACAATTGTTGCATAATATATTATAGTCTTAAGATTTTTTTGTTTTGGCATATTAAATGAAATGTTGTATTTATTATGTTAAAAAAAATTAATAATTAAAAATACGAAGTAAGGATTTTTTCTGTTTAATTTTCTTCATAATTTAATTATTATAATTTATTGTTTTTTTTTTAACTTTTGGCATATAATAATCCTAAAATACATTAAAATCAGTCGCTCTCGAAGAAAGAATTGCCTAAAATATTCGTGTATTTGATATTGTATTCGTATATATGATAGAAATAAATCTAATACATTCGAATTAGGGCCTTATACTGCTGAAATACAGAAGATAATATTTTCAGGGTGAGCTTGAGGTGAGATTTTGTTTAATACTCTCGTCCATATTATAGAGTACCTCAGATATAAATTGAATAAATATTATATTATTTTCTCTACGAATAATTGTTATTGCTTATTGGATTTATGGGTCATGGGATAATAATAACAAATTTTTATAATAATGAAGGTTGTCTAAAATGAAATAATCGTTATAATACATTAAAAGAGTATGTATGTTAACGAGCGGACCATATGGTATGATATCGCGGTTTGCATCGATGATAAAAATTAGTTAATCCGTACAAAAACAGCAAGTCATCCCGGCTGTTGCTGCATTTATCCTGGTATCTTTTCCCCCTAATGCAATAATAAGTAAAAAAAACAAAATTTTGTTATGCCTACTTATATTTTTAGGTGTTTTTGTGTCCACGGACTCTACGCGGCTTCGTTTCGTAGATATGAATATTATACTTAGATGAAAACAAATCGATATTTTGTAATAATAATAAATTAAATTCAGGGTACTTATTAAGTACTTAATATCATCGATGTATAGTACAACGAGATGTGCAATAACGCTCACTATGTGACGCGAAAGAAAAGATGACCACAGTCACCTTCAGGTTCTCTGTCAGTTAGTACTTCACTTGACGGCAACATTGTCAAACGCTTTTATCATGTCAAATGTATGAAGTTTGCACCTCTATGCTTAATATTGTAAATGTTAATTATGTATTTTTTTATTACATCAAAACCAGCTGATTTTTTTGAAAAAGAAAAAACAAACGTTCTTCTTTATAACGCGGTAAATATTGAAAGAGATCACTTACCACCGTAGAAGTTCTTAACCATCATCCAGGACGCTCTCTCGTAATTTGGACAAATCGATTTAGATCGGCGTTCTTTTATCCGATGATTTAGTAGCAATAACAAATTGGGCCTTTAAACATACCCTATTCTTGTATCAGTTACGATACACTTTAAACAAATTTTAAATTGATCTTCACACTTCAGAATCTACTCAGCAAAAGCAAAAGTCTTAAGTTTAAATCGAAATTACATTTTTGCTTTTTATTTTAATATTTATTCAATTTCTAATATTTTTACAATTTTACATTAGCAAATTGCCTATAAGTCCCGGGTTCATTTTTGGTCGAAACAAAGATCTATTTATTTGTCATTAGTTTTGTATACTTACATATTATTATTTGTAATATTCTTATCTTAATACCAATAAGTAGTTTAGGGTAGGTATCTTTTGAACAATACTTATGTTAAGTAACATTCGAGTATTACTACAAAAAAAATTGAATTATTTTTTTCTAAAATTCACGAACCGAGAATAAGTAAGTAATACGTATCGGTGATCGATCCTACATCAATACGTTCACGTAATGTGGACGTTCAAGCGGTCAGCAATTACAAGGACTTAAAAGTAAACGACCGCCAATTTCGTCCAGTTAGTTCGGCGGCCTGTTATTAAGGGTTACAATATATTATTCAAGTAGTTTCATTATTATATGCTTATGTAGATTTTGGTATATATTTTCTGATATTATTATATCTATATATAATATTATATCACGAAAATTAATAGGGCCGCTAACAATTAATTGTAAAAAACAATAATCAATAAAAGATTCTTACAACAAATTATTTATTATTTTTCCTTATGTTTTGTGCAGGCATTGTTTTAATTAAATTTAAAAAATTATGCGATTTACTATCGCGTTTATAGCACCAACACGCGACCATTATGGCTGCAAAACTAACGAAAGTAAGCAGTATAAAATATTTTAGTTAGCATATTCTCAAAAAACTATAAACATATGCAAAAACTATCCCAGTTCCAACATATTTAGCTGTTTGTGCAAACAAATCTCTGAGTTTATCTATCCGGAAGTCAATCCATACTGAACTAAACGGTTTCCACTTGAAACTTAAGTGGTAGAAGTAATATCAGTGTTAGGAAGTCAACACCAACACAACTAAGATTGTTTAACACATGTTGAAGCAAATAGTTATCATAGACAAAAAAAACTTTAACGCAGCTGTAAAGAAGGATGGATCTAGTTCAAAGTAAGTCGATGAGTAAAGCTCATCTATCTAGGAAAGCTTTTCTATGAAAGTTTCAAAACTGAAAGATGCAGCTATAAGTAATAAATCGGGCTATTTTCAGGTAACAAATACCCAATGGGCAAGGTCTTCAAAAAAGAACCTATATTAAATCGAAAACCTTTTCGATTTATATCTCTTCAATTAGATTTTATTTTTTGATTCCCATCTGAAAAAAACTTTAAAATCGCGAAGATATTTGAAAAACTGTAATGACCGGCGATCGACCTTTTTCGGATGGATCATAGACATTGGTGTAGAAGAAGATGTGGTGTTACCTATGGTTGTTACCTAACAAATTTGCCAATATGTTTTCTTTGTGTTTCCTTACGATAACAGTATTTAATACAAATAACAGCTGCATAATATATGTATAATATATTTGTATATTGTACAAATAGATTTTATATGTTATACTATACCTAATGTCAGTATATGAACACCTTCATAGTGTTTCATATAACACATAATGTATTGTGAACAGAATATTACTGAAAAAAAAAAACAATTAATATAGGTGACTGTGCCGGTCATTTAATGCTTTCTTAATTATAAGCCGATCTGCAATTCGTGACATAACAGGTAATTTAAGATGAAAGCGTCTTCATATGAGTTTTCGTTTATGTCACATAGTATAGTGGTAATATATGTATGTAAGATAACCAGATTAATAATTATAAAATAATTAATGAATTAAAGTGGGAAACTTAGTTATGGTTCCGCAGGTTACCTATTTTGTCGTAGACAATTCGTAGCAAAAGGGAAAGTTCGTCTAGACTAGCGTACTCTAGCGTTACAATGTAATATTTATCACTTATCAGTATATTTTGTTTTATTTTATGTTTAATGTTTAAATAGCCTGACCAAATGATGCGTGTTCGATGTAGTAGTACTTTTTATATTAGATATTGTGATCACTTTTAACACGAAAATGTAAGCTCCTTTGTTAGGTTAGGTTCTAAATAAATAGGTAGTATTTAGGTTATTAGCAAATATAAATAATAGTAGTTGAGTTTGTAGAGACGTGGGCTCATCATAATTGACAAATCCCGTTCAAATTTTTTATAATAGCTTCTTATACTCTTACGTATCAGCCAAGTTCATGGGAGCACCAGATACGTCCCCGTTTATTTACAGCCAATTATGGATGTAAACTTAATAGTAAACCGATTACCAAGCGGCCGATTATAAGTTTCTGGAACTACATAAGTATAAATCGTCTTTCAGGTGACGCAGCTAACCCATTGTGGACTGTACTTTGGCCACTTAAACACAGTTTGGATAAATTATACTTATTAAAAGAATAGTTATTATTAAGTTTAATTAGAAAGTTTTTTATACATACTATACAGAAGAAATTTAAATAAATTTTATTTCAAATTCATAAAATTTTCGCTAACATAATCCATATAAAATAACCTAATTTATTAAAGTGCATTTAAGCAATCATTTTAATTTGAAAGTGCAACGTACCCAGCACGAAATGGATTAGGTTTTGAAGCAATAACAATCGGTTTTTGAATGATTTGCATTGCTAATAATTGGAAGACGCACGAGAGCCTGCGGCACACGCTACCGCTGCATTATCTGTGCATGTTGCGCACGCGTCTACTCGTTATAATATCTGGTAAATAAGGGAAACACTGTAATTTAATGTGTTAATGTAAAATTTGCATTTGAACACGTTTAGATAAAATAAATCACAGAGATTATGCTTACATTTTTTAAATGGTCAATGTACACTACTACGATAGCAGGCAGCAATCGTTATCGCTATGCCGGCTTGAGGAAACGAATGTGCACGGTCTCGTTTTACCTGGCTACTTTAATGCTGACCCTGAAACGGAATTGGGTCATTTCACGAGTGTTACATTTGTAAATAGTGGTGCTACCTAAACACGACATTTATGCTTATCAACATTATCAGTCTGTCTACCACTCTAAATAATGCCTACCTATATTATACCATAGACCAAAATTTGGAGAGATTTGAACACGCGTCTCTCGAACGTAAGTTTCATGCTTTCAACCGCTATGCCACGGCCTCTCTGAAGCAAAATACAAATTTAAATAATCTTAAATTTTCTCACAAGTAAGTATAAGCAGAGAGAATGCGCAATTTGCCACTTGACAATTCTATTTAGGTTCACCCACACAAAAAACAAACTTTAAAACTTGAATTCCATGAATGCGGAATGTCGTATCATTGCTAAAGAGATAATTATGTTTGTGAATGACCGTGGACGACAGATTGCAGCCGCGGGACATCTATCGTGGAGTCAGACGTCCAGCAGGTTGTCGCCGCCAGCAATGCCACGCCAAACTTGATAAATGCGTGTCAAATTTTACACTAATGGTGTTGTGGTATTGACTAAATTCATTAAATTATTTTGTATATTAAGATTTAAGACTTATATCTACAGTGTACTTAGGAGACATTTAGGGTTGCCAGCCGTACCATAATGTATATATATTTTTTTTATTGTAGCTCGGCATGTGACAACACTCCGCCTGATGTAAAGCTAGAGTGCGGTCCATGAATGGAAACAACTGCTACTACAGAGAAACCTGTGCGGGCAGCAGTCGCCTCCACTATGCCGGCTTGAGGAGACGAGCATGTACCATCTATTGACAGTGCACACTCCTCTCGCTATACTATATATAATATAGTATTGATTGAACTATACTTCTGGTCCGCGTGCTATAATTATTTCGTTTGTTGAAATTTATTAGTACGATATATTTGTAGGATTAAATATGAATGGTTTTAGAGAGCAACAAAACCGACCAGAATCCGGCGCATGCGCACCACCCACGTTTCAAAGACCACTCTGTGATACCGTTTACCTAAATATTTATTAAATTCACCACAATGTTATTAACACTTCAAAAAGTGTGTAGTCATTAAAATTTTATGAACAACAGTTTTTGTAAGAGTGTGTAAAGTTATTACAAATAATATCTTTTTCAATCAGTATTTTCTTTTAATATTTGGGATTACTTAAAATTTGCTGAAATACAGTTTTTGAGGGTCTCTGTGGTGCAGTTGTCGTGGCGCTAGTCTGTTATGCGGAGGTCCCGGGTTCGATTCCCGAAACAACTATTTATAACTATTATTTTTTCATTGTAGTGTGTTGTATATGACAACACTCCGCCTTATATTAGGCTAGAGTGCGGTCCATGAACAGAAACTGCTACTACAGAGAAATGTATTTGTTTTAAGTTGTCCTAGTCCTGATATGTAAAATACAGACCCAATATCCCGATTTGAGGACAGGGACGTGTTGTTATAGTGTTATAGTAGTATAGTTATAATGGCTTTAAATAAGTGTTAAAATTAATAAATTTAAACGAATGTAAAAAAAGTTTAAGTAAAAGTTTGATAAAGATTTTATTAATATTATTTGACCGATAAGTAGCGTTAATTTTGGTAATATTAACGATCATTAAAATTCATTTGATTAAAACTGTTGCATGTTGAATAACAATAAAATATTCTGGGCGTTTTAAGAAGTTACTGCCGGCATGGCGCGATGGCGCGTGTCAAATATTGTTTTAATAAATAATTTAATTTATTGTTTTTTAAAACAGAAAAGAATTAATTCATTAAAGAAACTAATGTAAACGCATTAGAATTATTATAATTGTTTTTGTTTTAATTGATTTATACCTAATAAATTAACGGTTAGAACTGCAAAATTGTCTGCAAAATCGGGTGCTCGTTGCACGGGTGATGCAGCTTTAACGCTGTCGGGCCAACTCCAATCGAAACAGTAGATCATCTGTAATAAAGCAATTACTAGTGTAATATCAGTTATTATTATCGTCTAATAGACAGAGAAAAATTTAGCGTTCAAAAGCATAACGAGGCAATCTTCATCAATCCGCGGATCACCGACAATTGTTAATATCAAAGCGACCGCCGCACCTGCTTACACCTTAAATACCTCATAATAATACAACTATAATACTTTTATCGTGCCAAAGTGATCTTTATTTAATCGTGAATGAAGATTGTTTTTCCGTGAAGGCTAAAGTTTCAGCCGCAAACCACGGAATGATCGGCGCGCGCTGATGCCTCTTTCTCGTAAATGTATGGAACTATTTAAACCACTTATTGTGAACAGTTTTCTATATCAAATGAGACGCAATTATGTCTTTAAACGATAAAGAATTATTGAGATATAATCGTCTCAAAAGATATGCAAAATATACGTTGTATTAACTCTTTAGCAATTTATTTACGCACTCAGATTGACAGGAATGCTGCTCGCTTAGATTTCTCTGTTGTAGCAGTTTTTTGCTTATAGAGCGCACTCTAGCTTAACATTAGATGGAGTGTTGTCACATGTCGAGCTACTATAAAAAAGGAAACACTACACCTGTGTGTTCAGGATCAAGTGGAGATCCAACCCATAGAGGCAATCATTAGTGTCAAATGTCAATACTATTCCTTGGAACGTGTATCAACTTATAACTAAACAGATCATAAAATAGAGTAACTTATAACATCAAGGGTTCATTATTATGAAAATTAATATGAAAACAGCCAAGCGTAGTGTCGTCTCAAGGGTATCCATAATATTTAATTGTCAAGTCTCTACAATTGATATTAGTATATGTGCACGAACAATAGATTTATTAGATAATTTCAATTCAATGAACAATGAACTTGAAAACAATATGTATCTACTCATTCACAATACAAGTTTAATAAAATACCATCTGTGTTTAAATACATATGACATATTTATTTATATTATTGTTTACAGAGAATCGGTTCTTGAGATATACGCGATTGTAAAAAGTAGAAGTGATTAATAATTCGTTCGTTAGATGATATCAAGTGAAACTTCTTTGATCACAAAAGGTGCAGTAAGAGAGTAGGGCTCGGGATGTATGAGCATATGTTATCATCTATGTTCTTAGGGTCCTTTGTCCCTATGCAAATGCGGATCTCGCGTGCTCACGACAGGTGACGCGCGGCACCCTTAATTGTTTTTTGTAATAATATTCAAATATTATGATGGTTTTTTCTAAAAGTTTTTGTCACACATAAGAAGTGGCGCGGGTGGCGTACCAGGTGGTCCTGAAAAAAAAATGTAACCGCAATGACGACTTTCTATTTTGAACAAAGGTGATTTATTATACGAATCTAATGCGAATCAACTATCCTTTACCGTTAGAAGATTTCGGGAAATATATTTAGAGTAGAAAATAGCATATAATTATGAAAATTAAAGCAGTTATCTACAAAACATGACTACCGGAAACAACCATCAATATAATCACGGAAGCCGTATTACTGAACCGTTATATCGATATGTTTTTACTGAATTTTAAATCTACTATAAAAAGGAAAGAATCAACAAAAGGTTCGTGTCAGTAGGTCTGTGCTGAGAATGCTGAGCGGCGCGGGCGCACCTGCCGCGCTCGGCCCAATTATCTGGTCATTAGCTCTCACGGATACGCGAAAAGAACCTCAAATTGTTATGTGCTAGTAATCGCAATCTACTGATGCCTGATGCAGTATACAATCTTATTGACGTTGCTCTTCTATTTTGCGTACAAATTGTGAAGATGTAAGTTTCATGCGCAAGGGTTTACCCGAGTATATTACATTATAACAAAGAAAACAATCTCTTCAATATTCGGATGATGGCTCACACGGTCGATGTGGACCGATTTTTATCTCATAATTGCTGGTGTTGCGTTGAATCGTTCATTAGGGGCGTGCAGCGAGGTGGTCGGGGAGGGTGTAAGGAGACAATGGATGCCCCCCGCGGTATTATGCGTTAATGTATGCGGCGACAGCACCGGCGACAACGTCCACGAGCGACGCCACAACACAAACATTTCAACGCATCTAATTTATCGTTGTATGTCGTCCTGAACCGCGGCACGCAAAAAATATTGTCTTAAGATCGATAATGGATTTGTGCGACATTTATACCTTTATTAAAATAATAATTTTAATAGTGCAAATGGAATTTCACTACGTAGCAGTGTTGTCAAATGTAGAAGTGTAGATATGAAAAATCCCAATTATTCCTATACAAAATGTCATAACGTTTTTGATTACGAAACATTGATGAATTTTAATATTATATGGAAAGGTTTAATACATCACCGATATCTCTCAATCTAATCAAATATCTAGACATCAAATTTCAAAGAGACTACGGTCGGGTATAGATTATTCCATTAAAAATAAAATATTAAACAAAAAACAAAAGAAGTATCTAATTAGACAATTTAAATTTGTTGAAAGTATATAATTTGTCTGATTACTCAAATAAAGTCGTGTTATTGAAATGATAGCTTAAGATAAAATTGAATATAAAGTTCTGTTGTGGGATGACTCAGTCGTCGTTGAGAGTACTTTTGAATATTATAATATGTAAACTAGGTGTTGTTGAATTAAACGTTTCTCATTGTGACTATACAATCAGTGTCGTTTATTAGTTCAACTTTAACTTGCACTATAAGTAGAATTGACAATGATTTTTGAGTAATGTAAACAACATTTGCACAAGTTCGGTTGAGCCCTGGAGCCTGTAATAGGCTAATGATTGTTTACAGGCATGAGTGCCTGTGTAATAATTATTTTCTTAATTATTACATTTGTTTGTGCGTGTAGTTTATGTGTTAGGTTAGGTGAGTGTGTGTGTATGTATCTTTAATAATAAAAATACATAAACGATTTTAATTATCTGAGATTTTAAACTTTATTGATTTGAAATAGACGTGGGTTTGTATAAGTGCCAAACATGCGTGTTCAAATCTCTTAAAAATCATGGCTGGTACTATTGTAACTTTGTTCTGTGTAATTTGGTCTCTCAGAGCCTATATGATACAAGAATTATGCAAATAACAGTTTTATGGCGACTGAAATTGGAATTGATTAAAGTTTTTTTTACAACCGTGACCTGAAATTACCTTTACCCCTGCACTATGTGTATCAGGACAACCAGACCCGGAAGAAAAATATACAAATAAATATTTGTTTAGACCGGGAATCGTACCTGGGCCCTACGTTTAACAGACTGCCATCACGGAAACCTACACACTTATGCTAGTTTTATCATATATTTAATAATAACAAGGAGTATTAAGTATTAATTAACTTGTAGTACGAATAAGTAATGTAAGTAAATATAGTGGGCCACCCAGGGATACACAGACGTATGTATTCCAGCATGATTTCTGTTGCTTCTCAATTGGTAGCAAGTTACTTGCAAAAACTGCATTTGCATGTTGTGAGAGATGTTCGCAATGATATTGGCCACCGCGTGCACTACACGGATGTAATAAGATAAACTAGATTTGGATGTGAAACGTTGTATTTTCTTCACAAAAAATAGCTTATAATTTAGAATGACTAATAACCAAAATAACTTTACATTTTATAAATTGTTGCTCTTTTATTTTAATTTAATTAATGAAACATGATTATTTTTCCCCAATCATGACGAAAAACGAAAGAATCGACCTTCGTACAAATACAACTGGTATACTCTGAAATTTGGGTATCAAGACACGTAACATATATCTACTTTTTTAAATAATTAATATTTGGTTCAACCCGGAATCTTAACAGACTGGTGCGCTATAACGACTGCGCCACAGAAGCGTGCTCCATTATATAAAAAGCATTAGACGCTAATTAACTTATGAATAATAACTAATCTAAAAGGGTTACATTGTTGTTGAATGGTAAAGCAGTGACAAATACCATAGCCACCCACTGCACCCACTGCACGCACGATTCCGATGCATAACACAATTCAATAAAATATAAACATATTGTGCCTGTCTTTAATACGTTGAATAGTACAAATGTTTACAATCTTTACACAATATAACATTCTTATATTTATATGTTTATGGTAAAAGATTGAGAAAATAATGATGGAATGGAATCTATAACAATTGTGATATAATTATAACATAAAATGCGTATTAATTTTGTTATCTTATATGTTATATTGGACAATTGATTTTGGCAATACCTATTTTATACTTGTGTGAGTGTGTGTGTTTATACTCGTAAGTGAGATTTTTTTTTGTTTACTAATGTTTAAGGTATCATGGGATTGGCGTAACCGCACTAGGTTAAAAGACCCTAAATCAAAATTGAAAAAAAAGTGCAAGTGACCTAGTTGCGTTTTGGGATGGGGCACACTGCAGCCAAACTGAATGGTGCACATTAGATTTTCACTGCTTATAGACAACACACTAGCTTAACATTTATACAAAGATACCATTTTCTTCTTAGAAAAGGAGATTAAGTAACAATTTTTCAAGAGACGTATGTGTCGAAGTGATTTATTATTCAAAATGTGTAACCTCTCCTGTAATCCGACATAAGACTAATTAGAACAATTAGTAACTAAAATAAACAATAAAGTAAAAACAAATAATATGATTATAAAAACTACATTTTTTATAGTTGATTATTAAGTTAAAAATAGAAGGTTAAATTCCTTAGACGCCTTTTTGCTTAAAAACAAATTGGATTCGCAATAACTGAGGATAACATTTTAACGGTTTATTGGGGCTTGAGGACGTACGGACACGTCCTCTATTATCTTGACTCGAGGTCGTTATAGTAAACAGATTTTATGATAATACCTCTTAAATAAATAAATAAAAACTAAAAAAACATTTTCTCACACCTAAATAAATATATCAATAAATAAATTGGTACGTATCTAGAAGTCGAGGTGTAGTTAATAAATAATGTGTGTAATTTAAATTAAAAAAATGTTATAATATTAGGTTGCTGTACTTTTGATTAGAATTAATAAATATAATATTATTAAAAAATGACACCGCTGAGTATTAAATTACTTATTAGTTAGTGTAACTTTTGTAAATTTTAATTTATTTAAACAATATTGTAGAGAAAGAGTGTGTCTTACACAGAGCCTCTCGGGTCAATTATCGGACCACATTCCTTGTGTCAATTATTTATTTTGTCCGGGGCGTGAGTTACCGTCAGGCACGCCCCTTCGTTACTATGTTAATGCCACCTATACCTGACTAAGCAAAGCCACTGCACAATGCACATATAAACTTGAAATACACGTCGTAATGGTTGGCCTCTGTGGCGCAGTGGTTAGTGTGGTAGTCTATTTATTATTACAAGTACCAGGTTCTATGTCTGGTTGAAACAACTATATTTATTTATACATATATGTATGTATTTAAGTAATTTTTGTTACAGTAGTTCGGGATGACATAAAGTCCACCTGATGTTAAGCTAGAGTGCGGTCTGTGAGCGAAAATAACTGCTACCAGTGAGATCAAGCAGCAGTTACCTCCGCTATGGCCGGCTTCCGTGTGCACCATGCATGTGCACAAGGCACACTTCTCTCGCTGCTTCCAAGTTGATCCCGAAACACGACTACATATTTTCACGGACGGAGATTAGGTTGTGTTTGTTTCTAGTCTGGGTGTTGTTTTTCTCTTGATACTCATAGGGGATGATAGTTTGGGGTCAGTGCAAAATATTTGGGATAATAATTTAATTCGACCCATCTTTATTTGTATTTTCGTGTTATGATTTTGTAATTAGATATTTTTGTTTGTCAATTTTATTTTTGCAATATACTACTCGTATGTACTATCTTATTGACAAATTTTATCGAAATCTGTTCAGCAGTTTAAGCATATTTTAGTATAGATTTCTACTACTAAAATATTATTAATTAACCATTATAATAATATTTTATAATGAAAGATGTTCTAAAAGAGATATTATTTTTTACATACCAACGTTTTATTTTTTATTAGTTACCTATCGGTTGTTAAAGGAATGCTCTTGGGGAGACACGAAGATGAGATTTGTGTGAGGTGAGTGGTATCCCGATCCTCGTACCACGCCCCTTCATTACTATGCTAATTTGGAATCAGCGGCCATCACAAACAAAAGGTGAAAAATAGGTCACTATTCGGATTGGGGGCTCTTTTGAATTATTACCTGTTAAATGATTATATTAATTAACATAGTTTAGTTCAACTTGTCAGCTCTGTCTACACTGATTAATATTTTCTAGCTTGATTTATTGTTTAGTTTAATTTATTTATAAATACTTAACAACATATTGCATATTTGCGAGCTTGTGTGCATAGGTGAGTTGAGAGTTTATCTTTAAAATAATTATTAAAGTTTCATGAGGAGGGTTTAGTGAGAGTGATGCGTGTGGCCAGAGTGCAGGCTGCGTTACTTTAATATATGCACACGCCGGAGGTCCTCGTCGTCTCGTGGGAAGACGCCATTGTCGCGACTCAATCGCTGGAGCCTGTGACGATTTCGACGACTTTATTTAATAATAAGCCTGTAAACTGTCATTTACAAACGAAACATTAGAATAATTTATTAGCTTATTTTTTTATCTTTACTTACTATTTCTGTTGTTAATGTTGTTGAATCTGGATTCTACGAGAGTTCGTAGTAGCGCATGTTATATATTCGAGTCGTGTTCGTAGCCATCGTAGCAAGCGGCATTACTGAGATCGCAGTGAGCGACGCATACTCGCGTGGAACCGGTGCCCGCCCCCAGGATTCTCTCTTGCGAATTTGCATAAAGTTTTTGTATTCCGTAATTATGCGGTGCGTATTTTAATTGGGCGCGATTAAATCTTAATAAATCGGTCGGTGTTCCCACACGCGCGGCTCACTCGCAATTATGCCGCTGGCATATGTTGTAATTTGGCGATGGCCGCGGGCAAAGAGCTAAAATTGCAACCAGTTTCAGCGGCTCGCCTTTTGTATATAGTGCAAGATCGCGTGCCGCCGCGCCGTCATTGCAGAGAACCGCGCCGCTGCCGCCCGCGCCGACCACGAGCGCATCGCACACTCCGATTGCATGATAACTGATTGTTTACTCAAAACATAAATTACAGAATAAGAAAGTAAAGTATCGGTCTGATTTTAAGAAATATACAGAAAACCCTCAGATTAAATGTAATTGTTTAATTATTATATCAGTGTAAATACGAGTACATACATGCAAAATAGAATTTGATGTAAAATGTGAAAAGTTAATAAAACTAATACTGTGGATGGCTTCGGACGAAAGTATAGATATGTATTGGTAGATAAAATTTTATTTTACTTCACTAACGATAACGACCGCTAATTTCTTGGGTTATTCAGAAAACTTATTTCGGCACATAAAGCTCGCCGTCCAAAACTAATTTATATTGGAATGTGATATACGCGGTGTGGCGGCGAGTCGGCAGCGCCTCGGGGCACGCGCGCAGCTCCGTATTAATCACCTTAACCCTAACCTTAACAACACTACCGAGCAGCATGATGAAGGCAGGCGCCACTTACCGCGCCAACACATGCCCTGCACCAGATCAAAAAACACGGTGTTTTTTTATTATGATGTACACATACATTCTGATTTAAATTGTTAATTAATTAAAGAATGCAGATTTTTTATATAGGAAAGAACTGATATTACGAGTATTTTACTTATGAACGGCCGTGGTCTAGTAAATAACGTGGTTAAAACCTCGCTAAATTCTGACCGGTACCAATGTAACTATGTTATAATATGTACTTTCATCCGTCAGTGCTTGTGATACAAGATGATACTATCTGAATACACAGCCATTAAAAAATAATAATAAAATAAATAATTATATTACATTGTATTACTTATTACACCCAGCCACGTCTTTCCTCCTTCCTATAACATAACATCCTTCAAGCGCAGTGTGGAGAGGCATTTCATCAAGCCGGCATAGCGGGCCCGACAGCTGCACAGCAGTCGCCTCCGTTCATGGATCGTACTCTCGCTTAACATCAAGCGGAGTGCGGTCATATGACGTGCTAAAATAAAACTAATGATGAACAACGTATAGCTAGGTGTCTATAGAAGCGGTATCGATGAATAGATAGTTTTTTGTGTAGTGATGATGACCGTTGTCAAGCTCGACTAATCAATCAGTGCGATTCTCACGCGGCGCTACTTATGACATCGCGAGGAATGTCTGCGGTTTCCTCTGCCGGTCTGCCATGACGGGATGATATCGCTCTTCACTTTTTATTCGTCGGTATAGTTAATTAGTTTATCGAACTGGATTAAACTTAATGCATGTTAAAGTAACTTAAAAGTAAAATAGACATGGGTTGTAGTTAAAAATAATGGCAACAAAATGCTAGCAGAGGATGAAATTCTAGTACTTACATTCATTCTTACAATTACATTACTTTTGAATATAAACCAGAGAATCACGATGCGGAACGAGGCGTGAAGTAGACGTCTCTACTAAACATGGCAATAAGGTTGAGGTCTGACTGTTTTTCATAACTAAATGGGGAAAAAATCAGATAAATAATTGAGGAAACATTGTAAATATTGTTTCTTCGGATAATTCTGGGGTTTTTGTATAGTAATTCGGCATGTGGTCAACTCTGTTTGGTGTATGAGTTCAGGTTGATAGGAACATCTGTTGTTTTATAAATATTGCTGTATTTATGAATGTAAAGGACAGTGTCCACTTTTGGGCCGATCTGATATCTAATAGTATGCCAACAATATTCTTAAAATTATATCTTATATCTTATTTTTTCATTAATTTATTTCAATTGTATCAACACAATGTTTACCAATCAATAGACAATGTTTAATTACATTCAAAACAGATATTATTACATCAATTATAATTAAAGAATTTAATATAATAATAACCACAAATATTGCATCAGAAAAAGATTAATTATTCAATAATCCGGGTAAAATAATTAAAACTGATTGGTGATAAGAAATATAGAATTATTTTTCTACAAAATTAACTAAAAATTATTGACAAAGTCATTTATTGACAAGGGCATTTATTTCCCTTTTAATATTGCGAGAGAAACTTTTAATTTATTTATTTTATTTTATTATAGTAGCAGTGTGACATCGACCTAACACTAACCTCAGGGGGCAATTCTCGAATGTAGTAGAACGTATAGTTTGCGTTATCTTAATTTTAACGTCCTGGGGTAGTACCACCACTTTCGAATGTAACACCCGTGAAGTGACTTTGTCGTGTTTCGGGAATAGTTTGAAAGTAGCCGGGTATAGCGAGTGCACTGTCAATAGATGGTACATGCTCGTCTCCTCAAGCCGGCATAGTGGAGGCGACTGCTGCCCGCACAGGTTTCTCTGTAGTAGCAGTTGTTTCCATTCATGGACCGCACTCTAGCTTTACATCAGGCGGAGTGTTGTCACATGTCGAGCTACAATTAAAAAAAAAAATAACGAGAATGCTGATTTTTTTAATGACTGTTAACACTAGTGACAAGAAAAGTGATAGAAATAATTTTTTTAAAACACTACTTTGCAACTAATTTCCGCCAATCAATGTTAGTGAGGATAGGTACATAGTCACATTAGCTGTCAATGTTAGACCCTTCACCAACATGCAAAAACCTCTCGACGCGTTTCGCCACTGCACGAGGTATCCTCAGGAGACGTGTGGTCGCTTCGACTTCGTTTCGACGACTGATATTTTGTAGTGTTTTAAAATAATTTGGTTATGGATTTCCGCAAAGTAACGCCTAATACTATTAAACATGATAGAAATCTATTTTTTTTTGTCTACTACATTCAAGAATTGCCCCCCAGTTCGTAGAAACGACATAATTTCTTTATACATTTACAAATTGTAGATAAGAGTATACAATTTTCTTGAAAATATTATACATTTTTAGTTAATTAATCTAATCATTAGCTTTGTAAGTCTTACATTGTTGCGGTCCCATAACAATTAAACTAACAACTACCTACAAAAGAATAGAAACTTTCTCTAAATAAAGTCTAAATTAAAAGACGCTTCGTGACTGATTATTTATTTAGTTTTGTTACGTATTTCTATATTAGATTTTTATGCACACTCCACCTTTTATCTAAGGTAAAAAAACAAAAGAAATTCCATCTTTCTTTTCCTCTGAATCAAACATACTCGTATATACGAGTATTTTAAATCGACCTAGTAGTTTCGGAAAGCATACGAAATGAACAAACGAAGAATCATTAATTTTTAATTTAGTAACAGTTGTTAGCTAAATAAACTGTTTTTGTTTTTAAATTTTAATTCAGAGGCACCGAGCGACCAAAGTACCTTCCAGTCAGAATTATCTCGCTTAAAGAGTTATAATATAATCACCTAATTTACGGTTATTATTACAATTAACAACCTAAACTGAGGTGGGATATTTTTTCTATTTAATTGTCATTAATAAGTTATAATATATTTTAGCAATGCAAAACATCAAATAATCAAGTCAAAACTCTGTATATTGTAAGTTCTTTGTTCTTGCAAAAGTATGGTATGAATGGGATGCGTCTCCAGAAATAACGGTATAAGGAGAGCTGCCTCGACAAACTGGAAGTCTACTACACATACACATAACTTTAAATTATATTAAGTAATTTATTATTTTAATAAACATACACATTACTTACAAGACTACATAAGGTGTGAAGACTGAAAATTAGTACTTCAAGAGAAGAAATCTATAAGTAGCTCGCGGCGAGTACAATTGCTACAACAGAGCGGCAGTCACCTCTACTATGCTGGCTGTGCACAGTTCAGGTTAAAAAGGCACACACGAATACTTCCAAGCTAATCTCGTAACGCGACTAGGTCACTCCACGGGTACACGGGGCAAACTGTTAATCAAAATAATATAATAATTTTAATTTTGGCATTGTGAAGAAGAAATCTTTGATGGAGTTACGTAGTAAGCGTACACGTGTCCAGGTTCCTACGGGAGTTTGTTTTTATTGCGGAACGAGTTGTCACAATATACAGGTGTATTTAGCATTACAACTTGTATTAAGATCAAGGTTAACTATCTACTAAGTATTAGATGCATGCATATTTAAAAATTAACGATGTTTTACTGAAATACTTTATTTATTACAAATGACTAAGTAGGTATATTAACTTAATAAGTCGGTGTATTATTGTAAAGTTAAAACAAACAAATATTAAAAGCGGCTTCTTTTACATTTTTATCATTGTGATCGCGCAGCATCTCTTGAGGTAACTGTCACCGAGGTAGAGGCACGCGAGGCTGTGAGTGCAGGCAGGTGTAGCCGCACCTGTGCTCCTCACCGATTGTTGCATTCCACCTCCTGCATCAATATTATGTTTTCTTGCGCTGACAGCCCGCTTATTTCTTATCTTTTGTCTCTTTGTTTTATAACTTATGTTGTTATTATACATTCACTCTAAAGTAATTTTAGAGTAAATTCTCGGCAATATTACGAAATAGAAGATGTTGAGCTAAAATTCTTTCGTAGCTCTTTACCCCCAAGAAGTGTTGAGTCAGCATCTATTTTTGATCGTCCGTGGCCTACAACCGCGCCACAATAAAAGTACACCGACGAGACTTGCAAACTTACCAAGAGAAACACGACGGATGCCGACGTGACGCCAGATTTAGACGCATTTAGTCCGACATCAACGGCTTGCGATACGACAGAACTCGTGTCGCAAATTGTTTGAACTAATCCAGCGATGCAATGAGCCACGGAAATCGTTAACAGCTACAGTCTAATTTAAGGACTTGTAGGCATATTCAATTTGAATTTAATTTCTTTACGAATTACGATCATTATCAGTAGGTACTACATTATTAATATAATGAAAATTATATTAAATTAGTTTGTCTTGTGTAATGTTGTCCTTGAACCGTACAAACGAGGAGACTGGGCGGGTAGCGGGCCGGCCTTGTGACCTATAGGTGCGGCCTTGTCGCTGCAGATGTTCTGCAGACACGTAGCCAGTACCGACCGCTGAACCTAGCACCTGCATTACTAGATATGCCAACATGCAAATTAACAATGTGTAAAACAATATAAGTAATTTTTGTACCCGAAGTTATCTTAAGAAATGAGGTGCAAATTGTTAGAGTGGCCCTCGATTACGACACAGCTTAGTAAACACGATGACGTGCGAGTGACTTAACTGGAAAATATCGATAGATAGCGAGACGCGTGTCGGCGACGACAATGGACTCGCGAGCCAAACAAGACAACAGCGGTGTTTGTCGGAGATAGCTGCTATCGCCTGGGAACCTCAAACAGACGTGCCCCTCATCGCCTCCGCGTGCCACTGAGCCCAAAACATATGACAGATGAAAACTTGTGTCGGTATTGTACAATATCCAATTAGACCGAAAATACTATTAAGGCTGTTTAGTATAGATGTATTATGTCTGAATGTAACGAATTCTTCCTCTGCAAGTATGAAGTTTTCATATCACGAACATCGTGACGTAGATTTATGTGTTGTAGTGAAAAGTTACGATGTTTGCGAAAATTAATTCAACGAGAATCGGAAGTACGGTTATTTGGTATGCGGAGTGAGTGTTAGTTGAAACACGCTCGTCCGGCGCTAAACTACCATTGTCTATATTGGATACTAACAAATCTGATAGGTATCCTATTGTTCAGAAATAAAATTTTTATTTAATTAAAAAGCATGAGTATTTTTATAGTAGGCTAACATACTAATATGACTGCAAATCTGATATAAGCTAGATTGCGATCCAGTCCAGCAGACTGCTGTCATAGAGAAAATGTTTGCGGGCATCAGTCGTCCCCACTACGGTGAGTTAAGAAGAGTGTACAGTAAGTTGACTTGAAGTTGGCAAGATCATGTTCGCTGTCGTACTTTTCATATTAGCTTGGAACCCGAAACACGATGGCAATGGATTAAATATACCATACTATAATATGTATATAGGTACAATTTTATGCAAGACAAGGAAACCAGTATGAGTGTTGATGGATTGCTATTACAAAATGTTTGCCGAACAAGATGTTGATAAGCTCTAATGTAAGAACGTAGGCGGCACCACAATAAAGTCGAAATATCAAAAGCGCTTTAGTGTCCCTGTACGAAGTATTCCCATGCCTCCTACGCAATGAAAGGTAATTGTTGTTGCGCCATACTATCGTTGCATTGTTCGACATAATGCAGAGCCTAAATCAGAGCAGTCAGCACGCGCTCCCTGCACCACGTCCTATTGTGACTTATAAACGCGTGTGAACTCACTGTCTACACAAATTATTCTCTCACGGAATCTCTCATTAAAATATATTAAAATTAAACTATTATTATAAGTCACTATTCCCATTATTTACTTTCACATACTGTTATATTTATTGGTGAAAAACTCATTTGTTTTGAGTAGGTCTTTATTTTATTTCAATGATGAATTTGATTAGAGAGCTGTTTCCTTTTACATGAGTTTGAATAAAATATAAAAATTATTAATTATATTATAATTTCTCGTCAATCAGAGCGTGAACGAGCTATGTTTAATCGTGTTTTATTACAAATTAAGAGCCAGACATATAAAAGAATAAAGAAGAAAGCGTGACGAGATACAATAAACGTATGTAAAACTTATGGTTTATAGTTTTTTATTTCATAATATTATCTTAAATTTTCTTTCCTAAGTTAATGTTTAAATTTTAAGTACCAGATTAAATTTTATGAAAGTCCACAAATAGCTCGGCACAAGTCTAACTGATGAACACGTCAATTAATGTCAACTAGCAAAACTAGTCTTTATACATGTGTTATATTGGTAATTTTACAAAGTAAATAATTACATTGGTAACTTTTTTTATATAGCACGCGCTATAACAAGTACAACAGGCTACAGACAAGCAGGTGGAGACCAATACCAATTGACATTCAGGACTGCGAACTCATTAAATTGCTAGTTTTTCTTAAAGTGAATTCGAATGATTCTTTTAAATTATTCACTTTATATTGCAGTTATATCGTTATTATATACAGATATTATACCTTTGTAAGAACATTCTCGTCTTATTGTATGTTTGTTATCTCTAATACTGTTAGTTTTTTTTAACTGTAGCTCGGCATGTGACAACACTCCGCCCGATGTAAAGCTAGAGTGCGGTCCATGAATGGAAACAACTGCTACTACAGAGAAACCTGTGCGGGTAGCAGTCGCCTCCACTATGCCGGCTTGAGGAGACGAGCATGTACCATCTTAGATTGACAGTGCACACTCCTCTCGTTATACCTGGCTACTTTCAAACTATTCATGAAACGCGACAAAGTCACTTCACGAGTGTTACATTCGAAAGTGGTGGTACTACCCCAGGACGGCAGACTGGACAAATAACCATCATCAGTCTGCCTACCACTGTTAGTCTATTGTTTTGATTGCTTATCTCTGTCTGATTTAAAGGTATAGTGCGGTCCATGAACGGAATCTGCTACTACAGATCATTTTCTACAGGCAGTAGTCGCCTTCGCTATGCCAGCTTGCGGAGGCGAATGTGCATCATCCAGATTGATACTGCTGCCCTGTGCACACTCCTCCCATTGATATCCGAAGCAGACAGAAGATCCGCTGAAGTAGAATTGAAAGCAAGAATATCCCATTTGTGCAAATGAAGACTGATCCATCTAAATTATTATCAAAATTGAATTACGTAAGCATAGTAAAAGTGCAAAAAATATTCAGATGAAGTGAGGACGTGATTTTCGTTTATTACATTTCTTATGTAACATTTATTACTATTAAATAAGTGAAAATAAATCAAAAAAATATCATTGATACTTGCACGTGCCAGTAAGTATTATAGAAATTATGATTTAGTGACAAGTTGTCAAGCACAGCTATTGTGATTGTTACTTTCGCCGATAAGCAAGATTCTCACGTTTTCCCGCGTTTCTGTATGCCTCACTAAAATACATAATGATGAAAGTTTTACAGGCAAACAATTAAATGTCACGCTTCATGAATAAACTCGTGGTTTTTCTCTTGCATAGAAATGCTCGGCACGTTTGTTGTGAGTTGCGGCTAAGCTTCTTGAATTTGGTAACAATCGATTTTAGTATCAGTCAACTTTGAAATTAATAATTTAATATGTAGGTGAATCACCTATTAACATTTCTTCAGCACATTTCATGAAAAAAATTAAAGATGTTAAATCCGAGTGAACAAAAAAATGTATGTGTTGAAAATATTTATCTGTTAAATATTAAAACAAATATCTGTTTCGAACGAGAATCGAACTAGACGACAGACTGGCTGGCACGTGAACCACTGAGCTACAGAAGCTGTCGGATAAACAGAAATCACAACTTAATGATTTATGAAACGTATACTAATTTCGTAATGCTTTTGTAGATATACTAAATCACCCCTTTGTGTAACAAATCGTTTAAATAAGACATTTATCACGTTGCCCGCATGTTGTAATCACGCGCACTTCCTACGACGGAACCTTGGAGCTTATCCATTAGATTTACGAGTGTGCCTCCAGTTCTGGAGGTGAACATGTAAAGTTAGGTCTCTTTTGTTACGGGTTGCCTAGATTTCGTCAGGAAAAAACCGAATTCCGCTTATCCCGAGCCGAGCTACTAAGTAAAAAAAAAACTATTTAAACCAAAGAAATTTTATTTCATGTTTTAGTTTTCTAATCTTGAGTTAATATTCGACAACAAAATTGACGAAAGGGCGGATGAATGACCCTAAAATAATTACATCGCGTTTGTTGGCCTACAATTTACAATAAAAAGTCGTGGAAAAACATGCTAGATATTTATTAAAGCACACGTGCTTACGTGACGAGCTTTTAATTTTATTATAATATTTTAAGTATAAAAATCCGATCGACCGAGTCAGACGACCGTGACATTCCACCTGATGTTAAGGTAGAGTGCTATAAGTCATAAAAAAGTCTGCAGATGCCACGTCGGTTTGAAAACACAAACGCGCACCGTCCAGGTAGACAGGGTACAGTTCTTTCTTGGCTACTCCAAGCTGACCTCGAAACACGACTAGGTCACTTTATACTGCAAACTTTGTTAATTATTGTCTATATTATACAATACATATAACAGGTCGGAATTTTTAGAGATTTGAACAGTCTTGATCATGGGTCTACGGCTTCAACCGCTAGGCTAAAGCAGCCGCTCGCTATAAAGACGAACTTTGAGCACCAACAACGTGCTAACAGAGCATTTGGAACTCTAATTATTAAGAAGATTAATTACTGATAACATTAGCAAATTAAATTCTTGTTCTTACGTCTTAATATCATTAAGTAGAAGGTCCAATATATCGCTTTTCTCAATCCATTAATTCCTTCAATAGGCTCTCCCTTATATTGCTTAAATATATGACTTATTATGTCTGCTCTAGACGGCTCAATGAGGGGACATCGATACGTTTACCAGCTCCTCTAATTCCCAAAAGGCAACTTATATAGGATTCTTTACATCGCTTCTTCGATATCGAGTTATAGTTGTTATTCTCTCGTATAACTATCAGTGTATATTGAATTCACTTATGTAGTATTCGAAGGTGTATAGAGATTATCCTTGAATATAGGTGTATCGGATTGCGATAAATTTCGATGGAGTAGTAAGGGTGATGTACAGACAGAGCGTCGCGACTTTTCCAATATTTCAAAGTTAAGGAAAACATTTTTATGTTTATATTCATTTGATTTTTGCCTAAGTCGGAATAATAACTCGTAGAATTAGAATAAAAATTATATTCTATAAAGAGATTTTGTTTTATAGTTGCTCGGCATACGACCCTGCCTGATGTTAAACTAGATCGCAATCCATCTGCAATGCCAACTGCTATCACAGAGACATTTATCCACAGGCAGCAGTTACCTCCGCCATGCCGCGCTTAAAGTGACAAATGTGTACCGTCATTTGACAAGGTTATTATACTTCCAAGTTGATCCCGAAACGCGACTCGGTTACACTTGGTATTACTTTAGGACTTGGCTAATCAGTCTGCCTACCACTCTTTGCAAGTGTTTTATAAGCATGATCATGCAAAATAAGTTGTAAGGATATTTAATTAATTAATTTTTAAACAAAATTACATAATAATAAAAAAATATAATCCATTTTTTGTATATTCATTAACCTATTAACTTGGCGACATCGAGTCTGAAGGCCATAGATATTTTCTGATAAAAATCCTCCTATAGCTTGTGGTCTGAATATTTTTATAATTTTATCCGAATTCATGAATAAAACATTAATATTGGGGTGTATTGGGCCCAATTGCTGTCTAGACGGTAGCTGTTATCCAAATGGAAATAAAGAAAACCAGGCATAAATAATGTGATATTCAATATATTTCCCATTAATTAATTTCCTTTTGTTGACTTGATTTATTATGTTAGAAGAAATATAGATTTTTAGTAAATAATTATGTGGTAGTAGGTGGGATAATATCAACTAAATTCCCAGTGAAATGACCTAATCGCACTTGAGATTCAGTTTCGCAACTGTGCCCTGTCAACCTGGATGGTGCACATTCGTCTCTTCAAGTCGGCATAGTGGAAGTGATCGCTATCTGAGACTGACTGAGACAAAGCTCGTACATAATTAAAACGTTCACGTTTTTAATAGAACAAAATTGTATGTAAAAGAACCATTTAAAAGATAATCAAATAATTAACGACAAAAGTAGTTTTCAAAGTAATAAGCGAGCTGGAATTAATTAGAAACTTAAATATGCCTTCGTGTGGGAAATACAAAACATAAAAACGTAGCGTGTGTCCCAAGTCCCAATCCACGGACCACGATTTACTTAAAGAAAGGCAATCTTTTTCTTTTGATTATGTCCAAAATTCTATGCGACACGAGCAATTAAACACAATTACATTAAAATGGTAACAATTACGTATACAGACGATTGTTACCATTGTACGAATGTCGTTTAAAATTAGGTATTTTTGTATTGTTATAGTCGGGGTTAGCGATGACGTTGTTTAAACGTCGACAGTTTTTTTTTTCTTTTCATAAAACTTATTATTATTATTACTAGATAATCTATAGCGATGCTTGAGTGTATTCCAACTAAATTTAAAAAACTTTAAGGAACTTACTATCGCCACAAGTTTCGAAAGCTTTCGAGACTAACAACTCATAACAGCGGTAGGTAGACTGATGATACCGCTGGGGGGTTGGATGAATGCTACCGTGTACCCAACCCCTCAGCACTTTGGTGGCCATGAGGAGCACCGTGGGGTTTTAGTCGGTAGTACTTGTGCATACAACATCATCTCGTATGCGCGCTGTTTGTAAGGGAGCCTGACATAGCCCTGACACCTTCCCCGCGGTACTAGGGTATGCGTAATGGATTTCCCCACGTAAAAAAAAAGGTAGACTGATGATAGTTATTCTAGTCTAGTTAGCCCAGTCTGCCGTCCTGCACTTAAGCCGCGTAGAGATTCAGTTGCGTTTCGGAATAAACTTAGAAGTAGCCAGGTAACAAGAAGGATGTCTACTGTTAAGCTGGATGGAGCACATAGCGCCTAAAGCTGACATAGCGGAGGGGACTGACTGAATACATTTCTCTGTGTGAGTAGTTAGTTGTTTTTGGTCATGGACCTAACTTTAGCTTGCGGAGTGCAGACGTTGCCTAGGTATTTTATTATCCATGTTACAAAGTATTTTTATAACATTTGGAATTTTATTTTCGTAACGAAGTTTTTATTTAGTTCAATTAATGTACCCACAGTAAAATCGCTACACATAAATTGTTGCATTTTATCAACCCCTCGAACAGGTATGCTATAATTTAACTTCTCCCCTCCTTCGCGTTTCCTCGAACTATTTACGACCGTTTCGTTATCGTTTATGTTAAAATTTGACCGTAAAATATATGGAAAAATTGCAACATTTGTTAAATTTTGTTTATCAATGATTTAATTTGACAGAGCTTTCGCTATGAGCTTTTAGTATATATAGTAAAATTTGAACAAAATTCATTATCATTCTTCACTCAGACACATTTTAGAACACACCTTTTGCCAACTAAATTGGCAGTAGCACATGTCTAAGAAAAAAACATTACATTAACACCCGGCTAATGCTTTGGGGAGGATAGAGGTTGAATCACAGTTCTTGCACACGTGTAGCAAAAATTCAATAGTTACATATTATATACACCTTGCCAACCAGATGTTATCGAAGTGGAGCAAACAAAAATTACAATTTTATCTTGTAAAGATGCGTTATCACATTGCTAATTTTGTTATACGAATGCTTTCTTTGTTCAACCGTTTGTTTTATTTAAGAATTAGATATTGTCTTGTTTGTTAGCGTGTTTATTTTGATTAATTATTATCTGACGTTTTGAAAGCTTTGCAATCATCGACCCAACGAGACCACGACGCTATTCTAAAATCTTAATGAATAAATTAGTTTAAAATAAATAATATAAAAGAATAAATAAAATAGTGTATTTTAATATTATAAAAATAAATAAACTGTAATATTTGTCCATAATCTCAAAGAAAATTGTTTAACAGATAAGATTAAGATAGTAAAAATGTAAGTGCGAAAAACGATCAAATAACAAATCCATTTTGTTAAAGTTGTCTTTATTGTAGTGTTGTTTTGTGAACAATAGGATTACAAAATAAATACAAAAGATAGGATGCGCCTTTTATAGATTAGTGTTACGCGTAACGCTTCCTCACTTAGCTACTGTAACAAATAAGATTACACGGATCTAGAAATATGATCGTTCTTAAGCTTATTAAACATTTTTATTTGAATGAAATTTGAGTATTTTTCTCACCAAAAAACCGCAATGAAGATAGAATTTATAAGACATACCTGTAACAAATTAAATAATTATATTGTAATATTAAAACGATAAGTAAACTATTCATCTTATTTATTTTATAGTAGTACAGGGCAAGTGCTGCGATCCGTAAGATTTTGAGCTAGAGTGCGGTCCTTATGCGATGACAATATTACAAAGAAATGTCTGTAGACGATTGCCTCCACTACGAGTATGTCGGTTTGAAAAGACGAGTCCGTCCGGAGCACCGTCCACTTGTCATGTCAGCGTTACATGCTGGCCTAGCCGATTTACAAACCGCTTGGCAATCCCATCGAACCAGCTTTACCAATATTATTATTATTACGTTTAAGTTTTTCCTGGTGTTTGTTGAATTGACATTTTTTGGTAATGAAGAATGTTCGCGCATGTATTTATAATTTGTTCAAACGTCACAGCGTCATTGATCGATTACGATTCACAGTAAATAACGAATTGTTCATACGTAAATGTTCTATCAAATAAAAAAAGTGTTCTTAAGTTCTGTAAATAATAGATGATATTCTTTTATTTTATTTCACAAAAGCAGTCCATTGTAATAAAAATACGAACTCAATGGCACGTACAAAAATACTGCCTCATTCAGAATATATTTTTCAACCCCTAAAACAGTCATTGACCTCAGGCGTGCCAATTTCAGTGCGTTCTTTGACCGATACTCGTTTGTGTGAATTTATAACAACTAAAAAATAGCCTACGTACTAGACAGCATTAAAAAGCCTTTTATTATTTAGGTACTCCTCGGCATGATAGTTATAATTACGCATTAACTTGTTACACGCAGTTCTGGGTTTGATTCCCGATCGAAATATATATTTATTAATAACGCGTGAGCCCACGATCGATGATAAGTTACGTACTTTGGTCACTCACATAATATAGGTATTAATTAAAGAGTGATAGACAGGCTGATGATGGTTATTGGTAAATGAAAGTTGCATATTTGAAAAAACAATTACGTTTTCATAGAGTTTCTTACAATGTAACGTGCACGCGTCTGTATGTCACGCAGTGTACTCATTATATTTGGCATTTTATTTGCTTTTTTTTATCAAGCGGAGTGTTATCACATACCGAGCTACAATAAAAAAAATATATATGAAAAGAGCTTAGCTGTTTGGTAAAAAAAGATACACACACACAAAATTGTCACACCTTTTTCCCACAGGGATAGGCAGAGACAACGGAACACCACTTACCACGATCCTGACACAACTCTCTCGCTTCCCTCACATCCACAATTCTCTTCATGCACGCCCGACGGTTATGAGCACTAGGCAGCCCAGCTTTCATTTGGATGTCTCCGATTTGATCGGAAAACACCCGTCTGGGTCTGCCTTGTTTACGCATCCATTCACATCAGATTTTTATATTTCTTTCGTCAATCTCCTTTCATTCATAATAAAAGACGTTAATATAAAAGTTAAATAGCGTTAAAATACATTAATTAAATTAAATTTTAAAACACTAATTCTCCCCACATGTGTAACTATACAATATAGAAATTAGGAAGACCAGATGTTTCAATACTTTCGCAGCCTACATCCCAATGCGGTTGAACAAAGATTTATTATTTACGGATCATTAGTGTTATGAAATTGGGAAATATAAGATCAAAGAATAGAATGTTTGCAATTGTTTTTGTTTATTGTTATAGCTTATTAGTAATTATTACAATTGTTGATTTTTTAAAATGCCTATACGAAACCAGTGATTGTATCAAAGGTACTGTACATACTCGTATAACAAAATTACATTGGCACCGGACGAGAAAGGTAGGTTATCGAGCATAGCCACTCGATCACTGTTTAAAGACCGCTGAAAAACAGATTTTTTCAAAGCTGCTATTATTAAAAAATATAGTAATAGCACTATTGTACATAGGTAATTTTTATATTAATAAAGTTATTATTATTATTTGGAATACATATTTTGTTTTGGATAATTTTTTCATTGCCTTGCAATAACTACAATTGGAAAATTATTTATTTCATTTCTCATTTCACTTGACCACAGAACTTTTTCTTCAATAAATATCGTAAGAGAGATCGTTGAATGCTTTAGCTATTATTAGAATCAGATTATATTAATAGTTCAAAATAATCGCAGCTGCTTTGGTTCTAACACACAACCTAAAATTAAATACATAAACCAAATATATAAAAAACTGTTCGATGGAAATAAAAAAACGCGCTTTGTCTAAGTACTCATAGGCGCCGGAAGCAGGTTTGCGGAAGGAGTATTTCGGCGCGTGCGTTTTTGTGGCTTTGATCGTAGGGCTTCCTCGGGGGCGCCAGATGTGGTTCACCCCCACACTTCGCGGTCCCCTGCCGAGTAATCGAGTTACATATGCCTTGCATTAAGGGTTTAAAAAAAAACTTATTGCGATCTTAAGAGCTATTGAGTTGTTATAATGGGATAACAAAGAATTCGTAAGAACATGCTTAATGGATGCTTTAAATTAGATTGTTATTCGCGCAAAAACGTCTCTTACTCAGATAAACCTATAATAGGTACTTGGAAATATGTTTGACAACATCTTACCTAATACTTGTCATTTTTTTACCTATATTTAATTACAAAATATAATAAATATTTTAGTTTAGCATTTATTATCTCCCCGCGAACACGATACATTAAAATTTATTTCAGAGGCAACTATCACCACAGAAAATTGTCTGCTAATGGCAGTTGCTTTCATTATGCCGGCTTGAGGTTGACAGCGTATATTCTTGTAATACCTGGCTTCTACTATACTGATCTCGACTTGGTAACAGTTTACAGACAAATCTATGTTCGGTATTTTACAAAATTAAACATTAATAATGAAGATTATTAACAACATATAATATGTAACAATTAAAGAACTAACAGGATCCATAAATTATATCAATTTTTGTATTTTCACAGTCCAAATACTATTAAATTAATAGAAACAGCTCGTGCTGGTTCAGTAGCCATTTGTCAACGGCATGAACATCAAAAAGATCAGAACCACATGGATTATAACGCCGCCCGCGAGCTATTTCTGTGATTCTGTATAAAAAAATTAAACATCTGTATGAATGACTTCCGTGCTAGCTGAAAACAATCAAATGAAAATTAATAGGTCGTCGTGTTTAAGATGTGTTTGGCTTTTTTGTCTCTCTTATTTAATTTATGGTGTTTAAAATTAAATAGTACTACGACTGATGATTTGTCTAACTAGTATATTATATTATTAATATCCTCTAATAAGAGTTATATTTTTGTTATTGGTTTATAATTGAATGGTGCATGCTCGTCTCTTCAAGCCGGCATAGTGGAGGTGACTGTTGCCTGTAGAGATTTCTCTGTAGTAGCAGTTGTTTCCATTCATGGACCGCACTCTAGCTTTACATCAGGCGGAGTGTTGTCACATGCCAAGCTACAATAAAAAAAAAATAAAAAAAAATATAAACAGTTCTTTTGATGCTGAATTTGTTATTATGATAACTTTTTCTGTTTAATTTTCATCATAATTTAACACATTAAAAGATTTGATGCGGCTTACTATCGCGTTTTTTGTTAATTTACATAATATATATTTTTTATTTTAGATAAAGTATCTTCGCGATTATGATGAATGATTTATAATTCAGCTTAATCTCTGTAAATAATAATAAATATTATACCAGTAATAACCGCACATGAAACCTTTAAAGACCTTCTTAAAAACAGTAGCATGACGAGGATGCTTTTTGTAATCCAGGTGATATAACTTCAGACGCATTTCATACTATCCCTCCAACAGCCGAAAATAACTTCATATTTCATGTTTTTTATGCAGTGCTATGCCAACTCGGTATTCATTTTTAACTGACAGGAATGGAACGTATGAAAAAATGTCAACCAAATGCGTGACGAGGGAACATGCAATTAAGATCTTTGAGAGGGTTTGTTTTTGCTAAGAAGAATGTTAAGATCGTGAATTGTGTATTTTTCCGTTTCAATTGTTTGTAAAGAGTGTTCATGGCGTATAAAGGAAGTGACCTATTACTTGGGCAGCTGGTGTACTCGCGCAGCTGCCGCCGAATTTCACCGAGAGGTCGCGAATCGCGCGAGCCTTCCGTTTCCGGTCAATTGTGAGTGCTGTACCATCGACATATCTTGAATTCGGGGCGGAGACGAGTTGACATTGATGTACATTATAAAGGGAATTGTTAATACCTACAATTAATAATATTCACTGGAACAGCCGGAATGCGGTTTAGGACCCTCCGAAATTAAGTATCGATGGGTAATGTATCGTGAACTTGGTAAATGGTCATTTTAAGCGTTAACTTGTGTTTCGCTATTTACATTTTTATGTATTTTATGAACTCAAATATTATTTTTTTACATAATACCACGGATTGATGATTGAAATGATTAAACACGGCCTGGTCTACATTGCGGTCCATGAGCGTATACAACTGCTAACAGAGAAATATGTGCAGGTAACAATCGTTTCGACTATGTCACTTTGAGGAAGCGAATGTGCAAAACACCCTAAACTAGATCCCTTCACGGGCGTCACACTTAAAAATGATAGACTGGTCATCATTAGACACACCGCCTGATGTAAAGCTAGAGTGCGGTCCATGATCGAAAACAACTGCTACTACAGATTTTCTACATATACCTGGCTACTTCGCAAACTGATCCCGAAACGCGACAAGGTCACTTCACTTTTTTTCTTTATTGTAGCTCGGCATGTGACAACACTCCGTCTGATGTAAAGCTAGAGTGCGGTCCATGAATGGAAACAACTGCCACTACAGAGAAACCGGGCAGCAGTCGCCTCCACTATGCCGGCTTGAGGAGACGAGCATGTACCATCTATTGACAGTGCACACTCCTCTCGCTATAACTCGTGTGTGGTGTCCCCTTCCTTGGAATATTAACCATCATCAATCTGCCTACCACACTTAGAACTACTGATTTAAATAAATAAAACATTATAATAAGTTTCTATTTGGAGCAAACATGTCATTACACCTACTTCTAAGATGACATTGTTGTTCTGGTCAAACCGGACTCTATTGTCAATTTGTCATTTAAACATGAATGCTACTGCAGACTAATAAACATACTTGTATACTACTTATTGTTTACATTACATATCTTTTAGGTTAACATTACAACAAAACATTAAAAGTTACGTTATTTTCCGAGCCCTTAATTCTAGAGTAAACACTAGACGTTTTGGGCTTGAGGTTGATTGATAAGCTTATAAGACTTTTGATTTCCGAGTTATGGAAATTCATACCTGTGTCGCAGCGGGCCCTGGATTATGCCATGGCTACCATACCCGTAATGACGCTAATGGTACTCGCAGAGACACCGGGATTAAAACAACAGTTTTGTTCCTCCTATCAAGTTTCTTGTAAGTATGAATAATTATTATATTATTTACTGAAATACCTTCGCCTGAACATTCGTCTCCTCAAGCCGGCATAGCGGAGGCGACTGTCACCTGCAGACAATCGTCGGTGATAGCTCATGGATTGCACGCTACCTTAACATCAGGCGGTATGTGTTTCATGATAACTTAAAATTAAATTATTCAGTATAAAGTTGATCGTTGTCTATAGATGATATAAAAAACTATTTAACAAAACAGAAAAATATTAATTATGAATACAACTCACACATAATTAAAATAATTAATGTTGCATTAATATATTGTTAAAAAAAGTGTATGTTAATAAATAAGTAATTACGAATAAGTTAAAGAAGAAAAAGTCTAACCTATTTATCGACCATTTTAATATTCATAGTGTGTTTATATAATTTGCATGTTGAATGGAGTAAAATACGGACTTTTCTATAGTGTAATTTTAATTGCAATCTTAGAGTAACTGACGTAGGCAACCCTATTGGAGCAGGTGCAAACACTCTAAGCTGTTTAACAAGCGTATAGCTAGGATCCATTTTAATTAAAAATAAAACTATTATATTACATGTTTTTATTTTATTATGTTTGTATTAACAATTAATTAGATGAGTTTTGTTTATTATATTATTGAATAATTTAATATTCGTTTTAATACTAACACAATGCTTATTATTGATTTTTTAAATATTATTTGTGGCATATTAAAATGTTAAAATTATTATTGTAATAATGAAAATTGACATTAAAAAATGACGCCCACACTGCGTCACGTTTGCTGAAGTGGAAATTGGAACTGCGTCTTCCGTTTGCGCTTTTTGGCCACTAAACTACTCATTGGTGCATTTTGATTGTGTCGAAATCTGGGTTGACTTCACATATTATCTTCATGATTTTTGTGCCTAATTCTCATCATAGTTTAAATATAATATTTTTTTATAAGAAATATAATACATATAGTATTGCTTAGTATCAATGTAACTATGTTATATGTACTTTGGTCGCTCAGTACTTATGATGAAACACTAGCCTGTAAAACAAATCTGTCGGTTCCCTAATAACTTTAAAATATTAACACAATATAAACACAACTATACCTAGTAGCTATTCCTAATTTATATGAATATCACCATAACATATTTCTTATAATATATATTATAAATTATTTTTTATCTATGTGAAACACAATAATTAAAAACTAATTGAATTAAATTATTTAATAAGTTACCTAACAAATTAAAGTTTTCCTATCTGCGTGCTTACATAGCCTGTATCTGCATTCCAGCCTGTCAGCAGTCGCGGCAGTGGCTTCTCAGGGATGTCGCAACATAAGATAACATCGACAATCACTATCAGTGGTTGCAAATGTCTCGCTTCTTATGTATCTCGCTATTTGTAGTTCATGTTTTTTTTATTTGTTACAATGTTTTTAGATAATTTCATGTATTCTAGTAGAGTCTGTTTATCACATTAAAAAGTGAGGTCTCAGTTAAAAGTGAGTTCATAGGGTTCCTTAAATGATATAAAAATAAAAAAAAATACAAAATCCCTATGAAGTTGTTTAAAAAACAAATTAAATATGTATAATTTTTAAAATTGTTTTTATGTATACTTAATAGATGTAAAGTGGATATTAATGTTTTTTTTAAAGCTATTTCACTGAAACGTCGATCAAATGAAATTAATATAATGTTAGGAATTCGTTATCGAGGTGAGATTATGTGGAAAGCTGTCGCGCACGTGCGCATACGCACCTGCCACTCGCGTTCCGGTACCCGCCCCTAAATATTGCCTAAGTTTTTGTTCAGCCAAAAAAAAAACAAGAACATGTAAATAATAATGAAGAAAAAACCTCCTAAGCAAATGTTAATTTTATAGTTCACTAGCTGTTGCCCGCAACTTCGTACGCTTTTTAATCATTATTATGTGAAATCTTTAATCTAGAAAAGCTTTTTGCCAAAAAAAAGACCTATAAAGCCTTCTTCAATAAACCAAGAAGAACTTTTAAAATCAGTTTGGTAGTTCCAGAATACATAAGGGACAAACAATCAAACAAAGAAACATTTATTTTTATAATATATTCAGGAAATATTTGTAAAACGGAGCTGCAAAGGTACAATCCAAAAGTTGAATATTTAATTTAAAATTTCGAACGAGGGTTTTCATAATTCTCATTGCTGTTTCTTATAAGCATATGTAAGTAATTTAAATATCTACGCTGTATCTAATAAATTTATATTTCAGTACGTTATAAACATTAGATTTCTGAAATCATAAACATAATGATGCATGTATAGGTAATGCTGTAGACATGTGCATTTTTTCCATCCTTCTCTATAGTGCACAAACTTGTTTAGAATACAGAGAGTCCAGACAGCGGAGAAGAGAGCGGCCTTGGTCTAGCGGTAAGACGCGTGTACTAACAATCGATGAGACCCGTGTTCGAACCTCGCTAATTCTGACCGATACCAATGCAAATTCGTTATATGTACTTTGGTCGCTCAGTGCCTATAGGCACTATTATAGAGTGGTAGGCAGACTGATGATGGTTATTTGTCCAGTCTGCCGTCCTGGGGTAGTACCACCACTTTCGAATGTAACACCCGTGAAGTGACTGTCGCGTTTCGGGAATATTTTGAAAGTAGCCAGGTATAACAGAGAAACCTGCGGGCAGCAGTCGCCTCCACTATTCCGGCTTGAGGAGACGAGCATGTACCATCTAGATTGACAGTGCACACTCCTCTCGTTATACCAGGCTACTTTCAAATTATTCTCGAAACGCGACAAGGTCACTTTAAGGGTGTTACATTCGAATTTGGTGAAATAAGCTTAAGTAATAATATATATTTACGTAATTCTGTAAACATTTAAAAAGACAAAGAAATAATTTAACGTTTACGGGCAATTATAGCGTTTTTACACTCGTTAAAGTGTATTTAGTACACTAATTAACATTTATTAAGTTCACCCTACATTTGTAAGTGTCATTACTTCATAAACTACACACTAATTTATATATTTCGTTCAGTTGTAGTTGTAAATGGTTTATTTAAAAATCAATCATTTTCCCATTAAGCTCACCCCTAAAGGAATTACATGCAATGTGAGCGCCAATAATTGTATTTTACTACAATCTGATTTACTTGTTTATAATGTTTTTTTCTATGTCATTTTATTTTATTTTTTTCTCTCTTTTAACGTTAGATCCTTGTGGTCGGCATTAATTGTCTTATGGTACCATTATTTGTTAAAAAAAAGATAAAACATCAACGAGAGTCTGTCGATCTGGATGGTACATGCTCGTTTCTTCAAGTCGGCATAGTGGAGGCGACTGCTGCATGTAGAGATTTCTCTGTTTTTTTCTTTTTCTCACAGCTAGTTAAAAATACATTGGAATTACGTTTCAGCATTGATAGTGGTTAAAATTAAAATAAAAAAAATAATTAAATTAATCAATGGTTAAAAGTAATGCTTCAAAAATATACATTAGTGACATTAATATCATTGGCCGGCACATAGCGAAGACTGGAGCCACCTTATACCGCAGTTCTTCAGTTGTAGGCGCCCATGCATGAAACTCCGCATGCTTACCATTAGGCCAGTCGAGGTTACATGTCGCGTCATTTCATATTTTGAAAATACCATACATTTGTTGTTTATACTATAGTCTGTGTTTGTCTATGTCCATATTACTGTCATACATTGTCGTAGCGCGTGAACAGTCGTATTATTCATCAAACTATTATAACTAATTACCTCTATTATTGGCATCCTGTTTGATACCTATTACATGGTGTCCGAAGTGGGATATCAGGATATGTTTGATACAGTATTAAAGTAATCACGAAGGTACGCTATATCCGAGTTAGCAATCATAAGAGCTGGTAAAGGGAAATTCAAAGTATAAGAGCGGGTTAATCGGTGTAAATCGGAGGATATTGTAGTAGAATGTAGACAATACATGAGCGGAAGCCTCAGTGTGTGAGGCCCGGATGTCGCCACCCGCGTGTTCATCGATCATCATGTAATAGGACCCTTATCATAAGTATATCTACTATCGATCAATAACATCTATAGCATACGAAATAAGATTTTGAGAAAAACACATTGTTTACTAATAAATATGTGAGGAGTATGCCCTGTCAATCTAGACTGACTGACTAGACTGCTACCTGCAGACGATGTGTGGTCCCATGTTAGACTGATAATAAATAGCAGCATAAAATTACCTATTAGCTATACTAAGTACGAAAAATATTTTCTTTTTTTTTTTATTGTAGCTCGGCATGTGATAACACTCCGCCTGATGCAAAGCTAGAGTGCGGTCCATGCATGGAAACAACTGCTATTACAGAGAAACCTGTGCGGGTAGCAGTCGCCTCCACTATACTGGCTTGAGAAGACGAACATGTACCATCTCAGATTGACAATGCACACTCCTCTCGTTATGCCTGGCTACTTTCAAACTATTCCCGAAACGCGACAAAGTCATTTCACGGGTGTTACATTCGAAAGTGGTGGTACTACCCCAAGACGGCAGACTGGACAAATAACCATCATCAGTCTGCCTACCACTCTTTCAAGCTAGCTCACTCAAAATAGCTTTAAAAAAAAGGTACCAATTGGCAATCTGTATTAACCGGATATACAATTTCAATAACTGACTTTTCTACTTAACGGAAACTAATAACAAAACCAAAAATTCTTTCCCACGACAAAATAACAATTGCATTTCCTTACCCTAAAGTCATTACGTGATTGAATGCAGAGTAGACAGCTTAAGGTACTCTCTATAACCGCCAATATAACATTGTTTATGACACCTTTATATTAGACCGCCTCCATAAACACCAAATTCGTCCGGCGTGTGCCATGCTTTGTGACGCTCACGTAGCAAAAGCACCTCAGGGATCTAAAGATGCTTAAAATTCTCACGTTTTGTATTCTTTGTAAACAATAGCCGAGCCAGGAGACGGCTAGGAGTTTACCTTGTTTAATTTGACTAACGAAAAAAAATGTATTGTGATATCAGCTATACTAATTTTAAAAAACAAGACGTATTTTTTATTATTTATTTGACTAATATTTCTCTGGTAGCAGTTGTTTCCGCACTCTAACATCAGGCAGAATGAGTTTTACAAGCTACTATATAAAAAAAGTAAATCAAAAGTGCGCGTATATAATGAATGAACTGGTATGGTGGTCAGGTTTTTATGAATGGATTCTGATATCCGCGTCACCGGTAGTTTCGTCACGTATCGTTGCCGACCGGTTGCGATCCAATACTCATATCCTCCTACCAAAGACTAATAACATTCCACTGTTATAATTGTTCGACGTAAGTGTTTAAAAAAATATGCGTGACTTGTAAAAAAAATCTTTCTACCTCCGCAATTCACTGTTGCTTCAAAATACTGAAACATTTTTTTAAGCACGTCAGTTTCTTCAAGCTAATATTATTAATTATTTATGTACACTTTATTATGTACACTATGCAGCACCAGCGACCTCTCTCTACATACCACTTTCGCTTAAACTACATTCCACTACTCTCTTCACATATCTACGCCGTCGGTTCGAGGTGCTCCTTTTGAGCAGTTGACCAATCTAAGAAAGATCTTTTCTGAATCCACCTCAACATACCTCTGGTATGTCTTACAATATTACCATCTTTGCCGCAGTCATGCAGTGATTCGTCTACGTCACACGATGTCCGTTGTCTGCGCCTGCACATCCGGTAAATGTATTTCCATTCTGACTCAGCACCGCTATCCATGCATGCGTAATACGGAAATTGAATATTTTCAAATTATTCCCACAATAGTGTCGTATGAATATAGTTAGTTAATTATTATTGTATACTTTTATAAAAACCATACAGTTCAATGACATTTAATATTAACCGTACACTATAATAAACGTTCACAATAAAAGTGACAATATAGAATATAAAATGAAGTCAATAAGTTTTCAATATCACGACAACTATAAAATATTCAAAAAACAAGTGCATTGTGTTATATTGTCGACGTGAAGGCGAGTGGTGACAATTGTTATTGTTTTGGTGTGTCGCTCTCATTGTCCGTGTGTCTAACCATTCATAAATGTTTAAAGGTTATGTAGCAATTGAAACCACAACAAACTGGGCCCATGGGGTCACTTATCACTAAGTCGCTGTCCGCTATGCACTAATTCTCATTGTAACCGAAGGCCACTTAGCGATGGGTCCAGTTGGCCTGGGTCTATTTGTTGCACAGCCCGTTTTTATTACGCAAGGTGGTTGGGACACTGCTATTCGTCGATCACTCCTACATATTCATAACTACCATATACAGAAATCATTATTATTAATTATATCAATATCCGTGTTTGGGAACTGTAATTCATATCTTTGTTGTGTTACTTTGTATTTGTTTAGCGAAGTGTTAACCAATTCTTTTACTCGCATTTACGAGTATTTTTATCGCTATTTTAAATCCATTTTATTGATTTTTTTATTTAACTGCAATTATAAATTATGTATTATCTTACTGTATATAACCCATACATATATTACTTATCTTTTAGGATAGTTTCGGGTTAAGACATTGTATGTTATAGCTATATTATCATGTAAATTGTATATAATTATTTATAATATAAAATAACCTGTACCACAAAAAAAAAACCGTATCTTGGAGATTCGCATTGTAGTACGTACCTAGGCACATCAAAAAATCTATTTGCTAAAAGTGCTAAAACCATATTATTTAGTTTAATATGTGTAGGGTCAATATCCTATATAGTTACTTCTGTAAATTAAATAGCATTGTCTAGAGCGGTCAGTGGCGGTCGTGGGAATGAATATTACCATATCTATTTGTTTGTCATTCACACCTTTAGTTGGCGCCTTCGTTGTGTTCCACTATTTCGCAGAGTTGCGTCAGAAGTTCAACTTAACACCGCTGCGTTTTCTTAATCTATGTTTGTTTGATATATTAAACTTTTAAATTGCGGTATTTTGACCTATAAATTCCTAATTACAAATAATTGTTTGTAATGAAATTACAAACAGTAATGTTACGTTCACAATAAAGAGCGTTTGTAAAATCATTCCGCTAGGAGTGCTTACAGATTAGATCAATTTTTGACGATTGTCATTGCAATTAAACAAAACTGGGTAGTACTCGTATAACTGTATAAACAACATACGATTGACAAAAACAAGTGATGTTTATTGAATTTGTACGATTTTTCATTTTAACCATGAATCTATTTCTATTAGTATTAACAGTCGATAAAATCGAGCAAATCTGTAAAGCAAATTAAGAAAAAAAAACAAATGAATATTGAATGAAAGATAACGAAAGCGATACAAAAGTTTGTATCGTTTTAGCGTCTGATGTAAAATTATTATTTTTACATTATTGATTTTTTTTAGTAACTCAACAAAATATTATTATAATATTTATCAGAATGCTTCTTGTCGATTGTACCTGTAAATACGTTATGTAAATATTTATAGACCATTTGTTACGTTTTTGGTAAACGGACGTGAGTTGATAACAATTGCGTGTTTTTATTTGTTTTTCATGATTCAATTCCCAATTAGATAATATTACATTACCAAATTTTACGTGTATTTATTTAATAACGTCATACCTGTGTTAAAAGATAAACGAGGTTTGTAACTATTACACCTGATGCTATATTGCGGTCCATGAGCGGCAACACCATACAGGTTGACAAGATCATACTCGTCTTATTATATTCGGCTACTTCCAAACTAATTTGAATCATGGCTAGATCACTTCATGGGTGTTACTTACCCCACTGATGTTACAGACTAAATTAATAACCATTGTCGATTTGGTTATCACTATTTTAATTAGTGCCTATATAACCATAGGCACTGAGTAATAGTACATATAACAAAGTTGCCAGAACTTTTATATCGTAGGTGTTCTGATTTATTTTATCTTGAAAAACCACATAACAGATTTCTAATTTCGTCGATTTCGTAACAAGATCATTATTTTAGTGCGGACATTGTTTGTTTAATAGTTTCATTGTTAAAATATTCTTTTACAATTTGCAATATCCGCCTACATATCTATTCTGTTTCATCACGTAGCTCTAGATTCAGATTCAATTGTGTTTTTTTTTCACTACCGTTTTCTACCGCAGACACATGTATTTATAATTTTATGTTTGCTGTACGTCTGCATGCTACCTACACTTTCTGCTGCTATAGGCTATGTCGGCTTCAGGAGATGACTGTTTATCAACCTGGATACACCTGACTACTTGCAAACGGATCCTGAAACGCGATTAAGTCACTTCAGCTGGAGTTACAAACCCCAAGCCAACAGACTGGGTTAATAACCATCACAGGACTCTATACATATAAAATACGTATGTAGGTAACATATTTGTAAACATATAGTCCGAGTGTCGTGTCCAAACAGTCGCCTGGGATACTCTAGGTAACCGAGCCGTATCCATTACCGGTCGTGGGAACCCGAACACTTCAAATTATTAACAAAAATATTGACATGGGACTACTGCCTACTTAAAAGATTTCACCACGAACTGTTTGTACTGACAGTTTGCCGCGTACCAAATATACGAGCCTTATTTTGTGGGAAGCCTTCGGTTATACTATACGAGGGTAGTAAACAATACTTCATGGGAAAATATTATGTTTAAATACTCGTAAATGAGCGTTAAATAAGGGTTGAGTTGTTCATTATTCATTATTAAATTGAGCCTAAAGTTACAACACTTTGTTAATTAAGTATTAGTTTGAATAATTACGATTGTTACTTTTCATGTTTTCTAACACTTTGAGTTTAATTATGACCCATCCCTTTTTTTGTGCAAATCATCGCTTTTTTTAAATAAATGCTTAATCGTGAAGTGACCTTGTCGCGTTTCGGGAATAGTTTGAAAGTAGCCAGGTAATACGAGAGGAGTGTGCACTGTCAATCTAAGATGGTACATGCTCATCTCCTCAAGCCGGCATAGTGGAGGCGACTGCTGCTCGCACAGGTTTCTCTGTGGTAGCAGTTGTTTCCATTCATGGACCGCACTCTAGCTTTACATCAGGCGGAGTGTTGTCACATGCCGAGCTACACTAAAAAAAAAACATTAATTTATGATGAAGATTGTAGATGATGAAGAAAAAAATAGCTGCGCACACAACTTGGTCGAATTCACTTCTTTTGTTTTGCGGACAGAAGCTCTGCCAATTTTTGTCTTAATTTAATAATAACAACTCTAGGAATATAATGAAAAATTATTATTTTTTTTTTTGTTTCCTTGTTTGACCCGATGCTTCCTTAATTACCAGGTCGTGTTAATTGAGAAAGGTCTTTAGGGTTGTTTGGATTAATGTGACTGAAATACATAAGAGTGACAGTGACAGTTTTTTTCACATATTTTTAAATGCTAAAGTTTTATTATTTTAAATGGATATAAAAAAACGGATACGAAGTAATTCTATAGTTGTTTTAGTAGCTAAACAAAAACGATGTTAATATTAAGTACATGCTTGAAAGAGTATAAAAATAATAATAGCGACACCTAACAATTGAATACGACGACGTGAAAGCGTAGTGAGCGAGCGTGACGGCTTCCTGTATGCTGCATTAGTAGTGCATTCATAGATTAGACGAAAATAGAAAAAAAATAATAGATGTTTATTTGATATTTTTAGGTAAAAAATGTTTAACTCTTAAATGCATGATTTTTTGTTTTGAATTAATAAAATCGTATAGGAAAGGAGAAAGCCCATTTTTAGGCCCACTTGATACCTAATAATTTGGTAACAAAACAATATTCTAAAATAATATCTTATTATTTATTAATTCATTTTAATTATATCAACACATCATTTTCCAATCAATAGTCGATGTTTGATTACATAAAAAACAGATAACATAAATTATTTAATCATTTAATATAATAATAACCTCAAATATTGCATCAGAAAAAATCTAATTACTCAATAACCCGGGTGAAAAAATTAAAACTGATTGGTAATAGGGAATGAAGAATTTTTTTTCTACAAAAGTAACTAAAAGTGATCGTGAAACTCGAGAAAAAAATTGTGGGCCCATTTCTCTTAGGCGAATTTCTCTGTGGGCATTCTCTTTTAGTTACTAATAAAGAATATATATTAATATTAATAAAGATAGTATGTATATTTTTGGTAACAATATGCATTTAAGGGTTAAAGAGTGGTTTGTTGAGTAATTGTGGTTATTAGGACAGTTGGTCGTTATTGGGTAGTACTACCGTCGCCAATTGGATTTGTAGTACCTAGTAGTACAAACCGGATCTGCTGATACGCAGGGTGTAAAAAGTTAGAAATCCACCACGGCTTACGAAGTCATTAATTCATGAATCCACTTTAGCGCATCAGATGGAATTTATTCTTTTTTTTTTAGAAATCACCGTTTTATATTTACAATGTACAATCTAAGATTTCAGAACTCTATGTTGTTTCATTAAAACAATTAAATCTCAGTGTCTCGGCCTTACTAATTCATTAATTAAGCACTCTTCAGCGATTAATTGGCCGAGTTCACGTGGCTAACTAACAAGCGTAGCATTTTTAACATAATCTCAAGTAAAAAATGAAAAATCGCGGGAAAATTATTTCCAGCATAAAGTTATCTACAAATATTTATAGTTGTATATCGAGAAAAAAAACAGAAACAATTACTACTCTGTTTAAAACTTCTTTAAAACTCTTTAAAAAAATGTATGTGTGTGTGAAAGAAAAATTATGCGTGGAATATCCTTGAGCGAGCGAATCCCAAACATAAGAGATCGCTGCGAGCTCAAGGATAGTATTGTGACCAGAGTGGAAAGGGGTATGCTAAGGTGGTTCGGTCATTTGGAAAGGATGGATGAAAGGAGATTAACAAAAAAGATCTATTGCGCGAAAGTTGATGGCAGTGTCGGAAGGGGGCACCCTCAACCGACGTGCATGCATGAGGGGAGTAATAGATGTGGTCGAAGCGAAAGTGGTATGTAGAGAGAGGAGTCGCTGGCGCTCTATAGTTTCTGCCTACCCCAGTGGGAATAAGGCGTGAGCAAAGTAGTAGTAATAGTTAAAAATTTGCTTTTTACAATGTTCAATTGGATTTTGTTCCTGACGCGTGTAATAAATTAGACGATGTGTGAGGGCTGAACGAGGACGGATGATCGCAACGAGCGACAATTCAATCATTCAATTGATACCAGTCGGGATTGCTCAATTATCCAATTGAACTCTGGCGCCATGTTTATCATAACCGCTTTATTCACGTCCGTAATAGTTTCGGTGAATTTAAATAATGTTTGAAAACGCGAATGTTTACATGGAAAAAATAAGAACAATTTAGTGAAAACTTTTATAGAGGCAACTGACCGACTGCTCATAGAAACTCACTTAACAAAAACTGGAAAATATTCTATATTCTATATGCGAACTTGATGACAAGTAAGATGATGACAATTCGGAAAATTGCCAGATAATTTATAATTTGTTTATTCCGATAATTTCACGGAAAATAAATTGCTGTTTGATTATTCTATTATTGATAAATCACGAGTTAGGTTGTTACCTTCAATATTAATAATAAAGATCATTAAATCTTAGAAAAACAACCAAATTAACTAACCTATTTTTTTAAATACCTACTGTTTTTCTATTTAATTTAACAGCTCTACATGTTTCACTGAGAAATATCTGCAGGCAACAGTCGCCTCTACTATACTGGTTTAAGGAGACTAATATGAATCGTTCAAGCTGACACGTTTCTTTCGGCTAATTCCAATCTGCGACTAAGTTATTTCGCGGGTGCTACACTTGGAATACTAATTCGTCATAATCTCGCCACCGCTTAAAAAGCATACCATTCTGTATTAGTAAAAAAAAAAATCTTAAATGTCCAATTGTATGTAATAAACTGTTTCCTCATTATACTGTATCTTACGCCCACACAAGCTTTGATCTAGTGACTAATAAACTACAACGCTATCTAGAGATCCTAATCAAGAAATATATAAATCATCGAATGTTTTCACTAAACAAACTGAACCGTATTTTAAGCTACTACTTTTTAAATCCAAATATCTGTAGGTGGTCAGTAATTGTCCTCAGCAAAGCAAGACGATCGTTTTGGCTAGAATTTATTCAGTATTTTTCTGTTCACAAATAAACTTACATCTACCGTCAAATCTTATTATAAGCGGCGCGGCGGTAGAGAACGGATCTCACGATCGATGAGTACCGTGTTCAAACCTCGCTAAATCTTGATCGGTACCAATGTAACTATATAATGTACTTTGGTGTCTGTGATACAAGACCTAGCTTAGTACAGGAATTAAAAAAAAAAAAGAAGTTTATCAGAGCCTTGGCACATATTATCTAGAGCAAAGGTGAAACAATACGTCATCAATGTAGTTAGAACGTCCGTATCTCATCATAGAATTAACTCCATCCTGTCTCGGTGACCATCGTATTACGCACAGCGCCCTTAATAAACAAACAATCCAAGGCAACTAGCTGAACTAATAACCTAAATAACATATACCTAGTTGAAGAATTTTTTATAATTCTTATTCAAACCCTATTTAAACATAATACTTACACTAAATAAAGAAAACTGAGCCGTACTCGCTTCTATTTGAAAATCCCCTTTGAAAATCACACTGAGAGCACACAGAGGGATGAGCAATGATGATCATGTCCTCATATTCTCTATTTTAAGAAATGTAATAATTATAATAATAGGTATATAATTAATTGCAATAATTTTAATAAATAAAGAGGGCTGGTAATGCGTAGTTGAGTTCGAATAATAATAGTATTTTTTCTAAACCCAATTCTGAGGGAAAGATCCTTCCGAATAAGTACAGTAATAACAATTCCCATCAAACCAATAATCCCTATTTTTTCCAAGCAATATAACATTATTTGCCGAGATTCTCTATCGGCACGACTAAATACAGGGGACACAATGTAAAAGGCTTTTTTTGTAACGAACCATTGAATCAATTTGGCATTTTTTGCGTGGATTCGGAAGCCACCAGGTAGAGGGCCTAGATCCGGGACGCTCCTTTGTGTTGCATGCGTAGTTTTTGTGATTAACAATAATGTTTACAAATTCGCAATTTGGACAGCGATAACTGTCAAAATGTATCAGCTGCGTGACGCGAGCAATTCGTTTAGTTTTGCCCTAAATATTTATATTTGTTTTTGGACTTATTGAATCTAACTTCTTAGTTATTAGTAGTTTTACGGAGTTGCCCTATTTCTTTTTCTGTAAAATATAAAAAATATTTTTTTGTACAAAGTATGCTTTATAGATCGACGATATAAGAAGTGTAACCGTATTATATTTGTTTAGTATATTTTATATTCGCTGCACAATTATAGTTTTTGCTTTGATTTCATGAAATCCTTTCATGCATGGTCGCAAATGTTACTATATGCGATATACTAACCTACTTACCGTTATTATAAGAACATAATGAAGATTTCATGCCTGTCTGAACATACCGACATTCCCGACTGTGGAACAGTTACGCAAAAAAATGTTAAAGAATTTAACTATAAATAGATATTAACATAGTAACTACTTTTATGTATTATTGCTTTTTTTTATTAGTTGGTATTCTAGATTTTTTATTACGAATGTAGACAGAACCCACGTCGGCGGCTATATATGAAGATGATTTGACCACTGAACTACACAGCTAATGGACTTTACGTGACCGTATCGAATTTTCGCCATTCTGTCTTTCCATCGGCACCAGTATATTTTCTCTTTAATAATAATTTTTTAATCAATTTTAAAAATAAATAATTTGTATTATTTTTATAGGTTTCGGTGGAAGGCTGGTCTAAAAGTTGCAGAAGAAATGTTGTAGTGTTAGCGGAACTAATGTGCCACCTACCGTATCTTAGGAAGCAACGCACCGCGACACCTCTCGCTTCATTCTAATTAACACAGAATGTACTGTTAATTCCATTATGGTGAACAAACAATAGCCGCTTTGATACGCGTTTTATTTTTAATTATAACAAATTATATATTTTTGTTTTGTTCTTTCATTCTTCACAGGCCAAGGGAACGAGGCCCGTACAGCCACGTCTTCCGTTATTCCATGTCGTGTATGTTTTTTGTTATATTTATAGGTTTAAATTTATGCAACAGCTTTTGTACATTATTGTAAATCTACTTATAGAATATATAGACTAGGAGCCATTTACGCATAAATAAATTAGATTTAAATTAGAAATAAAAGTTAAAATAAAGTGTACTTTATTTTCTTATAAAATATTGTATTCAAGTAGAAAGTAAATTAAATAGTATGTTTATCGTATTGTATTGATGTAATTCATGTAATGCATTGAACATTTTATGATTAATTCCTTTTTTACGTGGGAAAGTCACGCATTTAGCCCACTTCACTTGATCGATATTACTTCAATAACGGCACATAACTTTCTTGAGAAATTCTATTGAAATGGAAAGGGCTCAAATTTTTACATAAGTAGGTTAATTACTTACTATAATGTTATTTTCAGTAGTAATAATAATTCCACGATTTTCATCTACGAAAATAATCAAAACAAAAGAAAAGCTTTCTCTATAAATATTGTAAAAATATTTTTAAAAAGCACCTATAACCTAGCTAGTCATTTCATTTAGCCGATTGAGCGTGTACCACCAGCTTTGAGATGACTCATTCAAATCAGTCATTTTAACCAAATTATGCATTTTTTTTAGTTCTTGTGACGACCAATATGAATACCGTTTCGGATCTCTACTAGTTACGCGGTGACACCCAGACTGTGTTAAGCTTTTTAGCTCTAGCCGCCAGTACCGCTACGTCACTGATTGGGGAACAAACAAAAAGTATATTTGTTCACATTTAGACAATAATAAGTTGATAATAGGCGATGTTCAGACTCTTCTAAGGCAGCAATGGTTCTATTTACTTTGTCTCTCTCGCCGGCACGTTCCCTATAATTCCAAATAACAAATTATGAATAAAAAAAACACCAGTTAAGCTGTCGGCGATCCCTAATCATAATGTTTGATTGTACGCTAATGACAAGGCGCGGACTTTAAGCCAGCTTTTGTATCTTGCCGACCAGGATTATAATACGAAAAATAGGAAAACAATATTTATTATCTACAGCATAGAGTAAATTTTCGTATTTAATCGATATTGTTCTGTTAATGTGTCTACTAAGGAGGTCCTGGTAATTGAGCAATCACCTGCTCTAGTCCGTTGTGGTAACTAACGCATTGAAAATAAATGGAAATTGTTATTTGTTCTATTTTATGTTTATGTATTATTGGATACGGAATTAGGGAATGCAATCCCGGCTCGAGATCGCAAATTCGAGATCCCGCGGGATTAGAAATATCAATCCTGCGGGATCCCGGAATTTTCGGGATCTCGTCTAGTTTTAAGAAAATGTAAAGTTCGGATGACTGAAAACGATGAAAACTCAAACAAATAAACCAATAATTTTTTTTTCTGCAATAAGCCTTATTAGACAATGCTTTTATCTCGTTCACGCTAAAACAACTTATACTGTTGGTATCTCTCTCACTCATTCGTAAGCGTTCATTGCATTATTTACATTTCCTTTCGGTTGATCAACGTCTTCGGTGCTCGGTATGTGACAACACTCCGCCTGATGTGAAGCTAGAGTGCAGTCCATGAATGGAAACAACTGCTACTACAGAGAAAGCGGGCAGCAGTCGCATCCACACACCGGCTTAAGGAGACGAGCATGTACCATCTAGATTGACAGTGCACACTCCTCTCGTTATACCTGGCTACTTTCAAACTATGCCCGAAACGCGACAAGGTCACTTCACGGGTGTTACATTTGAAAGTGGTGGTACCGTACCCCAGGACGGCAGACTGGGCTAATAACCACCATCAGTCTGCGTACCACTCTTTAATAGTGCCTATAGGCACTGAGCGACCAAAGTACACATAACTCCTTTCAAAACGGAACGTTTTTGTTTACAAACAGTTGATGGATTTAACTGGTTTCGCTCAAAACGAAAAACGGTTAACTCGTTGACAGTAGAAAAACGGTTTATAAAAACAGTTCGTTGAATCAACGCCCATCCCTAGCGCACCGTTTGCGCCCCGAGTAGATGTGTGTAGCGTTGCTGACCACTGCAGCACTACCGCCCAATCCCGTCAATCTCGAACGGGATCTCGTCATATTATGCTTCGGGATTGATCCCGAAAAGTTACACGAGATCTCGCGAGATCGGGATCCCGCGAGATCGGGATTGCATTCCCTATACGGAATATAATAGCTTGTTTAGATTACAGGGCCACTTTTTTTATTTAAACGTCTTTGATTTTTTTATGTTTTAAATTACTCAATCAAAGAAAACTGGAAAGAGATCTGGAAAAACAGCAATTAAGTATTGTAATGATAAATTATACAGCAAGTCAAATAATAATTATTACAAATCTTAGAATATCAAGCCGAGTTCCATAATTCATCATGAAGATAAAATAATTAGGTAGTTTTCTGGACCGCTAACTTGGAGGGCCCCCAACGTTGTTGGGACACCCAGATCTACCATGGTACTGGTGTCTGTTATTACGGAAGAGCCGCTTCTTTCCATCGCTTGACCGCAATCAGGCAACGTGTAATCAAGTTGCCGTATCTCACGTCGTCAGAACGGTATAGGGAACTTACTCTGATTGTGCATGGGATTCCCTTTGTTTTTATTATATATAGGAAAAGTAATTAAGAGTTTTTTTTTATTTTAATAGCTATACAAACTTTTTTAAAATCTATATTTAGTTTGTGGCTTGCGCTCACAATCGATTGAAGCCTAAACAATTATATTGTCAAAAATTAACACATAAATGTAACTAAAAATAAATCATAAATAGAAAAAAAAACAAAAGAAAATGAACCTATCTTAAAAAAAGAACAAAGGGGAAGCCCATTCGCCTAAGAAAAATGGGCCCAAATTTTGTAGGAAAATAAATCTACATTTCTTATCACCAAACAGTTTAAATTTTTTCACCCGGGTTATTAAGTAATTAGACTTTTTCTGATGCAATATTTAAGGTTATTATTATATTAAATACTTTAATATAATTGATGATATCTGTTTTTTATATGATTAAACATTGTTTATTGATTAATGAACGATGTGTTGATGTATTTTAATAAATTAATGAAAAAATAAGATATTATTTTAGAATATTGTTTTATTGACTAATTAGACATCAAGTGGGGCCAGGAATGGGCATTCTCCTTTATACAACTCCACAGCGGCTACAGACTCGGACTGGGACAACATACTATTGTATTACCCCATATCTCATTTAGTTATAAAAACTTTAATAGACAACATTTTTATAAGATTTTAAGCCTGAAGACGATCCACTGCGACCGTCAACAGTAATTTTTTATGTGTTTTATGATTGACTTGGGTGGCGTTGATATAAAGACAATTTATTGGTCGTTTAATTAGTTTATTATTATTATATTGGTTTATTTTTAATTTGTTAAAATTCGAATTATCTAAATAAAAATAATAATATCTTCAGGTTTTTAATATGCCAAAAATTTATTTTAAAAAGTTACAAATATACGTACCTATGATAGTTATATACTTATTTATAAAAAAAGATGAGGATAAATTGACGAATCATTGTATTGTCGATCGAAGTTCATTAACTTGATTTAAAAAAATGCTACGAATAAAGTGTTATAAATGGGAATGATTAATAAATTAATTAATACTTAGCTATGAGTAGCGCATGTTGTAATGCGTGTAATATCGGTTCTGTATGAACGAGTGGCTACGTAAGTGGGTATCTAGAGCAGTAAGAGCAATGACACTGGACCGACCTTGTGAATGCCAACCGTCTCGCCGGACACTGATTCATACGCAAGGGGAAATAATTCGGATGTCTCACACGATTTCACATTATTGATTAATCGAAATTTTACTATAGGCTAAGTGTTATAAATAGCGTTTCGACATTGGCTTGGAAGCATGGGGGTAAAGAGAGAGCAAACCTCCTACATCGGGCATGAAAAAAGCACTTCAAACGATTTGACAATGTTGCGGTCAAGCAAATACTAACTCACATAAAACCTAAAAGTGACTACGGTCATCTTTTCACTCGCGTCACATTGAGAGCGTTATTGCTTATCTAGTTGTATATATCAATGCTTGGAAGTAATAATAATAATAATAATCTTTATTTGTCTATTTAAATGAGTGTGAATAATGAGTGAACACTGCTCTTTCAACTTGAGAGATGCACACTCATCTCTTCAAGCCGGCATTGCGGAGACGATCTGTTTATGGGCGCACTCTAGCTTAGCATCAAGCTACGGTCACAACTGTATATTGTATATAAGAGTACCTTTTGAATAAATTTTTTACATTTAATCTTTAAATTACCAATTTTAGACGGTCTAAAAATTTCAGTATTTAGAGTTTTAAACTACAATAAATTTGTAAAAATAGCAACCGAATACTTCAAAGAGTTAACAACTAATTAAAATACAAGATACACAGGATTAACGCCAGGATATCTGACAACAGGATACGTCAATTTATACTAGATGACTGTCTTGAGAGGTGACAAGGATTCCCAATGTATGCTTATAAAAAAAAACGATCCTACTACTTCGTACACTGTAGCTTACGTCTTATACTTTCGAGTAAAAGTATAAATGTCTAAAATAAACAGTAATGTAAAGAATACAAAATTTCAAGATGAAAGGTATGCAGTTGATAGTGAGTTGTCAGGACGTGCGCCAGTAACAAAGGAGCTCGTCTAAACAGGCCATTAATAAGGAGGTGGCTGCTGCAACTCCGCCCGACTTCCGCTGATTTCTAGGAAGCGATGACTCTGGACTAGACGGAAATAGCGACACAGACGTTCAGGCGAAAGCGGTTATAAACAGGGATGATTAGTCAACCATATTAAATCTTTGGTAGAATATTTAAATGATGGTGCAATATAGTAATGTCTGCCGCTTTTTTTTTCTCGTTTAATTTAAAGGAGAATGCCCATTCGCATAAGAAAAATGGACCCACAATTTTTTTCTCTAGTATCATAATGATTTTTAGTTCATTTTGTAGAAAAATAAATCTACTTTCTTATTACCAATCAGTTTTAATTTTTTCACCCGGGTTATTGAGTAATTAGATGTTTTTTGATACAACATTTGAGGTTATTGTTATTTTAAATGCTTTAATAATTGAAGCTATCTTATTTTTTATGTAATTAAACATTGTCTATTGATTGGTAAATAATGTGTTCATATAATTAAAATGAATTAATAAAAAAATAAGATATTATTTTAGAATATTGTTTTGCTACCAAACTATCAGGTATCAAGTGGGCCCAAAAATGGGCATTCTCCTTTAATTCTTTTAATTGTTAATTTTGACCTTTTCACATTTTATTTAAATGATCTTTGCTACACCCTACCGGAGTGTCACATTCTATGGATTGTAAAATTATGAAATATATGACATGCAATAAATAAATAAATAATATAAAAAATTGATATTGTAAATAACATATAAACTTAGTAGTTTTCATTTCATGTTGGCATCAAATCTTAACCTAACAAGCTGATTTAATATAATTAATACAAAAGCAAACATTATAATGGTCAATAAAAAATCTATTTCGGTATCGGCACTTCAAACGCATTTCACTTATCATTATTCGCACGTGATTTATTTTAGGATATTGTGATGAAGCTTTAAATCACTTCAAAGGTGGCAATCTCGAAGACTTTTCTTTGTATAAACGGCACACTTATGTCTATGTTTACTCTCTATGGTCACGTCTTCATGAAAAGAATAAAAATATATCAAAAGGGACAGTGAGAAGAGATCCGGTGGGACCACCTTGTTAGCGATAATCGGTTTAGAGCCCTTGTTAAAAATTAAATCATGATAAATAGGTGCATTTGCATTGAGATGTTCCTTACGTAGAAATACTTTATGTTAGTTTTTAGTAAATAAAGCTATTTTAGCATTCTAGATCTATGCTAAATTCCATCCGTTCAGGCGTTTAAGCATGCAAAAAACATGCTTTTGCATTTATAATATTGCTTATTACATATTTCCACCCACTAATAACAGTATATAATTAAATAGCGCCACAGAGACCGTTAATAAGTTAAAGAATTAATTAACATTTAAATCATTGTTTTTGAGGATAAAGTAATTTGTTTTTAACAACAGCTAAATCTGTAAATTAAGTAATATTAACTGTAAAAATTCTCAATATATTTTTTTAAAATTCTGTTGTCTTGGTGGGATTTCCAAATAGCATATCAAATCGATCATGAAATAATACAGAACACTTTTTTTACTATTTTGTTGACGAGCGACAACGTGACTGTGTCTTCATTTTGATACGATCTCGATCATCGAAACTATCGATTAGTTCTTAATCGATCTTGTGTGTAACCCAGTCCTTTGAAGCGTAAAGTTAACTACTATTCTCGACTCTAACACGTTTCAATTATCTTTATCCTTCACACCTATTTGAGAGTAAATAATGTTGGACAAAGAAAATTCGAATTGTGATCGAATTGAATCATCAGAATCAGTGCTCGTTTTTAACATAGATCACCCGACTGACCCGTGACGAATTTGTTTGGAAATATTGATGTCTTCACTTATGTGCTTATTGTTGGTGTTTACTAGTTAATTTTGTTGTAATTTGATATATCTACTAACATACCTAATTATTATTTTATTGTAGCTCGGCATATGACAACACTCCGCTTGATGTTAAGTTCGGAATAGAATGAGTATTGTTGTACTGGCGGAACACACTCCGCTATTTCGACTTGAAGAGACGAATATGCACCATCTAGGTTTGATAGATTCCTAGACATTTTGGTCATACTGGACTGGGTCATTCACACTAGTAAACTAGGACAACAGAGTGGGGTATCATCAGTCTGCCGACCACTCTTTGTTTGTATAATTATAAATAAAACATATAAAGAATAATGTAGATATAATATATAATATTAAGAATAGCAGCATCATTCTTTATTCTCGTGCAATGTCGAGTTGCACATAAATCACACGTAAGTGACCCACCGCGAGCCGAGACCGCTTGCCGTGCGCGGGCGCATAACGTGTCCCTGTTTATTGAGACATATGCCACTTTACATATCTTACAGTTTAGGAATAAGTGACAAAACAAACACGTAACTAAGAACGGTATGTTAAAGAAAGCCTTAAACGCCGTCTCCAATCCTAAACTCGAAATTTTATTACGATGGTCAATGAAATAAATTTGTTGTAAATAGGTGTTTGTGTTAGGTTGTTTGGAGGAATGCTGTAGAGGATTTTTCACGTCGGTGGCGTAAACAGCGGGGGGCGCCGACAAAGCCCCCGGGGGGCGGCCACCGCTTCTAACTGCGCTTGCACATACCATAAACTTTGAAATTATGTGCACCAGTAAGAATACCACGGACACTACATTATTTTATATCAAATATTTTAATTGCTTTTCCTTTACAGTAGCTCGGCATGTGATCAAACTCCGCCTAATGTTAAGCTAAATCCTTGACCCATGAATCAGCGACCCATGACTGAAAACAACACCCTCCGCTATGACGTCTTAATGAAACGAATCTATACCATCTGCAGAGCGTACTTTCATTTTCACTTTTACACGAAATGTAAACGTTTAACGGTCGTTGTCGCGGTAAAAGTAATACGAGTAGTTAAAGTTACTTTACCCGCCTTCTGGTGCAAACGACCCTTATTGGTTATTCCTTCAGATAGGGTCTTATCCATATAATTCAAACAATACTTAATGAAGGTAATAATTGTGATGTCACTGCTGTTACACTGTCCATCCTCTCCAATATTGTAAAGATAAAAAATAAACCCCCAACTTAAGATATATTGTATCGCTATTTGTTTATAATATTTATTATAATGTCACTTGCATTTGTATTAAATGTGTTGTATTAAATTTTTTTATTTTATTTTGGCACGACATGTGACCTGGACTGGCCTGATGGTAAACTCAGTGGAGGTCCATGAGCATTGACGACTAGAGAACCGCTCGCACGGTGGCTCCAGTCGCCACTACTATGCCGGCCGGCTCCGCTTGAAGGATCCAAGGTGAAAGGATTGGGGAAAGGAATGGAAATACTCTTATTTTTGTCCTCTTTAGCAGACTTATGATGGTTATTAGCCGTGTCTGCAGTCATGGGGTAGTACCACCACTTCCAAGTGGAGTGATCTAATTGCTTTTCGAAACTAGCTTAAAAATAGTCGGAACAAGAGGAGTGTGTACCGAAGGCGACTGCTGCCTGTAGAAATTGCTCTGTAGTAGCAGTAGTTTCGGTTCATGGACCGCACTCTAGCTTAATATACTAATGTGGTCATATACTTATGCCGAGCTACAATAACAATAAAAAAAATGTGGATTTTTTTATTATATAATTATCCACATCTCAGCGCAGGCAGTTTTGGCCATTTTGATTTTTTTTCTATTCAATTTTCATCATAATTTTAACAATTATACATATATTACTAAGATTGCAACCTACACATTTTGTAAGAAAATTTTTGTGGAACAGCGTACGGCTAATTATAATAACAAACACTTTCAAATAAACCTTATAGGTAAGTTATTGTTGATAATTACAACTGTCAAAGTAAACTTCCGAATAGAGTGACAAGACAAGTGTTGTAAAGTTGGTTTGCCACCACTTTCAAGTGTACCACCCGTGAAATCGAGTCGAGTTTTGAGATCAGTTTGGAAGTAGTTGAATTTAACAAGCAGCGTCGTATTAAAGGATTTTTGGATTGTAGGACTTGCAGGTTAATTGCACGAAATAAAAATCGCCTTCACTATACCGGCATGAGGAGACGAAATCGCACCATCCGTTAACAGGGTAAACTCTTCTCGTTATACCCGGACTACTATTTAAACGGTTAATTATAATCACAAATCACAAAAAATCACAAAATAATACAACTCTTTGAATACAGCTGTCGCTTAATTCAGAAACAAGATATATGATCATGGCAGAGTGCTAGATCACATAGTTCGAGGTTACGTTGCCCATGACCGTGTAGGTTTGACTTTTGGCATCTTTCACCCACGCGCGAACGTTTACCCACATCGAGTAGAGTTTATGTACATCATCCTATTGTCTACCCACAAACGGATAGAAAGATTAGAAAAATGATGTCATTTCTTAATGAGATTCTTTTTTATTGGGAGTATAGAATTCTTTGATAAAATTTATTATTTAAAACATATGCTAGAGGTGTAAACTTCATACATCTGACATAAAAAACCGTAGGCCGCTTCAAACGATTTGACAATGTTGCCGTCAAGTCAAATACTAACTGACAGAGAACCTAGACGTGGCTGTGGTCATCTTTTCTCTCGCGTCACATTGGGAGCGTTATTGCACATCTAGTTGTATATATCATTGATTAAAAATATGTCAATAATGTAAATTTAAAAAATTATAGCCTTACAATAAATAAAAAATATTTGAACCACATTAGTACGATGTATCCATCCAACTTGTGGTCTGCAGGATTGCTAGCTTTCCTTTTACAACCTGTATAAATCATTATTAATTAAGAAATGATTCCCCAAACTCATCCTTTATTCCCAAACCCATCGAAATCTGTTCACCGGTATATGAGTGTAAAGATAACAAACAGACAGAATTACTTTCACATTTATATATTAGTTTAGATAGGTAGCCGTTACGTAAAGTCGTTTTAGGTCTGTTTGCACCAGATGGCCCGTTAGTTACTTTAACTATTACTTTAACGGTTACGTTTACATTATCGTTTATATTTACTCCACACGAGTTGCACCATCGTGCATCGTCGCGTCTGTCATTCTTGACGTTTACTTTAACGCTAACCATAACCAGCAAATCTTGGCTGGTTAAAGTTAAAGTAATCGTCAAACCAATGTCACTAACGTCAAGTGTATGAAAAAATATTTTTTCTATTATTTTTTCGGGATCCGCCACCCTTTTAACGATAACAATATGAATGTACACGATTTTGCAACGCGTGTGGAGTAAATGTAAACGTTTAATGGTTACGTCGTCGTCGTAAAAGTAATAGTTAAAGTATCTTTAACGGGCCTTCTGGTTAAAGGATCAAAGGACAATAATATAAAGAATGTTTATGAATGGGTACCACCGCGTGAACAATTTGCAGTGTTCGGGTATTTATCGGATTATGCACAATATCGCCCACACAGCAACGGATTAAGGTGGGTATTTCTTTTGCAGCAACAAAAGAAAATATCTCTCTAACGAAATTAATGTAGACTAAGTATACATTGATTATGTTATTTATTAAAAAAAAAATTACTCGGATTTCTTGTGAAAATGAGACATCTTGTGTGGTGACCGGAAGTAGGTACATATTGTATTATTATTAGGGTTAAAATATCTTTTATACACGATAGCAAAGTTTACAATGAGTTTTTGAAGATTTTGTTTTATTGTAGCTCGGCATATGACAACACTCCGCCCGATGTAAAGCTAGAGTGCGGTCGATGCACGGAACAATTACTACTACAGATTAATTTATACAGGCACCAGTCGCCTCCGCTATGTCGGCGAGATAAATGAGCAAAATCATTGTTGGTTGACGCGATACGGTCATTTTATTGGTCAGTCAGCATGGCTTCTTGAATTATAAAATTCGCCTAAGACAAATGGGCCCACAATTTTTTTCTCGAGTTTGTCGATGATTTTTAGTTAATTTTGTAGAAAAATAAATCTATTTTCTTATTACCGATCAGTTTTAATTTTTTCACCTGGGTTATTGAGTAATTAGATGTTTTCTGATGCAATATTTGAGGTTATTATTATTTTAAATGCTTTAATATTGAAGATATCAGTTTTTTATTCAATTAAACATTGTCTATTGATTGCTAAATAAAGTGTTGATATAATTAAAATGAATTGATAAATAAATAAGATATTATTTAGAATATTGTTTTGTTACTATAATATCTATATAAAATGGGCATTCTCCTTTGAAATGAAATTGAAGAATAACCTAGCCTAGTGCAGGGAGATCTAAGCTCAAATCCCGTCGTACGTGGGCGTGAGAATTCCTGGTGGGCGCGGGGGCGAGGGCGGGGGCGGTCAGCTAATGCAATACACAAACACGCGAGTGAGCACTGCACTTAGCAATTTTACTTGACATTTAATGCGAAATACAAGCTTTCTTAGTTTGATTATTATGTTAGATGTTGACTTACGTCTATTTCACATATCTTCTTAATTACCGTGAGATTTACTTGCGATAAGTGACAGTGAATTTGAAAGATTGTATTAGAAAGTATACTTTATAGCTTATAGTATATTGATTTTTTTTTATTTATTGTAGCTCGGCATGTGACAACACTCCGCCTGATGTAAAGCTAGAGTGCGGTCCATGAATGAAAACAACTGCTACTACAGAGAAACCTGTGCGGGTAGCAGTCGCCTCCACTATGCCGGCTCGAGGAGACGAGCATGTACCATCTTAGATTGACAGTGCACACTCCTCTCGTTATACCTGGCTACTTTCAAACTATTCCCGAAACGCGACAAAGTTTTTTTTATTACAAATAATTATTTCTTTTACTTCCCAGATTACTTATTTTTAACATAAACAAACTTTTTTTTCTACATATTTACAAATAATTACTATTTATTCAATACCTAATCAGGATTGAGAGCTAAGTACAAAGTTACATTTACGCCGTGACAACGTAATGCGGGGTCTCTCCACCAATAGGCTCGAGCCTTTGATATTTTTATTACCACGGCGGTCACAACAACATCGTCTACACACCCAGTGGCGTAGCTGAAGGTCCGCAGACCTCCAGCTTTAGGGGGCCTCAGTGTCTTAATTTTTTTTTTCCAATCTACGTGTATACATTTTAAACCCCAAGCGAGCCAACCCCATGTTACCCAGAACTTTGTGAATCTGAAGCAATCGGAACCTACCTAACACAGGAAAATTTAAATAAATAAATTTAAAGAGAATTTTAAATAAATTTAGTTAATTTTCGTTTCCCTCGTACCAATAAATATAAAAGTTATGGCATATAAATAATTAAACATATAATAATTATGATGATAAGGTAAAACTGTAAAGATTTAAAAAATAATACACTGATTTTATAGACATAAACAAAAATAATTTTATTTTTATACATCGAACTCTTAAATACATAAAAATTTATTTAAGTTGAAATATTGCCTTATTGAGATTTCGGGGTCGGGGGGGCCTCCGAAGTGTCAGCTACGCCACTGTACACACCGATGTATCATTCGCGGTCAATTACACTTTTCCGTAAAAATCCTTTTAGAAAAATTGTTTTTTTATTGAAAATTGCACAGGCAAATCAAAATAATAAACAAATTCAGCATTTTAATGAGACAAAAATTAATAAAACTGTCGATGCAACCATTGATATATACAACTAGATGTGCAATAACGCTCCCAATGTGACGCGAGAGAAAAGATGGCCACAGCCACGTTTAAGTTCTCCGTCAGTTAGTATTTTACTTGACGGCAACATTGTCAAATCGCTTGAAGCGGCCTACGGTTTTTTTTTATCTCAGATAGATTTCCATAGTAAACAATTGTAAATAAAAAAAGATTAAAAACAATTAGAAGAGACATTTTTTTTTCACCTGAATCGTAACAACTGTGTAAAAAATTTCATATTACTTATCCTTTTCTATACAAAAAGTTATCAAGTGATAAAAACTAAATCAGTGCATAGAGTTTCACGTACCTATTTATAATAACAACGCGCACAACCTTCAATTACCTATTCGAGGCATTCCCAAGAACGTTATAATTAAAAGAACCACTCGCAGGAATCGAACTCCGACCCCCGAGGAATAGTCATGGGTAAGTTCGTAGATAGGAAAAAATTATAATATACGTATTATATTCAATTTTTTGTTTTATTTTTTTATTTTAGCACGTCATATGACCGCACTCCGCCCGATGTTAAGCTAGAGAGCGGTCCATGAACGGAGGCGACTGCTGTTACGGCTACTGCTTGGTGAGATGCCGAGGTGAGAAAAGACGTGGCTGGGAAGGTCGTTCCACAATTTGATGGAACGACAGAAGAAGGATTGCCCGAACCTTTTGGTCCGCGAGGGGATTGTTTCGACTGTGAGGTGAAGAAGATTTAATACCAAATAATATTTTTAGTAAATCATAATTATTTTTATGCTAGATATAGTAATATTATCGTATGTAACACATATCAATCAAAACACAAATCAAATATTTCATGTTAGATTATTAAATTCTTATGCTGTTTTGCCTTTATTCAATAATTTTAGATTTATTTATTTTTCATTTATTTATTCTTATATTTTTGTTTCTGCACCGAATACACTTTTCCACCACACCAAGGGGTAACTGGTAGAAAATGCCTCAAGGCATTAAGTTCGCCTTTTGCAATTTTTATGATGTGCAATAAAGTATTTTATTATTATTATTAACACCCGTTAAGTGACTATATCGCGTTTCGGGAACAGTTTGAAAGTAGCACTGCACTGTATAGCAAAGGGCGACTGCTACCTGTAGAGATTTCTATGTAGTAGCAGTTCTTTCCGTTCATGGACCGCATTTTAGCTTTACATCAAGCAGAGTTTGTCATATGCCGAATATGTATTGTTAATCTAATAAGTATTGTTTAATTAAATTAGTTAATTATTCTGCGTCTCGGCTACGAACTCGGGCGTTAGGAACGTTAGTCCTATGATTTAATAGGTAACCGGGAAAAGTAAAGTAGTAATAATTCGTCACGGTAGAGATAAGCAAAATGCTATCTTAACTACATCCACTTAGATTGTTTAGTGATAATAAACGGTCTGGAAAAGAAATACATATGTCTTCTAAGATTGACATGTAATAAGAATGAATTTGATTGTAAAAGTTTTGATTTGCTATTACTCGTAATTTAAGAACAATTTGTTTTTTATTAAAGAACAGACTGATGATGGTTATTAGCCTAATCTGCCGTCCTGGGGTAGTACCACCACTTTCATATGTAACACCCGTGAAGCGACCTTGTCGCGTTTCGGGATCAGTTTAGAAGTAGCCGAGCGGAGAGTATCTGGATGATCCGGCATAGCGGAGGCCACTGCTGTAAAAAATTATCTGCAGTAGGAGTTGTTATCGTTCATGGGCCGTACTCTAGCTTTAAATCAGGCGGTGTGCTGTCATATGCCGAGCTACTATAAAAAAAACACATTCTGAGATCCTTTTATAAACAATTGTGTGAAATCTCAAAATTAGGGTTGTCACTCGTGATAATATTACCATACCCTCAACCCTAGCAGAATAACTGACATTATCAACACATGAACTAACGTAATCTCGAATAATTAATCAACTAATAACGCCAACATTGTTTTTAAAATATGTATTTTTAAGTAGTCATTTTATGCCCACTGCACATTCATAATTAGTGTCCATCTCCCATTTATCTCAAGATGAAGAAGATAAGAAATGTAATAAAGGCACGGTTGCCGAGCTCTCAAACCCCTATAATACTTATAAGATTTTTATATACTTCTAAAACAATTAACGAGAGGAGTGTGCACTTTCTATTTATATGGTCTATATACCAAGCCGGCATAGCGGAGGCGACTGGTGCCTGTTTTATTTGTAGTAGCTGTTGTTTCCGTTCATGAACTGCAGTCAAGCTTTACATCAGGTCGAGCTGCAATAAAAAAAAGTAATTTGGCTCCGACCGCAAAACTAGAGTAATGAAAAATGGCAGGCAGCAATTACCTCCGTTATGGCGGCTTGAGAAGACGAATAAGCACCAACAGGTTGACAGTATACACTTTTATTATATTCATTTAAAGATTTCGATTGATACTTCGTCACCGAATCCAGTTAGAAGTGCATAATTAAATAATGTAATAAGTTAAAGTATCTTTCAACAAACTGGCAAAGAAATTACTTCGACATTCGACAGGATACAGGTCCTTAAAATAAACATTGACACGGAAGGATATATGTGCATTCAACCAAAACATTTACAGTTTAAAAATATAGATTGGTTACCTTTTAAAATAACAAACAACTGATTGAACCCAGAACTGTTACGTAAATAACACGTATTAAAACAGTTACCTTTAAACGTCATGTTAAAAGTTTCTTAGGCTCGGTAATTACTTAATTTAATTACAAGGCGACTTTAACCTGTAACTTTAAAACGCTTTCTCAAGAAAGTATATGAGTTTTCATAGTTATCTAATACTATTTTATTTTATACACCGCGTCTACAGTATTATTTATCAGTAAGAGAGCCACACATAAATCTGAAATGAGTTATCGGCCCTTAATTAAGTTATGATCAAAACATTATAATATTAAATTTTAATAGAAAGAGGCCTGTTTGATTTACAACACTTTGACATGAACGTTAATTTACATTAATTTACAGCATTACGTTGTAATTAGACCCAAGAAAACTTTTTTTTAAGAATTACCGTTTTAACAGATACGTTTCAAGAAACTTGAGAAAATTTGTATCACTGTAAATCCAGCAGTCGGGAAACAAATCTTTTTAATACTAATGCAAATAATAAAAACATCTCTGAAAAAATTTGAACCGACTTCTAAATAAACACTAAAATCACTAAAAAGTAAAAAATAATTTTAATTGGGAATACTTAACACACAATTTAATAAGCATAAACAAGAATAGACGCTTATTATCTATTCACAAATAATTGTCTACATATTATCTAGATATCTGAAGTCGGTGCCTACTAAATATGAAACTCCGCATTGTTTGAAAATATTAAATACACAACGAATTGATAACCTCCTCCTTTTGATGTCGGTTAATAATGAATAATAGATAAAGACATAATATACATACATACAAATAAGTAAATAGTAAAATAATAATAATAAAAAAAATATAAAAATGAAAATACAGAATAAATGAAACAGTAAAATGTTTATCAAGATCATAAGCACAGATTTACTATTATTTATTCGATACAGTGAAAAACCAAGCAGTTCGCTTGTTAGATACGTAGGCTGATGGTATGTGAAAATAAAGTATGAACCGTTTGTAATAACAATAAATGCCTCCTTATTACAAAGATATAAAGATTATATTAATGTGAAATTGTCTACAATTGTATAGGTAAGTTTTGTGTGTATTAGCGAAGAGTGTCCGTCGCGTCGCCGTCGTGTGCGCGTGGGCATCGACAGGTGATGCCGCTCGATTATCTGCTAATTTATACGCGTCGCTCGACTTCTGTTTCTCTCATATTACTTATATTATTTATTTCGAAACAAACAAGTTCGTACATAACTTGGCGGTTTTTCTTTGGTTATGGACTAATTCGAAAAAAATATTTCTTTAGATTTTTTCGATAAAGAGTCAAGTATTTTTGTTGGAAAGTTTTCAATTGGTTTTTTATTGTTAACTAAACAGTTTTGAATAGAATTCCTAAAAATTTTATGATGAGATGATGTCACCAAACGGGCTTCCCATTTTGGGCACTTTAAGATTACATACACCTCCACAACCTCATAACATAACAGTTCAATGAACTAATACCTCCAGATATGGTGATGTGAATGCCATTGTCAACTAAACTGTTTTTTCAAATACACTTATATGGTGCCTCTGTAAATAAATCACTAAAAAGTTAATATGGCTTTACATAATTATCACCCACCATAAATGATCGCTTTAATTGAGACAGGTACCTATATAGAATTAATAGACTCAATAGAATTAGAATATTTAATTATTTAACGAAAATAATAAACATAAATAATTAAAAAGAAAACGAACATAAATTAAGGACGTGATAATTATTAATCAAATATCAGACAAATTAAAATAAAAAAGAAACTCAATACAAAAACATAATAATAGAAAAACTAAAACAAAATGCTACCGGTAACTTATCTGGTACTATGATTGAGAAATCAGTATCAGCAGCTGCCATTGTCTTTGAAAGTGTAAACAACAAAATCGTAGGGACAGGTGCGTGTGAACCTGCTGTGCGTGAAATTGCTATACATTTACTTCGGTGTGGTCTTAAAAAACCAACGATTATAATTATCCCCTCTCACACTTCCAACCCCTGGGGACAATTCGCTACGGTGACCTCCGACCAACATCATTTGCCCTCCCGAGGCCCAACATTAACCCTCTTTTTTGTAACGTTCAAGGCTTGTGAATCTAACATTATTTTTAGTTTTTGTAAAAAAAATATCATCGGTTATATACTTATAGTTACAAACATACAACCAATCATGGGAGACAATGTGTATTAAAAAAAAGAATAGAATATTTTGAATGACAAAATGTGTACATAATTGCGTATTGTGAAATCTCAACATTGTCAATTTGGAATCATCGATGAAAGTTTTATAACAATGGGCAATATAAATTGATGTCTTGATCAATGTCAAATGAATGCTATAATGGCCATGTTTAAATGTCTTTATAACCTAATGATATTTTTATTTGAATTAGTAACGACAATGATACAAATTATATAAATAAATAATTCGTATACCATTCATTCTTCTTGAGGAAACAAAAGACACGCTTAACAAACCTCATACCTACTACATATAATCGATATTTAATTTTTAAACTTTTAAAATGTTATCGAAAATTCGGAGAGATCCTAACTTGACATAAATACTAGTGATAGATACATGAACCAAAAAGCAGCGCCAGTTGACGCGGCGCCGAGATCGCGACGATACCGCATATGAGGACAGTAATCGTCAATAAAATCTCGATTTAGATGGCAGCGATATCGGGTGAGTTACGAACGGACACTACGACCCAAACACGAAAACCTACTCGACAGTGGAATGCGTCTTGTGCCTTGCTCTGCCTAACGAATCGTCAGTGCATCGGTGATATCATTTTTTAACTTAACGCCTCTTGTTTAGCTTTTAATTTTTTTATCACAAAGATACATTCGAGATAAAATTATTGTTAAAACTCCGAATCGCAAATGCGAATTTTAACATTTTAGCACTATATTTTACATTGCATTATACTAATTAATTATTCGTTTATAATTTATGATAAAAATCTAGAACAATACTATAGGATTTAAATTTTAATTGTATTTAATATTTTTCAGGAGGCACGAGGGCGACAAATGCCGGTTCAAAGTGATGAGTAGTTGACACCTCGCTGACAGGCGGCAACGCCTACGCCTATTTATAAACTTTTTGTCTTTTTACCCCACCAACAGATAAGAGTACCGTCGCGTCGTGGTCGCCGTCGCATTGGGCATTTAAAAATAAATTTGTCGAAAGTGATAAATGACGGATATAACTTTTATTATTTCAAATTAAATTAACGATCCGACCCGAACGTCTAACTTTTCTCACATTAGAGGGTTCTTATCTGAAATGATTGCTTCTATTACTTTGGTAAAATGGACACGTTGTTTTGTAGGTGAAGGAAGATAAAGAGATTAATGCGTAAAGCAATTAGTGTGATTGAGGTATGTTTTATTAATTAATTGTTTTTATTCCCTGTGTTCATTCGTGACGGTTTTATGTCTTCGTATTGTGCTTGATTTTGTGGCGTCTACGAAATAAAAGAGTTCATATAAAATTACTTTGGATCCTACATATTTTTGTATGAATAAAGCTACGTTTCTTTATATATTTACAATAATTGAATAAATAATTTGGACATCAAAATAGTATTCACAGTTGCGCTGAGTTTTGTACAAATAAAATGTTTTTACAACAGCAGGTAGGTACCTAATAAACAAAATATTTATTTATGAGTTGGCGTGTGGCTCGTTCCCACAGCGAGCTTTAATACATTTTTCGTGTTCCAGTTAGCGCCCCATAAATTGATTAGGGGTCTGCGGCGACGTTGGCCTAAACTTTTTTCAATATGGTCAGGTAATGACTTAGCTTCTATTAGATGAGATTATTATACTGATATATTGAGTGTTTGACATTTAAATGTGAAATTTTTGTCGATAAATTGCTAGTAAATTGTTATTTGAACTTCTAAAGTGTCACCTGTAAACTTAATCCAGCGAAACTTTTCACGTTAAAATCGGGTAATGGAGAGAACTAATTTCCTGTTGGGAAATTGCTTTTCGATTTGCCTAAAAGCCTCCGTTCCAGTCACTAACTAAACATCAATCATTGGCTCTTACCGAATGGAAAACATATTTCCATAACAAATCGTGACACGCTTTTTATGTAGAAACAGCTTTTCTTAAGAAACTATGGTGTTTTCAAGCGCATGACTGTGTTCTTTATTATAATAGGGGAATGGAAATGCTCATAGTGTCATAATCAATAACAGTTAAAAACTTACACGAAAATAAACATTATTAAATGAAATACTGACGCTTTTTCTTAAGATATAAGATTGAAAATGACGTGTGTTTTATTTTTTTACTTTTTAGGTTCGTTATGAGTAGCACTATAATGAAATGAGATGCCCAAGGTGTTTATGTCCACAAGCAAAAAGGCTTCAGATGACAATATAAATAACAATTTGGCCCACCCCGCCTGTATGTGGATCGCTCGGATTAGCATAAGAATGCTACACTAACATCGCCCACGACCCTTTGATGCCCTGCTCCTCGTTGTCTCATACGAACGAATTTAATTTTGATTTATAACATTTAAAATATTTCTTATATGTATTAAATTAAGAATTTCTTTTCTAAATTATTTTAATTAAAAAACACATCGAATGCTTTTAAAATTTTAATCTTTGAACATGCTTATACTAAAATACAGCTTGTATTATAGGCGCTGAGAGGCAAAAGTACAAATAATAGCACAGTTACATTTAGTACCGCTCAAGATTATTGGGAATCGAATGCGCTAAGCATGTACGTCTTCAACTGGACCATGATCACTCCGACTTTGAAATTAGTACGTAATTGATTATGTGTTTGTAGTAAATACTCAACATTTTAAATATAATGTATATTTTACATTTTTTAACACTGAAAATGTTTTTTATATTAGCCTGGCATGTGACCACACTACCTGGCCGTGTCATCGTGATGTTAAGCTAGAATGCGAGTCATGAGCTGGAGTCGTCTGCTACCACAGAGAAAATGTTAACTATGCCGACTTGAGAAGATGAAGGCCATCCATCGACAGAGCACACTCCTCTCTTTGTATCGAAACGAGACGAGGTCACTTCACGGGTGTTACACTTGTGCGATTTTTTTTTTATTGAAGCTCGGCATGTGACAACACTCCGCCTGATGTAAAGCTAGAGTGCGGTCCATGAATGGAAACAACTGCTACTACAGAGAAACCTGTGCGGGCAGCAGTCGCTCCACTATGCCGGCTTGAGGAGACGAGCATGTACCATCTTATCATTGTGAAAATGGGACCTAATCTAGGTTTATTTCAGTGTGTTGTTTGTTTTAAATTGAGCCGGCACTGCTCGCCTTAAAATAAAATAAAATAAATAATATGTTTTACACTTTCAATGTAAAATAATCAACATTAAGTACCTACACCTACATGTATGTTCAAATCTAACTAAATCATGTTTAAAGTAACATATCAATTAATTAATAAAACAGTGCATCCGTAATAAATTCAAGTTTCACATAAGGTTGACAGAGGCGCTTCTTAGGTTGCCATATGCAAACATTTTTTATAATAAAGATTCGAGGACCTAATTAATAAAGTTCGTGCTTTTATTTGACATGAGGATTCATTAAAGTGATTTAAGACGGTTAATCTTTTTTATATTTAAATAATTTGATTAAGTATCAGTACATAAGTACTTCTGAATCAATCGAGTGATAATTTTAAGTAGAAAAAAAATGTTATGGACCGCAATCTAGCTTAACATATTCTACTGTAAAAATTGCAGTGAAACAAAGTAAGATACTCGTATATTCACATATATTTACGTTTAACATAGAGAAGATAAAGTAACAAGACATTAGACCTTGTAGAACTCTCGTTCGGTGATATGAAATTTGATAAAGCAAGACTCAGAAGCTAAAATATACCTACCTATCTAATCGCACAATAAATTGAAATAACCCTCAAAAAACGAAGTATCCAAATAAAAAGATATAAAAAGGCATAGTGCTCAGTGTTAATACGCATTTAAGATAATATATTTTTCCATCCAAAAATAAATGTCCACCTAATAAATCGTGCCGAACGTTATCGTCTTTCGAGACGCGACAATAAGGACCAGATAAGGCTGAGGACCTTTGAATTGTGAGTCTGTAATATACACAAACGCTTCGGTTTGCGTTACGATTTTAATACAATTTTATATGGTTAACCAGAATGTGTTGTTATAAGATTTTAGTGAGTATAATGGGGTTCGAACGCACATGGACCAAGCGTAATCGGCGTTGCATCTTAATTTAGTTGTCTTGTATCGTGGGAGGCAGGCGGGTACACGGTGTTGTAGCGGTAGATACATAGATATATGTGATACATATATGAACGTGTACATAACCTACCACAACAAATATTAAATTGATCTATGGTTTTATAAAATATAATGATACTTACCACGTTAACAAACTCCTGAAATGTGATAGCGTCGCTGGTTGCACTTTGAACTTTATCCAGTAGTATCTGAAAATTGTAAATTATTAAACTTCACATAGTATTTTTTATAGTAGCTACTCTCCGCTTGATGTTAAACTAGAGTGCGGGAACAACTGCTATCACAGAGAAATTTCTGCAAGCAGCAGTTGCCTCCGCTATGACGAATGACGAATGTGCACCATCAGGTTTGACTTTCGTTATATCCGGCTATCTCCAAGCTGATTCTAAAACGCGTACTACTCCAGGACCAGATTGGACTAATAACCAACATCAATCTGCCTACGACTCTTGATACAGTATAGTGAATTGTTTTAGTTATAATTAGAGATAAAAAGTTTTTTTAATAATTTTAGAATTACCTCCAATTTATGCGGCGGTATCTGAGCCACGAAGTCAGGATGCTGCAAAGTATGTTCGAAGTCTGACCAGGGTATCTCGCCGAAACCTTCGGGATCGAACTGTTTAAAATAAATACTTTTTTAACAATAAGAATTAATTAAATATAAATAATTAATATTTAATAATTAGTCTTTGATTAAGGTATAATAGATATAAGATTTATACTCGTATAATATATTTTTTAATGCTTATAATAAGTTAGCACCTGTTGGACTGCCACTAAGCCACTAAGCGACTAAAATACATATATCATTGTTACATTGGTACCGGTCAAAATTACCGAGATTTGAATACAGGTCTCATAGATCGAAGTTCACACCTTCTACCGCTAGACCACGGCCGCTTCATACAAAATTAAAGAGCCCAAGCTTCGTTTTTATTAAAATTATGTTTCACTAGGACAACTAGACAAAGTAAAAACTGCAATACAAAACTTAATCAATGACTTGAATTTGTAGATTTTCTCAATAAGACTTGTTTTCTTTCATACTTATTCAACCTTTATCGTAAAATACTCGCGATGAAGTTATTGTTACAATAATTTTGTGATATTCCATATAAGGAAGATAAAAAAGCACCCGTGTTTTATCCCTTCATAATACTGAATGGTTTATACGTGACAATAGTTTGGCTTTTGATCCGCGGCGCTACCGACATCTTTTAATATAATTTTTATTCACCAACCGTCATTCATTTTTCTCCGAAATTTCTTTCCGGGTGATAAAAACGTGGATGTTTTTTGACTTTGTAAATAAAATGTTATTTAATGATTTAAATTAAATATACCTTATTATAATTATAAGTAACTGGAGTTGTTTTAATTACCTAAATATTCATAATTGATAGCCAATTTGTTTTATTAACGTTATCTCATTAGAAAACCTTTAGTTTTTTTTTTTTAGTTTTTGGGTCGGCCGAAGCCAAGTGCCAATTTCATTTCAATACCATGTTTTGAAACATTAAAAAAAACATTTTTCAATAAATGAATAGGATATGTTGTACAAAAACACGTATCGCAACGTAAGACGCACATGAATACACGGTGAAGACATGGTGGCACTTTTATTATGGGAGTGGATCCTTTGACGGTCTCGTTAGGATGCGCAGGCGCCTGTTCCCGATCTCCACAGGATAAGAACGCTGGCGTCACGCCATAACACGTATCCGAATAATATTTTAATTTAACACACCTCCTTATTTCTTTGTTATTTAAATTTATTACGTAAAAATTGTATTCGTGAAATAAAGAAAATTAATAAATTCGTGAAGAGAGTGTAAATAGAAAAGTTTTTGCGTGTTTTGTTAACAAAAAATATCAGGTAGCGTTCAGCTTATGTACGTGATTTACGGGTAACATCATTGAGCACAATTTACATCATCATTTCATCCAAACACATCACGTAATCTTTTGTTTTTGCGATATATACAATATTTGGGTATTTTTTGCGTCTGTCACAGGTAGAGATTTTAATCTTATAGCGGTTGTTGAAAGATTAAAATGTGATTAGGATGTCTCATCAGTCATTGATATCACTTACCCTGTCAAACAGCAGCCTCCATTTCTGTAAATTAGAAAAAAAAACCTTTATTACCTAAACACCATCCCTTTTATTGTCTCTGATATTTTAATGGGATATTTCTACAGACACATTTTTTTTTATTGCATAGACTTGCCATTGTCGGTTTTTAAATTCAGACCTCATATTTAGGTTATTTTAGATTTTTTAAATCACCCAATTCGCATTAATAATGATAGTTCACTCACATCATGCAGCAATTCTCTTCGTATTTCCGCCTCATCAAGTTCAGAGCCAAGGTCCGTGTGATCTGTATCATATAGTGGTTCAGCCGCTCTCGAGATGGATCCCAACGAATCTCTGGCAGACGCCAAAGAGCCAGTAACAGTAGGAATGACCCCAGCTTCGATTCCTGATTCCATCGAAGTATTGGTCGACATGAGTGCTGTGGTGGTCGGGGGTCTAAGTTCCGACCCCAACGGACGCACCCACACAGACATCTCGTCTGTGCGTTTAATTTCTCCAAAATCAACATTCACCTTCTTTTAAATTCTAATCACCAAAAGGCAAACATATTGATAAAATTTAAGAAAATATAGAGCTCTAATTGGACCGAATTTAGGACAGATTTATAAATTTTGGACGATCTAAAAAGACGAATTAATTATTGCCGTAAATTTTAAAGCTTTAGGACTTCGGTCTTTATTATGAAGACCGCTAGGGACGTGCTTCTTATTGTAGTGCCGTGTCGTTCATGTTATACAATAAATCTGAAACAAGGATAAAAAAAATTATATATTATTTTGTGTAATTCTATAAATATGGTATAATTATCATAATCATCATTTAATAGTTATTTATCTCTATTATTTAGTTATTTTAGCATATTTATATTTCAGTCCGAAGAGTACCGGACTAAATCCAGTCTTCGCCAATTAAAAAGTCCCCATAGCGACAATTTATCAAACAACAAAATTCTGTATTGTTGGACCACTAAATAATACTTTCCGTACCTTTAATTATTCAATCAGAAATTGAGCCGAGGTCGTAAGTTAAGTTAGGGGAACTTTTCTTTAATAATTCACGGGTAACTTATGGCCCCCTTTTGTCTATTAATGTAAACGTAAACACAATGCCTACTTTTTGCTTTGTCAAAATGTACAAAGCCGCTTGTTTTGATTCTAAGTGCTTTATTTTTTTATGAATTGATTTAATTTTTCCTTCTCATGATTTTTTGTTTAATTTACAGTAATTAAAATATTATTTTTTCATATACATTCATCCTGAACTTATTTTTGATTGTAAAAAAGAGTATCAGGTATTATTAACTGCCTTCGGAAGACATTTATCTGTCATAGCAGTAGTTATGAGCCGCTCAGTTCATGGGGGAATGTCCTATGGGATGTAATATCGAAATATCCAGTGATAGTTATTTATCCCGGTTACCCCTCAGGCAGCGCGGCGTTGCCATGACAACCGCACATAAGTTTCTACTTGTCCTATTATTCCAATGTGCTTAGTCGGCACTGGATCTTGGTATCTTTGAATGGGATATATTTTATTATTTTCTTATTAGATAAAAATATATTTGGTATAAAAATATATATCAAATTATGCACGTGAAACAGAAATATCGCGTTTCAATTAGACCCAGTGAACAAAGATTTCAAGTCTCTACCTACCCCATACAGACACATTAACGTACAGGTCATAAATTTATTTTTCAATATATGAAGTTTTCGAAAATTTATTATTTGATCATAATTTTCTATATTACTCAAATTGACATCTCTACAATATTATAAAATATATTATATAAATAATTACTAATTAAAAATAACAACACAAATATTAAAATATCGAATGTTTACAAAACATAACCAATAATATGAAGTTAAACTAACCTCACTAAAAACTTCAGCTTTTCATGTACCACTATCATAAAGATTGGTCACAACACGCCATTTCATCACGAATGCAACTTTTTAATAATACTACATTAAAACAAGTGTACATGTCATACAATGATAACATAACACGTTTTTGCGAAAGTGGACGGCCGCGTCTGGTCATGGCGCATGCGTAACGCGAAACGGGGGTGAATTAATAACAACCCCAGTGGTTTAGTTTATCCCCTGTGAGATGAGGCTTAGGAAAACTTTATCTTTACTTGAACTAAACGCTATTCCTTGAATTCAAAATGCCAAAGTTGTTGCTATAAGTTTTAACGCCTGATTATTTTGCAAAGATAAAACTGGTAGGCAGACTGGTGATAGTTATTAGCCCAGTCTGCTAACCCGCTACCGATTTATCAGCTGGCCGGCTCAATAGCCGTGTACAACAAGAAGATGCGTCTCTAATCAGCATAGCAGAGGCGACTACTGATATATTATCTCCATGGTAGCAGTTGCGGAAGCTTCTCGGACGGACAGTAGCTAATATCAGACGAAGCTACCATAAAAGAAAATAGATGTTATTTATTGATAATATTTTATAAGGATGACTTGTAATTTAATTTTATTATTTATTATTAATATTTGAGATCAAATATTTGAAAATGTTTTCTATCTTCTAAAACCTAGGTAGGTATTTAAATAGTTATTTTTTAAATATACTCGTATATTTCTTTTAAAAAAGAATACTTATATAAAAAAGATAACATTAATGATTTTGATGAGATCCTTATCTGAGTCGAGAATCGAACTGGGTGAAAAACACGTGAAAATCGCTTCACTCGGACTACCGAGTGCCTATAATCCTAGAACATCTGTATAATTAACAATCAACGAGTATTATTACGGTATTATATTGAAACGTTAAAATTAAAAATATAACTAGTTACTAGTTAAAAAATATAATTACTGCATTAAATGTATTTTGAAAAACGCGGGAATTAACTACTGCTTTTAAAGTTGCAAGCCTTTTTCCAAAACATGTGGCATATTATTGAAATAAGTACCATAATGCAATAATAATATATGCATTATTTTAAGATTCAAGATCTTGTAAAATTATAATTAATAATTCAAAAATAAAGAGTACTAAAAATATAAATTTGAACAAAAAATTACTATATTTTTTTTAAGTAGCAACACATTTCGAATTGTCAAAACTGCGTTTGCCGTGTGTTTTGGTTGCACGTCCGATTCCGATTTTCTTTTTTCTTACATAAGCATACATAACTACTATATCATCTGTGTACATAAGAACTAAAGAGATTTGTGATCATCCGTGTCGGGATATTAGAATCTTATTAGAATATGTTATTATGTCTAATGGGCGCGCTGTTTTATTATTGCGACGGTTGTCATCAGGTGATAGCAAAATAAAGAGTGTTAATTTGAATACGAATTGTATAGAACAACAGATTGGAAATCCGGTTGGCGGACACCGTGATTTGGTTCTGCCTAAGCGGTAATTATTTGTTTAATTTTTACATTTATAATACTAAATAATATAATACTCGCTTCTGTATCAACGTTGTGTCGAATTTTCCCTAAACTCAAAGTTTGTTTGACCTTGTTTATGTTTATATGTTGCGCATTACGATTATTAGTGATTGTAACACTCTGCAAGGTAAACCTCAAATAAATATGCAAAGGGCATCGACCTCGGCTAATTTTATGGTTCAAAACAGTTAAATTTATTAACAAGTTCTAACATTTCTGCTGTTTATGTAACAGATTAGGTTAAACTATCGTTAATATAAATATTTAATTAACATTGATATTAATGACTATGCCATATATTTTTATAGGTTATCAACATTTCCAACAAGTCCGACCAGTCTCAAGCCACATACACAACTCACTCGGAGCCTCAGTGACAATATTATAAAGATGTCTTCCAACATTGAAGCTAATATTAAAGAAACACCTAAACATACAAATAGACTAATAAATGAGAAGTCTCCCTATCTTCTTCAACATGCTCATAATCCTGTCGATTGGTACCCATGGTGTCAGGAAGCCATCGATCGAGCTAAAGCGGAGAATAAACTAATTTTCTTATCTATCGGTTACTCCACATGTCATTGGTGTCATGTTATGGAGAAGGAGTCTTTTGAAAATGAGGAGGTGGCTCAAGTGATGAATGACAATTATGTTAACATCAAAGTTGATAGAGAAGAAAGACCTGATATAGATCATATTTATATGTTGTTTGTGATGGCAACGACAGGTGGCGGAGGATGGCCTATGTCCGTATTTCTCACTCCAGATCTTCAACCAGTCACAGGAGGAACATACTTTCCACCAGAGGATAGATGGGGAAAACCTGGCTTCAAGTCCATCTTGTTATCTTTAGCCTCGAAATGGCAACAAAATCGTGAACAGTTCATGGAAACTGGCGCCAATGTTATGGAAGCTTTACACATAATTGCAAAGGTGAATGATGAAAATGGTACTATACCCGGGGAGAGAGCCTGGACCAAGTGCGTAAAAAACTACATGCAAACTTATGAACCTGAATTTGGTGGATTTGGCACTGCTCCAAAGTTCCCTCATGCTGCTGTATTCAATTTTCTCTTTCATTTCTATGCGAGAGACAAGACTAATAAGGATGCTAAGACATGTTTGGAAATGTGTCTTTATACTTTGGAAAAGATTGCAAATGGCGGTATTCATGATCATATTTCCAGCGGTTTTGCTAGATATTCTGTGGATAACGAATGGCATGTACCACATTTTGAGAAGATGCTTTATGATCAAGCACAATTGACTTCAGTTTTTACGGACGCCTATCTCGCATCTAAAGATGTGTTTTATGCGAATGTTGTTAGGGACATTATAAAATATGTAAATAGAGATTTGAGACATGAATCTGGAGGCTTCTATAGTGCTGAAGATGCAGACTCTTATCCTACTTTCGACTCAAATGAAAAGAAGGAAGGAGCATTCTATGTATGGCAGTATGCGGAACTTAAAAGTTTACTGGAAGAAAAAGAATACAAGTCTGTAAAATATTTAGATGTTTTCTGTTACCATTTCAATATTGAATCTCTTGGTAACATTTCTCCTGAAAGTGATCCTCACAATGAATTAAAGTTTAAGAATGTTCTGATTGTTTATGGGTGTAAAGATGATACAGCAAAGAAATTCGGCTTATTTCCTGCAGAACTTGATAAAATACTGGAGGAGTGTGTTGATACATTGTATGAAGCGCGTCAGAAACGCCCGCGGCCTCACCTAGACACGAAAATGTTGTGCTCCTGGAACGGGTTAATGATAGCTGGGTTAGCTCATGCTGGACAGGGATTAGAAGACTATAGTTATGTAGAAGATGCTATTAAAGCTGCTAAGTTTATTAAACAACATTTGTATGATGAATCTACAAAGTATTTACTTCATTCTTGTTATAGAGCTGATGATGGAACTGTTGCACAAATGTAAGTAACTATAACATGTGTTTTATTACATCTGCAGGCATTTACATATAATGTAGTTTCTCACTCCTCAAACTTCAATATTGAGGTGGGTTAAATTTGATAGTTGCAGCTTTATTTTTTTATAGAAACCACAGTCAGTCTGATGTAGACCTTTGACAGAGACAACTCCCTCCAACTTTGTATATTGTTATATAATGTATTTTAAAATTTTAAATGCCTGTACTGAGCTAGTGCACTGTATATCACAGGCGCTAAACAACCAAAATACATATGAGTATAACAAGGTTTGCAGACGATGTTTGAATTGGCTTGGACAGTACATATTCTGTCATTCAGGTATATGCTGTCTGCAGGTTCCTTTCTGTGACAGACAATGCAGGGTCTCATCAATCATGAGGTCTGTCCTTTACTGCCAGACCATGGCCACTCAATAATGAATTTGTTTAATATAACCAACACCTTGGTAAATAATCTATCTAAGAATTCCCTCTATTCTATGGTATTATAATTCTGATTTCAGGACAAAACCTATTAATGGATTCTTAGATGATTACGCATTTTTAATCAAAGGCCTGTTGAATTTGTATGAGGCTTCTTTGGACTTGCAGTGGCTGAGCTGGGCTCAAGAGCTGCAGAAAACGCAGGATGAACTATTTTGGGATAATGAAAATGGGGGGTATTTTCTCTCACCAGCTGATGATGCTACCATTGTTATGAGGCTGAAAGAAGGTGGGGATAAGATATTAAATTAATATTTTTAATCCATAAGTATAGAAAATTTGTATAATATTAATATTTATTTCATAGCATCCGATGGAGCCGAGCCATCAGGCAACAGTGTATCGTGTTATAATTTATTAAGATTAGCAGCATATGCGGATAAGAGTGTCTCCCCAGAAGGTGGAGATCATGAGAGGGAAATGGCGAAGCAAATTCTTACTGCTTTTGCTAAGAAACTTACAGAAAATGGAATGGCATTACCTGAAATGATGTCAGCTCTTATGTTTTATACTGATTCTCCAACTCAGGTACGAGGTTCAACTTTTTAAGATGTATACAATATATTATAAAAGGGATGGAATGCGGCACGTAATGAGCTTGCAAAATTGCAGGAAACATCTAATATGAGAATGTTATTTTCCGCTGCTCTATTTCTTTCTATGTTAATTTTTTTATATTTAAATTGATTTGTTTTATTTTCTATGATAGACTAATATACTAAATTCTATAGGTATTAATATCGGGCGGTTGTTCCGACCCTCGTACATTGGAACTAGTACGTGTGGTGAGATCACGTTTGCTGCCTGGACGAGTACTGGCCGTGGCCGACCCAGCAGATGCAGCACCGGCCGGTACGTCAGATATACGTGAGTTAAAACTCCCGTAAACAACATCATTATTTCTTTATAAATTGTCTGGCATATGACCTCAGTTTGTCTGCCGCAAAACTAGAGTCTGGTCTACAATTAGAGACCAATGCTCAGACAGATGTCTGTAGGCAGTAGTACTTTGTCAATTTGAAGAGATGAACATTCACCGTCCAGGTTGATAGTGCACCCTCCTCTAACTACCCAGCTACTTTCAAACTGATCCTAAAACGAAACTATATAGACCTCTTCACTGGTGATACACTTTCTTCCCCCAGATGGCAGACTGGGCTAATAACCATCAAAAGTCTGCCTACAAATATCACTATTTTATGTAGTCTGCCTAAATCATTTCAACAATTTTATACTAATCAATGAAATAACATTTATATGCAAATTTTTACTTTTCCAGTACTAAGTCGCATAAGACCGTGTGGTGATAAGCCAGCCGCGTATGTGTGTCGCCGATATGCCTGCTCATTACCAGTAACAGATGTCAAACAATTGGAGACTTTGTTGGATGAACCAGCGTTACCCGTTTCCACTGAATAATCTACTTAGCGGGTAAGAGTATAGTTCATTTATTATGGTGTAAGTAGCAGAGGAAAGTTGTCTGTCAACTTGGACCGTATATACCCTGTCATCTCAGATATTTACATCAAACTGTCATGGCGCGCTAAAATAAAAAAATATGTATTGTTTTATACTTCTTTTTATTGTAGCTCGGCTAATAACAACTTGATGTTAAGCTAAGTGTTGTCCATGAACGGAAACAACTGCTACCACAGAGAATGTAGGCAGTAGTCGTCTCCGCTATGCCAGCTTAGGGAGACTTATAGCACCATCCAGGTTGACAATGCACACTTCTCTGGCTACTTCCAAACAACCTGAAATGCGACTAGTTTGATCATTGCTGTTACACTTCATCAGTCTGCGTACCACTCTTTAATTAATGTCTATATTATACCATAGACAAAAACTACTATTTTAAATTTGTAATTTGTTCTAGAAGCGAGACTCACTAGTCAAGAAAGCTAACATGAAGAAAAACAAAGTAATCCTTTCGTTAATTATAAATTCAGTTTAAATAATACTTAAATAGTATTTAATTAGAGCTTGGAACTTGTAGGATACTCAGAATTATATTTTATACCTTTGTTGAAAAAAATTGTGATATTTTTTTGTGGAATAGTCTATTGTGAAGTTAATTGGAGGTAGTGTGAATAAAAATGGCCTAATTGTCCTGTTATTGTATGCTTTTGTAAGCTATTTCGTTATGGTTTAAATTACAAACAGTATGTATTATTGTGTTACGTAATAATTATTAAGTTTTGAAGTATATTAATGTTCAATGCATAATGTTTTAATATACACAACGTTGTATGTGATAATGATCCAATAAAAGTATTTATTTTGACAATTTTGTTTTTATCCATGTCATTTTAGTGTTAACCTTCGTAGCCAGGGTGACTTAACAAGTGGTTTGCGCGCCTGTCTGCTACGCGGGAGCTCCGGGTTCGATCGCAAATAAAACAAGAATATTTGTTTCACGCCAGGATGTCATATGTTGTCCTTGTCCTATTAGCTATTGCACGGGGTATCCAAGTCGCCTCCGTTATGCCGGCTTGGGGAGACGATTGCACTATTTCTTCACGCATTCCGTCATACTTTTAAATTAATCCCAGAAAGCTTAAAAAAAAGGGAATCTAAGAACGAAGAGAAGATAAATAAAAGAGTAGATAAAGCTCCATACAAGGTTTATTTTCACATAAAAGGTACACTTTGATACACAATGAATATTATTCAGATTACAGATATTACATAAATCGCATATTTAAGTTAACAACATTATTGGAACATCTATTTTTTTTTGTATTTTTTAAAATTTTTTTCTTTCATCAAACATTTAAACATTTAAGAATTTATATTTTAAAAGTTGTAACATATATTCTGATAAGCCTATTGCAAATAGATGTGAAAAAAGAACTATCTACTAAAATAAGGAATAAATTAATAAATATTGAAATTTTAATGTTTGCTGTCTGCTGGACGCAGATCACAATTTGAACCTAGCGTGACAAATAATAAAATATAAATCAGAATCAAATCTTAGTTTTCACTGCAGCTATATACAAATTCAGAAATACAATATATAAGAAGTATAGATAGAACATTGTGTCGCTACAATAGATTTTATGAGATTCAAATGTTGATACGTCGTTATATCTCTACAACTTTCGCCTTAACTATTATGACCATCTTAGGCTTTAAGATGAAATATCGTATGAGGCAGCAAAAGCAATTTGCTGTATATTTTTCAATTGCTATTACATTCACACAAGATTCCAGTAATTTATTACTATAACTACTTACAAATAAGACATAAACGTTTATAATAACCATATAATTTATGCATTCCAATGAGCTTAATAATCTAAATTAGGATTAAATTCCAAAATAGTTTTGCTAAACTAAACTTGGATCATTAAATACAGTCCAAGATCTACGCATTTTCAATACCACACTTTATCAAATTTTTTTTTTAATTGAAGAATAATATTAAATTTTATAGTTTTTTTTTTTTGGTTAAAATTATATTCCATCCCAATCCAAACCGTTATTCTTTCGGTAAAATAACATGGCATGTTAATTGCCACTAATATTATAATAATTGCGTCTCTTTTAGTTAAATTAATGTCTTTTTATGATAGTGAGAGATGTATACATATACGAATAAATTCCACTACATCAAATCGGCAGCAACGAAATTATCGCATCCCTAAATTACAACTCTTTCAACTCGTCTAATTATTTTAGGTCGCTGATTCTAATGATCAGAATGAAACAAAGGCAAAACAATACGCTTGACCTTTTTGAAAATTAAAAAAAATATCTTATAAAATCTTTTTGTTGAAAATTTATATCAATTTTGATCTAGGTCTGCGATATATTTTGAAGAATTTTATGTTTTGTCAGAAAAAAACTTTTACACTACAATATAAATATTAAATATCACATTAAGCTAATTTCAGTCGATTATTGTTAACATGTACAATCTAGCCTACAATCCTAATTTTTAATTAGTGAGGTTGCCAGCGCATGTAACTCCATACTCATTCCTTTATGACTACACCAAACTCGTACCTGTATTAAAGGTATTTTTCTTTTTTCAATCGCTACGTAATTATATTCCGATGGCCATGATATTAAAAATTTCAGGCCTTTTTTGCAAGTTGAAATACAGATTATCTTTTGTCACTCATCGTGTAATTTTGTTCCGGTGACCATGATCTTACAAAATTTACAGACTTTTAAATTTAAAATAAACAAAAAATGAAGCGAATTTACTTTACCAACGACTCCGATCAGATATTTTTGTTTGTTGGTATGCCCTTGGGTTTATTCAATTTAAAAAAATATATTTCACACTAAACATAATGTTTCAAACCAGTAGTTAACATAACAATTATAGTTTAGTAATCCTTTATTTATTATTCATTAGCAACGAGTGAATCAATAAAATATTTGAACATGTTATAATTTAAAAAAGAAATAAGATAAAGAGAGATAAATGAAATAAAGTTTAGTTTCATAACAAAGAAAAAAAAAGATACGCAGTTACATGCATTGTAAACACAAATAATGTTCAAATCAATTAATATTTAATTTAAACATTATATTCACTAATACGTTGATACGTCACTATTTTATGTGCAAATATTGTTCAAATGCAAATAAATCGTGAGGTAGCTTTTATTTTACGGGTCATTTTTATATACTCAAATTAAAACTCAAAGTTCTGAGCTTATATCAATTACAAACTTTTGTCTGTGGTGATTATAACAGCGTTTTCGGCTTAATGCGCAGAAGTCGATTCCTACCAAATTGTAAGCTGGGTGATTGTGCACAAACGCATTGCGTATTAAGTACACATAGCGCTGCATTTATACGCTTTAAAGAACCTCTTCCTTTAGACGTTTTAAGTTAGGTAAAGGTTTTCCTGCAATGTTAATGAAACTCTTTTTTTATAGAATTTCGTACATCGAGTTGTAATGCGTTTATTAGACGAAAATTAATTTTACATATAAGCTTAAAAAACGGAATATCTGGGTAGGACCCCGTCCGGATTTTTGGATTATACTATTGACTGATTTCAGGTGAAACAGTCGTGACCGAGTCTCTATTTCGGAATCACCTTAGAAGTAGCCAGGTCTACCTTCTTAACATGGAACATGATCACAGATTTGCAGTCATTTGACATGTTAAGCTGCCTGCTTCAACATAAAAGATGTCAAGGGCGGTCTATAAGCGTAATACATAAATGAAACACGGATCTTAATATAAAGCTCAGATCTTTGAGAAAGGAATGTTATTTTATAAGTTAATACGTAGTTGTTTTTTTTTTTAAACAGATTTCGTCGACCCTTTATTCAGACCGTTATGAAACTAAGAAGAGATCAATTTGCAACAAAAATCAGTACGTAACTTTTCGTACAATATTTAATACAAAATTTCGTACAAACCTTTATGAATTATATTTACGAAATAATTGGTTTTTTGTTTTTGTTGACTTCCATCCATGCCTTAGAATGGAAAGACCAAACAAAACTAATTTCTCATTCTACACATACTCAAAAGATGAAAATGTTCCTACACACAATAAATATGCACACAAAACCTAGTTTTAACATTGTGATATTATATCTCCTACATATAGCATTTACATAATGAATTATAAAAGAAATACACTAAATCATTCAATTAAATTTTAAAGCTCAAAATATTGTTCAATGACTGCGCTTGACTATAGGTTTTTTACACGTCTACTTACTTTTTTAACTAATTAAAAGTAAAGAGATTTTTAAAAAATAGTTTTACATTTGATACTGTACGAATTAATATAAAACCGTTTGTCTACAGCGAGAAGCTGAGCGAAATGTTTCTACTAAACACTCCAAGAACATTGACAATTCAAAAATACCTCCAATACTTATGTACAAAAAGAAAAAAATATAATAAGGAAGACGTGGCTGTATGGGATTTGATCCTTTGCTTTCACAGAATGGGAGAACTCGGAGGTCAATGCATTTTAATGGTCGCTTGTCCACCATCCAACGATCGACCATATATAATTTGCATTATGACCTCGTATTTTTTTATTGAGGCTTCGGTCTAAATTGTCGTCTACGTAGACAAACGGCTCAAACGAGACGATACAATATTAAAATTTAAAAAAAAAAACTTAGCCCAATATCTCAATAATATTAACGACAAAACTATTATAATCACTACTACATACATTACATTTATGACATTCAAATAAAAACATAATTTGTACAAAAACACATTTTATATCCTAACCTAAATAGAGTGGACAAACTGATAGTTATCACACGAACCAAACTTTACGGCGAAGTTAGGTGCAGTACACAAAATAAGGTATCAGCGGAGCACATTGAACGTGAGAGGGAAGGACACACTCCCGCGCTACCCGCCCGCAGGTTTAATTATATTTGTTTTTTTTTATTGTGATAACACTCCGCCTGATGTAAAGCTAGAGTGCGGTCCATGAATGGAAACAACTGCTACTACAGAGAAACCTTAACGGGCAGCAGTCGCCTCCACTATGCCGAGCATGTACCATCTGGATTGACAGTGCACACTCCTCTCATTATATCTTCTCGTCATATTTAAAATTACCTCTTTTAATTTTATTGTTGTATTGTACCTGCGTGAAATAGCGCCCGCAGCTAACTTCCGAGACGCTATAAAGTTTGACGCGACCTATAATTGTCTAAGCCCTAAACAATTTCAGTAAAAATATATTTTGTGACTCGGATTAGCTTAAACAAAATAAAAATCAACATAACTGACTGCATGATTCCCATTTTTCATTTAAAAAAATATTCATGATTAATAAAACACATTATGGTGGTATTTATTTTTAAAAAAAACTTGTTAATTACCATAATGGTATTAAGATATGATTACAGCGATTGGCATGTATTATAAATTGTTTAGTTAAAAAAAAACTATTAAAAACGCAAAAAATGTTGTCTTTATGTTCTAAGAAAATTGGTTCTGTCAAAATAAACCAAAATAGTGTTGTAAATGAAAATAATTTATCGATTCAAAAAAATTAAAAAATGAAGTGATATCTTTTACATTCTTTTTTTTTATAGAAGCCCGACATAGAAAGAGTACACGATATACATAACTAGATAAAGTATACAGGGTTATTTTTTTAACTGGGACAGTATGGGGAAATCCTAAACCACAGGAGATACAGGAAAACTGTCTTAGGAACCATTTGCTCTTTTTTTATGAAAACGAATTTGGCATAGTAATTTTTCTGGTCAAGCTTGAGTTGTCCATGGAAATGAGTCATTTTGATGAAAAATTTCAAATCAATATAATCAAATCGGAAAGACCACATTCAAGTAAATTCAAATACAAAATTAAGCAACTAACCTTCGGGACTTTGTCAAAAACAGCGCGTCACGGGTTCGATTACCCATCGTCAATAAATACAACCAATCACCTTTTTACCATAGATTTAAAAATTCCGCCCAGCTACAGTGCAACCAATATAAGTATTTTGGCGTCTTATGAGCTGTTTTTTTTTAATTTAATCACGTACATAGATTTCACATTAAAAAAAAAAACACAAAAGCGACAAACTAATAAATACACCAATAAATAAATTAATTACTAATACAGCAATATGACATCAAAGAGATGACATTGGTTTATCATTATCTATTTATCTTTAATATTTCCACGCAGTATTACAGAGGCTAAAGTCATTTTGTTATTATTTATATATTTTGTTATTTTAGGCCCAGGTTACCCACCTAGCACAGGGGCCCTGGTAACTAATCTTATAAATAAAGATTTTTTTAATTTGTAACCTTCTATTTACTCCATCTTGCATACTAAATTATTTATAATTTGCAGCGCTGCGCTTACTCCCATATCAGAGTAGAGAAATATGCTCTTCTAGCGCTAAAAGGGCTTAATTTTTTGTTCAAAATTGCCGTTCGAATTTCCCATAGCTTTAGCCCTGATCTTGGTGCATCACTAATAATCGATTAATAAAGAGATTATAGAATATAGACGAACCGAATCGAATAGATTCGCATAGGTTGTTGGCAAAGCAAAATGTGAAAACTCGAAATACATGCTCGTCTCCTCAAGCCGGCATAGTGGAGGCGACTGCAGCCCGTAGAGATTTCTCTGTGGTAGCAGTTGTTTCCATTCATGGACCGCACTCTAGCTTTACATCAGGCGGAGTGTTGTCACATGTCGAGCTACAAAAAAAAAAAACAGGTTTGCGTTCATCCTGCTGTCGACAGTTAATTTCAGTGAAATACTTAATTGCAACGATGAACCGTCTTCCCATATGAAAATGTATTTATTCGTTTATTTATAAGTTATTACACGAGCTTTTATTTCTCCGAGACAATTCACAAATACTTTAGACTGGCCTTTGGAAAAACTAATTTTATATAAAGCTTATGAGCGTTAATTTTTACTAAATCTAGATGCGTTTAGACACTAATTTAAATATCTAAAGCATAAGTCACAATTAACATTAAAAATAGATGATACGACTTACAATACTAACATAGTTATACCCGAACGAGAAATATCAACTAACACATCTCGGGTGACGTCACGATTTATAATTATTACAATTTGAAAAATTCTACACACTAATATCACGAGAGAGAAAAACATTGACTCCGAAGTCCTATTAAAATTGTTGTATTTATTTTTTTAAATAAAAACTTAAGGCTAGAGACTCAGTCGGCCTAGTGGACGCCAGCCATGCTCCAATCGCGGTATTATTCCGAAGCTTTAGTTATACTCGCTGTAGTATGGGCGTTTAATTAATTGATTTACATAAAAAAATAAATACAACAATTTACAAAGCCATTGAATGAAACTTTTTTTTTTTAATTCACGGCTTAAAAGACTACGCTTCTAATAAACAGTAATAAACACCGAAGAAGAACGCGTACCTCATGCGCATTATTATTTATTTAACAATTTAATTTTAATATTACATCCTCAAAAAAAAAAAACTACTTCCGGTCCAATCCTTGTTTTGAACAATACAATTTGATTTTAGAATAAATAGGTTTGTTTTTTTTAAATTAAACAATAATGCGCACGAGTCTAATTTATAATTCCTATACTAAAATTATGGTATACAAAAAAATTTGGTTAGGAAAAGTAACCGCGATAACTGAATCAATTATGAATAAATAATTTAAAAAAATATATATATACAAATCCCAATTAAATTTAAATTGATACAAAATAAATTATTATTATTATTCATTGAGAAAAATTCGAACAAAAAAAAATTCTGTACAGTTGATGATTTTACACAAATAAATAATTATTTTTATTTACAATTACCTTAAATTGAAACGTAAAATAATAAGAAATAATCGCGATTACACATGAACAAAATATTGTATGTATGACAACTGTATGACATCCACTCTCACCAATTTACAAAATATCGCATTGATATTCCAGCACAGTCTTGTGGTAAAACAGCAAATATCTAAAATAAAAGAACAAAATTACTTTTTTTTATTGTAGCTCGGCATGTGACAACACTCCGCCCGATGTAAAGCTAGAGTGCGGTCGATGGACGAAAACAACTGCTACTACAGAGAAGTCGCCTCCCTTATGCCGGCCTGAGGATACGAGTATGCACCATCTAGATAGACAGCGCACACTCCTCTCACTATACCTGGCTACTTTCAAACTGCTCCCGAAACGCGACAAGGTCACTTCACGGGTGTTACATTCGAACCATCATCAGTCTGCCTACCACTATTTAATAGTGTCTATAGGCACAAAGTACATATAACATAGTTACACTGGTACCGGTCAGAATTAGCGAGATTCGAACACGGGTCCCATCGATCGTGAGTTCACGCGTCTTACCGCTAGACCACGGCCGACCACTTTGTAATAATAATAATTATAAAGAAGTACGAACCCCTCACTCTCAAGCACCTCCCTGATAGTAGCTTTAGTGATCATATGATCATCACACTTGTACCAATTGCCCTTCATCTGACGCACATATGCAGTATAGTGTCCGGCGTCCAATGAACCGAGATGGTTCACAACGGCGAACAGTGAGTAGCGGTTGTCATCGAATATACCTGAACATTAAATTTGTTAATGTAATAAATAGAATCGTATAATAAAACCCAACTTTAAAAAGAGTAGTAGGCAGATATTAACCCAGTCTGCCATCCAGGGTAAGGTGATTCTCACACTGCAGCGTAGCGCAGGAGTGCGTGTTCTTACGTTGTTTGTATAGAAAACACGCGTAGTGCAACACACTGAAAACGTATTCAAGAGCGGTGTTGCAGATCACGCGCCTACATGCGGAGAAACACGCATCCACGCGCGTAAGTCGCACCGAGTTTTGCAGTATCGTGCGTGATTTTGACAGGACTAGACGTACAATTGCGAAATGGATCTCGGTATCGATCGATTTAGATATCACCACCGCATGCTGATGTGAAATGAGGCCTCTAGGCCACCGCATGACATACTGCAGCCCCGCCCGTTTGTGCAGAGAAATTTGCATGAAGATGCAGATCTGCACTCCCAGATAGCGAGAGGAGAGTGCATATACTCGTCTCCTCAGGCCGACACAGCGTAGGCGACTCCTGGCCATAGAGAATTTTCTGTAGTAACAGTTGCTTCCGTTCACAGACCGCACTCTAGCTTAACATCAGGCGGAGTGTTGTCATATGCCGAGTCACAATAAAAAAATAGCTTTAAATTATTAATTTTTAATTAATAATAGTAGTCAGGCTCATGGCCCACTCTGATAAGCTGAAGTGCGGTCGAGGCAACTGTTACTACAGAAAAACATCTACAAGCAAGAGTCACCGACTGTTATTTTATAGTATCTCAGCTCAGGAAACAATTGCTACCACACAAATGTCAGAGGACAAGCGTCACCTTCACTATGCCTGCTTGAGAAAAGGACTACACACAGTCTAGGTTGACAAGGCATACTCTTGTAAATGAACAAATAAGGACATACCTCCGTGATTGTTGTTATTATTAGCTGCTCCAGAATCTACATTCCGACGGTGGCTCGATGTGAACGGAGTCATATCCAGTTCTGCAGGGAACGATACAAAGGTAGAGATCTTCCTGTCAATCTGCGAGGAATGCTCGAAGCGCTTCAAGTGAAAACTGGCAACCATCGGAAGGGTTTCCAGGGTCAACTGCTTTGTTGACTCACGGTATTGTCTGAAAGAAAATTAAAACAATAATTATTGCGTCGCGCGCTAATGGGTAGAGAAGTTTACGGTGACGGTAACGATCAAGTATTTTTTCTGTTGACTTCCCAGTGACCAACCGAGTAACTAAATTAAACAAGTTTCGCTTCAAAAAAACTATACCTGCAATTAGAGCATTTGATCTTAGCGCCAGATCCCAAATGCTCAGCCCGCGTGAAGCGTTCGAGACAAGTCTGCAGAGATCCCGGACCGGCCACGTCCAGACTGATATCCCAGAATGGATCGATGGTGGTAGATACTCCAGAGCAAGCGGTGCAGACGACGTCACTTTGCAAACCACCCGTGAATATCTGATCAATGATGCAATCGCAACGAGCATTTCCTTCAATTCTTTCCGTTCCTTCAACGCCGTTTATGCAGTGTCTGAAATTGAAATTGTAAATTGAGATACAGTTATACTGATTATACTTATTAAAGAGTGGTAGGCAGGACTGATGATGGTTATTTGCCCAGTCTGCCAATCTTATCGCATTTCGGGAACAGTTTGAAAGTAGCTAGGTAGTGAGGAGAGGAGTGTGCACTGCCACTCTAGATAGTGCATACTTGTCTCGTCAGGTCGGCATAGCAGAGGCGACTGCTGCCTATAGAGATTTCGCTGTAGTAGCAGTTGCTTCCATTCATGGACCGCATTCTAGCATTACATACAAAATTTTCATAAAAAAGTTGTCTGAACACAACCCGTATTAATCCGAAGTTTTAACTTTACTTGAACATACTGTTACGTGCACCTAGGGTGCGAAAGAGACGGCATTCGTCGAAGTATCTAGAAAGGTCTCGTATAAGCGGCGTAGCGTAAACATCTTGGCCACGAGTGGCGTGACCTGTGACCTTGTTTACATTATAATTAGTAAACAACTTCGACGAGATCTTTCTCGAAGCTTCCTCCTGTTCGAGTACAAATACCGACACCCGAGTGTCCCAAGAAGTAGTCCTATTTTGGATGCGATACTAAACAGCGACTGAAGGCTATCCAGCGACTATCGTGGCACTCCTGCTTCTACGTTGTGTCGTATGCAATGTGTGTGAAGACCGAAGTCGTATATTATTTTTGTACCCCCCACGAACGTAATAATACTATACTGGGAGCCAACCAAAAACCCTTAGTAACATCTTACTTGTGAAACCTGTTTTCTATTGCGTCTTTAAAGTACGTGGTAGGGTCCCTGTACTTCTCCGCCCAACCCTATGCAAATACTGTATTTTTCAGAGTAAAACCATTTTATATTTAGACGGGCAACAACAAAATAAATTGAATGCAAAATTAAACGTATCATTTTATCTGTAAGTGATTCTATTGTGAGCAATTTGCATGATTGGATAATCACATCCTCGTGTACCTACATAATGTAAGAATTGTGTGTTGTCATTGAACAGTATCCCATTCATTTGTTTTTATTGTAGCTCACTGACCGCAATGACCGCACGCCGCCCGATGTTAAGTTCGAGTGCGTTCTATGAAGAAAGGTGACTGCCGCCTAAGTTAGAATTTTAATTAATACCGATTTTTTTTTAAATTGTAGCTCGGCATATGATAACAATCCGCCTGATGTAAGGCTAGAGTGCGGTCCATGAACAACTGCTACTACAAAGAAATCTCTCAGCGAGCAGCAGTCGCCTCCGCTATGCCGGCCTGAGGAGACGAGTATTGTACCATAGGCACTGAACTACCAAAGTACATATAACAAATAATATACATTGGTGCAACCACTCAGAATTATGCGAGATTTTTTTATTGTAGCTCAGCATGTATAACTAATGTGAAGTTAGAGTGCGGTCCAAGAACGGAGACAACTGCTACTAAACACACAAATTTCTACAGGGAGCAGTCGCCTCCGTTATGCCGGCTTGAGGTGACAGAGCACACTCCTCTCGTTATATCTGGCTACTTTCTAAACAATTCTCGAAAGGCGACAAGGCCACTTCACAGGTGTTATATTCCAAAGTGGCAGTACTACTCCAGGACGGCAGACTGGGCTAATAACCATCATCAGTCTGCCTACCATTCTTAAATATGCACGCCTAAGAAAAATGGGCCCACAATTTTTTTCTCGAGTTTGTAGATGATTTTTAGTTTATTTAGTAGAAAAATAAATCTACTTATGGCCGATCAGTTTTAATTTTTTCACCCGGGTTTTTAAGTAATTAGATATTTGAGGTTATTATTATTTTTAATGCTTTAATTATAATTGAAGATATATGTTTTCTATGTAATTAAACATTGTCTATTGATTGGTAAATGATGTGTTTATATAATTGAAATAAATTAATAAAAGAAAAGATATTATTTTAAAATATTGTTTTGTTACCATTAGGTATCAAGTGGGCCCAAGAATGGCCATTCTCCATTCAGTTGGTATTTCAACTCGGCTCACAGTGTCTTTATAATAACAAGTTACGCCCCTAAAATGACAGTTAATGCTGATTCACAGCAAGAGAACGCAAACATGTGATAACATTTTAATTAAGGAATTACCTACTTAAGTCATTACTATTGTTACAATGTACATACATGACTAATAAACTGTAAATAGACAAACTCGTAAATACAATTAAGAAAATTATTAAAATAACCAAATTGCTCATGCTATACTTGCATCCGAACAAACATTTGTGAAATAAACAAATAACGGAGAGATTTAATGTATATTTCTAACATATTTTTGAACGAAAGTCTACAATTGACTGTACCTTCACATATTTTTATTGCAGCTCGGCATATGACAACACTCCGCCTGATGTAAAGCTAAAGTGCAGTCCAATGAACAGAATGAACGGAAACAACTTCTACTACAGAAAAATCTCTACGAGCAACAGTCGCCTCTACTATGCCGGCTTAGGGAGACAAGTATGCACCACCCAGATTGACAGTGCACACTCCTCTCATTATACCTGACTAATTTCAAACTGTTCCTGAAAAGCAACAGGTCACTTCTCGGGTGTCACATTCGAAAGTGGTGGTACTACCCCAGGACGAGAGACTGGGCTAACAACCATCATAACACCTTTGTGATCTACCTAGAGATGTCAGTGCATACAGCCCTTTATCAGGCAAGCAGCCACATCCAATGGAGGCATCCATTTGAACAAGACACCAGGACTTTAAGATCTCCATTTTTTTATCCATGTCCACACAGTTGTGAGTGTTATGACGTAGGACTAAACAAAAACGTTACCTATGCAAAACATCCAGAGTAGCAATGAAAAATTCATGAGCATCCTGTTGTTCATACCCCGCAAGATGGCGGGCGTGAGTCCAAATTAAATGCAGCAATCGATGCAGAGTCAACGGTGTCTTCTCACCAGAATAGAACTCCTGTAACATAAGATATATTAATTTAAATATAATCACAATCAGAAACAATAACTTTCATTATGTAATAAGAAGAAGAAGCGTGCGACAATTGTACAGTCAGCGTAAAAAGTTTTTTAAAAATTATTATTATACATTTTTTATCAATATCCATTATATAAATAGGGATGGTAAATTAAACAAAATTAAAGAAAAACACGTTTATTAAACATCCATACAGATATGTGTGAATAAAGACAGTAACACGACTACTAAGCGACAAATATGTATGTAATAATATGGTATATCTCTTCTATAGTCCGATTAGGACGCCATAGGAAGACCTTTCTCAGCCAGATTGGTTAACTGCTCAGAAAGGGTCAAGTGAAGAGCACCCTCAACCGACGTGCATGCATGAAGAGTGTAATGGATGTGGTCGAAGCAAAACTGGCATGTAGAGAGAGGTTGCTGACGCTCCATAGTTTCTGTCTACCCCGGTAGAGACAGGGCGTGAGCTAACTTGTAGTATAGTTACAAAATACAGATTGCAACATGAAGGTACTTACCTGAAAGAGTTTCGTCACCTCGCACACCAAGCACTTGGCAGACCCCTGAGATCTGCATCTATGGATCTCGCCCAGGAAATAATCACGTAACAGGGGTGTGTGGATTAGCGTCTGAAATAACATTATATAATCCCTCGTCCTAAATCTGATAAAATATTAAAGACGAAGAGGCCTCTCACAAAGCCGGCATAGCGGGCGCGACTGCTGTCTGCGGATACCCTTCTCAGACAGCAGTCGCCTTTGTTCTTAGACCATACTCCAGCTTAACATTAGACCGAGTGAGGTCATATTACGCGTTAAAACTAAAAAAAAATAACACTAAGTGAGAAGAAAAAAATGACATCACTACAGATCTAAGAAAAACAGTCCGCTAGTTATACTTTCAAATTGATCCCGAAACACAACAAGGTCACTTTATAAGTGTTACACTTGAAAGCGGTGGCACTACCCATAATGGCAGACTGGGCTAATAACCCACCGTCAGTCTGCCAACCACTCTTTACATTAATCATAACTCCAAGAGCGGCCGTGGTCTAGCGGTAAGACGTGTGAACTCACGATCGATGAGACCCGTGTTCGAACCTCGCTAAAAGACCGGTACCAATGTAACTTTGTTACATGTACTTTGGTCGCTCAGTGCCTTTAGGCACTATTAAAGAGTGGTAGGCAGACTGATGATGGTTATTTGTCCAGTCTGTCGTCCTAAGGTAGTACCACCACTTTCGAATGTAACACCCGTGAAGCGACCTTGTCGCGTTTCGGGAATAGTTTGAAAGTAGCCAGGTATAAGAGAGGAGTGTGCACTTTCAATCTAGATGGTACATGCTCGTCTCCTCAAAGCCGGCATAGTGGAGGCGACTGCAGCCCGTAGAGATTTCTCTGTGGTAGCAGTTGTTTCCATTCATGGACCGCACTCTAGCTTTACATCAGGCGGAGTGTTGTCACATGTCGAGCTACAATAAAATAAAAATAAAAAAAAGTCTATATCTCCTATTATACTGTTCCAAGTAACTAACCAAATTGTTTCTATAATTAGTCAATAATTTCTATACCTATTAATAATAAAATATAAGATTATTTTCACCTGCACAATACAGTTCATGAAGCATGTAGAGCCAAGATTCTGAAGTCCCCGCAGCCCAATAGTAGTGTTTGGGCTGATGAGTCGCCTTTTACGCATGCGCCGCAACGCGATAGCTTCATTTGCATTCGGGAGCCAGGATAAATATGGTGCAGGCAAACCTATGGATCTGGATAATTGAAGATATCATAAATTTTATATTATGTAAATTTAAAGGTTATAATTGAAACATTGTTGTACATATAACTATATCAATTGAAAATGCAATTGCAAGTTTAATGCACACATTTTAATTAAATTAAAAGATGTATGCAAAGCTTTCCAAACGTCAGACTATAATAAGCCATATAAAATCTTTTAATACAAAAAATATTATGAAAAGAAAACTGTAAAGTAAAGAAAGATGTAATGAAATAATGTGGATTAACAAGTATCATTAAAGGAGAATGACATGAATGAATGAATTACATCAGAAAACATAGAATTACTCAATAACTCGGGTTAAAAAATTAAAATTAATTGGTAATAAGGAAGTACATTTATTTTTGTACAAAATTAACTAAAAATCATCGATAAACTCAAGAAAAAAATTGTGGGCCCATTTGTCTTAAGCAAATGGGTATTCCCTTTATTAGTCAAATATCTAATTTATTACAGTTCTTAATGCTGTTAAGATGACCGCAGTCACTTTTAGGCTTTCTGTCAGTTAAGTTAGTTGTAGACTTTGACTGTCGACAACATTGTCAAATTGTTTGAAGTTGATTACACTTATTTCATGTCTGATGTATGAGGTTTGCTCCTCTAGTATATATCTCAAGTAGACATCGCGGAGACGACTGCTGTCTGCGGTAGCTTTGTAGTAGCAGTTGCATCTGCTAATGGACTGCACTCTAGTTTAATATCAAGAGTGTTGTCACATGCAAAGCTACTATAAATAAAGTAAGAAAATAATGTCAATGACATTTTGAATAATGTGCAAAGATAGCAAGTCAAAGCACTAAACAACATAATAAAAATATATATTATCATATTTATTGAGGGAATAAAGGTCATATTACCCCGACAATTATTTATAATAACTAAAATCAAAAAATATATTTTTATAAACTGTAAGTTCTAATATTTGTAGTACCATCCACATTTCTGTAGTTATTTCCTATTTAGTTTTAAAGATGAGTGAAAAAAAAAAACAAACCTAATTACCTAATCAAACTATCTTATTCTTAAAAGTATCTCATGAAAAATGGATGTTGTCAGCTACATAATAAACTCATTAAACTGTATACTAACTGTGCCTGCTTCAGTTTATTCATGTTAGAGATCTCGGAAAGCTCCCTGTCATAGATGTAGTCTTGGCACTGAACACAGAATACATTTCCAAAGCTCAGATCAACATATAAGAAATGTTTCTTTATTGTGGAATGATCTTGAATATGGCCATTGTAGCAGCCAAAGTAAATGCAGTGAAGACAGGAATGCAGTCGAGGTCCAGACTGGCTGCAGGCAAAGCACAGGCATGCCGTTGCCTAAAATAAAATAATAAGTATACCTAACAATGCAAAACATAGCTTATATAGATAACACATCAATAAAATGTAGTATTCATGGAACAGAGCCTGGCTAAGTTATCTCACAGGTATAAAAATAAACTAATCATAATCAATTCAATGACTAACAGCTGATTTGAGGTCAAAGATCACTGAACAGCTGATCAACCCTGATGTATTATTATATGTACATTATTTTTTGCTAAATTATAAAAAGGACATTAAACTTAGCAATTTTTTATTAAATGCGTATGTGTATTTTTAATAATTTCTCATTACTAAAATTTATCAAAGATTATATCGATTTTTACCCTTAAAGTGTAATGAATACACACCTTGTACTTCCGGGCATTGGCTGAAGTGCAAGCTACGAAAAACGAGTGCACTATGTTATAAGGCTTTGTGCCCTTCGCAGCCTTAAAATTGGTCAAGTGTATACAGCCATCGTCATTCATATTTTAGCGTGGTAAAATTAACCGGCACAGAGGTAAGTCGTTAACCTTTTATACCTTTAAGTTAAATTTGTATCATTATGGTCACTCTATTAAATATTTAAAATAATCTGAAGCATTCACAAATTCCAAAATTTGAGACAAATAAAAGATGCAAAAATTCAGCGAGAACAAGGGGTGCGTTTTCAAAGACTGATCAAAGACTAGTCAGAAAATTCAATACGCAGAGTAGAGATAATACGATTCGATAATTTTAGCAGAATAGACAACTTACTAAAAATTAAGAGAGGAATTGTAGATGGCGTTTGGTGGCGCACGCCTTTTCCGTCTCACTCACATAATATTGCTGTCTATTAGCACATGCCTGTATGGACAGCAAAAAAATAAATAAAAAAGACACTATAATTAATATGAACTTCATTTCAACAGTAAAAAGTAATATTTAATAATAAACATAATTAGAATAATCATATGTTCTATCGTGATATATTTTTATTTTCACGGCTCTTCTACGTTCCGCTCCTGTGTGCGTTGTAAGCGAAGCGGGCGTCGTTTTATAATGATAAACTAGCAAACTTAAAAATCATGTTTAAAACACTTCGCTGTAATAAACATATTAATGTCATGAATTCATGATACAACGCGGAGCGGAGCGGAGTAGAGCGAGGCGGCATCGCGGCAGTAGTTGCGTGAGTAGGGAATGTTTTCTTTTCAACTTTAACCGCTAAATTTTTGACGTTTAAAACCGAGACGTTAATAATTTGAAACGTTAAATCCCATACATTTTAATCCGGTGCTTGTCCTATGATACATGCGAAAATAATCTTTACTAGCGGGGCTAGCTATCAAAGAGTAGAGAATACATAGTTATACATACATACATTATATTTACATTACCTTATATTGTACACATAAATAGTTAACCCCATAATTAATGACTTAATTTCCAAAAAATAAGAGTAAATTAATTTTTTAATAAATTAATTTTTTAAACATATTTTTCAAACATAAAAAAGATCATTTTATCGCAGACCACAGACTATATAGAGATACTAAACAGAGACCGAATGAAGGGACGAATGAATCATTTCAACGTTTTATTTTAATTTCATTCATTTGATTGAAACAAGTAGTAAATAAATATGGCGGACAAGTTGTAACAATGATGTAAACTTGCGTGTTTTTATATTTTTTTAGTTTAAGAAATGATAAGTGAATTTGAAAATTTGTCCCTAGGAGGTACTAATATCGCCAGTAATCATGGAGATCCTTTTTCTCATGCCGGTAAGTATCTAATGTTTTGACGTGTACATTTGTAGGAGCTACTTGTTTCCAATTATACATGACCTCAATGGCTTTGATTTTATTACTGTATAAATATGGTGATGGAACCGTTTGTTACAGAGCTGACCCCAGAACAACAGAAGGCCTTGATAGATATTAGACGGAGAAAAACTGAATTGTTATTAGAAATACAGGTAAGTTCTAAATCAGTTGTTTCTGAATAAAAACAAAGTGTTTTGTTCATCTAAAGTTGTTGTAACCAGCTATGACTAAGTCTCTTATAATTTGTGTTAGTCTTTGTACAATATTGTATTAGATTCAACAAGTATTCGTTGCAAAATTGTGTTTGACGTTTACTATTTTAAAGTTTCTCTTGCTTCAATAGATACAAAATGACTGATGGACAGTACTCCAGTCTAATATGGTATAATTTTTGTTACAAATTTAAAAACCAGGGTATCATTAGAAAATGGTCAAAACGTTTCAAATATTTTTTGAATACTGTCCGGTTTCTACAATATTTAACCAAAAAAAAGTAGAACAGTATTAATTGTAACATTCCGCATAATATTATAAAAATTTAATAGAATAAATCCATAGCACATACATTGACCGAGATGGTGGTCGAACCCACGTCTTCTATTATACATACAGATACTCTCAGCTAAGCTACATAACGAGGCGTCTAAAGTATTTTATGTTTTTACCGGCAGTCCTTCCAATATCGTGGTTTTTTCCTAAAATCTATAATAATAATCAAAATTAAAAAAGAAAGTCACAAATAATTATTATCACAGAACTTGATAATGTTGAGATATTTAGAGTGTTATTAATTTTAATTTGACATTGTCTTATCAATGTGCATTACAAATAAATATTTCCAATTTAATTGATAATGCATGTTTGCAATATAAAAGCTTAACCTCTGATTGATAGTGACTGATATTTTTATAATACTATTATCATGTTCTCAGTTTTATTCTTCATTTGTTTTTAATTTGAATTGAATATTTTGTTTGACAATAACTAATGAAAATTTCACACCATATACAAAAAATAAAAAATACAGGTACATAATTGTATATTTTCGTTAGCCTGAAATTAATTTAAAAAAACCAGCTATTTTGACAATTGTTATTTTGATATTCTACACACTGGGCCTGTCATTGTCATACGAGGACACAGAACCAAATTGAAATAGGTACATTGGTTTTCGATTTGATCAAGTGTTTGAGGTTTGATCAAAAGAATGAGATTGATTTGAGATTTGATTAAATCTTGGTTTGGCTTCTGACTAAAGGGTAAGACTGTTGCTTAAGAAATTCTGCATAAATGTGGGGTCTATTTGTTTGATAACAATTTTTAATAAAGTTTATATTCACAAGCTCTGTGGATAATCTATGAATTTAACTAAATCTAAAGGAAATATTATTTTACATTATTAATTCTACGTAATTAAAATACCTAATAAAATTAGTGCGAAAGTTGAAACGTCACTTCGAAAATTTCAGTCAAGTTTAATACCAGTAAAGACTGCTCACTTAAAATATAATAATAAAATTAAAATAGCTTTAATTTCATATGTAAGAGTATAATAATAGGTGAACTTTGGACATATTTGTTCATGAACTTGTAGCTATAAAGGGGGAAAAAATCACTAATTTACGTCAGAAACTAGTTTTCGTTATGAATATTTAACTAGGTAATTTTTAACGCTTTAAAATTTATCCTTGAATTCCTTAATCTTATAAGACATATAAATCTAGACGCAAACTCATCGATTTCAGATTGATTTATATTATACGTTAAAAAATAGTAACTTTGTATGAATGGATAACCGTCAATGTACTAAATATTGGTATTGCGGCGTCTAGCGCGGCGTGGATTGAACTTTAGTATTGCCCCGACAGCGCCCGGGGAGAGACGCGTTACGCGCTCTGAAATTCTATTATCACTTGACTGTAAAATAAATATTTAACGTAAATGTGACAGTGATTAACCGGCTAATAGAAGAGTTGTTGTGTGACGTCTCCTGTGCTATTTAAGTGATATTCTTGTGTTATCAGTTGTAAGTTTATCAATAGTGATAAAGCTGATAAGTGGAAATATAAGACCTCTTGCCGATATTTTCGTATAGGATTTATCTTTTATTTTATGAAGGTTTAGCATATACGTTATTATTTATTAAAGGCTTCAGTTTGTGTATTCAATATTAGTTGTATTTTTATCCTTATTTTTTATCTTTAAAAAACCCGAGTAGTGTCCATACTCTGCTATAGGGAGAATATAATAAACGTGATAACATCACTTAAAACGCAATAGTGTAGGGTTGTTTTCATCGCTTGAACAAAGTTTGCCATTCGTTTCTTATCAGTTTTCCGCGTACACTTCCGGCGTGTGGTCGAACATGACATGATAAAACTCGGACGATAGCTTTGTCTGTTATATGTGTAGGTAATTTATTATATTTAAAAACAAAACGGTAAACTAAAATCATATGACTAACATCGTAATTTTTGTAGCATGTTTACATTGTTGATAATAATCGAGAAACGCCGCGACTAAGGTTGAGACAGACTTGAGGACAGATAAGACGTTTACGTATAATTGACACAGAGCCAAGTATTACGCGGCTATCTTCAGTCGAGTGCGTTCCTTAGCCGAAGGTGTATGGCACGCGATGTGCTTACATGTTCGGCTTCTTTGCGGTGCTCTCTGGTGGCCGCTGTGGCAACGATGCGCTCGCGCTGCATCCACCTGCGACGACGGATATGATCAGGTCTGTCACTATAGCATACTAGCTTTGTATTAGCTCACAATCGTGTCATTCGCTTAGTTAATTGGCATTCTGCTCAACAATGCAATCTTGAAAACATTACATCGGTACATCCATTGTCTTAGATTTCCACTTACATGCTTTGAGTGTGTTTTTGTTTTAAAATAGTGTGTGGCTTCATCAGGCTTAAAAAGCACGCGTTAACAATACCATCGAGACTTATGTGGTTGATTTGGCATATGTGAAGTAATGTTCATAAAAGGCGGACCGGCGCCGGCCGACCAGGAACGCAGGGGTTCGGTATCTAACTGGTTCTCATCGTTGAGGCGGGTAGGCCGACGAAAGCGCGAGGAGTCTATCGTTCCTTCCAGCTACGGGTCGCTGGGCAGGAGGAAGGACACACCACCCCGTGGCAAGACTCGATCCGCTTGGGATCTCACATCAGTAACACGCCTGGTTTGTATATTTCATCTGCTTTTTGTTTCAACAACCATTACTACTAATGCGAGCAGACACTTGTGCACAAATTGGGCACTGGACATCTCTTGGCTAATGTCCAACTAAGCTGGATCGATGACGAGTCACCGAGCCTGCGTACGGAATTGCGACCTAAGATTTTTGTCATTTTTATGTTTGTTTCGACTAACAAATTAACTGTATCTATAAATCAAATGTTGTGAAAATGTACACATTGGAAATTTTCTAGCAATAATATCAGCAAAGTGTTATTTAGTTACGAAGTATTTTATCGCAACGTTTCGATTAACAAACAACTTGATAATTATGTACACTTGCAATAGTTCGATTTATTATTATTAATGTAACTATTAAATAGTGACTACCAGTCTATGTCTATGACTATGTCCTGTCAATTCGTCTCAAGCCGGCATAGTGAAAGCGATTTATGTCACCAGAAATTTATCGGTGGTAGCAGTTGTTTCCACTCATAGACCGCACTTTAGTTTAACATTAGGAGTAATGTGTTAACAAGTTAAAAAAAGAAGAAAAATTTTCGTCTATCTTTGTAAACATAATCCTTATAAACAGTATGGGATGCTGTTAAGTGGCATTGCTTGACATTTTATCTCCCTCAATGTACGTTATCAGATGCAAAACTGTCACTTGGAATAAGCCTTAATTCTGATATAACCCAGAATCCTCGTAACAAATTTCGTAACGTACAAGTTAAACTTCTAAAAAACATCGTTCGTTAAATTCTAGATTGTAGGCAGCTATTTCGTCAGATCTTTTTGTAAACCCTAATTTAATTTATTAAAACTGCTGCGAAACAAGAAAAAGAAAACATTTTAGGTAGAACCCGTGTTCGAACCTCGCTAATTCTGACTGGCACCAATGATACTTTGTTATATGTACTTTGGTCGCTCAGTGCCTATAGGCACGGCACTATTAAAGAGTGGTAGGCAGACTGATGATGGTTATTTGTCCAGTTTGCCGTCCTGGGGTAGTACCACCACTTTCGAATCTAACACCCGTGAAGTGACCTTGTCGCGTTTCGGGAATAGTTTGAAAGTAGCCAGATAGAACGAGAGGAGTGTGCACTGCCAATCTGGATGGTGCATGCTCGGCTCTTCAAGCCGGCATAGTGGAGGTGACTGCTGCCTGTAGAGATTTCTCTGTAGTAGCAGTTGTTTCCATTCATGGACCACACTCTAGCTTTACATCAGGCGGAGTGTTGTCACATGCCGAGCTACAATAAAAATAAAATTACATCAGAACACAATGCGAATACACATGCCTAGTTACCTCGTTAGTGCACAACACTGTATGCACTAGCTAGAATCTAGACTAGTACGGCATATTAACACTATTCACACGGAAATAATACGCTAAAGTTCGCATGTAACTACGTGTGTAATGCTAAAAGGATTTTTTTTCTTACGTAATTTGAGAAATTACCTAAATTATTTACTATTATAGATTTAAAAAAGAGTTTTGGCGGGCTTCTGTAATCTTTACAGTAGGTTTTGTTTTATTTTACTGTGTTTATTCGAATGGATTTTTATTCGTGAGTGTAAACAAAAGATATTTTTTATTTTTCCTCCAAAACTTGGTTGAATGTTTTAGTAATGATTCCATTCATCTCACGATTAAAATCAGCTTAGAAGTTGTCCTGCCAATGGATAGTGAATTCGCCTGCTAAAGCCGGTACAGTTGAGGCAACTGCTGCCTGAGGACATTCTTTTTATTATAGCTCGGTTTATGACAACACTCCGCCTGATGTAAAGCTAGAGTGCGGCTCATCAACGGATACAACTGCTACTACAGATTAATTTCTACAGACGAATGTGCACCATCCAGATTGGCAGTGCACAGTCCTCTCGTTATACCTGAATACTTCCAAACTACGAAACGGGACAAGGTCACTTCACGAGCGGTGAGCTTGGAAGAATTTGATTTTTATCCGTGAAGCTTCTACTTTTTACGTTTAATGACATTTGACAGTCGATTTATAATTTCGTATTTACGTATTCTAAATTAATATTGTTGTTGGCATTGTCTTCACCTTGTATTCAAAGCAGTTCCGTCTTCACAATAACTCTGAATCATACTACAAACATTATTGGTGACAGATTAGGTTCAATATAAATATTTAAATCATGAACCATTCTCTCGCTGTTCTAGTTATTGTCAGCAATTTTTTGTTTATGATTTTCCAATCATTCAATTAATATACGTTGTGTAGATCTGTTGTATAAAAAACAAAAAAAAAACTCCTCAGTGGCGTAGTGGTTACTCGTCTATTACACGAGGGTCCTCAGTTCGATTCCCGTCTGGAACAAATATATTTATAAAAAAAGTATCCTGTTTTGATACTCATAAACCTAGGTTTTTTTTATCCAGTTACCTTGACCTATGACCACATCCCGCCTGATATTGTGCTAGAATGCGATCTACCAAAGAAGTGGGTCCAAAAGTGGGCATTATCCTTTAAAAATTAACCGTAATAATAATTTTTCGTGTTAACAAAAACGAATAAGCCGCTGTATCAACTTAAAACCGTGTCTTTTATGGGTATAGACTGTCTTTGTTTGCGCAATTGTTTGTCTCAATGTGCAAGACTCTAGAAGGATCTTTGGGTCTATAATAACTATACCAGTATTATGTAGGTAGGTAGGTAGGTACTCGAACGATCTCATTTAGGTAATACTGCGGGCGGTCCCGCTCAAGTTATTGTCCCTTTGCAAACTTCTGTTGATAATTGTATGTAATTAATTTTCATGGTTCTCCTGCGTTTAATTAATAAGTTTCTAGAGATTTAAACTAACAATAACAAGGTTTATTGCAGCTTAAATGTGAATACATACATCAAATGTCCTAACCACATATTAGCCCTAGATTTTACAGGACAAGGACAAGACAAATATATCGCCAATACCAGAACATCTTTCATATCTTTTTTATGTGTATAAGGTTTGTCCCAGTCTGCTAAATAAATATTTGATTCAACTGGTAATCGAACCTGCGATCTTCGTCTTCGTAGCAGATCAGTACCCTAACCATTGCTCCATATAGGCCAACTGAAATACTATTTGTATTTGTAATCTATATTTCTGAATATTTAAAAGAGTCTAATCTTCATCATGACATAGTACTGAGACTTTCGTTTAGCTTTCACTAAAACTGTTCTTTTTAGTGGAACATTTTAAGAGTGGTAGGCAGACTGATGATGGTTATTAGCTATCTGTCGTCCTGGGGTAATACCACAACTTTAGAATGTAACGCCCGTAAAGGGACCTTGTTGCGTTTCGGGAACAGTTTGAAAGTAGCTAGGTAACGATAGGAGTGTGCGCTGTCAGTTTGGCGACTGCTGCCCGCACAGGTTTCTCTGCAGTAGCAGTTGTTTCCATTCATGGACCGCACTCTAGCTTTACATCAGGCGGAGTGTTGTCACATGCTGAGCTACAATAAAAAAGTCATAGTTGACATTTTTTTACCATTTTGAAAATTAACATAAATGTTATCTCATCCAACACATAAACCTTCTTCTACCAATCCTTATTTCTATTTTGGGTCACAAAATAATGTGTATTGTACACAAACAGCGAACATAAAAACTTCGCTCAAGCATGACGTTCGACGCCCATACAATTTTGTATTCATCCCGAGCAGTCTTTGAAATATATTGAAAAAAAAAAAACAGCGGTTTAGCTTTTTATTTGTAGTCTTTTTTTTAATGTACTCATAAAGGGATTTGACTCAGTACAATTTTTTTTTTAATTACTAAAATAGATAATGGTGTCCTTAATTATTAATTAAACGCGCTTCGAGTCATTAATTAAATATCATTAAAGTACTGAGAATGGCCGAGTCATACCTACATTGTTATTTTTTGGGCTGTTTAGCTATTTATGGCAACACGCGATGCTTAACCGGGGCTTGGATAAATATGCTACGGTCTCGTTTTTTCTTATAATATATTTTTTAACTATAATTCTATTTTATCGCCTATTTAATTTTCATAATAATTTAATAATAAATTAATCTTTAAATTTCATAAATAAATTCATAAAACTACGTAAATTTATTAATTGCTTTGAACAGTTTCTAAACAAGCAATTCCTAAAAATATATAATGTTTATCAGATAACTTAGATATTATTTTTAAAAAATCAAGGATTACAAAAAAAACTGAAGAGAAAGATCACAATATTACATATTATATTACTACAAAGAGTGGTAGGTAGAGTAGTTTGTCGTCTTGGGGTAGTACCACCACCACTTTTAAGTTAACACCCGTGTAGTGACCCAGTCTCTTCAAAGTGGCCGTGTCTAGATGGCGCTATTCGTTTTCGCAAGCCGGAATAATAGAGGCGACTGCTGCCTGAAGACACGTGTGGTCACATGCCGGGCTACTTATAATTAAATTAGAATGACCTTTAAAATAGCTGTGTAGTCTGTTTACGTCACTATACGGTTAATAATGAGGTTTATTAGCCGCTACTGTCGCGATATTTAAACGAGCGCGACTCGACCGAAGTGTTTGCTAAATTTTTCGTGACCAAGTTTTGTTTTGTGTTACATAAATAGATTGCTTTGTTACCTAGAACGAAAGTTACACATAATTTTTTTTAATAATAGCTGCCGAGCTGGGAACACTAGCCATAATATAGTTAAGCTAGAATGCGGTCTACCACAGAGACAGTCGCTTCCGCTGTGCCCGATTGAGGAGACGAATATACAGCATCCTGGATTGATACACTTCTCTCGACTGTTTTCTGATTCCATTACTGGTCACTTCAGGACGGCAGACTGGGCTAATATCCATCAATCAGTCTGCTTGTAACTATCTAGGTACCTACAGAGACTAGTAACAATAAACTTGAAAGTCAACAATGTGTGTTTTCGCTTTCTTTTTAGTACGCGTAAAATCTTAAAAAGCTTTAGTATTAAAATATTTTTTATGAGCAATGAGGTTATCAACCCTAACCGTATTATATGGAACGTAATGTAAAAATAATTAGATATTTTCGTGCGTCTGTAAACGTATAAAGATTTTAATTAGCCTTTATTACTTAGTAAGTTTTTAGTTAATTTTTACATAACTGCTCTTTGTAAAGTAACTTTAGCAGAGTTGAGGGGTGCCTTGACCTTGCCAAGAAAACGGGCGAAGAGGGGAAATCTCACCATAGTAAACTGCACTTTGCGTCCGGTCACTGACTCACTTAACTGGTTTTACTTGCACTGTGACTTCAATAAGTGATTGTTAACTTTTTGCACTACTAATATAATTCTTAATGTGTATTGATGATATCATCATCATCATCATTATTATTTTCAAGTCAATTTTAGTCAGTGAGAGAGAGCAACAGTGTCCCAAAGCGGAGGACGTGTGTTCGATTCCAATCTTAGCTTTTGCATGCACTTTTTCTGTTAAATTTTTCCGATCCACCACCACACACCATTTCAAATAATAAATAAAGAAATAATTTGTTTATTGCTTTGTTGAAAGTTGTTTATTAGAAATATTTTATAGAATGATTTACTTCGTGCATTTATAAACTATGCTTTAATCGACTTTTGTATGCTTTTTATTTTTACTTGAAAGCATTGCGCAACTACAAAATTAATTTTGTCTGTTTCTAAATGAAATAATTGCAAAGATCTAATTAAAGTAATATAGTTTTGTACAAAAAGTCTGGGGCTCTGAAAAGGATATCGATGCATAAAAAAATAAGAAAGAAAAATTATTTTGTTATTAGGATACGTCGACCCGGAGTTTTTATATAACCGGTTGTCACAAAAAACAAATTAGCCTGGAGCTTATTTCCCGTTTCTGACCTTCTGGAAGGACACCCGGATAAACAAGATTTAAAAAGGTTTATTACATATAAATTTAAACTTTTGTACTTCATATAGGTCATGTAAGCGTGATACATGACATTGTTACGGTTTATTTTCACATGCGGGGGACTTAACTTTTCCAATTACGAACAGTGGAGAAATTTATACAATCTGTAGACATTGTTAATGTTGCCATTATTTCTGTGTTCTGTGGGCCGAGTATGAATTTACTTTTGCGCTGTCGCTGCGTAAAGGGAGACCTTTCTACTAAAGACAATATTATAGGAATGTTGGCCACAGATGTTAAAAATTTTCAGTTAAGCCTTCTATTAGAGGAGAGATCTCAGTTTACACCGTGAAATGTATTCAGGTTCAGTGACTTACGCGCAATGCTAGTAAAAATGCCGCTGCAGTTCCGGAAAATAAATATACAGTAACCATGCAACATGATTGGACGTATTATGATTAAATAAAATTTTTGTGCTTGACGTCCACTCGCCGAATCGAATCGCAAAGATTCGCTTACCTATTTTTCATATGAAACTGTCAAGGCGAATCGATTCACACCGAACATCACTCGTCAAGCGAATTTCTGTCTTCGTGGCAATACGGTTCGATTCGTCTATGATGGGCGCACGCGGAAGAAATGTGATTTAATTCGTCACTAGTGGACGCTAGACTTAATAAGTCAACGCACCTACTCAATAAAAATATGTCAAGACCCAGATACGTTTTTATCACTTTATTGCTTTTTTTAATCTTTCCAAATTCGGGACATCAATATGTTATCAATGAAAACGATTCATGGTAAATGTTTGCCAAAATAACCGTTCTCAATTTGTCGAATTCTATTTGCACATTAAGATATAGTTATTTATGCTAAGTGTACCTCAACTGCAAAGTAGAGAGTGTCAATTGTGATGGTAAAACCCAGCTGATTTATAAAGAGAGGTATTTCACGTGAACTCACTTAGCTTAGTAGTCGAAGTATCCGTGTGCAAAACAGAGGTCTTTAATTCGACTCCAACCTCAAGTTTTAAAGCGCCATTATTTTTTTTCTGTTTCCTTATAAAGGAAAATGTAATCTAAATAGTATTAAATAATATTATCAATGTCTTAAAGCTGAAATTGTGTGATTTTATTTAACTTATTATATAAAATATCCTGATATAAATCATGTATGTTGTTTCTTCGCGTGATACGAATCTTTATCTGTTCAGGGAAACTACTTTCATTCTTGTCTCGATGCTATTCAGTACGAGGTAACCTTTTAAGTCTTCAAGGAAGGAACTTTCTTAACCTATATGGTGTTCATTTACAATTTCCTTATTGAATGTTACATTTATGTGATATCTATGTAGTCTTTTCAGTGCCAGTTAAACGGAACTGGAGAAAGTAAATCTATAAATATTTAACTTGGCATATCCAAAGTTTACTTTTGATTGTCTATGCTGCATGCAGAGTACAAAAAAAACATAAATCACGTTCAACCTACCACAAGTTGCTTTAAGTTAATGAAATCGTGTTCTTTCAATCAGATTAGTTCCAGATGAACAATCTTTGATCATGGAAAAACGCATCGTACTTCTTTACGTCAAGGTTCACTTTTGCTTGTACACTCTTTTCAGTTATTGTCTACGCTATGTTTTAGAAAAATGAACTTTATTTTGAATTCTTAAAACTTCAAATGTTAAAACTGTTAGTGTTTGTTAGTGGTGCGTAACGAAATCACTCAACGAGAAGTGTCCTTTTTTGAAGAGGTGCAGCAACAGCTTGGATCTCTCCCAAGGGGTGAACTAATGGTCTATTGAAACCCCGCTAAACACATAATTGCCTCCGTATTGTGAGATTCTCAGGGTTTTTTTTTCTTTTTTATATCTTTATTTGTTTAGTCGTAGAATTTAGACTTTTTTATATTTCGTTTGACATAATTATTTGCACTACATGAAAATTGACTTCGTTTGTCTATAAATACTTGAACAAGTCTAAAAATGAAGACGTTCAGATGCCGGACATTTTTAAAAGTCTATCTCCTGTATTAATAGAAGTTGACTGACATTGTTATTTGTTACATTGTTTTGTACATTTTCTGTTGTACAACACGTGTTTCATGTCTTGTTATTTGGTTTACTTTCTTCTGACCTTGCTTGCCTTGCACTTGAAATTCTAATGTTGCACGTGTTTCTCCTGTTGTATATTATTTTGATTTAGTTACAGCAAGTTTTCTTTGATATCATCTATTACCATCTGGAAACTATTTATATCTATTTTTCTCTTGTAATTAATCTTAATCTTTGTTGTTTATTTTTAGATTAAAAATTTGGTTACGTTCACGGTCAGGGGGCATACGTACTTGACACAACTCATGCCCCACCAGATGTCTAAATTATCTATCTCAATACTTGAACATCAGAAGAAGTTGATGAAATTCTAACAGTTTTTTTTTTGTTAGTTTTGTGTTTTTTAGAGTATTTTTGCACATTTATATTTCTACTACTTTTTCTGCATAACAAATATATTCTATTATGCAATTTTACTGAATAAAGAAAAGTATCTATACAAGTATTATAAATGTATTGTACCTATGTGTTTTCATTGTTATTTTATTTCTCTTGTTTGAAACACATGGAACGCTTCGTCTTCGTAATTACTGCTCAGGTCAAATAGAAAATTATCGTCTTTGCCTTATACAGTAACTACTACTGCATTTATACCTAATATTTCCCACAAACGGTCGTGAGAATATTTTAAAATGCTTTAATTTTTTTTGTTAATATTCAGTTCCAAATTTCTTTTTATAGGAATTCGTAAAAAAAAAGAAAGGAATTAATTGTTATGTCGCAGCTGATGCAAAGTTCGCTTCAAAAACAACCTTTCATTGATATTTGAAAACTCATTTGTTGGACATCAATGGCGTTGTTTTAAATTCGAGGGCGATGGCCGGCTTTGCATGTGTCGCGCCCGACGACCGCATATCTCGCCACTCCCATACGAATAGTCTCATTTAGAGAACACGGAGAAATTATAATTTTTTTGCTCGTGGTTTTTCAATTTATCCCTCACGTTGTATTAATTTTTGTTATTACTAGTACGGGCGCATGCATAATCGAGTACATGGTTCATTTTAGTTTAAAACAATAACATTTGTGCGTGTTAAAAGTGTTTACTGTTTCTTATTACCTAATGACCCTGAATTGTAATTGATGTTCTAGGTGTGTGTCGAGGAAACTCATGTAGGTAGTTTATGATCTCTAAAATTAGCATCAATTACAATAATGTGCATACTTAACGATATTGCAGACTAGGGAAACTGCCTTGGCTTCAAATTGTCAATGTAAATTGAAATTTCTCCAATACACCATGTTCTTATTTAAATGTTTACCCGCAGCGATAGTTAGTATTCGTGATTCATACTCGAGTGAATGGGAAAGAAGGAGAGAGTAGTACCGATTCGCAATACAAATCTCTTGTAGCCCCAACGGAAATGCGGACCATTGTAAAGTGTAATACATTGTTGTCTGTTGACGCTCGAGTTAAATACATTGCTTTAAGTGTTAAATTTACTTAAGTTTATTTTTTTTTCTTAATAACAGTTTACTAAACTCCACCTGATGTTAAGCTGGATCCCGGAATGTCTACAGGTAATAGTCACCTCCGCTATGTTGGCCTTAGAAGACGAATGTGCACCATCCATTAACAGTGCACTCTCCTCTCCTAAGCTGATCCCGAATAGCGATTACAGGCGTTACACTTAAAAGTGATGGTGCTACCCCAGGCTGGACCGCAGACTGCTTACCATCCTTCATGAGATTATCTTTTTTTTTATTGTTTGAACACTGCAACCGGATCGGATGTCGTGATACGAGTTTCCGTTGTGTATGGCATTCGATACACTTTTCAATGACTAACTAATGTTAGTCATGTTAAATACTCGTGTGTATTGTAGATATAATAATTTACGCGTTTTCTCGAAACGGAACGTAACGAAATGTAACACCCGTGAAGTGACCTTGTCGCGTTTCGGGAGCAGTTTAAAAGTAGCCAAATAGCGAGAGGAGTGTGCATTGTCAATCTAGACGGTGGATACTCGTCTCCTCAGGCCGGCATAGCGGAGGCGACTGCTGCCCGTAGAGATTTCTCTGTAGTAGCAGTTGTTTCCGTTCACGGACCGCACTCTAGCTTTACATCGGGCAGAGTGTTGTCATATGCCGAGCTACAATAGAAAAAACGTGAAAACACATTTTAATCTGTTTTATTTTATTTTCAGGTATGTCTGGTTATTATACAGTTACTTCATTTTGAGGTATGAATATTTAATTTTAAGCAAAAAAGCCTTAATAAATATACTTTTTTTTTTAAATTTTTTTTTGTGGCATTTAACAATTTGCCAGTGTCAAAGGGATCGCGATATTAAAACGGATATATTTAGGAATGGATAGTGGATACATAAATACATGTAAATATATAAAATACAAGTAAATACATATAAATACAGTTTGATGCTATTTTTTATTATAAATGAACGGATTATAAATATAGTTACAAATGCATTTAAACTTCTGCGCCTAGCTTGAGGCGTTAACATTTTGTTAGCATACTGCAGTTTGTTTAAGGAATTTCTGTGGGCTGCGGCCAACTCGGTCTCAATGCAATTGACGTAGCGAATGACTTCATACAGTCGACATTTTTCTTGGAATTGTTAATGCTGAATTGGTGTCTTTTGACTGCTCACTATGCTTTCCTACGTGAGTCATGAAAAATCATATTTAAGATTTTGGGAATGATAGATAATTACACGTAAAATAGAGGATTCGGGCCCAGAGTAACGGGCCCACAATTGTTTTCGGAGATTGTCGGTAATTTTTTAGTTCATTTTGTAGAAAAATAAATCTTTTATGCATTCCTTATTACCAATCTGTTTCAATGTCTTTTTACCTGGGTTATGGAGTAAATAGATTTTTTCTGATGCAATATTTGAGGTTATTATACGCTTTAATAATGTATCTGTTGATTGATAAACGATGTCTTGAAATAAATTAATGGAAAAATTCGATATTTTAGAATATTGTTTTGTTAACAAACTATTAGACATCAAGTGGGCTTAAAAATGGGCATCCTTTAAATAGGGATAGTCCCTATTTCTCAAATTTGCATAATATTAATTTTACGTATATGAAGCAAAGAGATATATACTAGAGGTGCAAACTTCATACATCTGTCATAAAAAAAACCGTAGGCCGCTTCAAACGATTTGACAATATTGCCGTCAAGTCAAATACTAACTGATAGAGAACCTAAACGTAGCTGTGGCCATCTTGGGAGCGTTATTGCATATCTAGTTGTATATATCAATGATATGAAGTATGTTATTATTCAATACATAAAAAAATGTATGCAGTAAAGATGGTTACGAGTGGTTACGAGCGGTTACATCTGTGTGATATGGTATACGGTTCTTGAAGGTACCAAACGACGTGATATTAAAATCTTTAAACTCTCAAAACTGTTTATAATACAAAAATAAACTAGTACCTACTTAAAATGATTCATGTACTTCCTGTTCTGTAGCAAAAGATGTGGTCGATATTAAAGTGTTGTAAACAAAAGTACACCTCTTAAAACTTTATGTTTTTTTTTATACAAAGTACCTATCTCCGTCTGTTTTTATGTCAGCTAAGTACTGTTACACGGCAGGGATTACTTGACTCCTTTGATTTAGAACTTTAATTGCTTGAACGCAGTGTTTAGTGCTTTTGGCGTACGACTTACTTCCTAAACTTCTGAGGGAGATGATTAAGTTTCCTTTTTTGGTACTTACAGAGGGAAAATACGCGAATCTTTTTTTATTTATAATATCTTTCAAACGTTTAAATTACTTAAAATCTATATTATATTTATTTTGTGTTTGTAGCTCCGTACATTACTGGGAATATTTTGATAACACTGACATTGAGAAAAAGGCACGTTGATAATAACCCATTTTGTAAATATATTATTTGCTCTCAGAGGCTTGTTTATGTTCAAATTAAAAATAAGCCTTTACGGTTGAATCGTAAACTAAATAAATAGAAACCTCCATAAAAAATGTTGATTATTTTATCTTTTACAACTTTGGTTTTTTCATTACGTCTTATTGTGCGTAATCGAAGTAGTAACGTGATAACGTCTCCACTAAAACGGAGTGAAGAGGAGACGAGACAAGACTTGCATTAGACTAATGAGGTTGTTTGAAATATTCGCTCTGCTTTAGTGGAAGTAGTGATGGCGGAGTGCAGTAGAAATGGCAAGGATACACGCCTCTTTGCCCTACTTGCCAGCATTGCTATGTTCTTCTCCGCGCCACTTCACAACGATTCATTGGAAATACTAAAATTCTGTTTACACTTCCGCTCTTCTTCGCCTTGCTACCCTCTTCGCCTTGCAGCCTTACCCCAATCTTCACCTTGCTCCACTCCGTCTCAGTAGAGCATTAATCACCCTTACAAAAGTCGTTATTCTGTAACAGTAATAAATAATAAATGCACCGCTAGTTTATCACTTTAATTATTGCACTAATTGTTTCTCTAACTCTGAAACTTACGTTACTGCTCGAAAGGTATAAGTTTGTCTGTCATCAATAAAGTTTGTTTAGATGCTCATAGAGATTGCGAAAGTTACTCCTCGATGTTGAGTTCTGCAAACTTAAAGCAAAATCTTTGAACTTCACGCTCTACGCTTTTTAATACACTTGAGTAATTCTGACAACATTGTTACACCGCGGGTCAACAGCACTCATGTTAATATAGGTAGTTTCAAATACGTGTATAAATAAATACGGTGAATTTTTCATGGCCAAGTCCGAAACTAAGACAACGAAAAATTTTCAAAGGAGTCTCGAGACCGATCTTAATAAAAAAAACTACATCATTAGATTTTTATATTAATTTTTCCAGCCAGAAATCGAAACCGATTTTGATTTAAAAAAAATAAAACAGCCTGTATTATTGCACCACCCGATAGTGTCGTTAATAAGTATCAAATTGTGAAAGACATGCGGCAAACTAAAGGAAAGTGTATTTCATGAACTCTTATTCCTCCATATTTCTAAGTGATCATTTTAATAGACTAAGGATTTACAGAATTGAAGGAAGTCTTATGAAGTCCATTAACAGCAGCCGTTCGTATTCAATTTAAATTTACATACAATTTAGTTCGGGGCTTTAGGGGCGCCCAAAGGTCAGATCAACTATCAAGAGAGCGCCTAAATTAAGCTCCTATTATACTGTTACTATTTTTATTTTCCTAGTTTGGATTACATTATAATATTAGATCTGTCACTTAGGATATTAATTTGTTTTTTTATTACTTTTTTTACTGCTGCTACAGGGCAGTAGTTGCCTCCCTATACCGACTCGAGGACACGAATACGCTCTAATATATTGATGCATTTTTTAAAGTCCGAAGAGTTTATTACTTGATTCAATGGTGATAAGTATAAAATTCATTACAATAAATAATATTAATTTCTTGTAACGTTATTTATTGATCTTTATTGAGTAGCCGTTCGTCTACATTTTAGTTTTTACGAATTATACGAGGAAAAATTCTTAAGGACCGGTTTTAATGTGAACTTGGTACCTATTTGCTTGGATGACATTAGAATGATGTAATCTGATCATTTCTAGATATTTTTAGTCATATGATGGATTGGTAGTTGAATAATTTATTCTTGTAGTGCCTATGTGCTAAGTATTTTTTTACAATACAATACAGGGATAGGCAGGGACTATTGAACGCCACTTACCACGATCCTGACACAACTCCCTCGCTTCCCTCACATCCACAATTCTCTCCTACCTCAGGCTTTGGATGCACGGATACATTATTATCTGTTTAATTTTCATTATAATTTAAAAATTAAGTAACACTTTTTTGCCACATCGATTGTAGATAGTAGAAAAAATGTAGAAATGAAAAATAATGCATTTTTAATGGTAGCTCGGCATATGACAACACTTCGCCTGATGGAAACGACTGCTACCACAAATAAATCTACAGGCAGAATTCACCTCCACTGTGCCGGCTTGAGGAAACGAATATGCTACCAGTAGATTGACAGTGCACACTCCTCTCGCTATACTGTTGTGTGCGTGGCCCAGCTTGTGTACTTGTCTAATTGATATGGTTTTAAGTTAAAGATCAGAGTTCAAATCCTAAAATAGTGAGTTTCATTTATAGCCTCTCTGGCAGACGTGCTGCGGTGTCACAACTGTAAATATCACTGGGCCACTGCTGTTTCGATTTAGATCAAAACATTTTCTATTCTTTAACTAATTTCTATTGGGACCATCTTTCATTAGTTATTATAATAACTCGTTTTGTTATATAACAGTTTTTGTTAATTCAAGACATCTATATGCCAAATCCGTATTTTCTCTATAGAGAGAAGTATGTAGGCGTTAAACTATATTCTGTTATTCGGTTTCCGTTTGGTGCTCCCTCTCTCTGGCCTTATTCCAGGTTCTTTTCGTAAAAGTTGCCAAGTTTGTTACTTATTTGAAAGGTTTATTTCATTCTACGTATTTGTTTAGCTCGGCATATGACAACATCCCGCCTGATCTTAAGCTAGAGTGCGGTCCATGAACGGTAACAACTGCTGCAACAGAGAAATAATACTATCTGCAGACAACAGTTGCCTCCGCTATGCCGGCTTGTGGTAACGAATGTGCGCTATGCACACTTCTTGTTATATCTGGCTACCTCCAAACTGATTCCGGAACGCGACAAGCTCACGGGTGTTACACTGGAAAGTGGTGGTACAGTGGTACCCCAGGGCTAGTAACCCCAGGACGGCAGACTGTGTTAATAACCATCATCAGTCTAAAATTTGTACTATTTCTTTAGAATAATATTTCTTTGATATTGCCTTTTATTTTATATCTTATTTGGTCAAGACAAATACCGATTGATTCTGCTGAATTTTTTTAAAAATTAATTAGCAATATTAATATACAATAATTAATTCAAAGGAACATGATTACGTAACGTTTCCGTTCATCTTATTGTTTCCATCAAAAGGAAACAATAAGAAAGCCCGTACCATTTTTTTTTATTTACAAAGACATCGCGTGTCACAATAGGTCACGGCATCAATTGAATGAAGAACGGCAGTTACATATGACGTTATTCTTGAATTACTTACCGGAGATTTTTTTTTTTTATAGCTCGGCATATGACAACACTACGCCTGATGTTGAAGCTAGAGTGCGGCCCGTGAACGCAAACAACTACTACCACAGATAATTTTTACTGCTATGCTTGTGTACCATTCAGATTGACAGTGCACACTCATACTTGGCTAATTCGAAAACCGATCCCGAAACACGACAAGGTCACTTCACGGATGCTACATTCAAATGTGGTGGTATTACCACAGGACGGCAGACTGGGTTAATAACCATCATCAGTCAGCCTACCACTAGGTACTAAGCGACCAAAGTACAGCAATTGAGCAGCCATGGTAGCTCGTTGTGCGTGAGGTACCAAAGTACCTATATAATAGTTACATTAGTACAGAAATTAGTGAGGTTCGAAAACGGGTCTCATCGATCGTGAGTTCACGTTTTATCGCTAGACCACAGCTGCTCTTAGAGCTTAGATCTCTATGAAATTTGACTACAATTTCCAACATTTAGTTGCGACTGTATAAACGGTTGTTTGTTGGGAAATTTGCCAATGTATTCTATTGTGTATACCACGAAGGCCTACCCTCCTCTATGTTACATGAGGGTGAATCGATGTCGTTCGAGAACGTGCTCGTTTCGTTTCGCATGCCAATCCAATATTTCGATGACGGGGTGCGGTGGTTCAGGTTTTTATTAGTTACAAGTAATTGATTATAGTTTTATTTATAGGTTACTCGTTAATTTATACACACATCTTAAGTAAATGAATTATAAAGAAGAATACCCATTCGCCTAAGAATAATTGGTTCACAATTTTTTTCTTGAGGTCGTCTATGATTTTTTAGGTTCATTCTGTAGAAAAATTAATTTACGTTTCATGTCACCAATCAGTTTTACTTTTTTAGCTGGGTTATTGAGTAGTTAGACTTCTTCTAATGCAACTTTTGAGGTTATTATTATATTAAATGCTTTAATAATCTATAATTGATGATATTTGTTTCACATATTACATATTGGTAAACGTGTGTTGATATGGGTAATTGAAATTATTTGATGAAAAATAGGATTTTTCATAATATTAGATACCAAGTGGGCTCAAAAATGGTCATTGTCATTTACGTACATTACGCACATTATGACGTTTAATTTCATAATGAGGTGTACGATTACTGATTAGTTAGTACTTCACTAATTAGTTTTTAGTTTTTTTTTCTAGTTGGTCTGGATATGACGACACTCCCTCTGCTTGATATTAAGCTAGATTGCGGTCCATGAGCGGGAACAAATGGCATCACAGAAAAATGTCTGTAGGCTGTAGTTGTCTCCACTTTACCGGCTTAATAAAACGAATATGGGCATCGTTCACGCTCCTCTCGTTATACTTGGCTACTTCCAAGTGGTGGTAGGCAGACTGATGATGGCTATTTGTCCAGTCTGCCGTCCTAGGGTAGTACCACCACTTTCGAATGTAACACTCGTGAAGCGACCTTGTCGCGTTTCGCAAATAGTTTGAAAGTAGCCAGGTATAAGAGAGAAGTGTGCACTGTCAATTTAGATGGTACATGCTCGTCTCCTCAAGCCGGCATAGTGGAGGTGACTGCTGCCCGTAGAGATTTCTCTGTAGTAGCAGTTGTTTCCATTCATGGACCGCACTCTAGCTTTACATCAGGCGGAGTGTTGTCACATGCCGAGCTACAATAAAAAAAAGTGATTCTGAAATCCGACTAGGTGACTTTATGGGTGTTACATTTGAAGGTACTACCAGGATAACAGACATAATACTCATCATAATAACCATCATCAGTCTGGCTAGCGCCCTCTTTTGAAGCTCTTTCGAATTCACATTTATTTTGTAAACAATAACAGCACTGAAACCAATTTACAATTTTCCATTCATTGTTCCCATACTTCGTTCCATACGATCGTATTGATGTCAGAATGGATTAATTAATCCTCTTATATTTAATTGCTGCGACATATTTCTGTTGACACTAGCATGTATCGTACATAAACACCCTTACAGAAAATGGGTATTATTTATAGCCCAACATATTATATTAACATGCTATAACTGAACCCCCCATTAGGGCAATGAGGCCGACGTCGTCGTTTACTACTTCACTAATGACCTGGAATCTATTGTTAGCCACTTTGTGAGTTTTTTTTTTTACAATACGTCATAAAATAGTTTTTACACACGCACGCACGCACACAAACAAATGTAGAAATGTAATATAAGATGATTAAGTTAAAGGTGATGGCAGGCGCGCATTCTACCACTGAAAGGAGGAGGATGAATGAAAGGAGATTGACGAAAGGAATATATAAATCTGATGTGAATGGATGCGTTAAACAAGGCAGACCCAGACGGGTGTTTTCCGATCAAATAGGAGACATCCTCATGAAAGCTGGGCTGCCTAGCGCCCATAACCGTCGGGCGTGCATGAAGAGAATTGTGGATGTGAAGGAAGCGAGGGTGCTGTGTCAGGATCGTGGTAAGTGGCGAACCGTTGTCTCTGCCTATCCCTGTGGGAAAAAGGCGTGACAATTGTATTGTATGGTAAGTTAAAGGTATGACATAGGAAAGGCTTGACGCCTGTAACACAGTCATATAGGTACAGGCTTCAGGGCTTCAAAAAAGAGTTATTATTATTATTATTATAATTCGGATTTAAAATTCCCTATTTCATTCGGTGATATTCTATTTCGGTACGTTAGGCGAGAGTAATGGATATTTTCGTCCCCGGCATGATATTTATGGGGCTAGGGGATGTTTGTAAACAAGAGCGGGCTCCGCTGCGAGACCAAATAAAGTTTATTTGTTCACGTGAGCCCCAGAGTAGAGGGCCGAGTATGAGTTTACATTTACGCTGTCACTGCGTAAAGTGTGACCGCTGAGGTTAAACAATTTCAAATGAAGCCATGAAGTGGAGATATTCACGTTACGCCGTGACTGGATAAATATAGTATAATGTATATATTGTATCAAGGTATTTTGTGTATAAGTATTATATATTATATAAGTATTATGTATTATGTAAGTGTTATATATAACTTAAAGATCACAGACAAACCAAATAGGTTTTGTGATCCGATAGTGCAAAACGGGATGGTTGTAAATATTGTAAATAAATAAATAAATAAATAAATAAAACATTGTAAATGTAAAAGGCTCCGCGTTACGTGACTTGGTATAATATTTTATCAAATTCCGTGATGTTATTTATAATATTTTCGATAATTTTCACGGTAGCTCTTAAAAAGTACGTTGACCGCATTGGAACATGTCGCATTCGATAAATTATTACTAATGGTTAATTAATTATATGGTTTATAGTTTTATTGGTGTGACAGAGTTCATATAAAGCGGGCTAGTACGAGCTTGTTTCTATTGAATTAAAGAAAACTTTCTAGGAAACTTTATACTTAAAGCTATTGGGAAATCTTTGGCTGGTGGTATTGTTGGCTGTGACATTAACTTACACTTTTGGTGGAGAGGGTATCTAGAAATATAAAATACATTTTGCTTTAAAATGTTCTCACACGATCGCCTGAATAACCCAATCATATGCGAGAGTGCTGTGTAGTAAATCTTACAAAGGTGTGCCAAGTAGAATTCTAAATTTGGTTTCTATGTTTTTTTTTTAAATCGTGTAAGCATGTATAACATATGAATCTCAATGTAAGTAATAAGAAAGCACTCTGTTTATATTATCGCCTATGCCAATAACCTGAGGCATGATTGTAATGATGTTTAAATTGTGCGAGTGCCTTTACAGCACTAAATTGCATGATTGCTCTTGCATCTTGGCTTGATAGAAATTTATGGTTCGCTCACTGATTCGGGGTACCGAGCGGTCTTGGCTCGTTGTACTAAAAGTTGAAACAAACATTGAAAGTGGATTTTATGCTTTAATTTTAATGTCGCTAAAAGCATTCGCCTATTGGCACAACCGCACGTGTCACATATTAAAGCGAATGTGGGGTAGTTATTTTAATATGTGGGTCACGTGTTAACAGTCTCGACCTTTGCACCCTATCTACTCGTAGGCTTTCCTGAGACGTCTCTTGGACCTAAGTCTTGGACTGGAAGGTAAGGTTTACTTAAAAATAATATACTCGTATTAAAATGTAATGAGAGGAGGTTTGCCGTATTAGCTCGGATGGTGCTCATTCGTCTCCTAAAGTCAACATAACGGACGTGAATAGGCAGATATTTACCCCCCTATGGCATGGTGTATTTATTAATGTTTTGTAATTATTTTAAATATATTTTGTTCACAAATGATATATGCTTATCACGAATGTATTCCCTGATCCCGAGAAACCTTATTTAAATAAAATTATAACTACCTACGTAAAATAAGTTTTGGAACAGGACTCTCTTGTCACATAATTCATTCGGCTCAGGTTTTTCGACGTGAGATGGAATGTAAATTTGTCATAGGAGCTTTTTGGTAAGGGACTTCACACGTGCGCCTATATAAAATTCTGTAAACCGAGAACACACAAAACTGTACGTTCTAAGTACTTGTAGAACATGAATCAAAATGTCGAGACTTATTTCGAAGACGAATAATTAACGCTTGTCTATACAAGCCTATGTAAAGTAATGTATCAATAAATAGATTGGCCCAAATTTATTTCAATATGGGCCTTTTATTTCTTTGTAACACATCGTCAAACTAAATTGAGCCCTTATTGATGCATCAATTGAAAATTGATTGACTCTCGATATCAATTTATATTGTAACAAATTTTATTTCAATGATTCATTATTTGGTAACAATATTACAGTTCTTTTTCTGAATCGTAGAACTTTTTTTTTTATAAATACTTGAACAAGTCAATTTGTACGCACCCGCGATATTTTTAATGCGTATTCCAATCTTGCTTTTCTAATTTCTTTATTTTTGGCTTCTGACATTTGTCCTACAGGTATGATGGAATGTCTTATTATTTCAGATCCATGGATTAGAAGTGGAGTGTTCTTTACGTGTTATACCACGGGTATAGAATTATAAATTAATATAGAGCCTCCTAGTCCCAGAACAGTACTCTTTAAATTTGTTTGAATCAATTTCATAGCCAGACGGTATAGCTTTTAGTATAGTCCCAAGGCGATAAATCGAATTTTCGTCTAACCCAATAGATTGAGAAGGTGAACGCTCTGGTCACTTGGGATGGCAGGCTCTTATCAAATAAATTGCTAGCATGCATTGTTAAAACGGTACACTAGCAAATCTGTGTTGAAAACTTGAAATGCAATAACACGAGTACCAATTGTATCGAATTTTCCGGTTACAACAGTAAATCACGTTTCAACCATGACTGTAATGGTGACATGAGCCTAAACAATCCGTTCCGATCGTAATTATTGTCTGCTATAACCAAAAATTAAACTTTGAAGAGAAAGTGTATTATTTCACTGCCATTATTATATAATATCTAAATCTGCAGGTTATACTTTTACTGCCTAATTTGATTATTACTTTTTATAACAATGACGGATATGGTTTTAACGGTCATTACAAGATTTTTTATTATTGTAGCTCGGCATATGACAACACTCCGCCTGATGTAAAGCTAGAGTGCGGTCTATGAACGGAAACAACTCCTATTATAGAGAAATCTCTACGGGTAGCAGTCGCCTCCGCTATGCAGATTGCACCATCCAAATTGACAGTGCACACTCCTCTCGCTATACCTGGCTACTTTCAAACTGCTCTCGAAACGCGACAAGGTCACTTCACGGGTGTTACATTCGAAAGTGATGCTATTGTCTTAGGACGGCAGACTGGGCTAATAACCATCGTCAGTCTGCCTACCACACTTTAATTCATGGACCGCACTCTAGCTTTACATCAGGCAAAGTGTTGTCACATGTCGAGCTACAATAAAAAAAAAAAAAAAAAAAAAAAAATAATAATAGTGCCTATAGGCACTGAGCGAGCAAAGTTACATAGTACCCGTCAGAATTAGCGAGGTTCGAAGACGAGTCCCATCGACCGTGAGTTCACGCGTCTTACCGCTAGACCGCGACCGCTCTAAATTCTATTCTACTAAATGTTTGTATTTGTCCTAAAATACTGTTTACGATAATGGAATTACGCAACATTATATTCTTAAAAAGAAAAGTCTATAGTTTACTAAAATCAGTTTTTTATTTGGACGATTGCTGCGTGTTTTTGTTTTCTATGAATAGCGTCTTTAAGAATTTGTTGATATACACTGCACGGCAGCTGTCGTCGTTGCATCATTTATGTGTTTTATTATTTTTAAAATAATAAAAAAGTAAATTTTTACTTTACCCTTTTCTATTTATTTTTTTTACCCTCGAGTTAGTGTTAGCGGTCTGTATTTTGTATTAATAGCAATGGATGGTACAAGGTTTAGTTTTATTATACTCGTAGGTAAATATTATCATTGTAATGTGTATTTAAGTCTTTATCTGACATACTAACTTGACCGTGGAAGTATTTCAAGTATACGTTTGACAGCAAATTGAATTCAGTTGTTTTCGTAATGTTGTGCAAAATAATCGTGGAAATAATACGATTCTTGTCACGTTTTCTTCATGTATGAACCCATTTCCTAATAATTAGCAGAGCACGACGTGTCGGTATCGGTCGTTTGTATTGACTTGCTACACTAACCACTAGCCCGATAACCAATTTGCCCGCGGAGAATATTAATGAATCCTTTGATACTTACTCTTTATTCAAATTCCTGCGATGTTTTCCGCAAATTTGAAACTCCACCAACTTCCGCGCTATTTCGAGTCGATAAATACATTGCGTGATATTTTTAGTGTATGATTAAGCAAAAGTGTTTCCTTGTTTGTTTTTAATTAATAAAAACATAAGATTTAAAACTGGCCAGATAGACTGCGTCTAGACGAGATACTCTTCTATTTGATCTCCATTTTAATCAATTGATCTGAAATTATTCTCTTGTGAATCTTATACAGGGGTTTATCTCTTCGTTTGGTGTGAACCATATTTGACTTTGTTATTAACGTATTTTTCTTTCCGATCTTCTTATTTAATTTGTATATTATTAAATTCATTAAAGACCTATCCTTTACATAAAACACTCGATATTATAGTTTATGATATAGTTTAGTTTTAAAATTATTATACATATATTTTAAGTGATATTCCGCTTTTCCATTCGCTGTCATTGTCGCTATCGAATCTGGTGAAAGGTCGACTTGCAAATCTTTACGGGCGAAAGTAACTTTTATGTCACTAAATCGATATCATTACGAGGTGAATTATTTTATATTGATAATTTTAGTGATTTATTTAATAGCGTCATTAATAAAAAAGTTTTATTGCGATATAAAATTACAATTAATAATTTTTATTTTTATTACTGAAATAAAAGTTAAATTCATTACGTTGAAATACTCGATTGAAGTATTATATACTCGAGTCGAAATCAATGAACGAAATAAAATCGTTTACTAGGTGATCCGAATTGGAAATGTTTGGTCATTGTGTCTGATATGTGGGCGTACGTGTATTTTATCAGTTATTGATATGTGATGGATTTGTAGCTGCGGGCTGCCCGTTATTGCTTTAATTTTAATCTTATATTTGACGGATGGATTATCTACCATTAATCAATTTTATTGTTTTAATCTTTTTAACACGTGTTATCTACATATTGCCTTGTTTTTATACAATCATATAAAATTAAAGGTTTCTGCTAGTACATTTTTATATTGGCAGAAATCATCATCGGTCTTACAAATGTGGCATACCGATGCCCTTTTTCTTACCCTTTTCGATTCAACGCCCATGTTTCCTTTTTACGACTTTCATTCCGTATTAAAGTGGAGATGCCTTTGTATTTGACTTTTCTCTGTTCGCATAGGAATTCACGCACCTGCTATTTGTTAAAAACCCGTCTAGACAGACCACATAAAACGTAGTTTACGCTTATGCATCCGTGTATTGCCATACATATTGAAAATAGTTTGTCATCTAATTGTCGACCGTATTACCCTGGTAGAGGGGTCTATATCACGATTGGGAACTTGTTAGCAACCTGCTCACAGATCCATATCGCCATATCCATACCCTTTCTAATATGCCCTTCATGGCATAGTAGCGAATAACGCTTCCCCTTTCTGATATGTAGGATGTCAATTTGTTAATGTACTGCCTAAAGTTGGGTTTACTCACCTCACTTGACTTCAATGAAATAATTAACGAATTTTATATGAAAGGTATATATACATTTTGTCTAGACGACTAAGGCATATTAAATAAAGTTCTATAGGGAGCAAATTCGCGAGACTACGCCCGCAAATTGCGTTAGAATAAGCAGACCGTGGCGCGTCGACGGATATCCCGGGGCGGCCACTCACATTGTCTAACAAGCCAAAACATAATATCACAAATGTTTCGTGGAATATTTAGTAGTAGAATTCACCAAGGGCTACGCGTTGGGTTGGTTTAATTGTCAAATGTATATAGAATATTACAGTTTTCTTGCCCGCAGTAATTGAGGAAATTGCTTTGAATTATGTTGCCGGAGTAAGGTGCTTACAGTATTATTTCTAAGCTCGTTTATTTTCATTAAAAAACATTTTTAAAAGTTTAGAATTTACTTCACATACTAGAAATAACCATATTCATTATTACAGTCTTAGGAAAACAATTTGTTTTTGTCTCATGGAGCATTCTGTTCGCGTTATTAAAAACAATACGCGTAAAGTACTTCTGAATTGTTAATTTTATAGCTGGCAATACATTTTGAACGTTCTCAATACCAGCACTCGTAGCTACTGTTAACTTTGTTGTTATGTTAATTTGTTGAGGTTATTAAAGAAGTAATTTAGTAACAATAGCTGATCAATATTCATGTTTGTATAGTGTGCCAGCCACCTGTGCAATGTTGCATTCCTTGCGTAACCTTCCAAAGATACTTTCCATCGCACATATTTATTCATGTATTTTCTAACCTTTTCGATTTAATACTTAGAATTCTTTATCCCAAATACGGAAATCGATAATTATGTGTCTTATATTATACAAAAGCATCGGTTTTCTATACAACTATCCAGGTTTAAGTAAATTTTTATATAATATAATTTTTATTTAGTCCGCTATATGATGTAAAGTTAGAATGTGGTCCATGAGCGAATACAATTGCTACCACAGAAAATTTCTTTAAGCAGTATTCGTCCCAGCTATACTGACTTGCAGTGCTATGCTAATTCCAGGCGCGAGTAGGTCACTTCTTAGTTATATTTGCCATAAGCTAACATCATTGTTTAGTTATTTATTTTTTTACCAGGTACAAATTTTACCAGGACAACAAAGCATATAGTTTTATTGTGTGAATTAGTTATTCCGCATTCCAATGTTTATTTTATTAGATATAGATCTGATTCTATAAGTGATCTGCAAGTAGCGATGTGTTCGTTGAGTGCAGATAATTCCAACGGGTCCAGTAGCGTGTATACGATGCGGTTTGCCTTGTGGCCTGAGGCAGTCGTTTCATGGTATGCTGCCACTGAGACCGTTTGATTGCGTGCTTGTTAGCCACTTTGTCGGAGTAATCTCGCGAAGACTGTATGTAGGCGTCTTCTATTTCATAATGTCTTATTCGGGACGCGTTCTAGATATAATTTTTATTGATATACTGATATTTGATCTTTAGTAATGATTATAACATATTTGTTTTTTTTTAAGTTTTAGGTTATTATGACGATATTAAAGCTTTTTCAATTGCTATTCTGCACTATTAGTATCTTGATTGAAACATCAATCATGTATGGAAACTGAAGAAAAGTCCTAGTCATGTTCAGACTGCTTTAAATGATAAATGAGAAAATCTTTCAAAGATTATAATATCTTGTTACTAAGATTTCTAAATAAAGTTTGTGTTTAAAACGATTCTGAACTATATTTGTTTCCGCCAGAGACTGGTTGTCCGATTTGGCTTTGGCAGACATTTTTTTGTATTAGCTGAGTGCTCCTATTGTCTGATCTTCGCAACCCTAGAGATCGACTTCTTTGTAATAAATAATGGCTGAGCCCAGTTTTATTTTCTTCGACATTTTAAATTTCCATTATTATACCTTTGTTAGTTAATTTAGAACATTAATTCTTATATTTAAATAAGATTATGTTAGATATTAGATTTATTTTTATTATTTTGTTACAGCAACTTAAAGATGAGCTGGGCGAAGTGGTTGCGGAGCTCGAAGCTCTGGACGGTCAGGAGGAGTGTAAACAGAATAGCAAAGCCAAACAGATGAGTATAGGAAGAAAGAAATTTAATATGGATCCAAAGAAAGGTGAGAAGTGTACTAATTATTCCATTAGTTAACCTTTTTTCCATTATTTAAAACATTTTTCCATTTGGAAAATAACTATATTATTTATGATGAAATTTAAATAGAAAAAAAAAATGTAACCGAGTTTGTGTCAGTTAGCAATAAACTCAACTTGAAAGTAAGCGCTATTGCTAAAAAAATCCAATAATAGATATCAACCCAGCAGTTGGAAGAGCTGCCTATGGAAAAATAGAATAGAGGAATTTCGACATGAAATGCCAAAGGCTAGCTTAGTATAGTGGTCAAAGCATCCGCACGCAGAGTGGGGTCTTTAGTTGGCACCTTGTGTTCGTGTTGGTTCTCTCTATTAAAGGAGAATGCTCATTCGCCTAAGACAAATGGGCCCACAATTTCTTTCTCGAGTTTGTCAATGATTTTTAGTTAATTTCGTAGAAAAATAAATCTACTTCCTTATTAGCAATCAGTTTTAATTTTTTCACCCGGGTTATTGAGTAATTGGATGTTTTCTGATGCAATATTTGAGGTTATTATTATATTAAATGCTTTAATAATTGATGATATCTGTTTTTTATGTAATTAAACATTGTCTATTTATTGGTAAATAATTTGTTGATATAATTAAAATGAATTAATAAAGAAATAGAATATTGTTTTGTTACCAAACTATTAGCTACCAAGTGGGCCCAAAATGGGCAATCTCTTTTTCATCATAATTTAATAATATAAATATTATTCTTGACATTTGAACGAAATAATGTGACTGCATTGTATCGAGTGCAGGTGTGACGTTCTCACGGACAACCAGACAAACAACATACATTGCAAATTGTGCTATTCCTGTGAATCGTGACCACACCTGCGCTTCACAAACCCTGAGAACTTTTATTAATTGATTGATACTAAAAATTTATTTAATTCATAAGTAGAATAAACAGCGCTTCAGCGAGACCTAAACAAATATTGATATTGCGAGTATCGTTTTTAATTCGTAACTAGGTATTATAAACATTTACTTTAATTTATAAGTTACTGATGAAAGATTTATGAGATATAAGAATAAATATGAGTGGCCCATTAAAAATAAATTGTCATATTTTAATATCAGCTCGTAAATATTTAGTTTATATGCTATTTATTTTACAATAAATATGCTAAAGGAGTTTCTTTTTCGTACTAGCAAATGACAAACCTATTTTACTTTTAAAACAATAATTTCAATTGCATATTTTATCACATTTATTATTCGTATACGCCGGGTTTGGGGAGAAATCCTATGTTTATATTTGCATGCATTATTTGACGTTGTGGGATCAAGTGTGCTTACCATACTAACTTCTTTATAGATGATGATATACAATATCTATATATCTAAATTAATATTATAGTTTTTTTTTATAATCAAGTTTATATAATTATCTTTATTAGCTGTACTTTCTGACGTGCTCGTAGCTTATAAAATCGATATTGGTACATAATAAAGAATCTATTTTAATGAAAACGATGTCTAGAAATCTAGGTTTCTAGGTTTGCTCTAATTAGGGCACGGTGTTGGTGTTGTATACTTTTTCTCGAAAAGCTGCTGCTTCTCAGTAAGTGGAAACGTGTACAAGGAAATAACAATCTAGACGTCTCCTATGAATACATCCCTCAACGAGCCTCAAGACTGAGACACGACGAAATTCACTTCGCATTTCTTGTTTGTATGAAAACTCGGTCTTAACGATTTCAGACGTGAGTGTTTTGCTTTCATAGAATCTTATTACTTTGAAATGTTTTGTTGGACTCAAACGTTAGGTTGTGTTTGTAAAATTTGTCTTTTAGAGTGCGCGTCTGGGGTAGTACTTTTGAATCTCGGGGTTAGTGCTGTATAATAAAGTTTACATCTATAGAACTCTAAGAAGCGGTTTCTGGTTCTAGTCTATTACACTAAACTTTTTGCGACGGTAAATTTTAATAACACAAAGCTTTCCGTGACGTCTCATAAAAAGAACTTTACTTAGCAGATTACCATTTCATTCTCATCATAAATGTCACAGCATACGATAAAAATATTCAGCCACTGTACGACCCAAGAAAAAAACAAAAAATTGGAAGATCCTCGTATTCTCCTAATGTTATGACTTTATTATATTTTTGTTCTTGCCATGTCACCCGAAATACCTTTATTTGTTTACTTATAAATTGTATGTTTACAAAGCAATGACAAACTCCTTGCAATTCAATATTTTTATTCCACGTTTCCGTTCTAAAAATATTCGTTCTTAATTTAGCTTCAGACATTGCTATTGAGAGTTTTAATCAAATGAGAGTCGCTGAGTTAGATACGTGAAAGGTTTTATTTTAGCCTACGCAACTCCCTCAATTGCGTGGGTGACGTCGGAGGGCTGAATGCGTGGGCGATAAAACTCAACTGTTTTATAATACTAAAAGTATGCCAAACATAGTTGAGACTACGTTTTTGGTAACCTTCATAAGATGACATTGCGCAATAACAAATATGGGCTATATTTCAATTACTCGACTTTCTATTTGATTAAAACCAACATTTATTTAATTATGTAACTATTCTTAAATCATAATGAAACTTATATATTTTTAATTAAGTTTTCATTATAATTTAACAATAAACAAATCTAGCTTTTTAATATCCTAACAAATTGTGTAACTCTTACAAAATTCTTGTTTATTCCAAACGTTTATAACACTATTTTATTTGCGTATCACGGTTTTGTATATAAATCCGGACGTAGCTAGTAAAAAGGGAACAATGCCTTTTAGCCAAACCGTTTCTTGCTATTCAGCCTGCCCACTCGTTGTTAGACGTCTACGATCTAGGCACTAATGTTCGAAGTTGAAGGCTCGAACGGAATGCCTGGCCGGTCATTTGAATTCTAAATTATCGCGGTGGAATGTTGAGTTACTCATTGTTTGAATTGCGTTGCGGTGCAGAAGTAATGAAAACGGAAACGCGTTCAGTGCACACGAGTTCTATATTATGTTCATTATATATTTTTTTAATTATGAATAACAAACAAGACTTATAATTAACTAGCTGACAGTGCCCGGCGCTGCCCGGGTTTTTTCAAGTTATTGTTACACATAAGATAAAGATAATGCTTTATTATAAATTACCTATAGCTGTTACCCACAACTTATTTTAGACGATTTAGTTACATAATTAATAGAATATATTTTAAAGTAGTTTTAAAAAGAATATATTTTTTAAAGCGGCATGGTACCTCGTAGAGCTACACCCCCCTCCGCCCGCCTCTCCCCGCCTCGTCATCATACGCCGCGTGTGAATTTTGTTTTAGAGTTATATTATCTTATAAGATGTTTATTGAAATTAGGTGATGTCAAAGACGATTGTGTTCACAGTTAAATACTCTTAATTAATAACGCATTTATTTGGATAAAGATTAATATTATTATGTTTCGACCAAATTTGATTTTCATAAAAACGGTTATTGTGAGTTAATCTTAAAAGATAGACATATACTGTCGCGGAGATTTTTTTAGATAATTTAAAGAGGAATAATTCTTTCATACATATTTTTTGGGTATCTCGAACGGTTTTCGCTGCGCACACAACGGAAGCCCTCAAAGATGAACAATTTTGATTTGATTATCATAAAAACGGTTATTGTGAGTTAATCTTAAAAGATAGACATATACTGTCATGGACATTTTTTTAGATAATTTAAAGAGGAATAATTCTTTCATACATATTTTTTTGATATCTCGAACGGTTTTCGCTGCGGACGCAACGGAAGCCCTCAAAGATGAACAATTTTGATTTGATTATCATAAAAACGGTTATTGTGAGTTAATCTTAAAAGATAGACATATACTGTCGTGGACATTTTTTTAGATAATTTAAAGAGGAATAATTCTTTCATACATATTTTTTGGGTATCTCGAACGGTTTTCGCAGCGCACGCAACGGAAGTTCTCATATTCCCCGTTTTTCCCACATTTTCGACTGTTTCTTCGCTCCTATTAGTCGCAACGTGATGTTATATAGCCTATAACCTTCCTCGATAAATGATCTATCTAACACAAAAAGAATTTTTCAAATCGACCCAGTAGTTCCTGAGATTAGCGCGTACAAACAAACAAACAAACAAACTCTTCAGCTTTATAATATTAGTATAGATTTAATTATCGTTTTTTTAAATCTTTGATGAAAAATTAATTGAAAAAAAATTCAGCGCTTTTAGAATTGAAAGGTAACTGTGAATTTCTAACGACTTTGTAGCTTAGTCGTCAAAGGTCCGTGCGCAAACGAGAGGACGTGGGTTCGATCCCCATCTCAGTTCAGGATAAATTTATAGCATTTCAGTTCATGGTAATTGAAAGTGTTATTTACTATGGTGTTACTCGTATATGCTTATTATAAGAGTATATGTGAAAATCGAAAACATTAATTAATATTGGAAAGTTAATTATTTCTTAAAGTAAAAGTGTGCTACCAAAGCTCTATAATGCATCGAAACTGAATCTGCATCTTAATTGTTTCAAATTTCACACCAACATGTACCTGCTACTCGTATTTCACACACTCGCGTGCTTGTCCGAATTGGTATTCGTTTATAATCATTAAAAATGCGTTTTCTATTATTCATTGTCATTTATAGCATTCAGGCAATGAGGCGATAGTTTTGTCGGAAGCTAAAAAATTGTAAAAAGACTTTCTATTTGACTTAATGTGGAGAAAACTAAAGGTGTCTCAGGGCCGTGGATGAAGCTGACTAGCTAGATAGATAAATAAAACTGCATCCTCTACATTTAAGTTTAACCCTGTCAGATAACCTAGTCGTGTTTCGTGATCAGCTTGGAAGTAACCGGAATGTAAAGACTGCCCTAATTACCTGAACGGTGCCCTCTTGTCTCGTTAAACCTGCATAGTGGAGGCGACTTCTGCTTGCTACAGATTTATGTGCGGTTAAAATTGTCCCCGCTCATTGACCGCACTCCAGCTTATCGCCCTCTCGCTTTGAAAAAATGTATAATATTATGTTCTTTGTTTCAGGTATTGAATATCTATACGAAAACGGATTATTACAACGGACACCAGAGGACGTTGCGCAGTTTCTACATAAAGGGGAAGGGTTAAGTAAGACTGCCATCGGGGATTATCTCGGGGAAAGATCTGACTTCAACGAGGCAGTCCTTAGAGCGTTTGTCGAATTACACGACTTCACGGATCTCATACTTGTACAGGCTTTAAGGTAAAATCCATGTAGCTAAAGTGAAGTCTGCTTGTGTAACCTTTTTTATTTAATAGTAGCTCGGCATGTGCCAAATGATGTTAGGCCAGAGTGTAATCCAAGAGCCATGAATTAAGACAACTATCACAGAGAATTGTTTGCGGTAACAGTCGCTCCAGCTTGGGTAGACGAATGTGCACTTTGCCGACCAGGACGGCAGATTAATAATCTTTAATAATTAGACGACATTTTTAACACAATTTCAGACAATTCCTATGGAGCTTCCGATTACCAGGTGAGGCGCAGAAGATTGACCGTATGATGGAGAGTTTCGCACAACGATATTGCCAATTGAACCCGGATATATTCACAAATGCTGACACCTGTTATGTATTAAGTTTTGCTATAATAATGTTGAATACGTCGCTGCACAATCCGAGCGTGAAAGACAAACCTAGTCCTGAACAATTTGTGGCCATGAATAGAGGGATTAATAATGGAGGCGATTTGCCGCAGGAATTACTCCAGGTTAGTGAAAAGTTTTTGGCAATTCGACACCATTAACATTTCATTTTGTTCAATTGTTTTTTTTATAATGATGAATATTTAAGTTCTCTGCTCATCGAATGCTCTGTGAACGTAGAATGTATGTCGTATACAGTAATTTTAAGCTAGAAGTACTTTTCATCTGTTATTACAATGAAATGTGTGCAGGCAGCAGTCGCCTCCGCTATGCGGGATTTAGGAGTCTGATGACAGGGCGCGTTCCTCTTGCTATATCTGGTTATCGAACCCAAGCTGAGAGCGATCTCCAAACTGATGCCTTTACATGTGTTACGTTTGAAAGAGGTGGTACTACCCCAGCACTACAGACTGGTGTAATAACCATCATCAGTCTGTCTACCACCAAGGGCGTCGCCAAGAGGGGGCAGGGAAGGGCAGTCCTCCCCTTAGAGATTCTAAAAAAGTTGTTAAATGTAAATTTATTTATTATTTACAGTCAAGAGCTCGTGTAGCTTTACACGTTAGACTCTGTACCGTTGTTATTACAATCGCCGTAGATGTAAGGCTCGTACTACAAGTGAAAAGTTTCATGTACTTTACCTACAATTCATACTTTTCTCATCCCCCCCCCCAGGCCATCTGCTGGCGACGCTCTTGTCTACCACTCTTTATTTGTAACAATATTTGCATAATCCAATAACGCAACAATGTAGTATAAAAATCTATGGAACAAAATGGGATCTAATTTTTTTTTGTATTTGTTTTCAGTCATTATACGAGTCTATAAAGACGGAGCCATTCAAAATACCAGAGGACGACGGTAATGATCTCATGCATACATTCTTTAACCCGGACAAGGAGGGATGGTTATGGAAACAGGGTGGAAGGTATGCCTTAATATTTTTTATTGTAACTCTGCCTATGACAACACTCCGCCTGATGTAAAGCTAGAGTGCGGTCCATGAACGGAAACAACTGCTACTACAGAGAAATCTCTACGGTCAGCAGTCGCCTCAGACAGACAGTGCACACTCCTCTTGCCACTATGTCACTTCATGGGTGTTACATTCGAAAGTGGTGGTGCTGCGCCAGGATGGCAGACTGGACAAATAACCATCATCAGTCTGCCTACCACTCTTTAAGCGACCAAAGTACATATAACAAAGTTACATTGGTACCGGTCAGAATTAGCGAGGTTCGAACACGGGTCTCATCGATCGTGTGTTCACGCGTCTTACCGCTAGACCACGACCGCCTTTAAATTATTACTTGATCCAAATCTTGTCAATTTTTTTTTAAATTTATAGTGTTAGCTAGACTGATTTATGATGGTTATCAGCCAGTCAGGAGTGTGCAGTGTCGCCAACCCGACTGTGCACACTCGCTTCCTTAAGCCGACATAGCGGAGGCGACTACTGTCTGCAGAAATTTCTCTGTGGAGGTAGTTTTTGCCGTTCATGCACCGCATTCTAGCATTATGAAAAATCAATCATTACCACTATGCTTGCATTGTTTTCAGATACAAGTCGTGGAAGAGACGATGGTTTATACTGAACGATAACTGTCTGTACTACTTCGAATACACGACGGATAAAGAACCACGAGGGATTATACCTCTCGAGAACATATCTGTAAGTATATTTTTTTATTGTAGCTGTAGAGATATACGACAACACTGCTTCCTGATGTAAAGCTAGAGAGCGATCCATGAACGGAAACCACTGCTAGCTACCACAAATAAATTTCTTCGAGCAGCAGTCGCCTCCGCTATGCCGGCTTGAGGACATGGTTACCTCGTCATGCCTGCTATAATTTGTATTAAGTTTTATTTTATATTTATAAGAATGACCGTGGTCTAGTGTTAAAAGGCGTGGAATTACTATCGAAGAGACCCATGTTCTGACCCATAGTCTGAGTCTTATTTGTCCAGTGTGCTGTCTTGGGGTAGTACCACCACTTTCCAAATGTGACATCCCGAAACGTGGGTTCGATCCCCATCTATGCCCGTGCTGTTGTCTGCGTTTTGATATTTTTTTTACATTTTCATCTTAATATAATAATCAATAAATCTTTAGGTCCGTTTGCACCAGAAGGTCCGGTAAAGTTACATTGACTTTTAACCGTTACGTTTACATTTACTCCACACGAGTTGCACCATCGTCACGCCTGTCATTTTTGACGCTTACTTTAACGCTAACCGTAACCAGCGAATCTTGGCTGGTTAAAGTTAAAATAATCGTCAAACCAATGTCACTAACGTCAAATGTATGAAAAGAAGCCAAATATATTCTTCTATTATTTTTTCGGGATCAGCCACCTTTTTAATGATAACAATATGAATTTACACGATATTGCAACGCATTTGGAGTAAATGTAAATGTTTAACGGTTACCTCGTCGCCGTAAAAGTAATAGTTAAAGTAACTTTAACGGGCTTTCTGGTGCAAACATTAATCAATAAAACGTTAATGTATATTTTATTATCAACAGGTTCGACCGGCACATGATAGACAAAGGCCGCATTGTCTAGAGTTATACGCTAGCGGTGGTGCTGATCTTATTAAGGCTTGCAAAACTGATTCGGAAGGGAAAGTCGTTGAGGGAAAACATACTGTTTATAGGTAATATAAATTAAATATGGTGGCCGTAGTCTAGTGGTAAGATGCGTGAATTTACGATCGATGAGACCGTGTTTGAACCTCGCTAAGTAACATCCGTGAAGAGACCTTGTTGCGTCTCGGGAACAGTTTGGAAGTAGCCAGATATAACGAGAGGAGTGTAATAATAATAAAGCTCTTTATTGTGCAAACAAAATAAACAGAACATTTATACAATTTCTCGAAAATTAGATAACACAATAGGCGGCCTTATTATTACTGAGCAGCAATTTCTTCCAGGCAACCTATAGGGGATGGAGAATAGTATAAGAGATAGAAACAAAGTGTGCACAATAGAAAATAAATAAATAAATAGAGTATATATAAAAAATAATAAAATACTTATATGATATTTGTATTTAGAAGGAGTGTAATGTGTACTGTCTATCTGAATAGTTAACATTCGTCCCCTCAAGGCCGGTATAGCGTAGGTTGCAGAGATAGCAGTTGTTTTTGTTAATAGAAATGGCACGCTCCTCTCACTATATCAGTTTACTTCCTAACTGACACTTTGCGGGTGTTATAAGTGGTGGTTACGGCAGATTGGCTTACAGTAACCTACTGCCTTTTTTTTTTTATTTTTTTTTTTTGTCTCGTTTCAGAATGTCAGCGGCTACTGTAGAAGAAAGAAACGAATGGATAGAATGTTTGCGTCGATCAATAAGCCACAATCCGTTCTACGATATGTTAGCTCAACGCAAGAAGAAAGCACAACACAGTCTACATACAGGATCGCATTAGCCTTACCAAGCCTTATTCGTCACTGTCAGTTGGAAATAGCAACCATAGCGGAGGTCGGCAGAGACCGAATTTCTTTTTTATTTCATTGTAGTTCGGCATATGACAACACTCCGCCTGATTTAAAGCTACAAAGCGGTCTATGAAAGGAAACAACTGCTACTACAGATAAATTTCTATAAGCAGCAGTTGTCTACGCTATGCCGGCTTGAGGAGACTAATATGCACACTGATAATACTGTTCAATATTGAAAAGTATATAGAGCTAAATTTTATAGCGGACCTAAAAAAATACACCAAATAATCTTAATATATCTGAGCTCATAATTTCCGTGATAAGTTTTTTTATGGATCAAAGCCATGTAGTATTAATTGTATACCATTTATTACATATCCTTTGATATGTGCGTCCATTTTGTTTTGTATCAACGCTTTTATTAGGTGCCTGTTTTGAAAATTTTATATGGCAGTTTTTTTTGTTGTTTAGGCCTAGTTATTGTGACAAGCGATTTTCGCTCTTAATTTGTATTTATTAATGTAATTCTCATATCAATAAAATGCGTCGCTTATAACATTGAAAGGAATCATTAGGTGAGATATTGTCCATTTAATTAATTATGGAAAGACTGACGAGGTAGTGTAGGTAAATTATACACGTGAAAAATTATGGCGTTTTTTTTTAATATGTGAGATGCAAATTCTTAATCGTTCTTCAAACTTTTCATTCATTAAACTTCAATCTCTTTCATTAGCAGAAAATTTATTATCTATATCATTTAATAGACATAGACAAGAACGTCTGATTCATCTCAAATCCCGGTCGATATCACTGTATTATGCTATGCATTCATATATACAACTAGATGTGTAATTACGCTCCCAATGTGACGCGAGAGAAAATATGGCCACAGCCACGGTTAGGTTCTCTGTCAGTTAGTATTTGACTTGACGGCAACATTGTCAAATCGTTTGAAGCGGCCTACGGGTTTTTTTAAAGTCACATATGAAGTTTGCACCTCTAGTGTATATCTCTATGGTATTATGTACTTCTGTAGCTAGGTGTCCATGGTTCAATAAATTTAGTTTGAACATGTTGAAGAAACTAGCTAAGTATAGATAGATATGTTTTTTTACATACGTTTTTCTTTCGTGCCTATTTTTGGCCGTTGTGTTATTTTATTATTCCAATTAATAAATAAACATTGATTGATCAGGATGTGAAGTTCTTGTTGCGAAGTAACAACTTGAGTTGTGTTTGAGGAACGACTGAGACGCGGATTAGTTTAATTAACTTTTATTATTGCATGATTTAAAACATATTATTAATTACCAATTTTTCTTACTATATCTTATTTTGTATTATTATGTACCATAAGAGGCCATCCATAAAATACGTCATAGGGTCGACAAAGTGACATTATATGGCAAGGGGCGGGAGGTGTCCTAAATTCCGTGACGTCACATTTCAATTATGTTATGCATTAAAAAAATCGAAGGATAATGCCCGTTCGCCTAAGAAAAATGGGCCCACAATTTTTTCTCGTGTTTGTCGAGAAAATTTATTAATTTCGAGTTAAATTTGTAGAAAAATAAATCTACTTCCTTTTTACCATTTAGTTTTAATTTTATTCATCCGGGTTATAATTAGATGTTTTCTGATGCAATATTTGAGGTTATTATTATTTTAAATGCTTTAATAATTGATGATGTCTGTTTTTTTATGTAATTAAACATTGTCTATTGATTGGTAAATGATGTGTTGATATAATGAAAAATTAATGAAGGAATAAGGTATTATTTTACTTAACGGAAAATTTAAAAATATTTCCAACTATTAACGTGACGTCACACTAAGGAGGGGTGTGGGGGTGACAGTCTCATGAATGTGACTAGCTGTGACAAGGATGGGGAGCGGGTCAAAAAATCATCGTGTGACGCAATTTATGGATGTCTCTTAAGCATGAATATTTATCGAGTAATATTGTATATGTTTTTGATCAGCGCCACGATCGGCCGTAAATGTAACTAAAAATATACTCGATGACGTCACGTTGTAATTTATATTAGTAAATACTTCCTTAAAATAGTTTTTACTTTGACAATAATAAAACGTTCACTTGGCCAAAATATTTTTAGTTCAATTTGACGATTTTTTTTAGTTATAATAAATATTCTTATTCTAGTAAAAACAAAAGTATTATGGAAATGTTAATGTTTTAGGTACTATGTATAAAAACAAATTGTAGATAAATATTATTTCATATTTCTATCTTTAAATTATAATCTTTTTTTTTTAAATTGTAAATAAGCTAGATTTTTTTTGTATGGTTTTTTTAATTAACGTTTTTTTTATAACATTCCTTTATTTATTCATAATGTTTACTGCGTTTTATCATGATAATAATAATAATAACAATTTGAGTTTGGCTTTTTTATGATATTAACAAGTGACAAAGTTCGTATATTTTCGTAAATATCGCCCTTTTATTTTTACAAATTAATTATTTTATACTCTAGTTAGAATAATTATTTTTTTGTTCAATTTTAATTATTTATCTTTAGATTTTAAGGGTCTCCCAGTTTTTTTTTTCGTTATTAGAATACTCATGTCGAGGTACTTTATTAATGTAAACGAAAACACTGCTGTTTTTTTTTCAAGTGCCGGAAATAGAACTGGCCGTCGAGATTTATTAAGAAATTAAAAAAAAATATATAGTGTAACAGGGTTTGTGAGCCTAATTTTTTAAAACATAAATTGGGCTATTTAAGGTGGTTTCTTGTTTTATTAATAATTGTTGAAAATTGTAATTTTTTTTATGCATATGTTAGGTCGAAATTAATTCATATCATTGTTGCAACATTCTTGTAATATCGGACCGTCTCGCAGACTCCAATAAAACTCTAAGATCGTACGGAGCATTTCTCCTTGTCTTTATTTTTCTCTGTTTAATACTTTATTTTATATTAAAACCCTCCTAGAATTGCTGTTCTACTATTATTCTATCATTTAAAAGTGCTTCAACCACTATAGCATCAAGTCCCTACCGGGTTTAAAAAATATACGACTCAAAAGATGTTTGAAACAATGTTATGTTGCAAGAAAGTGTAATGTTAAAACAATTGCTATTTTACTTCAATAAATATGACGCTATTTCCACGTTGAATATCTTATGAATACAAATGAGTATGTAAGAAACAAAATTGGAAATACAGTTAAGAGAAAATTGTTATAGCGAAATAATGTCCATGTTTTTTCTGCTGTCTATTAATTGATAAATAAAAGTACTTTTATTGTGGGAAAACAAATTAATGTTAATATTTGAAATTTATTTTTTATTGAATTTATTTGCCATTTCTTTTGTATATTGGATGTAAATTGATTATTAAACATAAAAAAATACCGTTATTTTAACATTTTCTTTGCCGCGCCTTCGTTCGGATTAAAATAGGAATAAATTAATATTTAATTTGTTTTTCCATGATAAATTGAATGGAGGTGCCTCTAAATGTAAAAGTTATCATTGATCTGTAATTAGTTAATATTTAGTTGTAGTGTGCCTAGTACGCTGTATATTTGCCTTCTCCTAGGTGTTAATGTTAATTTATCTCAATATTAAGGTGTTTTTTTTTTGTATGACAATGTGGATAGTAACGGAGGTGTAAATAATTTTTGTAAGAAATTAATTATACAAATACTTTATTTAATTTTTGTTTTTTATTTCTGACTGACACAAAAATAGTTTTTTTTAATAACATTTGTCTTAAGCTGGAGGGCTAACCGTAAAAAGTATTAAAGCTGGCACTTGTCAATAGATTTTTGGTAACAAACCCTGCGGCCCGTATCTAAGTTCTTATGTTTTTCGTCTTATAAGAATATAACAGTCTCCAAGTCAATTTTTGTTTTTTATTTTTAGTTTATAAGGCATTACAAAAATTTGCCGGTGTCAAAGTAAATATTTGTGTCAGGTTAATATTATCGTGCATCACGAGTTATTCATTCATCACTAAACGGTCAGGTCGTGTCCCAGTCAAGTCAAAAATAGCTTTAGTAAAGTGGTAGAATCTTTACTAAGTCTTTATATATAGTCCAGGGAATAAAGCAATTCACTTCGAAAAAATGAAGGGAATGAAAATAAACGGTCTCTTTTGTGTTAAGTTTTCGCGCGTTTCAATATCTATATTGTCTTTGACGTGTACTTAGCCCACTGACAAGAACCATGCTCGACATGACGTAGTTTGCTAAAGCTGTAATAATTATTAATATAATAAATATAAATGATGTAAATGATTGTGTGCTATTTATTTGAGTGAAGACATAACACATTAACACCTTTAAAATTTTGAAAATTATTACATACTAACACTCGAAAAAACACTAGGAAAAAAACACTAATTTAAAAAGTTTAGGAAAATAATTCAAGATAGATAACCTAATAATCTAAATTTAAAAAAAAAGATATCTAAAAGATGTCCGCAAAAACTTCTATCAAGCCAAACCCAGCGTACATAAAAAATGCCTTTCAAATTCGCTACCTAAACCGTTCATTTTTATTAACTTCGGCATTTTAAATCATTGAGTTACAACAATGTATACCTACTACATACTAGATAAGACGTCTTCAACCGGCTCTATTGTAGAGCACGTTAGAGCACACGCACTCCAACTCACTTAGTCTGTGTCAAGCGCTTGCCCTAAATGTACGTGGTTTACTATTTATATTATAATGCCTTCATGTGCGTTGCGATATTGTTCACACAACTCGAGAAACATAAGTAAAAGTCAAGGAGTGACTTTTCACCAGTAAGTTTAATATATATTTATTATCTTTAATTTAATTTTATTAAAAGTGGCAGGCGGCAATACGCCATCTTGGACGATACCACTTTTTCGATAGAAGTCAAAGAGTAGTAACATTTCTATGCGCAGATGTGATACTATCAATGTGTAATCTACATTACTATTATAAAGTAGTAAAAGTTTGTTTGTTTGTAGAAGGTAATCTTTGAGACTACTAAATCAAAAATATTTTTTAAAATGTATTATGTAAAATTGAGTAGAAAAAAAATCGATACGCACTCAACAGCCAGAGATGAGGGTTGAGATTCGAATGCACCTTACACTCACGGATTACACCACTTTAAACTACTCCGCCATTCATTGCATTGCCCGCCTTTGTAATAGTGCCGAAACTCCTATATTCTATCTTCCATTGACAGCCCTCCCAATTGCTGCTGAGTGGAAGTCATTACTGGTTTTTTTTATCACAACTTTATTAATTTTTTTATTATTATGAAGGATTGTAGTATTCGTGAACGTGCGTAAATCTCAAATAGATTGAAACGGTTTCTAGGTTAAGGACGATGTCATAAGTGCGATTTTTGTGTGGCGAAAGTAAAAAGAAATATGTAACATACAAACATTTGAATACAAGAGCCAAAATTCGCGGGCGGCTAGTGTGGGTTCCGTGGTGTAGTGGTTATCACATCTGCTTTACACGCAGAAGGCCGCCAGTTCGATCCTGGCCGGAATCACGTCTTTTTTATTTTGTTTTTCAATTTTTTTTAAAAATATTTATTGTTTTATAATTATTCATATGTAATTGAAGCTTTCCTCGACCGGACCATGAAGAAAGAGAATCATGGATTAAATTTGTTCAGAAGAATCGCTCCGAAGAAACGTGGTTACCGTCCGTTTATTCACGTATATGTTCCGTGCACTTCAAAGAGGATGATAAATACACCACAAAGACAGGAAGAGTGTACTTAAAGAAATCTGCAGTACCATGCGATAATGTAAATTTTTAAATATGCATTCTTTGTGAAACTGCTGACTGAAGTGCAGACATTTCTTAGTAGTCAATCTGACGGAGTGTTGTCATATGCCGAGCTACGATAAAAAGAAAAATATAAAAAAAATTTGAACGGTTGTGGTCTAGCGTTAGAACGCGTGAAGTCATAATCGATTAGACTCGCGTTCGAACCTCGTCTGACCGGTATCTATGTAAAGAGCACAGCCTAAAATCCTGGAGTAGTACCACCACTTTTAAATGTATTATAACATTCGTGACCATTCGTCTCCTCAAATCGGCATAGCGGAAGCAATTGCTGCTGTAGAAAGTTTATCTGTAGTAGCAATCGTTTCCGTTCATAGACCACACTCTAGCTTTACAATAGGTGGAGTGTTGTCATATGCCGAACTACAATAAAAAAAATCCTGTTTTAACACTAATTCTACAATTTGCTAAGACCGCAAATTATTCTGATTATAAAGTTCTTTTTCAGCCAACAAAATGTGACAAACTGGATGCGGGACCAGAGCTAGAATCAATAAGCAGTTCTAATTCAATTTTTGATACTCCGAGAACAATTCTACTAAAGAATAAATTACGCAAGGAATCTGCAGCTAAAAAGAAACTTGGGGTAAAATTAAAAAAAATACAACAGCAGAATATTTATCTTAAGAAAAAATGTATTTTTTACAAAACAATGATTCAAAAATTGATGAAATGTCGGTAATGTATGGGAATTCATACACGGGTCGCAGCGAGTCCTGGATTGTGCCATTGCCATCACATTGACGCCAATGGATTGAGGAACCACTCCCAGATTCTAAGTGAAAACTAATATCATTATAATGTACTAAACAAACGAAATAGGCCTAATCATTTGTGGTAATACCGTTTAGAAATTACATGGATTTGAAAGCGGCGCTTCAGACCACAGACAGGTTTGATGCGCTACCCTAGAACTTGTAAAGTGGTGGATTTCTTGTTAATAAACTATTTTATAATATAGGTATAAAAATATACCTACAAATGGCTAGGTAGGTATTATATATTTAACTTTTTTATATGTATAATAAATAAACAGATAATTATAGTAGATATTTGAATTGTTCACTCATGCTTGGCGCATCCGAGTGTATTCGCTTCCTTTTCCGAGTCAAGGTGAAATACCTTATATTACGCAAACTAATGAAATTGAAAACAAATTGGCACTTAATTGTCTTGTTGAGGGTTGAAATTTGAATGTGTTTATGGTGTCGTATAATGCGATATCGAGAACGTATACGAACATAGAATATTTATAATCGAATTATAAGTTTTCTGCAAAGTTAAATTAGTGTTTTGTTAAACTCAAACATTAACAAGTCGATGAAAATTAAACAACAAAAGTGAGTATGTTAATAAAAATAACCTAGTGCATTAATAAATCATTGTTATGATTCACATAATGTGTGCATTGTATCCCATTTACGAGTACATCGAAGCTAAATAAATTGCTTAGTGAAAAAAATCAGGGGTCGTAGAGACTCAGTTGCATATTATGTTCCTCGCTATTAATTAAAATTAACTGCAACTTTCTGTGTTTTTGCCTAACGTATGAGATTTAGCGTCAAGCAAATCGTGATACCTTGACTTGAAAACGTCAAATCCCATATACATTTAATCAATTTTAATTAGCTCCAAAATCGCCCAAAACATATTTAATACTCGACTCGATTGTAGGTTATAAAGTTTATAGTCTAAAGTAAAAACACTAATGTTTTGGTTATCTATAATTTCTTATTTAATGACCTTATTTTGATAAACAAAGCAAAGCAATTTATTTTTTCCTCAATATTTTTCTGATAACTAATAGCCTACTTTGATGTATTTTTATATTCAATCTAATATTATTATTTATTCATATATATTTTTTTTTGTATAAGTATAATAAAAAAACATATTAATCGATTATTAGCTACTTAATTATGCTTTAAAAACAAATAATAAATCAGTTTTATTGCTTAGATAAGTTGGGAATAAAACATATTTTATTATTGAATATTTTTTATAGTAACTGGACATGTCTGTCTGTTGTTAAGTCCTTTATAACGTTGGCAACTGCTCCTTTTTTTTTGTAACTTACGAGTAATATCAGGCGGAGTGTTTTTTTTTGTTGTAGCTCGGCATGTGTCGATACTCCGCCTGATGTAAAGCTAGAGTGCGGTCCATGAATGGAAACAACTGCTACTACAGAGAAACCTGTGCAGGTAGCAGTCGCCTCCACTATGCCGGCTTGAGGAGACGATCTATCTGTGTGTATTACATGCCAGGCTATTATAAAAAAAAACTAGTATTATACGGATGATGTAAGAAAATGTAAATCATGATAAAAATTAAAAGAAAAAGGGCTGTGTATGCGTGGTGTTTTTTTTTTCATCACAATTTAATAATGACAATCCCAATATTCGAATATATTAAAGAGTGGTAGCCAGACTGATGATCGTAATTTATCCAGTCTGCCGTCCTGGGGTAGTACCACCACTTTCGAATGTGAAGTGACCTTGTCGTGTTTCGGGAATAGTTTGAAAGTAGTAGGTATAACGAGAGGAGTGTGCACTGTCAATCTGGATGGTACATGCTCGTCTCCTCAAGTCGGCATAGTGGAGGCGACTGCTACTCAGACATGTCTCTCTGTAGTAGCAGTTGTTTCTATTCATGGACCACATTCTAGCTTTACATCAGGCGGAGTGTCGTCACATGCCGAGCTATAATAAAAAAATAAAATAATAAAAATATATATAGACAGTAAGTAGTAATTTTAAAAAATAACAACAATGAAAATTTGCTGAAATTAAGAAAAGCAATCCAAACCACTTGGGCTAACACGACAAATTTACATATGAAATATTTTTCAATTTGACACATGAATAAAGATATACGGTTAATTTGTGTTTAAAAAATACATAATATATTTACCTATAAGAATAATAATTATACTTAAGTTTTCGTCCACGAAATTAGCATAGGAAATTTAGTATCACGCAGGTTTCGCCACTTAAGCACTTTTTCTTATGCCAATCTATTCTGTCGAAAACTATCGTACAATTATGATAGGACATCACATACAGGTATGCTCGTTTAATCGATAAATAGTCCCATTAAAATAGTTTTTGTACTTAATTTTTATAGTAGTAGTTTAAAATATTACCACATCCAGCAGATTTTAAGTTTGGTTGCGGTTTATGAGCTAAAACAAACTAGGCGAACAACCAACATCCGTCTAACTATCACTCATAAACTGAAAAGAACCGAACCGAACTGCGCTGATCAAATTTAATACGCGCAAAAATTCGAAAAGTTTGGCAAGTAAGGTCAAAGTAAGTCTTCTTCTTTTGTTAATGTCGAGTAGTAAATTCTTGATGTTTTTGCATCAAATTGCAATGGTGTTTTACAATTCGACGCTTTCTTGGAGTATTTGGCGGCAATTCACCCGATCACGTCACGTGAGCGTTTTCACGGCGTGGGATAACTAGAAAAAAAAACTGCTTCCGTTGCCTCATATAGGGTGAATTTTAACGTTTCCACAATTACTCACATGCGCAAAATAATACCAATTTTACACAATAGTAACAACTAAACTAATTAAGGAAAGGGATAAAAAACACCTCATCGTTCCCGGGCAAAGGCAGGCCAAACTCTCGGCAAGTAAGGTTTTTTTAATAAAGACAAATGATAGGTACTGACAATCGAATGACATTTCAAAATGGCGGCTGTGGTTCCTATTTTAGTCATTTCACTGATAACTTGGTGGGTCGGTACGATAATTTGTGACCCTGTAAAACATTTCGCATAACAATGTCAGAATCTAAAAGGTTTCGGATTACTGCATTTATACTAATTCGGTCTGACATTTGCCACAGAAATTTCGACTTAGTGGTATTAAAATTTCAAGCGAATTTGGTAAAGAATTGTAGTAGAAAATATTCCCTTACAGGGGTAGATAGAAACAATGTTTTGTAAAGCTTAGTTTAACCATAGTTCAGAATGTAGGAGGATTTTTTTTTCCTTTTTTAATTTTTTATTATTTTTTTATTTATTTATTTAATTTTTATTTTATTTTTTTTTTATTTTTTTTTATTTTATTTAAATTATATTTATTTATATTATATTATATTATTATTTTACAGGTAACTTTTTTTAAATTATTATTATTGTAGTCCGTATGGCAACACTCCGCCTCATGTTAAGCTAAAGTGTGGTCTATGAACGGAAACAACTGCTACCACGTAGTAATCTCTGCAGGCAGCAGTCGCCTCCGCTATGACTTGAGAAGACAAATGTTCATGGACAAATTGACAATGCACATTCTTCTCATTTGTATGATAAGAAGCACATACAAATATTTAGATTTAAAAAGTCACTTTTACGAACTTATTATAATTATAAATATAACATGACCTCATAATATTGTGAAATTATTACGACGAAGTGTTATGTAAAAAATGATTCTAAGTCAATAAAGACACTATGTTACGGCACATTGTGTCTGTAATACCTTTACTTAGTCATTACACACTTATGTACGGAAACGTAAACTTACATTATGGGTCAATCATCGTTGTCAAAGTTTTAAAGAGTGGTAGGGAGACTGATGATTGTTTTTAACCCAGTTTGCCATCTCGAGGTATACGTTCGTCTCTTCAAGCTGGTGTAGCGAGGGGGATTGTCGCCTGAAGGTATTTTTCTGCTCATGGACCGTACGTACAGTAGCTTTACTTCAAGCAAGAGTGTGTTTGGTCACATGTCTACATGAAAAAAGCATATTATCGATTTGGATGTGTTGAATTACTTACAATACAAGACAAGTTAAATATTTTTACCAATAATAAATTAATTAAGATTACAATGTGAAGCTTATAACATAAATTAAAAATGATGGGATCTCAAAATAAGCTTAACGGAGAATGCCCATATTTGGGCCCACTCGATACCTAATTATTAATTCATTTAAATTATATCAACATATCGTTTACCAGTCAATAAACGATGTTTAATTACATAAAAAACAGATATATTGTATCAGAAAACATCTAATTACTCAATAACGCAAACTGATTGGTAATAAGTAAGTAGATTTATTTTTCTACGAAATTAACTAAAAATCATTGACAAACTCTAAAAAAAATTGTGGGCCCATTTTTCTTAGGCGAATAGGCATTCTCCTTTTCCTAAAAATTCGAAATTAAATGTAATGAATAATAAAAATTAAGCTGTATAATTAAAAAAAAGAAACCTAAATAAATGTATGATCGACAACTAAAAGTAAAAAATTGTATGAGTAAGTATTTGAAAAGTAGTTATCTTATTTCTGCGAATCCTAACTAATTGCATTGTTCTAATAAAAAAGAATTCATTCTACAATTCTCATAGATATTATTAAACAATAGAGAAATTAAATAATGTATGTACTACATAATAATTACTATAACATTGATTTTCTGCAATATTAATTTATAATCATTGTTGTGAGGTAACTTTTCTTTAACCTTAAATGCAAAACATCTCGTACGTATACATACAGTGGTAAGTATCGATGGGATTCTGGTGATGTTTGAGGAGGTGTAATGTTTCTTATTTCTACACCTACTAGTTTTAAATATAATACTTTTTTTAATGGTTAAAAGTTTAATTTTTTTTTTCACATTTTTTATACTGGGTTGAGAAAACAGGTATTTCAAATTAAAATATTCGTAACCAATTCATATCTATTATAAAATAAAAACTAAAAATTCAAATGGATTAATTACGCAAATTTTTCGTAAAAAAATCTACAGTTCACACAAAGTCTAAAAATTTATATATTTGTAATAAATAATAACGATATTTGCAGTCAATTAATAAAATTATTTTATATAAAAATGGATGTTTCTTAGTTTGTCCCGTGTGCATTCCTAAAATATCCAATCCGCTTTTCCTCTCGTTAAGATATATTAAATAAAGTTATATTGAAGTAGTAATTTGTATCTATTATCACATACGAGTAATACTTAGATGCAACTTGGCGTAGGCAACAATCGAGGTCATCATTTGCAATATTTTATATTTCAATTGACTTTTCAAGGTCATATAACTACGTACTATGTATGTATTGTTGTCCTAAAATATTTTAATGCACATACTAAGCTATCATAAGTACTACCAAAATAGATAATCACTCCTCAGGCCGGCATAGCGGAGGCGACTGCTGTCCATAAAGATTTCCCTGTAGTAGCAGTGGTTTACAGTAACATCAGGCGAAGTGTTGTCATATTCCGAGCTACAATAATAATAAAAAAATTACCTACATATTTTTAAGTAGCCAGGTATAACGAGAAACGTGTGGTCTGTCAATCTGGGTGTTGCACATTCGTCTCCTCAAGGCGGCATAGCGGAGGCGACTGCTGCTTGTAGAAATTTATTTGTAGTAGCAGTTGTTTCCGCTAATGGACCGCATTCTAGCTGTACATGAGGGAGTGTTGCCACATGTCGAGTTAATAAAAAATATATAAAAACAAAACATAATTACAGATTTTTAGCACTAGACCACGGGCCGCTCAAAATTCAATTCAATTGATGTCATAGGTGTGCAAATTATTATTAATTATTTTCATACCAAATCGCCTTGAAATCTTGTCATAATCAAAATATATCTTGGGACGAGTTTTGCTGTTTACAATGGGCGGTCAATAGATATTTTTCCACACTACGCAATCATAGAGAAAAGTTAACGGAAAATATGGAAAACCACATCTTAAACTCATTTGTAGATTTCAGTGTTATTACGAAGTAATAAGGTTCTTATTCCGATGGATAATCAACAATGAGACACACCTAAAATAATAAATAATACATTAGTCATAAAGCAAGGATAAGATGTACATCGGTAAGGACTTTGTCATACCTGTTAACCTTGTTTATAAAATACAGATGTGTACAAATATTACCTATTTATATCATATATGGGCCTCTATGGTGCAAAAAAACCTTTTCGTCTACATTTGGTACCGGTCTCTATGGACTAGTGGTTGGGTAATGAAATGAAATGAAAATCCTTTATTAACGTAGGCATGGACTTGGCATGCACTTGTTCATCGTCAGAATCTACTTTTGGCTTCGGAAAGGCATATGACGAGAAGACAGCCATAAGAAACTCGTCAATTATAGCCTGTGTTTATAATAACAAAAAAAAAAACTGAATTATAAATCCAGAAAAATGAAGAAAATTATATATTAATATCATTGCTACCCACGTTTCAACCACAAAAATTGAAAATGAAAAACTATGCAGACGAGCAGTAAGGAGAGAAGCATGTCACACAGGAGTAGACCGCCCCCACCGCAGCACCCGGTCACGAGTAGGCCCTGTACAGCCATCACTCCCGTCAAGTTAGTTAGTTACATGGAGGTCCTGTGTTCGATTCCCGGAGGATTCAAATTTTTATTTATAAATTTAAGTTAAAATAGAACCAGGACTGCAGACTGGACTAATAATGCACTTTACCTATAAATAATATCATAATATTTATAAAACTTTTTGTAGGAAGTCTATATCTTCTGTAATGATCGAATATCAGTTTTCTTTGTTTCAACTAGGATGTAGATACCGCTCGCATGTTTTTGTACAAGTTGTTATGTAAACATGTTATTATTTTTAAATACTTTTACATAAACAAATAATAACATGACGTTAACCGTCATAGCAACAATTCTCTCATTTAATTTACAGTATTGTGATTTATTATAATAAATGTCAAGTGACTGTAACATTGGCACAGCTAGCATCAGTAGCATTCGGGGTGGTGATGGAGTATAACCAGCAGCAAGAGTAAAACAAAAAAAAGGTGATTTGCATGGATTGAAACGCGAAGTTCGCTTCATGGGTATCGCATTCAGAAAGTGTCGGATAGGACGGCGGACTGGGCGATGAAAAAATAATATCACAAAATGCAAAACGTATTGTAATGTAGAAATAATGTTACATACCAATGCACGAGTGAAAGTGTACGCTTTACTTGTTTCATTAATTAAAAAAATCACAACAGCAACAAAAAAAAAAAACGTACCCGGTAAAGTAATGAGCAAATTAATACTGTTGATATAAAAATAACAGATGTTTAGGCGTTTGTCGACGCATCCCTTGACACTTACTTCTAAACGGCTGAATTCGCCTAAGTAAAATGGGCCCGCTATTTTTTTCTTGACTTTGTCGATGATTTTTATATAATTTTGCAGAAAAATAAATCTACTTCCTTATTACCAAACAATTTAATTTTTTCACCTTTTTTCTGATGCAATATTTGAGGTTATTATTATTTTAAATGCTTTAATAATTTACTTATTGATATGATACATGTTTTTATGTAATTAAACATTGTCTATTGATTGGTAAATTATGTGTTGATATAATTGAAATTAATTAATAAAAAAATAAGATATTTTTTTGCATTATTGTTTTGTTACCATATTAGATATCGAGTGGGCCCAAAAATATGTCTTTTATTTATAGTATCACGGGCTCCGGCTTTAATAACGTCTGATGTTAGGATAGAGTGCGACTTATAGCGGAGCTAACTACAACCATAGAGAAGAAGAAGCAGACAGCAGTCGAGGAGGTGAGTGTTCACCGTTCAAGTTGACAATGCACGCTCGTCTATTTCAAAGTTGATCACAAAATGAGACTAGCTAACTTCACAGGTGTTCTGGTGGCACTCTCCAGCAGTGGACAACAGGGCAGCCATCATCAGTCTGCCTACCTTTTAAATGAAATGAACCAAGTTCTTAACCTACTAAAAAGTATTCAGTTTTCGTGTCAGAAAGTAGTTAACATTTTATTTATATTAAGTTCATTATGTTTTGAAACTTTAACCGGACATCCTATGTTAGTTCGATTTATTTAACAATCCTCTTTAAAAAATCTAATATTCAAAGATTTATTAGTTTATAGATTTACTTTGATTATAATATCTGTTTTATTGGAACAATTAAGCATGTTTTTCTGTTGGAATATGGGGTCTCTTTATTGGAAGTCCGGTTCACATCAATTAACCCCCGGCCACTCAGTTCATATTCTTAGATTTTAAAACACATTTCTCTTCCTTATTAAAATAATAGTAATTTTTTTTGTAGCTCGGCATATGACAACATTCCGCCTGATGTAAAGCTAGAGGGCGTCCATGAATGGAAACAACTGCTACTACAGAGAAAATCTCTACGGGCAGCAATCGCCTCCGCTATGCCGGCCTGAGGAGACGAGTATGCACCTGGCTACTTTCAAACTGCTCCCGAAACGTGACAAGGTCACTTCACGGGTGTTACATTCGAAAGTCGTTAAGATAACGCCTTACTTAAAGATAAACTGTTAAAATTGCTTTAAAACTATCGAGTTTAACTCAATGATGGGTATTATTATTTACTTTCCGCATAATCTTTTAAGTCAGAGTCAGATAAGTATAATAAGTATTCTTAAGATTTATTTTTATATTGTAGATAACATTGTACTTTAACAGCGATATTCCCAAAATCCTAGTAGATTCTTGATATTTATAAAATTCTTACACCAAGCTACTGCTTGTAGCACTGAGCGACCAAAGTTCATACGACGTAGTTATAATATATTATGTTCATATAAATAGTTATAATTTAGCAAGATTTGAACACGGGTGAGAACTCGATGCACGAGAGAAGAAAATTTTGAAAATACTGAAGACGTGGCTTTGTTCCAATTGCCTATCCAGAATGGGAGAACTGAACTAAAAGTAATAATTAAAAAAAACATAAATAGAATTTGACTCAAAGGAGACCACATTCTTTGTATGGGAAGTTGGTAATTTTAAAGGAAACATATGTTCTTCCTCATAATCTCTACAGTACAGCAGTAATATTAGTTTTATGATGTCTAACCGGGATAATAGATAAGAAATAGGTCAATAATAATGATAACCTAAATTAATTCAATGAATTCATAATTCTGATTAAACTTTTATGAAATTGTTGCCCATTTATTAAAATAATTGGTTATTATTTTTATGTGTAATGATAAATTGATGTTAGGGGCACAGAAACGACGATCTTCTTTACTTTAAAAAATATTCTAACTCATTGATTATATTGGTTATATTATTATTTATATAAATTATATAGGCATTATTATATCAATCTTGTTTATGGATATAATATAATTATGGCAAGAGTTTATAAATCTATTTTAGATTTATTACATAATATCTTCAGCAAGGGAGTTCCACTTTTGCGTTCTGCATTTGTGGTCACTATTCGTTGTCATGGTAACCCGATTTAAATGCTAAGGTTAAAGCACCTAATTCTTAGTCCCATGGGCAGTTTTGCTAAAAATATTCAAACACATAAGGTAGCGTGTTAAAAGGAAAATGTAGTAATTGTCACGCAATACAATGGTCGTGTAGCCTAGAAAGTAAAATCACTTTTTACGTCGATTATAAATTGTACCTCTACCCATTACGGTTCGCGATTCGAGGTTTTAGTTTTTAAAAATGACGAACCTGTTTTCAAGTGCCTCGTAAAATAATAACTGACGAATAATTGGCTTTCTAATCAGTGAAAGTTAGTCTTTAATTTAAATTAATTAATTTGATGGTACATTTTTTATTAATTTGTTATCCTGACATAAAATCTCACGCTTTACATTTTGTTAATTATCGATTTATCATAATAATACAGATAAAACATAATAATGTTTTTATAAGAATCTGGCATGCGACTACGCTCCGTCTGATGTTAAGCTGCTATCACAGAAAATGCGGGTTTGCAGGCATCGGTGAGAGGTTAAGGATCCAGGCCACATAAGGGTCAGGCGTGCACTGCCGCCGCTATACACCGACATTAAAAAAATAATTAAGCATACATTTTGCTGAAACTGTTTCATAAGTTATTACATAAGACAAGAATCTTGTTTTTTTTTAAATACGAATTTAATTCAATTGTTTATTGTAAATAAAAAAATCACGTTGTAGGTGTATGTAATAAAAATATGACCCTTGCAAGGTTCAAATTTTTATCGTTTTCACTTTAATATCAAAATATTTTGTTATACTCGTGATTGGCGTTAAAAAAAAACCAATGCAATTTATTAACTAGGGTTGCCTACCATAATATATATTTTTATACCCACTATTTGGAGTCTATGTGCTATACACATATAGTGTTGAAGAAATATAATAAATAAATACGCAAAATTTAATGTCTGTCTGAAAGAAATATTTTGAATTTTCATTTACCTTATTTTTTTTATTTTTCACATAAAATACTACATTATTTAAAGTGCTTTATATTTAAAAATTTTAGCTAATTTCTAAAAATAATATAATCCGTGTAAATTATGTTGGCGATTCTAAATGTAACATGAGCATTCACATGTGAAATCGTTTAATTGTGATATCATAACGATTACAAATAAAAACTGAACAATATTTAGTATTATTTAACATATTTATTAATAGGTATCTACAATATGGTGCGAACAAAACATCGTAGTCGTGTTATTTACATGCTTCACTGATTATTGCACCTTGAAATTATGAAATATTCCTACAGTTAATTTCACAATTTTAACATTGTATTGTGTTAGTTGACAATTAGTTTATATTTGATCTGTTTGCGAATAATTTTTAAGATTATCTCAGCAAAAAGCATTTGTAATATATTAACTTAATGTCAGTGAAATAAAATAATTACATGTAATCAGATAGAGCAAAATATAGCTCTAGTCTCTTCATAGACTTTTCATAAACAATTACAAAATATTTTATTTATTATTTAGAAAAAAAACTGTATTTTTTGTCGGCCTTTTTTAATAGGTAACTTTTTTTTTAATAACCAGCATAGTGGGAGGCGACTGCTGCCCGCACAGTTTTCTCTGTAGTAGCAGTTGTTCCCATTCATGGACCGCACTCTGACTTTACATCACATGCCGAGCTACAATAAAAAAAACCGCTTGATGTTGAACTCTAGGTGAGTGCTGCTTCGAATAACTGTCACCTTCCCTATGCCGTCGGCTTGATGAAATGGTCTAGTTGCCTGACTCTGCTTATAGTACACCATCATCGATTAGATGGTTATCTGATCTTCTAGTTTTCAAGTAAATAAGTTCAACTTTTACAAATGCATGTTTATTAAATTTTCCATCCGGAAAGTAATTAACTAATAGTAATGAGCCGAAGGTTTTAACATCATGGCCGTTGTAGGTTTTTTTTTCATTTCATGTTGATAATTGTATCAGTGAACAATGAAGTCAATTCTTGTGGAACTGAAGCCATGGAGATAAATAAATATAATTGCACAAGACATACTACAATCACTATGCCCAAACATGAATTCGTTATAAAAATAATTCAATTGAAAACAAACAGATATGAATATAGATAATTTTAATATTTTCTTTTTGAAGATACGTTTTTATAAACAATAAGCGGTAAATATAAATATTGTTAATAATTAACAATGTCTTATTGTTGAATATTGAATACCTAATTAATAACGATCAATAAAATAAATATTTGTTTCGACAGAGACCTCGAGAATCGAACCTTAGACCTACGCACTAACCACTGTATCACAGAGCACCATCGGCTGATCGTCGAAAAAAAAAAACAAAAAAAAAAGCAAAGCGGTCGCTATTTAATTCTTAGGTCCAATTGCACCACATAATTTAAATTTTCGCATTAAAGTAATGGTTAAAATTAAAATTGGGTTGCTTTAAAAAACCTGTCAATTTTGACGCTTACTTTAACGCTAACCGTAACCAGCGAATTTTGGCTGGTCAATATTAAAGTAATAGTTAAACCAATGTCACTAACGTCAAGTGTATGAAAAGAGGCCAAATATGTTTTTCTATTATTTTTTCGGGTATGTACTTCTCATTACATCAACCACCCTTTTATCGATAACGATATGAATTTACACGATAGTGCAACGCGTGTGGAGTAAATGTAAACGTAACCGTTAAAGTAATCGTAAAATGTAACAGTCAAAGTAACTTTAACGGGCATTTTGGTGCAATTGGAGCTTAATAAGTGTTTAATTATTGTTAAATTTCACTCTTGATTTGTTATCATAAATTACATAATAAAAGAAGAAATATCTCGAATGCGACATCCAAAAAGGAGGTCGATTATTTACGTAATTAAAGGTAATAAACATCAGTTAACATTTAAACCAAAAGTACCTTGGTTACATTAACACCTACGCAGGTAACTTATTAGTTAAGTTATTTGGATAAGTGTTTCTAAATGGGCAATGTTATGATGCGATTCAATGGAGGCATTGACATTGGTTTTAACAAAAAAATTGCTCTATATTCAGCGTGACAATAGACCTTCACGCATGATGGAACGTCACCTGACTTTAAAATGAACACCGTCTTTCCATTATTATTAATTATGTAAAGAAATATTAATTTAAAAAGAAGTGATCATATCAGGCATCTAATTTCAATCACTCAGTAAAAAAAAAACAAAGGAATGTTTTTCTTTCTTTAGGTTAGGTTAGCAGGGAGAATTAGCTTCGGACTAGTAACACGGTCGAATGATTTAGTCGCGTTTCGGGATCAGCTTGAAAAATAGCCAGAGGTGGTTAATTTGGACGTTGCACTATCGTGTCCTCAAGCTGGTATAGCAGAGGTGACCGTTGCATGCAGACTCTGTGATGCAGGACTAGCAGATGGTTTCGTTCATGGACCGCACTGTAACTTCTCATCACATGCTGGTTTACTATTAAAAATACAGACACATACAAAGCCTTGACCTCAAACAAGGAAACCCTATAGGTACTATGGGTTGAACGTAAAGCAGACCTAACTAAATAATGATAGAATATAATACTATTCATACTTTAAAAATATGCTCGTAATTTATTCGGAAATGTATATTAGCATCTAATATTACATGGTAATGAAAACAGTACATTGATTAATGTAAATTGTATTTCTTTTTTGCACCCAATAGAATTTGTGCTAAGTAGCTGTAGTGAGTTCATATGATATGAAATTATAGTTTAACGACAAATAAATACTAATCAATAAACACATATGTATTGACCCTGACCTTAAATTAGGACACCCTATGAAATCGTGTCGGGACTGCTTACAGTGGCCGTGGTTTAGTGGTAGAAGGCATGAACTCACCACGATTGATGAAAGACATCGCCACGACCACTACGCCACAAAGGCTGACAATTTTATTGTACTATAATATAATTTTATTTAAATACAACACACGTTGTGAATTTAAGATTTAAAATTATACGTCTTATTTGATAATGTCAAGTTGATGGACAAGCAGTACCTATTCGTTTGTTCGTTTAACTAATGGCGTTTACTTATTATAGAAACAAACCCTGAATTATTTATATGGGAATATTGTCGTCAAACAGATAGATTAAATTGTGTTTTTTTAAGCAATAACCTTGTATTTATTTAATACGTATTTTGTGGGATAATACAAAAGGTAAATAAGAGAGGCCACAGAGTTGAGTGATAAACAACTTTATTGAAATCACAAACATTGAAATCTTGAGCATGCATGTATGTATTTGTATATTTTACTGATGTCGCACACATCGTATTTGTATTTTTAAATATATTTATAATCTACATTCTATTATCTTTGTTGTTAAACAATTTACTTAACAAAAACATCGATTTCGTGTTTGTAATGTAATTTTTATTTTAAAATAAATTTAAATTAATTCAAACTCTGCTTTTTATTTCCGACAGCGTTACATGATAATGATAAAACTTATCTAATAAATATATTAATAATTGATAATTTAGCAACGACAATATAAAATTAACTTATATTCTATTTGGATAATTACAAAATTACATAACGCGATCGTTTATTCTTTCCGACTAGTTTCAATTGATAGATACATGTCGGAAAACCGGAACGATAACTTTCATTGGCAACTTTATTCTTCTTATAAACACTTTCATACAATTATTATACAAGTGTAAAACTAAATACTTAATAATAATGCCTTTTCTTTGGATCATTGTTCACGCGGAGATGAGCTGAAGGTGCGCCGCCGTCGGTATTTGTTAAATGCGACCTTTATTTCGCATGCACTCTTCGAGTCACGATCTCGACCTGTTGTTTCAAAAGGTCATGAAACTTCTAATAATATTTAGGCCCAACATCCGCTAAGCAAAAAATAACCAATGGGATCTCTTTGTTTACATATTTATACAATAAAAATAATGACAATGAAATCCTATTGGATTGTTCAATAAAATAAACCCATATAACATCCGTAAATTACAATAACATTGTTATGCTCTCTATCTATGTTGGGATAGATATTATCACTGAAGCAAAGTTCAAGGTAACTTTTAATATTATACATATTCACAGCTTCATGACCCAAAAAATCAGTTAAAATAATTTACACCAATAATTTTATAATTAAGCAAGTAGATGTGCAATCCCGATTAATAATAGTGATACGGCGAACGTGGGTGCCGCGGCTGCTTGATGAGGAGGCGTCGAGGGAATATCATCAGTAAATACATAGCTCTTCGACCCGGTGTGGGATTTCAAAATTCTATAATTCACATCGTCGAGAGATACTTGATTCTTAATAAAATTAAAAAGTCGGTTAACAACCACATAAATATTTCCGTGAGCATCGAATGTGAAGCGGTCGATCCATTGTATATAGTTAGGATCGCGTGCTATGGTGCGCTGACCGCTGTGGAAGTCGAGCGTCGTGTTCCATTCGGCTATCGTAGAGTTACCAATCAGTCCATAGAAGAGAATACCTGTTGAATCCATTTTCATTCCATCAGTTTGAGACGCTTTGCTGCCCACATTTTTCACATAAGGGCGTATCGCTTCAACTCCAGCTTTGGATAGAGATTCATCGCGTAAATATGATGCATTTATTGCATAAAAGTTGAAGCTGGACAATGGGCAATAATAAACAGTTCTGTCTACACCTTTATCAGTATTAAAAGGGGGCCCCAAAGCAATACCATCTATATTCACAGGTAAAGTGATTGATGTTCCATTTATTCTAAATGCAGTCGCGTTCTGTACAGCAGACATGGACTCAGGATCACGAACTTTCCATGATTTTTTATTCTTACGCTGGAACACGATGATGCCAGGATCGTCTACGCTGTTGTCTGTGATGTAGGCGTAGTCACCGTCGCGGTTATCCACGACGATGTCGTTCAAGTATACTTTTTCGTAGTTCACGACATCTGACGGCAGTACGATGCGCTCCATTTCGTTTTTGCCCGTTTTAAGATCTATCAGAACTATCGATGGCGGACATTTGCTAACAGGAGTTTTTGTGAGTGTGCCCACACGTCCATTGTCTAAGATCCACATTATACCATTACGATCGATTTCAATATTTTGCACAAATTGTAGAGCGTTACAATCACCTACGGTGTTATCGTTCCATGACGGGAATGGCTGAAGTTTGGGCGCTGTTTCCGTTTGCTGCACCGGGATCGTGGCTAGCGTCGCCGGTACACCGTCCAGAAGCCTCGGAAGCGTCAGAAACAGGTTTTCTCCGTAGAAGTTTATTCCAGAGATTAGGACGTTTCTCGGTATGTATTTGCTGGTATTGAGGTAGTCCTCTCGGTCCCGGGGCGAGTCCCAAGCGAAGTCTATAGCGTTCCATTCGTATATGACGCGGAATTGTTCGCGGCGAGGCGCCGGCGGCCTGGCGGGTGGTTGCGTTTCGTTCTGTGCCGCGACGACGGCGGCGAGCAACAGCAACAGTAGCATTTTGAGTGAGTGGCGTGTGACTCGGTCGGCGCGGGCTCCGAGACTGCCGCACCAACTGACTGGTCGAGTGGCTCTGCGTCGAGGTATCGTCACATGCATGCGACGTCATTCACCAACATAATGTGGTCACCGATCAGGTTGTGGCGTCTTGATGATTCACAAATTGAAGAACTGAAACATAATTCATTTATAAATTAAAAACTAATTAAGTAACTTCCATTGATATTATTCTGAACTTGTTAGAAAACTGTATACCTAATTATTTATTTTATTCTTATCTGAAATAACTATATAACATAGTATAATTATAGTTTTAAACGCTACACTTACATATGAAATGATAAGCTTGACAAACAAATGTTATTGAAAGTGAAAAGTGAGAAAAGTAAATAATAACTATAATCAACTGCGCATTTGTAGTTTAAAGAAAAATATTTGAAAAGTATACTTACATGCATATTAACTAAAATGTTCTTAAATAAATGCAATGCAAAAGTTTTGTTCAAGGTCGCAGACACCCTTACCAGACAGAAATCCCTAAAAGGGGTTCGACCCTTCTTAAGCTGAGGGATCGAATATGTCGACGATACAATACTATCCATGAGGGAAGAAAATTATATAATGTAAATTGCTCGTACAAAATTTTACATAGTATTCTGAAAAAAACAGTTCGTTGTCAAATAGAAAAAATAGATCTTATTTTTCTTAATGACTCTCATAAAGTAGTATTTTAGAAAAATGGCGAACGACAATACTTATACAAATCGACAAACATTATAGAAAAATTATAGTAATTCAACCTACTTGAGCTCTTTTGATCATGGTTTCCAATCATATAATATGACTTCGGAAAGGCTCCTTTGAGCTCGTAAACTCGATGTCATTTTCTTTAAATAAGTTAGTAATACAAATACAAAATAATAATTAAAACAACACTATAAAAATAGCATTAAAAAAAACAATATATAATTTGAAGTAATGCAGCAAATGTGCAGGGGTTCGTTGTGCCCAGCATAAAATAAATTATAGGGGATGAAGAAAGCGGATGAAGTATGTAAAGCTTAGTATGATGAATATAAGCTACTAACAAAAAAAAATCTTGTAAGGAAACGCGGTACCAAAGTATTAAAAAAACAATCATGTAAAAATATAAAATTTAAATACTTTGTACATTTAAATAATTGCGTTGTAGATGCAAAACATCTGCTGTTAAGTTAAATACTTCACAATGTTGAAACTTTATTTTTAAATAAATAGTTTGTTTGCATTGTTATTTGTATGTGCTACTTTTGTTAAATGCTAACATAATATTATGGTATCTGAAGTGAAAAGATACAAAATTATAGAAGCAAAATTGATTGTTGGAATTTAGATTGAATTGGAAATTGGCTGGAAAGTAGCCAGGTATAGCGAGAGGAAGTGTGCACTGTCAATAGATGGTACATGCTCATCTCCTCAAGCCGGCATAGTGGAGGCGACTGCTACCCGCACAGGTTTCTCTGTAGTAGCAGTTGTTTCCATTCATGGACCGCACTCTAGCTTTACATCAGGCGGAGTGTTGTCAGATGCCGAGCTACAATAAAAAAAAAAATAATAATCAGTAATAAAATATTGAAAATTATATAGCAAATATCTTTTTTAACTTTTATCTTTTAGTCAGCATAGTGGAGGCGACTTCTGCCTGTGAACATTTTATTTGTGGTAGCAGTTGTTCAGCTCATGGATCGCACTCTAGCTTAACATGAGACAGGGCGTGTCTTATGACGAAATATTATAATACTATTTAAAAAATACATTTGAGAAACAATAAGAAGTTTTCCCCCTAAATGTACTTATAGTCGCTGCCTATGTTTTTCTTAAACTTTAACCTTTAAAAAAACAACCGGATGACTAAATTTTTAAATAGCAACACAACATCATCATTGAATGAGTCATTGTACTCGATGTAAACTTTACCCCTTTAGGTTGACTATTTAGCGAATCCTTTGTCTGATTCTGTTCAATGTACGTGGAAAATTAAATAGTTTTTGCAATTTATTTAAGTGCCTGATAGTTACGGAATAGCTATAGATTTAAGTAATAAAAGTTTAATCTTTAATCTTTGTTTGTTTAATATTTTAGAAATTCAGTGTCTATAGGCACTATTAAAGAGTGGTAGGCAGACTGATGATGGTAATTTGTCCAGTCTGCCGTCCTGGGGTAGTAGATTGTAGATTTCCCGCAGGCTCGTTCTCCGTAATTGAGCAGCCATGGCCGCTTGTCCTGGGGTAGTACCACCACTTTCGAATGTAACACCCGTAAAGTGACTTTGTCGCGTTTCGGGAATAGTTTGAAAGTAGCCAGGTATAACGAGAGGAGTGTGCACTGTCAATCTGGATGGTACATGCTCGTCTCCTCAAGCCGGCATAGTGGAGGCGACTGCTGTCCGGACAGGTCTCTCTGTAGTAGCAGTTGTTTCTATTCATGGACCGCACTCTAGCTTTACATCAGCCGGAGTGTTGTCACATGCCGAGCTACAATAAAAAAAAATTAATCTTTGATTACCTATGTTATGATGAGACTTTTATTTATTTTTTAATTGTAGCTCAGCAAATGACACCATTAAGCTGAGTAAAGCTAAAGTGCGGGTCATGAACGGAAACAACTGCGACTACAGATAATCTCTACTGGCAGCAGTCGCCCCCGCTATGCCGGCTTGAGGAAACAAGTATGCCTCATTTAGATTGACAGTCCACATTCCTTTCGACTATATACCAAGGGTCTTCATCATAAATTGTGTGTAAGGAGCAGTTGACTTTAAAAGACAGGAGGATGCCCATTTTTGGGCCCACTTGATACCTAATAGTTTGGTAACAAAACAATAATTTATAATCTAAAATAATATCTTATTTTTATATTAATTCATTTTATTTATATCAACACATCATTTACCAATCAACAGACAATGTTTACTTACATAAAAAAACAGATATTATAAATTATTAAAGCATTTAAAATAATAATAACGTCAAATATTGCATCAGAAAACATCTAATTACTCAATAACCCGGGTGAAAAAATTAAAACTGATCAGTAATAATAAGGATGTGGATTTATTTTTCTACAAAATTAATTAAAAATCATCGACAAATTCGAGAAACAAGTGGGCCCACGTTTCTCAGGCGAATGGGCATTCTCCTTTTCACCGTCCACGTTAACAATGCACACTCCTCGTGTTATACCCAGCTCCAGCCAAGGTGATCCCAACACGTGACTATGTGACCATTCGACGGGTGTCTACCATTCTTAATAATAATAAACGCTTCGCTATTGCACCTGATGCAATATAACTTTATTAAATTCACGGTTATTAACATCTGTGATAGATTTTTTAAACTATTTTTACATCGCGTAATGTCAACCTATCAAAATATTTAGCCCATGACCCCAGGCACGCAAGCGTAGGCAGAGCCTATGAATCGCTGCCGATTTCTCAACAGAGTAAACTGCGTTGCCAGACGTCTTGATTTTGGCGGGACGTCCCGATTTTTAAATCAAAATTAAATGTCCCACGCGGGACAAGCTTAGTCCCGCTTCTCGGACTTGTGTGTGTATTGTGACGTCCGATGAGTATAAAGCTTACTGTAAACTGTCTAAAAAGAGTTACAATATGTGCTCACTCTTCAGAATATTATTTGAAACACCACATTTTTCTGACGGACACATTCCCCATACATTTTGATATCGATATCGTTTACGATCTGTCAAATTTGTATGGTTATTTGACTTGGCAAAAAAAAAAAATCTGGTAACGCTGAGAGTAAACCAGAAAAGTCTGTAATTAAAGCTAATTTTATATTAAAATAGTTTACAATTAAAGAGTAGTAGGCAGACTGGTGATGGTTATTAGCCTGGTCTGCAGTTCTAGGGTAGTACTACGACTTTTAAGTGTAACACTCGTGAATCGACCTTGTTGCGTTTCGGCATCAGTTTGGGAGTAGCCAGGTATAACGGAGTGAGCAATTTAGATGGTGCACATTCCTCTCCTCGGGCCGGCATAGCGAAGGCGACTGCTGCTTGTAGAAATTTATTTTAGTAGTAGTTGAACACATTTCAGCTTTCACACCAGACGGAACTACAATACAAAAAATATGTCAAGCTCCTATAAAAGAAGGTTCTGTCTGTATAAAATACTGTTTGGTTAGCGGATGCATGTGTTTCTTAATATTTTCGCAGTTACGGTGGTACAAGGAGGAAGACATTTCTTTCCTGTTCACGCGATATTGTTTAGTTTCACTGGCATCGTCGTCGGTCGTTCCGGTGACTTACACAACTATGTCACGTGATATATGAAGTTAATGTCCGTTGCATAAAAGTACTTAATATTTTTTATTATTATATTAATTTTATTTATTTTTCATGCAGTTTTTTACATAAATAAGCGCGTGATAAAAATATAATGTAAATATTTTCTTTTTATAGAAGGGAATTGTAACATAAATAAAAACAGGTACAATTACTAAACAACTGTTTTCAGTTAATAAAATAAATAAACACTTTCAATAACTTAGGTACAATCAGCAATGGGTTATCTGTATCACCTTAGGATTATTCGTGCTGTGAGATTCACGGCCGCTTGAACATTTTTTTTTGAAGTAACTCGACATGTGAAGACACTCCATGAGCGGAAACAACTGCGACCACAGAAAAATATCAGCAGGTTCCAATCGATTCCACTATGCCGGCTTAAGGAGACGAATGTGCATCAACTATTGACCATTCAATAGAAATCGTATTTTTACATCCAGTTTCATATTTGTAAATTGCATAAGCGTGCATCCGGTGAGCTTCACCTTTTTTTAATTGTAGCTCGGCATGTGACAACACTCCGCCTGATGTAAAGCTAGAGTGCGGTTCATGAATGGAAACAACTGCTACTACAGAGAAACCTGTGCGGGTAGCAGTCACCTCCACTATGCCGGCTTGAGGAGACGAGCATGTACCATCCAGATTGATGCTCTCTTGACTTAGACGATTATTTCTTAATATAAAGTGCTTCAGCGCTAGTTTTGCTGTTAGTACATATAACTGCATTAGTTTCGTCAATAAAAAATATATTAAATCGCATTTGAAATAATAACAATTGTCAAGTTATGCGCGGAAATTCCAATGAACAAAGATTAACTATTTACTGTGATGACGCGATCGTCCATAGTTTATATTCTGTGATGGGTATACGGAACTAATGTCACGCGAGAGGATAAATGATTCAAATTATAGGCACATTGTAATATAATAATTTTAATAGAAATACATTATGTACTTAGGCTTGGTATCCACCAAAGCAAAGAAGGGCGAAGAGGACAAGAGCAGAGCTGCTAGCAGTGTACTCAGTGGCGGACTAGGGCTAAAGCGGGCCCTAGGCAACATTGTAATTCTGGGTCTATTTTTCAGTCATGATACATATTTTCGGACCCCAAAAATTACGGGACCTAGGCACGTGCCTAGGTTGACTAGGCCTTAATCCGCCCATGAGTGTACTGGCTATACCCTATATACCATATATACCTATACCATAGTACCAGTGTTTATGATATATTTTGATCAACCGTTTTACTGAACGTTTATAGAGAAAATGTAAATATTTACTTACTTAACATAATGGTTGCAAATTGTTTTTTTATTATACTATTTGTCAAGTAAACAATGCAAATGTATTTATCTTAACTGGGTACTCTCCACTCTAAATAATGCATGTTTTTTATCTACGATTCCACAATGTAACATAAATTAATAAGTAATATTTCTTTCAACGCAAATAATAATTCATATTCTTAATATCGTGTGTTCTTTCTGTTATTAATGGTGCTCTATGATTCTAATTTACTTACGTAAATTAAAATCCAATTAGAAACAACGTCTCTTAAAGCTTATTAGACGGTTTTAAGAAATTGAAATAAGACAAATTATTATTTCCGATAATTAGTAAACTTTAGGTAGCTATGTTTTTTTTCTATCAATAAAAAAATCAAACGTACATCGGTGAAACTACCCCAAATATTATCAAAATCCATCAAGGTTTAAAAAGAAGGTCGAAGGGTCATTTGTATGAAAATCTGAAAGTAGACTTTGTAGTGCCATCTATCATGAAATAGCAAAACTACTTTTATGCCGTTGTCAATCAGTGTTCAGTGTCACTAAGTATTGCTGTAGATTAGTACTAGATGGCGTGTATTATTAACGTTCACTATAATTCCAGAACAAATTATAATTATGTTAGCAATTTAACTTTGTATTATATAGTTTTGAACTTATTAATAAAAAAATATTTTGTGTATAAAATATATTTAATGAACAACGAAAGTATAATTTTCAAGGGTATCTTATTTATCAGCTCCTACTCATCTCCCGTATGGTCTAGTGGCTAGGATACCTGGCTTTCACCCAGGAGGCTCGGGTTCGATTCCCGGTACGGGAAAATCCTTTTTTTGTCGATTGTTTCAATAAAATATTCTAAATAATTTGTAATAAATGTAATTGTTTTCAAATATTGTATGCGATTTATTTCTAACATAATTTTGCTGCACTAGTCTTTTTTTTAGAAGCGAAGAGACACGAGCGTCTTGTTCATCGGAGAGAAAATCACGAGCGTGCTTGCTATGCCTCGGCGATTGACGAAAGACGCAAACTTTTTTTTTTCAATTTTATTTAGGGATTTTTAACACCCGTCAGGTTACGCCAGTTCCAACATACCATAAACATTTGTAAACAAAAAAAAACTTTTAACTATTACTTAAATCTACTTATTTTAAATAATTTTTATAATAAATTTATATACATATACATTTAGCTGGATGCCAACAAAATTTAGATAATTTGTAAACGAAGGTTGCAGGATTAAGATAAATTCGTGTTCTTTTTCGTTATAGCATTTCTCGTATAACAATTTGCCAGTTCCCAAGTAAATATTTCCATCAATAGCATTGTGCATTACGGATCATGCATACGGAGCAATCACAGTTAAGTCAAGTTTAGGAAAACAATTCAAGACTGATAACTTAATGTCTCTCGATAGCCGCCAAAACTATTTATTTAATTTGTAATTTGTTACTTGGTATGTTTATTTATTGTAAGATTTAAAATATTGACTGTAAAAATATTTTTCTTGATTAGTCTCTCCTCCACAGTAAGCTGTTTTTTTTTTGTATTTGAAAATTACTTTTTTTTCCCCCAAAATGTAATACATTATTTTGATAGTAGCAAAATGAACGACAAAGTCGTGAATCAATCTGCGACATCATGAACCATATGTCTATGAACGTGGACTTAGTATATGATTACTACCAGATTTAAATTACAATAACATTAAAACCTAGTTACAGCGTAAACGTTAAACAATTCAGGCGTATAGTGAGGGTGGAATGTGCTATAGATACAAGTATATAAAGAATCTTAGGAACTAGAGTTAATCAGTCATAGTTTATGGATTTATTTAATGTAAATATTTATTGTAATCGTACGTTAATGTACAACAAAACTTTGTTATGTTTAGCAATAACTTTGTAAGTATACACAAATGCATTATATACATTTGTAGTTTTATAGGTCCGAATCAAACATTATGGCGGCTCCGAAGTTAAGCACAAGTGGGAAGGACACACTTCCAAGCTGCCCGCCCGCAGGTTATTTTTTATATGTTCATATTTAAATTAACTTTTATTTTATTTTTGTTTTTTCTCCTAGACGCCATAAAGCTTGACACGACCTATACATTTATTTAGTTACTTATTCAATTGTTAGGGTTATTATTATTAAAGTATGATGAAAATTAATCAGAAAAATATTGCAGCGTACACACAGACTCTTAAATAAAGAAATAAAATAATTTTATCAGCATTTACGTCTAATAATTATGAAAACCATGAACTAATGTGGGTAACTAATTAAGAATACATAAAACACGTTTGATAATATTTGCGTAAAACTTGAACGGAGTAAAGAGTTCAATAATACCTAATGTACCTGTTTACATTTTAGATTGTAGGCTGACTGATGAAGGTCATTAGCCTGGTGGTGTAGTACCACCATTTTCAAGTGTATCGCCTGTGAAGTGATCTATGTAGTCGAGTTTCAGGATCAACTTGGAAGTATCCGCGTCACGAATGGTGCACTTTCAACTCCCCAAGTCGGCATAGCGGAAGTGGAAGTGAGCGCACGCCTGACGCTCACGAATCGTAGTAGTCTGTGGATCGCTTTCATCGTTATTAAAAATTAGATTTTAATGTTAATTTTCAAAAAATTAAAGACTACGCCGAGATCTTTGACAAATATTATACATTATAATTTAAATTTATTAATAAGAACTGAATATTGTATAATGATTAAGTCACCATAAATTACTGCGAATATCTAGATTTTCTAGTTGTTCTAGATTCGCATATGGTCGTCATGGCCTCATCTCTCACTGAGACTCGATGATATTTATTTTGCGCTCGCAATTTTAGAATCAGTCACGTTTAGCCACTGTTCGGCTGTGCACGGTCGTCGTCAAACGTGTCGACGCCACTTTCCCGCCGCGATTTGAATTTCGAATGCTTTGCAATTTACCATATATTTATATCGTTGAATTTAATATGCCTAAAATGAAATAATTTATTCTATTTTTTGGGTGACTAATTTTTTTAATTTGCTAAACATTTGAGAAAGCGGTCGTTTTTAAAAATAAATTAACATTTTCTTTAACTGTGATATAAATTGTCAGCTGTGAACGTTTACAGCCAGCGACAAAAGTGATTACTGTACTGTAATTTGTAATTTTTTGATTTGTTTCGTGAAATTAAATTTCGCGAAACGTCTATAACTGATTCTATATGACAGGTCCATATATGAAGGTGAGTAATTTTTTTTTCTATTCTTCGTTTTAGTTTATCTTAAGTTATTTGAAAATAGGAAAGAAAAAGAGCATTCGTGTGCAAAGTAGAGGATGTGAGCTCGACGTGTGCGGCGATTTTTTTTTATAATATCCCTAGCAATTGAATATGATAAAAAATTGAATTATAAATAATTAGGTCAAGTACTCGCGCTCTGAAATTAAGTTCGAAAAACCAAAAGCAGAATCTTATAGGGCACTTCTTATACAATACCTACTACTACTTAACTCACGCCTTTTTCCCTCTGGGGTAGGCAGAAACTATGGAGCGCCAGCGACTCCTCTCTCTACACACCACTTTCGCTTCGACCACATCCGTTACTCCCGGTGATATTAGTGTTTCTTTCTACGTCATATTATAGTGAGGTTACCGGCGCGCTGTCGTATTCATCCGCAACCCAACGACGCGGCTGTTAGGTTACCTCATCGGATTGAAATATTCCAGCCAATAAACGAGCGGCATTCCAACCCCAGGACTGCCGCGCTTGGTTCGGGGCTAAGGTGAAAACGGTCCGCTACACTCCGCTACTGTTTCTGCCACGCGGTGAAGGGTGGTCGCTCACTCTAAAAGCAGAGTTTGACCAGAGAAGAGACCCCACCTTGCTGGTTTTGTTTCACACGGGGATCCTCTATCCACCACCTGAGGACGCGCCGGATGGGAGTCTAGCAACTCCAACAGTGCCGCCCATTGACACTGTCGCTCATGGTCAAAGTCAATTAGTGTTGAGTATTAGTTTTGATTTAGGGGTCGCACTGAAGTTCTCTATTTTTGTCTACCCGGATTAGCGAGCCTTACTGAAGTCAGAATAAAAAATACGCATTTAATTAATTTATTAATCGCACAAAATAATAATATGCATTCAAGTAAAGTATCCAATGAATAATTATTATTAATAATTTAGAATTTTACAAATGGTTATTAGCCTAGTCTGTCCTCCTGGGGTAGTACCACTTTCGAATGTAACACCCGTAGCCAGGTATAGCGAGAGGAGTGTGCACTGTCAATCTCGTTTCCTCATGCATGGGCATACTCGTTTCCTCATGCCGGCATGGAGGAGGCGACTGCTGCCTGTGGAGTTTTCTATGTAGTAGCAGTTGTTTCCGTTCATAGACCGCACCCTAGCTTTATATCATATAAAAAAACATTGTTTAGAAGTAGGTTATACTCGTATGTTAAAATTGGGTACACAACGCGATTATCACTGTGCAAAGTTGCAATTAGTTCATTATTTATCATTATTTTGATAGTGACTATATATTTAATACTGATAAAAGTTACTAAAATAATTAACCACTTACTTGTCATATTTAAACGTTTGAAAATGTGAAAATTATGGATTTAATTTTTAATAAATAATTAAAAAAAAAACGTGATTTGAAATATGTTTAAAAATATTTAATTATGAATTAACTACAATCTAGAACGGAAAATAATATCTATCTTTAAAATGTCTAGTGTGTTTATGTTTTGTTTATCTAAAATTTCGCTTAAAAATATAGTTATGGGGTTCTCACAGAATCCATTAAGTAGGCTCACATCTGAATCCCCTCCTCGAAATCCACCAAGAGATATCCAAATAATTATTCCTACTTTTTGTGCAGCAATCCACTGCACGATAGACAACATTGTTCTGTACATTGTGACCGATCTCAATGCTTTTAAGAATAAAATTAAAAAATACAGTGAAAATAAATTTTTAGAGGAAGTAGTAAAAATTCCGTATGCAGTAGAATGACCTCCTGATGTCAATGAAAATAATTGCCGAAGTTAAAGGTCTTAGAAACCAAATAAAACAGGAAAATTAAGCAAAGTAAATAAAAAGTTTTATAAAAAAGGTAAAGCAGGTAAAATAAATATTGAATAAAAAAGAAATAGACGCCATTAACGGTAGAGATTAATCAGAATTTCGCAAATAATATAGACCAAATGCACACAAATGTTTGTATTTATTTAGTATCTAAGAAGAAATAAAAGAAATATAATAAATCCGCATAACATATCAATATTTCTTTAATTATTTCTTTGTTCATTGATGCATGTATTCTGCTGTTTTGAATTCAGACTTCTTCGAATTAAAAATGAAATATAAATCACTTGCAAGTATTTCTTAAAAGCTCGTTAGTTTTTTCATCTCGTCTGAGTCATGGGCAACTAGACTTTGGCCGTTGATCATCTACGGTCTTCATTCGGATTTTTGGTTACGTTTTTTGTGATTTACAAAAAAACTCTGTCAGAGTAAATTAATTTTAGACTACTCGTAGATAAATTGTACAATTTCTTAAAATATTAATTTAGATAGAGATGAGAAGATTTGTGCATGATCACGTTATATTGTAGTTATGGAGAATATGCGCAAATAAAAGATCTCTTACTATGCAAAAGTTGGTATTAATTTAAAAAATCAATTAAAATTGCCATCTTGTGGTAGTACCACCACTTACCAGCCAACATAGTGGAGGCGACAGCTGTCTGTAGACACTTCTCTGTAGTAGCTCATGGAACGCATTCGAGCTTAACATTTAGCGGAGTCTAGTCATATGCCGAGTTACTATAAAAATATACAAAAAAGTAACGACATTTTCACAAATGCAATGTTATTACTGTAAAACAAACTAACAAAAGATTTGGGTCAATTTTGCGGAAGAAAATGGCGCATTGCTGTTATTAATCCAATATTAATCAAAACAATAAATAATGATAAAGAAATCGCTTTACAAGAGGATTCTAAAACATACGATACGATGTAGGATTATAAGAATCAATAGATCATTCACACTACAGCTGTGTTTATCTGATGACGTCAGACTATACATTCATTCAGTTATTTAATTACCATAATGTGACCTGTTTGTGATTGGCAAAAGGTTTTTGTGCAAGAGGTAGTAGGATTAGTGACGTAACACAAACTTTAGTCAAACATCTTATTGTCTAATTCCTAAGAAAATCTTAGTCATCTCTTATGATACCTATAAAAAAATATAATATAATACAAATGTAATGTCTAATGATTCATGTCCGTTTTAATTATTACAGATAAGTAATCTTGCGATTAACAAGCGGCTTAAATTAATACACGAGGATATGAAATGATCTTTGACGCAAAGCGACACAATCAATATCTTTTCCTATAGACAGATTAACATAATTATCTATATTGTTTAAAGTTCTTTAAAGCGACCGTTTTTAGGCGCCCGACTGCTAGGTAGTAAAAAAAACGTGATTCTCACCGTTACCATTACAATCACTGACACCAATAATTTTCCATCTCTCCTCTATCCGTCGTTCTGTCATTTCCTCTCAGCATCTTTTGTTTCGCTTCCGTTATGTCGGGAATATACTAAAATCACCACCACTTTTTTGTTACTGTAGTTGTCCGTCATGACACCATCCCTCTCGATGTTAAACTAGAGTACGATGTAGTAAATTGCATTACTAAATCAGAAACAAGAAGAATCAGAAACCAATTATTTTATCAAAACTCGCCTTCGTCGTCCAATTATATCAACTTCGACCTAAATAAAATAGAGGGCGTTCCAATCAGGAAAAGCGTGAAATTGAATGGCACTTCCAATTTGATTCTGAATTAAAAACCTTATGATTAAAGTATTAGATTACAATTTACATTGGAACTATACAAAACTAATTCTTAAAATATTTTTATCTCCCTAGCAACACACGTGGTATGTCACCGATATACTACTCAATGATCGCGTTGTGTCGCGCGACACACTATCGCTATACCGAGGTATTTTCGTCTTACTATTATACATTTTTGAATTTCATTTACATTATTGGATTCTATTTTGAGATTCTAATAATATAGTCATTCACAAGTTAAAAAAATATTAAATTATAAAATTGATTTTAGTGTTTTAAAGATGTATTCGGATAGACAATAAAAAACCATATCCAGAACAAAACTAGCTAAATACCACAAAGCTAGTATTGACAATGTTCATTAGTGTATTTTGGCAACAATTAGCAAGAACACGAAGCGAGATTTGTTCTATATGTCCAATGTACTGCTGAACCAGTTCACGCTGCGGCACTTTAGAAAATAATCGTTTGATCTGTCGAGTGCATAAGACTTGATGATCCAGGTAAGAGATTATTGTTTGGGTAGAAAAGTACCTAAGTAGGTGAACCGTTTGCTCATGTGTCAAATTTTCATTACTCTAAACGATATTAAATTTAATTTTTAAACACCATTAAAATGAACAGTAAGAGCAATAAATTAAATAAGTCACAGACGTCACATGACTTGACGACAATTTTTTGTTTGTGACCAAAAAAAGTTGAGCTAAATGGAAAATAACTTTAATTATAAACGTAACAGTTACAAATATATCTGAAAATGAGTAAATTATTAAGATAAGAAATCAATGTTTGAATGCTATTATTCATATCATATTTACAAACTGAACAAATACTCTTAAAATTTCAAAATAATGGAAATTTACAGTAAAATTAAAAATAGAAAAATCCTCTTAGATTATTTTTTATAACTTTAGATGATTTTTGTTTTTCAAATAAGCCACGTGCTTAGACCATATTTAGGCCGTTACGTATATTTCACTTTGACTTAGAACATAATTAAGTAAGCTGTACGAATATTATCTTATCTTTAGTAAAAATCAATACAATTTCATACTGACGTTATTGGAATTATCAGTATATTTATTAATGCAAACTTTCATTCACATTGTTGTGTTCACATTTGCAGAAGTTTGTTCAAGGTACCTATTTATTTTTTTATTTGTGTTCAAATTGGAATTGTTTCACAGTACGGTTCATTTCTACAGTCCACTTAAAATTTTCCTGGCCCATGGCCCATGGCCCATTTTCTTACCGGTAAAGAATGTAAGTAAATTAACAAATGTACCGTAAAATTTGGTCCATCAAGGAAACATTCCGGATTGGGAAAGTCCAATTGAGACGAGTTTTTTTTTATATTTTATTTTTTTATATTTATAAAATTTACTTGAAACGTAGGTCCTTCCGATATTTTGGCCGAGTCTAACAAAATGGACTAATATGATAATTTGAAATACAATTAAAGTTGAATGTACGTTGTAGGCCAACATTTGTAACTAAATGCAGCATACGACCAATTTTAAGAATTTCACGTGAATAGTCATAAATTCGGACAAACAGTTCGTTGACTTCCGTGTTCATGGTCTGAATTGTGACGTGATTTCTTTATTGAAACTGGATGAGAGTTGCCAAATTTTACACACAAAATAAATTTACACTCAACGACACGTGAAGTAGACCAAATGTAAACAACCTAATAACTAAATGAACGAGTGAGTCTCGATACCCTCGACAGAAGTGTAACTTCATAAAAAAATTTTTTGCCCTATCTTGTTTTCTCAAGTTATAGCATTTCATGGACCCCCACTGTGGTTATCATCAGGCCAGTCGATGTCATGAGCCGCGTCAATATAAAAAAGGGATAAAGATAACAACAGAGAATTGTCATGTCTTTGATTTTGAACATTGCATCAGTTCCCTGGTAAACTTGAATATAACACGACTTAAATGAGGGTAACCGTCAAATAACGATTTAGTGATAAATGGGAAGTATTGTCCGGCGGTTATTCAAGGTTCTTCTATTACACATACAATGTACGGCTTGTAGTCCGTGGTCGAAAAGACTAAAAATAAACTTTAAAATCTTCCTAATAACTTTAGTAATAGACATCAATGAAAACGTTTATTTTTGACAATGCGTGTAGAACGAAATTAACTAAAAGCATACTACAAATTTTATGATTGAGTATATAGTTTTTTTATGTGTTATACTTCAATAAAAATAACTTCATGTCTAATAATGATGTATCGCAGAGCAATATTAATACAAGGAATTGATTTAACTCTCAGGGTCATAGTAATAACAAATATATTTTAGTTTAACTTCATATTTATATTATGTGCTATCACACGAAAATGTTTGGAGGTTACCTTAATTGTTTCAAATAGCCAAAAAACCAACAGTCCGATTTGTCTGGAGATGTGAGGTCTTTCAGCCATCCGATCTGACTTTGTCCGATTTAGATATAAAAATATCGAACTCCTCCCCGCACCGTTATAGTTTCAAAGAACTATTATCCCGATTTTGGAGCAAGGAAAAACTGTATTTGAAGATTTTGCTGACGTAGTTTTAGGTACTATTATTTTTCTTTTTATTGCACAACGTATTTACGTGTACAACATAGTGGTAGATAGCTATAGTAACGAAAAAATATATTGTCAACGTCCCTTTTTTTTGTAGCTCAGCATATGATAACACTACGTTTGATGTGAAGCTGGAGTCCGGTGCAGTCGCCTCCGCTATGTTGGCCTTAAGGAGACGGATGTGCACTATTATATCTCTCACCTACATTATAGCTAAGGAGTGTTGTAGTGTTTTCCAATAATTGCGGATTCACTCACACTTTTTTCATAAATTATTAAAGGAATGTCTCAGTAGATGGTTAAAAGACAAAAGGCAGAACACATCATTGCATTAAAGACCTTGGGTATAAACCAGAAATCATAAATCTTTCTCAAAGGCACGTAAATGCTATTATTGACATTGTAATTTATAGAAAGCGTGTAAATTTTACGGAAATAAAAGATTTATGAACAAACACAACTATAAAGATTCTACGTGTTCTTGGAAAAACCCCATTTTCCTTCCGTGTCAGTTTATAAAATAAAATTTCAAATAACACGTTCATTAATTTAGAGCTTTTTGTGAAAAATGAGATGGTCCAAATATTTTCTATATCTGACTACACTCCGTTTAATTTTAAGACCTAGAACCTACTAGAAGCTACTTCTAAACTGATTCTAAAACGCAACTAGGCCACTTCACGGTTATAAAACTTGCAAGTGGATCCTCAAGACGAATGGCTCTTCGGTTTGAGTATTTCAGCATATTCTGTATTAGTATATTTATCCTTCTAAAATATTTAAATTAAGGTCATTATAAAAGAAAATATTGAAACTTTGTCAATGCAGAAATTGCAGAAAATTTTTCTACCAGACTGCAAAAAAAAAAAAAAACTAAAACTAAAACTAACTAAAGAAATAGCAATTTTGCGGTTTACTTTTATGAAGATGAGTAATAAGAAAACTAGAATTGCAAATAATATACTCTCTATAAAGTTAACGGGAAGGAAATCATATTATCAGACTCGTATTTTTCCACATATTATTATTATGGTCACAAATGTTATCGTTTAACCAATATCGTTATAATAACAAAAAATGTTATAAATCTAATTAAAATAATTATTTTACAATATAATGGCCTTTGCAATATAAATGAAATTTTGAGGCCTCTGCTGTCTGTAGAGATTTCTTTGTAGTAGCAGTTGTTTCTCTTCATGGACAGCACTCTAGCTTTACATCAGGCGGAGTGTTGTCATATGCCGAGCTACAATAAAAAAAATCATGCATCTGTGCGGTATATGTAGATTTTTTGAGGCTTTTTGTAAGGAAAATTGGCTAGGGTTGTCGTCGTAGTACGCAAAAGTGATTTTTAAATCTAAATATTTCTGTTTGTGTGCTTCTTGTCATACAAACGAGATGAGTGTACAATGTACATGGTACATTTGTTCAAGTACATTTGTCTCCTCAAGCTATACCGGAGGCGACTACAGCCTCCAGAGATTTCTGTGTGGCGGGAGTTATTTCCGTTTCTGGACCGAACTCTAGTTTAATATAATACAACACTAAGTGTTGTAAATGTTTTGTAATATAATAAGTTTGTAAATATATATATATTTTTAATTCTCATCATTTTTTTCCCGTAACATAAATAATTAAAATTTTGTAGAATATAGGTTTGTTGTCTTGCCTCTGTATTAGTAAATGCTAATGATCGCAATTGACCTCACAATAGACATAGTTATCTACAAACTGAATAACATTATCTTGACAGTACCAAATAATATTTGTACTGTTAAGTTCATTTGTGTATTAAAATAACTGGGTTTTTACGTTTTATTTTAATTATGTATTTAGTACCTACCTACATTATATTTTATTATAGTAAAATTATTGTTATTTAATATCTGCAGATTTTTTTTGGTGGACGGATAACTTTCTACCAGCATCAGGTAGAGTATGCGAAGAATTTAACCTGTGTAGGCAGTCTCGATGCGTTAGCGATCGATATCGAATTCAGTACGTTAAATCATATCGATTACGTTTTAGCGATTTTCAGTAGTTTCGACAGTGGAAGCGAGCCGATAACGGTCGTTATTTTACCAATATATTCTTAGCGATTCTATCAGTACATTGCAAAAAAAAACTTCTCTCCATGCCTCAAGCCTTAAAGAGTGAGGCAGCTTGAATAATAGTAATTATTAGCCCACCCTACCGTTCCGAGGTGGTTTCGGTCCCACCCGTAAAGTTACCTAGTCGCGTTTCGTGGTGTATGCCGAGTATGCCTTGTCAACGGATGGTCGACATTCCGCGGAGTGTTTCTACATTTTAAGCTACTTAAAAAAACTTTTAAAAATTAGAAAATCACAATTTTATTGGTAATGAATATTATCATACTTAGTAAGGACGTCATGACATTTATTTTGATAGATTATCCGTGTGGATGACTGGAAAATGAACCATTGATTTAGAACGGACATTGTTTTGTGACAATGAGTCGTTTAACTACGTAAAAGAGAATGAAGCGTAGAGTAGATAATTTACAACATGAGATTTATATCAGTTTTTGAAGAATTCTTTAACAATCTAGAATACACCGGAATTAAAAACAAACATTGGTTTCTCAATGAAATGACATACGTATTTACATCTTTCTACAACTGTTTTAAACTTTTATTCTGAATTAATTGCTCAATATTTCACAATTTCAAAACATATTTCTTTTAAAAAAGCAATTTCAATCTTGAGTATTATCGAAGGGAGTGACAATAAAATGTGCATTGTCAATCTAAGATCACTATAGTCTAATCACTATAGCGGTCTCCTCAAGCCTACATAGGCGACTGCTGCCCGCACAGGTTTCTCTGTAGTAGCAGTTGTTTCCATTCATGGACCGCACTCTAGCTTTACATCAGGCGGAGTGTTGTCACATGCCGAGCTACAATGAAAAAAAAAAACTTTATAGTTTGCGGTGAAGTTTCTCAAACAAAAGTCTCTTTTTAGCGTTAACACAAACTATTATATTTACTGATACATATAGAAATCGATAGGAGCGCAGCGCGAAGTCGTGAAACTGTCTTTTAGCAGCTATACGGCGCGCGCGGGCGTACACGAGTTTCCAATACGTTCCAACGACTGCCGGTCGAGTTGTTGAATGGGAAGGTTCACCACTCCATCTCGCCAAACTGATGTTCGTCTCTAACGGATATCGGCTTAAACAAAAATAAAATACACGATCTATGTTCGGTAGCGTGCTGGTCAGCGGATCGGGCGTCGGTCACCACATCCACTCGGTAAAATGCATGAATTATGGCGTGCTATAACTTATATGGTGATTCCTACTGTACATAACTGTACATAACTGTACCTATACACGAAATAATAGTGAAAAAACTAAAAGAAATGAAAACAAACCGTTGTTAATCAACGATTTATGAAAAACACAGTCTCCATGACACCTTTGTTCTTTGTGGGTTTAACATGAGTCAGTTTGCTCACCACGCGTCAGTTTGCTCACCACGCGTCTGGAGCATTGACCTAATTTTGTTCGGGACACTTGGCAGAGGTCCGCCTCTAAATACACCAGCCGTGTCCGGTTGTTGTGGCAAATTTTAATGACTGCTAGAGGTGTAGGATTTCTTTTAACTAATATATCTACGTATACTTATAAGTTAATCGGTAATTTAGTAAAACAGTTGTTTCCGCTCAATGGACAGCACTAGCTTAATATCAGGGGTGTGTGGTCACGTGTCGAGCTACTATAAAAAACATCTCGTCTTACAAATTGCGAAGATTGTTTTAATATGATGTTATGAGTAGTAGGCAGACTTATGATGGCTATTAGAAAGACATGCTGGCATTCCGGGGTAGTAACACTCGTGAAATGACCCGGTCACATTTCAGAATGAACGTTTGAAGTAGCCTGGTATATCGAATTGAGTCGGCCTGTCAATTTGAGCTCTTAAAGCGGAGACCGCGAGCGTACGTCAGCAGACATTACTTTACGGATCACAGGTTGTGTTTTAATTTTAAAATATTTGTACCGATAAAAAATAACGGACTCAAATGCAGATATTTACGGTCTATTGATTTAAATTAGTTTAGAAATTATAACATAGCTAATAGAATAAAAGATTTTATGCCTCTTATTTTGATTAATTTAATCCGAACCTTTTTAAAAGCTTTGAGTGTCTATCTCTGTGACCACGATGGCTACGGCTGCAAAGCTTCAAACGTCACGTCCGTTGCCTTGATAATAGTACCAGTAAGCCAAGCTCTTCAAATCTTTCCTTCAGTTTTAGTTCGCGCAAGACCTAAGAAAACACTATGTAGATTATTGAACTAACTTTATTATCTCTGCGGCCTATTAACCCAGTGAAATGATTTAATATTGAATACCATCTGTTCCCCAATATGAACTCATAAAATTATGTATTACAAACATTGTATTACGGTTTTGTATTAACAATGTTGTCGGTCTCTGTGGAGATTCGGGTTCACTTTCCGGTAGAAGAAATATTTATTTATTTACTAATAATCATTATGTTATAAATATAATATTATTTAGGTTTCGGGCCTGGGTGTTATAATATGTTTTGTCCTTGTCCTGATAATCATAATTCAGGGCACCCTAGTTTGGAGCCAGGACATATAAATTTATTTTTAAAAAATTGTTCCATTGTTATTTCGTTGCTGGAAATCACATACACTACAATGGCTTTAATAAAATTAACTATTGTAATCATCTTGTGCCATTGATAGATGAATGGTTAAGATTGAACTTGGGTTAGTTTCCATCGAGTCCTGATGATGAATGTGTTACTAATTTTTATATTTAACGTGAAAACTAGTTTCTGTTTGAAATTTACTGAAAATAAAAAGAACATATTTCACGGCTCTATATGATGCAATCGTGCAACGGTGAATGATATCATTATTCCAATTAAAGTCCTACGATTATTTTTTATGTAAACCTTGTAACTGCTTATCTTTACTATTGACTTGTTCTTTAGGTTTAATTTATTTTATTAATATTAAATGAGATAATTGACAATATTTTACGGTCTGTAATTATAATTTAATCTAAATTTCACCAAACAGTAGCTAAACTTTATAATTGTATGATTGTTTGGTTAGATTACCTAATTACCTAAAATATTTAAAAATAAAATAATAATAAAACAAAATGATACATATCCGATCTAGTCTATAAAGTAGACTATTTTATGACATGACTATTTCAGTAGATTGTTTCATGAAATCAGACTTAAGTTTAAATATCTAGATACAGTTACAGTAAAAGAACAGTTAGCTATTAGAACTTTTCGGAATCTAACACCTATTAATTAATGTTCTAGATTGAATCACTATAGCGAGATTTAAAAGACAATGCTTTTTTGCATAAAAACAAATTACTTAGTACTAGATGGGTTGGACATCGGATGATACTAACAATTGGTAAAAAGTAAAAGTTAGTGCTTATATTGTTTGTAATGAAAGTAATATACGACTTTCGCTTTCAAATAGTAGAAATTTTCCTAACTTATTATAGTTTGTAATATTTATTTTATGATTCTATCGGAAATTTTAACATCATATTTAAATATCTCGCAATTTTGGCCGCTACAAATGGCGGAGTGTAGTCATATAAAAGTAGTTCCAATGATTTAATTGTGAAATTAATGTTATGTTTTCTTTTGTTTCAGTGTCAACATTTTTACCCCAAACATTATGATTTACAAATGGATATTATGATAAGAGTGAAGTGCTGTCAAGTAACTAAAAATCCTAAGTGACATAGTGGTGAAAGGTGTTCTGTATTGCTACGTTCCGTTCAATCCTTTCCTTTACTTTTATAGAAGTACCTTTGTTTTATATTTCCAAAATGTCTGATAAAACCTCTTCATCGGCTGGTCCGAGGAGTATTGAGACAATCTCTGAAGAAGATCTGGCTTCACCATGGGACAATCTATTAGGAGATGTAAAGGCTGATGTTCCTGCTATTATTAATACAACATCGTCTATCACTACAATGGAAATCTCTTCAAATCCAGTCGACGATTTAGAGGCGAATAAATTATCCAGATCGAAAAGTTTGAGAGACCATAGAAGAAATAGTAATAGTCTCTTGTCTTCTATTCCTCGTCAACTTCGTTTGTCATTACGTGGTGTAAAATCTGAACCTTCTGGCAAAGTTGTGCCGTCAACAAGGCAAGATAGCTCCCTCAATTTATTTCTTAGGTGAGTTGTACACACTGAGCCTTCTCTAAAATAAATTTAATTTAAAGAATTACTTTTTCTTTTTTATTGTTGGAATTTCGAAATGTGTCAGTACAGGGAAATCTTAAACGGAAATATAAAGAACATCTTGATTTTGGAGGAGGAAAAGTTCATTTACAGATTTCTGCCGATATGTGATGGGATCTTGCAAAATAAACCAGATCATGTTTTATTTTTTAAATATAATATCTCGCATGTGACCACATTCTACCTTATGTTAAATTAAGATGGGATTCACGCGTGGAATTAATTACCACCACATGTGTCTGTAGGAAGCAGTCACTTCCACAGCTTGAGGAGACCTTCGTGGATCAACCAGGTTAATAATTTATATACTCCTCTCGCTATATCTGACGACTTCCAAGCTGATCCCGACACGCGACTACGTCACTTCATGGGTTTAACGTTTGAAAGTGGTGGTGGCTGCCCCAGGACAGCAGACTGGGCTAATAATAATCACTTGCTTGCCTACCATTTCTTAATTGGGTTTCCCTCTACTTAAATGACACATTTTGAAAAATAATGAATATTGACAATTTTTTTAAATATTTAAGTCTGCAGTACCAACAATTTCTCTTTGAAATTAAGTCCACTTTCATACTCCACGTACAGTAATTTCATAGAATGACCATTGTATTGAAAGTTTTTTGCATATTGTAGGTGGGTAGGTAATTTGCTTTCAAATAACTTCAACAATGTAGATAATTGCAATACTTTGTTGGCGGAACAAATTTTAAAACTGTAATTAGATTTTTTTTACTCCAGTTATTGTTGTTATAATATTCTTCTTCCTTAATTTTCTAGAATAATGTTTATTTAAAAAAAAATTCAAACATTTTATTTAAATGGGGTTAGGCAGATTCTTATGGAAATATATTGATTTATGTTCTGAAATACCTTTACATTTATATATTATATACTAGCACAGACAGCAGTTGCTTACGCTATGCCCAATATGTTCGTGCAGCGTTCGCCTGAACACTATACTCCTCGTTATACCTACCTTAGAGCTAATCCCGAACCGCGACTATACCTTCTCCACTGGCTTACAATTGAATGTGATTGTACGACCAACTGAACGGTGGCAAAAAACTTAGGGCTAATAATCAGCAGTAGTCAGCCTATCATATTTAATATATGATTTTAAAGAATGTTTTAAATACCTACAAAGGTAAAAGACTATATAAAATGCATGTATTTTATATGTATTTTCCTTATAATTAATTATTTTTATTTTACTACGATATGGAGGTAAAATTATAGGTTCAGTTGCAATAGTTATTCGAGTGCATTTTATGATTTAATTATAAAAACAAGTTATTTATTAGGTCAAGTGCATGCTCCATAGTTATATTCATTTGAAATAAACGTAGTTTGCGTTGATGAGCTTAGATTTATTCATAGAGATAATTATAACCACGACAAACCCCATGCTTCGTGTTGTTTATAAAATTTTATTCCGTTTTATAATGTTTTTTTAGTTCTGTTCACCTATTCAGGGAAGGCAAAGTAATCAAAGTCTCTACAGCCACATCTTCTGTATTAATTGATGTTGTTTTTTTTATTGACAGTGATATGATATGGTTATTGAAACGTTATATTTATCGTTGTTTATAATGAGGTTAAGTTAATTTTTTGAAAATAAATTATTATTATATCAGAAAAGTAATCCCGCTTATTGTTTTGCATATTTGGGATTACGCGAATTTTCATATTATGAAAAAGTAGAAAAAACAATGAGAAACGTATTAGCAATCGTCATTTATTCCGTCTTATCAGAAATAACTATGTTACAAAACAGCATGTTATTAATATTATATGCATTGCCTTTTATAGTTCAATACTTGTATATAACATAGATAAATATAGAATCGTGGTAAAAACATATGTTTAAAACTTAAATAAAATGCTTACAATGACTCAATAGCATTCAGTTTTCTGTGCGCAATCAAAATCACGTTCGTCTCACATTCAGGATGTCTGCTTCCTTCGGAGGAAAGTAACGAATTCTGCTTATTATTGCAATTTGCAAAATTAATGAGACATTGTATGAGCATGTTGAAGCAGAATTGCCAGTTTCAAATTTGTATTTGTTTATTATTTAAAGTAATTTTATACTGTCGAGTTTGTTTAATGTGACGTTTTGAAAAATGTCGTGGATCAAATTAATCAAAATAAACACGATAATATGCTATAAAATATTTTATTCAGGTATATATTTAATACATGTTCACGTAAAACATAAGAAAACACTGAATATTTGCAATTCTATTCTTGTCTTTAAATATCCTGTAAACAATGTATAGTGCGCGTATCTATCATTCAAGTTGTCCTCATTAAATAACCGTTTTTCGAGATATATTGAACTTTGAAAGATGACTTCATAAAATTGTCTACGTATAGAGTAACTCGGGTCAAGTGTGCGCACTCAAGACTTAGATAATTATTTATAAGTTATAATAAAAAGTATTCTTCGATTTTTTTCGCGAGCTCAAAATAAAGACAAAAAATTTGAGTAAGTTCATTTGTTCCGTTGTTCAGGTGTCCATGCACATTATGTAAGATAACTAGCGCTATTCTTATAAGAAGAAAACTTTAACTTTAAAACTAATCCTTCATTATAAGCTTGTAAGAACTACATTTTTACATAGTAGACATGATTGATTAACATTGACATTGTAAAGTCACTAAAACATTTTTATCAACAAAATTATTAAAAAACATAAACTCTTAAAAATGTAACTGACATTCTGGAAAAATATCAAGTGTTCATGTTATTATAAATATTTCCATATTTTATCTTGTTTAGAAAAAATGTTGAAATGAATCAAATATTAGTAGCAAGCCCATAAAAATTAAATGCGTCACAAGTTCAGTTGATAACAATCGTTCAAGTGTTTATTTATTCGATAAGGCGACTGGAGCCAAAAAAAAAAGAATAAAAATTTAAGAAACGCCCTATCGATCCTAGTTACATAATAGTGAAACTTTTTTTTTTAATTTCAAACATATTGGGAATTATTTATATTAAATTGTTTCCTCCCGGAGTGCGTATCCCAATTTGCAGATCGGGGCTATTGCCAATATACAAGATGCATACATACATACGTGCAAAAAAAAAAAAGAAAAAAAAATTTACCCTTAATCTTTAAGCAGTATATAACTTTTGCTTTTTGAGCTATTTTCTAGATACTGTTAAAGTTACATGTAAAAGTTCACAGTAAAAGAATTCGGACCTGAAACCCCTCGTTCACTGGACTATATTATATCGCACAAAATGTAAAAGTGTGTGATTTAAATTTTTGTCGTAGTAATTTTTACATTTAGGTCTTTGCCTAAGTATTTTAAAATGACATAATATTTTAATAGAAACAAGCTGGAAAAATCCATGCATGAATAACTATTATCTCGAAAACTTCTTAATTTTAGTTAATGCCTTGTCAAAGTTACAGATAATGGAATTTGTTCTAAGTAGAATATAGGCATTGTTAACATTTTAACATTAATGGTTTATAATTTATGTAAAAAAAACTTTTGTCTTTTTTTGAAGAGTCCAAACAATATAATATTTTAATTATTTCACATAAATTATTAGATATTTTAACACTGGCGGCGTTAGGTGAACCAGTAATTGTATACATTATTCTGATGCGGTATTAAGAATTTCCTTTTTATTTTTAAGATCATATTTTCTTTTTTTTTTTTCATTTATTGTCTAATATTAACAACATAACGTTATGGTAACATTATTACCGTTAAAAAAACAACAATATATCATCGAAATATTAAAAACGAGCAATGTGAATGCAAGTATTGCTATACGGTAGATGTCGCGACGGCCTCGTAGCACGCGCGAGGTCATTCAACTCGAGCTGATCGACACATCTTTAATATAACTTTTATTTTTCTGGTTAGGAAATTAAAGAACCGAAGCAATATCGCGGACCTTCTATCGGATGTTTGGTCTGGCGTCGCCACCGCATCTTAATAGATTTTTCCAAATATATCCAGTACCTAGTCACGTGTAAATATAGGAAACATGTAGTCGTAGATTTAGGTACCTAAATAGTAGTAATATATTTACTTTATGACGTCAACAAAAGACGTATTAAAGAAACCCAACTGATTACACATATTGTTCAAAAAACCGTCTCGGTTTACGTAGCTCATATGAAACATGAACACGTTCTTTTTGGATGTTCGTTTTGAGTAATAAAACAGGCGTTAGATAATTGTTTATTTAAGTTTATTCATTCTTTATTCAGTGTATCACAAAAGGTCAATCTTCATCAAACATTTGTAAGTCACTTTTTTTAAATTTTTTAAATTCTATACCAAAATAAAGGTAGAATTATAAAAAAAAATATCATTATAAATAATTTTATGATGTTATATGATGATAAATTCTACAATTCCTTGACCCGACATTATCATATTGGCGCAATGTAGGCTGTACGTACTTGCTCGTCTACTGAGAATATAAATTTATGCGTTTTATTAAATTTTTCGAGAAGCTTCTATAAATATACACCAACATTAGCATTTGCGGCCGAGGAGGAAACGTGAAGATCATCGTCACCATCAACATTGATAGAGAGACATTAGCACGCGGTCTCGAATACACACACTCACACGTTTACGCGTACTTTATATCGCGCTTGTTAAATTAATAAACGAAATATCCGCAAAGATTATTGAGAATTTTTTCTTTTACTTCCACCGAAAAATTCGATTCGTTTTTATCGACCCGCCTAATTTTTTGTAGCATTGCATATCTTTGTACGTTTTTTAAAACTCAAATAGGTGATTGTATTTTTCATACAGTAAATTTAAATCGAATTTTCTTATCTTCTTTCTGTAAAGATTAGTTGTTAGGATTTCTTATGTCGAGTGAATCATCCTTCCAACAATTTTATCAGAAGCCGTTGACCTACATTAGTGATGTTACGAGTATGTGACTTATTATTGTGAAATCATTAATTTATTACAACAGCCTTCAACAAATTCCGCGTCATTAACATCTTTTAGACCCTGAAATGGAATTCGAGATGAAAAATGTAAACAAAGATGTTGCCAATTCAAAACAATACCTCATTTGTGTCGTTTGTCGAAGATCAAAAGCATCGTGTTAAAATTATTGTACGCATATCTTTAACACGTAAAAACAAAATACTACGTGCAGTTAGTGGCGTAAAATACGTTCCAAAAATAAAATATTAAAAATAATATAAAAAAAAACGTGTAATTTCTTTTTTGATACTGACAATAAGGCAGAAGGTATATACATTTGAATTGTTGATTTTTTGTTAGTCAAATTTAATTAATTCCGCAGACTGTTTAGGAAAATGTTGGCTACCCCTGAAATGTCACTTCGACATTTCTTTGTTTACATTTTTCATCTCAAATTCCATTTCAGATTATAAGTATACAAGCGCCATCTGCCAGTGAGTAGCAAAACTAAAATTTGTGTTAATCTGAGATGTGGCCAAATTCCACTTCCCATGAGATAGCAAAGATCACTCAGTCTATTTCAGTCGCACGTGTCACTGATCAACTTGGCAACAGTAGTAAAGCTAATGCATGCACACATACGCATATGTAGTTTATGTCCATGTTTAACCTCGTCATTTCTTAAATTAATTTGTAGCGAATATCCGAAAATATTAACATGAAAGCAATTTTCTTTATTGTAGCTCGGCATGTGACATCACTCCGCCTGATGTAAAGCTGAAGTGTGGTCCATGAATGGAAACAACTGCTACTACAGAGAAACTTGTCCGGGTAGCAGTCGCCCCTACTATGCCGGCTTGAGGAGACGAGCATGCACCATCCAGATTGACAGTGCACACTCCTCTCGTTATACCTGGCTACTTTCAAACTATTCCCAAAACGCGGTAAGGTCACTTCACGGGTGTAACATTCGAAAGTGGTGGTACTACCCCAGGACGGCAGACTGGACAAATAACCATTATCAGTCTGCCTACCACTCTTTAATAGTGCCTATAGGCACTGAGCAACCAAAGTACATATAACAAAGTTATATTGGTACTGATCTTTAGCGAGGTTCGAACACGGGTCTCATCGTGAGTTCACGGGTCTCACCGCTAGACCACGGCCGCTCAATTTACTTCAACTTGTTGTTTAAACTAGAATTGTAGTGTTATTGTCGAGTTAAAGAGTGACCAACTTACAATGGTTATTAGGTCACTCAATAACTTTTAAGTGTAATATCCGTGAAGTGACTTATTGGGATCACTATGGAAATAGCCGGGTAAAACACGAGGAATGTAGAAATTGGATAGGTATAGCAGAGGTGACAGCTATTTGTAGATATTTATCTGTAGTAGCAGTTGTCTCCGCCTGTGGACTGTATTCTAACTTAAGCATACAGTGGTCACCAAGGGCGTCGTCAAGAGAGGGCAGGGAGGGGTAGCCCTCCTAGAGATTTTTTTATTTTTTTTTATTTTAGTCGTCATATGACCGCACTCCGCCTGGTGTTAAGCTAGAGTGCGATCCATGAGCGGAGGTGACTGCTGTCAGAGAAGGGGATCTGCAAACAGCAGTCGTGCCCGCTATGCCGGCTTAATGAGATGCCTCTTCACACTGCGCTTGAAGGATCCCATGTTATAGGTTCTAAAAAAGTTGTTAAATGTAAATTTATTTATTATTTACAGTCAAGAGCTGGTGTAGCTTTACACGTTAGACTCTGTACCGTTGTTATTACAATCGCTGTAGATGTAAGGCTCGTACTACAAGTGAAAAGCTTCATGTACTTTACCTACAATTCATACTTTTGTCATCCTCCATATCAACTCGCCCCCCCCTAGGCCATCTGCTGGCGACGCTCTTGGTGGTCACAATACGTCGGACTGTTTTAAAAAAAGTTGAATTAAAAGAAAAACATAGTGAGCTTCATACAAAGTTCAATTTACGATTGACCTTAGAATATTGACACTAAAGTATATCTCCTTTGGCATCCAAACCTGAATCTATTAATAATTTTACTACGAAATTCATAAAAGCACATAATTTGGCGATTTCGCCAGAAATATTTTGGCGTTTTGTTCTGTCTTCTCTAAATAATGATATTTCAAACATATTATCTGTCATGTTAAGACAGAGTGAAAATTATAACCAGTTATATTCGCCTGTCAACACATAAACAAATATATCTTCTTATAATCATGCAATTCGTGGAATATTTTCTAAGAGTGGTAGGCAGACAGATGATGCGTATTCGCCCAGTCTGCCGTCTTGAAAGTACGGTGTACATTCGTCTCCTCAAAACGACATAGCAGACTGCTATCTGCAGACATACTCTCTGGTAGCAGTCGTTTCCGTTCACGGATCGCATTCTAGCGTAAAGTCAAGCGGAGTGTGTCAACTATTAAAAAAGTCGAGAAAATTAATGAAATTTTACACGTATTATAATAAAATATTAACATAAGCACATTTTTTTTATTGTAGCTCAGCATGTGACAACACTCCGCCTGATGTAAAGCTAGAGTGCGGTCCATGAATGGAAACAACTGCTACTACATAGAAATCTCTACAGGCAGCAGTCGCCTCCACTATGCCGGCTTGAAGAGACAAGCATGTACTATCTAGTTTGACAGTGCACACTCCTCTCATTATATCTGGTTACTTTCAAACTATTCCCGACACGCGACAAGTTCACTTCACGAATGTTACATTCGAAAGTGGTGGTACTGCCCAGGACGGCAGACTTGGCGAATAATAATCATCAGTCTGCCTACCAATCATTATCAATTGTCATGACTTTTACTCACAGATCGAGAAAAATAAAAATTATTATTTAGATTTTAGATTACGTATTGACCGTTTTCCTTTAAAGTGCAAATAGCAATGTAGTATCTTTCTTTTTCTTTTTGTTTTATATGGCGTATAACAATTTGCCAGTGTCAAAGTAAATATTTTTGCATCAAGTTAATAACATTGTGCATCACGAGTCATTCATTCATCACATCAAACAGTCAGGTCAAGTCTCAGTCATGTCAAAAATTATTAATTAGTAAATTAAAATTAGTAAAGTGGTAGAATCTTTACTGAAATTTCCTAGGGAGTTTTGGAGGGAAAATGGAAACACAGGTTCCCTTCTTTTGAATTGTTTGCCCACACTCACGCACATTCACGAACACTTAATGGTTAATAATCCACCATTAACACTCAAAGAAACACAAGTTTAGGAAAATAATTCAAAACAGACAACCTGACGTCTCAAGATGGCCGCCAAAACTCATGTAGTATCTTGATACGTCACTGCTTCATAATAGTGTAAATAGCCAACATTAAAATTAATTAAATGACACTTGTAGAGAAATTTAAATATGATAGATATATTTGTTGATTCCGACAAGTTGGCGTCCGTTGTCGTCACGAGGCGTAAGCGTAACCACCTGCTTCAAATAAACGTAATAAATAGTAATGATAGCTGAAGGACTTGCTGGCCAGCGGACTGCAAAATACAAACAGGCGAATCATGTAAACAACAAACAAAATATTAAATATCTAAATATTTTTTAAAGAGATGAAGTTCGTAATAATAATAGTAAACAACATGTTTATAGCGCAAATACTTACACGCAAAATGGCATGCATTTCTTTCATTAATATTTGTATAAATCGCGGTCAGGTCAATATCCTCTTTTATTAGCTGTTTTCTATCTACCTAAAACTTGTGTTGTTATTTATATTCATACGATAAAAGCGCCCTTTATAAAACTCATAAGATTTTTTTTTATGGCATTATAATAATTTGCCAGTGTCAAAGTAAATATTTGCATCAAGTTAATATTATCGTGCATTACAGGTAATTCATTCAGCACGCTAAAGTGTCCCAGTCAAGTCAAAAATAGCTTCAGTAAAGTGGTGGACTCTTTACTGAAATTTCTTACGGAGTTTGAAGGGAAAATTAAAATACACGTTCTCTTCGTTTGAATTGTTTGCCCATACTCACGCACGTTCACGAACATTTAATGATTAATAATGCACCATTATTACACATTAACACTCAAAGAAACACAAGTTAAAGAAAATAATTTAAGACAGATAACCTAATGACTCCAGATGGCCGCCAAAATTTCAATATAATGATGTCACGAGGGCTTCATCATTTCTCAAAGACAAATCAATTTATTTCGATCGAATTAAATTAATTCGTGTAACGCCTTGTTTATTACTTTTTATATTCTGGATTCTGTTCTAAGAATCTATGATTTGTTTTTATAAAATTAAGTTACTATAACGGTCATCCTTTTATTTCACATTCAAATATGTTGAACTAAATAATGGCAATACCAAGGAATAATGGAAGCTTCAATCTGGACGCTTCACATACCGGAGATAGCGGAGAAGACTGCTGTTACTTCCTTTGTGGTAGAGGCAGTAGTCATCCCCGCCCATGGACCACACTCTGGCTTAATATCAAGCGGACTATGGTCACATGTCGGACTATTAAAAAATCTGTCATTTTCTATTCCTGTTCGTGTTAATAGATCAGTAACCGTAGAGTTGGCAAACTATCTGAAACGTCTTCCACAGAGAATTGTTTGAGTATGTTTTGTAAATATGTTCTCATCCGCTTCTGTTACAGCATTGAGCCAATTTTCCGTTCAATTGCCGAGAGTCCAGACACTTTGTCGCACGTATTGCGAATAAAACGCAATTTCTAGTAGCAATTGATTTTAAGGTGACTGTAGTATTGTGAAAATCGAGATGATTTTTTGGACAAATTGCAAGAAAATAATTGTAATTCGTTACGATTACAAAGAAGTTTTCAGTGAATCGTTTAATAATGTATTGTTAAAAGATAGAGCGAAAGCTGTGCTGTTTTAGTAATATTGTCTTTGTCTTCTTGACAAATTCCATAACTTGTATGATATTGTATAGTATTATTGGTGGAGTGTTATTCTTACTGAACATTTGTTATTAATAATAATCTATAAGTGTTCGTAATAATTGCGCGTTCATTGTGTCTCAATAAGAGAACGAATATTTTCATGAGAAAAATGTCTGGTTTAAAACGATGCATCAGTCAGGTTTCAATGCTAATGTCAGGAAAGCCGATCAACTCGTCTGAATCGGCTTGGAGAGAAGAATTTCAAAAGTGAGTACGGGGTCTTTTCCTTGCGAAAATTATGAAGATTAAAATGCAGTACTCAGGACAACAAGCCGACGACGACAATGCTAAATGTCTCAAAAGAAAAAAAAAAGACGTACTCAACCTTTCTAGGCCTAATGAAAGAAAATTGAAATAAATATTATTAATAACTAATGCATTTTTCCTAACAAGTAAAGTAAAAATATACGTGCACTAAAATGCACTTAATTCAAATGGTTGTTTTGCAATATGAATCATACGAACATGGTGGTACTACGAATAATTAATTCAAATATGAAGTTTTAAAATCTAGATCACATTAAAATTACGTTAACCTCAATTACAACAACCAACCACGATTGAACACGTTTTGCGGTTGTTTAATAACTTGCAGTGTATCTAAATTACTATTATTATAACAGTTACCTAAATCTAAGGGAATTGGTGGAAAGAATTAAATCGCGGCAAGAAATGCAACAATTTTATCATTATATTTTGGCATAACGTTATTATTTAAATTCGAAAGTCGCAAAATTTAAAGCAATTATCTGCCCAAAGAAACAATAACACAATTTCACTTCAACATTTATTTCTTAGTAAAGTAATAGAGTTCCTATTTATTTTCAGATACCGCCAAGCTCGATACGCTGCAAGACGTGTGAGGAAGCGTGTCATCTTCAAGCATGGGGACTGCAATGTGGTCCAGTGGAACGTGGCAAAACGCAGACGCCGATACCTTCAGGACATATTCACGACGCTCGTGGACGCGCAGTGGCGCTGGACGTTACTCGTATTCTCCCTATCCTTCATCCTCTCATGGTTATTATTCGCCCTCATTTGGTGGCTAATCATATTTACGCACGGTGATCTCAATCCTCCCGATCCGACAGAAACTAATGATACTTTTGTCCCTTGCCTTACTAATGTGAATTCCTTTACTGGTTGCTTTCTTTATTCTGTTGAAACTCAGCACACCATCGGATACGGTTCCAGGACGACGAATGAAGAGTGTCCTGAAGCAATATTCGTGATGTGTCTCCAAAGCATCGTTGGAGTATTTATTCAAGCATTCATGGTATGTTGATTTGCGTTTCGTATATTTTTCCTCACTATTTCACTAATAAATATAAAAATTAGATCATTCTAATTTTAAATTACCTTTCTTAAGATGCTATTAGTATGTTGATAACTTTGTATCAAAATAAACTTGGTCCCTAGCCAAATGTATTAACGTAAAACATCATATAAGTATGAAGCTTTAATCAATATTTGTTTATCCAAGAAGCTCATATGGCTTATGGCTATTAGGTTGTTTTATTCTTCATAAAATCTCATAATCTTTGATGCATAACCTCGAGTGCGAATGGCACTGAAAACATTTAAAAAATCTAAAATCTGAAACATATTAAAAATTATATTAACCATCAATGCTAGAAAATTATTTCCGTCCAAAATCTAAGTGATGAGGACGACATGACATTTTAGATTCCGATGTCCAGTATGCAACAAGGTTGTTCTAATTTTAGGTTGGAATCGTATTTGCAAAACTCTCTAGACCCAAAAAGAGAACTCAAACTTTGCTCTACTCTCGCAACGCTGTGATATGTTTACGTGACGGACAACTCTGTCTGATGTTTCGCGTTGGTGATATGAGGAAATCCCATATAGTCGAAGCCCATATAAGAGCACAAATTATACGCCGCAAGGTAGATTAATCCGACAAAACGGATACTGGTTAGTGATTGGGGATTTTAATCGCACGATAGATGAACAAAACACGCCTGCGCCAATTCTCTAACCGATGGAAGTTCAAGTTTGAAGGAAAAATTACGTCTTTCAGACTTTAACTCTTAAATAACGTTTTGTGAAACATTGTAACTAACATTGGTGGTTTTCTCTTGTCCATAGGTGGGTCTTATATTTGCGAAGTTGGCGAGAGCTAAAAAGCGCAACACAACACTTTTGTTCTCAAGAAACGCGGTAATTTGTCTGAGGGATGGGGAATTTTATCTTCTTTTTCGAGTCGGGGATATCCGCAAGTCACATATTTTGGAAGCACACGTTCGTGCCCAAATTATAAGGAAAAAGGTACTACATAATTATTATTATTATAATTATTGGTACGTGTATTGTTGTAATTAAAGGCCCGCCACATACAGTCGATATTTCGAATACGGCAAATTTATACAAAATATATAAAGCTATCATGAACGGAATGAAATTCGAACAGAAAATCACGGCACGTTTGTAATTGATCTCAATATGCTATATTCGGAATTCCGAATCAGAAATTTCCGTTCAGAAATACCGGCTGTGTCTCGCATTTTTCGTTGAAGACCCATCTATGGCTGCAACTGGATGTTGCTACAGCTTTTTTTTGTTATAATTATTAACATGCATATTTATTACGTTACTATTAATTACTTTATATTTATATTAATAAACTAGATGTTAATTTCTTACTTCAATTAATTCTACCTAACAATATAATGTAATTAACATATTAGTTTATTAATAATAAATGGTGTTGGGTTTATCAGTAAAATAAACTTAAGCTAATAAAATTATTTCAAACTACAGATTACGAGAGAGGGGGAAATATTACCATTCTACCAGCAAGAGTTGAAGGTTGGAGCTGATGGAGAAGAAGACAGACTTATGTTTATATGGCCAATGACAATTGTTCATAAGATAGATGAGAAATCACCACTTTATAATCTGTCAGCATCTGATATGTTGCGTGAGAGATTTGAAATCGTTGTAATGTTAGGTAATATTTAAAAAATATATATATTTTTAAGTTTTGACTAATGGAATGCTTTTCCCTGCAAGTGTTCTGCCAGTCCTTTAATCTTGGATCCTTCAAGCAGAGCGTGAAAAAAAGCACCTCAGGCCGGCATAGTTGTGGTGACTGGAGCCACCGTGTAAGCGGTTCTCGAGTCGTCAGTGCTCATGGACCTCCACTGTGCTTATCTTTAGGCATGTCATCTTAAAAAAATGCCAATACTTTACTTAATTAAACTAATTTTTTTTTGTGTGATGGACTAAATCTGAAAGTAATGAATTTGAATTTATCAGTTCAAGGGCCGCACTCTAGACTGACCCTTGGATGGACTGGGCAATATTCTTTTTTCATAAATATTTTTATTTAAATTTCAGAAGGTGTAATAGAATCGACGGGTATGACAGCGCAGGCTCGTAGCAGTTTTCTACCATCAGAAATACTTTGGGGGCATCGCTTTGAAACCATGGTCTCTTTCCGTAAGGATACTGGTGAATATGAGGTAAATAATTGTCAATTTATATCAGGTTTAAATAATTTAAAACATTACAAATATTTAACTTTTAAAATTAACTTTGTATATGTATATTCTTTGTTCATTGACTCATAAGAGAATAACAATACGTTTGTAATATTGATTTACGTGCATATCTAATTACTTCTTATCAGTGGCGAAGCGTAAAATTACTCTCGCGGAAAGTTACATAGATAAAATGCAAAAAATTAATAAATCTAATTATAAATAAATAAATAAAATTAGAGAAGCGAAATAAATTCACGAGTGTTATCCCCACAACAGCAGTCGCGGTCGTAAGGAAGAAATATGCAAACTGGCATATACTATAATTTTACAAGGGGGGTTTGACTGTTTAGTGTGATGAATGAGTGACTCGTGATGCGCAATATTATTGGTTTGACGCAAAAATGTTCACTTTGACACTGGCAAATTGTTATAATGCCATATAAAACAAAAAAAAAGAATGTTTGGCGCGCTTTTGCCCGGGAAGGTTGAGGTGTTTTTTTATCCCTTTCCTTAATTAGTTTAGTGGTTATTATTGTGTAAAATTGGTGTTATTTTGTGTAATTTTATGCTGCGCATGTGAGTAATTGTGGAAACATTAAAATTCACTCTATATGAGGCAACAGAAGCGGTTTTTTTTTGTGGTTATCCCACGCCGTGAAAACGCTCATATTGTGACTTGACCGGGTGAATTGCCGCCAAATACTCCAAAAAAGCGTCAAATTGTAAAACACCATTGCAATTTGATGTAAAAACTTCAAGAATTTACTACAAATGAGATATAAATTATATTACTGAAGATATATTATATTACTGAAGACATGGCTGTATGGGCTTTATTCCCTTTGCCTTCCCAGAATGGGAGAATTAACAAAAAAAAAAGAGATATTTTTACAAGAGGAGCTTATAAAAATCGCCTTACTTGACGATTCGTCACTGTTACAAATTGATTAGTATTTAGTAGTTAAGGCAATAAATAGGCGTTAGGGTTTTACAAAATACCTAATACTGAAATTTAATTTATTTTCTTATTTAATTATAATTGAATTGGAATTGTATTTTCAACTATTTATTTAATATCATTATTATTTTCAAATGTGATTTTATGTAGTTATTTTCCTTATTTAATATGGAAATTGCATTCAGCTCATTTCCTACTTAGATTATCATCTTTTTCATCATTACAATACACGTGCTTTTGTATTTAGTTTGCACAATTACTGTTGGTATTTTAAATGCTTGTTTACAACCGCGATATATTTTTTTTAATTGATAATGATTGATAATAAATAATAATCAAAAGTTTAACCTTTTGATATTGACATTAAATTAATATACATTTTTGATTCTAAATATGATTACTTTTGTTACTCCAGGTTGATTACACAAGATTTAACAACACGTACGAAGTTGATACGCCGCTTTGCTCATCAAAACAACTCGATGAACTACGAGCCACTGTTTCAACCTCGCAAAAATTAGGTAAATTAGTTTAATATTTAGAAATAATTTATTTTGAAATAATTATCTTAAAATATTATTTAATAATTTCCAGATCGCATGTTGGGGACCATTCCGAAGAGTTTCTCCAATGACACATTGGATATGAGTTCCGTAGATTCAATGTCTATAGATGAACACATAGAAATTAAGATACCAGAAGCGAGGGCTCGCGAAAACCGCTTAATGGCCCAAAACAATTTTATCCAACACTTTAATGAAAAATCAAGGAATTTAAGTCAAACACATCTGTCGGTGGAAAATGAAGTTTATCCTCCGAAGAATGGTATTGCAATTGAAAATCATGTACCAAGAACTCATAACGGTTTGGATAGAATAATGTCCGAACCACGAGATCATCATATCCATAGAAGCCATAGTCATGTTAGTATGAAAAAATTGCACGCTTTACCAAATGGTGTATGCCATAATGGTAACGGACATGATCATCGTGTAGATGACAACAATAGAATTAAAAAGTAAGTTATCCCTTTACATGAAAAGCCATCAAATATTTCATATTACAGCGCCCTTGGTACTTACTTAACAGACACGAGGATTCTAATTAGTCAAAATTTCTCGCCCTCATGTAATTAACTTTACGTCTATGATAAAAGCAGTAGCAGAGTCTTTTAATCAACTGTTGAAATTATCACCACTTCATCATTTTCTCAAAACATTAAATATTCATCAACTACATCTTTCAGATCATCAAGCATACAAAAATTGGAGTCAGAGAAGCCAGTGGTATCTATACCTATAGTAGTTACTCCAGAATCGAATCTAGAACAAGTATGATACTTTTAGACATTCATTACAATCATTTGTAGAATAATTTTGAGGATTTTGGCGCTTAACATTAGCGCAAAATGTATTATTAAGAATAAAAAGGTTGATTGTCAAAATTCTTAACAATAGATTTCCAAATGTAGATTTATATTAGTTTTTTTTATATTATGTATTTATTTGCAATAATAGTAAAATATTTATTTATTAGGTCAATTTTTTTTGAAGTGAATTTTGTATAACAGGGTTACCTAAAAAGGCTTATGTAAATAATTTATTGAAAGCTGATTTTTTTTTGAGGCTTTATCTGTAGTTGTTAAAAAGTAATCTTCTTCTAATTTACTCAAAATATAAGTGTAAAAAATTATGTACGTCACTCGAAATAAATTAACTTAGAAAAAAGATGTGTTTTACTATTTTCTATCTGATCTGATAGAAATTGCATCTACTGCATATAATTAAGACAAAATAGTAAAACACATATTTTTTCTAAGTTAATTTATTTCGAGTGACGTACATCATTTTTGACAATTATATTTTGAGTAAATTAGAACAGTGTTACTTTTTAACAGTAGTCTAAATCGCATTGAGGCAATTCGTTTGAAATTCGATTTTATGCCAACCTATACATACGTATTTATACCCAATCAGAGGTATTAGATAAAGTAGATTTTAGAATTACAAGAAAATATTTTTACAAGAGCTGCTAAAGTTAGTGGTCCCTGTGAAAAACATCTCAAGCGGCCAAAGTATCTTCATTGGTTTAGAAAATTATGAAAAGACTGCATTTTAATTATTATTTGGTTTATGAATGATATAAAATATCATGTAATTTAAAATGTTCCTTTTGTACTTACGCATTCTGCCAATTTTATTAGCGTTAAGACAAATTTGAACGGAGAAACAGTTTTTGATTACCATTCCGTTCTAATAAAATATCTAATTTTCGATCTTGCTGTCAGTGTTATTTATTTTAATAGAATTTAAGAGGGGCCATAAGGAAATAACGACGCGGGCGTCGTTTTATTCTGCTTTATTTTACGCACAAATTTGATGTGATCATGTGTACAATTGTATTAATAAAAACGTTTCGAAATATTTTTATTAGTGTTTTAATTTATAAATAATGCTTAAGTAATAATATTTGGATTTATAAATAGATAGAGCACAAATATAGTTACACAGACGTTCAAAGTTGAACCTCGACACTAAGAAAAAGAGTAAGCAGACTGTTCCGTACCAGAAAACATTATCTATTATGATACTGATGATAGTCATTAATTGGCCCTGTCTGATGAAAGTGAAGTAATCTAGTACCTGAACGGAGCGCTTCGAGATTGCATAAAGGAAACTGCCGCTGCCTGTGGACTCTGTGATAACGGACCAAGAGAGCGGTTTAACATCAGGCGGAGAGTACTCACATGACAGACAAAAAAAAGCTAGACATCTTTCTATTAATTTAAATATGTACTTAGTAAACTCTTTATTTCACAATACATTAGATTGCAGATAAACATAATTCTCTATGCATTATTATCTACCAGGAACTATTATTTACCATTCACTCTTAATTCACTCCTAACTAAAATTAAAGTGATACAGTGTAAGTAGTCTCTTTTTCTTTTTCTTGCTTCTGTTTCATCTCCTTTCGTTCCGGTAATCTTAAGATCATTGGTTCTGTATTTTCTGTAAAATTAATTTACTATAAAATAATACGTTGTATCCCAAACAAGCTTCCTTTCCTTGATCGAATAACTTACCTATAGATTCAGATCGATTTGCATAAAATTCATCCAGATCTTTCGCGGAACAAAGTGGAGTATCAACTTGTAGCATTTCATTAAATTTGGCATAATCACCTTCATATCGTTGTCTTTCACGATTATATGAGACTATAGGAACGAATCTATGTCCCCACAAAATTTCACTCGTTACATAACTGGATCTCGCCTGTGTCGATTGTCCTGTTGATTCTATAGTGCCTTCGATAACGACAACTATTTCGAATTGTTCTTGGAGAAGATCAGCCGCATTCAGTCCATATAAAGGACTATCAGCATTAATACGATGTACAACTGTTATAGGCCATATGAAAAAAATATTGCTGTCACCTCCATCGGCATTTAGTTCTAATTCAGTTTGATAATATGGTAGAACTTCGCCTTCTTTGGTGGTTTTAGTCTGTATAAGTTGAGCTCGGACTCCAGCACCGATCAGATGAGCTTTCCTTAGGTCTCCGATGCGGAACATGAGACACAATTCACCATCTCTCTGACAAATAACAGCACATTTGGAGAAAAGAATCGTTTGTGTCCTATGCTTCGGCCGCGTCATCTTTGCAAATACTATGCCAACTGTGAATGCAGAGATAATACATCCAAATATACTCTGGAAACACATCAAGAAGATAGCTTCAGGACATTCTTCTGTGGTCATTCGAAAACCGTAACCTGTAGTGTGTTGCGTTTCAATACTGAATAAGAAGCAGGAGTTGTAATCTATAATGTTGGCGACGCACGGCTTCCAGTTTGTTTCAGCTTGTCTGTCTGGTAAATGATCTTCCTCGAGGTCTCCATGTATAAAGGCGATTAACCACCATAGAACTCCAAAACCGAGCCACGATAGTAGAAACGAGAGTGAAAATACTACAAGAGTGTATCGCCATTGAGCGTCGACTAGGGTCGTGTAGAAATCGTGTAAGAATCGTAAACGTCTCGTATTTAAACGTGATTTGAGTATGTTACATTGACCATTTTTTAAAATAGCTCTTCGTCGTAATCGTCTTGCGATATCTATCGCACGAGCTCGACTCCTGAAAATTATGTTATGTAATAACGTAAACAGCAATAGGTAATTCATAAAACTGAAAAATTAAATACAAACTTACGGTGAAGGTGGTGTACGTGGTGAATCAGCGAATTTTCTGCCATTTAATGTGGGATAATAAATTCCCGGTGATAAATTTCCATTAGTTGTTGGAACTGGTTTCACTTTTACCCAGGAGTCGGGTAGTAAGTGAGACTCTTCCCGACCAACAGGGGATTCTGGATCGTTGTTCATCACGACGATCTCTACACGACTGGTTCGCCAAATGTCGTCTTTCGATCTAGAATCAACAAGTTGGTGACAACGTCTAAGCCTCAGAAGCGATAACTCTTTGGTCACGACAGCCTCTGTTGTGTTCTGTGACGATCGACATGCTAAACGTTCCTTAATTACATCGCGTCATTTGAATTTAAATTTCCTTATCCAAAGGATGCATTTTTAAGAACTGCATGTTTTTTATATCATAAACTATGAATATTTAAATGATACGAGGGGAATAGAATAAATTATTGAGAGAAGATATTGTTGAAGATATAAGAGAGAATTATTGTTTGTCATTACCAAAAAGTAAAATATAAAATAACGCACTCTTCATATTTACTTCTAGATTCGAAAGAATTTCAAATACAATCATTAGCAAAAGCTTGGGTTTAGTTTTCTAATAAAATGTTTATAAATTGCAACATCCTGTACAGGGTATTATTTAGTAAAACTAAATATCAAGTTTCAAGTGCAAATCGACATGCTAATAATCGTTTTGTCAATACATATACAAATAATATATTGTTATTTTTATATTTTTATTAGAAGGTCATATATTTTGGGACATACTATTTTCTCTAATTTTTGTTAGTTGATCGTTATTATTTCATAAACATGTACATTATTAATAACCTAATAATATTGTACCTTTAATTTTTTTTTTGTTGAAGGCAGTCGGAAATTGCCCATGTATGGATTAAACTCTTAATTATTATTATTTTTATTACTGTTTTAAAGACTTAAAAGTGTGTGTGAATGACGAGAAATAAGGTAAAAGAATAAAAATATAGTATTTAAAAACAAAAATAAGTATTATACCTAGTAGTATAGTTGCTTAAAACTTTTCCTCCAGTTGCCATCAATAATAAAAAAGTAATAAGTCGATGATGTAAAAGATTTTCTGCTTCTACATAGTCGTGTAAAATAAATTCACAAGATTCTCATTTGTGTCAATTGTAACTTAATTATTTTGTGAAAAAGGTAACTACTAACAAAAAGTATCGTGAGTAAGAAATCAGCAAAAATCTGTGATAAACAAACATGAACTTATAAACATTATGACGTAGTAATAAATAAATACATTTTAATGAATTTATTGTAAAATAATTAGGAAAACAGCACAGAAACGAAGACACGTGAAGACGCCTTTGTAGTTTCTTTATAGTCGCTAGTCGAAATAAATTAAAATAAAGTAATATATATATATAAGATAAAATAATATTACAAATACATTATTCGCAAAAAAAAAGCAGCAAAAAAATCTTTTGCTACAAATCTTGTCTTAGAATGATGAGAACGTGGAAAAATTTAGACTTCAGTTTTGTATGCTTTAGTCTACAACAAAACTATTCGTAAATGCAGAATATGGAAGTTAATTTAGGTAAGTATACAGAGAGTATTTATGTAGGCATCAGATTACTTACAAATTGTATAACAAAACATTTTATTAAAGACCAACTTCTGCTGCTCCGATTTTTTTCTTCCGATACAATGAAATAATCCATACGTGAAACTGAGTCGAATCGCATTAATTTTTTTCACCAACATTACTCATTTTTATAGACAGGTCAAGCTTAGCCAAAAAAATTACTATGCCATAATTGTTTTCATAAAAAAATCTATTTTTTTTTATTTTGGCACGACATGTGACCTCGACTGGTCTGATGGTAAACGCAGTGGAGGTCCATGAGCATTGACGACTAGAGAACCGCTCGCACGGGGGCTCCAGTCGCCACCACTATGCCGGCCTGAGAAGGTGCTTTTTCACGCTCTGCTTGAAGGATCCAAGGTGAAAGGATTGGGAGAATACATGGGAGGGTATATCTAATGGTTTCTAAGACAGTTTTCCTGTATCTCCTGTGGTTTCGGATTTAGCCATTCTGTCACAGGTAAAGAAATAACCTGTATAATATTATTTTATAATTAGATCCGATCCATAAACACGCTCACATGACTGAATGCATCTTGATGAGTATACAGGTGAGGTTATGGGTTGGTAAAAGGATATTTAAAAAAAATAGTGTGAAGTAATAAAAAAAACATATATGTACTTAAATATAATGTTCTTAGTTTATTAAAATAGATTGCTACCTACCAACCTACATCTTTCGTTAGATTCATTAAAAAATAATAATAATAATGTATTAAATTATGTACTATGGGTACCTAAAGGATATGATAATTTATTATAATTTTAATTTGACAAAAAAAAGTTTACAATCTATCTTAGAATGTATTTAATTAAATTAAGTTTTTTAATACAATAATACTATAATTACGATCAATAATAATATATTAATATAATTAAATGATGCATCTATCTATATGCATAATAAGCATGAGAAATTTTAAAATTATACTCAGTCGATTATTTACAAAAAAATATATATATCTCGGCATCACATACATCGCTTTGGTTAGTGCAACTAGTACTACAAAGAAATGTCTACAGTCTGCAGTCACCTCCGCTATATCGGCTTGAGGATACGAATGTACATCGTTCAAGTTAACAATTCACACTAAGCTAATTCTGCAACACGACTAGGTCATTTCACGAGTCGAGTGTTACACTTGAAAGTGGTGGTGCTACTAAGACAGACTGGGCCAATAATCCTTAACAGTCTGCCTACCACTCCTTAAAATACATGGTAGAATTAAAAAAATATGAATATAGTATTAAAAATATACGTATAATTAATTGTAAAATACGTATAACGATAATGTTTTTTAAATAATAATCTTGCTCCACCTCTGCTTTAAAATTATTTATAACAATATTAATATTAATTTTTTATTCGTTTATGTCTACTAATATTTATACGTAGATATCATTTGTTTATTTTGAAAGAAACATTGATTACAATTATTATTATTATACGATTTACTAACGCCTCCTTTTTTCGTGTTTAAGTTGTCTTCTATAGTAAATCGAAGCGTTCTTGATATGGATTCGTCAATATTGATATACATACATGCAGTTATTTGGATGTATTAAAAATACTAACATTTTTTCTATCATAAACGTGTCTATAAATATTCATATGCGCCTGAATAAAAATATTCCATAAAGAATTGTGTACTTCCAAGGAGGACAAAATAGCAGAAAAATTCTGGTCATTTAGGAGCCTTATCACCATTATCATCAGCTCTTGACCGTCTTCTAACAATGGGCGTATTCTCCTCTTCTTCCACACTCGAGCAAGAGGAATCTTCTTTTGTGTTAAAGAAATCTGACGGATACTTAGCAATTGATGGCCTTTTAGTAGCAGAAACACTCGCCCGCCGAATAGCATCTACTACAAGACGATCTGCGAAGCTCACTACAGGAGATACAGATATTTGACGAGCCAATGGGTTTCGAATGATGATCGGGTCTGTGGTCGGTAGTACGTTGTTGAAACCTGAAAGTTTTAAAGTATACTTGAAAAGTTATATTAATAATCAGATATAGCGAGAGGAGTGTGCACTGTCAATCTAGATGGTACATGCTCGTCTCCTCAAGCCGGCATAGTGGAGGCGACTACTGCCCGCACAGGTTTCTCTGTAGTTGTTTCCATTCATGGACCGCAATCTAGCTTTACATCAGGCGGAGTGTTGTCACATGCCGAGAAAAAAAAAACCTAAAAGTGACTGCAATCGTCTTTTCTCTTCCGTCACTTTGGGAGCGTATTGCATATCTAGTTGTATATATTAATGTACTAATTTGTGATGTACTAATTTCAATTTTGAATTGGAATTTAAATATAATCTAAAAGTTGGCATCAGCTTGGAAAAAGCCGAACATAACACACTCCACTCGGTGCACCTTCGTCATTTCATATCGGTAAGCTGAATCTGCTGCTGCCCACAGGCGAAAACTCTTTGGCAACAGTTATGTCCGCTCACTTCTCCCTAGTTTTTTTAATTACGAAGTTAGAATAGTTTTTTTTTTATTATAGCTCAGCATATGATAACAATCCGCCTGATATTAAGCTGAGTGCGGTCCATAAACGGAAACAACTGCTACTATGTAGAAATCTCTACAGGCAGCAGTCGCCTCCGCTATGCCGGCTTCAGTGTCAGTTCAAGTCAAAAACACTGTTTCAATTTAAAATTTTAGTTTAAAATAAATTAACAAGGTGCTTCAAGAGTGTAATCTTATCTAAATCTGTTAAACCTATTACGATGTAAGATGAGAAATTTATTTTTGAACTTATAACAATACCTATCAGGAAAATATTGGCAAATATTGTCATTGAAAATTTGAGGAAAATTTCCACGAATCACGCCCTTTTTTTATTGTAACTCTGCATTGACAACACTTCGTCTGATGTAAAGCGAAATTTCTATAAGCAGCAGTTGCTTCCGCTATGCCGGCTTGAGGAGACGAATGTGCACCATCCAGGCAGGCTACTTTCAAATTGATCCCGAAACACGACATAGTCTCTTCACGGGTGTTATATTTGAAAGTGACATGATCAAACAAACAAAACCTCCTCTTTTCAAATAGTCATAATGTAGACGGGGCTGTTTTGGTAGGTTGGCCCATAAATATTATAGGTGGAAAACTGTGTGTGATCAGAGATCGGTTTTTCTGCGAATATTAGGCGGAATTATGGTTGTCGCGTCTACAAATTGGCTAATAGCAATGGGATGCGAACTCCTATCTATCTATCTGGGCGTTTAATTCATATATTCCTATATGGACAGAAAAAAATGTTTCACGATTTTATGGAAAAAAAGTTATAATAAGAATTACCTACTTAATTAAAAAAATATTATTTACACAGCTGCTGTAAACTGTATACAGGTGCTGCGCGCTGCCATCTTCAAACCCATTTTCTATTTATCTTGCATAGAACTAATAGGATATGTCTAATAAACTTTTTTTATATTTGAATTCCAAAAGCAGTGGGGAATCGGTATAAGAACGTTTTCACATTAAAATGTGTTATTTATTATCTCTATTTACGTAGAAACTTAAAATTTAATTATTGTAAAATAAATTATAATTACCATAAACATTATAACGTCACAACTGCCAGCATACAAACAATAAAAATAAATAAAACACAAATAAACAAAGCGACACACATGTATCATTCATACAATATTTACATATAACACTTTACATACATAATTTTCTTACATTACATCATTTACAACAAAACATAACAAAAAATACACGTAGATTATATATATTATATTAAGAAATACTAACATACTCGTATAATATCAGTTTTGCAAATGATCATATAAGGCAAATTAAATATAACTATAATATTAAAAAGAAAAAAAAATACTATCTATTCTAAAAACTAATTGTAATTTTTGGAATGTCATGAAGTATTCGAGATTTGTAACGAAAAATATTTAATAATATTTTGTACAATTACTATTTTGACTAGCAATACAAATTAATAAAAAGCTTTATCCGAAGTAATTAAAAATTGGCACAATTCTAATTTATAAATAGCATAAGAAAATTTCTGCGCTCTACAAAAACGGCTACAAAAATAATTTCATAATAATTTAAGAAATAAAATTAATAATGCCTCTACATGCGTATTTATCAATAATATTAGATTCAAAATTCTATCACAATTTATTAATTTTTTGAGTATAATTAATTTCCTATTTAAATCACAATGTTACAGTGTAGTCGTCTACTTTATCGTTCTCCTTATCCTCCTTTTGTTCTTGCGTGGTGACAGGACGCTCCGCAGGAATCTTAACCATAATCTCAGCATTTTCTGTTGGACAAACACAAACACAAGACATGTACAATAGACAATCACATAAAGCGACAAATACAAATAAAATTATATCAATAATACGTAGTAAATGAAGTAAATATGTTTGATTAAAACGTGAATTGAAAACGTGACCCCCGCCACCTGATAAAATGGCTATAATATAACTTATTTTATTGTTAGAATATTTAAAAAAATATTCTTGAACTTACTAAGAAATTGTTGGTATTAAAAAATTAAATGAGGTCACAAACAACGTGTTATCTTGAAAGTTTAACACAATAAGTAACAAACAAATATGTCTACGCGTATAATGTTAGGAACAAGTTTATTCTGACGTCATTTTCAATGACAAAATCTAACAATAATAACCAGCAAAATAATAGTCTATTTTATAAAAAAAAATAAAATAATTAAATGATTTGAACTTGATATTGTGTTTTACAGACGTTACAGACGAGCAACTGATCTTAATACCACTTAGTATTTATTAGTTAATGCTTGTTAACTGAAAATTACATGTTCCTGTGACAATACTAAGAAAGTAAAATAACTTTCAATGTTCTTCTATGTTAATATTTTTAAATGATTCTGCAGACTTTTTGTTGGCAAATTACAAATTAATTTGTGTTTTAATTCTTATTGCAAATTGTTACTTCTAGAACATCGTTTCTGAACTATTTTTATGTAGCGACCCATGAAAAAGCCAAAGAGTTAAATAAAAATTCTTGCGACCCCGTCACTATAAAATTGTAATAATATATATAATAATAAGCTATAAGTTTATTTTTTCATGTTATTTATTACATCTTTTAGTTACAATATTTAGTTTTATGACACTAAACTAAAATTCATTCCTTTAATAAACGAATCTTTTGTACCTATATGTTGTTTGTATTTATTATTTTGCAACAGACTGCGTCTCCCCTTTAAAAACAAACTCGATCCCCCGTTTGAGAAAAGATGTTCTAGAACAATTTTAAACTGTTTGTTTGAGGACGACTTCGGTATATATTTTCATATTATGCAAGTTTGTATGAAAAATATAATTGTTTCTGGTTTAGCGCGAATGTTTTAAACTAAATTATATGATTTTATGTAGTTTATTTTGATTATTTCCGACTTTTCAAAAGTTTTGCTGGTATTCCTTTAAATTCAGAAAATATTCAATAATTCCTTTATACTTCAACTATTCAGTTCAATTGTTTTTATCTCTATATTAATCTAGTCTAATACATATAATTTTTAGACGCATGATAAGAAGAAATAGGAATAACTTTGATTATTATTCAAAGTCTAGTTTGGCACAGATTTAATTCACAATATCATGCATGAACCTTCAATGTTCATGATCACTAGATACACATATCTGATTTCTAGTAGCTGATAAGATAATATAACACGTTTTACTTTTTAATATAGGTAGACAAAGCTATTAAGTAAATAGCTCTTCACGATTCATTAGCACTCACTTACAAACGGTATGTTATTGTTTAGTTTAATAAGTATAATGTTTTCTAGTTAGAACAAACAATGTTAAATATTTAAACATCATATCCGCCTTTTTATATAAGTATTTCTATTACATTGAGTTGCTACTCCTCTTGATGCAGTCCGCAGAAAAATATGCTGTTTTTTACTCAGTTAATTCCAAGTCGATTCCAAAACGCGACTAGGTCACTTTACAGATGAGTTTTGCTCGATGAGCTGAGCTTGAATGTGATGTTACTACCCCAGGACGGCAGACTACAGAATCTTTAATTAAGAGAGTGAAGAGTTTCAATAATTACACTTACATTACGCATTATACTCGTACATGCATATATTAAACACTGAATTTACGTACTTAAACTAAATAGCCATTGCTAACCCTAATTCTAATTAAATAGCCCCTTCTGGAGGGAATTGTTGCCCGTACCTGAGGCAGCAGAAATCTACCATGAACTAAAAAATATTATTAAATATATAAATTGCAATGGTGTATTTATGTAGGTATATGTAAGGTTTTTAATAAGTTATTTTATTAATAATAACATATACGTAATATTGTGTACATACAAACTTTGTTAGCTATATGCACACATATCAAAATGTCGTAAATCACGAGACATGGCAGCATCTGTCCCATGCCTTCTAAATTAATGTTGACAGCTTTAGGTTGTTATTTTTCAGTTGGCAACAATTATTGTATTTGATTAACTGCATTCTGCATGCAACATTTGTTTTACATTCCATATTTTATTGAATCGTAAAATATTTTCTTAATCTCTCACCGTATTGGATAACCCAGTTGCAATAAATACTTATATACTAGACCTTATCATAAAACTAGGTCTTCTAACTAGCAAAGGTCGTTTGTTGACCCATGATAAATATAAGAACTACTTCTATAAATCCTCGAAGAATAGATTGATAAATTATAATTTTTCCAACATTTTCTAAATAAATAAATATGAAAACATAGAATGCCCTAACCCCAATATTTATTTATATATTTTATTTTTATTTATTTCAATATTTGTTTCGATCGAGTATCGAACCCATTAACCACTGCACCACAAAGTCCGTTCAGAATAAAAACATAAAAACAACACATTTTTCAACATTAAAAAACACAAATGCAAAAAACACTTACCAATTGATCTGTGCTCGATTTGAGATCCATAAAACTCATCTAATTCCTTAGCAGAACAAAGAGGTGTGTCTACTTGAGTCGTATCGTCGAATTTTGAGTAATCCACTTCGTATCCTTGTCGTTCACGGTTATATGTCACTAAAGGAACAAACCTGTGACCCCACATTATTTCACTAGTTGTATAACTCGATCGCGCTTGGGTTGTTTGACCGGTTGACTCTATAGTACCTTCTAGTACAACGACAATCTCAAATCTCTCCTGGAGTACGTCGGCTGCAGATACTCCATAAAAAGGACTGTCAGCATTGATACGATGCACCATTGTGATAGGCCAAATAAAGAATAAATTGCCTTCACAACCATCGGCATTCAATTCTAATTCCGTCTGGTAATGGGAAAGGTGCTCTCCTTCTTTGGTAGTTCTCGACCTTATTAATTGAGCCCGGACCTCGGCTCCTATAATATGCGATTTTCTCAAATCTCCGACGCGGAACATTAAACTTAATTCACCATCTCTCTGACATATGACGGCATACTTCGAAAACAACAAGGTTTGGGTTCTGTGTTTAGGTCTGGTCATCTTAGCGAACACTATTCCCCCCATAAATGCTTGTATCATTACGCCGACTATACTTTGGAAGCACATAATGAAGATAGCTTCTGGGCATTCTTCTGTAGTAGTACGAGCTCCATAACCAATTGTATGTTGAGTTTCTATACTGAACAAAAAGCATGACGTATAACCAAATATGTTGAAAATGCAAGGTTTCCAATTAGTCGTGTCTTGCATAGGTGGTAAATGGTCTTCCTCCAGATCTCCATGTGTGAAAGCTATCAGCCACCATATGAGAGCGAATCCGAGCCATGATAGAATAAAGGACAGCGTGAATGCCAGCAGAGTCCATCTCCATTGGCAATCCACAAGAGTTGTGAAGATATCTTGTAGAAAACGCAATCGACGTTTAGAGATTCGGGATTTGAGAATATTGCAGTCTCCATTCTTGAGAATGGCTCTACGCCTCGTGCGCCTCGCCGCACCTGGTCTGTGTGAACGGCTCCTGTAACCAAATACATTCAAGTGTAAACAAGTTATTGTTAGATACACGCACCGATGATTAAAGTTATGCAGAAGTATGTGTCGCTGTACACATACATACAAATAAATAATAGTAACTTCAAGATTGTATACGACGACCTTTGTTAATGCTACAAATATAGTTATAATTAAATAAAATTAAATTAAATGCAAGATTGTAACCAATTTTTTCACATATAATTATTAATACGCTATATAACATTTAACAAATAAAAAGATTCACAGAAGAACTTAAGACACGCACGGGAAAGACGACACAGGTGGACTTCCGGCGACGAACCTCTTGCTGCCATTAGACCCTGTAGGGTAGTAGATGCCGGGCGAAAGGCTCCCATTAGTGGCAACAGGTTTTATTTTGAGCCAAGAGTCGGGCAGAAGTTGGGTCTCCTCGTGCGAGACCGGCGACTCGGGGTCGTGATGCATGGCGGCGTGCGCACGCTTCACTTGTGGCTGGCCGTCTGCGCGCGCAGCATCCCCCGTAGCACTCGCGCCTCCTGAAGCATTGCCCGCGATAATGGCACAATCACGACTGCCTGTGTCATTGCGTCGCCGCTACCACTCGCTAACGTCCTATTATTGTTTCGCTAAGATTGTTTATCAAAAATTATCAGCGGAGCATATAATTCGACTAATACTCTCATATTAAGACCGCCTAACGTTCATAATACACTGTTTATAAATTTCAGGTGTAATTTTATACTAAATTTTACGATTTAAAGTAGATTAATTTAATTTTAAAAGTAACCATTTAAATATTGTTAGTTTTAGTGATATTTTACAATTAACATTTATTTCTTAAACAATTTACGAGTATCCATTGCATATAAAGCAAAAAGCGTTGCACGATTCTACATTTACAATTAATGTAAATTAGAACAAAGTATGTAGGTACTTAAAAGTAAGTTCTACGCAAATTGCGCTGCTCGTGATTTGAAAATCAGCATCATTAAATTTTACTTAGATATATTAAACAATAAACTTAGCTAACAAGGCTATTTCCATGAAAGATACACCATTAGTATTTGATAATTATGTAAATTATATGAAAACAGATTTTTTGAGCAATAAAAGTTAAACAATTAACTCAAAATAATATTTAGAAGTTGAGGTGTAGTGTGTCTGAGGAAATAGGAGATTGTATGAGCGATGAATATTATTGTCGGCTTTTTGAGGTGTATTCCTAATGTTGTAGCGGTACTTAAAATTTTAATAGTTGATAATTATTTTTGTATCTGCTGTATTTTCTAATGACCCGAACAATTTTAACAAAAAAAAAATCAGTCTTGATAACACCAAATTCATTGCAAATAGAGACTCTTTTAACGAAAAAAATGTAAAGGAATTTTCACGTAAAGTGACCAAACTTCTTACAAGAGTCCATCTTTTTAGTAACCAAATTATCGTGAGCATCGACGTGATTAATCATATTAATCTAGACAACATCTTAACAGATTCTGAACGGATTTTTTAGATTAACTAAGTCCCCGTAACACCGACCTTTCTATGTTTGCTTATGAATTTTTAGATTTAAAATTTCATCCTACGTTATAATGTGATGTCACAATTAAATTATGAGTTTATGGCTCTTTACAGAACTATAATTATTAGGTATTATAGAGCAATCGATATATATAGAACTATAATCTATGATAGAAATGATGTACCTCAAGACTTTCAAGTAATAACTCTAGTTAGTAGTATGATGGAAATTGAATAGAATAAATTAACGTGCATACAAGCGCATGTGCTGAAGTGGGATCGAACCCACGTCCTTTTTGCGCACGTATGCTCTATCGCTATACCATTGACGCTTAACGTGACTACGTAAAAATTATTTTATCTTTCAATCGACAGCTTTCCGACTATTATAAAAATGAAAAAAAATATGACCCCCCAGAGCTTGGGTGAAATTCAGTACTTGAAACAAGTTAAGCCTAATCTCTTGTCACATCGCTTTTCCTGAAAAATTTGCGCGTTAACTACTTTATTTTTCTTTGTTCTTTCAATGATAAATAGCTATGTAGCGATTCACTAAAATGTTAATTGTAATTCGTAAAAACTTTGTGTGAATTTGTTTTGTAATACCTATAAACATTGTAACATTGGCTTTGATAAAGTCTATGTTTTGCAGACATTATCTAGATATATGATTTACGAGTACAAGAAACTATTGACTAGTTGACTATCCACCGATACGATCTTGTCAAAGATAAGTAGAAAAATTACATATAAATTACTGTATACAATAAATAACGTACTTAATGCGTTGACTTAATTTCGATATTTGCTGTCAACCGTGAGCATTTTTTTATTGTAGCTCGGCATATGACAACACTCCGCCTGACATAAATCTAGAGTGCGGTCCATGAACAGTCGCCTCAGCTATGCCGGCCTGAGGAGACGAGTATAAACCATCCAGATTGACAGCACACACTTCTCTCGCTACTGACTACTTCCAAACTGCTCCCGAAACGCAACAAGGTCACTTAACGGATGTTACATTCGAAATTTTGTTATTTTTCTCTAATACGAGTAATAATTCAGTAATAAATGGTTTAAAGAAAACGTGAGCGAAGTGGTAGTGGCGATTTATCCGCAAAATATGACAGTTTTCATCACACACATTAACATTTGAGGAAAACAAAACTTACCGAAGAGGCGACGTAATTTAGATAACATCGAAATTATTATCACAAACACTCCCAAGATATAGTATATTATCTACCTATTTATTTTCGCCTACGTCGCATTCTTTAATTTGCATACACGTTTTATTGTAACATTTCAATTAGATATACAAAAAAAACACAAGTTTCGAGCACTCTTGTTCAAACACTAACGATAAATCGCTCTTTACAGATAATAACATAAGCAAAGCCCGAAAAATGTTCTTCTATTGACTCACGCTATTTAAAATTGTACAAGTTTATGATAAAAATTGTTTATCTCAATTGATTAGATATTGAAATTAGAGGATCTCCAATCTTGGAGGCGCTCAGAAATTGAGTCTAATTTACTATTAGATTTTGTCTTAAGACTTTTATGATTAGATACGTCAAAGTAACAACGTTGTAATACCTACTTGCATTACTAAAAGTCTTTTCTGTGTGATAAATTGATAATGCATATATACGTATACATATAAACAGTTATACGTAATAATAATAAATAAAAATAAAATGGGCCCACAATTTTTTTTTTTTCGGTATATGACAATACTTCGCCTGTTGTAAAGGTAGAGTGCGGTCCATGATCGGAAACAACTGCTACTACAAAGAAATCTCTACCGGTAGCAATCGCATCTATTAATCAATATTTGTTACGACCGGGAATCAAACCTGGGTTGTTGGTACTTAAAGTTACATTAAAATTGTTCAATTTGTACTTGAAAGTGGTGGTATTACCCACAAGACGGCATAACCATCATCAGTCTGCCTTTTCGATGTTATCTTAACATATTAAGATTATTACGTCTTCATTGTCGCGTTAATTATTTATTAGTTTACTTTATAGTATAATCTAAAACGTTACAAGCACGATAACAATGTTTTGTACTTATTTAATCGAAAATGTTGAAGGCAATTTTTCATCGTATTCATATTTAGAAATAGATAAACTTAATTATTTATTATATTATACTTTATCGTGTACGTATGATTATATTACGATGTACATATGTTAAGTAAAAATGTAAAAATGATATGCATTTTTTTTTTTAATTGTAGCTCGCCGCCTTTTGTTAAGCTATAGTGAGGTGAACGGAAACAACTGCTTCTACAGATAATATAAAAATCTACAAGCAGTAGTCGCCTCCACTATGCCAGAACTCTTTAACTTTAAGTGCATATGTAACAAAATTAATTGAACTATTCAAATAAAAATCACTTGTCAGTCATACGTAAAAATCGTGTTGAATTAGATGGAATTATTTTTCTTCTCTTGTTCTACATGTAAAACTAAGTATAGAACTAGGTGGAATAAGTCCTCTCGTTATACCTGGTGACTTCCAAACTGATCCCGAAACGCGACGAGGCCACTTCACTGGTGTAGCATTCAAAAGTAGTGGTTATCCCTAAGGCGGCAGACTGGTCTAATAATCACCATCAGTCTGCCTGTTACTCTTAAAACTTGGTATTGAAACAGTAAAATTACCTGCAAGTATCCTGACGCAGAACAGTACTTTGGCCAATGGAACTGCTATAGGTTGGTACTCGATGTAAACAACCGCTGCCATAGTGTATTTGAAGAGGTGGCCTCAGAAATCCACTCCCACTATATCCTCTAGTTAACATTGGAGTTTCGACGTTTGAGGGTTCAAAGACACTTGTCTCTTCCGTTTCCTCTTCAAGTCCTGGTTTATAAAAGATCTTTCCAGACGCCAATGTAGGTTTTGTATCTTTTTGTTCCCCACTTTCTAAGTCTTCCGTACGAATTCGCATTTCATAAGACGGTGACTGTACCGCTGCCATATTATTTTTTTTAGTAATTACACTGTCACAACTTTGTTCTTTTCATTGCATTTATTACAATTATTCTGTAACTTTGTATATTGTTTTCATTTTGAATGTATTTTGTTAACATTTTGAGCGCCTGATGTTTTCAAAATGCAATCTGAAATTAATAGAATTGATTTTTAATAAGGCGTTTTAATTTAACAACACAGGTCTGCAAAAAAAGATGTTTGAATTGTTCTATTGGGTCTTTTTCGAAGTAATTTTAAATCGAAGCGATTTTTGCACTTTTAGGTTAGGATATCTCAAAGTCCTGACGTGATGGAGCAATTTCCCCGGATTCAGATTCTACATGAAAAATTACTTCAGAAATGACCCTTCACTTTCTGGGAACAAAACCATGTTGACCTGTGTAATTATTTATACGAAATTAATGTATTTTGCTCTAGTTTACTACTTTTATTTAGTTTATATCTACGTAATTTTTTAAAACAAAAACTACGTACCATTTATGTAAAATTAAAAAGAATAATCATAAACATTAAGCCAGACTATGTTTATAAGTTGTTAGTAAAAATTAATAGTCTATTGTCCATTTTCAGAGTCCTAAGTTAAGGGACCCTCCAATGCCTCGCCTCTAACAAGAAAATCGTTTTCATCAAAGATTAGCTGTCATTCAAGTTGATAGTTCCCTAAAACGTGATCATGGTTCAATGCTTTAAAATGCGACATTTTACTCTGCACGCAACCATTTCCAGGATGCTGTTGGTATTACCACATACAGTGTATCTGCCCGTACCTAAAAATTTACACGTATAACACATTCAATTTACTCGCCAATTATAACTGGTTATAGCGTAGTTAGAATTTAGGTTAGTTGCATGACACGGGCGTGATATAAGAAGATCTCCTAATTAGGACAATAGCATATGTTTCATTGTAGCTGGAAATTAATTGGAATATCAGCAGCAGAGTTTTAGGCCAGGGGTACCACCGCTTTCGAGTGTAACCCATTAAGTGACTTGTTTGGAAGAGGCTGATGACCAGGGGAGTGTGCTCTGTCAATGGATGATGCACATAAACATCACCAAACATTTCGTTAACATATAATTATGTGTTCGGTATAAAATATATTTATAGTACTACAATGAAATTTCATAAATATAGTCTGAGAAACAATGAAAGTTAGGTAAATATTGGAGTAGACCCCCAGAAACTAAACGAGCAACGGATGTAAGCTCTAGTCATAAATCAAAATCAAGCGCTCATCGACAAAATGATTGACAACAGGGATGAGCACAATTTTTCAATTTGTAAAAATCATCGGAATTTATTAATCAATTAGTCTACATATCAAATACGTGCCACTTCCATTAATTAGTTCATATTCCGCCATTGACAGTCCTTGTCCATCAGGATGTGCGCGATCTTAATAGGTACTTTAACACACATGCCCTGTCGACATGTCGTTTAAAGGAAGTCTTTATTCCCACCTACATTACACGGAAAATGTCATAAAATAATCTCTTTAATACAGGAATTTTTATTAAGGTACAGTCAGTCCCTTTACTTGCCATTTTCTATTAAATAGTGTAAGTAAATTAACCTTCATTATGGTAAATACTATGCGGTCCACAGAAGGTCCACTTTTCATTGAAGCATAGTGTAGATGCGATTTTACCAGTTGGCAGCAAAAGTAGTCATAAAAAGAAATGAAAAGCGATAGAAATATCTATTTTTATTATCTATGTAGGAGGATTTTAAGTAAAATTTTAGAATTAAGCACTTTAACCTATTTATAAGGTTTCATAGAGAACGAACAGAAACGAAACAGAAAAAATTACATCGAGATTGTCCCTCGCGTTTTCACTCGCGTTAATCCAAAAAATATATGTAGTTCGTGGTAAGTGGCGTTCCGTTGTCTCTACCTATCCCTGTGGGAAAAAGGCGTGAAAATTATATTGTATTATACGCGTATATAGCTCGAAATCTTCTCGGACGGAAACGGATTATTTAAGGCAAAAAGAATTTAAAATTCATAATTTAAACTCTTTTTATTCTAACCCATAATTTACATCTAAGCTAAACATAAAGTCTCGTTCAGATGCTTGGGCATAATTAGGGGACAAAAAATACACTTTTACATTAATTTTATGTTATATTAAATGTAGAGCTTATTATTTTATTAAAGACTAGCTGACGGTGCCTGGCGCTGCCCGGGTTTTTTCAAAGATAAAGGATAAAGATTAATATTATTATGTTGATACAACTCTGACAAATAATTTGTAATATATAATGCATTAATTTCGACCAAATTTGATTATCATAAAAACGGTTATTGTGAGTTAATCTTAAAAGATAGACATATACTGTCGCGGACATTTTTTTAGATAATTTAAAGAGGAATAATTCCTTTATACATATTTTTTGGGTATCTCGAATGGGTATATTCCCCGTTTTTTCCACATTTTCGACTGTTTCTTCGCACCTATTAGTCGCAACGTGATGTTATATAGCCTATAACCTTCCTCGATAAATAATCTATCCAACACAAAAAGAATTTTTCAAATCGAACCAGTAGTTCCTGAGATTAGCGCGTACAAACAAACAAACAAACTCTTCAGCTTTATAATATTAGTATAGATTAAATGGAGAACGTTGACTGAAAAGCTTTTGTTCAATAGCTCAAAGCTATTTTTCTATTAGTTCTTCAGGTTCAGGTAATGACTGGGTTTATATGTAATTAGGAGAAAATGAAACGTCAGCAATCACCAGTTAGCATCTATATTAATTAACAGTTTGTGTTGCTAGCTAATCACTGACATAAACCTATTAATAAATGTCAAACTAAGGTCGAGAGTCTATTACCATTAAAAGCTAACTTGTAATTAATATTTAATTGTCACGTACATAAACTTAGAGACCAATATATTATGATTAAAATTGAACAGAAAAAAAAGAAATAGTTCTTCAAACATTGATAGTTTATAAAAGCGTCTGCGTTAGCAATACAGAAGTTGAAAGAAGTAGCCAAAACAATTGAAGCAATTTTTAGAAATTTATATAGATTGCACTATTAATTGCTCCATTATTTCCGGCGACTGTTGCCAGGCAATTAAAAATTCTCCTTGTAACCGCACCTGAAGTAATTATCCTTACACGGCAGTCTATAAATCGTGTGATCAAACTGAATCTAGGTCACTATGACAGTGTGAGATTTATAAGGCAATTAAATCATGCATCGATGCATGCATGCTTATGCATAATATTTATTAATTCTGTGATCAATTAGAGGTTACCTTCAATACTTTATATCGTGACGTGACATAAGCCACTCTCATTAATATTGAGTAAAGAATGGTAGTAAAATGTTATTATTAAATTATTTATATTATGATAAATTTATGATTGGAAAACAGAAAGGAAAATCAACGCGCACGCTTAGCTTATGCCGGTATTTACGTTCTCCAAAAACGCACGGATTCTGTGCCTAGATCACTAAGCTACGCAGCTGTTTCGATCGCGTCGAATTTCTTCTGTTCTTTCTTTACTGCTGGGTTGACATCAGTTGGAAGGGCTGGTCAAAGCGGATGATTGGATGTGCACAAAGCGGATTCCCATTTCATCCTAGGCTGTTGTGAGCGCGTTAATTTTTTCTGTTCAATTTTCATCATACATAATATAGTAATAATAAATGCAATACATATTACAAATGTTATTGTAATATACAAAAAATTAATAAAGAAAACAGATAATTGATAATATGCATTATTACACGCGAGAATAAATAACAGCTGCGGTAATAGTCTTGTTAAATAAAATTGTAATCGGATTTTAAATCGCGGGTTGTTATAATAATTGAAGCTCAACTTATGATGAACAGTTTTAACTAAATTATCATAGTTGGTCATCGCATTATGTTATATTTATTAGCGATTGTTATGTCCATAATAGTTAAAATTAAAACAGCGTCGCTTAATAACAACCGACTGCATGATACGAGTATACAGGAAATGTAAGAACAAAGGCTCTAACACAATACAATTAACAAATAACTTGTTACATAGCTTTATTAATATTGGCATTATGTTTTTTAATTAATTATAAAAAAATATAGCAACTCTCGTGAAAGAATACGGGCGTAATCTCCGTGAAAACATTTTCAGTATCTGTATTGAAAGTTTTTGTAAGTATCAGAATATCACGTATAAATTGTGATTTTTTTTTAAATATCTAGAGTTTTAATTTTGTTTAACGGACTATTGAAACTATTAACAAAGTTAAAACAAAACCGCACTGAACAAATAACGTTACCAACATAGCAACTATGTCCCAAAATGATACAAATTAGCCGTTCAACCAAAATTTATTGCTTCGTTCTACCGTGTGAGTTGATGTGACAGGAAGAATCCATTTTGATCATGAGCTCAAATTGAGGATTGCAGACGTGAGATTGCGGGAAATGATAGACCTCTAAAGAAAACTAAATTAGTAAAGTATACAATAAGCCTACCACTACTAAGAAATTGAGGAAGAAAACCGTGAAAAATCGACTAGTCTGCAACTTTTTTCCTTTACATATAATGAATAAAAAAGTCATCCGGAATTCTAGAGACGTTATAAGTTTTTACTGAATAGTGACGTCACAGCTCTATGGATAGTAGATCTTATTTTTAAAGTGGATTTAAGATTGTTAGTATAAATAAAAAAGTTTAATGTTAAAACCTTTTTTTTTGTCAATAGATCATATTACATGCCTTGATGTCACCGAAAACAAAAAAAAAACTGATAAGATTAAAGTAATCTTTGTATTTATCTTGCAATTACATGGCGTACAAAACACCGACGAAAGTTTTTTAAATTTTATTTTAACTGAAATTGAAATATTTAAATTTTTACGTATTTAGCTTCTTTTTTTGTATAAATAATGCTTGAAATCTGTATTTAACAGACTTTTAAAAAAATCTCTAACACTAAAAAGCGAAAAAGCATGTTTATTTTAGAAACAAATTTCTTTGTCTGTAATTCCTCTGCAGCTACTTACATTTAATAAAAAAACGTCGAATCTCACTTAGTCATCGTTTTAAAACTTTACAAATATTGTATCATATCACCCGGGACCTAATCTTATGATCCCGGGATTAAATACGCGCGCGTATGTCGCCTGGATAGCGTGGACTGTCAGTCGCGTGCGCAGAACTTGCGACCACCGGTACTCCAATTGTAAGTGCCATTATTTGTTAACTAGGCACGCGTTCCGAATTAACTCTAACCTTTAATTTTGTCATTTAAATTTATTTATTTATTTAAAACTTAGTGCGCAAAAATGCATACAGATGAACTTAATGCAAATTAGCGTTCTCTACCAGTCATCCTTTGGGACAATAACAGCAACTTGTAACTATGTGTGCGAATGTTTAGTCTAAAGTTTAATATAAGTACATACAATACATAAATATACATATAAAAAAATGTTACCTACTTTATAATTATGATTTTTCGCATCTTTTTCTCCAAATCCAAGAGCGGCCGTGGTCTAGCGGTAAGACGCGTGAACTCACGATTAATGAGACCCGTGTTCGAACCTCGCTGATTCTGACCAGTGTACCTTTGTTATATGTACTTTGGTCGCTCATTAAAGAGTGGTTGGCAGACTGATGATGGTTATTAGTCCAGTCTGCCGTGTTGGGGTAGTACCACCACATTCGAATGTAACACTCCTGCAGTGACTTTGTCGCGTTTCGGGAATAGTTTGAAAGTAGCCAGGTATATCGAGAGGAGTGTACACTGTCAATCTAAGATGGTACATGCTCGTGTCCTCAAGCCGGCATAGTGGAGGCGACTGCTGCCCGCACAGGTTTCTCTGTAGTAGCAATTGTTTCCATTCATGGACCGCACTCTAGCTTTACATCAGGCGGAGTGTTGTCACATGCCGAGCTACAATAAAAAAAATACATAGAATCTAAGCTTTTTTATTAATCTTGAAGAAGTGGATAACACATACGATTTTTATTTCGTTGAAACTATTATTGAATAGAAGAAATAATGAAGGTTTTAAATGTTTAAGACATTTGGCTACAATTTTATTATATAGATGTAGTTTTACAGAAGCGAAGTCAAGTTAATTTAATAAACTTTAAATATAAAAATTGATATTCATAATGTTTTTGAACAGATTGTCGCAGGCCGTTTGTGCCAACACATATCGTACATATGTTTATTAGGTACATTTAATGTCATATACTAGTTCGTTAGTTACATTTGCATTTGAATTTTGACATTTACTTACCTTTCACTAAACAATAATACTGGCAGGTTACAAATTATGTTAATATTTCAAGTATTACCTCTATTATATTATGTAAGAAAGCTTTTTTATTTCTTTCAAAATTTAAATTTTTATATCTTAAACCAGAGTGTATTAAAAAAGAGTTAAATTGGGTATTTAGAATATTTTACGGGTTAATTTGATGCCAACATTGAATTTATAAAAAAACTAAAATTATGATAAAATCTGAGTGGTAGGCAGACTGATGATGGTTATTAGCCTAATTTGCCGTTTCTCGGGATTAGTTTAGAATGCCGCGGGCGGCGCGTGCACTAAGATAATTTCATTATATAAGTAACTACGCTCGATTCTATTGACGGGCATAGTCCCTTTTTATTTTATCAATTTCAATCCGCGGCACGGCGTACTCGTCTCCTCAAACCGCATAGCGAAGCGAATGTTACCCGCAGATCCGCATCCCAACTTAACCAGATTTATTTCGGTTAGCCAAAATAATGAACTAGGAATGAATGCTTTAATTTTTGTGGTTTATATCACTTGTTTATATATTATATGATATATACAGATAAGTAGGTACATCATATAAACCATATTGTATACTAGTTACCATAATAGATAAGCAAAGGAAGGGATCAAGGTAAGATGCAAATAGACCTTTTGTTCCGTACATACCAGTGCTCTGTAGCACGTATTTACATACCCTGACATAGCATGTAGTAATAGTCATTATTTATACGGGTAGACAGACCTATTAAAAACATTTTTTTCTTTGCCCAGAAAATAAATTAAAATTTTATTTTAGAAGTCCTTTTCATCCTAAAAGAAAAATGCCCATTTTTGGGCCCACTTGATACCTAATAGTTTGGTAACAAAACAATATTCTAACATAATATCTTATTGCACCAAAAAACTTATAATTACCCAATAACGCGGGTGAAAAAATTAAAACTGATTGGTAATAGGGAAGTAGGTTTATTTTTGTACAAAATTAACTAAAAATCATCGAGAAACTTGAGAAAAAAATTGTGGGCCCATCTTTCTTAGGCGAATAGGCATTCTCCTTTTAACGATTTACTGTTATTAATTTAATTTTCAGCTAACAGTATATTTTAATCACATACTTACATATTTTCTGGGAGTCTTCTTCTACTGACGTAGACAGATATTACCTATAAAACGCCAGGAACTTCTCTACCACTTTCGCCTCAACCTCGTCCATTCCTTCTCACGCATTCACGTCCATTGAGGATGTATCTCAAGTTTACCAACTACCTATTTATCAATAAACAAATATAAAGATTTAAAATATTAATTTTTTTTAGGCGAAACCGTAAGGGAATTCGCAGTTAACATTTATGTCATAATTATTCCGGTTAAAGTTTTAACTGACCCCGAAACGCGTGGGTCACAATATCACCTGATTAAGTCATTCACCTTGACATCCAGAGTTACAATATTCAACCAAAATATATGTCGTGTAATGACTCTGGCCTCAGTAAATAAAAAAATAAAAGACCTTATGATGTTCATTTAACAAAATAAAAATTACTCTATATTAATATATTTAAAATATAAAATGTCTGTAATTTATGTTGTTATTATTTTTTATTTTTATTGTAGCTTTTAATTCTAAGGAGTGGTAGAACGTAATTGATTGAATATAAAAACATTCTTGGTGTACTAACTACAATGTTGCTACTACAGAGAAAACTGCTCGAGCAGCAGTCGCCTCCACTATGCCGGCTTGAAGAGAGGAGCATGTACCATCTAGATTGACAGTGCCTCTCGTTATATTTATGTAGTATATATGTTACGTAGTATAGTATATGCGCTTATAGTCCTTGGTGTTACTAAGATTATTAGGGCATAGAAAATGCATCCTTTCTGTGCCGTAAGATGGTGTCGAACAGCCCATAGTGGCATTCTACGCTAAAAAGTGTATTTAATTATTGTAGTTCGGCATATGACAATACTCTGGTGTTTAGCTAGAGTGTGGTCCATGAGCAGAACGGTTTACAGTTGTATTTCCATAAGGGTTGGCCCTCCCATGTGTTCTCCCAGTCCTTTTACCTCGGATTCTTCAAGCGGAGTGTGTAAAAGCACCTTCTCAGGCCGGCATAGTAGTGGCGACTGGAGCCACCGTGTTAGCGGTTCTCCAGTAGTCAGTGCTCATGGACCTCCGCCGCGCTTACCATCAGGCCAGTCGAGGTCACATCTCGTGTCAAAAAAAAAATCTGTAAATCTTGGGATCGTTCAGGCTCTCTAAAGAGTCGAAGATCCGTAGGTCTCCTTCTGTGGCTGCAAGCTGGTGGTAACATTATGCGAAGTGCGGTTACATGCCGCGCTAATATTTATATTTCATATGACTTTTATCCTGTTAACTAGTGTTAATGCTAATGTCTGCTTACCCCAAACTGTAGTTGTATGACATGTCAGAATAGTTACATAGTTTAGTAGCCCGAAACAGTTACAAATTCGATGACACACGTTCAAGAGCAGAGCGATTATCGAATTACGGTCCCCGCCCGATGCTCTTTCGACTGTCATGGCCGTTGTTCTTTCCGTTTATCTTATGGGCTGATGTGACCTCTTTGCAAATAGTCAAATTATAATATCTTTCAATTGATGTTCGTGATTTTTTTTATATAGAGCGGTATATACAGGGTGTATCAGGCATCGTGTAAAAAAATTAAGGTAAATATTAAGTGAAGGGTGAACACCTCTCAAAAAATAAATTTACTAAATAAAAGTTCTCGTGTATGGTATTATGACAAAAACAAAATGTCTATAAATGGACCGGCCGACGTGGACATCGAGCGCTACGAAACTACGAAAGTACAGCGGTCATAAAAAATAATTTATTGCGAAAGTAGTAGAACAAAAGTGTTTTAGTATAATTGACTTCTTAACACAATGATTAGGTAGTTTACTTACAAAAAACAAAAATATCTTCGGAAAGTGTCTATGGTACTCATAACAGGTGGTCAAAATTCGCGCTAAACACAGTGATACTTTCAATCCGCCTACGAAGTTCACCGCGGTCGTTGACCTCACCGTCTCTGTCAGAATACACGCGCCGCTTTATGTCTCCCCATAATTAAATATCACAGGACGTTAAGTCTGGGGAGCGAGATGGCCACTGGCAAAATGTAATGCGAGCTTATACGGGTGTAGGTCTTGCGCGCACGTAATAACCTCCACACAAGATTTTGAACAATTCTTAATACGTGTCGTACGGAATCGTGTAGGATACCGTTCTCTCCACAAACGTAAGGTAGCACTTAAATTTCCACCACTTTCTCCACACAAGAGAACGATCACAAAGTTCAATGTTCGAAAGTGACATTGTCGCGGTTAGTGTTATTTCTTACGAGTACGCGCACGTGTACATAGTTACGCGGCCATTCGGCAACTAACAGAATAGCCGTTGCAGGTGGGTCGGCACACGACTTGTCGGCGCGAGCACAAAGGCGAGGCGGCATAGGTTGTCGGCGTTGATCAAAGGCAAGGTCATTCGTTTGATGCACCGCCCGACGACACAACGATTACACGTGTTTGTAGCAAATTACTCGTATGTATGTTTCTACAAGGAAAAGGTGGACATTTGGATAAAAAAAAAGTATTTATTTTGTAAATTAATTTCTGCTCAGAATCAATTACTGAGTCATCTCTTGAAATTTTTTACACGTTGCCCGATACACCCTGTATAATAGAGCGGCCGGGTCTAGCGGTAGGACGCGTGAACTCACGATCGATGAGACCCGTGTTCGAACCTCGCTAATTCTGACCGGCACCAATGTAACTTTGTTATATGTCGCTTAGTGCCTATAGGCACTATTAAAGAGTGGTAGGCAGACTGACGATGGTTATTTGTCCAGTCTGCTGTCCTGGGGTAGTACCACCATTTTCGAATGTAACACCCGTGAAGTGACCTTGTCGCGTTTCAGGAATAGTTTAAAAGTCAATCTAAATGGTACATGCTCGTCTCCTCAAGCCGGCGTAGTGGAGGCGACTGCTGCCCGCACAGGTTTCTCTGTAGTAGCAGTTGTTTCCATTCATGGACCACATTCTAGCTTTACATCAGGCGGAGTGTTGACACATGCCGAGCTATAATAAAAAAATTATTATTCGATGTTACATACACACTGAAACATGTTTAATAAACACTGAAACTTCACACTAAAATAATGTGAAAGAAAACCGATACATTATTTTTGTTTTTAAATTTTTAAACTTATGATATAATGCTAAAATATTTAATTAATGTTCATTAGATACAGTTAGTTCATTAGTTTTCACCAACAAGCTATCAATGTGTTCTGGTTTACTTTATCTAAAGCTGTTTCTCGATCTATACTCTTAGGTGACAGTTAAAATGGTTTAAAACTTTAGGAATCCTTAGTGAAGACTCTCTAACTCAGATTTCTATATTACGTTTGAGCGGCCGTGGTCTAGCAGTATTTTTTTTTATTGTAGCTCGACATGTGACAACACTCCGCCTGATGTAAAGCTAGAGTGCGGTCCATGAATAGAAACAACTGCTACCACAGAGAAATCTCTACGGGCAGCAGTCGCCTCCACTAAGCCGGCTTGAGGAGACGAGCATGTACCATCTAGATTGACAGTGCACACTCCTCTCTTATACCTGGCTACTTTCAAACTATTCCCGAAACGCGACAAGGTCGCTTCACGGGTGTTACATTCGAAAGTGGTGGTACTGCCCCAGGACGACAGACTGGAGAAATAACCATCATCAGTCTGCCTACCACTCTTTAATAGTGCCTATAGGCACTGAGCGACTAAAGTACATGTAACAAAGTTACATTGGTACCGGTCTTTTAGCGAGGTTCGAACACGGGCCTCATCGATCGTGAGTTCACGCGTCTTACCGCTAGACCACGGCCGCTCTAGGTAGTATAGGACGAACCTCACGATCGATGAGACCCTTGTTCAAATCTCTCTAAATTCTGACCGGTACCATATAATATAGTTATATTATACCAATATAAAAAGTTTAAAATATTTAAAATGCATTTTATATATTCTTTGCCGTAGCTATTTGTTTATTATAGTGATTTGCGATAATTTAGTGCTGAGAAAGTTATAAAATTACTTAATTTCAACATAAATTTGCTATGCTTCAAACAATATCGTAAAACAAAATGTGTGGACGCTTAGGTGTTGGCCTTCACCTTAATATAGACATTTAAAAAATAGGTATTATTGACAAACAGATAAATAGGGTTTTCTAAGTCTTCCGTGTTTCATTTAGTTCAAAGCATAACCATTGCATCTATTAAAGGAAGTAATCAGTCATCATCATTTCATATTGCACTAGGTACTCCATATTTCCTGGAACTGACCTCCAACACCTATATCCTAGTTACTCATTACCTGTGCCATTTATTAAGTTGTATTTAAATCATATATCAAGATTTGTTAATATAGGTTTAAAACATGCAATTTGCCATTATCCTCTATATTTATGTGTAGATTAATTTAAATTTAAATAAATACTAAGTAATTAATTATTTATTTTTAACAAATCAATAGTTAATAATAGAATCAATAAAATTAAAGAAAGAAATTATGGTTATGATTAAAACGAGTTGCTTAAAATTAAATAGATTGAAGTATAATTTAAATTAAATTTAGCAAATTATTATTAATGAGTATTTTTTTTCTAGCGTAAAAAGTAAATGTTTAATTTACTAAAGTCAAACATTTATTTTCTATTCATTTGCGTATTTAGTTCATATTAACTAAAGTTCGTACCCTAATTTAATGCGTTAAAAATGTCTATTAAACATAAATATCTTATCATAAATATTTTCATAAAGACTGTTGTAGAATCTATATAATACTATATGTTATTACGAAGATCTTTTTCCCATATTTCACTTGGAAACCAAAATTATTTTCATCACCCAGTTTTAGTTCATGAATATTATAAACGTGATAAATGTTATCGTTAAATAAATATCTAGTTATTCTTTGTTTAACAATTAACTGATGTTAGCACTCTCTACTCATACACTGTATAACTTAGCATGTAATTGGTAGCATAAATAAATTAATAATAAAATAATTGTAAAACTAGTTCCATCGAATGGATGACATTTCCATGCTAAAATCGTTTAATAGTGAAAATGAAAAGCTTTTAGTTCATAAAAACTCAAATACACACTTCCATGTTCACCATAAATTACAATCTTTTAATCGCAAGTAAGTACATGAACAGCGAATAATTGTACATATCAATTATCAAACACCTTATCAATCACAAATATCTAATCTATAACATTTCAGGAACAGGAAACAAATTTATCCGGTAAAAAGAAAAAAATATGACCGTGTCGTGTTTAAAACTGGTGACTTTAATATTGAAAAACCAAATCAATCAGTTCTTCGATGTATGAACTTAGTGTCTTCTTTTATCGAGGCACAATGGAGGTGGACCCTCGTCTGCTTTATTCTTACATACATCATGGTATGGTTGACATTCGCCGGTATCTGGTGGATTATAATGTATTTACACGAGGATTTGGAAGAGAATCACATGCCTCACTTTAAAAACACGACAAATTGGATACCCTGTGTTGAAGAAATCTACGGTTTCACATCAATGTTTCTGTTCAGCATCGAAATCCACACAACTATTGGTTACGGCACTAGGAGCATCACATTAGAATGCCCTGAAGCTATATTTACAATGTGCATTCAAGGAATTTTAGGTACAATTATGCAATCATTCATGGTAGGATTGGTGTTCGCAAAATTAACTCGCCCAAAATGCCGAAGACAGACTTTACTATTCACACATAATGCGGTTATTAATAAAAGAGATGACAATCTGTCTTTAATATTTAGAGTAGGGAATGTTCGCAAATCGCGTATTATAGGTGTCAGTGTCCACGCGTTTCTTATAAGATTTCAAACTAAAACTGGTGACACAATAAAAAATGAACAAATTAAATTGAATCTCATGATTGATACTTGTGAAGACATCATCTTTGCTCGGCCTGTTTCAGTTATTCACAGAATCGATAATAACAGCCCATTTTATTATGTAACCGCTGCGGATATGTTGTCCTCGAGGTTAGAGATCGTTGTAGTTTTAGAAGGGACTATAGAGTCGACAGGACAAGCAGTACAAGCGCGTTCCAGTTATACAGCTAAGGAAATTTTGTGGGGACACAGGTTCCGACAAATGGTTAGCTACCGTTATGATAGACTGGGATTCGAGATAGATTTTTCTAAGTTTAATGAAACGATTCGTGTGGACACACCCTTGTTCTCTGCAGAGGTATTGTCCCTATATAATGGCGGGAATTTTAAAAGGGTCACAGCAAAACAAATTTGTAACAATTCAAAAGTTTTGGATGGACTTAATTTATTTTATTAGATTAATCTATAAGAGGAGGAATTGGCCGGGCTATAACATCGCACTTTCTATCTATGTACATGAGTAAAATTTGTGTTTCCAACATAACTTGTTTAATATAAAGTATTTCTTCATACAGTTCTTCCAGTAAATACATTTGTAACTGCAGTGAACACAATTTAATCTTAATTAAAAGTAACTCAGTATTACAACTCGTTAAGTCTATAGAATATTGTAACATTTTTATATTCACTATATTGTATTTCCTTATTATTTCTTTAACATCATTGTTATTAACACTTCCTTCATTAATATTAATTATCATATTAAAATTTTTAAAAATATCCACATAACTATTACAAAAGTTTTTTTAAATACTCGCAAAATCATTAGTCTAAAAACGTGCGGTAAGGCTCGTGTTTCTATTAATAACTACAATGTACCTACAATATTTTTGGTATAATTAATTCAGTGTTTCTGTATTTATCGGATTAACAGTGCGATTTAAAATCTCATTAATCACAGACATCGACAGGTTATCCATTGATTTGATATCGACTATTTTTTAGCTGGTTTTGATAATTTAAAATGACTGCAAATCTTAAGGTCTTCCTACAAGATAGAACTCAATAGACAGGATTGATTCATTTATTGCATTAGATACCTGTATTAATGTTTATTCAACTATAATAATGTAATAATGCAGCATCTCATCTCATCTCAATAGCAGACATCTCAGACAACTGGTAACCGTACACAATATGAAAATTAAAAAACAAAATTAACTTGTCTTTTTTAATGCCGATCGAATCAATCATAGGGGTTGAACTATTCTATAAGATTTAAATTATTTAAGTAATTCGTCACAATTTGCTATTTTTTAATATTTAAGGTACTTGCCATCGGTGTGAAATGGTCACAACCATAGTGGCCGCCGGATCCAGGACATTGTATAATAATATAAATTAAACTACTGTTTCTTATTGTACACTAAAAGACTTCATTCTTAATACCAGCTCACAATAAAAAATAATATTAATTAAAAGTGATTCTAATTATTTAAATAAAAATTTATAAAAAAAAAAAATTGAATGAAAAGTTTTCATTCGTTCATTTCACATCACTAATAACAAGGTGTTTGGCGCGCTTTTGCCCGGGAAGGTTGAGGTGTTTTTTATCCCTTTCCTTAATTAGTTTAGTGGTTATTATTGTGTAAAATTGGTGTTATTTTGCGTAATTTTATGCTACGCATGTGAGTAATTGTGGAAACATTAAAATTCACTCTATATGAGGCAACAGAAGCGGTTTTTTTTTGTGGTTATCCCACGCCGCGAAAACGCTCATATTGCGACGTGACCGGGTGAATTGCCGCCAAATACTCCAAGAAAGCGTCAAATTGTAAAACACCATTGCAATTTGATGAAAAAACTTCAAGAATTTACTACAAATGAGATATATATTATATTACTGAAGACATGGCTGTATGGGCTCTGTTCCCTTTGCCTTCCCAGAATGGGAGAATTAACAAAAAAAAAAATCACTAATAACATAGTCGACAGAACCATAGACGAGAGTTCGCAGACGTCATTTCATTTTTGCCAACCTATAAATCCTAAAAACAAAATTGACAAAAGTGTGCTGTCATTTTTACTCGATCAATTTGTTGATTTCCAATATAAAAAGATTTGTTCGTAATTATATAGAAAATGTTTCGTGCAAGTAATTTCGACAAGTTACTAGGTATCGTATTACATTTTATTTACACAATATTTTCGCCATACACTAGAGATATTGCCCTGTAAACTTTGTTTTTATGTAGTTAATATTTTCATTACTCGTACATTCGTCTTATTATAATTTTCTCAAGTATTCCGCTTTCACCTCACAAGAATATTTTATGTTCACGGCACGTACCATAATTAACAGCATAATTTGTTAATGTAAAATTTGATCTAGAACTTTAAACGACACGCAATTACAATAAATAATTAATTATTTTAGATAAAGCTACTAGTAATCTTCGCCTGGATCCTGATTGGCCCACTATTTTACAAATTTGTGATTTGATAAGACAGAACGACTGCACGTAAGTAAATTAAACTATATGAAACTATTGCATCAATGCACAATATTACATCATTGTTATTGCATACTGCACCATAACAGATGTAGTCGTACTTCTTTTGTATTAAGTTATTTGTCTAAATATGTAGGTATCCAAATTATTTTATCTATTGATTGCCAATAAAATACTGCTATATAAAATAATATTGTATATTATCAGTTATGTTATTGGTATTATAAATGCTAGATTTGTTGAATTATTAAATTAGACAATAAATTCCATATTTCCTAATTTTAGACCTAAATATGCAATTGCTGCAATCAAAAAGAAGTTATATTCACCAAATCCACATCAGGCAATGTTTGCTCTTTGCGTTCTTGAAAGTATTGTTAAAAATTGTGGTATGTATTGCTTTCTTAACCAATTTTGTTTTATTACAAATCAATTTTATTTACTCAGTTCAAAAAAAAAAGTTTGTTAAAAATAAGTTAAATCACTTTTTAACTCGGCATTCATGCTTGTAAGATGTTTTATGAACTAATGGAGGTGAGTCATACCCACCTGAGTTGTAGACCACCTAAGAAAAGCTCCATTTGAAGTGATCTTTTTTAAATGGGCACATTTGGGCAATTTGCCTTATTTTATTGTTATAAAATTAAGTCTGATTGCTGTTAAAATACGAGGAATATAAGTTCCAAATTTGAAACATATTTGATTCAAACTAGGTTCCGGAGTACACGAAGAAATAACATCAAAAGCATTTTGTGAAATGCTCCGAGACCTTATCAAGACAACTCCACATGACAATTTAAAAGCAAAGATATTAGAACTCATTCTTGGATGGGCTTTTGCTTTTCGAAATTCATCCAAAGGCAGAGCGGTACAGGTAAGTTTTATAGTCAGTAATGAGATAATCTGAAGTTAGTATAATAATTATGCGCTGACAGCAGTAGCCTCCATTCACAGATCGCACTCTGGCTTAACATCAGGCGGAATGCGGTCATGTGACGTGCTAAAATAAAAAATATGTAATTTTGGCAAAAAATTGTCTGTCTTTTTCTTACTCATTTCTTCATATATCTGGTTATTGAATAATTCACACAAGGTTGGTGAATAAAACACATCATATAATAACTCACAAATCACCCTAAATTATGACCTGTACCAATGTTATATATACTTTGGTCGAGCAGTGCCTATGTATGATAAACAAATAAATAAAATAAATCTTTATTTAGTGAATAAATAGTTTTCAAATTACAATGGGTTGAGGTCCCCGTGCTAGACTATACTCTCTATTATTTAGTAAAGACAACAAATTAGATTCTAACACCTCTCATCCTGCAGGGAAAGGTAGTGGCTTCAATGAACTGTATATACTTTCTATGCACTATGGATTTAGATTTTTTTTAAATTTTCATAGACAATTTTTCCCAACTATAGAGACACCAATCAGGCGATTCCACAGTCTACTAACGTATGGTACATTATGGAAGATAAACTGTACCTGTGGGTGATTCATTACAGTAATTTATAGTTAACAAGAGTGATTCACCTTAATCATTGCCTTATCTATGACGAAAAGAATAATCAATTAGATTTATGAATTGCTTTCGGACTTACTTTATATATATTTTTTAAATATTAAAATAAAACAGTAATAAAAAAAATACAAATATCTTTATTGGCTTAAAATGTACCAAAATGCTGGAAGAACTGATGATGGAAAGATTGAATAGAATTTTAATGTGTTTACATAAGCACTGTGTAGTTTAGTGGCACATATATAATGGAAGATTCGGTTTCGATTCCCATCCATGTGTGTACTGCAATTTTTCTGTCTAATTTTCATCATAATTGCCAAATTTTTTACGCGTTAATTAGACAACTTTTACTCTTATACTACTTTTCTTTTACTAGAAATAGACTGTTATTCCTTCAAAATATTTATTCAATGTCACACTATAATTTAATTATATCGCGTTTTATGCATAACCTTCAGTATACTCTTTACTGGGCTATTGCTTGGTTTAATTTTTAAAGATGACTAGTTCATTTGTGCGTGTAAGTTTTTTTTAAATTTCTAAGCCCATCATTTTTATTAGCCTAAAGTCGACGTTTGTTTTTCTTAGATTTTATGTATACAGGGTGTCCCGTAAGTAGTGGTGTCAACGGTATTTTACAGATAGAGGGGTTCAATATCTAGAACATAATTTGGTGATTTTTTTTTATACCTTCTGGTTTAAAAGTTATGACATTTTTAAAGAATTATCATTTTTTCCCCCGTTTTATCACAAAATAATGTTATAAAAATTTGTTTACAATTATTTTCACTGATATTTTTATTTAAGTGGATTGAGAAAATATAGGGCTTTCTAATTAAAATAGTATTTGTAACCAATTAACAACCATGATTAAATAAAAAATTAAAATCTAAACAAGATTTAATTTATCAAATTTTAAGCAAAATATTTAAACGAATCTGGTGTAAAAAAATTGTATGTAAGGTTACGGGACCATTATTTTAAAAATATCTACAATTCACACGGACTCTAAAAACGTATAATAATGATCACTGTCATTTTAATTTAAGTTATTTTTCAAAGTTAAACAAGCAACAAAGTACTATTTGTCGAAGAAATTTCATTATTACCTTATGCGAATTCCAATAAAACCAATGTAAATAGATACGGATAAGAAAACAATTTATTAAAGTAAATGCTCAAAATGTCTCCCTCTAACTCTAATGCATAACCGAAATCTTCTAATAAAGATTCTCCTGATATTTCCTAGGGCTCTTTGATTATTTTTAATTCTTTCGGACACGAAATTCAATTTTTGGCGTAGTTCATATTCATTATTATTACATGTCTCATAAACAGCTTCTTTAAAGTTAACAACAGCAGACTGAAGATGGTTATTTGTCCAGTCTGCCGTCCTGGGGTAGTACCACCACTTTCGAATGTAACACCCGTGAAGTGACTTTGTCGCGTTTCGGGAATAGTTTAAAAGTAGCCAGGTATAACGAGAGGAGTGTGCGCTGTCAATCTAAGATGGTACATGCTTGTGTCCTCAAGCCGGCATAGTGGAGGCGACTGCAACCCGCACAAGTTTTTCTGTAGTAGCAGTTGTTTCCATTCATAGACCGCACTCTAGCTTTACATCAGGCGGAGTGTTGTCACATGCCGACAAAAATAACACCATAATTTACTTAATAATCTTTGTTTTAATAGTAGTTCGGCATGTGATTACACTCTGCCTAATGTGCTTAAGGTACGTAATCTCTGAATGAAGTATGAGTGGAAACAGGCGTCAGTCTGCCTACCCTTCTTTGAACATCCCTAAAGTCAAATTAAGGAACCAAAATGAAAATAAGATTGGAACTACAAGCATTTAGTATCTTACAGTAGGTTAAGACGTAAAAAAGTGCAAACCGACTGTAAGAATTCTTAAAATCCATTCATTATTGGAATGCATTATTAAAAATCGACGCCCATTTGTTGTATTTATGCCGAAAAAACATTGTAATTAAAATGATAGTGATCATTATTATATCTTTTTAGAATCCGTGTGAATTGTAGATATTTTTAAAATAATGGTCCCGTAACCTTACATACAATTTTTTTACACCAGCTTCGTTTAAATATTTTGCTTAAAATTTGATAAATTAAATCTTGTTTAGATTTTAATTTTTTATTTAATTATGGTTCTTAATTAGTTACAAATAATATTTTAATTAGAAAGCCCTGTGTTTTCTCAACCCACTGAAATAAAAAGACCAGTAAAAATAATTGAAAACAAATTTTTAAAACATTGTTTTGTGATAAAACGGGGGAAAAAATGATAATTCTTTAAAAATGTCATAACTTTTAAACCAGAAGGTATAAAAAAAAATCACCAAATAATATTGTAGATATTGAACCTCTCTATCTGTAAAATACCGTTGACACCACTACTTACGGGACACCCTGTATAAATGGGACCTATTGACTTTGATGGATTGAGCGCTTGAGAGTATTTGTTCATTTGTTTAAACATTAACTATAGATAAATTAATAATTATTAAGAATGTCAGTGAGATAAAAACGGTCTCTATTGATTATTTCGTGTCAACAGCCTATTATTACCTTATGTTATCATTTTGTACATTGACATGGCACTGTCTCTACCTGGGGTAGACAGACTTGTATTGAAGATTTTAGGTTATTATCATAAACATTAAAAATGCTGATATCACTAAATATTCATTATTTTTATCTCTAATGAAAGTGGATATTCATACAAAAAGAGTAATTTACGCATATATCCTACAGTAAATAATATTAGAGTTATTTTTAAGTCAAATAAGTGGCTACAATTTCCTTGCTTAAATATTGACAATAGGGTTAAAGAACACATATAAACAACCGCCGCAATTTGTCTATAGACTCTGTAAAGAGACAGGCCCTGAATCTGAAATAAAGGTGTCTTTGGGCGTTGAACTTTCATGACGTGTCGAGACAGTCACCTAAACAATGACCTTGAAGCCTTTTTTACCTCCTACGTAATTTGGTCTGTAGTTTAGTCAATAACATGAAGTTAGTCACAAAATTGTTTCTTTGTTTATTTATTTCCTTATCAACTTTTTGTTAGAATATCTATCCTTATCAGTCAACCTAAAAGTATCATTAATTTCGTTTTAATAAAGTATTTGCTTGAGAAAATGTTTATTGGTAGTTATACCTAGTTTTAATAAATAAAGTGTTTGTTTTTATTAGGATACAGTGAACATACTGAAAGCTGAAGGCCACAAGTTTCAGCCCCTTCAGGAATCCGATGCCATGTTTATGGCTGATACAGCACCAGAATGGGCAGATGGAGAAGTATGTCACAGGTATGTTATGAGATGAAGACGACGCAAAGAGAAAGTGTTGGTTTTATTAACCGTTACATTAAGAATTACATGGAAAGAATGAATGAAAGGAGATTGACGGAAGGAATATATAAATCTGATGTGAATGGATGTGTTAAACAAGGCAGACCCAGAAGGGTCTTTTCCGATCAAATCGGAGACATCCTTATGAAAGCTGGGCTGCCTAGTGCTCATAACCGTCGAGCATGGATGAAGAGAATTGTGGATGTGTGGGAAGCGAGGGTGTTATGTCAGGGTCGTGGTAAGTGGCGTTCCGTTGTCTGCCTATCCCTGTGGGAAAAAGGCGTGACAATTGTATTGTGTTAAGAATAGAAATAAGTGTTGCTATTTAAAAAATGTATATAATTAGGTGTCGAGTCGCCTTCAGTTTGATCCTTCGACGGCATCACTGTCGTGCTTGCGGTCAAGTGTTCTGTCAACAATGCAGCTCCAAAACATCTACATTACCTAAGTTTGGTATTGAAAAAGAGGTAAAAAGGTTCTTTATACTAATTAAAAAGAAAATCATTAACCTAAATAAAGGAATCATATTTTTAATAATTAATATATAGTTGCAGTCGAAATATCTAATTTATTATCAGAATTCGATGAATCTCAAGAGTAATTATGGAGTATTAGATTATAAATTTTTCTTTTAGGTGCGAGTGTGTGATGCTTGCTTTGACAAAGTGAGCAAACCACCATCAGCTAGCAACAAAGTAGATCTTGCTGATCCTACTTCCGATCATCCTCCCAAGCAAGCACAGCAGCAGGTGAGCGACATGGTAAAAATACTACATTACATTTTTATGCTCATCTTTCTGTCTTACTAGTGTAAGCATTTAGTATATCTCTTTTTTTTTTCAATGTGACATATACTGAGAGAGGATCAATAAATTTTAAGGTTACAATTTTTTTTTGTAATAAAAGACTGCGCATAATTGCCTTAGAATAAATTATATTAATAAAATTAAGTAAATTACGAATCATACACTTCGCCGGGCATTTCGCCGCCAGGCACTAACATGGCAATGTTATTGCCATTCAAAAGTATTTGGTCTAGTTTGGTAATCTTCCTTCCTTCTGGGGTCGATTCATATTCAGTTACGTCGTCCAATAACATATTTACGAAATCATCAAATCCTTGCAATGTTCCAACCATTTCCTTGTCATTTTTCATTATGATGTGTATTCTAGAGCCTATGCACTTATCAACGAGTTCTAGCGGTAATAATGCATTAGGATTTGCTAAATTTGGTTGCGCCATCTCGGTATTTTTCACCTTTAGAATAAATAAATCACAAAAGCAAGCCGCGGCTGTACCACGCTCCTGCAAAACAGATCGATTTTTGACAGGTGCGTTCGGAAACTTAAGAGCTGGGTCTACGGCTCGGTTTATGATGACATTTTTACCATATATTTATTTCTTATTTATTAGATATTTAATAAACCAAATCATATTAAATAATTATTTTGCAAAGATTATCCAAGTCGTAGAATTTAAACACTGAATAATAAGATTTAACTAGGTTTATGAACGGACAATTTTTTTTGTGGCAACTTTGTGGTTACTTGTCAATTTTGATTTGAACGCTTCCTTGCAACGGGCCGTTTTAAATCTCATCTATCAACCTTTTGTCTTATTTGCTGTTAGTAAATAATTATAAATGTCGGACATTGATAGATTTCGGTGCGAAAACTGTTCGCCACATCGTGACTTGGAACTACTGAATATCAAAGATGAACCTTGTACACCAGACATATTTTCGACAAAATATGACGAGATATATTTTGATAAGCAATGTGGACAAATGAGGAAATCTCTTTCATTAAGTGATATTGCATCTATTAGAGAAGATCGTATGAATTTGCACAAAGCGGAAGCTGACACGGAGGCTGTTTATGCCCGATACAGAAGACCAACTTTGGTTGATAATCAGCCTTTATGTAAGAACAAGTTTGTGTCTGTCGCGGAAGCGGTTTATCACTTTCAAAGGGATACACCTGACAGATTTCATACCAGTCGTATTATAAGTAATCAAAATCGTCATGACAGGCCCCTGAGACTGACCAGGCCTCAATCACCTGTACTACTGTGCAGGGCGCGCTCTCGCCAACGCCACAATTACTTAACACAACAAGAAAAAGAAGAAATGGAAGTTGAGGAGCTCAGAAAATTTAAAATCAAAGCACACCCGGTTCCGAAGTCAGTGATTGAGGGATCTCGTAATTTGCCCGATGTGCCTCGGAAACCATCCACAGTCCCAGAGCCTTTCAAATTAACCGAAGTTAACAAGAAACCTGCGTATGTATCTCCTTTGCCAGCTTTTAAAGCACGTCCGGTGCCAAAACACATTCTTGACAAACCACAATTACCAATAAAACCTCTAGTGCCAGTTACTAAGCCTGTTTCACCAAAATTACACTTTAAGCCATTGAAACAAAATGGTTATAATAGTAATGACAAAAAGCAAAAACCTGCAGACCCGATACCACGCCATGATGGAAAAGTCCATCCTATACCGTTCTCGTTTGAAAAACGAGATGAAGAATTGAAAAGAAAGAAAGAAGAAAAAATTAAACAACAAATTGAATTGGAGAAAAAGGAAGCTTCGCAGTTCAAAGCTAAACCCATACCGGGAATTATAAGGAAGAATATACGTACCACCACCAAAAGCAGCAACGTTTCTTCGACTAGTTCTGAGAACAAAGAAAATTATCACTTTGAAGCTCGTCCTGCAACTGTACTCTTTAAGAAGCCATTTAAACCTGAGAAACAGGTACGGGCAACCATTCCCGTCGGCTTTGACATGAATACTGACAAGAGAGCTGTTGAACGTCAACAGTTTGACTTTCACTTGAAACAGAAAGAAGAGGAGATGGAAAGATTGAGAAAAGAAAGAGAAAGGGAGCTGTTGGAGAATGAAAAGAAGGAGGTAGCGGCGTTAAGAGCTCAACAAGTTCATCATGCTAAACCTGCATGTATAAAGTCTCCATATGTGCCACAAAAATCAATCCTTCCAATTACAATGCCGGAAACACCTAAATTTGTTAGGAGACTTAACCAAAAATCTGCTAAATAGACATGTTTTTGTTCATTGCGGGACCTAACTGAATAATAAGTATTTATGCAGTTATCAGATTTATTTTGCTTCGGAAGGTTTGCAGCCATTGTAGTCCTTAGTTAATTGTCTTAATTATGTTCTAATAGTTGTCTTAAATACAATTTATCTTTGAGTTTTTCATAACATTCAAATTTTGTCAGTCTATTTTGAGATTATATGTTATTTTAGATAAAACTTTATTATTATTATGTTTACATAATTTCTCTTTCTTAGTATCTAGATACTTATTGAGATTCTATATTTAAAATAAATTAAGATTTGGCATGGGCGTAGCTAGGTTTTCAACTTTTAAGAGGGCCTAAAAATAAACTTTTCCAGAGGGCCACTAATTTGTCAGGTCCGTCGCTTCTATCAACGCCTCATGACTTGAATTTATTGAATAAAGGACAGTGCCCATTTTTGGGCCCACTTTGATATCTAACAGTTAACAAAACAATATTCTAAAATAATGATCTTGTTTTTTATTAATTTATTTAAATTATATCAACACATCATTTACCAATCAATAGACAATGTTTAATTACATAAAAACAGGTATCAATTATTAAAGCATTTATTATAATAGTAACATAGAATATTGCATCAGTTAAAGTCTGATTACTCAATAACCTGGGTAAAAAATTAAATTTATTAGAGATAAGAAAAACAAATCTCTTTCTATAAAATGAACTAAAAATCAATTATCAACTCGATAAAAAAGTTGTGGGCACATTTCTCTTAGGCGAATGGGCATTCTCCTTTTATGACTTATCATAAAACTTCTTAATGTTTGTAACATTTTTATCTGACATTTAATTATATTAAACTATAATAAATACATTGTGTTTTATTTAAAACCTGGTTAACTTTTTTATAGCAGACATCTATTATATATAATTAATTTCACATCTGCCAGTAAGTATTGCACTGCCGTCGTTAAACTCGGTAGTGCGCAAGCTTGCTGCAGCTCACCTGCCAAATAACTAATCTTAAAAATGTTCGAGTTCAAAATTATGTAGCACGCTCGTGCTGGCTACACGCCCCGTCTTGCCTGCACTATCCAGTTTGTACAGACGCGTATAGGAAAGACTACAGGCTATTACGCCATTTTCTGTGCCACTACATATCCTTAAAATTTGTTCCATGCAAGAAGCGTCCCAGTAAAACTGCTGAAGAGTTACAAGAGGAGGAAGAGCTTCAATTGGCACTTGCACTCAGCCAGTCTGAAGCTGAACATAAGGAAAAAGAGAAATACAAGACCCGCAGCTTATACAACTTACCTGACCCTGCGACAGTCGGTGCTACTGCCGGTGAGACCGGTTCCTCAGTTCTTCAAAATAAATTAACTTTATATATAAAACTACCATCCTGAAGTAGTACCACTACTTTCAAATGTAATACTTGTGAAGCGACCTTGTCATGTTTCGGAAGAGTTTGAAAGTAGCCAGGTATAACGAGAGGAGTGTGCACTGTCAATCTGGACAGTGCATATTCATCAGCAGAGGCGACTACTGCCTGTAGACATTTCTCTGTAGTAGCAGTTGTTTCCGTTCATGGAGCACAAATAAGTATAAAATGTTTTATTGATTATAGCATCAGCATCTCCTACACAAGCTACACTGAGTGCTTCACCTGACAATAAAGCTGCTGCACCGAATCCTGAGCTGTCTCGATATTTGGACCGAAATTATTGGGAGCAACGAGTATCTGCAACTTCAGCACCAGCAGCACCTACTGCCCCGACGCCTTCACTGCCTTCTACTGCTGATCCAAATGATTTAGCAGATATTAGTGTATGTAGAGTGAATTATTAGTAACTAAAGTAAAGGTTCCTAATACCAAAATTAACACAATATGGTGTAGTATCTTGATTATTAAACTCAAATTATAAGAGTTTATCTTCCAGAATTTGATCCTTATTAGCGACACTACTGATGGTGCAATAATACAGTGTGTTTTATTTTTTAAAATCAGTGGGTTCAATTCCTGGCTGAAAAGATGTTTTTTTAATCCAATAATGCAGTTTTTAGTTTTTATCAGAATCGACCTCGAGACTTCTTTGATCATTTTTCGCTATCTAATATTGATGCAAGCCCACTTAAAAAAATCATTCTGTATACATTTATCAAGCATTTGCAATTTATTAAAACTTCCTTACAATTCACAGCAAGATTTTACAAAAGTGACAACAAGTAAGACGGCTGAGGAGGAAGCTGAAGATAAAGAACTGGAGGAGTTTGTTAATTCACTTAAATTTCAATTGGAAATATTTGTTAATAGAATGAAGAGCAATTCTTCTCGGTAAGTGAGGCTGTATTATTATGAGTTTTTTTTTGTAGCTCTGTTTATGACAACACTCCGCCTGATGTAAAGCTAGAGTGCGGTCATGAATGGAAACAACTGCTACTACAGATAAATGTCTAGATTGACAGTGCACACTCCTCTGGTGCACATGCCTAGCCACTTTCAAACTGATCTCGAAACAAGACATGATTACTTTACGGTTGTTTCATTCAAAAGTGATGGTACTATCCCAGGACAGCAGTCTGGACTAATAACCTTCATCAGTCTGCCTAACACTCTTTACAGTAACTATAGGCACTGAGTGACCAAAGTACATATAACATAGTTGCATTGGTATCAGTCAGAATTTAGCGAGGTTCGAACATGGGTCTCATCGATCGTGAGTTCACGCGTCTTACCACTAGACCACGGCTGCTCTAACTGTAAAAGTGATTTTAGTTTCTCATTTTTTTTATTATATCGTTTCAGTGGTCGTTCAATTGCAAATGACAGTTCTGTGCAAACTTTGTTTATGAACATTACTGCAATGCATTCACGTTTGTTAAGATATATACAGCTTCAAGATGATAAGAGAGTTTACTACGAAAGCCTGCAGGTTAGTGCCGTTCTTATTTTCTATAATATTTCTTCACCTTAATTGAGAATTTTAGTGGGTGATTAATGATGAAAAAAAATATTTTTACAGGACAAAATTAGTCAAATTCGTGATAGTCGTGCGGCTTTAGATACATTACGTTGTGAGCACGCGGCAAGACGTCAGGCCGCCGCTGAAGCTGCAGACAGACAACGCCAAGCTCAAATGGCGGCTAAACTTCACGCTATGAGGAAAAAGAAACATGAATATTTGCAATATCAACGACAATTGGCCTTACAACGTGTTCAGGTATGTATCATGTTTTTCCCATAATTAAAAAGGATAATATACATATAATTGTTAATGTAGCCCAGTTACATATAATTATTAAATTTAATTTGAGTTTATCTAAATTACAGGAACAAGAACGTGAAATGCAAATGAGACAAGAACAGCAGAAGCACCATTACATGCTGGCTGGATCTTCTGGCTTCTACATGCATCCAATGTATCAAAATGCTTATCTTAATCAACAAAAGTTTAATCCTCAAGGTTTCCCACTCACCACTTCTGATGCTAATTCTTTACAACCTCAACCGCATACGTCACAAGCTAATATGCCGATGCATCCAATGGGAACTTTGCCACAACAGTTGCCTCAAGGTCCCCAAGCATATGCTATGTCAACGCCAAATATGAACCAAATGCCAGGCGTTATGCCAACAACATTACCACAACAAATGTCTATGCAGTCTCCAATGCACATGGTGCAGATGCAGATGAGAATGCCACAGGGAGCTCCCTCAATGATACCAGCTAATAATGTATGTAATGGGTCGCTTCAACAAAATGGACAACCAAAACCAGTCCCCAACCAAACAACTCAGGCACAGAACTTACCAAATATGCAAATGCCATCTGCTATGTCTCAGCCTAATAATACTACAAATAATACAGGTATGCCGATGCATAATAGAATGCACATTATGCCAAACCAGGGATTGCCAAACCAAATTGGTTATGCGATGATGCCCGGACAACTCAACCCCATAGTTATACCACAGAGCATGATGCCGGGCCAACATTACACGAATCAACAACCATCGTCGCAAAGTATGCCCGCTCAAGGATCACAGATGCCTTCTCAAAGTCAAGCCCCTCACGGTGTACCAGTTTCACATATGCAAGGTCCGATGATGGTACATCCAATGGCCACCCATCATATGATGAACCAGCCGCCGATGCAAGGACAACCTCAGGGACCGCAGTCTTTGCCGCCGATGCAAACTCAGGGGACACCTCAACATCAGCCCCAGATTCAACCGACTCAGCAATTCCAATCTCAAGGTCAGATGCCTCAGGCGCCTCCTGTTCAACAAATGCCACCACAAACTCAACAAAACGATGTACAGAACAATAAACCTCAGAGTCAAGAATCACCGCAGCAGCAACAACAACTAACACCCGTGAAATCTGAAACAAATAATAACACTGCTGAATTAATTAGTTTTGACTAAAAAGTTGTGTAAAACTAATTCAAATAATTACTATACTGGAATTCAAGTAAGGGATCTGTTATCTATGGTCCTGTGATGGATAGAGCAGCTAATTTATAAGGCAAAATTATACAAAAAGCATTCAGTCTATTTTGTAAATATATAGAATTTCATGACCATTATATTTAGTTATGAAAGATGTGATTAAAATTAGCAAGTAATATATTTAGAAAGTTTTGAAGTAAATTACTGTGCATTATTATTATTATTATATTCTATTAAAATTATTCTAATATTGTTATAATATTCCTTCCTGTAGCTTTTAATATAGTACTTAGTATAATGCTTTCGGATTAGATTTTTATATAAATACAAAAAGTGCGAGTTATGATATGAACAAATTATAGATAGATTGTATTTTTTTACGTTTTATATAAAAAATACTTTGTTTCGGTAGTATATTCTGTATAGGCCTAGCTCGAATTTCAATTATGAGAAGCTTATCAGAAATGTTGACCAATCATTGAGTATCGGAAACAAAATAATGTAGATTATAGTCTTGTTGCAATTCTAAGAGTGCTATGAAAGTATATATTGTACAAGTATATAAGTAATTTAAGATTATTATATTATTTCGTCATTTGGAAAATAGCCATTTGTGGTCGTGATGAATGTAGTTCAAACACCCTTATCATATAGAAAATAGTCATGGGTAGCTTGTTAATTTTATGTCTCACCACGACTACTCTGGCTGGTAAGCTTTCGAAAGATGGGATTAAAAATAAACGCGTGAGGAAGTTGCGAAGTTTTTTTTATTTTTTGATATGAACATACTCAAATTATATTTTTGTCATTTTGCAATATATTAACTAATTATAGTCGAAAGCTTTTTTCACACATAGGGCTTTGTAAGTTTGTAATAATTAATGTAAATTATTAGTTTTTTATTATTAATATTTCTGGTTGACGTTTTGTGCTACGTTTAATAAGCATTGAGTTATATATCTCAATGTTAATAAGTAAGTTATTTTAACAATAGTCATTTGTACATTATTATTATATTAAAATTCTTTCACCAAATAAATATTTTTATTGTTTCTTCTCCCAGGAAATATTTTTTCGGCAATCTGATTTATAACAGAAGCGTTGACGCGGTAATAACGATGAGAAAATAATATACTAAAGACGTAGTTGTAGGGGTTTCACTTTTGTCAAAGTGAGAAATGAAAAAAAGTTTGTAAACTCAAGAGGCTTGTTCATAGAAGGTTTGTGTCATGTGTCGTCTCATACATCTCGCAGTATCGGCATGATCTATCACATCATATTAGTATATCCATCATAAAGTATAATATAGGTAGTATTTTCTAGTAGGGTATTTATTTATTAAAAAAATATTTAAATATCTTTAAAAAAAGAAAAGTTTGCTGCCACCGCCTTAAGTCTTTTGCCAACCGGCACAATAAATAACTGTCATCACTGTCACTAACTGTTTGCTTGGAGGGAAATTGGGGAGTTTACAAATTATTCGATTTCTATTATAGTTGTGTTTTATGAAGAAAATTAAATATGGGAGACGATGCCCAAAATGGTCCCTTCACCGTGTGGCAAATGTTCAATACACCGATAATGGTACTTTTTAATAATGTGGAGAATGCCGCAGATGGTTTAGAAAGGATTCTTATGTCTATTTTGAAATCTTCTGGGTAAGTTTTTATGTTTAATACTTTTTCTTATAAAAAATATTAAATAATATTGCGTCTAGAATTTGAGATTTTTAAATAAGTTTTATCTGAAAGATTTTTTGTTTATTTATAGAGATTTTTCCGAGGTTTTAGTAGCCAGACCTGGGTCTTCAAGATATCCAGATGAGTATTACAAATCATTCAATAACTGGCTTATAGGAAGACTTTTTTACGTGTGGTCGGTCGATGATCTAAATAGGTAAGAATATATTTTATATTAGTAAAAAAAACATATTATATTTAGTCAATTTAACAAAACAATATGTTTTAACAATTTACAGGATCCACACATCTAGTAAGGATGCTCAAGTAAAAATTTTGAATATATTATGCATAAACGGAGCATCTTTTTATGAACAGTTGCATCAAGAATATATTGATGTGCTATTAGAACTAATTGATTATTATAAAGAAAACGCATCATTAGCAGACAGAAAAACTTTAACATTAAAACATTTTGTCTCGAAACAAATTAATGTGCCCGATGTACAATTAAATTTAGAGCCAATATTTGTAAATGTATCAACACGTAATGTTTGTAAGAAATTAATTAATTTGACATTACAGTTGTTAGCAAAGAGTATGCCTATGAACATATTTAGTATGGATCAAAACACTTCTCAGTATAAAAATATATTTACCAAAGTTATTTTCATGTTAGACAGTTTTGATATGGATTTTAAACTTCATTCTATAAATTTCTTTGCATCTGTTATCAGTAACTATAGTGTTATATCTATAAACCACTTTGACCGTACATTTCCCGCTATAAATACTGACATTATCAATTCAATAGAAGTATTTATAGCATCAGTTCTAATTTATTATGAAAAGGGAGAAGTAAATGACTCATATTTAGAAAAAATGAATGAAGGATTACTGTTATTATTAAACGTTATCCAATATGGAGCGCAAGACAAAGAGGTTATGACTAACATTGTTTGTACAATATTAAAAGCAAGTAAAATATTCTCAAATGAACTAAGAATATGTATTTTAACATTATGTCCAAAAGTTCAACTAAAAAATGATATTATTTCATTAGAAAATTTACAGCCCAATGAAATTGAGGCAATAGCCGATTATTATGTAAAAAACATCCTGGATGTTATGAAAAATACTGAGGAATTAAATTGTTTGATAAAGAAAAATTACTCTTATAAACAATGCATGGATGTATTATCGTCTTTGAAATTTGACGATTGTAATAAGGACTACTATCTTCTAACTTATCATATTAAAAGATGCTCAAATGTACTACAAATATTGCAAAAAGTTTATATAATTGTCACTGCAAATAGAGAATACCAATCAGTGAACTTGATCCCTAAAGAAGAATGTTTGGTATTGCTTTCTTTGATATTAAAAGTATTTCGTATTCACAAGAATTTGATTTTAAATGAAACAGATTGTATTAAACACATTAATGATATTATAGTTACTATAGTTATTCTACATAGTACGGAAAAGAATTTTGAAGATAAAATATTCGATATAACATCGCTTCAAACTGTAAATGGTTTAGAAGATGATATTGCCGTAATAACTATGAAATATCTCATGTTAGAAGTGATACTTGTTAAGTTTAAAAGAAATAATTTATGGAATAACAGAATTACGTATCTTCTGAATTCTTTGTTAAAAAATAAGTCATCAAACATGTATAAACAGGTATGATATTTACTACTTTTACTTTTTAGAGTGGTAGGCAGCCAATGATGTCATTAGCCCAGTCTGCCGTCCTGGGGTTGTACCACCACTTGAATGTAACACCTTTGAAGTGACTATGTCGTGTTTCGGGAACAGTTTGTAGGGAGCCAGGTATAACGAGACAAGTGTCAATCCTCAAGCTGGCATAGTGGAGGCAGCTGTAGAAATTTGTTGGATTTATCTGTAGTAGTAGTTGTTTCTGTTATATGCCAAATATTCTTAAATTTTATATTTGACAATTAGGTTTAAATATGTAAATAATGCTACCTGTCCATGGAGGCGATATATTTTTATTTTTTTGCTGGGCAAAGGCAAATAATAAACGTCTTTGTGGGAGGTATACTTTTTATGTCCATTTGCACCATATGACTTAACTATTACTGTCAAGTTAAAGTAATGGTTAAAGTTAAAATTGGTTTGCTTCAAAAAAAATCTGTCACATTTGACGATTACTTTAACCTTAACCGTTACTGGCGAATTTCGGCCGGTCAAAGTTAAAGTAATAGTTAAATCAATGTCGCTAACGTCAAATCTTTGAAAAGCCGCTCTTGTTTGTATTGAGAGAATTCATTTACACCAGCGACCCTTTTAACTATAACGAATTAATTTACACGATGGTGCAACGCGCGTGGAGTAAAAGTAAAGGTAACTGTCAAAGTTAAAGTTAAAGTAACAGTCAAAGTTACTTTAACCGGCCATCTCTGGTGCAAACCACCCTTAACCTTTATATCGCACCACCTGGGAAAAAAGGCATAAGATGAAAAAGTCAATTTTACAGGAGAGCAAAAAGAGTGTTTAAATGGATATAACTTTTTTTCCTTTGACCTTAAATAATGTTTAAAACGTCATTTAAAAGTACAATCATATGAATCGTTACGTTTAAGGGTGGTTTGCACCAGAGATGGCCGGTTAAAGTAACTTTGACTGTTACTTTAACTTTAACTTTGACAGTTACCTTTACTTTTACTCCACGCGCGTTGCACCATCGTGTAAATTAATTTGTTATAGTTAAAAGGGTTGCTGGTCAAAATGAATTCTCTCAATACAAACAAGAGCGGCTTTTCAAAGATTTGACGTTAGCGACATTGATTTAACTATTACTTTAACTTTGACCGGCCGAAATTCGCCAGTAACGGTTAAGGTTAAAGTAATCGTCAAATGTGACAGATTTTTTTTGAAGCAAACCAATTTTAACTTTAACCATTACTTTAACGTGACAGTAATAGTTAAGTCATATGGTGCAAATGGACATAATTAAACAATAACAATTTTTCGTAAATAAACATATTCTGTTATTTGTTAATAAGAAAATCGGAACTGTCAAAGGACGTATTATATAATTTCATGTATAAAATTGCGAATTTTATCGATAAAATTACGAAAAAAATTATCTTACAAAATATCTTACAAATTATTTTATAATATTCACTCTTTTTCAGGTTATACCACTCAGTCCTTTATTGTTAATAAGCAATACATTATTACCAAGTAAATTGATTTCTGACATCCTAATGCCGGCGTTTCTGATGAAGGAACCAGATTTACAAATAATTTTATCAGAAATATTACCTATTGTCACTTGCATCTCATTGGGAAACTGTGCAATTATTTTGAAGACAGAAAAAGATAAAGGGCATGCGGTGCCTATAAACAATACGTCGATGATTTCAATTCTGTGCTCCAAATGTCATAATACTCGTAATTTGAAAGCTGATGACTTTGTAAATATTGTTAAAAGTGAAAATGTTGTGTTGGAAGTACAATGCGAAGGGGCAACTAACGCTAACACGATAACTGCACAAAGAAGTCTGTTTGCAAAGTTTTTAATACAAAATGCATATCCCGTTGAAAGTAACGGTTTTACTAAAGTTGTGGAATGTTTCTCCAATCATACGATATTTAATAATAATATAGCTGCTGATATATTTAATGAGAATAATTTAGAACGTGCATTACCGATGTTACGGGTCTTCATGGATAATATTCAGGTATATATTTTTTAATTTTCTTGGTCGGTATTTAAGTCGGTATTTTAGAGCGGCCGTGGTCTAGCGGTGAGAGGCGTGAACTCACGATCGATGAGACCCGTGTTCGAACCTCGCTAAAGACCGGTACCAATGTAACTTTGGTCGTTCAGTGCCTATAGGCACTATTAAAGAGTGGTAGGCAGACTGATGATGGTTATTTGTCCTGTCTGCCGTCCTGGGGCAGTACCACCGGTCAGAATTTAGCTAGGTTCGAACACCTATCCCTATCACCTATCTCATCGATCGTCAGTACACGCGTCTTACCGCTAGACCACGGCCACTCTTACACTTATACAGGCAATAAAATAATTGGTAGCATTTTATTATATAATATTCATGCATACTTATTAATATTTCAGTCAGACGAAAACATTGAGAGCTCACAAAAAGAAGTCATGTTTAACATTTGCATAAATTTATTAGTAAACTCAACGAAAACAAGTTTACTAAATAATGAATATAATCAACAGAGTTTAACACTCAATAGCATCCGAGATTTTGGTCTATCTAAAAATATGAAAGTGTTATTGCCATCAACAAAACTACTAGTTTATTTTATAATGCATCCGCAATGTTCTCTCGGACCTGAAGCTGTGGTTTATCTACGAGATATATGTGAAGGACATAACTTCACACCAAATCAAGTTTATCACAGATATAAGAAAGATTACTGCAAATTATTTGTCGATTGTTGTCTATACAATGGAAGATATTTCTCTTTATATTTACTTAAAGTTGTGAGAGCTTTTGGCTTTGTCGGATATAGAGATTTTATTTCTAAGGACGTGCACCATTTTCTACCATATTTAGTTCCTTATTCAGTTAAAATTAAGGACGTTTCAGCTATAATAGAAGAAATAGCATCTTTAGTACAATGTTCTGTGTCGGATTTTTTAATAGAACGCTTTCCTCATGTCTATACACATATTTACTTGCATGAAAGTGAAGTTGTCGCTAAGAAATGTTATAGTTTTATTGAAGACTTAACAAAAATATCTGTTTTGGATTTGATTAAAAGGCATTTCAGAGTTATATTGACTGAGTTCTTATTGCAATACTGCTTTAATCCTGATAAAGTACTGAATGCATGCAGATACTTGGCGAGCCACGACCCTGATGAGTCGACGCCGTGTGGACATATGAAAATGAGTACTACTGAAATAGCAGACTTTTTACAACCAAAATTTCTCGGTGTCTTAGCTTACTTCGATCATAAACTTGTGAATAGCAAAGTCGCTTTATCTGTAAAAAGAAAAGCGTTACAAAGTTTCCCTCATATAATAAAACTAATTGGAGTTAAACATTTAACTAAACTAAGGTTTAAAGTGTTAGCTACACTAAGATCTGCATTGTCATTGGCTGACGAATTTCCAAAAATTTTGGCTGGAGCTTGGAGTGCATTTATAAGTAACATAGACACAATGCATTTAGGTCCATTATTGCCTAACTTAGCAGTGTCTCTTCTCCAACAGTATGAATATGCGCCGTATGAAATAAACAAAATATTTCAATATCTCGTTTTAAAGAATGAGAATTTGCTCAGCGGTCATATTCCTGATTTATTTTTCTTGGATGAAACGAAGATATCTGAGAAAGTTAAAATTGTTATTAGAAGACATGTTAAAAGGACGATGCCTGATGGATTTTTGGATAAAGTTAAATGGTATTTGCAGTACTTAAATAAAGATATACCAAATATTAAAGTGTATGCATTCACTTGTTTGGATAGGTTGATGAGAGAGAATCGTACTGAGATTCACAAAGCTATATTTGGCGGGAAAAATATTGATCCTGTTATTGTTGAATTTATTGAATGTCTGTTACTTGGTAAGTTAATATCTAGAATTTAGTTTGAAAAATAGAACTAAGATCATTGTGCTAGGATCGTGGCAAATGTTGTCTCTGCCTATCCCTGTGGGAAAAAGGAGTGACAATTGATTATGATGTATAGGGTCCATAGAGCACCAGCAACTTCTCTCTGTACCATTTTATTCTCTACCACATTCTTTACTCTTCTCATGCATGCATCTTGGTTGAGTGTGATTTTCGTTTGACTTTCTCTGAGTAGTGGACCAATCCAATCTAAAAAGTAGGTAAAGTAGGCTTGACGCGGAAGATTGCGAAAGATCACCCGTATCTCCGCCAATCTTCGATCGAGAGGAACACCGCGAGGTTTTAGTCGGTACATCTCGCGCGCATGCGCTATCGAGCATGTCGCGCTGGCGTCCATACAGTAATATGTATGCGCGCTTGCCCCAGGGAGTCCGACATACCCCCGGCATTATCCCAAATAATGCCGGAAAGTCCGTCCGTCCTCAGATCCTTCAAGCGGAGTGTGAAAAAGCACCTCAGGCCGGCATAGTAATGGCGACTGGAGCCACCGTGTTAGCGGTTCTCCAGTCGTCAGTGCTCATGGACCTCCGCTGCGCTTACCATCAGGCCAGTCGAGGAGGGCAAAGCATTCCACTTGTCAATTGTCCGACACAAAAATTCATTGGATTAAGAGATTAACACTTATTCTAGAATTTCCTTTTATTTTTATTGTAGCTCTGCATATGACAATACTCCGCCTGATGTAAAGCTAGAGTGCGATCCATGAATGGAAACAACTGCTACTACATATAAACATTCGCCTCCGCTATGCCGGCTCGAGGAGATAAATGTACTGTAACTAAATCTTCTCGGCATACCTCCTTCCACTCAGGCTACTGTCCTTGTGGCTTGCTTCCCTTATCACATACCATCTCTATTTGTTTCGGGTATCAGCTTCAAAGTAACTAGAGGAGTGTGCACTGTCAAACAGTATTTTTCTGTAGTAGCAGTTGTTTCCTCTCATGGACCACACTTTCGCTTAACATCAGTCTGAGTATAGCAGAGTTACTATAAATAATAATTCACAGGTTGCAAGAACCCAGATAAACAAGTGAGAATATCGAGTGGTGCATGTTTAGGTGAATTAGGTGCATTAGAAGCTGCACATTTGCCGCGACAGTATGTGCAGCCTGATAGATCACCGTTCGCATTCACTATTGTTGAAGATTGCTTTGCGACAACCGCATTGGTTGAACTAACTCGGGCCTCTCAATATGAAAAAGATACTATGGTATGGATTCTTTATTTGAGCTGTTGTTTTGTTTTTGTTATAAGCCTGTCACAGAGAGGCAGACTGATGATGGTTATTTGTCCAGTCAGCCGTCCCAGGACGTACCACCACTTTAGAATGTAACACCCGTGAAGTGACCTTGTCGTGTTTCGGGAATAGTTTGAAAGTAGCCAAGTATAACGAGAGGAGTGTACACTGTCAATCTAAGATGGTACATGCACATCTCCTCAAGCCGGCGTAGTGGAGGCGACTGCTACCCGCACAGGTTTCTCTGTAGTAGCAGTTGTTTCCATTCATGGACCGCACTCTAGGTTAACATCAGGCAGAGTGTTGTCACATGCCGAGCTACAATAAAAAAAAAAAAACCACTTTAAAATGGTGGTCAGTTTGGAAATAGCCCGGTGCAAATTCGTCTCATTAAGCTGGCATAGCGAAGGTGGCTACTGCCTGCAGAAACTCTGTGGTAGCAGTTTCCATTATGGACCACACTAGCTTAACATCAGGCAGAGTTATCATATACCGAGCTACAATTAAAAAAACTAGCTACCTGCAGACATTTTTCAGTGGTAATAATTTGCTCCACTCATGGATCCGAGTCTAGTTTAATATCTGCCTGAGTGTGGACTATTTTAATGTGTTTTATTGCTTAACTTTATGTAAATTGTAGTTCCCGCTTTGCGTTATATAGTAGCGGCGCTAGGTTGGGGCGCTAGGTTAATTGTTTGGGAAAGGAAGGGGCCTCGCAAAACTGCTGTCGCTGACGTCTAGGTTCGGTCCAGCGCCGCAACTAATGTTACACAAATTACGTTTCAGAATGGCCATTGTTACGCGCTAACAATACAAGAAATATTGAAGACTTACAATATCACACCAACTGGAAGCAAAAAACAATTATGGGACAGTTTTCCTGAACATATGCATCAGATTATGGACCCTCTGTTAAGATCTAGGTGAGAATTTCATTTAATTATTAAAAACTCCCCTCGCGAACTAAAAGGTTTGGGCAGTCCTCTCTCTGTCGTTCCATCGAAATGTGGAATTTTCTACAACATGGGATCTTTCAAGCGCAGTGTGAGGAGGCATCTCACAAAGCCGGCATAGCGGACGCGATTGCTGTCAGCAGATCCCCTTCTCTGACAGCAGTTGCCTCCGTCCATAGATGGCACTCTAGCTTAACACCGGGCGGTTTGCGGTCATATGACAGGGTGAAAAAACTTGAATAATGAAACATTTTATATTTTTCTTTAGTATAGTGATATTTTATTTTTATTTAAAATATTATACTTTTTATTATTTAGAAAATAAAATAAATAATTGATTTTTTTTTAAATTAAAATATAAAATTATGCTTTAAAAATAGAAAAATCAATGCGTTACCCTGAAGGTGGCGCAACCTAAGTAGTGGGATGTGGTGGGATTTGAACTGAAGCCTTCCGTTTTGTAGACTAGTGGTAGTAATTTTTTTTGTGCTCAATTGTGATCATAATATCCTTTATTGCAGATATACGCTGGCATGCCCATCTCAACCTAAAAAGACTCATCCATTATTTGGCTCTATCCATGCCGCTACATTTTTAGAATGGGCTCATAAGTATGTTGATTTTTTCATAATATCTTTAATATTGTCAACTACTATAATTCGACTTATTATATATTTTTATTTTTTTATATTGTAGCTTGGCATGTGACAACACTCCGCTTGATGTAAAGCTAGAGTGCGGTCCATGGATGGCAACAACTGCTACCACAGAGAAATCTCTACGGGCAGCAGTCGCCTTGAGGAGACGAGCATGTACTATCTAGATTGACAGTGCATACTCCTCTCTTATACCAGGCTACATTCAAACTATTCCCGAAACACGACAGTCACTTCATGGCTGTTACATTCGAAATGTAAGCTCGTCTCCTCAAGCCGGCATAGTGGAGGCGACTGCTACCCGCACAGGTTTCTCTGTAGTAGCAGTTGTTTCCATTCATGGACCGCACTCTAGCTTTACATCAGGCGAAGTGTTGTCACATGCCAAGCTACAATAAAAAAAAAAAAGTGGTGGTACTACCCCAGGACGACCAACTGGACAAATAACCATCGTCAGTCTGCCTACCACTCTTTAATTGTACCTATAGACACTGAGCGACCAAAGTACAAATAACAAAGTTACATTGGTACCGGTCAGAATTAGCGAGGTTCGAACACGGGTCTCATCGATCGTGAGTTCACGCGTCTTACCGTTAGACCACGGCCGCTTTTTTATAGTTGAATAAAGCTACTTTAATTAGTAAGATTATATGGTTTCTTCATATTTGTGATTATAAAATAACTAAGATAGGCAGACGCTATGGACACTACCACATCCATTACTCTTCTTATGCATGTCGGTTAAGAATGCTCCTAGCTTGAACCCTTTCTGGCTGAAAAACGTCTTCCTGAAGCACATTGCCATCAACTTCCACATGTAATTAAAATACACAATTAATTTTCAGTTGGACAGGCCAATTAATTCTTTTAATAAAAAAAGAAAACATAAGGGAATTGTTACGCACAGTACATCCGAGTATGCGTCGTGATGTTCGCACGTTATTCCTTTTTCTACCATACGTGTTACTCCACGCCATCATGTCACAGACTAACGCTCAATACATACAAGAAGAAATATTAGCGGTTATTGGTAATTATACATTTTTATTAATCTGTGACTATTTAGATTAGCAATTACGTTGTGTTGTTTTCGAACACTCAAAGAAAATATTGTTAAAAAAAGAAGATTATTTCTATTCTAATACCTAATATTGCTGAAGACATATGTATATGGGCTGTATGCTCTGATCCCTTTACGTTATTATTTATTTATTTATTTATATAATATGTACAACAGGATACAACAAATTTGATATGCTACATAATTTATTAATGGTTTCATGTCTGGTTGCAATTTCAAACGTATAATATACTCGTACGATGAGAGATGAGATTGTCAACTCACTATTAATTTTAACATTGAACGCTTACAAAAATAAACTACAAAACTTTTCGCTCTTACAAAAATAAACATTAAAGTATCTTAAATAATAATAATAATAAAAACAAGATAAAGTATAGTAATAAAAACAACATAAGTAAAAAGAGAATAAATAAAAATTAAAAGTAAAATAAAACCAACATATTAAAACTAAAACTAAGGAACCGAATTAAAAAAGAAAAAAATAATAAAGTTGAAATTAAAATAAAATCAACTAAAAATAAAAACAACCAAAAACATAAAAACAATCAACAGAACAGAAAAAAATAAAAAAAAATAATTAGGTGCCTAAATTACTGTGTCTTCAGATAATAAAATTCTTTCAATTGATAAAAATTGGTCTAATAGCAGGCAGAGCGGCTGAGGCAAATGCGATCACGTTTCATAGATAAATATACCAAAGTTTATTTGTAAATTTTTTTTGATAATCTATTTTTTTACTACAGGCCTGGAAAGCTTTCAGAATGAAAATAGGGTGAATTTTGAAAAAAATAAATATAAATTACTGCGACATATTAGATTAACTCCTAGTATTAGTTCTACAGAAGCGGAAGAATGTAATCAGGTAACGTTGATAAAGAAAATCGTTCATTATCATTTTATCGACAATTGTATTTATCGATAGTGGTAGCATCACTAATGACCGTATGCTTAATTTCGCTAACTGTTATAAAACGTTATTAGATTACTTTAACCAAAGTTTGAAGTTCAATCCGTCTGTTTATGTATTTATTTATTTTGTGCTTCGAAAATTGCTAATATCGTGGTTTTTTTTTTCAGAATAAATGTTGCAAAATGATATACACTTTGATAGATTTCTTAAATCGTTGGCTTTTGGAGTGTTTGGATACTAAACAGAATCCTTTAATAAATGAGGATTATAAGTAAGTTATTCTTTTTTATTGTAGCTCGGCATATGACAACACTCCGCCTGATGTAAAGCTATCCATGAATGGGAACAACTGCTATTACAGATAAATCTCTACGGACAGCAGTCGCCTCCACTATGCGTGCTAGAGGAGACGAGCATGTACCATCTAGATTGGCAGTGTATACTCCTCTCGTTATACCTTGCTACTTCCAAACTATTCCCGAAACGCGAAAAGGTCACTTCACGGATGTTACACTCGAAAGTGGTGGTACTACCCCAGGACGGCAGACTGGATAAATAACCATCGTGAGTCTGCCTACCACTCTTTAATAGTGCCTATAGGCACTGAGCGACCAAAATACATATAACAAAGTTACATTGGTATCAGTCAGAATTAGCGAGGTTCGAACACGGGTCTCATCGATCGTGAATTCACGGGTCTTATCGCTAGACCACGACCGCTCTTTGTATATTTTTACAATGAATTTCTTACTTCTTATTTCAGATCTATAACATTATTTTTAGAGAAATTTGACAAATTAACAATAGCGAAAGGTAATTTCATTTGCGGCGAATATGAACGAGCGTTACAATATTTGGAGATTTATATGGAAGAGTGCAAGGATCAGATGCAAACACAATTGCCATTCCTTGCTGAAATATATGCTGTGCTTGATGAACCTGATTCTGTTGCTGGTGAGTTAAGGGAACAAAAAACTGCTAAATGCATAATAACTCGAAATAAGCACTGAACTTCCATTAAACACTGCAGCTTTCTCTCTTCTTATCGCTCTATCTCTCTCTCACACACACAGACACACACACTAATTTCTAAAAAACGTAAAATTTGCAGAGCGGCCGTGGTCTTGCGGTAAGACGCGTGAACACACGATCGATGAGACCCGTATTTGAACCTCGCTAATTCTGACCGATACCAATGTAACTTTGTTATTTGGTCGCTCAGTGTCTATAGGCACTATTAAAGAGTGGTAGGCAGACTGGTGATCGGTACTAGTCCAGTCTGCCGTCCCGGGGTAGTACCACCACATTCAAATGTAACACCCGTGAAGTGACCTTGTCGCGTTTCGGGTGCAGTTTGAAAGTAGCCAGGTATAGCGAGAGAAGTGTGCACTGTCAATCTAGATAGCGCATACATCAGGCCGGCATAGCGGAGGCGGCTACTGCCCGTAGAGATTTTCTCTGTAGTGGCAGTTGTTTTCGTTCATGGACCGCATTCTAGCTTTACATCAGTCGGAGTGTTAGCATATACCGAGCAACAATAAAAAAAAATCGAAACGGGCAAACAAATCGCTTATAGACCACTACACAGAATTTAAAAACAAAAAATCCAGACTAATGTGTGTTTATTAAATTGTTTATTAAAGTGTTTATTAAATTAAACAAATTTTTAACAGGTATTCTATCTATACAAAGATCAGAACCGTCGTTAAAAGAATTAATATTAGCACAAATTGTTACTGGACGTTTGCAAGATGCTGCGTTGTGTTATGAACGACTAGCACAGGAGGGCCACTCAGATAGATATGGCTTACAGGTGAAATCATTCTTTTTTTTTGTTTTGTATGGCGTATAACAATTTGCCAGTGTCAAAGTAAATATTTTGCATCAAGTTAATAACACTGTGCATCACGAGTCATTCATTCATCACACCAAACAGTCAAGTCTCAGTCATGTCAAAAATTATTCCAGTAAAATGGTAGAATCTTCACTGAAATTTCCTAGGTAGTTTTGGAGGGAAAATGGAGACACAGGTTCTCTTCTTTTGAATTGTTTGCCCACACTCACGCACGTTCACGAACACTTAATGGTTAATAATCCACCATTATTACACATTAACACTCGAAGAAACACAATTCAAAACAGATAATCTGACGGTTAAGATGGCCGCCAAAACTGCTTCTTTTAACTTTATCCTAATTTTTATTATTCACTAAGGTCTAATTGCACCAAAAGGCCCATTAAAGTCATATTGACTGTTACATTTTACGATGACTTTAACTGTTACGTTTACATTTACTCCACACGCGTTGCACCATCGTGTAAATTTACATCGTTATCGATAAAAGGGTGGCTGATGTAATTAGGAGTACATTCCCGAAAAATTAGTAGAAAAACATATTTAGCTTCTTTTCATACACTTGGACGTTAGTGACATTGGTTTAACTATTACTTTAATTTTGACCAGCCAAAATTCGCTGGTTACGGTTAGCGTTAAAAGTAAGGGTGAAAATTGACAGGTTTTTTTGAAGCTACCCAATTTTAATTTTAATCATTACTTTAACGTGAAAGTAATAGTTAAGTCATGTGGTACAATTGGACTTTATAGTAAATGAGAGTTTCATGAAATAAGAATAAATTTAATTTTCAGGGTATGATAGAATGTTATTTGGGATTGGATCAGCCATTTACAGCGTATCGTTTGCTTAACGAATTGGAAGTAGGTGAAGACAGTATGATGGAATTAGCCGCTGAACCATTGTGGAGACTCGGACGATTTGAACAACTCGAAGAATTAGTTAAAACTCCTGTGGTAATCCCAGCATTTGAATCTGCTAAAAAATTGTTATAAATAATTGACCTCACCTGCAAAGTAGAGCATGCCTAGTGAATTTTTTTTTTGTCATAGACATGACAACATTCTGCCTGATGTTAAGCTAGAGTGCGGTCCATTTGCTGCCACAGAGTAATTTTTGCAGGCAGTAGTCGCCTCCGCTATGCTGGCTCGGGAGACAAATGTGCACCATCCTGGCCCCTCTCGTTGTACCTGGCTACTTTCAAACTGATTCCGAAACGTTTACTTGGTACTACCCCAGGTCGGCAGACTGGGCTAATAACCATCATCAGTCTGCCTACCACTTTTTAATAGTGTCTTTTGGCATTGAGCGACCAAAGTGCATATAATATAGTTACAATAGTGCCAGTCAGAATTTTGTGAGATTTGAATACGGGTCTTATCGATTGTGAGTTCACGCGTCTTACCGCTAGACCACCACTCTAAAAAGCGTTACTTTGCGGAAATCCATAACTAAAATTATTTTCCAAACACTATTTTGCAAGTAATTTCCGCCAATCAATGTTAGTGAGGGTAGGTACACAGTCACATCAGCTGTCAATGCTAGACCCTTCACCAACATGCAAAAACCTCTCGACGCGTTTCGCCATTCCACGTGACGTGTGGTCGCTTCGACTTCACCGCTTTAAAGTTCATTTTTATACGAAAACTCTGTATCCATTTTGTAGCCACCATCTCGAGAAAACTGGGGCTTAATTATGGGACGAATTCTTTTATCGTATCGTAGTCAAGATCGTGAGGCGTTCGATATTTCATGTAAGGAGGGTATGAGCCGACTTCTCTCTCAGATGGAAGGAGAAGGAAAGGGAGAGAGCGCTCTAAGGAATGATTATCAAACTGTATTCGGTTTACATATTATTAAGGAGGCTACTCATGTGGATTCTATGTTGCATAGGTAAGAATTTGATGCGTTTTTATACATTGTTTATGTTAGAAATATATTACGTGACTTTGTCGCGTTTCGGGAACAGTTTAAAGGAGCCAGGTATAGCGAGAGGAGTATGCATTGTTAATCTAGATCTCCTCAAGCCGGCATAGCGGAGACGACTGCTGCCTGTAGAAATTTGTCTGCAGTAGCAGTTGTTTCCATTCCTTTACATCAGGCGGAGTGTTGTCATAAACCGAGCCATAATAAAAAAGTATTTATTGTAGGTCTTGATGTTATATGTTTGCGTTGTTCTTGTCCTGGTAGTCGTAACACAGGGAACTCTGGTGATGTAGTGATTTATGAATTATATTTGTCATAGATTAAAAAGTCTCCCAGATGGTGACAGAGAAGGCGGTGAAATATTAAATCAATTAGTTGAAGAATGGAGGCGAAGAGCTGCCATAGTTCAATCAGATGTCAGAAGTATGGAACCATTGCTTAGATGTAGACGAATACTGTTATTACAAACACAGGTACATAATAATTTTTTTTTGTAGCAGCTGGACATTTGTGACTGTACTCCTTCTGATAGTGACGGTATTTCTTCTGATGTTAAGCGAAGACACTAGCTAAATCTAGTTTAGTCGCCACTGCTATGCCGGCTTGAGGAGAAGAATGCGCATCGTTCAGCTTGACAGAAATTATATCACTCTTAATTTTTTTTTTATTGTGCAGGAAATGTTACAAAACACACATCCATTCACTGCGGAAAGACTGAAGAGTTGCATCGGTGATCTATGGTTGCAGAGTGCGAAACATGCGAGGAAAGCTGGGATATTCCAACAAGTAAGTCTTACTTTATTGCGACAATCGTGAGCGGTGAATATTCATTGCATGGGTAAAACCAATTTAGAATCTGCCGGTCAAATAGATGCTTCAATGGATGAATGGATGACTTTGTCAAATGAAAATTGGATTGTAGATGCTTGGATACTATTAAAAAATAATTATAGAAGCAATATTTGACATTGCACCTCTAAAGTGCAGTTTCGGCTTACAATTTAGTATATTTTTTATTTTTATAGTAGCTCAGCATATGACAACACCGCCTGATGTAAAGCTAGAGTGCGGTCCAGGAACGGATACAACTGCTACTACAGAGAAATCTCTACGGCCAGCAGTTGCTTCCGCTATACCTGAGGAGACATGTATGCACCATCTAGATTGACAGTGCACACTCCTCTTGCTATACCTGGCTACTTTCAAACTGCTCCCAAAACGCGACAAAGTCACTTCACGGGTGTTACATTCGAAAGTGGTGGTACTACCCCAGGACGGCGGAATCTATAATATCTATAATAAGAAATAACCGATAATAAATTTCTTTTTAAGGCATATATGTACATCTTAAACGCTGAAGATTATCATCCAGAGGAGTTGTTTATAGAGAAAGCTAAGATGTATTGGGAACGCAAACAGACAGAACACGCGTTTACAACACTCAGAAGAGGTTTAGAGGAGGCATATCCGCAGATAGACTCTTTGACACAGGAACAGAAGTTTGTATAGTTTTGTGTCTATTGTATAAATTGCTGCGGTCTAGCGGTTGGACGCGTGGACTTACAATCGATGAGAACACGGGGTTCGAACCTCGCTTATTCTGACGGATACAAATGTAGCTATGTTATATGTACTTTAGTCGCTCAGTCTATAGGCACTATTAAAGAGTGGTAGGCAGACCAGGCACCACGTACCAGGGGTTGTACCACCACTTTCAAGTGTAACACCCGTGAAGAGACCTAGTCGCGTTTCGGGAACACATTGGAAGTAGCCGGGTATAACGAGAGGAGTGTGCCCTGTCGATGGATGGTGCACTTCCATCTCCACTAATCTTCCTGCAGACATTTGTCTGTGGTGGCAGTTGTTTTCGTACATGAATCGCACTCTAGCTTAACATCAGACGGAAAGTGGTCATATTTAAATTATTTAATTACAGAAAAATATACGCCAAGGCAAAGTTGTTAATAGCAAAATACAATGATGAAACAACAAGCGTCGATGTCGATGTCAATATTGGTTATTATAAGGAAGCTGTTGATGTATTTAAACACTGGGAGAAAAGTCTCGTAAGTCATTCAATTATTTTAATAGTAGTCCGGCTTGTGGTCTCTTTAAACCTGTCACCCCTTGTCCCAGGTCTGTCTTTCCTTGTCCTAAACCTGTCACTCCTTGTTTCAAACCTGTCATTCCTTGTTCCAAACCTGTCACCCCTTGTCCCCGACGTGTCACCTCTTGTTCCAAACCTGTCACTCCTTGTCCCAAACCTGTCACGTGAAAGTGGTGGTTATACCCATTCCCAGTCTTTTTTTATTTTATTTTTACTTATTATAGGTAAGTCTAGGAGCTTACTACGAAAAAGTGAGTGGGGGAGAAAATAATTCTGTGACATGGACTCGTAGAGTTCATGCGTTAAACAGTTACGGTAAAGCATTGCAGTATGGGAATAAATATTTGTATCAGAGTATGCCTAGAATGTTGTCTATATGGTAAGATTTTTAATTAGATTTTTTTTATTATTTTTTTAAATTGTGCTACATTTATGGTTATTCAAATAAATTCAATTCAATGAGATTAATCTAAATACTTATATAAAATGCTAATGTTAGTACGTAAATACAGGGTTTTCTCCATGATCACCAACTCCAATCTGCTTCCTGTTGGGGTGGTAGATACCCCTCGGTCTCCTGGTGAAAGTAAGGGAGTTTGGTCGCGGTGGGTGCAAGAGGGTGGTTGTGGGAGGCGAAAATCTTAAAAAATGTATATCTGTCTCTTTCTAACATATGACATTTTGAGTACTAAGTCTGTCTTTTTCTAACTTATGAGATGTTGAGTACTAAGTATAGAGTTCTAAATTTTTAAAAAATAATCTATAAAAGTTTCAAGAATGATCTAGAAAGTTCCAAAACGTTATCAACTGCTAAAATCGATACAGAATGTCCTAGAAAGTTCCAAAATGAGCTCTACCGTTAAAATTGATATGAAATGTTCTAGAAAGTTCTAAAAACTTCTAGAATGATCTACAAACATTAAAAATGTGTATAGCTGTAAAAATCGATATAGAATGTTCTAGAAGTTCTAAAATTTCTGGAATGATCTAGAGAGTTCCAAAATGAGCGCAACTGTTGAAATCGATATGGAATGTTCTAGAAAGTTCTACAGATTTCCAAAATGAGCGCAACTGTTAAAATCGATCTAGAATGTTCTAGAAGGTTCTAAAAATTTCAGGAATGATCTAGAAAATTCCAAAACGTTATCAACTGCTAAAATCGATCTAGAATGTTCTAGAAGGTTCTAAAAATTTCAGGAATGATCTAGAAAGTTCAAAAACTTTATAAACTGCTAAAATCGATATAGAATGTTCTAGAAAGCTCTACAAATTTCTGGAATGATCTAGAAAGTTCCAAAATGAGCGCAACCGTTAAAATCGATATGGAATGTTCTAGAAAGTTCTAAAAACTTCTAGAATGATCTACAAACATTAAACATGTGTATAGCTGCTAAAATCGATATAGAATGTTCTAGAAAGTTCTACAAATTTCTGTTTACACATTTACTAGAGTATTTCTTATTTTCAATTCGTTAATTAGTTAATTATTTTTAATTTGATTAACTCTATAAACACCGTATGTTTAATGGTCAAATAGGTCTCTCCATAGCTAAGATAGAAATCTACAATATCTACGTTAAAAACGGATCCTTAAATATTTTTTACACCATTAAACATGCGATGTATTTTAACCTGAGCGACGCCGGGTTTCGTCGCTAGTTTTATTTAAAAATAAAAGTTCATTAAGTGAGTTTTGATTTTTACAGCTTTTAAAAAAAAATACCTACCATTTTCTATTCAGTTTTCATCATAATATCACAACAAATCCCAAATTTTAATATGTTAAAAATTAATAAAAAAAAAACAACGAATAAATAATTGAGAGTAGGAGACATACATTTAAAAGTGGGCACGTTGAAGCACCAATGCGATGGTGTAATAATGGCGTACTTTAGCGGTCACATCATCCATACGCAAAGCGAAGGCTGTGGATTCCATTCCATTATTTCCACCTCAACTTAGACTTATAGGCGGCATAGCGGAGGCGAGAGCTGCCTGCAAATATTTATCTGTAGTAGCAGTCGTTTTCGTTCATAGACCGCACTCTAGCTTTACAACCGGTGGAGTGTTGTCATATTTTATTTATTTATTATATTTGTACACAAAACAGAAAAGCAGTACAATTAAACTTGGACTATTACAATTTTACGATACATAGCAGTACCCTTCCAAAACAATGTGTACCAACATGCTTAAAATTACCTGTTTACTTAAAACAACCCACTACCAAAATAAACAGCAATATTTATTTTTCATTTTATTTTTCTATTTTTATTTTTTTATTATTTTTTATGTCGAGTTACAATAAAAATAAAAATATTGCTTGTTGATTTTTTTTTTCTTTTCAGTTTTCATCATAATTTAATGTCTAATTTGTAGGTTAGGTGATGAAATGAATTCAAAGGAAAATAATATTCAATCAACGTTGCCACAAATGACTGAGATCATTAAAACTTATTCGGAACGGTTGCCTCTGTATTTATATTTGACGGCATTTTCACAAATCGTATCAAGAATTTGTCATCCTGTTAAGGAGGTAAGCAAATTACACCATTATTTTTTAAAATTGTTACCAAGATATTTTGTTTAAATAAGTGGAGAGAAGCGCTGAACTCAAAATGTATAGGATTTATTTTTAAACACGTGTCCTCTCAGAATAACTCAATAACTCAGAATAATAATAAATTGTCGTCTCCTCAAGCAGGCATAGCGGAGGTGACTGCTGCCCGTACAAATTTGTAGTAGCAGTTGTTTTCATTCATGGACTGCACTCTAGCTTAACATCCGGCAGAGTGTTGTTACATGACAAGCCTATAATTAAAAAAAAATTGCCTATATTTTTCAGGTATATCTGCAGCTTAAAGCAATAATAGTAAAGCTAATATTGGCATACCCACAACACACATTATGGATGATGATGTGTGTTATTAAGTCAAGTTATCCGCAAAGAATGAAACGTTGTCAAGATGTACTGTTGGATCCGAGACTGAAGGAGCCAAATATGTTAAAATTAATCAATCATTTCACACAACTTGCAGAGAAATTAATCGAGTTATGCAATAAACCAATTGGTAGTAATGCTTCTGTAAGTAATATTTTTTAATAATAAATAAATAAATAAAGAGCGGCCGTGGTCTAGCGGTAAGATGCGTGAACTCGGATTGATGAGACCCATGTTCGAACCTCGCTAAAGACCGGTACCAATGTAACTTTGTTATATGTACTTTGGTCGCTCAGTGCCTATAGGCACTATTAAAGAGTGGTAGGCAGACTGATGATGGTTATTTGTCCAGTCTGCCGTCCTGGGGCAGTACTACCACTTTCGAATGTAACACCCGTGAAGTGACCTTGTCGCGTTTCGGGAATAGTTTGAAAGTAGCCAGGTATAAGAGAGGAGTGTGCACTGTCAATCTAGATGGTACATGCTCGTCTCCTCGAGCCGGCATAGTGGCGGCGACTGCAGCCCGTAGAGATTTCTCTGTGGTAGCAGTTGTTTCCGTTCATGGACCGCACTTTAGCTTTACATCAGCCGGAGTGTTGACATAAACCGAGCTACAATAAAAAAAAATAGAGATAAAGAAGCTGTGCCAAGTAGTTTTACGGATGTCAATAAAAATAATAATAATTGAACTTCAGACAACTACAGTAACGAGTCTAGTGCGTACATTGCCACGTTTATTAGCAGATGAAAACTTTAGTCATATTATGATACCATTTCAAGAGTTTTGTAAAATAGTCCTCCCGTCCAAGGCTGCTCGGGAAGAGAGACTCGACTTTAATATACCAACAGAACCACCAGTGTACATAGCTGGAATTGAAGAACACGTTACTATTTTGCCATCACTTCAGAAACCGAGAAAAATCACTCTTAAAGGTAATTTTTTTTCTGTATTTATATTAGAGATGAAACGGATATCCGGTAACTATCTGGCCTGTCCGGCGGCCTAAATACTATCTGGCCGAATATCGGATTTAAAAAAATTAATCAATTGCTTAATTTACTAAGTAATTTATTAAGAAATGCAATCAATAATCACAATAATTCTGCAACTTAGAAAGTACACACCCGTTCGTTCGCGCGCCACGTACGTAAGCGTGCCTCTTGCGATGCACCAAACGGCAACGAATATTCGGCGGCCGAATATCCAGCTATCCGGCCACAAGGTTGGCCGAATATCCGGTATCCGGCTAAACTGCTACCCCTTTTAGCTCTAATTTATATCATTAAATATAGAGTATATCGGTCAATGTTAGACCCCGGGACTCCCGCTCTTGGCTCGGGGCGAATGAGATTACGGCCCGCTACACTCTGCTACCTCCTCACGCGAGAGACCCCACCTAGCTGGTTTCTGTTCACAACGGGGTACCTCAAGGAGGTATTCCGGTACCCTCTATTCACCATCTGAGGACGTGTCCGATGGGAGAACAGCAACTTCAACAGTGCTCCCCATATGACACTGTCACTCACGGTCAAAAGACCGCGAGCCATGTGGCATGCTCAGGAGATAATATTTTTTATGATTTATACAGGGTCAGACGGAAAGTCATACATAATAATGCTGAAGCCTCGTGATGATTTACGCAAAGACTACCGACTGATGGAATTCAATGGTGTCGTAAATAGATTCCTACAGGACGCACCAGAAACTAGAAAGAGACGGCTGTACATACGTACCTATTGCGTATTGCCATTAAACGAGGAGTGTGGTTTAATTGAATGGGTACCTAATTTACTTGGATTAAGGCCTATAGTTACACATATTTATAAACAAAAAGGTATATATATGTTATGTTGAATTTATGACCTTCCCAGCCACGTCTTTCCTCCTTCCTATAACACGGGATCTTTAGGCGCAGTGTGAAGAGGCATTTAGTCAAGCCGGCATAGCGGACGCGACTGCTGTCTGCAGGTTCATGGATCGCACTCTAGCTTAACATCAGACGGGCGCCAGGGTCAGGGTATGACGCGTGAACACACGATCAATGAGACCCGTGTTCAAACCTCGCTAATTCTGACCGGTACCAATGTAACTGTTATATGTACTTTGGTCGTTCAGTGCCTATAGGCACTATTAAAGAGTGGTAGGCAGACTGATGATGGTTGTTAGCCCGGTCTGTAGTTCTGGGGTAGTACCACAACTTTCGCATGTAACACCCGTTAAGTGATCTTGTCGTGTTTCGGGTACAGTTTTGAAGTAGCTAGACATAACGAGAGGAGTGCACTGTTAAACCGCACGGTGAACATTTGTTTCCTCAAGCCGGCATAGTGGAGGCAACTGCTGCTTGTAGACATTTCTCTATGGTAGCAGTCGCCTCCACTGATGCGATCTAGCTTAGATCCGTTTGCACCAAAAGGCCCGTTAAAGTTACTTTGTTATATTTTACCGTGACGTAACCGTTAAACGTTTAAATTTACTCCACACGCGTTGCAATATCGTGTAAATTCATATTGTTATCGTTAAAAGGGTGGCTGATCCCGAAAACATATTTGGCTTCTTTGGGATTAACTTTAATCAGGATTCGCTGGTTACGGTTAGCGTTAAAGTAAGCGTCAAAAATGACAGGCACGACGATGGTGCAATGCATGTGGAGTAAATGTAAACGTTTAACGGTTACGTCGCCGTAAAAGTAATAGTTAAAGTAACTACTACTGGGCCGGGCTACTGTAATAATATATATTTCGATTAAAACTATTGATATTGCAGGCATTAGTACGAGTAATCGTGAATTAAGAGATATGATGTCCAATAACAAAGATCCAGTTGAGAAGAAACGAAAGATATATCTGGAAAAATTAATACCACGACATCCGCCTGTGTTTCAATTGTGGTTCAGACGTGTGTTTACTGATCCTTATGGATGGTACGTATGTATATACTTTTCTAAAGTATGCACTGTCAATTTGGATGGTGCATATTCGTCTCCTGAAGCCGGCATAGCGGAGGCGACTGCTGCCTGTAGGAATTTATCTGCAGTAGCAGTTGTTTGTTATGGATTGCACTCTAGCTTAACATCAGACGGACAACGCATAATATTATGCTAAGATACAATAAAAAAAAAAGTCAGGTTACTTATTTGTTGGCAGGTATCAAGCTAGATCTGCTTATATAAGAACTACAGCGGTTATATCTATGGTAGGATATATTTTAGGTAAGTTTCATTTAGATCAATTAATATTCAAGTATGCAAGAATTTTTTTTTATTGTACCACGGGATGTGACAACACTCCGCCTGATGTAAAGCTAGAGTGCGGTCCATGAATGGAAACAACTGCTACTACAGAGAAATCTCTACAGACAGCAGTCGCCACCACTATGCCGGCTTGAAGAGACGAGCATGAGATCCAGATTGACAGTGCACACTCCTCTCGTTATATCTGGCTACTTTCAAACTATTCCCGAAACGCGACAAGGTTACTTCACGAGTGTTACATTTGAAAGTGGTGGTACTATCCCAGAACGGCGGACTGGGTAAATAACCATCATCAGTCTGCCTACCACTCTTGAGACATTTCAATCTATAATAGTATGTTTCTGTGCACTTTGGTCGCTCAGTGCCTATAGGCACTATTAAAGAGTGGTAGTGGTAGCCCAGACTGCCGTCGTGGGGTAGTACCACCACTTTCGAATGTAATACCCGTGAAGTGACCTTGTCGTATTTCGGGAATGGTTTGAAAGTAGCCAGGTATAGCGAGAGGATTGTGCACTGTCACTCTAGATGACTTATACTCGTCTCCTCAAGCAGGTATAGTGGAGGCGACTGCTGCCCGTAGAGATTTCTCTGTAGTAGCAGTTTTTTTCTGTTCATAGACCGCAGTCTAGCTTTATATTAATAGAGTACAATATCATAAAAATATATTTTTTGTAGGTTTAGGCGATCGACACGGTGAGAACATTTCCTTTGATTCGACGAACGGGGACACTGTTCATGTGGACTTTAATTGCCTCTTCAATAAGGGTGAAGCCTTCGAATGGCCTGAAAGAGTGCCGTTCCGTCTCACACACAATATGGAGGCTGCCATGGGACCTCTCAAGCACGAGGGAATGTTTAGGTATGTTTAATAAAGAACAGTAATTTGTTCGAGATATCGCCTTGGATATTCGTCTCTTCAAGCCGGCATAGCGGAGGCAATTGCTGTCTGCAGAAATTTCACGTGTAGTAGCAATTGTTTTTGTTTAAGAACTACACAAAAAACCTTTTTTAAATAGGAGCTCGGTATATCTTCGGGTTGACAGTGCTCACTCAAATATGCATTTATCTTAACAGAAAAAGTTGTGAAGCAGTAATGCGTGCGCTCCGTGAACAAACTGCGGCTCTAATGTCTGTTATTGGTCCATTCGTGTATGACCCGCTCGTGTCCTGGGGCCGGGCTCGTTCCACTGACTGCGGCGAGAGAACCAACGAGCAGGCACTACAGCATTTATTGCATATTAGACAACGGCTTAACGGCATGGTTTGTACCTTTTTTAAAAAGTTTAAACACGTTTTTTTTATTGTAGCTCGGCGTGTGTGTTGTCACACTCCGCCCGATGTAAATTCTAGCATTACAATGCAAATGAATATGGAAACAACTGCTACTACAGAGGACAGGCATTCGCCTCCACTATGCCGGCTTGAGGAGACGAGCATATACCATCTAGATTGACAGTGCACACTCCTATCGTTACTGGCTACTTTCAAACTATACCCGAAACGCGACAAGGTCACTTCACGGGTGTTACATTCGAAAGTGGTGGTACTACCCCAGCACGGCAGACTGGGCTAATAACTTTAAGATTTATTTACGTAATATTAAAATTGTATTGTTATAGGTACGCACAAAGAATAAGCAGCTCTCCTTGTCGCTTTCTCCTGAAGGTCAAGTTGAACATCTGATTGTGGAAGCGACGTCAATTGATAATCTTTGTCAAATGTACATGGGATGGGGTGCATTTCTGTGATATATTCTTGCTAATTTTAAGTAATAAAAGTTATTATTTGTACATTTATAGAGTTTTATTGTTTAGCCTTGTTACAAAGATTTAAATAGAATGTTGTTGATCGTATACTTGATATTGATCATTAAAGTGTTGATGCACGACTGATGATGGATTTGCCACCCGAGTGATAACGAAACGTCGATTGTCGATTCGATCAAGCGACAATTGTCGATTGACTTGACTAGCACCCCTGGAGGGTTTATAAATGCCCAAAGCAAAATAATTTACGTAGGAGTATTTTTTTTTGTATTCAGGCCGGCATAGTAACGGCAACTGGAGCCACCTTGTAAGCGGTTCTCTAGTCAGTGCTTATGGACCTCCACTGTGCTTACCATGAGGCCAGTTGGGGTCGCATGTCGTGTCATAAAAAAGCTAAAATATTGAAATAGTTTATCAATTCAATAATATTTTTTTTTTCAATCGAACATAAATTATTTTCATAAAATCATTGATATATAAAACTAGATGTGCAATAACATTCCCACACGATGCTAGAGAAAACATGGCCACAGCCATGTTTAGGTTCTCTGTCAGTTCGGACTTGACGGCAATATTGAAGCAATCGGCAATCGTTTGAAGTGGCCTACTGTTTTTTTTTTATATCAGATGTATAAAGTTTGCTATGTCTCTATACATAAAGTTAAATCTGGATAAGAAAAAGGTAGGATTAATTTATGTGGTATTCACCACGCGACGTAACCGACCTCTTGGGCAAGGATACTGACCGACACGAGAAGCTTCACGGACCGTTTGTTTCCTTTTTCCTTTCTGTAATTAAAAAGTAGAGTTTTATATTAATTACGAAGATATAAAATAATATCACAGGCCAACGAAAATAATGTTTGTAAAAACTTTTTAAACAAATTTACCTAAATCTTATGTATTTTTGAATGCTGAAACCGGATCTGATAGCAGTTTTTTTTTATCACCCACCATTCGCTTACAATACGACATCGATTACATATTAAAAAAAGAGGGAAAATTTTATCTATAACAATTAAAAATTTATAGTTCTTTTTATTTCGTTACAATTTTCTTATACAATAATATTTAATTACTTAAATATGAATATAAGATGTTATATTTTTCTGTATTTCCTCTCCCTTTTCTCTGTAAAGTTTCTTGAATGGCTTTTTCGCCGATGCGATGCGTTTTGCTGTTCTCTGTGAAGTGACCAACAGTAATCACCTATCATTTTGATATTCCATCGTCCCTGGTATCGTTTCTCCATCTCTTTTATGTCCTGATGAAACTCTCCACAAACATCGCCTAAGTTCTCAGGAAAAAAATCAAGATGGTTGTGCAAGAAGTGGACTTTAAGGCTCATCAAACAACCAAGAGTTTTAAACTTTTTTTTATCATGTTAGCTACGAAAAGTTTATAGTTTGGAGCTTTCATATTACCCAAAAACTGAGTTACAACTTCTTTAAATGATATCCAAGCCTCCTTTTCATTTTTATTCCTCGAATAAAAGGCCCAACGAATATCACTTCTTTCAGTTTAGCTTCTGATAAATGAGGAAATGCTACAAAAATAACAAGCGTTTAAATGATTTTTTGCTCTCTCCATATCATGGGTACAGCAAATTTTTATACCATTTCCTAAGATCCTCGACACAAACATAACATACTTTATGAGGAACCCAAAACTTGTCTTGATTACCGATTTCTACACCAAAATATGCTAAGTAAACTTTTTTTATAAGGTCAGTAATGTTTCTTTGATGTTTTTAATTACAAAATTATCACATATATAACAAAAAACGTTAGGAGAATTTATACAAACACGTCCAACCATTTTTATTTGTGAATAAAACGTACATAGGTTTAATACTGCAATGTGAGGTTATATTTACTGAAAGAACAAAAACAGCTGTGTAATTTATCAGTACTACCCACCTAAAAACATCTGATTTTATTGCCAACCTTACAACATTAACATATATTGCCAACTTAAAAATATTTAAATAGTTAAAAATATTTTTCATACATTTTGTTTAGGAAAATTTATTTTCACTAAATATTGAAATGTGAGAAATTGGTGGGTGATACGACCATTTTGATTTTTTATTCGAGATCAGTACACCAAATTACATAGAAATTAGCTAAAATTATTGAAAAAGTTTTTTCATCGTTGGCCTGTGTATTTAATATTATTAAATTATGATGACAATTGAGCATTAAAAATTGGGAAAGTCTACTGATGAACGATAAAAAAGGGGATTTTGACGCGGTCTCGTGAACCGCCAAGGGCTGTGTAGCTTACTGGTTAGGGTAACTGTACACAAAGCAGAAGACCTAGGTTCGTTTTCCATCTCAGATAGGGATAATATTATTAATATTATACGTTAATTTTTTCTGTTAAATTTTCATTATAATTAACAAATCAAAACAAATAATAATAACAAATCTATCATTTAATATGCCGAAAAATCATTAAATAATAAAATAATATTACTAATAATGTACATAATTTGTATGATAATTATCAGCTCAGGCATATATGCGTGTTGTTATTTTTCTGTTTCATTTTCATCATAATTACGTAATGTGTTCACGGTTGCTACGTAGTAGAAGTATCAGCCAGGCAGGAAATTATAACAGCGCAAATAATCAAAAATAAATAAATACTTTTTAAAAGCAATTTAAAATTTCCAAACAACTTTCACGAAACTTGTTATGAATTTGTACTTTTTTTTTTCTATTTTCTTCATAACAGCAAATCTAAATAGAAAACTCGTATGATAAACAAAGTTTAATAATTGTTACCCGTAGTTAAAGTTAGACTAAATTAAATTTTCTAACCATTTTGAATTGAAGTTTAATTAAAGTGAATTTTCTGTATAACTTTTCTACAGACAGAGATCGGTCCCGCTCGTAGTCTAGTTCGGCGTTAGTGTAGGTGCCCGGTTGACAGGCAATATCCGGATGATCCATTGTTCACCTCATTGCGGATTCTATGCGCCGCTTTGGGGGATAACCTCTCTTTCATTCCGGCCTTCCTTCCTTCTATATCTAGTAAATTGTGGATGAAAATGTAAATAATGGAAGTGCTAGTATTTTTATCGAGTCGAGGGCGTACTATGAAATATATTTACGTCAAGTGTATTTTTTGTAAACTATTATTTGAATCCGAATTTAGCATTAGTGCATGTATAATTTATTTATTATTAATGGACTAGCAAGATACGTTTATTAATTTTCCGTGTGTTATTTAAAATTATTATTCCCGTTTTTTAGTGAAAGTTAATCGTGTTTGCTTGAGTGATACGTACCTATCTACTAAGTCATAAGTTCTTTGTGTCCGTACTAATCAGTAAACCTTTAGTCAGTAAGTAGGTAATGTATTAGGACTAGAAAATGAATTAGAAATTTGAAATAAACTGCGGCTTGCATTAACGTGCGCTCGTCAAGCATCTCGAGTCTTGAAGTGGGCGAACGACCTATTTTGGGTGCTCGGCAAAACCATGTGCTGTTACAGTATGGACGTTTTAACAAAAGAAACACTTAACTAAATGAGCTTTACACCTTCTGTACTCGAAACCACCCCTCCTTGTATCCAAGAAACGTGTTTTTCTCAATCTTGATTATAATTAAGTAACATTATGATTACACTCAACCTAAAAAATATAATTGGTTTTATTTTTAAAATAATTATAAGTAGTTGAAATATTAAACAAGTGGTCTGAAAAGTTAGTATCCCTGTATTTTTAAAATACTTAACGTTATTACGTTAAATAGAATATCAATGAAATTATTCAATTTATGTTAAACAAAAATTGTCACGAAATGCGCAAATGGAACATTTACACTGGGGAAATACCTACTTTATAAGATATTAAACTATTGTTTTTTTAATAATTAAACATCCTGTGAATGTCACAAGTAAATATTAAATTTACAAACAAATAGGTACCTAAGTAGGTGTGAAATTGTTTCGTAGACTATTGACGTCGCTTTAAAATATTATGTGAAATACAGCTATAGGTAAAATTTGTATAATTTAAATATTAAGTATACCATTATCTAAAGGACAATGGCAAACGCCCATACTTACAAGTGGAAGTCAAATTGTTACATTTCTCAGACAAAAAATCCAACATAATTTATGTCCGTTTGCACGTAAAGTAATAGTTAAAGTAATTTTAACGGGCCTTCTGGTGCAGACGGACGTTAGCGTCAATTCCTAAGCTTATTTGTGTAAGAATTTTCGTTAGGGAAACCAAAAATATATTATACTATTTTTTTTTTACTAATTTTGACCCTATAATAAATATTATTTTCATCAAAAGTTTTGTTCAGCAAATTACGATTTAATATGGTATATCGACCTTGGCCAGAAGTGCAAAATGTTTTTTTTTACTTCGAGGAAAAATCGTAATTTGACCATTATTTAAACACGGATGTGTCTATCTACATATTTATATGACGTAATTATAGATCACATTCTCAGAAATTTTTAAATTTAAATCCCTTGAATTTAAGTTAGTAGCGAGAAAAAGATGCTAAAACTTGTCGTGCCTTTTGGGGCCTCCTTAGTAGGTAACTGTAACTTGATAATCCAGTTTTTTATACCTTAATTTTTTTATCGTTATAATACCTTTTGCAGTTATAATCCTTTTGTTAAATAGATAACCTTGTTAATTACCCAAAACATCTCAACCTTCTTTCACACTACTTTCAAATTTGCGTATGGGATAGTGAAAGAATTCGTGGTAGAACTAGATCTAGAAAACTATTTTTATATTAATGTAGATAATATTATATAGCACAGACAAATCTATAATATGTGTGATTACAACATGGAATTTTCGCTGCAGAATAAAATCCTTTAAGGAATTTATGAAAATATATAAGTTATTGCGACGTCTAGGCGCCTTTTTAAACGCGGAAGACATGGGTTCGATTCCCGGTAGAAATAAATACCTACTTTATAGTAAATATTTATGATTTGTATGAGTTTATAGGTAGTAAGTATGTTAAGCTAGACCGGATACAACTGCTACCATAGAAAAATAGCTACTATTATCATAAGGAAACTACTCAACACATTTTTGTTATGATTGAATGATATTTAACAACGATGATTGTTTGGAAAATAATGGACCAACAGTCTGAGGTTGATTGTCATCAGTTTGTTAGCGGATATCATTCGAGCGCGACAGCATCAAGCGCACATTTTCCGCGTGAATTTACAAAATGAAATCGCAAAAATAACACGGTGCTAAAAAACTAATTTTATCGTCAAAGTAACATGACAAAAATGGCAATAAAGCGTGAGTTGTGAAAGTGGAAACGTGCGTTAAAGTATAAATAATATTTAAATAATTAAAAATCTTATATTTTGTATTTATATTCATAAATGTGAAATCGATTTTATTTTGCAATATCAAGGTTTGCGTTTTTGCAATATTTTTATTGGGATAATGACCGGAAAACTCAACTAACTACGAGATAATAATACGGTTCAATTGCCTCAGATCAGTTTGTTTTACTTTGTAATAATGGACAGTGTTTATTGAAGAAATCTAATACAAATGAATTTAACTGTTATTCAATGAAATTAGGGCTGTGACATGAGGAAATGCTTTTTAAATAAAATGTTAATAAATAATTGACAAATAAATAAAGTTAGGTTATGGTCAGACAGGGGAAACACGTAAAATTGTATGTGTATAAAATATTTTGAAAGTATTATAGTTAAGTATAGGTATTTGCATACGTTAGAAACTTCAAATCATTATTTAAAAAATACAAATAAAAATATAATGCAACAAAGGTGATATAAGTGATAAAAAATGTTCGCTAAAGTGGGTGTTAAACCCTTCCAAGTGTTAAGATCTGTTTTTCCAATACTTCGATGGTCAAGAAATTATGACGCGGCGACAGGGGTTGGGGATCTCATTGCTGGGATCACTGTTGCGTTGACTTTAATACCTCAATCTATTGCTTACGCTTCTTTGGCTGGTTTGGAACCACAGGTAAGAACACTAAGTTATTAACTAAATTTAAAAAATAATGTAATATTTGAAAAAAAAATTGTATTGTAGTCACGGCGATAATAATCTACTAATAATAAAAATAAACGCTATAATGAGCGGCATAAAATCTTTTAATTAAAACATGTTCGCGAGTAACCTCAGAAAATATTTATCGCTAAGCTAATTTGATTGTATCATAGGCACTACGCGACCAGAGTACACATCTACAACATGCTTAGTTACATTGGTACAGATTTTTAGATTTGAATTCGAATGAATCCTACTTCCGAATTACGAATGTTTGTTACGATTATCTTGAATAATTAATAATCGAGTCGATGTCTCTGCAATCTCTATAATTATAATACATAGTTAAAACAATCAATAGGCAAAGGCAGTTTCGCCTAAAATTCGGTCTGCATCCGTGATCGATTACTCAGCGATCTTTTCACGTTCAAGACCTATTCGAAGGCCACTTATTATGCGGAATTTGACCTTAACCAAATTGATTATAAAATTAGTTTATTGTATATGTAGTTTTTATAAACATTAAAACATAAATCAGGCATTTAAATTTATTAAAATATATTTCTACGATTCAATACATTTATTACAAGAATATTAATTGGACACGCTCTATTTTTGTTCTTTACCTAAACAAACAAAGCCGAATTAAATAAAAAATGTCTTTAAAATGTGTTACTTACCAAATAAGGACTTCAAATTAATTCAACGTAGGTACATGTATTCGTAGTCTGTTGTTAGTAAGCAAAAAACGTATAATAAAACGAGTTTTTGTGTCATCATAGAATTAAGTATAGAGTTTTAAAACATTTGCGAACTTGTATTATAACGGATATTGACTTTGTTTTTGAGATATTTAGATAAGAATTTTCGTTAATTCACGTCGATCATCGACCTGATAGATACGAAAAATATTGGCAAATTAAGATAAAAAGCACTCTTATCAATTTTAAAATTAATAGATACAATAATGTTTTTTAATAGAACATAACACTATACATAATTATATCAATTTAATTTAAGTATTTTCGTAATATTTTCAATTCATAAATAATTTTTAACGAAAGAAAATAATTTATGCGGCCAAAATCGAGTTTGATTTTTTCTGCAAGTTTCGCTGTGACCACAGTGCAACGGCTCCAAATTAAAAGCTTTCTAAACGTTTTGCACGTCTATAAATTACCAATAATAGATAATAATCACGTAAGCCGTATTTTTTTTCTTAATTTAGCACATGAATTGATTAAAATGGGTCACTTATAAAAACTGCGATTTTCCTAACTCTATAGAGATTTTTGTGTTTTGTTTTAAATTAAAAAGTTCACAAAAGATTGTTGTTTATTTTTTTATGTTAATTAATAAGTAATTTACATCTACTAGTATATCATAAATTTGCATAGATTTTTTTAAAGGACCTGGAAATTTTGCGTCTTGCATTAAAATGTTCTGAGTAATATAACAATAATTTAATAGTTTCTGATAAAATGTATGGCTACAAAAGTGGGTGAAGGTAAAAATAACTTTAAAAACTGAATTTTATGAAGGTTATCAATCAATTGAACGAGCCGAGACAAATGTGAACTTGTCAAATACTTCATAAAAACAATTGCCTACGAACTATAGTGTTAAATTCTTTTAAAATCACACATCAAAATTCTCTACGTGGACTTGATTTGATTATTCATATCCTTTATTAAGGCGTGACAATTGTATTGTATTAATGTTGGTTATGTAACCGGGCATTTGCCTTACAAATACATATATTTTATATAATTCTCTACACAGTGGGTCAACACATGTTTTAATTGAAAAATTTACACGATTTTATCAGTTTCATCACACTTCGCTCGATATTAAGCTAAAGAGCTACAACTGCTACCACAGAGAAATGAGTGTACGCAACATTCGCCTCTGCTATGCCGGCTTGATGAAGCAAATATGCACCATTCAGATTCACAGCTCGTCTTGAAACGTGATATTATTCCCATAACGGTGTTATCCCCGGGATGGCAGATTTTCATGTCCATCATCATTGCCTACTAAGCAGTTAAGCAATAGTTAAAATATTAGACGATGAAGATTGAATAAAAAAATCGTTAAGCGGTTAGAACATTCGCGCTCACCTTTGATTGTTTTCACGTGCGTTTCATAATAATTAATTCAATTTTCATAATAATTTAATAACTATAGCATATACAAATATAGTATTTAAAATGCAATAATAAATAAAAAATACCCAAAAATAATTGAATTATTTAAAAAATATTATGTATGCTTAGAACTAGATACAATGCAAATAGAATTTCACCTTTTACTCATTGATATATACAACTAGATGTGGAATAACGCTTCTAATGTGAAGCGCGAGAAAAAATGGCCACAGCCACATTTAGGTTCTCTATCAGTTAGTATTTGACTTGACGGTAACATTGTTAAATCATTTGTAGCGGCCTACGGTTTTCTTATGTCAGATGTATGAAGTTTGCACCTCTAGTATATATCTCTATGCTTTTACTTGAAATAATTGTGATGACAAAGTCCTTGTATATGCAATTTTGTCATTAAATGACGTTGCTGCCAATTAAATATGTTAGGTATTTCCCCCGTCATAACTCGTCATTCTATCAATGTCTAAATAATTGTTCATAGACTGGACTGTTGAATATTTGGTGCCATTGTAATATCATTTCCGATTACCACATTTCCGTATCATTGTTGATTATTTAGGGCTAACGCAGAGTGTAAATAATTGATAACTACTTTAATCCGGTTGGTTCAATTTTTTTTATAGTGACTTCACATCTGTTTGTTTCATATTGACAAATGCGTGATACCTACTCGTATACAGATGTAAAAAGACATGCAACCCCGCTACTGAGTATGCGTTCAGGACCCGTTTTAATTTTTTGTTTGTGTTAGCCATTGCGTTAAGTTAGAAGATTTTAAATTTTTGAGCTTATTTTTGGGATTAACGTGCTTCATAAAAGATTCCTTCGGGATGGAATTGGGATCTATAAATACATAATAAATTAATAATTAAACGCATTGTATACAAAGTTACGGGCAACAGCTAGTACTACTATACAAATTTTAAATTGAATGTTAAAATTTCTGGTCAGTTCCAATTGAAAAGCAATTAAAAATATATATTTTTTACGTTGCAGTATGGATTATACGCGTCCTTTGCCGGCGGTTTCGTGTATGCCGTCATGGGATCATGTCCACAAATTAACATTGGTCCAACAGCGTTACTCTCTCTGATAACTTTCACATACATAAAAGGCAACCCTGACTTGGCTGTGCTTTTGTGTTTATTTTGTGGCATCGTTCAATTGTTTGCCGGAATTGCACAATTGGGTAAGTCATGGATGATTATTAATTTCAATTGAATTCTCAAATCCAATTGTACAACCAATTGTTAGAATAATTTCAATTTCTAATTGGTAACTGGTTTAATTCTAAACAAATATTGTTATTATAGAATTTAGAGATTCTGAATAATTTATCAATTAAATGTTATAGTCTAACAAGTAATAATAATGCTTTCGATTATATAACATATATTTTTTATAGATTTACACTCGGAAAAAAGTGCAAAATCAGAAATTTCATTCTTTCTATCTTTCAAATATGATATTAAAAATAACACATTTTTTTTATAATGCAAAAAAAGAGTATGCTTGTACTATATACTCGTACAATAATCAATATAATTTTATAATTATTAATCTAATAATTAAAAAGTTCGTCTTTATGCTACGTTCTTCGATCGATTGTGTAGAAACTTTGTACAGTTGAATTGGACGTGTGACCGCAAAAAGATATGATTTTTTTATATTTCTTCTCCTCCTAACATAAGAAATAAATGTTTGTATATCTCGTATGCGTTCCGGAATTACTAGTTCGATTGTTAAAGCTAATGGGAAACTATGATTTGTGTTGATGTATCGTACTCATGGTAAATTGACATCTATGTATATTTTTCAGGTTTCCTGGTAGATTTTGTTTCATTACCAGTTGTCTCTGGTTTCACATCGGCCGCCGCACTAACGATTGCTTCGTCACAAATAAAGGGACTATTCGGGCTTAAATTCAATGCTGAATCTTTTATTAATACTTGGAAAGAAATTTTTCATCATATAAATGAAACTCGATTGTCAGACACGCTTCTGAGTTTTGGTTGTTGTGTTGTTTTAATAGGGATGAAGGTAAAGACGTGTTTAAGAATAATTTAAAACAAATTATAACATAAACCCGACTGTATCGATAGTATCGACAGGTTTCTTTGTAGTAGCAGTTGTTTACACTGATGGACCGCACTCTAGCTTTACATCAGGTGGAATGTTGTCACATGCCGAGCTACAATTAAAAAAAAACCGCAATGAAGCGGCGCGGTGCGGCGCGGTTATAACTATTCTCCGGGAACCAACTCGGCCTTACAGACATTTATGTATGGTAGCAGAGGGATGACCTCCGGTCATGGACCGCACTCTAGTTTACTCTAGCTGGTTGCGGTCACATGCCTGACTATTACATAAAAAATTGTTTTTTAAATTTCAGTATTGCCACATTCAAATGTTGAGGTTTTTAGTTATTAAGATAATGACGAAAATCAAGATGAGAATCGAACCTACAACTTTCGACATTCTTTTGACCTTCATCATAATTTTATAAAACTATTTAATATTACAGGCTATGAAAGATATAAAATTTAAAGAACCTGAAAATGAGAAAAATCGAGGTAGAACAAGAATCATACAGAAAAGTTTATGGTTTTTAGGCGTTGCAAGAAATGCAGTCGTTGTTGTGATTGCAGCTACTATAGCGTATTTTATTCATGAAAGTAAAGAAATACCTTTTATACTTACTGGTGAGTTTAATCTAGTCTGCTATCCTGGAATAGTACCACCAATTTTAAATGTTACACTCGTGAAGTAGCCGGGTATAGCGAGAAGAGTGGTAACTGGTATGTTAATTGTGAGTGCACATTTGCCTTTTCAAACCGGTATAGTGGAGGCGACTGCTGTATGCAGACATTCTCAGTAGTAGTAGTTGTCTCCGCTTAAGGAACGTACTATAGTAAATTAAAAAATATAGGACAGGATATTGATAATGACAAAAGTATTATAATTGGAAAATTTCAGGTAAAATAACTCCAGGTTTGCCTGTTCCTCGTGTCCCGGAATTTTCAACTGTTGTAGGAAATACGACTTATTCATCCGGTGACATGTTTTCACAACTCGGTTCTGGACTATTAGTTGTACCACTTGTAGGAATCATTGCTAATGTAGCTATTGCGAAGGCATTTTGTAAGTATTTTATGTGGAACTGACAGTTTGAAATGGTCTAACAAATCACAAAGTTAACAAAAACAAAACACGAAGTTGAAAAAATTACATATCTACTATTATGGGTTAAAATTTATAATCACTTTATCAAATTAAAAAAAAAACAAACCTATTTTTTATTTTCGCTAAAAAATGACTTAACGACTATTGAGCATACTCATATCGCATAATATCACATAAGCATACTCGTATTATGCAAAATGCAGCACATGATTTTGTAAATAATTTGAAAAAAACAATGTGTCAAACAATGGACGGTCTCGCCAAATCCCATCCCGAATATAGCGCCACTGCTAAAGATGCGAGTATAATCTTAAAATATTATCTGTAAATATTAAGTTGTTTTCCTCACCATGTATCAAGTTATTCTTACGTTTTCAGCAAACGGTAAAACTTTAGACGCAACGCAAGAAATTATCGCTCTAGGAGTTTCAAACGCTGTAGGCGCTTTTTTCCGATCTTTTCCTATAAATGGCTCTTTCACACGCAGCGCTGTAAGCGACGCTTCAGGAGTACGTACACCAGCGGCTGGATTTTATACGGGTAAATTTTATTATATTGCAAATTATTTCACTATATTATAACAAAATCTTATAGGTTGTTACTTTTAATTAATTCTGAAACAATTTTATTCTTATTTAAATTATTATTATAATGTGTCCCTAAAAGTGTTTTATAATAAGTAGGTAATGTGAAATTATAATTACGACATGCTTTTATTTAATTAAGTGTTATTTTTTGTAACAATTTTTCGGTCCGACCCCTCCCATCTTGTGGCTGCTGCATGAACAAAAGATTAATTAACTAAGACTTAGTTTTAAGAATCCTGAAGGAGAATTTTTTGCGAAATTCTTAATAAGACATTGTTTCCTTTTTGTTTTAGGGATAATCGTTATTCTTACCTTAGCGTTGTTGACGCCATATTTTTATTTTATCCCGCGAGCTGCTTTGTCTTCTGTGATTATTTGCGCTGTACTGCACATGGTCGATCTACAAATTGTAAAAAGTTTATGGAAAACGAATAGTAAGTTTTCTTCTTAACAAATTATGAGATTTAGGATTGACTATGGTATTTTTTTTTTTTACAGAATTAGATCTGATACCTTTGATTGGAGCTTTTGTATTTTGTTTAGCTTTGGGCATAGAGATCGGTTTAATTTGTGGAGTTGGTGTAGATATTTTGTTACTTTTGTACTATCATTCAAGACCACCATTGAATATACAACTTGTTGATGTAAGTATCTTAAATAAAATTAAAAAAAAACTAAAAATTTGGACTTATAAAAGTTTAATTTTAGGACGGCAGCCTTCCTCCGCACTATGCGATTCAACCAATAGGAGGACTGCATTTCCCTGGTGCAGAGCGCGTTCGTGCCAAACTTACATCCTTGAGGAACCCTCCAAAAGCCATATTAAAAACTAAGACAAACTGTGAACAAACTAACGGAATAGATAGCAATGGAGATGCTACCATAGTACCCGGTGGAGTTGTAACAGTGACAATGCCACGCTCTCCAAATGTTTTAGTTATATGTTGTGATTCTTTGGAACGAATCGACTATACTTTTTTACAGGTACAGATATTTTTATTGTTTTCATAGATACTTATTATGTACATGTACAAAATGAAAATGTACTGTCCGTTTTGAGCTGTGAGCTGTGAGCACTAGCTTAGCACGCTACAAAAAAATAAATAAATATAACACTCGGACCCCAAATCACGATACCCTGTACTATGGGTATCGGAACAAGAATAACATAAACTTTGATACCTGGACCCGGTACAAATACCTACTACTTAATTAATATTTGTTTCGACCGAGAATCAAACCTAAAACCTTCGCGTAACGCACCGCAATCATTGCGCCACAGAGCGTGATGAAATTTAAATTAAGGATAATAATATTGTTATATTTTTAGAGTATAAAACTTATTGCACAAGAGTGGTCACGTGATGGTCGTGTAATATGGCTCGGTGTAAGAAAATCAGTACGTGACAAATTATCAGCTGCAATTGAAAATCCAACCTTCTGTGATACTATTGAAGATCTTAAAACAACTCTAAATGGTAAGGTCTACTACCCAGTCGCCTCCGTTATGCCAGAGTAGACTACTGTGCATCATCCAGGTTGACAATGCACGCCTTTCTCATTGTGCCTGGTTACTTTCAAATGCGCCTAAGCCACTTCACAGTTGCTACACTTGAAAGAGGTAGTACTTTCCCAGGACGGCAAACTGGTCTAATAATTGTTTTCAGTTTACATACCACTCTTTAAATTTGCAACTTTTAATAATAGTTAAAATTATTAATTAATTTCACAGGTAATCCTGATGAGCAACATTCGACAGGCGATACTCGACTTTAAACATTTTTTAAAAATAATATCACGACATGTGACCACACCCAGCTAGATGCTGAGCAAGAAAGAAAAGTCTGCAGGCAGCAGTCCCCTCCACCATGTCGGTTTGAGAAGATTAATATGCATCATCCACATGCACTCCTTTTGGTATATTTTATCCGGCCACATCCAAACTGTCCTGAAACGCACTAGGTGCTTTCACGGGGGTTACAGGGTCGAATCTGTTATTAAATCTATTCGAATTGTCCCTCAGAACTAAACTCGAGCGATTTCTGATCGGCACAAAAAAAAAAGTTACCTAGATGTGATAAATGTTACCTCAAAAGAAAGTTATGTTTTCATATTTAAATATGTAAAAAACAATATTTAATTTAAGTATCAAATAAAATAAACTGAATTATACCAAGAATGTACTTTTATCCATAAAATAGATAAAGAAAATTAAGAATTTTTAGTTGTATAAATTGTAACAGTATTTTATTTTACGTGTTTTAGATGTACGTAGCATTTTAACACAATGTTTAATTGCTTTTCGACAAACGACAGAAATGAGTCGGCAACATCTTTGTTTACAATTTTGATCTCAAATTCCATTTCGGTGTATAAGTACAAACAAAAAATCACATTTGTTTTTGCATCCAGTCTAATTATAATAATTTTATATCATATGTATTTCTATTATCGTATAAATAAGCGAAATGTTCTAAGAACTAAATAGTTTTATAGAATATCGCAATTATGAACAACTTTATTCTTATCACATTAATTGCGACAACTATTTGCGTGAACTCAGTTTATACGAAAAATGTTCAGCCATACAGAAAACCGATCGATGTGTTAAACATCGGTCAGCTGTATATAAAGCAGGGATGCACAGACTTATTAAGACTAGGGGCCACTCGGGCAAATCATGAACTGATGGCGGGCCGCCAGAAGTATAGGTAATTAAAGACAATAAAGTATTGATAATAATGTATTAAAATTGAAAAAGAATCTATTAATTTGAAGCGTGGCACTGCATAGTGCTTACAATCTTTTTTATATTTGGCTCAAATTTACTTGTAGCAACACGTAAAACTGCTTCCAAACTTTCATTTGCGGAATTATTTTTGCTGTCGGCGGGCCACCAGTATTCGACCGGCGGGCCGCATGCGGCCCGCGGGCCGCGGTCTGTGCATCCCTGATATAAAGTATCTACTCGATTACAATAAGTTTTACACAACTCTAGAAGAAAAAAATAAATATTGTTTGCTTCTTAAAAAATTGTATTCTAATTAATAAGCAAAATGAAGATGGCGGAGCACGATATGGAATAAGTGAAATGACTGATTACACTCCAAGACAGAAAGCTTCACTTACGGGATTAGGCCATATTGGGGTAAGTAATTAACCGTAGCCTTAGTATTTATAATAATATATATTTTAAAAAATATTATAAATAAATAATATTTTTATATTGAGTGTAATAGAAATAGCTTTAAATACGTATCAAAACAATGCTAAATCCGTACTAGGAGTAAATAAAACCCTATCCATAAGGAATCTTGTATTTGTAAAGGCTTTAGACCGAGTAAAACCTAAATATATTTTAGAGTCACGTTAGATAGTGATCTTTTAGCATTTATAATTCATAATATAATTATTTCCATTACTTTTTTTATTTGCTATTAAGTACTTTTTGCGGAAACAGCCATGATTATTTTAACCGAGACCTCTTTTTACAGAATGAGCCGGACGAGTGTTAGTCAAGCTGCAACGTTTATTTAGAAATTCCGCAATTAAAATTACTTGTGTAATATTTTGGGGTTTTTATTAAAATTATTTTAAAACCATATATTGTCTTTAAACTAAGTTAGACTAGACAAATATCATCAAATATTTAATTAGTATAACTGTTTATTTAGTAGTAATCGTATTTACGCTTTAATAAAGGGCCCCAATTTTTTTTAGCACCGGGGCGGGGCCCTCCCCTGCCTAGTTACGGCCCTGGTTAAGAGAACTCTTTTTAAATCTTTATACTATTATTTTTTAATCGTTTTGCAAGGTAAAGTGACTTGTCCTGGATATGTAAATATTACGAAAATAATATATAAATGTTACGTAATAATTATTACGCATGAAAATATAAAAAAAATCACCCTATTAATATTGTCTACAAATATTTACCTTATACATTTATTTTCTTTGTTGTCGCCCCATATAATATAATTATAAGCAAATATTCTTTGAAACAGATACAGTGTTTATAAAAAAAAATCAAGAAGTCTACAAGTTGAAAGTTTATGAGCAACTAATAATTTAATAATGTAGAGTCAGCTAGCTAAGTTTTATAATTTAGAAATAAAAAGATGCATTTTTTTTTGAAGCTCGATATATGACATCACTTAACCTGATGTTAATCTAGAGTGCGGTCCATGAACGGAAATCACTGCTACTACAGGTACCTTGTAGGCAGCAGTCACCTGGGTACGGGAACACCAAGCAAACTCGCACTTTGCATCTGAAAACGTACTTTTCACGGATATAAACTGTACAATACATGCGTAAGTATTGTGTATATAAATACTTAGTATACATGCGTACTATAGTGGTAAAATTTAATTAACATTTCACTCATTAACACTTGATTCAGCATAACAAATTGTATATTACCGTTACCGGTACCGGTCAGAATTAACGAGGTTTGAACACGGGTCTCATCGATCGTGAGTTCACGCGTCTTACCGCTAGACCACGGCCGCTCTCAAATTCGAAAGTGGTGGTACTATCCCAGGACGGCGAACTGGGCTAATAACCATCATCAGTCTGCCTACACCTTTTTAATAAGTGCATTCAGCAATCTAAGTACATATATTAGTTACATTGGTAACGGTCAGAAGGTTGCGAGGTTCGAACGCGGGTCGTCTCATTGCTAGACCACGGCCGCTTTTAAACGTACTTTCACATATCCTGTACTATTTTTTATATAAAAAGAGATATACACAAAATGCGAAACAGTAGGCGTTTCAAGATATAACAAAGATGAAGAGCTTCATTATGATTGCTTTATTAGCGATGCATTGTCAACGTACAACAGTACGAACCACCGATCGACGTGTATAACATTGGAGCGGTATATGAGAAGTATGTTATAGAATTTTAAAAAATATTACGATACTTAAGATGAGAAATGAATCATTATGTTAAAAACTTGTATTAAAATTAATATGAAAAATCAATTTGGCCAATGAAATATTCAAGCATGTAACGTCGAATACCTCACAATAACAAAATTTAATAATATAATGAGAACTTTGCTATTATTTAAATGTTTCTGATACCATTCATTATAAGTACTATACCTACACAACGTAAATAAATACATTAATAATTTTAGTCATCTTTAAAAGTCCGCCAATACAGGGAATATTCGTCGTCAAACTCTATCACGAAAATTCCGCGTAAAAACATGATCCGAATTAAAGTAAAGACACTAATGTATATAATACGACGAATTTGGAATGTACTTTGGATAAAAAAGATGTCTTTGAAAGTCCTATGTTATATAAAATAGCGTCATAGTATTGTGACATTAACTTTTGAGCGAGATAGCGTTATACAAATTGTGTATATGGAAGAGAGTGTCAGCATTATTAATGTTGTTTGTTTTGTTGAGTCACAATAACACTCACGACTATCTATGCTCACGACACAATTCACAAAGAGACGTTCAAATGAAAACGCAAGTCTTATTGTGTATAGTGGTGATATCGGTACTAACCACAATTATGGCTGAAAGCGCGGAAAAGAAATTCTACCATGAAAGCGAAGCAGAGGCATTGTTTGACGAGTTTGTTAAAGAGCACAACAGACAATACAAAGATGAAGAGGATAAAAAAGTGCATTTCAACAATTTTAAAGAGAATCTAAAGAAGATAAACGAGTTAAATAAACAGAGTGGTGCTGTGTATGGTATCAATAAGTTTGCAGACTTATCTAAAGACGAAATGAGATCTTTTACTGGAGCTCGCGCTAATTAGCACAACCAGGTAAATCTAATATTAATTCGTGTTGTATACTAATATTATTTTATACGAATGCGCAGTTAGGTATTAGTTATTATTAGTAAGGTTACATACATAATTCCAAGTATTTTCCAATTATTGCAACTATGTAAGGAATTTTTCTTGAAGGTTATTGTACAATGAATTACTCACGTAGTATAAATACATAAAACATGAGAACAATGGACAAATGCAGTGTAGTTATTTGTTTTAGTAGTTAGTTCCTAGAATCTACCAACAAATTGCAATTATTTTTCTTTATTTTTAGTCAACATATTCTTACGAACTGGATTGTTTACTTTGCTGGAAAGCATTAAGTGTATATGTCATTTATTAAATTCCTTTAGCCTTGGATCCTTCACGAGGAGTGCCTTTCTTGGGCCGGCATAGTAACGGTGACTGGGGCCACTTCATGCTGGGGTTTTTAAGTCGTTAAAGCTCACAATCCTCTATTCTTACCATCAGGCCAGTTGAGTCAGTAATGTCTGTAAATTTTCAACTTTTTATTAAATTCAAAATTTATCAAATAAAATGACAAATTAATAAGTAAAGAAAGAACCAAACAGTTGATTTTCAAAGAATTCTTGCAAAAAGAGAAACAGGCACAAAAATAATATTTTTATAATATCTACATTTACAAAATAATAATAATAACATTAAAATTTTAAAATGAGGATAAGACGTATACTTCAATGATAATGAAACAGTTTTATATTTTTCTCAGATTCGGTGCGGAAAAGGGGACAATTAACAAAACTTTGGAAATTAATCTCAACTTAAAAAAAATAGACAATATATATAAAACATCATACTGTTTTATTATTATTGTGTTTGTGTAATATTGTTAATTGAAATTTCTGATTGAATACTAATATGTTTAAACATTATTAAAATTTATCTGTGTTGTTAATTGTGAAATATTTGCCATTTATATTACATATGTATAAATAAATGTTATAAAATATAATGAATTTTGTAATTTATTCACAACCTAGCTTTCATATCACCTTAAAATAATAAATAATCTAAAAATAAGAGCAGCCGTGGTCTAGCGGTAAGACGCGTGAACTCACGATTGATGAGACCCGTGTTCGAACCTCGCTAATTCTGACCGGTACCAATGTAACCAAAGTAGGTCGCTCAGTGCCTATAGGCACTATTAAAGAGTGGTAGGCAGACTGATGATGGTTATTTGTCCAGTCTGTCGTCCTGGGGTAGTACCACCACTTTCGAATGTAACACCCGTGAGGTGACCTTGTCGCGTTTGGGGAATAGTTTGAAAGTAGCCAGGTATAAAAGAGGAGCGTGCACTGTCAATCTAGATGGTACATGCTCGTCTCCTCAAGCCGCCATAGTGGAGGCGACTGCTGCCTGTAGAGACTTTTCTGTAGTAGCAGTTGTTTCCATTGATGGACCGCACTCTAGCTTTACATCAGACGGAGTGTTGTCACATGCCGAGCTACAATTAAAAAAATAATAATAAAGAAAAGATTTAAAACAATTTTTTTTTGTTTTAAAAAAGTTCTTCGTGATTAAACCGCTAAGGTTGATTTATGGGCAAGCAATTAAAAACTTGCTAAGGTCACTTTCCTCTTTTTTTAGGTAAGTTACGTTAGGTCGTCACAACGCAGGACAGGGTAACTGCTCATTCATTGATCACTCAAACTTTTTTTAATTACAAACTGCTGTTTTATTTGAATAAGACTAATATTAATTGGTTCAAATAACAAGACTATTTAGATAATTACCTGTATATCGCATTAGGTTCAGTGTCAATGTTTGTTAAAAAATAATAATATAGATAAAAATAAATGACTCAGTTAAGGGACTCATATGAAGTCAAATGCAACGGAAATAACTTTATACGGAAAATAAAATAAATAAAAAAAAAACCTTGGATCCTTCAAGCGGAGCGTGAAAAAGCACCTTCTTTGGCCGGCATAGTGACGGCGACAGGGGTCACCGTTTACCGCGGTCCTCCAGTCGTCGGCGCTCATGGACCTCCACTGGGCTTACCACCAGGCCAGTCGACGTCACATATCTCGTCAATATAAAAAAAATATATATATATTTGTTAAGAGACAATGCTAGGTAAATCAGCGGCAGACATCTACAACTCTCTAGGCTAGGCGAATTGCAAGAAAAAATTACAACTGATTTTTCACTTTTTTCTTGCAATGTACGTACGATACGTAAAGTGATGCGTTAAATTTTTTTTCATTTAATTTTTACGTGCACTTCTAGGCATATGTCTAGTTTGCCTAGAGAATAATCCGCCACAGGATTTTATTATAACAATTGTCACGCCTTTTTTCCACAGGGATAGGCAGAGACAACGGAACGCGATCCTGACACAACTCCCTCGCTTCCCTCACATCCTCAATACTCTTGATGCACGCCCGACGGTTATGAGCATTAGGCTGTCTAACCTATTATTCTTAAGTTAATACTTTTCGATCTGACGCCGGTTATGTGTCGCGAGTCTAGGTCAAGCCAAGCGACGCGAAAATAATATTTGCAAACGTTAATTTAGGTAGGTATCTTATTACTTGACTTTGGAAAATGGAATTTCGGATACCAAGATTTAAATAGGTACCTATCATGTAATATGATATGAGGGATGATTTTGCAAAAAACATTGAACGTAATTTCAAAGCCTAAATATGAATTTTTATATAGAAGAGAGACATGACGGTCCGGTACATCGCCCAGGTCGACAGTGCACATTCTTCCCGTTGTAATATATCTCAAGATGCGAGCGCTCGTAAGTATATATCCATCATTTTTCGTACGTATAGTATTTTACTTAGCCAATTTATTTCTACTTCGGCAGAGGATTATGCGATGTGATGGGATAGTGAGTCGGGACATTCTTCATTGTCATTTTTCCCTCGTACGGAGATTATGTTCAATCCCTTAAGTTATGACATAACCTCCTTTATTACATAGCTTAACTAAAGAATTCTGGCACCGCTATGCCGCTACCGACACACAGATATGTTATAATCACATCAAGCCTTACGGGCTGTGGTAATTTTACAGATGGGCTCCCTTCCGAATGTTATTTTATTAAATTATTTTGAAATTTCATTTCTATATAGCTTTTATTACTTTTGTTATTAAATAAATCGTAATAAGATTGTTTAGACGGCACGGCGTTATCATATACCTTATTAAACATACCTGATAAAATGTAGGTACCTAGGTACTTCTTTGTATTCAACGAAGACAATCCTCAAAAGAATTCAGCTTGCACTTTACTGCTAGATTATATGATTCATAAATAGCGTTATATTCCAGACAGCTAAATGGAAAAGATTTTTACAGCACTAAAGAAGCTTGTAAAATATTCGAGCGGTAGACAGAAGAAAATAGCCAAATTTAATACAGCAAGGGTCCCCGAGGACGAAGCAGGCAAGTCACCTCGCAGACTGATATTGTGAAACTTTTCTTCGACGCAATCTACATAAAAAATGAGGCGAGGGTTCGCGGTGACCCGCTGGTAAATGAGAGCCTTTTGAACTGTTAATTTTGTTTGCATACAAAATGAAATCTGACATGAAAGTTATTTGTGCTATGATCTCGAACAAGCTGAGATTGCGCTCGGCTTAATCAATGAATTTAAGAATCATTCAATCCGATCGATCCCCGTGTTTATTTACACAACGAAAGTGGATATCTATTTTTAATTTATATTGAGATTAAGTGAGGCACAATCTAAAATAAATAATTGTCATTAATTTAGTTAATAGTGTTCGTAAGAAGTTGAATATTAATCTAGCATCTCAAACAACCATTTGTGCAAATATTCACCTCGCAAACATGCAGAAATTCTCTTGCGGAACTAGAACCAGATACTAACAGAAACTTGTAGATGCTTAGACTCGGGACTTGGTATTAGTTCAACTTCGTAAGATCTAACAAATACCGTTGAGAGAAGTGATAAAATTCATATCTCAATAATTTTAACTTAACTACGTTTGTTTATAGGAATTATTATTTACCTACTAAAAATCAATCCCAGTTATTCATATGCGTCTTGTAAGTATAATATAATTAGTGTTAGTACGTATATTTCGGTAATGGAAGGTATTTTAAGTATATTTAAGTAATTGTTTTATATAAAATAATAAATTATCTAATTTAAATATCAGTTATATAAATCATATTCATATATAATTCTAGCTCTCTTTTCATGTAAGAGGGGACTAAGGGCTTGCGACCCGCCCTGTCTGTGCCCTGTGTAACCCACTTTTGTTTCACTGTTCTTGATATGCCATTATGATTTATAGCCACGATGGGCATACGAAACAAGAACCCTAAATTGAATTATCTAATTCGGCGAAGTTTATTTTTTTATTATTCCTATAAATTTATTATTTTAAGATACACAACGGTATTATTTCGTTAAAAAAAATTATTAAAATAATCATAAGGTCGTTTCATGTTCGAACGTTAACCGCGAAAATTGCGGTGGGACGCTCTCCTGCTAGACGTGAGGACGTATAAAAAATGAAACTGAAATTAGTTGCATAAGATGGTAGAGGCCCTATAAGTACCTATAGGTAACCTGGAGTGAACTGATCATCACGTCTGAATACGATTATGATGAAGTTTGTTTTAAAGTTAGATAATTAAAATATAAATAACAAAAAATAATAAAACGTGAACGGTCTTCTACACGTATAATAATTTCCCTTGGTAGTAGCTGGAAATAGTGTGATGAATGAAGTGTTAAACTAAATCCTATTCAATATAACAGAACAAGCCATAACTTGCATTAAACTAAAATTTATAGCAAAACTTTACCACGACTTCGGATGAAATATTGTAACAAATGTTGTAGGTAGGTACGTTAAAATAAACTTCATTAAGCTTTTTTAGGTTATTTTTTGAACTTAAAATGTATAGGTTTTTGTGAAGAACCTAATAAGTATTTGTATAAAAATAAAACTCGAATAAAATAAAATAACTTTTAATTAACAATAAACTAGAACTTCAGATGGGAAATTAGAACATAATTAATAACAATTACTTTATATTACAAAAACTTTTACAGGTATTAAAGAACTTCTGCGTTATTTAGGAAAAGTTTCCCAAAGTTATCTATCTATCTAGATTTTAGAAGAAGTAATGGTTATGTGAGCAATTAGGTGTTTAATTATTTAGCAAGTAGTTCTGTAATGTGAAAATGCATTGTCTTCAGAGTATGACTGAAGTGGCAATTTTGACTTTATGTAGTTATGCTACGTTATAAAATTCACTGTTTTCATCTGTTTATTTAACAGTTTTTAATCTGCAATGTGACCTCAGTGCGTCTGATGCTAGAGTGCATTCAGAATCAACAGAGAGCCAAAAGAGAAATGCCTGCATGCTAGTGACGCTTTACAGGCTTGAAACTTGAAGTTTGTAGGTACCTCAACCCATTATATGGGATATGATAAGAATTAAGTTACCTTTTTCGGTCTAGTAGTAACTAAATAGTTAACATTTTTTGACATACTTATTTTATTGCCGGTGTGAATCATGTTCTTTTTTTTCTGTTTAATTTGTATGTTGTAATAGCTTTTGTTACGAGATGACGATGAGATGATGGATAAGAAAATAAAATGCATTTCAAAGACGCTTATAAAATTATGGTTTTTAGATGTTTCTTCAAATCAGTTAACCTAGTTTCATATTTCGTTTTGTTTCCTCTACGCAAAACAAAAAAAATATTCATATTATATAGAAAGAATCTCTATAGGTTTAGGTTATCTGTCTCCGAGTCAAAGTAAATAGATACTGAATAACATATAAGGCAAGCCGATTCCGATGTTCAGGTATAAACCAATTCAGACTTAGTTTAGGGTTGTCAGTAACGGCATCAATCGTAAGAGGCAAGTTTAATTATGTATTTTATACGACTATGTAACAGATATTACTGAAATCCATATTTGCGTGATTTGAAAACTCAAAAGGATTCTAGGAGTTTCCTATGAGCTGTAAATAACATTATGTGGTAATATTGACACATTGTACTAGACCACGAAAGCCCAAGCGGCCGCGAGAACACATAACTTCTAGTGTTATAAAAATTATTTCTCATGTATGCTTTTAACATTGTCGGAGTCAAAGTATAAAATAAATAGATGCACGCACGCTTTATTAACTATAGACAGAAATCATAATTGCGTCTTATAGTTCCGTATTTGTTTCTAGGAGCTAAGCAAAAAATAAATCATTAAATATTAAAAAAAAAAAACAAATCATAAAATCAAAACTTTATTTTACCTCTTGCTGCATCCTATAAGTTCAAGACTTAACGTTGTGAAAACTTTTGTAAACTCAATCTGCATAAAAAATGAGCTGGCAACCCTGAAGCTTCCTCGCTCCTTTATGAGTGGTTAATCTGCTTTACATGATAAATGTCTCAGAATAGCTGCTGTTAGTGTTCTACCATACGTTAGACGTTATTGTCGGACTCACTTTGTCATATCTCGAGGTAAAATACCAAAACTCTCTTTAACTTCATACAAGTTATGATCTTTAGAGAAAACTATGGATATACTTAATGCAAAGTAGTTGGGCGAACTAATTTCCATCATGACTTTGGACATTATTATAATATTTTTATTTGTACTCTTTTATTTAACGTAAGAGTTACAATCCTAACATGCAGTAAACATAACAATATTTACTGAAAATGTTGCAATAAAATTCACAGTTCAAAAGAAAAAGGTTCTAAGTGACAAATATTATATTTTGTGATTTGCATTTGTAAACACAAACACCTTTTGCTCTTTAATTTAAAAATAACTAAATTCATTATCATTTTTTTCTTTATACTGATTGTAATTAAGTGTACCTAACACTCATAAATTGGGTGTATATTTTTAAGATAATTTTGCATGTCGAGAGACAGTGCACTTAAATAATGTTCCCGCAAATAAATAAATTTCATTTCACGTCATAAGGGTGTCGACTGCAACTTCAAGATTTCTCTGTAAAAGCTCTCTTCGATTAAGGATCGTACACTAGCTTAACACATTCCGGATGAAAAATAATTAAATTTATATTAATAAAGTTAAGAAATTTAGTTTCAAAAAAAAAAGATGAGACGGAAGAGTTAAGGATATTTCGCTTTAATAAATGCAACAGTGAGAAGTATAAGCTTTAATACAAGCAAGCTTCTTGGACTGTTTTTGTAAGTAATGGTTTTAATTTAAGATCAGGCCGCGCCACTCGTCACCGGGGATGCTGTACCTAGCTACATAGTTAATTACGTAGCACCTTGTTACGGGTTCTAGTGCCACAATAAACTGCAAGTAACCTCTTGGGCTAAGAAAATCTCAGGCATTTTCTTATTAGCTGCATCCGTTATTCTGACAACCGCTTCATGTTCTTTGTTCCGTTTAGTTATTTGATTCTGTATTCTTTTTTCTTTATCTGTGACATGAATTGCAACTATTCGAGTTTTAACGTAAATAGCGTTTTTATTTTTAAATTATTAGATAAATTGAAACTGAAAAAATTAAAGTTTTGTTATATGTATATTACCTATAATAATTTTCCTTAAAGCGCAGTGTGAAGAGGCATCTCACAAAGCCGTTATTGCGGACGGGGCTGCTGTCTGCCGAAGAACATCAAGCAGACTGCGATCATAATACGAACTGAAATGATTTTAAAAAAATTACTACAACTCAGACTAGGCTAGTCGCCTATGCCGCACACATTTTGGGCAAATAAAAGTTCTCTGCCAATGATATTATTGTTAGCCTCATTGTTCAACGCAGAGTGGACTCTATTACGTCCTAGAAGTTGAAAGAAAATGCCATTAATTTCGAGTTATTACATTGAGTGCAATAAAATTTTAAAGAAATAATCAATAATCAAGTTTCGGGATCTTGGAATTAACCGGGTATAACAAGAGTAGTGTGCTTTGTCAATGGACACATTAGACTTCTAAGGCCGGCATAGTGGAGGGGACCGCCGTCTGGAGACATTTCTCTTGTTCTAGGTAGGAGTTGTCTCTGCTCATGGAACGCACTCTAGTTCAATATCAGGCTGACTGTGGTCATATATTGAGATGCTATAAAAATTAGCGATAAACGCCGATTCGTATAACCTTCAATCTGCATTTGATCTATGTTTACTAAACACGCTCGAAAACTTTATCAATTCACACCAATGCTTGGTTACTGACGTATGCATAAACTTTCCCGTCACTGAAAGGGATCAAGGATCTTAGAGATTAAATTGTGGATAAGGTAAAAGGGTCACGATTGCTTTGATTTGCTAGTGAAGATTCCCTTAGAGTTACTGAGTAACCGTGTTAATGTTTATCAAATAGAGTGAATTTCCCTATTATAATATTATGAGTTAATATTATAGAATATGGTATTTTATTTTCACAATAATAATGAAACAATCGTCGAGATTTTGAAATTAAAGACAACGCTTTAAAGTGGTAGGCAGACTGATGGTGGTTATCAGCCCAATCTGCCGCCCTAGGGTACTACCACCACATTCGAATGTAACACCCGTGAAGTGACCTTGGGGCCGACCATGAGCTTTAAAAAAACAACCTTGTTTCCAGTGCGTTTTGTTGCAAGCTTAAAGTCGCGATTGTCAAATTGGTACCATGAGATGCTTTTATATGTCTATAACAATATTATTATGTGCCGGCTGAGTGACGCGACAAAATCATAAATAAACTTAATTGAATTAAATATTAGAAGGAATTTGTAGCCAATGCTACAATTAATAATTTTAAAAAAATTATGTCAGACGTTCCGTTTTACAGATTTGTAAAGCAACTTTTTAAATTTTGTGTTCGTAATAATAAATTAAATTGTATCGATATAACACGATATACCGAGGTGATAAAATAAATAATATTAATCTGAATAAATCTTTCTTAATGTCTTATGTCGATAAAATGTTAAATAAAACTTGTAATTGTTATCTTATTTTGTTCGTGATGCGTGATTTGAAATTTCTTAACGGTCGACATCTTTCAAAGTGACTTCAGAGTTACATACGGAGTACAAACGTTATACTAAAATAATGGCGAACAGCGAAAGGTAAGTGAATATAAGCTAACATGTAAGCAATATGTTGGAAATGTGTTTACATTTATAAAATAGATCTTTTCATGACTGCATTTTTTGCAGGAATCGACATGGAGTAACTTTTTCCCAGTTGGACATATTGTGTGACTTTTTAAGTCGCAACAGCAGCGCCTTGGCGACGGCATATAATCGCACACTACGGGCGAAGCAATTTTCCAAAAAAAATGGCTGGAGTTAACGGCTATTTTAAATAGCCAAGGGGATGGCGCCATAAAAGAATGGAGAGCGTGGTCGAAAGTAAGTAATATATTCATTTGTTGAATCAATAAGTTATTACACAATTCATATTGCTGCTATTGACATGAATATTATTGGACTTATTATTGTAATTATTTATCGACGTGTAAGAGTGCAGTTTATCTGTCTATTTACTAAAATGAATTGAATTGAATTGAATGTGTGGGTCCTATTATAACTATAAATTAAAACAAAATATTACCCTTATATCATTATTTATTTTATTTACAGGGTTATCAGTGACGGTTATCCCAGAGCCTCTGAATAAGGGCACGGCGTGTAGCCAAATCCAGTTGGAGTCCTACGTTGCTGTTGGGAGTTTCAACACGATATGAATGAGTCATGTGTGGCACCGCCATGGCTGGCATCTATACTCATAATTAGCATCACAAATCTAAAACAAATAATATTTCATAGCTTAATTTTGTTTTTGTATAAATGTATAAATAAAAGTTTATATACAATTATCAAATTTATTATTGTATGAAAGAATTATCTCTAGTGTCCATAACCGTATGATAAGAATTATAAATTCAAAATCGTCCAACTGGAAAGGGTCCACGGTTGGCCACGGAAACGCATTCGACGACGTATTTTCAAGCTCCTCTCCGCATCGTCATCGGCTTCCATCACGGAAAATAACTCATATTCGTTTGCCACTATAACAATAAAACATAAATTGATTACGAACTCTTCTCCAATTGATCACACACACGTTATACAAAAAATTAACAGTTTTCACTCACTTTTTACGTCGTTATTTTTAAATAGAAGAGTCTATTAAAATTTCCAACGGAAAATTTGAAAACATACGTTCCCTTCTTTTGAATTGTTTTCCCACACTCACGGACGTTCACGAACACTTAATGGTTAATAATCCACCAATATTACACATTAATACTCGAAGAAATACTAATTTAGGTAAATAATTTAAGACAGATAACCGCCGACCGCAAGATGGTCGCCAAAATTTTAAAACAATCGTAAAAACGTCGTCAAAACTATTGTTCTATTTGACTTAAAACAATATTACTCAAAGTGACTTCATGGTATGCTTTTTAGAACAAACGTAACCCTATGACGTAACAAAATGGGTGGCGTTTTCAAAATTGTTTCAATCATATTTAAGTATCATTTTTAAGCGTTTTTGGTACGAAATTGACATTTAAGGTTATATCAATATTGCTATAAGAGTTCATGGTTGCCCCGCAGGTCGCGTTTCGGGATTAGTTTGGAAGTAAGAGGAGGTGCAGTAAGGAGTGTGCACTGTCAATCTAGATGGTGCACATTCGTCTCTTCAGGATGGCATAGCGGAGGCGACTGGTGTCTGTAGAAATTTGTTTGTAGTAGCAGTTGTTTTCGGTCATGGACCGCACTCTAGTTTAACTTCAGGAGTCATATATGCCGAGGAACAATATGCTCCCACTATGCCGGCTTGAGTACCTGGCTACTTCCAAACTAATCCTGAAGAACGGCAATAAATATCTTGTAATATTTTAAAATACTTCTTAAAGAATAAATGTTAAGAAGTTAGTACAATCAGTTACATAATTTGTAAACACGGGGTCGAGATGTAAACTGTGAAATAATTACCTTCCTCTAAGGGGTGAAAACTTAAGGGTTAAGTTACCAAACAGCTTATCAAGATTGACTTTACATGACTTTGTGACGTTTTGACTTGTGATCGTCTTATAAGTGTATTTCTTATATGTGCAAATACAACTGTTTATCGCATTGTATATACGTGTATGTATACTGTATATACACGAAAAATATATTTTATAGTAACTACAAATAGTTCACTATTTTTAATATAGAACATTATCTGAACCCCTCTTAAACGGCCGCAACAATTTTGATGATTTTTTTTGTATGTAAGACCTCCCTGGTTAGTTTAGATTCACAATTAGACCCGATATTCATATGAATTTTTTTTAAAGAGTCACGAATTTTAAATAAATTATAAATGAAAAATCAAAATAAATTCGCCGCTAAAACCCTCAATGTCCACTTTATATTATTTCATTGTCTTATTTACTAGTAAGCAAGTAAGCCAATGTTCGGACAGGACAAAACGTCTGTCAGATCCGCAAGCTGCCGTAAACAAAAGTCCTTATACAGTAATAATAAGATCAAATTTTTGTGAAAATAAATTTTAATAAAAATGTTTTATCATTATTACGTATATCTTAAATATCGCTTCATATTTTAAAATTATAACAGACACAAATCTTCTTAGAAATTAGTATTCGACAAAGCTCTCGGAAACCTGGAAGGTTCAGTGGATGTTTTCCCAATCGCAAACAGTATCGCTTGAGCCTCCTTTATGAAAACTCCTTGAGCATTACCTGCATAATATATGAGCTGACAGCAATAAGTACTTAATCTACTTTACGTGATAAACGTGCAAAATAATTTATTTTCTCTTCAAGTATTTATTTATTACACATCACAAATATTAATATTTAAATATAAAAACTTCGGTGACCTTTGTGGCGTAGTGGTTATCACGCTGTTTCGTTATTGTCCGAGCTTCGATTTCCAGTTCAAAACAAATGTTTAATAACTAGATGTATTATAATATTATTGTAAAACAAAAAAAAGAAGATTTTTGTTTCTAGTTCAGTTTTAAGGTAAGTAACATTAAAAAGTTGTTTTAACATTTTTATGTAAAACATTTCGTTTAAATGATTTAATTAATAAATAATGTTATGACAGATTAATTAATACCTACAAGCCGCGTAAAATATTTTGTTTAGGTTAAATTATGATGAAAATTACACGTAAAAATAGGATATTAAACACCATTTCAATAATTCTATGTAATTAAGGTATATTTTCGGTCTTCGCATGCCAAAGTAATTCGTATTTCAGATAAAATAAGCATACGATTATGAATAGTTTAGAATAATAATATTTTAAAAGCAATTCATATTGAATTGAATTGTTATATCCACACGATATAAATCAACCTTAACGTCAGAGACATGATATATTTGCCGATAAAACGACATTCGTGAATACATTCGGGGTCCTCCTTGACATTTCACAAAATTTATATGCCGTAAACTTTATAGAGGCACGTGTACTTTTCTGTAGAACTACTCGGAAAGACTCGAGACCGCGATTTCGGCTTTTAAGAGTGTTTTGTTTTATTCCGAAATGTTACTCGTAAACATAATAATTCAAAGATGAAAATTACTTCAGTTTGAAGTAAAACAGCTCGTATGTTTAAAGTTTTGACTATGCAGCACGGAGATAAGTCTAGCTTCATATGAAAAGTTACGAGTTTATAACGCTTTGTATGGATGTCAATGTGTCAAAGTTCATGTTACAATTTATGTACGGAAACAATACAATACAAACTTTTATATTCGCTCCAATAAACAAGTACTCCACAAAGCAATTAAAATATTATTCAAAGTGAAGTTTTAATTAATGAATTAGGAATCAATTTAATAACGTTACAGAAGTATCGGAACTTTGTGCAATAGCTTTTCACTTATTTTAAAGCTATCAGTTCTCTCTCATATAAAAGGAAAGTTTTCGAGTAAGTTGCGAAGCGGTACGGAGGCAGCTATTCCTTGCTAATTAACGAGTGCGACTTGCAACTTGCTTTGCAACAAGACTGTATTGTTTTATTAGCTGAAACTTCTGGCAAATTGCACCAAGTGCTTTGTGATTAATTTAACAACAGAAAATCGAATAAACGAATACTTATATAAGTAATTCGATTCTATGTATCTAACGGAATCTTATAGTTATTTATTTTAAATAGAAATCTACAGTATAACATATCAATTTCCACGCCAAAAATAATGGTTTCTAATGTTTTTTTTAATAAATAAATATCCGGTAAAACGTTTTATAAATCAACGATTACTCCTTCTTATCCTTCTTAACCACGTCCAGCAAGTCAAGCTGAAACAAACGAAGAAAAATTCGAAATTCCCAGTGCGCCGAGGAATCGCATCAGCCGCTTTCCTAATTCTACACGATCACACTTAACTTTTAAAAGGGGTTTCACGTTGCTACATTTACTTGAAAAATAAAATGAAATAAAGACTAAATACTTATTTAGTAGAGCAGGGACTTACAAATAATTATAAACTTTATTATAACACTGCAGATTGAAAAAGTTTCCTCGACAACAAAAAGTCATCCAAGATCCACAACACAAATAACAAAAGTAATGGATTGGAAAATTCTCGAAACAATGTGAATCCGCAAATCCATGGATATAATACACATAAAATTGCTATTTTTGTCAACGTATGTCATTCATTATTTACATCTAGTATCGAAAATTTTGTATAAAATAAAAGTAAATGCCTTAAATAATCACATTTATATATTACCTAGGCAGCTAATTAAATATGACCAATACAGCTATTTAATTATTAAGATAATACGTCTAATAGTTCCACTCATATGACAATACCATACCATTATTGGTAATAATTAATGTTATCGAGTGAACTTTGATATTATTTAGTTATTCGCCTATTAATAATTTATCATTGCCGGACTTTGTGCTGCAGTGATTGGCGCGTCATTTTTTTTTAAATTGTAGCTCGGCATGTGACAACACTCCTCCTGATGTAAAGCTAGAATGCGGTCCATGTATGGAAACAACTGCTACTACAGAGAAACCTGTGTGAGCAGCAGTCGCCTCCACTATGCCGGCTTGAGGAGACGAGCATGTACCATCTAGATTGACAGTGCACACACCTCTCGCTATACCTGGCTACTTTCAAACTATTCCCGAAACGCGACTAAGTCACTTCACGGGTGTTACATTCGAAAGTGGTGGTACTACCCCAGGACGGCAGATAGGACAAATAATCATCATCAGTCTACCTACCACTCTTTAATAGTGCCCATAGGCACTGAGCGACCAAAGTACATATAACAAAGTTACATTGGCACCGGTCAGAATTAGCGAGGTTCGAACACGGGTCGCATCGATCGTGAGTTCACGTGTCTTACCGCTAGACCACGGCCGCTCTTTCCGAAACAATTGCTAGTTATTAAAAATGTTTTGCTTCAGTTTTGGGTGTGTTTTTGTCAAGTTGTCTTGATACCCATAGCATTGGTATCCATTCTATTCTAGTTTGGGATTGTCTGTATAATTAATTAGCTGTTGTCCGCAACTTTGTATGCGTAAAATTAATATTATGTGTTTAACTTGAGAAATGATGGGTTCCCCATACAAACATTCACCCTCTTCAGTTTTCTTTTTGAGATTTCTTTATTCTAGCAACCAAGGGCCACTTCCACATTTATAACATTAGCATAGATAAATATTTTTTTTCAATTTTATATCAATAACTAGTTTTTTGGGCGCGCTTCGCGGCGCGGCGCGGCGTTTTTTTTTTGAATAAACAAATTATGGATTTCGATATTAGAGGGCATTCCCTACGACTTTTGTTCCGGCACTTGTGCCCTATCTCGTTCCGTTTCCGAGATATCGGCATCGCTTCCGGTCCAGAGTCCACTTCCTGTCTAAATCGAGGTTTTCCTGGGGTCGCGGGAACGCCCCCTACACGCCCCAAAAAGAATCATCTCTCTAACCCCTCGGCAAGTGCTTCATAATATATGTCAGTCAGTCAGTCAGTGAGTGGTAATCGAGCTGTATATAATATGATATTTTATGTTAATAAACTTATTGTTTAATAATTTTCTTGCTTTTATTTATTTATTGTAAAAATGTATAAAATGGAGGAGGAAATTTCACAGTTGAACTTTTGTAACATTCTGTAGTAAATATTAGTATTTCTTTCTTGAAAAAATTTAACTAATGATGTTAAAATAATATGTAATAGTTGTATGAAACAGTGAATACCAAAAATTTTAAACCCAATTTATTTTTAGCATGCACTAAAGAAAGAGAGAATTTCCAACACATACGTAGAAACTTCAAATTGTTTTTATTGCTCTCTGCCCGCGGAAGATCAAGTTAATCTGAGTTCTACACGCCAATTTCGAATGGTTGCCTTCTTTTAACTCTACTGTAAGTTATCGAACTTTCTTAGCCATTAACTAAGCCTAACTCAGTTATAGGGGTTACTTGGTTCTAGTAGCCGACTTTAACTCGATTTTAAGTACTAGATTGTATATAATCAAAATAGATGTATTACGTTTTATTAAATTATGCATAAAATATATTGCACGTATTAGTATAAACACTACGCTATAACGAGAGGAGTGTGCATCCGGCATAGCGAAGGGGACGAAAAACGAAAAACTATAATACGCGATAATAAGAAATAAAAATTTTACACACGATTTTGTATGGAATAAAGAAAAGCTAATCAATGTTAACGGGCTTTAAAGCTTCGTCAGCGAAAAGTTGACAAGATTCTGTGCTCTTCATTTTCTGAATTGCCACTCATCGTTTCTGTTCTGCCTTTACTGTATAACCTAATTTAGCTATATTTACTTTGACACCACAAAATTAAAAAAATATATTTACACTAAGGTATGCAATCCTTTTTTACTTGCAAGGCGATCTTAAACCGCAAAATTTAACTCAAGAAATGACTTCAATTGTTTTCTTTTGGATGGTGCACATTAGTTTTTCTCTATTAACATGAAATAAAAAAAAAACTTTTTAAATATTATTAATTCTTAGATTATAATGAAATGTTGACAAGTTGTGAATATATTTCGTATAATTCTGTAGAAATCTGAATACCTGACTAAGCCAAGTTTCATGGCTAGTTACTGTTGAGCATAACGTTGAATTAATTGCTCGAGGCTACGTCTTGTCTGAGATTCAAATGCAATGGCAGACTACAATGTCACAGGTACATTTCACCAAAAGCCGAAAACACGTTATCACGTCAACGTTAAATTCTCCGTAAACGTAGAAAACCATGTCGTGGTCCCATTTCATAGAACAAAACAATGGAATATTTTATATTAAAAAATCAAATGCCACATTAATAATGTCTTGAGTACTCTTGAGTATCGCCACGACGACGACGTCACGTAATTTTTTCTATGTCACGTCGTTGTAGCTTGCTGACTGCTGATTATAATATAGTCATGAATACACAGTGGGAATGTGTTTTGGCCAATATGTCTCTAATAATTTGTACTTATACTTTAGAGCGGTCGTGGTCTAGCGGTTTTTTCACGAATGAAAGGCCAGTGTTCAAATCTCGCAACTGTTATCTCAGTTTATCTCAGAAATATCGGATTATGATAAAAATAAAAGCGATAGTAAAGTTAATGCGATTATTGTTTAATATAAAATAAATAATACAATTCAAAATAGTTCGATTCGGAGCAGCGTTGTTACGAGTCTTCTACATTTTAATTACCTACAACTATTTCAGGTTTGATGGTGCGACAGCTGCACTAAATGCAGAATTCTGTAAGCGCATATGTGTAATATTATGTCTTATCTTTTAACTCACTTGTTAAATTAACAAATAACATTTTATTATCAATATATTATTTAGACGGTTGTTATTTAAAGGAGAATGCCCATTCGCCTGAGAGAAATGGGCCCACAATTTTTTCTCGAATTTGTCCATGATTTTTATTTAGTTCATTGTGTAGGTAAATAAATCTATATTCCTTATGCTAATACTTTTAATTTTTTTGCCCGGGTTATTGAGTAGTTAGACTTTTTCTGATGCAATATTTGAGGTTATTAGTATATTAAATGCTTTAATAATTGGTGATATCTGTTTTTCTTTATGTATTATAATTAAACATTGTGTATTGATTGTTAAACGATGTGTTGATATAATTAAAATAAATTAATGAAAAATATTATTTTAGAATATTGTTTGGTTAACAAACTATTAGATTTGGGCCCAAAATTAGGCATTGTCCTTTCCATAAATACTATTAATTTGACAAAGAAAGATTCTTTATATTAATAGCTCGGTGTGTGACTATAACTACACTGCTTGATCTTAAGCAGAGAAAAATATCAGGTAGTTACCTCCGCAATGCTTGCTTGAGGAGTCGAACGTGCACCATTCATTCGTTATAGTTACCGTATTTTTTTTAAACTTATAAAACTAATATAAAAAAATATTGTATGTCAAATATTATTTGTGTTAATTTTTTTTGGAATGATTTAGATAAAATGTTCTTTCAACATAATTTAAAAAAAAATTGTTTAGAAGCTTTTACTGAGGGTCCACTTCAGCGTGTTTGAACGTGTCGCTTGTTTCCCCGAAACATTTTGAAAGCTTTTATTTTTAATGACGTCATCACAGCAAAGTGAGAATGCAACGTCAGTAATGTCTAAGACACGACATTGGTTGATTAATTGACGACGTCGCGTCGCGGCTCCAACGTCTGATTGATTACATTGTAATCTTGTTTGCTACTTGACTGATGGTTGGGTTTTGTATCACAGCCGTGTTTCTTTTTTTATAATAATTAGAACAATGGTTGTTTGGTCTACGAATTGAAGAACACCACTTCTAACTCACTCCTTTGTCATCTTTCATTTGTTACAGACTTCTCATATTCTACGTCAAAAGCCATCATTTTTAAAAATTAAATCTATATTATTATTATACTTTAAAGACGGTAAAACACAAATCATACTAACTTATGATAGGATTTGTTCATTACTGTACTTTTAGTGTTGAGTTGTTTTCTTTTGCATATGTAATAAATGGCTCATAATGTCTATCGTATTAGTAGGTAATTTAATAATTATGTTTTATCGAAAGCTATAAATAAATAAATAAATATATAAATGTTATGTCCGGTAACAGGAAATTAGACTTTCTCGTAAAATTACAAAAGGTTCAAATTTTAAGGTAACTTTTTAATAAAAACGTTGCTTGTAAAATTGTTTTTTAATGAGCGGACATTACCACGTGTATTACGAGTAGATATTGCGAAGGATTATGCTTATTATTATTTGCTTTTGTTTTATTTAAGTAATAACAATATTCTCTACATACATAGATTTTTACTTTAATTTAATCAAATAAAATTAAGTTATACTATATAGATTTGTTTAAAAGACGTTACATTATTTAATTTTATCAATATGTAGTTATTTATGAATTATCGAATGGTTATTTTTTAAATTACTTATTTATTAAATTTTTCCTTAAGTTTAGCGCGAACAGGAAAGCTATCGAAACCGTTGTATTCATTAATAATAATAAATATATAGAAAATGATCTTATTCGTCACAAAATTTGGTGCATATATAATGTAATTAAAGAAAAGGCGTTGGTCTTTAGTTGTAACAGATTGATTGCGCCAGGGGATCGCCGAGAGCTCCTACTGATAGATTACATTCTACGTCCGCAACTCTTGACGATAAATCACCTACTCTAATGTATCACAAGCCCCATGGATATATTTAAAAGTATTTTGTTTAAATTTTTTATTTCAAAGGAAACCACTGCCCTACACTATGGTGGAAACTCAAAGCTCTGATTGCTGAACTAGAAATTTATTTTATGTTGTTCTTGGTTTTAATTTGTGACACAATTTAAATGGTACTTTTATTTTATTATAGCTCCGCCTGATTCTACAGATAAATTTTTACAGGCACTGTCTCCGCCTAAAGAGAAGAGTGTGCTCCATTAACAGTGCACACTCCTCTCGTTGGTGATGTACTCTAGAACGGCAGATTGAGTAACCATCATGAGATTGGAATGGCACTGCCTGTGTCAATGTCACTTATATTGATAGCAGTCAGATTTTTGCACGATTTGAAGATGACTCTCTCAAGTGAGTTCAAGCCTTCAACCGTTAGACGGTCGCCCTAAACCTCGTACTTGTACCAATTTAACGCAAAATATTTCATATCCATACATAGATACTAGTTTTTCGCAGTTCGGAATAAATCTGTCAAAATTTCGGTTCGATTACACATTTCCATGAACACGCTTTAAATGTGCATTTATTAAATATTTTCATAGCTTATTTACTATAAAAATATTTTTAAAATACATCCATTGTGCATCGTATCAAAAATTGGTATAGCTTTTCAACAAAATATTGATGACGAGCGTATTGGAATTGAGATTTAACGACAACGTTTTTATTATATTATATTTGTGAAATCATAAATTATATCTTATATAATTACTCTTAGAGGTTTACTTTACATCTAAATGTGACGATTAAATACGTTATTTTATAATAAATTTAAAAAAAATAATAATAAAACGCCCACTTAGAAACAAAAAGAGTTTTAATCTAAGCCAGGACACGCTTATATTAATAAAAACAAATGTTGTGTATGAAAAAAAAAGAAATTTTCAAAACGAAAACGAAACCGGATATCGTCAAATAAATGTACGAGTAATTGAGTTAAATCTTGTAAAAAGAATATAAAAATATCACAAAACATTTAAGAATGTTCCGCACCTACGTAAAAATTTACTCACTCCTCGTTTCCTTCAGTAAGTATGTCCCAATATTATATCTTAATTTTATGAATGTTATTCCCATTTTGCAAGGACAACGAGACTAACATCAACTCAACAAATAAACAAAGGAAAAACAAAGAGATTTTTAAGAAAGATCAACTCCTTAGAGAGTCGCGGTTACATTCTTCATCAAAGTTGACTATTTGTTTATTGTATGTAATAATCATCACTTGATTATGTTATTTCTGTTGTTTCTTGATGAAAGAAGAACTGGAAAAAATAATATTAAACTCTTGGGGCCGGTGAGTTAACTCACTCTGACACTCAAGTCAAATGGTAAAACTAAGATCATCTTACTAATAGCACCTGCGTAATAAATAGAAATAAATTAATCTAAGACGACATTAGGAATTTAAGGAAACTCATTAAGTCCCTTAAAATTAAGTACTTTTTTGAGTTAAATATTGCACTTTGAGGTCGTCTTATAATTAAGGAAAGATTGAATTACTGACCTTAATACCCGGGATACACGAGACCGGTTTTGCAGGCATGTGACCCAGCGCCAGTAAGCTTTTACTACTGGCTTCATTCCTAGACCAGTAAGCCAGTGGCATAAGCCAGACAAGTTTGCCTTTAAAGTCAGTAGCGTCCCCCGTTACTAATTTTAGTACTGGCTTGTGTACTGACTTCGTGTGGCCGACAAAGCAAGTATCTGATCGGTTAATGCAGTGACGGTTTCAAGAGTACTTCCGATAAAATGCCAATAATGAGTACAGAGAATAATATAACACCTGTTAACTGTTTCAATTTTACGAATAGTAATTATTTTTCTCGAATTTTTTTTCATAGAAGTATTGGAAACCCCTCAAGTACGTCAGGAACATAACGACAATTCGATCGTCTTCTTTCTTGCTTATCAATTCAATTTGATTACGTGATAGGCAAAATGTCATAGTCTAATAAAAACGTATTGTGAATTTTTGCCAACTAGAAGCGGTAAAAGTATTCTAAAGGGACCACTATCAGCATGTGTCACGCGTCAGTGTGTTACTATCTGAGACACGTTCGTAATATGAAAACGTGAGATGGATAGTTCTAACTAGATATTGGTTCTCAATATTACTGCGAGGGCCAATGAACCTCCATGTATACCTACGAACCGATTTATATAAGTTTTGCGAAGTAAAACTATTGTACAATGAGCATTTTTTTTAATGCCTGTACTAAGATAGTGCATGTGTCACGGGCACTGAGCGACCAAAGTACATATAACATTGGTACCGGTCAAAATTTAGCCAGGTTTGAATACGGGTCTCACCTCTCGCGTGGTCCGTCCTCTGCCGCTAGACCACGGCCGCTCAAAGGAGAATGCCCATTTTTGGGCCCACTTGATATCTAATAGTTTGGTAACCTTATTTTTTTATTAATTCATTTTAATTATATTAACACATCATTTATCATCCAATAGACAATGTTTAATTACATAAAAAACAGATATCTTCAATTATTAAAGCATTCAAAATAATAATAACCTCAAATATTGCATCAGAAAACAACTAACCTAACCTAACCCGGGTGAAAAAATTAAAACTGATTGGTAATAAGGAAGCAGATTTATTTTTCTACAAAATTAACTAAAAATCATCGACAAACTCGAGAAAAAAATTGTAGACCTATTTTTCTTAGGCAAATGGGCATTCTCCTTTAATAATAATAAAAATCTGTTTACAATCCAATTTACATCTGCAATTGGCTAAAAATAAAGGGGACGTGTCTCATTCTTCCTTATATTTAAGACGATTATTTTCTAAAAAAAGTAATAATTAGTTTTCAATTTAATATAATTTCAGTTAGTTTTTAGGTGTTATTAGAATTTATAAATAAGCTTCAGGAGTTTCAGAAGAAAATTAGTACGGTGGTGATGTTTCAAATGCTAATGTGTAATAATGGTGGATTATTACCGAATAACTAAATAATTATAACAAAATAAGGATGGATGCGCGTGCGTCAGTTGGATTATAAAAACTTATTGAATTATATTTGTTAGTGTAGTAGGTATTAGCTTTAGTAAGTGAGGGCAGAGCGGATATCCTATGGACGCACTCATATGTGATGTGGGTCTGACGTTGGAGTAAGTTTCAACTCTGGCGATGTGAATGTTCCGGCTTTTTGATAGCTTTGTGTCCGATAATGTTAGTTCATTCAAATTTGCCATCTATTTTACGACACATCGATGACATTAGAAGATATTGTATTTTTGTGACTATATTAAGAGTTAAATTTTGTAAAAGAAATATAGTTTTACTTATTTTTATTTTTTTTAAAATTATTTTAAAACAATTTTATTTTGTTTTTATTTTCAATATTATTGTAACAATTTGTTTTTTATTATTTTAAAATAAACCTATCTACCTATCTATACTAATATTATAAAGCTGAAGAGTTTGTTTGTTTGTTTGTTTGTTTGTTTGTTTGTTTGTACGCGCTAATCTCAGGAACTACTGGGTCGATTTGAAAAATTCTTTTTGTGTTAGATAGATCATTTATCGAGGAAGGTTATAGGCTATATAACATCACGTTGCGACTAATAGGAGCGAAGAAACAGTCGAAAATGTGGGGAAAACGGGGAATATTGTTCATCTTTGAGAGCTTCCGTTGCGTGCGCTGCGAAAACCGTTCGAGATACCCAAAAAATATGTATGAAAGAATTATTCCTCTTTAAATTATCTAAAAAAATGTCCAAGACAGTATATGTCTATCTTTTAAGATTAACTCACAATAACCGTTTTTATGATAATCAAATCAAAATTGTTCATCTTTGAGGGCTTTCGTTGCGTGCGCTGCGAAAACCATTCAAGATACCCAAAAAATATGTATGAAAGAATTATTCCTCTTTAAATTATCTAAAAAAATGTCCCCGACAGTATATGTCTATCTTTTAAGATTAACTCACAATAACCGTTTTTATGATAATCAAATTTGGTCGAAACATAATAATATTAATCTTTATCCAAATAAATGTGTTATTAATTAAGAGTATTTAACTGTGAACACAATTGTCTTTGACATCACCTAATTTCAATAAACATCTTATATTTATAAGATAATACAATTTTAAAATAACTCCAAAACAAAATTCACACGCGGCGTATGATGACGAGGCGGGGAGAGGCGGGCGGAGGGGGGTGTAGCTCTACGAGGTACCATGCCGCTTTAAAAAATATATTCTTTTTAAAACTACCTACTTTAAAATATATTCTATTAATTATGTAACTAAATCGTCTAAAATAAGTTGTGGGTAACAGCTATAGGTAATTTATAATAAAGCATTATCTTTATCTTATGTGTAACAATAACTTTAAAAAACCCGGGCAGCGCCGGGCACTGTCAGCTAGTATATTATATATATTTATATCGCACTCCTATACCTATCTATCCTAGATCAGAACTGTTGTAACTAGAATTTCGCGAATTTCATAATTTCGAATCACTAATTTGAATACTTATCTATAGTATGATCAGTTCCTTATTGCACTTGACTTATAACAATATCATATTATTTCAAAACATACTATCCTATAAAACCTGAAAAAAAAATCTGTAAAAAAAGTTTTTTTTTAAATTAAAATAGTTTTTTATCTAGAGACGCGATATGTAGAAGCGTTTGTATGAATAAATAAACAGACTTGACATAAACTTTATCACTGCACTCAAACCTTCCAGTACAGCTTAAAGCTTAGTATAAATGGATAAGTACATATAAAATTCCCTGTGTGAAAAAAATAAAAACATTTCGTGACCCATCTTCATGTGGTCCCATTTCAGTGTAAACAATACACGAAACTCAACGATACAAAATTAAGTGAAGTAAATTTTTCTTTCCTTTGAAAAGGGTCACACCACGTTCCTAAAAGACTTTGGTTGTTCTTACTGCCAAACTAAAATAATAGTATGATTGTTACTAAATGTTTTTAAACTTGACTTTCACTATATTTTTGTCAATACTATTTTATATTCGGGAATAATAGGAAACCCTTTATCGATTCTTGCCGTTTTCTGTCAGATACAGCATTGTAGCGCCAAAACAACCCCTATATAACCTTGAATAATAAATAAATAGTAAAAAATCATACACTTTGAAGTAAAATAGACAATATTTTATCTTTAGCATGACTCGTAGAAATATAGAAACCATCCTTTACATGACCAATTAGTACGCTTCATTGCGTGCATCTGTCAGTTTTATATAATGCGAAATATGTTCTTTTACGCGTACGTCATGCATAACAAGCACTTCTGTGGCCCGACTTTAAAACTCTAGAAATAATAATTAAACTTTACATATTCGACAGACAGTAGATGTTTTCCTCGTCTGGCATCAAAAGCTCTCGTTACTTCATCTTCTATACGAGGACATTCTCTCAAGTATTCAACCCACAAGCGCACCTAACAAACTGCGGAGACGCGATTCTATTTGAAAGCAACCTTTATTCTGACTACTGGTACGTAGCCGCGGGGTTTCAACACAAGCCATTGTGTTCAAATGGGCGCTACGTCTTCCAACTGACGTATTTCCAACACGTGGCTCAACTCAATGGTACGGGGAGCACGTGTAGCGTAAACATACTCCGCACAATGCAAATTAGCCTCTGTGCGCAATTCCTAAAGCAGCGAATAAATTCCTCGTGAAAATTGAACTTTCTGTTTATCTAATTCTCACAGCTACATGAGGGTTGTCATTTTATTACTTAAACCTGCCTTATTAGTAAATACTAAATACATTGATACACAAGAGACTATACGAGGTCAAAAATATATTTTAAATAGGTATTTTTATATTTTATTTCAGCCAATTATTAATATGTAAGTAAATATTATCTATTTAATATTCTTTTGAAGCAAATGAGAAGTTATAAAGACACGTTTTAATTGAAGGTAAATATATACCTTAACGATTTATTTACTGAGTCGTGTACAAAATAATTTGTAAAAATACGATATGTCATTTTTAATAATTCTCTGTAATCAAAAGGAGTGTATTTTTTTAGAAACATGATGTGGAAGATAAATTGTCATTGCAAATATTTTTGTCACATTTAGAGCATAAAAGTCGAGGCACGCATTCAAATCACGTGTGCGATAAGGGCCGCGACGTTTCACGAGGCTTACTGGGACTTTAAAGTATATTGTAGTGGTACCAGTTATCCGAGTGCAGGAGATGCCATCAACTTAGTTATTCCACTCGCAACTGCGGCAAACTTCTCGCATCACGTCTCGGAAGCCGCGCCCTGGGGATATTTGCATCTCGCACCTTTACCGTGTACTCAGATAATATGTCATATTTAAACGAGATTTTTGATTTATTTATAACAAAAAAACATTTGAATAAAATAAATACGATTGTAAACAGAGATTGGTCGGGATCACTAGTTGCCGTTTTTCTGTAAATTCCAAATAATCCGTTCAGAGCTAAATTTATTTTGTAAGTACTTAAGCCTACACAAAAAGTCTGAAAGCCGATCGGTATAATAGTGAATGGCAGAGAAAATTATATTTTTCCACTTAATACTTTATCCGCTCTTTTAAAAGGAGATTAGTAAGTAGACGTTTAATAAGATTTACGTGAAAGTTAATTTATTATGTGTTAATTAATTAACAAACAAACCACAAATTCATACGCAAATTAATGATAATGTTTATATGGTTAAATATGATAATATAATAATTACTGAATACAATTAATATTGTTCACACGTGGGCATATATTTAATACACGCTCTACCTGCAAATAATAAATAAAAAGTATAAATGTTATAGTTTGATAGATTATTGTTATTTTGCCTAACCAAATTTTCGTTAGCGATATTTCGTGATTATCTTTATTTTTTATTGTAGCTCGCCATATGATAACACTCTGGTCGATATAACGTTAGAATGCGATTCATGAGCGAATACAACTGCAACTGCAGATAAATTTCTACAGGCAGCAGTCGCCTCCGCTATGTCGGCTTGAGGCGAATGTGGTGCATCCAAATTGACAGTGTGCATTCTTCTCGTTATTAAGACTTTTCGATTTACATCCATTGTAAAGTTTGGTACAATGTTAAATAAAATTTCATAATCCCATTTCACACTGACCTTTTTTAAACGATCGCAATCGAATTTCAATAAAACTCTCTTGTCAAGAATAATCCCAGCAAGCGGCTATTTGGAAACTAATAAATTCCACTGCGGTCTCCGGATTTATTTGATAAACAGCTTCGATAAGAACACGAGAAGTAAGGTTGCAACACATTGCGGCGGTCAGCTGGAAGACTTGCCTGCTGCTTACAAACCGGGAATAAGCCATATGTTAGCTGATAACGACTTCGACCCAAAACATGTTCAAGTACCTACAGTATGACTAAAATTCAAAAGAAAGAGGTTTAGCGCAAAAACTTTTACGTAATAATATTTGATTTTTCTATGGCTAGACCTAATTAAAGGAAATTCTTAAACAAGCTAATTAAATTATTACGCTTCATTATTTTCAAGGAAGACGAGTAATGACAGCGAGCCTGAATTTTTAAATGTTTTTCAGAGAATAGAATGGAGAATTGCGTGAAGTTCAGACAATTTTATGAGATGTCTTTTGTTTTTGAAAATTTGGTTTTGTATTTCAACGATGAATTGCCACAGACTTCGTGCAGACAACATTCACCTCCGTTATGCCGGCTTACAAATTCACTAAACAACATTTTATTTTTAGATTATAGTTTTATTCTTTATTTATTTGATAAAATAAATAATAAATTTGTTAAAATAATAAGAAATAAATCGTATTACAGTCCATTAGTTGCATTATACTACATTCATAGAAAGAAATGTGGTAGAATTATTTTTACGAAGCACCGAACGAAGCAATCGTATATCAAACCGTGGAAATTGAAACTGCAGAAGCAATCAAAACAATGGAAAAGTAATTGTAGTATTTGACATTAGAATACAAAATCAAGTACGCAATACAAAGTTAAAACTTCGCCGCAAAATGTATTATCGCAAGAGAGCACTTTGCTCTCGTAGATTCTCGCATTTCCTGAATTCAAATAAGATGTCATAGTTTATTATGGTCGCAAGTGTAATTTATATAAGTTTCAAGTAATGCTTATATTTCCCAGAAAGTCCGACTTAGAACAGTTAATAGCGATTTATTGCATTTTTCTTCCGTTATTTTGTATGTTTAGGTAATCCATTTTTTAGTTGACATAATATAGCATAATCCAATTTGTTCTTTTTTATTATGAATTTAGATCTACGATTAAAAGTTATTTTTTAATCAATTATAAAGTTGCATGTTTCAAAACATCCTTAACTATAATAGCCGTGAGTGTACTGTGTAAACAAATTTGACCATCTGCAACAAGAACTAAGTTCTAGTGACGAAGTTAGAAAGCTTTTAAACAATTGAGGCATTCATAAAACAAAGAGTAGGTAACTATTAATATGTTACCAATTTTCGTATTAGAAGAGCAAACGTCTATCTAAAACTAACATAACTTAATTAACGTATCAATCAAGTGTCAATGTTCAACGTAAGTCTACAAGATTATATTTTCGGTTATTTGCAGTTTCAATACCTAACAGTTTAATATTACTTTGAAAGTGAGGACGACGTCGGTGATAGTGAATTCGAACCGGTGGTATTATGAAGTATTGTATTATATTGTATATCAAAATGAATTTTGGAACTTCATGAGCAACGTATCAATTTTAGATAGTTGCTAGACTTCGTCATTGCTAGCAGTCAGTGTTCCTTTGTGAAAAAATGTGGGTCAGCAGCAGACAGCAGCAGATTTATAATACATGTTTAACTGCTTAAGGATTATTTGTGCTTCTGTTGGTCAAACAAATTTATTTTCGGCTTAGAAATCGACCGATTAAAATCGATTTACGATCAAGTTTCCGTAAAGTGACCTTGTCGCGTTTCGGGAATAGTTTTAAATTAACCAGGTATAACGAGAGGAGTGTGCACTGCCAATCACGATGGTACTGCTCGTCTCTTCATGCCGGCATAGTGCTGGCGATTGCTGCTTTTAGAGATTTCTCTGTAGTAGCAGTTGTATCCTTGGACCGCATTCTAGCTTTACATCAGGCGGAGTGTTGTCACATGCCGAGCTACAATAAAAAAAGTTTACGTCTCCAATTAGTTAAAAACAAAAGTGGGTGTGTCTCATGACCCCGACATTTCATCTTTGCTCATATACCTACATGGAGAGTAACGATTTTTTGTTTTTTTTTTTAAATTTATTTTTTTATTGTAGCTCGGCATGTGACAACACTCCGCCTGATGTAAAGCTAGAGTGCGGTCCATGAATGGAAACAACTGCTACTACAGAGAAGCCTCTACGGGCAGCAGTCGCCTCCACTATGCCGGCTGGAGGAGACGAGCATGTACCATCTAGATTGACAGTGCACACTCCTCTTTTATACCTGGCTACTTTCAAACTATTCCCGAAACGCGACAAGGTCACTTCACGGGTGTTACATTCGAAAGTGGTGGTACTACCCCAGGACGACAGACTGGACAAATAACCATCATCAGTCTGCCTACCACTCGTTCCGCGTATGGAGCTAAATAATTAATAAAAATAATTTTATTTACAAAATTAAACTGAGTATTACTTAGCTTTGGTATTTTTCTTTGTTGTGAATTCAAAAGAGAATTAGAACTCGTGTAAAACGAATGAAATTTTTAAATTCAACGGGAAGCCAAGTGTAATAACAATAGATTATGGTGATGTTATGAATAACAAGGACGTGAGAAGCGTTAAATCGGATTATAGGGGTCTGTTCAACACCCAATCAGATACCACTAAACATGCTCTCCGGGGGTTCACATATTTAAAACATAACTTTAAAAATCCCTCCTCAGTCACTGTTTATAAATTAATTTATAATAAAGTTAAATCAGTAAATACAAACAGCGTTCAATAAACAACCAAAATGCTAAAATCCAATATTTGATTATACTTTGAAACATAATTAATTAATTAATAATAATAATAATAAATAAATATTATAACCCTACATTTATTATAAATGCTGCGTTTCGGGAGCAGTTTGAAAGTAACCAGGTATAGCGAGAGGAGTGTGCACTGTCAATCTAGATGGTGTATACTCGTCTCCTCAGGCCGGCATAGCGGAGGCGACTGCTCCCCATAGAGATTTGTCTGTAGTAGCAGTTGTTTCCGTTCATAGACCGCTAGTGTTTCCTGTGCTCTAAAAGCTTTCTTATGGACGTTACAGGTTCGACTGCTGAGGAGTAAACTGGATAAAACGTGACCGTCACCGTCACCAACACAAAAAGCCTTCTCCCTCCATCTGTTTGTGTGTGTGTTACCAAGTAATAACAATATTGTTTAATACAGTAAATAATTTATTATTATAACCTTTTTTATGTATTTGTACAGTAAATATCTAGAACTTACAGAAATGTAGAGATTTTAATAATGGAAATCTTATTCTCCGTTTTGTGGACTAGAACGACATACGAGTTGATTACTTAAATTCTAGTAGGCTAGTAAAGAAATACACCATACAGTTGGCTGTAGTAAGATTATTGAATTTTACCAACATAATCTGCCAAACGCCAGCTGAGGCCCGCTCTCAGTCGAATGATCACCCATTCCTATATTTACTTTCCTCAAAGAGACTCACGATAATGGGATATTTATTAAATGGAGTTACGCTCTTATTAAACTACATAAAAAATTTCGAGTAACTTCCTTGAATGAATTGCAAAAGTTCGGCTTCTTTTCATAACGAACTTGGTTTGTACATATTTTAAGCCAAAATTTTAATTTAATTAATATTTACATTTTATTAAACGTTTTATGCTGAACTTCGATGGCACAGATGTCTATTGAATTTTAAGTTATTGGTTTGGTTAAATTAATATAAAAATTTGATACTTAATTTACTTTTTAAATTTACAAGGAATAATTTGCGAAATATTATTTTTTTGAACATGAATTATCGAAATATCTGTAATCCCATCAAGCTCTCGGAATAATAGCGAAGAATCGGTGCTTGATCGTCGATAGAATCCATTATGTCTGTGTCAATTCATTCCATTTGAATTGGAAGGATCGCGAGCCCCAGGAATTTCCGCACATTACCCCAGCGGACAGCTACCGACAGAAATGTTCAATGGGCTGTACACTACCACAGAATAAACGAACGCACAACTGAACACGATTATTATGCGTTTATTCTGTATATTTATTGTCCAATATTTATACACAGAATGATGCAAACATTAGGCGGCACATGTTGACAATAATAATATATCTACGCTTTGTAATAAAGAGATATTTAGTCTTGCAAAAAAAAAAAGAAGAAAAATAGCCGGCACCAATTTAATTTTATTATCAACTTTAGCTCGTCTGCCGTCCTGGAGTAGTAATTACTATTATTTTCAAGTGTTAACATATGCTTAGTGCCTTCTTCGCGTTTCGGTTTCAGCTTGGAAGTAACCGGGCATACCGATACCTCGATACAAGAGCACATTCGTCTCGTCAGGCCGGCATTGCGAAGGACCTTGCTGCCTGCAGACATTTCTGTGCGGTAGCAGTTGTTTTCCCTCATGGATCGTACTATAGCCTATTATTAATCACTAATATTATAAAGACAGTAGATAGATTAAAATAGCTATGTAAGATTATTAAAAAATGTATCTATCCAAATATAATAGAATTCATATAAAACACGAATCATTTTATTGAAAATTGTGTGGTTGCTACCGACGTCAAGTCTGATTAATATAAATTCTGTGGTTTGTAAGAAATCAGTGAATAAATACATTAAGCAGGACAATTCTATTACCAAATAAAATTGAGATGAAACAAAAAGTGAATGGAACGTTTCTGCGTTTAATGAGCGAAACGAACGAGAGTGGAAAACCTACTAAACACAAAAAAGACTACATATTATCGATCCTATACATTAAAAAAAGAATGTTTGCTTATTTGCTTCATTTGTTTGTATTATGTATATTATGCTGTATATATTATGAATTTGAAAAGTTATTAATTTTAAAAAAAATTGCAATAATACAAAAACATAATGCCGTTGAGATAAAGATTTCCTATTGGCTAAAAAAAACCATAGAAATGAATCTATAACTTTATATAACATTCGAGAATTGCCTCTCAGTATTTTAATTTAAAATGAAACTAAAAAAATATCAGTATAATAAAATTAAAATATTCAAACTTTCCCCTTAGCAGATTCAATTTCAGCAGGATTTTCTATAATATAACATGAGATTGCCATATAATCTGGCAAGTGCAATTTTCCACGTACGTTACGTCAAGTGCATTTACAATTTTATTGCAGCTTCATTTTGAATTTTGCAACTTTACGTTATCTAGTTTTAAAATTATTCAATTAGCATACATACACTATATTATTATGTTATTACATACATTATTGGTCATGTAGAAATGCATATAAACATATATTGATTGAAATTATTATTTTTTCTATTAAATATATATTTTTTTTATTATAAAAAATAATCATAGCTGAATACTTACTAGTTGTGTCAATTGGAAGCAGGGTAGCAGGCAATCAGACAGTTGATGGAAAGAATAGAAGAATTGTTGCCCTCCCATGTGTTCTCCTAGTACTTTCACTTTGGATCCATCAAGCGGAGCACCTTCTCAGGCCGGCATAGTAGTGGCGACTGGAGCCACGGTGCGAGAGGTTTTCGCGCTCACGGACCTCCACTGAGTTTATCACCAGACCAGTCGAGGTCACATGTGCCAACATAAAAAAAAATTGCTGCGGTCATGGGCACCGCGAAGTGTAGCTTAGCGGTCACAACATCATGTGTAACGTAGAGGTCGAGGGTTCGACATCCATTTCAACTCAGGCTGTTGTGTGTGCGTTGGTTTTTTTTTTCTGCTCATCATTTATTAAGGACATATAACCCGCGCGTAATTGTGGGTGCTTCAAGTATATCTACTTTAGATCCAGAATTCTTATAGCTAAACCTTCCTCATGAATAAATTCTATAGCCTGTCTATTAGTGAAAACCGAATGAAAATCCCTACAGTGTGGTTTCTCAAATTAGCACGTACAGAAAGGCAGACGAGGTGGGGAGTTTGTTTAATACCATGTAATGAAGATTCAAAACTTATATCGTGCCTAAAACCATATAACACAGAAGTCGCTTTTCGCGAAAATACTTGTCGCGTTTCGGGTATAGTTTGAAGCCAGGTATAACGAGAGGAGTGTACACTGTCAATATAGATGGTACACGCTCGTCTCTTCAATCCGGCATATTGGAGGCGACTGCTGCCCGCAGAGATTTCTCTGTAGTAGCAGTTGTTTACATTCATGGACCGCACTCTAGCTTTACATCAGGCGGAGTGTTGTCACATGTCGAGCTACAATAAAAAAAGAAATAAAAGAAAGTACGCTTAATATATATTTAACACAGCAAGACTTGGTAGGTTAGTGTAAGTACTCGTAGTAGCATTTAGTGGGTTAGTGAGCCATAATACATAGTAGACCATAAACCTAAGTTAGGAGCTTTGAAAATAAGATGTTATTTCGCTGAATCACGTTATTGCCAACAAAAATGCAATAAAAGTGTTAGTGGATATCGCTGACACTATTCGCCCGCTGCGCCGCTACCGACTAAGTAATCCTCACATCCTCCGCAGATGTAATCCTGACATGCAATCTCCGGCGTCATCAATCAGGAGGAGCGAGGAGGGGGGAGGGGAGTCACCCAACGAGAGAGAGACAGAAAGAGGATTATGCCGACATAATTATTCTCGAAACGTCACATGATCAAATCCCGGATTACGTCTCGCACAATTAAACCATGCTCGTCCTCAGTTATTCATTTACAGCTCCAGTAGTCGCGAATTTCGACGCTTTTCACTAATACAACGAGTTATTGACACTGATTGAAATGTGTGGGTCGCGTTCGGTATATGCAATCTAAATATGTAATGTCTCTCTCGAATGGTTTCCTAATTAAATACTGACAGTCCAGAATTAAACACTGTCAGATGTGTTTCCTATTAAAGTTTGTATCGAAAGTGCAATTAAAATAGGTACGTACAATTTGTGAAATAAAGTTGTATATTTTAATAGAGAGAAATAATCATTTATTCAAAGTTTAATATAACATTTTAAGTATTAATCTGGCTTTATTATGTCAAAAGGCTTATCGTATTTAAGTCTATAAATTGGATGGTCAATCCCTATTGATAACTACGAGTACATAGCTTCCTATAGCAAGATACTTAATTAATGATGTATATTTATATCAAAATCTAAATATATAACGTAACGTAGTAAATAAAAGTAATGATAAGCGATAACAATTAAATAGACAAATCCTCGGCTTTTTATTTTATTGTAGCTATTAAGAGAACATGTGTTACGCATCTATCTACACGTATATGTGTAAATAAAACATAATTGAATCAATCCTTTGTTAAATAAATAAATAAAAAAACACTTTATTGCACAAATGGTACATAGGCGAACTTAATGCCTTTGGCACTGTCTAGCAGCCAACCTTTGTTGGTCTCAGCGGAGATATCTACAGTGCAATGAAAAGAAATTTCGATAAAATTGATAGAATAAACCAATAAGTAATTAAAATATATAATATTCTTACATACGACTATCAACACATTTCTTGTTTATTTTTTTGCCATATTATTCAATTCAAGACGTGACAATTGTATTGTATTATTCAAACGATTGTTTTTATTTTCTATTCTTGTTTCATCAGAATTTAATAATATCCAACTCTTTATTTATCCACTTTTTACTTGAAACTGAATTGGAACTGAGCTGGCCACCCCTGTCCCTGCCTCATTTCTAATGCGTTATGGGCGAAGTCCACAACAGAGCGGCAGATTCAGATAAATGTGGCGGGATGAGCTCGACACTTACAATAATAATAGAAAGTGGAGAGAGTCTTGAGTTGTGAAAAGGGGTGAGGCTTGAGTGCCCAGCTGCGGGATATGAAATATATTATACCAATAAATTTATAACCTACCTATTTTTATAAACTATGTAAGTAAATGTTATGTTTTTGTTTTAATAATAATTGTAAAATACATATTATAATTTTTGAAGAACTCATTGCAGGTATGACAAAAATTATAGAAAAAATTAACCTACCTATTTTTGAGATTTAATTAATAATTTTTAAGATTAAGGCTGAATATAAAAAAACAGGTAACATTAATTAGCTTAATAAAGACTGGAAATTATGTTTTTTTTATAGGTATAGATGTGTTCTAGATCAATATAGAATAATGTAGATCTAATTTCTCGGGCGAATGAACTAAATAGTGGCATACCTGAAGGCAATAACAATTCATATTACAATAATCTTCTATGATATAAGTGGCAGTAATAATGTGAGAGTGAAAAGCACCTCGGGGATAATTATTTAGTATTATGTGAACGGTACTCCCTAAGGGAAGATTTCGTGAGATTCCCTTCCAAATTGCTTTTACCATATAACACAAGACTTAGGGAAATTGCAACTTAATTGATGGGTTTAATTAGTTATTTGTAAAAAATACGCATAATAAAATACTACAATAATATGATTGTGTTGAAATTATTGAATAATGATAGCATAAACTTTAAAAATGTTGTGAATGTAAACTTCCGCAGTTACCGGATATCCATGCAATTCCTACGTATATGATATTAATTTTCAAAAAGAGAGTGAAATTCAGTGAAGTTTAAAGCTATCTATGGTCAATTTGTTTTAAAAAATGTAGAAAAAACACAATTTTGTAACAACTTAATGAAGTATGAAATAGGTAATTGGGAGTGTTATGGCCTAGAAATTCATTGGTTTTTGTGGTTGACTCAGTGGTTTTAATAGTTTACGGTTAAGAGGGGAAATGGCTATTAGCCTGACTTACTCTTTTAAAGCGAATTGTGGTTAAATTTAACAAAGGGTAGGTTTCGGAAATATCTCATTAATTTCGGATTATTTTGGGATAACACCTATTGGAAAGTATTATAAAACTTTTTCATAGTAGCTCGATAAGTGACTACATTCCTTCTGATGTTCTTAATACCACAGAGAAAATGTTTGTAGACGGTAGTATTACCGCTATGCACCATCCAAACTGATCCTGAAAGTATCAAGTAAAAGTATCTAAAGTCACGAGACCCTAGAATACGTTATCGACTTACAATGTTAAACCATGGATTCCTTTCATATATATGTAAATAATATTATATGTTGAGAAAAGTAATTATAGATAAAAGATAGCTAACATTCTGTATAAAAAGACTTACGTGGTAATATTATGTTTTTTAATACATAATAATACATACTACATAATACATAATAACAAAATTAAATTGTTCATATTTTGAGTGTTCCAAACTTTTGCAAAAATAAACAACTACAAGTTTTCTGTCAAATTTAGCAACAACATCATTTCGTTCAAAAGCCAATAGGAAGACGTTTTAATGAAATATTTCTTATCTGAAAGGTAGAATATCGGTATACTTATTTTCTAAGGAAATATATTTTCACAGTATTTATTTGTAGTAGTATTCAATGCTAGTGGTGGATGGGTAATATTTGACATTATTTCATTCCTTTCTTGGTCGGAAACTGAGTAGTTGATAATTGATTAATACATTTTAGAAATGTCTGCAGGTAAAGGTTTGAGGAGGCAAATGGACAGGGCACACTCATCTTGTTATACCCGGCTGCTTCTAAGCTGAGCCCTGAAACAGATTTTTTTAATTGGTTTTAAAATGGCGCATAAATTTATTTATAATGCTTAGTAGAAAGCAGGATACTCTATCTATCTACTCTATATAATAATCTATCAATTAGAGCTGCAACTCCTTTTCTTTACGTTACAGTTATATTCTTTTTTAAGATTTTCAACATGTAATTAATGTTGTAATTGTAACATGTAACAAAATGTAAAAATAAAAATAAATTAATCCTAGAATTAAAATTTTGGTTTTCGTAATAGTAACAAACTTGTTATAAAAACAAAGTTACTAAATAAATTTCATTTTTATGTTACAAAAATGTTTTATTCGAACTATAAGAACAATTGTTTTATATAATTAATTATTTTATTAGATTATTATTATAAAATAAGTAGTGATATTGTTAGGTGAATGTATTATTGGTTATATAAAAAATACAAATAAATTAATTGTTGGACCCTAGAAAGCAGAAATAGATTGGAATTCGGAATGCCAATATTAAATTTTCTCCAAAACGAAAACTATCACAAAGGGAAACGCGCCACAAAGAAAATTATTAATACTAAGATCTCTCAACCATCTCTTGTGTACTTCGAAATGAGATTGCTGACTTAATAATCCTTTTATGTACCCACAACGTTATTAAAAATTGACTCGAGGTAGTATTAACGATTTTTAAATATACCAATTAAGAAAAACCTAATAATAAGTAATAAAAATATTGTGTTGTGCCAAATATATCTATTTTAATTTTTTTTTTTTTTATGCTTAATAGGCAAGCGTTTGACCACACCCTGCCTGGTGTTAAGCAGTGATGTGGTCTATGGTGGAGCATGCCTGCCTATGAGGTACCTGTTCACCTTCGATTTGAAGAGACCTATGTTGTACGTGTCGGGAAACACAGACACCGGGAGGGAGTTCCACAGTTTCGCAGTACGCACGAGGAACGTGTTGTCAAAACGCCTCGAACGTACTTTAGGAACTTGAACCATAAACGGATGGTACCTCTCCGGGTGCCTGGACGTCCGATAGAAGAAAGGGGACGGTAGAACCAGGTTGTGTAGCTCTTGCGCACACTCATCCTTTAACGATCTTATTTTATTATGTAGTGACTTCAAATTAGCTCGTTTTAGTTTATAGTCCGGCATGTGACCGCACTCCGCCTGATGTCGAGCTAGAGTGCGGTTCATAATATGAAAGAACTGCTATCATAGAGAAATGTCTGTATTCAGTCGTCTCTTGTATGCCGGCTTGATGAGACGAGAGTAAAATAAAGTTAAATAGTGATAAAAATTAAAAAGAAAAAACACAGCTCACACATAGTCAACTAAGCGTAAGAATCGAACGTGAGGATGCTCTGATGACCGCTACTGGCATAGTACTACGTGAGTTCGTCGAATTTCTATTTTATCGTTCATCTTGTCAGTTGTTGGGTTGGAACGTGAGCAAGCTTCCCTTTATAGTTGACGTACATTATTAATTCCATTGTCTTTCATAATTGGCATGTTTAAATAAGCTGGTGAATAATACCCGTATTATTTAATTTTGTTACATCATAAGTCACAGCAAAATCATATCGCACACATAACCCGAGGCGGGAACTGAACCTAAACATGTACGTTGATTTTTTCTTTTCAATTTTAACAATGAAATATTATGGTATGATGCTCATCAAAAATAACAAAGGTAAACAAAAAAATAAACGCACATTTTATTATCCAGGTATTTACGGAAATATTAGAAAATTAACCGTAAAATAAACGGGCTGAATTAAAAAGATTTTCAGCAAAATTCCTGTTTTGATTAACGATACCTATTAATCTGCTTTAAAATTATAATAATATGGATGAGAAGGGTCCTTCGGCATCAAGGAGACCATCGTCTTAGAAATACTTGTTATTAAAACGCTAGTCATTCATTAGATGAATATTATTGTTCTGCCTTTAGATATATCTACGTAGTTGATTAATTTTATCGGAGAAAAAGTATTTTCGTATTTTGTGCGTATAAAGTTGTATCAAAATCTCTTGGTTTTATTGTTTTTAATATTATTATATCAATGGAATAATTTTACTTTCCACCAATCCCTCCCCGATGACCAAAATAAATTATAGCTGCATCACATACAAACACAGTTTCAGTAAAATGGTGGAATCGTTACTAAAACTTTTAACGCAATATTATTACAGGAGAATGTGACGTACTTCTATTTTTGCCCATACTTAAACAAGATCACGAAACACTTAATGGATAATATCGACTATTATTACACATGAACACTCGAAGAAACACAAGTTTAGGAAAATAATTTAAGAATGACAAATACTATCGCCAGATGTCCGCCAAAACTTGTAAGTACCTTAATTATTAGAATTTCTTTTCTTACCCAATTACTGACGAAAATAACCAGTTTTTTTCCAGATTTCGTATAACCTGATTCCAGATTATTCCAGATTTTTATTATTTCTCTACTTGTCTTCTCAACCTACGCCTTTCCAAATTTGTTCAGTTTTAAATAAAGTATTGTAATTATTATTAATTTTGTATTGTCGGTACTTTTTAAAATTCAACAATTCTTTTCAAAGGCTTTTAAAAGAGTTACAAGCTTTATTTCGGTCATACGTAAGCTGCCTACGCTCCATCGATGTTAGGTTTGAAATTAAATTCTATACATAAAACGAGCTTCTATGTTGCGTTGAAATAAAAAAATGATACGTAAATTCAATTATTTGTTTCGTTGGACAGTAGCGAGGGTTTGATGAAAAATGTAACAGAAATGCTTTATAACATTCCTAGTCCATAATATTTATATTTGAGTAATTTTTTAAAGTCATAGTTTGGCATATGACCACACTCCTCCCGATGTTAAGCTAAAACAAGTGGTACAATGGAGAAATGTCTACAAACAGCAGTCACTTCCAGTATGCCGGCTTGATGACATAAGTGTGCGTACTTCAGGTTACTTCCAAGCTAATCACGAAACGCGACTAGAACATTATACAGATTTTACGCTTGAACGAATGAAATCCACGCGAATCTATAAATAAAACTACATAGACTGATTTAGTAGGTTTTAATTAATAAAATAATGGTACAGCAGGTCTATTGCGCACGGTTATAGAAGTCGAATAGCAGCGCTGATAACACAATTTCGTATTGTGCACCTAAACTTCCAACTTCAAAACATGTCAAATTAGCAGCGGAGTCTAGGTTAGTGCGCACGGTCCTTTTAGTATGAGATTTCGTATTGCGGACCGGCACGAGAAGCGGAGCTTAACGCACAACGAATGTCAAAATAGTAGTTTTGCAGAAGTTACAAAATGTAACTTTTGTTGAACTTCGACAGGAATAATATTGATTATTTTAAGGAAATTAGATAGTAATTAGAGTCTTAATACATCTTTAAGTGTTTGTTTCGTCAGGGTAAGTAGTTTTATTATGTTTCACAGTATTAATATGCATCAAATTAATTGTATATAACTTTTCAATTTCACGAATTAATATTTCTTATTTACAAGTTATTTATGAGTAAAAATGAGTAATACGAGTATAATTAGGTAATTACTTGTAAGGCTTGGGACTTTAGGTGGATTTATTTGGACAAACTCGTATTTTACGGGCGTTGGCAAAGGGGGATCGTGTACCCATTACGAAACTGATAATTTCATATTGTTAACACTATTTTTCATTTTTAAGATTCTACAATGAGTTTGGTATCCCTGGGCTTATTGGATGTGCAGATGGCATACACATTGCATCGATGAGGCCGGCAAATGACACACTATTAACACACAAATAGTAAGTACTATATCTCAGTTATTCTCTCAACATATCAAACTAATTCCCATGGTTTATCTTAGAAAAAATCAAACACTCAAAAAATCATATATTGTAATCAATAAATAATTTGTTTTTTGCAGATATGTGACGCTTCATTAAATATTATATTAGTGGATGCTAGTCACCCCGGGTCGTGCCATGATGCTTTGATGTAGAACGGCCACATGATGAACCAACACAAGTAGCTGAAGAAGCGGTGCGCTTGCATGCAGGTCCAGCTCATTCTGGAGATTTGTAGACATGGCAGTTGTATTTATAGATAGGGATGATACATTTATAAATGATATGCTCACACATTTGACAACATTTTACAAAGAGCACATGGAAAAAGCTATTTTAGATAAGGTATTATATACACATTAGGACCAATCAAAACCATAAACTACTTGAAAATTGTTTTATTTCTTCATTATACTTTCTCCTAAATTACAGCACATAAAATGAACAAAAAATATCTTAGAAACCAAAGGAATATAGGTATGGTGTAGCTCATTTTTCAATGTATTATATGTTTTCATTAACCCTATTAAACTGTTTAAAACTATCAGGCATATAACATTGCATCAAATCCTTTTCAGGCCAAATGTTAAGTTTTGTTCATGACTGATGAATAAAATTTATCCAAGTTACATTTATCTTGTCGAAGTTTCATTAGAGTTAAAAAAAATTGATCTTCAGCACTAACATTTTTTACAGAGCTACCATAATATTTTATTTTCATAGTAACATATGAAGCACATTTTGAGGCTTATTGACATTATGCACAACAACATCCACTTCAATATCATTTCCTGCATCTGGTACAGGTTCCACATTTGATGTGTATATTGTTTCTGTAAAGTAAAAGTAAGTTTTCTTTGACATCTTCTCTCAACACGTGCCTGTCGCTCTCTCTCGCTAGCGGAGTTTCTTGCTTCGTAGGAGAATATAGTTGGTACAGCGGAATGCTTCAGGAATTTCGCAACTGGCGCTTTTCCTAAAAAAAAAAGTATTTTATTAGCAACTTTATAATCAAAACATGAGACATTATGTCGGTGTAACTTAATTCCACATAATAACGTACCTGTATAAGCGCTCTTGCCATAGTAATCATCAGTTTTAAAATGAGCAGAACATAACCTCGCCGAATCTATAGCTTTCCAGTTTTTTCTTTTAAGACTTCTTTCCCACAACTTTCTGCGCATAGGATCTTTAGAAAATTTATGAACACCTATATTTTTACATTTATAGGCAGCACATTTAGTCATTTTTAGTTTTTATTAATAGAAAACCGGTTTGTTTACAAAATTTTATATGGTGTATGACACCTGTGACAGATTTTGTAGGAACACTCGCCCATGCGACCTCTGTCGGGATAAAAAATTAGTGTTCAACCCCATTGTCAGAAAATAATTTAATAAATTCATTCTTATTTTTTTATCATTTTAAATGATTGTTTTGCCCATATAGTAATAAAGATATGTATTTTTATTCTTATAAAATAAAAACAATATTTTTTAAAACTCAAATTCTCAAATTATTACAGTGTAAATTTTGAATTTGTAAAAATATTTTTTAACTGTGGTCTCCCCATTTAGAAGTTTATCTTCTATTGAACCATGTTTAACTTCTGTCGATAGCAGATTATAAGTTTACGCCTTTATCTGTCCGCAATACCAAGTTATAAAACCGCTCAACTTCGACTTCCGCTGCGCTTCGACTACACTTCTACTTCATTTCAACTTCTACGTATTTTGGGCAATAGGCCCCCTGATCAGTCCAGTATAATCCATACTCCGTCTTCAATTAAATACAAAGCTAAGTAATTATCTCTAAAGAATTAAAAATATAGTTATAACTATAATAAACTTTTAGTATTGAGAATGAAACCGGGAATTAATTAAGTTACTCTTAAACCTCGCCAGCTATTAGTCTCCGGTACGAGCTATCGGAATTTACCGAAGCTTTCAATTCAGTCAATGCTGGTCCATTCATTTGACCCTCCATTAAGGGGTGCTTTTAACTATAGTTAATTTATGCAGTGCACGCTTTCCTGGGACAGATTACAGAGTGGCGTGTTCATTTCGTACACGTCTGGTCATTTTGGTTGGGTTATCACAGCTGCCGAATGTATTCACTAAAATCACTATTCACTTTGCAGCTAAGTTTTAACTCTGGTTTAATTACTACTATTCTCATATTAACAAGCTTTTTCACGCTTGTTAACTACAAAAAGCAGCTGTCTTTTTTAGTTGATGCGAATTTAATTTTGTTGGTCAAGTTAGCCTTCCGGGTTAGTTTGTCGTTTAATATTTAAAAAAACTTTTTTTTTAAGGGCATGCGACCACACACTTGATGTTAATCTGATGGTAATGCGGAGACAACTGCTTTCACAGAGAAGGGAAAATTTTTGCAATCGTCTTCCTCATGCCGGTTGCACAGGGTACAAATTGACACTCTTATCCCGTAAATAATAGTATGCCTTTTGGAGTTGTGATTTAACTAGCTTTAATCGATTCAACTAGTGTATAAAAGAGTGGTGTACACCCACGTATAATTAGACATTAACCCAATAGATAAAAGGATAGCAGATGGTAAGATAGAATAGAGAAATTTATGTATTTATGTGCTCTGTATTATATACTATAGGGTTTTATATATTACAAAGTAATTATAAATGAAAATAGACGATACATTTTATAATAAAACACTGACATGTTTGTTCATTAAAGTAATTAACAAACATGTTTTAAAACTTTATATTACTGATGCCATTAAACGAGTATTTTTTTAATATAGAAATAGTGAGTGTTGGATAAAGTAAAAGTTTGGATAGTTCTCTAGCTGGGGCGAGTGACCGGCCTTGCATACTGATGATGTGTGTCGAGTGTCTGCACTATGCCTACTGCTTACCTACTTTTCTACGGCAGTTTTAAACTTCAAATTCGACGACCAACAGTTCAGTGTAACATACACTGCGCTAAAAAAGAAGTATGAGTGAAGTTTATATTTTTGTTTTTGAAGTTCTTCTTTGAGATTTTAAAGATGAAATAAATAGAAGACTTTTATTAATTACTAGCTGAACCAGCAAACTTCGTACCGCCTCAGAATCATTAAATAAAAAATCATTTCTGAACGACTTTTAAATTTATTTGATTACTAAACGACGGGACGATCATCAAATGTTTGACATTGAAAACCAAAGAAATAGTTTCTAAGGGAAAGCGAAATTGTTGTTTTTATTATACACCAAGCATTTTTTTCACATTTACTCACCTTTTAAATCTTCCCTGGACTTCCACAAATAATTCAAAACCAAAATTAGCCAAATCAGTCCAGCCGTTCTCGAGTTTTAGCGAGACTAACGAACAGCAATTGATTTTTATTATATAGATTTTAAATAAAAGTGTTATGTGAATGGTAACACCCGTGAAGTGAGCTTGTCGCATTTCGGGAATAGTTTAAAAGTAGCCAGGTATAACAAGATGCTCGTCTCCTCCAGCCGGCATAGTGGAGGCGAGTGCTGCCCGCACAGGTTTATCTGTAGCAGCAGTGGTTTCCATTCAAGGTTTGCACTCTAGCTTTACATCAGGCAGTCACATGCCGAGCTACAATAAAAATGTTTTTATTATTATTGAAAAAAATATAAATACTATAACTGAAGAAATAACAGAATTGAAACCATTTTTCTGGAGGAAGGTTACAATACCCACTAAATCCAATTTGTCGCTGAAATTTCAAACTGTTTCCACGCTTTTAAGATTCGACTTGGTGTGATTTTCTTACTTGACACAAAATTAAAGGAGTCATATATTTATCTCAGAAGTTCTCTATAATTCTGATAAAAAAATGTCATCAGTGACGTAGGTTAGATATTCATAAACTTTAATACTATTATATTTGTAGTGTTAGCACATAAGTGTTTTATTGGCTTTTTTTAAACCTAACCTTATTAGGACTCAAATAGCCAAGGTAAAAGAAAAATTTTAATAAAATTAAAATTATTTATTATGTAACTTTTTTGTCTATACAGGGATATGAGAATATAGAGGGCAATATTAGAATTGTGTCATACGTAGGAGATAGCTTGTATATAGCTTGATTTTTATGTCAATTAAAAGAACAATGGTCAATAAATTAAACAGATAAAATTTTAAATTGAATTCTTACTTTTATTTTAAAATGATAAATTCTTTTAACATGAATTCTGAGTGGTAGACAAAATGATGATAGTTATTAACCCAATCTGCCCGTCCTGGGATAGTATCACAATTTTCAAACGTAACCCAGAAAATAACCTAGTCGCATTTCGGGATCAGCTTTGAAGTAGCTAGCCTTGGATGGTGCACATTTGTTTCCTTAAGCCTGCATAGGAAGGCGACTACTGCTTGCAGACATTTCTCTCATTCAGCAGTTGTTCCCGTTCATGAACCGCACTTCATCAGGCGGAGTGTAGTCATATGCCAAGTTCCAAAAAAAAAGACTTACTAAATGGTTTGTGGTTTTATCATGCCAACAGATCAAAATGAAAAGCGCAGTCCAATTTAGAGTTTAGTTGAGTGTGTTGTTATGATAAGCTATAAGAAATAAAACGCTCTACAATAGACGAAAACTTATAGTTTATATCTGAGTCAACATAAAAGAGCTACGAAAATAAAAATCATGGTTAACGTTCTCTCCGCGAGCAATTGGACAAAAATCCTTTAAACACAAAACAATAGTCGAATTGGCATGACGACCTCCGCATTGCCTCTCAGTCAAAAGCGGTTCAATCGTTCTCCTTTATTGGAACAGCCCTCCAGCGTCTTTGTTGCGGGAATTCGTCGGCATCCAATCTATGCAAAGTATTTACGAGTACGACTGACATGAATTTATTTGACGCACGAATTCAACCAACGATATTCGAATTGCACTTTTTGATATAAAAGTTATGTATAAAATGTAGCAATTCTTTAACACCCAATAGTCTAAGAATTCAGCCTGGGAATTATTAGAAATATACGAAATACGGATCCAAGAATCCGCTTTAGGTATATTATAATATAATTATTGTTTAGGTCCAATTGCACCACATGACTTAATTATTGCTGTCACGTTAAAGTAATGATTAAAATTGGGTTGCTTCAAAAAACCTGTCAGTATTGACGCTTACTTTAAAGCTAACCGTAACCAGCGAATTTTGGCTGATTAAAGTTAAAGTAATAATTAAACCAATGTCACTAAAGTCGAGTATATGAAAAGAGACCAAATATGTTTTTCTATTATTTTTTCGGGTATGTACTTCTCATTCCATCAGACACCCTTTTATCGATAACAATATGAATTTACACGATGGTGCAACATGTGTGGAGTAAATGTAAACGTAACCGTAAAACGTAAACGTAAACGTAACGTAACGTTAAAGTTATCATAAAATGTAACTTTAACGTGCCTTTTTGACAAAATTGGATTTAAGTATTAAAATTAGGAAACAATTAGTGCTTTTTGTTTTTATAGCATGTGACTACATTCCGCCTAATGTTTGCGATTCACGAACAGAGACAGCTGCTACCAAGGACGCTTCTAACAGTCAGAGCTTCCGGCTACTTCCAAGCTGAATCCCTAAACGCGACTACGTCACTTTACAGCATGTAACACTTGAAAGAGGTATTATTACTACAGGACGGCACTAACAATAACATCAGTCTACCTAATAACTACAACCTTTTACCTATTTCTTATAAAGATTTATGTCTACATAAATAAGTACTTTATTATGTAAACGAGGATCAGTTTCATTGGAGCGCGTCATATGAGCGAGTCTCTACGATTCATTGGATATGTTGTGACTTACTTAACGGTTCGTAAAGAAAGAAGTGAATCCTTACTAAATATTATTATATATATTAGTATTAAGTAGTTTATATTCTTCATTTATTATTGTATCTTCCTTTTCACTTCGGTATTAATTTATACTATGTTAATATTTTGTTTTATATCCAGTAGTTTAATAATAGTTACTTTTTATAAGAATTTTTTAAAACTAATTATACAAGTACTATGAACAAAGATTTTAAGAGTGGTAGGCAGACTTACAGTACCACCACTTTCGAATGTACCATCCGTCTTGGTAACGAAGGTAAAGTGCACACTACTGTCATCCCAGGTGCACATTCGTTTCCTCAAGCCGGCATAGCGGCGTTTGCTGGCTGCAGAAATTTATCTGTAGTAGTAGTTGTTTCCCTTTATGGACTGCACTTTAACTTTACATCAGACGGGGTGTTGCCATGTGCCGAGCTACAATAAAAAGCAAAAAAAAAAAAAGAGATATTCTTAATTAAAGGTATAATTTTGGATAGGCGAAGGTGTTCTTTAGCGAATTAATAATGGTTTGTTGTTGCAATTTTCTCCGGCTGATGTTTGCTAAAGTCTAATCCATGAGAGGAGACGATCTCTACCACAGAGCGGTTGAAAGGGTGTTCCTGGTCGCAGCTCACTCAAGTTATACTAAGCTGACACGAAACTATATTTTACGGGTGTTCCAACTGAAACTAGCGATATCTATTATAGTTAAAGACGTGTGCATAGTAATTGAAACAATATCTGTTACTAGAAATACGATAAAAAGTTCACGCCACGAAAAGATAAACTTTGTTGTGGAGCTTATACAAAATGTTTTAATGACTTCCTTAAAGTAGAAAATAACTTTTGTTCCCTTTGTTTTAGAAAACCTTTGCAATATGAACCATGTTTGAAGATTGTTCAAATAAATATACCTAGAGCGTTAGGCAGATTGAAGATGGTTATTAGCCCAGTCAGTAGTGTCACCACTTTTCAGTGTAAAAACCGTGAAGTAACTTTGTCGCGTTTCGGGAGCAGTTTTAAGTCGCCAGGTATAGCGAGAAGACTGCACTGTTAATCTAAGATGGTGCATCAGGCCGGCATAGCGGTGCCGACCGTTGCCAGTAGAGATTTCGTAGAGAGAAAAAAAAGAAGTGTATTTCTCAGTAGCAGTTGTTTCAGAACAGCACTCTAGCTTAACATCAGGCGGAGTGTTGTCACTATACCGGGCTAATATAAAGAAAATATTTTATCTCCAAATTAAACTTGTAGCGAAACGTGTTTTGATTTGTGCGCGCTATTTATATAGGTAGGTTCTTCGTGAAATAATCCTAAATAAACATTTTGTTTATGTATTCGTTTGTGTTATCAACAGAAACAAATTATAATATGTTATGTTTAAAATATTAACACGAATACATACTGTTTAAAGTTTAATGGAAATAGATTTTTAGGGTTATGATTATAACCTAAGGGTTATGAGCAAGTATAACTTCAATCCAGGAGTGGTAGAAGGCGCGAACTCACAATCGATGAGACCTGTGTTCAAATCTCGACAAATTCAGACCGGTATGTTAAATATACGTAACAGCAAACAATAGCTAAGTATAGGTTAGATACGTTCATAACATAATAGAGAGTCGTTTATTCCTAGAAGTTTTATATCAAAATATATTAACACACTATTGGCTTCTTTGTGCTTCAAACGCATCTTTTACGTCTATTTCACATCCTTCAGATATGCCCTACAACTCCCTCAACTTTCTCAAACATGTTTTATCAACTCAGCATAGCGGAAACTAATTGCTGACGCCCACGAACCGCACACTAGCTTAATAACTTCAGGTGGAGTCACTGAAATAAAAAAAAACTAAAATTAAATATAGATAATTTTAATGAATTGAAAACTGAAACGCTGAAACTGATAAATTTTAAATTAATATTAAATTGTAAAGCAATTTATTGCCTAAATCAAAATAACAAACTTAATTGACGAAACCCACAGCTTATATTGAAAGGCTTTCAACGCTTTCACAAAATGTAGGTCATACCTAAATACCTGGATCTAATACAACATTGATAATATAGTTATAGTAGTACAACTTTTGTTTTATGTTCTGGAAGCGTGTTACCAATTACATTGTATGTTATTTCATTGATTAATAGCTAAACAGGGCTATTATCGTAACTATAATTTATAGTGTAATGGATAGCTTAACGGTGATTATATTGTTCCTTTGTAACACTATCTAGAATATTAATATGATATGTAATTTGTTACGAACAAAGCCTTATTAAAATTATGTTAAACTTAATCATATTATGATGTATATTTTTACTAATTAAGATAATCTGAACATAAACAAACTCCTATAATATTTCGCGTCGAATTTTGAATAGATATTATTATATATGAATTAATATTATATTTTATTAAATTATGATGAAAACAGAAGAAACTTGCAGACATAGCCCTGCTGAAAGGAGTATCGAACCAGTTTGGGCACAGCTTGGCACATGGCGCTTCATGTGACCGCGTCGAAATTTCTTTCCGTTCGACAGCTCTTCCAACTGCTGCGGTGACATCATAATTATATTTCGGGATAATTCACCACAATTTCTGTTCAACTTTTACCACAATTTAATAACAGATATTATTTCTAGAAAAAAAGTTTTTTTAATCATAGTTTATGTTGTACTCAACATTCAGTAGTGTGCTTATTAACATGGATAAATTTAACGGGAGCTACCATTGATATATACAACTAGATGTGCAATAAGGCTCCCAATGTGATGCGAGAGAAAAGAAGGCCACAGCCGTGTTTAGGTTCTCTGTCAGTTAGTATTTGACTCGACGCGTCGCGACGGCAACATTGTGAAATCGTTTGAAGTGGCTTACGGTTTTTTCATGACACTAATAAAAATGCAGTAGTAATGCCAAAATTCGTGTTATCTCTAATCGGTAAATTAAAAATAAATACATAGAGTACATAAGTAAATTAAATAATTGAGCAGCTAAATAGCTGAGATGCAAGTCAAACAATTAATTTGATTAACGACCAGCGAGCTCGTATAAAATTTATACCATCACACAAATTCGTGATTGAACCGTGTTAAAAGTGCTGTTTTTATTTTAAATATTGATTAAGCTAAAAATAAAATATTGTTAAATTTGTTTACCTAAAAGTAAGAGTTAAAAAAAATAATAATTTACAAAAAAATAAATAAATATTTTTGTCTTCACATTATTTTTGAAGTAAAAAATGTATGAATACAAAATGTCTATTACAAAATATAATAACAAAAATAAGTTTATGTATGCATCGTATATAGATCGTAGACACTTTTATTGCTCTATGCAGCTTTATCTCGGAAAATATAACTTTATATAACAACGGAATCATTTCACAATTTTGTGTCGAAATGACTTTTTTCTTATTTTACTACTTGATTTGCGTTCCATGTACGTACTGCACATTCGCTGCAGGCAGTATTGGATATCTGTCATAAGTCATAAGATTTCGCATTTTATCTGAATAATGTACTGCATATTTCATAAATGTACGAACGATTCCTGTGGATTTATTGAGCATATATACTTCGTGCTGAATTGAATGTAAGTAACAAAGAAGGTAAGTATTTTTTTTTTTTTTATTCGGTAAATACAACAATATAAGTATACGAGTAATATGTGTTTGTACTTTAATAAATATCTATTGATACTTAATAATTATAAAATTGTGAAAGTAGTCTGTTTGTTATTTTTTACACGTAAACCATTGAATTTTACCTTTTGTCTTAAAAAACTGAAAGGGGTGAAGTATGAGACTAAAGTTTGTATCCCACCATCGAGTCAGAGATTTGCAATTCATATTTAGGTTTTAGACAAGTATTAAAGAATTACGTGTTTCAACATTTATGCAAAACCATCGCTCAAGGGTATAAAATAGGGAATGAACGTGTATATGAGGAACATGATAGGCTCTCAAGTTAAATAAGTACTTATATGTACTTCTACGCATACGAAGTTGCGGGTATTTGGCTAATTTTACCTACGTCACTAATTCTTAAATAAGAAAGGTAATAAACTTTAAACAACGCGTAAAGTAAACAATAAAACAATTTCCTTACTCATGTTATTTAAATGTTCTCCCCTTAACTCCATCAAACACATGAAGGCAATTCGAAAAGAATTGTCTGAGAACAAGTTACCAAAATTACAACAGGCGAGAAAAAATAAACAGGGACTTCGCAAGATAAATTATTATCTTCAAGTACGTAAATTGTTCGAGAAGCAAAGTGGGCCCACAAAAACTTCCGAGAAATTGTTTCGCATCGAGTAATGCTTTCCCGTATTTTCCCTTTTTTCTTCATGGCGAATGCCAGTGTGGCGGGAATGATTCAGAAATGTAATAATATCTTTTAATATCATCTCAGAGATGACTATGTAAACATTCCTTGCGCTCTCAGTGTTATCACGAACATTCTTGTATCATATTCGCTTTCATTGATCATATGAATTATTTTTCAGACTTTATTGTTATTCGTATGTTTGTACATATATTTTCTTTTTTAATAAAATCTTTTAAGTTTATAACATTTTCAAATTAAAAAAAAACTGTACAATTAATATATTGATTTGTGGGCTCGATTCCCGGTCGTAACAAATGTTTATTAACATGTTATTGAGATAAATAAATTTGTATTGTCCTTGTCCTGATATCATAGTGCGAGGTATCATAGTTTGGGGTCAGGCCATTGTAACAAATATAGAAATTAAGAATTAAAACCAATATGTGTTCTGATCTTATTGCAAATTGTTAAATTTCATTTAGAAGTTGGTCGTCGAGTCATACTGTGTAATAAATGCATTATTAATAATACATTCCTTAACAAGGAAACATGTTTTGCCTTAGGCTAAGTACCAATGTTCACGAACTGCGGGTAGGTATTAAAGTGAATGCGGGGTTTCATTAACGGGTACAGTGTTAGGACCCCTTCACGTAAATGGAAGTTTTGAGTCCTCAGAACTCTTCTTTGACGTAAAACCACCTACATGATATGAATTATATATTCTTTTTAAGGACCTGTTCGGAAAACTGTTTGCTTGCTTTATAGTGGAATAATATTTTGTTTGTGGATTGTAGGTAGGTTGGGTACTATCAACAAAGGTGGCGCTGTAGCACTTTAGAAAATAAACGGATTTTTAGCCAATTATGGATGTATATTTAATTGTAAACCGACTTCTAATAATCTAGATTCAAGCGACCGAGAATAAGGTTGTTGTACAGTCTGGGTTTCTTTTATAACAGCGAGAAAAGTAGTAGTTTTTAATACAAAAGAAATATTCGATTCTTTTAATTTTAATAGATTATATATGTATAGCATTTTCTATCATATGGTAGAATATCTTTTCGTGAGAACTTTTCTATTTGTGTAGTTATTTATGACGTTGAACATTATTTTCCTTGAAACCTTCTCGAGGTATGACAAGAAAATATATAAAAATAACGGTTTGCTTCGTCCTGGATTTACTATTTATTCATACATTATTATTATTGTATTTTTTTATTGAATGTTATGTATGTATGTGAGTTGCTTAATTACCTATTACGTATAGTTTTTTTTTAAATACATAGTGCATTATCCGTTATTTTTTTAAATTAATCTTTGGCATATTAAAATTGTTGTTATTATTAAATTATGATGAAAATTTAATAGAATATAATCAACACGCTCACTTTTTTCTGTTCAATTTTTATCATAATTTAATAATGCAAAGAAAAGCTAAATAAACTCGTATTTTAGGGTGATTGTAAAGTTTCCTTTCTTGTTGGGGTGAATATAATATACCGTATTCAAGATCACAAAGAGATATTGTAAGAAGCGAAAAATAAGCAAGGGGTGGAAGGTGTTTATGATTTTTAACAAACAGCCAAATTTTAGCTGAAGCCCACCCTCTTTTTGTAGTTAGTAACCGAGTAATATCAAATGACAAAGGATAAAAGAGAATACCGAGCCACCAAGCCTTTCTTTAAAAATTTAATCAAAATAAAATTACATAAACAGGAAGAGGCCTTCCTGCAAGAACCACTTTGTTATTTAAAATATACGTACTACATTACGAGTTTGAAATCAAACAAAATTTGCTTTGCAACAAAAAAGCGACGGACGGCGTCGTTATATAAAAGGTCAAACATTTGATCAAAGGTATTTTAACGTATTGAGACGGTGAGTGGAGTTTCTCTTTAGTTATTGCAACCTTTCAGTTCGGTCAAACGAAATGGTAAATAACATATATACAGGTAACTCGTTGAGAGCTTTCTCAGCAATATGTTCGGTTGGTAGAAGTGCCCTCGTTCAATAGGTACACGACTACACGTAACGAGTCCCACCGGCGTCTTTGATCTCGCCGGCATAGCAGCGGCATCCGCGTCTCCTTTTCGTTCTTTGAAAACTGATTGAGCGCAACGTTCTGTATGCATATGAAAGCGTCTGTGCCAGAATTTCTTGAGATTTTGCACATTTTCTATGAACGTAAACGAAGGTTGAATGTCTTCTGTGCAAGACCGCACATACAAATGGCCCGTTACTTCTATATTATGCATTCAATCATACAAAATTTTCGTATATTCTGACTTCACCAGCCAATAATTTTAACGTAATTTTAATGTTTAAAAAAAATGTTCAAGATAATAGGAAATAATGAAACAGTGACAAGAGGTAAATTATTTTTATCCTTAAAACCTCAGGTACAAGAACCCTTGTAATCTTGTTTAGTCATCAACCCATTTTTGGCTTTTATTCTTGTTCAACATGTGCGTATATGGGTTTTATATGCTACTGGAATAGAGGTTAATGTGAAAAATAAAGGCAATCCATAAAAATTGAGTCATAATGTAAACACACCCTAATTCCCTTTGTGTCATATCGATTCCTGAATTAAGTATTTAGATGATGTTTGACTAATCCATCATCGTTTAAGAAATGTAAGATACTCTTACGATATTTACGGAAAGAGATGGAGTGGCTGTTATTTTACAATATATATCGATGTATACATAAATACATAGAGATTTAAAATAAATAATAAAATAAATACTTAATGTCCTGACCCTAAATAAAATAAATATTTGTTTCAATCAAGAATCGAACTGCATTAATCGGTAGTCAATATTATCTACTAAAATCGACTCAATTTGAATTTCTTCATCACGAATTCAAAGAGAAATAAACTACGTCGGTAGTAGGTACAATGAAAAATAATTACAAATAACATCTAACTAAAGCAATTTGACTTTACGTAACTAAAACAAAACATTTCTCCTATGTGTTAATGACACTTATGAAAACAAAACAACTGAAGGGGAAATGGGACCTTAGAGAATGGCTGGAGGTAAATAAGGTAATTAGTTCTGGTGAGGGGCGTGTCTGCTTGCGTTGTCGGCCCTTTATTTTCCACTGTTAATTGTCCTTCCCACCACCTTACCGGGAGAAAGGTATCATACTAGCTACTGTTTAGTTTCAACCATTTTAATATAAAATTTATTATTTAACTTCCCACCGGCTCAACTATCTGTAGTAGGATAATATCTTTAACATGTATACTAGTACAATTTAATCTAATTTATTCCAAAGTTTAATATAAGAAAAGAAACTAAACAGTAGCTAGTATGATACCTTTCTGCCGGTAAGGTGCTAGTTAAAGACGAGACGAGAGATTCTTATTGACTGAGTAAAATTATTCATTTACCTTTGGGCATATATAGCTAATGTCTAACTGTTTTAGCTAATTGTTTTAAATAATTTGATTTGTTAAAGATAAAGAGCGATTATGGTCAAATTAGATGGGCTCTTACCTATAGACAATTTATCAAAATCTTGACTGTACTTTATTATATTATGTTCTGTGTTTGGTCTCTTACACCAGAATACCCAATATTATTTAATTTCATATAAATTGCGAACGAAAAAGATAAAGAAAATCGAGCTGGCTTCAAAATATATAGATACATAGAAAGCCCTGACCACAAACTAGAGTATCATATGGGTATCAGGACAAGGACAACACTCAAATCCGGAACAAAGACTGTTTTTTTGTAATAAATAATAATATTATATATTAATTAAAGTTCGGTGACCTTTGCTTAACAGACTGACGCGCCACAGTCACAGGCCGTTATATATACTCGTACATTAAGTAATATTTGTTACTTAAGAGTATAGGCTTAACAACAAAAAAAACCTTAATGATGGCTTTTAGGTTTTAATTTGATCCTTATTGCGTCGTAATAAGCATTGTATTTAATTCAATGTTCAGAGACCGTACTTTACATACACTTTATGCGTAGGTTTACTTTTAAAAGTTCACTTAATTTGTCAATCTCATGAATACAAATGAAGCAGGTACCTTTCTAAGGGTTTGGGTAGGTCGTTGCAAATGAGGCAGACAGGGTTAATTAACAAGATTTTGACACGACTTTGATTACTAAAGCTACATTTCACTAAATACAATTTAATAGGTTTGTAATTAAACATTTATCAAAGACTACGTTTTCAATTTGATACGAATGTGTCTACATGACGTTATGTTAACATATTAATTCAATTTGCTAATTACAAATATTTAATTTAAAATTATAAAGGCATTCGGGTAGTGTTAATATTTGGATTTCTAAGAAGTTTAGACTCCTTGAAATGGGGCAATTTCCTTTAATGAAATTGTTTAAAGTGTGGTAAAATTTTCATAAACATTCACGGTGCTCAGGCTCGGAGTTTTGACGCCAAAACAAAGAAGGGAAATAACAGAGATACTCCTATTAAAGTAATAAAATATTAATTAGTATTGAGATAATTATAAGGAAAAACAGGTTTTTCTTAATAATTTATTATAGGTGTACGAATTGTATTTAAATTCTGGATTTGTTATTATTAAACTGAAATGTAAATTAAACATTACTTCTAGCACGAACGAGTATCGTTATGGTTATCGTTATCGTATTATTTTGCGCCCCCACAGGACGTTTATGAAACTAACATTCGGTAACATGAACTTTTGGCATCAACTATTATTGTAATAATATTATAATAAATTTGAACTTACCTAAATAAATAAATAGCTGGTTATTACTTAATAAAAAAATAGATACTTATGTACATTTTGCTGCAACTGCTATCACCTTTAAGCCTAGTACAGACTTACGAAACGTAACATGCAATGTAACGTGAAAGGAGCATTTCATAAGTGTGGACGCAGCGCGCGCACGAACAGAGCATGTAGGTAGGTACCTACTCGCATCTATTTCCGACATGCACGCGGCGAACATAGCTTCTAATGCTTTTAGACACCAGTCGCCCTCATTATGCCGACTTGGGAAGATGAATGTGCATTGTGCACCCTATACAGACAGACCACACTCTTCTCCTTTAGCTGTTATACCCAGCTAATTCCAAGTTCATCTCGAAACGAAATTATGTCACATTATGGGAGTTACATTTGAAAGTAGTGGTTGGTATTACCCCAGGACAGTAGGCTGAGGTAATAACATCTTTGAACCCATTATAAGTTATGTGGGGCATAGTGGGGTTTAATAGTGAATATAGCTTTTTAATCAATGTGTTAACTACTTTTCGTCAAATTAATATATGTACATTAGCTTTCTGTTGCTAATATAGTGAATATGCAAGTTCATGTAACATACTGAGTGCAACTAAGTACTTGCATTGTAGAAGCTTGCTATAATAATGCCCAACCAAGTAAGCATACTATCTAGTGACAGTTTCTAATTGCAATTTAATCATTGTTAGTTACTAATTACAAACACCTGCCCACCAAACAACAACAACGATGTGAGAAGTAATAAAGCAAATGGATACGGCAATTTTATTATTTATTAATTTTATCTACACATAGTATTAATTATATAGAGTGACAGGCAAACTGATGATGTTTGTTAGCTCAGTCTGCCGTACCACCACTTTCAAATGTAACATCCGTAAAGTAACTTTGTTGCGTTTCGTGATCAGTTTGGAAGTAGCCACGTATAAAGAAAGGAGTGTGCACTGTCAATATGGATGGTGCACATTCGTCTCCTCAAGCCGGCATAGCGGAGGCAACTGCTGTATGCAGAAATTTCTCTGTGGTTTTAAGAAGTCGTTTTTGTTCCTGGACCGCATGCTTACCTAACATCAGTGTTGTCATAATAATGACGTGCTACAATAAAAAGAAATTAAGCATCTGAAATTGCGGGCAGCAGCTAGTAAACAATTTTTGCTTAAATAAAAAGAGATCCAGAGGTATTTCAGTAGGAAAAAAAACGTAATGTCACTGAATATTTGAATATCATTACAGCAATGTTATCTGAACTGACCTTATTAATATTTCTGCTAAAAAAACTTATAAAATATTCCATGATATCGTTTGTCAAAATTAATGGACGCAATATAGAGGGTACATAAATATTACCCGCTGTAATATTTTAAGGAAATGGCAACAAAATCTGTACAAGATGGAGATACTAAGGTCACCTTTGAATAATATTGCCATTTTACAGATTAATAAAAGTTTTTGGAGTTCATACATTTTCAGTATTTAAATTAGCGCTTTTCTTAGACACGGATTTGAGCTACGATAAAAGGACCAATATTAATTAATATAGGGTTTCTATGAAGTTCTATGATTTGGTTGAAATGGAAAAAAAAAATAAAAAAAAATGAAGGTTTGGTTGAAATTAGCCGAATCGAATCGTAAAAAATCGATTATTTATATTTGCTATGAAACTGAATCTATTAGGAAGAATCAGGACATTACTTGTGAAGCAAATTTCTCCCCTATTGCGTGGCAATACGGTGCAATTTGTCTTTGGACGCATGCGAAAAAAATACGATTCGATTCGGCCCGCCTCTTTTACGTTATTGACGTATTTTTTATATTTTGTATCATGGGTATTTGTTTCTATCCGAAATCGAACCTAGACCTTCTGCTAACCACTGCGCCACCCAGGTGTTTTTAGGATAATATCTGTTTGTGTCTTATGCCTTCCTTTATTTATAGCAATAGCGTTTAGGCGGTAATGTTAAATAATGTATATGTCGCAGTTAAATTGTAGAAACAGCTATTTCACAAAATCTCTAATCGGTTTATAAAAAAAAAACAGCACGTTTACGTATAAACATTAGTTGGTACAAACATTTGTTGTTACAATACAGCCGAACGTTTTCAGAAAACTGTTTTGTCAAAATTACTAGTGGTTTTGTGAAACAGCTAATTCTACAATTCATCTGCGGCATATTTCCAAATAATAATATAGATAAAGTGTTTGCTCGAAGCTGTTAGTATTCTAGAGTATCTAGAACTGAGATAGCATCTGGTGCGGTATCATACAACTGTGCCACTAACTTCGAACTTACTTTGCATTTCAAGTGCCCATTAATATTATACGAATTTACGAACCGGTAGCTTATTTTCAAGTTGAAGAAACATTACGCCGGATTAATTCCGTTGGATGTACTCGTTACTAAATAGTTATAACTCTGTAGACTCAAAGTGAGAGCAACTATTCGTAAAATTCACTCCGAATTATTTTGTAATGAAATAAATGTAAGCTATTTTAAAAAGTATTATTTAGAATTAAAGTCTTTAAAACTATACTATTAAAAGTGGTAAACAGACTGATAATGACAGTCTGCCGTTCCGGAGAAGTACCGCCAAGTGAGGTGACCTAGTTTCGTTTCAAGAAGCAGCTTGATAGTAGCCCTATGCCCGAGAGGAGTGTGCCCTGTCAATCTAGTAGTGCACATTCGTCTCCTCAATTCGGCATAGCGGAGGTGACCAATACCTGCATACCTACCTTTTAAATATGTTTTATAAATATTATGTATCGTTAATTGGCTATATTGTAAATACAATCAAATAAATCTGAAATTGCGAATAAAAATAACATCAACCAATATCAAGCCCTCGATACCTTTAAATCAAATTGCAAATGAAGCCTGAGGCGCAATTCTGACGCTACTGTCGATATAATTTCGTTCTGATATAAAATTTGGTCTGTTTTATTTTAATCATAAATTAAAGATATATTTTATTAAAGAAAATTTAAATTTATAACATCTTTCCTTTTTGTTTAATCTATAACTGACCGCCATTTTTAAGCCATTACAGTACCTTTCTTTCAGCTCAAAGACTCTTTTCTGATTAGCTGCAATTGTCAGAAGAAAACGGCTTTTAAATCACAATAGTCTTCGATAAATAGGAATAAATGTCGTCGACCAATGTTGTGACCACCACAAGTTTTAGGAAGTTAAGATAACGGAAGCGACTGCTGTTAGTATATATTTAACTGTAGTAGCAGTTTAATATAGCACAACCGCAGTTTAGCTTTACATCAGGTGGAGTGTTATCATATGCCGATCGATAATAAAAAAAAGTTGTTAAGATAGAGTGCGGTCCATGAGTGGAGACAACTTTCACCACAATAGCCGACGCGGGCTTGAGAAAAAAAGTCAAATCTTGGTTAATAGTACAATCCATTTTCATGTGTGTAACGTCTACTTGAAATCTTAAATTATATAACAGTCTGCCTAAAAATATTAGAAACATTAAAACAATGGGCCTATTTATAAGAGCTGTCAAGCAGGACATTCTTCATTCTCAGTGCACGTGACTAAAGCGTGCTACACACGCTCGGTCTTAACTGTGCAGTTAAAGCTGTCGGTTGGAGCCGAGCGTGTGTGGCCCGCTTTAGTCAGCCACATTGATTGATCAGTCACCGACAGAGGTGGCTCTAGCCCTTGTGGTGCCCGTGTGCAACCAGTATCAGTATCAGCGCCCTATAGTAGGAGCGCGCTCGCTGCGGGGTGAAAATGGAATACTTACAGTTATATTTTCAAACGGAAATTCGGATGCAAATAGTGCAATTTTAAATAATGTCGGGAAATGAGTAGTGTCTTTGGAGGTGTCGCATTAGATTAGAGGTTGCTCGGCGCCCCCTTAGACCCGGCGCCCGTGTGCGCCGCATACCCTGCACTATAGGTAAAGCCGCCTCTGGTCACCGATTAATGTTTTGTTATATATTTATTATTTAGACTAACACTAAATATTAGTTTATTAATTTTGTAAACAGGCAATTTATTTATTTTGTTAAAAGCTCATAGAGCGAATGTTTTAAATATTCTTTTGAGCTTAATAAATTCTTTAAACCTAAATCTAATCAGGTCACTTAACGGTTGTTACACTTGAAAGTGGTCGTAAACAAATCAGCGCAACACAAATAATTATGTTTGTTATGAAGGCCATAAGAGCCTACACGTAACGAGGATTTCCGAAATTTGTTTTTAATGAGTTATCCAAAGAAGACGTCACTTCGAGTAAAGTTTCCGGACAAATCCTTTGAAAAGTCTTCAAAGTTACGCCTACCCTCAAACTTCAGGTCACGGCACGAATTTCAAGTTAATTAACTGTTACCGACAGCTTTCGCTGCGAGCGAATCTTAATATGTTCATCTTATGAAACGAGATGTTCAAACGATTCTGAATATGTATTATATACCGACTCCTTTTATATGCAAATGTGAGGTAAGACTAATTACAAGGTTTTACACTTTTGCAGATCCCTTATTCCTTTGAAGGAAACGTCAGAATGGAATTATAACAATGGTAAAATTATCTCAAAACTTTGTTGCTTTGTTGTAAACTTAATTAGTAGATATAAATCCTTCAAATATATGATTATACACGTGTATTATACCTGCCTGCCTACTTTAAGTTTTTTTTTATTTAAACATAATATTATAGCTCGGTATGATGTTATGATATATAGTTCAGTGCATAAATAATTATTTGCAGGTAGCATTCGCTATGCCGGCTTGAGACGTCAAAGATGACAGTCTCTTCATGTTATTATTATTTTATTCTAAGTGTGTTTTATGTATACCTATAGTAATATGCCAAAATATATAGAAAAATACTTATTCTGTTAAAATTCAATATTAAAACGAACGCGATCCTTACTACGAACTCAAGTGGTGTGAATTTCGTTTGTTACATGATACTTCTTCGCTCTTATATTGTATTGTGATACGTTTAATATTCTTTTTGTAATAAAAATAATACTTATTTAAACATAAACGAAGTAAATAATCGAGTTTCTTAGTAGTTCTTCAATTATTTTTTTATTTAATATTCACATTTTCATTTAGTATATTTAGAAGAGGGGTCGTGATCCAGAGGTAGAAGGTTTGAACTCACGACGGGTCATCCGTGTTCAAATTTCCCTAAATTCTGACCGGTACCAATACAACTATGTTATTTGTATTTTGGTCGTTCAGTGCCTATCTAAGCACTGACTTAGTATAGTAATTTGAAACAATTGACGTACTTTCATCTACTATTTACACGTGTTCCTTTGAGCGTTAATGCGTAATAATGGTGGAATGTTTTTCACACAAACATTACATTAAATAAACGTAGGGAAATAATTCAAAAGAGGAGAACTTTTTTCTCAAAAAGTCTGTTGGAAGTTTAAGAAAGATTCCATCGTGCTACTGAACCTTTTTTGTATGGTGAATGCACAATGCTTGATACTTGAAAATTGGACAAAGCTAAAACTAAAAATAAAAAGTGGTAGGCAGACTGATGATGGCTGCCGTCCATCGGGAATAGTTTTTTTTTATTTTATTTTATTTTTTTTATTTTAGCACGTCATATGACCGCACTCCGCCTGATGTTAAGCTAGGTAGAAGCTAAGAAGTTTGAAAGTAGCCAGGTATAACGAGAGGAGTGTGCACTGTCAATCTTGATGGTACATGCTCGTCTCTTCTGTAGTAGCAGTTTAACATTCATGTACCGCACTGTAGCTCTACATCAGGCGGAGTGTTGTTACATGCCGAGCTACAATAAAAAAAATGCGTGCCTGAGGAGAGGTGGGAATCGAACTCACGTTCCCCGCTTTAAATACGGCAACATAGCACAGTTGAGACACGAGACCTCGTCGTAATTCCATTCATTTTAAGAAGAAAGCAAATTATCGATTAGTTTAGACAAATTACCTATAATTTAGTATATACGTAAATTCGTAAAGGTGAAATGGTCACTGGGAAGCTGTGTCGAGTAACGTAACTCAATTCATCAATCAGGTGCGTACTATACAGGTTAGATCAATCACATATGGGTATTGATCGATCTACATAACTTTCTCAAAAACCTGCTTTCGTCTTCCAGAAAAGCGTGCTCTAGTTGACATCTCTTTGATAAATTATTTACCTGTACAACATTTTAACAATTTCCTTTTATAGATTCTATATTAGCTTACTTTGCTTTGATTTAATATTCTTTAGTTGTTATTCAAAAATATTATTTCAGCTTTGTGTAATAAAATTTTACTTAAATTATTAATTAATTTATTAACTATACATATAAGTTGTAGCTCGGCATATGCCAACATTGCTCCTGGTGTTCGGCTAAAGGGCAATCACAAAGAACTTTCTGCAGACAGCTGTCATCTCCGCTGTACCGGCTTGAGGAGACGAAGGTACACCATTCAGATTGACAGTGCTCACTACTTTCGTTATTTATTATATTATACAAAACTTTTATCTACAATTAGGTATACAAGTACCAAGTATAATTAAAAAGTATTCGGTCCCAGGTCTAATTACAAATTTCTAATTTATTGTATACTATAAAAAATATTATTACATTAAAACTGAGTAATGCTAAAAAAGCGATTTCTTGCAAGTATTTTACAAGCAATGCAGATCACAAACATATTAAAATACACCAACAAATAATAAAATTATGATAACAGAAACAAAATCGCTACTACGATAACCTATTTGGTATTTATACAAATAAAGTTAAAATCTATCTATAAATCAAACAATTTATTAAGCCAAGCCGAGTACTAGCTGTACTCGTAAATAAAAATTAAAGAATAATAAATTATGAGATCATAATTTTTTTTATAACGTTTTATCTAATCACTACCTATTTAAAAAAATAGTTTTAAAGTAATTATAGTTAACTCTATAGTTATCTAGCAGGTGAATGTGATAACTATGCACTTCTCTCCAAATTTACTACCGAAGCATTTCTGGAATTGGTTCAAATTGAGTGATTACAGGCTGCGATCAAAGCAGTTAAAGGTTCATTAGTAACTAACAGCCTTAATACATATACGTGAATCAATAGCCAATGCAACTCAATAACCCCTTTATTAGATTAATTAACGATAGGTAATTCAATACTCCCTTAATTACAGGAACAATGCACTGCAATACTTCACTGAAAAATAATTTAAGACTCGTATATGAAGTTTCTTTTTATTGTAGTTCGGCATACGGTAACACTCCGCCTGATGTAAAGCTAGAGTGCGGTCCATGAATGATGGCGGTCTGCTACTACAGAGAAATTGCTACAAACAGCAGTCGACTTCGCTATGCCGGCACCATCTAGGTTGGCAGTGCAAACTCCTCTCTTTATACCTGACTACTTCCAAACCGTCACTTTACGGGCGCATAAGTAGATTATTTGACTTGGCATCAATTACTACTTATATCTTAAATTAAGGATAAATTAGGAGACACCAGCCATTAAACATACTTAATATTAATATAGTGTTTTCTAGTATTTTCGTATTATTATATTTTTTTAATAAAAAAAGAGCTTTCGGCAGGGCGTCTGGTGATAGATTCTGTTTTGTGTAATTTTCTTAAACCTGTGTTTCTTCGAGCGTTGATATGTAATAATAATCATATCCATTAGGTATGTAAGTTTTCGTAAAAAACCCGCCTATTTGACTATGCTTTTTGACTTGACTGGGACTAGACCAGAGTGTTTTGTGTAACGATTTATTCGTATTACAATTTAGTGCAAATAAAATATTAATTAAAAAATCAAAAGCAAGAGAAGGGTTTAATATTAAAATTACTTAGATATTAATAGAGAAATATTAAAATTATTGAACGAAAACATCTTGTGAAATATTTAAATGAGAATTCGAAGGACAAACGAATTTAGAGCAATCCGCAGACAGCCGTCTCTATAGACGTCGAATTCATCTGCACCTATCTATCGGATTGAAAATGAAATGCGACCCAAGTTGAATGAAATGAAACGAATAGAAAGAACTTCAGCGTAACTTTTTATTAAGTTTTCTTGTAACCAACTGCGCTTAGTCACCACTCATTAAATTAAGTTACGTATCGTAAGTACTTTGTATTAAGGAGTGCTTATATGGGAAAGAAAAACAAGGTTAGCAAATTATAGTTATATAAATTTATGTTTATATACAAAGGAAGAATTATTTTTTTTATAAGTTTTGGAAACTATTTCGTTTTTTTTAAGTTCTAGTGATATTTACAGTTTTTGTGTACATTTGAATGTTGGTCCCTGGTTGCAGGATGGCAGAAACGACTAATAACAATCACTACTCTTTAAACTTAAATAGATTTAACAAATATATTTTTAGTACTTACGTAAAATTAAAAAAATTTCGTGTAATTTAATTTAAATGTTTGTGAATTCGGCTGCTAGAACGACGTGCTAGAATGCCCTCTAGTCGTAAAGTGGTTAAATACATTAATTCGGTGACCGTGGTAAATGATTGAAATGTTAAATTGTCCTCTCTTTACTTAAAGTTACGAGGATAAATCTTTAGAAGTCGTGTTAAGAGTTGGGTCCTCCAACTTGCGGAGAACTTAACGAGTTAAAATTAAATTTAATGTTTAACATCGTATCGAGTCAAGTCATGTAGTTAAGAATTGCCGAAATTATGTTGATGTAAACCATATTACGAGTTGATCAAAAGTTTAGTCTGCGCCATGATGGGGTTGTGAGATAAATGAGCAAATATTTGTGCATTTATTCCGTTCCAACATTCCATAAAACGTATTTTTGCCATGTAAAATAACAAGCAATTTTTATTGTAAGAATTGTGACTGTATACATTTTGTAAGTAGACTTTTTAATCATTAATCTGACATGTGACCGCACTCCGTCCGATATTCAGCTTGAGTGCGGTCAAAAATTCGAAGTCCTATCTCCACAGAGAAATTTCAACATGACCTGGTTGTCAGTGTACTTGTCTACTTAAAATCTGATCCCGAACTTAAAATTATGTTTATGCTAAACAAGAAACCATAATAAAGAAAGAGGATTCATAAAAAATAAAACTATATAAAAAACTATTTTAGGAGGCTTACTTCAAGGTTACCTGAAATAGTGAGGGCTTCTCCTTTTTAAAACTATGTTATAATGAAGTTTTGTTTTCAGTAGAATCTCGTATATCGGGAATTTTTGAAATAACGAATATTTACGGATTCGAGCCAATGAAAAATGAAACTCCGTGAGCGCTGAGTAGGGCCCGCAAATTGCGAGCTCATCTTATATAATTGGTCACAAAATGCGAGTAATTTAAAATGCGGTGTCCAATCGACATTGCAATTTTTGAAATAACCTGACTTAATTGGCTTAACGAGTGTCGTATATTACTTTAATATACTGAATCAATTATTTTATCGTATGATTATTGGGAATGTGATTTTGTAAATATATTTTTGAAACTAATCTTCTTCATAGACGTTATGCACTTCTGGGCAATAAATTCGAAGAAACGTGGTCGTTACCGTCACTGTCAGCATCATCATTATCATTTTCCTTATTATTCAGCATCCATTATTCGTTTCTCCCTCTCTTTCTCTCTCTATCTCACACTCTAAATAACTGTAAATCTCTCACACAATGGATGTTAAAGTATCGAAAAATCACTATTCAAATTGCTTTTACTATCAGAATGTTATGTTGATAAATTCTGTTTTTTTATTATTAATATATAAATCTATCGCATTCCATCTCTCCATTTACCTTAACAATCGATCCTTTTATTTCTTCTCGCCATCGCATTATTTCTCTCGGTAACTCCATTTATATCTCTTTCTCTCTTTCTCCATTGCTATAATTCTCTCACACAATCGCACTTTCTCTCTCTCTCTGCATCGGTTTATATTAATTTTGAATGCCTATCTCCGTAAGCTAGTGCTTGCTTGTATCATAAAGTGTCTGTGGCGGACTTTGTATAAACACTGGCTCGCAATCTTTAAAGGTCTTGGCCGATACTATAAATATAACTAAGAACTTTGTTTATACATTACTAAAAAAATACAAAACGACAATCGATAAATTAAAAACATTCAATTTTATTGAAGTGTTAAAAGAGGAATTGTACTTCACTTATTTCTAAAGGCAATGTTTTCCATTACCGGATATTAAGCGGTTTTCAACTACTACCACTTATGTATAAACCGCAGTTTGCACATTCTCGTTGTTATATTGTGGTTCCGTAGGCTTGTCACACTATTATGATGACTACGTTCCGGTTTGTGGTCAGAAATTAATACCTAATTAGATTCATAGTATTATGAAGTACATAAACCTTCAATACTGTTTACAGATGGTCTCTGTAGCGCAGTGGTTAGCGCGCTTCTCTATTACGCAGAGCACAGATCCCGGATGCAATACCCACTCGATGCAAATATTGACCTCATCCTGATGCTCATAGTGAGTCAGGGTATTGTATGTATTTTTTTTTATTAATATTGTATTCTATATTGTCTCGTTTTTTTTTCTTTTTTTTTTTTTTGTTAATTCTCCCATTCTGGGAAGGCAAAGGGAACAAAGCCCATACAGTCATGTTTTTTTTCTTCTACAGAGGCACAGACAACGCCACTTTTCATACTTTGTAGATTTATTTCACCTCTAAAATGTATATTATTGTATATTTAACCCTTTAATGCAATTGTCTTCATTCATTTTCAATTAAAATTATACAAAAACCTGAGTGTCTACGTTTGCACAGGACTTTCAGGTACTGAGTGCATCAAATGGAAGGTTGCTTTGTGTCATAACAAAATTCGTTTTTTTTATTATTTACGTAATCTATGACAAATTTCCTATTATATTTTAATAATTCATACAAAAAAATCATGCATTTAAGGCTTAATACGCAGTTATTATTGGTACTAACATGTTTAATGAAATTATGTGCTAAATATTTTATTATGAAAAAAACGTTAAGTTATTTTGCAAAATAAATAAAAATAAAAGGTTCTAATTATGCACCCCCTTCCAACGGAACCATAAAGTACAGCAGAACATTATTTACCTCAGCAGTTTTTTCACTTTCAAGTTTTTTTATACTTAAAAGCATTTCTAAAAGCAAGGCTGTTCACTTTCCTATAAAGATTATTTTGTATTAAATTCTAAAAAGAAAGGCGTCACAATAATTATATTTTAAATGTACTCGTAACGAAATTAAAGCTATAATTTTTATACAAATGTCGCTAGGAAAATATTTTTCAAACTTTTCTTAACCCATGCCATTTCAACCTTGGTTCTATATACACGTGTATACAAAAGTACAAATATATTATTATTATTTTAATTTCACATTTACTTCATGTTAAACTTAATTTGTTGATAGTTTGCACATAATTTTATTTTTTATTTTATTTTGGCACGACATGTGACCTCGACTGGTCTGGTGGTAAACTCAGTGGAGGTCCATGAGTATTGACGACTAGAGAACCGCTCGCACGGTGGCTCCAATCGTCACTACTATGCCGGCCTGAGAAGGTGCTTTTTCACGCTCCATTCATTGTGAAAAAATATTTATTTCGACCGCGAACATAGGCCTTCCGCCTTTTAAAAGAAACAACCTTACAATCGATGAGACCCGTGTTGAAACCTCGCTAAAGATCGGTACTAATGTTATGTGTACTTTCGTCGCTCAGTGCCTGTGATACAAGTACTAGTTGAGTATAATTATTATAATATATTATATACTATATAACCTACATCTAATAGGTCGATGTAGATGTAAACTTTGAATTAGAATCAAGGGGTACAATTATGCAAATATTTCGTTCAACAAGTTCCTTTTAAAACAAATGTGATAATTAAATAGACGCGCATCAGAACCGCTTGACCGTTCTGTTTCGAAGGACAACTTTAAACATACATAAATTGTCCTTAAATAAGAATGATTGCAAATTTGTTCTCGGGGCGACGCAGGCTCTATGGGCATCCGTATAAGTCTTGCTGGTTCAACGCCACTTCAATGAGACCGTAATTCATAGTGTATTTCTAGAGGCGTACATAAATAATTTTTTTAAATTGTAGCTCGGCATATGACAACACTCCGTCTGATGTAAAGCTAGAGTGCGATCCATGAACAACAACTACAACTATAGATAAATTTCTACAGACAGAAGTCGCCTCCGCTATGCCGGCTTGAGCCGACAATGTCCACTTCTCTAGCTATATCTCTGACTACTTCCAAACTGTTCCCAAAACACGACAAGGCCTCTTCACGGGTGTTATATTTCGAAAGTCAGTCTGTCAGCCACTGTTTAGTAGTGCCTATAGGCACTGAGGGACCAAAGTATATATAACATACTTATATTGGTACCGGTCACAATTTATCAAGGTTCAAACACGGGTCTCCTCGATGGTGAGTTCACGCGTCGTACTGCTAGACCACGACCGCTCTGAATGTACGAGTATATATATATACATAACTTCTGGTTCTCGGATTATCTACATTTTATTAAAATAATTGTATAAATAAAGTGTTATAATAAAAAGTAGGTACCTATTATTTCTGGCCTGAGTGTTCTTTATACATTTATTTATGTATTTGAGTTGTTTTTGCCCTGATAACACACACACACACGCACACACAGGTTAGTTAGTTTGGGGTCAGGGCATTGTGTATTTATGAATTAATGTATTATATTTTATATACTTTGTCTGTTTTAAAATGCTATTAATAAACAGAACTGAAATTTATTTTATTTATATTTAATTATTTACTATTAATATTTCTTTTAATTTCAAATTCGTTCTGAAATTTGGTTAATTTTAGTTTAAAGTTACTTGCCCGGGGAAGGCAGATTGGGGTTCATATAATCCATTCCAGCCAAACTAGCTACCAACTAGAAGTTATTAGAACTAAAATAAAGTATTATTGTTTAATTTATACAAATTATTTTAATATTTACATTGCGTTTCATACTTTAGAAATAAGATCAAAAGCTCAGTGTAAATTACCTTTTGAATATGTTTTTGAAGCTGAACATTTAATTTAACTTTATTATGTTATAAACAGGAAGTTTTTGTTTGTTGGTAATACTTACATATAAATGGAATTGACATATATTTTGAGTTGACTTTTAATTATAAGAACAATGAATATTTCTTTGTCTAAAATCTCTTAGCTTAGCTGGAAAAAAATACACAACGGCGAGCTTAACGCTTTTGTGAAAAAAAATAATTGTGTATTTTTTATTTATTTTATTATTTATAATAACAATATCAACCGAGTCGACATCGCGGAGACAACTGTTGCCTACAGCCATTTCTCTGCTCATTGTTAACCGCATTTCAGGTGGAGAGCGGTCACATGACCGACTACTAGTAATTATTAAACCTAATTAAATTTAATATAAATGGTAAAAATTATTCTCATATTAGACCGGCTGTGGTCTAGCGCTGAAGACGGACCTCGCGATCGATGAGACCCGTGTTCAAACCTCGCTCCTAACGGGTACAAATGTAACATACTACTTAGTATATGCATTAAAAAGGTAATAACAACATACTACAATATAAGAGACTGGTGTAACATTAATAATATTTAAAAACAAGAAACGGTCAGAACAGTAAACATTTATAAGAAAGTTTTCGAATTTTATTATTAATTTTGTACTTAATGTTGAATTATTGTGAAATCTCTCTTCTCTTTAATGAATCTGCCTGAAGTTAGTTGCACCAATTAGAGACTCTCTTTTGCGTTTCGAAATCAACTTTAAACCAGTTACTGTTCATACTTTGATTTTCTCAGAAATGAGGTTTTAATTTCACTTCGAGATTCTTCTTTAATAAGAAAGTATCTTTCTAATAAGAAATAGTAACTTAATTAAGAGGTTGTTAATGATATTAAATTTTATATTGAATGTTTTTTTATAGTCTATTAAGCTTGTGTTTTATAGGAACTAAGTAATAAAAGTAATAAAATAAAGTAAAAAGATACATTGGTACTAGCTCAGATTATTTGTGAGATTTGACTATAGGTATCCCCTACTGCGAACCCAGTTGGTATAAATTCAGTTTCGCCCTTTTTGAATTTGAATATTTTGTACTTACCTACATTCATTATTAATTTATATTTAAGTTACTTCATCTAAAGTAGTTAATATTTAATTTCCAATCGATTTACTCTTAATGTATTTTTAATTTAAAAATGTTGCTCCTATTTTAACTTCGAACGCTTTGAATTTAATCTGAATTGCATGGAAAAATAAAGAAAAAACTTGAAGTAGGTTTTTAAAGAGGCTAATGATTAAGTACTCAGCTTGTTTCAGAATTGTTTTTTTATTTTAAGTAAGAAAACTTGCCCATGAGCGGAGGCAGAATGTAATCTGCAAATAACAGTCGGATACGCTATGCCGGCTAGGCGACTTTCTCCTTTCAAAGCCTAACCAATCACTCGTTGTTACTAGTCAGAGCTTCACCCACGACTAGTCTCAAATATCTTATTTTTATATTAATTTACTCAATTTTAAACATATCAACACATCGTTTAGTTATGCATAGTCAAAGTTTAATTAATTAAAAAACTGATATCAACAGAAAAGCAGATATAAGCATTTAATATAATAATAACCTCAAATATTGCATCAGAAAAAAAAAAATTACTAAATAACCCAAGTATAAAAATTAAAACTGATTGGTAATAAGGAATGTGGATTTATTTTCCTAAAAAATAAAATAAAAAAACACTGAAAGTTTCGAGAAGAAAATCGTAAGGCTTCGTTTAACGAAATCTGTTCAGGGGTCATAGGCGTTTAAAAGTAACAATAAACAGACATAGTAACTTTCACATTTATAACAATTAGTTTAAATTATAGTAAAAAAATGTTTCTAAAAAAGTAATATATTAAAACTTGAAAGTCATCTGTGTATGGCATCTCATAAGCCCTAAGAAATAACTTTGAAAAGTTTTGACTTTAAAAACACAAGAGATCTCTAAGATTAATTTTGAGATGTCAATGAACTACGTAATGTTTGTTGTAAATGTATAATGGGATTACGAAACTTACTATAATAAAAATTAATAACCGGCTTGAGACGGGAATTGAACCTACGTCCTCCGATTTGTGCACGGATACCCTGACCACTAAGCTACACTGTATTTCCTCTTACGCACAATTAATACTTACCAGTTGAGGTACATTGTGCAATTCATATATCAATTCTGCCATAATTTAATAATAGGTAATATTTAGCGACGAAAGTTAACCGGGCTATACACATTCAGTTTTAACTGACAGTTATAAGTTAAAATCGTAGATATACAATACAATTGTCACGCCTCCCGTAGGCGCCGCCGATCGTAGATGTGTAGGTAAAACTGAGAATTGTAGTTCAGTTTTAATTGAATAGTTCGACTGTTCAGTTAAAACTGAACGTGTGTAGCCCGCTTTACATTGGTACCACCACGTCCGTCCTGAGTCCTGACGATCACGGTCGCTATGTTGAATATATTTATATTAGTCTGGCTAGTGACCGTCTAATGTTTAGCTAGAATGCGGCCCATGAGCGAAGACAATTGCTGCCACAGTTATCAATTAATATCTCTCCTTATTTACTTTGGCATTGGCACGCTAGATGTAAGCTTTATATAGAGGACATTATGTTACTTAAATTTAAAATTTCTGCCAGCAAATCATTCAGAAAACAACGAATACCAAGTCTTGTATATAAACTGTTTGTGTAATAACACGGTCAACTGCAAATTTATGCAGATTGAGGTCGTTCCATGTCGCTATGTGTATGCTTGCTGTGTGTATGTATGTTTGTATGGACGCGATAACACGGGATTTATGACGAAGACTTTATTATTTTATCCCGTTTGATGCTAAAATATATTCAATTATATGTGAAAAACATTGTTTACTCCAATTCGTTTACTCGTTGATTGATAATTTTATTTAGAAACGTGAATATATTGCTCAAAATATATCTGGTATGGTACACCTAAAAATATCTCTTCGAAATAAAGGAAGATCTTTTCATTGAGTATGCTTGATAACATTTGAAAGATAAGTATTATTGTTAGTTGGTGGCTTATTTAATTTTATCATCTTTTGATCAATGTAAATAAAAAATGTGTATTAGTAACAAAATATGTATTAAATTCAAATAGTAACACAACATTATTTGTACTGAAATAACACTATCTACTGATTAACCTTAAATTTCAAATTTTAATTTAAAATTAATTATCAATTTCGACACATACGGTGCCCTATTATATTCTTCCGATTGAGCAAATCTAAGGCGCTATACAGATGTAAGAACTTTAGATGAGGCAACTGTTAACTTTTTACAAGTTTGCGCATTTATTGCTCGTTGCAGCAACTAAAAAATAGAATTTGCTGCGATATTTATTTATTTATTTATTGCACTAACACTATATAATATTGCTACTTACATACTATTTAACAAACTAAATGCAATTCCAATTACAGAGTAGGACGACATGCTGCGATAATATTCTCAATTAATAAAATAACAATAATACTATGTCAAGTGGAAAACAATGAAATTAATAATTATACTCTGAACCATAACAAAAAATAAAATTCTGGGAAGTAATGAAATACGGCAAACCAAAGAAAAGTGTTGATTTTTAACAAATTGTCTCTTATTTCCATGTATTTATACATTACCTACTACATTTATTATGTTTTGATTTAAAATCTCGCGCTCTTCGAGGTTAAAAGCCATGATTAAAAATAAATACAATTAAAACGTAGGAAAAACAATAAATTAATTTTTAAGGTCCTGTGCCGTGGCCGGATAGGTGCCAGATCTAATAACACCTTTAGATTATTTTCTCTGGGAGCATGTCAAAAACGAAATTTACAAATGTACGTACAATGAAATTGATGACTTAAAACTAGCGTTAGGGAATATTCTGAACGGAATCAATAACCTTGTGATGTGGAATGCAGTACACTCCTTGAGGCGTCAAGTTCAGCTATGTATTGAAAATAATGACTATCATTTTGAACAATTGATTAATTAAGATTGAATTACTTAATGTTAAAAAAAAACATTATTTTCCTAAAAATCAAGACTTTTCTTTCATTTAACCTCGAAGAGCGCGAGATTTTAAATCAATATGATGATTTTTAATCATCATAAATAATAAATGTTATCAATGTACCGGTAATGTATAAATACATGGAAATAAGAAACAATTTGTTAAAAATCAACACTTTTCTTTGATTTGCCGTATATCATTACTTCCCAGAATTTGATCCTTATCAGGAACACTATCGGATGGTGCAATAATACAGAGTGTTTATTTTTTTCAAAATCAACAGGATCGAATCCTGGCCGGGAAAATGGATTTATCAAAAATCTAATAATGCAGTTTTAGTTTTCATCAAAATCGGCATCGAGACTCCTTTCAGCATTTTTCGATATCTCTTATAGTTTAGGATTTCGCCATGAAAGCCCACTTGAAAAATTCACCCTGTATATATATATAATGATTAAAACTATGTCAAGAAATTAAAAAAAAAAAAAGAAATTAATAATAATAATACAGTCGTTTCATATGTCAAGATAATTCTACTGATTTTAAACTTTTTTTATATTTTGACTTGTTGTAGGAGAAAGCATCAAAATCCTCATTTTTAAATAGATAGTTATATTGGTTGACCATGCGACTCAGAGGTGAATATTGTCCCAGGTTGGTTCTGAACGATCTAGCAGCGAAGGGCACGAATGTTATCGAGCGGGGTTTTCTCTTGCTTGTGTTGAACATCACTCTGGATAGTAAATTGGGCGAATCTATGTGACCGTTTATGATATTGTAAAAGAACATGCCATCGAGACAGTACCTTCGATGTTTCAAGGAGCACATTTGGAAATGTTTTAGTCTGCTCTCATATGAGGGGAGTTTCTTCGCCATATTACAACTGAAAGAGAGATGCCATAGAAAGCGTTTTTGTATACTTTCAAGCCTTTTAACATAAATATCATAGTGAGGGTTCCAGACTGCGCTACCGTATTCCAAGCCGCTTCGAACAAGAGCATTATACAAGACTATCTTTGAAGCTGGAGATCTAAATTGCTTACAATTGCGTAAAACAAACCCGAGTGTCTTAAACCCTTTACTAGCTATTTTGTCAATGTGCACATGAAATCTCAATTTGTTGTCCAAGACTACACCCAGATCTCGTATACTGTCAACCACCTCCAGCTTGTTGCCTTTGATATAATATTCAGGCGCTTCAGATGAAAGTGTTTTTCTCGAGAATCGAATAGTTTGGCATTTCTTTGCATTCAGTTCCATGCCGTTTATGTGATATGCCATATGTGATGACAGATTTCTTTTATTACGTTGTAGCTGGACAAAAATAAGTAGGTATTTGCCGTAAATCAACGGTTTTGTTTGCCCGGCTTGTTGCGATTGCCGGTTTCAGAAATCAGCAATTTGAGACAACTACGAAATCTGTTGTTGATTACCAAAACTAGCAACTAAAGTTTCTGAGTCTGCGCTGTTTCTAAAAATTATTGGCTACTTGCGGGAAACCTAAACATCTGCATAGCACCTAAAATTAAGGCACCGTCCAGGTACACGCGCTGTCATACAAAATTTTAGCTACCCGAGAGACGCGTACCTGAAGAAATAATTGAAAATTATATAAATAAAGTCAATAAACAATTCAAATGAAGCAGATTTTAATGCATATAAATAAATTTATACTGGTGATTATAAACAAATTAGGTTTTCTACTGGATTATAATATTATGATCGTTCCAATACACTGATAAGAAAACAAAAAGTAGCTACAAATTTTTTATACCGAAAGGTGTACACATGTATAAACACAGTGTATAAACATAATATACATATAACGTGTGGTGGATAGTTACCTATGCTCAATTCGTTACATGAAGCCAACAATGCGGAAGTCCTGTAGTCATTTTTCCTGTTGCTGCGCTAATCATTCTATAGCTAATTATAGAAAGTATTATTATTTTAATTTTATTTATACTCTTTACTAACTTTTTTATTCTTCTTTACAGTGTAAACAATTCGTTAGTCTCGTCGTGCCTCGGTGGGAAGCTTCAATCCTGCCGGATCCTGAAATTTTTAATTAAATCACAACTTAGGTTTAATTGTCTTTAATTTATTCGTTGATTCTTTAAGTTAAATTTGTACACAAAAGTATTAATGTTAACTTAATATTTTATTTTTAAATAATTAATTGCGCAAATTTTCTTCCGGATAAATTTTTCCTACAATTTTTATATAAAATAACGCATACTATTTTACGTCCTAAATCTCGTCTTTTTTATTTATTTTAAATTTAATTTCCTATTTTAGATATTTGTTAAATTCCATTATACGCTAGTAGGAAGTCGAACTTATTTTATTAAAAATGTAGAATTGTTTGTTTTTCTCTTAAGTTGAACTATGACCCTACGCCATAGTTTATCACTTTTATATTCAATTTAGATTAAACAATCTCATAATAAAACAATCGTTAATTATAGCTGATAAAGTCCTATATAAATAGAGATATCGGAAGAGCAAACAATCATACGTGAAGTGACAATTACGAGTTGATTTTTTGGTTCATACAAAAATAAAAATGAATAAATCGATTCTTATTACCTTATTGGTAGCAGGTACATTCGTGTGTATTACTAAAGCAAATCCAGTTGGTGAAATTTATGATCTTGATAAAGCCGAAACGTTATTTGAAGAATATATTCAAAAATTTAACAAGGAATATAAGGATGAAGGAGATAAACAAAACCGTTTTGAAATATTCAAGGGTACTTTGAAGATGATTAACGAACATAATAGTCAAAATTTAAGCTATACCTTAGGACTTAATGATTTTTCTGATAGAACCACGGAAGAGTTAAGGCGCACTAGAGGAAAGATTCGTTTCCTTTAAGTTTAAAATTAAATCATTGAAATTGACATTTATTGTTTTATTTTTTACTGAAAAAATATTCATTTTAGTCCTTGTAAATAGTAAACTTACTTACTTATTAGGTACCCACTAATTAGTTTTAAATTAAAAAAAAAACTACATGCTGATGAAAAACTATCAGAAGATAATCACAGTTTGATGAGCTGGGAATCATAACAACGTCCTCCGCTTTACGCAAGGATATTCTAGTAGAATTCTGAGAGTGAACTTTTGAAAATTAATATTTTACGAGATTTTACGTGATCTAGTGGTAGAACGCGTGAACTCACGATTGATGAGACCTGTGTTCGAACCTTGCTAAATTATGTCCGGTACCAAGGTAAGTAACTATGTTGTATGCACTTTGGTTACTCAGTGCCTCTCAGGCACTATTAAAGAGTGGTAAGTAGATTGATGATGGTTATTAGCCCTGCCGTACCACCACTTTCGAATGTAAAGTGACTATTTCGTGTTTTGGGCTCAGTTTGGAAGTAGCCAGGTATAGTAAAAGATATGTCAATCTGGATGTCACACATTCGACTCCTCAAGCTGGCAACACGACTTTTAAAAATCTCTATGGTAGCAGTTGTTTCCGTTCATGCCATGGAACATACATAAGGCGGAGTGTTGCCGTATGCTCGAGCTACAATAAAGAAATACATATATAGTAAAAAGTCCTTAATATTTTCTCAATCCTATTACTTTTCATTGGTCTATTTACTTTAAGAATATTTCCCTGCTGGCCAATTGAGTAGCAGACAACGTTGCAAAAGGCGACTAACCTTCTACATCAAGAAGACATGCTACGACGACGTTGTCTCTCGAGGAAACACGACTGCAGTATAATTAGTGTCTGGAGCGTGAACTAACTAAATACACTAACTATTTAAATAAATAATAAATCCCTTTTAAATTCACAGATTTTATAAATTTTGCTCTATTCTTTACATATCATTTGCACGGTGTACATTCGTCTCTTCAAGTCGGCGTAGTGGATATTTGCTACAGATATTTCTCAGTGGTCTAACTACTAAGAAAAATTGGTATATTAATTGCTTAAGTATTTATTTTGATGAAATTATCTCACTTTCACTTGTTCAGTTAAAAGATTAAAATCATAGCCTTTAAAGTACATATATATATACCATATATTACTTTAGGAAACTGCAGCGGTTAACGTGGTGTCTGCACAAAGCGCCACTTAATTTACAGCAGTTTAGCAGCAGTCTTCTGAAGTACTCCTGCCACGGTTTGTAGAATTAATGACTTTAACATTCACAACAAAAATACAAACGTATTTAAATGCATCTAATATATTTTTTAATGTCTATACTAAGCTAACATTTGTCATATAGTTACACTGGTACCGTTCAGAATTTAGCAAGATTTGAATCCGGGTCTTATCGACCACGCCTCCGATCTCTAGACCACGACCGTTTTTTAATAATAATTAACGAATAAGTTTCACACGGTAAAATAAAACAAACAAAAAAGTAAAAATTCATAATGATTGTACAAAATTAGCTTAATATTGTAAACCGTATATTTTATTCGGTGAAAACAAAAATAAACATATAAAGCTATCCCGGGGAACATGGATTATCATAAACACGTATATAAAAATGTCTCTCATAATAATATAATATTCTTGTATATTACACAAGGACGAAAAGTGTCTTCGGTGAGAAATTTCACTTGATGAAATAACGGTTATTTCTTCGTGTAAAAGACAATCTTGCGGCGGCGCTTGCGGGGATTCTTGATATTTTAATCATCGCCCCATTTATGTACGACAGCCTGCTCCCAATGCTCTTTTAAGAATAATACCCTTTGTGTCTAAAACCGCAGTTTTTACGCAATCAGAACTTTATTGTGCCATTTTAGAGCTTTTGGTTTTGAATAAGAGCGTTAAATTCGTTCAGAATGTTAATTTAATTATTAAATTTTTCATTATGATTAAATTAAATGTTTAGAACTTTTGTTATATTGTGAATATATCTAATCCTAAATAAGTGGGTATTTCATGTTTATAGAGATAAAATATAAATTCCACGCAGTTTCAGCAACCCGAAAGAAATCCAATAAACAGACTTTTTAAATCGGACTAGTTATTCTAAAACCCAAAAAACAACATTAATTTTTACACATTAGAATAGGTATATTATTAAATTAAAATGAAAATTGAATAAAAAATTACATCCATACGTATTATAACCGTGGAAGGCGTGGGTTCGAATCTTACCCTACCTCAGGCTGTTGTTAGTGTGTTAATTTTTTTCTAGTACAATTTTATTATAATTTAATAATAAAACAAATCTAGCCTTTGTTTAATAAAAAAATAATAGTTATAACCGATAACTGTATATTATTATATTAATTAATATTTCGTTTTGGTCACGGGCAATAAGCCGTTTGTATGTTTTAGATAGACAGAAGATAGAATTAGTTTAAAAATTATTATTAAGTGACTTACCTAGTTCGATGGAGATAATGTCTATTAGGATAATGGAAGAATGCTGTACTCGATGCTTGGTGTATGAAGACCGTCTGGCCGCCAGCCAGCTCTATAGAAGAAGCAAAATGCACATCATAGCTGGAGCAATTGGCATCGAGTTGACAGGTTATTTTTTTCTATTTTTTATCCTACGAGAAATAATATTTTTGAGGATAAAATCAGTTTCATTTGACCCATATTTTTTATTTTATAATATCACGCATAGAGATATATACTAGAGGTGCAAACTTCATACATCTGACATAAAAAGTGTAGACCGCTTCAAACGATTTGACAATGTTGTCAAATACTGACCGCGAACCTAAACGTGGTGTGGTCATCCTTTCTCTCGCGCATCATTGGGAGCGTTATTGCACATCTAGTGGTATATATCAACGCATATCATAATACTAACGGTTCATAGATGAATAAATATGTAGGGAGCAGCCTCTCTCTGCTATGCCTAAGAAAATGAATGTGCACTATTGACAGGGCATACTCCTCTCGTTACACCTTTTTTTTTTTTACATAGGGGAAATCTTTTATAGATGCCTTGCCGTCTCGGGGAAGACGACGAGGTTATGTCGGACTCCCCGGTACTCCCCAATACCGGGTATACACGACTAAAACCCCCACGGTGTCCCTCACTACGTCATATGGTGAGGTCACGGGCACGCTTTCGCATTCATCCGCGACCCCACCGACGCTTGGCCGTTAGGCCCCACCTCACCGGGAAGAAACACCATTCCAGCCAAGTAACTGAGCGGCAGTCCAACCCCGGGACTACCGCTCTTGGTTCGGGGCGAAGGAGATAGCGCTTGGTACCCCGCTACCGCCTCCGCCCACGCGATGAAGGGTGGTCTCTCACTCGGGTCTTCTTTGAAAGCAGAGTATGACCCGAGGAGAGACCCCACCTTGCTGGTTTTGGTTCGCGCGCTCAGGGAGGTATCCCGGGACCCTCTATCCACCACCTGAGGACGCGCCCGATGGGAGACCAGCAACTCCAACAGTGCCTCCCATACGACACTGTCACTCACGGTCAAAGGACCGCGAGCCACGGGCCTCTCGTTACACCTGGCTACTTCCAAACCGTTCCTGAAAAAAAAAGAAAAGAAGAAAGAAAAATCACTTGAAAATGGTAGTACTACCACAAGACGGCATGTGGCCTAATAACCAACATCAGCCTGCCTACCACTCAATAGATGTTTAAAATCATATGACTAAAATATTAATTCTCTGTGTATCATGTAAATTCAGCATTGATTGATTTTTGGTTAAATGGAATTACACAATTAATTATTATACCCGTTGATTGTTTATGAAATAAGATCACAGTTTATAATAGTATTACGTGAGGAGTGTGCACTGTCAACCTGGATGGTGCACATTCGTTTTCTTAAGCCGGCATAACGGAGGCAACTGCCGCCTGTAGACATTTCTCTGTAGTAGCAGTTGTAGCGGAGTATGGTTATATGCCGAGCTATAAGTTTAAAAAAGGCCATAATTTCCATGTACTTAATAATTCAGGAAACATGCCATTTTAATTCCAGTGCGTTATAATATGATTTATATTCCCTACAAATAACTTATATTATTAATGACAGTCTAAGACTACACGTCACTTGTAGAAGCCTCTAAAAGCTATAAAGGGGAGTTTTGGGGGTGTATCTGGAAATAGTAATGTGTTTGTTTAAGTTTTCATAAACGTGCATGTGTGTGTGTTTTTTTTTTGTATTGTAGCTCGGCATGTGACAACACTCCGCCTGATGTAAAGCCAGAGTGCGGTCCATGAATGGAAACAACTACTACTACAGAGAAACCTGTGCAGGCACCAGTCGCCTCCACTATGCCGGCTTGAGGAGACGAGCATGTACCATCTTAGATTGACAGTGCACACTCCTCTCGTTATAACCTGGCTACTTTTAAACTATTCCCGAAATGTGACAAGGTCGGCAGACTGGGCTAATAACCATCATCAATCTGCCTACCACTCTTTAATAGTGCCTATAGGCACTGAGCGACCAAAGTACATATAACAAAGTTACATTGGTACCGGTCAGAATTAGCGAGGTTCGAACACGGGTCTCATCGATCGTGAGTTCACGCGTCTTACCGCTAGACCACGGCCGCTCTAAAAGTGTTTGGACAAATGATGAAACTAGAAAATAAAATACAAAATGGATTTTCAATTAGACCTCATTGAATTCAAAATAAATGTTTTTACATTTTAGAAATAAACTTTTAAAATATATTTTTTATTTAATGCCTGTGCTATACCTATAACATAGTTATAAGCCAATAACAGTGACAAGGCGAAATAGGACCACGGTTGCTCTACATTGCGAATTAAATGCTTATTATTTTATATGTTATTATGTATATGAATCTTCTAATCTGTAAGTACTTAGATATAATTAGAGCATATAGGCATTCGGCATATCACACAGAGTGTCGTTATCATATTCCCGCGAACAAGGGAGGCGTAACCGCGCCGGAGATGTCGGGTTTCCTGAGATAACCCGTGCGGAATGTGTCTGAGTGCGGTGAGCCTTGACAGCTCAAACCAAAACTATTTGTTATAAATCATCTACGTCCGGTATGATAACATTATCTTTCATCTAAGAAAATCTCTTGGAAATCGTTAGTTTTCTCCTTTATTGCATTCGTACATGGTTGACGTCAATTTTCTATTAATGTTTTGCTTTATGATCTTACAAAGGTCTCATTCTATCCTTTTTATAGTACATGAACGGGGTCGCCTCCGCTATGTTTTCTTCAGGAGATAAATATGCACAGTCTACTAATGTGTAATGAAGTAACTGATCTACTACGTGCTACTTCCAAACTGATCTCGACCCATGACCATTGATTTTAACTGGTATCGTACCGATAGTGCCCAGGGCAACAGACTGGGCTAATAGCAGTCTAATCGAATATACCATTTTAATTAATTAAAATCGAATCGAATACCATAGGCACTAAGCGTTCAAAATATGTACATTGTACATATTACCGGCCGACATTTCATATCAAATTAAAAAAAAATCTGTTGTGAGTTGGCCTACTTGGTTTCTTTTGGTCTCTATATTTTACTTCGGAAAGGCTTGGTTGAGACGGAGTCTACAAAAACTACAAACTAAAGACTACATTACCCATAAAAAAGTTAATAATTATATTATTACATACAAAAAAACAACAATAATAGGAAATATTTAAGCATAAGATTAAAACTATACACATAGATGTACAGATGATATTAGAAAAATTTGAACATGTGTATGTGTCTTACTTTTTTCTGTGTGAGATTATTCAACAAAGTCAATATTGATAGATAATATAAGTAATATCAAATTTAGATTGCAACTTCGAATTTGAATATTCATATAAGACAAGCAAATAACTATAAATCTCCTATTCTATTAGCGAACTGAATATCATGACACAAATGAAATTGCTTTACAATAGTCCGTAATATTCGACAGGATTAAAATAGTTTTATAACACACTAATACAAAATTATAGGAAAGAAAAAATATTCCTAATTTCCGTACTAACTATAATTAATGCAATTTTTTAAACAAAACATCTTAAGAGACAAAGAGTTCTAATATTGTTTAAGAAATGCATTTTTGTAATAGTCTGGCTTGTTGTTAATCCACAGAGAAATGTTTGAAGATAAGGATAAGGATAAGATAACCTTCGCTATGTTAGCTTAATGAGACGAGTATACCGTCCAGGCAGATAAGACAGATTTCAAATTTAATTTTAATAATACTTTAAACCATTGAAAGTTTTAAATGTGTAAATAAATGCCTCAAAAATATTATAATAATATATTCTTTGACATTATTTTATACTTTCTTATCTAACAGTAAGCGGTGAACGTAGAAATGTTGAGGTAAATCGACTGAAGACAAGTCTTTAGCAAAACTTTGAGACTATAACAATTCTCGTTTGCAAGATAATTTTGGTCTAAAGTGTAATTCTACGACGGGGAATTAATATAAAGCAATATTCGTATAAATGAAGTGTAGTCGGCACCTGCGGTTTTAATTCACCGGTTAATTATGAGAGCTTCGGATCGGGCTTTATTGCGTATGTCACGCCTTACAATTTAGAGCTCATATTGTGGCGTTTAAGGTGATGTTTTAAATAAACTTTTGTAATATTGCGTTGTAATTTACAATAATTTACATGTATATTATACAATGAGTTGCAAAAATTCCGGGTCACTTAGAAATCTATGACAGTTTCATAAATATTTGAAATTGATTTATGGAATACACAAATGGTTTATTATGTTCATAGGTTAATTATACGCAATACTAATCTACTAATAATATGTACATTTCTTAAATAATCAATCTATCTCAATAACTTTGGGAGAATCGCTGGTTTTATAAGCGAAGCGGAATTTTAGCGTGTTAGTATATTTGTTATCATTATTCGATTTTTTTATTCGTATATATTTTGTTCTATTTACCTCGGCATGTATACACTCCGCTTTATGTCAAAGTAGCGTTCCATGAGCAATGTCTTAATAATTACTGCCATAGTTGGACACAAACAAGAAATGTTTGCTGGCGCTATCTTGAGCGCCGGCTTGTGGGCACAAACGAGAAACGTCCATGGACAAAGCTCATTCTTTCGGTTATGCCTAATTATGGTGGTGAAAAATTTAAATATTATTAAAAATAGATTAAAGAATAAAAATTATAAGTATAACCGATAACAAATAAATTATATTATTTTAACTAAAGTAGACGCCTTAACTTGAGCTTTTACTGCGCGAGCCAACAAACGGTGATTTCGTCTTTAATGAAAGTTTTCCTTTGACAAAGCGGTAATATCTACGAGTATGAAAGTAGTTTGTTTAAGCAGATAATTATATGCACGTTATGCGGAATATTTTGTTAAAATGTTATTTTCAATTCGCATAATATTTTAACGAGTAAAATTTGTATTATGTTTTATTAAATTGTGTTTTTGTTTTATAACCCGTAGAATTAATTCCAGCGATAATCTGGGTTAAAATATAATTTTAATAAATTAATACAAAAAATAATAATCACAATATAATTTTAAATGAAAAATATTTAATAAACATTCGTGTTCATATAAATCAATCAAAGTATCAATTTTGACTTTGAGATTCATAGCCTCTGTGTTCACTCGCTGCGCATCAGTCAAACCTCGCTTGATATTGCAATCGTTAAGCCTAGTCAGGCGTCTATACCGTAACATCGTTTTTCAGGGAAAATACGTTTTTCAATTTTCTCTTAATAATTTATATAAAACCTACTTTATTATATAATTTTAACCTGATTCTGATAAATTAACACTATAAATTTTTATAAATATTGTAGCTCGGCATGTGACAACACTGAAGTAAAGCTAGAATGTGGTCTAAGAACAGAAACAACTGCTGCCTGTGCTAAACTTCTACAGGCTGCAGCCGCCGTCATCCAGGTTAACAGTGCACACTCCTCTCGCTATACCTACTTACAAACTAATCCCGAAATGCGACATAGTCACTTCATGGGCGTTACATTCGAAAGTGGTGGTACCACACATTATAAGTTTTCCCACCACTCTTAATATATTATATAAATAGAGATACAAACCCTATCTATCTATCGCACATAAGAAAGGCTCTGTTTTAAACATTTGACAACATTCTTTATGTTTTCTTGGCAACACTGAAATGACTGTAATTTTTTAAATCCAAGTTTTATTTTGCAGTTATAGAATGATATGGGTATTGAAATGATATACTCGTATTTATTTGTGAAACGTAATCCCTATTAAGCCTATTTTTGTGTATTTGGGACTGTGAATCGCTTTTTTCACATCACACATTTGCCCATTTTGCCAACTTTGTCTGGGGACAAAGTATCTCTTGATAGAATACACTATTAAAATCAGAATACTGTTATATGTCTAGTATGAAGTTACTACGCTGTACGTCATGCATTGTATGCGTTTTAAATTACATGCAATTAATATGATTATATAAGTACAAGAAGTATACACTAAAGTTTAATTCTGTTTGTATATGTATAAATACCAGTTTTTTTTTTCAGTTTTTAAAATGCCCGTATTTAATTCCACGCACTATTCACCAAAGACATATAACATGGTTACATTGGTACCGGTCAGAATTTAGCGAAGTTTGAATACGGGTCTCATCGATCGTGAGGTTCGTTCTCTACCGCTAGACCACGGTCGCTCAAAAAACAAATTTGGACAACGATAATAAGCCACATATAATCTTTTGAATTAGTTAATAATTTTTTTATTTATGTTTTAATAATTCGTAGTTTTAAAAGTAGTAAGAGCTTTCACTACATATTCTGAGAAGACACAGGAATAGTACAAAGTGTCTGAAGTTCCACATACTTACGACAAAGTTGCTTAAATTCGACCTCGTATTCAGAGAAGCACGCCAACAAATAATGCGCGATGTGTGGTGGGACAAGCCTACCCCATCTCTAGACCCACTTCTCCCCTAAACCACCTTACAGGAGGAACTTTGCCTAGCTCTAAAGTTAATTAAGTGTCTCTTCTCCTGACTTCTCCATTACTCTATTTTGTGCGATGTGTGGCGCTGCCTGGGGTGCTCCCAGATTGGCAGTTTTGCAGTTTTGCGGCACATAATATATCACTAGGAAAATTGAGATTGTTACTTTGCGTTAAGTGCCACGTAAGAGGAAATATTACTCGTTAACATTTCATTTGCTTCTCGGGAAGAAATGGTGATTCTACTGTGAACTTTCATAAATAATAAAAGGTAAGTACAGTATTTCAAAGACTTATTTGGCAAATAGGCAAATATATATACTCGTACCTACCTACTACACATTTGGTGTTGACATAGTACGGATATTTAACTGTTTTTTGCAACTTCGTATGCGTAAAATTAGTAGGTACGCACAACCCCATCCCTAAGGAGTATTTTATATGGACATAAAAACTGTTTCATTCCTAGGGAACCATTTTTAGAGATTACATAGCAAAAACCTTCTGTAACGCAAAAAATAAACAATTCGGAATAGGAAATAGCGCATACAAGAATTTAAACATTGTTTGAAAGCTTAAAACGCGTCTATCACGATACGCCTGCGTCAATCAGCGCGTTTATATACCAATAACATAAAGACAAAAAATAAACTCGATGTAGCAAATGTACAGACGTTACAAAGGTCGGGATGAAGGTGAAAAATCTCGGACAAACCACAGAGAAATCATTCAACTTAACGGCATACAACGATCTGCACTTTGCCGCCTCTGACCTGTAACTGGATCATTTTTCATCCATACTTGTGCCTCCAAAACATTATTTATACCAATTTAGCTCTTACGGTTTGTCACTTTAATGGTCATTTAGTAACGCAAGAAATAATAAAGACTATCCTTGACCCTAAACTAGGGTGTGTGCAAAAAACATCAGAACAAGAACAACACAAAGCTATAAAAATCCAGAACCGAAAGAATACTTACTTTTTTAAAATAATATAATATTTATAACATAAATATACATATAATATAAAATCTCGACCTCAAAAATTGGGACCTCTGCAGACGTAATTGACTCTTGCGCTTCAGAGCTCAACAAATATCAACTTTTTGTCTACGTATGTTACTTAACATTTATCTTTTTTAATTATTAGTTGAAATTTGCTTCTACATTAAAATTTAGTAAAAGGTCGGATAAAAAGCTCGAACACTTATCTCGGGCTTTAAAATGAGGAAATATCCGTTAAAAGCACATTCACGATTAAATTTAAAACTCGAAAAATTTAAAGAATGAAATGGTTTCAAAATACAATAGTTTATTTTGACGAAAACTGATAACGAAGCGCCTAAATGGGCTTAGAATTCATTAATTTAAATTATTCAATTATTTGTATCTAAATTCAATATATTTTACGAAAGTAGGTTATATATATTTTTTATAGTAGCTCGGCATGTGATCACACTCCTGATTTAAGCTAGAGTGCGCTCCATGAAATGTCTCGAAATGTCATGAAAAGTCGCCTTCGCTATGCCTTGAGGAGACGAATGGAGACTGTCTGTTTACATGAATTATATTAGATTCTTATTTTGCTAAGTCCAAGGTTTTTATTGCTAACTCAAGGGTGCGATGTACTAGAGCAGTTTTCTTAATATTTCAGTTGAAAAGGCTGATGTTTTTACGTTTCGGGTGATCTATGCTAATGAGACGAATGATTTATGACTCTAGGGTTAAATAAAACATTTGAAAAGTTGTCATTTTGTTACGAGTACATACGATTTTAATAAAACTTTAGAAGTTAGAAGTAGAATTTTAAATGAAAAAAAAAGCTTTTATATAAGTTTATGATGTGATAAACCGTTGGCGAGTATCCAGAGTGAACCTATTTGTCTACAGAACCACGCTTAGTTATTCTATATTCTCACTCACGTATTTGCGAGGCTAAAGTTTAATTTCCTTTAGGAATTCTAACCTAAGTCTTTGCTTACAAGAATAAGTATTATTTAGACAATAACAGAGTGTTAGAAGTGCCGCCGATAACCGGCTACAAACTTTTCAACTTTACACTTACCTACATCGAACGAAAAATAGTATTGATTGGAAAATCTTTGTTTTGTAAGCAATCTGGTTGGTGATTTTTAGGCTTAGTTATATATTTTTTTATTTATTAAAAGAAAGATACGAAACGAATTAGTAAATATAAGAAACTAAATACATACGTGCCATCATACATAATTCCCACTATGAACAGATAAATGTACATTTCTTTTACTTATTAATCTAATAACAATTACAAATTATTCTCCAACGCAGATAAGCTCGCTATGTCATATTTAGGTTTTGAAGGCTGCACAAGAATTATTAAATACTCGTAAGTCAACACCCATCAAATGTATGTTAGTAGATAAATAATTTACTATGAGCTCGACACTTTTAAGAGTAAAGAGAGAGAGAGTGGGCTTCCGAGGAGTTGTGGGAAGAGGGGCGAGGAGGCACTGCCCAGCAGTCAGACACCAAATAGGATTTAAATAAATAAATAAATAAAAAGAGAGGGTTTTTTTTACATCCACAGTTTTACAGGTAGAATTTCTAGTTTTAGTTTTGTGGTTTTTTTATCGTTTTAGTTTCAGTATCAATCAGTACCGCTAGTGTGGTTTTTACGCGCAGTCACCGCTCAAAGTGAGTACTTTCCTACATGTTATCAGCAGTGCCGAATTTAAGCATAGGCAACATAGGCAGTTGCAATATAACTATAAATAAATATATTTCTATAAACTTAGAAAACTAATAGAAACAAATAGTTAACAACAAACGATTTGAGGGCCTCCACGACATGCTCTGCCTATGGGCCGCCGAAGTCTAAATCCGGCGCTGGTTTTCAGGCAGTATTATTTTGAAGAAATTTACGAAGTTTTTACGAAACGAAATTTATTATTTAAGAAGTTCACTTTATGCAGTGAGTGCGTTATTTATAAAACGATTTGAAATCAAATGCCGATATTGTGGTACCGCAATATTTATATGTGTAAATTATTCCATGTACGCAACAATTTAATTATGTGGGTAATATCAGATATAGACCGAGAATTAGAATATGATATTACCTATATGTCTTCTCAGAGTTTGGTACTAAGTACCACATTAACTATAAACTGGTAGAAGACATAGGGAGGAGGTAATAAAAATACCTTTATTTCCTCGAATGGTAAGAACATTGTTGAATAATTTCAAAAGTAAAACCCACTTCTCGACGGCTGCAGGTAATGGAGACACCGATTAAGCAAACGACTTCCCTGGTTTATTGCTTTTATTTTACATTTTTGTTGTATTTATTGAATTTATAGTAACTGTAAAAAATTTAGTTATTAGCCCAGTCTGCCGTCCTGGGATAGTACCACCACTTTTGAATGTAACATCCGTGAAGTGACCTTGCCGCGTTTCGGGATCAGTTTGGAAGTAGCCAGGTATAACGAGAGGAGTGCATCTACTCAAGCCGGCATAGCGGTGGCGATTGGTGTCTGTAGAAATTTATCTGTAGTAACACTCTAGCTCAACATCAGGCGGAGTGTTGTCGAGCTACAGTAAAAATAAATAAATAGTAACTTATTGTAAGGGACGGTAATGCGGCAGTCTCTCAAGCAACAAACATTATAATGGTCTACAGCGGAGTGCTCTATGCTGTAATGACGCCCATCGCGCATTAAATGAAAACGAGTGGCTTATCTCGTGACAAGGCTGGATAATGAGGTTATTAAGAGCACACTTCCCGTGGCAGTAAGCCAAGTGATGTTCCACTCAGTCATATGGAACGCGCTTTAGTGTTCATTGGGAACGCTTATCGGATGTCTGCGCTATAATTATTTTTTAAATTATGCTTTATAATTATTAACTAATACTCGTATTTAATTTAGAAAATTCAGGTCTACTTGATATCTTTTTGCGGCATATGACAACACTCCGCCGGGACGACAGACTCAACAATGATTATATATATGTCGGAACAGTCATGAATACGGACTCTAATTTGAACGATTACGGAAACTAACTTGGAACAAAATGAATACGTGGTCATGAGTACAAGCACTAACTGAATATGAAACAAAAGCGTCGTTACGCTTTGACAGAGTCTCTGAAAACACACGACGCGACGAACATGTTGTGACTTGTTTGTGCGGAGGAACTGTCGTGTTTCAGCATATTTGCTTAGTTATCGCCCACAAATGGAGGATAGAAGCCTTGGACCGCTCTCCCGTTCTGTCATATATATACACTTTAACTTGTCTGCTTGACTGTGTAGAGATACTGCAAGAATAATACAAAAAGTAGGCTGTATCTTACTAGATAAAATGCTCTCCTATCTCCTTGGTTGTGTAGTTATGTATCACCTCTTGTTGCATCCAGTACACGTTGGGTTAAGACTCAGGCGAATATTCTTGGTCCAACATATACGCGACCTATTTGCGTCTTTTTTGCTGTTTATTGTACGTTGCGCCAACGTGTACTGGCATGATTTACATCCAAGAATACCAAAAAGGAATTAAATGATACTATGTTAAGTGGCAAACGATAAATTTCAATATCATAGCTTGTTTATCTCCACTATAATATTTTTTATTCGCATCTTTTCTTTTCATTTCATAGCACTTTCTCAGTAAAAGTGATATCACACGCTACAACAAAACTGTTTAAACTCAAATTTACTCTTTTTTTCACAAAAATAAAGATTTTTTAAAAATAATAGTAACATCTGATCACACTCCGCCTTTAAGCTAAACGCTACCAGTGAAAAATGTCAATTGTCGCCTCCGCTATGCCGGCTTAAGGAAACGACCATCTATTGGCAGAGTACACTCCTCGCGTTATATCTGGCTAATTTGCAGCTGACCTCGATAAGCAACTAGGTGTGGTAGTGTTTTATACTTGAAAGTGGTACCACCCTAGGACGGTAGACTGCCTACCACTAATTACATTATAAGATAATGTTTAGATTATTTATAGATAATGTATTATTTTGCATAATAAGCTAATCTTAGCATAGGTATTCTGCCGTCCTGGGGTAGTACCACCACTTTCGAATGTAACACCCGTGAAGTGAACTTGTCGCGTTTCGGGAATAGTTTGAAAGTAACCAGGTATAACGAGAGGAGTGTGCATCGTCAATCTAGATGGTACATGCTCGTCTCCTCAAGCCGGCATAGTGGAGGCAACTGCTGCCTGCACAGGTTTCTCTGTAGTAGTAGTTGTTTCCATTCATGGACCGCACTCTAGCTTTACATCAGAGGGAGTGTTGTCACGTCTCGAGGTAAAATTTTTTTTCTTTAAATATGACCACGCTGAAGTTAGCTAGGTTATCAGAAAAGGCGCGATTTTTCAGTTGAAACAGTTTTGATCTAGGGATGCTATATACGCGTCATAACATTACAATAACAAACAGACACCGTTAAGTTTTATTATGAGACAACACTACGAGCTTTATATAGTCCGGTTATATTATCTAGAGCAGGCCTGGACAACCTAAATGGTCTCGCGGACCACTTTGATGATGCGGTCAATGTTCAGTACTATAACAGACTAGACAAGGATTAAGAAAAAAAAAGTTTCATAGGAGGATCAATCAGGACAAAGTCGGAATTCCCCTTTTGTCGATTCGTCCCATACAACAAATCTGAAAATATGCTTTTTCTGTCTAAACTAAAGGTTTAGGAAAAAAATAGAAATAACAACTAATGTTAAGGTTAATTAGGTCTACCAATTGGCATAAAGGAAAAAGAGAAAAACTAAAGTCCTCAAATTACAGTTTCGACCCACTGTGCGGGGTCGCACTTGGTAAACATGCTCTTAAAAATGTAATACAAACATAACATTAATAATCTTTATTATTATACTTTAATTCAGTATAACGCCGGCATAGCGGAGGCGACTGCTGCCTGCAGATATGTATCTGTAGTAGTAGCTGACTGCACTCTAGCTTTACATCAGTAGTAGCGTTGTCAAAATATGTCGAGTATATTTTTTTTAAAACTGTTTATTCCGTTTGATCATGCGCAAATATGTACAGTTTAAGAGTGGTAGGCAGACTGATGATGGATTTTGTCCAGTCTGCCGTCCTGGGGTAGTACCACCACTTTCGAATGTAATACCCGTGAATTGACCTTATCGCGTTTCGGGAATAGTTTGAAAGTAGCCAGTTATAACGAGAAGAGTGTGCACTGTCAATCTAGATGTTACATGCTCGTCTCCTCAAGCCGGCATAGTGGAGGCGACTGCCGCCCGCATTGGTTTCTCTGTAGTAGCAGTTGTTTCCATTCATAGACCGCACTCTGGCTTTACATCAGGTGGAGTGTTGTCACATGTCGAGCTACAATAAAAAATATATATGAAGCGGGCCGTTGTATTACAATTTGACTAGAAGGGCCGCGCGTTAGACAGACCTAGAGTATTTTAGTACAAATTGTCAACCTCCATAAATTAGGGTCTATCTGGCTACACCATCGAAGCAAACATACAGATATGGAGGGCAAGAGTCGATACCATTCTACATAAATTTCACTTATCTACTTCATTTCGTATAATTTGTACACATGGCTCTGAGTAACTTATGTACATCCCACCTATATGTGTCAATATTTTATTTGACATAGTATATTGTAGGTACTACGACAGCGGACACGTTTATACTTAGTGGTTATTTATAGATTTCTTATTGATTCTTATTCGCTATGATGATTCACAAGGCCAAAATGTCTTGAAAAAAAAACTTTTTTCATCGGAGATAATTTAAAGAGTGGCATAGTACCAATCAAACTTTATGGCGGCTCCGAAGCAGGGCATGATGAAGGTGACGAAGAGGGAAAAGGGCACACTCCCGTGCTACCCGCCCGCAGATTATTTTTATAGGTTTCATACTCTAAATTAAATAATAATAATAATAAAACACTTTATTGCACAAGAATATAAAATATAAAAATTGCAAAAGGCGAACTTAATGCCTTAAGGCATTTTCTACCAGTTAACCGTTGGGAGATGTGAAAAGTGTTTTCAGTGCAGAAACAATTTTTTTTAAAATTTTAATTACTTTAATTACTAATAAAAAAAAATATAATTACAATTAAATCTTATTTTATTATTGTAAACTTGCCAGTACCTGTACCAGTACCAGTACCAGTGACGGATAAAGTTTAAATCGACCCATAGACATATGGTGGTCTGCTAACCCATAAAGTGTTGTGGTGCTGGGTGTACCGAGACGATTGTTGCTGTCAACCTGGACCACATCCATCTCCTCAAGCCAGCATAGCGGAGGCGGCTGTTTGCTCTCATTTCTCTGTAGTAGAAGTTGTCTCCTTGGATCGAATTCAGACGAAGAAGTGTCGTCATAATAAGTACTAGATTATTATATTTAAAAAGATAGATTACAGTATAATATATTAGTTATACGAGTAATTGTGTGATGTGTAGGTACACTGCCTGATATACGCGTAAGAGAAACGCCAGACGGTTTCAAATTTTAAAAAAATATTTAAGTCTTACTTTTTAAAAATAATCTACATTATATAACATTATAAGTACGTAGTTAAAAACATAAAAGTTAATAGCTTTGTTATGGTATGGCGGAAAGGCAATGAATTTATGATTTTTGATCGTTAGGTTAGGTTGTTAACTTTAGGATAAGACTTAATTAACAATTGTTATCTGAGTGTAATAGGTGAACCCGGATTGTGGTTACCAAAGTTAGTCTGACCACATCACATACGTTTACCAAACAACGTATTAACACATAATTCAGTGAGCAAGAGTAAAATATGACTATACTAATTAAATAAAAATAAAATATTTATTATACTAAATAAAAAAGATTATACTAATTAAAAATTATTATCATATTTTTTTTTATGTTGGCACAACATGTGACCTCGACTGGTCTGGTGGTAAACTCAGTGGAGGTCTAGAGAACCGCTCGCACGGTGGCTCCAGTCGCCACTACTATGCCGGCCTGAGAAGGTGCTTTTTCACGCTCTGCTTAAAGGATCCAAGGTTAAAGGACTGGGAGAACACATGGGAGGGCAAAGCATTCCACTTGTCAATTGTGCGACACAGAAAGGACGCGCAGAAGCGTTTTGTTTGGAGCGGAAACAAACTGCTACCACAGATAAATGTCTGCAGGCAGCAGTTTACTCCGCTATTTCGGCATATATTTTGTGATTATATCACTTTACGGGTGTTACACTTGAAAGTGGTGGTAGTACTACCCCATAACAGTAGACCAGGCGAATAATAACGACCATCGGTTTGTTTATTACTTTTTTTAATTTTCTATAGGCACTGAGCGACCAAAATACATATAAAAAAGAAAACAGTTAAGCGGAATTTAAATCAGCTACATTAGTTTATCCTATAATAATATAATATCAGTAAAGTTAATATGAAAATAATTTTCTATATAAATAAATACTGCATTTAAACCCTTTTTGTGCTTAATAAAACTAGATGGTCATTTAAAAAGAAATCCATTAACAAAGGTTCTTTGTATTTGCTCCTGACAAAGAATATCGTCATTGTTATTTTATAATTTTGTTAGAACAGTTGCCGGCTTCTATAAACGAAAATAAATTCGTTGGTAAACTGGTTGATTTTTTTTTTTAGATTAGTTAAGGTTTCCTCAAACGATGTCGTACTTGTTATTAGTTTAAAAGGTTTATTTATTATTATATCTTTTTTTTATAATCGATTTCTTTTAATAACCGTCGTCAGTCCGCCTATTTTAAAATAATTGTAAACAATATTTATACAATTTTTGTATATAATATAGATAAATTTATCTCGGACTTAAAAACGCGTATAGTACACGAGAAGTCAATGTTGTTCCATGGGCGGACAATAGATATTACCGCGCAATCTCGTTATTTTTAGAAATTTAAGAAAAAATCTAAGAAGTATTTGTTTGTGATATCGTTTTTCTGGGTACTTCAATACCGACCAAAGCTTATTTAAATAAATTAACTGAAAAGCCCTTTCAGAATTCTCACTAAGTGTCTCAAAACCAGAATTTCATTTAATACAAACTTGGTAGAGTCGATGCTTATACGCGCCGTCATAATTTTAATTTTAGCTTTTCATTCTTATTATATTTCTCGCAGAAACAAATGGAATTCGTTGCTGTAATGGCATCGCTAGAGTAATCCCAGGCTAGAGGGGAAGACAAATACATTGTATCATCTTGTTAGAGTTAATAAGATTTACGGCAACACGAATAAATGTAATTATGAAGAAAATATTACACGCCATCGTCCCGTAAATGTCTGTCAGAGTTACCTATTTCGCTTGTCGGGGAAAAGTTGCCTTAATCACAGAGTTATATAAAAAATGTCCGGCTTAACCTCGCGCCTATGAAACGTGCCGAATTAGTTGCTACAATATTACTCTAATGTATATGACTCAATAACAATATTTCATTTTAACATTTGTTATTTACACATATGTTGGTAACTACATATCTAGATACTTTATACAGATTTTTAATTGAATTCTAGAGCACTTCAACAAAATATAAAAATTTTAAAATTTATTTTATATTTTAATTTTTAGGATATTCAAATACTGGATTATTTTATTATTAAATAATAATAAAAAAAACTTAGTTTCGTAAGTGTTAGTGCTTCACGTGACCTCGTCGAAATTCCTACGTTTTATATTTCTACCAGCATCCCTTCCGATTAATGGATTAACGTCACATATTACTGGATTTATTCATCACTATTCTTTTAGTTCAGTTTTCATCTTTAAATTACCTTGTTGTTTACGATTATGTCAATCCTACATTAAATAATATAATATTAAAAGTTAAACTACATAAATAAAATGTTTTATAAAATACAAAAGTTTGTAGCAGATACATATAACAATTTTCTAAGGGAGTATACGTTTTGGCTTTGTAATAACTAAGTCGCATTAAAGTTTATAAGACAGCAATCCCATAGGTAACATTCTGAAATTTGATTGTTATTCTTCAAAGTTTAAATTGTTATGCCCCAATTCGCAGTTTAGCTCTAAACCCTTGTTTACAAACACGCGTATTCCCTCAATCTCTAAACGTTCTCGATTCTTCTTTAGATTCGGTCTGGTGATTAATGATGTGGTGATCCAATGTCGGGATAATGTTGGGATAAGGGAAGCGTGATCGATTTGTTTAATTAAAAATAATGATGCAGAGTTCCATCTATTCGACAGAACATATTAATATATACGACAGCTACCATGACACTCGGGTACCGCATATTTACCTTCATGATTAATAATATTTCAATCTCCAAATTGATTCGTTTTTGAGATTGTTTTTCATAAAATGATCGCTCGGTGAAGATTATTTTTTGTGGGTCGCGGAGTTTTTATGTTTTTATTTCGATGAATGCTTTGCAAATTGTATAGCGAAACTTTCATGTCACTGAGATTAAGTTGAATGAAAAATTGCTGTATTTGAACTCTTAACGTTCTCGCATTCGTAGGTTAGTAGTTAGCAGCGATATTAATTTTACGTCGTATGTAGGTACCTAATAGTAAACCAATTAATGGTTACATAAATCGGAGAGAACCTATAAATCTACGCGATATAACCTACATTAATCGAAATAGGCTTCTCAATTGGAACCGCTTGTACGTAGTTAGCGTTTACGAATTCCCATTGTATTGGGCTATTAACTACAAGGACAGAAATAAGTTTGTTTGTTTGTACCGCGCTCTATGTCGACACGGGACAAGTTTCATACTACATAAATTATCTTGGAACAAGAAGCGCGTGAATTTATGCCAGCAACGTCGCCCGATATGGCGCACTGTTTAGATTCTCATTATTCAATGAGGATATTAAATTATAAATGGAACACGTTCAAAGGAAAACAAACGCTTATCGTTCAATGAAGAATTTATACGTTAGCTTTTGACACATTTTATCTAAATACATAAATATAACTACATTTTATATTGCTTAGTGTAATTCCTCTCTCCATATACTGAAATGGCGATCATTTATTCTCATATAAGTCTGACCTGCTCCACATATATTACAAAAGTTTTCCTTATGTATTAGCTACCATATTAGCGGTTGTACGTGAAACTGGCGATAGAGTAGGTAATGTAAAAATATAATCATTTCTGTTTCGTAATATTCCTTTATTATCCCAATAAAGGGTCGACGTAACACATTAAGGTCATCGGAATAGGAATATAATTGCCTTTCTGTTAGGTATCACAATATTCCTCGCAACCAATATTACACAAAATGTAGGATGCCCTACGTGTTCCCGTCTTATTACAACCTGGAGTTCTTCAAACGAAACGTGAATAAGCATCTAAAGCTGGCATAATGAAAGGAGTCAGCTGTGGCATGCAGTTTTTGGCTGTTTTATTCTTATACCGCACATTATGACATAATGTGATGTCGAGCTTGAATAATTTAAAAAGATCTTGGTCGTGGTTATTTAATGATATAATAATTCATTTCGCGGATTTTTTTAATTAATGCTTGTACTATGCTAGTGCCTGTGATAGGCACTGAACGACCAAAGTGCATAATATAACATGTCAAAATTTAGCAAGGTTTGAACACGGGTTGAACACGGTTCGTCGATCCTTTACCGCCGGTCTATAAATTGTTAAAATGCCTGAATTATATTTATTTTTCATAAAATATAAAGTAATAAAGTTATTCATTCATTTTAGTCTCCTTAATGCATTGTATTTCTTAAGTAAAATTTATGACAAGTTGCAAAATAATAAATAAACAATTTTCCTCTCCATAAATCGTCTGTTACAGAAGCAAGAAAACTGCAAATATATGCAGATGGAGATGGCTTTGTTATATCGTAGTTCGTAGTCTCAACGCCTGCCACCACGAAACATACTACGCCTGCTGTGAACCTTATGTTCGGCCTGAAAGCTTTTTTAATGTTAACTTTTACGTGAATTAATTTACTTTTTAATGGTGTTAAGTTTCTAATTGTCGACCTCGGCGGCGCAGCGGTTATCGGGGTCCCGTGTTCAACTCCCAGTCGAAACAATGTTCTTTTTTGCATCGTTCATTTATTTATCGTTATTATTAAATTATAATGAAAATTTATTAGAAAAGAGATATTATTGTACATCATACTTGACCTCAACTGAAAAGACTACTAGTATTTAATTGTAGTCTAAAACCTAGTAATATGTGATGCTAACACAGTGTATCACCACACCAGTTGCACCACATCGTTTAGCTTTACGTTAAAGTAATGGTTAAACGTTTTTACACGAGTTACACGGGTTTATTGTCAGGTAATATATTGTTTTAAATATATAATTAATATGAATAAATAACAATTAAAATATATGCGGATTCATTAGAAATTAATTGAAATTAATTTCATTATTCTGCTAATACAATTTAGGAATTTAATCAAGTTCAATAATTTAGTAGAAATTTCAATATATTGGTCTTGCTTTCAGAAGGCTTGCGAATTGCAATTGCAAATTGATGGACAATTCTACTGAGAGATTAACAATAACAGATCTAGATATAATGATGTTTTAATTCAAAATAGAGTTTATAATCTCGCTGTGGAATTTATATTGCAAGGACAATTTAAATATTAAAGTTTTTCATAATTAATTAAAAAGAAATATAACAAAACCTAACATTATTATTGCTTTGATGATTATAATACTTTATCGCGAAACATATTTAGATGAACTATTAAACATTAGAAAACTAATAAACATTATAAATTATTGTTGTTTGAAAATTGGATAGAAAAATAATTACACCGTCAAATTTAACCTTTAGTTATAATAAAATAGTTTTGCAAACAAGTGCTATAAACAAACGCTTGCTACTTATCTAATTAGCGCCGTACATTTAAGTTTATTATGAACTGAAAATACGAAAACAATACGATAATTTTTGTTTTAGTAAAACTTACGGAAAAGTTTGTTCATTAACTCCTTGTAGAAGGAAATATTTTTAAATAGGTAAATAAGAAAAGTATTAGGATTCATGCAAACTCCATTGTTTGTTAATTCTTTATAATGTTTTAATTTTGACGAAATTTTGGATTTGAAACGAGGATAAGTGGTTATACTACACCACATCGGGAGGTAATAACACTAATAACCATCTACCTACCACTCATAATTAAATAGGTGTTTTCTAAGGTGATTTCTAAACATATTTTTTTATTATATATAAATGCATGTACTAAGCTAGTGATACAAGATCACAGGCACTGGGCGACCAGAGTACACATAACATTGTACATTGGTACCGGTCAGGATTTAGCGAGGTTTGAAGACGGGTCTCATCGATCGTGAGATTCGTCCTCTATAGCTGGACCACGACCGTTCAAATTTATTAAAATATATTTTACCGCTTACCATTCCATTCACTTATTATAATTCGTTTCCAAAACTTTGTAGCCATCGTGGTCCCGGCCAGCCTTTTGGAATGGTAGCTGGCATGTCTACACTCCGTCTGATGTTAAGCTAGAGTACGACCTGTAAACTGCTACCATCGTACCACGGGGAAATGTCTGCACCATCCTCTGACAAGGCACACTCTTCCTGTTATACTCGGCTACTTCCAGGTTAAATCCAAAACGTGAAGACTAGGGTCACCTCATGAGTGTTACTGTCAGTAATAAGCTTATAATAACACTGGGCTTTCTTAACCTAGTTCTGTTATCTATTCATTGTAATCTTTCATCATTTTAAAATGTCATATTTATAATTTACAGCAATGGTATTTAAAGAGAGTCGCTGGCACGAAGCCAACAAATGCGGTTCAAATCCTCTTATACAAATGTCTGCGTTGACAAGGAAAAAGCCAACCCTTATGATTTATACACAAAACGTAACACACACAAATATTACTACGTGACAAAAAAATTGTGCTAAAAGATTAAACAGAGAAAGTTGACAATTTTTTCTACACAAACCTACGATACTTAAAATTCTGCCTGCCCTCGAATATAAACGAAAAAAATTTACAATCCATATAAGTTTTAACTAAATGTTAGGTAAACCCTAAACAATCATTTTGTTTGACAACTGTATAACAATCAATCAAATCTAAAGAGCACAAATCGAAACTAGAAACAAATGCAAAGGTTGATGACACCATTTCCATGTAACAATATCGCCCTTTGCGTATTAAGTGCTTATCTGCTACAATTCGCAGTTTAGTGAAGCCACTGGAGCACAAACATTGATTTTCGAACGCACGGTCCGCTCCGCAGTTTCGTCCAATTATTTCCCTCGGTTGCTATTTCCATACTAACGAAGCTTGTAACGATAGACAACCTCTCAGCATGACAGTAGCTTTGTACTCAACATTAATAAAAGGTTATACTAGACATTGCTTTGACATTGCATACGGTTTCAGGCTCTTAAGAGCTTTGTTGCAGTAGAATTTTTAACTAAATTCGAGGCTTATTTATTTGGACCTTCTAATTTGTGGTAAGTGTAATTTAGTAAAAGGTATGCATATGTAAAGTACTGCAACTATAATATAACAGTCATGAAAGTTTCTGATGCCAGACTAAAAGCTTGTTTACGCTATTATCAATTCAGTAAAGGTCAAAGGAGAAAACGCCACTAAAATGGATAATTGCTTTTTTGAAATTCTCTTTAGAATGAACAATCTGCATTTTATCCCTTGAGGGAATTCAAAATTTTATCATTTAAATTGGCGTCGCCTGCAGCTAGAGGTTCTGGCAAAGGCAGTTGGCGTCAGGCGCTGTGAACTGCTTCGGGAAACTTCGATTAACGAGTTCCGAAGATTTAGTGGCGCCGTAATCGCTTAAGAATTATGTCCTTGGAACCTCTGTAGACTATTTTCTTGGATTTATCGTGTGTTTTCGATAACGTTGCGTTTACTTTTCGATCTATGTAATGGCGATAAGACCCTGATTTCACGCTTTTCTAGTACCAACCATTGGCATTCATTCAATATATTATTATTTTAATTTAAAGAATATAATTTAGCTGTAAGTTTTTTAATACAAAAATCCAAAATAAAATATCTTCATAAAAATATTGATAAAATGTCTTGGGTATAAAATTCCGAGCGAAGGTTGTAAACCAATATTTTAATTAAAGAGTTAATATTGATTCTTAAGATTTATTTCAAGGAATCTTTTTCATAAATATTCGTACATTATTTTTTATTATATTAAAATTTTTACGCGAAAATATAAATTGTAAACAAATATTGTTACAAAATTGAAAGTAGTTTACTACTTTACTACTATCCCGGCAGATTTTATTTCTAGTTACAAAAACATCCCTTCATCCCTAAAACTTTTCTCTCGTTATTAAATCTTTCATATCCAGGATCCTTTATTGCCTTTGTCAGTTACAACGACATACTTTACTAGGTGTGATTGGGAGGTAAACTCCTAAGAAACTGGTTATCTTAATTTGAGCTACAGGGTTCCTAGAAAATGTTGTAATTAACTAATATTAAACATTGTAATATTTAATAATAAAGAGGTAGATAGGTAATATCAAAATTTCAACATTAATGACTATGTTACTCACAATACGCCGCTACGCTTTCGTAACCAAAATAATAACCCAGTTGAGTTCTGTGGTTCTGAGTGCTGCGGTTTAATTCCAAAGCTATATCTGCACTAAATTACAATTTAAATTTCTCCTGTGTAATATGATGTCACGCGTCGAATATCAAGTTGAAGACGAAGCCTCTTTGAAATTAGTTCGTCAAACTAATAATTACAAAGTTTTATTGATGCGCATCACTTTGTGACGATCAAACTTACTGGAAAATATCTTCATTTAAACAGAATTTGGTTTGTAGACTTGAAATTAATTTACAATTGTCTACTAACATTTTCTATAAAGTTTAATATTTTGCGGAATAATTAATAAAAATAGATTTTAAAAAATAAAATTAATGTTTACTCATTTAAACGTACTTACAATTTACTTTTTGATGAATTTTTAAATGATTATAAAGCGTGAAGTGACCAACCAGGTATAACGAGAGAAGTGTGTACTGTCAATCTAGATGGTGTATATTCGTCTCCTTAGGCCGGCATAGCGGGACGACCGTAGATATATCTTTGTAGCAGTTGTTTCCGTTCACGGACTGCACTCTAGCTTTACATCAGGCGGAGTGTTGTTATGATGCCGAGCTACAATAAAAAAACGATCATAAAGACTCGTCCCATAAAATGAGTTATCAAAGTAATAAATTACTCCTGCAATTTTATAATATTTTATCAGACATTGTTTACAGTCGTGTATACAATTAATTTTAATTGAGAAAATCGTAAAATGTAAGTTTGTTAATATTTATTTATGTTATATATAATAGTTAGGGGTAGTTATGGATTTGTCTTATGTGACATATTAAAAGTAATTCCTTAATTTTTTTATTATATTAGATCCATTTTTTATTATCCCGGGAAACTTTAAAGTCGTAAAAAGAATCGAGCAAATAAAGTAAGGTTATTGATAGCAACTATTCGCGATGTTTTTAACTTTATTTTTATAACTTTTCAAAAATGAAAATTAAAAGAAACAAGTCTCGTCGTAACCACGATGGCTATTTCACGACGTCACGTCGTCGTTGCATTTAATTAATCCACATTAAATTAAGCCGCATAAAGAGTTATGAATTATTTACCAATTTTATGTTATTAATACAATATAGAATTATGATTACAGAATAGTAAAAAGAGGAAATATAATCTCAAGTGTAGTTTGTACGAGTAGATTAATTTACGAGAGAAAACTGGTGATTCTTTGAGGGATCTCATTATTATTTCTCGAACAGCAAAACTTGTGACCAAAGTTTGAGAGCCACGGCCTCATTTTGAAGTTAATTAAACGGTACTCATTGGAGACGTCTTCATTACTTGCACCCTCTCAACTAGTTCCCAGTTCTCCCACTAGGGGACACTAACTTTCAGAACGTTTTTTTAGGCGTTGATTGTGTTTCGTTGTTAGATAAGTTGAGTGCGAGTTCTCTCGTGTAACTAATTTTCTAACTAATATACAAGTGTAATTAACTTTGGTAGCTTCGAGTTATTCGTACAAATTCACTTTATCACTTCCCCGAACACTTCTCCTACTTAAAGCTATGTCGATATACTTTTACACGAAACAAAATATCGGCTTCATATTCATCCATCGTTAGAGTGGTACAAAAAGCACTCATCTATTATTCCATCCTTCCGAATGTCAACGATCATTGTTATTCTCCGTCGCTTTGTTTGCTCTGACAAATTCGTTTTAGTGTTCATGCGTGGAGGGAGACCTTGTGCCATATTATTTTTAAGCGCTTAATCATTTATGTAAATAACAAATAAAGCTGCTTTATTGGAAAATATTAATATTTTATTATTGCGTAATATAATTATGAATCTTTAATTAACTGAATAAACAGTTTAGCACACAAATTAAATAATGAACAATAATTTCGTGGTAATAAATAACGTTATTAAATTTTGTTTTGAAAGGTAGATTACAAAGCGGTGCTTATTGTACCATATATCACGTGACGTTGTGAACGTTTGGCGTCACACACAACCACATTGTGACCGCAGAGAGCGTGTGTTGCACATCTGAACTTCAGCGCTCGTTGCTGTAAACTCATTAGGCAGAAAATTCGAACAGGGGCCAAATTCTTACATTATCAAAGCCGATTCTTCACATTTTGTTACATTGATTTTTAAAATTGTACATCGTTTATTATTAATTATTAAATAATATACGAATATAAGTTAGATTATATTTGAATATTATTTATTACGTTATAACATTTTCGAGATCACCAGAATTGGTTTCCTTGTGTGCTAAAAGGCTACACCCTCTTTTGACATTAATTAAAGACTCCCACCAACTCTTCATTATAAGTATGGCACGTTAGACTTGTCTGCTTGCTTTCATACTTTTATGCGGGTGTAACTGATTTATTTTCCAACACATTTTCGCTTAATATAATAACTGTGCGGTAATTGGTTGCCGTAATGTGCCAAATTTATTACCTCGCTAAATATTTTCGTTATATGCATACGCATCGTAGTAATTTGTCGTAGCTCTGTAGCATTCGTAGCATTTTTAAAAATATATGACAGAACGGGAGAGCGGTCCAATCTCTATCCTCCATTTGTGGGCAATAACTAAGCAAATATGCTGAAACACGACAGTTCCTCCGGACAAACAAGTTACAACATGTCCGCCGCGTGGCTTGTTTTTAGAGACTCTGTCAAAGCGTAACGACGCTTTTGTTTCATATTCAGTTAGTGCTTGTACTCATGACCACGTATTCATTTTGTTCCAAGTTAGTTTCCGTAATCGTTCAAATTAGAGTCCGTATTCATGACCGTTCCGACATATATATTAGCTCGACATGTGATCACACTCCGCCTGGTGTGAAATGATAGTGACGTAGTGTGGTCCATGAGCGGAAACAACTTGTCAGAGAAATGTCTGCAGATAGGAGTCGCCTCTACTACTCGTATACCGGTTTGTAGAGACGTACGTGTACCATCTATCGTTGTACTCAGCTACTTCCAAGATGATCCCGAAACGTAACCAGGTCACTTCACCGGTGTATATTTGAAAGTGGTGGTAGTACTGGACCTGAGACTGCGATAATCAATATTACTACCACTTTTTAAAATTGTCAGAAATAAATTAACAATAATTTAATAGATATAATAGAAATTGTATGTGTTTCTGATTTTGATCACTTAATCTTAAGTTGGTCGATAACAATACATTTTATTAAGAATAAAAATTTTATAATTCAATGATATTTAGTCCACACCTTCTTTAGCTAATAACCCGTGTTTTAGACATCGTTGTTACAGTTCCGGGTGGGAACTTAATTAAATGGTTGTCACGGTAGTATCTTCATTTATTGGCACCGCGTCGCCGGCGCCAAGCTGTGTACTCCCCTCCTTTACCCCTAGACAGAACTACCCTCCCTCCCCCACCTAAAAATACAAGTAACTCCCCTGATGAAACGTTTACATTGCTTGTTTATTTCACTCCTAATTAAAGTATACAAAAACGAAATTGTAGTATATTTACATAAGTAAATTAATACTTTATGTTAATAAGTTTTTTTTATAATTGCTTTGTTAAGTCTCGGAACAATAACGCTATTGTTTTACTCGAACTGCTTATTAAAAGTTTGCAGCGTAATCCGGGTGTATTCATACTAATTATATTAATTAAACTGACTAATAATAATGTATACGACTCTACACAACTCTTCTCTATTCAGCATGAAGAAAATATTGTCTTAATTAACTTCAAACAGCGAGTACCTATTATTAGACTACCGGAGAGCGGCCTTGGTCTAACGGTAGTTGATTTGAATTTACTATTTATTTATTTATTTATATCTTGAAGGCGACTAGTGGTGGGTTTCATCAAATCACGTCTTACAACAATCTGTCATAGCCAGTCTGTGATAGATGATCCACCTTTAGGTGCTACAACGTGCACAACGAGTATCAAATAATAATAATAATTTAATGAACATAAGAATTTAAATAATAATAAAATTAATTAAAAGAAAAGAAATAATTGCACAATAACAAAAAAATAAAATTAAAATTAAAAATTTAAATCAAAATGAAAACCAAAATTAGAATTAAAATTAAAGTCAAAGTCGATAATATCTGTGTTTAAATCTAACTTTGTAAGTAATTATGCCATATATGCGATTTGATCGCTCAGTGCATTAGCACAGTATAGGCATTAAAAAATCTATAAATTAATAAAATTTCTTTTAGTTTACGCAAAAATATTTTAACAAAATAAAAAATATATTATAATATAAATAATAATGGAATTAAAGAAGTAAGTTGCATAATGTCTTTTAATTAAATAAGTAACTTATACTCGGGTTTTGATAGCTTAAAGTATTATATTATTACGAGTGTTACCTACATCTACTACAAAATATAAAGGACGAAGGGGACAGATCCACGAACTCTGCTATAATTTTAACCAACCTATTATGCTGGTTTTAATTGCTGACTATTCATTAAAATGGTATGTCGGTCAATTGGAGAAATTGCGTACTTATTAATAGTGGCTATGAACCTGGACCTTATTACCACAAAATTATAATTTTACTATCTTCTCCTTTTTGGTTTTAAACCATAAATAGTATTTTTATGCGTGAGTGAAAACAACTGCTACCAATCAGGCAGCAGTCGTCTTCGCTGTGCCGGCTCGAGGAGATAAATGTGCACATTCCTTGATAGGACACGCTCCTCTCGTTAGGTTAAAACTGTGATTTAGTACATAATCTTTACTTAAAAAAATCTTTGAAACGAATAAACAGGAATAATAATCATGAACAGTCATTAGAATTACTTTTACTCATTAGAAGGAATTGTTAATTCATATCCTTATTTCCGCATCCGTACACAAAGCGTAGAATCGTCGTTAAATTATTTTTTCATATGCGACCGACGGCAAACAGCCACGTCATCATTCGTTCAGTAGAGCTTCGCAAAATAAGATAAACCGTTTGAAGCATTTCCCGCTTTCGAAGAGCGCTTTACGAGGGTCCGACAAATCCCTGAAATGGTTCCGCGTGGTGCTCAAACTTGGCAATTTCTGTCCCCAACCCGCGTTTCAATTTACCCCTTGTGCCGTTTGTAGTGGAGAACGAAATAAAAACTACATTTTGTTTTCCCTCGATTTGCTATTGCACGAGATCGTGGTGGTTACGAACACGGGTTAAAACCTTGTTTCATTTTAACGACTATTTATTTGTATTCAGTGAGTTACGATAATAAATTTTACTACAATAAAAATTCCTAAACTTTTGAGGATTTCAACTTATTTCAGCGGACTGATGATGATTGCCCTGGTCCGCCCTTCTAGAATAGTGTATCACACCATCCGTGAAGTGACGTTTTCGCATTTCCGAATCAGTTGGTTCGGCATCGGAACCTGGATGGTGCACATACATCTCCTGAAGTCAACATAAAGGAGAAATTTGCTACAGAAATATTTATTTCATACGGTTAACAACAGTACAATGAAATCTTGTGTAATTTATAGTATTATATTGTACGACTCATAATTGCAGGTTTAATAATAAACTCGACGATTTGTGTTCTGCATGAAACTGGGAACTGTCATAAATCGTAGAGATGTCGTGCGGTAATGGACCGTTAAACGTTTATCTATCTGCGTCTGAATTACGAATCTCGTTTGCTATCAACAATTCTTAGTATCGATGTATTGAATTTTCTTTATTCGCTCCCAATAATATTTGATTCTCGACCTTTTCATTTCCTTCTGAAGTTACGTGGTTGGAAGTTGGATTTTTATTGTTTCGATTGGCTATTTGTTGTCGCCATGATAGAATATTTTTTTTCACAAATTGCGTCAATTTTATGTTCTAAATACATTTCTAAGATATCATTTAACTTTCACAACGTGTTTGGGTCGGACAAACAATCGGTACCAATTTATTATCGTAGCGGAAATACCTAGAGTAAGTCAAGTTTGTTGCCATTTAATATATAGAATAAACCCACGGGCACGCAATAAACGCAGAAACGCTTTTCAATAGGGAAGCAGAACCAATTCACCGATAGACAAATACTAATAACTTTCATATTTTATTTACCTACACACTTTACCCTCTTCCGTTAGCTAACGTCGCGTAAACGTACAATACACAATGGTATACAATGCCATAGAATATAACTATTCATTTTATCACCCTTCAGAAAGCTAGGTTTATTGCTATAATGCACACACAATGATACTTCTATTTATGAACAGAAACATAAGAAAAAATATTCAGCATTCGAGAGTTAAAAAGATTAAAAATTTCAGTAAAGACAAAAGGCAGCTACAATCGTGGTTTTTGATTGAAAAAAAAAAATTAATAAAAAAGTGGCGCCGATTATTATGCGTTAGATGCTACGCCGGGCTCAACGTACAGCGAGAAGCGGTTAGGTTATTATAAAAGGTAAAAAAACAAACGCGCAGTTGAAAGTATTGAAGCTCGGAAAACTGAGCGAAAAAAGACTCAGCACTGTAATACACAACAGTAGATTGCGCAGTGTAGTGAACATATGGGTTATTGCTTTGTAAATTGGGAATTGTTACATTCAAAATTACGACTTTGCAAATTTTTAGCTTAATTAAAGTTAGCTATTTAATTTTAAACCTTAACGTGTGTTTTTTTTATTAAATTTTTCACCAAAATTATGGCAATTTACAATATTAAAATGATGCCTGCAAAGTGTAAACGCTCGACTTCACACATCATGTGCTTGCTTGTACATTCATACGAGTACACACGTGTAGCAACCATACGTCAATGGGTGCACACGAGCCACTGGCTATTTACACGGCCACTGTTTTCCACACCTATGCCTTCTTTCCTGATTACTCTAAATGTATGGTATCAATGCTAAAGTCGACATTTTTATTGCCTCATTTTCATTGGTTTTTCAAATCTATACATATTATTTTATTATTATTATTATTATACTAATATATAGCTGCAATACCACTCACTCACTCACTCACTCACTCACTGATCTATTGACATCAATTATTTCGCACTTGCCGGTATAGTGGAGGGTAGCGGTTTTTTAAGTCGTATAGAGGACGTCCCAAAACCGTCGAGAAAAATACGACTTTGACCGGAAGTCGATTCTGGACCGGAAGTGGTAGCGATATCTCGGAAACGGGGCGAGTCGGGGCAGTCACCCCGAAGAGAAAGTTGTAGGGAATGCCCTATAATTTCGAAAACGATACTTTTTTTTTCAAAATTGCTCGAAAAAAATTTTTCCTCGATCGTATTTTTATCCTTTTCCCGCCGGTACGCCAATATGAAACGGAGCATGGCGCTTGGGCGTGGCCTAACAGCATCCGCGACGAGGCATTTTCGGGACGAACGATCGAAACGGCTTTACCTCGGTCAGTCGGACGGTGAGCGCGGCCGCGTGAACATCGAATTTGCTCCGCGCGGCGGGCTTTCTTTTAAATATCTCAAGAAGTAGATACGTCAGAGTAACCATGTAAAGAACAATTTTGTTCAGTGTGACCAGCACTATTTTTTTAAATTTTTGTTTTAGTTTTTTTTTTAATTTTTTAAAATCTTCATATCTCGAAAAGTAGATACGTTAGCGTCACCGTGTAAAGACCAATATTGTTCAGTATGACCAGCACTATTTTTTTTTTTAATTTTTGTTTTTTTTTTTAATTTTTTAAAATCGCCATATCTCGAAAAGTAGATACGTTAGCGTCACCGTGTAAAGACCAATATTGTTCAGTATGACCAGCACTAATTTTTTTTTAAACTTTTGTTTTTTTTTTAATTTTTTAAAATCGCCATATCTCGAAAAGTTGATACGTTAGCGTCACCGTGTAAAGACCAATTTTGTTCAGTATGACCAGCACTTTTTTTTTAAATTTTTTTTTTTTTTTAATTTTTTAAAATCTTCATATCTCGAAAAGTAGATACGTTAGCGTCACCGTGTAAAGATCAATATTGTTCAGTATGACCAGCACTATTTGCTTTTTTTTTTTAATTTTCTAAAATAGCTATTACTCAAAAAGTACATACGTTAGCGTCACCGTGTAAAGACCAATATTGTTCAGTATGACCAGCACTACTTTTTTTTAATTTTTTTTTTTTAAATTTTTTAAAATCGCCATATCTCGAAAAGTAGATACGTTAGCGTCACCGTGTAAATACCAATTTTGTTCAGTATGACCAGCACTAATTTTTTTTTTAATTTTGTTTTTTTTAAAATTTTTTAAAATCGCCATATCTCGAAAAGTAGATACGTTAGCGTCACCGTGTAAAGACCAATTTTGTTCAGAAACGTAAACGCTTTTAGATGGCGAGCTAAATATTTTCAAAACTGCCTAAAATCTATTCGATCTAATACGTTTTACGACAAAAAGGGCCTCCGCGGGCCGCTTGCGCCCGCGGCTTTTACCCAACAGCTAGTACTAATATATAGCTGCAATACCACTCACTCACTCACTCACTGATCTATTGACATCAATTATTTCGCACTTGCCGGTATAGTGGAGGGTAGCGGTTTTTTGGGTCGTATAGAGGGCGTTCCAAAACCGTCGAGAAAAATACGACTTTGACCGGAAGTCGATTCTGGACCGGAAGTGGTAGCGATATCTCGGAAACGGAAAGAGATGAGGCAAAAGTGCCGGAACAAACGTTGTAGGGAATGCCCTCTAATTTCGAAAACGATACTTTTTTTTTCAAAATTGCTCAAAAAAAATTTTTCCTCGATCGTATTTATATCCTTTTCCCGCCAGTACGCCAATATGAAACGGAGCATGGCGGTGGGCGTGGCCTAATAGCATCCGCGTCGATCGCTCGTCGGGGTTCGCGCTCTCTATGTTCCGCCCGTTCAGAGCGCGCAATGAAAATATAACGACGCATTTTCGGGACGAACGATCGAAACGGCTTTACCTCGGTCAGTCGGACGGTGAGCGCGGCCGCGTGAACATCAAATTTGCTCCGCGCGGCGGGCTTTTTTAAAATATCTCAGGAAGTAGATACGTCAGAGTAACCATGTAAAGAACAATTTTGTTCAGTATGACCAGCACTATTTGTTTTTTTATTTTTTTTTCAATTTTTTTTAAATCGCCGTATCTCAAAAAGTACATACGTTAGCGTCACCGTGTAAAGACCAATATTGTTCAGTATGACCAGCACTACTTTTTTTTTTAATTTTGGTTTTTTTTTTTTAAATTCTAAAATCGCTATTACTCAAAAAGTACATACGTTAACGTAACCGTGTAAAGACCAATATTGTTCAGTATGACCAGCACTACTTTTTTTAATTTTGTTTTTTTTTTGAATTTTCTAAAATCGCTATTACTCAAAAACTACATACGTCAACGTGACCGTGTAAAGACCAATATTGTTCAGTATGACCAGCACTATTCTTTTTTAAATTTTTTTTTTCAATCTTTTAAAATCATCAAATCTTGAAAAGTAGATACGTTAGCGTCACCGTGTGAAGACCAATATAGTTCAGTATGACCAGCACTACTTTTTTTTTAAATTTTTGTTTTTTTTTTAATTTTCTAAAATCGCTATTACTCAAAAAGTACATACGTTAGCGTCACCGTGTAAAGACCAATATTGTTCAGTATGACCAGCACTACTTTTTTATTTTATTTTTTTTTATTTTCTAAAATCGCTATTTCTCAAAAAGTACATACGTTAGCGTAACCGTGTAAAGGTCAATTTTGTTCAGAAACTTAAACGCCTTTAGATGGCGAGCTAAATATTTTCAAAACTGCCCTAAAATCTATTCGATCTAATACGTTTTACGACAAAAAGGGCCTCCGCGGGCCGCTTGCGCCCGCGGTCTTTACCCAACAGCTAGTACTAATATATAGCTGCAATACCACTGACTCACTCACTGATCTATTGACATCAATTATTTAGTACTTGCCGGTATAGTGGAGGGTAGCGGTTTTTTGAGTCGTATAGAGGGCGTCCCAAAACCGTCGAGAAAAATACGACTTTGACCGGAAGTCGATTCTGGACCAGAAGTGGTAGCGATATCTCGGAAACGGGGCGAGTCGGGGCAGTCACCCCGTAGAGAAAGTTGTAGAGAATGTCGTCTTATGGCGAAATCAAAAAAAAAATTTTCAAAATCGGGCAAAAAAAAATTTCCCATACAAACCGGTCGGCCCTCGATGATACTTCCATCTCGCTCTTTTCCATCACTCGGTGCATGAGGCGAGAGCGAGAGGTTCGGAGAGAAAAGTCTTCATACGGCCGCATTTTCGGGACGAACGATCGAAACGGCTTTACCTCGGTCAGTCGGACGGTGAGCGCGGCCGCGTGAACATCGAATTTGCTCCGCGCGGCGGGTTTTTTTTCGAATATTTTAAATATCTCAAGAAGTAGATACGTTAGCGTAACCGTGTCAAGACCAATATTGTTCAGTATGACCAGCACTATTTGCTTTTTTTTTTTTTTTAATTTTCTAAAATCGCTATTACTCAAAAAGTACACACGTTAGCGTAACCGTGTAAAGACCAATATTGTTCAGTATGACCAGCACTAATTTTTTTTTAAATTTTTGTTTTTTTTTAATTTTTTAAAATCTTCATATCTCGAAAAGTAGATACGTTAGCGTCACCGTGTAAAGACCAATTTTGTTCAGTATGACCAGCACTAATTTTTTTAAATTATTGTTTTTTTTTAAATTTTTTAAAATCGCCATATCTCGAAAAGTAGATACGTTAGCGTCACCGTGTAAAGACCAATTTTGTTCAGTATGACCAGCACTATTTGTTTTTTAATTTTTTTTTTTAATTTTTTAAAATCGCCATATCTCGAAAAGTAGATACGTTAGCGTCACCGTGTAAAGACCAATTTTGTTCAGTATGACCAGCACTACTTTTTTTAATTTTGTTTTTTTTTAATTTTCTAAAATCGCTATTACTCAAAAAGTACATACATTAGCGTAACCGTTTAAAGACCAATTTTGTTCAGTATGACCAGCACTATTTGTTTTTTTTAATTTTTCTTTTTTTTTATTAATTTTTTAAATCGCCCTATCTCGAAAAGTAGATACGTTAGCGTAACCGTGTAAAGGCCAATTTTGTTCAGTATGACCAGCACTATTTGTTTTTTTTTTTTTTTTTTAAATCGCCATATCTCAAAAAGGACATACATTAGCGTAACCGTGTAAAGACCAATTTTGTTCAGAAACGTAAACGCTTTTAGATGGCTAAAATCTATTCGATCTAATACGTTTTACGACAAAAAGGGCCTCCGCGGGCCGCTTGCGCCCGCGGCTTTTACCCAACAGCTAGTATATTATATATATATGTATAAATAAACAAATTAAAATTAATCAATGATGGAAAACATAAAGTATCGTTTTAATTTCCTAATAAATTATTGAAAAAACGGAGGGTGTGGGTTCGAATCCTACCTTTTTCAGGTCTGGGTGTTGTATAGTTGTTGATTTTTTAAATTCGGTCTTCATCATGATTTTATAATAAGTAAATCCAGTATTTTAATATGGCAAAAATTAATAAGAAATGACAGATAATAAATTTTATTAGACTTTCATTCCAGTGATTCTGCTATTCTTAACAACCTTATTGGTTATTCCAAAATAGTAGGCGTAATAATAAAATGGCTCTTTTTTGACGATCTTTTCTTGTAAGTACAAGTAATAAACAAGCCAAATAACATTCAAAATATACATAAATACCTACATACTATGTTTATTCAGAGGCGTAGTATATTTTTATTGCTTTTGTGTACATAAAAGGGAGACGAGTTCGTTCATTCTTTCCTAACTTATGTTTTAAATTCTCATTTCGATGTTTTGCACCAAAGACGTGGATTCAACGCCGCAGCTGTTCACTCTGATTATGCTAACGATAATGTGACACTAAATCAGAATTACTGCTCTTCTCTCCGAACTTACCATCCTAATCTACCTTCAACCTGTTTTGAGATGAAATACTGACAATGTGCCTCTTAATTATTACGACCTAAAAAAATTTCATCAAGAGCTTTTTATACAATAATTTATAATTTATTTATACAAGTTTTTTAATGGCTGGGATTTTTAATGGACGAAATTTGAGGTAAAAATACAAAAAATAATTGTATTTTCTATAGTGAGCGGAGCGGATTATTTTTTAAACACTACTTTGCTAGTTGCAATTTCCGCTAATACATCACACATGCATCACATACATGACACTTAAAAGTTCTTGTACCACCCCCGGACGACAGACTGGAATAATAATCATTATCAGTCTACAATACAATGCAATACAATAGGCAGAGACAACGGAACGCCACTTACCACGTTTGACACAACACCCTCGCTTCCCTCACATCCACAATTCAGTCCATATCAGTCTACCGCTCATTTTTTTAAATTAATTGAATTAAAACATATTAACTTTTAAAATTGATACAATTCTGTAAATATCCCGTTACGTAGGCCATGTATACCTAAACAAGCATTGAATTAACATACTCAGTATTAAGCCAAACACAGGAACGTTATCATGAAACGAGTTCGATACCAAATCTAAACAAACCGCGCCAATTTTTCATTTGATCAAGCCAATCTGACGGTTTTCAATTACAGAGGATGGGCGATGGGCGCGGGCGCGTCTGTTTATCCAATCTCTTTTACATATACTGCACCCCGCTGTGAACGATGATAACATTTCTTTAAAATTGTAGTTATTTGGATAAAATATTATCTTTGTAATTGTTATTTTGAACGTTAATCTTTTTTTTGTGATTGTATAAGTTATTTGATGTTTGAAATTCAAATTTAATAATTAAACTATTAACTAGATTTATAACAATTATTAATTTGTTTAACAATTATCAATTATAAGTATTTATTTTAAAATAATGCAACGACACGCCTGAAATATCAGGCAGCGTGAACATAATGAGTTCTGACTTTTTTTTATTGTTGCTCGGCATATGACAACTAAACTCTCTGCCTGATGTCAAGCTAGAGTGCAGTCCATGAACGAAAACAACTGCTACCAATTTTTTTTCCAAAATATGTTGCGGTTTGTTTTAGGTGGTTTTTTTTTCTTTTTCCGTTTACAACCGTTGCTATGGAAATCTAATCTGACAATTAAAATTGAAATAAAAAAAAATAAAAAAAATATTTTCCATGATATGTTGTATCGGCAAGATAGTCCAGAGTTCCAGACACCAGTTACCTTCGCTACACCATCTTGAGGAAGCGAATGTATGCCACCCAGGTTTATAGTGCACTCGGGGTTATTTCTGGCTACTTTCAAGCTAATTCCGATGAAAGTGCTGGTGTGGGGGCTCTAATAACCTGTCTGTCTGCCTACCACTCTACAAAATGTATAAAATTAAATAGTTCCTATAACTATAACGGACATGTAGATCTGAACGATGTACATTTGTATCGTCTCGGCATAGGGGAGGCGATTGCTGCCTACATACTTTTCTCTCTAGTGTTAGGTAGTTGTCTCCGCTTGACAGTACTCTTAGTTTAGCATAAAAAATTGTTAACATAAAAAATCCTTTTTCATATTAAAAATGTTAACTTTCAGTCTTTATTATAACAAACTGTAAATTAAGCATATTTAGAACTCGTATGATGTCAAACGTATAAATTATAACTTGCCACAAGAATAAACTATGACATTCCATTTGAATTTCAGGAAATGCGAATTCTAAAGTGCTCGCTCGTTCTGCTTTGCTCTCTGCTGTTTTACCGCCGGTATTAACGGTTACCCTTTTAGTTTAGATATACCGTATGTTGCGGGGAAATTGCTTCTGTCTTTGACACTGTTTATAATGCAAAACAAAGTGTCGCAAAACTGTTATTTTTTAATAATTTTCCAAGAATAAATTGCTTTTTTCTTCTATTCGAAGAACTCGGATATATATCTTCAAACTACATAAAATTTATTTTTAAAAATTGGTAGGCAGATTGATGATGGTTATTAGCTCAGATTGCCATCCTGGGATAGTACCACCACTTTCAAGAGCATCACCCATGAAGTGGCCTCGTCCATTAGCTTCAAAGTAGTCGGGTATAACGAGAGGATTGTGCCCCTGTCAATAGATGACGAATGTCGTCTCCTCGAGTCAGCATAGTGGAGGTTGTTGTTCCCTGGATACATTCCACTGTTGTGAGAGTATATGGATCGCATTCTAGCTTAACATCAGGTGGAGTGTAGTCACCGGTCGTGGTACTTGAAATAAAATATGTTTATATTTATCTTGTTTCAGAATTTATATCTGCCTACCATTCAAGTTAGATACATTTTGAGCAGCTCTCAAAATTCAACGATAACAACGATCTTAGAGATTACGCTTTAGGTGTTTTTGCATAGGATTAAGTTCGGAATAAATTTTACTTACCTCGGTTTTATTTGGAATAAGTAAACGAGATTGTGGGCAGATCCCAATACTTATTTCTACCAAGATCATCCTTTTTGTACCTAAAATTTAGAAGTATATGATATACGATCTAAATTAAAATAGTCTGCATTTTCGGAATAAAAAAAATTATTTTAAGCTTTATTATACAGGTCCGTTCATAGAGCGCATTCTCTGACATTTACATCGGGCGGATTGTTGTCATATGCCGAACTACAATTTAAAAAACCGTAACAAGAATTTGGTCTTAGTTTGTTAAAACAAAATGTATGAAAAAACTAAACAAAATATAAAAGAAAAGTAAATATACCACCAAAATAGTACATTACAAACTATAAAAATCCCCACCGCGAAATGTATGAGAAAATACACACTACGACACACGTGAGAAAAAAGGCTAAAACATTTTTGTTATTATATTTAAAACCATTCGTCGGAAACATTACAAAAAGAAACACGCCTTACTATACATAATATTACCACTAACATTCTTTCAAAGGTATATGAAATACAAAAACACAGAGATGAGGTAAACTGCAATCTTAGAACGAAGAGCGACGTGGATGGTGAGTAAACATTATGATATTTCATTTTTTCTACCTTTACACCATTCGGAACTATAAACCCTTGTATTTATAACTCATATTTGCTTGTATTCATCCATGTGTTAGAAATACGTCAGTTAGAAGACGTAGCACCCGTTTGAACACAATGGGGGTTGTGTTAGAACCCCGCGGCTACGTACCAGTCAGAATAAAGGTTGCTTTCAAACAGAAATGCGTCTCCGCAATTTGTTAGGTGTACTTGTACTTTGAATACTTGTATCCGGTTGAATTTTTATTGTTGAATAAATCCTTTGACTGCAAAAAACATCTCGTCATTATTTAATTTCATACATTTATAATTTAGTTAAACTATTCCTGTCTATAAATAAGTTAAAGCATTTAGCGAATGAACGGTTAATACGAGAACTTAGCGTCATACCGATCCCCATGAGAAAGAGCGTTGCAATTTGTTCAAGAACTTTGAGGAAGACTTAAAATAACTTAAGGCGAGAGCGAAACGGAAAGTGTAAATCAATTATACAACTTCTTTGAGATTAATTTTGTAAGAATGGAATTTTAAATAAAACTTTACGATTAGTTTTCGCTTTGATCAAAACACATTCTCGTATACATAGAATTGTATGTAAAAAAATTGGAAATATGTCCATTCAATTGAAAATATATTGAATGTATGAATCGAATTCTAACACAAATAAGACAAAGGAAACTTGGTTGAAACCCTTCACTTATTTCTTTGTAGTTAAATCATGTACATAATCGTTGTGACTCTTGATTCAAAGATATTTTTCAATTAAATTATTTTGTACTTGGCTTTTCTTTTGATTGACATTTTTACTTATAATTTAACACTATTAAGAACTTTACATATTTCGGGTTCAACAAACCAATTCGGATCCAAGAGTCTCTCTTTAAGGGGTGATATGTCTCATTATATTAAATATAATTATGTATATTAGGTTATGTTAAAAAAATAATTTCCCACTTATGCATTACGTATTATAGAAAAACAAGGATCTTATATTATTTTCTTGAAAATACGAAGACTACTAAGAGACAATGCCCATGCCCACAGTTTGTTAACAAAACAATATTCTACAAAAATTGCGTATTATTCATTAATTTATTTCAATTTTATGAAAATATCGTTTAACAATCAATATACAATGTTTAATTACACAAAAAATAGATATCAACAATTATAAAGCATTTAATACAATAATAACCACAAATATTGCACCAGAAAAAGTCTAATTACTCAATAACCTGGGTGAAAAAATTAAAACTGATTGGTGATAAGGAATATATATTTATTTTCCTATAAAATTAACTCAAATCATAAAAAGCAATCTTTAATAGTGCTTATAGGCACCAAAGTACATATAACAAGGTTACATTGGTACCGGTCAGAATTAGCGAGGTTCGAACACGGGTCTCATCGATCGTGAGTTCACCCTAGACCACGGTCGCTCTTTAAATTTGATGTTTATTCATATTTAGACAATGTAAATGTTGTAAATAGAATAGGTACATATAGGTACGATAACAATTTTGTTGTCAATATTTACCTATTGGATTACGCTGAAATCCATTATGTGTCAGTAACTACTAAACATTAGAGCAACATGTTGTTAACGTTAGAGTTTAAAGTGGATAGATACCGGTTGCCCTTTACACAATTTTAGTCCATCAAGCTTTCAGTTGATGTGCTCGTTTTAATCAAATTCGCTTGCAAGCAAAAGTTTTGTCGATGAGATAGATAGATTTTTAATAACATATTTATAAGAAAGTTTTTCTTTATGCTACAGATCCACCTGCATCTTAATGTTTTAATTATAGCAATAATTAATGCATTACGTTAATGTGACCAAGACTTTAACGCGTTATTCTAATGACATTTATTTATATATTACCTATATTTATTGCATGACAGATAATATGATATACAGTCTAATCAGTTGTATAGACTGAGAGTTGTGAGCCCCGGTCGTAGTAAGAACATTAATTAAATTAAATAAAAAAAGTCATTATTATTACGAGTATATTACACGTTAAACGAAAAACGCGCTAATTATCGTGCAGTTTGACGCAGTAGGATCCATGTTCATAGTCCATGAGTATTGACAACTGATACCGCTGCAGGCCACAATCGCCTCCACTATGCCGGCTTGGAATGATGAAACTGAATCGTCTTCCAAAGCATTGTATACTTATAATACCAATGGTGAAAAGGAAAAAAACGATGTCGGACTCCCCGGTACTCCCCAATACCGGGTATACACGACTAAAACCCCCACGGTGTCCCTCTCTACGTCATATGGTGTGGTCACGGGCACGCTTTCGCAACCATCTGCGAGACAGTTACTGACCTGCCTACCTACTATATTTACATATACCTCCATTAAATGAAATCAGAATTCGTAGTATTTATTAGAAATAGGCCTGTGGTTTTAATAACAAATAATATTTCTTTATTTTCATATATTTCTTTTTTTCGAAGGTTTCTAATGTTTATTGATATAGGTTTGACAGGTCTATGTTTATACGTACATAAGAAATTTTAGATACCTTTTTTTTTACATAGAAAAGCACTTTTCTATAGGAACCGTGATTTATTCGTTTATTTATCCTATTATTTTTCTATAAAGTTTTTTTAAAATATATTATAGTCTGTAGTTCGGCTCTCTTCCCGATGTTTTGCTAGAATGCAGTCCATGGGTGGGGACGATTTTACGACATTCGACCATTGATCGTAAGTTCACGCCTTCGGCCGCTGGACTTCGGTCGCTTTAACTTGCAGTCGCCTCCGCTATGTCAGAAAGGAATGTGCACCATCTAGATTGACATTGCACACTTCTCTGATTATGCCTGGCTTCTTCCAGCCTGATTCCGAAACTAGACATTTAGAAATTTATCTAATACATAAGCTAAACTATTATTTATAGATAAGTATTAAATGTCGACATTTGTTACTAAATATTTAGCAAAAGCACTACGCGATAATTATTTTTATTTTAGATAATACCCTAAGGGTTTGTGTTTACTCTTAGATTTAAAAACAAAAAAACAAAATACTAAAAAATAAAATAAAGCTGTCTTAGCTAGAGGCGTTAATTTTTCTTTTATTTTTTATATATTATTAATTACGTTATTTTTACCCTGAAAATAGGCTAATAAAATTTGAGTGGAGATTTAATATTATCGACTCTATTTTTTAAAATTATTTATTCTTAAATTGGCCAGACCAAATAATGAGCGAATCCGTGACGTGTGCGTACAAATATTTGTAATGCTTGAAAGTGGTAGATGCACGCGCTGACATTTGGTGTACGCTCTTTCAGAGTTTTATATTTCATGTACGCATTGTACGTGTTAATCGTCGGATCTACTTGAGAAAGTTGCAGCCTCAAATATGCTTGAACAATTTTTTTTTAAATTAACTAAATTTTATGATAGCCCTAAGGGCCCAAACGACCTATAAACCAGGTCAATGGGGTCCTTATAACCTAGAAATTCACCGGCCTTTGTAGATAAATCAATGGTTCATTAGTTTACGGTTATTTAAGAGGGGAATCGTAATTAGTCACGTACCCTTCTGAACATTTTTGCAGCTAAGCATCTATAGGTCGCTCTGTGAAAAGATAGACTCGACTATAGATTCGTATAACCTATTTATTAGGTGTCGTCCTGAAATAGTACCATCACATTCAAGTGTAAAACCCATGTTTCGGGATCAGCCCGGTATAACGAGAAGATAGTGGCCTGTCAATGGATGGTGCACATTCTTCTTTTCAAGCCGGTACATTGGAGACGACTGTCGTCTGCAGGTATTTCTCTGTACTCTAGCTTAACATCAGGTGGTATGCGGTTACATACTATAAACAAAATTTAGATTCACAATCAAATGAGTAACTTTTTACGACTTATGAAATGTAAGTCAAGTATGTGTGAATGTGTGTGTGCATGCATGTTGTTATAAGTTTAAGTGTAAATTGCAACGAGAATTAACAGTACTCGACATAGTTCACACATTGACAAGCAGTCGTCTTAAGGTAGGTAATCTTCTTTAGTTTCAAGTATCAACGTTCATTAGCATTCTGCGTACTTCAAAGATACAAAGTGGTTTATTTAGAGAAGTGGCACTAAATAGAGAGAGAAATGTAAAGCAAATTCTAAAACATTTCAACATAGAATATGTTGTTAACATAATAATGAGTTTTTAAGGATAAGGTTATATGTGCGAGTAATTTAGAGACTTTTAACTTTAAAGTTTGAAATGACGAGTATTCGTTGGTAAGCGCGAGGGTAAGAGGGTACTATAAAAACAGAAAACAAATGACCAATATTCTGCGTAAAGTTAAAATGCAGTCCATGCTACTTCAAATGTCTACAGATTATAATGAGCGGCCGTGGTCTAGCGGTAAGACGCGTGAACTCACGATCGATGAGACCCTTGTTCGAACCTCGCTAATTCTGACCGGTACCAATGTAACTTTGTTAAATGTACTTTGGTCGCTCAGTGCCTATAGGCACAATTAAAGAGTGGTAGGTAGACCATCATGGTTATTTGTCCTGTCTGTCGTGCTGGGGTAGTACCACCACTTTCGAATGTAAAACCCGTGATGTGACCATGTTGCGTTTCGGGAATAGTTTGAAAGTAGCCAGGTATAGCGAGAGGAGTGTGCACTGTCAATCTAGATGGTACATGCTCGTCTCCTCAAGCCGGCATAGTGGAGGCGACTGCTGCCCGCACAGGTTTCTCTGTAGTAGCAGTTGTTTCCATTCATGGACCGCACTCTAGCTTTACATCAGGCGGAGTGTTGTCACATGCCGAGCTACAATAAAAAAAAAGATAACGTCGGCTCCGCTATGTCACAAACTTCTCTCAGCTACTTTAATCTCGAAACGCGACTAGGTTTTTTCAAGGGTGTTACTTAGAAAATGATGGTTAACCACAGTGGTGGCGTTAGACTAAAGCTGGACGTCAGTGGTCTCAACTATTTAATTTTCCAGACAACTAAGCTATTTTAGCTTTTAGCCGCCACCTGGTTAACCATCTCAACATACAACAGCCTGGGCCAAGTTAGGGATCAAACCTTATGTGGGCTAATTTTCTTACCACTAAGCCATTTGCACTTGGCATGTGACTCAATGGAAATTCCTGTAAGAACAATTCTAGCATTTTAATATGCTAACCATTACAAACAATTTTTTTTACTATAATAATGGTTTTAAAGAACTAAGCTTGCAACTAATTATCGTCGTTCATATTAACATCAAAGGTTAAGTTAAATTAAATTAAAAATATAGAAATAGATTTTTTAAACGAAATACATTCAGCGAGTTGAAAGGTATCGTGACTAACGAGCCTTTACACCTTATTGTGGTAACAAAATTTGCATGTTTTTGTTTGGTATATGCTGCTCGTTTGGATGCAAATACTTTATTGCTCAAGCCAAAGCGCACCGTTTCGCATTTTACTTTCTTTTGCTTCCTGTAATTTGCTCTCCGGATATTTTTCATTTCGTTTTGCGTTCGTTTATTCCTTTTTAAGCAAAATGTCTACCAAAACACGGTGATTGCATAATGTACATGAAATTGAATTCGTTTTCAATTGGCAGCGAATAAATTTACGATAGAATAGTTTTACATAAATTTAATTGAAAATTGGGAAGCATGAAAATAAATTATAATTTTAAAGTTTAATTATAAACTACGGCAACATCGTTCATTAAAGGGAAACTTCGTTCGTCATATATCTCGTTGTGAAGTAGGGGTTGATGGCAAGAAACTAGATTTCCTTAGGGGTAAGTGCAATACCCGTACATTGACTGAGGAAACCTTGCTACTCGTACCTACACGACACAGTACCGTGAGTTAATGTAATAAATCCATTCGAAGGGGATATTACGATAGATACGTGAATCAGTTTATATTTGGTTATGAGGTAAGTTTTTTTAAAGTAGCTCGTCTAGAGTGCGGTTCATGAGAAATTTTTGACATAGTAGCAGTTATTTTTACTCACGGGTTGCATTCCAGCCTAATATAAAGCGTAGTGTGGCGACAATCCACATTCCGGATTACAATTAAAAAGAAAAAAAAATACCAATATAGGTTTTCCTCGTAGCTAGGTGATAATCTTTGTTTTCGCAACTAATGTAAACAATCACAGGTCCAAATGATCATTAGTTGATCGATTCAACAATCCATTAACGTGTAATCGTTATAATTCAAAAATAAATAAATATTGAGTAGGTGCCTATCTTTCCTTCGGTGAAGAAAATAATAATAAAGGGAAATAAATGAAGCTGTTAGTTTCTAAATTATAATGAAGGAAAAAAATCTATATAAAACTCGATGAATAAATTATAAAGTATAAAATACGAGGAACCAATACTCGCTTCAATGCTTAGAAAGAAAATTGTTATTGAAGTTTAAAGGAAAAGCTTAGTAAAAACGCAAACCATTTCGCTTTTGCTTAATAAATAATTTATTACTTTTTACAAAATTAATCAGTAGCTGATTGAGATTTCTTTTTAAACTAATATATCTAGTGACTTTTTTTGTAGATTTTGCATGGACATGTATTAACTGAATTTAATATATATATATGTGGCTTATTTTTATTGATTTGATGCTGCACGTACTATTAAACTACTTATATAAAAATATCTCTACATGAAACATTTTTCTTTGGAATTTTCTCTTCTGTACATTTCTGTAGATTTGAATTTAGTCTTATTTTTCCGTGTTGCCAGTTGACGAATGTATTCCTTTGAGCTCTTTTTAATGTACTCCTACGTAACTGGAAATTTTTACTAGTTAAGGTAAAAACATCGTAAAATTTCCGTGAAATAGCACATAAATTGAAGAAAAAAAACGTGTGGAATAATTTATTGAAAGACCTATAAGACCTAGGTTGGATGAGTGAGAAAACCTTACAAGCATCTCAAGCAAGTCTCCACTTATTATCTCAGGCTATCCTAGCGAGACATAGGCGTGATTTCATATTACAAAGAATATAAGAAGAGATATATGTTTATAATGAAAATAGAAAACGATACTAATTCAAATTCTCTCACACTCCTTTCCACGTAGTTCGAATCAGTTAGCTCGAGCCTTATTAGCTATTCTTGTCCACATTCAGACATAAACTGGGTAAATAACTAGTGAATACGGGTCCGCTGACAGGCTGCCATGCTGGATGAACGCCAGACAAACACGCTGTGGCTTTTTATATAGGCCCCAAATTTTCTATACGAAGTGTACTTGCTTTTAATTTAGCCATTTTGGCACGTTCCAACGGAACTGCGACTCATTTGTTTTAGGAATACGGATAATATGATACGAGGCAACAGCGAAATTGCTTCGGGTCCCTTTGGAAATTAGTCGTTTTTTTCGTTCCGGTTTTAAATATTTTTACTTGTGCATATAAAAAGTTTTAAATTATCACTGAATTAGTTTGGCAGTTGATATGTGAAAGAGGTTTGGGTGAAGTTTCTTTCTAAAGAACTAAGAACTATAAACGCGAAACTATGTAGTCTGTAAACTAATTTGAATCTATCTGGCTTGTTATCATGAAGTTTAGAGCGTTTCTGGAATAATACCTGGATTAAATTTGATCGATTTTCACTTCAAGTGTATAACTCACAAGTATCCTACGATCGAGTTTGAGTTGACTTTTGAAATCCTATAAAACTATTTACGAACTCCTAAAATATTAATATAGTCAAAAGTATACTCTATTTTTTCAACATAGTTTTATCGTGTAAATAAACTTTGGTTGGGAAAACACTTTTAAGTATTGTATGTATTACAATATATTTTTTATTGTAGCTCGGCATGTGACAACACTCCGCCTGATGTAAAGATAGAGTGCGGTCCATGAATGGAAGCAAATGCTACAGATAAATTTTTTGAGAAGACGAATATGTATTTATTAATATTATGCAAGTAAACACTATAGTAAGCTGCATAATATATATATCTTTTTTTTTAAACATAATCTCGGTAAATCTAAAGAATATTGTAATCAATTACTTACTCATAAGTAAAATTAGCATCTCGGCTCCCTTGAGTTTAGCGTCACACATTTTCCCCTAAAGTGGCTTTGTTTGTCCTATAACTCGATTTAGGGGAATCTAATTTCACCATTATACTAATTGGTATTAGGATCCAATTTACTTTAAACATATTAATTTAAAACGTTTTATCAGTACCTTTCGAACATGATGAATCTACTCTATTCTGTAAAAGTATTTTTTAAGGATACCATTCATGCGACCCTTCATCCGACATCCGCCTCATGTAGAGGGAATTTCTGAGAATGAACTAAATCAGGCGTACCTATGGCTATACGTCAGGCGTATGTTAATCTGTCTAAGTATGTGTAGTGTGTTAATATTTAGTATGTAGAGGCCTGCTTTATGACGACGTTTTTATATTCTTTTTGACTCTTTTTGATATGTGTTTATGAAGTTTCATTTATATTCGATCTCCTTAGTAATAGTAGTAATTAGTAAACTTATTTACTTGATGCAAATTTATTAAACAAAAATTCACGCATTCGTTTGAACGAAAAACGAAAGTTCGTGAGGTCAGTAGGTTCAACTATGATGCTCGCTTTTCAATTAATAATATTTTATTCTTTTGTAATTTTTTTCGATTTTCACATTGTTTAACTGTGTTTTTTTTTATTATGAATAAATAGTATTCTCGAGTGTCATTATCAATTTTGAAGCAATTACTCACTGACCTCCGACCATTAGAGCCAAGCTGATCCACCGTACAATTAATTTCGCTAAAATAGAGTGGTTTACGCAAATCTCCTACCATTTACAATCTCCTGGTTTAGTCCCAAATATATATACTTTGCAACATTTAAATTATATTTGTGTTTTTATTTGTAGTTTCTTTTGGGTTCTTGAGAAAGAGAATTATTATTTTTTGTATAGTGTGCATTATAGTGCATTATTGCTAATGCTAATATTTTTTATTAAATAGCAGTTCTGCATCTAACTTCGCTCTATCAGAGCTAAAGATTAACTACGGCAGTTATGATTCGCTTTAGCTATATCGACTCTCATTATACGATAGGGACTAAAAATAAAATAACGGTTTTAATATTTTTATTTACGTATCCATTTATTTTTACAAGACTTACAATATAAACAAAAGAAAACAACAACATTTTGTGTACTGTACAATGAAAGATAAAATATGATGTAGTGCACAGAATTGACGTATCTTAAGTGAGAACACAGCCATAGATTATTCATAAATTTCTATATTCTCTTATAATATAAAACTAATTAACATAGGAGATCTACGTTTGGCCCGAAAATGGCCAAAGAAATAAATAGTAAAAATGTACATTTTATTTATTTATATCTAAGTAATTTAAAATTACAAATTATAAATGCTAATTTTAATTTTTTACCTTTGTCATCTTTACATTATTCTTTTTTTTTTTTGTAAGGAATACAAAAAATATTTCTTTTCAATTATAAAGTACACCTAAGTTTTTTTTATAAATATGTATTTTCAGATCTATTAAATTCATAAATTAAGTCCGTCTTTGATTATTCATTATGGACAACATCATAAAGTTATGGAGCGTTTTTACATCACGATCATAAAATACAAAAATGCCATGAAATCAAGAATCATAACCAGAATTAATTAAGCAAAATATACACAATATTTAATAAAATATTTACAGTTAAAATTGCTGTAGAAATTTAATTTTGGCACGTCTTCAAACAAAACTACAAGAATGAAATAAATTTTAACGTTATCCTAAACTATCGATTTCATGGCATTTTTCAAGTTTATAATCCTTATTTCTAATATCACCAGGGACAATGTTTCAAGCCAGTCCTCATAAGCTCATGTATCTTGATAGATATATCGAAGTCCATGTTAGAACACATATCAGTAGGGCTGAATTTGTCGAAGCGTTGGCCCCTGGGAAGGAAAAGAAAATGTCACAAATATACTCCAAAAAAAAATTGGGAATTGTTGCCACAAAGAAATATCTGCAGACTAGTCGCCTCCACTATGTTGGCTTTAGGAATGTGCATCGTTCAGCTTGACCCGGCATACTACTATATTTATGCCCGGCTACTTCCTCCCGAAACGTGACCGAGTAGGTCACTTCACAGGTGGTCACTTGAAAGTGTCCAGGTGTCAAACTATCATCAAGTAGCCTACTCGTATTACTCGAAATTGTACATATCTTTTTTCGAAGTCGTGTAAAAAGATTACATACTATAATTAATATACTTCGTAAAAAGATCAAACGCCTAATTTTAAAAATAGAGTACACAATAAACTTACTAAAAATAATAATAATAAACTTTCTGACTACAAATAAAAAAGTTAAAATCGTTTTTTTGCGTACATTCTTTTTCCAAAGAACGACGAATGTAATGTAAAAATAAAGGTACAATTTTCCCCCGAGGTAATGGGAAACGGAAAATGACAATACACTATCTTTCACCGATTTTGTGAAAAACTATGAGATTTTTATTCGTACTATGTTATTCAATGGAGTGATAAATAATATTATATTATTTTCTTTTCTTACTACAACTAAAACATCTCAAATAAAAAAAAAATATTTAAATTTGCATTTAATGTTTCTATGCCATCCCTATGGAACTTATTACAGAGATAAAATAACTGTCAGTTTCATCCACATTAATAAAAAAAAGCATAAAGCCCTTCTCAATATAGGAAATAATAACGAGGGACTTCTTACTATGTTTTATTGTCACGTAAACACCGTAACCTAGCTACATACAGACATCAGAAAGACAGCTAATGTAAAATTACTTTTTCTAATGCCTGGTTCTTTCCGGCCATTATCAATACTTCCCCTTAATTTTAAACTTAAGAATATACAAAAACAATAATATACAAAAATATTAATAATACTAATCTATGAAAACCATAACACAAATTCATCATAAATAAGTAACCGGTGGTCGATCGTCTTCTGTCCAGGTCTCTGGCATAATCTGCGTCAGAATAACCAGACATAAATTTTGTACCTTTATACTTTATAACTAAATCTTTAGTGTTCTTCAAGTGCCTTATAATTCTTTTAATAGCATTAACATGTACTTTAGTGTAATTATCAATAAATCTGCTAATATTTATTATAAACAATATAAATAACGCCACTTCATCATTAATCTCACGTTGCCGCTTATCAGCATCAATTATTTGTAAAGCTTCATTGTACGCACGAGGTTCATACACCTCGGTTATGTTAGCTTGATGTCGTTCAGGTTTTCTTATTGAACGTCTTGACCCTAGATTGTATCGATTATGATTCATCTCTCCTATCACTTCGCTAACGTCATCAACTTCTTCTACAACATCTTCATCTCTATTTTCCATCACTCTTAGCTCTTCACCAATGTCATCTTCGTATTGTTCTACAACATTGTTAGCTCTATTCACTCTATTTACATTTATCGTTTCCTTTGGTTGTTCTTCAACACTATCAATATTTAGCATGTCATTATTTGTTTCACTCTCGTCTTTGTCATTTTCAATTTCTAAAAGTATTCTGTTTTGTCGTAATTTCGATCCTGCAACATCGAATTCGTTGAAAACTACGTCTCTAGAGACAGTTAGTTTCCGAGTGCTTGTGTCAAACATTCTGTAGTTCTGAGAGTTTCCTTGCATACCAACAAAAATCATTTTATCGCTTTTCTTACCCCATTTTGTTCTTTTCTGTCGGGGCACACACACAAAGCCTACAGATCCGAAAGTTCTCATAAAGTTTAGATCAGGCTTATAGCCCGCCCACTGTTCAAACGGAGAAATACCTGGAACCTGACTCGATGTCACCCTGTTCATTAAATACACCGCAGTATTTACTGCTTCAGCCCAAAGATAGAGAGGAAGATCTCGTGCATAAAGCATCGACCTCGCTCGCTCTACTATTGTCCTCATTTCAGCTCTACCGTTCTGTTCCGGATTATAAGGGTTACATTCATGTTGAATCCCTTTCTTATTCAAAAAAATCTTTAAAATCTTGACTGACGTACTCACCGCCGTTATCCGTGACCAAAGTTTCGACACTGTGTCCAAACTTATTTTGAACCATGTTGTTATACTGTATGAAACAATCTAATGTATCTGACTTGTGTTTAATAAAATATACGTAAATAAAACTCGAAAAAGCATCTCTAAAAATTACAAAATACTTCGCTCCTGACACTGACATACATGACATCGGACCACAGACTTCACTATAAACTAGACTCGCAATTGATAAGTTGTTTCCTTTTGAATTATTAAAAGGATATCGCGACTGTTCTCCTAACAAACATGCTTCACATAAAAAATTGTTTGTATTAATCATTCCAATATCAATGTTAATTAACTTATTATTAGCCATTTTTACAATTTGTGCCCAAGTCGCTCGTGCCATACTTTCAGTTCACTGGTAGATGATTTATTGACTGAATTACACTCTTCTTTCTCTTCACGACTAAAAAGGTCTTTTCTGTACGTCATGTGGGCAGATGCTCCGCTATCCATTATCCAGTGATCCAGCTGATCTACCTTGCCGTCATCCATGCAGAAAGTAGATGGTTTCATGCTTCCCATATTAGCGCCATTATTCCTCCTTGGGGCTTGACAATCTCTGGCAAAGTGTCCCCTTTTGTTGCAGTTATAGCAAATAAATCTGTGTTCGTCAGACTTTGCTGGTTCTCGATATTCGTTCTTGTTCTTGGCTCTGTTGAGTCGGTACTTTTGACTGTTTCTGTTGGTGTATAAGGCAATTTCTTCTTCCTCGTACCTGCTCAAACTTATTTCTTCGTCGATCAGTCGTTCAGTAAGGGTGATTATATTTTGACTTTCTGGTGCTAGTGAGAGCCACGCTTGACGGAAATTCCGGTATTTCAACGGTAATGTTGAAATGATTTTTGTTATAACGGCTTTTTCACTTAATCCCTCTCCATTTTCCCGTAGCTGCTTGGCCATTGTTGAAATATTAAATACAAATAAAACCATTTTCTTCTTGTTATACTTTTAATTCTGTTGCTTTACTCATTTACTTTCACAATAAAACAATTATCCATATCTTTAACCACGAGCAATCACACTTTCTTTCCTACATTTTTACAAAGAACACACACCATAGATCACCGACCATACTAACAACACTTTTTATGTCAAAGACTAAATAATACCTTTTTAAAATATAAAAATCATTCTTTCAACACACCTCCTTGATTTTTATATTTCAATAACTCTACTGTTCTATTTACCCAAATAACATAACATTTCGCAATACCTTATCATTACTTTAAACAAAAATATTTCTTCTTTCAAACAATTTTCAAATTATTATTTTTAACTCCTAAAAGATATCTAAACTTCTGAAATTTTACTTTACATAGAGACTTTGTAAAGATATCAGCAATCTGATCATCTGTGCAAATCTTTTCAACACTAATTAAACCTTTCTTTTCATAATCATGAACAAAATGATAACTAATATCAATATGCTTAGAATTCTTAGAAAACTTTCCATTTTTAGTTAACATTATCGCACCACTATTATCCTCATATATTTTAATACTATTTTTCACAATTACACCAACATCACTTAAAACTCCTTTTATTGGTAACACCTCCTCAACCGAATCAGCAAGAGCATAATATTCAGCATGTGTAGATGCTCTAGAAACAATTTTTTGCTTTTGGGATTTCCACAATACAACATTTCCAAATACTCTAATTACAATTCCAGTAGTTGATTTTCTATCAATGATATCAGCTGCCCAATCAGCGTCTACATAAGCATCCACTTTTTCATCACATCCTGTTTCATAATTTAACTTCAAATTCCGAGTGTGATATATATATTTTAGTATACGTAATGCATATTTGTAATGCGTATCATCATAACAGTTCTGAAATCTACTCAAATAATTCACAGAGTAGGATATATCCGGGCGCGTCCCATTTGCTACATACAATAAAGCACCAATCAGGTTTCTGTATTTTAATTTTTCATTTACCACTTTAGCCGGCTCCAATTTTAAATTTATTTCCATAGGTGTTTCAAACATTTTTGACTCTTTAATATTATATTTTTCGGCTAAACTTTCTATATACTTTTCTTGACTTAACTTCATCTTCTTTTCAGCAGGATCATCAACTGTCATCCATGTTCCATTTTCATCTAAACTATTTATCTCTTCATCCATTGCCTTTTGCCATTTTTTACTTTCTGAACTATTCATTGCATCTTCAAAAACTTCAGGTACACAAACATTACTGTAATTTACATACACAACATGATCATCATATTTAGCTGGTAGTCTTCTCATTCTTTGCGGTCTTCCTGTTTCATTGCCTACTTCAGTTTCTTTCCTTATTACACTTTCTACCTCTTCATTTAATTTTTCTTCTTCTATATCTATATTTTTTTCTTTTTCCTGATCATTTTCCTTTTCTTCAATATCATCAGCATCGTTAATCTTCATAAATCTTGCTGTTTCATCTACAAATCTCACATGTCGACTTATTATTATTCTTCCTTCTACTAAGATTCTGTAACCCATATCTGTGTATCCCACTAATATTCCTTTCTCGGCTCTTGGATTTAGTTTTGATATTCTACGTTCTTCGGGAATCCTCACAAATGCTGTACTACCATATATTTTTAACTTCCTTACATCAGGTTTTCTTTTAAACAATATTTCATATGGCGTCTTCTTTACTATTGTATTAGTTAGTAATCTATTTCCTAAATATGCAGCAGTTTTAACACATTCAGGCCAATAACATTTTTCAATCTTTGCCTCAGCTAACAAACAACGAGCTTTTTCTACAATAGTTCTATTGTATCTTTCTGCAACACCATTTAATTCATGTGTATAAGGAGGAGCTGGATTCAAATATATTCCTTTATTTTTCGCAAGGTTATAAAAATCTCTATTTATGTATTCTTTACCATTATCGCATCTAATTTCTTTTACATGTTTTCCTGTCTGATTATGCATAAACTTTATATACTGATAGAAACAACCAAACACTTCACTTTTATTATTAACACAATAAACAACAGCATACCTACTAAAATCATCAATAAAACTCACAAAATATCTTTCACCTGTATACCCTGTAGGATTAATTGGACCATGAACATCCGTATGTATAATTTCTAAAATATCATTTGCTCTTCGTCTATTATTTTCATAAGGTAAGTTGCACATTTTACTCGATAAACATATTTCACACTGCACATATTCACTTTCTATTTTATTAGGTAAACCAAACAATAACTTATTTTCACACATTCTTTTTAAATTATTAAAATTAGTATGACCAAGAATTCTATGCCATTTTTCTTTATTAGTCATTTGAGCGATACTCACATGAGACTCTAAATTTTTATTTTCATAATATACTTTACCTATTAACTTATATAACTTATTTTCCTTAAAAGCAATTGCAGCTAACTTATTTTTTGAATTATATATGTCTGCACAATTCTTATTAAAAATGATTACATTATTATTACTTACTATACTTGAAACGCTTAATAAATTTTTTGTAATTGATGGAACATAGTAAACATCGTATATAGTTGTTTTTGACCATTCACCATTTACCTCATACCATGTCACTATATCCCCAATTTTGTTAGATTTTAATGAGTAACCATCGCCTACTTTGATATTAACTGAATGCTCTAATGTTTTTGATCTACAAAAATATTTATCATTATTAACGATGTGATCAGTACAACCACTGTCTAATATCCAACATAATACATCACTATTTTTGATATCACTATCGCACACCTGTGATGTCGTCGCTTGCACACCAAAACTCATCGCATCATCCAATGTAGAATTTCCTGCACACTTGTACTTATCTTTCTCTCTTCCTCTATAACTCCCTCTATAGTTTCCTCTTTGATTATTTCCTCGATTATTATTACTTCCTCTCCAATTTGTAAACTTTTGGTTCCGGTAACCTCTTTGAACATACTCCTTTTTACAGTCCTTCTGCATATGACCTTTTTCATTACATTTATAACAAATTATATTTTTATTTACACCATACGTACTTGGTTGAACATTAAAAGATTGTAGATTTACATTATTTATATCTTTCTTCTTATATTCTAAACATAACTTCGACTTCACATATTCCACTGACTTTTCTTTGTCAGGTAAGGCGTCAACCACATCAACAATATGCCCACAACTTTCTGGCAAACACAATAACAAATAATTCAACTTGTCGTTTATAGATACCTCTTCACCAGCACTTTTTAACTCATTTATTTGTTTTTCAAAAACGTTAAAGAATTCTGACGGATTTTCGTTTTCTTTCATTTTCAACTCCAATAATTTTCTCTTGCACAATAATTTAATTGCACTACTTTTAATCAAATACGTGTCGTCTAATTTGCTAATCATTCCTCTCGCCGTACTTTCATTTATTATTATTTCCAACTGGTTATTGTTAATACTATTCACGATAAAATTCCTTGCCTTTATATCCATTTTCTTCCATTCTTCATCTGTATATTTTTCTGGTCTTTTTTCATTTTGAACCACCTCCAAACATCCTTTCATTTCTAAGAACAGCTCCAATCTAAATTTATAATTTTTATAATTCGTTCCATCAAAAACTTGCAACTTGTATTCATCGTTATCCGCCATTTTGCGCTCTTTGTTCTTTGTTCACAAATATTGCCCCAATATTAGCCAACCGCGTTATGCTACCATGTTGAAATATTAAATACAAATAAAACCATTTTCTTCTTGTTATACTTTTAATTCTGTTGCTTTACTCATTTACTTTCACAATAAAACAATTATCCATATCTTTAACCACGAGCAATCACACTTTCTTTCCTACATTTTTACAAAGAACACACACCATAGATCACCGACCATACTAACAACACTTTTTATGTCAAAGACTAAATAATACCTTTTTAAAATATAAAAATCATTCTTTCAACAGCCATACTCTCAACCTTTGCTATGTGTTGTGCAATGCTATCTGTTCCTGTCATCTTATAACTATAAAATTTCTCCTGGACTAGTAGGGTATTTAGCTGAGATTTTTGTTCATAAATACTTTCTAGTTTTCCCATGACTTCTGCTGCAGTTTCACAGGTCTCAACAAGTGCAATTTCTTTGTAGTCTAAGGCCTGAGTTATGATGAACATTGCCATAGCATCATTTTTCACCCATTCGTCATCGCTTTCGAGCTGGTCATTTTTTCCAAGATATATTGCCAAACCTTTCGCCCTTAAGGCGCACTTAATTTGGAACTTCCATTGCCGAAAATTTTCCTTGTTTCCATCGAAACGTTCAATACTAAATTTTTCCATTTTTACTTTATTTCTTTTTGCTGCTCCTCTCGTATTGCTTTTACTTTATTTCCCTTTTTTCTGGGCCCATAACCTATAGGAAATAATAACGAGGGACTTCTTACTATGTTTTATTGTCACGTAAACACCGTAACCTAGCTACATACAGACATCAGAAAGACAGCTAATGTAAAATTACTTTTTCTAATGCCTGGTTCTTTCCGGCCATTATCAATACTCAATACACGGGATCGGATTAATAATATTTACTGAGATTAGCGCGTTTAAACATACAAAATCTTCAGATTTATAAAAGTGTAGATTTATAAATAGGTACGAATACTTCGCATTGTTACAAAAAAAAGCAAAGATTTTCCTTTTTAAATAAATAATTGCTTTCACGCGTCATAGAAGGTACTGATTTCCTTATTAAAATTATATTTTTAAACCTTCTTTTATTTTGTTAAGGGACTAAACTTCTGTAAGAGATGAACCTGGAAGCTTCCAACAAAATCGAGTCGATATTCGATTTCACGATACAAGTTTATTATATTACATCATATAATAAACATAGGAAGAACATAAATAAGTAGGGAGACACAAAAAATCAAATAAAAAGATGTGTGCACATTCGTCACCTCAAGCCGGCATCGCGGAGGCGACTGATGGTTGCAGTTCCTCTGTAGTAGCAGTTGTTTCCGTTCCTGGACTGCACTCTAGCTTAACATCAGGGAGAATGTAAAAAAAATTAGGTACGGTACGAATTTAGTTACATTTACTCCAAATAATTAATATCAAAATAGAATGTATTATTTAGCATTCCTCTAGTAACGATTGACCACAATTCGATGCGGTTTTGCAAAATAAACCTGCAATATTGCTAAAATATACATCCGCTATTTGAATTTTATAGGTTTAAATCAAACTATGATAAGACTTATGCAATGTTACATTATAAATTTCAATGCAAAACTTTTGAAGCTCAACTCGGGATCTTTAGTTTCCAAGAACAACGACTTCCATGTCTTCGCATATTCCAAGTATTTACTTATTAAATACCTGTTCTAGCTTAAACCTCAATATTAAAATATATAGTACTTTAAATTAAACTAGACGTGTTAGAATTTAATTTTTTAAAAAAGTGTAAAATTTTACTACTTAAGTGTAATAAAATATGTACAGCTTACAAAAGTATGATAAGCTATTAAACGTAGTATCTAACGTTACGAGTACTTTTTATGTTCTAGCAATAAAAAATAAAATAAATAAAAATTTAAAGCGCTAAAAGCGCTGAAATAAACTTACCACCAACCGATACATATTTTGATAGTTGTGTGCGAGAATGTACAGTGATAATTGTTGTATGTTCACGAACTACTGGTGGTTCTACTAATAATACAGCTTCACATCGCAATTTTAGGGCTCCGCTAGCGTTGGAAGGAACACGAACTCTTAATACTCTCCATGACGCACGAAGACCGCCCTCCATCGGTGCACTATATTCCGTTCTTTGCCAGGGTTCAGCCTGTTTAGTCAAAATAACAACAGATAAGCTTTTTACAGTAGCTCAGCATATTTGATGACACTCTACCTGATGTTAAGATAAAGTGAGCGAGAATAACTGCTACCATAGATGAATATCTGCAGGCACTAGACTAGAGCGACCGTGGTCTAGCGGTAAGACACCTAAACTCACCATCGATGAGATTCGAACCTCGCTAAATTCTGACCGGTACCAATGTAACTTTGTTATATGTACTTTCGTCGCTCAGTGCCTATAGGTACTATTAAAGAGTGGTAGGCAGATTGATGATGGTTATTAGCCTGTAGTCCTGGGGCAGTACCACCACTTTCGAATGTAAGACCCGTGAAGTGACCTTGTCGCATTTCGGGAATAGTTTGAAAGTAGCCAGGTATAACGAGAGGAGTGTGCACTGTCAATCTAGATGGTACATGCTCGTCTCCTCAAACCAGCATAGTGGAGGCGACCGCTCTCCCCACAGGTTTCTCTGTAGTTCACTTCACGTATGTTACACGTCAAATGTACATATTATTGATTGAACGTGATACTTTGATGCAGAACCATGTGGAAATGTAAAAATAAATCGGCGGATGCTAAATATAAAAAAAATATCCGCTTCGAAATCCGTTGCTCATATAATTCCTTTCAATAAATTAATAAAATGTACAAAAATATTGAATTTATAAATGAATACAAAGAAAACAAACATCAACATCTTTGTCTAACATTGATTGATTTACATACTTGATTGTGTAAACAAGACTCAAACCTTTTGTAATTCATTGTCGATGTACCAGTTAATATCTGATGGAGGAAGAGAGAAGTCAGACGTGCAATTTAGCAACATTTGTTCCCCCGGTCTCACCAATTTAGGTGCTCCGAATATCACCGGGTCCTCGTCTGGCATCGCTAGAAATAAATATATTCATTAACTTTCGTTTTAGTTGCTAAGTTAGTTACAAAGTTAGGAGTAGTGAACGTAGATAAATTAAAACGGATTCAGACGAAATGGATCGAATTAAGTGACAATGATAATACAGTCAGTTACTCGTATAATTCACGACGGAGGTACCTAGAATAATTGAAACTGGAGATATTTAAGACAATAGTGTTGTAACTTAATAGATTAATGGGATATATTACCATGTTCGAGTTTAGTAATATTTAATCTTAATAGTAAAAGTTTCGAACTAACTTTTGTAGACAAATATCTCTAAGAGATATATTTTAGATTGGATTCCATTGTTTAAAAGTAACTTCGTAATTTATTTTAGGTATTATTTGTTATTCACAAAAATTCCAAAAAACCTCTTCGAGATTAAATTGGATTTCGTTTAACTTAATAATTTAGTCTGAATAGCTATTCAATTAATTTAGACATCTTTTAATATATTGGTTATTTTTTATTAATTTTTTGAAATATTAAAATGTTTTATTATTATTATTATTATTAAATAATAATTAGATTTTTTTATAAAATTATGTGCTTTTCTTCCATTAAACGAGAATGCCTATTCGCCTAAGATAAATAGGCCCACAATGCATTTTTTTTTCAAGTTCGTGAATGACTTTTAGGTAATTTTGTAGAAAAATAAGTCTACATTCCTCATGACCGATCAGTTTTATTTTATTACCCGAGTTACTGAGCAATTAGACTTTTCTGATGCAATATTAGATGTTATTATTATTATGTTAAATATTCCAATAATTGATGATATCTGCTTTTTATGTGATTTAAACATTGTCTATTGATTTGTAAATAATGTATTGATATAATTAAAATAAATTAATAAGAAATAAAATATATATTATTCTTTGACTTTTTTTTAAATTTAGGAAATTTTGTGAACAATTTCAATGAGTAAAACTAAAAATTACAATAAATGGCTCACCAACAACGGTCATTTGTTTCGTTTGCCTGGCAATCTGGAATCGTGGCCCCTCTGTAGAAACCTCGCAAGTATAAGAGGCCCTCGTAGCGAGCGGTGGAGGCATTACCCTAACCACACACGACTCAACCTGGCACTCCCCGCCTTGGACCATAATTCCCGTTACGTTAAACAAACGGATGGAAGGCTGCGAACATGAAATTTCAATTAATAATAATTGTTGTCGATTCAATAGAGCATTGTTTAGTTTAACTCTGTTGGATAAAGTCATGAGGAGGTTTCCGGGTTCAATTCCCAGTCAAAACAAATATTTATTGTAATATTATTTTAAAATGTGTTTATTATAAATAAAAACTGGTCAGAAATATCAATGCGAACGCAACAGCCTGAGCTGAGGTGGGAATCGAACCACTCGAAGTTGCACAACTATTGGCATTTAATTTGGTCACATCGCTATTCCTCTATTTTTATTTTTTCCATCGGTAACTGCTGTGTTAACGTTACATATTACTAGGTTTACCACGATGCTCTACTTTTCAGTTGAGTGTATTTGTTTCAGGTGTTATAATTACGTTTGTGTTATCATAGTACCTATGATAACACAAACGTTATATATATTTTTAATAATATTCAAGTACCTATAATTTTATATAATATTTAGCTGTAACAACACAAAAAAGCTACCTTTGGTGTGGGATTATAACGAAATATCTCGTGCATGTCCCGGTACCATTTGACAGAATGTAGTTTCTGATCATCCATGTGGAAGTGACAACTAAGCTCTGCCGCTCGTCTGGGATCAGCATACAATGGCACTTTTAGCTGCGTTATTTCATGTGCCGATGATATTGCTGAAAAGTTTAGAATAGAATAGAATATAATGTTGTTTGGTTTGTTAAAATTATTTATAAACCATAATGTATGAATATTTTGCTGTTACATGTTTATACTAACAACATTTTTACACTAGCAAAACCCGCAACGTCTTATGTGTATAATTAGATAATATTGTGTGTTTAACTTGTGAAAGAATGGGTTCACCATACAATCTTTTATCCTCTATTTTACACCCTTGGGAACGATTTTGCAAAAACGCTGAAACGCGTAATTCTTTATATTTTATAGCCTAAATACAAATTTTCATTCTCTAATATGATATAGAGTTTCCCATACAAATTTTCATCTGCTATTTCATCTTCTTTTTTGAGACTAAACTTAGCCTATCTCCTCTCCCGGTATGCGGTCGATCTTATTGCCAAATTTTATCGAAATCTGTTCAGACAAATTCTGACAGACAAACAATTACTTTCACATTTATACAGTATATTGGTATAGATTTCATTGAATATTGAAATTGAATAAAAACCACTTAATTTAGGAAATAAACCCAAATAAAATACCATACTTATTATTGAAAACAATATTCGAAACTTAATTACAAAATGCAATCAAAATTGTAGTTAGTTCCTATACAAAATACAGGTATATGGGGCATATTTCGCTTTTGGCTCTCGGTTTACCACAAACTGCAAAAGTATGACACTGTATATAGTACATACCTAAATAAAATACAAAATAAATACAGTTTCGATTTTTGACAAACGAAAACCAAACAAAACTAACATTTTTTTTGTAAAAAAAAAGTAATAAAGTGAACGAAAAAACTTCTAAATTGGACCAAAAGTTTAGTGTACGAGTATAGGCGATCGATGTAGCGGCCAAGGTTTACATATTTTTATTTCTATTTTGTGATTTAGACGATTTTTTGATTCATTATACGAGTAAGACAGAATAAAATTGATTTCTTATTAACACATTTTTTATTATAATTGATATATTTAATTCTTATTATTTTCCGTGAATCTTTTTGAACTCTATAATGTACTTTTTATTTTTTACTTATCAGTAATCGCTGTGTCTCTGTTCAATAAATAGAATTAAAGAAGTTTTGTTTATTACATTTATTTAAATATAAATAAAGCAAATAAATTAACACAGAACGAAAACATAATTCTGATTAACGAATTACATAATTACAAAACAGGATCCTAAACACTAAAATTGTTTTTACTTGGAATCTATTGAATCTATACTTGCTATTAAAATACATGCTAAGATTGCGGTTTACGAAAATTAACCTCTTTGTATACAGAAGGCCATGCCCCTGGCGTCCGCAAACATTTACTTTGCTGTATTTTAGTTTTCCTATATTTACCTTATAAGGTGGGCGACAGCATTTATCTCTGTTACTGTTTCAGTATAAAACTATTCATATATTTATTTATAAGGAGAAGATGTCTAGAAAAGGTAGAATAAACAGAGGTTTGTTTACTTCCTTGAGAAAATTTTAAGTTTCAGTATCAAAATAGCATAGAAACTGTAAAAGTGCAATCGTTACATAGATAACGCTCGCTTCTGATACTTTAAACTTTCGAATACTTTCCGCAATCTTTAAGCGATTCGGATACAACAACATCTCTCAAGTCGTTGGGTGCAATATCTAAAAATGTCTTTTTAAGTAAATTTACAGTAATATCCATAGATAATTTATTCTTAGGCGGAAAATTCCAGTCCATTTACTCTACTTTAGCACTTCGTTTCTACCAAGGGAAAGAAACGCTTTTAATAAAAGTAATTTTGGAACAAATTTACTCGATTTGGTAGGGATAAAGGTTGAATAATAATTATGGTGGATGGTTTCGGGAGTAATTTGCTTAAGTTGCTTTGCTATGAAAATTTACGATGAATCGGCGGACAAAGTTGTTATACAAAACAATGTTTCGGATAGGATCGTTTTGTTAAATATTCATAACGAAAATTGACTTCTTAATATTGCACCTAACGGCTTTAGAAAAGCTTCTTTAATTATCTCTTAACGAATAATTTTATATTTGTAAATTACCATTACGTACACAAATATAATAGCTTCTATGTATAACAATAAAGTTTTTAAAATAAAAAAAATAGCTAATAGCGGAGGCGACTGCTGCCTTTGATAGCTATTGTTTTCGCTCATAGACAGAACTCTAGCTTAACATCAGACGAAGCTAATATAAGTAAAAAAACCAAATACTTACTAAACATATGACTTCTAAGGGATTTTTTATTTCACAAAGAACGCGTCTCTAATCCTTTCCGAGGCACAACAAAACAACAAAGCCTTTTCTTTTCAATATAGCAATTGAAAATACCTATTTATTTGTTAGGAGTTAACAATCATGATCTTGTCAGAGTCAGATTTTCTGCTAAATATAAGATTTGTTTTATCTTTATCTAAATATATTGTTTTATAGTAACTCCACTCCATCTTATGTTAAGCTAGACCATGGTCTGGCTAGGTTATGAACAAAGACAACTGCTACCACAAAGAAACATCTGTAGGTCTCCGCTATGCCGGTTTGATGACGCATGTACACTAATTAGGTTAACAGTGCACACTCCCGTTATGTATCTGGCTACTTCTACCCAAGCTGTTCCCGGAACGGGACAAGGTAATTTCACGGGTGTCATTTAAAAGTGATGGTGCCGACCCCAGGACGGCAGACTTGATTAGAAACGTGCCTCTGTTGCCCTTGTGTAAACCCATATTATGTATGTGAAGCTGGCTGGTTGAATATTTAAGCAGAGTTAGTTTCGGGCGTGACAATTGTATTTTATCGTATTGTATTGTAGTTCGGGTAGCCCCTCTAATAGTTCTAGAGTTCTCTATCATTAAAAAAAAACATTCCGATCAAAGTGATCAAAACACGAAATTAAGTTTTCACAATTTTTCATCGGGAAAAAGGCGTGACAATTGTATTGTATTGTATTCATCGTTATAATCGTTCGTTTATAGTCCGAGGAGGGTGGCGAGTGTAAGTTAGTATGCCCACTTTCTACGCGTCTACAAGTACATTCCATGTATTTGTAAATTAGATCTAACCGCTAACGTCTCACCTATTTGTATCTGTATTATGAATATTCATATTAATAAAACATAGATGACGTAATTGTGTTAAATTTTCCATTAACAAATGTTTTACTTAGAAACATTACGTAAGCATTACGTACCTCTAAAAACAAATTAATTATATTCCTACTAAAATACGGTCGAAATTAAGTAACTCGCGCTTAATTGATTTAATTTTACTAAAAAAATAACATTGTTTAAGCTTTCTGAGTTTGAAAGTGAACAGGCGTACTAGATTTTATTTATGAAGTGTAACACCCGTGAAGTGAGCTAGTCGCATTTCGTGATAAATTTGAAAGTAGCCAGGTTTAAAAAATAGTCTATTGACCTAGATGGTGCACATTCGTCTCCTTAAAGCCGGCATAGCGGAGGTGACTACTGCCTGCTGAAATTTCTTAGTGGTAGCACTTTAGCTTAACATCAGGCCTACAACTATTAGAGGGGCTACCCGAACTCCGCTTAAATATTCAACCAGCCAGCTTCACATACATAATATGGGTTCATACAAAGGCAACAGAGGCACAATTCTAATTAAGTCTGCCGTCCTGGGGTGGATACCATCACTTTTAAATGACACTCGTAAAGTGTCCTTGTCCCGTTCCGGGAACAGCTTGGATAGAAGTAGCCAGATACGTAATGTGGGAGTGTGCACTGTTAACCTGATTAGTGTACATGCGTCATCAAACCGGCATAGCGGAGACCTACAGATATTTCTCTGTGGTAGCAGTTGTCTTTGTTCATTAACCACACTCTAGCTTAACGTCAGGCTAAACGTCAATAAAAATAGACATAATTTGACATGGACGTTTTAAATTACCTATTTTTTTAAAGTACATATTTTTCGCTAATTATTTTTTACATTCTATCAGTAGGTATTATATCTTTTTAGGTCATAGTAATAATACATTTGACTTATATCCATGTTCAATGTTCATACAACATTCGCGTGTGTCATTTTCAGACCAAAATTCTCAAAGGAATACCTCCATAATTAGTTTTAGTTTATGGAACGTTTTCTCTAATACAATTTGCTTGGTAGATTCAATAACAAAATTGGGCGTTTCCTATGACTATACAAAATATTAAATTTGACACGAATAATAATTAATATTTTAATCTTTGACACTTATTTCAACAGAATTAATTTTAAAACAAACCAATATTTTTTATTTATTTTTTTATATTTAAATTCAATATTAAAACCGGATAAGTGATCTAGTTGCTTTTAAAAATCAACGTGGGAGTAATATCAGGTATTCAAAAGCAGTGTGCATTGTCAACCTAGACGGTACACATTTGTTTCCTTAAGCTGGGTATAGCGGAGGTTACTTTTCGTTGCGGTAGTAGTTGTCTCCTTTCAAGACATCTGACGGAGTGTAGTCACATATCGAGTTAAGCTTTATAGAAATAAAAAACAAAAATCAGAACCACCTAATTTTACTTTAACTGTATTTGTGTAGGGTGGTACACGGGTGTATAATTTACATTTGAAGTATGGAAACGTGTAATTAATAACCTAAAACAATTTTAATGTGCTTTTCAGCTAAATTAAATTTGCGTTCACCCCTCTAGCTCAGATGCAATTAGGAAAGCAGTTAGCAGTTACCATGAGTAAATAAATATAAAAATACATTAATTTACTTTTAGAAATTAGTACTTGTATTATTTACTATCAGAACGACTGTAGATATAAATGCGGCGGCGTGTATTTGCAAATGAGAACATCCCTGTTTCTATCTATTTTTTTTATTCACAAAAATTTCCTAATCTTCGGAAATCCTGATGGAAATGTAATGGCAGTGCACTTTGTATATAGGACCAAATAAATAAATAAAAAATTACTTTATGCTATTTACTTTGATCATTTTTGTGGAACTAGATAGTTCATTTTTGGACATGTGACCAAAATCCGCGTAATGTTAAAAGCAAAAGAGCGTTTCAAGAGCAGAAACAATTGCTAGCATAAAGAAACGTCTGCATGATGAAGTCGCCTCTATACTCCACATACTACTTTATACTACTGATATACCGGTAGCGCCCGCTGATCTCTAAAAGAGACTATCTCATTTCACGAATGTTACACTTGAAAATGGGGGTTGTACACCAGCAGAGGGTAGCAGTACTAAAAACAATCACTCATATTTTAGGGATCACTTAATAAATCTAAAAATATGCAATTTATGAAATTAGGTATACATTTTTGGAATAAAATATCGGGATATTATAGATATTATAGATAGATAATAAAACATATTGACTCAAACGAAATGCACAACTTTAACTGAGGAAAGTAACTACGCAGTAATAATATTTGGTTGAATGAACATATTGGATTGCTTCTTCCAGGTTTGGCGCCAAAACTGTTTGCAGAACATAAATTATTAAAAGTTTTATTTTTGTGAAATATGTAATTTTATTTAATACATTATGTAATTTATTTATTTTTGTTTTTATTTCTAGGTCAAACACATGAATATGTCATAGTGATGCGGTCCAAGTACAGGGTTAGCCAGTGAAACAGGAAGATTTAAATAAGTAACTAATTCTTTAAGAAAATTAATTTTATTATTTAATGGTTATAAATATAAAGAAAAAAGGTAGCCATTTAGTGTACAATAAGTGAAAAAATTATTTTTTGAATATAACATTTGTCAAATGTCCTCCATTGGAATATATCTATTAATTTATTTTGCTACATAAATTATGGTATCATTATTTGTTAAAACACACACACACACACACATAAAACATCATCGAAGTATCAAAAATATGCAATGTGAATTCAAGAATTAGTATCCCTTATTTAAAGCGGTAAGACGCGTGAACTCACGATCGATGAGACCCGTGTTCGAACCTCACTTCTTCTGACCGGTATCAATGTAACTTTGTTATATGTACTTTGGTCGCTCAGTGTGAAATTTGTATTGAATATTGAACAGTGGAAAATTGAATTGAAAAATAAAACAAATCCAGTCAAATTACCTATGCCAAAAATTAACAAAAAAAAAACCAAATCATCGTCTAAATTTAAGATATTAATCATGTAACTAGTACTTCTGTCGACCAGAAACACATAAAAACCTTAATTACCTCCTTCGACACCTACGAACAGGAATTAATTAGGAACTTGGATATCCCGCATGTCTTCTAGATTGAAGTAAGTTTGCTAATTAGATGCCGTCTGCCTATCTCATTTGACAGATATCGCAGTCAACTACACATGCATAAGTAATATTGTCTTAATGTATTGCTGCAAGAAAATTAACGGTGGCAACTTCCCTACATGCCCCTAGATGGCGATGTCTAATTATATATCACACATCTACAATCGACGAAAATCTACATCCCGGACCGTCTGAAACACTTCATGCCTCCTCCCGACCCATTTGACCCTGGTTTTAAATTCACTCTTGCTATTGACTCATATAAATCAGACGCTTCACGTCCATGCTGAAGAAACCCTAGCGGGTTATCAGCGATTCTCATACTAGATAAAAAATACTTCTAAAATAATATTTATTTATTTTAAAAACTTTATTGATATAAATTAAAAGGCGAGCTTAATGCCGCAAGGTATTTCTTACAGCTGGCTTTCAGGAAACAGAAAGCTAGTGATGACCACGGGTAGTGAAAAACAATTTATATATAGCCTTGGAAATACTTCACCAATTATATTCTCAAAATGTAACTATTTGTATTTTATTATATAACTATTGTAATTATAACACACACACGCATACTACTAATACATAAACTAATTCAAATATAATAAAAGTTAAAAGATAATACACATACATACATAATAAGACAATAATAAATACTATACAAACTAACTATTTATAAAAATATTGTAATTTGATTAAATGTTCATAAAGCTGTCTTTTAAATACACCCCGATTTGGCGCTTGCCGTATAGTCAGTCACAAACTACGAGTATTTCAAAGAAAGGACGTGACGACGATGAAGGATTTAGAAACAAAGTTAGTGAATAATACTCTTATTGCTAACGTAGTAGAGGACCGAACTCACGATCGCTGGAACAGGTGTTCATATCTCGCTAATTATATACTAACATAACTAATTATATAATAATAACCTGGAGCATTCGCCTCCATTATGTTGGTTTGACCCTCCTGAGCACACTTCTCCCATGATGTATTTCAATAAATTATAATGATTTCAAGAGCAGTAACCCTAAAAGTCCTCTCAAATATATCTTCCGCAAATAATTTTCACTTCACTACCTCAGACGTGGTAACAATAGCGTATAAAATAACGCAATAAAACTGCCATTTTTCATTGTTACAAATCTAGTTAAAAAACGACGAAAAGACTCAACTGAAACGGTAGATGAAATATTTTTATTGCTTTAGCAAATGTTATCGACAGAAAAGAGGCACCACCATCTCGGGAATGATGTATAGACGGCACTTTACACTATTGTTACATTCGGATAAAACTTATAGCTGTAGATAGGTATCTATAATATATATAGATAGGCAGGTAACCTTTTTTATATTATTGAAATGTGTAATTAATGTATGTAAAAGTGCGATAAGTAACTTTTTGTAACTGTTATAATTTTCGCAATTATTAAAAAAAAATCAACTTTTTAATTTTTTTTTATTGTAGTCTGAAACATAAAGCCAGTCTGTTAGCAACAGACGTATCCGCTATGCCGGAAATATGCTTAGTATGTTTATTTCTACAGATATAGAATTGTTTTTCAAGTCATTTCATTACTACTAGGTTTTTTTTTATAAGTTATACAAAGAAAAGCGTGCTATAAATAAAGCCTGGAAATATTGCGAACTAAGCAAACTGTTCTCAGAGAAGATGAAACTCACGGATGTAAACAGCGGGTTGTCCTCAGTAAAGATGGCATCAACCATTTATAAACGCTCTTATTTTCTCACTTGTGTTATTAACCTTATATTTATGGGATATAAATAGATTTAAACCAAAAGCTTCTATTTATCTTGGTCAAAGATTATTTAGGGAATGAATTCGGGCTCGCAACGAAAGAATATCAAAGTGAAAATTGGTTAATTCCCATGGTACAGATTCTTTTCAGTAGTCATAAATATAAATAAATTTAAAAAAAACTTGCCAAGAAAATTTTACTCAATGGCAAATCTAAGTTATTCTATAAGTCAAATTTAACTGCGTACTATAGATTTTAGAATCAGTCTTTTCTCTGGCTTCATGCCAGTGTTATCCAGTATCCACCACCTAACTAGGATATTGTAGGTGTGAATAGCGGGCTTAAAGCATTCTTGCGTTCAGAAATTCCAATTTCAATAGAGATGAGGTATTTCCGCTTTAGGCATTTTCAAATAGTTAACACATACAATGCTTAAAAAAACACTAAATGAAATTCATAGAACATCATTCATAGCACGCTAGAGTGCGCGGTCCGTGAGCGGAGATAACTTGTAATATTACTACAAAGAAGAATTTGAAGGTTACAGTCACCTTCGCTATGCTGGCTTTAGAAAACGAATGTACACCGTCCAAGTCAGTCGTGTCAAACATGGGCCTTATCAATATCGCCCGCGATCACAATGTGTCACAGAAAGAAGAATCATGTTTTCAAAAGCTTTTAGACTAAATATAATGTTATAATAATTCAGTACATTTTATTTTTATTTGAATCTGGCCCGCCTACACATTCTAAATTTAATATATGGCCCTCTGCAGAATTGAGTTTGACACCTCTGATCCAAGTTGACAAAAATTCACAATCGTCTAATTTTCATATTCCCAAATATAGATAAATAATTTTTAAAAGACTTTCTCCTTATTTCTAAAATTACAGGAATTTTTTTAGGCTTTCTGGGTCATCTAATGAAAGAAAATACATGAAAATGTTAAAGGTGAACTTTCCTTTCAGTAATGTGAGATTATAATTTAGTTTAGTAAAGCTGCTATCAAGTGGCTCAATAGTCTCAAAGGGAACTAAAATTAATGATAGAAAGGGCAACTCTCTCAAAACTAAAGAGCACACATAAACATTACCCAATAACAAATGATTTTGGGACAATGTAACCTTTTAATACAAAATATCAACTCAAGTTCTTGCCTCAATTCAAAGTTTTAACATCAACAAACAACATTAAAGCATCCCTTACTACATGAAATAATAGTAGAATGCTATTAGCTAAAATTGACGATTCCTATGCTACCCTATGACCTCTATCAAAGAGTTTATAACCCACAATATTTTACAAAGGGTGGAGTAATTGCTTCCACTTAATGTACTACGATGACCTAATCGATGACTGCAAAATAAACAAGTTTAATATTATTCTTCCTTTTCCCATTTTGTTTCTCTATAAATAGTTCCAAATAAAACTAAACATTGTAAATATATACAATATCTTTCATCCCAGCGTATTTAGAATTCTATAACATGTTTCGAATCCCATTCCTCCCGGTTTCCGAAAGAGTGCTCCTTTCAAAAAGAATAAACGACGATCATTACTGTCGGTCGATGCACACGAAAAATTCTTTCATGTCCATTCAGTCGGTAGATTCCAAAGCAGTTTGAATAGTGCTGCAGTGAAAATAATCGCCATAGCAAAGTACAATCGTTGACTGGATCTCTGCCAAACCGCTTGAGCAAGCTCCGTGTGTGTTTCCATTCGATAGAATTAACAATTTACGTTGCAATTGACAGCCGCGACCGTCTGAGCAGGGAAGGGCGATCTCAGAGGGGATTAGACAAATCGCTCCTTATGACTTTACAGATTACCCTGGGCTAACTTTAGTGAAACTTCGCGTAGGTTCTCCTTAATTACCTAATGAACTTTACCAGTATTGAACTTTAGCTTTATTACGTCATACTCGTAACAATATATGGAAATTATAAGCGATTGAAATAGTTTTAACATTGTCCGCAAATATAATCTGAATAAAGCAACTGAAGCTTTGTTTTAATTACTCCTTTTTCCTTTTTGTTATTGTCGCATCACAGCTACAGCACCTAGGGGCCTACCTCGATCTTGCATAGTTTTGTTTTACATTTGATCTGATTCGATGACGGCAAATAAAAAATTGATTTACCCAGAACGAAAAAATTCTTGTCAAATCAAAATACAAAGTTCGATAATGCAATTCGAGAAGGGTTTTCAAGGATTTTAACGTTAAAATGTAAGTTTAAGTACCAAATTATTGACCGAAACTTCGTTTTCGGTAATTTGAAAGTAGCCCCCCTGATGTCTAATTAATTTCAATTGGAAATAACAATATTTTATTGCGAGCAGAGTTTGTCGAAGTGTGTCGCTCCGACAAGTCAGGCGGCTGGCTTTACGCCAAGCTATGTTTTGTGCTCACTCTTTCGAGGCGGCCCAAACAATGTATTTGTGACGAAGGTAGTAAATGAAATACAGCAATAAATATAGGCGATCTCCTAACTTAACGCAAACCTTTTGTTTTATGAACCGAAAGCTGTTTATGAGTAGTCATAGATAATAAAAAAAACTGCTTCATGAGATAAAAGTAATTTTACTCCGTAAGGCAGTTACGTAAAGTGAGAACTTTTTTGAACGGCCGTGTTTGTGGTTTGTCTTTTACTCGGAAGTCCAAGATTCGATTTCCGATCGAAACAACGTAATTGTATTTCATATTTATTAACTTAATTATATATATCATATTTTATGGAAAAAAACATAGGTATTTGTTTCTGACCTATTTTCCCGGTGCTTTTAGTACAGGGTATCCCTATTTTGGGTAAGTCAGTCAGTTCGACATTATATATACTCGTAATAATATAATTATTTTGTAGCTAATCTATAAAATTATCTTCTATATAAATTCGCTTTTATTGAAATATCACTCTTATTGCAACGTTTTTATTCTCGTAAAGTAATACGCTATAGTTTTCAAACCAGTGAACCGAGTAAAAAATGCTTCTATTCTAAAAAAAACTCATATGTATGAACCTCATACTTTGTCACTGGCGAGTTTCATAATAATAATTTGAATAAAAATGCTTTATATGCAAACACGAGTAATGTAGATTTTTCATGTTCTATATTCATGTTTTTACTTCACAGGATCTATTTAAAAACCTTATGTATCTTAAAAAGCATTATTAAAGAAATACCTATACAGTATGTATAGTATAAAACACAGAAACAGTTTCATTTTTGAACGGTGAAACTTTTTTTATAGTAGATAGACAGGCGACTATATGCCACCTGATATTAAACTAGAGTGAAACTCTGTTAAACAGGCCGTCGCGTCTGCCTCCGCTATGCCGGCTTGAGGAGACGAATGAGCCCCGTCCATTGACAGGGCACATTCTCTTGTTATACCTAGCCACTCATTACCTGGCTACACCATGATTGAACTGGACTAAATAATAATATTGATTTACCTATCTCCGAATATTTAAATACAAAATTTGCTCGTAGTCTTAAGAGATGACTTAGGACTTTGAGAATTTTGTATACGTAAGTATAGAATACAGACGTATTGACATAGTCTAGAATATTGAACATCTCTCAAGTTGGTACCTCAGATAAAGGTAAGACAACATCAACGAAATGGAACTCAACATCCCTCGAGATTGTTGAATCCATTTGCAATTGACTTAGAACTACGGTTGGTACAAAACTCAATATTTGCTGTGATAACAATACTCATACAAGAAACAGAGGTATGCGTCTTCAATTAAGCAAAAGTTCGACATTTTATGTTTTATTCGATTCTCCGACCCCCTAAAGTTAAATATTCTAAATTCAAATATAAAGTGCCTGATTGGTATCTTGCTATTTTAATATAGAAAAACTATTTCAAGATTGTTTTATTAATAAAATACAATTGCATATAATAGGCAACGTTCTCCTTGATCTTCAACCAGAGTACGGTTCGTGGGCGAAGGTAACTGCTAGTCTCCTACTGGAGACTAAGGCTAAAGCGGGTCCTAGGCAACATTGTAATTCCGGGCCTTTTTTCAGTCATGATACATACTTGACATTTGTTAGTTTGATTTTAAAGCATATATAGTATGCAGTTCTATTTTATTGTCGAAATCCAAGAAAAAAAAAGAAAATATGCATGTACAAAAATTAAATAAATACAATTAAAATTACCGGCCCTTGGCACGTGCCTAGGTTGCCTGGGCCTTAGTCCGCCCATGCTGCTACCACAGAGAATTGTGCGTTTACAGCAGGCACTCCTGCTCTGCAGGCCTTAGATGACAAATTCCCAACCGCCCCTGTTAGTAATGCACACTCTTCTCGCTATACTCCAGCTACCTCCAAAAGTTTCCGCCACTCGATATGCGGAAATTGGATCTATTTGATTTATATTTGATATTTTTCCCCAAAATTTTAGGGCGTAAAATGTAAAAGTAAGGAAATAAAAACCAAAAAAGAATCTCTTAGAAAGTACAGGAGATACATAGTACAAAATAGACAGAATGTCAAAGCACACATAAAACGAAATACCCATTTCCTATTTCATATTTGTAAATACGTGTATGTCCTCCACAATGTTTCGCGGTTCAATAACGTTGCAAATCTAAGAAAATGCTTTTAGGAAATGTCACATAGTTCGAGTCTTATTCTATATTAGGTACTCCTAATCTTGCACTAGTGTTAAATTTCATATATTATAAAAAAAATAATCTCTAAACTATTAATATTTAAATTATATTACCATTAATAACAAATTTAATGTTCATATATGATGTTAGAAAATATTAACTTTAGCTACGTGTAATTAGCATAGTTTTGCCGGTCATATTATTTATTAAAAACTCGACTACATCCGGAACTAAGTAGTAAAAGAGGCCAGCATGTATCTGGACTACAATTAAACGTTAGGTGTATACTTTTTTAAAATTAATTTCTGGTAATCATAATCAAAATTTAATTTATAAATAATTTAAGAAATAATACTTTATATTTTTTTAAATATAGCTTGGCATGTGACCACATTGCCCCTAATATATCCATGAGTGGAAACGACTGCTACCACATAGAAATCGCCTCCACTATACCCGTTTTAGAAGAATAGTGCACCATTAATTGAAACACTCCTCCCATTATACCCTGATATCGAAACGTGACCAAGTCACTTCACTTGAAACTGTATAAAGATACCAGTGCATCTAATAATTAAACTCACCACATAAAATTGCAGAGAATGTTAGAAACTTCATTTTCACCTTTTATTTTCTCCTTTATAATACTTCTTACATTATCTACGTGATTAAAAGTCACTATTCACTGTTTATGAATATTTAATGCAAGATTCATATCTGCATCACATACATTTTTATAGTTCGCTTAAAAATTCTTAACGTTTTTGGTATACTTTAACAATTAATGACATTTCTAATAATCTTAAAGTTCATATTTTTTATTATTTATTTTAAAGTCCTCTATCGTAAGTTAAAAATATAAATCGCGAACTGACGTCGGGTGTTCATAGCGAGCGACGAGCGCGACCTCACTCGGGCGTCCTTTCAACGACTGAGTCAGTCGCCGTATGTCCTTCGTTTTAGCACAAGGGTAATGTCATGCGCAATGGAAGCTTTTCCTAAAGGGTCCTTAAGTGGATTAAGTTTTTAAACTTTGACAATTGATAAAATGAGATCGAGTTTGTTAAGATGAAATCTTTAAGTGAAAAGTTGTTGATGGAAAGCCTCTGCAGTTGGTTTTGGCATTTGTTCACCATTTTGTCATTTCTGCGGCATCTCTTAATGCCAGCACAGTACTCAAAGTTATTTCAAAATACATTAACCAGTTTTAAGTGTCAACATCGCGAGTTTAAGTAAGAAGCATTAATTTCAGTGTAAAATATTTGATTTTGTTATGAAATTCGTTCTTTCGTGTGTTGTCGGAAGTTGGAACTTGGTAGGTAGTCCAATCAACAAACCCAACTCATCCGAGTTATTCACTAAGTAATGAAACTTTGTATTTTGTTTAGATATTTTACAATATAATATCAATTAATATTTAGAATCCTTGTTAATTATTATAATGAAAATTTAACAGAAAAAAAAACTAACTCGAATCGGGCTGTTCGATTTATTTTCTTTATTAATTCTCATCCCCGTGCTTTATGCTAATTTCTATTTTAAAATATAGTACAAAAATTTATTTACACAACCAAATTTTTTATATAAAAGGGTTCCTTCTCGGAAAATGTGTTCAAAATCCAAATATGTAAATGTGATACGATACAAGATATGAAAACTTAGAAATAATAAAGACATCGTCGTTCGCATAAAGTCATCAAATACTAGTTTGACACAAGGGTGTACCCAAACAAGGAGAAAACACACATAAAAATGAGAATGTCGAACTTTCATCGGAGATAAACACCCGGGCCGGATACCGGGCCCGTTATTCGTCATACTTCGCACCCTGCCGACCCTCGTAAACTTTGCTTACCTATAACAAGTAAAACTTTGCCAGGAAAGATAACACTGTGAAAATATGCTCAACTACTCATAACATGTACTTATTAGCTAATAAATCTATCATATTTAGTAAACTTTTACTTATAAATACAAATAATATTATTATTTTGTATTTTATTAACCATAACAATGCGTATACTGCATAACTCTATGAAAACGGACACATATTTTATTTATTTTTTATTTTATTCATTATATTTTTACAATTTTTAAAAATAGAAAATAACAGAAAAATATACAGAACATACAACCATGCGTGTAGATGCGTGCATCTGTCAGTTTCATACATTGCAAATGGTACCCGTACGCCGAATATCTGTCTCGACCTTAATTCGATACAACAGTAAAAACAAGCGAATACGAATTAATTTAAGCTACCAAAGTTAATAAAAGTTGTTGACTTTAATTAACACTCTGGCCTATCACAAGCTTTATTATTTTAAATACCGAGAAGACTGATTGACATTAGAGGAAACCGAATTCAAATAAAACATCTGAAGCGATAAATAAAACAATTTGAAAATTCTAAAACAACATTCAGCAACGTAATAGATACTGACGACTACGCAACTCAGAATTTGATAAATAATATTGATAAACTCACAGTGCAAATAAAAAATCGGAATTTTAGAAAAAACAATTTTAGAATTTTTCAGCCATACGGTTTTTATGGACTTATCTTTTTTTCATGAAAATTGTTGTCGAACTGCTTGCGTACAAACAATGATTGGCGTGCGATAAATAAATAATAATTAATATGTCTTTGAAAAATACAATTTAAAAAAAATTAGCAAATCTTTTTAAAACCAAATAATTATAATTTCAGGAGTGGTTTTAAATCTTAGCTGGAACGTATAAATGTAAATTTTATTGTAAAATCTTCTTTATCGACATCCATTTGCAAAGCGCAAGGCCCCGTCATAGCTACATTTGATCCCATTCATTGGAGTACGGATTGAAGGTTTTATACGAGTGAGCGTTAGAGAAAATCTCTTGAGAACATTCGGAATGGCATGCGGTATTGGCAAAATTCTATGTGAATATTTATTCTTATTGCTCTGTATTTTTCTTTATTTTTTAATTACATTATTATCCTAATACGTAAATTTGCATAACAAATTGTACACGCTTTCATTACTTATTGATTAATGTTAATAATAGCCTTTTAATCATTATGAAAAGTTGCGTGGCTCCCCTAATAAGGTAGAGTGCGATTCAATTGCGAAAACGACTGCTACCAAGAAATTTTCGTAAACAGCAATCACCTAGATTAATAGAATATACCTTATACCTAGCTTATTCCAAGCTGATCATGAAACGCGACCAGGTTACTTCCCTGTGAACTTCCTAAAGTTGCAGTACTACCCCATGTTAGCCAACTAGGCAAATAAGATGGTTGTTTATCAGTCCTAAAAACTCTTAAAATTAATGTAAAAATAAGAATTTCTACGGCGCAAACATTATTAAAAATGTGTTATAAAAATAATTGAATTTGCAACAATTTATTTACGAGACAGGACGAACGTCGGGGTACATACGAATTTCTTTCTTGAGGATTCCACAGCGACACAACGTTCACTCGTGTAAAGCCTTAAATCCATGGCAAGACAGAATAGGAACAGACATGTCTGCTGCGATACATTCTTGTACTAGAACCTACTTCCATTTGCACTAACGTCACATTCTTTGGCACCGCTCACTCGTGCTTTGAGCCCTTTTTTCATTCCATTAACCTATATCTTGCAACCGTTGAATAATGTAATGTAATGCAAAACTGGGTTAAAATTTATTCGAATTTACCTCTTATTGACATAACGGCGGTAGCTCAATCTTTTCTTACGCACGCTATCTGTGCAATTCAAAAATAGACTCAGGTAAATCTATTTTAGGATTTTTTAAAGGGCGTAAGTATATGATCTTACATTATTACACTATTTCATATAACACAGAATTTAAATAAGACGGTTTTGGTTTATCACTTGAATCACCAGCCCTTAGTTTACTTAAATTAAAGACCGTATTGTTTAAGACGGGCATAATTTTAAGATAAATGATTTATATTATTGAATAAATGTCTATTAATTAATTAATTTAATGAGATTATAAACGACGCATAATTTCCGTCAATTGTAAAGAGAAGGTACTAATTTCAAATTATTAGTTAACACACTGACGCAAAAATTCCGGACCACTTATTATATACAAACCCGGGATTTGAGTTTTCCATTAGATATATATTTCTTATTATTTAGGAAAATGTATAATTAGAATAATTAATCTGTGTGAATTAATAAGTAATTTACATCATATTATTATTCCATAAATTAATTTCAAGTATTTATAAAAATTATTATAGATTATTAAGTGACCCAGAATTTTTGCGTCTCACTGTATTTTCACTGGTAGATATTTTACATTCGCTCGATCACGCCTAGATTTCGCTGTATTAAAATTAGTTTATTTTTTATTTTATAAAAGTCATTACTTTAAAGAATATGTGTAATTATATTTTTAGTCTGAGTTTGTATCTTTCTGGGAATGAAATAAATAATTAAAAAAGTAATAAAAAAAACAAAAGAAGTCCCTTGACAAAAAATTACCTATTATTTCTAAAACCAATCAAACTAACAACAAACTTCAGAACAATCCTAAAGTGCATTTCCCATAATTTTCAGGTCAATAGTCAAGGAATTCGAAGGTAAGCGTTTGCTACGAGCGAAAACGTGAAAAATAATCATCTCAAAGTAACCACGTGGAATAACAATCGCGAAATGATCATCTATTCATGTTTCTCCTCTATAATCCAGGGAGCGATTTCGCAAATACTTCGGGGTATTATTTCGAGTTTGCGTTAAATTCATTAATTTTGTTCAAGTTGAGGAAATATTCTGTCAGAATTTTGTGTTTTTGCGTCGCTTTTTTTCTCTTCCTCGTATGATTTATAGTAATTTATTTTTTGTGGAGACTCGAAGTAACGTAATAACCTCGCAAGTAACTTTTTTGCCTTCTTAAAGATTAAAACAATTCTGTAATCTTAATTTAATCACATAACCAGAATAACCTCTCAATAAACACGTTTAGACATTAAAAATGTTATATCCGTAAAAGAAGATGTGCTCCAATTCGCCGTCCTAAGAAAGTATTCCTCTTGTAATCAGTTAATCTCGCATGAAATCGGCAAGTTCGAATTCGACACGGTATAAGTACCGAAGAATTTAGAGGCGTCTATATTAAATCTCCCGTTATCCGGCATCGGATCGGGACAAAGGGAGAGATTTCGACAAAGTTCTTGCCCGAACGAGGGAAATTTACATTACAAACAAAAAGAGAAAAGGAACTTCCCAGACGTGAAATTACAACCGTGGGGATCAGGGCACGGTTCAGTTAGAGCGGCGCAAAATATGGCCTTCGGAGTATTTGACTATTACACGCGTCCAGGGAGTTTATTTATATACCAATAACACATGATGCCTCGGGATAAAATCCTGTACTAAATACAGAAGAAGAGGTCATGTTATTTTTCCTAGTTTCTTGATAATAATGAGCTACTTTTATCAAATTATTTATCTACATTGTCTGTTATATAAATCAACCATTACTAAAGAATTAAAACAAAATAAAATAATGTTAAAGAAGCACTAAAAGTAAAGACAAATTGATAATTAAAGTTCAGGTAAATTTTTAATAACAAACAAGTTTTTGTTTACTTACTAGGTTTATTGACCGTTTAACAAAGTATTAGGTGTTTTCTTAAAATTTCTATTGTTCTACAAAAAGTATATTTGCGTACCTTCCACTCCACCCCACAGAAACAATAGACTGCCTCCCACTACAATTTACAAATATTTAAAAATGCAAATTAACTTCATTTGCCGACAAATTAAACTTAAATAAACAAATGAATACAACAAATGCAATCCCATGATAAAATATTATTTGCTTTTTATCATTGAAACTTAACATAAAGTTTATCTGAGAGATTATTTGATTTGATAAGATTATGCAAACTGACGAGGGTCAAATTACCATAATACCACCTGGGAATGGAAACCTATGATGTAGATTGAACATTGGGTAAAGGAACCGACCAATACCTAGAGTTATTGGAGCCGTCTGTAGGCCTTGGTTGGTTATCAAATACAATCATGTAAAGGCTTTGTAGATATAATAGAAGAAATATAAAACCAAAGTAACTCTATTTAACAATAGTAATATTTAAAGACCGGCTGACTGATGATGGTTACTAGCAGTCTGTCGGTCTGGGGTAGTACCATCACTTTTAAGTGTGATGGGGCCAAGTCGCGTTTTGGGATCAGCATAAAAGTAACCGGGTATGACATAAGGCATAGCAGAGGTGACTGCTGCCTACAAATTTCTCTGTAGTAGTTGTTGTTTCCGTTCATGGACCACACTCTAGTCTAAAGAATAAAGAATAATAACAAATTAACTAAATTAAAAATCTTACTACTGCGCTTGTTTTGATTATTTTAATTCGACCAACGCGAAAGTTTTCACACCTTTGCAGATATCGTGATCGCCTAGCAATGGAAGATTGTTAAGTACGATTGTGTATGTACAGTTCTTATTGATGAGTAATAATATTCATGTAAGAAGTATTACAAGTTGTTAATATTAAATTATGTGTTGAAAGTTTTCGCTGAATAATTACAGCTCACTGAAATTTTCTTTCACTTGAATGGAAGTTTAGAAAATTTATACACTAATCTAATTTAATATTAAAAGCAATAAATTTAAAGTTAATAATACTACTCAAAATATTAATCGTAAAGTAAGGTTAAAAAAAACATATTTTGTACCCCACCAGCTTTGACTTTTCACCCTGGAATTAGTTTGTGAGAAAATTACCTTTTTTATATTCATACCTTTTTACGGCTTATGGACAAAACCTCGAAGGTCTAAATGAACATAATTAAATTTAATATGCAAGCGTAAACTAGATCCTTGCTGCTATCACTACTGAGGGTACGAATTAAATTTTACCCATTTAATCTAATATAATATTCAGCCCCTGAACTCTAAACGTGTTACGCTCCCCATGGTTCATCCAAGACAAAGTAATTAAATTCACTATTATTTCCTTCGCCAAAATATATCATCAATCATAATATTACTTAATAACCAATACATAATAAGCTATCACACAAATAATAAATATAAATAAGTATGTATAATTCCAACTTCCTGGCCTCCAATTCTCAAATATAAATAGTAGATCTAAAGTAGACATTTCTGTCAATTTACGACTGGTTTTGATAGCCAATAGGAAGTCGTATTCTTAAAAGTAATAGTTTGTGTTATTATTTGTATTATTATCGCGTAAATAAAATAAAGTAAACGTGTTTTACAACTAAAAACATTAAATTTATATTAATTCATTTTAATGCCGTCATATTACTATTTTCTTTAATTACAAAAGAATAAAGGTCAATAGATTTTTCAGACTTACTTTACTGCCTTTCATCTCCACATTTACGAGTACATACCTACCCTACAAATTTTTTTTTTTTTTTTTTTTTTTATTGTAGCTCGACATGTGACAACACTCCGCCTGATGTAAAGCTAGAGTGCGGTCCATGAATGGAAACAACTGCTACCACAGAGAAATCTCTACGGGCTGCAGTCGCCTCCACTATGCCGGCTTGTGACCACAACGGAGAACAAATTAATCACAACATCGTGCATCGATTAAAAAAAGTGGATATAGTATAAAATAAGATTACTCGTTCCTAAAAGCAATAGAATGCGCACAGATTATATTTTAATGCAAAATTCATGTGGGGACACGTCAATAAAAATTTGAATTTAGGACTAATATTTATAACACGGTATGTTACTCTGACCTTTGATGACTTCGGTCGGTTGACCACTGGAACCTATGAATAATTTCGCACAATTTTCGTCCCTTTTCAAATACCATCAAATCGTATGGATGATTTATTACCAAAATATTGGCGGAGATGAAGGGAGCCGGGTTAGCAAACGTTAGAGAGAAAAAAAACGCTAAATTATTAACGGTACATAAATCCGCATATTTTATAACATGAAATAAACGCCAGCGAATATGTGACTTGTTCCGTTATGTTTTAGAATAAATGATTGGGTGTAGTATTTTATAATATAGGATTTTGCGACAAAAAAGAACAAATTCGAATGAAATTTTGTTTTTTTTTATATAAGTACGTATACTAGAATCATAATAACACTAGACTATTTATGCCGTGACAGCGTAACTAACGCGATATCTCTTCACCAATAGGATTGCTTCATTTAAATACGGCGGTCAAAATAACATCGTCTGATTGGTAAAGAAAAATCGCGTTACGCTATCTACGCTACGAACCTCAGAATAAGTTTTGTTGCACATAATAAGAAATAATCAATGTTTTCTAATCACACAAGCTATGTTGAAATGATTTATAAAGCAAGCTTTCCATTGGCATAATACGTGACTTTCTTCATAAATGTGTAGACACGACTTACTGGCTACACTGTCGAGGTAAATTGATTTTCCACGAGGAAAGATTGCAAATTTTCTAGCTAGCGTTGAAGTTTGTCGTAAAATAATTTATATTCTTTCATAATATGCACATACCTTTTTTATATTTATATAAGTATTCTAATAAGGTATCTATTTAACATTGTGAAAAAGTAACATTACATAATATTACATAACTAATTTAAAAGTCTTTGTACGGCTTAATGACGCGTTTATTTCATATAATATATAAATAAATACGATATGTAATATACGCGTAAGTAATGCGATTTCATATGTAAATATTTTGTTCATGTGTTAATGTGTAATAACGGCGGATGAACCATTCAGTGTTCGTAAATTTTAAGAACATTGTAACCCATAACTTGTAAATAAATTATTTGATTTGATTTGAACGTGCATGAGTGTGAGCAAATAATGTAAAATAGAAAAAGCCTGTCTATTCGTTTTACTTCAAAACGTTGCTAAAAGTTTTACTAAATTATTCCATTATGTACTTTCCTAAAAAAAAAATCCAAGAGGAAAGCTGAATACAAGAAGGAAATTTTGGATTTCCTAAAATTTTATTCTAAAAGACTAGGCTGCATAGTCAACAACAACAATACTAATAAAACTTTATAAATGAATATACACATTATATGTTTTTTTTTCTTTAAAAAAAACCCGTGCTACAGGGAATTGGGCGACCAAATCGCATAGTTACATTGGTACTGATCAGAATTTAGTGAGGTTTGAATAGGGGCCTCATCGATCGTGAAGACCATCCCACCTAGACAACGGCCGCCCATATTTCTGTAAAGAAAACTGAAAACACAATAATGATAGTAATAAATAAATTATGATGAAAATTTAACAACTTCGAAGTAAACCTTGTTAATATTAATTCTGGTAAAAAATTGTGGGACCTCCCGATGGAAAGATGGTACAGGAATTTCGACGCGGTTCCCTGAAATCCTATTGTATGCGTGTTGATTTTTTATATATATCATTTTCATTATAACTTAATAAATAAATAATGTATGGATATAACCGATACTTGTAAATTTTAAAAAGATAATATTTTCTTAAATTACTTTGTAATAAGTTGAATTTTGTGCACTCACTCTACACGGAAGGCGTCCACCGCTTAAGTGTCTGAAGTGTTTGCTTTAAGTTTTATTAAGGCTATTACTAGAGAAAATGTTGTACAAACATAAAAATGTAGCTCGCTTCTAAAGAAAACATCATTACATACATTTTTGAGTCACATCTCAGATTTACGTTTATTTGAGATTGCATTGCTGCATAATAATTATATTCACTGCATTAAGAGCAAAATTTCATTGTTGTAATAAAAAGAAACTGCATTGTATACATTATTACTATATTTGGCATAACACTTTAAAGCGTTTTAGTCAGAGTATAATGAAAAGTGTCCACTGAAGTGAAAAGTGTAACTTGTCTCACCAAGCCAGCATAGGAGAGGCGAGTGTTGCCTGCAGATATTTATCTGTGCCAGCAGTTCTTTACATCCATAAACCTAACTCCAGAGTCTATTTTAACAACAAAATGTACAACGAAACTAATTAAAATTTCTTTTCATCGTAGAAATGTGAGTTCATCCGTTGGTACCTAGTGTATTGATTTTTGATTTTTGAAATCTTTGATCATTTTATAACCACCAGATATGTCGATTTGCAGGGACTTTCTTCATTCGTTCTGAGCACACCAGTAAAACGAAACGTGTATTGAAACAGCTTAAGGTGATTTATAATTAAAACAAATAATTGTCTCACTCATTCACTATAAATAAAATAAATATTAAAGCTAGTTATATTCAAGGTATTAACAAATAATTATTACATAGTATTTACATTACAATGTTACTAATTTTAATTACATTAAAACATCATATACACGCCCTATTTCATGCAGTAAAATACGGATCATAAAAAGTTAAGTTGTTAAGTTTTTCTGAAACAATGTAGTTTTTATCATTAACCTCGTTTCGCAATTAAAACTTAATGCACTACTTTTACTGCCGAATTAATAACAAATGTTAGAACTTATAAAGAATCTCCTTGAATCGTGTGATTAAAACCCTTATGGTAAATAAGGTGCCTATCAGATATTAGGTATAGACTAACAGCATATATTAACGACCTCTATCAACAGAGCGGTCTCGTATCTTAACAAAATCCCTAGTAAAGTTGCCCGTATCAAATTAAGCACTGATATATGGGCAGCGTGATTAACCCTCGAAATTCAAAGGAGAATTACAGCAGTTTTAGTCGTCGCCAGAACTTTTCTTTAGGTGATAAACGCTCTCGCAAATTGCCTACATTTATTCGGTGCTGCAGGAAACCGCTGCTAATGTGGACCCGCCAGAATTCCTCTTTGTAAAGACATACCGGTTTATACATCTGTTTGTATCTACAAATATATATAACTATCTATAAATTCTATACGACTTTCACACAATAATTTACTTGTATTTAAAAATTTTATTTTTTATATAAAAACGACATGTGACTGAAGTCCGATATTAAGTCAGAGCAAAAACAATTGCTATCTGCAGACAGCAGTCCCCTCCACTATGCCGACTTGAGGAGACAAATGGGCTCACTACTACTTCTTCCAAGCCGATCCCAAACGCGACTAGATCACTTCACGGGTGTTATATTCCACAATTGTAATTATCTACTGTAATACATATAAAGTATTTCTTATAAATAAATACTTGCATTTCGTAGTAAAAGTTCGTAGCAAGTCGATGTAAGCTAGAAACAAAGTAGTCTCTGATAGATATTAGATACGAAGAATCAATGACTTTAGTCTCTTGATAAAAAATCTCCACCTTATTGTCGAGTCAGCGCGTGACAAACTCGAGCGCCATCGTTGCAGATATTTGCAATTTTTCTCCACGTAAAATCTATTCCCGTGAAAAATGCGTTAGCCGGCTTCTGCTTGTCTCGCGCTTCGGAAAGTCACGTAGCATGGACATTGACGACTATCGAACATCGTTCTCGAGTGGAAAATCATGATATCGTGGTCTCTTCGCGTTATGTGTCATGCTCGGTGAATAGGTTATCGAATTTTTAGTTTACGCGGATTTTGTGCCAATATTTAATACTAAAAGGATTTTAAAACTTTAATTCGGAAACTTTGGCGTTAAAGTTATTAGATTATCCCCGGGATAATTTTTCTTTTAAACTGAGGAACTGAGAAATAATGCCAAAGGTTGTCTCCCACATAACAAGTTTAATATTATATATTACGATCTTATCATAATCGATGGCCTCTGTAGCATAGTAGTTACGGTACTTGTTCGTTACGTGAAGGACACGGGTTCGACCCTTAGTCGAAACAAATATTATACCATTTTTGGGTCTGGGTGTTGTATGTTTTTGACCAATGCTATCCTAGTTTCGAATCCAGACATTGATTGTATAACTCGCATCAAAAAGAAACGATTTATAAAATTAAATGAGTATTAAATTTAAAAAAATAGCGAGAGGAGTGTGCACTTAGATGGTGCATACTCGTCTCCTCAGGCCGGCATAGCGGAGGTGACTGCTGCCCCTAGAGATTTCTCTGTAGTAAGTAGCAGTTGTTTCCGTTCATGGACCGGACTCTAGTTTTACATCAAGCTACAAAACAAAAAAAAAAGAAATGGCGTCCAATCTCGTTCGTGTTATATTGTCGTATATACTCAGTTACTCACCCACCATGGTAAGGTTCCAATAATAATTAGATTAATAGACGAATCAAATGTTATTTTTGTTATCTTAAAATGAAAAATGAATATTTGTAACTATTTTTATAATCGTACATTTAAAGTAATGAACAGGATATTGAGCTCTTTAAGTTCGGAGTCAACAAAGCAGTTTGATGTAGTTCGTTCGAGTTAGACAAGTTGAGGTCTCGATATTTATGACAACTTCCTTAGTTGAATACAAACATAAAGTTTAGAACTAGTTTAACCCTCAGAATTCTCTCTAAAACGGAAATCCTAACAATTTGGTCTATCTAATTGAACGGCTGTGCAACCTTAGAGGACGTAACTAAATACTAAGTTTTCTTGGAGCTATGAGGATAAACAATCGTATTTCGCCGTCTCTTATTGTTTGTTTGTTGACAGTTATTAAAGTTTAAATAATTGTGACAAAAGTTCAAAGCCGGTGCCCGGCGGCGCTACCTTATTAAGTTATCAGCTCTAAAAAAGATTTTTTTCCCCTATAGCTCTCGCTTTCGCCTTATCTTTTGCCAGTAAGAAAAAGCGAGACGGAAATATGACCGGTTGGTACAGGGATTTCATCATCATCATTCATTAGATATTTTTTTTCGCCCCGCCTCGTTTCGTTGCCGCGATTTTTCTGACACTTCCGGTCCAAATTTTGAAAAATATGAAGCTATCTCTAAAATTACAGACTGCTGGCTATCATAGATGATGATCAATCAGTGATGATCAATGACTTCATTTTATACAGATTTTTTTTATTAATTGTGCTAAAAATCCATTAAAATAAACTAATTGTTTCCGTTCATGGACTGCACTCTAGCTTAACATTAGGCGCATTGTGGGCATATGTCTCGCTACAAAAAAAAAAAACAATACTAACAGGCTGTTTATTTTTATATTATCAAATATTGAAAAAAAATAGAAGACGCATTACGATGTAATAATATTATAATTGGTAGGAAATACTTATTAGATAGTCACAAGAATGGGCAAGGTCTTCAAAAAATAACTTATGTTAAATCGAAAACCATTTCGAGATATCACTTCAATTAGATGTATTTTTTGATTCCTGTCTGAAAAAACTTTAAAATCGCGGAGATATTTGAAGGACTATAATGACACGCGATCGATCTTTTTCGGTCGGACCATAGACATTGGTGTAGCAAAAGAGCTTAACAATTTTATAGATATTTTTATTGTCTATGGTTGTTACTTAACAAATTTGCCAATATCTTTCTTTGTGTTCCCTTACGATAACAGTATTTAATACAAATAACCGCTGCAGTGTAATGAACAAAATAGTATACTACGAGTATAAACACCATGTTTTAATTAAAATAAATCTTTTTAAATTGAAAGTTTGGTCGAATAATTTAACAAGGATATAGTTTTTATGTTTACTGGCAATGGTTTAGTTGCGTCCGAAACGTTACTTATTACTATATTACAATCGCAATTTTTAAAAATTAATAAAAAATAAACAAAACAATAACAATTGTTTTAGAGCAGATCTAGAGCCACGTGTCGACTAAATTAATCTATATGAAAAAAAGACAGCTGTCACCAGATTTACCTTCCCAATTATGGACTCCTAGGTACCGAAACTGTGAACTGTGTGCACGCAGGACACAATCAGGTGTGGTATTTGGACTAATTAGTATGTAATTTCTCTATCAGAGTGTAAACGTCTATGACGTAAATCTCCAATAAAATACAATAAATATATCAATATTAATTAATTAAATAAATAATAAATGTATACAAGCCATTATTAGTGTGCTAAAATGTAACAGTTTAAAGTTTTCTATCTTTATATCAACAAATACATTTTAATGCCAAGAAACTTTACAGTATTTTGCTCAAACTTTCACATGGAATCAAACTGACTATTATTATACTAAACAAAGGAAACATTTAACAAGAGAAAAAAAAATGTTATATAAAATTTAAGCTACTCTTAATACCTATTTACCTATTAATTTCGGCTCATTTATATAATTATTAAGATGTTATTAAAATAATTCATGTTTTTCTTTATATTTATATGCAGATAGGGATAAAAATTGTTTCAGCCTGCTTTAAAAAAATCATTATTTCCATTTATTCGGAAAGGTTACAGGATTTTTAACGGTAATGAAACCGAGGGACAGAGCTATTTTATCCCTTTAAAATGTTCCCTATTGATGTATCTGGAGTGGGAAGGCTAAACGCAAATACGCGCATAAAACATAATAAGCATAAATAATGATGAGAAAAGTATGAATTGTAGGTAAAGTATATGAAGCTTTTCACTTGTAGTACGAGCCTTACATTTACGGCGATTGTAATAACAACGGTACAGAGTCTGACGTGTAAAGCTACACGAGCTCTTGACTGTACAATAAACAACTTTTTTAGAATCTCTTGGGGGTTCAGCTGTCCCTCCCTGCCCCCCCTTGGTGACGCCCTTGATATAAAGTTATGGACAAGTTATTAAAAAAACTTTTATAAAACTGAGATATCACTTTCGTCTTTTTAATCAGCTTCCTTTCTATTTTTAAACAATAAAATAACTAAGCCAAAGTCTATAAGCCGTGTTTGTAAAATTCGTACAATTTTATTTCTATAGAAATTTATAGATTTTCGTTTAAGCAATTACAGTAATAACACCCTCTTTATAAGGGTGTAAAAGCTCAGCCCTTTTCTTGTCGTAGCGAGCTGCACGAGACGGGTCGTGTCGTGGGTCACACTCCTTTCTCTTGTTACCATATCTCACATTACAAATTAGGACTTTATAATATTTAACATGGGTATGACACACTCTTGCTACATAGAAAGTCGCTTTGTTCTATTCTATTCATTTTCACTTTAATAACATTTCATTTTATAAATAATATTTTAATCGTCGCAATTTCAATATGAAATTCCCATTAATAAATAAACATTCATTTGTTTTGTACTTGTATTGCCCTACATAACGTTAGATATCAGAATTACTTTACGGAATTACTGCGAAATTACTTTTTTTGATTGATTACAATTCATCGTGTTCTTTACTTGTAATTGACGGTGTAATGTTTTTTAATTGTAATAAAACATTTCAACAATAATTAAAATATTAAGTTAAAATAATAAAACATTATGGAAAACTATAGTAAAGCTAAGTTATTCATTATTGTTACTATTATATTTAAATTAATTTTTGTGTTTAATTCTCATCATTAATTGGATATCTAACTTTAAGATCATAAATTAATCACCTACTTTATTCAACACCAAAAAAAATTATTATAGAAATTCCCAAAAAGAAATTATACACAATAGGCACACTACTAATACCGTACTTACTTAAAATCGCTCATGGGAACTTGCGGCTGCAAAGTTCTTGGTTTCGTACACGGAAAATCTCTTCGGGTCTCCTTTGTGTCTGGCCAATGATGTAAGAGCCACTCATATATTTCACCTTACTTAACTGAGTTAGCGTAATAAATAATGATTTTTACTGAGCCAAAAATATATATTTTACACTTTTGTTTCTATTTAAACGCTATACATCAGTAAAGGGTTGATAATTAAATACGTTAAAATAATTAATTAATAGTTATATAATAATTTAATTATAAGTCAATGTAAAGATTATGAAATTTAATAGAGAAAAATCACAGCGCTCGAGACAGGAATCGATTGCCGCGTTTTAAAAAACTGCTACTCCCGTACGTTAACAATCTCAGGATTTGAATATGTCAAAAAACACAAAAGAAAAACTTTTGCATTGTATTAAAATATTATGAATGTCCTTCCTCATAATTGAAACATAGTAGTACTTTCTACTATTGAAGACTATACTCCCTGTTGAGGTGGACGCGTGCGGGCGATCGAATGCATTGTCTCACCGTCGAAACATTCCCCGTTGCGGACTAAAAAGTTCGGGCAGTCCTTTTTCTGTCGCTCCATTGTGGAACGTGGAACTGTGGAACGAGCTTCCCAGCCATGTCTTTCCTCCTTCCTATAACATGGGATCCTTCAAACGCAGTGTGAAGAGGCATCTCATCAAGCCGGCATAGCAGTTACCCGACTGCTGTCTGCAGATTCCCTTCTTTGACAGCAGTCGCCTCCGTTCATGGATCGCACTCTAGCTTAACATATAACGTGTTAAAATAATTTAAAAAAAGCCTCTGCGTTTTCATTATAAAATTGTCGCGTCATGAAATTGTTATGAATAACCTTTTATGCACCTGATATTTTTCTCAAAAGACATTTTCCATTATGTTAAAAATTATCGACAACAGTGCCCTGATTTATTGTGAACGAACAAAAGAACGTTATAAAGAATTCGTTTAATCATAATTGCGTTTTACGATCAAACAATAAATAATTAAATTACCCACAAAACATAGAAATAAATTATATTTTTACAAACATTGTTACTGGGATAATGGTTAAAAATCTTTTTCGTTTAGGATCTTTAAAAAGTTTTGAAATGGCTTTTACGGAGCGATCGGCAGGGTTCCTTACCTCGAAGTCTAATCGTTTTACTTTTATTCCTTTGAGTGTATTACCCATTAAAGTGGACTTCGGTTTCCTAATGTGAACATTGGATCAGCCTTTTTCTTGTACCTGAGTTCGCATTACCATTTCAAATAAAAATAGAAAATAAATGTAATTTCACTAAAACTTTTATATTTCTAAATTAAAAAATATTTTTTAATAATATTCAAGTGTAAGTGTTTAAGGGAGGCTGCTCGGCTGGGACGGTCCTGAGGTCCTGGGACCCGAGGTCGGCATAGCGAAGGCGACTGCGGGTAGCACTAGCAGTCATTTCCTTGCAGTGAACTCTGTTTAGCACATCATTACTACAATCCAGCTTATAGCCACATAATTGCCGAATTACAATAAAAAAAATTTTTGGGAATATTAATTAATTTTTTTTTTATATATTACTTCGGGTACATAGTTACGAATACATAATAACAATGTAAACATTTTCGTTCATAATCATAAACAGACGTTCACTTGAATTTATGGCCACTAAAACATGAAAAAAATAATAAAAGTTAACCAACATAAATTAATCACTTTGACGTTGGCTAATTGAAAATGTATATTCAGAGAGGTATATTTCTATATAAAAAAATGTGTATCAAAACAAGACTTTATTAGTTGCTCATATCCTTTAAGCTATGAAAAATAAATGTAAATAAATTAGAACTTTATTTCGTTTATTAATAAGAATCGTGAACTCACGATCGACGAGACGCGTGTTCGAACCTCACTAAATCTGACCGGTACCAATATAACTTAGTTATATGTACTTTGGTCGCTCAGTGCTTTTAAGCACTATTAAAGAGTGGTAGGCAGACAGATGATGGTTATTAGTCCTGTTGAATATTAATGAAACGAAAGATTAATTAAGATTTAATATATTTCACATAAAATAAAACTTATCGAGCACACACGAATTTTTGACAGGAATCAAAGACAACAGAACAAGGGCGGAGACACCAACCATAAAGTTTAGAGACATCGATTATATCATTGATTGTAGTAATCGTATATTTTAACACCCTCCCTTAAACTTTATGTTACATTTTAATTAAATTTAATTTCTCAAGAAAACCTATATGTTTCATTGAACACAAAGGCTTAGTTAATACATCTGCTACCATATCATTTGTACTCAAATATTGAACTTCTACAACATTATTTTTAATCAAATGTTTAACATAGTGATATCTTAAATCAATATGCTTTGTTTTTCTATGACAATATTCCTTTACAAGTAACAATTTTTGAGCACTTTGATTATCATTAAAAATAACACTTTTAACAAAACACACTTCTTTAGATACATCACTGATAGCAATATATTCAGCTTCAGTGCTAGACAAAGCGACGCACCTCTGCTTACGCGCTTCCCAGTTTACTGAATTATTACCAATTTTAATTATAAATCCAGTATAAGACTTCCTGTCGCAATCATTTGCCCAATCGGCATCAGTATAAGCTGTGATATTAAAGTTGTCACTCTTTGTAAAAGATAATCCGTAGTCCATAGTACCTTTCAGATATCTTAATATTCTCTTAGCGGCCAGCCAATGAGTTTTATTATAATTATTATTGTGTTGACTCAGACGGCTCACTGCAAAGGATATATCTGGTCGTGTACAGACTGACAGATACATTAGACATCCTAACAGCTCTCTATACTTATAATTATCAGACAAACTATCTTCATCACACTCTTCAAACCTACACCCTACTTCCATTGGTGTTATTGAAACTTTGGCATCCATCATACCAAAACGTTTTAACAGTCGATGAATATAATTTGTCTGTTTCAGAACAATCAATCCCTGAGACCTATTTCTAATAATTTCTAGACCTAGACAGTTCTTAATAGAACCTAAGTCTTTAATTTCAAAGTTTTTCTGTAACAACAAAAACAAATTATTACACTCACTTTTATTATTAGAAAAAACATAAAAATCATCAACATATAATGCAATTATATTAAGTTCAGAATCATTTCTGTTTATATACACACAAGGTTCACATTTACTTTGCATGTAATTACAGCTCACTAACAGTTCATGTACTTTGTTATTCCAAACTCTACTGGCTTGTTTCAGACCATAGATACTTTTATTTAATAAACATACTTTGTTTTTATCAGGCTGAAAACCTAACGGTTGTTCCATGTAAAGTTCTTCAGTAAGTTGACCATACAGGAAAGCTGTAGTTACATCAAAATGACGCATTTCCATATTCATCTCATTGGCTAATGAAAACAACATCCTCATTGTGGAGTGTCTCACCACCGGTGAGAAAGTATCATCATAATCAATACCTTGTTTTTGTGTAAACCCACGAGCAACTAGCCTAGCTTTATACTTATCAATTTTACCTTCAATGTCACATTTAACCTTATATACCCACTTACACTTAATTATATTTTTATTTTCAGGCCTGTCTACGAGTGTCCAAACATTATTATTTATAAGAGAGTTATATTCTTGATTCATTGCCAATTGCCACTCATCCTTAGAGGTACTAGACATTGCTTCCTCATAAGATTTTGGCTCATCATATATAAAACTATGAGATAAAAAAGTAATTTCGTAATCTTCATACCTTTTAGGCAAAATGTTTCTAGTAGAACGAATACCTGACACAGTGGGAATATTAGGCGACACATCATCACCATTTATATTTCGGTTTTCTGCATCTTGGCTTATAGAACATGAAGGGCTTGACAATTGAGGTGAACTAAAATCAATACATGAGATAGGATTAGTATTAGAACTAGAATCAATACATGAAGTGTTGTCATTGCAAACTTCATTGTTTTTATTATCTAAATTAACATATTTATTTTCCAAAAATATAACATTACGAGACTTGATTAATTTCTTAGGATATTGGGGGTCAATGAGCCTGTATCCTTTACTGTTTTCACAATACCCGACAAATATGCACCTTTTCGACTTTGAATCAAACTTTGTTCTATTTTGGCTCGGAAGAAGATAATATGCTTCACAGCCAAACACTCTGAGATTACTTATGTCTACAGTCGATCCGGTCCATACATTTTCTGGTACCCGACTACCAGTTAATCCGGAAGTTGGACTTCTATTTTTAATATAAATGGCTGTCATGACGGCTTCTCCCCAATAACGTTTACTTAACCCAGATTCATGAAGCATACAACGAGCTTTCTCAATTATTGTTCTATTAAGACGCTCTGCAACTCCATTTTGTTGCGGGCTGTAAGGCGTAGTAGTCTGATGAACTATTCCATGACTTTTCAAGTAATTACTAAACTTACTGTTACAATACTCCATACCATTGTCGGAGCGAAGGCATTTTATGAGGGCATTTGTCTGTTTCTCAACCATCGCTTTAAAATTGATAAAAACAGACATAACCTCAGATTTATTTATCAATAAATAGCCAAAAGACTTCCTAGAATAATCATCCGTGAATGTTAAAAGATAACGGGCATTGCCCCATGTTGTCTCAGACATCGGTCCACACACATCGGAGTGAATTAATTGCAAAACTTCACTAGCACGCTTCGCTTGACCTTTAGGAAAAGATTTTATAGTCTGCTTACCCTTAACACAAGCAATGCATTCATTAAGAGCATTTCTGTTATCATCAAACGAAATCCCAGCTGCCTGACCATCTCTTAGAACATACATACCTTGAGAACTGAGGTGAGCTAATCGCTTATGCCACAATTCCATTGATAACTTATTACATTGAACAGCATTAACACATTGTGACGACTCCTCAATGAATTGTTCCTGAATAGCTGCAGCTGTAACGTCACAATCTTGTTGAACCTGTTGAGAAGCTGAATCACACACAACATTTTTCAACATATATACACCATTAACACTATTGGCTGAAATGATGCATGTACCCTTTTCATCGAAAATTTTACATACATTGTTGTTAAATTTTACATTTAAACCCTTTGCAGTCATTTTACTCACTGAAAGCAAATTTGCTGATAGTCCGGGTACATACATCACCTCTGTGACATTGAAGGTATCATTATTTACAGTTAAACTTATTTTTCCGATGCCTTTGCATTGCAATTTTTCATTATTTGCTGCTATGACAGTGTTGGCACATTCTTGTAACTCCACAAAACTATTTATATTATTGCACATATGTGCAGTACAACCTGAGTCTACAATCCAGTCATTTGCGGTAAACATTGTGGCAAATGCTGTTGCTAATAATGATTTTGTTTTATCACACTTATCGTCTCTATTCCTACGTTTGAGTTTGAAACATTTTTCTCTTTTATGACCCACTTTGTTGCAATAACTGCACTTTTTAACACTTTTTGCCACATAGGCCACATCACTAACACATTCACCTTGACTTCGCCTCGATTCTTCTTGCAGCAGCCGAGCTCTCACAAGCTCGCTAGTCAGCTTTCGATCTGTCAAAGTTGCAGTTTCCAAGTTGGACACTAGTGTGTCATATTCCTTTGGTAAACCGCTAAGAAGAAGCTCCGCTACCTCCTCATCCTCAATGGTGCGGCCAATGTCTGCCAACATTTGCACAGTTTCCATAATTGCATTTATATAATTTATCATACAACTATGATCGGAGAAATTGGAATGATGTAACTTCCTTAATAATAATACTCTTCTACACAGACCTTTATCTTCAAAAATTTCTGCCAATTTATCCCACGCTTCTTTGGCATTCTTCGCATTGCGAACGTATTGTATGCAGCATACATCTATACTTAAACAAATACGCGCCAACGCACGTTGTACACGCTGCTCGTTGTTATCGGTGCCATCCACGCAGCCCCATAGGCCGTCGACAATCAAAAGCATTTTCATTTGGAATTTCCAATTATTCCAGTTGGAAACGCCTTTCAATTTTTCGAAAGTGGCACCCGTGGATCCCAGATGCATTGCACAGGACCCGCTTTTAACACTGTCTTCAAACGTCGGCATTGCCATTGTCACGTTTGACGACGCTTACGTTTTTATTAAGTGAAATAAATATTTGAATCGTTACATTAACAATAACAGTAGGCGGGACTGGGCCCATAACCTGTTGAATATTAATGAAACGAAAGATTAATTAAGATTTAATATATTTCACATAAAATAAAACTTATCGAGCACACACGAATTTTTGACAGGAATCAAAGACAACAGAACAAGGGCGGAGACACCAACCATAAAGTTTAGAGACATCGATTATATCATTGATTGTAGTAATCGTATATTTTAACAAGTCCAGTCTGCCATCCAGAGTGACCTTGTCGCGTTTCGGGAACAGCTTGAAAGTAGCCAGGTATAGCGAGAGGAGTGTGCACTGTCACTCTAGATGGTGCATATTCATCTCCTCAGACCGGCATAGCTGAGGCGACTGCTGCCCGTAGAGATTTCTCTGTAGTAACAGTTGCTTCCGTTCATGGACCGCACTCTAGCTTTACATTAGGCGAAGTGTTTTCATATGCCGAGCTACAATAAAATAAAATAAAAAGATAGCAGTTGTCTCCGCTAATGTAACGCACTGTAGCTTAACGTCGGGCGGAGTAAGGAATAAAAACTTTATTCTAAACTTAAACAAAATTCTAGTAATTTTAGATTACTTGTTGTGGGTAGTTGTGTATTGCTTGCTAGTAAGATAATAAAGTGTGTGAGTACAATATGCGCGTGTTTCATTGCATTACAACATGGTGACAGCGGTCGGTTATTAAAATTAGTGAAGAATATAAAAGAAGAACAAGAAAAAAATGGAACATGCAAGACCGCCATCGGAATTACGTACGGATGGGAGTCCAGTCGGCAGGGCCGATGCGTGGCGCAGGTGGAAGCGGCAGTTTGCATTGTTCCTGCAAGCGTCTGGGACGCATAAGGTTGAAGATGCAGTACAGACCAGCTTACTTATCAACTTAATTGGGCCAGAAGGTTATGACGTATACGAAACGTTCACATTCGACAATGAAGAACAAAAAGAGAATATCGAAATATTGTATAAAAAGTTCGACGAATACTTCGGTACAAAGTCGAATATAACTATAACTAGATATAAATTTTTTACAAGAAATCAAGAAGAAGGCGAAAATATTCAACAGTACGTCACAGCCCTAAAATTGTTGAGTAAATATTGTGAATTCTCAACCCTAGAGGACGGCCTGATTAGAGATCGCATCGTATGCGGTATAAGGAGCACAGTTTTGAGAGATAGGTTGTTGCGCGAGGATGACTTGGACCTCGCAAAGACGGTGCGTACGTGCCAATCGTATGAAATGTCGTGCGAGGCCGGGCGTCAGCTGGAAGCGTCGTCGAGCGGCACAGCAGCGCCCGAACGGGTGTATGCCGTGGGAGCCCGAGGCCGAGGTCGCGGTCGGGGCGGCAACGGGCGCCGAGGCGCCGGCTACGGTTCGCGCGGCTGTGATGCTGCGCCAGCTGGTCAGCAGCGGTGTAACGGATGCGGTTATATAGGGTGTGATAGTGATACGTGCCCCGCGGCGCAAATAACGTGTTATGTGTGTCAAAACAAAGGTCATTTTGCGCGAGTGTGTAATAGTGTATATAATAAATCTAAAAATATTAGAAAAGTGCATGAAATTGAACAGTATGAGGAAGACAATTCAAATTGTGAGTCATTTTATGTAACTGTAGTTAAGAATTTTTCTTTAAATAAAAATAGTGAGTGGGTTGAAACTTTGTATAATAATTTAGGGAAAGAAAATTTTAAATTAGATTCAGGTGCTGATATTAATGTAATATCATTTGAGAGATTTTTATTATTGGGATATGATACTAAAATAATTAAAAAACAAAATGTAAAATTAGAATCGTTTTCTGGTGATATTATACCCATAAAGGGTGTTTGTTATTTAGAATGGTTTTATAAAAACAAAGTATATAATTTAAAGTTTGCTGTAGCGAATATAAAATGTCAAAGTATTCTTGGTAGAAGTTCGTGTGAATTGTTAGGTCTAATTAAGAGAATTGCTGCAGTGAATATTTGTGAATATGATGATTTGTTTAAAGGTTTGGGATGTTTACCGGGTAAATATCACATTAATATTGATGAAACAGTAAAACCGGTCGTCTGTTCTGCTAGAAAAATTCCATTAAGTTTACGTGATCAATTAAAGACGGAACTTGACAATATGGTTAATTTGGGAGTCATAAGAAAAGTGGATCATCCGACGCCATGGGTTAGTGCATTGGTAATTGCAGCGAAAAAAAATAATAAATTAAGACTTTGTTTAGATCCGCGTCCTCTCAACATGGCGGTGCGACGCGCGCACTTTCAATTACCTACTGTGAGCGAATTAGCTGCTAGATTGCATGGTGCCCAATATTACTCAGTATTAGATGCTAACTCTGGCTTTTGGATGGTTCAAATAGATGATGAAAGCGCGGATTTGTGTACGTTTGCGACTCCGTATGGTCGGTATCAATTTTTAAGACTTCCATACGGCATCAATTGCGCACCAGAAGTGTTTCATTGCAAAATGAGACAATTAATAGAGGACTTAGAAGGAGTAGATTCGTTTGTTGATGATATTATAGTGTGGGGTACGAACAAGGCGGAACATGATTTAAGGTTAAAAGCATTATTAGAACGTGCAAGAAGTATTAATTTAAGATTTAATAAAGAAAAATGTAAAATAGGTGTAGAAGAAGTGACTTATCTAGGGCATCTCTTTGACAGAAACGGTATGCGGCCGGACCCGGAGAAAGTGCGTGCGATTACGGAGATAACGACACCCACAGACAGGAAAAGTTTAGAACGTTTTTTAGGGATGGTAAATTATTTATCTAAATTTATTAATAATCATTCTGATATTACATGTCCGTTAAACGAGTTATTAAAAAAAGATTCAGTGTGGCAATGGGAAGCACATCAACAGGTCGCATTTGAAAATCTAAAACGCGCGGTCAGTAACGCGCCCGTATTAGCACTGTATACAGAATCGCGTCCCGTAGTGCTGTCGGTGGACGCGAGCGCGACGGCACTCGGGGCCGTATTATTACAAGACGATCGGCCGGTCGAGTTCGCATCGCGTACGCTCACCGATACGCAACGTAGATATGCACAGATCGAAAAAGAGATGCTCGCGATAGTTTTTGCATGTGAGAGATTCCATCAATATATATACGGTAAGGCTGGAATTGTTATAGAATCCGATCATAAGCCGTTAGAAAGTATTTTTAACAAGCCACTTATGAGCGTTCCTGTAAGGTTGCAAAGAATGATGTTACGTATTCAAGGTTATGATATAATAGTTAAATACAAACCGGGTAAATATATGTATATACCGGACACATTATCGCGGGCACCTCTTCCTGATCTGTGTTCGGATGAAATTAGTGAGAATGTTTTGATGCAAGTACATTTATTAATGAGTACGGTTAATATGAGTAATAATAAATTAACATTAGTAAAAGCGAATACGTTAAAAGATGAGGAATTATGTGTTTTATTAGATTATATAAAAAATGGATGGCCTAACCAAAAAGGGGCGATGAAAGATGAATTAAAAGTATTTTGGTGCATGAAAGATGAACTATTTACAGTAGATAATGTAATTTTTAAAGAAAAATTAGTTCTAATACCACGAGCGTTAAGAAGCCAAATGTTATCGATAGTTCACGAGGGACATCTTGGCATAGACAGGTGTAAGCGTCGAGCGAGGGAAGTGATGTTTTGGCCCGGTATGTCACGCGATATTGAGCTTTATGTATCTCGATGTGAGGTGTGTCAATTCAATAGTAACGCTCCCGCGAGAGAACCGATGATATCGATTCCGATTCCGGACATGCCGTGGAATAAAGTGGGTACAGATATATTCGAAATAAATAAAAAATATTTTCTCTTAATTGTAGATTATTATTCTAATTACGTAGATGTGTATCAGTTAGGTAGTATTACGTCATTTAATGTTATAGAATCTATGAAGAAGTCGTTTGCGAGATTCGGGATACCGGAAACGGTGATTAGTGATAACGGTACACAATTTAGCAGTCAATTGTTTAATAAATTTAGTCATGAGTGGGGTTTTAGTCATGTCACGTCATCCCCTAATTATCCTCAGGCGAACGGTCATAGTGAACGAGCAGTACAAACGATTAAAAAGTTGTTAACGAAATCAGTTCAGAGTGGAAATGATTTTTACATAAGTTTATTAAATTATAGAAACACGCCGCGTGATGGTCTAAGATCGCCGGCGCAGTTATTGATCGGTAGAAGATTAAATTGTAAATTACCAGTACATCCCGAACTTTTACAACACGTGTCATATGACAAACAGCAATATAATAAAATGATTGAATTACAGGAAAAGAGTAGATTAAATTATAATAAAAAATGCAAAATTTTACCAGAATTAAATGTAGGGGATGAGGTCATTATGTGGAATAAAAAGGAAAAAAGTCGAGGTAAAGTCGTCGAAAAAGCCTCCACACCTCGCTCGTATGTCGTAGAAAATAACTTGGGCGCTAGATACCGTCGAAATAGGCGTCATTTAAGATATCTTTTGAATACCCAAAATGACATTGAAGACGAGCAAGGTGAGCAAGACGAGCAAACTGAGGAAGGTATGGAGGCTTGTGCACAAGGTACGCAAACCTCGTCAAGCTGGCTCGACTCTTTCACGCGAAAGGTACCGCGTTACCTCACGCGAAAGAAGTCAAAAACTCTAAATATATTATTACCTAGCGTTTAAGATATTGTAGTTATTTAGTTTGTTTATAGTTTGAGTTTATTTTTCTCTTTATATAATTTTTCTATTGTTGAAAAAAAATTTTTTTTGGTGATGGGATAATGGTGATCGTTGTTTACTTGATTGGGGGAGATGTTGTGGGTAGTTGTGTATTGCTTGCTAGTAAGATAATAAAGTGTGTGAGTACAATATGCGCGTGTTTCATTGCATTACAACATCGAGTCGTTACAATATTTTTACCGAGAGAAGAACACGCTTTGGTAGTTAGCCAAAAGAAATGACCACGTAATTCTATCTAGATAGGAAACTTCTTAATGGGATAAAAACTTTAACTCCCTCAGCAGAGAAAGTAGGAGGATCCTTGCGAAACATTTACATTCTACTGTGACACAAGAGAAGTATTATCAAGAATTTATAAGAACTTCTTTCAAGGATCACGTCTTGTTTTTATCTAGTAGTTTTTTAAACGATTACCATTTAAATTTTCTATGTTATGTTTCAATGATAAATTAGTCTATAATAATACTAGTTATATAGCTAATAAATAAAGCTAGCTTGCATCATAGCATATGCAATGAGCGACCAAAATAACAAAATTTAGAGTGATTTTAACACGAGTCGTTCAGTGCCTATAGGCACTATTAAAGAGTGGTAGGCAGACTGATAATAGTTATTAGCACAGTCTGCCGTCCTGGGGTAGTATCACCACTTTCGAATGTAACATCCGTGAAGTGACCTTGTCGCGTTTCGGGAATAGTTTGAAAGTGGCCAGCTATAACGAGAGGAGTGTGCATGGTACATGCTCGTCTCTTCAAACCGGCACAGTGGAGGTGACTGCTGCCTGTAGAGATTTCTCTGTAGTAGCAGTTGTATTCATGGATCGCACTCTAGCTTTACATCAGGCAATAAAAAACCTTCACACTACAGTCGGTAGTTAAGTAGGGCCTCTGACCTTCTTTCTGTTTTGTGCGATTTGATTACTTTTCATCATAATTTAATAATAGACAAATATAACATTTAAATTACCAAAAATAAATAAAAAATAACGGACAAATATTTGATTGTTTTTTCACTTTCGAAAAGTAATGAAACGAAATGAAAAATAATTAATAATTTCAAAAAGCTATTAAACATTTTAAAAAGTAAAATTTGGTCGTATAATTATGCCTTTATTCTTTAATAGAAAAGAGAGATCTCTTTAAGAGAACTTTAGGTATAATATTGTTTGATTGAAAACAAATGCTTTTAATAGTTAAGTAATAAATGGAATTCCAAAGGTCATTTACTTGCTTATTTTTCTTATTATCTTAACTTATTAATTAATTATGAAATATAACAAGAAGTAAGCTCTGCCAACCTGGACGGTACACATGCCTCCGTGGTGTGTTATAATATTAGCGATATTACGCGTCCATTATGACTTGACAAAAAAAAAACTAGTGGTTTTTTTTACAGCCTGTATAGGTATCTTCCATATCTATGACTCTGGCTTGACATCGGACAGAGAGTGTAAGATTACAGCAAAAAAGTGGTCCACCTGACTGATAATGCAAGTAACCTGGTCGCGTTTCGGCATCAGCTTGGAAGTAGCTGGGTGTAACGAAAGGAGTGTCCCCTGTTAATTAACTGATAGTGCATATTCGTCTCTTTAAAGCGGCATAGTGGAGGGGACTGCTACCTGAAGACGTCAGTCGTTTCTGGCCACTCTAGCTTAACATCAGGCAGATGGTCACACGTTGAACTACGAGTAGGTGTATATTTATTTAAAATGTGTACCATAATATGAATTTCAGTAAAATCATCAGTCGATTTATTTTCTATTCTATACAAAAACCAAACTTGTTTCAAAACGTCTATTCAAATAAATAATAAATAAATTCATAAAATTTTCTCAAATATTATGTAAACTTTAAAGTTATAAAGTAGATTGAAAGCCTCCAAAGGTCTAGTTTGTGACAGAATTTTCCTTAAAGCAAGAGTTGCTGAACGTGTCTTTACGATCACAGCCTTATCTCGTGACGTTTACGTGTCCGTGCACTCGACTACCACAGGTTTACTATCTATCACAACAAAACATACATTAAAAAATTCAAGACTTTAAAATTAAAGGATTATTTTATTCTCTTTTTTTTATTGTGCGTGTGTGCATAGATTCTATCATTCTCACCAGAAATCCTTAAAAACTTAATTCACAGTGACTTTTTAAAATTAAATTTTCACTATAGTATAAAACGTAAAAATAGTATATAATAAAATCCCACCATTTGAATTTATAAGAAAAAAAAAATTACAAAAAAACCTAGTTCAAATTTGCAAAAAAAAAACTTTTTGTTATTTATTAACCGTCTTAGTTATTTGAGTAACATTTTAAAACAAGATAAAATTGATAGATAGATAGAACCTACATTTCATTAATAATAAGTCGGGTTTCTACTTTGCAAGAGCAAGTATCACCGAGTGAGAAGCAAAGTCGATAAGTCTGCCGTCAGGACTTGGCACGGTAAGTCTTTAACAACCAGTAGCATAAATGTTTGAACTAACTACTACAAACCTAACTAAAGTGGATATTTCATTAAAAAATATAAGATTTAAGAATTTTACTAATTAATTTAGAATGAATTTCTTCAATACATCTTAATAGTTGTTCTTAGCCTTATATCCATAATAGCGACCGGGTTGGCCACATACAATCGATAACACCCGCCCCTTCCCCCTGTCGTATTCGATTCTTCCAAAATCTCGACCGGTACTAATTGGAACATTTGTTATAATATGTACTACTTGTAGACCACAAGTACAAAGTAGCTAGTATAGGAATTGAAATAAACTTTAATGTGACTCCTCCAGTTCCACAGATGGATTCACTATTATACCATATTATAGACCTGTAAGTTAGGTTTAAAAAAAAACTAGCAATCGACTCACGAATTTTTGTACCTCGCTACAGTAATGTTAAATGCATGGCATCAGAACAAAAATGTCTAAAGCTTCCCACGGTGCGTGTAATTGTGGACAGACGCCGACCAGCCCGCAACGCACCGCCTCGCGACGCGCTTTGGGAAGAGCGTCGTCTGTAGAAGCGCAGGCGAGCTCATGGCGGTGAGCCGGATCCACCGCGAATCAGTCAACTTTTCACTTTAGATTTTGAACAACAAAATGGATCCAGTCTCAAAAGTCATACAGATCTTTGTTGGAAGTGTGTGTGCGGTGCGTGGCTGTCCGTGGTCGTCGGCTATGCATGATAAACCGCAGAATCACGCACCGCATCTTGACCGGCTTCTCAAGATACAGTGCGTCCGTAAGTTATAAAAAATATTTTTAAGCATGTAGTGCTGCTAGATTTATGTTACACAAGCATGTTTAAAATGAGATACATGCTAACGTTAGTAGAAAGTAAGTACTGTACATATTATCGGTACAAAGTCGGCTCATTAACTTTCACATAAACTTACCTCGATTGCGATAACTTACAGTTTTTATGAGCTCGACAGGAGAGGGTTTATCATGAAAACGTGAGACCTCAGAACTATGTATAATATACCTACTTCTTACTTAAAAATCTACTTAATAAAACTATAATTTTCCTTACATTTTAAATATTTTTTAGTTTATTTCAGAATTTTCAATAATATTGAATTTGATATTAGGTAGTTCTTGTGGTATTAGGTATGTCTTTATTAAATTATAAAAAAAATTCAACAGAGCTGAGGTGGATCTCAAACCCACTTCCTCCGTATTGCGCCCAGTCGTACTGACCACTAAGCGTGTCTTTCCATTGCAGCACTTTCAACTGCAGAGTCACGTCAGATATTGTTTTATTTTTCTTTTACCACAATTATAAAATACTCTATAACCATTATCATGAGCCCTGCTATCCATTAGCGTAACGAGTAATACAAAAAAAATATATTTTATCAAATTGTACGCGTTTAAATATATTACGCGATGGCCTTTAGTGTGAATATTTTACACGTGGACATTTAAAAGTCAGTCCACACAGCGCTTTTCAGTCTTACCGCGTCGATCCGCGTATATGTGATCTGGCCTTAATTATATATTTTATCACTGTAACAAAAATATGTTACAAGAGACCACGCTGCTGGTAATTTTTTAAACACAACACGCTTCTCTGTAAGAAGCAAAACGCTGAATATCGACTTCATTCATGGTCATGAATTTTAATCCATTCTTCGTAGAAACAACTGACTCATGCTCTATTTTACCGTTAACAAAAAACGCAAGTCATCCATTCACTCTATAATAGTTAATATAATAGCTGAATTCCATAATGTTATTTATTAATCGTATTTACGACCCTTTATTTTTTGACGCAACAGGATGGTGTAACAATTATATTTAGAGAAGGCCCTCTATATACTTACTAATTCTTTTTACAATAGCTCTGCAAGCGAAAACACACTTCATCTGGTGTTAACTATTGCCACCACAGAGAAATGTCTGCAGACAGTAGTGTCCTCTGCTATGCTGACTTGAGGACACCAATGTTCTGCCCGGATACTTTCAAGCTGTTGTCGAAACTAGGTAGACTTAGACTAGTCCACTAGGTCCACCTTTACCTATGCACGGTAAACTGGCCTAATAATCATCATCAGTTCATCATAATTATATCTTTTAAATAAAAAATGGTTAAAAAAAAACGTTAAAGCCTCATAGTCTATAAATGCCTCAATGGGACAGATGTATGAGTGTATGAGTGTCCACACAAAAAGGATTAAGGAAGTACTTGAAGAGTTATCTCTAATGATAAATCTTGACTTATGATATGTGGAATAAACGTCATACCTTAATATTTAATTCAACGGGGACACGCGGCGAAAGTGTGTAGGGTTGCCATGATAAGGGGCTACATTAGAAGCTGATGAATTCGAGTAGAGGATTAGCCTTTACAATATGAGCACAATTTCCAACGCCCTAGAGGTCTCACGCTTGACAAATGCTGTCGTGAATGTCAAGCAATTTATTCGGAGCCACGGACACTTTTTGGCATAATTTGTTGAAAAATATACCTTCTTTGTCGCAATGAATTTGCTTTAAATTTGAAAGGGGATCTTTCTTGACATTCCAATTTTATTTATAGCTCGGAAGCCCATGACTTTACAAGATTTTACAATTGTACATTTTTGCTATTTATCTACTAAACGGCGTTCAAATATATTTTTTTTTCTCTCACAGAGACTATTGAATAATCAAGTAATAATTTAGTCTGGGTTTTATTCAGTATGAGTTCAATTATACCGAAACATTCTTCATAGTTATAGGCAGAATCTCCATAGTTTACTTATTTGAAGAAAATAATTTCTGTAGACATTTCCCAATATTCAAAATGTATTAGAAAATGAAAATGTTGTTATTAAATTATGTTAAAAATTTAACAGAACATATAAGCTGGTGGGAATCGAACCCACGGACTTCGTTTTGTATCCGTGTGCACAGGCGCAGGCTCTGACTGTTCACGTTACAGTTATAACTTCTATATTTCAACCAGTAGCCCTTCCAACTGCTGGATTGACGTCACATGTTACTGTATGTACTTTGCAGTTGAGTTGTTTTTCATAAATTTTTGTCATATTCGGATGCTGGATATTTTATTATTACTCGTAAATTATGATGAAAATTCAACAGAAAAACAGAATTAATTTTTCTGGTAACTTTGTAAAAATCTGGTTTTTAGAAGTCACAGGAATTCTTGAGATAAAATTGATTGAAAAAATATGTGCCATACCCTACATAAAAGCGTATTATATTATTAATACAGTTTTCCAATATTACTGAAATATTTACTCGTTAGCTTTGAAGATTGTTGGTCGTTGTTACTGCTTACTCCAGATTCTTTAGATGTATGTAATTGTATAATTTATACACATATTTTGGCTAAATTTGTTAATATGTATGGATTACTATATGTCATAGGAATCAAAATAAAAATAGGACACCAAATATTACTAAGTATTTTATAAAAACACTCCCATTCGTTTCTAATAGATAAAATTATGTAAATTTTAACGAGTATCGATGCAGAAGAAGCAGAAAAAAAAATTAAAATATTTCTTAAACAAAGAGATTGAATTTTTTTACACAAGCAATATGATGAAAGTAAAAAAGTAACTGAGTACGGTTGGTTCAGTCAATAAAAAAAAGAAAATAACCATAATAGGCCTTATGGAACGCGGCGGCTGTTTTCCTCCTCCTGAGAGTCGACGAGTGTTGATCTAATTTACCGATCTGCCTGCCTCATGATGGGGTAAGAATTCTCTACACATTATCGATGACTAAACGCCAGAATTTTTCTTGTACAAAATTTTTCATTTAATAAAGTCATTTTCGTATGATTTGCGTTTATTTTTTCTTATTTACAAGTCTTCTTTTTAACAGAATATTTACACTTTTTTGTACTTATTTGGTCGATCGTTTTGTAAACTCATGTGGTAAACTCAAAGTTGAATTTATTGTATTTTATTTTGTGTATGAAATATTATGTAGCTATATATTTGACGTGGATAGAATATTAGGGAAAATATGCTGCTATCGACAGAGGTAGACAATGCACAATTCTCTTAAAGAAAAAAATAATTCTTCAAATTATATCTTCAGCGAAAATTAAAGTGTTATTGAGCTCGTCCCTTCAAAATTAATCATATTTTAACTCCATGAACGATCTGAAAAGATTTTATCCTGCGAACAAAAATATTTTTGGGGGACAATTTTAAAAAAATATCTTCAATATTAAATGTCAAATTTAAAATTGTTCATTGCATTAATGGAATTGGTGAGTTGCTACAAATATGTAGAATAGGCTGTAGGTACCTCTATCTATTACAATACTGCTTTAAAGTTACTACGATTTTGGTTAATTGTATTCGGCATATGACGACACTCTACCTGATGTAAAGCTAGAGGGTGATCCATGAACAGAAACAATTGCTACCACAGATAAATTGCTACAGACAGAGTCGCCTCCGCTATGCCTCTTTTTTAATCTGTAACCATTTTTCTGTTCAATTTTTATAATAAACTAATTGCTAACCAAATAGTTACCAAATTCTTATTTTAGTCAACCTCGTCGATTTGTTCAGTTGTTTTATAAAACACGTGTTATTTAGAATAATAAATTCATTTTGTCATTATTTAAATAAAGGAAACTAAAAAAATACATATTATATAAGCGTACAAAACGAAGATGTAGCGAAATGATGAAACGACAACCATTTGCGTCATTCGCATGAAAAATATTTTCCAGACAGATCTTGTTTACATTGACACTGTAATCCGTCGCTCACATTCATGTTTTTGTCGCCATTGCCATGCCATCTGTTACCATAGTGCAAAAACGAGACCGGTAAATCAAAATCCTCTTATCGTCCAATAGCATAAACCTTACAATCTGTATTTTAATAACTACTACAGTTTCATTAAAATATTAATTATTTTATAGAATTTTATTGATTCATTTAATGTGAAAGTTCATTTTAAATTTGCTTTCGTGTATTTATATGATAACATGGTATTTATATGAAACCACCGCTAATTATATTAAAGATATATTTATTTTAATGTTATCTGAAATTAATTTAAATATCGTCGATACAAAATTAATATTGTGTCGTCAATTGTCACGTCTATTTCCCAGGGGTTATATACAATTAGTTAATTAAATTAGCTTAATAAAATGAATAAAGTATTTTGTAAATATTTTATTAATACCATCCACAATATACAAAAACATTAAATTAAACACATACCATATAAAATTATTTCAGTTAATTTCATTTTACGTCAACTTCATTTAAATACAAACATTATCCTAATTAAATTTAATATCTCTGTTTATATTTTAGCTGTTAAATTTTGCAATAATATTACCATTAGTAGAAATATTTGCCATACCAATTAGCCGTGTATAATGAGAAGGGACTGTGCACATTCGTTTTCTTGAGCTGGTATAGCGAAGACGATTGCTCCTTACAGATAAATAAAAAAATGTTTTCTATTAAAGGAGAATGCCCACAATTTTTTTCTTTTCTCTCGTTCGTAGATGATTTTTAGTTCATTTTATAGGAAAATAAATCTATATTCCTCATCACCAATCAGTTTTAATTTTTTCGGTCAGGTTATTGAGTAATTAGACTTTTTTTGGTGCAATATTTGTGGTTATTATTGTATAATGCTTTAATAATTGGTGATATCTGTTTTTTTTTTCTTCACGTAATGTGTAATACGATGTGTTAATGTAATAAATACGAATTAATGAAAAAAATAAGATAATATTGTTTTGTTAGCAAACTACCACGTATCAAGTGGACCCGAAAATGGGCATCCTCCATTCATCATAATTTAATGAAAAAACAAATTTATCAAAAACGAATAAAATAAATAAGAAATTGCTAATAAAAGATTATTATAATTAGCTTTATATTATAAAAAATATTTAGTTTTTGTTCAGAAATTAATGACGAAAATTATTGTATAAAAGATAAAATGCTGAAATCCGAAAACAAACGAATCTTGCCTTTCCATTAAAATATTTTGAATTTTCAACTAAACAAACTCAAGTATACTTAATGATAATAATAATATAGATAATGATATGTTTGTTTACATAGGTCATTAATCAAATATTTAGTACTAAAATATTTTTGCAGTACAGGTACAGATTCATTCCACGCCCACCAGTTTAGTCAGCCGTCAATCATGAATTCCTCTGCGCCTGTCATTTAAACCTGCTGACAGGGACAATTAATGGATTGCTGTTTAATTTTAGTACGCAATTGCAGAGACAAGATCACATTAAGAGCATAGTTTTGTCCATTATTAATATTATTATTTTACATAGAAACTTGGACTTTCAGTTCAAACACATAAATACAATACTAACTAAGACTCAGTGCTATGAACAGCTATCAAGACAAGAACAACAGAAACATGAAACGTAGAACCGAAACAAACGCTTATGTTTTATTAAATTAATTATAATACAAATACTTAATTAAGTTCGCTTTTTTGCATGATTTATTATTTTTAAATAATTATAAAAATTGAACAAATGCTAACAAATGGCAAAAATACGAGTTGCGCAAAGTGGAAAGGACTACCGATAGAAATTGTATCCTATTATAAGAAGAATTTTGCGTTCGAAAGCGCTGTCTATCCCAGTATTTTGAAAATATGCGAGTTTATTTCCCACCTCGGCAAAATTACATTTATTAAGAAATTAATTATTTACTCAATTTATTAATCATTAAATTAACGTTCTTTATTTTATTTTTTCATGATTTTGCTTATAATGGTCGTAATCATGTGATCACATCCCTTTAATGTCTACGCAGTAATTAGTTCTATTAATAATAGCCAATTATGAGAGATGACCTCTAAAGTCTTATTAAAATTGACACTGATCTTCATTCGTTCATTTATTATTGAAGAAAGAACAAGCAGGAACAGAAACCAGTATTTCCGAGAAGCTTAGTGAAACAACAAAGTGCATTTTTTACCGTTTCAACTTTAATATGGATGAAAAATGGAAAAAAGTAAGAGCTTTACATTTTCTTCTATAAATAATAGAAAATTTGTTAGCGTTATCAGCGTCTTGTGGTTAGAACAGAACAAGTCTGTTGTTATTTGTTTGAATTTATTTTTAGCGCCAAACTTGAATTAAAAAAACCTTAATAGTATTTTATTTCTTTTTTTTTATTATTTAAAACAAAATGCATAAATTAAAACGGGACTAAAAAATCTTTATAGGTTTATATGTGCTCGATGTGGTAAGCTATCAGCCATCTGGGAGTGCCATTACTGTTTTACTAAAATGACTTAGTCGCGTTTCAGAATTAGCTTGGAATAGCCGTCTATAATGAGAAGTGTTTACCCTGTCAACCTGAACGAAGTGCACTCGATTGGCGCCTCTAGACATTTATCAAACAAAATGCCCGACTACACTGTAGTGTTCGTCTTATTCCTATTTAATAATGGTGCATAAACTATTTTAACAATACCTCATGCAAAACATATTGTGTATATAAATTGAACATTGAATTAAACTTTCAGTTAAAGCTGTCAAAGGCTCTAGAGGAAGAGTTACGGAGGGCGACCAGCAAACCCTCATGGGAATCGCAAAATGAAGGGGTGCACGAAAGGGTCAACTTCGATGACACCATCTGGGGCTTTAATTTAGCGGGTGGGGCTTATTATAACACACCGTTGCGAGTAACTGTGGTATGTTTTTAAAGCATTCTCATTATTGCATGTAATTTAAGAAATAAGACAAAGTCGTAGGCATAAATTTCCTTTGATCAAGTAAACTCCGTGTCAAATTAGATCTTTAAACGACAAAGAATTCGGCTTATTTTTTAGATTAATTATTTCTGTAGGATAATATTCTCCGAAATTAAGAAGTCTACCTAATTCTGACATTTCATCAAAACTTATTCCTTTCAATAATGTTCTTACCTTAAAATATTAACCACAATGTAAAGTCAAATTAAATTAATTACAAACTTTAGAAACTTAGCCAAGAATTTTCTTCCAAAATTGTTCCCTTCATTTGGATTGTTTATAATTAACTTAAAAAGGCGGAAAAATATAAAATGAAAATGAAACCACTCGAAATTACGAAGTTATTATATTTTCCTAAGAATTTCTTTCAGTGTATTAAATAAGTTATAATGATATGTTATAGCAAGAAATTATGGCAAAAATTTAACAGAAAATAATCAGACACAACTTAAAGTGGGAATCAATCCCTTTGCTTTACGCATGGATTTTCTGACCACTACACAGCGCTAAAAACTAAATTCCTCTAGCAATCCAATCCAATCCAATTCCATACTATCTTTCCATCGGCAATCCTTCCAACTGGCAACTTGGAAGGTTACTAGATTTACCTGCCAAAAAATTGCAATATAATAAGAATAATAATAAAGATATTAATTTTGTAATAATCCTTACTTATAACAATATTCATAATAACAAAAGCTACTTCAAAATGTAATTAACTTAGTTATGAATTCCGTCTTGCTAATGATTAACAATTTGTTTATGCCATAGCATGACGATATTTATTAAATTTTGAAGGTGAAGGAGGGTAGTCGAGCTGAACGAGCGGGAATAAAGAAGGGGGATGTACTTACAAACATTAATGATATTGACACTTCCACACTTACGATACAGGAAGCACACGATATTATTTTAAAATCAGGAATTGAAATTAAGTTAGCTGTATCAGCGTAAGTAAGATTATATGGTATTTCTACATAGCGTGTAGGCATGAGTGGAGACGCTGTTACCATGGACAAATAGCAACAGTTACAGGCAACAGTCGCCTCCGCTATGACGGTGAAAGTTTGACTCTTGTTATACTCAGGTACTTTCAAACTAATCCCGAAAAGTGACGTACTTCACGGGTGTTTTCTTGACTAAGCAAAAATTTACTCTAAAATATAATTTTTAATATATTTTAGGCCTGATGTTGAAGAAACTTCTCATTATATTTGGCAAGATGAAATTGTAAGCATTTTTGTATTTATTATAATAAGTTAATAATACTCATACATTTTATAACATCATCCCTAAAAAATATTGTTTTTTTTTTTTAGGAAGAAGATGTTGTTGAAAGTAAACATCATTTTGATTTTAAATTAAAAAAGGAAATAAAACCCTTTACAGGAGCTAAAACGGTATGTAAGAATGAAAGTACCTAGCTATAGTTTGAAAATGTTCATGCAAATTACCCAAAACTTGTTTGGTGGTTTCAGAATGATGCATGGAGTCTGGCTTGGCCTAGTAGTAAGAAACGAGATATCATGTATAGAGAGTCAAATTGTTTTTTGGTACCCAGTCGCTATGAAATTAAGCATCCGTAAGTTTTTCTTTTTTTCTTATGTATTTAAACGATTCGGAGGTCACAACTTTGAGCCCGAAACTTTGCAGGAATATTGCATCTTTGTACGTCCTCTATCGCCTATAGGCATAATATGCCACAGCATACTGCGGTTCTCTAGTCCTCGGTGCGCATGAACCTTCACTATGCTTACCATGTCGGAGTTACATGTTGCGCCATTTAATATATAATTATAAATATTCAAATAACCATTAAAATCATTTCTAATTTAAAGTAATGTCTATCTTTCAGAGAAAAAATAATTGATACGAAGAAAAAAGAACATGAAGGAATAATATGCGAAAATTCTGAATAAATAATTCTCCGAATTTTCATTAGTTAAAATTGAATCAAATAATTGAGTTAGAAACATCGATATTTGCATTACAATAAAATATAATAAAAAAACTAAAAATTGTGAAAGATATGAAATTGTGGATTGCAGATAAGACATGAATTACGAATTAAGAATTAGCGAAACACCTCTGCGCCATTCGAGATGGAAATTTTCAGTTCAAATTTTATAAACGACAGCAAATATTTGTTGTGGTAGTAGTTTAATATTCGGTTTAAAGTTATCAGTAGCACCAACGTAACCCACGTCCAGAAAAACTTTAGGATTGTTTAATACAGAAACCCGTTCTGATTTGGAAAGGACTTTGTTTGCACAGTGAGAAGTTAATGTTGTTTTAGGCCTAATGAGCTGTTTAAAATTTCGTCACGCTATCTGGTCAATGATAGGATCATAGTCCTATATTTTAAAGTGTATTTTCGAGATTTGAAAATCGGACGAAATAAATGTGTTAGATTTATTTAACATTTTACTGAAGCTATTGTTTATATTGTACAGAAATTTATACAAATTCATTATCATTATTATTCTAACAAACTGTTTATCTTTAGATCCGTGTATTTAAATTTCTTAATTAAAATCCGTATTTTCATTCTTGATGAATTTGATAAGAAAGGATTCGTTATAAATATAAATGGATAGATAAGCAAATATATATAAACATTTGTTGTATAATTTAAAAAACGAGAGTCCCTGTCAACGCGATCGGTTAAACTTCTTCTATCAAGCCGGTATAGTGAAACCGACTACCGGCAGATATTTCTCTCTGGTTCAGCATCGTCTGGCATCAGTCGGATTGTGTTCATATGACGGACTACTATATACAAAAAGTTTTTTGATGTGTACATACTTTTCTACCAATGTTCTAATAAAAGTATGTACAGACATCTAGGGAACGTTTATCTCGCCTTAGAAATGTGAGGGTCATCATAAATATGGAAACTTTGTCTTCGTGTGATTTTGCGCTCTCTAAATCAAATAGTTTTTGTTGACATTGTGTGTTTGTATGAACTTCTGGCGAGGTGTTGGCCAAAATATTATAGGTTGTGTAGAATACTCGTATCATCAAGGTTTGTCACTATTTCTTGACGTCGACAAATTTTGAGTACACAGAACGATTTCAGCTAAAAACGTCCAGTTTATTTGAACAGATAGCGATAGATTTTATGTCGTGTTTTCCGACGTGCGTAACATTTTCCACTGTTTGTTTTAGATGCGAGATTTATCTAGCAGAATCCTTTGGTTAAAGTCAAATTCTAGCTTTAAATTTAATACCATTATATAACATTTCCTTTGAACCAAACGCTTATTTCATTATTATTATCATTTTACTGTAATTATTCTCGGTCTGTAGCCGGTTATTGACAAGTTCGTGGGCCTAGGCCAAGGAAGCAGTATTGGTCGGATGGTGATGTGTGTTTGATTAATTATTATTGTTATTATGAAACATTAAATAGAAAATTAAAACATGAGACGAGCACAACAGACTATTATTTTCTATTCAATATTAATTATATTTTAATAATAAAACAAATCTCGCATTTAAAATGTAAAAATTAATGAAAAATAAACATGAATGAATGATGGCAGGCAAACTGTTAGCATATTCTGCCGGCCTGGGGTTGTACTACCACATTGTAATGTAACACCCGTGAAATAACCTTGTCGCGTTTCGGGATCAGTTTGAAAGTAGTCAGGTATAAAGAGAGGAGTGTGCTCTGTCAACCTGCGTTGTGGACATTCATATTCTCAAGTCGGCATAGCGAAGGTAACTGCCTGTAGAAATTATCTGTGGTGGCACTTGTTTCATCATATTGCCATAAAAGTCGAGTTACAAAAAAAAAAATCGTTTAAAAGTCTGGCCATAACTTTTTTTAGAATGAAAAGTTTACAACAGTTTAACGTATATTATTTTAAGTACCGAGTAGTCACTTGTTTTGAGGAATAACAACTATTGCTTCGGACGAATTCCTTTATACCCATTGCCAGTAGATTCCAGAGACCGTAATGAAAACACGTTATTTATGAAACATATTACAGGTTTATGTTTTTTAAACTTATAACTTATGTCAAAGACACAAGGTTCAATTTGATTTAGGTTGAATGAAAATGTGATTAACCATAGGTGCAGCGGTGTGTATGTAGGGAAGCAAATTACGTGCAATTTGTGAAACTGTTTCCAAGCTACCAAAAGTTTTCAACGCCTGATATTTCTGCACGCTATTAAAGGAATTACACATTTGCGAAAAGTGGTCCGGTGGCTTGGGGTTATGACTTTTGCGTGTAAAATCCAAAACAATTTCTAAATTAAAATTTTACACCAATATGTCTAATTAAGACAAACTTTATTCTGCGATACTTTATTTCATATTTTAGAGGTAAAAAATATTAATTGCGTTTGCATTAGAGAGTATTAAAATATTAAAAAAGAAGGCGACAATGTTATCTTTCTCCTTACAAAATTGACAATAAGTCTTGATCTCGTTTAATATTTAAGAAGACAGTAAAATTTTAAATTGTCGAATGTCGTTAAATCCTGTCTCGTTAAAGTGCGGTCCTTCTAAAATCTTTGAAGAAACATAATTATAAAGCTCAAGAAACTTATGTATAGAGACATGCCCTCGTAGCTAAAGTTACGCTACCGTGGTAAAATCCAACATTATTAAACTTTAGCAGTTTTCGAGTCTGGATAAGATCAGGCCAATCCATTATTCTCGACCGCCATATCTTCAATAGGATTAAAGCCTATTCGTCCATTACTGCTTTTACTGTTCTTTTGTTTTATGGCTGTATTTTTCTTCGATAATGTATTAAAAATGCTACTGATACTTTCCATACACAAATCTATTAGTGTTTTTTATTTTACTTTTTCTTTTAATTGTGATGAAAATTTAATAGAAATAAATCAACACGCACACAACAGAACTGAAAGGGAAATCGATCCCACGTATACATGTTATAGGTATATATATTAGTAACAAATGCATTTGATGTATTTTCAACAACCGTAAATTCGGAACAATAAATTGTAGGAAAGGATGAACAGATTTTTGATTTACCTATAGGATGCTTGACCACAACACTCGCTGCTGCGGTGTGTTCCCAATAAGCGCACATACAACGCATGGTCAGCCAATTTAATACGATATTGTCAAAAACATAACTTTAAATAATAGCTAAAAGCTCAGTTTACATTAAAGTTAATTTATAATATTTACGACCAATTTATTATTTTTTATATTTTTTAAATTATAAAGGACAATTTTATTTGGATTCAGGATATAAAAAGACTTAAGCAACATCAATGTAAAAACAAATAAGTAAACTGATGAAAGGTACGCGTTGTGTGATTGGCAGGACCTGACGGAGCTTGGCACTGATTAACGAATATTGCACATACCGTTCATTCTCCGGCACGGAACCACTGACACCTACTTCATTTGACGCTCTAGTTAAGCAAAAAGTTTTTATTGCTTCTACTATGCCTGCTATATTATTTATACCTATGCTTTTTAATAGTAGCCCGTCATATGACTAAGATAGGGCATTTTAAGGATGCGATATTTGAAAATTGGCAGTACATGGACTGGTGTGGACTAATAACCATCTTCAGTTTATCTACTACAGTTTACTACTTTAATATAAATGTATTGTATATGTACTAAGTAAATCTCTAAGAGATCAAAGTACATGTCTAATATAATAAAATAACGACCACTGTCGCTCTTCAAAAGTAAGAGCAAGCTTCTTTAATACTTTTACAACTAACTGTACTAAGTATTAATTCGTAGAGTATTAAATACATTAGTCTGGAATTTCTGGTTCTTGTATTGTTTTAACTTTTCTTCGCATATCAGTGTCGGCTGAAATTCTCAAACGGACAGCTTTTTTACGTGGAAAAATCCGTTACCGTTACCCTAACCCTTGACGGTTATGTGGGACTTTATGTACTCTATGTCCTAGTGCTGGCATACCTGTAGAGGTCCGCGGTGGTGGTGGACCGATCCCCAGGAAACATTTCTGATAGCGTACATTATTTCCTCGTTAGTGTATTAACAAGAGCTTTTTAAATATCTATTTTTTCTCGTGTAAAAATACTTGTATAATAGAAAGTGTATCATGATCGCTTAAATATGATATAGCGAGCAATATGGCAGGAAGGGGACGATCGCTAGAAGACATTAAATAAAACAATGATTACTTTGATATCGAGTAATAAAGACAACGCTAAGAAATCCGATTACGCCATAATTCGTTCTAATGGTATTGAGAAGTCGTTTTCTCCTGTTAACTGCAATTTTATAGTTATTTTCTGACCATTGATGATACTAAAACTTACTAAAACTTTGACGATAATGGAATGAAATATTAAATCAAAAATACATATTTATTTATTTTACAATTGTTTGGCATAACTTCAACTGTATTGAGAATATTGGTATTAAAATTATGATGGTAATAGAGAAAAAAATATTATGTTCAATTTTCATCATAATTTAATAATAAATAAAGATATTGTTGCCAACAATGTCAATATTATTTGGACCCTTGTTCGACATTTGTTTATCTAATGGCATTTTTCTTTTTTGCCATCTAAAGTGTAGTACTGAGTCAATAATGTAATAAAATAAATATGATAAACTAAATACACAGAAGTGTATTTTTTTAAATTTGAACGTTGTAAGATAATTTATTCTTGTAGTCACGCTACGAAATAACTTTGGTAGGTCGTGTCTGCACACATCGTTTTTATAGCTGCGCAGAATTATGATATAAAATATTTATATCTTTTTAGGGATATAGTATGCGTCTGTTTCTTTTCTTTGGTAATAATAGTAAATCCGAATGTAGGTATAAGAAAACGTGAGAAAAATAATGTCGAGGTAGAATAGGATAGGTATTGACTTTTGTTTGATCACTGATAGTCTTTTATGACAATTTCTGTTTATTCCCTAGTGTTTTTAAACTATTTGGTAATGACTTGGTTGTAATAAATTGAATAATAATAATATTTTAGACATCATCTAATTAAGTTAATATATACTTATATTTAATATATTATATTTAGGGAATATTATGTCAAATAGTATTTTGAAGTGTCGGTCATTAACTCGGTTTTAGACGGAGCAATATTAATGGGGGTCATCTGGACTAGTATTTATCACATGTCAGTAATTTAGGAGAATGTGTGGATTTATCCACATTTTCCGCTGCGTAATCCTTGACGGTTATTTGTCATAATTTCAAGCTAACGACTTGTGAGAACGTTTACTTAGATTACTGATTTACGACTTCGGACTTTCCCCTCACTAGTTTTAATTTAATAACTACGCTATTAAATATCTACTTGATATTTTTAAGTAATAAAAAAATACGTAACTTGATATCAGTTTTGGACAAATGAAAGCGATCGTTGAAATATGTAGCCATTAAATATGTATTTTGGTTTAGTTTATTACCGTAGTTAAATAATTTCAAAGTCATTATCTGTCAATCCAGTCTAGTGCACACGTTCTATCAGAATAATTGATGAATTTGAAAATTTGAGATATCTGAATCAATGATGCAAACTAATCGTACCATTAAATTCATATAAAGTTATGCTCAATAAATACGTAGTTGTTTGTGAGAAAATTTCGGTATATGAAATTATTCCACCTGATGCTAACTCCACCTGATGTTAAGCTAGAGTGAGATCCAGAGAGAATTATCTCCAGGCAGAAGTCTCCGGCTTGAGAAGACGAATCTTACGAGAGTCAGTGCGTTATACCAACTCCAACGTGTCTTGGGATCCACTTTTTATCTTTTTATGGTACTTAAGTAAATAAGTTACGTAAACTTTTAAAGCGGTCGTTTATAAAAATGTACAAAACAAAAGACAGTGCAAACAAAATAAGAATAGTTCCCGTGAAGCTAAAAAGATTTAAAACTTGTTGAATATCATACAAGTTTTGTGAGTTGAGACGCGAATGCCTGAAGGGGTTCAGTCAAACTTCGAGCGCGGTTTGCCTTCAGGATGTTACTTCCGCAGTAGATATGCTTAGGAAAACGGGGCCATTGCATATCTACATTTTGTTAGGTTCATAATACATATTATACTTGTATATATCAGACACGGTATAACTTTATTGAAAAACAGATCTATAATATAATACAACACACTTATTTCTTTTTTTATGTAGAGTTGAACTAAGATAGTCCTTATACTTGTTTATAAACTTACTCTGTATAAAGAGCACAAAACTTATGAACGCATTGGCCTCTCTTAACTTAGTAATGAGATAAAGTTGTCATTCCATAACAATGTAGGTAAAGAACGTGAAGAAAAACTTTTAACAAGTCCTAAACCCTAAAGAAATAAATTCCTAAAATATGAACCAAGTCAAAGAGAAAAAAAGTTTTCCAATTACGAAAACAAAACAACCGACACAATAAGTAACGTACCTAATTTATTATCTCTTTTTTTCAACTTATAATAACTAAGCTACGTTTTGACCGAGAACATAACAATCACCTGAATTTAATTTTCTTAGAGTTTTGAAGCTCAGAGATTATATGTATAGTATAATAAATCGTTGGAAACATTATATTATTTTTTCTTCGTAAATATAAATGCTTTGAGGCGTTCGTCATTTAGTTATATGTAGTCCAATGCAACAGTCTTTAATTATATTACATTGTTGGAAGGTAGATAAACATCAAACCTCGGCGTGTATGGAATCGTCAAAGAGCTAAAATGTTTGGCATACATTGTACAGAAGCAAGACTTTATTAGGTTACCTAATAGCAGTCTAGAGGTCGCGCCACTTCTCTACCACTAATCTTGTTGCAGGTTCTACATTTTGGTCAATTTATTATGTATATTGCAAAACATTATAAACTATATTATCATACTGTATAATGTTATTCTTACTCCATCAATACAGAAAATTGTTAAACGATTTTAAATTTAAAGCAAACAGCTGAAACAATGGCTACTCGTTTTCCCAAATTTTAATATTAATAAAATCGTGATGGGGTGTACGACGCAAACACGTTCATGTATAGCCCGGGGCGGACGTAACCCAAATATTATGCACGAAATTTGGTACAACAAAAACGTACTGATGCGAAATTGACCGTCAAATCCTTTACAGAATCTCAAATCCTGACAAGAATACGTTTAAAGGGACACAAGATTCCCTTACCCCTTTCCTTTGTTATGTAAATATCTGTGTCTGGTGAAAGTTTGCCAACAAATATTCCCTCGGCGTCGATCCATTAGAAAATGAAAGAACGTTTTCAAGGAACGAAACAAGGAGAGAGATCGCACGTTTTGTCGCTGCGGCGGGCACTGATGATATTACACACGAAACTCTTTGTTTGAACAACACAGGGTTAATATTAGTTTAGGACTAATGATTCATTTGCCTCGCATTGAATTACTACCACTACTATACGTAACAAATGAGAAAAACCTCCCTTCTATAATTCGTTTAACCCCTCGATCTGTTTGACCAATGTAATGAATTTATTAATAATTTTTGAACTAAATTATCAAATAATCCTAAAATAATACTAAGATAATTCGATAAATCTTTACCTTACAAAAGGTATAGAGAGGTAGACATTTATACTATGGGTATGTAGGTATAACAAATAGAGTACATATCTCACGGCAAGAATAACGACTTAGTATTCAATTATAGCTAGTACCTACTTAGGTTTGTATATAAATTTACTCCACTCAATCTTATATCTACAGCAGTTACAGAACACGGAATGTTCCTGTTATGTTAATTTCAAATCCCGGACAATCAACGCTGGGAGTGAACACCGTTGGGAATTCAAGACGACGACGTTTGTAAACTTATCTCGTCTTCTCGTTAGCGGGAACAGCGGCTCTCTAGAATACGTAAACGTGTCATTCATGATTAAGCAACCAATGCGACACTGACTGTTGACAAAAACGTAAGCCAACGAGGAAGAAAATCACATGTCTCTATTGTAATTAGATATCTCGTTGATTCATTAAGCTCTAGTTCAAATTTATAAGCTTAGTTTGTATTCCGGCTAAATTGTAAATATAATGAAGCTACCTAAATAAATGTACATTGCGAGGTTTGCAAGCTTCATTTCATCTCGCACGAGATTAATTTATTATTCCCAGGGTAGTTATCTATCTCATTTTTTTAAACGAGAAACGTTTTGGGATCGAGATTATTTTTAAAAACGGACAGTAAAGAAATTAGTTCCATGAATAAATATATACGAACTTACATAGTTATCTACATAGGGGGAACTGGGATAGTATCATGGACAACCCGGAGCGTGGTAAACGACCCCGAAAATTGCTCGCAATTTATTCCATTCAAGGGTGACCCGGAATAAGTAGAAGGACGCGACGTTTGTCACTCAATATATATTATTTATTTACCCGCTAACATTGTGGAGAAGAGCCGCAAAAAAGAATCATATCTATGTAACGTTGCGTGAAATAGTAACATTGTATTTTCGAAGTTATACATTTCCGGTTAAAATAACATTGTTCCGTGATTTTCGTATATATATGCAGCATAATTATGGACTAATTACACGCAGAAGTCGCTCGGCACTCAGCGCGCTGTGTGTCCAATATAACAAAGCGCTTAGAGCGCTGCTGTTGACTCGATCAGCATGCTGTTGTGGCTCCTAAAATGATGCAAGAATACTCTTTAAACGCAGTACCGCAGCTTTTCTGTGTAGTTACTGAGCTGTTTCACTAATGATTGACTTAGCTATTATATCTTTTGCTATTCTTACTAACATTAGGTCATAATATGGATCCAAAGATCTGATCTAAAGAGTTTTTATTTTATTTATCTCCTATTCAAAATTATACTATGTTATTAACATTATTAAATAAGTTGTATTTAGACATATCTATATAATAAAATTCGTAATTATAAATTTTAATTTTCAAGTTATTTTATGGGCTCTCAGTCTGGCGCGAGTTCGATTCGACAATCCAAAATTGCTGTGCTGTATTTTCCCCAATTTTCTTGGACCGAACATAATAAATACGTGAAGGTGCCATAAAACCTCGAATTATTGGTAGTAAACATAATGTTAAAAAAAAATTATAATAGGAATAGATTTGGTTTGACCTCAGTTGATTAAAGGCTTTGATAAATGCAAATCATGACGTGTTTTTTCTGTTCATTATTCTAATTAGGTATCTTGTTCGTTTTTTGTTTATCATAAAAAAATATGCATTATATTTTTAATTTTAATTTGAAATTGTTAGATGTAAAAACAATATAAAATGTACATTTTCCAGGTCGCTTTAGTGTAAATTCGCGTGACCGTCGAGGCGCGTGCCTTCTCCGGCCATTCAGGGAGTTTCTGTCGTGACACAGCAGCACAACGACTGTCTAAATAAAATAATCCTTTGTTTTCTCTTATCTGCCATGAACAAGAAAACTGAGTGACTAATTTATTAGACAACTTCTGTAATAGACTAACGGATGCCTCTTCTAAAGCCACCGAAACGACATCACATTTGCATAAAACTTTCACTTGTTACCGTTATGTCACGATTTACAATGTTTTTGTATCACTTTCCTTGTTTTTGTTTAGAGAATAGGTACGCCTTGTTAAATAGGATCCTGTTTGCGAATTCGTCCTATTTATTATGTACGAGAACTTTCGTTTAAGTTTTTTCGTGTATCTATATAAATATAATTATTGTTCCGGTTTGAATCTTCTCTATTGAAGTTGCTAAAATTTCATATTTATCATTAATATCCTATACCTATCGCACGATAAACTAAAATTCAATTCCTACAATAAAATCAAACTTAGTGGTGAAAAATATTATACAAAATTAGAGGCAACCGGAGGCTGTGGAGGATAAACGGAGGGATACCCTTTTGTATCCAGTTTTTGGAGCACGCTCCCTTTCAGGGAAAATGCGGATGAGATCCACGCCTAGGTACACAATAAAGGTTACGTTTCATAGTTATGTTTTCTGTTACCAGCCTCCTACGTACTCGTTTCAGGTAGCTATTTAGTTGACAGATAAGCCAGAGCCAAGTCGTGCTCTACCGCAGTGTAATTCACAGGCTTACTCCAACTACGTGCCTACAGTTGGGGACGCGAACAGATAAAGCTTTGTTGTTTCTTATCTCGTTCCAACAGAAACAACTGGTTCTGTTATTAAACTAAAATTAATAAAAAACCTTTATTAATTTATATTTAACCTTTGGACAATAGGGAGCCTCCTTATTAAAATTGTTATAGAATTTTCTTTTAATTGTAGCTCGGCATGTGACAACACTCCGCCTGATGTAAAGCTAGAGTGCGGTCCATGAATGGAAACAACTGCTACTACAGCATGCAGGCTTGAGGAGACGAGCATGTACCATCTAGATTGACAGTGCATACTCCTCTCGTTATACCTGGCTACTTTCAAACTATTCCCGAAACGCGACACTTCACGGGTGTTACGTTCGAAAGTGGTAGTACAAAGCTTAATATAAAAAGCATCGTCCGTGGGTGTATGTTAAAAATAAAACATGCATACAAGAAACTTATGGATGCAAAAAATATAACATTTATATTCTACTAATCATTGTGACCCCGACCTATTCGAACTGGTTTTTATATGCCCACTCCACAGACCAAAATCCTCAAGCGATGAACGATCGCCTCATACGTCCAAAACGTGCAGACATGAAGTGTGTTTTAAAAATTTTTATTTTTGCTATAATAATTATAGGATTTGTGAAGTGTAAAGAATTTAAAGACGAAGATTATGAAGATGATTTTGATTACGATCAATTTAAAGAGAAAGTTGAGATGTCGAAGGAATTGAATAATGAGGCTGGTAGTATTCAACCTTTATCATACGATATGTCGAAAGCACCAGAATTGTTCGAGAAATTCGTCATGGATTATAATAAAGAATATAAAACCAGAGAAGATTACGAACGTCATTACAAACAGTTTAAAGAAAATCTGAAGGAAATAAATAAAATGAATTCACAAGGAGAATCTGATGCAGTATTCGATATAAATATGTTTGCTGATCTAAATGATGAAGAATTAAAAGCTATAACGGGATAAAGTATGTGTGTAAATTGTCACTTCAATAATTTTATTTTATTCAATTAAGAGTGGTGATGGCTGATTGATCATGGCTATTAGTCCAGTCCGCCACCCTGGGGTATTATACTAGTATTACAGGGTTAGCTTGGAAATAGTCGGGTATAACGATAGGAGTGTGCCCTGTCAATGGTGAATATTCGTTTCTACAAGCCGGCATAGCGGAGGCGACTACTGCCTGAAGATAATTCTATAACAGGCGGAATGTGGTCACATGTCGTCAACTGCTATATCCATAAAAAATTGAAAAGCGTGTTCTTTGTATTAATGTTACATATTTGGCTTAGTATTAAATCGTCTTATTAGCAAAATGACCGGCCACCCAAGTTGACCAACTAGCAAAACGTCAAACGTTCTATTAGCATTATGTCCAAGTAATATCAAGTTGCTATCTAGCCGTGTCGCTTAATGGACTAAATCTTAATTGGGAGTTTTAGAATTTGGTCCTCTTTACAAACGGTCGCTTTAAATAATATAGGCATTTTGCTAGTTCACTATTCAATACTAAGGCAAATATTTGAGGTTTATTTTATATTTAAAATTTCGTCACCCTCTATCGAAGGCCAAGTACTATCATCGTCATCCCTCGGGATGTTTTATGTATTCTGACACAATAATGGAAGTAGCGGGCGTTTTCTAAAACCTATTAGGTTATAGCTGACGTGATTTTAATAAGATATATCGGTCGACCCATCATATGAAGTGATATTTAAAAAACATCAACTTCCCTTTATGTTTTTTGTCTATTTAAATATTGTTTATTACAAAATTTAGGTGAATATTTGTCGGTGTGTGTGACGCCAGTCTGTTACGCGAAGGTACCAAGTTCGATTCCCGGTAATACCCATAAAGTGACCATGTCGCAATTCAGGATTAGCTTTTAGGATCAGTAGCTAGATAAAAGAAAGAGAGTGTGGTCTGTCAACATTTGTCACCTCAATCCGGCATAGCGAAGACGACTACCGTCTATATAAATTTTTCGTTCATGGACCGCACTCTTGCTTAACATCAGGCGGATTGTATGTATGTAGTGCATCCAATTTATACCGAGTTATAATTTAAAAAAACTTAGTCCTAAAAGTAGATAGGTGCTATTGCCCGCAACCTCGAAAGTATTAAGTTTTTAGTATACCTGTTACTTTTTCATCCCTTGGGAACCTTTTATCGGGATAAAATAAATATAACCCGTGATTTCACCCATGTTCATCTAAAAAAAATGCCCAATATTTTATCTAAGTATGTATACGATAGTATGGACTGGTAGTTCCGAAATGTGTACACGACAAACAAACATATAATATTGTTTTAAATATTACATTATAAAGCCCATTATACATTGAAGGGTATCGGTATAAGACGCTTACAATTTATTAAAAATATTTTATAAATAAGTTATATATAAATAAATACCTAGTAAGCACTAAAATAATAATTTAATTACCCTTAATGTACCCTTAAGTATCAATTAATGGCTCTTGGTATATATATTTATATAAAGTTATGTGTAATAAAAAGCTGTTCGATGCCCTAATAAATAAAATAAAAATGAAATAAAATAATTAGGAGGTACTTACTTTTTGTAATATGTTTGTTAATGTATAATAAATCTTATAGAGAAAGGGCACAATATGACGCATAAATAACCAAAAAAGGAAAAAGAAACACAGCATCAAAAGCAGTAACATCGGTCTCGCATTAATTTACACATTCCACAAAATTTTACATATTATGAACGTTTTCGCCTTGTTCTGCGGAAGGGTCGAACAGAAGTCGGTGTAATGAATTAAATTAGGTAACGTTGATAACCTTTCTGCAGGGACAATCTCGGGTACTGTTACCCGAGGGTCCCTTACGTTTGGACCCAGCTAATGTCAAGTAGGTGGTTGTGCCTCAAAGAGTTATGTGCGTTTTCTCTGATTTATCTCGATAGAGATTTTGCCTATTCAACACTTGGTAATTAAAAATTTAAATAAGTGAAAAATGGTAATTTTGCTCATTCTATGAATAAAAGCAAAAATAAATTACAAACTTTAATTGAGTTTATTTTACCTTTAAAATAATTGATTTTGCACTAATGTAAGATTTTAGAAAAAGATAAAAAGTAAATTTATGTTACAATTTAAAATAGTTTTTACTATACCTAGGTACACAAAAGTTTCTTTTAATCGTAGATAAATTCTTTTTTTCTATAATGTATAAAACTGACACTCTTTTATATTTATTTTCAGAGAATGCAGAAAGAAAAGTGAGGCCCTCTAGGGATAGGGTATTATCAGCGGTAGATACAAAGAAAACACAAAAGCAATAAAACCAACCTCACCTAATATATCAAATATCTTTTATTTATCGCTATACCCTTTTATGACACCTACCTACATAATTTTGGTGCATGGCAGATTTATATAGAACTATCTAGGCTTAAACCATAATGTATAAAGTTTTATTAAATCTCGTTGATCATAATAAATAATTAGTCAGTTATATCTGTAAACGTATCTATTCATAATAATATTATTATCCAAACAAACTGTAAAAGTATTACTTTAGTGACCAAACTAAAGTGATTTAAATGCCTAAGTCCCTATTATCCACATAATAACAGCAAAATAACAATCAATTCCTCCGAACTGATAGCAACAGGAAGTTGGAATCTATTGAACCGTAGATAGTGAAACCAATTCTCCCAATTGACTAAGAAGAAGTTTTCAAAAGAAACGCTCATGCGTGAATATTGATGTTGGCTAAATGTTATCGATGGACTTTGGAACTTTCAAGGTGGTCGGTCAATAAGCTGAATAAGTAGCTTAATAAGTACCGACGCCAATAAGTATAACAAAGGATGCTGTAATCATGACGTGTTTACCATATCATTCTTTTAACTAAGGAACTATTTTATTACCTACTATTGTTTATCGCCCTACCTAATTACCTATTTCTGATTGGCAGTTTGCTGTTAAAAAATCAAATTGGAATTTTATAAACAATCTCGCGTTTTAGTTAGGACTGACAGTAAATCCAACGAGCATAGAAAAACAAATAATAATAATCTTTATTTATTCAATTTAAAGTTACAAACACAGGTTAGTAGAGATGAACTTATATTAATGTTAGTACAAATAATAAAGAATTCGGATAATCTGACTCCTGAACTAGTTATATATACACTGTGAATGTTAAATAAAGTTTTATTTTTTATTATATTTTATTTTTACTTATGTATTGTAGAAGTGCAACTAAATACTTAACAAGATACCTTTTAAGAAACTGCATAACAAAAATTAAGACGAACAACTATGCTGTACTGCTAACATATTTTAGTATCAATAGTTTTATTCAGACCGCGGCACGTCAAAATCGTTCGGCGCGCTCAGCGCTTTCCTCTCTCTCGCTCTCGTTATACGTCTGCGCTTCGGGTTATTTTGTGTATATTTTAAACAAAATATAATTTTAATGATGTATAAATAAACTTTCTCATAGCAATCTTGTTGGACGACGTCCTACAAGTATAATGTTACTATAACTTCAGTGAAAGTAAAGGTAAGTTTGTTATTTTCCTAAAACCTGTAGACATGGCTCTTAGAATTTAATTTTTTAAAATTAATTTACGCAATCTTTGTTAGTTGTAAAGTTATTCAAGTGAAACGTGTTCATAATAATTACTTATATTCGGATATCTTGACCTAAATAGATGTGTTATATCATAAGAATTGTTTTTAGAAATTTGTTAGTCTTTTATAACATTCTTACAATACGAACGTGACTGTAATCTAGAATCGAGTTACTTTTATCTGAAAAAAAAAACTAAACACATGGAGATGGTGTTCAGCACACTTAGTACAGTCTCCTTGTCCTCATAGCTCCATAAACCACATGCAGACTCTCTCTCTAAATGGGATTCCCGCCACGCTTTAGGGAGTGGTTTTCTTTGAACTTCCCTCAGTCAGTAGTAGACTATGGCTAAAGGAGGCCCTAGGCAACATTGTAATTCCGGGCCCATTTTTCAGTCATGATACATACTTTGCGTTTGATTTTAAAGCATATAGTATGTAGTTCTATTAATTTATCGGAATCCAAGAAAAAAAAGGAAAAAATGCATGTACAAAAATTAAATAAACATAATTATAATTACGGGCCCTAGGCACGTGCCTAGGTTGCCTAGGCCTTAGTCCGCACATGCTCTCAGTACATGCTGCACTCCATCTGATGTTAACCTAGAGTGCGGTCCATGAACGGCCACAATTGCTACTATTGATAAATTTCTACAGGAAGCTGTCGCTTCCGCTATGCCAGCTTGATGCTATTTATATAGTTCATCTTTTTTTTTTAAAACTTCAATACATACATAAATAAAAACCTACAATTTTATCCACACATAGAATATAGATAGTCTAGCGGTAGAATGCATGAACTCACCATTGGTGAGACCCGTGTTCACATATCGTCAAATTCTAACTGGTACCAATTTACCTATGATATATATAGTTTGGCCGAGTAGAGTAGAAGGCAGACTGATGTCTGTCTGTCTGTCATCCTGGGGTAGTACAATCACTTTCGAATGTAACATGTGAAGTGACCTTGTTGCGTTTCAGGATCAGTTTGGAAGTATCCAGGTATAGTAAGAGAATTGTGAATCTGGATGGTGCACATTCGGCTCCTTAAACCGGCACAGCGGAGGTGACTACTGCCTGTTGAAATTTAACTGTAGTAACAGTTGTTTCCTTTCATGAGAACCTTCGTGCACAGTGTGAAAAGGCATCTCACAAAGCCAACATAGCGGAGGCGACTGCTGTCTGCGGATCCCCCTCTCTGATAGCAGTCACTTCCGTTCATGGACCGCACTCAAGCTTAACATCAGGTGGAGTGTTGTTAAATGCTGAGCTACTATAATTGATCATCTGCGTTCACAGTTTTTGCCTCTGGATTATAAAAAAATTACCTTTTTTTTTATTGTAGCTTGGCATGTGACAACACTCCGCCTGATGAAAAACTGGAGTACGGTCCATGAATGGAAACAACTGCTACTACAGAGAAATCTGTGCAGGTAGCAGTCGCCTCCACTATGCTGGCTTGAGGAGACGAACAATAAAAAATCAAACAGACTTCTTTACACACTAATAAGTTGAGAAATAACTCCAATTAAGTGGAGGACACAAAGTAATAAACAATAGTAGGTGCTTATTATGTATAAATTAATTGTCTACATGTCTACCTTATTTTCCATGCCACTCCACCATGGAACTCTGCATTATTTGAATTATTAATATATATATTTTTTCAAATGGTAGTCCATGTGTTATAACTTGTGATTTATATTATAGATAGACCTGCTGCTTATCTAGCTAGATACACTTCCGATCATCAAACATGTAATAGTTTCAAATATGAAGCCTATATAGAAACCAGTTCCATTTTAAAATTGTTTTTAATTATCCATTTTTAGTGTAGGCAAACGCACACTCAAGCGTCTTTTTAAGACTTGCCTCAGGGTGTATTGTATTGTATACTATTTATAGTAGCTCTACACATTATGACCCCACTTCACCTGATGTTAAGCTAGAGTGCAATCCAGGAGCAGAAACAACTGCTAGCACAGATAAAATGTCTGCAAAGCACAGCCGTCTCCGCCACGCCGCCGGGAAGAATATGCACCATCAATCGTCAGGGCGTTACACTTGCAAAGTGATGCATACTAGCCCAGGACGGCAGACTAGATTAATAACTATCATCAGTCTGCCTATCAACTTACCTGTCTGGTATGTCTAGCATTAAACTATCTTTGCGCCCAATTTTGTCGTTTTTATTGTTTTCGTACGGCAGAATAGGGTTACAGGTAAGTTACTGTGAAGATAATTTATTTTGAAAAATTTCTATTTGCGTCGACTGTTAGTAATTTACCGTCGTATTTGTCACAGGATACGTGCGACGATATCAACTTTCTTATTAATTATTCAAGTTTTATAATGTACGAAACTCACTTTACGCTTCTAATCGTACTGAGGCCTATATTCAAATTTCATTAACATGTTAACGAGATATCCGGAATATCTAAGGTATTATTCTAATCTGCATTCACTCGAGGGCTTTCTCCTTTACACATCAAACGTAGTCCTCGATAATTGTTCCATGAATTCATTAAGTGGTTCTCGTAAATCTAAGTTGTTTTATTGTTGTCGAAGTTGACTATATAATAGCAACTACTTTCTTATATATATATCTATATAATAAATTATTGCGGAAATTGGAAAACATTTATTTCAGTCTACGGTAACCAGTAATTGAACTCAGGTTTTCGTGTATACCTAATTACAAATATAAACTAACATATCTTTTTTTTTGTTTTGTTTTTTCACAAAAACTACTATCTACTTATCATAAATAATTGTTTCATTCAATCTTCAATTCAACGAACTTAAATTTAAATAAAATAACACTTGGCGACTTTATTGTTCTTAGTGTTTATACTGTAAAATAAAAATTCTGAAGGTTGCGACTCCGCATGACAAAATAACATTGTGCACGAGGTATGCCGCAGTTTGTAGTTAGTCGTTCTATCATATGTACGTACTACATTTACATCGACTTGTGTATAACTGGATATATTAAAAAAGTGTAGTAGATAAGAAAGAAGATCAGCTTTTTTTTAATTAAGTAAGTTGTTTTTTATTAATTAGTTAAGCTTACTGCTAATGGTGAAATGTAAAATCTAGTGCTTTCTGAGTTTCAAAAATTATTTAATTGAAGTTCTTAATGGATATCATTAAGCTCCATTAAAGTAAATCATAGTAAATAAATAAATATGTAGAAAGAAAATTATATAAAAGTAATAATTTTGATCAATTAAAATGTTTACAGTTCAATCGTGCATTGAGGTAATTCGATTATACTCGTAGTTATCAAACATAATTAATACACGTGAACTTATAATGTTTTGTTTAAACGATTTGCTTTGGAGATCATGGCCAAGTAAACGTAGTCCTAGGACGTGAATTTTTCCGCATGAACTTAAGCTAAAATACGATCAATAGTGATCAGCTGAAAGGGCTGCCAAGGAAGAACACAGGAATCTCGACATGACCACGAAAAGCGCCTGTGCTGGGTGTAGTGGTTAGAAAATACATGCACGACAGAAAACGTGTATTCAATTCCCACATCATCTCATACTGTTATCTGACTATTGATGTTTTCTCTATTAAATTTTCGCCACAATTTAATAATATGATCAATGTCTTTAATAATAATTGACTAATTAATGTCTCTACAGATAGACAAAGGTCCTTTAAAAAAGGAATTAAAGTAGGGGAAACAACCTAGTGTATTGATAACATAGCTCCCGTAACGCATTATGTAGAGTAATAATTCATTATAAATTACACTATAAATAGAATTATGAGATTAAGAAATCGTAATTGCATTACTTTTTTCTCTTTTTATTTACTTTTTTTTATACATGTAAAAGATTTGCATACTATGCAATGCAGGTTCCGGTCGGTCATTGATCTCAGATATTTTTTATCATAGTTATAAAAGTTGTGTAATCAAGAGTATACAGTAATTGTCACGTTTCACTATTATCAACTTTTACATTATATGACATTTATCCGAGTAAGTCAAGTTCCTGCCAAAGCAGACAGTTTATATGGACTAGTTTATTGCATAAAAAGTTGTCATTCCATTCCCATCGTGAAGTATCGGCCCTTATTACAAGTTTGAACCTAGTTAAAGGATAAAAATAACATAGCTAATAATAACTTATATCTAAAAACGAGAGCATCACATCAACTTTTATACAGTAATTTTTCTGACAAAAATTATCAAATTTAAATTATTTTGTGTTCTGTAATAATAACTAATTTACGTGTATAAAATTTTCATGTTTCTCTAATAAATCCTGCCATATATTTATATTCTGACTATTCTAATTTACACATTTACATGTATATTTAAGGTATTAGGCGTTACTTTGCGGGGGTTGGATGAATGCTACCGTGTACCCAACCCTTCAGCACTTTGGTGGCCATGGGGAGCACCGTGGGGTTTTAGTCGGTAGTCCTTGGCGCATACAACATCATCTCGTATGCGCGCTGTTTGTAAGGGAGCCCGACATAGCCCTGGCACCTTCCCCGAGGTGCTAGGGTATCCGTAATGGATTTTCCCACGTAAAAAATAAAAAAAAAACAAGGCGTTACTTTGCGGAATCCATAGCTCTAGCTTTTTAGGCACTCTTGCTTTTTATCAGGCGGAGTGTTATGATAAGCAGTATATTATAGGTATCACTCCTTTTGTCTATAACGAAACAGCATCAATTTTATGTTATATTTTTTTATACTCGATTTATGACGATATTACATCAGATTAATATGCCTATAAAAATTCAAATTTAAGTAATTTATTCATAAATCGACCAATCCATGTTTCAACCGTTCTAGACATCTTTGATCGATTAAAATTATTTTTAATACGCTTAAATAGACTTTTATATAGAATGCTCTGGCCTCCCTTACCTTGGATCCTTCAAGCGGAGCGTGAAAAAGCACCTTCTCAGGTCGGCATAGTAATGGCGACTGGAGCCACCGAGGAAGCGGTTCTCTAGTCGTCAGTGCTTATGTATCTTCACTGTGCTTACCATCAGGTCAGTCGAGGTCACATCTCCTGTCATCATAACCTTACTTTGCTTTCATTTACTGCTCATCTTTCGTTGGACTAACATCAGGTGATTTGCATACAAGAGGACTTTTTAAAATGCCTATACTAGTGCTTGTGTCATAGTTATATTGGTACCAATCAGAATTCAGCGAGATTTGAACACAGATCTCATCGATTGTAAGTTCATGGCTCGTACCGCTATACCTTTTATTAAGCTTTAGTTAGGTACGTAACTTTTCCACATAATTATCAGTAAGTATCAGTAAGTATTTAATAAAGAATCAAACTTTTAAATATAGGTAAGAAGACATACTTTTATATGTATTCTACGCTTCTGAAGATAGATTCCCGGATATTTTACGTAGAACTATCAAGAGTTTATGGGGTCGCTCGTATTGTATCGCTTCCAGATTGGTTATTTATAGTTTCGTTCTTTTAACATAACTTCTCGCTCGTATTTCCGATTTACATTCGATTTTATTCATACAGAAATACCTATATCTGCAGACATTTGTTCAGTTTAAATTTGACGGTTATAGCTTTGTCTCTAAAATAATATAATAATATATTTTTGTATTGTATTATATATATATATATATATATATAAAATAGTTAAGAAGATAAAAAAAACGCCGAATATCTGATAAATATTTACCAATAAATTTATTATCGCTACAGGCACAATATTTTTGATACGCTATCCATTATTGTCACGCTTCCAAAAATTAATTTTGTTTTTTCCTTTAGCACTGCTTTCGATTTTGCGATACTGTTGACGGATCGTGTCTCGGACATCCACGGAATTGATGAGCGAACTACGTGCTGGCCCGACATCCGACCCTAGGTTGATGAATCGGTGACTTGTAATCGTCGTACTAACACGGATCCTGTAATTTGTTAAAGGAAATTTCGAGAGCGCCGCCGATGCTCCAGATGTGCACTATCGATTGCGAACAATATTTCTTTAGGCTTTGTATTTTCACGGAGTATTGCTCACTAAATTTAGTAGTAGGGTTTGCAGCTGCTGCTTACTCCCTCGGGGTTTCATACAAGATACCCATATACGAGTATTACTTTGTGGATGTGTCTAATAATATTTCACAGAGGAATGCAATCGAGAAACATTCATCAAGTTTAATTAAAAAAGAGCCGTTCGTCTGTTGGTAAACTTAATAATCCAGCAAAATGTCAGTGAATTCTACTAGTGTTAAATAAGACTAATAAATTCATTCACTTAACAAACCGCATAATTATAAACAAGCATTTACAAACCCTCCCTGCTGTATATTAATGACATTTCTCCGTGCCGCTGACCCAAGCAACATCGGCCCCAACAAATCGTCGACCCGTAATCTTGAAACAAACTTACACTTATTTGTTACAAACAGAATAACGATTAATTTTGTTGAAGTGATTTTAAAAGTTAGTAGTTTTATTGTTCTTTTAATAGATTAATTATGTGGGTTAGGTTTATGTATGACCGACAACTTGGTAATAATTAACGCAATTTCTTCTATATTGTGTGTCATTATTCAACATTAATAATTATAACCGAGACAATCACTTTCATTCTAAATTAATTAGCTGTATTATTATTTTGATGTATATTTTCTCGTATATTTTATATAAATACATACGACTATTGTTCGATTACAACGGGTAGGAAAGAGAAAAAAATCTGACGCATTCATTATTCCCATAATAGACATCTTTGTCATAAAGTAGAGGGAATGTTTCTTGGATTATCATTTATGCTCCACCCGACATTGTGGCACATTCGTCTCTTCGACGTTGACAGATTGGTCGACAGTCGGGTCTACGGATAGATCGTCGAATTACGTGTCTCAGCCTCTCAAGAAAATGATAGATAGTCACTTCTAAACAACACTATATGGAAAAGTAATCGAATTTATGAGCATATTTTGAAGTGTTTTTATGGCTCTTCTCAATGCGGAGATGTCAAATATAATAAAAACATCCTTTTTCCTAACACAAAATTGAAATTATGACGATTAGAGTTAATTGTAACACATCTCAGATGTTATTTTATATAATAGAGAGAGGTAAGCAGAACTTTATAATAACTCTATGACAACTCTTTCAAGAACCAAAGTATTATGGTTTGTTACGATAATAATATTGACTTTAGTATGCTGGTACCATATAATAATGAGAATGCATGCACTATAATGAATGACATCCGCATTTATACTTATTATTGCGATGTCATGGTTTCCAGCCACATATTATGATCTTACAATGTATTTGATATAAATCATTTTGTCCATGGTGCTCTTCCATTTTAATAAGTAGCAAATAACTCCTAGTACTGAGTTCTTAATTTCTAAATACATTCACTTCAATAATTGGATTAACAGAAACTTTAGTCCTGTTAAATTATCTTTATACAGAAAGGGGATCGTCTTAAATCGCTGTAGCAATATTGTCCCGTAAAGGTTTATTACTAAATCGAGACATTGTAACATGGGGTCCCAAATTAACACCAGTAACCACAATGTTATCGGAGGGTATCCCAAAAGGGGACGGAAGACCCACTTCACCTCGATAGGTAATTCTCCACAAATAGTTCGACGAGGGCCTATATTGACAGTAATTGGTTTGTTTCAACGAACATTTCTCGCGTATAGTTGTGTGCGAAGAAAAAACTAATAGAAACTCAATTCTGGTTGTTGTCGTCGTTTGTGTTATGGCAGTAATTGGATTTTGGCTGTCGATGTACGATGTATCGGTGATATAATTCACTGAAGTCAGGATTAAGCTAAATGTCTATTTACACAATGTTTTTTTCATATAATTTGGAAATGAATTTTAGGCGGTATATCAATGTTAATATTAGTTATTCTATTTACATACTCAAAACAATTCTTATAAATTCGTTTCTCCGCAAGAAGTTTAATTCATAAAAAGTTTAATTATTTAGTTCCACGATTAAAATAGAATTTGTACGTGTCCCTTTTGAACCCTTGCTGGCAATATCTCATAAAGTTAGTAGGCGTAATACCGTTTGCAATAAACGCTAATATTTGTCATCTCTAACAATAACACAATACGAACATCGATTATTACGGTCTTTTCATCTGTAAGAAATGCCTCTTGCCTTTGTTCTCAATGTTTAGCGTCAGAGCGTTTATTAGGAAATTGGAAGTGTGCGACACAAAGGGTCTTAAATTAAATCAAGTACCCCAATATTCCCTGTAGGAGGGCTTCGTCACCCACTAAGGGAAGGTGGGATACATTACTCTGACCATCATTGTAACGCTTCGCCAACCATGTCGGTATTGGCAATGCGGTCCCAGTTAGCACATAAATGGTAAATTACTTGAGCGTATTTGCTGCCGATCTTTCCGTTCCATAGAATTGCCAAAACGTATCTTAATTTCGTGGTGTACTAATAAATATTTCTCTGTTATAAATTTAACTAATTAAAGTTGAATTTTAATTGTCATCAGGTACAAAAGATGTCTTCACCATCAAAAAATAGATTTAAAAAGAGAAATAAGTACAGACGGTTTCTGTTCAAAAGAGTACCGATATCGAAATGGCTACCAGAGTATAATTCTGAAAAAGCATTAGCTGACCTCATAGCTGGAGTAACCGTTGGCCTGACAGTAATACCACAAGCGTTGGCTTATGCTACTTTAGCTGGATTAGATCCCCAGGTACAACATTGGATTGTGCAATGTTTTTTATTATTTAACATTTGCCTCTGTCGTATGTCTTATTTAATTAATTATTACAGTATGGACTCTATGCATCTTTCATGGGTTGTTTCGTCTATGTACTTTTTGGTTCATGCAAGGACATAACATTAGGACCTACAGCTCTTATGGCACTTATGACGTATCAACAAATTCAGGGCCGTAATACTGACTACGCAATTCTTCTGTGTTTCCTAACTGGAATCGTACAATTACTTATGGGCGTACTGCATTTAGGTTTGTAATTTTCCATTGTCTATTTACGGGATCGACTTAAATTTTTTAACACATTATTAGATTTGTATTAATAACATGTATTTTCAGGGGTGTTAATCGACTTTATATCGGTCCCAGTGACCGTTGGGTTTACGTCAGCGACCTCTGTCATTATTGCCGTGTCGCAACTAAAGGGATTACTCGGCTTACAATTCAAATCCTCTGGGTTTTTAGACACATTGAAAAAGGTATGTACACTTAATCCTTTATTAATTTAAAATTATAATACAATATCATTCCTCTGTTAAACTTCTATTTCATTAAAACTTAACGGTTTATATTGCTGGTAAAGTTGATCTGGGTCTAAATTCTAAATTTATCTCAAATATTAATTAAAAGAAATAATTATAGTGAATATACTCATAAAATATGTGATAGTAAAGTTATTAACCGCCCGCAACTATGATAAAACTAACTAAGATTATTAATCAAGTTATTATTAATTAATAAAGACTTCTTTTATAAATATATTGATAAGTTTTAATTAATTTTATTTCTTTTTGTAATTTTTGTAGTTTTGTCTAAACATTGCTGTATACGCCTGTATTGTTGTATGTACTGTTTAAATGTGTTTATTAGTTTTTTATTATTATATTTTAAATAGCCTAAAGTTATAATTAACTTTTATATTCTGTATCAGAAATTCCCAATTTTTTTTTTATAACCGTTATCTTGTGTAATAATAATTATTTCACACTGGAACATTTTTTTTTTCATATTTTTTAATCTTGAATAAATCTTTATTTACACATTTTTGAGCTAAAAAAATTCTTCAATTTTTGTTGAAACTATTATGCAATCTTAGAGTAGGGAGGGTCCCATGGTTTAATGATAAGGATCAAATTCTATACAGTTTTTTACTATACATTAATCTTTTATTTTACTTTACGCCTAAATTACGAGCACTATTTGTGTACGAGTATTAATGTGTCAGTATCGAAAGTAATAATATGTATTTTCATTTTTTTAAGGTGGTTATAAACATTTCTGACGCAAGATTGTCGGACAGCACTTTGGGTGTGACGTGTGTAGTTATTTTGTTATTGATGAGGGTGAGCACCATTATATATTTTAATAGTAGTCGTCTGTAGCTTCTGATAGTGGAAAATGACCCTTAAATATATGTAAATTATAACATTTATCTTTATAGTTTTAGAAACGGTTATTTATTTACAGTACCTAGGTATTTATCCTTTTTTTCTGTTGTAACATAAAGTGGGTTCAAAAACGCCACTTTCTTCCGTGGCGTCTCGTCATAGACGCGTCACGTTTAATACTGAATTTATGCAGAATGTGTGGTATATGCAGTAATTTTTCATCAAATAATACTGAAAAGGTCTGCTGTTCTGTTCTGAAAAAATCTGAAATTAATCTGCTTCCAATACTGTTCTATATAGATTAAATTAAATTATCAGCGTGAATATTAATTATAAAGTGTTGAACTTTAAATGTTACTTTTTTTGCGAAATTAATCGTTTTTTGTTATTCTATTTTTATTTTTTTCAGAAAATGAAAGACATTAACTTACCTCCCGGTCAGAAGGGATTAAAGAAAGCCTTGTGGCTTTTGTCTACTTCGCGAAACGCGATTGTGGTCATTATATGTTCAGTATTAGCGTTTATTTTGGAAGGACAAGGAAGTACGCCGTTCAGACTCACTGGTACTGTACGGTGAGTAATTAACTGAAACTTAATTCCATAGGTTTAATGGATAGCGATCATGGATATACTTTGACACATAAATTTATGTGTTTTTAATGTTAAGCGATGATTATTTTTTTTTTTTGCAAAAATAAATTTTCAAGGTTTCCTAACTGAATAACAGCGATAGATAGATAAAATTTTAATAAGGTAATAAATACTGGCGATTATTTCATCAATTTCTTATCCGCTTATCTACTTCTATGATACCGGCCTTTTAATGGACAATAATAACCGCACTTTGATGTTTAAAGCCCGTTTTCACCAAACGCTTTTGTCATCGGTGGACGCAGTTAGCGCGAGGTTTAGGTTTGTTTTCAGGCAGAAACAAAAACTTATTGATGATTACTGATATTGTTAGAGGTATTAAAAAACTTTATTTGTATATTTATTTATTTATGCGACTTACTATCACGTTAATCTTTCAAAATATTAAGCTATAATACATAGTATTTTTTAATTTATTTTTAAATAAAATTTTTCTTTGTTTAGGGTCTAGTGTTATACTCGTTTGTAGGTTTATGTTATCCTAGTCCTTTATATGTTTGTTTTATATAATGCCAGTATTTCTCGACCACCTACCATTTGAATTACGAAGTGCGTATGTGGACAGAGATATAGAGACTCTTATAAAGGGTTCTGTGTAAATATAAGAAACTACAAAAATAGTATTAGACTTTTTCTTCATGTGAACGGTACGACATCGATATACTCGTATTGGCTGTCGGATGATTTTAATCCGACATCTGAGCCTGGTTGTCCATCTCACCGATAAATATATGCAATAAAATGACGGAGAGGCTCGTACGACGAATGAAAGATATTATCAGTTATCGTACGAGCGAATCGGAACGAAGTAGCCGAAAAATCAGTGAACGATATGTCGGATGTGCTTTGTTGACAAACAGCTTTAAACTATAGGCTAGATGGAACGTAGAATAATATTAGTATTGTATTTTTGTTTTGTTCTGAAAATAGTATTTTTCATTGAAACACCTGTCAAATACTATAACGGTTCAGAGGGAACACGCTAACTGGGTCAGTTCAAAACATAATAGTCCATACAATATTTAGCACTCATGTATCGCAATAAACTGCAACTGCACCAAAAGTTACGTCGGTAAAGTTATTGCTTATGTTTTTGTTGGCATATTGAGTGTTAAATTAATTTTCGCTGGGTTAATGTGAACGTTTGTATTATTTTTTTATTTATATAGTATCTACATCACGAATTGAAAATTTCTTCTTATTATTATTTTTTTAATCCCTTGCTCCTTTATTTAATATATTATACATACACTAGCTAACGGTGTTCGACGTTGCCTGATCTAATAGCTCTCGAAGTATGAAAACTTTTGTTGAGACAAAAGCTATCGCTCTTGCCTTACGGGATAACCCGTGAGAGAGAGAGAGAGAGGGAGGTGGAAGTGTCATTGACAAACTTTTGTACGGTGAAATTATTTTTGTCAGGTTTTTTTATCTTATTTATATTACAAGACAACATTCTCTACAATTTTTGTTTCGCGGCAATTGCCCCAACTTCTTCCGTTTCCGAGATATTGCGGTCACTTCCGGTCCAGATTGAAAAGCAAGATCCTTCCTTAATGCGCGCGCTTCTTTTTTATATATACGAGTATTCATATTACTTATTTGGATTTTTCTTCCAGTGCTGGTCTCCCACCGATTGCACCGCCACCATTTGAGACAGTCGTAGCTGGCAGAAACGTAACGTTCCTTGAAATGTGTTCAGATCTTGGCTCATCTATAATTTTGGTTCCTGTCATAGGAGTACTGGGGAATGTAGCTATTGCTAAAGCGTTTGGTAATTGTTTTTTAATTGTAGCTCGGCATATGAAAACACTCCGCCTGATGGTAAGCTGGTACCACACAGAAATTTCTGCAGACAGCAGTCGCGTCCGCTATGTCGGCTTAAGGAGTCGAATGTGCACCATCAGGTTGACAGTGCACACTCCTCTCGATATAGCTGGCTACTTCCAAACTGACCCTGAAATGTGACAAGGGATACTCATTAGCAAACAAACCTGCTGTGAGTATGACGCGATGCGTTCGCGTATCTGTTTGGTTCCGATTTGCAGGACTTACCTCGACATCACGTTCTTTTTTTTTAGTACTTTCATCATACATTTCTTTCGCTAATCTGCTTTTAACTGATCAATACTAAAAACTTATAATTAATATAATAACTGTTTATCTATTATTATTCGATCGAATGTAACTCCTCCGCCGTACGCGCGGTTGTTCTGACCAATAAACTATACATCCGTTGGCGCTTTTTTTTATTGTAGCTCGGCATGTGACAACACTCCGCCTGATGTAAAGCTAGAGTGCGGTCCATGAATGGAAACAACTGCTACTACAGAGAAATCTCTACAGGCGGCAGTCACCTCCACTATGCCGGCTTGAAGAGACGAGCATGCATCATCCAGATTGACAGTGCACACTCCTCTCGTTCTATCTGGCTACTTTCAAACTATTCCCGAAACGCGACAAGGTCACTTCACGGGTGTTACATTCGATAGTGGTGGTACTGCCCCAGGACCATCAGTCTGCCTACCACTCTTTAATAGTGCCTATAGGCACTGAGCGACCAAAGTACATATAACAAAGTTACATTGGTACCGGTCAGAATTTAGCGAGGTTCGAACACGGGACTCATCGATCGTGAGTTCACGCGTCTTACCGCTAGACCACCGCCGCTTTGCGTGACGTAACGAATTTTTTTTATTTTGTATTCAATTTTCATTACAATTTAAAAACAGTGTACTCAAATGTTGAAAACTATATTTGAATTAAACAAAATGAACAAAAGGTTTTTATTATTTAAACAATGTATTGAATGTTTTTGTCTCTTTCAGCGAGTGGATGTTCAGTGGACGCTACGCAAGAGCTCATAACTCTGTCCTTCTCTAACATAATTGGCTCGTTTGTGTGCGCAATGCCTATTACTGGATCCTTCTCGCGTAGTGCTGTGAACCATGCCAGTGGTGTCGCAACACAATTCGGCAACGTTTACACAGGTGAACATAATTCTATTTTTAATGCTGGTGTTTTTTTTTAATTAACAAAGGAGAATGCCCAATCGCCTAAGAGAAATGGGCCCACAATTTTCTCTCGAGTTTCATGATCATTTTTAGTAGAAAATAAAACTATATTCCTTATCACCAGTTTTAATTTTTTCATCCAAATTATTGAGTAATTAGACTTTTTCTGATACATTATTTGAGGTTTTCATTGTATTAAAAGCTTTAATAAATAATTGGTAATATTTATTTTTTATGTTATTAAACATTGTATATTGATTGGGAAACGATGTTTTGATGTAATTAAAATAATTAATGAAGAAATAAGGTATTATTTTAGAATATTGTTTTGTTAACAAACTATTAGGTATTAATTGGGCCCAAAAATGGGCATTCTCCTTTTTTATGAAAAATAATTGCATTCTGTCTGATGATCGGAATTGAACCTTAATCGAAGAATGTTAGTTGAGTTCTTTTTTTTTTCAGGAATCCTGGTTATTTTAGCTTTAAGTTTATTGACGCCTTATTTTTATTTTATACCAAAGGCTGCATTGGCGTCCGTAGTGATATGTGCTGTGATATTTATGATAGAATATGAGGTAAGGTTTTTTTTATATATACAGGGTGTATCAAGCAACGTGTAAAAAAATTAAGGTAAATATTAAGTGAGGGATGAACACCTCTCAAAAAATAAATTTACTAAATAAAAGTTCTCGTGTATGGTATTATCACAAAAACAAAATGTCTATAAATGGACTGGCCGACGTGGACTGCCGTTGCAGGTGGGCCGGCACACGGCTTGTCGGCGCGAGATCAAAGGCGAGGCGGCAAAGGTTGTCGGCGTTGATCAAAGCCAAGGTCATTTGTTTGATGCACCGCCCGACGACACAACGATTACGCGTTCGTGTAGTAAATTATGTATGTTTCTACAAGGAAAAGGTGGACATTTGGATAAAAAAAATATTTATTTTTTAAATTAATTTCTGCTCAGAATCACTTACTGAGTCGTCTCTTGAATTTTTTTACACGTTGCCCGATACACCCTGTATTCTGTAAAGAAACTATACAAAATCAAATACTATTTCAGCAATATCGGTGCATACTCGATTAAAGTAATATAATATAATATTTAAAAAAACCTTAAAGTGGAATTTAAAAATATCGCGGCTAACCATCCAGGTGTCATTGCACGTAGAGACAGGCTGTCTACCCGGTCATCCGGCCATTGCTACGTGTCCATGCTCCATTATATTTACTTTGATACTGGCAATGTGTTATTTAAAAAAAAATACAAAAGAAATAATGTTTGTTATCGCTTTGTTAATTGTATGTGTTTGTTCAGGTAGTGAAGCCGATGTGGAGATCGAGACGTGCTGATTTAGTACCAACATTCGCAACATTTTTAATTTGTTTAATAGTCGGTGTTGAATTGGGTATATTAGCCGGAGTAGCTCTGAATGTTGTACTATTACTTTATCCGAGTGCAAGACCACAGCTTGAAGCAAAAATTGTTTCGGTATTTTTTTTTATTAATACTACTACTCTAGGCACGCCCTGTTCTCACTGGGGTAGGCAGAAACGACAAGCGTCAGCGACTCCTCTCTACATACCACTTTCGCTTAGACGCGTTTCGGGAATAGTTTGAAAGTAGCCAGGTATAAGGAGAGGAGCGTGCACTGTCAATCTGGATGGTACATGCTCGTCTCTTCAAGCCGACATAATAAAGACGACTGCTGCCTGTAGTAGCAGTTGTATCCATTCATGGACCGCACTCTAGCTTTACATCAGGCGGAGTGTTGTCACATGCCGAGCTACAATTAAAAAAATCATTACTCCCCTCATGCAGCACGTCAGTTGAGAGTCTCCTCGTCTCCTCACCTGACACTTTCTGAGCAGTTGACCAGTTGAGGTCTTTCTAGGGCGCTCCCTTCCGAGACTGCCATCCACTTTCGCGCAATAAATCTTTTTAGTTAATCTCCTTTCGTCCATCCTTTCCAAATGACGGCATACTCCTTTCTCCTTGAGCTCGCAACGATTTCTTATCACGTTTGGGATAATTTTTTTATATCCAGCTTGTGTTGGGATCATCTGTAATCTATATCATAGACAATGTAAGTAATAATGATCAAAATGAGCGAGTCGTGGTATGCGATAGAACTCAGTCTAAGTCTTGCTGAATTCTGGCCGGTACCAATGTAATTATATGTACTTTGGTTGCTCAGTGCCTATAGACATTATTAAAGAGAGGTAGGCAGGACGGATGATGGTTATTAGCCCAGTCTGCCGTCCTGGGGTAGTACCACCACTTTCGAATGTAACACCCGTAACTGTAAGAGGAGTGTGCTCTGTCAATCTAGATGGTGCATACTCGTCTCCTAATTCTGTGAGTTTTGTGTCTGTGAGTCTGTGAGTGAGCATTCTGCCGCTAGACAATGGCCGCTCTAAATCTTATTTTTTTATTCATTTTTTTTCAGACTCCATCAGGACTGAGCTACTTGTTAGTAACAGTGGGTAATAGCCTTTATTTCCCCGGCGTAGAATATATAAGACAATACGTTGAGCGGGCTGCGAAGAAACAAGGCGGTTGTAAATTACCCGTCGTTATTGATTGTAGATATGTTTTAGGTTTGTATTTTTCTTTTTTTTAAGAATCCTCCATTTTAAAATAATGACTCATTAACCTCCACTATGCTTAATAAATAAATAAATAAATGGTGGAAATGATTGGCAGCATATGATAACACTTCGCCTGATGTAGAGCTAGAGTGCGGTCCATGAGATTTCTCTGTAGCAGCGGTTGTTTCCGTTCATGGACCGTACTCTTTATATCAGGCGGAGTGTTGTCATATGCCGAGCTACAATAAAAAAAAACAACATGTTTTAGCCTATAATCAATTCTTAATTTTAATATAAGTCAAGACATTTGAGTTAATTTTTTTTAATAACAATCAATGAAATTTCTTTATATTTTATGTTTTAATTTTTCTTTGTTTCTGCTTCTGCCTGTCGCGGTCTTTTCTCCAAAATAAATAAAATAATAAAAAAACATAAATAAATAATCGAAATCTCCATCGATTAGTTGTATACCAATTATTTATATAAAATTATTTATTTATATTATTCTAGGAGCAGATTTCACAGCAGCCAAAGGTCTTTGTGCATTGTCGAGCTCTCTATCATCACGTGGTCAGCCTCTTGTATTGTTATGTCCGAGGGAAAACGTCGCTTCTGTATTTTCTGGTGCTGGTACCAGTGTTGTTGTGGTACCAACTGCTTCCCAACTTGATAGAACTTTACAAGGTATGCTTTTTTATGGTAGCTTTGAATATGACACCATTCCGCCTAATATTAACTGAACCATAAAGAAATTCCTGCTGGCATCCGTCACCTCCACTATACCGGTTTGAGAAGCTTAACTGTGGTCACATGTAGAGCTACTATAAAAAAATATATTATACATATGTAATAAAAATCGACAACATATAAAAAAATTCATGGTTCGGCGGTAAAACGCGTGAGCTCACGATCGATGAGATCCGTGTTCGAACCTCGCTAAAGACCGGTACCAATGTAACATGTATTTTGGTCGCTCAGTGCTAATAGGCACTATTAATGAGTGGTAGGTAGACTGATGATGGTTATTTGTCCAGTCTGCCGTCCTGGGGCAGTACCGTCACTTTCGAATAGAACACCCACGAAGTGACCTTGTCGCGTTTCGGGAGCAGTTTGAAAGCACTGGCATAGCGAAGGCGACTGCTGCCCGTAGAGATTTATCTGTAGCAGCAGTTGTTTTCGTTCATGGACCGCACTCTAGCTTTACTAGCGGAGTGTTGTCATATGCCGAGCTACAATAAACAAAAACGTTTCTTGTTTCAGATTTAACGAATCAAATAGCAATGCCTTTACTAAACAAGAGTTCGGAAAGCCTGAGTGTTACACCGCCACCTTCTTACAACGAGATAGCTCAAAATGACGACAATATTCAAGTTGTTATATCACAAGAACATAACAGAACTGCATTCGATAATGTTAGAATTGACAATGTTACATGACAAAGACCTAAATTAAAAAGAAACAAAATTAATTTCTGCGAGTTCCATGTCATCGATGAAAAACGAGTCTATAAAAATTAAATCAATCAATATTGGGACATCACTAATTGACTATAGCAGGGGCAAAAGCCTGTTTTGATAGTTTTTTGTTCCTACTTCAAGTATTTAGAATTTTATAAGTGTTATTATTTTTTTAATTAATTAATAGACTTTTGTGGGCGGGCCATCTTGAGACATTAGGTTACCTACCTGTCTTGGATTATTTTCCTAAACTTGTGTTTCTTTGAGTGTTAATGTGTAATAATGGTGGATTATTAACCATTAAGTGTTCGTGAACGTGCGTGAGTGTGGGCAAACAATTCAAAAGAAGAGACCATGTGTTTCTACGACTTTACTGAAGCAATTTATTTTTTGACTTGACTGAGACTTAACCTGACCGTTTAGTGTGATGAATGAATGACTCGTGATGCACAATATTATTAACTTGATGCGAAAATGTTTACTTTGACACTGGCAAATTGTTATAATGCCATATAAATTTAAAAAAATAATAATGAATGATTCTGTAGGATTGATGTAGGTTTTTTCTTTGTCATATTATGTTCCTGGAATGGGATTACCAAAGATATGATTTTAAATTAAAATAGTAATATTAAATGTAATTGTAAAAAGCTATTTAGTTCAGAGGGCCAAGTACGAGTTTACATTTACGCCGTGACAACGTAACGTCATCCCAATTAAGGAATTCTCCACCAATCAGATGATGTTATTTTGATCGCCGAGTTAATAAAAAATCTAATTCGATCCTTTCGGACGTCCCGTAACGCCGTCACGGCGTAAATGTAAAATCGCACTCTGGGCTCAGTATTGCTTATTTTTGTCATAAACGCATTCCTTTTTGAGTAGATTTTCTTTCAACAATTATTACAGTTTTTGTTTTTTTATATGTTTCTAGACTAATATTTAGTGTAATTAAAAATTATTTATTTTTCAACGAAGCTCTCTGTATTAAATTAACTATAAAAATATTGTTATTTACCCATATTATATGTATGTATAAAATGTATTTAATAAAATAGTATGTATAATATAATCGTTTTTATTATATTTGCCTGTAGTCAGTGCCGGATTCGCCACGTAGCAAGAGTAGCAAATGCTCCAGGCCCCGCGAATTTGGGGGTCCCGCGCTCCAACGCCTGTCTGACCGTAAAATACCTTGCATGCCTTAAACGCGAAGCTCCTTAGGCTATGCTTCACTTCCACTTATTTAATACCCTGAACTTGAGAACCTAAAGCAAACCCAGGGGCCCCTTGACAGAATTTGCTACAGGCCCCGCGTTGGCTTAATCCGGCACTGCCTGTAGTCCCCTGTCATGTTCCCCTGACTAAACACGGAAAAATTTTATTTGTCCGTTGTGCTACTAAAAATCGGCAAATTATAGTCGATTTACATCGAATCAGAGTTGGAACAACATTAATATGAGACACTAATTCGTACCTATATATAAAAAGTACGTATGTCTTGATCGAGATGTCAAATGGATCCTGATCTGCGTCAAATTCCAACACGAGTCAGAAAGTGACTTGTAGCTAATCGGGATAAGCTTCTAAGCGTACTCAATAAGCTGGCATAGCGGAGACAACCACTACCTGCGGTCAAATGACGGACTACTATAAATACTTCCTAACCCCACTCGCTAGTTATACCAATAAAACACAGTTTATCTTTTATTATAAAATAATTTATTACAATAAATAAATACTCTATAAACTAAATAAATGCAAAATCAATCTTTTTTCGTTAACCCTTAACGCCGCTACAATTTGTAATGAGTATCCTTATATATTTTCATAAATAGTTAAGATACTTTTAAATCTTAATTATTTATAAACCTAAAAATGACATTATTTGAATAAAAAATAAATTGATAATTTATTCATTACAAAATTAAGTCTTTTAGCACCATTACAGCTCAATAAATTAATTACATTATATTTTATAAATAATAAATGCAATATTTATTATATTAAATATTAATTAATAATAACAATCAGTAGTACACTTAGTTGCAAAATAATTAAAATTATAAACCTTGTTTTTTGTAAAGACATATCTAACATCTAAATGTATGCCAAATGTTTAGATTCAATAAATCCCGGTGGGTATAAATGTTATTAATTAAATAATTTAGGGTTGTTTTTTATGTTCTTTTGGGAACATAGGTTTTGATGCTGATAATAGTTTTTCTGAGACAACATGCGCTATTCTTGCACTTTTTTGCCACACGAGCTCTCTTGTACGTTCATGATTGCTGTCTACGCGAACCTGTGAAATTAAATTCATATATTTTATCTTTTACATATACTTGACGTTTTTCTGACAACTAGCTGTTGTTCCCGACCTCGTATACGTTTAATTTTAAAAATGGTTGAGAAGTAGCCTACAGAATGAAATCTATTTCATCGTAATTTGTTCAGCAGTTTAGGTATGTAAAAGTAACAAAGTTACTATGAAGGAAAGTCGTGCAATTTGCTCTATAAAACTAATCTAGGCACATTTTGCCAATTACCATGAGATTTAATCTTATTTTTTTACTATGGTACATGGACATAATAACGGAATGTGTTGCCGGCATAATTCCCTGCTATATTTTTCACATGGTACCGCTAATGTGGTTAATACTAACAGTAAAATGTCCAAAAATTACCTGTTTTGGCTGTAACACTTTGATAGAGTGTAGTGTGGCGACGCCTTGGTTATTAACTCTTAAGGTGAGTTTACCGGTCATTTCTGCCGTTGTAGCTGTAGCCGACTTTATTTCCTTTTTAGCTCCACGACCGACCTAAAAAATTACCCATAATTGCTTGCTTGTCCATATGACCACACTGCGTCTGATGTCAAGCTAGAGTGCCGTTTGTAGAGGCAAGTGCTACCACAAAAAAAAATACTAGGAGCAATCAGCTCCTCTGTGCTTAAGGAAATGAATGTGCCACCCAGATTGACAGCGCCTCTTGTTAGATCCTACTTTCAAACTCATCCCAAAACGCGACTAAGTTATTTCACTGGGTTTATATCATGTTTATTCTCATTTAAAAATAATTTAACAATATATGACTGTAACCCAGAAAATCTTACAAAAATATTAGTAATAAGTTATGTTCAAATATAAAATGTTATTGATTTTAATGAAAGTTGTATAGTTAAACTTTAAAAACTAGCTCACCTCTTTCTCCACCTTCAAAATGAGTGGCCCCACCGCGAAGTTACTCTTTACAGTGGTATGATCTGACAATATATTCACGGACACATCGCCCTCTCGTCTCAAAGAGGATAACCCGTACAAAATTCCTTTTGCTCTCGGCTTGCTTTTTTCAGTTATCTTTGTTTTATTTTTAATTGTCGTTGGTTTTTTGGTGGTAGTAGCTTTTACTGGTGGTTTTGGTTTAGGCTTTGTCTTGGTAGGTGGTTTGGATGTGACCTTGGATGGTTTGTATGTTACCCTTGTAGGTGGTTTAGATGTAACTTTTGTAGGTTTCGGTGTAGGTTTAGCCTTCGCTTTAGTACTTTCAGCCGCTTTAGTCTTAAGAGCTCTAGATTCAACTACGGCCTCGTTTTTTTCTTCCTTAGGTGTTTCTGTAACCTCTTCCTTTGCCACCTCGTCAACATTTGTAGCCAACGCATCATTTTGTACGTTTTCTTTAGTCACTACTTCGTCTTTTTTTAATTCCTCAGCATTTAAGTTTATTTCAACGATTCTTTCAGGAATTTCTGTAGACGTTGAATTAAGCTTGTCTTCTTCTTTGTTTTTGTTTCCTTCGCGAGCAGAATTCTTCTTTTTGTTGCTTTTCCTATAAGAATAATCTTTAATAAGACTACATAAATTTCGATTTCAGAGATTTCTTTGTAGTAGCAGTTGTTTTCGTTCATGGACTGCACTCTAGCTTAACATCAGGCGGAGTGTTGTAGCTACATTAAAAAAGTCAAGATTTTGGTTTGAAATAACTTACTTCTTATTCTTTTTGTTCTTCTTTTTTGTCTTGTTACTCTTCTTGGTTGCGTCAATAGGTTGAAGTTTTACACTGACGGGATCGTAAGATTTTCTTAGTATATCGTTCATTTTATCTATGATATTGTCAACGAATCGATTGTATTTTGCGATGTAGATTGCAGGCACTTGAGATTCCTTATTGGGTTCTCCACTAAGGGCTCCTGTATAGACAAGATTTATTACGTAAATTATACATTTTATTAGCCGTTTTTGTTTTATAAATATTTTTAATATAGCCTAACGTATTACTTATTATTTTTTTAATCAAAATAATATTTTCACTACTTCACACTAATTAATTTTACTATTATAAATGCTTCAATTTTGAGTTATAAAATATTTTATTATTAAATTGTTTAGTAATACCATTTACGTTAAATTTTTCACCGTTAAAATCGGTCAGACTTGCGTCGAGGTCACTGGTTCAGTGGCATACTCCCCAAGGCGATTCGTGTCTTGGGATATTCTTATAAATAAATGTTGACTGCTAATTTGTAAGTTTTGTTTGGTTTTTGGTGATATGTAAGATTCAATTTTAAAAAAAATACATCTTAAGACTACTCGTATATTATCACAGTTTAATTTAAGGTTCGACATGGCTGATACGACCTGAGGAGACGAGTATGCATCGTCTAGATTGACAGTGCACACTCCTCTCGTTATACCTGGCTCCTTTCAAACGGCTTCCGAAACGCAGCAAGATTACTTCACGGGTGTTACATTCGAAAGTGGCGGTACTGCCTGAGGACGACACTGAGCGACCAAAGTACATATAACAAAGTCACATTGAGTTCGAACACGGGTCTCATTGATTGTGAGTTCACGCGTCTTACCGTTAGACCACGGCCGCTCTACATTTTCTTTGTTCGGTATAAAAAACAGCATGTACATTATTCATGTTGAATAAATCTATTCAGGTATCTCTCATAACATATTTTATAGTAGTCCGGCATGTGACTACACTCCGCCTGATGTTAAGCTATAGTGCGGTCTATGAACGGAAACAACTGCTTTTACAGATATATTTCTACAGGGAGCAATCGCCTCCTCTATCCGCCTCCGACCTGAGGAGACGGATGTACGTCATACAGATGACAGTGAACACTATCCGTCATACCTGGCTACTACTATTATTAAATAATCAATTCATATTCTAAAATCTACACTTAAATAGAATAAATATCTCGTTGTATTCCACTTAATAAGGTAACCATTGACGTGTGGACCCCGCGATTGTAAAAAAAACAAATATCAAGTACTGTTATCTAACATTTATGTAAATACTTCGGAATAATGCTGGAGCAATTCTCATGAGACAAACTGTTCATTGTTGCATAGTCACAGAGTCTTTTTATAACTCCAAAGTCAACGTTCTTATTAAAATTCGCTCGAACGCAAAAATAAATAATGTAAAACGCTATTGATATCGCTAATTGAATATTTCATCAAAATAAATGATTAATTATTAAAGTAATTAAATGAAAATCAAAGCGAAATTCCAAATAAAATATTTAAAAATTTAATGACTATTTTATTGCTTTGATAACTTGATGACTTAACAAGAACAAAGTGACTGCATCAAAAGTAAGTTGACAACCGCTATTAACACACTTATATTTCACTTTTACCGCAAAGGTGAAATTTTCATTTAAGATAGGTAACTCGAAAATGTAAAGTTAGGTAACTCCCAATATGATGTGCGATTGCGACATTGTATAAAAGTGAATATTTACAAAGTAAAAGTAGATAAATATTAATTTAAAGTGACACTAATTTCACTAGATTCGTGAGAGGCGAGACGATTCAATTTCTCTTTCTGCAACGTTCTTTGTTTCGATTGATGAAATACTTTAAATATGTCAAGTTTCATGATGTCACGCACGTATAGATATCTAAAAGAACTAATTATACTAAACATAATTAATTATGTGTATATGTTATGCCGTACACGTTGGTATAGGCACGCGACCAACTAACAGTAACTGTCTCACCGAGCTCGACTTGAATTCTAATGGTCACTTCCAATTAATACAACCAGTCAACAGTGGATTTTCTATTTTCCACACGTAAAAGAAACTATCTTGAAACTCGCATCATGTACTCGAATGAAAGAAATCTTTTATTATATTGTGCTCTGAATACTGATTTGATTTCCTTTACCTTCGCTATTATTGTAACTTTAGTTTTACTGACTATAACTTTATCTCATTCATATTACGCTTAAGAAATGTTGCTGATGTAATAATGTCTGATTATACTATAATAAGCAAAATTTATAATTGGATCCTGAATACTACTTTTAGACGTTCACGGAAGTGAAGTCAATTTCAAATTAAACAGGTTCCTACTGCCGGTCGATAACAAGTTTTATTTAGGTCGAATGAGAATCCTCGGAGCGACTCTCCCTGCATTTCTTGACAGCAAATATTTAAAATTTCTCTTCTCGCATATCATTATTCGTTTTCACTAAACCGGACGTTTCGACACGCAAATTTCGCGCTAACCCGCCTCGCAGCGAGAGTGTAAATATTTACTTCGATTTACTTTCTATTGACGAATTATTAGGAAATACGAGAGTAAAATTGTACGGCAAGGTCGGCCGTGGTCGTCGTCGAACCAAGGTCAAAGAAAGTGTCAAGGCTGTAGAAGAAATCGGACGCGCCGGGTTCGACGGACGCGCCCGGGAAAGTATCCGACAACAATCGGCGCCTCAATAGCCTCAGGCGACCTCTTAACACAAATCAACTTCAAACTAGTTCCTTCTCACGCGGCCACTGAATCCACTCATCCGATCAAACCTACTGCTTCTTCAGTTTTTCTAGACCGCTATCTCAACACGTTAACGGCATTTAAAATACCCCATTCCTTAATTGCTATTACTTCAGATTATTATCTCACTCCGACCAGGATTATTAGGAAATGGTTCTAGAAATGTTTTGTGCGTTAATAGTTCAAGCATAATCGGTCAAAAAGCTAGTTAATAACTTATGTTTAATTATATAATCATTGGAATATATATGTTCATTATAATACATAAATATGAATAATTAATGGATGTAGGTTAGAGAGGAAAATATAAATACTTGATACTATTGACTAGTACAACATTTATTTTACAACCAAAATTAAATTACATGACTAGATAATGTCACTCGATCACTTGATACATAAACACTAAACTAGAATTCTGACCGATTTTAATCAGATATTTCTACAACAATATAATGTGATAGCTAAAAACGCACAAAACCTTGATTTAGGTGAGAGAAAAGAATTTACACATTAAATTAGAACAACAGATTTATTTAAAATTGCCACGAAATCATTGTGACATGATCTAGACATTAATTTAACTTCATTTCTGTATCATACACGCACACATCTATCAAACGCACTCACTTATTAAATAAAATAAATAGAATAAATAAATAAAGTCAATAAATAACTAAGCTAGGAGAGGGGACCGCGAGGGTCTCACAGGTGGATGGAGGGGGCGCGGTCGGCCCGAGGAGGCATTCTCAGAGATCGCCGCCGACTTACTATCTAAATTTTTTATGTTCTGGAACAGCTGGAGCGGCTGATGATACTTTGGTTTTCTTTACTTTCATTGAAGCATAGTTGGCTTTTTTGCCTGACTTTTTCCCCTTAATGTAATTAACTTTCAGCTTTTTTGACTCACGTGCATGTTTTCCGCTAATTTTCCTGCCGAGATCTCCGACGACATCATCGTCGTCATCGTCGTCGTCATCATCCTCGTCGTCTTCGTCCTCGTCGTCATCATCGTCCTCGGGGTCTAGTGCGTCAGTGATGTCATCATCGTCATCGTCGTCATCCTCGTCCTCTTCAGCGGCGGGAGCGACCTCAGGGCTGGCGGCGGCGGCCTCGGCTTCGCCCGCGGGCTCTTTTTGACCGCCCTCTGTTTCTTCTACAGATTCACCACCTTCCACTGCGTCGCCTTCGACAGCTTCCTCGGCGGCTCCGACATCTTCAGCGGCGGCTACGGCGGCTGCCGGTGCCGCTGCGACGGTATCGGCGGGAGCGACTACGGCGGATTGTTCGTCGTCATCATCATCATCGTCATCACCTGTTGATTTGGATAACAATAAAAGTGTTGCTTTGTAAGAACATTTAAAATAGCATAAATGTTATCTAGAATAATAACCGTGTGTATTTACCTCCTAAGATGTCGTCGAAGAATCTTTCCAAGTAGTCATCATCGTCATCGTCATCATCCGACTCCTCCTCGTCGTCCTCTTCATCATCATCGTCATCGTCACCTGGTGAGAATTGATTATGAGTAAATGTTCTTCATTATCGATAAAGCGTTGACCTCGTCTGGCCCTGAACGTGATATTATTACTAGTACAGAAATAGGGCAGTAGGCATTATGCAAACATTGTACGATAATAATTGGGAATTGGTAACACCGCCAGTGCGTGACATCCTGTAGCCGCTACCGATAGACTTTCCTCGCTAGAAAGCGTCAATAAGTAGAAGCGTCAATTTCTCTGATTGAACCGTTCTGTTTGCATTAATTAACGATCGAGCATGGCTGTCACGGCCACCTGTCTCACATTCCAATACAACCGCTCTCTGGCCCACCTACTGTCTAAGGAATTTTTATCGATTAAATGTAACACTTTCCAATTACTTTTCTTTAATTTTAATATTTTATGCTATGGTTTAGGATAAGAAACTGGGAATGGTATGAAAAAAGTAAAAATGGTTGCTATGATTATGGATATAGTGGATATTATAATTATACGCGCCACTTAATATATTGGTTGTAATTTATATTCTGCACACATTTAACTGCAATTGATGGACGATATAAAATTGTGAAGAAATGATTCTTTAATTTGCATTGCACATTCACAAATAACAGCATCATAACTGATGAAAGGATTTATAAATAAATTTCACCTTTTTACAAAAAGCTTATTGGCGAACATAAAATTACTAGATATTTATGGATGACTATGAATTAGAATGATTCAATGTTATATTATATGCAGTAAAATCAAAGTTTTAAAAAAGCACATTTAAAATTACAAATATATACTTAAGTACTTCTATTTACGGGAAAATTACAAGTTCCGTTATCGCGTAAGAGTATATTCTTGTAAACACATTGTACTGTATAATTTACACGGTTAGGATTTGACGAGGTAAATAAATTTATTATATTATATACCGCTCCGTTGTAATAAATGAAACGATATATGTTCTAAATCACTAGATGTTAGCATATAATTCAATAAATAAATACAAACTAATGCTCACCGGTTAAAGCATCTAGATCACCGACGTCATCATCATCGTCGTCATCGTCATCGTCATCATCGTCATCGGAAGCAGCTGGAGCGGCAGGTGCAGCCGGCGCCGCGGCCGCTGCTGCTTGCCGACCTACTTCTTTCTCAGAAGCCGCGACGGCGTCTTCAGTCCGCGAGATAGGACTTCCGTACGCCGATAACACTAAGCAGCAAACTGCCGCTAACACCAATAATGTTCTCATGTTGTATCTGAAACAAACAACGGAGCTATGCTGAAATACAATCACCAAATCCGATTCGTGATCGCGATCGTGACAGTGCCAAAACTATCATTGATTCAATCACGATCCGTCGCCAAATCCATCCGCGAGATCCTTCGGGCACTGTTGCGACAATCGCCATCACTGACACTTGGAAAATAGAACTTCACTCAAGAAAAGATCACAATCACGTGCACTAATAAATAACTGATCTAATATCGAGGGCACTAATTAACCTTATGTTGAACTAGTAGTCACTGTCGAGTCCTGGGCTGCAGCGGAAATGGTTCCGCCCGCGTCCTGTTGTACCTCCCACTGTTGGAGTGAGGACGCGATGGCCGAGCGTGGCGAGCGGAAACGGTATAGCGGCGGCGTCTTCACCGCACTCTCTTTTATAGAGTTACGTCACACTCGCAGGGAAGGAAAGTGGTGATGGCAGCTTAATCGACATACACTTCGGATTCTCTATATTTTTACTACGATATTATTATAAGTATTTAACTCTCAAATTTATAAGCTCACCAATTAAAAATTATATGTTATTATATTTTTCTATATACAACATAAAATACAAAACTTATTAAATCAGACTAAAGAACGATATATCTGTTAGGATCAATAATGCTGCACTTTCCTATATTGCCATAAACTTTAATTAAGTTTAACAGAAATATTAAATTATATTTACTATTATCAGTTTTAATAATTAATTTATTGAGTAGTCAACTACTACTAAATAGAAAGATCAGGCAACAGTCGTCTACTCTATACCGGCTCGAGGAGACGAATGTGACATCCATTGTCAGGACAGACCCAGGAGCAGACAAGGGGTGGTACAATTCCAGGACAGCTTTACAAGTAATAACTATTTCGAGCTTTCAGCTAATTACTGGATATAATGTTTAAATATTTTTTTTAATCTGAACCTATTTTACAATATTTTGTACATATTTATCGATATTTACCGCAAAATCAGTTGATATTAATTCAAATACAGCTTGAGCGTGTCTCGGTATTGCCTGATCGTTACTGATTTTTTTATATTCATTCCTCCATTTATATTGTTAGTATGTGCACTTAAAATGTAGTGGGTAATCATCTGTAGATTATTCCAAATATTTATGCAATATTCATGTATTTTATTCCTTATAGCTTTATTAAAATATATAAAACATAATATATATGATTGATGGTACTAACAATACTATTTATAACGAGTGGAGTGTGCACTGTCAACTTGGATGGTGTATTTTCGTCTCCTCAAGCCGGCATAGCTAGCCTATATAAATTTCTCTGTTATTTCCGTTCCTGGCCCGCACTCTAGCTTAACATCAGGCAGTGTTGCCATATGCCAAACTACGACAAAAAAAACTAAATCAAGATTCATATATTGATAATATATTTTTATTATTTTTTTTTTATTAAATTTGTCCATGTGACTACTCCGCCTAATGCAAGTGTGGTCCATGAACGGAGAGGAGTACGCTATATTGGCTTGAGGAGACGAATTTGCTCCATTCATGTTAACAGTGCATACTCCGCCCGTTATACTCGACTACTTCGAAGCTTATCTCAAAACGTGACTAAGTACTTAGGTCATTTCACGAGTGTTAGGTACATTTGAAAGTGGTGGTACTACACCAGAATGACAAATCTACTACTCTTTGTTTAATTATACTACATCAGTGTATATAAAGCACTCGGTAACGATAATTTCTTATAATAAATGTAAAAAAAGATATATATAATCCGCCTTTCTATTAAATAACAATAAATCTTTTCAGTTTCTATTGAATAATTCTATTTAGAGCATTGTCATTCATGAAGCGAGGATTTATCGCAACCGAAGTTGAAAACCGAAAGACGGTCTAAACCCGTTTTTGGTATAGTAGGTAGGTGTCCACAAATATTTGTATGCGAGGCTTGTGAATGGGCCTTGAGGACTTTCACCGCCTCGCCTCAGGTCTCTAACTCAATGTTGGAAATGTAACTTCCTTTATTTTTTAGACTTTCTTCAAAATTTCTAAACTAAAACCAATTAAAAGATTTTATGCGACTTTTTTTATTGTAGCTCGACATGTGACAACACTCCGCCTGATGTGAAGTTAGAGTGCGGTCCATGAATGAAAACAACTGCTACTAACCTGTGCAGGCAGCAGTCGCCTCTACTATGCCGGCTTGAGGAGACGAGCATGTACCACCTAGATTGACAGTGGACACTCCTCTCGTTATACTTGACTACCGAAACGCGACAAGGTCACTTCACGGGTGTTACATTCGAAAGTGGTGGTCCAGGTCCCAGGACGGCAGACTGGACAAATAACCATCATCACTTACTGTCACGTTAATTAATTTAGCGGACAAAAAGGTTCGGCTGGTCCTTCTTCTGTCATTCCATTAAATTATGGAATGCCCTTCTTAGCCACGTCTTTCCTCCTTTCTACAATCTTCCTTCAAGCGCAGTGAGAAGAGGTATTTTACAAACAGACGCGACTACTATCTGCAAATCCACTTCTCTAGCTAACATGAGGCGGAGTGCGGTGATGACGAGACAAAATAAAAATAATCCGATGTTTCGATAGCTTTAGAGTCGCGCCCAAGTTATAATTAAAATATAAATAATAATAAAAAGCTAGAACAAAACTTTTTTTTTTGTTTTAATTCATTTTCAATATTTAATTTTTGTAGGTGTATATTATTAATAATTAGCAAGCAAATTGGCAAGTTTAGCGGGTGCAATTATGTTTTGCTATTGGCTTAAATCTAATAAATAAATATCCAAGTAAATATAGACAAATCAAAATTTAATATATTGACTGTAACATGCATATTCCACGACACAAGTTAATTTTGTTCACACATTGTAAGGTCAACGTATTCGCGATGTGACACAGTTCACCTAAATATTTGTGTTACTCATTCCACCATAGTTCGTTAGCATCCAACAAATGACCACTGCTTAATATAGTTAAACTATAATTTTAAACCATATGTAACTCGCTAATACTTTAAATATATAGATAAACTAGTTTTTTGGGCGCGCTTCGCGGCGCTGAAAAAGTTTTTCCGGGTAGTTTTAAAAAAATTTATGGATTTCAGAATTAAAGGGCATTTCCTACAACCTTTGTTCTGGCACTTGTGCCCTATCTCGTTCCGTTTTCGAGATATCGGCATCGATTCCGGTCCAGAGTCCACTTCCGGTCAAAGTCGAGGTTTTCCTGGGGTCGTATGGGCCTCCTCTATACAACCCAAAAAGAATCATCTCTCTAACCCCCCGGCAAGTGCTTCATAATATATGTCAGTCAGTCAGTCAGTCAGTGGTAATCGAGCTTTATATAATATGACTAGTTTTTTGGGCGCGCTTCGCGGCGCTGAAAAAGTTTTTTTTTCGGGTAGTTATGAAAAAAAAAATTTTTTGAAAAAACAAATTATGGATTTCGATATTAGAGGACATTCCCTACGACTTTTGTTCCGGCACTTGTGCCCTATCTCGTTCCGTTTCCGAGATATCAGCGTCGCATCCGGTCCAGAGTCCACTTCCGGTCAAAGTCGAGGTTTTCCTGGGGTCGCGGAGGCCTCCTGTATACAACCCAAAAAGAATCATCGTCCTAACCCCCCGGCAAGTGCTCCATAATATATGTCAGTGAGTGAGTCAGTCAGTGGTAATCGAGCTGTATATAATATGAGATACACATTAACTGATTGTACATTGATGATTGAGTTGTCTTTGCGATAATAGTTTTAAGTTGTATATATTTTCTATTAAGGCCCCTACTGCTGACAACCACCAAATTTTATATTCTGAACTTTAAAATATATTTTTTTAGACTCTTAGACGCAATAGTAACAGCCCTAATGAAAAAAAAACTATGAAAATTAAGTTATTTTTTTTTTAAATACGGTTTAGAAAATTAGAAACAAATAGACTTTGAAACTTTGGTACTGTAATACAAAATTAAATAATAGCTTAGAAAGATTAAATAAAAGTTGAATTCAATAAATAGGCATCAGAAATGAAATTAACTGAGAGATAATATTAACTAATTAAAATGTATCGTAAGAGAATAATACTGTTGTTTTTCTATCACAATATGTTATACTTTAAACCAAGGTAACTTATTAAAACTAAACTTGTTAACAATTTTTCTAATGATACTAATCTACATGTTACGCCTAATTATAACAATTGTATAGAAATTAGAAAGCTAAGCACCACTATTACGATTTAATGATTATTTTACCAGAACTTTATACTGTGTAATTTCACTTCTATGTAACTTTACGACTTTTTTTATCATAGCCCGGCATGTGAACATACTCCGTCTGGTGGCTGGATTGCCGTCTGCAACTGGTACCACATAGCAACACGTGAAATATACCGTTGTGCATTACAGGAGAATAAAATACATAGTATTTATAACTAAGACAGAATATCCTCGAGTGAACTTTCCTTGAAAGCCTGATTTACATATTGCGAAAATTGTCAAAAAGGCATTTTAGTCGCGATTCCTCATTTTTACTGTAGATGTCTGTGGTATTACATAATAAAATTAAAGAAGGTAAATTAATTAATGAGTGATTGTAAATAAATATAAAAAAGAAAAACATATAAATATTTATTTATTTTTACCGGTCTGATTTTAAGCTATAGGCAGAAAGAAAAAAAGGAGACAGCAGTCGTTATACCAGACTATTTCCGAGCTAATCCCAAAGCACGACTAAATCGCTTCACTAATGCAACACTTACTTAACATTATTGTTATAAAATAGATATTTTTAATTTTTAGTAAAATTTAATGAAAACCCTTATGGAAAGCTAAGAAGGTCTGAAAATATAATTTAAAAATAGTGTCAGTATCCATACATATCTATAAATAATAGTGAGTCGACTGGTCTATGTAATCGCAGCTACACTTGGTTTTAAATGTTTAAACATTACTGACGCAACTGTCGTACAAGATTGTTATTGTTGTAACTCGAAATAGTAATAAATCCTGAATACCGAAATAGTCCTGATTTTTACTGAAGAAAAAAACAATAAAACTATGTGCAAATCGACGGGCCCGAAGAACAAAGTCATATCTGCAAAATGTCAACTTTACAGGAGAGCGTTCCAAAGTTTGAATTGCGTATATTTTTTAAACTAGTCGACGGAATTCTATGATATTTTCAAATATTGTTATTGAACACTATAGTGTTATATATTTGTTTATCATTTTACTGTATTGTTATTATTTTAAAAGATAGTGGGTCATATATGACTATATGACGTTTTAGTATGGAGTCCCCTCTGTTGTATGTGTACATGAAACGTTTATCTTCGGAAATTCATTTAAAAAATTATATCGTATGTGAATATAGTACGTTTATCTGCGGGATATTTTAAAATTTTTTGTTCTATGTGAACCTTTTCAAACGAGCAGACTGCTTCAGAATAAGTTTTTTCTGACTTAAGTCAACAAAACTTTGTAATATTTATTTTAAATAATCATTTATTGAAAAATAAGGTACACTAATCATATATTTTTGTAAAAAAAACAATTTTACAAACTGAAATAATCGAACAAAATTGACAATCATTAATCAAATTAACACGAAATATTATGTTAGCAAGCGGTCTAACTGAGATCAGATTCTTTAAGATCCTTTTTTACAAATGAAAATATCTAAATGCATGCTTTTATTTTATTATTGTTATCAATAAATAAATATACAAGATTCCTATAATTTTTATTAACATTAAAATTTACATTTTACATAAATAATGGTAGTAAAACAGTATTTATAGTTATAAACCATAAACAACTTTACTTTTACAATTCAGTCTATAAAAATTACAATCAATACTAAATATAATTTTAATTATGACTTCTAATTCATAACATCATCAACTGAATCCTCACTTTCGTCTACATGGTGTGATAAAGACCCAGAGGAGAATAATCTGAAGATATCGCGCCAGTTTTGCACACTCATACTAAATTCACTATGGAAATTTTGAGACTCTGTATATGCTACTTTAAGCTCTTTTTTGTGATGTGTGAGATCTTCTGGGGTTACCCCGGAGAACTAACACTTGTGAAGAAGTATAGGCCGTTACAGTCAGCATGTACTTTCTTTTATATTCGAGAAAATTTTAACACCTTCAATGTTTTCAGTCTAAAAAAATCACCAACAAACGCCCTTCATCGAGACTATAAATTATTTTTCTTTTTTTGAAGAGCGATAAAGAGTGGCGACTGTCACCCTCAATTTGACTGTGTTCCTTCTCTAAAAAACGGTGCTTTACATAAAGCGTTTACAAAATACGTTCACATGAACGTAATATTTATAGGCAGCATATACGTTTTCGCCACAATTATCCGACCAAAATCTAAACTCATCAACACCTTCTTTCGCATTCTTCTCAGTAAAATTTAATAGGCAGCTCTAGGCAAATTTAATTTCGAGAAAATATCGTGGACTAACATTCTCATCTTCGACTACAAGAGGAAACTTTCATGCTTTTACCATATTTGATATACGAAAGAAGAAAACAGAATGTGGACGAAACATGAAAAAAAGGGGAGCGAATGAAGTGAGTATAGCAAAGAAGTGAACAAACTTGGTCTTGATTTAAATATCGTGTATTTGATAATAAAATTCCATTGCTTCTCTCTATCTCCAAATCGCGAAAATCTAGAAAGACAATCAATCTTTGTTGATATTTTTTCAGAACATTACGAATCACTTGCGAGGTGACATATTTTAATGCGCCACAAGCGTTTTTTAAAGTTAGAGTTAGTTCTAATTTTTGCGGAGCTATTTCTTCTTCAGTAGCCTGCGATGAGGCTTGTGAGCTAACATTTGTAACTAATGGAAAGGAAACAGCTGGGTTACTTAGCTCTCATGTTAAGCACAAAATTAATAGTGACTTGCGTAGTGAGATTGCTACCCGCACAGGTTTCTCTGTAGTAGCAGTTGTTTCGCAATTCACGGACCGCACTCTAGCTTTACATCAGACGGAGTGTTGTCACATGCCGAGCTACAATAAAAAAAATTAAAAAAGTGACAGCCAGGATGAAAATGTTAAAATTGTGAAGAAGTGAGGAGTTATTGAGCAAAAAATTCGGCGAAACGTTTAATTTCTCAATATTTATTGAAGGTATGTTTTCAAGACTTGTACTCAGCTCAGAATTAAATGGGGTGAGTTGATCGGTAACTTTAATATTTATCTTCAGGTTGATAGTAATGATGAATTTAAACCATGAAAAATGCAGTCCTGCTATCCAACTATTCAACTACCTACTGTAAATATTTTTTTCATCAGAGATTTCAGTCCATATACCTTTCAATTCAGAATAAATATTATCATCATCAAGAGATAATGGTAAAAAGGTACCATATTCTTCTGTACCAGACACCGAAAAGAGAATAGAATCTTATTATGAATTATTTAGTTTTCGAAACACATACTTAGTAACCACAACTTAAGGCCGAAAAAACTTAATAATATGCAACAATAAAATTCCCTCTATACAAAAAATACAAAATTATGGCAATTGGTAATTATTTATATACTTATTGAGGGATATTAATAATAGAAAAACGTCACATTTGACAAATGTGTCCAGATAAAACGTTCGATGTTCATATATAACACTACATTGGCAATTACATCTCCAGATAAAAACGTTTTATGCGTACGTGGTACGCCAAAAGTCGGCGCAAAATCCGCAGTAAAACGTCGTATAATTGCATCGAGTCTGTTATTATAATTACATGTAAATAATAATTGTTCTTTACACAAACAATGTAACAATTAAAAATCAATTAATAAAATTAGAATTACTCGTTACTAATCGTTATTAGGAACTCCCCCGAATAACATTCTATGTAAATATACGACGACAATTTAAGGTTTATCGATATAACTCCAAAAAAGGAAACCCCCACTTCTTTTAAATTTAAAATAAATACATTATTCAGAATAATATCACATAAAAAATTACCATTTACCAGGATTTATTCTAATATTGAAAGGTTTTGGATAATCACATATTTTTGACAAGTCAGATTTTTATTGTTTTTTAATAAATTAAGAATTTTGTAAGATCTTTTGTATATCGACATATTATAGTGATTACGTTAATATTAGTTTTGAGTAAAAATTAAGTAAGTATTAATGATTATCATGTTGTTGACAAGCTCGCGCTTTGTTTTCCAAATTTCCGAAGAAAAATGGCGCGAGTGAAGATAGAACGTCCCCCACCGACCCGCGCAAGAGTTACAACCGCATATAAATCGTTTTACTTCGGAGTGGAGGTACACATAGGACTTTCTTCGACTCAATATCTCGGAAACTATTATAGATACAAAAAAACTAAAAACACACATAGATAGATCTGCCATTGTGTATTAATATTAACTAATAAAAGCATTTTCGTTCTTTGGTCACATGTAACTTTGTTCTTCGGGCCCGTCGAAATATACCGGAATTTGTTTTTTTTTTATATCAAATTGTAATCGTTTATACATAATACACAGCGTTGGGAACCTTATTTTTTACTTGCCCCTCGTAATATTGATACTTAGCTAGTACTAAAATTTAAGCATTATTGTGTATGCGTCTATGTAAAAGTCGCAACAGGCATTGACTTTGAGCGAGTGTTCCACTAACACGACCGGTTGCCAACAAGTACTTTCTTCTTGCGTCTCACTTCCGCCTCCGTTTTTCAACTTTGAAAGGACTTTTCTCGGACTTCTCGTTAAAGTTGTTATTCTATACTGAATATAATCTAGATTGTATTTTTGTTTACTAGAACTACAAAGAAATATCTACAGACAGCAGTCTCATCCGCTATGCCGGCTTGTGAAGACGAGTGTACACTATCCATTGTAAGGCACACTCTCCCTGTCATACCTGGCTATTTCAAGCTGATCCCGAAACGCGACTAGATTATTTTACAGGTGTTACTCTATAAAAAAACTAACGAGCTAAAAAAAATTTTTTTTGTTATTGTTTGTATAATTTAAACCTTTATTTAATGCTTATTCCATTTGATTTGCACTTTTTTTTAGTTGAGTTTAGTTGTATTAAAAAAAAACTTTTTTCGTTATTACATAACGTTTATAACGTTTATATTTAAGTTTTAGTAGTAGAACTTTCGATGCGATTAGTAGGTATTATTTGTTACTTGGCATACATTAGATTTCAACGCGTCTAACGCTACTACAATGTCTTCTTGAGAAAACGAACATGCACCACCCAGGTCGTGGTCGTTTGAATTTATTCCTTTTTTTATTGTAGGTCGGCACAATATGACAACACCCCGCTGATGTTTAGCTTGAGTGCGGTCCATGATCGAAAATAACTAAGAGAGAAATCTCTGCATACAGCAGTCGTCTCCGCTATGCCGGCTTGAACACATTGTTTTAAATTAAAGAATTATTTAACATTCACTTTTAAATTAATACGCCATCTATCTATAACTCGTGGTACTATTGACACACAGCCGCAAATCTTCGCTTTATAAAGTGAATGTAAACTTGTTCATAACTCTACTTGCTAGAGGAAAACTCTATTTAATTCCATATTGTACTGATAGATGTCGCTACTACATTTCATCCGTTATTGTAATTATTATTTTCATGAGCGGAAACAACTGTTATCCCTATTCCGGCTTAAGTAGACGAACGCGCACCACACACTAGTATAATTTAAAATTCCTCAAAAAACCGTATAATTAAACAAATAAAGGATTTCGAGAAATACCTCTTTATATATCTTTCAAGTCTTCAGGTACATATACATCTAATGAAGCCAGCATAATAGAGGCAACTGCTACCTGCAGACATTTATCTGTGGTAGGAATTATCTCCGCTAAAAACACTACATTGTAGCTTAACAACAGCTCCGTCAAACGTAGACTACAATAATAAAAAAAGATAAATGTAATCAAGTATGTAATTAATTTCCAACTACTTATCCTAACACATTGTTATTATTACTTTTTAATATGTGAATTTACTTAATTGGTCATCTATAATTACGTCACACGAAGTTCCCCCCCCCCCCCCTAGTGTGCAATGGCAGCTACCCCCCCCCCCTCGAGATTCTAAAAAAGTTGTCAAATGGAAAGCAACCAAAATCCTAGGACTAAGTTGTCGACCACTATTAAAGCTTCATATGCTCTCGACTTTACCTACAATTCATACTTTTCTCATTTTCCATATCAACATGGCCGCCCGGGCCCCCTGGGCCATCGGCTGGCGACGCTCTTGCTAGTGTGACGTCACATATTTAATAGATTTGAGGTTTTTCGTTAATAGTTCAAATTTCGTGTTTCAATACTTATTACATTTTAGATTGTGACGTCACGAAATTTGGGACTCTTTGACGACTTCGTCGAAACCCCTCCTAACGTGTGATAATTTATGAATGGCCCCTAATAAACAGTACAATTAACACAAAAACTGACCGTCAAAACTATAAAACAGCTTAAACAACCGGATTGTAATTAAATGTACAGATAAATGACCCCAAAACCGACAGGGATGTGACTCTGTTATGTGACGAACATCTATGATTATGACAAAGACATCCTTGACATTTCACGAGACGCCTCCTTTGGTACCGGTTACACAGATGTAGCGTAAATGAGCTGGCGATCAGGGTTCCCACAACAATAACATTTTTATATTATTATTAATTACCAGGGATAAATATTGATCATCAATTGATATTTTACTGTCTTCTAAACTAGGAATTTAGTAAACTGATGTTAACTGTCAACCGTTAGCAAAAAAACTGCATTTTGATGATAGCGAACTTATCAGAAGTTAATCACTTATCAGTAGAATTCACCTTTAATTTCCGTGTAGGTCTAGCATTTTATTGAAATTTAATCTTATATCTTTACTATAAAGTTTAGTTCACAAGAGGTTATAATGTTGTTGTGGGTAAATAAATATCTATTTTGTAAGTTAAACCCACTTGCAGAATGAAAATTGTTTCTTCTCTTTTTCTCCTAAATTATCCGATAAATATAAAAAATCGGATATTTTGATGTTTATTATAATTATCGGATTTTTATGAACCCTATTAATTACATATATTTTTGTAGAGTAGTCGCAGCAGAGTTGTAACGACATCTGCTGTAGTGCAACTTTGTTATGTATGTAATTTGATGGCTCAGTACCTATGAAATGATTTAAGAGGACTTTGTAAGAGCACTATTTACAATTACAATTACTATTTATTTAATAAATTACCAAAACTATCTCAAATAAATAAAAAACAGTATTTCAAGAACTTTAGTGAAATATCTAATAACACAAAAGTTATTTTTACAAAGTAAGAACCCTTAGTAGTCTCGTTACAACACTCACGATTAAAACGCGAGTGGTTCATTCTTAAAAGCACAATCATATGTAAATCATAAAAGTAATAAATTGTAAAAATACAAATTCATAGAGCGGCCGTGGTCTAGAGGTAGTCACGATTGATGAGACCCGTGTTCAAACCGTATCTTAGGCACTAGATTCAACTACAGGCATTAAAAACAGAAATAAGGTCATAAACTATTTCATCAAACATAACCAAGGCTTTCAACTAGTCCTAATTAGAAAAAATTAACTTTAATTTTCATAAACATTCTAAAACCAAAATTATTATGTATTCTTACGTTTAAAAAAAAGGTGCAAAAAGACTTATGTGTTTTGGTTATTATAGACATGTACAAGTAACGACAGTCATGTGATTCAGAAACGGAAGCTCACCCACTTTCACTCGTAATTTCGCACATTGCACACATAGATCGCTGATATTTTAGACAAGGTCATCTTCCACCAACTTTTTTTGTTGTAACTCGGAATATGACAACACTCCGCTTAGTGTTAAACTAGAGTGCGGTCAACGAAACAACTGCTACCACAAAAAATCTGCAAACAACAGTCACCTCCGCTATGCCAGCTTGAGATTATTGTTTACCATTTAGGTTGACAGTGCATACCACCACTTTGAAAAGGCGTATAGACTTACCGCGACCACAAAGGCGAAAGTTTTGGAAGCGTCGGATTAAAATAATCAGAATAAACGCATTAGTAAGCCGTATAAAATCAATTAATCACAACATGTTATCCCAAAAGCTTTAAAACACTACACTGCGCTGATATATAATAATTAGCTTAATATAATTATTATCGTGAAAATTTAGAGCGGTCGTGGTCTAGCGGTAAGACGCGTGAACTCATGGTTCACGAGACCCGTGTTTGAACCTCGCTAAATTCTGACCGGTACCAATGTAACTTTGTTATATGTACTTTGATCGCTCAGTGCCTACACGCAGAGTACTACAAGAGCGGTAGGCAGCAATGGTTATTAGTCCAGTCTGCCGTCCAGGGGTAGTACCACCACTTTCGAATGTAATACCCGTGAAGTGACCTTGTCGCGTTTCGGGAATAGTTTGAAAGTAGACAGGTATAACGAGAGGAGTGTGCAATTTCAATGGTACGTGCTCGATGGAAACGACTGCTGCCTGCAGTGATTTCTCTGTAGTAGCGTTTGTTCCCGTTCATGGACCGCACTCTAGCTTTACATCAAGCGGAGTGTTGTCACAAGCCGAGCTACAAAAAAAAAAAGCCGCTTCTATACATTTATTAATCTATATTTTTTCTGACGATAAAATTAAGATGTGAAGGTGTTGGGTTGCATGCTATTAAGTAATAACTTTTATACATAATATGTGTTACCATCATAATTGAACAGTGCAACAATACATTATTGTTAACAAATATTATCAATAAATATATTTATACTTGTTGATTGATTACGTACTATTAATCTACATGAATGCATTTAAATATATCGACATAAATATGTATATTGTATGTTGTTACTTTTTTTTTATTGTAGGTCAACATTTGATATTATTATTTGATGCCATCTCGAGCTCCTCGCGTTATACCTGGCTGCATCCAAGCTGATCCAATGACTTATAAGCTTATGAGTAAAAATTAATTTTAAAAATAAATAAATAAACTTGTGAAAACATTATCACAAGTTTATTTATTTATTTTTAAAATTAACCTTATTATGTAGAAATACTTTATTATTTATTATATTTACGGCTCGTTGTCCACCGCCGCGTCGCGCCTTTAACGGGACGCCCACCGTGAACGCGATGACCTTTGGAATAAAAATGGTAGGCATAGTTGATAGTGATTGAAGTGATCTAGTCGTGTATCGGGATTAGTTTGGAAGAACCTGGTCTTGTCTTATCAAGGTTATTAGACCTTAACGTCAGGCGGTGTGCGGTAATATGCCGGACTCCTATATTACAATTTTTCTTTTTTTTTATTGTAGCTCGACATACACTCCGCCTGACGTAAAGCTAGAGTGCGGTCCATGAACGGAAACAACTGCAACTGCAGAAAAATCTCTACAGACAGCAGTCGCTATGCTGGCTTGAGGAGGCGAGTATGCACCATCTAGAGTGACAGTGCATACTCCTCTCCTACTACCTGGCTACTTTCAAACTGTTCCCATTCTGTCATCATTCTACCTACCACTCTTTAATAGTGCCTATAAGCACTGAGCGGCCAAAGTAAATCTAACATTGGTACCGGTCAGATTTAGTGAGGTTCGAACTCGCGTCTCATCGACCCTGAGTTCACGCGTCTTACCACTAGACCAGGGCCGCTAAAATAAAGAAAAGGCTAAATATTTCTGCACAATTTTGGCATAATACCTTAATATAGCATGATGAAACATTTTATTACGTAAAACTAAATAATCTATAAATAATTGATCCAGGCAGTAATTGAAGACTCCTATAGAAAGGGCTTAACGCGTTCACTATTATGACATAACATGTCTAAACCTTTCTTTTCCTTTTACAATTCAAGTATAAGTAAACCAACTTATCTTGGATTTGCAAAGCTTTGAATATCGGGTAAAAATGTTCTTTTAAAAACTAAGAGTGAAACCTCTTTCGAATGTAACACCTCTGAAGTGACCTTGTCGCATTTCGGAATGAGTTTGGAAGTCAGGTATAACGAGAGGAGTGTGCACTGTCAAGCTGGATGGTGCGGAGGCGACTTCTGCCTGTTGACATTTATCTGTAGTAGCAGTTGTTTCCGTTCATGGACCAAACTCTAGTAGAGTGTTGTGGTAATATGTCGCGCTTCAATAAAGAAAAAACTAAACACCACTTTAAGTAGATTTTACTGTGACTTAAAAAATTAATGTTTTTTACTTATCGCACCAGCTATTTTAGAACTGTAAATGTGAATTAAATTAGGCATGGCAAATCTTTATATTATTATTATTATTAATAATTAGGTTAGGATGCTATTTATTGATTTCAAAGATTTAGCTGACATTTATTGCCTTGTTATAATCCAGCTACTTCCAAGCTGGTCAAGAAAAGATACTAGGTCACTGTTGTGTTACATCTGAAAGTGGTGGCACTACCCTGAGACAGCAGACTGCGTTAATGACTATATTAAGTCAAAATAAATATTAAGAAATAATAAGCCTGACTACCACTCTTATAGTAGTGTTTTTTTGGCACCAAATTAATATAAAAGTGCTTAAAAAAAATTTTTACTTAAATATTTTTCAGAAAAACCACAAGCACAAGGACGCTCGTGACTATCGCAAATAAACTAATTAAACATATTATTAGTAAAATACCTTATTATTGACGGATCCATGAGGAATGCAGATTCTTTGAATTTACATAAATATGAGTAGATAATCTGTTACTAACCACAACCGGTTAAGAAGTTTTGCGGTGAATATTGTCAGTATCACGTGGAGATCGTGGGTCAAACGATCATAAACAACTTAAGGTTATCTTAAAAGTACTTGTAAAAGATTATATGGTAAATGTATCTACATCTACTTGATTACCATAGAGTTAAATAATTTTGTCTATAAAATTCGGATCCATATCTAACTTTTTTTTTTGTAGCTCGGCATATGACAATACTCGGCCTGATGTTAAGCAAGAGTCTATGAACGAAAAGAACTGCTACCGCAGAAAATTTTCTGCAGGCAACAGTCGCCTCTCCCATGTTGCTTTGAGGTGACAAAATATTTTTTTTTTTTTTTTTTTTATTTTTATTGTAGCTCGACATGTGACAACACTCCGCCTGATGTAAAGCTAGAGTGCGGTCCATGAATGGAAACAACTGCTACCACAGAGAAATCTCTACGGGCTGCAGTCGCCTCCACTATGCCGGCTCGAGGAGACGAGCATGTACCATCTAGATTGACAGTGCACACTCCTCTCTTATACCTGGCTACTTTCAAACTATTCCCGAAACGCGACAAGGTCACTTCACGGGTGTTACATAAATATGCGTCATTCAGGGTGACAGTGCATACTTCTCTCACTCATGCATAATAAAAAAAATTGCATGTCCTATGCGAGATGTTTGAGAACATTATGTTAAAAAAAAATGTTACAAAAAATTATAACAACCATTAAAAAGTATTATGTAAGTACTTTCAGACGAATAAAAATATTTTAAAAAATAAAATAGAAATATTTTTTGTTAATTTTCACAGAAACTTATTTACTGGAAGTAATAACGTTACAAAAAAAAACCGTCCCAACAGGATTTAGGTACCAGTCTTCGCAATATTATGGCCAACGAACTCATACTTACTTGTAGATATCATGACATGTTTTAATGTCAATATATTTCATCTTTTAATCTTATTTTCTTTTATACTACTGTAATTTATACGAGTTAGCTCTATGAACGATTCGAACTTCGATACTGACATGGAATTTAATAGAAAACTAAGTTAATGACTTCAAAAAAGAAATGAAACGAAAAGAAATTATGTGGATACTTTAATACAAATAAAAATATAAAAAAAAACTATTTATAAAATCTGAAGAGCACCCTCAACCGACGTGCATGCATGGAGAGAGTAATGGATGTAGTCGAAGCAAAAGTGGTATGTAGAGAGAGGCTGCAGCGCTCCATAGTTTCTGCCTACCTCAATAGGAACAGTTAATCATAGTCAATATAGTTTGTCAAAAATAACAAGAGAAGTACGTAGTTACAAATATATTTTATTATCTAAATATATTACTAAATGCCAGTACCTAATTCCCCATTCTGAAGTTAACAATGTTTATGCCAGTGGTCACGAACGTAACTCACGCTCATCCTTGGACCGCCCGCAAACTATTGTCCCTTCTCTACACCTTGAGGTCACTGACCTTCCACAACATCACTTATTATTTAATGTTTCTTTGCAACTTGTAAATGATAAACTGAAACAATAGAATTAACAAGAAAATATATAAAATGTAACATACACGGTGCTTCGATATCTATATATTACATACTCTCCATTGAAAGTGCAATGGTTCAAAAATTAATTGAATTTAAATAGTCATCTAACTAGCTGGACTACTACTATGAGAAAATAAATATAATTTAGACCGAAATATATAAAAATAATACATGAAATTTGTGTAAATATGAAAAACAACTAAAATAAACCACGTAAGAAAGTATTATTTTATTTAAAGCAGTTCAAATATGGAAAGCTTAACGAATTAAACATATGCAGAAACGTGTTCTTGCAATACGAAAACATATATTATGAACAGTTGTTATGGAAAGTGAAATTTTTGTCAATATTTGTTGATTTACCTTTAAATTACAGTTATGTAATCAATTATACCTATTTCGTAATTGATTACTAAATTCCAAAGATTCTTGATATTACCTCACTTAGGTAAATAAAATCTAAACCCAATTCCAATAGTGCTAGATTATCTTTTTTTTTTATTGTAGCTCGGCATATGACAACACTCCGCCTGATGTAAAGCTAGAGTACGGTCCATAAACGGAAACAACTGCTACTACAGAGAAATGCACACTCCTCTCGTTATACCTGGCTACTTCGTGGTGGTACGCTGATAACCACCACCAGCCACTCTTTAGGAGACTTTGCTTCCCCTGTAAAATCCTTACGTTTAAATCCAATGAACGACGAAAGAAAAATTATCGATCAGCTGCTCCAATTCATCACACATCCATGTTTATCTAATTTTATATTATTATTTCCTATCGGTATGTTTTGTTCTAAATAAATACAATATGTTACTGTATGTTTAGCATCCGTATTATTTATCCAACTACAGATAGCATAAATCGTTGCAATATTTCACAAATATTATTGGAATCTCATACTCTCCGTCGCATGTTCACTTTCACCCAACATGGCGTAATATGCCCACACAACATCTTCCTGCAAAATATCCTTTGAGATTACATAATACAATCATTAATACGAGTTATTTATTAATATAACAAACAACACCAGTTAAATTCAGTGAATGGTCCTTTTTGAGGTTAAATAGGTATCTCATAGACAAGCGTGCTCCACCTTAAACTGCATCACTGTTTAACATGGGTGTGGTCAACTGTGGTGGCTTGTCTATTAAGATTAAAAAAGGTTGATAAAACGTGTCTATTTCACTACAGGGTGGAAACAATAGAGATGATGAGACGTAAAGCTAGAGTGCGGTCCATGAAGGGAAACAACTGTTACTACAGAGAAATCTCTACAGGCAGCAGTCGTCTTCGCTATGTCGGTCCGAGGAGACGAATATGCACCATCAAATTAAAAGTGCACACTCCTATCGCTATATCCGGCTACTTACAAACTCCTCCCGAAACGCAACAAGGTCATTTCACGGGCGTTACATTTGAAAGGGGTGACCCAGGACGGGTGACTGGGCTGTCCCCATCATCAGTCTGTCTACCATTCTTTACATACAACAACAAGTACATATAACAAAGTTACATTGGTACCGGTGAGAATTAGCGAGTTTCGAACACGGGTCTCATCGATCGTGAGTTCACGCGTCTTACCGCTAGACCACGGCCGCTCTTAAAGTATGAGAATAATCTAATTAATTATTAAAATACAATGGAAACAACTAAACATTCACTACGTTACCATAAAGCATGTACATAAACAATCCATGTTAATTACCCAACACTATGTAAAACTGGAATAGTCCCACAGCCTCACTATCCAACTTTATGTTGAAATTTCAGCGTAATTCCCTTGCGCACTCGAACAAAAGTGAAAGTGCGCGTCGACATATCGATACATCTATGCATTATTGTTAACTTATGGGACTATACCACTTCCACAGGGATAGGCAGAGACGATGGATCATCACCTTCCACGATGCGTACAAACCATGAACGACAACAACTGCTACTACATTTAGACTTCTACAGGCTCCGCTATGCCATACAGCGCCATCCAGATTGACAGTACACACTCCTCTCGTTATAACTGGCTACTTCTAAACAGACCCCGAAATGCGACACGGTCACTTCACGGGTGTAACATTCGAAAGTGGTACTGCCCCAGGACGGTAGACTGGACTAATAACTATCATCGGACTGCCTGCCACTTGCTCACGTAAATTATTTTACAATAAAATAATAAGTAATAAAAAAATACTGTTTTCGAAATTATGATATGAGGTGTTAGGTAGGATAGGCCTGATGTTAGGTAAGAAGCGCGGCCCAGAAGCGGTGATAACTTCCACCACAGATAAGTATATCAGCTCTTTTTATAATTAGATGTTCAAGTATTTAAACTTTGCGGAATGTAAATTAGTTTAAAAAAAAAGCATAACAAAAATATTTTACATATTATTATATAAAAGGTTATAACACGTATAATAAAATATGAACGAATGTGTTTCTATTAAAAATCATTAATTAATTATCATAATTAGCAATTAAATGTATCAACAGTTTTTTTTAATTTTTATTATGTATTTATAAAACTTGAATTTCATTATCTATATACTATACACTAGTATACTATACATATACAACTGTAGATAATATATAATATACTTGTTTTTAAGGTATTTAACTACATATATTATAATTTTATCGTACGTGTTTAATATTTATTAATTAGGTATATTTAAAATAGCTAATATTAAAAAAAAAATGTGTAAAAAATGTGGCGGATAACTTGAGGTGGTTGGATATAGATCTTGAATTATTTATCTAAACGTTTCTTTCTTCGGGTGTTAATGTGTAATAATAGTGAATTATTATCCCTTATGTGTTCGTAAATACGTGTGTAAATAATTCGAAAATGTATGTTTTAAGGTTCACTTCAAAACTTTGTATCGACTGATTCGACCGGGCTGTTTTGTGTGACAAATTAATGATACGTGATAGAAATTTTAACGTTAACTTTTTATTTTGACGATGGCAAAGAGTTATAATGTCGCTACGAATTGCGAAAAAAATGTAGAGCATAAAATCGATATTACTAACTCAATAAGGAATGCAAATCTTGCGACAATTGTATTATGTGCTTGATTGTTTATTTGTTGAGAAGACAGCGCGTGATTCGAACGTAACTACGAGGTTTGATAACTCGATGACTTTCTCTCTCGACGCGCGCCAAGCTGTTGCCTCTACTGGCTAAGCTAGCTACATGAATCGCGATCCCCCAGAAGCCTATCCGTTTCGTCCGAGCTGACACGTTCGCAAGAACGGCGCGAGCTCGACCGCGCGCAATTTTATCACCACACGGAACTGTGAAAAGTTTTAAACATCTAAAAGTTCGAAATTTAAATCGGTAAATTGTTTTCTTTGTTTTTAACTTGCAGTGTTGTTGCAGCCATTGCTCAAATTTTGTTGTGTGACTTTTAGTTCGTGGGCTTAAAGCTTTGGCTGAAGTTTGGAGACATGGGGACAGAAAATAGGTAAGTCTGGTCTATCTACTATTAATGTCTTAAGACTTAAGTTGTATTTAAACGTTCAATATTAAAATTAAAACACAAGAAAACTACCCACTTTTAATTTAGACATGTCAATATTGTGTTGGTGTTTATGAATATTAAATATTGACATACTGAATCGTTAGTCTAGTAGATATTATTTAAATTTAGGGGCCAATAAAATAAATAAAAATATTGACTTAAAATTTTCAAAAAATGTAATGTATTCTAAGAATTTTATAAATTAAGGATAAATTGCCTTCTTCGAAAAGCCGGTTAATAGAATTATGTAAACTCCACCACAACTTATCAAATTATGTAATATTATTTTGTGTTTTGCAATATTATTGACTTTGCTTATTATAATGCTTACCAATAATTTTGTCTTACTTCAAGAAACAAATAGTAGTTTATTAGAACTTACACTATTATTTAAAAAAAATGGTAAACTTCACTTAAATTTTCAAGAAAAAAGTGCATTAAAACTGTAACAATATCTTGTGTAACATAAGCCATTACAACTGACACAGAATAAACACTTCTTAATTTACATTGCGGAAATAGCTGACTCGTTAATAATTGTTTTTTAAATAATCAAGTTACGACATTATCGCCAAATATTACTCAATATAATAGTCTCTATAACAATTTGCGAAAAAAAATGAAATTTTACGCACGATTCTTACGATTTTCATACATCATTATTGAAGTTTTGATTAACATCGGTGGCTTCTGTGTAACTCGCCAGTCGGTTCGATTCCCTGCAGAAATAAATATTTATTAAACACTGTTATTATAGTAAGAAAACACAAATAAAAGATTTTGACAAGTATGAATGAAGTAACAACCAACTTGATAGGTTGGTAACGCTTAAAAATGGTTTTAACTTTTGCCCGCGCTAATAAAATCGATCGGTGCTTACATTTAAAAAAATATAATATCTCTATTATGAAGATTTTTTCAGGCGATAAAATACATCTAATAGAAGTGATATCTTAAAATGAAATCTAAATTTAACATAAGTAGGTTATTTTTTCGGACCTTCCTCATTGTCTGTAAATATTACACTTGCACTTAATACTCGTAGATCGCTATAACAAACACAATGAAGCGCTGTAATGAGTTTACAAAGTAAGGAAACTTAATTGGTACAAATTATGATAAGATATCTTAATCGATCAACTTTTTTCTTCTTTTTTATTATGGTGTTGTAACGATTTATATAAATATTTGCATCAAATTAGTATTGTGCATCACACTAAACAGTCAAAGTATTCGTGAATTACGAATATGAATTTAAAAAGTTGTTACAATTAATTTATAAATTACGATAATACAATAACATTTAACTTACTTACTAACACCATGTTTCTCGCAATAAAGTTTATTTCATTTCATTTCATAACTTTCAAGGATATGATTTTATTATTGGCTACTAAAACTAATAGAAAAAAGTGATAGAAAATAATCTATAATTTTTAATTCACCTTTCAAGAACTGAGGAGATCAAGTTTCAGTAAAGTCAAAAATAGCTTCGGTAAAATGATACTTAAAGTTTTTGATCGCAAAGTGTACGTTCTCCTATCCTTTTAATCATTTAACCAGCCACACTGACCCACGTTCACGAACACTTAATGGATAATAATCCACTATTATTACACATTAATGCTCGAAGAAACACAAGTTTAGGAAAATAATTCATGACTCTTCAGATGCCCGCAAAAACACAAATCCCCAACTTAATAAAACCTTTTAATATTAAGGGTTGTCACTATATTAATTTGATTTTCGCATTTCAATATGTTTGCAAATAAAATGTAACAACCGTACCTACATACTATAAGATAGCATCTTTCAATAAATACTAATTATAGCATTATATTGACATAAACGGCTCAAATCATTAAATCTAAACATGGTATTGAATTATTCAAATCCCATATTCTTCTTAGAACTAACGAGTAACGGATGGATGACCTAACTTCCTCATTGCGAGGTCTAAGTATATAAATAGCGATAAATCTACTACCTTAAACTATTACAGTCCTTTTAAATATTAGTAAAAGTTATCGTTAATGAGAGAGGGAGAAAAACCGTCTTTCGTGACTTTTGACCCCAAATACACATGTGGGATTTTTGGGATATCGATTAGAACTACTAAAGAAGAAAAACTGACTTTCCGAGAATTTTTCCAAAAAGTCTGTCCTGGACGATGTTTATTCGACAATAAAACGATTTAAAAAATATATTTCTTATTTTCAATGAACAAGTTCTATTTTGGAAACCAAGGTGCCTAGAATCAAATATTGTTTTGATATAAATAAATCTACTTAAATTTTTAAATTAGCAAAAAAATATGTATTGGCTGTCTATAATCAAATGTATTTACAAGAAAAAACTTCGCGATCCATGTTTACATTAATATGCGTTTAAATAATATGTTTTGCTTGTTATAATAAAACCTTAAGATGTTTGTTTTCTCTATTTTGATGAATAACAAATAAAATGTTAGTAATGTATTTAGAAAATGTGACATAGTAGAGTTAGATGAAGTTATTGTGCCATATAAGCTTCTATTTAATTAATATAATTAATTGACATTTTGCTTCAGATATTTATTTACGATTTAATATAACCATATTCAGTTTCTTTGTTTTATTATGTTATTTTGTGTAATAACATAATTTATTATCAATAAAACTTAATGATAAATTATTATTTTTATTTTATTTAAAATATTTTAAATAAAATTTTAAAATCTCTTTTAAATTGCAATTCGCTGCATCGCATCATCTACATCGTATCGAGGAAATGTAAACGCGTATATATATAATTAATAAAATATTAGGTGATATTAACATTAAAATGTATTTAAAATTAATTGTATAAATAACTACAATATAAACGTTTTGTTAATAAAAAACTATGAGACCCGGAGCATAATCAAACATAGGTACATAATGCTTGAATTCTTAAGTTTGCTCAAATCACGCGACTCATAATTACCTAGACTTACAAAAAAGTGTCATTTGCGAAGGTGATATCTACGTTTGTAATCATAGTATAAGGATATTATAAATATAATTACCATCTTTTGCAATATTTTTTGGTTTGCAAATTGTGGCGAAAATGTGCAAGATTTTTACTGTATCTTTATTTAGCATTATTCTATTTAATATTAGGATTAAAACATTTGCTTATAAACGCAATTTAATGTTGTATAGATATTAAATATTAAGACTTTTCAGGTAAACTGGCGTAAAAACATATAATACTAGTTTAATAAATACCTAAATTCACGAAGAACGAAACGAAAACACGAAGTTTCGCTTAATTCTAAAGACTTTTCCTATTTCGTTTCCAATCGGATCTCTTACATTCTTGTTACTTAAATTTCTGAAATAACAAATATTCACACATCCGAGCGTAGGTAAAATGAAGTTCGTGAGCTTTTGACCGACTTATTACAGAATAAAAGTCTTTTTTTTTTAATCTATATTTTAGGGCTTAATTCTAAACAAGAATAAGTCAGCCTAATTATAAACTACACAATACTACTTATACTACTGTTAAATATTAAATTAATAAAAGTTCTTTGAAAAATAAAAATTAATTCTCAAAAAAAATTTTAATTAAAATTTATAATTTTCTTTAAAAATTGCAAATACTTCATCGTATTGGAAATCAATGTTAGGTCTTAAGTAATGTTTACTTTTCGCAATAGTTTTTAATGTGGGTCATGTTTAGGATGTACAACGCGAAGTGCCGCCGTTGTCCCCTCGAATACTAAAACGATGTGGAACTTGCTGTTAACACATATTACGCAACTCATGACATACTTTGATTATTTTATAAACATTAGAGTATTACAAATGCATTTCGAGATATTATCACTTCCATTAAAAGAAAAAAAAAAACTTTTTTTTTAATTCCTTCCTGAAAAACACATATTTTAAAAATATAAACATAAACACCGCTATGTCGGTTTGAGAAAACGTATGTGCACCATTTAGATTGGCAGGGCAGACAACTCGTTATAGTCGGCTAATTATAAGCTGATTCTGAAACGCGACTAGGTTGCTTCACGGGTGTTACCCATCATGGCTGTTCTAGCCCTTGGGTAAGGTCCCAGGGTTATGTCGAACTCTCAAACCTAGCACTGGCATACCGACTAAAACCCCACGGTATTTCACTCGACGCATAGTGGACAGATTCTGGACACACGTTAGCATTCATCCAGACTCCGCCCTGCGTCTCAATCTGCCTACCTAACCATTCCGAAATAAAATTCCTATTATTAAAGCACAATATTTCAGATTACCAAATATACACGTGGCCTGTTTATATTTATTATGTAATATAGATACTCCTCAATAATTTCTATGAATAACTTATTAAATTAAAACTTGAATGCTAAGTTAATTAATGAATACAATTGGTACTTATCACGACCTTTCATTGAAGTCAGTGTTCGGTTAAACAAAGTCACCAAACTTTTACGCAACATGAGGTACGGAGTCGACTTTCCGCAGTTGCATAACAACCGCGTCAAGTTTTCGATTTCTGCTAGCTGCCGCCGGCGAATTCACTTTCGTTGAAGGTGCGGACTGTGTGTTGGTATTACCCAACGATGACATTCGTCGAATAACGCCTTTGTTTATGTATATAGGATATCGTATTAAGATAAATTAATTATGTCGTCTTACATTAATTTATAAAGAAGAATGCCCATTCGCCTAAGAAAAATGGGCACACGATTTTTTTTGAGATTGTCGATGATTTTTAGTTTATTTTGTAGAAAAATAAATCTCTATTTCTAATTACCAATCAGTTCTATTTTTTTACCCGGGTTATTGAGTAATAAGACTTTTTCTAATGCAATATTTGAGGTTATTTTTATATTAAATGCTTTAATAATTGATGATATATGTTTTTTATGTTATTAAACATTGTCTATTGATTGGTAAACGATGTGTTGATATAATAGAAATAAATTAATGAAAAAAAAAAGATATTATTTTAGAATAATGTTTTGTTAACAAATTATTAGATATCAAGTGGGCACAAAAATGGGCATTGTCCTATATACTCCATGCCTACCTTTAAAAAATGCCTGTACTAAACCAGTGCTTATATCACAGGCTCTAAGCGACCATACATATAATATAGTTTAGCGAGGTAGGTACCACTAAACCATGGCCGCTGTATCATTTCTATAAATTTATTATTATTATAAATAGAACATATAATTAAGTACATAAAGTTTTTATTTATTCGAAATATTCAGGTATATCGAGAGGAGTGTACCCTGTCAATGCCCTGTTGACATTTTTCTATCGTAGCAGTTGACATTTTCTGCTAATGGATCGCGTTCTAGTATAACACCAGGCGGAGTGTGTTCACGTTTAATTACGATAAAAAAATATCCGTATATCCCTACATATAAATAAAATTGAGGTGTATATCTGTGATATAAATACCTAATAAACAGATAAATGTTTTTTTTTTGTTCGTTTGCTTGGGTCCGTATATGTTAGACAGATTTGAAATAATTTGCGTCAGATAAAAAAAATTAAATTACTTCGTTTTGTTGAAATAAAAAAGATTTTAATAATAATCATATATATCAGAAATTTTAAGAGTTGGCTGTAATATTGGAGATGACGGACGGTCATTGACCTCTTGCGAGCTATTATCCTCCATTGAAACGACTTTGTCTTCAATCTCGTTTAATTTTATAATTGTTTGTAATTACTGTAATATCACATTAAACTTTTTACACTGACTTTAAAACTGACACAGATCATACGTTGATATCAAATTAAAATTATTGAATCCCGTTCAAACGCCGTTGTAAGAATGATCCTCTTCTCCGGGCCTCCTGCTTATATATTGCCTGTTTTGCTTTAATTATACGGTGCGTTAAAACACCTGCGAGATGCAGCTGCGTTGGAACACCTGCGAGCCGCAGCTGCGTTGGAACACCTGCAAACTACACGTGCGTAGGAACACCTGCAAACTGCAGCTGTGTTGTAACACCTGCGTCGATTCTTTTATTTTAACGAGGGTAGGTTGGTGTTGCCGGGTGATGTAATTCTTGTGTAATACATTGAATGGATGACATATTTTTCATGCGCCGACACGGCCATTCTGCGACAGGTCGAGCTCGACATGTCCTGAAATAAAATAAAGAAGAAAGTAGTTCTTACTAGCCACTTTTATAAGTGTCACCCCGAATAATATTTCATAAGTAATTCATATTTTATCATTTGACCATATCAAAATACGTTGCTCAAAAGTCAGTTGTTTAATTTAGTTAAGCATTAACGAACTATATCTAGGAGACTTCGCTTCCAACTAGATCTTTGCTACAAATCAGTGTCATGTCTAGGAGACCAACGACTCTGTTAAACTTATGTCTGGGAGTACACACTCCAACCAGAACACAACAACATGGTCAACGTTATGTCTAGGAGACACCATCTCCGACTAGATCAAAACGACTCTGTTAAACTTATGTCTGGGAGTACACACTCCAACCAGAACACAACAACATGGTCAACGTTATGTCTAGGAGACACCAACTCCGACTAGATCAAAACGACTCTGTTAAACTTATGTCTGGGAGTACACACTCCAACCAGAACACAACAACATGGTCAACGTTATGTCTAGGAGACACCATCTCCGACTAGATCAAAACGACTCTGTTAAACTTATGTCTGGGAGTACACACTCCAACCAGAACACGGTCAATGGCTTTAATAGGATAACGTCTCCAATTGAGTACATGAACACAGTCGACTCTTTAACAATTAAAAAGCCTACAATACTGACCTTAATACATTTCACATATTGTCATCCATGTCCCTTTTCAATGTTAATCACATGACATGACATCACCTGTCAGGTCACGTGGTACCGCCGACACGGAGTCCTGATTAGTTACAGTTCCGGGCTTAGGAGCTAATCTCAGTTGATCATGTGCAACCTTTTTTGGTCTTCCTCTGCCGACAACTTTTTTAACCCTGTATCTATCATGAGGTAAAATTTTATAAATTTCATAAGCATCTGCATACTTGAGATCAAGACCAATTTGACTCCTTGGATTTGTCTTAAATAGCACGATATCACCTTTTTTAAATCTTATCACTCGCGCTTTTCCTGAATCAAACCTCAATTTATCTACACTGCTTCTTGCTTTAATTCGTTTACCTATGTAATCATCTAGTAATTCACGATTAACAGTACTCGTGTTTTCATCTATTAAAGATACTAATTCGATCGGAACGGCGCATTGTCTTCCCGTTAAAGCTTTAAGCGGACTGACGCCTGTAGTTTTATGTTTAGTACAATTAATAGCAAGTTGTAAGGCATCGAGTCCTGTTTTCCAATTATTATATTCGTGATTTCGTATAATTGTGAGTCCGTTTTTAACAACTGCCATCATGCGTTCCACCTGTCCATTTGCACGACTTGCACCTGGAGCTATAAAATGTTGAATAATACCTTGCTCTTTACAGTATGTTTCGAACTCCGATTTAAATGCTGTGTCTTGATCACTAATAATTTGTTTTGGTGCACCAAATAGTGACACTACCTTTTCAGAGCTAAAAGTATGGACTTAGTGGTTTTATCCGTGGCGTAAGACAACATTGTATATTTAGTAAATGCATCTATAGTAACAATAACATATTCGTGCTTATTATTTCTGCTGGTCAATTTGCCAGTCATATCCATATGTATGGTGTGAAATGGAATCGGCTCCTTTGGTATGGGGTGCATCCGTATTTGTTTTGCACCAGATGATCCCTTACTCGTTTTACATATCACACAATTATCTACAAATTTTCGAACTGTATTTGTCATTTCTGGAAACCAGTACTCTTCTCGCAATTTAGATAAAGTTTTCTCCCATCCGAAATGTTTAAGAGATGTGTGATATGCGTTTATAATACTCCACTGATAAGATCTAGGTACCACCTTCTTCCAGTGATTATTACCAGGTTCATCATCAATGTGTTTTCGTTGTAGGACTAAGTTATGCAAGCGATAATTTTCAATGTTGTCGCCTCGTTCTATCCTTTTAATAATAGTGTATAAATCAGGGTCTCGTCGTTGTTCAACTTTAAGCCATGAATCTGTAGTATTAAGTAAGCTAATACAAGAAACTGGATTGCGGCTAAAATAATCCGCATGTTGCATTCGTTTTCCTTGACGATATTCAATTTTAAAATCATAATGTTGAAGAAATGCTAGCCACCTGTATATTCTGGGCAATAGTTCGTGTTTTTGTAACGACGACTTAATGGCGTTGCAATCTGTCACAATAGTAAAAGATCGTCCGTATAAGTATTGACGAAAGTGCTTAACGGCGCGGACGATTGCAAGTGTTTCCAATTCGTATGAATGGTAGTTACTCTCCGGTTTAGTTGTCCTCATGCTCATAAAGGCCACAACATGTTGTCTTCCATCTTTCTTTTGAATTAGGACTGCTCCAAGGCCCGTACTACTCGCATCCGTGTGCAACTCTATTGGCAAGTTGTCTTGATATATAGTAAGAGCCGGAGCAGAAGTTAACCTGCGAATAACATCTAGTCTTGCAATTTCGCACTCTACCGTCCAAGAAAATTTTGTTTCTTTCTTAGTTAAATTATATAAAGGAATCATACGCTCTGAGAATGAGGGTATAAATTTTCTGAAGTAGCTAGCCAAACCGCAAAATTGACGTACTTGCTTGACATTCCTTGGTATGGGCGACTTTTCCAAGGCTTCAACTTTTCTGGGACTCGGTTTAACTGTGTTATTCGATATTACATTACCGAGATATTCTACCGATTTCTTGAAGAAAATACATTTATTGGAGTTTACTGAGAAACCAGATTCTCTCAAAGTATATAGCACTTTCTCTAATAGTAAAACACCTTCGTTAAAACTCTTGCATTTTATAAGGACATCGTCCATGTAAATTAGAATTTCATTAAGATACGGGCGTAGCGCGGTCATTATTGACCGTTGGTATACAGCTGGAGCGTTCATTAATCCAAATGGCATCATAACGTATTCATACAGCCCATCTGGAGTAATAAAAGCGGTCTTGTGAATAGAGTCCTTTTTGATGGGTATTTGATGAAATCCCTGAGCCATGTCTAGTGATATGAAGTATGTTGCATCAGCTAAACGATCAATTTGATCAGATATTATTGGCAAGGGGAACTTTATCGGCACAGTGTTACTATTTAGTTCTCGGTAATCTATACACATCCTATCATCTCCGCTCTTTTTCTTTACTAGAATTACGGGACTCGCAAATTCTGAGGTACTTTCACGAACAATACCATTAGCAATAAGCTCGTCGATTATAGATTTAATTTTGTCTCTTTCAATTGGAGCCATTCGGTACGGTCTACGACAAACCACTTTCAAGGGATCCTTAAGTTTAATTTCTAAACATCCTGTTGTTACTTTAGTTTTGGGTATCCCAGAGGCAAAAATGTCTTCATACTTTTTGAGTAAGTGTTTTAAAGTTGTAATGTCTTTCTGATCCACTAAGTCTGTATCTATGTTATTCATCAGGTATTTATTCGGAATGATGCTCATAATATTAGAGGTTCTAGATACAGTTGCGCCCTCATTGTTAATGTGAACATTTAAACCCGGGGTTTTTACAAGGTCGCATCCTACTAAAAGTTCACACGGAATTTCATGATTCTCGACAACATGAAATTTAATTTCAACAAATATAGAGCAAATTTCGCAGATTATAGTCACACTTTGATACGACGCCACCGGCACTCCTGTACCTAGTCCCTTTAGGAATAATGTGGAGTGTTCCCGTTTTCCTGGTAAGGACATACTAAAAGATCTTCGAATAAGAGAACTGTCAGCACCGCTATCAAACAGTGCCACATAGGTATTGTTATTAATAATAATCTTCAACGGGGTACATATTAGTGATTCTGTTCGAGCTATGTTTATATTTTTAATATTATCATTTGCTCTCCGAAAGCAATCTCTTTCAATATGCCCGGATTTTTTACAATAATTGCAAAATTTGGTTTTCACTGTTGCTATATTGTCAGGTGATTTCGTTATTAGTGATTTAACTTCAGGTACCACATCGGAAGTACATCCTGACTGCATGTGACCTATTTGGCCACACTTGTAACAGTTCACATTACGAACCGCAGTCTCATTCTTAGAGAATCGATATCTCGTACGCTTTGCGAGTGGTTCGTCCGATCTATCGTTCTGTATCTTCGTAGTAGATATGATCGAAATCAGCTCAGGTACAGTGGAGCATTTACTGGAAAGAAGTCTAAGTCGCAAAGAGTCATTATCTATACACCCTATGACAGCTTCAACAGCATCTGTGTCTTTATTGCCTTGCATAATCCTTTTCCAAAAGTTCCATGCTCTCGTAATAGAATCAGCCGGTTTAGTAGTATCGAATTTGAAATTTCGGAATTTCACAATATCGTTCGAATACCTAGCTTCAGGCTCAAAGGTTTGGATTAGTGCTGCTCTCATATCTACCCACAATTGGGACTTAATAAGCCAAGTATCTCCTAGCGCTTTAGCGCGACCCTGTAGTGAACCAGCTATTTTATTACATACCTCGTAATCTGTAAGGTTCCAGTGTTCTTTAGCTCGATCCACATGATCACACCAATCGCGTATCGGAACATCTCCATCTGGGTTGAATGACGCAATATATACGTCGGAAAGCCGTGGTCTTGGTGTCCCATTTGTTGTCATTAATTTAGCAAGTAATTCACTATTGTATTTAACGCTATCACTTTGGTGTTGAGTCAAGTTCTGTATTATGTTAACCAAAGATGATAACGACTGATCTGTTTCTTCTGGTCCGCGAGCGTGATGTTGAGTTTCACTTCTGATATCAGAAATTTTAAGAGTTGGCTGTAATATTGGAGATGACGGACGGTCATTGACCTCTTGCGAGCTATTATCCTCCATTGAAACGACTTTGTCTTCAATCTCGTTTAATTTTATAATTGTTTGTAATTACTGTAATATCACATTAAACTTTTTACACTGACTTTAAAACTGACACAGATCATACGTTGATATCAAATTAAAATTATTGAATCCCGTTCAAACGCCGTTGTAAGAATGATCCTCTTCTCCGGGCCTCCTGCTTATATATTGCCTGTTTTGCTTTAATTATACGGTGCGTTAAAACACCTGCGAGATGCAGCTGCGTTGGAACACCTGCGAGCCGCAGCTGCGTTGGAACACCTGCAAACTACACGTGCGTAGGAACACCTGCAAACTGCAGCTGTGTTGTAACACCTGCGTCGATTCTTTTATTTTAACGAGGGTAGGTTGGTGTTGCCGGGTGATGTAATTCTTGTGTAATACATTGAATGGATGACATATTTTTCATGCGCCGACATATAAGTATTTAAGTAGATTTATTTTGTATTTATTTATATTTTTATTAATGATAAAGATCAAAAGAGAGGATTAGCGTAGTTAGTATATTTTGAAATATGATGGATACCACTCCAGGGTTAAAAACCATCGTTAGCCTGCCTACCACTATTTAAAAATTACTATTATAAATTATTTAACTTATTTTTGTTCATATTTATTTTACTTAACCTACTTTATAAAATCAACCTTTTATTATTTAAATTAACTAATTCATTCATTAAAATAACAAAATATAAAATACATTAATCATCACCACAATAAAAATAAAGAATAGACTATAGATTTTAATTTTTAATTTCATAGTGGCCTCGGCCGTTCTCTGCAATGTATAAATGGGTACCTACGTATATTTGAACCTGTGTCGTTCAATTCGAGCGAAATAAAAATTAGATATTCAAGACACGAAATTAATTAATAATAATAATAATAATAATAATAAATTCTTTATTGCATATAACACAGTTAAAGAAATACAAAATCATAAATAAGTTACTGCAATTGGCGGTCTTATCACTAAAAGCAATTTCTTCCAGACAACCAATTGATATTAAATAAATTGTAAGGAAAAGAGAAAAGCGGGTAATGCAGTCAAGAGTTAATTAGAGTTAAGTTAAAATACATTTTAAATACTTATTTCAAATCTTTGTTGATTTTACCGTTTTTTTATTAGTATCTAATATTTGAATAAAAACCGTTCAATTCGCACGAAAATTAAAAGCAATATCTAAAATACGTAATGTTTAAAATAATATGGCTTATAATTTAATACTTTTAAAGTTTTTGTCCATTTTCTTTTATCTCGGCAATTCAGTATAACATGACAACACTGCGTCCAATGTAAAGCTACAGAGAAACTGCAGGCAGCAGTTGCCTCCGCTATGCAAATAATAATATTATTTGAAGTATTTACGAAACCTTTAATACACAATTAAAGATTAAAATAATAGTATTATTTCTAATCCAAAAAAAAAAAAATCTTTGTTGAGGTGATCGCAATTCTTTGTATCTAATGTTTGAACAAGTACCATTAAATTCGAGCGAACAATAAACGACATATTCAAAATACTCGCAAAATTAAAGATAATATTATTATTTGATCTATTTTATGTTGATTATACCGTAATTCTTTTTGAACAAATGTCGTTAAATTCGAGCGAACAATAAAATTAAATGAGACATTGAAAATACACAATTCAAGATTAAAATAATTGTATTACGAATATTTACAAAATTTAATCTTTGTTGAGCTGATCGCAATTCTTTGTATCCAATGTTTGAACAATGCCATTAAATTTGAGCGAACAATAAACGAAATATTCAAAATACGCGATAAATACTCGCAAAATTAAAAATAATGTTATTAATTGATCCATTTACAATACTTTTAATTTTATGTTGATTTTACCGTAATTCTTTTTGAACAAATGTCGTTAAATTCGAGCGAACAATAAAATTAAATGAGACATTGAAAATATACAATTAAAGATTAAAACAATAGTATTACGAATATTTATAAAATTTTCAACCATTGTTGATTTGATCGCAAATCTGATATCTAATATTTGAACAAGTGCCATTAAATTCGAGCGAACAATAATGAATAAGATATTCAAAATAAGCAATAATTACTGGTACTCGCAAAGTTAAAAATAATATTATTATTTTATCTATTTGTAATACTTTTAATTTTTTGTTGATTTTATTGCAAGTAATTCTTTTGTTATGTTTTGAGTTTCGCTTGAAAGTCTTTTTTTTTTTTATTGTAGTTCGTAGCAGTGTGCTCTCATTAAACTTGACTACTCCCAAACTGATCCCGAAACGCGACGGGTGTTACGTTCGAAAGTGGTGATACTATCACAAGACGGAAGACCGAGCTATTAACCATCCACTCTTAAAAAATATGGAGTAGGGCGTGGTCTAGCGGTAACACGCGTGAACTCACGATCAATGAGACCCGTGTTCGAACCTCGCTAAAGACCGGTACCAATGTAACTTTGTTATATGTACTTTGGTGGCTCAGTGCCTATAGGCACTATTAAAGAGTGGTAGGCAGACTGATGATGGTTATTTGTTCAGTCTGTCGTCCTGGGGCAGTACCACCACTTTCGAATGTAACACCTGTTTCGAATGTGACCTTGTCGCGTTTCGGGGATAGTTTGAAAGTAGCAGGTATAAGAGAGGAGTGTGCACTGTCAATCTTGATGGTACATGCTCGTCTCCTCAAGCCGGCATAGTGGAGACGACTGCAGCTTGTAGAGATTTCTCTGTGGTAGCAGTGGTTTCCATTCATAGACCGCACTCTAGCTTTACATCAGGCGGAGTGTTGTCACATGTCGAGCTACAATAAAAAAAAAACTTATTCCTCAACTTTTGTGTCATATTTCAATAATTTTTTAAGAATACAAATTGAATCAAAAATATATCTTTAATTATCACTTTTTCAACCTTTGTAACAAATGAATATATTTTTGTCTATCATCCATCTGTAACCAACTATTATACAAGTTTTGTAACGTCTGTAACAGTACGATGAGCATAAGCATTCATTACGTTCACAAATACCACACCAACATAATAACTTTAGTTCCTTCCTTCTACGAGTAACGGAGTAACTTACATAATCATAGACATACAATCAAATTATACTATTTTATCTGTCAATTGTATTGTACACATCTTTGACACGTTTCGTATGTTAGTGCGTTAGAATAGAGTTCTTTTTAGCACCTTTAATAAGTCATTTTATTACTCTAATGTTTTTTCTAGTTGTTATTTTAAGTATCAGAGAACTTGGTTCCCATAATTTTCATTCATTTAACCAACTCTCTCCTTTATTGAGGTGCACCTATAGCGTCTCGGAAATATTTTGTATGCCTGCATTAAATGTTATATAAATATAATTTATTTGCACGTATAGAATGATGACGTATCTTCAATTTTTTTAAATAAAAAAAAATGTTGGTGTTTCATTATCCATTAGTGTTCTAAAACGTGTGTGTTTGACCTACACTCAAATGATTCAAAATATATAAAAAGAACGCGTATTTTTATTTTTTCTCCAAAATTCCATTTAGTTCCTGAAAACAATTGATGACTAGACATGGCCAAAGATCCCTTTGCCTACAATGAAAGAACAACAAAGTATCATATATTATAAGTATATATCGTAAGTATCGTCTTAATCCATAAGCAAAGACAGCTACTGCTTTATTAACTTGGTATACTTTATAATTAATTGATTGCTTAGGTGTATCAATTAACTTTTTAAATGATTTAAATTATCTAGTTTTTTTTGTTTATTTGACAATGTAAAAGAGTAGATATCTAATTACAATAATGTATCTATTGCTTTATACTTGATCAAATGGAATGTATAGTGTCTGTAAATTTGGTTAAGATTAAAAGCATTATTAATATTATTTTAATTTCCCTTGACATTGAGTATATTTTATGAGTAACTAATGGAATATGTGTAACGTAAAAAGCAATTACAACTTCGCCTTGGATGTAAATTAATACAATTTTGTTAAATAATTGAGGTCTCATTTATTAAAAATTCGCTTTGGTTACTTCTAATACTTTTCTTCGTAAATTAAAGTATTTTATGCGCCTTACTATCACGTTTATTTTGATCATCTCATCGCGACCACGACAGCTGCTTTTAAAATATTACCATCGTGTCGGATTAAATTAATCAAAATAATAACGATAATAAGCTGCATAAAATCTTTTAAGAGACTGTGGAATGAACTTCCACAGCACATTCAAGAGGCTCCTAACAGGCTTACCTTTAAAATACTCTTTTTTAAATTCTTATTGAAAGACTCTTAAACTCTCCAGTTTTATTTATACCTGTATATTATTTTATTTATTCTGTATGTATTGATATGTTATATATTGATATTGTATGTAGGTTTAATAAATATTTATGTATAGTATGTATATTATACTGATTAGTGTATGTATGTGTATTGTGTATATATTTACCTTTATATATTTATATTACACTATACCTATATATATATATATTTGTTTAAAATACTGCTTCTCTTCGCTCACACCTGTCACAAAGACAGAGGTTAGCTGGAAGAGAATGCTATTTAGCATTAAGTTCGCCTATGTACATGTTATATTAAGTTTTAAATAAATAAATAAATAATTCAGGTTAAACATGTTCGCACAAAACATTACATGCCTTTTTATGTACCTACTTAACAAAGACTTAAATTATATATTTTGTTTCGGTTTACAGTCTTGAAAATACGTATAATAATTTTTGATTACTGAAAAAAAAAAGTTTCACAAACAAAAGCGACTAACTTCCATTTTTTATTGTAGCTCGAAATATGACAACACTCCGCCGAATGTGCGGTCCATGAATTAAAACAACTGCTATTATAGAGATATTTTTGCAAGCAGCAGTCGCTTCCACTATGCCGGCTTAAGGAGATGAGACTCCATCATCCGAATTGACTGCTTACGCTCCTCTTGAATTTGGATAAAACTAATGTGAATTTTTTTTATTTTTATATGTATTATTTTATCTAGTATTTTTATTTGATTACAGAAGTCAAGGAAGTGTAATTGGGTAGTCGGTATCATTATTAAAACGTGCAATGTAAATTTTTATAGTCTAAAGAATATTTCCTAATGACATACGTTTTATCATACGTACAAAATTTCTTAATTGCATTACCATAAGGTCGTGCATGTGTTTAAATATATATAGGAAGTTATTAGAACAAACCAATCAAACATTTTAAATTATACGTTATCGACAACGTATCAGTAGAAGGGCATACCTACATTATACACTACATAACTTAATATGAAATAAATAATATTATCTTCTAAGAGTGGTAAGCAGACTGATTATGTGTATTAGTCCATTCTACCGTTCTATTGTAAATGGGAGAGCCGCCATTTTCAAGTGAAGAGATCTATCTAGTCGCGTTTCGTGCCAAACTCCATACCAGGCGAAGTGTTGACATAATGTGTTGGCATTTACTATATAAAATAACCTACCGTAACAAATGAAATTGTTTTGTTCGAAAAAAATGTTAATTAACAGCTTTTTTTATATCATAAACATATAAATTGTAATTTATGTTTTATGTTTTGTTTACTTTCTTTTCTCATTTTCATCGAAAATATGGAAAGGATGGAGAGAGGACATTAATGAGAATAAAGAGTCCGAATTTATTTTGCTATAAACTTATTACGTATGTATAATCAATAGGCACTTAGATATATTTTTAAAAAATCAAATTTTTATAATTTAAATTCGTGATATTTGGATTTACACTATTACAGATTTTAAAAGGCAACATATGATAAGAGAAGACTAGTTAAAATTAAAATATAATATATAATAAACGATAAATAACATGGCATAACAATAATAACATTAGAGTATTCTTTCTTTTATCCTGCGAACATATTGTTTTAGCTGAATTAAAAATTTTTATGCCGCTTACTATCGTGTTTATTATGATCAATTTTGATCTGCCGCGACATGACGTTTCGAAAGCTTTGCGGCCATCTCATCACTAATCAAAATTGAACAAAATTATTAAATTCTATTACTTGAGTTATTATCAATTGAATCACGCGTCAGTTTTATAAAGAACTTTTATCTTAACTGTTATGTCGTCTTTAATGAATGACAGTCATTGTATTCGTGTGAAAAATAACTCTACAATTAAATCACGTGTTCAAATCAAACTATTGCCTGCAAAATAACAGTTTTCTTTCATCACTTTGTAATTGCTAATTGTATTTTTATTAATTAGTTCAGGGAAATGCACTTTGCATAATGTTAACACTGAGTAAAGTTGCTAACATGACTAAAATTAAGATGTCTGCAGGCAGCAGTCCCCTCAGTTATGCCGGCTTTATGAGACTGTGCGCACACTCTGCACCGTTCAGGGTACTTCCAAAACGTGAACAGTACGCTTAGTTCATCCAGTATTTATTAAATATTGTTTAATTTGGGCATGCGTGTATTTTAAGAATAGAATAAACGGAATATTTGCTTTGAATAACATCTCCATAACAAAAAAACCATTTGTTTGATATTTTATATCTTCATTAGTGTTTCTTTAGAAATTATACAAAATAAACAGATATTTTTCGTTACATACCTATAAGGAGCGGCAATACGTATAGCTCTGTCCATCCTGCATCCATGGTTCGGATAACCTATGGTAGATAGTTGCAAAACTGGTACTCTGCGTACCTTCTCGCATGTTACTGAAGCTGTTGAAAATTGGCTTTAAAATGAATTATACTTGCAATAAATTTAAATAAATGCAGGAAGCAAAAGACATTAAGACCTTGAATACGTTGAATGTTTGTAGTGAGCGGTACCTATTGACAAAAATCTTTGTACCAAGAAATACATTTTTGCTACACGTATGTAATTTTTAAATTGTCAGACTGAACAAAAAAGAATAACATAATAATAATTTAATAGTATTATTAATATTGTGATATTGTTTTTGCTGACCATACAGGCATATAAACAGAAATATTATATGAGCAAGACACAAATGAAAAATCGAATTTAACAGAATAAAATGTATGAAGAAGAACATGAAAAGCTAATGTATTTATGTCAAAATCATATTCTATTTCTACAACGGTTATGTGTTGGTTTCTACCAAAGACAACAATTTTAACAATTTATTAGAGCTAATAATGCTATTTAATAAAATATTATGGCAATTTATTTCTATAATAGCATCTCCAATATTACAAGAGATATCCAGCTGTGCATTTAGTCATTGATCCCAAATGAACACGCTATTTCAAGGTCACGTTCAATAAACTAGTTATTTTTTAATTAAAAAAAGAAAGATTTATATTGTTGTGTACCTACGCAACTGCTGAATTAAAAAAAAAAAGAAACATTTGAATCTCAAAATAAATAGGACGTTGTATTGTGAGAATATTTAAATTGCTTTAAATAAACTAATAGGTGTTATAATATAATTATACTTCATTATAGTACAATTTCATAGAAGATACAACAAAAAAAGACTTGTGACCTTTAAAACTACTTATTTTAAAGCTTTATGATTAAAAATCGACTTGAAATTAGTTTTGGATTTTTTTTTAGTTCTGTTCTCCTCATTCTGGGAAGGCAAAGGGAACTAAGCCTATACAGCTATGTGTTTATTATTACGTTTATTAGTTTTTTTTTTTCATTACATCAAATTGCATCAATTTACAATTTAATTATTTATGTTTAGTTTTATTTTGTTCAGAAATATCGATACCGTGAATGTCACAAAAATCACCGCTCGAGTGTTAATCGAGAGAATTTTTCATCTATAAAATCAGATCTATAAAGAATATTAACTCGTTTAAAGAAATAAACAGCCGGATCAGCCTATCTGCGCATTGTGAGGGATCGTGTTTTGTAATAATTTTCCGCAGCGCCACTTGGCTAAATTTTCGCAAGTACCCTACAATTTCTTAGTGTTGCCACACAACTTTAATCGCTATCAAGTAAACGAGTTCCAATAATCTAAGTTCTAAGGAAAGTATTAGTATCATCTCGGTTTATTGAGTTTCAAACTTAAGAAACTTAATTAGATGTGTATTTATTTTAATACAACACACTGGTTTTGTTCTTGTTGGAAATAAACAAAAAGAAGAATCCTTTTATTTTAACACGAACAAAAGAAACCTTCTTACGAACTAACAGAACTTATTAGTCAGTCAGTACAAGTCTAACGCCTTCTCTATGCCGGCTTAAGCAAATAAATGTGCCTTTTTAGATATTGTTTTATTAAGTAATTACTCTAATTAAAAAATAAACGCTTACTGTTTAATATAATTACGTTATTACCCGTATTTAAATTTAAAAGCCCGTATGAAAATCTATCAATGAGTTTTTATAACCGTAATTGTACAATTTCATTGATAATATTGTGTAGGTACCTAATTACGTAGTTTGTGGTTACGCGGATCTAGTGTTTTTATTAAGTTTTAAATATGCATGTGTCATTAATAATTTTATGTTATTATTATTTAGCTTTACTAGAAACGCTTTTTTTAACCTCCTTATGTGTCGCGTTTACGTAAATATTTAAAAGTTTTTTATTATTTATTTCAAAAGATCGATGTTTCTCCGTCTGCAGTCGTTCGCGTAGTTACTATCAGCTAAATTAACACTTCATTCAGATCATAGAGATATATACTAAAGGAGTAAACCTTATTATACATCGGACATGAAAATGATTTCACAATGTTACCGTTAAGGCAAATACTATCTGACAGAAAACCTAAAAGCGACTGCGGTCATCTTTTCTCTCGCGTCACACTGCTGCACTAGGAGCGTTATTGCTTATCATCATATTATATAAAGCTCACTCACTGACTGACTGACATATATTATGAAGCACTTGCCGGGGGGTTATAGAGATGATTCTTTTTGGGGCGTGTAGAGGGCGTTCCCGCGACCCCAGGAAAACCTCGACTTTGACCGGAAGTGGACTTTGGACCGGAAGCGATGCCGATATCTCGGAAACGGAACGAGATAGGGCACAGGTGCCGAAACAAAAGTCGTAGAGAATGCCCTCTAATATTGAAACCCATACTTTGTTTTTTCAAAAAAAAATTTTTTTTTTCAAATTACCCGAAAAATAACTTTTTCAGCGCCGCGAAGCGCGCCCAAAAAACTAGTCTAGTTATATATATCAATGCTTCAGAAAAGCTTTAGAAAATAATCTGTCCGAGCTCAAAAACGTGCACATTTTCTTAATTTTTGATGATTATTTTTGTGAGACTGAGTAAACTGCTTAAAATAATAAATATTTATGCTGTAGATATGCGATATTATTTGTTATTATTATTATTATTACTTAATAACACATTAATTTTGTAGAAAAATAAATATATAATTCGATGTTTTCTGATGAAATATTAGAGGTTATTATTATTTTAAATGCTTTAATAATTGAATGTAATTAAATATTGTCTATTGATTGGTAAACAATGTGTTGATGTAATTAAAATTAATTAATAAAAAATGGGATATCATTTTAGAATATTGTTTTGTTACTATACTATTAGGTATCAAGTGGGCCCACAAGTAGACTAATATTGGTTTGAACGCAGGCGTTGGGCTTTTGGAGCATTGGGCTGCGTATTCTCTTAATTTTTTTACAGTAACCACACTTCGTCTAAAATTATCAGAAAAAAAATATCTGCTCGCAACAGTAGTCTCTGTTATGCCAGCTTGTGGAGACGACTGTACAGCGTCCTGATTGATATTCCTCTGGTTATACCTTGCTACTTCCATGCTACGTCACTTCACGAATGTACTTGAAATCTCAATCATTGTCATACAAATCCTGTAATGTAATTAATTAATCAGATGTATCTAATTACTAAAATTTAAATTACATATCTAATAATATTGGACATTAATTTCTGTTGATTTTACGATAAGTTTAATTTATAAATATCAAATTCAACGTCATTTTTTATTACTTAAATTAGTAATCTGGGATACGCAATTCCATTTGATATTTAAACATTAAAACGTGCCGATTAAATGAAAAAAAATCAAGTTATTTTAATTTACAATGTAATAATAACTTTATGAATATATAATTGCAGTTTTTATTGTATTTTTATGTTTGTAAAATTTCAACTGAGATAAAATTTATTTTAAGTACCGTTTGTTTAAGAAGAATATAGATAAATAATTAGCACATAAATTTTAAATAAGTACTCGATATATTCTTGGTTTACTTGTAACTATTTCCGTAACATAAAGAACAATCCTATACATTTGAGTTGTTGCCAAGCGGACGCGACTGCTGTCAGATGTTTATGCAGTGGTCTCCGCTCATGGACCGTCTACTACTCTCTATATAAATGCGGAAACCTACGACGGAATGCAGTACAGAATTACACAAGTATAAAAACCCATTAGAGCTTAAATTCGTCGTAATAAATGCAAAAATGTCATATTTAGAAAAGTTTTATTATTAAATTACAATTTATTTTACAATTACAATTTAATGCTGAATTAAATAATAATAATTTTAAAAAACTATAAAATAAAATTGATAAATTAGTTGGTAAACACGCAAAAAACACGTACTACATACAAACACGTTCATGTATTAAAAGTAAAGCATGTTTTTTCTTATCAATCTTATTTTTCGATGTGACAGTTATCTTAAGAACTAAAAAGCAGCATTCAGGATGCGCTTTACAAAGATCGACTGGTGCCAATTTGTGAAGTTAGGTAATCTATACATTATTTTAAATAAAAATACAAATTTGTACTTTATTCAAACTAATCTGAGTTGAAATTTGCTTATCAATTTTAAATTTGTGTAGTCAGATTAATAAATAATTGGCGCATCGTAGTTAGATGATTGTTGAGGTAGTGACGAACTCCAGAGATAGGCCGATGACGAAGCGTTCATACAGTTCTTAATAAAAACGTTATTTAAAAAAATTAAAAAACGTACTAATATATTCAAATGCTGCGGATATAATGAAGATCAGTGGTCAAATCATTCGTGCGTATACGCGAGTTTAAATATCGCTTCAGGCTGTGTGCGATTTTTTCCTTTTTTTTTTTCATCATACTACTAAACTGTGCTACTAAATTAACATGATAATATGTTTCAAACAAACGTAGTATTCAAAAACTAGTGATTTTTAACCTTCCCAACCTTCGCCACTGGTAGAGGCAATTCGGAGCACCAATGACTTTTCTGTGTAGATACCCGTTTATTTTCAACAACATTAAATAATTGCTTATAACTTTTCTTATTTACCAGTTGAACTAATCTGATCGGAAAAGGTGATGTAGATAAGATATCAAAGAGTATTTTCATACCGCGTTTTTATATGATTTTTATATTAAAAATCTCAAATATCAGAGTACATTCAACAATTATGTGACGTCATTTAGTTTTGTTTTGGCAAAGATAATCAAAGCTGGTTTTTTAATTACGGAATTATTAACGGTAATTGTAGTTTTAAAATATGTTCAGATTTACTTCCTGAATTTATATTCGTGATCTGGTATTAATGGAGTGCATGTTTTGCCTTTTAGAAATACTCGTATTAGTTTTAATTTCCGTTAATTTCCAGAAATATCCAACTGTTTAAATCAAGATATTTTACGTCAATCCAAAAAATAATTTACTTACAATTTACTACAATAGATAATAATCTAAAATACTTGTTCTAATAACTTTCAAAGAACCTCTAGCAAGTCATTTTGACTTATTAACGACAAGGTAGGTCAATTCGCTTTTAATTTTATCTTATACTGTATACTAGATTTTGCCCGCAACTTCGTTTGACCCCCTGAGGAATATTTTTTTTTTATACAGAGATTTACCCATGTAAAAAAAAGATTAATAAGTTCGTAATATTAATAAAATATTTCCTTACAAGATGAATATAAAATCTTGTTTAAATTTTGCTACAAATTAAAACTTAAATACATCATTGAACAGAGGCCAGATAGTGCATAAAAAGCACGTGACGTATTTTGCAACAATCCACCACAGTATACAGACAGAGTTGTAATATTTAACAATGGGTGTTAGAATTGTCTACTGAAGTGTGTATCGGTATTTCGTCAGTTAAAAGTGACCTTGTCCAATATAGAGCCTCTTTAGTTAGACCCTGTTAAAGCTGCCATTCATTTAGCTTATCTTAGACCCATCGTCCACAGAATCGCAAAGCATTTACTACAATTAAAAGCTTATAAACATAAACAGTAGCTCCCACTATGTCATCGCATCTTTTTTTAAATTGTAACTCGTCATGTGACCTGTGCGGGCAGCAGTCCCCTACACTATGCCTGCTTAAAGAGACGAGCTTGTACCATCTAGATTGACAGTGCACACTCCTCTTGTTATTCCTGGCTACTTTTAAACTATTCCCGAAATGTGACAAGGGCACTTCACGGGTGTTACATTCAAAAGTGTTGGTGCTACCCCAGGACGACAGACAAATAACCATCATCAGTCTGCCTACCACCTACCACTTTTTAATAGTGCCTATAGGCACTGAGCATATAACAAAGTTACATTGGTACTGGTCAGAATTAGCGAGGTTCGAACACGGTTTCATCGATCGTGAGTTCACGCGTCTCACCGCTAGACCACGGCCGCTCGCGGATATCAGCCAGTGTAAATGGCAGCCCTATACCCTCCTTAGGTGGTCTGCAAGTGGTCACGTATTGTTACCAAAACAAACGCACTTTCCCTACGCTATTGTCATTGGCGAGGTTATTTTCTACGATTACAGTTAACAATTACAAATAATTGTTATTATACTAATTTTAACGTTATTCAAAGATCTTCGTTTTTATTTTTTATATGTGTGCATTTAACACGTTTTTATATATGACCACATAAGCTAGAGTGCAGTCCAAGAGCGGAGACAGCTGCTGACGTGAGAAATGACTGCAGACAGCAATCGCCACATTCTAAGAATCCGTTTTATCGTATACGTTTTTATAAAACGTGTTATTTATTATTATTAAAAAAAAATAGTAAATACAAAAGTTCATATTTCCTTAAATTAAAAATAATTATTCTCACAACGCATTATTAAAATCAAATTTAATTAAATATATGAGACTTTGTTGCAGTCTCTAATTAACCGGTTTAACAAAAATACACGATTCAAAAATACTATGATACGGCTCCATCCGCGTTAGCATTAATGTTAATGGATGCGTTCAACTTCACGATAATTAGAGCGTTAAAAACTAGGATGTTCGCGCCAGAAATTAGTTTTATTTTGGTTGGTTGCGCTGCATAGCATTTTATTCCTTTGCCTTCCTTTCCCGCACCAAATTAAAAAAAAAAAAACCCGCGTTTGTCAACGCGAGTGTCAAGGAGGCTAGCCGCGCGCGCGCATCTACAAATTTGAGTAAAATTACATTATATTGAAAAACAATCTATCCACGCAAACGGTGAGTCCTATTCCAATCATTTAGATGCATTTGCATGTGTGCCAACCAATATTCACCCCAATTTCTAAATACAGTCCACTTAGCTCAATCATAGGATATTAAAGTTTTCCCCCAAGTTAATATTTAACGTGTAATGTTAATAAAATAACGCGGTAAAGTCTCGCCCACATTAACGTAATGCATTAATTATTGCACTAATTAATGCGTTAGGATTCAGATGGAACCGTAGCATTAGAACTTATTTTTGTAAAAAAGATAAAGCTTCTAAACACTAATTCATATTCATAATTAATACAGTATGATTTTAAATTCTTTTTTTTAACCTTGCCTGTCAGAATTTGCTCTTGTTTTTTTAATCTATCTATTAGATACAAGTGTATTTTTTCCATGTGATCACACTCCGCTTGGTTCTTACGATTCATGAGCTACCACAGTCGCCTCCACTATGCCGACTTAAAAAGACGAAATTGCTCAAAATTAACAGCCTACTCGCACGTACTCGTGTTGTGCCAGATTCCTCTGGCTAATAACCATCGCTCTACGTGTATGTATGAATGCTTACACAACGTTTAAATTATGTTTTAAGATCCTTAAGATGTGCTAGGTAATAAAAGAAAAATAATTTACATAATACTGGACTGGACTATTCAATAAAGCGATTTCCTGGAGTAATTTCTTATTTATTTTTTGTTGATCGATTATCTATAACTATACTATGAATTCATTAACATTCTCTTAACTAATTAAAAAGTTAATTGAAACCTGTACGTGAAATAATACCTACATTTTATTTATACTAAAGATTAAACTAAATACAATTAATTTATTTACATAACAAATTAACAATTTTAAGATATAAAAGCTAGATAGAACCTACTAATATTATAATTGTATAAGTAAGTGTAGCCAGGTATAGGCTACATTTTGTCAGTCCGGATGGTGCACATTCGTCTCATCAGGCCGGCATAGCGGACGTGGTGCTGCCTGCCGCCTGTAGTAATTTAACTGTAATATACCGATGCAGTGTTAAAGTAATATATATATTAAATAATAATAATTATATTAATTATACGGGTACGAAATTACGGGCAACTAGTTTAGAATAAATATATATCTTTAAATAAAAAAAGGTCAAAGTTAGTTACGTTCTCATGGTGATTATTGAAGTTTCATTGAAGGCGTCGGCGTACTAACAAGATGCGACTGCGCCTCGGATGTTATAATTAACTTTTTGTACAATGTCAATGACATAAGTCGAGTAGAAAGTACGATTAAGTAGAATAAAGCGATGTCGCAACCAGTAACATGAGAGAGGCTGAGGACCAATAAAATCGAAAGCCAGGGATGTGGTCAAAACACAGTTTGCGGTTGAATGTAGATGACAATACCAAACACACTTTAAAAAAGAAATCTAAACATTCACTTAAAGTCTTATAAGAGAGTTATGATAGTTTTTAACCCAGTCTACCCAGGGTGGCTCCTAGGGTAGTACCACCACTTTAAAAAAAATCCGTAAAGTGAACTGATTTTTCGGAGCTTAGAACTAGTCGGGTATAACGAAAAATGTGTGCCCTGTCTATTAACAAATGGTACATAGTGAAGGGGACTGCTACCTGTAGACATTTCAGCGTGTTAACATCAAGCAGTGTGATTACATATCGAGCTAGAAAAGCCCTTTTTGCTTTTACATGTCGTAATAAAAATTTTAATATTATTCTTCTTGTATTTTTAATTTTGAAAATGAAATGAAATAAACTTTATTGCGTGAAACATGGTGTTATTAACCCATTTAGGGTTACAATTTGTTCACATGTTTCGCCACATTTAGCAGCATGCAAAACTTTCGATAAACCTAATGTATATAATCAACCATCATATTTATTTAGGTATGTCTATTAAAAATTACAAATTAAAACTAATATTATGTCAAATTTCAGTACATATCTATGAAATCACCATCTATCTAGTCATTTTATAATTAAGAAATCACAGTATATATCTACCTATTACTATCTACTCGTACTTAGTCAATGAACGACCAAAATCACATATAAAATAATTATATTGATATCGGTCCGAATTTATGCGAGATTTGAACGCGGGTCTCATCGAGTGTGAGTTCACAGTTACACCTATTAGTCCGTATTCGCTCACGATACCAAGACCACGTGGTCAAATTCATATCTATGCAGGGTCAATAGCACGTCTAACATCATTATCTAAGATTGATAGCTGAGCTAGCTAATCCCTTTTAAAATTCGAAGCTTCCCATTCACTTCCTACATCTAGATATTTATAAAAACCTGTTATTGTCGGCTATAACTATCAATCTCGTGTTGGATTGGCTCGATATAGTTTATTACCCTTCTCTGCTCGCATCATAAGAGGCTTTGTTTTCTGCGGTTTCGAAATTTTTATCTTCATCTCGACTAGCTTCTAAAGATATCGGATTATAGTATTACTATTACGTATTAAAAACGGCTTCTATGGCGCCAGTCTCTTACACGGTGGTCCCGGGTTCGATTCCCGGTCGAAAAAAATATTTATTTGTATATAATATTATTTAAATAAATATTTACCAACTCTAGTAGATCTAGTGGTACCTAACTATAAATATGTTATATGTACTTTGATCGCTCAGTAATACATGCCCTAGCTTAGTATACTCGTAAGCATTAAAAAAAAATGTATATTAAAAAAAGACAAGTATATTGGGCCTGAGTGTATTGCACTTGTCCTTATTACAATTCAAAAGCAGTGTTGCCCACATAAAGTTTATGACAATAATCGAATAATAGTAGTCGTAGTAATAATCGTATTTTTTAAGATTTGAAAAGATTAATTTTATAATTTTCTTTTGTTCACAGGTCAGGGCGATGGCTAGTCATATTGTTGGCAGTATTTCACACAGCATACTCAGTCGCTAATAAGAATAAACCATCAGACTCCGATGGTTTAGAAGGTGTGCCTATCGAATTAAGAAGGGCGGCCAGTGAGGCTATAGCTTTAGAAAAAAGATTCCTATTAGGAGTTAATGTTGCGTAAGTATTTGTAAAGACGCAAACTTTGAAGAGTGAGACGCAAAAATTCCGGGTCACCTAAAATTCTATGATAGGTAAGACGTAGCTGTATGGACTTTGTTCCCTTTGCCTTTCCGTATTGGGAGAACATAATAAAAAAAAAGGATTATATACGTAGTTTTACAATTACTTGAATATGATTTCTAAAATACTAGTTTTTTTATTGAAGCTCGTCATAATGACAATACTCTGCCTAAGTTGAACGGTCCGTGAACGGAAACAACTGCTAACACAGATAAAATTCTGCAGACAGCAATCGCCTGCACTATGCCGGCTTAACTAATGTGCACCATTAGGTTGATAATGTAGATATGACCTATTAATGCACACAGGTTAATTATACGCAATACTAATATACTGATGATATAATATCTTCAATAAGCAATCTATTAACCTCTACTAACTTTAGAAGAATCGCGGTTTTTATAAGTGACCCAGAATTTTTGCGTTTCAGTGTATTTAAATTTTAAACACAGTCTGGATCAGTGATAGGCAAACTACGCCCCGCGGCCTATTTTGCTGCCCAATATTTTTGTTGTACCTGTGACGAATATTTTTAATGCCAAAATTACAAGTATTTTTATCTCAATAAATGACTGCAGTAAACCACAAATTCCTGGCCCATTATTGATTATGTATTTTTGTAAATATTGGCCCGCGTAGGAAACTTTGCCCACCCCTGGTCTAGCCTCTAAACTTAAGTTATGAATTTACTCGTACATCATTTTTTTTTGTATGACCGCTTGCGCAAGCCTTTAAGAAATTAATTTTTTAACCTCATTTAAATTAAAGCTGAAATATTTTGATCGTAAAAGTTTATTTCATTATTAGGGTGGTTTGCACCAGAAGGCCGGTTACTTTAACTATTACTTTTAAGGCGACGACGACCGTTAAACGTTTACATTTACTCCACACGCGGTGCAATATCTCGAAAAAATAATAGAAAAACATATTTGGCTTCTATTCATACATTTGACGCTAGCAACATTAGTTTGACGATTACTTTTACTTTAACCAAGCCAAGATTCGCTGGTTACGGTTAAGGTTAAAGTAACCGTCAAAAATGACAGGCGCGACGATGGTGCAACTCGTGTGGAGTAAATGTAAACCATAATGTAAATGTAACTGTTAAAGTAAACGTAAAAGTAATAGTTAAAGTTACTTTAACCGGCCTTCTGGTGCAAACGACCCTTCATGTACAACAGTTAAGCTATGTCTAACCTTTCGCTTAACTACTGAGTGGTCAAGCTATTACCTGTCAATGTCAATGTTATTTTATATTACTGTTTCCTTCTATTAAATGCATAATTAAAGAAATTAAATTATAGAATACAATAAAAATATTTTATTGTAGCTATTGGCATATGAGAATACTCCGCCTGATGTTAAGCTAGAGTGCGGTCCATGAACGGAAACAACTACTGCCACAAAGAGATTTTTGCAGGCAGTTGCCTTCGCTATGCCGGCTTGAGTAAACCAAAAGTTAATAACGCACATTCCTCTCGTTAAAGCAGGAAAACGTTTTTACAGGCAAAATTGCAGCGAAACAGGAGATCGGAGCGGTAATCCTTGCCCACCGAGCAAATACCGCAATGCTAATGGAGAATGTAATAATGTACGACAACGGCCATGGGGAAGACGAGGTGATGTCTTCCTCAGGCTACTACCACCGAAATATTTTGATGGTAATATTTTCTAATATTGAAAAAAAAAAACAACTTGTATTTGTGGTCAGTGTCTGAATACCTACGTACGAGTATTTAAAAAATAGTGTTCTAAATTTTATTCAAATTTTTTACCGCGATTTCTACAATACAAATGTCACATTTGAACATGGAACGCAATTCAGACTTATTGTTATTAGTTCTGTTTTTTATTAAAACTTATTGTAAAGGTGATGTCACATTTATTTAAATAATTGATGCTGATGAATGAATACGAGTGGATAAATTGTTAATAATTTACTATTACTATCAAGAGTTACAAGGATATATAATATAATTTTAATATAACACACAAACCCAAAAAAAATTGATGAATAAATATGTGTAAATAAATTTAAAAGAATATATTAAATTGTTGTTTCAACCGAGTGTCGGCCTTACTACATATTATTGCGCCCAGAAAAAGCAAATTAAAAATAAGCTACATTTCAGGGTTAAGAGCAGTATCTCCAAACTTTTATATAATAATAATGTAATTATTTAATTAAGAACATAATATCTTAAATTACCTAATTTTAAAATGACTAAAAATTTTACTTGATAAATTATAATTATTTAAAAAAATTAATTAAATCAAATCGTATTATGAATTCTTTGTAACTCAAGATGATAAAATGCTATAACACGCGTGACTTTCATAGAACGAACAAAATTGGAAAAAATACAATTAAATCTCTCTTTCAGGTGTATCAACACCATACGGACCACCGAACATGCCAGAACCTCACCTAGCAGTACAGGCAGCATTTCAGTTAACCCAACCGGCTGACCACGCCTACGTTACAAGTATAACTGCAGCTTGGGGACAATTTCTTGTTGATGACCTCCTAGCTACTTCTAATGGAAAGAAGGTAGAGTTCTTGTACACAAACATTTTTCAGGTTTAGTTTTTTTTTTAAATAAATCGTATTCAATGTGCAGCAATATGTGTAGCAAATACAAACAAAATATGATACAATACAATACAATCGTCACGCCTTTTTCCCACAGGGATAGGCAGAAACAATGGAACGCCACTTAGCACGATCCTGACACAACACCCTCGCTTCCTTCACATCCACAATTCTCTTCATGCACGCCCGACGGTTATGGGCACTAGGCAGCCCAGCTTTCATGAGGATGTCTTCTATTTGATCGGAAAACACCCTTCTGGGTCTGCCTTGTTTAACGCATCCTTTCACATCAGATTTATATATTCCTTTCGTCAATCTCCTTTCATTCATCCTTTCCATGTGCCCAAACCATCGAAGCATTCCTTTCGCAATCCTCGTCACTACATACAAACAAATCATAAAAGTCCCGATTAACATAATACTTAGTCCATAAAACACCAATTAGACAAAACGCTTGATATTTAGCGACTTGGTCAACTTGGTCATTTTACTACATAAACGATTCAATTCAATACTAAACTCATTACAAAATCTACCCCAGGACATCATCATCATCAATAGGCAAGGTCCTTAAAAACTAACCCATGTTAAATCGAAAACCATTTCGAGATATCACTTCTATTAGATGTATTTTTTGATTCCCGTCCGAAAAACTTAAAAATCGCAGAGATATTTAAAAAACTGTAATGACCTTCTTCGACCTTCTTCGGAAAGTTTGACAAGATAGAATACAAAGTACTAACCTAACAGTTTTACATATTATGTTGTTGTCTATGGTTGTCGCCTCACAAGTTTGTCAAATATCTTTTATTTGTGTTTCCTAACAATAACAGTGTTTTATACGAATAACTATTGTAATTTTTAAAACAAAACAACACTATAAACACGATGTTTTAATTAACAGGAACTTTTAAAAATCAAAAGTTTGTTTGAACTTTTGACGAATGATTATTTTTTCTTGTTCATTGGTTTCTGGTTCATTTCAATCGCAATTTTTACAAATTAATAAAAAAAGAACAAAGCAATTATAAAAGTTTTCCAGAAACACGTGTCGACTACAGTAATCTATATTATCTAAAAAATATGTAAAAAAGGAAACCAGATACACCTCCCCAATTGTCAGGCCCAGGAATAAAATACAATACGACATATAGATTTAAAAATATGTTGAACAAACTTATTAGTGACTTCATTGATCATTACTAGATATCCCGAATGTAACTCTTTCATAATGAGGTCATCAAACTTCTTAGAATATTACCATATTGATATGTAAATCCTATTATACTACTCATCGTAAGAATAAACCCGGTAATCGTACAAAACGTTTATAAGTACAATAATTACTTATTAGTAATAATTTATTACTCACAAAATGACTAACTAATAAAATCCGGTTTTCGATTATAATTTTCAAATTAATAAAAGGAATTCTTAGTAATTCAAACAATATTATTTGTTACACAGAGCTGTCAAGCCTACGTTATACTATCCAAACATATTTTTTACTATGTAGAATCAGCAATCGTTCTCGACGACCTGTCAGTAGTTGCCGCCACTATTCCGGCTCGAGGAGACGAATGTGAACATATATCATGTAACAATAATAAAGATAAATATTTGACTAGTTTTTTAATTTTAATAAAATATAACGATCTCATAGCGTGTTCAAATCTAACTAAATTTGACCCGGTACTAATGTCACTATGTCATATTATTATGTACATTGTCCGCTCAATGCCTGTGATACCTCTGCTTTTACGCAAATTTATAAGTACTTAGTTGTTGTTAATTAAATTATATTTTAAACCCATATAGAACTGTTTACCCTTGCATTATTGGAATAGAAGGCGTGTGAATTTTAAGGATCGTTTAATGTCTATGTGATCGTCTGCCGAAGGCCACCGGAGACGAGAACTCTTTGTCGAGAAGAACGGATGATGTCGCAATAGTCAATTACCTACAGTAAAGTCACTCAATCTACTATGTTTGTTTACTTTTAGATCCTTCGAGGGGACTTTTTAACGTTTTAATTGCGTTTTTATTGTCCTCTACGAACAGGGTGTCCATACTTCTTTTGCCTCTTTCAATATCCGTAATTTTTTCATATTTTTAAATGTGTGTATTTTTAAAATTAACTAATATTGTGAGATAAAGTAACCAGATCAGTGTGCATTGTCAACTAGATAGTGCACATTCGTCTCTGCAAGCCGGCATAGCGGAGGTAGTCGCGTGTAAAAACAATTAAACTTATTTTCATATTAAGTATTTCGTTTAATTAATAAATGTACTTATTATATTTTTCATATAAGGTAAAATAAAAGGTTTGACTGTAGATACAAAACAAAGCTCTAATGATGCGTGCACCATCCACTTACGTTTTTTACAAATCAACTTGAACTTGGCCGAGAGTGCGATAAACGTCGATTGCAAAGTTAATGACCATAGTTTAGTTGCCTTCACTAACTCGTATCCTAATTCTACAATAATGAGCATAGATTTTTTGTTATCATCAATATTGTAGAATAGCTATTATGTCATTTTGTATGACTTAATACTTTAATTATTTATCGTTATTCCGTTAAGTGTTAAAAGAAAAAAAACTCTTTTTTATCGTTTTGACGTTTTAATAATTTTATTTATCAGCGGTATTTGCAAACTTCGTGATAAAATATTGAAAATTGAAAAGTGGATTTTCATTTAAAAAAAAATGAAAATCAATTAAGGACTTTGGGTTTTCTTGAAGTCCTTAACTTATTATACAATATGTATCCATAAGCTTAAACCACGGCCACTTTGAACTTTAAAAATATTTTAATAATAAACGACTAAATTAATTTCAAATTTTAAATTCTGATAGTCTAAACTTACGTAACGATCAATTGGATAGCTATTAGCGGTAATTCGTGTCGAATTGTAATCTAAATTTGTAGAACAAGTGCCATTGAGCGTTTTGCAATACAGCCTTCCTTCGTGATAGCTCGCGAGGTCACCTGAAGAAAGGTTATGTTGACGTCACGCGGTTGTTATAGTGAAAGCAAAAGGTGAAGTAACTAACATTTGAGAAGCATTTCCGTGTTACAATACCATCTATAACGATGGCTACCCATTGTAGGTTATATTTATCAATAATGTGCTTTAGTAGCTATGAAACATAGTATTTTATTGCTTGATAAAGATGTACTAGTATTATGTGACGTAATTGCTATTAAGGAATAGCTAGCATTAGGTAATTTAACGCGCCTGATAGGATATATCAGGGAGGCAGATATTACAGATTTCTTTCTCTACTTTTGCTTCGAGCACATCGTTTACTGTTCGCGGACATGTTTGTCTGTATTTCGGGTCTGCGTACTATATGTAAACTGTTGAAGAAATGTAATACAGTACCTATGCAAAATTATTATATTTCAGTATGTTACTGATAGAGCCTTTCTCAGCCTTGTCTATTTGATCGGAAAACACTCCTGTTTTGTTTTTTGTTGCTTTTTTTAATAATATTGCATTACGTATGATATGGGAATAGTTACTTGAAATTCTACTTGTTAGGTTTAGTTAGTATTTAGGTTAGTTATTTCAAACGTTAAATCGTGTTTTAAAAGACATTAATTTAAATTGTTAATGACTTTGTTACAGGAATGCGAGTCAAGAGATTGTGAGTACGTGAGATCGGCGCCGAGAAGAAATATTGACAGTTGTGGATTCGGTATGGAAATACAGTTTCTTAATAACGACCGATATTTTGCAAATGGAATAAACTAGTACCTATTACAAAACATTCACGTTAAATGATTCCTAGATATTTTCTGTTGCAATAAGAATTTATTTGAATACTAAGTCTTAGGGGAGGGCGGGTAATCTTTCACACCGTATAAACTACAATTGTTAGTATGATGAAATAAATCGCACACGCAGCTTGCTGAGATAGGAAACGAACCCACGTAACATAGCACATGTGACTGCTTCGAAACACTTCCATTAAATTTTCCATTCCTTGCCCTCCCTTCCACTATCACGAACCGGGTGTCACCTATGCTAGCTAGCCCATGATATTTCATTATTTAGTGTATGTAACAGTCATTACAAAATACATAGGTAATAAAGAGTACCTATATGTTAGATCTAAATTGTTACCATGGTGCAACACGACATTACTTGAAGTATCGATAATAAACTAACTCTTTGGAACATTAAAAATTTTTCATTAATAGAGGTTTATTTAATTAGGTTAGTGCACCAACTAAAATAAACATGAAATAATAAAAATAAACATTTCTTTAGAAATGTGAGCGTAGGGCAACTAGCCAAGAAATTCCTACATTGGTAAGTAAAGGTAAAGAATTTACATTACATTTTTATCTAAATTTTGCAGAACATCGCGAGCAAATGAACTTGGCCACGGCATTTATAGATGGATCGGCGCTCTATGGTAGTTCGGAGAAAGATTTGAGGTCTTTGAGGCTGTATAATGCAGGGAAACTCAACATTGCTGCTTGTCGAAAGTATGTCTTTTATATAACTACTTAGTTGCCTGAACTGTGACCACACTCCGCCTGATATGAATGCGATTTAGGAGCAGAGACAACTGCAACTACAGGGAAATGCCTTCTGCAGTCGCCTCCGTTATTCTGGCCGCTGTTAGTTTGAGATGAACGTGCACTGTCCAAGCATGTACGCTTCTCCTTATACCTGACTGCTTCCATGCTTCTCCAAATGCGATTAGGTTCTTAATTTTTTAAAAAATAACACAAACAAAATAACGTCGTAATTGTGGGTAGAGTTGCCGATAATTTTCCTAACGATTATAATATAATTTTTTCGGATTTAGTTAAAAAATAATATATTTTTTTATAATATATTATACGTATAATGCGATGCTATAGAATATAGTATAGCCCTGGCAGCCTTAGTTATTATTTATTACATCAAAAACAGAAACAAGAAAAAAACATACAAATACCTATAGAAATATTTTAAAGGATATTAAACATTGTTTTTTGTTATAACCTTGAATTGAAACCTAACCGGCTACTTAATTAAACCCTTTTTTATTCAATATTTGTTTGTGTAATACTGATAAATAAAGTAAAACATGCAATTTATAATAAAATGCGGAAAGAAAATAATTTGTTATGCGTTAGAAAAGTAATTTGCATGAATTACATGTGTTATATAATATTGCGCATCGTTTATATTATCAATTATTAAATAAGTTAAGATATATCATAAATAAAATATACAAATGTCTACTTGTCTAGATGTATATTTAGTATTATTCGTTCAACATTTCTGTTCCATTCTCGAGGAACCGTTTATAGGTACGGTCTACACAAAACGTTTTTGAAAGCGGACTAGCGAACAAACAGGCAAAAATATTTTTTTCTATGTTAGACACATTTTTTTGCATAAAGCTACTGTGCACTGAGGCATCGCTTTCAAAATAAATTAAATATGCAGATTATAAAAAGACAGCTAGTTCTTTAACCACGTGTTACTTTACTATTAAAACGTTATTGCAAGATATTTTTACTATTAACTTTTTTAAATTTTCATATAAAATCATTCCGCATGCCGCTCGGCCGTCTATCAAATGTAGATTGAATGGCGTAGGGGGCTACGAGGCCTTCGCGACACTAGTCGTATATCTATCCTTATTGTTATTTTTTACATTTAAACGATGTTTTTCAAACAAATAATGGATTGTTATGAATGTTAAGTAGTTATAGATATTAGACCAATAAATCTCAAAAATGATTCAATTATCAAAAGGTCTCAAAAATAAAAAGAAATGCAGATGCGGATATGTATTACATAATCTGGTTCGCGCAATTGCTAGCCGTCTTTTTACTTTATACTGGTACCATTTATTCTTCCTATGCACACTTTGTAATTCGTATCAATTGTTCGCATCTATGACCATGGGCGTAGATAGATAGCTATGACACGACGTTTTAAGCGTACAATCGCTCTTAGTAAATTACTAAAGAGTTCATTGATATAATTATGTCAATCAATGATGCGTACAACATCACTAATAATACGCCTACGAAACCAAAACGAGCTAGTGTTGTTCTTTCTGCGGTTTAAGTACGAATAAACTCAACGTAACGTTTGTTGTTAACACTAGAATATTTTTTTTGATAAATGTAATATTAGACACAGTATTAAGAGTTTGATGTCGGCCGTGCTTAGCGTCTGCATGAATGAATGATCAGCCCTCGATCTTGCATGCATTCTTTTAAAAGCCATTTACTAATAACTGATCACAGACGGTTATGTGTATGTTGGGACATCACACAATCGTGAAAGTTTATCGTAGCACATGATCACCGATACTATTGAGGCCCTATTAACAATATCTCTTTGTTTTGACAACTCTGTTAAGTAAAGTAGCTTGAATAGGGTTAAATGTGAAGAGTTTTTTCGTACTTAAGGGCCGTCTGCCCCAGATGGCCCGTTAAAGTTACTTTAACCGTTACGTTTACATTATGGTTTACATTTACTCCACCTGAGTTGCACCATCGTCGCGCATGTCATTTTTGACGGTTACTTTAAACTTAACCGTAACCAGCGAATCTTGGCTGGTTAAAGTTAAAGTAATCGTCAAACCAATGTTACTAACGTCAAATGTATGAAAAGAAGCCAAATATGTTTTTCTATTATTTTTTCGAGATCAGCCTTTTAACGATAACAATATGAATTTAAACGATATTGCAACGAGTGTGGAGTAAATGTAAACGTTTAATGGTCGTCGTCGCCGTAAAAGTAATAGTTAAAGTTACTTTAACGGGCCTTCTGGTGAAGACGACCCTAAGTAGCTGAATTGCGCATCTCGTTTCGTGACATATTTTAAAACTTTGCCATAGTAGAGCAGTAAAAATAAACATATACTAAACTATATTGGCTATAATAAAATATAAAGTTTTAACTTTCAGGATCGATCCTACATCAAACTGAGTGTATGTTCACTCTACGCATACTATGTGTGTACTTATAGAATAAATTACATCATTTACACATTGTATTCCTAAAGTTACTATTTGTCTGCACATGTCTCCTATGATATTTTCCCATATATTTCAATTCCATTCAAGCGGTGAATTCTTTGACAAGCCATTCCATTGTTTTCCACGATGTTCTTTCACGATATGAGTAAATGAATTAACTGTATAATGAATACTACTAATTTGTAAATAATCGACGATTTGAAGTATTGACGATTTAAATTCACACGTGCTTTTGGTTCAGTATATTATAAGCTAGAATTCGGTTCCTGTGCCAAAACAACTGAAAATCTCCAATTCTGTCCGCTATGCCGGCTCGTCGTCACACTCTCGTCGTTATACCCGGCAACTTTCAAGCTGATCTCGAAACGCGACTTCTTTTTTTTTTTTTTTTATTGTAGCTCGACATGTGACAACACTCCGCCTGATGTAAAGCTAGAGTGCGGTCCATGAATGGAAACAACTGCTACCACAGAGAAATCTCTACGGGCTGCAGTCGCCTCCACTATGCCGGCTTGAGGAGACGAGCATGTACCATCTAGATTGACAGTGCACACTCCTCTCTTATACCTGGCTACTTTCAAACTATCCCCGAAACGCGACAAGGTCACTTCACTTCACTTCACTTCGTTCCTTAATGGGTGTTACACTTGAAAGTGATGGCACCACCCAGAACGGTACACTGGACTGATGAACATCACCAGATTGCCTACCAAACTTGACAAGGCAAATTCGTCTCATTGCAAGCACTATGTAATATTTGCGAATCTCTCAAAAGATCCCGTTTTTTTTTCTGAAATAAAATTGCATTGAAGTTAAAATATGAATAATCTAAATGCTTAACACGTCAAATGCAGTCAAAGCATTGATCTTATAAATGGATTGTATGTAAATGAACGCTTACGGATCTAACCTTGAAATCATTTGCATACCAACATTATAGTTGCGTCTTCGTAAGCTGAATACAATGCCGTGATGCAACCTATCCTTAGGTGTTAGAGAAATTTAATTAGAACTAGAAACCCTATTTAACCCATTAAAACAATGTAACTAAATATAAATGCTTTCATAATTTGAGAGAGGTCTGTTGCCGAGTGGTTATACTCGTACTCGTAAATATGGGCTCGCAATCGAAAACCTCGTGTTCCAATCTTTTTTCTTTTAATATTGGAGGGGCATGTGACCAACCAAGCTAACCAATACATGGTAACCCCGGCCACCGTCACTATGCCGGCCTAAAAAATCTCTCCCGGAAAAAGCATCTAAAATATCAGCTTGTGCCAAAATAACTTTGTGAAGCATTTTTTTTTACAAGCATATAGACGTAAATGTTATGTACGCGAGATACAAAGAGGTGCGCTCATCTTCAGTTCTATTCTTTATTTGACTGAGTAGTAGAACTATTTGTTTTCAGATGCAATGACAGAACACCAACATCTCACCTCTACAGAGCATTACTGAATGAACATAATCGTATTGCTGAAGAATTACATGCTATAAATCCTTTCTGGGATGACGCAGCTTTGTTCCTCGAATCAAGAAGAGCCGTTGCTGGAATTATTCAACATATAACTTACAATGAATTCCTGCCAGTTTTACTAGGAGAGGTATATATTAAGTCAGATTTTCCTCCTTTGCCAGGCTACTAAGGAATTAAATCACCATCTTATGGGCTGGGTATACAAATTATTACATTAATAAATCCTAAGGTAATTTTAGGTCGGTATGGCAAAAGCTGAATTGAAACTGACTTCATTGGGTTTCTGGCGTGGTTACTCGAGTGCCATTCGAGCAGGGACTTATAACGAACTCATTGCTGTTGCAGCTATTTTCCAATCTATGACGAATGAGAAGCTGGTAAGAAAATTTAAAATAAAGCAAATTAAACTGGAGAACAAATAAAAAAATAAAAAAAGTTGGGTTAATATTTCAGAACACTGGCAACACGACTCTTAAGGATTTGGTCCGTCTAAGTGCTCATCTGCCTTCACGGTTTCCTTCATCAGCCAATTGGCATCTACAAAGGTCCAGAGATCATGGTGTCCCATCATACTTGAGATTACTACGATTATGTGAACCAACTAACATTGTTAAGACTTATGGAGATTTTGATAAGTTAGGATTCGACATACAGCAAAAAGAAATGATGGCTAATATGTATAGGTAATGTTTTTATATCTTTTTTTTTATTATTGTAGCTCGGCATGTGACAACACTCCGCCGTTACGGCAAGCACAACATAACAGCGTAACTATACTTTTTAAACTACTGACTTTATTACATACTTTTTCCTAGAAATCCTGAAGATCTAGAATTGATGATCGGTGGTGCAATGGAAAAAGCAGCTTCAGGTGCAGTTATAGGACCAACTCTAGCATGCGTAGTAGCATTACAATTCGCAAACCTAAAGAAAAGCGACAGATTTTGGTACGAAAACGATCTTCCTCCATCATCGTTTTCTCCTGAACAACTTGGTGCTATAAGAAAGGTTTCCCTTGCTGGCCTTATGTGTGTCAATGACAAAACTATAGGAGCTGTACAACCCAGGGCTTTTGTTAGAGAAGATCCATACTTGTAAGTAATTTAATAATTAGTAGATTGTCCTATGCAAAGACTTAACATTTTCGCCTTTCATTATAGAAATGCAGCTCAACAATGTTCCCAACACACACATTTAGAACTAAACGCGTGGCGTGATGAGAACGGTGCCCGTGCCGCTGAGCAGCTGAATTCTGATATGGTGCAGGCTGCTCTAAAAAAAGCAAAGCAAGAAATGGCTGACAGAAAGAAACTGGAACATATGCTCTGGGAAATTCGTAAGCACCTTATTATTCTGATATAGCTAAGTTTTATCTTATAATTGTCTACTATATTAACATACTGAAATCATCTCATTCCAGAGGGAGGAGCAGATCCAAAATCTCCAGTCGGTACTGCGGCCTCTTTCTCGAAGGCTAATAAATATGCATTGAAATTGGCTAACACATCACTCTTCTTCGAGTTTGCTACTAATGAACTCCTAAGTTCTCTTGGTGGATCTAGGTATGTTTTTGTAGCTATTATTTTGTCGGATAATAAAATATTACTCTTATTAATCTTTGTTTACAGTCATCGTCGTAAACGACAAATATTCGATGATTCTCTTCGTTTTGGGCCCAACAATGAATTTGCCGATGCTCTTCAATCTGTAGATGTTGGCGGCTTCATCGGTCAGGACCTCGGACCAACTATCGAACCTCAGTGTGATGAAAATGGAAGATGCGATCCTGATAATCCATTCAGATCTTACACTGGATATTGTAACAACCTTAGGAATCCTAATCTTGGCAAAAGTTTAACCACCTTTGCCAGATTGTTACCACCGGCATATGAAGATGGTATGTTTTAATGTTAATAAGTTATAAATATCTTGTTGTAACTTTAATAGATAATGCAATTTTGTATATTTGTAGGTGTAAGTCAGCCACGCATCAACTCAGTTACTGGTACTCCTCTGCCCTCTCCTCGTGTAGTATCAACCGTTATACATCCCGATATTTCCAATCTACATACTCGATACACACTTATGGTGATGCAGTTTGCTCAATTCCTCGATCACGAACTTACTATGACACCTATACATAAAGGTTTCCACGAATCAATTCCCGACTGCCGTTCATGTGATTCACCCCGTACAGTTCATCCAGAATGTAATCCTTTCCCTGTACCACGCGGAGATCATTATTATCCTGAGGTCAATGTCACTTCTGGGGAACGACTATGTTTCCCATTTATGAGAAGTTTGCCTGGACAACAACAACTGGGTAAAAATCTGAAAATTTATATTTTTTTCATATCTAAGGTCATTTTATTAATGATGGTACTCTTAATTGTACTTCATTTCAGGACCTCGAGAACAGGTCAATCAGAACACAGCTTTTATTGATGGCTCAGTTATTTATGGCGAGAATCCTTGTATTGTCAGAAAACTTAGAGGATCTTATGGACGAATGAATGCTACACTTCATCCTATGAGAGGAAAAGATTTACTGCCAAGATCAGACAGCCACCCTGAGTGCAAAGCTCATTCTGGATTCTGTTTCATTGCTGGTTAGAAGTGATATAAATTATTAGGACATTGTGTATATTCATAAATATAAGATGTTTAGTATACTATAATTTATCGTCAGGTGACGGCAGAGCATCAGAGCAACCCGGACTTACTGCCATCCATACGATATTTATGCGTGAACACAACCGTCTGGTAGAAGGTCTCCGAGGCGTTAATCCTCATTGGGACGCAGATATTTTATTTGAACAAGCTCGTCGCATTATTGTTGCTGAATTCTCTCAGATTATCTACAACGAATTATTACCAAGACTTTTGTCTTGGAATGCTGTTAATCTTTATGGTCTGAAGCTTCTTCCTTCAGGTCAGCATTAATTTTAATAATTTTAATATATTTTACTCTAAAATATTGAATTTTAATATATTGATTAAGTCAATAATTTGTAATTTACCAATGTTTTCTTCTTTCAGGATACTACAAAGAATATTCTCCCACATGTAATCCAGCCATTGTCACAGAATTTGCAACAGCAGCCTTCAGAATGGGACACTCACTGTTGAGACCACATTTACCGCGATTATCGCCTACTTATCAACCAATTGACCCACCAATATTGTTGCGTGATGGGTTCTTTAAGACTGATATGTTTATGAATGTAAATCCAAAATATTTCCTCAATCAGTTTTTTATTCTAATTCAAAATAACTTTGTAATTATATATTTTCTTTACAGCATAAATCAATGACAGATGAGCTTATACGTGGCTTAGCATCGACTCCGATGGAAACATTAGATCAGTTCATAACTGGTGAAGTAACAAATCATTTGTTTGAGGACAGGCGTATTCCATTCTCTGGTGTTGATCTGATCGCTCTAAACATTCAAAGAGGAAGAGATCACGGTATGCCCAGCTACAATAACTACAGAGCTTTATGTAATTTGAAGAGAGCTGCTACTTTTGAAGATTTGGCGAGGGAAATTCCTGATGAAGTTATTGCTAGGCAGGTGTAAACTTTAATATGTTATTATGTTAAATTGGAATCGGTAAAAAAACCTAATACTTTTTTAGATTGAAGCGTATCTACCCAACAGTAGATGATATAGACCTATTCCCCGGAGGAATGAGTGAGCGTCCGCTTCAAGGAGGCTTAGTTGGCCCTACATTTGCTTGTATTATTGCCATACAGTTTAGGCAACTCAGAAAGTGCGATAGATATTGGTAAGCTTTTATAATTTTTTTAACGCTTTGAAAACAGTACTAAATATTCGAGATATTTAAAAAATATATATATTTAAGGTTCGAAAACGACAATGCTGCAGCGAGATTCACAGAACAACAGTTAGCGGAGATAAGAAAAACAACTCTCTCGAAGATTCTTTGTGAGAATTTCGACGTACATAGCGACATTCAACGGGCTGCTTTCGATTTACCAAGCAATTTCTTGTAAGTTAGCTGTAATAAGCATCAATGACATCTGAGATTACATATATACATAAGTTATGTTATGATTTATAATTGCAGAAATCCGCGAGTCCCATGTGCATCATTACCCAAACTTGATTTGTCAGCGTGGAGAGAGAGTTCAGCACAAGGTTGTTTGATCGCGGGTAGATCCATAGCTGTCGGTGAATCTGCTTTCCCATCACCTTGTACTTCTTGCATCTGTACTGCTGAAGGGGTACGTACCTAAATCATTCATTATAAAATCATTCAAACCAATGGAACGTAATTTTTTTATACCATGTTTTAAAATTTTCAGGCAAATTGCGCATCTCTACGTATCACAGATTGTGCACAACTCGTTCGAGAATGGCCAAGAGAGGCTGTATTAAGAGATGACGTTTGTACAGCTCAATGTGGAGCATCCACCCCTACTGACGCACCAAGAGTTCCAAGAAGACATCCAGTACAACCAAACTTCAAATTTCCAGATCTCACACCTTTCATTGCCAAGTGATTTTTAAGAGTATAATAATTACATTCGTTAAGTTTAAAGTATAATTCGTGCTGGCAATAAGTTATTAAAGAAGTTGCAATACTGAAATTGTTATATCGATATGTCAACGAATTTTTAGATTACTCTTTAATTTATTTTTACATATTTAATCATGATATTAAAGCATCGTGACTCGTGAGGCAAAATAAAATGGGTGTTCTGTACAAATTATTTTAAAATCTGTAAAAAAAATGTTATAATTTTAGAAATGGATGATTATTATTTTGTTTTTTAATGTTATAGGCAATCTTTCATTCGGCCATCCATCTGGTCCGAGGGCTCATTTTTTTCAATCAGTTGTTTTCTTTGGAAAATGAAAATATTTTAAAAATCTAAACCCAAAAATTTGTAAAACGGAACTTCCGAAAATTATATAACGTAAACACACTCTTGAAAAGAAGGCTTTTTATAAAGTAACTATTTGGACGATAATATATGGGTGAATTGATACATAGTACGAAATATAAAAAGTATTATATTTCTAAATCCTTTCTTTATAATGCGTGCATGTTTGTATACATATCTATAGTTTTAAATAGACACTTAAATAAGTTTTTTATTCTATATCTATAAAATTTATTAATAATTTCCGAAGTACGATGTAGTTGTAGAATCAAAAAAACCCGTGAAAGATATGTCGGCTTGTTTATCTTACTTATTACGTTTTTGATTTTAATTTTATAATCAGTTTTCTTGAGTCCTCGGATCAACTTATTTAATCTCCTCTAACTTTTTGATTAGAAGCGACATACTTCTATTTAATCATTTCAATGTTTATTTTAAAAAATGAGAAGAAAGATCAAGGAGGCAGGCTAAAGACTAAAAACGTTTTTATGTTAGTTATCCGAACCATATATAATAGTTACCAATTGCTCAGAAATAATTAGTATAATAAATGTTATGCATCATATTTACTCCCGCACTCTATTTTAAGTAGACCCTAGATTAATTAAATACCTATAATTTGAAAACGATGAGGCATTACGAATACTCAAAATGTTTCAAAGTAACAGAATTATTTTTATAGATACTATAAGTACTTTATGGCCATCTTTAGCTTTAATTTATATAATTATTAAGTTTATTATTAAGTAATTACGAAAAATTATGCTAACAGTGGGGAAGGCTCGAAGAAATTAATCCTATGCAAAATATGAAAAAAAAATAGAAGTCTATTCTAAAAAATGTTTTAGACAGAAACACTAAAATCTATTTATTTTAAAAGATATCTTAATAAATATTATATACAAAAACATTTCAGCCTTCTTCATTGAATGTTTTTTACACGAATTTTCTCTAAATCACTTTTAAAATTAGGTATTTAATTTTGTAAATATTAGGGCCCTTATTAGATTGGCAAATTTGTTAAATTGATGGTCATAGCCAATTACAGTATAATTAGATATGTAGGTACCCTTCTTACTTATGCATAATTTGTAGATATATTTAAACACTATAATAAAACGATTTCTTTGGCCCTCAATCGAGGACGCTTTAAGAGTATGGAAATTGCTAACTTTCTTGTAATTTTTCATTGATTCTACTATATAGTTTTAATTGAAAAACCTACGTTTCTTATCTCAATAATCTACCTTTATATTTACATCTGCTTTAAATATTATAAAACTTAACTATATTCATAGCAATGATTAGAATATAGAAAATAATAACTAACATCAACAGTACTGAAAAAATAATTTAACTTTTTATTTGTTATAATTTAAGCCTAGGTCTTTATAATATCTAATATTTTTAATACCTACTTATAATATTGCATCTTTTACAATTAATAATAAATGATTTTATTACAGCAATATTATTATTTATTTTACTTCATTGTATATAAATAATATTTAAGTATCAGTATATTGATTGTTCAATTAAATATTTTATACAAGTCTTGTTTTTTTTTTCAACAGGATGCAAAAATTAAATTCTTTCAACCGCTAGGTGGTTGATTGTATAAATGCTTGAATGCAATCTACCACTATATATATATTTTACAAAAAATTTGAATTGGTCCCGGCAGTTTCAATTAAAAAGATACTAGTTAGCAATGGCTACAGTTTATTCTTTATCAGTTAAGAAAGAAACTACGAAATATATCACTCGAATTGTTGATTTAATCCCATGACGTAGCAGTTTATTCCGCTTAGCTTATAGACAAGGATGACTTTTACAAATAAAACAAAATATAATATATAAAATCTGTTTTAATGTTGCTTCTTCATATCAATATTTATGTACAATTATAATTTATATTTCATTATATAATAATATTACAATAAATACTAATATAGATACATCATTTAATCGAGAACCATTTAAAAACAATGATTCAACATTATTTGGGCATTCCGCTGCACTTAAAATATTAACGTTAAGGTATAAAATTGTATAAAAAAATAATCCACAACATCAACACTTGTAAATTTAATTATTGATCTTGACGGAAATCACTTCGCCGCGAAAAATCATGGCGGTAAAAATGCAAAACATACAAAACTATATTAACCCTATTTATAATTAAGTATCTTTTCTTTTTTCTTTTTTTTTTATTATTTTTGTAAATTTAAACTATAAGTTACTTTACCTATCTATACACTTAAATTTACCAACTACATTACTAGACATTACGTTTTTATTACAATTAATTTCACATTTACAAGCCGTTTTGTTACATTAAGTTACCTTTTTTACAATTTACATTGAATTCTCATTTAAAACGAACACAATAAAATAAAAATCAATGTTATAAATAAAATAATAAGTGTTTCAAGAAAATTCCTCAGTTGATTTTGTTTCTTCTGTTTTTTCTGATACTCCAGATGTTTCCTCAGAGCAGTCATAATTTGAGATTGACGCATAATCGTCATATTCCTGGAAAAAAAAAATAGTTACAATTTTGTATGGACTATATTTGATCATAGAGTGCAGCTCTAGTCTCTCTGTATGTGATGAGACTCCTAAAGTCAAGTAGTAGTCTATTAGCGAAAACATCTGTTACTAGTCAGAGAGAAATATCTCCAGGCGGTAGTCGCCTCCGCTATGCCGGTTTGACACATCCAATGACAGGTGACACTCTCTGGATATAAGTTAGACGAGTCTCAATAACTCGCAAGTAGTTATGTATGTTAAACCTGGACTCGTGACAGGCATAGTGAAGGCGTCTACTGCCTGAAATTGTTGTGGTAGCAGTTGTCTGCGCTCTTAAGCTTAATCAGTCATAATGATAAAAAAAATCTAACTAGAGAGAAGTTTCAGGGAATCATAAAAAAGTACCAAAAAGAACATTTCTGATGTCATATTGTCAAAATTTACCAATTGATCGTAATCAAACTCCTGATGTCAGTTATCCCCATTAATAAGAGCCGCCTCTGCCGCGGTGCTACGTCGCCAGAGGCCATACGCTCGTCCAGGTGACGCTTGCCACAACCTCACAGTACCGTCTTCGGATCCGCTCGCGTACAATTCACCATCGGGGGACCATCTAACGGAATGGACGGGACCAAAGTGACCTTTGTTTGATTCTGTAATTTAAACAAAAAATGTTGGTAATAAAAAAGAACACAAAATGTTCTAAGTTATTGACATAATCGAGTTTAAGCATGAGTGAAAGTAACTTTTACATTCACTATGTTAGTATTAAGTACAATCCACTTAAGTGGGATGTTTAGACAGAAAATAAACACTATTTGAGTATACATCTTTTTACAGTAACTCAGCATAAGACAACACTCCGCCTCATGTTAAGTTCAATAAATAGAAACAACTGTTACCACAGAAATTCTGTAGGCAGCAGTCTGGTCGCCTCAGCTATGCTGGCTTAAGAGTGCACACACCTCTTGTTATACTGCTTGCTACTTTCAAACTGATCCCGAAACGCGACGTCACTTCACGGCTGCTACACTCCATGTAGTGTTATCCAAGAATGGCAGACTGGGCTAATAACCAACATCAGCCAGTCTACCACTCTTCAAACATTATTTAAAGCTAATAACTAAAATTGATTTACCAATTTGTATTCCCGATTGATAGTCAAATTTATAAACTTTCAAATCTTCACCACCGCACACAAATGACGAACGACTCGGTGATAATGATGCTGAATAGCATTTAGTCGGTACTGGGTGTTCATTTATTTTACGTAGAGTGTCCGTTGTGTAGAAAGAAATGTTTGTATCTAGGAGAGAAAAAACGGTGAATCAGTCAGAGAAATAAAGAACTTGTGCATATTTTTGTGTCTTATGATTTAACATTCTAACCATCATATTATATAAAGCTCGATTACCACTCACTCACTGACTGACTGACATCAATTATGGACCACTTGCTGAGAGGTTAGAGAGACATTTTTTTTGATATATGTATAAAGTGCCCACGTGACCTCAGGAAAACCTCGACAAGAAAGTCGGTTCCATGCGGTTCCAAAACGCGTTATCTCCGGAACGGAACGCGATAGGGCCGAAGTTTCGAAATCGACTTTTTTTTTCGAAATTTGTTTTTTTTTTAAACTACCTACAAAACCATTCTAGCGCTCGCGAAGCGCGCCACTAAAAACTGCTTGATATATACAACTAGATATGCAATAACGCTCCCAATGTGACGTAAAAGAAAAGGTGACTGCAGTCACATTTAGGCTTTCTGTCAGTTTGTATTTGAATTGACGGCAACATTGTCAATTCACTTGAAGCAGCTTTTTTCATGTCCGATGTATGAGGTTTGCTCCTCTAGTATATCTATAATTCTTAACTATTTGAGATTGCAAATATAATTAACTACATTTTAAATACATACCATGTGCAATGGTCAATGTGGTACCATCTCGTGATAATTCCAAGCTATTTGGCACACACGGAAAGTCAATTTTTTGCACTTCCTGAAAAAATATAACACTTGAGTTCTCTACAGATTTTTGTTTTAAAAAACGAATTGCAAAAATAAAGGGCCTCACCCGTCCACTAATCCGGTCAAAGATGCGCATAGTGCAATCGTCGCTTACACTGACAACGCGATGGTTGTTAAGAAACACGGCATGACGAATACTGCCGCTATGCGCGCTCAATCTCTCAAGAGCTGAAAATCCGAAAATATATTCATAATATTAATATTTAAAATAATTATAAAATAAAACTTCATTTTGACATGCATTTGTTATGTTTATGTGCCATAGCCTAATATTAAATATTCTTGTAAGAAATAATCAATGTCTTTTTGTTAATAATAAGTAAATTTGTTAAACTCAGCATTATAAAATGCCAAAAATTATTTAAAAATAAAATAGATAATTAAATTATTATTTTTTATAAATAACAAATAAAAATAAACTCACGTCCACAGTCAGGTCTATTCAAGTCAAATACTCTTATAAGTTTCTCATTACTGGCAGTCAATAGTAGAGTATCATCACCATTAAAATTGACACATTTCACAATATGTTCATGATCAAATGTAAATGTCACCTCTCCGGTCACCGCATCCCAAAGTTTAGCTGAAAATTAATTTTTTATTTAGTTTTATTGTACATTATTTACGGACGCGTTACCCACACATGATCAGCTGTCTGCTGTGTGATTTTATAGTGGATGTGTACACAAGACTACATTCCACCTGATGGAGAACTAGAATGAGTTCCATGCAGCAGAAACGACTGTTACCATAAAAAAATGTCTGCAGGCAGCAATTCCCTCTGCTGTACTTGAGGAGACGAATATGCACCACCACCCACTTAGTCTCTCGTTATACTCAGCTAAAAATTACTATAAGGAAAAAAGGACAGCAGAAGAAACAAACTTAACAAAAAAAAAGGTAGGTATTATCATACAAAACAATCTTCAATTAAAATTGATTTATTTAGTATTATATTCACCTGTAAAGTCTGCAGAACCACTAGCAGCTATAGTTGCACATCTGTTCAGTGCAACACCCCAAACTGCACCCTTATGTCCTTCAAATGTACCAATCCAATCTCCAGTTTCTCCTTGTCGTAGCATAGGCTTGCCATCTGCAAATTAAACAAGTATTCTTTATTTAAGAATATTGAAGTATGTTGTGAATTTAATAAATAGGATGATAAATTGATTGGATTTGAAATTCACAAAAACTGATGTCTGATGTATTTAAGACAAATAAAACTAGACAATTGTTATATTAAGCAATAATATTGAATGTAAACAACTTTTGAGAAACCTTGGCTGGAAATACAAGGTAAACAACAAAAACAAAGAAATGGCAGCAAAGAGAACAGGAAAGAAATAACGTTTTGCCCTTTTATACTAGTTCATGTCAACACAATGACAAGTAGGTGTATGTCATGCAAGTGCAAGATGAAAACAAGCGCCAAGGCGAGCAAGGGCTGCGAGGAAACAACACGGACACTCAAGGTGCTTCCTGTATCGCCGGAAAGAAGGTCATGCCTGCCTAGAATGCATTGCCGGCCCGCCAACCGGTCCCGACACAAGGAAAGTGAAGGCCTTTCAACACACCTCGAAATAACATCTGCCAATTACTTGAATGAATCACATCGTCAAATTACCAGAAAACCACGACTACAATTAGGGCAAGGCAATAAGCAATCAACGCGGTCAAAAAACTGTGAAACTTACCTTTACAAGCCGAAATTAAATAGTATCCATCTTCTGTAATGTCACTAAAGTCCAAATGCACAACCGGTCTTGTATGGCCACCACATGTGAGAGGAACTTGCTTAAAAGACATTGTATAAAATAAAAGTTGAGAGTTTGCGTCAAAATAAATAAACTAAAAACCTTTTGTAAGAACTAAAATTAACCTAATGAGTCTGATCGTGCTGAAAGTTGACAATCGACTGACGGGCCAATGACGGCGAAGAGGAAAATTATTTTTAGTATGACCACAATATTTTTTAGAAAACCTATACATAATATTAATATTAATAATATTTGTTAATTTTATATATAATTATATAAATATGTAACCAGAATAATAATATCTATATTATATGGATTAATATAAGTGCAATTATTGTTTTTATTCATTGCCAGGCGCATAAAAAGAAAACTGTCAATTTAGTCTGGGTTTATTTTTTAGCGTTGTCGTGGTTGCTGTGAGTTTAGTTTTTATTATTTGAAGAAAATCTCTATAATTGTAATTGATAATTCTAAATTGAACATTTAATAATTTTATCGTGGTTTGTCTTTATACTTTTTTTTTTCAATTCGCTGGTAAATAAATATTGACGTGTCTGTTGACGTTGACATTGATAATTTCGTTTCAGGGAGAAATAAGACAGAATGGATTTCTTCTCATCTATACCAACTCATGTAGATTACGTTGGACAGGGAAGGGCAGAGGTGCTATATCGTGGAATTATCACATTATTTAGTATCGTCGGCTTTGTCTGGGGTTACATAGTGCAACAATTCTCCCAGTCTGTTTATATTCTGGGAGCCGGATTTTTGTTAGCTTCATTACTGTCCATACCACCGTGGCCAATGTACCGTAGAAATCCACTCCAATGGCAAGATCCAATTGATGTCGAAGACAAATCAGCAGCAGCAAAGAAGGCGAAAAAAAGTAATTGATTAAAAGTTGTATCTCTTCTATGATCTTTTGTTTGTTATAAATAAATAATTCTAAGATGAAACAATTATAGTTATTAATTATACATATATTCTTTACATCCATTTATCTCTGTTAAACAGGTACAGTATTGAGAACAAACTATAATAATAATATCTAGTATACTTTATTGCTTTAATCACAACTATTCTTATAATGCTAGGTTTACATTAAATATCTTTTTATAAATTAGGTTTACTCAAATACTCGTGACAAAGAATCATCTATGAAATATCATTTGACTTACTGGAATTGCAAGAAAATGTATTTTTGTTAAATTGCAAGCAGTTTGTTAAAATTTCATTAAATAGTGCTAATATCGAAGCATTGTCATACAACTATAAAATATCAAAAATAAAAGATAGATATTTTTTTTATTTTAGAATGTATTTGCAAAGAAACGAAACTAGGCTGCATTTTTCATGAGTGTTTCACGGCAGTGGACGGCGAACTGGACTAATTACAAACGTTCTACTAAGCATACCTGCCACTCTTAAATCTTAAATGCATTTAAAATAAATAAAGTTTCACAAGTCGTCAACTAAAGCTATTTTTTCTTTAACATCTTTAAATTTATTATAAATATTATTTTCGTCACATTCACAATCAGTTTCCGCCTGAGCTTGTTCATCTGTTCCAACGCTTTCCTTTTCCTGATCATCAGAAGGATTTACAATTCCAACAGCCTCAGTTACTTCTTCACTGTCACATAATTGTTGGATTGATATTAAAACAAATACTACTGGCACTATATAATTAATAAAATATAAACCTAATGGAGCTAATGTTAAAATGATTACAGCTAATAGAAATAATACTTGCTGTAAAATTTCATAGTATTTTCTGAAAAAAAAAAGGAATACCTTTGTTACTACAGGAAGGTATAAAAAAAAGTATTATGTATTATAGGTTTTTTTAAATCTGTAACAATTACTTACAAATTTCTCCGAGGATATTCCATTTGCCAAATAAAACCTGCACACACAGACATTATAATTCCGGGATAGTATGATGTATCAGGACTCAATACCATCGTTTGCCTAAAAAGATTAAGACAGTTTAACTTTTTTATATAAAAATATATATTATATTTACACATCGAAAGTAAGGTGGTCTAAAAGCCTGAACGAAAAGTTTCTTATTTAACACATCGAAAATACTTCAATCATAAGGTAGACTGATCCACAACGCTTACCATTGGCAGAAATATTTTACACAAAGTACCATGCAATGAAGTTTTATTATGATCTGTACAGGATATTGTAGTAATTTATATCAAGATATTGCAAATATATTATGTATAGGATTAGTGTTCAAATCGCATCGCTGCACGAACACATTATTTTTTAGGGTAATATGATAAAAAAGAGGCTAGTGGACGTCTATTTTCTTTGAAAAAAAAAAATTTGTAGAGTAGTTACAAAATTGCAATTAATTATATACATGTACCGCACATGCCAAATAACCCTAATAATTCACAACTAACACTGAACCTTCTGTGGCAGATAGTGTTGCAGAGAGCAGTTAAAAAAAACTTTGCATAGAGTAAACTTCTAGTCAAAGTCAGATTGTCCAGCAAACATCTCCGAGAAGTGGGAGAACAATGATGTCAAAGAATCTTTTGTGGTCAAGCTTTATAACAGGAAGATTATTGAGGTTACTTACTTAAAATTCCTTGCCCACGTAATAAGTGCCGGAACATTTACCAATGTAACAATCAACCATAATAAAAACATTAATGTATGGAAATTCAACCCGTTTAACTGCTCATCCACGTTTTTATTTGACTTCTTTTTACAATTTTCATCTTCATTGCTTTGTCTATCAGACGGCTTCTCATCTTCACTTGGAACCAGAGCTTTACTCTCTTCGTTATCCATTTCAGTCTTTGGTATTTCATTTGTTTTCTCTTCGGCAACTTCTAAAGCTTCTTTGGTCTGAACTGTGTCTTTAATACTCGAAGATGACGACTGCTGATCCTCAACCGGTTCTGGTTTCATTGCTTCTTTAGATTTTTTGGATTTACAGAATTTTGATGCAAATTTTGCCATTAGTCTATAAGCAAAATCTTCGAGGCGATCTTCATACATTTTCGATAGCTAAAACAAAAGTATAACTGATAAGACAATGCCCATTCTTGGGCCACTTAATATCTAATAGTTCGTTAACAAAACAATATCTTATTTTCAATGATATCAATACATCATTTACCAAAAAATTTACATAAAAATCATCGGCAAATTCGAGAAAAAATATTGTTGGCCCATTTCTCTTAGGCGAATGGGCAAATGGGCAAATGCCTCAGTGGATAGCAGCTTTAAAAATATTTATCCATTAGTAAAAAGTTTATTAAACCGATAATCCATATTTATATACCCCGAGACGTTCTTCTAGACATTCAAAGTAATAAATCATACCATAAAGGAGTAGAACGCAGCTCCAGCAGCCAGAGCAGCAGCTCCACATGATAAAGGTACCGCACATACTAATGCCGCGCTCACTACTGTCGGAACTTTCTGTAAAACGCGAGCCAACTTCTCTGTTAAACTATTACCACCACGCCATATAATCCTGAAATTTTCCTAATTATAAAGGTTATTCTTATGAGCTACTGTGACCCACAATAATATGGCTATAAGGTATGTATTACTACGCTGTAACATAAAGAAATTTTGACTTGTTGTTAACACACTTGTCAGGACATTGGGTATAATTATAACTTTGTTGTTTATTTTAGACAATCGATCCTAGAGCGGCCGTGGTCTAGCGCGACAGGACGGACCCCACGATCGATGAGATCGATGTTCAAACCTCACTAAATTCTAACACTATAAATGTACTTTGGTCGCTCAGTGTCTGTAATATAAGCACTAAATTAGGCATTTAAAACAAAAGAAAAAGATTTTCATTTCTTGCAGTGTGGTGTTGCCAACAAATTCTTAATCAACAAAATCTATTTACAAATTAAGAATATATTTATGCTTTCTCCCTCTATATTAATTATAAAATACAAACCTAAACATGAATCGATGCGTCAAATGAGAGGAAAACACCAAAATCACCAATATAGCAGCTGTAACAACGTTCACAATACCCAAAGCCACCATATAAGTAGGTATGGTTAGCAATGAATGTGTAAAATAATACAATTCTTCATTTCTACTGTTTGCAGTTTCAAATATGTATGACAGTATTGGGACAGATCTGGAAAAAATAATCGGTCATTAATTAACGAGTTTAAAAAAAAAAAAATCACAATATTTTTTCTTGTTTCTTGGCATATGACAACACTGCCTAATGTAAAGCTAGAGTGCGGTCTATGAACGAAAACAATTGCTACCAGCTATGGTCGCCTCCGCTATGCCGGCTTAAGGAGACAAATGTGCACCATCGACAGCGCACACTCCCGGCTACTTCCAAACTGATCTCGAAGCGTGACATAGTTACTTCACGGGTGTTACATTCCAAAGTGGTGGTACTACCCCAGGATGGTAGACTGGGCTAACAACAACCATCAGTCTGTCTACCACTCATAGGAACATTATAAAGTTAAAAATACTTACATTATAACCATATCTCCCAATCTAGACCCAACAAGTATATAATAAGGTTTCAACCCATCATCCATCAAAGCGCTATGTACGGACATGAAAGAGCCGTTTCTCTTCAAACTTATGAAATTAGCTCTCGCAGCCATTATTAGTATTGCAGCCACAAATGGTACTAACAATGGATAAAAATTGCGCAGTAGATGTCCTATTTGGTGATACATTGATGGTGCTATGCTGTAAAAAAAACATGTATCAAGTTGATACTACAAAAAAAAGCACTGTGTAAAAATCATCTTTGGTTTGCCGTATATAATTACTTCCCAGATCCTTATTAGCGACACTATGGGATGATGTGTGTTTTATATTTTAAAATCAAAGGGTACGAGTCCAGGCTGTGTAAATGGATTTTTCAAAAATCTAGTGCAGGTTTAGTTTTCATCAAAATTGGCCTTGAGACTCCTTTGAACATTTTTTTATATCTTATAGTTTCATATTTGGTCTTCTTTTTGTTTTATTTCATATTTATTCCCACAGGGATAGGCAGATCCGTGGGAAAAAGGCGTGACAATTGTATTGTATATTTATTTAAGGATTATCAACCTAATTTGGCAATGACAGCACAAACAGAACCAAATCAAAGAATAAATCTAAACATCTTAAATTTAAAAGATCTACTTATATTTATATATAAAAAAAGTTAATTTATATATAGAAAAAAAAAACTGGTATTTTTTTGTAGTTAATAATTGTAAAATTGTAATGATGCAGTGAATAAAGCCCAATCTAGTAATGAAACCCTTACCTTAAAGTATAAGTACATTGTGGATCTAATAACAAAATAATTTTAGCATGTTCAGTTGAATCAGAATTGTTTGCATTTGGATTGTTTTTAAATAAACGTATTTTCATTGGCGATTGTTTCAAATGTCTGTAATTAAAAAAATATATATTACTAGTCGATTCTATTATTAAAAAAAGAACGCTTTATTATTCAGTAAAATATCAAGTGGATAGTTGTATAATACATATAAATTCACGTCAATGTCAACAGTGCACTAAAAACTGGCAATATGACAAAAGCGACTTTTAGGCGTTAAAGAAAAATCCCAATTTGTGTAAAATTTGTTCAACAAAAGAAGTAATGATGCACACTGTGCAACTCATTCCGTTAGAAACAGACTAGAGGGCGCTGTAAAAGTTGCCAACTGAATTTGTAAGAACTATCAACAGCTTACAACATATATGATCGTAGAGGTCTTAATAAGGCGATTGGCGGTCTCTTTCTATCCCCGTAGGAAAGAAAAAGAGAGAAAATAATAAGAGACTTACGTAAAATAATGATAGTATTCATGATTCTCAGCCCAAGGGAGATGTAATTCCGCTGTTGAGTGATACTTATTAGCCTTACACGTGGCAGTAGGTTCGACATACAAATAATACGTCTGATGTATATAATTTAATTCAGGCAATATTAATTCATAATATAAACCGTCCTTCTCAGTTTCCTCCTTTATAATTGTTTTACCAAATGGCAACATGTATGGCAAGTCTACTGTGAACACTCTTGACGCATGATCATTTATATCGACATTCAGTGTTACCTGTTAAAAAAATGGTTTATTATTATGCAACACCCGTGAAGTTACCTAGCTGTTTCGGGATTAGCTGGAATAAAACTGGGCCGAGAGGATTCGTCTCCACAAACCGGCATAGCGAAGGGCACTGCTGACTCAGACATTGTGGAAGCAGTTGTTTATATTCGCAGACTTAACATTAGGCGGAATGTGGTCACATGTAGTGACTATATTTTCTCTTTCTATTTCGCCGTTTTCTGCTACAAGAACTTTATAAAAAGGGCATTCTTACCGGTTTTTTAGTGGGAGACACTTTAATAATTACGTGAGACCATTTTGGGTACATATCCATAATTTTGTGCAAATGTATTGTTGCCAATTTTCTTTTACCAAAGTCATGGGCAACGCCATTCCATCTACTTAATTCTGTTATTGATGTTGCTTTAGAACTGAAAACGCACATACGATTTAAATATCTATATTATTAGACATTGAACAAAACAAAACCATTTGCACCAAAAGGCCCATTAAAGTTACTTTTACGGCGACGCGACGTTAAACGTTTACATTTACTCCACATGCGTTGCACCATCATTGTGCCTGTCAATTTTGACGCTTACTTTTACGCTAACCGTAACCAGCGAATCTTGGCTGGTTAAAGTTAAAGTAATCGTCAAACCAATCTCACTAACAATCAAATGTATGAAAAGAAGCCAAATATGTTATTCTATTATTTTTTCGGGATCAGCCACCCTTTTAACGACAACAATATGAATTTACACGATATTGCAACGAGTGTGGTAAATGTAAACGTTTAACGGTTACATCACGGTAAAAGGTAATAGTTAAAGTAACTTTCAACGGGCCTTTCAGTGCAAATGGACCTAAGTTGCTTAATTTGTAAACGATAATGTTAAAATAGTGCTTTTTTTTATAGCTCGGGATGTGAACGCATCTGCCTAATTTTTTTTATTTTAGAACGTCATATGATCGCACTCCACCTGATGTTAAGCTAGAGTGCGATCTATGAACGGAGAAGGGGATCCGCAGACAGCAGTCTCCCCGTCATGCTGGCTTTGTGAGATGCCTCTTCACACTGCGCGAGGAATTATAAACTAGTGTGGTCCGTGAGCAGAGACATTTGTAATAAATCATGTCAGAGCTTACCAAAATCTATGTGAACTAGAAACATCTTTAGCATTGCATCCGAACAACCAATCTCTATCGTCTACATTAACAGATTCAATAGCCACGAATCTATTTTGGGGAAAGCTCACCAATCTTATCATCAAATATGTCATACTGCAAATATTAAAATAATTAAATTTTGTTAGTCATTATGATTAAAGCATGATTTTATATGATATATGATTGTAATACACAAATTGGATACAACCCATACATGGTTTATACCTACTTCAGATTAGTAAAATATTTTATTGATCTTAGGTTTATTACGAGTATGTACCTATGGTATTAAAAAAAAAAAACAAAGAAAGAACACTGTCCACAGCAGAAAAGTTGTTAAAATAGTGCAGGATTCGGCGTAATTGCTTTATAATTAATAAAACTACTTTTATTTATTTAGTACCTACATATTTTACAGGATGGAAATAAACATCAACTATAGCAATCACATTATTATTCCCTTTAAAAAAACTTGGTGATTATGATATACGTACAGTCGTACACGCTATTAATAATAAATGATTCCTAGTTAACACATACTATTTGCTATCAATCATGAGGCGGCTAGCTAGCTAGTCTTACTTTTATCAATAACTATAATATTCTACAAAATCGAGAGAAATGTGGTCCAATAAGCTAGTGCGCACACTCGTCCCTTCAAGCCGGCATTGCGGAGACGACTATTGCATGTAGACATTTATACATGGAAGCAGTGGTCTCCGCTCATGGATCGCACTCTAAGCTTAATTTTAGGCGCAGTACATTACAGTGACATCAGTAATTTGATGTCAAATCCTATACATTTTTATTTATTTAGGGTAGATATACCAACAGAGCACAAGTTATTCAATACACAAATACATGGTTTAAAGCAAAATAATGGTTGAACTTGCACTCCAATTACAGCTATACACAACAAATTTAAATTTTTTTTTTATTGAAGCTCGGCATGTGACAACACTCCGCCTGATGTAAAGCTAGAGTGCGGTCCATGAATGGAAACAACTGTTACTACAGAGAAACCTGTGCGAGTAGCAGTCACCTCCACTATGCCGGCTTGAGGAGACGAGCATGTACCATCTTAGATTGACAGCGCACACTCCTCTCGTTATACCTGGCTACTTTAAAACTATTCCCGAAACGCGACAAGGTCACTTCACGGGTGTTACATTCGAAAGTGGCGGTACTACCCCAGGACGGCAGACTGGACAAATTACCATTACCACAAAATATGTAATCAAAACAAATTATATTTTTACAGTTTTACATACATTAGTTATATAATACAAAAAAAAGTAAAATAATAAAAAAATATAGAAATACAATAACAGAACATAATATTATAAGTAAGATAATAATATAACTATTTTAACAGCAATTTTTGGCAAATCGACTATGTGTAAATATATCATAATCATCAGAAATATCATTGTAGTTCGGCGCTTCATGCGAGAATGCTCTTGAATAGACCCCGTTATTACTTTTAATCTTATCAGCTTACGCGATCTACGATAAAACATGCCCTACTTTCAGTTTTATCCTTTTAGTTTTTTTTTAAATTAATATAACGTCTATATATTATAAAAACTACATTATATTAATTTATTCGTAAAGCACTGTCTACCTCTATTTTGAGATTAAATATAGTTATGATTTTTTTTTTTTTTTGTTGATATTCTCTCATCCACAGGAAGTTTAAAAAAATTCTACAAAAATAATTACTTAGGTGAATTCGTTAAAACGACGTAAAATAAAATTTAGTTATAGTCATCTTCAAACCTTGGCAGTTATAAATGAAAACCATGACAAATATCCAAAACCATACTAAACTAAAATAAACGCTCTATAACCTAAATATTGGAATGTTTCCAAACGTACGAAAAACGTAAGATTAAAGGAAGTGGTTTGCAATTTGTGTTTTAAAATTAAATATTAGATAGACGGTAAAATATGGCGCACGATAATTAATTTAGAAAAGCAAAAAAATTAAAAAGAAAAAAGCAAAGTCCAAAAAGAAAACGGAATATTCAACTACAAACACCTTTTAATTTCAGGTCTTAATATTTGGTAAGACAGTCTATTGTCTTCATACCAAAAAGCGTCAGACAACATTGTAACATTCGGTTTGATTATATTCGGATTTAATATACTTGATCTATTTCCCTGTAAAAATATTGAATTATTATTAGAAATTTGCAAGAGTGGTAGGCAGACTGACTTTCAAACAGACCGTGAAGTCACCTTCGTATTTCCGTTACAATTTGAAAAGTAACTGGGTACAACGAGAGGAGTGTGCACTGCAATATATCAAGCAGTCATAGCGTAGGCAAGTACTACCAGCATCTCTCTACGGAAGCAACTGTCTCCGCTAATGAGCTCCTTTTCTGCACTTAGTCAGCTATGGCCGCAATATCTCTCACAAAGGAAAAGAGGCTACATGTTTCTGCACACCTCCGAGTGTCCTAGCTGTTTCAAGAAACTTTTGAGGTAGGAACTTAGGGTGTAGGTTAATTCTACCCTAAAACCACCCTTTTAAATAATAGAATTGTGAATAAAACTTACCACAAAATGTTTCTTAGCTTGTGTAAGTAAGAAAGGCTTATAAGCCTTAATTTGATTTGTTTTTAAATCGACTGATGAGAATAAAAATCTGGTTATTGTCAACACAAATTGTTTACACCATACTATGCTTACATGATCCGGCGAGACCCATACGCCTGGTATGGAAGTAGTCTGTAACAAATTTTCATTAAAGTCAAATGGCGCATTGCCCATGCAGCCAAGGCTTTATTTTAAAGCAAAACTTTCAGTTTTCTTATTTTCTACTAAAAGGTTTTCAAGGTTTTCGAGGGAAAACAAAAATACACATGCCCAAATTTATTAATTCAACAAGTTAGCTTTGATGGCTGACAAATGAACGGTTAAAAAAATGAACTGGATCAGGCAAATGCCCATTTTTAAAACCATAATCATTGTTCTTGTTTGAAGCTATCTACAAATAACATCAACTTGTTGTAGATCACTAATACAAATTAATGTAATTTTATTAATAAGACAATCCTAAATACAACACTAACAGCACATGCCTAGGCAGATATTAAAAAAAAAACAACTTACCAAAGCACTGATATCACTATCCTTAGAACTAGTTAGACTTGAAGGCAATAAAATATCCCGAGCACCATTTCCAAAACTTAACAGCAACTTTGAGTCCATATCATCACCTGCTTCTTCCCATTCTTTGCGCATTGTCATGTAATATTCATTTATTTTTGAATCAAAATTAATCACTGGTGCTTCTAAGGGAGAAGCCAAGGTAATGGCTATTAAAGTTGAATTCATAGTTGGAGGATAAGCCAACAATCTTTTAGCAATTAATCCACCCTGAAAATGTTACTATTATGATATTTTTACTTCTTTGTATCCGATTTGAAAACTTTTAGCTTGCCCAGTTATTAAGAAGTCTTTTAATTTTTTTGTTTAGTAGGAATGTAACGGAAACAGTAACCAAATAATACTAATTAGATGCACACATAATTGGGACAAATTTAATTTACGCCAATAGTAAGCTCTTGAAACTACAAAAAAGAAAAACTCACTATTCCCTAAATTTTTTTTTTAATTCAAAGTCTACAAAGTAAGTGCCACTGATATAGACTATAATATTAATAGTGATATGAAAACAAAAGTGTTATACATATTCACAGCAATTAAGGCTTGTGGAAGACAGGAAATCATAGCCTAAACATGCTTATGTTGCAACTTTGTAATATATATAAATAGAAATCACAGTATACCATTGAATGTCCAATAAGAATGACAGTAGAAGGCGCAGTTCTCGGATATTTATTATATTTATATAAGGAAAGAATTTTCTTGATACAATGTGCAGCAAATTCAGTCTGTTTCTCTAAAACACCCCCATAGACTCCGGACAGCTCTTCATTAAAGTCCACTGGACAAAAATAATTGTACATTTTATTTAAATTGTAATATTATTAAAATAATAACATTTTAATAAATAGATTTACCGGTTAAAAAATCAAATTTAATATCATCATGATTCGATAGTCCCTTTCTGTATGCTACTGACGCTAAAGATCTGGCTTGTTTATGGCTACCAAGATTTCCTGGTAAATATAAAACAGGAATTCCACTAACCCTAAAACATACTATTTAAAATAAAAGTTACATATAAATGAATCACTGTCCTGTCATTCGTACCTCATTCTACGAGCTTCTTCAGTGTGATGTCCCTCACTATATATATACAATCCATATTGAGGGAACATTGAATTCTCAGGCATTGGAACTCGCTAAAATTATAAAAACTGATCTCAGCAGGTATTAAGCTAATTAACAGTTTTCTATAGAAATAACATGAAACCTGCACTTAAGTGGAAGGCTACATTTCCCTACGCCGATTTGAATACTCACCACATACTGAGGATATTCAAACATGTAAGTCATACTACAATAGTTGTTCCTATCGCTAAAATAAATATTTAAACCACCAAGTAGCAATAGTATAAAGAAAATGAGTGATGCTACTTGAAAAAAGCCTTTTTTAATTATACTGATATTAAACATTTTTATGCAGTTCTTTTAACTTTTAATTGTCGGTTTCTTTCTCCATCGGCAAGTACTGTGCACTGACCGAATAGTAAAACAATTGTCGAATGAAAAATCTCAGCTGGTGATAACACCTGTAAAGTATTATTCTATCTATTCGTTATCCAATTCAAGTATTAAGTAAAATAGCACTCTGTGTATGAAGTGTTGACAGTAATGACAGTAGAAGTTACACATGCCTGAGTATGAGTTAACATTTACGCTTTTGTTGCGTAGAAATCAAGCGATCCCATTGGTGGATAACACCCACTTTACGTCGATGTTTTGTTTGATTCCGATTATCCATTGCCAAAATGGCCACAGGCATTTAAATGCAGCATCGTACTTGGCGCGTTTACAAATCAAGTGCTCATGAACGTACGTGCGTGGAGGCAAATAATTAAAATAAGAGAACTTGTGTTTTCATTTTCCCTCCAAAATTCGGTTGGGAGTTAATAAATTATTTTTGTTTTTGCCAGTGTCAAAGTAAATATTTTTGCATCAAGTTAATAATATTGTGCTCACGAGTCATTTATTCATCACACTAAACAGTCGGGCCAAGTCTCACTCAAGTTAAAAATTGCTCCAGTAAAGTGGTAGAATCTTTACTGAAACTTCCTACGGAGTTTTAGAGGGAAAATGGAAACATAGATTTTCTTCTTTTTCATTCTTTGCCCACACTCACGCACGTTCACGAATACTTAATGGTTAATAATCCACTATTATCACACATTAATACTCGAAAAAACACAAGTTTAGGAAAATAATTCAAGACAGATACCCTTACGTAAACTCTCAATAAATTTTTTAGCATTTTTGACGTGACTTAACCTAACTATTTATGGTATAATGGCAAATATTTACTTTGACACTGGCAGATTGTTTAAATGCCATAAAACGTAAAAAAAAAGTTCAAAAATATTCTTCGTGTTGGAAATATTGGACTGGGATTTTCATTTTGCCGGTTGAGGGTTAATTTCCGAAATCAATCCACTACTATATAGTATGTGTTCACTATAAACCATCTATAAACTGGTATACTAATTTATATCTATGGTATATATTATCTTAGTTTTTATGGCATATTTTCTTTCTTTTTTCTATTAAGTAATGTATAAACTCTTTCTTTTCAGTTAAAAATGGATCTAAATATGTTTATTTCAACAGTAATTATTGTAGTGATTTTGTTAGTGTTTTCAAGAGTAATTTATGTGTGGCTTAAAATATATTCTTCAACTGAAACAAGATTAGAGAAGAAGGGAAGTACATTAAAAACTATTCTATGCATTGGTTCTGGAGGTCACACTAGTGAATTACTAAGACTGTTTGAGCCCTTCAATAAAAAAAAGTACCAGCCACGCCTGTATATTATGGCCGACACTGATATTAATAGTGAAACTAAGATCTGTGAATTTGAGCAAACTATAGGAGATGGACAGTATGAAATTACTAAAATCCCAAGAAGTAGAAACGTTGGTCAACCGTTTATATCTTCAGCTATTACCACTCTTTATTCTACTATTAATACAGCCCCTAAAATTTTAAAATTCAAGCCTGATGTAGTTTTTTGCAACGGTCCAGGTACCTGTATTCCAATTTGTTTTATAGCATTTGTTCTAAGATGTTGTTTCATACAAGACTGTAGAACAGTGTTTATAGAAAGCATTTGCAGAGTAAAAACTCTATCACTAACTGGCAAGATCATGCAGTTTTTTGCAGATGTGACAGTTGTACAGTGGCCACAACTAAAAGAAGTATGTCCAAGGGCATTGTACTTTGGGAGATTAACCTAATTTTAAAAAATAAAAATATATTACGAGTCTTCAAGCTAGTAAAATGAAAGAATGCTTTTATGAAATTATTGTATATTGATATAATTCCAAGAGATCAGTACAAACTAACTTATTCTAAATTTTCCAAGTTCGAGACTAGAAAATTTTGTAAAAAAAACAGTTACTGCAACATATGCAACAAATATTAAAGCTCTGGAAACATAGTAAGTAACACTGCTTTACTGAAATTATTAAAATATTGCTTGTTTAAATTTCAAGGCCTCTGTGGCATAATAATAATAGATTAAGTAAAAAAGTTAAGTTTGTCTTTGTTAAGAAATAATGCAAGAATCTCATCTATAATAAATAAAATCAGATAAAAATAATAACTATTTCACATTCTCTGTCTGTTAAAAAATTAAATGCAATATTTATTAGAATTTTAGAAATACATTGTAATTAAAAAACGAAATTCCAACATTATTTCTTTACATTTGTCACATTATAATTTTATTATCATAGAGAATAAACGCTGTACCTAACTTATAAAAATTAAATATAAATTTAACAAAAACTTGTAACAGTATACCTATAAATAAAAAAATGTGCAAATCATTGGTTGTCTCTGTTACATTTTGAAGTTTACCTTGTATTAGATCATGTATAATACCTTATTGAATATGTTAGTTATAAGTATATTGCCTTATATTTATTCAAAAAGGGCAATTTTTGCTGTAATAAAATGCTTAGCTTGAATCCTCTTTGAAGCAGGAATTTCTAAATAAAAAGATAGATAAAATTAATAGGTAAAAATCATTGAAAAAAACAAGCTTTAATTTATTTACGATCACTTTTGTTTTGATGATAAGAATTGACATTGATGTCAAGAGATTCTATTTAGAGGCTACTTCAGTATTCCTGATATTTGTATATGTTTACAAAAATATTATAATTAGGTATAAAAATTTAATGAAATATTCTCGTTAAACTCCGTTATTTTTTTTAACCTACCTACATATAGCTTCTTTCCTAATAAATGGTAATACAAGATTATTGAAAGATATAGGCACATTTGAGAACACAATTTAAGGTGAGATCAGATCTGTCCACATTGATTCACATTATTTTGTCTATTGAAGGCTATTTTGTATGTGGAGTCAATTCTTAGCTTAACTCGTGGCAGGGCACGGACTGAAGTGAAGTAACTTGCAGACTTTATTTAAGTCATTTCAAGGGTATGAAGGTTGGAACAAAGTTATCACCAGTCACCATGACTGCTATGTTCGTTCTGCTGGGACTGATAGACTAGGAAATGTGATAATTTGACACCATCGACCTTGGAAACCCTCATCAAAGTCACTGGAGCCATCAGAGAGTGTGAGAAATAATACCTAGCTAAATGCAAATTGATGCTGACAGATGTGATTTCACTTTTAGCAGATATAAGTACAAAATCAGTTAAGTTTCTTATAAAATCTAAATAGCACATTGGTAACCATAACAAGATATACTTAAATCTATATTTATCCCAAAACAATTAAGGCCAATGTTTCCATAAACACATCAGTTCATCATATCCAATATCGTAAGTAGAAAGAGAAATTTTGTGAACAATAGTTTTGTATATGTTAATAAAAATGAATGTTGTCTTAAGAAAAAAAAATTAATAATGGTAAAAAAATAAATACTATAGCAGTATATAGTTATCTGAGATATTGATACATCCTCAATTCTTCATACAAGTGTCTTGCTATTGTTATTTTATTATGTTCACAATATTTATATTTCTAAATATTTAGTTCAAGTTGCAATCTATAATAATAGATTCCACAAAAAAATTGTTATGGTTTTCAGTGTTTCTTAAGTCTAGTAAAATTTAAGGTTTACTGTGATCTACAGTATCGACATTTTGGTTGCTACCTTCTTCTTTAACCTCAGGTTTATTACCCATGAATTTTGCTTTCTCATCATCAATCAGATACATAGCTTCATCATAAGTAGGCGGAGGTGGTTCAGATCCCGATGCTTGTGGTTTATTTTCTACATTACTAACAAGTAGTGTATCATATGATGGAGGCAATGTGGCACTGGAAGCAGTTCTAGGCACTTGTTCTCCATATGATTGTTCAGCTTGAACAGTCGTCATGTCCTGGAAAAGTTATATTTCTTAACACAACTTGTTATTGTTATATTATATAAATATTATAATATTGATTGTGCAACATTGCTAGTGAATCATGCTTTAGAGCTGTAAATATTTCTCATATTGAATGTCATAAGAATAAGATTTACCTACTACAAAATTATGTGACTACTAGAAATACTAAGAAAAAGTCGAATAGTAAATTTAGAAAGTAGTACAAATTAGGAGCGGCTATAATTATTAATAAAAATAACAGTAAAAGTCGTTCGTTAAAACTTAAGCCATAACTCTTGATAACTATCACATAATTGTTAATGAATTCAAAATATGTAAAACATGATAAAACTTTGGTAATAGAAAACTTACTCTGATAATAGCACGTTGGTGTAAAAGCATTTGTATAACACTTTTTCTTCTCAAATATAACATACTTTTAACTGCGACCAACATTCCAGAACATATAAAAATTGGACCAACGAGCCACATGTGTCCCAGATTATTAAGTATATAACCATCGGCATCTCCCAAGGCTAGAACCGTTATCACTGTCCCCACAGAAAACAGGACCATTGAGAGAACAAAAAAGGAGTAACTAGTACAATCACATCGTCCAAATCTTTGATCTTCGTCGAAATCAAGATCACGTTGTTGACGAAGCCGATGTAAGCGTTGCCTAATAAATGGGCTATCAAACACGGTGGCCATTTTTAGCTGGAGATTGTAGCTTTTTGCGATTTAAAAATACACACAATATTATAAAATCATACTTGAATGTTATGTTGAAAAATTTGATTTTTCCGAAAAGGAAAGTTTAAAATTTTTACAAACACAAACCTCCCAGACTCGAAGTCGCAATCAGATAGTGATGTACTCACAATCCTTTTAAATTACTTATAATTTCGAATCACTGAATACAACTTTGTTTATTTCATGATTGCTTTAAAATTGTTTTGCACTTTATTATATTTACACAGTTTAATAAAATGTATAGGAACGTAAATCTCCTTAAATATAATTTTGAAGTAATCAATTAGAGGACAGAACTCGTAAATAAATCTGTTTGACATTGTCAGTCTCTGTCAACAGGCTGTCAGTCGCCGACCGCCTTTGGTCGTCCTGTATTCAGTCAGTTTATCAATAGTAATTTGTGACGACGTTTTAGTGGTTTATAATTTCTTTTGTTTATATTTTACGTATAGTATTGTATGTGTGCTTGATATTTATATATCTGCTGCTATAAAGTACTTCAAATAAATGACTGTTATTCGTAATGGCAAATATCTTACGCACTTTATATTTTATAGTCGTTTCAGTGACAGGTATGTATTATATTTATTGGATTCATACATATTATATTTACTATTAGACATTACTCTTAATATATCTTTAAGTAGCTCATTATATCTCCTAAGATGTGGTGTTTTATAGGTGCCTTAACAACAAGCGTAATACTGAGCAACAATGGTCCAGCTGTTAGAGGTTCTAACATAACTTTTACAGCTACAGTTATCGATTCTACTGGTGAAGAATATAAATTTGTTTTTGAGGATTTTGTTCAACCTAGTCATACACAAGAGGTAAATACATAACGCATACTTTAAAGAATATAGATTGAATAAAATTATACAAAATAAAAATAATGACTATATTTTTTCAGTTTGTTTTAAAATCGAATATTACACAATGGATTGTCAATTATCCTCGGGATTTATATGAATCTGGTATTTACACTGCCCGCGTAGAGATACAGAAATATGTAATAGGTTTGTTCTGGTGGCCTATTGCCAATTCAAAGACAATGTTCAATTTAACAGGTAACAATTTAATATGTTTTATCAACAAAAAAAAAATGAAGTGCTAAACACTGATTATAGTTATTAGCACAGTCTGCCAGCCCAGGGTATTATTACTGCTTTTCAGAGTATCCTCTGTCCATGGTGTGCATTCATCTGTTCAAGCTGGAATAGTGGAGGTGACATGCCGGGCTACTATAAAATAATATTGTAAACATTCTTAGTTTGAGTTAAACAATTGTAAAAAATTGGTTTATGTTTAACTGCAGACACCCACCCTATGGTAGATAAATAATGAGTCACAACATGACTGGATCACAATAATGATAAATCTAATATCGCTATAGCTTGTAATGTTTTGTTATGTTGATGTTATTTGATATTATCTTTCTGTTTTAGGTGTTTTATTATTATTTGTTAAATTAATATGGGTGTATATTAAACTTCTAAAATAATAGATGTTTACCTAGGAAATTGCCATTTTGCAGATGGCTATTTAATAGGTTTCAAGCCTATTATTTAAGACCAGAAATTTTATTGATTTAGTTCAGGGCTTCTTAAACTTTTTTCATTCACGACCCCATTTATGATTGCGAGTTCTTGGTGACCCCATATAAATATAAAAGAAAGATAAATAAAATTTTTTTGACGATTTATTTATTAAGTAACAATATTCATATTATACATATGAAAATACATAGTTTTAGAATTCGTTTAGAAACACAAAATCTTAAATTACAATTTTATTATAGTTACAAAAATTATATGCCCTATTTTTCATCAATATTGCATTTTTTGCAATAACATATATAAAAGTAAATTCTGACCGTCTTAAATACACATATAGATGTTATAAAATCGTGTATTTAAATATTTGACATTAAAATCTCTCGCGACTCCAGAATTCTGCTACCTATAAACTACCTATAGAATTATGCGACCTATAGTTTAAGAAGGCCTCATTTAGTTATCTTCAGAAACCTATCATTTATTTATGTGCATACTTATAATAAGTTTTAATGTCTTTCACAGATAATCTAAATGGAAAGCTAACACTCACACAAAACAAAACTCTGAGAGACAACAGCTTTGTTGCTGTTAACCAAACTGTGGAGCATAAAGTTCAAATATTAGCCAATGAGGAGGAGTTTTTAAGGAATAACATGTCATCAGTTGTCACTTATTGGTTCATTGATTGCGTATACATAGATCAGACACCAGATTTTTATTTAAACCATACATATACTGATCTTATGGGAATGCATTTGATTGATGCTCTTGTTGTAGCAAATACTGAACCTTTACTTCCAATTACATCAACTACTACAACTATTACTACAACTTCGGCTCCACCTCCAAACTCTACTGTCATGCCGATAAATTCAAATTCGACAAGTAAATCAATTACAAAAAGAAGTGCAAATAAATCAAAGCCTAAACTATTGGGGGATTTTATTTGTAATAAGCATGGTATAGTTCCTATTGATGATTCATATTTCTATGGTCATTTTCAACTCAATATTTCTGTTAGAGGTAAGAATTTCGTAACAATAGTCTAGCGGTAAGATGCGAGAACTCACGTTTGATGAGACGTGTGTTTAAACCTTGTTAATCAGTACCAATGTAACTTTGTTATATGTACTTTGGTCGCTCAGTGCCTATAAGCACTATTAAAGAGTGACAGGCAGACTGATGTTGGCTATTAGCTCAGTCTGCCATCCTGGGGTAGTATCACCACTTTCGAATGTAACGTCCGTGAAGTGACTGTCGCTTTTCGGGAGTAGTTTGAAATTAGCCAGGTATAGCGAGGGGAGTATGCACCGTCAATTTAGATGGTGCATACTCATCTCCACAGGCCAGTATAGCGGTGGCGACTGCCGCCTGTTCAAATTTATCTGTAGTAGCAGTTGTTTACGTTTATGGATTGCATTTAAGCTTTACATCAGGAGTGTTGTCACACGCAGAGCTACAATAAAAAAATGGGTGCATATGATTGCCTGCTTAGATTTGTGTTAACAAAGGATTAGGGCCTCTTCTAGAAGATTTTAAACACATTATAATGTTTTTTGTTACCTTTTATATTGTTACATTTCAGAACCAGTCAACAACGTTAATATAACTGGTTTGAACTGGCTTCAACATGGTGATTTAATGAATTTACAAGTGAAGTATGATGGATCGCCACCATTTAATGTTTGCGCGAATTATTTGGTCGGACAAGTGAATATAACAGGAAATGAAACTTGTGCAAGAAAAATGCAAATAATGTCTAATCAGTTCCCTTTAGTGCATTATTTTTCTAATAGTGAACAATATACTGTTGTTATTATTGTTGAAAATGTACTTGTTAAGGTGGTTTCTCGTGCAACTATCAATATCTATAAAGGTATATTTTATTTTAAAGGACCTATACAGGATGTAAAGGAACAGGGGGCGTTCTGAGGGTGTTTTTTTAAATCAGATAATAGCACTATAACATAATATAGGCAGACTGATGATTATTATTAGCCCAGTCTGCTGTCCTGGGGTAGTACCACCACTTTCGAATGTAACACCCGTGAAGTGACCTTGTCGCGTTTTGGGAATAGTTTGAAAGTAACCAGGTATAACGAGGAGTGTGCACTGTTAATCCAGATGGTAAATGCATGTCTCATCAGGGCGGCATAGTGGAGGCGCTGCCCATGCTGTAGTAGCAGTTGTTTCCATTCATTGACCACACTTGATTAAAAACATTACAAAAAAAAATGTACACATTTAAAATAGAGATTCTAATTAAATTATTATTAAATATAGATTGTTTGTTATTATAGTAATTTGCACAAATAACAATGTTGATGCTTTCCATCTTTCAGTAAAAGTCCTATTATAATTAAAGTTTATGGACATTATGATAATTTTTTGTAAATGTTTTCTTTCCAGTGACACCACATGCCCAATTGTCAGTGATAGTGGTGCCAGTCGTTTTCTGCTTCTTGGCTGTTATTCTGGTCGTGTTTGGCGTTGCTTATTACATACAACATAGATCTAGGTAACTAATTTATAAATAATAATAATAACAAGTTAACCATTCTTAACATTCCTTGACCCAAACTGATCCCGAGACGCGGCAAGGTTACTTCACGGATGTTACATTTGAAAGTGGCGGTACTACCCCAGGATGGCAGATTTTTTATTTTTTTTAATTGTAGCTCGGCATGTGACAACACCGCCTGATGTAAAGCTAGAGTGCGGTCCATGAATGGAAACAACTGCTACTACAGAGAAACCTGTGCGAGCAGCAGTCGCCTCCACTATGCCGGCTTGAGGAGACGAGCATGTACCATCTAGATTGACAGTGCACACTCCTTTCGCTATACCTGGCTACTTTCAAACTATTCCCGAAACGCGACTAAGTCACTTCACAGGTGTTACATTCGAAAGTGGTGGTACTGCCCCAGGATGGCAGACTGGACAAATAACCATCATCAGTCTGCCTACTACGCTTAATTGCAAAAACTGACTCTACCCGAATACCTAGAATATAGTCTGAGTTAATTAATAAAAAAGTTGAGATCTGCTTTAGAAACAATAATTTGCGTTTAAAATTTCTGAATGAGTTATTTAAATTAGTTATTTTCCTACAGGCACACAGTGGAAGTAGCGGATTTCGATTTTGGCCAACAAGCAAATTTGGATTATAAAACGTTTTTGGAACGACTTAGAGATAGTTTCCGAAATTCATTCAATTGTAACACGCAAGAGGACGAGGAGGTACTGACGGGAGCAACTAATAACAGATATGATTCTATGACTTAATTCTTTTGTTTTTTTTTTCAAAATAAGGCTGTTAGATTAGATAACGAGAGGAATGTGTCCATTGACAATGGATAGTGCATATTCGTCTCCCAAAGCCGGCACAGTGGAAGTGACTGCAGACATTTCTCTGTGGTAGCAATTGTTTTCGCACATGGAATGCATTCAGGCTCAACATCAGGTTGAGTGCAGTCACATGCCAAGGTATTAAAAACTAATATGGAAACACTAAAAATTGAATAAATTTACAGTTCTAGACTGTTTTAATTGAAAATACTATGATCAGTTCATTATGCAAAAGAATTCACTCTACCTATATCAAAGTATAACACTTTTTTAAATTTCTATATTGTGTAATGATCTATTAGTTCTGTTTGATTTAAAAATAAATTATTTTTTTAAAACATTATTTAAGGCAAAGTCTTCTATATCGCCTAAATGTCTGCTTGTGGTGCGGATTATAATATATACCTAATTTTAACAATTACAATTTTTAATTATGAACTCGTAAATATTGAGTTTTTTTAAATCATTATTACAAATTTTATTTTAATTGTTCTGCATGTCCACTTTTCATTGCTGGGTGTTGTTTACATTATGCACAATTAAGTTCAAACCGCACTATAGTGGCGTGGAGCGGCGCGGTATTTCCAGTGACAATGCATGGCATCTGATAGGAGGTTTTCCCACACCACACCTTTTCGCTGCTTGTTATCTTTGTTGCAACAACGCCACAGTGAAAGTGCCAGGCTCGGTGCGGCAAATATTCTACAGCACCCCAATTTGTTGACCCACGAGCTCCATGCTAGTATAGGGTGGTTTGAACCTTCTAATACATTTCAGCAATTAAGTGCCAAATTCAAAAAATCATGTTTTTGTTTCCGAAATTGAGTAAGCGGAACTTTTGTAAATTGTATTGTATATATATATATTTTTTTCAGTGATTTGTTTAGAAATATTATTACATTATGAAGCTTTATTTACATACTATAAGTTAGAAAAAATATTATTATTAAATATTTTGATAAATTTTGTTATATATTATTTTTTATTTTGTACAAATAATCTACCACATTTTCAAATGAAAATATGGCGATTTCGATCTTGGTTGATGATTTTAACTTCAAACGATTTCAATTTTATTTCACATTCATTTATACAGGATGTCCCGTAAGTAGTGGTATCAACGGTATTCTACAGATGTTTTTATTTAGGTGTGTTGAGAAAACACAGGGCCTTCAAATTAAAATATTATTTGGATACCTTTTTAGAATCTGTGTAAATTGCAGATATTTTTAAAACAACGGTCCACCAATCTGCCATACAATTTTTTTACACCAGCTTCGTTTAAATATTTTGCTAAAAATTTTAGAAATTAAATATTGTTTAGATTTTACTTTTTTAATTAATCATGGTTATTAATTGGTTCCAAATAACATTTTAATTAGAAAGCCTGGTAGAAAGTTTGGTTTCTCAACGCACTTAAATAAAAACATAAATAAAAAATAATTGTAAACATATTTTTACAACATTGTTTTTGTGTAAAAATGGAGAAAATATGGTTATTTCTTAAAAATATCATAACTTTTAATCCAGAAGGTATAAAAAAATTACCAAATTATATTGTAGATATTGAACCCCTCTATCTGTTGAATATCGTTGATACCACTACTTACGGGACAGCCCTGTATACACAGTAATAATGATCTGAAAATATTAATTTTGTCAATAATTATTTGTCGCGTAAATAAAAAAATTAATGCAATTGTCCACTATGTATAAAATTCTTAAGATGTCTAACAATTTTGTCAAGTGTGATAGGTAGCCGGTGATGTTTCATAGCCCAGTATGCCGTCCTGGAGTAGTACCATCGCTTCCAAGTGTAACACCCGTTTAGAGTTTCGGGATCAACAGTAGCCAAGTATACCGAAAGGAGAGTGTGTCCTGTAAACCTGTACAAGTCCATGTCCCGCACTCTAGCTGAACATCAGGCGGAGTGCGGCTACATGCCGATCTTTTATTGTAGCTCGGCATTTGACAACACTCGGCCTGATGTTAAGCTAGAGTGCGGGACATGAGCTATTACAATTCAACAACTGCTAACCATAGAGACACATAGTCACTTCCGCTATGCCGGCTTGAGGAGAAGAATGTGCACCATCTAGGTTGACAGTGCACACTCCGCTCGTTTTAACTTACTACTAATATAAAAAATTAAACAATTAAAACGCCTCATTTGACCCCGTAACATTCCATTGTGCATTAGTACTATACTTGAATGCATTATGGCCAATAAGTTTATGTAACTTTAAGTACCTATTGCTAATTTTTATTATCTTCATTTGTTTTTATTTTTATGTAGAATTATAAATGTAATGACTTTTTTTCACATATTTGAAACATTGTCAATTATTTGAGTTATTTAGGTTTACATGTAACATATTCGGATTTTAATTACAAATCTAAATAACTTGAACTAATTTTGTGTAATAGATTATTGTATTGGAATTTGTTTTCTTTGATAACAAATGAAGGGCACTTTGTATTGAATGGAGAGTCATGGTTTTGTGATATATCTTATTAAGTTAATTAATTGTATAAGTTTGAATTAAATGTTATTATATATTTTTAAATAGTTTTATTTATATTCTGCTTAATTATACTTATTAATTTATTTTTGGACAGTACAGAGGGTCAAGTATGAGTTTACATTTACGCTGTCACAGCGTAAAATGACTACTCTACCAATCAGCCAATGTTATTTTGGTCGCGGAAGTTATGTTTTCAAATGGAGCGATCCTATTGGCAAAGGGAAAATACTAACCAAAGTCTGTCGCTTACTCCATTATGCACCGTGATGATTATCTGCTGATTCCAGTCTGCTAACGGAACCCTTAACTGCGACATCAGGCTCAAACATTTAAACGTTGCTATGTAAATAAATAAACAAGTAATAAGTTGCAAAAAATGTTTAGTATGACGTCAACGTGGCAATTGGAAGCGCCACCCGGTGTCTCCCAGGTGGGACAGGAGACTTCACGTTCTTGCACATCTCCGGAAGCGTCCTCGTGGAAATCTACATTCCTTGTCACTATTCAATATTTTTTTACCCGGGCTATTGAGTAATTTGACTTCTTCCTGATGTATTTTTGAGATTATTATTATATGAAATAAATGCTTTAACAATTGATGATATCTGTTTTTTTTAAATGTAATTCAACATTGTCTATCGAATGGTAAACGATGTGTTGATTGATGTAAATGAAATTAATTATTTAAAAAATAAATAGTTAACAAACTATTAAATATCAAGTGGGCTCGATTTGTTCTTTAATCTATTAAATGTACTCTTAAGCTGCTAATTCATAATAACTCAGTAATCATATTATCAATATGGGAAGCAAATTTTGTTTTCAATTGTAAATAAAATTAACAAATAGCCAGAGGGATGTTATATATTGGAAATAATATGGATTGTTATAAAAGTGTTAACTATAATTAGGGTCTCCTCCTACAACTTGGTTCTCAATATCACACTCATTTTTGCCTCGGAGGATTTTGAAATAACCTTTATCACCCCACGAAGTATTCCAAGAATTAGCCGCGAGCCAGTATTGTTGTCCGTTTTCAACTCCCCAACCTATAACTCTAACAGCATGTTTACCAACTGGTGATCCCTTTACATGTCTATAGACTCCACTCTTATATGCTCTAAAGTCTTCATACACTACGAAACCTACCTCTACAGAACCTTTTTGATAAATTTCTGCGCGTATTTGTGATTCATCATTCTTTACGCTATATGAACTTTTTCCACGATGTTTGTCATTTGCATATTTTGTGTTGTAACCTTGTTCACAGGTATTGAGACATTTCGGAGTAGGTTTCAGTCCTTTGCAAGGCTCCAGTTTATCATATATACCATGCATACAAGGCTCTATTGTGTATGGTCTGCATCCTTCGCTCGAATTGTAACTTCCACCGGATACGATACCTGTGCTTTTCCAAAATTCCCAAGCAGCGTACGGAATACCACCTTCGCATCCACTACCGCAGTCTGTACAGCAGCTTATCAGATCTTCAGCTGAGAAACGAAATTGTTTGGTACCATTTGACTGAATACAGTACCTGTCAGTCATGGCATCAACAGCAGCGACAGCCCAGCAACTCCCGCATGACCCTTGATCACTAATTTGTTTCAATGATGGACAGTTAGGCCATTTGTCTCTTGGATCGTACTGCTCAGGTAAAGTAGCGATCAGATCATCATCATAGACGACTGTGTCCAATAAATCGATACCGTCGTAACTCAAAACGCCACAGAGTTGTTTGATATATTCTACTGGTGTGCCAGCTGGAAAATTTCTTCCAGCTATCCAACTGTTTTGTTCGGCATTGATAAGATTTATGAAACTGTCAGAAAACGGATCTAGTTCCTCGGTAGTAACAGTGACGCAGAAGAACGCCGTCAGCGTTGTTATGATTATTATCATTATTAGAATTTACCTAAACCAATATTAATCCAAATAAAACGTCCGATGTACCCAAAGGATTGTATTAATTTATTCTTTTGGTGTATTATATGTAAGAAGTTAACTCATAAAGTCTCGTTAAATTATAAAAATGCAGTTATTTAAGTTAAAACTGCAATTTAATTGTATTTAAAATTTTTAATAGGTACATTAAAAATATATGGCGAAAAATGTGAAGTAGGTAATAAAGATTATTTAATTGAGTTTAAAAAATATATGTAAGTAGGTAATAATACTAGTGTTAGGATCTGCTTTAACGAAACCTTTAATTTCACATTCTTTTTTACCGCGGAGGATAATAAAATAGCCTTTTTTACCTCATATAGTATTCCAAGAATTATCCACGAGCCAGTAAGGTAAAGTACTCAAAGGGTGCATTTTTTCAATAAAATTTTTAAAATATATTTATTATTATGCCACGACAGTATTATCTATCGATAGCGAAGTAGGTATACAATATTTTAACATTTGTATACATAATGTCCATCACCGAAACGACATTATTTTTTTATTATTTAAGTTATTATTTATTCTAATAGATATTTGGAGCGGCTGTGAAGACTGTGAACCACGGTTAGACGTGTGAAGTCACGATCGATGAGACCCGTGTTCGAACCTCACTACATTCTGACCAGTTATATGTACTTTGGTCGCTCAGTGTCTATAGGAACTATTAACAGTAGGCAGACTGATGATGGTTATAAGCCCAGTCCGTCGTCGGTTGTACCACCACTTTCGAATGTTACAATGGAAGTAGCCAGGTATAGCGAAGAATGGAATGTACACTGTCAATCTGGACGGTGTACATTCGTCACGTCAAGCCGGCATAGTGGAGGCGACTACTACCGTTCTAGCTTTACATTAGCGCATGTGAAACCGCGCGCATGGTTATTTTATTCCTATGAAGAATTTGGGGAAGAAACGGAAACGCTAATGCATGATGCATATTTTTTTTTTTTTTTTTTTTTTTTTTATTGTAGCTCGACATGTGACAACACTCCGCCTGATGTAAAGCTAGAGTGCGGTCCATGAGTGCTTGTGTCCGATGTCCGATCCAATGAGTCCGATACGAGCATATGTACTCGTATCCACGCATACGAAGTTTGTTATTTGAATTTTGTATTTATGTAAGTACGTAGAGGTATTATTCAGCAATTAGTATTAAATATTATTATTTTGTATTATTATTATCTCTATTTCTACAAGTAATAATCACGCGACCAGAGTTTATCGGAAATTGACTTTAGCACAAGGGAAAACAATATTTTATCTCAAGTCGTCAAAAACAAACAACTTATTATGAAAGAAAACAAATTAATTAATATATAAATGTATTTGTTTATTTATAATTTATTTATGCGATTGTTTTATTATCTAATCATACCTAGGTTCGCCCGCTACAATAGAACTTTCAATGCCACAATGATCTTCGCCTCTAAGAATCTTGAAGAAACCATTCTCACCCCAGTCACTATTCCAAGAATTAGCGATAAGCCAATACTTGTTTCCGTTTTCGACTCCCCAACCCATGATTTTGATAGCGTGTCCACCAAGGGCATCTCCCTGCGTGTGCTTATAAACTCCACTTTTATATGATAACAAATCTGAGTACACTGTAAACGCACCTTCCACGGGACCATTTTTGTAAATTTCAGCACGAATGTGATCCTCGCCACCACGAACTGAATAAACGTGTTTACCGTAGTGTTTGTCCTTCTTATATTCAGATGTGTAACCGTTTTCACAAGTCTTTAGACATTTCGGCGTTTTTCCTTCTCCAGAGCATGGCATGCGGTTACCAGGTACGTGATGTTCACATGGTGGTATTTCGTAAGGCCTGCAGCCTTGAGTCGAGTTGTAACTCCCACCAGATACGATGCCAAAGTGCTTCCAATACTCCCAAGCTAGTGAAGGCATTCCACCGTTGCAGCCGAGTCCACACACGGGACAACAGCTCAGTAGATCTTCAGCTGAGAAATGAAAATGCTTAGTACCATTTGATTGGATGCAGTACCTATCCGTCATGGCTTCCACAGCACCGAAAGCCCAGCAACTACCGCACGATCCTTGATCGCGAACCTCATTCAACGTGGGACAATCAGGCCATTTGTCTCTAGGATCGAAGTTATCTGGTAAGCTGGCGATCAGTTTATCTTCATGAACTACATTGTCCAATGACTCGATATGGGTGTCCTTTATAGCTCCACAGATTTTTTTGACATGTTCAAGCGGCGTGTCTTTGGGGAAATTTGGTCCAGCGGTCCAAGTGTTTTGTCTCGTGTTGATGAGGTTGATGAAGCTGGATGAGAGTGGATGTAGTTCCTCTGCATAAACAGTGGCAAAGAGAAGCACAGTTAGAATGTATATCTTATTTTTCATGTTGCACGATTGAATTAAATTGTTCTATATAGACGTCCGTTGTCTTCGAGCGGGATGCGTTAACTGTTTATTGTGTGTAACAAGTCTGGGAAGTAAGCTACGCGTTGTCGGTCACATTAATAGCTGAACACTTGAATTACGCATCAGCTATCATATTGTAACGCGTGCTTAGTCATTCGTGTCGAAGGTTACTTTCGTACGTTACCAATAAACAAAGCAAATACAGATTAGGAATGGGTCTCCGAAGGATCAGCAAATATTTGGTTTGTAACCATTAGAAATAATTAGTTGGGGATAGTGGACTCGCTTCTGTTTGCTTCTTTGGCCGGTCACTGCGAATTTATTTAACAAAGACGAATTGTCAAGGGAGTACACAATTTGTGGTTTTCTAATAGTGAGCATAGGTCACTCGGTAATATTTTGTGTACGGTAATTTCCGTACAAGATTTAATTTCATTCTGTTCTGTGACATGATAAAATGTAACTCAGACAGAAGGTTATTAACCTCCATTCAATTGCCGGACGAGCCACTTACCTTATGTCTTGTATTGTAAAATATATTATTAAATACGATAAATGTTTGTATTAGTAGATACAAATCGTATAAAGCCAGTCGGTAACCGTTACGGTGTTATAATTAATTATTTAATCTTAGCAATAAGATGAATGATTGAATGATATATACTTACCAAATTAAAACTCTTTACGCGGCCTACCTAAGTACTCGAAAGCTAAGTAGAGTATGTGAGAAAGTAAGTTCCTATGTATATCTACAGACGACCAAAGCATTCATTTAAATATTTTTTTTACAGTAGCTCAGCATTATTAGGAATAATAAGACTTACCAGAAGCAGAGCGCTGAAATTTATCAGACAGTGCACTGTTAGGTCGAGAGGTTTCTTCTTAATGTTATTAATACAATATAATATATAGATTAGCGGACACTTAAAACGTTATAACAATAGTGGTTCTTCCTTTTACATATTTTTCATCATCTGGCAGATTCGTTCTCGAAAGACAACCACTAGTACTACCATCAGCGCTCTGCTTCTGGTAAGTCTCATTATTCCTAATAATCATGACTACATTACTCTTTGTGTTAACCTAGATGAGCGATAATTACTACTACAGAGTGTCTCCAGGTAACAGTCGTCTTCGTTATACCGGTCTGCAGTTTGACAGAGCACAATCAAATATCTAACTAATAAGTATGTATAGTAAGAAGCTCTAACCCCATTTCTCTACGAATATAAAGATAGCCGATGTTCGTGATAATGGTAGCTAGTTAAGTAGAGGGTGCAACATTTTTCACAACCTTTCAACGTAATCGCTATTTTCGTCCGTTATTACTACTACTTAGTTCCCACTGGGGCAGGCAGAAACTATGGAACGTCAGCGACTTCTCTCTCTACATACCACTTTTGCTTCGACCACAACCATTACGCCCCTCATGCATGCTCCTCACCTGACCCTTTTGAATGAATAATGGTCTTGCTTCCAAGCTAAAATAAAAAAATAATTTCGTTCGATTGAAGTTTTTAACACAAAATATATTTCACTTTTATTTTACAGACTACTTTGTCTAAAATTGAAAGTAGCTTAGAGCTGTCGATGATTCCGTGCAGTAAGTCTGGAACGAATAGCACTTCGACTTCTAAAACTGCCATTAAATAGACATATTCCCGAACACTTCGTGATGGAGCACTCGATTCTTAACTGCTAATGGCTCCTTCTCTTATTAACCTATTCACAACTTGTTCTTTTAATTGTCGAAAAATACTATCACATTTTTTTATTTTTCTTTCCTTGCTTTTGTGGGGAATACATATTTTTCCTAAAGTCCAATATCCATTGAAGCGAGCGTATCGTTATTGACGTACAATTTGATTAAGCAATTTACCCAAATATTATATTTTTTACCAATTTGAAGTTTATTTTATTGTAAGTTGTTGGCATATGATTCGAGTGCGGTCCATGAACGGCAACAACCACAGATAAACTGCAGGCAGCAATCGCCTCTGGTATGCCGGCTTGAGGAGAGTAAGTAATGTGTAGGATCCGGGTTGACAATGTACATTCCTCCCGTTATAGCTGTCTACTTCCAAGCTGATCCCGAAAAGCATCTAGGTTACATGAAAAGGTGGTACCTCTCCAGAACGGCAGACTGGGTTAATAACCATCATCAGTCTGACTACCACTCTTTTATACTGTACTGCATCCTAGTATTCAATATGCTCTATGAATACAACTATAGTACAATTAATAGATAGCTAGATAGTATGTAGTGAAGAACATTTGTCTATTGTCTTCGGACTGCGGTAAGCGTTCAGTGCACGTTGCTAATTCCTACGAAGGTACGAGTCTACATGCATGTTGTACTATACGAGGATGCAAACAATTACGTCGGTGCACGGATAATTGATTTCATTGTTACGATGTGGTAACTATTGTTAATCCACTCTAATACTAACTAAATAATAAAAGGCTACGTACAAAAATATCCAAATATCATCCGTGGATGAAACGAAAGTTTTTATGAAATATTTGAGTAATAAAAATATTTTTTATATGACAACACTGCACCTGAAGTAGGGCTAGATTGCGGTCTATGAACGGAAACAACTGCTACTATAGATAAATTTCTACAGGCGGTAGTCGCCTTCGTTATGCCGGCTTGAGAAGACGAATGTGCATAATGGAGATTGACAGTGCACACTCCTCTCGTTATACCTGGCTACTTCTAAACTGTTCCCAAAACCCGACAAGATCACTTCACGGGTGTTACATTCGAAAGTGGTGGTACTACCCCAGGACGGCAGACTCATCATCATCAGCCTGCATACCACTCTTTAAGATATCATTTTATATAAATAATATATAAAAATTAATGTTTCATTGTTTGTTTGTTTATCCCGTAGACTTTTTTTGTATTAACGTGAGTGAAACTAAAGAAGCTAGTTAGTGCATAGTCTGAAATAGTCTTTATAAGGACGAAACGGGAACGCGTAGTATGAATTACACATATACGAAGTTGCAGGCAATGGTTGGTATATTGAAATTACTTAGTTAAGTGCAACATTTATTTTAAAAATACACATTTTTTATCATATTAAAATAAATATATCATGACTTTTAAACATCGAAAATATTGGTGAAAAATTAAACAATTATAGAGACATTTTTAAAAACATTATTATTAAGTTCTTAGACAGATTTTAAACGCTGGTAGATAGTATAATTTTTCTCTTTCCGACACAGTAACCGACAGCCGTCAAATGTTTAAGCAAAATAATTACCAAGAGTAACTTTCGTTAGACACTGTGATTATAAACAATTTGTCATTCTGTAAGCTTGTACGTAATGGCTTTAAAACAAAATCCACAAAGTTAATTTGATATCTTAGCGTGCTTAAAACAAACCGCTAACAATGAGATTTTCTCTTAATAAATCTTTGTAAATGATGAGAGATATTTATTATTAAATTATGAACTATGAAAATAAATTATAAAAATTGAACAGAAAAAAATAAACATCATATTTTATTTTATTATTTTTTATTTTTGTAGTACTTAGTGTGTTCTTTGCATTCATTTGATTTGAGTTATGTTTATTTTTTTTTGTTTTAAAAGTCTTGTTTTTTTAATTTTTTTATTGTAGCTCGGCATGTGACAACTCTCCGCCTGATGTAAAGCTAGAGTGCGGTCCATGAATAGAAACAACTGCTACTACAGAGAGACCTGTCCGGGCAGCAGTCGCCTCCACTATGCCGGCTTGAGGAGACGAGCATGTACCATCCAGATTGACAGTGCACACTCCTCTCGTTATACCTGTCTACTTTCAAACTATTCCCGAAACGCGTCATTTTTGTGTTCATTTTTAGTTTTTGTTAGGTTTTCTTTATACAACTAATACACCTATTATATACCGTAAAGCCTATCATTGGCCTTTTTGTTACAAATTAAGCTTTTTTGTTATACTTTAGATTTACGCTGTTGGCTTTAAAACAAACAAATAAATAAACGCACACAAGTTCACACAACAGCTTCATTGGAATTGAATCCACGTCTTCCACTGATGGAAATTCTACTTTTCCATGCATACTTCCAACTGCGTATTTAAAATTTTTGGCATAAATAAAAAATGTTGTTGTTCATCTACATTCTACACTTTGTTCATGAGAATGATTCACGTGTAATTTTAATTTTAATTACGACAATAATATTTGACCTAATAAACTAGGAGATTAAATAATGTCTGCAAAACCAATCGCTAGAACTTACGGCTTGATTTTAGTATCTTTTTTATTTCTTAAATTTAGTATCTTTTAGTACCTATCTGTTTAGTAATTTAGGAATTGATTTTTAACATTTTAAGATATTAATGAAGAAAATTATTATTTAAATAATTTTAAGGGTTAGTAATTCAATTGTTCCTTATTATAATACGGTATTAGTCCGTTTTTTTAACTCAAAAAGTTATTTTAAAGTTAAGTTAGTTTAATATACGTTTATGAAGTAGCTACCTAAAGGTGTTATTAGATTATTCTGTTATACACAGCTCCACTACGGCGCGCTAGCAATAACATAACCTCAGTTTACCACCTGACTTAAGAAAGTACCGAATAACCGGCCCTTAATCCGTGATAGCTATCCATTTGAGTTGTGTCTGTGCTAAGAATTCAATTTTAATCATTCAATTCCGGGTGAGCTCCTTTTTTGTTCTTCAACAAATTGAAATTTTATTGTCTAAGTATTAAACAGATTACTGAATATTGATGGCCCTTTAGAGCAAAGTGAAGTGGCGACATTTAATACAAAAGCTGGTTAAAATGAGTTCATTTAATTGCTGTTTCATTGGTAGAAATAATATATTTCGAAAATATATAATAAATAACGAATTATTTATAAGTCACCAAAAAGTCACATTTTTAAAGCTATTTAAAGATGATAGAAAATTAATAAATTATTTCATAACTACCTAGGTAGATACCTAGATGATGGAAGATAACAAGCCATCATTTAAAACAAAGCATTTATAAATAAAAGCTTCTAATTTGATGAGTAACAAGGTCGATCCAATTATTCAATTTCGTTAATAGAATGACTGTATAATTGTCATTTGTTTTCATAGGGCATGAGAATCAGTCTAGCTCATGTTGTTCCAAAGAATTTCAAAGTTTTAAGTTAATGCAACAAAGTTTATAAAACCGTGACGGGAACATTGATTTTGCAAATGTCCGCCTCCGGGCTAGAAGACTTAAACAGGGGGATGGCATTTACATAAGAAAATTGAAACTTCTTCTGATAGACACATTATTCTGTCTCCGAGCTGAGTTAAGCGAAATTTTTGCAGACAACCCGCTCTCTTACTTATTGCTTTTTATTTATGTTAATTTATAAAAGACTATTCTGTTAGTCATACTACAGATGACGCCAAACACAAATTGCTATACGAATTATAATTATTTTGTATCTAAATAAACTTGTGAATAATTCATCCATAGGCGAATGAACTTTATCAATAATATTCTTTATGATAACCATAGAGGATAATGAACATTGTGATAACCTTTATACTTTATACCGTATGATAAAACAAAGGTAGGTACTTTCAAGTATAACGTGCGTTTCGGGATCAGATGGACATTTATCAGTGATAGCAGAGGATGTTGTGGAGGCCCTCAAATCGTTTGTGGTTAACTGTTGAAAGTTTCTATTAAGGTCAAGGTAAAGAAGAGAGCAACTAAATAAGTTGGCTAACACAAAATTTAAAACAAAATTCGGTATTTTTTTGTTGCCTTTATCGGTTTAATTTAATTTAATTTCTTTTTGTGGTGTGGTGGCGGCCCATAGGCAACTGCCTATGTTGCCTATGCTTAAATCCGGCACTGAGCAGTTTTTTCCGCTTACGGTCCGGACTCTAGCTTACCATCAAAATAAATAGATTCGCTCTATGAGTTTTTAACAAAAAATTGAGATTACCTGACTTACAAAAATAGATATAAACTAAATTTAACTCGTAAAATAACAAAACATCAATACAAATACACTGCACCATTGCTCATCAGCTTATTTCGAGATAATATTGAACTTCTTACAAAAACGACTTTTAAAGATTTTGTTTTATAAAATTTCAAAGAAATATTACTGTATATCAACTACCACTGAATATAAAAGTAATATAAAAATTAGACGACAAGATATCATACATATGTGTAGGTATAGTATGATCTGTGATTCATCTGTGATGTGAAATTCGACTGCCGGTAAATTAAAAAAAAATCATAAACATTTATTAATTTTAATTGCAGATACCTACTCTATATTTGTGATAATATGTTGTTTTAAAATTATTATAAGTAGAAAAAACAAAGAAAAAGTTAAAAGAAATGATAAGAAGGTTGGTATCCAGAATTTTTAAAGCCATTTACAAAAAAATATCTATAATTCTATAATAAGAGCTTCTTACTAGCAAACAAAAAAAAATACGTGTAATAAAAACGATATCTCGAAATGATTTTCGATTTAGCAAACGTTAATTTTAATGGACTGTCCCCATTGTAGATATTAACTTTGTAGAAGATCTTGCAGACGTTTGCTACATGACAATAGATTTAACTTATAATGGCGGTTTCCTCTCTCTAGTTATAAGGGGTCAGGCGACAGTCTTCTGCATACATAAAATCCCGCCATTCAACGTTAGGAGCTGAAATTTCCGATTAGATTCAGTGAAATTCGAAAATTTATATGTATAATATTAGCTAATGTTTCTTGGAAATCATGTTCTAGGAAAATTGACAATAAGTAATCGTTGAAATAGGGTAAATAACTGAATAAATGAAAACATATGCGATTACTCAAGAATATGACTCAATTCTTTTGTTTTGGAGTTTAGTGAATAAGTAAATTTTAAAGAAATAAGTTGATGTCATTGACTTTATTATTATTATTTTAGTCGAGTCACATTATATTAAAGTGAAAGAAAGATCTTTAACAAAATAAAAAGGAATATTTGTTTTCATCAAATCTCATTGGGATAAATTTAGGTGTATTTGAAACTTCTTTTTCTAAGTAACTCTATTGGATTGAAAGGAAAAATAAGTAAAACTTTTGCTTATTTTGGTTTCGAGATAAACGATAATGAAATAAACGTAAGAAAATAAAAAGTTTAATCTTCTTTAATCTTTTATTTTTAATAAAAATGTATGGAAAAAATTGTAAGCAAAAAAAAAAAAAAACTAATTAATAGCTCCCTTCTCATTTATTTCTATAAATTACGGTTACGAACCATTTTAGTTTAAACGCTATCGTCCTAGACAATAATCATTATAGTTTGGGAAAACACAAAACCGTTCATAAATTGTACACCTAAGCCTTCCGCGTGATTCAGTCTATCGGTGAAAACAAATAAATAGCTTGTTGTAATATTGGCGTATATAAACAGACAAACTTTGTTTTATACTATAACTTTATACTTACTTATAGAGATGATAGTAACGTAAACAGGTACCTAACCTAAAGAACCTACAAAAACATCCAAACAACTTTTTACACACGAATGATTTTAACAGGAGTGGTCCCTACCCATAATTGCATAGAATTAACGTGAAAAGCAACAACACACATTTGTGGTTTAGTTTAACTCTGTTCACGAGGCTCTTGCGTATATTTTAAAGCTTTTCTCTGTATAGTCTGAGTTTACAACGTGTTGTGTTATGTTCCACTTTTGTGTTTATTTCCTTTTGTTTCTTTTAATGGAATTGCTACAGTCTTTAGAAACAGTTTAGGTACATTCTTTGAATGAAATACAAGAAAGAATTCATGCAATTTGTTTTTGCGATAATTTAAAGGGTTAAAGTAAGCGACTTAACCCTTCTTGGTTTCTACAAATACCTGCTTTAGTTTCCTCCTGAATTCACGGTATTTCATTTTATCAGAATTAATTTGTGGAAGTGGAAACAATATCAATAAAAACTTTCACTTATTTTTATCGTATTTTTCCATGAAATAAGTTTCTATCACTTCTTGTCAGCATTCTGAGCAGCCAGAAAAACTATAATATTCTAACTTATAGTTTTTATCATTAACTTAATCATAAAGTGGAACATGTATAGCATATTAAAAGCAGGTCTTGTTTACGAAGCTAATCTGCCGACTCATTGGCTTTTGTGACGATATCGTGTTAAACATGGATCCCTTGCTACTCCGGGATCCAGCGTCAACGATCGGTACACTGACTATACAAAAATAACAATCCCATAAAGAATGGGAGGGGAACGAAAGCCCGTCCTTTGTGCCGAGGGCAAATTGCCCAATGCACTGCCTCATTATATGAAGGAAAGAATTTAGCAAATTTTTACTTTCCTGTTTTACTTCTGTTTTCTTTAGATACTGAATGGAGAAAGACGTTCGCATGAAATTAACGCCGGTAGTCCTAAATATAACATTACCTTAAATCAGGGAAGATTTGCTGCGGGGCATAAAAGCGAGTGTTTAAGAAAATCGATACTTAGACACCTTCACTTGGTTCCGGTCTTATCTTTTTGAAATAAAATTTGCTTTTCAAAATTAATAAAAGAAATATATTTTTTTTGCTATTCAATTATTTTTTAAATTTCAATTATGTTTTGGCATATAACTTAACAGCGCCTATTTTATTGTAACGAGCAATTGTTCAAATGATATAAAACATTTATTATGGGTAGTATAACTAAGATGTCGACCTTGACTTGCACTCCTACAGTGAAAGGATCCGGCTACATAATAAATAATAAAGGATAAATCGACATCTAATGTCTATAATCATAAACTATGGCACGACCTAAGTAATCATGGTGGGTAGTTATTTTAACGTGTGAATTCAAATAAGACTATAACCACATTATTAGTCTGGTGAAGTGGCCGGCATAGCGGAGTGGGATGTGTCTGTAGACATTTCTCTGACCAAGGTCAATGCAATGGTCACATGCAGTATGCACATATAAAAAAGTTATTATCATTGGATTTCATTCTTGCTTAAATTATAATCAGAATAAGTACTAAAAATGTTTAATGTATATTTTGAATTAAATTTACATTTTGATTTGATTAAAATCATACCTAACCATATGTATAGCTAAAAAGATCTTATGACATAATATCTGAGTAAAGGATGCCATTTGTCAAGTCAATTGGACGTCATCGCGTGATTCAGACGCGAAAATGTTTGAGAAAAATCTGCGCAATCAATTTCATCCATGAAACCATTTGTTAGGATCCGAAAACGTACTTATTACTAATAACCACATTTGCTTTCTTTATCAAATACTTTTTATACAAGTACCTACTTACTTACATCTGCATCATACAAAAAACTTATAGGCTATGATACAATAATTAGAATTAATAGTTGACAACATTTTAGCATCTTCTTTGTCAATCTATGGATCTACTTTGAGTACCTATACGTCTTCTCCATTTTCCCGATCATCAGCTTCTCGCATCCACTGCTTTCCTGCGGCTTTACTTTATTCCTCTATTATAGTGTATATTTAGTTGAGTGGTTTGCTATATACAAATTACCTTAACATAAAACGACCGTGACCAAGTTGATATAGCCGCGTTTTAACTCAAATCTCTCAAAATCTCAGCCGGTACTAAAGTAACTTTTGCTTCTCAGTGCCTATGCTAAGCAATATTAAAAAAAAAACACTAAAGTTGCCATCTCATTGCATAAAATAACATCCTATTAAAATGCGTAATCTATATTATTAAATACAGAATTTTATAGTGATTCTATGGTCCTTGATCATAAATTATGCATGAAGATTGAGCCAGTATTGTACTCTCACGAACAAGGCTGCTCGTCGAAGAAGACGCTATTGTCTGGATACAGCAACAGGCTTACCCTGGGATCACAGCCTTCTGCGGCGACAAGGGATTTTGTCTGAATAAAAGAGTATTCCAGACTAAATCTCACTACGAAGTTTTATTTTGTCGGGGGAAAATTCAGATTTTCAGTTTAATTTCTTTTTCGTTTGCTTTATGAGTTAAAGACGTAAAAAGTTTAAATCGGAATAATGTTGAAAAAATGTAAAAAGAAGCTTGAAGTTTTTGTTATCCTAATCTAAACACTCTTTAATTAATTCTTGTCAGATTCTGAAATTTACTTTATAACTCAATTTCAATCAATAACAAACACTTTTTAAATCCTTTTACGTATAAAGCAAAAAAACGCCTAAAACCTATAATTTTTTTCCAGAGCGCCTATAGCGGATTTTAGGTATGTGTAGGTTCCATGCATAAAAAGTTTAAACAAAAGCTGAATAAACTCTTAAACTTTTCGTATATTTGTTGTTATAAAAGCGAAGGTTATGTAGGCGTTAATTCAGCTATCTTTTATGCGTGCATATTATGGTTCTTACTGGCATTGAACCTCATTTAAGGCTTCTCCAATAGCGAGTAAAGCGCTGACAACATAAAAAATAACAGGGCTATAAAACCAGCCGCGTCGCCCCTCTCCTCATTATGTCTCCAACGTCCGATGCACTCCGCCTCGTATTACCACGAAATTTATTTTTATTATTGTTATCCTTGCATTATATATACGGAACAAGCATTGTATTTTTATTATTTATGATTTATCTTACTTTGCTACATGTAATGTTTCCTTTTTACTGCTCTATGGATGGTTAGGTATGATTTATATTGATAATAAAAATAATTAGAGTTCGTGAATAAATAAAGTAATAATAATTAACTATTTGTGTTTTATCTGATACTAATTTTGTTTAATTGATGACGATTATGTTTAAAGTTGATTGAGAGTTAAATCATGAAAATATAAGGGTTCTTGTAGGGTCCGCGAACAACCCGAGGGGACGAAGAAATGAGATCCAAAAACCATTAAACAAGACAGGAAGGACAGACCAACACCTGATGCACTTATAAGAAATGAATTATGTAATGAATTACAAAACGTAAAACCACGAATAGTCGTGTCTCGGGACACTTACTATAATTTTAACGACATTTTCGTATACATATTGCGAAAGTGTGAAATTGTATTGGGCCTTTGGCTTTGAATGTCACTTCTGCTATTGCAGTTTCCCTCTTGTCGAGGGACACCTCGGAAAACGTTACCATAGATTATAAAATTCTAAAGAATTGACAATCTGAGGAAACAATATTGAATAGTATCTACTAATTAAATGACGATGCAAAATGTTATTTAAAGTTTAAATATGATTTAGATAAATAATAATTACTTTTTTCTAACTTTAATTTATTTTTATTAAAACATCTGTAATTTTTCTATTCTTACGTTTATCATGATCATTCGTGAATTTTATTTGATTTTAGATAATCTTTTATTTAAATTATTATACATTTCGGAATAAATATTGGAACAGTTGAAAGGTTTTGTAGTTTCGTGGCATATAATATCGTGCACATCTGACCCAATTCGAGATCGTCTTGGGATCAAGGGTTAAGGTTTACGATTTCAATATTCAAAGTGTATCCACGAGTAAACATATATTGCACCAAGTTGAAAGTTTATTGATTTACACATGTTATTAAATTTATATGTTATTCAAGCTTCCGGTAGTCAATTAAAGTAATTTATACAAACAAATATTAGCGACTTTTAATATTATTTCATCTTATTTGGAATTTGACTTTAGGTAATATTATTTAACATTAATCGCATTAAAGTTACGACGCCGATGCCGTTGGCCGACCTTTGCGTAACATAAAACAGCCTCGAGAAGCAAGGTACCTCCAGCATAATCTGGATCACTTGACTGATATCCAATTTGCCTGCGATTTGTAGGGCTTCAACCGCAACTCCAGTAATTGACACCGAACGCAAAACCACAACTTATCAAGCGAAAAATATAACTCATAAAAATCACATGTTCCAAAAAGAGTTATGAATCACGCCGAAAGGAATTATATCACGTCGCGTCAAACCTCTCGGACAAAATAGTTATACTTAATAGACAAGCGAAAAAAATAACCAATCTTCTAAATGCTTTATTACTATTGTCCCAACTAGAGTAAGTTCCAATAAAAACAACGCAATTCACCGTACCAATAGAGCGACCTTATAGGTTTAGTTTAGAAAGTTGGCATCTTGTCTATAGCGGTTATTCCGCGTTTCCTACTTAAGCCGCCAGCCGGCAGGTTGTGCAAAAAGAAAACTGTATTTAACTTAACCTGTCTCCGAAAATAGTACTTTATGCAATCCGTTGTCAAGAGTTGTATTGCTATGGCATCATTGCAAAACAAATCTACTACGATTTACGTACTGTAAACTTGTTACGCGTTTTGCGAGAGCATTCTCTCTCGATTTAATATATGAAGTTTGATTTCGTTTTGTATGAAAGTGCTTTAAAGTTGAGATTGGTCCGTTGTCCGCGGTCGCAGTTGTTACAGTGTCGGAGCGCGGCGGCTGGCGGCGAGCTTTGTACGCAGTGTTTGGATGGAAAGGCTCGTCGGTTCATCGTAGCCTCGGAGGAAGTGTCGTTATCACAGTCGTCGTTCGTCGTTCGAGCGGCGCGCAGCTTTCAGAGGGTGGTTTACTATTCCTTAACGAGAGACCGGCTCACTTCGGGGAACTTTTCGCGGAGATCGAGCGTTAAACCCGCTAGAGACGGGAATGTTTAAAATCGTGGCTGTTTAGTAAAGAACAGTGAACGTTCGAATGAAAGTGAAACTTATTGTTTGTGCTTAAAATAGTGCGAGTATAATAAATTAGTGTTCTATTTATTTGTATCCGATAAACTATAAATATATTATAGTATATTGAGAGACAGAATAATTGTGAGAACTCGTAATTTGAATATCGTCGCAGTTTTGCTGAAAAAAATTGCGTACAGATTTTTGAGACGAGAAAATATTACACCAGAAGGTAAGTTTTATGTTAAAAACTTGATACAACAAATAAATTAAAAGGAAAATAAATAATATATGATTATTTTTGTCAAAGCTAAGATTTTATTATGTTTACCCTAGATTGTTATTTATTCTTGAGAAACAATATTTAAAAAGATTGAAGGTACTTTGCTTTGATGTTCTTACTTTGTAGTCATATTTACTTACATTTTCTACTAATTAATTACAATTTGTTGTATTCATACATTGTTATAATATTATGTACAATATTTTACATCAAAGCCTGCTAAGGTAACCTCGACATGTGACAGCGTTCTCCGCTTGCTGTCAACAAGCTAGAGTGCGATCCTTGAGCGGAGACAACTGCTACCACAGAGAAATGTCTGCAGCCAAGAGTCGCCTCCGCTATGCCGGCTTAAGGTCACTTCGCGGGTATATTACACTACACGGATACACTTGAAAATTTTCATTATGTTAATAATAAGTTATTTTAAGGTTAACGAACTTAAGAATAATCACGGTCACTTGCGCAAGCATCATAACAAAAAAAGCGTTATAATTAATTACTAAAAAAGTTATTTTCAAACGTATACATAATTAATTTGCATTGTGTTATATGAAATTTGGGTGTGGTTAAGGAATTTTGAGTCGCTGACAGCTAATAAGAAATATAATAATAACAATAATAAGCTGTATTAAAATAAAAGGAACCCTATATATTATACAAAGTGCTCTGGGGACAGTATCTCCTATGGCAGTCCTTGACTGTTCAAACTTAAACATTTAACCAATCTTAAATAAATATACAGTAACTCTGCCATTGGAGATACAGTCCCCAGACTAGATCCAATCGTAGTGCACTTTGTATACAGGACTAAATAAATAAAAAATTCCAAGTATCTGTAATGTATTTGTATGAAAATTAAATAATAGTTAATATATAAAAAAAATGTTAATTAAGTTTCTATTAAGTATAATTTAAGGCCTGTCATGCAATAACAAGTCATTATGAGGAAATATTTCTGCACACACAATATACGAGTATATCATATTGCATAATTAAGATACATTTTGTCGAATCATGAAGTTAATATCATTTTGATGCCATACGTCTTGATAAAGCGTTCATTTATCTACTCTTTTGTATATAGAGAAACACGGCCATTAGACGTGGATTAAGGATTTAAGCCTTGTGCTTGATAAGGTTGCTTGCAAAGGATGCTGTTTTTGTGGTGAGGACTAGAAGAACGTTTAGCGAGTGTTCGTAGTTCATCCTGTACTTTCATTTTCTCAAGCCTAACTGTAGTTATTTAGTTTCTATTCTAGTTGGACCACCAAGCCACTCTAGCTAAATGTAGTGGTGACGAGCTAGTATATAAAAAAGGTAATACGCTTTATAACACTTGGACTTCTTTCTAGGTATAGTTATAAACTAGTTTTTGTGGCGCGCTTAGCGAGCTCGGAGATAGTATCGGGGGAAGTTTTGTAAAAAAATTTTTTTTTGAAAAAGTGACGACGTCGAAATTAGAGTGCATTTCCGGAACTTCGATCCTATCTCGTTTCGTTCTGGAGATAACGCGTTCCGGAACCGGACGGAACGGACTTTCGGAACAAGTCGAGCTTTTCTCGAGGTCACATGGGGCTCTTTCACACACCCCGAAAGTTTCACCCTTTCAACCCCCTGGCAAGTACCCCATAATTGATGTCAGTGAGTGAGTGAGTTGATGGTGTCGTCTGCTCAAGCCGGTATAGCGAAGGCGAATTTCATTGCAATTGTTTTTGTGATTGGAGCGCATTCTAACTTCATATCAGGCGGAATGTTGTCAAAAAATAATGTGAAAACCTAAACATGTTCAACCATAGTTTTAATTAATAGAAATGAAATCTCAAGAACAAAGCGTAATTCAAGAAATCCATGGGTGTGCGTTCCCTTTTGAAATGTGTCGTGACTTGGCTACGATGAGATGAGATTAATGACAGGGGCGAGTTCGATACTTATCGTCAATCCGAATCGACTTCCGATGGATTCGATTGTACCGACGATTCTGAGTAGAATACATTAGCGCGTTTGACCTTTGGGAATAAAAAGGCATATCTTGATTTTCATATAAATTGAGTTTATAATAGATAATTATTTATCGACTTTATTTCTCGTACAAATTCATAATATGTATACTATTATATGCATAGAGATATATACTAGAGGAGCAAACCTCATACATCAGATATGAAAAAGCGTAAGCGATTTGACAATGTTGCCGACAGTCAAATACTAACCGACAGAAAACCTAAAAGTGACTGCGGTCATCTTTTCTTTCCCGGAACATTGGAAGCGTTATTGCATATCTAGTTGTATATATCAATGATTATATGTACCTATAAATTGACATTAATTTTTTCATTATAAAATATAATTACGTTTATTTTTTTATAATATGTCATCTTACTTATAATATATTAATTTAATGATATTGTGTTTTGATCGCGAATTGAACCTGGTACCCCTGTGTAATATACCTAATTACCTACATAATGGGATACCTAAACGTATAAAGGGGTAGAGAAAATATATTTTCGCTGCTGATTAGAAATTGACAACTATTCCAGTCATTAAAGATAAATTACAGACAAGACTGAATCTAAAGTTCTCCGTAAAACAACGAAGATTCTTATAAAACTAAAAGCCTTAAAAAAGTATCTCCATAAGAAGTGCGAAAGTCAATTTAATTTCAATTAAAGTTCAACAAAAGATTTCCTGGTGAATGACCGATGCATTAGGTTTATAAAGAAATCAATTTATTGCCAATAGATGACCTCAGCTTCATTTATAGACCTACTTCATTACATAGTGAATAGAGCTTTCTTAGCTCAACGGGTGTAGATTTACAACGAGCTCAAATTGCCACTTTGTAAGTTTGCTTATATGAGAGTAATTTGATAGCTTGATGTATGTTAGATAATAATGGTGAGCTTGTTTAAATATTGTGAGTAATAAATAAAATATATTATTTAATAAATACCATTATATTATTACAAATATGATACTTTTTTTTTTGTTTGTCGCCCCAATTATACTCAAACGGTTAAACGGACCTTGATTAAAACCTAATATTTTTTTAAATGATTTTTGCATTAGAAATATGGAATAGCTCATTTATTGAATTTTGGCTTAACTAGGATGAAAATACGGGGTAAATAAAATTTTGTTCATAGAAATCCGGTAACCCGCACGTCGCCTGATGTTGAGCTAGAGTACGATCCACGAACGGAAACAACTGCTTCCACAGAAAATTTTGAGGAACCGGCAGTCACCTCCGCTATGCCAGCTTCGTGTGAATCGCTCTTCTTGTTATACCTATTTATAATAATTTGTACTTTTTCAGCTGATTAAGTATAAAAATGCTAGAACAGAATGGGTACCACGGTATTGCAATAAATAAACCATTTTCATTTCTTGAACCAAGTGACCAATTACACAGTTTTATTGGCTAATTATACAAACTTTATTAACAATGGAGTCAGTCAATCATGAATTCTAACAAAAAAATGCTATTATCCCAATTTACTTAATTGGTAATCATAGTCTAATAAGATATGCTGTAATAATTGCGTCAACTGTACTTCGACACGACGAACTTTGGTCACGTCGCGTTCTAAGGCACCGCCACTTTCAATCTTTGCAATGATAATTTCGATATTATTTCTTCACTAATGCAGAAGGAATTATTTCCTAAAAGCTGTTTTGAAAGTGAAGCTCCACACAAGCTTAAAAATTTCAACATTTACAACATATGCATGAATAATAATTAGATGAATTAATCTAACAAAATAATAAACATATTAGATATCTATTGAGTTTTATGCGGCACACATCTGCATAATTTTTGATATTAGTTTTTACAGTTTTACGTTTCGAACCTTTTTTTTAATTACTGTAGAACGGAGGTAAATAAGGTAATTTTGACAATTTTATATATTTTAGAAGATATAATACAAACAAAATAAAGGTTCAATTGACAACAAACCTATATTTTCCTTCTTTATGTCGTTTTTTTTTAATTATTATATTTTATATGTTTAAAACAACATTAATTAAAAAGAAAAAAAATCACGGGTAACTCACGAAATAATTTCGTCTTGGTATTTTTTGCTTTAAAAACTTATTTCTTTATTAGAGCGTTAAGTCAATTAACATATTATAATTATGATTTACGAATGTAATTGTAACAATTCATAGTTATAATGTAGAGCGATGGCCAGTGTTAGATAGATACTAGTTTTTTGGGCGCGCTTCGCGGCGCTAAAAAAGTTTTTTTTCGGGTAGTTTTGAAAAAAAAAATGTTTTTGCAAAAAAAATTATGGATATCGAAATTAGAGGGCATTCCCTACGGCTTTTGTTCCGGCACATGTGCCCTATCTCGTTCCGTTTCCGAGATATCGGCATCGCTTCCGGTCTAAAGTCCACTTCCGGTCAAAGTCGAAGTTTTCCTGGGGTCGCGGGTACGCCCTCTACACGCCCCAAAAAGAATCATCTCTCTAACCCCCCGGCAAGTGCTTCATAATATATGTCAGTCAGTGAGTCAGTGGTAATCGAGCTTTATATAATATGACTAGTTTTTTGGGCGCGCTTCGCGGCGCTGAAAAAGTTATTTTTCGGGTAATTTGAAAAAAAATTTTTTTTTGAAAAAACAAATTATGGATTTCGATATTAGAGGGCATTCCCTACGACTTTTGTTCCGGCACTTTTGCCTCATCTCTTTCCGTTTCCGAGATATCGCCACCACTTCCGGTCCAGAGTCCACTTCCGGTGAAAGTCGAGGTTTTCCTGGGGTTGCATGGGCCTCCTCTATACAACCCCAAAAGAATCACCCCCCTAACCCCCCGGCAAGTGCTTCATAATATATGTCAGTCAGTCAGTCAGTCAGTCAGTCAGTGGTAATCGAGCTTTATATAATATGATGATAAATAGACGTAGGCTAAACACTTGAGAACCCCGGATTTTCGGATCGATCAGAAATTTCAATCTTTAATTACTTTGTTAAAATAAACTTAAATAAAATTAAATTTAAAAAGCAAAATTGTTGATGTCGGTGCGAAGGGCAGCTGCTGTAGTAGTTTCTGTGAAGGTTTTTTTTTTTCATTAATTATTTATATTAAATAGTCCAGTGTGAGATTTTTACAACTTTTGTATCTGTATTTATACAAATAGGCGAGGAGGACTGAGGAGACGGATATGTACCATTTAGACTGTCGGTCGAGTCCTGTTGTTATACCTGGCTACTTTCAAGTGGTGGTACTACTCGACGGCAAACCATCATCAGTCTGCCTGCCACTCTTAAATAAAAAAAAGACTGAGACACAAATATGTGCCATCTTCAACCCCATTTTTTATTTGATCAAATGGTACCAATGCTACTTTATTGTATGTGATTAGTATAGGCATTATAAGAACAAAATTCGTTCTAAACTTAATGTCGCAAACAAATGTTGACAAGTCGTGTTAAGCGAGTATGAAGTCAAATGGTGTTAACAAGAGGTTTAACGATCTCGTCGTGCCATTATCAAGTACCTACCTACTGTATGTCATGTGTAAATATCTTAAATTTAAATATGAATAGACAGATCTCGAAAACAATATTTGTTTTTCCCATTAGTATTCTCAAGGAAAATGAAGATAACTTAAAAATAGCTATTTAAATTCAGTCTATACCCATTATAATCAAATCCACTTAAGTAAAAACATGCAAATCTTTTAAATATTGAAAATAGCATTAAATTTCATTCATATTATTTTCTTGTTTTTATAAAATCAACATTCCGGCTGATGTTTGTTGAACACACTTCTTCATTATAACTTAATTATCATCGTCATCTTATTTCCTTTATGCATATTTGATAACGACACTTTAAGTCAAAGAGTAAAGGACACTTTTTTATAATATAAAAATCATTATTTCTACAATGTAAAACTAGAGTTTACTAGAGTATGGTCCATGAGCGGATACAACTCTTATTAGAGAGAAATATCTACAGGCAGAATTCGCCTTCTTTATAAACTATAACAGCTTAAAAACATAAAAGTAATTTGCACCGTCTATTAATCATTAACTCCAAGCGAATACCGAGATATTTACACTTATAATATTTGTAAGCGGTGTGTCAGACCCAGGACGGCAACATGGGTTAATAACTATCATCGGTCTGCTTACCACTATTTAAATAGTGAGGAGCGAAAGGAATTTTCTAGATATTTGTAGTTTGTAGTACCGTTAGATAAAGCAAAGTGGAATTCACGCAACCGTTATATCGACTAAAGTTCAAAGATGTTTAGAACTTTTGACAGATTTTACAAATACTTGCTAAGTGTTTATTACACTCCTGGAATGTGTTACGTAGACAAATGATATCCCGTTCTCTCTTTGATATTTTGCTTTGAAGTTTCTTCAATAAATTTGTAGGTGAATAATTGTTAGAAGTTCTAAGGCACTAAAATGACAGGAATTCCTCGTTTTATTGCCCCAGAATTCCATTAGGAGCCTTTCTAATAATATTCTGAATAATTTTGATGGAAGTGTTAAGTTTAATATCAAAATTACGCCTTTGAAGATTTTAAATTTTAGAAGATGTAGTGACGAGGATTGAGAAAGGAATACTTCGATGACATGGAATGGATGAGTGAAAGGAGATTGACGAAAGGAATTTATAAATCTGATGTGAATGGATGTTAAACAAGGCAGACCCAGAAGGTTTTGCGATGAAATCGCAGACATTCCCATGAAAGCTGGGCTGCCTAGTGCCCATAATTGTAGGGCTTGTATGAAGATAATTGTGGATGTGAAGGAAGCGAGGGAATTGTGTCAGGATCGTGGCAAGTGACGTTCTGTTGTCGTGGCAAAAACGTGTGAGGGTTGATGATGATGATGAAGATATATTTTTTATTTAAAAAAGTTAATATTTCAAAGATTTTTCATTATATAATACATACATAAATAAAACAACTTCATTTATTTTTGCAAATTAAACTGTTTTAACGAATCATTGGAGTAGAACATACGAGTATAACTGTTCAAATAGATCAGTAATTCATGATTCAATTTTCACAGTCAACAATTATGACAGTGAGCAAAATCGTATATTTAGCTGATAGCTCCAAGCGTTAGCTTCACCATATGAAAATTTAACTCAATATTAGGTACAATAGATCAAATATTAATACTACAAATTCATCATTCATGTTATAAATATTTAGTTTGTATATTGATTTTAAGTAGCCGGTCGCGGAGTAAAACAGGAATAAATGTGATTATCACCGTTATCACCCGTATCTTCTCCTTCCATTAACGCGCGGCCACAGTTTACGCTCTGCATCTCACTTGATCTTTTTCCACGTTTACTTCAGGTTAGGGATCTATCCAAATAAGTTAATAAGACAAGATCGACACTTACTGAAGAACGATGAAGGAAGATCGGAAAGTGGATTGTGGAAGAGAGAAGTACCACCTTCTCTCTTGTCCAGCTGCAGTAGGACACTACATAGATTTATAAAATAATAATAATACGTACGTACGCGGAATTTTTAAGTTATAAACGATCAATGTCAATCCAAATAAAATACAAAAACTTTAACTAAAATGTTTTTATCGGATATTTTTAGGAAAGTAAGAAATGTATTTTGGGTGTGTTCGTCACGGATGCTACCTAGTTGACCGTGAAAAGAGTCGTTTTCTCTCAATCTGTAGAACCTAAAAACGAAATGCAGGTGTTACCGACCACTTTCTTTCTTACCTCGCGCCTTACCTAACGGATAATATCGATTGCATTGAAAATTCAATTCGAATCAGTAATCAAATTTATAGCTACTGACATAACGTTTTATTTCACTTTTACGGTGAGAATTAACGATTGTTTCGAATGCTTGTGGCAATTAGATGATAGCTGAAGTAATTCTATTTAAATTACCGCTATAATAACTTTTAGAAATAAAAAAGTAAGAAATTTTACTACGTAGTTATTAGCATTACGGTCTAGTAGGAAGGAAAATACTTATTTTAAATATGATATTATTAAAAAAAAATATTACAGTACAGGGTATAGGTCGCGTCAAACCTTACGGCATCTCGGAAGTTAGATGCGAGCGTTATTTCGCGCAGGTACAGTCCAGTTTATATACAATAATTTAACAGTTAATTTTAAATATCTAGATGGCACATGTTCGTCTGTTCAAGCCGGCATAGCGGAGCTGACTGCTGCCCGCACAGGTTTCTCTGTAGTAGCAGTTGTTTCCATTCATGGACCGCACTCTAGCTTTACATCAGGCGGAGTGTTGTCACATGCTGAGCTACAATAAAAAAAAAGCTCGGGAGTGTCCTCTTCTCTCTCGCGTTCATCGTGTCCCACTGATACCTCAATTTTTGTACTGCGCAGCGCCTAGTGCCTAACTTCGGAGGCGCCAAAAAGTTTGGTTCGTACTGTACTAGCGAAAGCTGCTAGCCTATGAAATAATAAGTACTGGTTTTATTAGGACAAATCTGCATTCAAATATAAAACTATTTTTATAAGTAGAAAAATATATTTCTTAGCGTTCACAACACCTGCAGAATTGGGCAAAAATTCCTACAGACTGACGAAACAAAACCATCATCATTATCGTTTGTAGGCACTACTTCTTTTGGCTCTCAAACTGCTGCAGGATAATAAGTAACATACTATAACTATATTTATAAACTTAAATACTTCTATTAATATGTAAATTAAAATGAAAATTTGAATATTTGAAGTAATATTTTAATATAACAAACTTTTGATAGAGAGCTTCTGATAAAAGCGTATGAGGAGAGCTTTTCATATTTTATAATGGAGTCTTTGAAATATTAGACGCAACCAGTAGGTACATACCACTATGGTAACAACTACAATACAATTTTACTCTTGGCAAAAGCACAGAATTTTAAAGCTGGCTTCATTATATTTTATTAAAAGTTACCAGACGGCTTATATTTTACTATATTCTTGGCGTGACAAACTCCTATATGCATTTTACTCGCTTGTATTTTTTTCTGATAAATAAAATGTGTGAAAAAAGAATTTTATAATATCGTTTAGTGCTTTTTGTGAAATTGAAATTAATAAATTTTTACTAGAAGATACCTCTGGGTTTTTAGTTTATTATTATTTTTAAACAGTCGCCTCCGCTATGCAGGCTTAACTTTTTTTTTTTTTTTTCACTTACTAGACGTATGTGCACTGTCCAGGTTGACAAGGCGGACTTATTTCGTTATACCTACTCGGCTACTTCTAAACTAATTTGGCAACATGATTAGATCATTTCACGGATGTTACAACAAGAATAATGCTATAAAATGAGTTTATAAATACTTATTTGAAGTTTTGAACAATGACATTTGAACCGGAATATTTCCTGTATTAGCTGTTTAATTTATACCAGCTTAAGATCTAATTTATAATAAATCCTTACATTTTTTTGTATGATCTACAATATTTATCTCTGACCTTGACGTTCACTTTACTAAGTACTGGATCACGAATAATCACGATGATTAAGGCTATAAACGACTATTAAATAGTCACAAATAAAGCGTGACTTGATTCCTTGCTTATATTATACAAACAAGGTTAATATTGGCATGTCTAAATGAATGTAGCATTTAAATTTTCGTGTGAATTTGAATATTAAATTATTATGCGTTTATTCACTAATGTTAATTAATAAATTATAAGTAATATTGTAGATATTACTTAATTGCTTTTCAGCGAGCACGGTTTAACTAAATAAAATATTTCATGCAGGTTCCTATCGCGTCTATTTTTGTTAATTTGATCCAGCCAATGACACCACGCCTACGATTAGCTACAAATCTTTTAAACGACCAAATGTGTCGGCTGGAACTAATCAAAACAAACGCAATAGTTAGCTGCATAAAATTTATTATTAAATCACCAGAGTGATTAAATCAAGTATATGATAACAAAGTTACATTCGCATCCGCCAATATTATTCCTACGATATTATTATAGGTATAGCTATATAATAATAAAAACGAAATTGAAATTTGAAAACTAGTAACCGATTACTTGCCATGACATTAGGTCAAGTAATAACAAAAAATAATGAATATTTTAACCAATACGTGATCATATTAGATGGGATAATGATGCAGAGGTCATCTTGTGTAATTCTAAACATAAAATTACATTACAAATTGCACATCTAACACGACAGTACACAAAAGGATGAGTCAACACTCAACAGGCGTATAATGTAACGCCTACAAATAATTGCATTGAATTTTTGTTTTTATATGCGTACTTAAGCTAGTTTTGATATACACAGAAAAATGTTACTGTACGATAAAAACGTTAGTAGCTTGATACAATTAATTATGATAATATAATAATCTTTATTCGATAAATCGTCCTGTAAACATACTGTGTTCTGCCATCGGAACTAATCAGGGGACCCTAGGGGATCTCCAATGGCATAGATTTAAATTCTAGTTGTATTTTACTATTGATTATTTTATTGCATCGAAAACTTGTCTGATATTAAAGCTTTATGAAAAATACGTCAACAAATTGTGTATATTTGGCCATATAATTTACATACTAGTTTAATTTAAAAAAAAATTGAACTTGTAATAGTTACTATACATTTTTGAGCTAAGCTAAAAAAAGTCTTGAAAAATATTTAACTTGTAACCAAGAAAGTCTAAAAGTAACTCAAGGGTAATTGAAATGTCTGGTGTGCTCGGTCAGTTTAACCAAAGTCACATTTCTCAAGTCACCCATAACCGTCATGCAAGACGAATGTTCGAGCACAGAAGTATTAAGTTGAGACGAGTCACATATTCGTACCTAATATGAACATTAAAAAAAAAACGTAAAGATTCAAACGTTCTCGAATTCAAACTTTATTATTCCAATTTTCCTACTATCCGTGTGCCGCTAAATTTTATTTTTTATTTTTAGCCTCTCTGAAACGAGCTAAAAGGCACCGAACTAAAAGAAGCATGTATACAAAATAGTCGTAAAATAATTATAATGGGTATTTAGTTCTTTTTCAGGCAATACAATAATGTAATACATTCTATTCAACTTGCAGACTAATTACTAACCAAGATTATCTCTTTTAATGTTCTTGAATGAAGCGAAGGCAATGAATTGAATTTTAAAAAAGTAAAACACGTTATGCAGGTATTACAAGATCATTCTTTCAATACGCAATAAGAACGTAATTAAATTACATATCAAACTTTGTATCAAAAGTGAAAGTGTGTGTTTAACAATATCTATAGGGTACTTGGAATAATGGAATCCGCCCACTGCTCCTTTCACTGTTCGAACATTACTTATTACTTTTATATATTATAGAAATTGTGGTTATTAGCGTCGTGTCGTCTTGGGATAGTATCACTACTTTGAATTAACTATAATCAGTGTGTACACAGTCAACATGGATGGTACACTTCTCTTCAAGCTGGAATAGCGTAACTAATTGCAGATAAATGGTATCACAAGCAGTTTTCTTTTTTTTTCACTACATTTCACCTAACATCAGGTAATATATTTTAAAAACTTTATATAGAAGTTCCGTTAACCTCAAATATTCCGAAAATGAATGAATTAAATAATAAAGCACTTGAAAGCTTATTTATGGAATTTGCACTACATTGGCGTATTGCTTTGATTCCAAAGCCATTACCGCAGTTTACGCATCAGCGCGTTCCTGATCCACCGCTGCAACGACATCGAAGCCCCACTGTGCGGCTGTGACGCCCTTATAACTTATATGAAATAACATTTTCAGATAACACAATCACGTTTTCACCCTTGTATTTACAGAAATAAAGATTAAAATCGTGGAGCACTTAATATCTGAGAGTGTGGTTTACAATACATTCACGATCAGACAGCTTTACTTTTCAACCCCAATCATGCCGACTACCTACAACCTTAACCCCTCATATTAATCGGATTAATTCCTAAAGGCACCTACTCTCAAAGGATTAGGTTGTATTTAAATTATTTTTGCATGTGGCATTTTGACGCCGAACCGCGAAATACTTTGTGCCACCTCTCTTGAAAAGGATAATTGGATTTGTATATTTTGTTAGACAATGAATAATGGGTGTTAATAAACAGATACGAATCAAGTTTATACTGTTAGCCGAGAGCTTGTCTGGGATCATAATGTCAAGGATTTAAGAAATCTTTGAATTCTCAGATTTACTAATAATACAGTTAGTTTGATTACTTTTTTTTTCAGGCGTCTTAACGACGTGTACTATTTATTACATATATACTAGACGTTACGCTTAATAACATTTAAACTTTAAGCACTTATAATAACACTTAAAGAAAGTTTAGAATAGTTAAACGGGGCCTAGAAAAAAACATACAAATTTTAACAAATGTTAAATTTGAAATGACGTGAATAAATTAAAGTGAATTCGGACTACTAGAATTCTCATATCGCTGCATCCCACCCGCACTGTAAGCCAGAGGATTTTAGGAAACGCTATTTTATTATCTATATAAAAATAAGCAAATTCAATCTGAAATATACAATAGAATTATTATGTAAATATGTATTAAAATTCGTTTTGTGATATATATGACTAATAAATATTAAATAGATGAATAAATAAGATAAACCTGACACTTAAAACCCCATACATTTAGGTACGAGTATCTAGGCAATTCGTTAACAATGTAATTAGCGCAAATATTCGGCGAGGCCTGTCATCATGTAGAGGCGGCACGGTTGATAACAACAAATATCAAAACTGTATCAACTCAAATTGAGCAGTTGTTTTGACATAATTAAATGCTGGATTTGTTTCTTATTAAATTATCATGAAAATTAAACAGAATAAAGAGCGCCCGTGCGCGAAGCATAGGGCGTATGGGTTCAAATCCGAACTCAGTCAGCTCAGGGACTCAATTATTCTCGATAGTATTCTCGAAGTATACTTAAAACGTAAGTTTTATTTCTATCAATTTTCTTTCTACTGTTTAGCCAATCGGAAATCGTTTCTTCTTATAGTAGAACTTTTACTTTTCTTTTTCTGTTAAATTTTCGTTAGATTTGCTCATCATTACATATGGGCGGTGATTGTTTTATGATAAAAATTGTGATAAATATTATTTATATAGAAAAGGGTGAAATATTGAAAATTTACATGAATCAACGGCAGAGGCCTAAATAAACATTAAAATCTACTAAAGTATTAATGCAACTTTTAGCCGAATATATTTATTTAGTTTCCAAATAATTTAATTTAAAATCTAGAACGGGTTATAAATAGAGTACCTACTCGTGTCCACTTTTCATGAAAATTGGAATCGTGGTTACTTGAATAAATACAGCTGCACAAATTCGTAGTTTCCGAAACCGATGTAGCATACAAGTTCAAATATAAAGAATTAGTGAGATTCTCTGGCACAACTCTCGGGGTTTGCTTGATTTTAATCAAAAGTTCGAATTGGATTGCCAGTTCTCCTTTCGTCCCATTACAGCGAACGTACGATATCTCGATTGGAATTTAATAGTACTACCAGAGTTGTATGTCTGATCTATTACGACTTTGCACTTCTATGTTTGTTGAAAGTTCATGTCAAATGTGTCAGTCTCGAAGACCTGGAAGTTACAAGTTATCTAAGTCATGTGTTTTACTATGGTTACTCATTAGAAGTTTGACATAGGCACTTTCGGCGTTGCTTGTGGGTGTTCCGTTGCATAGTTCACGTGTCGATCCCCACCTCTAACAAGTTAACGAGGATCCTGAAAGTATGTTCATTATTGTTATGTATTACACAATAAGAAGGCACAAAATAAAATAAAGAAGATAATTATAATAATAATAATTGTAAACAAAGATTTTATTTTTATTTTGTTTTCGCACTAAATTAAAAGAGAAAACGCAAATACAAAGCGAGAATAAATCCTCAAAGCTCTTATAGCGCCATTAAGTGAAATAATAACAAATTGCACTCGGGATGGAATCGCAGCTCAAATTAAGCACCTGAATAAATTCGGCGATAATCCGGCGGCAGTTTTAATGTTTTAAAAGACTTTGGGGAGAAGAATGAGTGACTCAAGATAATGATTGCTCTCATTTCATTACTCCTCTGGTAGCAGATCCTGGTAATTGAGAAAATTGGGTCGAAGTGCGATAAGGGACTATCGGGTTCTATTGGGAAGGTCTCACTCGAGGGCTCTTAATCGTATTAGCGTCTTCATCACCTGGGGTAGCCAATGGGCCGCAGCAACTTGCCATATGACATACAAAACGGGACAACTTTACTCCCCTATTATAGTAGTAATCTAATAATTTTACTGAACAATATGAATCGGTAATTTTTTTTATAAAATTTCAAATTAAGATTTAAAATGTTATATTTAAACACCGGGGGCATGGAGTTCATAATGGACAAAACATTAACTCGGCCTACTTTGGTTGAAAGCTTTCAGAGCTTCTCATCTTGTGTTAATATTCGTTTTAAAGCACCCAGTACTGACTGCTAACAATGCAACAACATTTGGCTATGAGCTTCCAGTATTAAAAATTCTTTTATTTAAGCTTCAAAGTCTGTGCTTAACCACCCTAATTACTTGACCATTAAACTTTATTGCTATCCGTGCTGGTATATATGTTTATGTTGATGATTTTAAACGATTATGTAGATTTATTCGAAATATAAAAATCTGCTTTAGTAATCGCAGGTGAAATTTTAAATGTAATCGATTTTAATTAGGGATCGTTAATGAAATCTACATGATAGACGTCATGTGTGGTTTATATGTGGATGTTATAAAACCAGCCTGGAGCAGTGAAAGTTGAATATGAGCGAAACCCACAAAAATGTTGTCATACCACTTTCCTACGGGTTAGGTTGATCACATTAACGACAAACGAACTGGTAAGCTGCATAATACTACGTCGCAACGTTATATTACTTTCTAACACGTGTGGACTTACACTTGTCAAAGACGCTGTCTCCGTCATCCGGTACAGTGGCTAACGACGTTCATATAAGACCTAAAGTAAATATATACATGCGGAGTCACAGGATTATGACTATTATTCTTTTTAGGCTGTTCCTGGCTATGAAATGTTATTATTAAACGTAAAAGAAAGAATAATAATAGATTAAGTTAGAAAATATTGTTTTTTTGTTATGAAATGAAATGAAATGAAATGAAAATCCTTTATTAACGTAGGCATGGACTTGGCATGCACTTGTTCATCGTCAGAATCTACTTTGGCTTCGGAAAGGCATATGACGAGAAGACAGCCATAAGAAACTCGTCAATTATAGCCTGTGTTTATAATAACATAAAAAAAAACTGAATTATAAATCCAGTTAATTTTTCAATTATAAATAATGTTGACTGCCTCTAAGGTGCAGCTGTTGTAGCCCCCCCAGTCTGTTAGGCGGTTCATGGCACGATTCCCGATCGAAACAAATATTTACAGCTACGTGTAGTTTTATCAATATAACACTATAGAAAAAGAAAGAATGCGACAGTATTATTGGCACGGTATTCTGACCTGTGGGTCATTTATTCGAGACCGGTGAATCTTGACTAATATTAATGGATTATTTGGCTAGTTAATTTTCGACAGTATGTTATTTAAATTTTTCAAATGAAGGTTTAGACTTAAGAGTTTAAACAACTGGACTAGTAGGGGTCTAATTTTGGCTTTCGACGCTAGCCATTACTTCCCGTAATGTGCCCTTTAACTTTTATGTAGAGAAGTTGGAAACGAGCTCTCTCCAGGGTCCTCTATCTACCTATTTAATGTTAAAATCTCTCTGATAAAAATCTGCAACACCTTCATACTTATTTTATGAATATTTAAAAATGATTTGTACAAACGCGATTAATCAAGCCTGATGTAGTTCCTGAACAAGAGAATTATCGATGGATTCTGCGTATTGATCTCGTCAAGACGGCATAGTAAGTGGAAACGTCTGCTTCATGCAGTCATTATTCTGGGGAAGCAGTTGTTTCTGCTCATGGACCGCATTCTAGCTTATGATTAGGCGGAGTACAATCACATAACTTACGCTTAGTTCTGAAAGTATAAAGATAATATAAGTATAATTAAGTCAAATAAACAAGCGACTATGGAGTATAAGTTTACAATCCTTCATAGTTCATCGAATGATTGAGTGACTTGAAACAATTACACCAAAATTTATTCCGGGTGTCAGCACAAAGAGGCAGAGTAATACCCGACAATATTAAGTTATCTCTCAGGTGTATGCCGCAGTAAATATAAGGAAGTGTCGCGTCTAGCCTCCTTCGCTTCTTAACAGCCAGGGGGACGCAAATTATTGCGTATATATTCGTGATAACGCAATTTCTCGCCTCTCTCAAACGGAACATTGTTCATGGAATCCTCCCGGCACATAAACTTATCCAATTACTTGCCACGTATATTTTCACGACCGACACGCTTCCGACACGACGGATTCTTGTGAAGATGATTTATAGAAACAATCATTTTCGTTAATTAATGCTCCTCAGAAAATGTTTTACGTTTTGAGTGATAGACACAATAGGCTTTAATTTTGCGCAATTTCTCGTCTATTTCATTTCTATTAGAGATAGCATTAATTTTTCCAATTCACAAATATAATTTAATTTGCAATAATAATATTTCAAGGAAAATACAATTAATACTAATAGAACATAATTAATGTTGCTCTTAATATCGTATAATATATACGTTTAATTAACTTATCAATTTTATATTAATTACATAACATGAATGAATGGATTTATTCCAGTTGAATAAATATAATCCTGCGTGAACTTGATCACATTCTGCGTCACTGAACTAAATGCGTAACACTAACATTACTAACGGAAGCTTATATTTAGTAATCCTTCGTCGACAAGGGGTTCATCTAAGAGCATCCCACTTCCAGATTTAGGTACATCATAATCCTTTGGAGGTGATTTACCGAGAGCCGATAGTACCGCAATCAACTAGATAAGCCACGGTTAATACCGCATCCCCTCCCGGCTTACCCTGTGTTACTTACGCTCAGAGTTTCTTGAAAATTAACTTCGTCGGCTATAGGGCACTAAATTTTCCGCGTAAACGAATTAAAATCGACACCTTACGACGATTCAGCGTTTTACTTCACAAGTAATTGACACCGTTCGTAAAATATTACGAATAGATTTTTGGCGTGAAAGGTAGATATAAATTTTAGCCCTCGGTGACTACGACAGCGGAAAATTTCTAACTAGGTACAGTTATTTTGTGAAGGATAAGATCCTAAATTGATAGTTCAAAAAGCCCAAGACTTTATTACTTTTATCAAGTTCCTGCAGTAACTAGACCAGAAAATGATTTATTAGATTCTGATAAGAAGACCCTTCGGAGTGTTTTTATTCTCAGCGAAAAATGGCGTAAAAATCTATATTAATTTTTACAACTTAACTATGCAGAAGTTATGATCATAAAAAAAACAAAATTTTGTAGTTTTACGTATTTAATTAAAATGTCATAAAACAAAGGAATGTGCAATATTGTACAAGTAGTGTACAAACCAATTTAAACAAGGTTAAAACAGCAACTACAGCAATATCTAACCCCGAATATACGGCACGGCTGTTATTTTACTCTCAATTGCCTATAAAGTAATAATTCACAGGGAACAAAAGGCAAATGGCGGGATGGGATATCGCTATGATTCCAATTAACATCACGAAATTGACTCAAGTGAGTATATTTAAAGCTCCTTCGGTCGCGAGTGTTCCGAAGAGGCTTATTGCAACAAAGGTTCGATCATGGCACTCAGTTTTAGTATTTTGCCTCGCAGTCAGACAACATGGCCCTTAATAGTGTCGTTTGAGGAAATGTTAATTAAAGAGCTCGGAGAATTTCTGCGCGCGGGGTTGGAGATACAAATAATAGAAAACATTTTCTCAGTGGGGTACAATGTAATCATGTTATTGGGTCAACGATTCAGTTCTGTATCTTTGTACAAGTAGATATAGTTATTTATTCTGTTTCATAATCATTATGATCCAGAAATCGAAAGCAATTTGGCTCTGGCCTAGCATAGCATTCGGTATTTAGAACAGACAATGACTTGACAGAACTATCTGACCTACTTGCTTATAAAACGATTGTATTATTGTTATTTTAGTATTCTTATTCAAGAAAATACGCGGTTTTCAATAATTCATTTATAAATCCACATTTTAATTAAATATATATTCATACACAACGGATAAAGTTACCGTGAAAACAAAGCTTACGTTATTTATTTTCATATATTTAAAAACAAATTTTAAATAGAGAAATTTATCTAAATAATTAGGTCAACCCCTTGGTAGAGCAGTTTCAATATTGCCAGGACAATAATGGCTACAGTCCAGGACTATATCCATCAATCACTCATTCGCTTTCACTTCATTAAGCATAACATTCAAAATATGAAAGCACGTTGTCCGTTAACTGTACCCAACAAGGGATGAATAGAAAATGTATACAAATTCAGAATTGATTATTATTCCCCCTTTTCTATGAAAAGTGTAGCCCCTTTAAACTTGCTATATCTCGAGATTCATATATGTAGTTTATATTAGCTCCATATAGTGACGAAGCAGAATATTTGAATTTAGTATTCTACGAACCTACTCTTAATATCGTGAAATGACCGCAGCTTTCCACTTCAATTAATCCAATCTATAATAAACTAAACTTACGTGTAATAGATTGTCTATCTGTAAAATAAAAAACGCAGTGCAGTATGCTGTGTTGACACGGTTATAATTACGCTCCAATGGATAGTGGGTCTAAGGCTGTATAAATAAAAATAAATACTAACTTTCATATTATGCAAAAATAAATAAAACCATATGACATATAAGCAAATATAGGAGAAAATTATGAAAAGTTTATGTATCTTTCTCCGTGTTCCCGTAACATTTGCCGCGCAAACTCTTCTTCGATTTCTTATAAAAAATATCTCAATAGGAATTGTGGATGTCGGCAACGGAGACTGGTTACGTGAAACTAAGTTTGTTTTAGTATTGCTATCTTCCATTGGGAACGACTGAACTTAAGATTAAATAAATTTTACATACGCAAGACAACAGATGATAAAAAAGTATATTTTTTTAGTAGCTCGACATAAAGAAAACACTTCGCATGATGTTAAGCTAAAATGTACGAAAATAACTTTTAGGTACCACAGAGAAATTTTATATGCCTCCGCTATACCTGCTTGACGACGAATTGTACACTGGCTACTTCAAAACTGATCCTAAACGCGACTACACGGGTGTGTTGCATTTAAACATCATCAGGTTCAGATAAAGTTTATTTAATTTCATTTATTTCCAAAATCTACGCAATTTTTATTACATATTATAAACTCAACATTAATAATTAAGGTTTATTTTTAAATTAAGGTGTAGTTTAAAGTTTAGCTATTAGTGTTGTTTTGTCTAATATTTCTCCATTAGTTGTTCACAAAAGTTTATATAAAGACAATACCTGCCAATATTGTGAAAACATAGCATTAATAAGGCACAGTTAGAAAAGCTCTTTGGAGCTTAACTCTTACCCTTGCATCTTACGACACGCTTCGTGTCTAGATTATTTACGTGAGCTTTAACGTTAAGCTAAACTTCTTTTTAATAGTAATAATAGAGAAGCATTTTTAACAATCAACACCTCAGGCCGGCATAGTGGAGGCGACTGCTGTCTGTAGAGATTTCTCTGTACTAGCAGTTGTTTCCGTTCTTGGACCGCACTTTAGCTTTACATTGTTGTTATATACCGAGGTACAATAAAAAAGAAAAGTTATTATGTTTCAAATATACAGGGACCAAGTATCACGACTTCTGAACGTTTTATACCGAATATCGTCATAAACACATCTTCATTACAAAACTGCGCCCCCTGCGCTTAGGCTGCTTAGTCTAGGCTAGGGGTGAGCAATAGTAGACTGATAGTGATTTATGAAAGTGAAAATTATTACGTTAATGGCGTTTTTGAGATTTCAGTGCTAAAAATTAGCTTGACGCAAAGTTAGGCGCGCGCCAAATTCATGTTTGAAAAAAAAAAGTTTTTTTTTAATTGTAGCTCGGCATGTGACAACACTCCGCCTGATGTAAAGCTAGAGTGCGGTCCATGAATAGAATTATTGCATCCTAGTGTCCAGAAAAGACACATCAGACCGAAGAGGGGGGGGAGACAAATTTTAGCTTATTAGTAAAAACCAATTTCAAAAGTTGAAAGTCAAATAGTTTTTTTTAACTGTTAATTTAATAACATGCAATCAATCGGAAAATAAGTAAAGATACGCTTCATTGAATTTGACATAAATAAAGAGCGAATGAGTGTAGGGAGATTAATTGAACCGTTAATTTTGTATAGTTGGACAAATTAAAGGGAAACATATAAAGAGCAATGAATAAAATTATCATTGGTGTCATGAGAATAATAAATAAATAATATTTGCTGTTAGTTTACACTTAAACAAATAACTTACATAACACTAGGATACCTGGTGCTGTGGGTTGATTCCCATACAAGGCATAACAGAAACATAATTACATCCAGACTTTTAAAATATAATATTTTTAATACTTATAGATACTAATAAATAATTTTTATTTTTATTATTTAAATATTTTTTGTTCAAACCCGGAATCGTCACGTAATAGACTTGTGCTACAACCACTGCGCCATAGAAGTCGTCAAATTACGTTTTATATCAGGCCTGGCCAGCCCAAATGGTCTCGCGGGCCGCACGTTTGGTAAAAGTGGTCTTAAAAATGTAATACAAAAAAACTTTGCTATTATGCTATGATTATAAGGAGTTTTCGATTTTAAAATACATGTTCATTCCGTTTGATCATAGTGCAAATATGTTTAAAAATATTAAGCTTGCCGGTACTGTTTTATATGATGGTTTTAGGTGCATATACTCGTAGATATCGTCACATGCTTCATTCTCACGCCCGCAACGTCATAACTTAGGTAGTCTGTACGGTTACAAGTTCACGTTCAACGCTTACATACATGCATAAACAATGTGTCCCAATGGTGTAGGCAGAGATTAAGTATTCCATTCACTATTCAACACGAAGGTTTGCGATGGCACATAGGTACTGTCACCCAGTCTTTTGTTTTCAAAAATACAATATTAATAACAAAAAAATTCAAGCAAAAATCTTTTAAAATATTGTAATACAAACCGTGTATTTTGTAGCTTTTAGATGCACTCTCAATGATGAACCAGCCAATTTTGTTCTAACTTAAATTGTGTTTCGCAGTCGCTGCTTCTTATTTATTAAGGGGAGCGGGAGAGGGCTGGGAAAAGGCAAAAGATACAAGTGGGTATGTTTGGAGAGGCGCCTCGGGTTATGTGTGAGCGCGTGGGGAAAGAGGTTTCTTTACCAGTGTAATAACTTACTCAATGGGCCGTTCTTTTGTCAATTCTATTACCAATTTAGCTATGCAACTCGATTTAACATGGTTCATAGAACAGTGTTTCTTTTTAGTGCTAGCCCGAGGCTAGGGTGCATAATTAATTACAATGCAAATACAGTTGTAAAAGGATTTTAATTGGTCACCTCTGACTTTTAAATCTTTAAAGACTTTTGTATTCTTTAGATTGAGATTATTAATTAATGTAAAATTACAACGTAAAAATATATTTTTTAAATCTTAGATAAAGTAATATTATAAAACGGATTAATTTACATATTATAGCAATAAACATGTTGACATACGTGTAGCTCGTAATTACCACATTATTATTTATACAGACGAGAAAGATCAAGACCCTCATTCTGAAAAAAAAAAATTGATATAATATAACGCTATCATGGAAGAACATTTTGGAATCTCCCTTTCGACACACTTGCAGCGCGAGTTGTTTTATTCATAGCCTGTTTGAATAAAGATGAAAATATTAAAGGCGTAGGTCAGAAATGTCGACTGGGGTTAATGTGACTGGGTCTTAATCGTCATACATATTAATAGCAAAATATGTTAACGTCGTTTTCTTACTCTATTCCTTTGTAAACATGGTTGGAGCAGCTTAATTTATTTTTTTCTGTTGTAATTAATTATTGCAATGGAGGTTTTAATTTGGTTCGCTTTGTCTGTTCTTGATAATAAAATAGGGGAGGGTACATATTTTGGTTTTAAAATTACGGTAATTTTTTTCCTTGATAATGACCAAAATGGCGGTTTAAAATATAAATAATGAGTAGTACTAGAAATTAAAAAATCTAATTTATAAGGAGTTAGTTTTTTTATTCTTATTACCCATAACAAAGTTTTTTCTTTTCTTTGACGTTAAAAATTGTATTATTCCATACAAGAAAATGTTTTTAAATTAATTTACATTTACCGGGATTCTTAAAAGGCCCTGTCAAATCTATAATTAAAAGTTACGTTAAAACTTCTTTTTATATTAATATTCTTGGTTCAAGGGGAAGTTCGTGTGAGGTAACGTATTTTTACAGAGAAAAACTTATTTTTATTAAAACGCTTTTACCTTTAGATTCTATTCAGTAACTGCTTATTAACTTTTGTTAACAATCATATTTGTAAATATAATAAAAATATTTTACATTGACTATAGTTACGTATTGTTCGTAGTTGTTACTTACATATATTGTATAAGTATCTATTATGTGGTCTCGTTACATCCCTAGGAAACTTTTAAACGGATTAATATAGCTGTTAATTGTTAATCCAGAAATGAAAAAGCTCAAAAACTTAAAATAAGCGGGCTTTAGGAAAAAGGTGTCCTATATCTACCTTTATGCTAAATATATATATTTTTAAAATACAAGTCTACATAAAATGTAACCTCATTTTTTTATTGTAGCTCGGATTTAAATTTTTCGGAAATTCATTTGATTGGAAATAAGTATTTAATTTAAAATAAAAATTTGTTTTAGTGGATTTGCAAAAAGTGTAATAATGAATAATTTCATATAATAATATCGTCTATTTTATAATTTTATCATATTACTTATGTTTATAATAAAATTTAACATTTTAACATCATGAATTCGAGACATTAAAAATAAGTTCTTCTTTAAAAAAAATGTTCTAAAGTAATGTTTACGGCACGAGCACTTTTCCAGCTACTTATGCCTCTCATCTCTCATGATAAATGAGTGTTCCCGGAGTTTTAGTACGTAGCACGTGCGAGCTACGTTCCTTGAAGGTACAACACTACTAAGTTGAGAAGAACCCAGGATAAATAGCCCGCCCTTTTCACTTGTTTCCAAATAATTTTGCCATTTTGTTTAGGGGAGTGAAAACTTTAAGATCGATGACGATGAGCCGTCTAGGTGTTAGTAAATATTGTGTTTATTGTTTAACAAAGTTTTTATATTTATATAAAGATTTTATATACCTAAATCCTGCGCAGCACATAAAATCTTATAATAATTTGTAAAAATTAAATAATCAGTATGATACTCTAATATTATGATGAAAATTAAACAAAAAAAAAATCAACGCGCTACAGTCAGAGCTGAAGTAGGAATCGAACGCACGTCCTCACTTTAGACTAAGATGCTCTGACCACTAAGCTACACGTAGCCAATCTTTCCAACGGTAGCTCTTATAAACGCTGACCGCACGTATTACTGGTGTTTTTTTTTGAAGTTGAATTCATTGTTAATTTATTTCGACGACCGAACAAAATTCTCAGCACCTACCCATATTTCAATTAAATCAGTAATAGTATCTTATAAATTCGCTATTGCGTCGGAGATTCACCCTACCCTCCTCCGGTAGAGGGCGCTACCAGTATGCGTCGTTAAATACAAATATATATCTTTAAAAAAATGTAGGTAATTTTTCCGGGTTTGGGTGTTATAATATGTTTGAATCGTCGTCCTGCCTACCACAGGTTATTCTAGTTAAGGGTCAGGCCGTTTGGACGTATTTTTATTTATTTATTTAGCACGATTGTTAACAAAACAAAAGCAGATAAAAAATAAATAAACAAAAAACAATTTTAGCTCAAACAAATCCGAAAGCTAGCTTTTTGATTTATTTTTATTAACTTATTCATTTATTTATTTTTGCCTCCATCTCATATTCATAATAACGTTTTAGTTTTCTATTTTTTATTATTTTAATACTGTTTTAAAATATGTGTAAATTTCAAAGAAAATTTTCTTCTAATATCAATTGGAATCGCAGCATTATGTTCAGTTGGATTTCTCAGTCTGAGATCTTCGAAGAGATAGTATTAAAGTAATTTGTGCAAATATGAAAACGTCGTAGATTACTTTACGACACAATTGCGCCGCCGTACTATCACGTAATTAAAAGTGAAGTTTAAATATGTTTTAGTCGTTTAAAAATGGTAGTGCTAAAAAGAAATTTACTATTTGAATAATAAAAGTATGTAATTAGTATTTCAAAATAACATTATGCTCAACTTAACTGGATTTGAATTTTGAAATAAGATATCAATTAAAATGTTCGTTTAAAACATTTTATTATACGTACATATACCTATGTAATTAATTAATTTGAGCTTGAATGAAAATAGATTAAAATTAAAATTGTAATTTTCCCTACCTAAATAGTATTAATTACTTTACCGAATTCTATAATTAACTGCAACAAAATCAACCGAAAACGAGAAGTATAACCAAAATTAAATCCGGTTCAATCAGCTATATTAATATTTTAACGTTGTAGCTTTGTTTTGGTGACATAAGCTCTATTACTTTGAGAGTCGACTGTTCAAATGTCTAAACTACTTCTTACTCACATATACAATAGAGATGCGTAAATACGGAAAGAGATGCACTAGAAAGACCTTTCTTTATCCATACCTATGAATTATGCATTCGAATAAGACAGGTAAGGAGCACCCTTAACATGTATGCGTGAGAATATAGTACTGACGCGGGAGTGAGTTGAGACTTGCTAGGTTAAAATTATTCTAAACTAGTATCTACTAGTTATATTATAAACTATGTTTCCCTGAAGAAATCCCTATTAAAAAAATAACGTTTTTGCTTTCAAGAAAAAATGTTCTCAAAAACCAAGGTTTTAAAATAATAATAATTTAAAACGAAATATATTTCGATGTGTGTAACCTCTCAAACTATTTCAACAAGGGTGGCTTTTCTCTGACTTTAATAACGTCATCTTTATGCCAGAGCTCGTGAATATTAGGAGATGCCTACGTGGGGAATTTGTCCCTGGCCTCCGGAAGCATTCACTGTAACCCCTGTAATTACAGAGAATAAAATTATGCACAACCAATATCACGAACCTTTGCCAATTTTAGTTTGCGGATGTTTTACGAATGCTTTTATTGTTTTAACACTTTTTAACATGGACTTTGTACTATTGGTATCAAGACAATTACAATAAAAACATTATAAGTAACAATCAGTGTGCAGCCAGAAATGAACACTTTTTCTATTTGTTTCGACTGGGAATAAATACAAAACATAGAAGAGTTTTATGGTTTACTGCTGTAGTTGTTTCTTTACTTATTATTAACGAGATCATACTACATCATTACCAATTATTTATCAAAATACAACAATGTCAATTATACTAGAAACTTAGTAAGTCACATGAAATAATTCAAATAAAACACGTGAAAATAAACGAAGGCGTAAATTGCAAGTACAAACAAAAAACACAAAGCGAATGAATAAGAATCCTTTTTCAGTGTATTTCTTAAAATTGTAATGTGGAAATATCTTTCTAGAAGTACCCCCAAAAGAGTCATTTTCTTCCTCACGTGTAACCGGCTTCTTTTACAATAAACGCCTATTTTCACATTTGAACAGCCTTTGTGTTTTACACAATCATTGTAAAATATTAGACTAGAAAACGCCCGCGGCTGTACCTTCATAAATCTTTGAAGATGTATTTAATGATAAATAATTCAGCTCCTTTACACTTGAGAGAGAATGCGGTTGTGACCAACACTAATATAGTTAAGTGACCTAGTCTTGTTTCGATATCAATGTAGTCGGGTATGACGAGAGGGTAAACAACAAACAGACATAGGGGAGGCGACTTCTACTTGTAAATATTTCGCTGTGGTAGCATTAGTCTCCGCTCATTTTGGGCACAAATGTTGAATTTGTCTTATTTCACGTCGAAAAAAAAATTGAACAAAAAAGTTTTTTTAAAATGTGCTCATGCGTATATAGGCACACTGAGCAACCAAGGGGAACACTAAATAGAATAAAGTAACTTTGACGCGGTCACGTGAAGCGCCGGCGACTATGTTAGTGCTAAGAACATCATAGTTCTCGTGAAGTTTATTATTATTATTAAGTTTATTTTAAATCGATTTATTTATTAACATTAGTTTTAAAACAAGACACGAATAAAAGTGATAAAAAACCATAAAAAATACGACTTTTAATAGATTTAAAAAGAAGTCAAACGAGGTTAACTCGATCACTCATCTTTATTCAAACATTTCTCATGAATAACACAACGTCTGTAAATACTGTTCCCATGCGGGTTGAGACGAGGGGGTGAAAGACATAACTAGTGATAACATCCAGATGCCGACTTCAGGAAAATTGGGGGTGATTCTTCCCAGATCTTTATTACAAATGACTACGTCGGCTTAGTACTGTCTAAGAATGAGGATACTAAGTTAACGATATGATTGCTAATGAAAACGAAAATACTTATTTTAACAAGAAATTGACCAAGTATTTGCCTTCAGTTAAAGATTTTAGTTTTTACAATAAATAAAGTTGAATCATAAACAAATTTATTATTTTTCACACTTGAGCCGTCATAGCGGAGGCGAATGTTGCCTGGAGAAATTTCTCTGTGGTAGGTTAGCTTCAGGGATATTCTAAAATCTAATATAGCCTTTATTCTTCATCAGTGTTTAAGATATAACCGAAATTTATCAAAATGGGTTTATCTAAAGCGTAACAAACTGACAGAGACACTTTCATATTTTTCATTAATAACGATATACATATATATCTACAATCTACATAATATATTAAAGGATGATATTTCAATTATTTAAACAATCAATTATTTTTTGAGAAAACTTTAATATTTCTTTATTTAACTTTGAAGCTAAAAATCAGTAATCGTTACAAATTGATCAAAATAAAGTTTTAACAATAATGTGTTTATTGGTGCGAATTTCGAGTACCTAAATTTTCATTTTCAACGAAGATTTAAGTAATTTTGTTTCTAAATAACAAGGAAATCCTGGTTGTTGGATGTTTAATTTAAATTTGTTTTATAATATAGAAAAACATTTTGAAGATAATATTTAATGGTATTTACAGAATTATTAACAAAATTGTAATAACGCTTAATACTCAATATGCACTCAAGATCTAAGAGCTACCGCGGTCTAGTGGTAAGACGCGTGAATTGACGATTAATGAGACCCGTGTTCGAACCTCGCTCAATTCTGACCAGTACCAATGTAACTATATTTTATGTACTTTGGTCGCTCAGTGCCTTTAGGCACTATTAAGAAGTTGTAGGCAGACTGATAATGATGATTAAGTGTAACAGCCGTGAAGTAATTTTGTTGCAGTTTGGAAGTAGCCAGGTATAACAAGAGGAGAATGCACTGTCAACCTGGATGGTGTACACTCGTTTTCTGACGCCGGCTTAGTGGACGCGAATGTCTGTAAAAAATTATCTGTAGTTGCAGTTGTTTCCGTTCATGGACCGCACTCAAGCTATACATCCGACCGAACGTTATCATACGCCGAGTTATAATGCAAAAATATCGATTGCAACAAAATATTATTTTCCTTTAAAGATAACGTATAAAGTTCCAATAGGTATGAAAAGTTGTTACATCTCAATTACAAAACTTCATATCTGTACAAAACCTCAATTTAAGACTGTAACAAGTGAGGCTGTATATCGTTCCAAAGATGGCGGAAGTTTCGACACTTTCAACTTTAAACTACACTTCCGCAAACTGGCTCAAGAACATATTATTGCGGTAAAAAAATCTATTGAAAGGACTTAATAGAAAAGTTAACTTGTATTCGGCTTTAATAGATTTTGCTAACGACAACTCTTGTTGACAGTTTGATGTGTCGATTTATATATCAAAATAAAGTTTGTGTCGGCTCTAAAGTGCAGCGCTTCAATTCATATTAGCTGTGACATTTAGTAAGATGTATCAAGTATGGATTAAAATGAAAGTACCGGTCTGGTGACTCTATGTCGGCTATGACTCTATGTGTTGCCAGTGTAGTTAGCTAGTATAATGATTACAGACTCTGAGAATATTTCGAAAGATCTTATTTGAAAAAAAAAAACAAATATTTTTTTACATGCCTAGGCACCGAATGAAAGTTACATTGGTACCAGACGAAGAATTAGTCTAAAGTAAAAAATTATAAATAAATAAATAAATATTTTCCTTAAACACGGGAAAACGGAACGATGTTTTACTAGCAACACTGAATGTAAAAAAATATGACAACTTTATCCTTTTTTTAGTTACACAAATATGGATATTGAACGATATATTTATTGTTTTGTGTATTTGGGATCGGGAATCGCACGTTTTCAACACACATATTGTCATTATAAATTTTTCTTGTAACTCGGATATACATGAAATTGAACACTTATGTAAAGTATAAATTTCTCTAGGGCGCGCAATTGCTAATATAGTTGTATGTATCAATGATGAAAAGTATTTTGTTAGAAGAAAATTCTGAAGAGAAATAGTTTTCTTTATGCAAACGATGCATGCGAAAGTTTAGCGTAAGTCCGGAGAATACACGTCCACTTGGAACGTTTCTATTCTCCGACCACTGTGATTCACAAAATACAGTTGCTTGAACTTTTACCTCTTTTATATACACAATATCTTGAGAGGTTGTTATGTTGAAAACTTTGTTAGTTTAAACTTGTCGCGAATATTTTGTGAAAGAGTTTTCTTGTTCTTTGTCTTTCATCTATGTCGTTATTTTGATTAATAACTTTTTATTGTTTTGTTGAATCCATCAATAAAATAAACTACTCAATACTATCTAAAAGTCAATCGAGTATTTCTAATGGATAACAAAAGAAAAAAAGATACGCCATAAATATTCTACAAATAATAAATCTAACATGAATGTACCATATCAGATGCATCTTCAAACGTAGGTATCAATAAACTTTTACTATGATGATGTTTATTTTATTCCCTATATTAAACTAGTTTAATTAGTACTTCTATCATAGTATCCAAGTACATGTACCCAAAAAAGTTACATTGGTACCGGTCGAGATTTTCATGAATTATTAACACGGTGCTCAATTAAAAACTTGTATAGTTTATACCAACCATCGTCCATCTGAAATACTGCTTACACATTATTCATTTATTTAAAAGCATTTGTAATATACAAAGGCAAACCTAATGCCCCTAGGCGTTCTTTACCCGTTAACCATGGAAACAGCAAAGAGATCCAAAGAGATTGGGAAAAATAAAGAAGGCACAAAAATTAATCATAATAATGAACTTCTCAAAATAAGTATACATAAATATCAAATACACCACTAATACATTTGTACTAATAAGTAGGTATATTAGGTATGTAATCTCATTCCGTCTGATGTTACGCTGATATTAAGAGTGCGGTCCATGAGCTGAAACAGAGAAATATCGAGCAGCAGTTGTCTTCGTTATGCCGGCTTGAGGATCTCCTCCTAATGGAGGCGACTGCTGCCCGCATAGGTGTCTCTGTAGCTGCAGTTATTTTCATTTATGGACCGCACTCTAGCTTTACATCAGGCGGAGTGTTGTCACATGCCGAGCTACAATAAAAAAGACAAATGTGCACTAGGTTACATTTCAAGGTGGTGGTACTAGGTACGTAGCAGACTGGGATAATAACCACAATCTAGTTTAATATACATACTCATTTGGTATTATAACAATAACGTTATATAATCTGTATCTACTTGATTCTAGTTAGAATTTACTATGAAACCAATACGCACAGTTTCGAGTTTCCTATTTTACTCATTAATTCCGACTTCCCACTCATGAGTTCACTAACTCATCAAACAATTCCGCAGCCATTATTAATACAAATGTATGGAGTAAGTTTAAATTAAACCCACTATTCAAGTAAGCTTCGAATTATGATGAATATGCGCATGTGGGGATTGAAGGAGTTATAACATTAATTTTGATACTTTACAGATAAAACTAAATATCACAATATTTATTTTTATTGTATAAACGATTTTTATAATTACTAAATAAGCGGCCGAGGTCTAGCCCCGTGTTCGAACCTCGCTAATTCTGACCGGTACCAATGTAACTTTGTTATGTGTACTTTGGTCGCTCATTAAAGACTGGTGGGCAGACTGCAGATGGTTATTTGTCAAGTCTGCCGTCCTGGGGTCGTACCACCACTTTCGAATGTAACACCCGTGAAGTGACCTTGCCGCGTTTCGGGAATAGTTTGAAAGTAGCCAGGTATAACGAGAGGAGTGTGCACTGTCATAGTGAAGGTGACTGCTGCCCGCATAGGTTTCTCTGTAGTAGCAGTTGTTTCCATTCATGAACCGCACTCTAGCTTTACATCAAGCGGACTGTTGTCATATGCCGAGCCACAATAAAAAAAAACCTAGTTTTAATAAATAAACTTAAAAACTTACTATTATATTACCAGGTCAAAAACGGGGTTAAAGTTTAGGGAAGAGGTTTTGCGAACATCCGATGTGCTGGTCTAGTCAATATTAAGTTACTTCAAATGCAAGAGAATGTTGCAAATAGATTTAATAATCTTTAGTATTTATGCACTCTGGATATTGTTTATAACACCTATATTATTATTATTATTTTATCATTAATTATTAGTACATGTAGGGCCCGCCGTGTGAGTATTCTCCCTGATGTTAAAAGATACAGAGAAATGTCTGAAGACAGCAGTCGCCTCCGCTATGAAGCAACAAATGTGCTCCCATGTGTTCATTATCTTTGCTCCATTCTACACACTCCTCTCCTTATACCGTCTACAAACTATTTAAATTAAATTTGCTTTCTATTATCGGTAATTGTAGAAATATAGAGGAAAGTACGTTAAATTGTCTAATTATTTATAATTAAGAAATGATTTGATGATGAAAAAAGTAACTCACGACGTAGTCCACGACTTAGGTGTGATTTCCGTTTAATTCTTGGAATTTTCTAATTAAATATTTCTTAGTTCTTACCTTGTGAAAATTTTCAAATAACAAAGTAATTTGAAGATACTTTTAGAATACCGATTTTAATATAAATTACTTGTCTTTTAATAAAAAATTTGGCGTGAAAATTATGTAGGATATTAATTTATTAAATAGTTTATGAAAAATATTCTTACTTACAAATATTTTGAGCTTGTAGAGTTCTTTAATTTAATGAGATTTTTAAAAGAAATTAAAATGAAATAATTTCATAATAATATAAAAAATACAGATTAAATTTGATTAATTCAATATTTTTTTTATTTCAGTTCAAAAATTCAATAATTAATTCAATGATTATACATTACATTTTAATTAAGTTCTATGTACCATTTTTTATAGTAGCTCGACATGTTATACTAGAGAGCAATTCATAAGCTGGCACAACTGTTACCAGTCCCTTTGTGGTGCCAGCTCTAAAGACGAGTACACATCAATTGACAGGGCACACTTCTCTCGTTATACCCGACTACTTCCAAACTGACTACGAAACGTGACAAAGTCACTTCACGGGTATTACATTTGAAAGTTACTAGTAATTTTTAGGGCGATCTCGACATAAAAATTTGTTTAAAGAGACCAGAAAACAGTTCTCGGTTGAATAAATATGCTAATAATGTCTATGAGCTAAGAAAAACTGTGTCTTTTGCAAGTAAACCGACATAATCGGCGATAGCGATAACTTTCAATTGTGGGCATAATTTCATAGCATGTAGTTTTTGTTTGTAAAATTTTGTTCCACCAGTGAAGCGTTAATGTTTTTATGAAGTATTTTATCTCGTTAAATGTCAACAAGTTTAACTTTCTGATGATGACAGCGATACTATGTTAAAATCTACTTGTATATTGAATTGAGGTTAAAATTGTAAGTTATGTTATCAGTTAAACTAATGTTACAATCAAACAAAAGTATAGTATTTAATAATAATAATAATAATAAACATGCGCACATCATTATCCGACCGATACTGTTCCCCTGTCCCCGCGAATATGTTCACAACCGGCTACAGACCGAGAATAATTATCCTAAAATGAAAACAACTGTATTGTATATATTTTTTTATATTGACGCAACATGTGACGTCGACTGACCTGGTGGTAAGCACAGTGGAGGTCCATGAGCGCCGACGACTGGAGGACCGCGGTACACGGTGGCCCCAGTCGCCGTCACTATGCTGGCCCAAGAAGGTGCTTTTTCACGCTGCGCTTGAAGAATCCAAGGTTAAAGGATTGGGAGAACACGTGGGAGGGCAAAACATTCCATTTATTCATGCAATAAAGTTTATTTAATTTCATTTCATTTCAAAAAGGATGCACCGAACCGAATAATAATAAAGTGACGGTTATTAGCCCAGTTTGTTGTCCTGGGGTAGTAGCACCTACAAGTGTAATACGCGTGAAATGACCTAGGTTTCGAAATCAGTTTGGAAGTAGCCACTAACCAGGTATAACGAGAAGAGTGTGTTAATCTGGATGTGCAGCACATTCGTCTCCTCAAGCAGTTATACACTGCGGCCTGCAGAAATTAATCTGTGGTAGTAGTTGTTTCAGTTCATGAACCGCACTCATAGACATCAGGCGAAGTGTTGCCGAGCTACTATAACGAGGATTACGTTTCACATTGGTGTCACCGCTAGGTTTCAGATTCCAAAATACACAATATAAAACAAGATCAAAAAAAACCCGATCAAGTTTTAATTTTTTTTTAATTATTATTTACCAATTGTATGATTTTTTTCGTATTGTGTACTTACAATAAAATAAAATTTTTACGAAGTACAATTTTTTAAATCTATGAAATATAAAGTAATCCTATAAATAAATCCTGATATTCAATATTTTATTTTCTTTCGTAACAATCAATCACTCATAGTTTTGACGTATTACATATTAAATGGCGTTCATACTAAAGTATTATATTTTTATACAATACATTTTCACAGAGAACAAAATATAGGCACTCACTTTTTTGAGCATATATATCAAACCCACGTGCTCCACTTTGCGCACTGATGATCTCACCATTCCTCTATCTATCTTCCAATCAGCAGAACTATTCCATTCCAAGTTTTTATTTTAAGACTAGATCCTGCTTTCAGGTTCCCATGCAAAAGGCCTAAACGTTTTTCGACTCTTAAGCATATTCTCAAATATCTTCTGATGAGACGTTGTTCGTAATTTAATAATATTATAATAAGTAATAACCTGGAATTACCCTTAAAATATTTCAACTTTGTGCAAACAATAAACTTTTCTTGCATAAAAACTATATAGGTATTGTAGTTTACTAAGTATTTTAAAAGCACGTCTTCCAATATTATGTATTCTGGTCTGATAGAGAGTCTTAAATATAATGCTTTTGTGAACAAACTTAAAATATTTTCAACACTTTACGTTATTTCTTTTGTTACAGGTAAGTACCTACAGAGAAGGGAGATTGCAATATTGGAAGGGTTGGTGCAAATTACTTAACAGAGCTAATGGACGGTTTCTGCAATCAATAAATCTGAGAGTTTGTTAAGAACACAACGGCACCACTGGCTATAAAAGCAACGGTTATAGGGATTGCAATTGCTGGATCCAGCATACAGCAATCCAGCTGGATCCAGCGGCTTTTTAAACATGCTGGATCCAGCATACAGTGCTGGATCCAGCGATGCGGATCCGCAAACGTATCAATTTCTATTGTTTAGTTTCGAATTGCTCGAAATTTGTCTTAGACAAGCTATATAGCCAGGGCACTACCCTAAGCGCTGAGCTAGCTGAAGCACTACGCAACAGAATCGCAGAACTGCGCCTCTCCGAAGTTACTGGTACGTTAGTGTACTTGAAAAATCCAAAAAAGTATGTAGAAGCAGTAAAAAAATCTGGCTATTTTCCTTTACCAAAAAAGAATGCGTTGCGGCAGGAGATGAAAACTTTGTTAAAACGAGTAAATAAACAAAATATTGTAGAGCCGGTGCAAGAAGATGAAGATATCATGGAGTTAGAAGAGAATGGTCTAGATGATGACGCAGAACCCGTGAAAATGACTTTAGAGCAAGAGCTTGAGATATATAGACATTTTTGGGCCCACTTGATACCTAATAGTTTGGCAAGAAAACAATATTCTAAAATAATATATTATTTTTTTATTAATTAATTTTAATTATATCAACACATCATTTACCAATGAATAGACAATGTTTAATTACATAAAAAAGAGACATCTTCAATTATTAAATCAGTTTAAATAATAATAACCTCAAATAATGCATTAGAAAACATCTAATTACTCAATTACCCGGGTGAAAAAAATAAAACTGATTAGTAATAAGGAAGTAGATTTATTTTTCTACAAAATTAACTAAAAATCATCAGCAAATTCGAAAAAAAATTGTGGGCCCCTTTTTCTTAGGTGAATGGGCATTCTCCTTTGTTTTTTAAGGTCTTACTACCAGAGGATTCAAAAAAGGAAATAGTCATTCTCTTGTCGTCAGATTTTAAACTGCCTAATTATCAGCTTTCGATTTTCATAACATATATTAACGAGTGCGGAGAAGATTATGTTATTTAATTTTAAGTTGATTCTTTTGATCTCAAATGGCTTAGAAACCAAAGCAAATTGATATAAGGTATCACCAAATGAGTGAAAGATTTCATAGATTATCGTAAAGAGTACAAATTACTTAATAAAGTCTTAAAAATGTCGTCTTTTTAGTTTCGTTTCACATTTTGCTGGATCCGCGCTGGATCCAGCTGGATTCAGGTCAATCCAGCAAAAATCCAGCTGGATTGAAAACGCCGCTGGATTGCAATCCCTAAACGGTTAAGATCACAAGAAATAAATTTACGCTTCGATAAATATGTAAATTCATCGTAAAAGGATAGGAAATTATACCAAATATCTTTGTTACGCATTTTCTATAAAATTTGTGGCCACCTATATCCATTTTAAATAGATCTATTTTGACTTTATTTTTAATTCTTTTAAATATGCACCACATTTAATACCTTTACTAGATTATTATGTTTAATAAATAGAAAAATAAATATATTACATTTTCATCATAATTTAATAATAAAACAAATCTATCAATAAAACGCCAACAATACCAGATAAATCACTCGATATAATTAAATTTAATGAAAGCTGTTTTTGCCATGTCACTAAACCTTTGGCCCTATTTATATGGTTGAAGAACCAATAAACAAAAATAAAATAAACAAATTCTAGGTCGTAAATATTAATAGTATCGGGTTAATTGAAACAGATCTGACTTGACTTGATTCAATCCGACACTCAATAAAGTATTTCATAGCAGAGTATCGCATCCTGGAGAGCAGTCACCATTCACATGAATGAACTGCTCGTCCAATTACTCAATGTTTGTTTTCACTCTGTCAATATTAAATACGGAAATCGGTGAAAACTGTGGATGACCAGATATGTCCATTTAAATCGGTAGCGTTATCTGTTGAAGTAATTTTAGCGTATGCAATGCATCGAATGTAATTGGAAATTCTACTGATGCCTACTTTGATCAGAGGATTTTTTAGCAGCTCGGCATCTGACCACACTCCGCCTGATGTGGAGCTAGAGTGCGAATTGCGATACATCTGCTACCACTGAGAAAAGTCATCACCACCGCTATGCTACTTTGAGGAGACGAGTGTGCACCGTGACTCTTCTTGTGACCTCGGGTCACTTCACGGACGCTTTAGAAGCGGTGGCACCATAATGAAGAATATGTAGCATTAGCTAGATCATTTCTTTCATTGGATGTTCAGACACCTGGAGAGGTACCATCCGTTCATGGTTGTCGTTCCCAAAGTACATACTGCGAACTATGGAACTCCTTCCCAGGGTTCTGCGGATAACATTCGCGTCCGCTATGCCGGATCCCTCGTCACACTCGAAAGATTACTCCGGTAGAACCACACAGAAATCTTCCGGCAATATTACCTGAAAATAAATAAACAATTATTATTTTCGATCGTTTTTCCGGAAGTTACTTTTGCTGTACTATTTATTTATAAACTAGCTGTCGAACCAAGAGTTGCGTCGTCTACAAAATAATTTATTTGAACAAGTAACTACCACTATACACTATAATCATGGTTATATTGAGATGTTTAGTTCCCTCGTCAAAATAGTTTTATATGACAACAAGCCCGCTGGACATATATATAAAACAAAAAGTTACTTGTATTATTAACGTTATAAGGTCATTACCACAAAAAACTTATAGCGGTTTTCGTTTAATAAATGTGTAAATTATTTCGAATAAGACTTTAAGTGTTACCTAAAAGTTTTGTTATTATGATAATCGAGTTAGTTCTTTCTCATCCAGAAAGTTGCTAAGTTACTTCTCATTAAAATTGGTATGAAGTGATAAAAGTGCAGCGCACGCTTTTACAGGTAACGAGGGAAGTTATCCAGTGTTTTTCATTTAAAGTATATTTCACGAAATAAGTATTAAAATTTTCTTAGACAGTTTTAAGTGCACTTACCCTAAGCGAGTGTTTTTTTAAGCATTTCTTTTATTCGTCTGCCGTTTAGGAGTAGTACCACCACTTTTGAGTGTAACTACCGTGAAATGACCTTGCCGCGTTTCAGGATCTGTTTGGAAGCCAGATATAACGAGAGGAGCGTGCACTGTCAACCTGAATAGTGCATATTGCAACGAAGAGAATATCTGTCTGCATACATTGAGATGTATACTTGAGGTGCAAACTTCATACATCTGACATGAAAAAAAGCGTAGGCCGCTTCAAACGATTTGTCTATTTTGCCGTCAAGTAAAATACTAACTGACAGAGAACCTAAAGATGACTGCGGTCATCTCGCAGTTCGCGTCACATTGGGAGCGTTATTGCACATCTAGTTGTGTATATCAATGCCTGCATATATTTTTTTATGGTAGAAGTTGTTTTAGTGCATAGACCGTATACTACCTTAACATCAGGCGAAATGTTATATTATGCCGAGCTATAATAAAAAATAAAGGTACTGGAAAAATATAATTTATCACAAAATTTTATTGCGAACTGTACGATGTTATAAATTAATGTAATTGAAACGCTGTGATGTCATTTCTCAAACATGGCTTTGATGAATAGAAGGCTGTTGAAACCAGATATATTACAGGAGTATGATAATAAATTGCGAAATTGATTCCGTGTTATGTTACATTAAACAATGTACCAATTAATTTTATTAATATTATATCATATTAAAATCCTTTTTTCGGCTTATTATCTCGTTTATCTTTTCATTCACAGCGCAACTAAGACTAGAAGCTTTTAAAATAATTTAAAAAATAAAAATAAATTCTATATTAAGCCGCAAAAAGTATTTTAATTTAGATTTAAAAAAAATCTTAGTTGAAATCTCAGAAACAATTTTTTGTAATTGTAGATAATTCATTCTTAAAAAAAGATTTATAAAGCACTTACCAGCTAATTTTTTTTTTGTGGTTCATTTGAATTATATGACAACACTCCGCCCGATGTAAAGCTAGAGTGCGGTCCATGAGACCTTCCAGGATAGACCTTAATCACGCCTTAATATTTTTCGACTGTAGGTATCAGTACCTATTTCTACTATATATATATATATATATATATATATATATATATATTTATATTATAGCTTGTTCCGTACCAGAAAAGATTATTTATTATTTAAAAAAATTATAATTAGTAATTTTGCTGGCTGGCAACATCCCTGTCCCCTTCTATCCAATTACCTTTCCTACGACTGCGCCATCTAGTGGCCACCTCTCTCTTGTGACAACTACTGTGCAACGCACACGCTCGGACATCCGACAATGACAAAAAAAGGACGAAAATTCAAACAAAACGATATACAATCGATCCAGCTTTCTTGCCTTGGTACCAAGTGATAAGGATACAGGAGGAAATAGGGTGCAGTCGTATCACAACGTGAGTACCTTTCTTTCTCCATCCAGAATACCTTCCGCCAGCCAGTGAATATACCATACATAGCTCAAACAACTGCTAACGCATGTCCTCTTGTTATACTGGCTACTTCTAAACTGATAATTTTTATTGATCTGAAACTGATCGTTACATTCAAAAGTTACTCATTAAAGAAATAAAAAACAAAAACATGACTTTAATAGAATGAGATTCAAGTTAATAAAGATGCTTTTGTGTGATGACATTAGAGAAAATACCCCTAATTTAATGGAAGAGTCAAACTTGAAACTCTATTTCTACTCTCGACCTAAAATCCTTTTCGACTATTCGGAAATCAAATTGAACTCCTTTGTTATCAGTGTATCTTGTACGGCAAATTACATTTGACCCAACATAAAGGACTCAATTACGTGTCCGTCTACCCTTCCACTATAGGGGTACTCGTTATTTTAATACAAAATGTTAAATCCGGAGAACCGTCGTTAATAGTGTCAAATGCAGGTGTTGCGGTTTCACTGTATAGCTAGTTCTTATTTGAGGAATTTATAATCTATAGCGTTGAGTATAACTCATTTATTAGTTTTAGCTTTTGAATTATAATATATTTAAGACTTAAAACCGTGGTCTAGCGGTAAGACGCGTGAATTCACGATCGATGAGACCCGTGTTCGAACCTCGCTAATTCTGACCGGTACCAATGTAACTTTGGTTGCTCAGTGTCTATAGGCACTATTAAAGACTTCGATTTAGGCAGACTGATGATAGTTATTTGTCCATTCTGCCGTCCTGGGGTAGTACCACCACTTTCGAATGAAAAAAACCCGTGAAGTGACCCTGTCGCGTTTCGGGAGAATCGGGAAGTAGCCAGGTATAACGAGAGGAGTGTGCGCTGACAATCCTGATGGTACGAGATTGCTCATCTCCTCAAGCCGGTTCAGTGGAGGCGACAGCTGTCTGCACAGGTTTCGATGAGACCCGTGTTCGAACCTCGATAAATTCTGACCGGTACCAATATAACTATGTTGTATGTACTTTGGTCGCTCATTATTAAAGAGTGGTAGGCAAATTGATGATCGTCATTAACCACGTCTTCCGTCGCTAACTACTTTTGACTGTAACCCTCATGAAGTGACCTTGTCGCGTTTCGGTAACAGTTTGAAAGTATCTAGATATCGGGAGGAGTGTGCACTGTTAATCTTGATGGTGCACATTCGTCTCCTAAAGCCGGCATAGCGGAGACGAGATGGACCGCATCTATAGTACAAGGTATCTTAGTTCGGATTCAGGGCATTCTATGTATGGCAAAATTATATAATATTTTTAAGGTTTTAAGCCGAAGTCTATTTAAAGCAAAATTAATTTGATGAAAAAAGTAATTAGTCTATTTTTGAAGTTAGCCTTAGTATTTCTGATTAAAGTACTAGAAGTTTACCTCTGATGAAAGTTGGTAAGCCTCTTCGACATTCTAAGCCGGAAGGCGAGGACGTGTTATAGATAACGATTAGATATTTGTGTTAGTTTCTTATACTTTATATTGCCTACTAGATTAATTAATTATTTACAGACATTTTCCTTTAGCGTTTATTGCGACTAATTGAATGAAAAAATCACTTAATAAATTATAAATAAAAATACGGTTATGTAAAAGTAAAACTACAACCAATATCTTCAAGGACTTTGGGAAATGGTTAATAGAGGATATTTTCCATTAATCATTTGCAATTGGAATTACATATATACATACATATATACATGTTATATATGTACGTACCTATATTAAATAATGTTAATTAATTTTATTGGTTACTGATGTACGAAATTATTCACAAAATCTCCCCTGATGTGCATCAACGGAATTCCAATTATTTTCATCAATTGTTTTGTGGTTTTAATAAATAATTATAAAGTTTATTTACATTTAATTCGATATTTATTATCGGTTATTTTATAATTATTATTTATTTATTTAGAGTTTCTTTAACAACTAGGTCTATATTTACAATTATTTATTTCTGACATGTTGGTGAGTTTTTTTTAAATTAAATTATGTTCAAATTGAAAAGAAAAAGTCAACGTACACACAACTGAGCTGAGATAGGATTGAACTGACTTCTCCGCTTTACGCACGGCTGCTCTGACCACTAAGCTACAAAGCCATTGATTTTTTCCTGTTAAAGTTTCAACAAAACAAAAAGAATATCTTAAGTAATGATAGCACGTTTTGTAAAAATTGCCAGTATACAAGTATATAATGATTTTCTCCCAAGTTGTGTTGGGCCATCAGTACGTACTTCGATTAGCACTCGACAGAAGAGACGGCATCATTAAAGATGAGCGACCCCTCACGCTACTGCAATTTTCCCAATGCAAATTGCAGGTTTTACTCTCGACGATGGGAATACGTTGAAATTGCAAGTTATGTATTCGAGTGTGGGTATTATTTATTATACGTCTTCGCATCTAACACTCACGGTTTTGACACGTGACTCGTTCTCTCATGGGAAAGGGAAATCAGTGAAAGCTTCTTTGAAGTTTTCAACTTACGTGTGATATTAGACTTTCCGGCACATTATTAAAAACCAAACGGGAAATGTTTAGAGGCACTTAAGGAAAAGCTGTAAAATAATTTATGGCAACCCTTCACCGACGCCTACAGCGTTTATTCAACGGTAAAGTATGAAGTTATCTGCGCGAAGATGGAACTTTTATGTTCAGAGTTTTTCGTATTTGTTTATGGAGGTGTCGTAAATTTATATTCAAAGTATCCCTCATACAGAAACTCTCATAAAACATGTTGGAGTTATTGTAATTAGTACAAATATTGCTGGAAACTTTATTGGACAACATAAATGGTTGTGAAGTGGGCCCTTAAGTTATTATCATACAATAAATTATTATTATTCAATTGTATAAGAGTTATAGCCTATCTATTTTCTGATTTAAGATGACAGCCTTATGCATATTTAGATAAAGTGTGGTTAGTTGCGCGAGCGCAGTGCATGCAAACGATGGTGGAATGTACTCGGTATATGTCAAGGTCGTTCTGCAGATCGGACTGCTCAAGACGGGTTTTCAGCCGCATTGAGGTCATCATTTTAATGAGCCTCTTTAAAATACTCATACATTTGTAAGTCTGTGGTATAAGGCCTAATTGCGTCGTGGTATGTAGAGCCTTATCCAAACTACTAAATAGAAGTCCTTATTAAGTTGTTTTTGGTTTTAATAAAAAAAACTATATTCCACTTCATAAAATCTGATTACAGTATAACCGGTTCGCAAAAGATTTTATCCACATTGCTACTGCCAAGAAAATATTCATGAATGTTACGCAAGTTATGCACCGCAAAAAGTAATTACTAATTACCATAGCTAAAGTTGAATTTAGCGTTACAAAAAGTATAATTACTTTAAAAGCAAAACATATCAAGCGGCATGTTTATTTCGTAAATTGACTAATAAATAACTTCAATAATAAATTGCGAAAATTATATTACAAATGTATCTACGAGTAATTTACAACCATATGATGTGATTGCTTGATACATAACTATTGGTATTAAATTTCTAAATATTATAATTATTGTAAAAGTTTATATATTATAAAATAATATATATAATTTTATATATTATATGGAGACATATGTAGTTATTTATAAATAGTTCAGAAGACCCGAACTTTCTGGTTTCCTTCCCGGTAACTAAAATACGGGTACGAGAACGCTACCCCGGATGCATCGCGCTTCCAATGCCTCTTTCTTCTCATCCCTTAACACTGATATTCGATATTCACCTTTATCCTCATTTTCTCTTTTGATTCCTTTTGCCCATCGCAAGCCAATGTAGCTGTAGAAAGCTTTGAGACTTTGAAGGACGGGGAAATCGCTGGCGCTTCATAGTCTCGGTCTACCCTGGTGAAGATGGGCATAGGCATGAGGTCCGTACTATCCAGCAATTACTTAGAATAGATATCCTATATTATAGATATAATATGTTCACGCTTTAGTACAACAGGGATAGGCAGAGAATGGTCGCCATTCCATCCACATCTTTCATTATTATTTTCTCAGCTTGTTTTATTAGTTAACTCTATTATCTATGGTCAGTCTCGCTAGCTACGACTCTGTGTCTACCCCTGTTTAAATATTGCATAATTACATATTTATATTTTAATATATGAATATTGTATTTCAAGGCCTAACGTGAAATCGATGAACCGTTAATACGATCTATCATATTTAATGACGCCAAGCGAAAAATTATATATTTTTTTGTAGATATCAAAGTGTTAGTTCATTTTTACATTATTTACCTTTACATTTTTATATTTATATTAAATATACATTTAGGCTTTGGAAAGATATATTTTTCATCTTCGAAATTCTTCTCTTCCCATGTTTAAAAAAGCTTTAAAAGAGTACAATCAGTTTTCTATAATCTCTATTATATTACATATACATTATACATATATGAGTATTGTAGTATTTTGTTGTCTGGAAGTTTTATTCTGGAAGACTGTTTTGTTGTCCTAAGTTTAGTTGTCTGGAAGAGATCACTCCTAGCGATAAGGCCGCCATATAAAATATAATAATATATAGTGATAAATTTTCCTTACAAATAAAGAATAATAATAATTTACACGGTGACGCCAGCGCGGGTTGCTGTAGATTCACCACAAGCGTGAAAATAAGTGTAAATTCGACATAGACAGATAAGGGGAAAGTGATTCAAATTGTACAGATAGTAGTAAAATTAGACTACATGCAAGCTATAAAACTACATGCGAATTATATAAAATCACTTTATTTTCAATTTCAGCGGCCGTGGCCTGGTGGTACAACAAAAAACTCACGAACGACGAAACCCGTGTTCAAACTTCGCTAAAATCTGACCAGTACCGATGTTATTATGTACTTTAGTTACTGCAATTCAGTCAGGCACTAAATTAGGACCTATATTAGGTTATAATAATATTATTAAAATTATAAATAGAATTCATGAAATAAGTAATTTTCTAAAATACTAAGTACAGATAGACAACAATAATCTGATTGAAACATGCAGTCCATAAACACGTCTGAAATTATGTCCTATTAATAAATAACAAGTACGAGTACATCGAATGTTGAAAATTAATCAATATAATTCAATTTCGATGGGTAATTTCGTGCCATTGTTTGTTCTAGAGCTAACTAGATTCCATAGAATGTTTAGTTTAGAACGGGTAACTTTACAATTGGAATCATGTTCAGAATTGCTGAACTCAGCTTGCCAATCGACGTTCAAGTTGAGTTAGCAATCTGTTAACTTATTATTACTCTACTTATTATTAAATAATAAATTATACATTTTATTCAGTCAAATGTTTGAAAATTATGTGTTTTGTTTAATGTTTGAATCTCGTTTAAAATTCATTATCTACTAGATCATTACGGTAATAATCAACACTCATCAAGAATAACATAACATAACATCTGATGTTAAGAATTAAGGTATTAAGGTTTAGTGTTGTGTATAATTTAGCTCACTATTCAATATATTTAATGTAGTTCTTCTATTAAATTGACGCCTATGATAATACGCACCAATGGATAGTAAGCCTAACTAATAAATAATAAAACAGCCATAATAAAAACACAAGTTTATTTGTATTGTAGTAACATATCTAATCTAATTCGAACTAAATCTAATCATACCCATTACAGCTATGATCCACAACTCCGTATCTCTCTGCATTAAAACAGCTATGTTGTCCTAAAAACAATTTCGTTGAGGAATCCTTAAAAGCCCTGACTTAGGATAGAGTTCCTTATCCAAAATGCTTACGAATAAGAAGTACGTGATATACTTTACGAACGCGTTTTTCCTTTAAACGAGTTCGTCCTGGATTAGATTCAGAAAGATTTATTACGCGTTACCCCACCGATGTCAGGTGCTTACAGTGGGAAAATTATTTGTTACGGGGCTTTATGTTATATGTTATAATGTTATTTGATAGTGAAATTTATGTTCTTTTAATATTTTATTAAGCAATTTTTATTTATAGGGGTGGTAGTTATGAATAAAATCTCCAATTTATTATTCACATATATTATTGAGTTGCCGTGACACGAGAACGTTTCGAGTAACTCAAAAAATGCCGGAGTGTTTTCGAAAGATATAAAAATGTTTATCCCATCTCGAAAAGGTTTGCTATTCACCGTACATAAACAAACATGACCCAAAAACAGTAAAATTACAACAATATGTTCACGTATTCAGTGCGTTGTTTTTTCATCGTTCTGAACGTACACCACACAAATCGTGTTATAAGTATCAAGTCTCACGAGGCGCGTAAAGACATGAAATGGGGGCGAACGCTCACGCTCGTTGTTATCTCGAACAAACCCTGATCGCAGACATTTCCTCGACGCACGCAACACACGCCGTCTTTGGCAGAGCAGCTGAATATTAATGGAGTAATATTTGTTTTAGTGCGGCCAAGTCGGTGGGAAGCCTGCCAAATGCAATCCGCAGCAGATCGTAAACAACTGCCTATCGCCATAGGAAATGTGTCTATTATTGATGTAATTTTTCTATACACGCCATTCAGGATTCTATTTGTATTCTATTCATCATCCTATTTATCTTTGTCCAACATTTCTTATTTATTACTTCTAATAACAATAAGGGATATATAATTTGTTAATAAAAGTAACCCTGATCTCGATAAAGTTAAATATTATTAGATATAAGTACTACTTACATGGGAATAAACAACAAGTTATTGGACAACTAATAAATAACTTTTACGAATTTTCTTTTTTTATGAAAATACAATATCTCTTACAAAATTACATGCGCCAATTTATTTAAGTGTCAAATTGAAAATCCAAATAATCTAAAAACCAAAAAAACAAGTTTTATTCTCCTCGCTTGTTAATATAATTTGTTAGGTGTAAAAATAATTTGTAACTGACACTTATTATTTGAATTTTTGATATTTAACTTAAGTCAAATTCAACGATATTTTATCATTCTATGCGTAATTACAGATATTAATCATTTTACCATTTCTCACGTTGTCAAGATGACAAAGAATAAATAAAAAAAGTTAAGATGCTTTCAAGATAGCAATATTAGTTTTATTTAACCATTTTACCAAGCTTATGTATAGATCACTCTCAAGAGTGAGCAAAAATTCGGTTTTGTTTTCAGTTCCATCTCCCTGTTCAAATACATTTGTATATCCTTCCCAAGAGATATTTTATTATAATAGTTTCCTTCAGTCCCTCGTAAAGTCTAGCCGTTTTCTTGAGTTATGAAAACCGCATTGTAAATTACGAGTCGGATAGTTAATTGATCGTGGTCTGGCATTTAAGGTTTTGTACACATTCATGTTTCCACGCGTGTTCTATCTGAGAACGTTGATATATCTTACTATTCAGGTTGGCTTACTATGTATTTTACTTACTATTAGGGTTGTCTATCGGCCTAATAGTCGAATATTACTTAAATTTGGAGTCAGCCTAATTTTATTTTGTTTTTATTTTATGCGGTTTTTTATTGTTTTAATTCAATAATGGACGTTTCGAAAGCTGCAATGGATGCAATCCATTGTAGTCGCGGCGAGACTCGCTTTTGAAACATAAAATAAACCACATAAATAATGTGCCAATTTAGAGACAAATTTTAATAAAGCACGCTTCAAATTAACGTATATAAAACAATTTCTAATGAACATACTCAATAAATTTGTTGTTGTTGTTGTTGTTTTTGCCTATAAAAACAACATAAATAAATTCAAACAACCAATGAATGTGTACAACACCTAAAAATATTGTACATAATAAAAATTTCAACGTAGATTTTTATCTAGTAATGAACTTTGTGAACAACTGTGGTCATTACAGTTTCATTTACTCTTTCAACTTTCGGTGTTGGTTTTAATTGAAACTTGACACGATATTTAGAAATAATAGACGTAATTACGAAAAGAAGTAAGTAATTGCTTATATGATATAATGTTGTTTATAGCATTGTTTTGTTGTTAACACAAAACGCGGCAATATGACTATGTCGGCCACATGAAGAGAGCCAGATAACGGTCTCCGCGAACAGTCGTCGTGAAATGATCAATGTTAATTTACATTAACTAGTGTGTAGTCAATATTTGAATGAAGCTTAATTCAGATAATTCAATTATGTTGCGAGTTCACTTAAGTGCAAGTTTGCAAACAAGCGTGTGAGAAGCCAACAAACTTTCAACGTAGAACTTTATCAAAGAGATTGTTGTTGGCTCGTACAAGTTAGTGTTCGTTAAACTAAGTAGGTACTAGGTACACGGTAACGCTTCATGCTGTTTGTACTAAATTATCGTTTGATATTTATTTATTTTTTACTGAATTTATTTTAAAATATATCTTAATTTAAAAATTATTCATACACAACTTAAATTCTTCAAACTTAGTAACTGTTTTAGTTAATTTCTTTATGACGAGTCTCATCTAGTAGAAATTTCTAAAAACTTTTAGCATTTACTAAAAGTTTATTAAGTTATATTTTTAAAGTTTTAGCTGAAATGTTAAGTTTTTTAATAAAATGAACAAATAAAAATACTCTGTTTGGAATTATATTTTATTTTAATTTTAAAGAATGCCCATTCGCCTGAGAAATGGGCCCATAATTTATTTCTTATGTTTGTCGATGATTTTTAGTTATTTTTGTAGAAAAATAAATCTACATTCCATATTACTAATCAGTTTTAAGTTTTTCACCTGGGTTAGTGACTAATTACACGTTTTCTAATGCCCTAATATTAAATGCTTCAATAATTGATGATATCTGTTTTTTTATATAATTAAACATTGTCTAACTGATTGGTAAACGATGTGTTGATATAATTGAAATAAATTAATGAAAAATAATAATATTTTAGAATATTGTTTTGTTAACAAACTATTAGATGACAAGTGGGCCCAAAAATGGCCATTGCCCTTTAAAATGTAATCTCTATAAATTGTCACTATTTGAATAACAATATCAAGATTCTTGTCTCAGATTATGCAATTGAGGTTAAGTAAGTAAATAGCGTATAGCTGAATAAATTTAGCTATCAGGAGTACTGTCGCAGAATACTAATTGTTATTTAGTTTGTGTATTTATATTCAGATAGAAGATACGTAACGTATTATTCAGTGTTTGTCTTAGTGTGCAGTCCAAAAAAATAGTTCAGGTTGGCCTTATTATAATTAAGTATTTATGTTTGCTGTAATATATATATTATAGGTATCTCGTAGAGCGGCCGTGGTGTAGAGGTAAGACGCGTGAACTCGCGATCAATAAGACCAGTGTTTGAACCTCGTTAAATTCTGACCGGTAGCAATCAATGTAACTGTGTTATATGTACTTGGTCGTTCAGTGCCTATAAGCACTATTTAAAAAGAGTGGTAGGTAGACGATGAATAATGATGTTTATTTACCTAGTCTGCCGCCCTGGGGTAGTACCACCACTTTTGACTGTAGCACCCATGTGCACTGTTGATCTAAATGATGCAGTCTCCTCAAGCTGGCATAGCGGAGGAGACTGCTGCCTGTAGAGATTTCTCTGTGGTAGCAACTGTTTTCATTCATGAACCGCACTCTAGCTTTACATAAGGCGGAGTGTTGTCATATGTCGTGTTATAATAATAAAAAAAACCATTATTCTATTCTTACAATTCTATTTATTATAAAGATTATTTTTGGATAAACAATATTCGATGGAATTTCAATTTCACGGTAGGTAATACCGCTCTTAAAAAGGATCATAATAGTTTTGTTTTTTATTAAGGTTTTGTACAAGCCTTATGTTTTTATGTATGTTTATTATAAGTTTGCACAATTTATTACACTTATATCGCTTAAAATTTCGGTTTTAGTATATAAAAAACTATATCATCCAGGTAAAGGGGAATTTTAAATTAAGCATGGAGTTAATAGGTTACCCGTCACTTCATTGGGCCGGAGTCAAAAGCCCAATAAAAGTTGTCACTTGATCGAATCGAAAACAAAATGTATGGGATTTGACGTTTCGGAGTGACAGCAAAACAGGTATCGGGATCAGTTTAAAAGTACACATCTGTCTCATTAAGCCGGCATAGCGGAATGCTGCCTGCAGAAATTTCTCGATGGTAACAGTTGTTTCTGTTTATGGACCGCACTCTAGTTTAACATCAGGCGGAGTGTAGTCATATGCCGAGCTACAATTAAAAATCTTCATCTGAAACCATCTAGGACTATATTATGAAGTTTTCAAGCAGGTGAAATCCAGTCCCGCTGGAGGTGTTATATATAAGTTTATATTTCAAAGAGATTATCAGCGTATATTCAATGTATTCTGTCATCTATTTATACAATAGTGTTTATTCCGCACGTTGCCTACAATTAAAGATAATGTTACCATAATCATGATAAAGGATTTCCGATGCGGTTGTGACGTATCATTAGTTTTAGTTATTGAGTCTAATCAACCGTTTCGTAGCCATTAGTATTTGTTATTGATATTTGGATTTTCTCTTTGAATATACAAATTGAGTTTTATTTATTTGTTCAAGCACTAGTATTAATTGTTTCATTATTGTATGTAACATAAAATCTAGAGATCGAATCTCTTAAAATTCCGGCAGGTATAAATGTTTTTATAATGTACTTTCGTCGTACACATACATTTATATAGATCTTAAAGTAATCAATCACATTCAAGTAATATTTGGGAATCAGTTTGGAAGTACTCAGGTCTCCTTAAGCCGGCATAGCAGAGGCGACGGCTGTCTGCAAACTTTTACTATAAAAGGCAGGATAGTAGTATAAAATCAATTAATACAAATCATCAAATACAAAAAGTCAATTATTGACTGTAATTTTGATTTGTATTTCTTATAGCTTGTTTGCTTGTAATAGCATTAAAAAATATGTAAGCTTTTCTTTATAATTTTTATAATAAGATAGATAGTACCAAAATTAATTAATTTTTAATTTAGATTTCTAATTTGCGATGTTACACTTAAACAAATTAAAGGTAAATTGCGAGAATAAACTTTCGAAGACTTACGCACTGAATTTACGTTAAGTCTCAAAAAATTACCGCCTAAATTACCGGTGGCTGTTTCCGCGATACTCAATTTTCTTTAGGGAAGACTTTTTAAGGAGATTTTATAACGACAAACGTTGGGGTTAACGGGAAATATACATTCTGATAAAGAACGAAAATTGCTACTTATGTAACTTTATCGAAAGAAACCTTAATATTATGTGCATACTTATTACATGGGAATTCGTAAATTTTAATGAGATATAAAAATATACAATTTTACGAACCTTATTTCTTATGAAAAGAACACGAATGATGATTTGCTTCGAATAAATACCCAAATAAGCTCAATACAAGAGCTACACACGGTCGCCAACAAACGTTTGTGCAGAGGTAACCAAGTTATTTGAAAGCCAAGTCGGATGTCAACATGGCACGAATGGGCGATTTTCTGCAAGATCATCTCTGCAGAGGCGCTTGTTGACGACCGTGTAGCTCTTGTATAATAATAAACGAAAAGATTCAACCTATTGGTAACATTGCAAATAATGTACGACAAGGCAAAGTCACTTTAAAGAATATTAATATTGTTTCAATTTAGAAATATTTGCGTAGATGCTTTTTTTGTTATTATTAAATTAGTTAACAGAAAAAATGAAACATTACTGCGTAGTGAAACACAATTTATTTTTTAAATTAAACCTGAGCTGAAGTGGGATTTGAATCCACTTCCTCCGTTTACGAACAAATGTTCTGCCCATTAAGCTCCTGACACAAACATTAGCGCTTTACGTGACTGTGTGACTCTATTCTGTCTCTCTATGGTAGGCCTTGCGACTGCTGAGTTGGTATCAGATTTTCAATTTTTATCATTATTAAGATTTATTCAAACTCTTTATTGATCATAACGACTGCTGTAGCTATAGAACACAACGAGACGGGGGCGGGAGCATGTGTAGCGGTAGAACTGACCACTTGAAAATGTATTGTTTAATGAACATGCCAGACAGTTTTTTTTAAATAGTAACCCTGTTTCATTCGTAGAGGGATGTGCAGGTTCGCACTCGTAGTCAGAGAGAGTTAAAAAATGGCCTCTATAATTGTAAACGCTCCACTCATTCTAGCCGTTCTTAATTAAAAGTCAACTAGGGACGGCCCTCACGTCGTTATAAACCACATACATGTTTAAATGGATTACATGTTAATGTATTATAGCATATGTATGTGTGAAGAAGATTATAGAAGCGATGAGAAAAAAATGATGGTCATTTTATTTCATAAAAAAAATAGTATTAAAGCTTGAATGTAGCTCCGCTATGTGTCAGTTAGAGGAAACAAATGTGCCAAGCTCACAAGTTAAAAGGGTGTCACACTTTACGCTGGACGGCAGACTGGACAAATAACCTCTTTGTAGGCATTCTATTTATTAGGTATATTTTTTTCTTTAATTTTGTCTACATCTTTTAAATATTACCTATTTAATTAAATTTAGCCAAATAATAGCTTCGACATAGACGCACTCCCGCTTACCGCTTCACAGAACTTCTCATGTTTTAGGCGGGAAGAAGTTTTGCAAATTTTCAACGGAGTAGGAGACAAATTTTCAAGAGGCACATATACGAATGCGCGGTAAAATGCGGAAGTGAATATATTAGATGTGGAACGCAATTTGTTCCGACCCATGCAATTTATGTCTACTGCCTACTTACGCTTATATGCAGAAGGGTGTCCTTTTTTTGTCATAGAACATTGAGTTAGTTTTTTGGAAATTGCGTGTTGAATTCTTATTTCATATTATCGTTTTGGACCTTTTTGTTAGTAACTATTATTATATTTAGTAAATGGTTTAATGTTTCTTTTTGTTTTTGTTTTAGTAGTTCAGGGCACATGTATGCCTGTTATAGTAAGCCGCACAAAGTATTTCAATTTATATGGAAATGTGGATTAAAAGTTTAATCAAATTTTAAAATAGATCAAAACAGCGTAATTTCGGAATAATTTCATAGAAAAGCAACTAATAGCAATTGATTTATGAAACCCAACATCGACATGAAACTATAATTACCGTACATATTGAATGAATTTCTAAACTGATCACAAATTACAAGATACTTGACTTGTGTAGCTGTGCGTATATTGTGATTGTAAACAAGGAGGGTCGTATTTACGGGGTCCTGTTTTAATTAGATTTGGGCAATAACCAAACGGACAGAATTAATGTTTCCGAATAACCCTATTGGAACTAGGTATTATGTAAGTTATGTAACTACTCGTACCATAAAAAAACTGAGAAACTTTATGGTTCCTAGATATTGTGCGAACATATTATTTTAACTACCTAAATTTAAAAATATACTCGTATATATACAGATTTTATTTTGAACATCAAATTAAATTAACGCAGTTACTTAGTTTTGCCAACTTCAAAAATTAAAACTAAGACGAGCGACAAGATCCTGACCACAACCACGATGGCCACAAAGGCCGTAAAAACACACTACCAATACCAAAATATTATTAAAATTATTTTTAACAAATAGCTTCTTATCGTGTCGCAATGGATAAGTCCATTGATCATCGCTAACACAAACGCGCTCGCCCCTCTCGCAAGGCGATCGCAACGCTCGCGATGTCAGTTTATCAATCGTCATACTCACATTTTAACAATGTTTTGAGTTTCAACAAATAAAGAAACCATAAGTTTATGTATTGGACCAATAAATGTCAAAAAATGATGATTTTCAAATATGATCACAAAAATAAAATAGATATATACTCGTACAGCATCAGTATGACGTATACAAATTCTGGTTCACGGGAGTTGGCAACCCCGTCTTTTTACATCATTTATAAAATCCAGTTATCTTCCAAAATTATTTCATAATAGAAGCTAAGATTAATGATGACGTTCATTATTTGTAATTACAGCAGAAAAAGTGTGAAGCAGAAAATTGTAACGACGCGTTAATTTGAGAAAACTTTATTCACTTCAAGTCTACAGTGTTTTTTTACTAATTATTACTAAAACTCGAGTTCTTGTACGAGTTCAAAATCGAATCGAATGTCAAAAATTACCTTAATTACATTTACTATGAAACTGTGTCCATTGGGAAGGAGCTAGTAGTTAAACGATTTTCTATAGTAACGTGGTAACCTGCAACAAGCATAATAAATGCAATCAGGTAATAGTGAAGTGAACTATTAGTTTAAAAACAATTTTCATTGAAATTCTTATCTAATGTTATAATTATAGAGACGATAATAATAACCTAATGCTAACTCTGACGGATAATTTTCTCGTTAACGACATCATTAATCAGTTACCAAGTTTGTTACATAATAAAGCACCTATGTTGTAATTCAGGTATTATATTTTAAAACAGAAATAAATAGCTTTTCATTTGGCAATATAATAAAAACAATAAATAGGTAATTGGTATCCATTGTACACATAAGTGTCAGCAATAAATAACTTTCCATTTAGTAACTTTCAACAATTAAATTTTACGATAGCAGTATCTACTACAGTCTGTTTAATTAACGAGTAAAAAGCATAAGTTCAAAGTAGGTTTTAATTGCTTTCTCATTTAAACACTTTCTGATAAACATTTAGAGCTAACATAAATAACTTTAAACGATTAACAAACCAATGTGTCGCTGCGAGGGCGGTAATATATTCAGTAACGGATAGCAATTTGTCGGAGGCTCACGCAATATTGGATACGAGAGGACTCTGAACGAATGCTTTCCATAGCTTAAAAATAAATCTATTTAGTATCCTATTTTTAAGAAATAAAATTCTCTATAATACCAGTTTTTATAGTAGCTCGGCATATGACAAAACTCCGCCTGAAGTTAAGCTAGAGTGCGGTCCATGAAAGGAAACAACTGCTACCACAAAGGATCTGTATCCAGCAGTCACCTCCGATATTCCGACTTAAAGAGACCATCCAGATTGACGGTGCACACTCCTTTAGCTATACACACTTACTACGGGTGTTACACTTGAAAGTGCCATCACCCATATCCCAAGCTACAAAAAAAAACCTTATTTCTAAACATTCATCGCTTTATGTTAGGACATGGCTGTTATCGTATAATATAATAAAATATGCGTTGACATTTTCCGGAATAAATTACATACCGTTATTAATTAAAAACGGCTACTTCATGGTCCAAAATGATTAGTAACTCTCAAACAGATGAGTCCCACCACAGCTATTTTCACCAAACCTTGTTGAAAGTTGCTCCTGAATTTAATTAACTTGTCGATACAATGAGAAACAGGTGAATATTTAGTCTGTTTTTGGAATAATTAACTTTAGATTTTGAAGCATTTCATTGAAATAAGAACAACCGTAGCTTAGCGATCAAGAGACCAGTGTTCAATTCTGTATGGTACCAATATAACTTTAGTCGCTTCATGCATATAGCATATTAGGCATCAACTAACAGAGTTTTAGGGAGTACGATGATGGCGTTTATCTCGGTCTACCCTTCCGGCAATTGCTCACCGTACAGGGTATTAATAGAGACTCTTTTCATTATGTCCGGTTATTTCCAAGCTGACCCCGAAAAGCGATTAAGTGTATCTTATGTATATGAAAATGGTGGTACTACCCCGGGACATTGTCCTCAAGCCGGTACAGCGGTGGTGGCTCTACGTTAACATCGGACAAATTGTCGCATATCGGTCTACCATATACGTTACTGTATAATAGATTAAGTAAATGACACTGAATAGAAAATTAAATTCGGAATCTTTTTAGAAGTGCTCAGGAATTTAATTTTCATGAAAAGCTTTTTTTATTCAAAGGAAAGTAAATAGCCATTGATGATCCTTGCTTATAGAAAACGTTTACTTTAATATTACTTTTTAAGTGTACACAATTTCAAAAGGACTTATCTACAATATTAAATCAAATAAATCGATAATATGAAGCCTTATTTTCTTAAATAATTAACGTTAAACTTTATAAGCTCATATTACATTTGAATTTCACATATACTTAATAATAATCAATAATCTCATTAAATAAAGTACTCGTAAAAACAGTATATTAAAAAAAATGAAAAATATAAACGAGTGGTATCACAATGGCTTCGAGAGAGGGGCGAGCGTACTGTTGCATGTTGTAAGCGATGTAATGCGTCCATTACTGCTTGATAATGTTATGATATTAGATAAGTACTCTTAAAATATTTCGGAACGCAGCGATAGCGCTCGTTCCCGCCTTTGTCAATGTCAAATCTGTCACATATATACAAAAACGTCAAGCTGTTTGTCTTATTAATAATTTCCTAAGTATTTCCAAGTCCACAAAACATTATAGATAAAAATCAATATTACATGAACATCGTAAAAAAAGCTAACAGTTAAAAAATAACTTGCAATAACGTTTTGATATGGGTAATGTAACACTCGGTTAAAAGGATTGTTATTTGTTTTTTTACACCCTGTATATCTACCATTAATTTTGGTTATAACAATCAAAAGAGTTTTATACAAGTTTATTTTTTTATTGTAGCTTACCATATAACAACACTCTGCTCAAAGCTAGAGTACGGTCCATCTCTACAGGCAGCAGTCGCCTTCGCTATGCCGGCTTAAGGAGACGAGTACGCACCATCTAGATTGACAGTGCACACTCCTCTCAAAATATGATTTTTTAAAAATATTTGTTTATCAAATAAAAGAAATATAAAAGTTTTGGCTATCAGTTTTTCACCACTTTTTTCACAATGCAGTCACAGAGTTGTTGTAAACATGATGAGCTGGATGGCTAAGCCCGAATCACAACCACAACCACAATGAGATGGACGCTTTTAGCGAAATTAAACCTGAAAACTGGTACTAGACAACACCTGCGGTTAATACAGGGTGTATTTGCTCCTTTTGAAAATGTCTAATAAACGAGCGATTATATATGTAGATTGTGTTTCTATTATATCTATATAGCACAGTCCACCACGCTGATATCCTGTTTGTTAGAAAGTTTAGGGTTTTCTTTTAATTAACGTGGATGATATGACAGACATCTTAAAAGCATAATATTATTTATACGCGTAAGAAATTACGGTCAATAGTTAGTTCTTACAAACGCCTGTCCGAATGTATAAAACAACACTTCGCCTGATGTTAAAAGCTGGAGTGCAGCCTATCAACAAAAATAACTACTATCACATATTATCTACATCATATATCTACAGGCAGTAGTCGCCTCCGCTATGCCAGCTTGAGGAGACGAATGTGAACCATTCAGGTTGACAGTGCATACTCTTCTCGTTATACTTAGCTACTGCCAAATTGATTCCGAAATGCGACTTGATTCATTTTGGGTGTTTCATTTGAAACATTGAAAAAAAGTATTTTTTTAGATCTGAGCTACTTGCTATTATCTATTTGAAGAGAATGTACTAAAATTTAGTAATTAAATCATTGCGAAATATCCTTGAATAATATTATTATATTTCTTATCAGATCAATATCCGGTTAAACGGTATATTAATAATAATTGAACTTTCATAAATATATTTTTATATTTGTTATAAATTTTAATTATTCGAACGCCAGTAATCGTATTGAACTCATTAAGAATGTATACGAACTGATTGTTGAATTCATTTGGTAAAATTAAATGATGTTTGATGGAAAGCTTAAACGTATTTTAGCATAATAAATTATAATTTTAAATGAATAATAATAATTGAATAAAAGACAGACATTCGTCTAACAGAAATGGGCTCACAATATTTGTAGTTTATTTTGTTGAAAAATAATCTATATTCCTTAAGACCAATCAGTTTTTTTACCCGGGTTATTGAGTAACTAGCCTTTTTTCCATATTTCAGATGCTTTATACTTACTATAAGTATTATGTTATGCTTTATTCTTAATGCTTTAATTAATTGATGATACCTAATATATTTTTTTAAAATTAAATATTGTCTAATGTCTATTTATTGGTAAACGATGTGTTAATATATATATATTTTTTATTGTAGCTCGGCATGTGACAACACTCCGCCTGATGTAAAGCTAGAGTGCGGTCCATGAATGGAAACAATTGCTACTACAGAGAAATCTACGGGCAGCAGTTTGAAATAAATTAATGGAAAAACGGGATTTTTTTATTTTTTTTAATTTTATTATTCAGAATATTGTTTTATTAATAAACTATTAGATATTAAATCGGCCTACAAATGGTCGTTGTCTTTTAATCAAAATCGTCTTCTAATAAAAACTAACGGTTTTTTTTTATTTTCTAGGTACTCTACCAATCAAGTATTTCATTATCTCAAAGCGAGCCGAACGATTGAATGTTTTAAGAAAAAAAAAACCTCGTAAGTAGATTTTTAAATTACATTTTATTAAATCTAATTTGGGTGTTATTTTTTTGAGTGGCAATTTATGTATGAATATTTAGTGTTACAACCGCATGCGATAAGTAATTCACAACACGCAAAATGTTCGCGACCAACATGACCGATTGCCATGTCTGACAGATTAAGGGGAAATATATTTTTTACTTTATTCATTTATATATAATTTTTATCTTATTATTTAGGAAATTTATTTTTTGACTACGAATTTGTGGCTACGTACTAATTTTTTTCTTGTAGCTCGGCATATGACAACACTCTGCCTGAAGTAACAATACAGTGCGGTCCATGAACGGAAACAACTGCTATTACGGAGAAAACCCTACATGCAGCAGTCGCCTCCGTAATGCCGGCTTGAGGAGAGGACTGACAGTGCACACTACTTCTAAACTGATCCATCGTCACTTGACGGGTGTTACATTCGAAAGTGGTGGTACTATCCCAGGACGATAGACTGAGCTAATAACCGTCAGTCTACCTACCACTCTTGCCTATCACTCTCGATAAAGCAAACGTTATGAATTATGACGTAATTGTTGAATGTGTAAGGTACAGAGGAGAGCTTATGTCATACATGAAGTGAGACTGCATTCATTGCTTCTCTGTGCTCACTAGACCGTTTCCGACATCGAGTTGCATTGAAATTTGAAACATTTCAATCCAAAAGTTTTAAGTGAATTTTACCAAAATTGGCTTGTGATGTTAATAATGGTGTAAAGTGAAAATAAAAGGCTTTGATTGAAGTTGGTAACAACTTTATAACTAATAGAATTTTCTAGGGAAAAGAGGAAAATATTTACAGTATTATTTTGCGATGTAAATGTTCATTATGAACCAATTAATATTCATTTAATGTTTGTAATTCCAATCTGCAGTTTCATTAAAAAAGAGTTCTCTTTTTGTTGTTTCTCAAGACAAAGAGACCGTCGCCCATGCAGCCTTACTTCAGTAAAACTTTCAGTGCTCTTTTGACCGCCTGATGTAGAGCTAGAGTGCAGTCCAAGAATGGAAACAACTGCTACTACAGAGAAACCTGTGCGGGCAGCAATCGCCTCCTCTATGCCGGCCTGAGGAGACGAGCATGTACTATCTAGATTGACAGTGCACACTCCTCTCGTTATACCTGGCTACTTTCAAACTAGTCCCGAAACGCGACAAAGTCACTTCACGGGTGTTACATTCGATCATCAGTCTGCTTACCAGTTCTATGCTTTATTTTAAAATCACTTGCTTCAATACGTTAACGAATACTTAATGTACAATATTATAATCAATATAAATTAGGTACTACCACATTAACACTCGAAGAAACACACGTTTAAGAAAATCTAAGCACTGCCCGCTGTCTCCAGAATTCCCTATTATATTTTACACAGGTTGTTTATAAAATTAATTTAATGGGCTGTTGGATAAAAATGGAAAAAAGTAAAACAAAGGGAAGTGGAAAAGTATTTTGAGCACGTTCATCCTTGTGAGTTACGCCCCCAAGCTACAGGATCCACAGTGACTTTTAATTAATTTTTAAATGTCTATCACTAATAAGGTTTCTGAATTGTACAGATTTTTTTCACTTTTACTAAATTAAAAGATTTTATACGGCTTCTTTTATATGGCGTTTATTTTGATTATAAGAGATTGAGGTTTATTTTTGAAAAGCTTTTGATACGCCTGGACTAAAATAATTAAAAAGTAATAGTAAGCTGCGTGAAATATATCATTTAGACAAAATCAATTATTTAAATAAGTAAATCGTTTTATTCTTGACTCCTAATAATTAGCCTATTTCGTTATAGTAATATTTTGTTTAATTTAACAAGTATTGGTTTATTCATAAATACATGTCTCTACGAACCTTATTTAGAGATAAAAAGCCTTATCACCTTATATGAAAGAAGTGGGTTGATGAATTATAAATGAACTTATAAGGAATGTTGTGTGTTGTAATTACATTCATGACCTAATTTAAAGTCGCTAATTTATTCAGTAATGTCTGAATTATATTAGAAAAGTTAAGGAATCAACTTCCACTTATGTTAGAAGTTAAGAAAAGTAATCCAATTTCTGTGTTATTTTGACTGCTTAGAATTATATTAGCATATCTTAATGTAATGAGAAGTCAAACTGTTGTGGTTGAAAAGTCTTTCCATAGAACCTTATTTCAAAGTTAATTAGAAAACAAGATTAGGTAGATTACTGTTCATTAACGTGATTAAATAGGATGTTTTGTATGAAAAGGAATGTCTTAACTTTAAAGACATGACGGCTGATGTGGTTCAGTAGAAGGACGGTAAATTGTGACGTGGAGCTCCGTCGATTCGATTCCCGATCGAAAAAAATATTTGTGTCTTTTTTATTATTACTATTAAACATAAACTAAATAATACAAAAAAGATATTTGGAAGATTTCATAGAAAACATTAAATATATAAAGGACTTTGGATGTTTTGTAAATAAAAAAAAAACACAGTAATAAACTACAATAGATTTCCAATACATCATCACATACATACAAGGCTTGTATCAAATAAATGAGTCCGTTCACATTGATTCATGTGGATGGGGATCCGAAAATACCCCGGCAACAAATAAAACGGACGAAACTACCCTACTATATGGAGTGTAACAGAAAATGTACGACACGGGCTGCTCGTTATTGCATAAAGTTAACATTAAAATAAATATATAAAGCTCTATAAAGTTCATTTATTAATGTAAAAAATACACACATAGACCTCTCTTAGTTTATTATTAACAAAAAAATAAATAAATAAATCGTATATTTACATTTTTATGTAAGTAGGACTAGCCTATCTAGATACCCTCTTATCAGTCTGACTGACTGACCAGTCGAAGTTGCGCCACTATAAAAAAAACACTAATTAATTATAATTCATTAGGTATTTACTTATTTTCTTCCAAGACTAAAAAGTAAAAAGAATGTTTCAATTAAAATCCATAAAGCTTTTAAAATCAACAAACTTTTCTAGAGCGTTTTTATTAAAAATTACTCATGTGTTATTCACATTATTATGTAGGCAGTATGTGTGTACGTATGGTAGGTATTGCATTCTTAATGCTGTCATTCGCAGCTGTAGAGGGTGCACTTTGCTTCTTTTGTTATCCCCGAGAACCTACCTACTCGTAATTGGTGTTTATTTTTTATTTTACATTTTAACATACATTTTTGAATTTTAATTGAGAATTATATACGTATAGTGCTAAAGGCAAAGATTGTGTTGCAGCACTTTAGAATATAGTCTTGTTATTAGATCTTGGGACACGCCCCCATTTATTTTTAGTCAATTATAAATGTAAAGGTCCATTGTCACAATGTCCATTTTTGGGCACTTGATATCTAATAATTTGTTAACAAAACAATATTCTAAAATAATATCTTATTTTTTCATTATTAATTTCAATTATATCAACATATCGTTTATTAATTAATAGAAAATGTTTAATTACATAAAAAAACAGATATCATCAATTATTAAAGCATTTAATATAATAATAACCTCAAATATTGCATCAAAAAAATTCTGATTACTCAATAAACCGGGTAAGAAAATTAAAACTGATTTGTTATAACGAATGTAGATATAACTAAAAATCATCGAGAGACTTGAGACATTCTCCTCTGATTATAAATCTATTTTTATTAGTCTATGTCCAATGACATTGTTGAACAGTACTAATAGTCATTAAGGTAATACAGCTAACTTATTGCAGATTGTATTACCTATAAAAAAAAAAAAGGTGGTAAATCAAAAAAGTGTGAACTCTAATTTAAAATGGATTTTTCTCTTGACTAATTTATTAACGAAAAAGAAACGTAAATATGTGCAGCTGGTCAATAACTTTGGCTACAAATTCACGCATCTAACAAAAGAGTCGTCAGTTTGACAACCCCCAACGTTTACCAATCTGTTGTGTATAGGTCGACCTTTATTACCCTTGTCACTGAGCCATGAAATACATATTACATACACTATTACACTAAAAATCTTTGTTTTCATTAAAATTCTTTATGTTTCCTAATAAAAAAAATATTACAACGAATAAAAAAAATTATGCGGATAGTAAGCCGCATATTTTGATTAATACTCACCGCGACCATAATTCCTACAAAGCTTTCGAAACGTTAGATTTAATTGATTAGTATGAACGCGACAGTTTTTTTTATTGTATCTCGACATGTGACAACACTCCGCCTGAGGTAAAGCTAAATCGCTTTATTAAATGCATTTAAATTGCATATACGAACTCACACGTAATCAATTGTGCATCATAATTGATTGTTATAATCGTATGAATATGAATACATTTTTCTTACATTCATGACTCGTATAAATCGAGTGGCAGCGCGAGGTTATTGCAATCCTTTACAGCTCAACACCTGTATGTGACACCATAAAGGGCGCAACTGACATCAAACATTATTACTTTTGCTTCAACGACCGTGTGTACAAACCAATTCTGAGTTTATGCAAATATTTATAAAATGTTAACTGTAACTTAACTATCAATCGATTCAAAGTTGTTTCGTCTGCCTTTTCCTTTGAACTAGACAAACTACAAAATTACGCTTTAAAAAAACTCGTTAAAGGAGAATGCCTATTTTTGGGCCCACTGGACACCTAATAGTATGGTAACAGAACAATATTCTAAGATTATATTCTCTTATTTTTTTAATAATTCATTGTAATTATATCAACACAAAATTGACCAATTAATAGACAAAGTTTAATTACATTAAAACAGATATTTTGAACTATTAAAGCATTTAAAATAATAATAACCTCAAATATTGCATCAGAAAACATGTAATTACTCAATAACCCGGGTGAAAAAATTTAAACTGTTTGGTAATAAGGAAGTAGATTTATTTTTCTGCAAAATTAACTAAAAATCATCGAGAAACTTAAGAAAAAAATTGTGGGCCCATTTTTCTTAGGCGAATGGGCATTCTCCTTTTGTATTCATTACTATTAACTTAATTTAATTGTGACATAATTTTGTATGGCGAAAAATTTCGTTTCGACACAGCAATATCTTACTTAGAGAAAATTTGTACCTATCAATAAATTTATTTGATTTTTTTAAAAATAAATTATCTTATTTGGGAAAACGTTTTCGTCCGCAATAAATGTTCACGGGTAGGTATTACCAGTTATTAGGTCGGTCGGGTTTATCGCTTGAAAGCAGACTGAATACCAATTTGGCTTTGAATTGTTCAACGTATCGTTTAGTAAATTGTCATTGGTTGGTGTTATTTGTCTAACTTAACGACAAGCATTGTTTTGTTTTGTTTGATACGTACCCCTTTGTATAGTTTGATTGGTTTTGTATAATATACCTATATACGTATTACATACACACGTACTTACATAAAAAAAACTACTTTAAACTACCATTATAAGTTAATAACAATAAATACATATTTATGTATATACAATGTCAAGTAGGACAACATAATACTAGGCAACACAATCATATACTCGTACCTACCCGGAACCAATATTTTTTAAATAAAATATTCAAACACGGTACTGTTTCAAATGTGATATAATTTTTCATATTGTGCTTAAAAATTTTACAAGACATTTAATTTTCTAAACGAGTTTATAGACCGAAAAAGAATAATTAGATTCCTTCCTCTCATGAAACTTGAAGTATTATAATGATGTAATTTCGTAGTAATATGATGATATATTGAAAGAAAATGATATTCTTTTCTTCTACTGTTTAAAGAATCACCTTGAAATGTGTTGTCTATTTATTTTTGTTGTTTAATTTACCTTCCTTTTGTCCGTTTCCTTTTGTTTGTCTTGTTTTTATTACTCACCCGGTCGGGGTTCCAGTTAGCCGTAATACAGAGATAAGTTTAAAAGAAATGCCTCCTTTAATCTCATTGTTGTGCAAATACTCTTAAATTGCGAGCGGCCCTCGGATTGGCGGGAACAATTATTGGCGAATTTAGGTTTAAACTACTTCCTCGTAAGCAAATTACTTTTCACCTCGCGAAAGCAATTTTTGTTATGAAAATAGAACATTGTGGACTAATTGAGTCGTTCTTCCGAATTTAACGATCGACTTTACGATGCTCTCGTTTTGTTTCTGTTTTCCAGAATAAAACATAAATGGTATTTCTGTTATACAATATTGTGAAACAAAAATTAATTACATATTTCTACACAATTTTCATTATAATTTAATAATATTTTTCTATTTTTGTCAAACAATTATTTTATATTTGAGATGTTAAAGGAAACACACAGAAGTATGTAAAACAATGTAGTAGATACATGATACTTGAATGCATGAATTGAGGAGCAGTGCATAAAGGCATCCCCGTCTCGGTTGCTGAGTACGCAGCGGTTCCGCTCTCGATTCACTTAATTGGTAAATCTTAGCTGACACAGCTTTTTGCAATTAAGGCGAAATTCGATGTCGAAATTGAGCTTACCTATACAATAACACAGTGTTTTGTTATATTGATTAGTGACGTAATTAAAACAAATTATTGACAGTACTTAGAAGAAATTGCTTCCGGTTAGTTTCGGTTTTGCATAACATTGCGACAATCCTCCTTATTCGCTAGATGCAGGAGAATCTAGGCTGATAAGCAACTTACGTAATATATAATTTATTAAGTTGGTGCCTTTTATTAAAAAAAAATTGAGGGGAACAGTTCTAAAAGTATATACAAATAAACTTATAATCTAATTAAGAAATAATTAACGAGATTGCAAACTTACCCCTGCAGCTTTCATACTTTTTAGAAATGTATTTGGATTTAAGTAAAATAAAGGTATTGTTTATTAAAAGGAGCAGTATCCTTGCGAGCGGGATCTTCGGCAGTGATTCTAGTCGAATGAACTACCAACTACTTGAGTTATATGCCTCACCATAGAGATCAGAAACAAGTATTTTCTGTTTTGTTCGTGTCTCATCAACCATAAGAAGTGCTCTTTAGCGGTAATCGCTCACATTGCTTCTCATAATTCTATAACATTTTCTTCGTTATACACACGATTGCAAAACTTTATCTGAATCTGTGTTGTTCTCACTGATTACCGAATTAATCAAACCGAATAGTCATGTACAGTGCGTAAAGTAAACGCTTCATTACCATACAAATGATGAATGTTCGAAACATCTTCGAATCAAGTGATCGACCTCTTTAAGAGTTTCCTGAAATTTGTCTATTGATCCTTTAATTGAAACGAAGGAAGTTTACCACATTCAAGTCACGTAGCTTAGCTCGATCCCAAACTCGCAATGTTTTTGCGTCTATTCGAAGGCCACGTAACGTGTTGTCATTTGTATTTTTTACTTTTAGCCCAATGTTAATATGTCAAAAAATTTCCTCTAAAAATTCTTGAAATATTTTTCAAAATTAACAAAAATTAGAACATACCTCTTTTTAATTAAAATAACGTAAGACTGATTAACCTAGTTACCTGCCGCCCCGATATAGTACCACCATTTTCTAGTGTAACACGCATTTTGGGATTAGCCTAAAAGTAACCGGATGTGATTCCATGGACCGCATTCTAGCTTTAAATCAGGCGGATGTAATATGTTGTCTTGTGTGATATATGAAACAAGTTAGAAACATTGGAGACCCTATATAGGTACAACATAGAGTAAATTTTGACAACGATGTGAGAAATTCGCCGAAGAAAAGAAAGGAATGAAAGAACGTGGAGAAAGTTTACATAATTTCTTACGTTGTTTGAGCGTAAACGTGTCTTTTCCCGGATCGTAATTTTCTTATTGAACGGGTCCAATGTCTTCGGGTTGTTGCGAAACGCGAGATATAGAAAGTTTCTACTAAATGTAAAAAAGACGAGTTAAATCTACCATAAATTCGCCCTTAAATAGGCGTTTCGAATAAGTTATCATCGGCAGTTACGCCAGAGAACGCGCGAATTTTATCAGCCGAACAAGAGATAAGAAAGCGCCTTTTTCGTGTCAGCAATTTTTCCTGTAAACATAAATATGTTTCCATTATTAGATAAATTTATTATCATTTTTTTAGGAACAGAAATTTCGAATGATCATTTTAACAAATCAAATGAAATTCAAAACAATCGGACTTATCATCAAATTGTCAAAAACATTGTTTTGGAGGGAAAAATATAAAAACGAACAAGTTTATTTTTGCAAACGTTTTAACGACTTTTGTTTTAATTGCACAATATATTACGGGTATAATTAAACAAGATTGAGGGCAGACTCATGTGAAAACAATAGTCAGCATTCACACTCAATGCTCGCTTATGTAATTTCCTTATTTATTACAAAACTTTAATTAATTAGAAATAAATAATTACTAACAGATTTATTTGTTACTAATAAACAATATCCAACAGTATTTGTTATCATTGCAAATCAGACGCTGACATAATTATCAAATACTGATCGTCCACAGCTTCTTTCAAAATGTATGGGCGACGGGAACGGTCCGTTCGGGTGCAATCACTTTGGGGGTGACACCGAGACCGTAATGAGCTTTTTTTAACTGTTGTAGGGTGACACCACCATAACTCCTCTACCGCCCCAGGTGTTACCCATGCTAGCTACGCGACTGGGCATAGTTCCAGTTCACTGTAAGGAAACTAAAATATTACACCTACTTATCACACAGAATAAATAATTTTTCAACCGTACCGTTAGCTCCTCTAGATCTTGATCTTTTAACTTAAATTGTTGTTTATTTTCTATTTATTTTGTCAATATTTATTTATTTATTTCATTGCACTGTAGACATCTCCGCTCACACCAACAAAGGTTAGCTGGTAGACAATGCCAAAGGCATTAAGCTCGCCTATGTACGATTTAACATGTGCAATAAAGTGTTTTTTATTTATTTATTTATTTATTTATTTTGTCTAAATCTATAATACATCGTATATCTTTTTATATACTAAGATATATAAATTATCTTTTGTTATTTATGTAATTATATACCGTAAGTTTTTTTTATAATAACAATAAATAAATAATAATAAATTTAGTAGAAAACGTCTTACCAGTGATCGATTCTCATAAACTTCTATTAGTATCGTCTGTATCAAAACTAAATGTCTATATTATTTGGAGAATGAATATTACTACTACATTTTGTAGTCGTATGAAAACGTACACAGTTTCTTTTTATTCGAGAACTTTTCACCTTGTAACTGCCATAAAACTATGCATAATATGACTTGAATACTCTTTATGGTGAAGACTCAACAGTCATTCAAAGTTAGACACTAGTTAAGGATAGTTGCACAGTATGTTTGCTGTTACTAATGGTGCATCCATTGATGGTCGCTTCTAGAACAAATATGGAAAGGAAAGCTGAAAAAGTTTTAATTGTATAATTTATTCCTTATAGTTATTTAGATATGTAGTTTTTTAATTTTACGTGAAGTGAGTATACACTGTCAATCGGAATGATGGGCATTCATCTTCTAACAGCATAGCGGAGGTGAGTGCAAATGTGTGTGAAATGTGTGAAATTTTTTATGATAGCAGAGCAGTTGTCTCCCCTCATGGATCGTACTCTAGTATTAGGACGAGCTACTCGTAATATAAAATCCCCTCTAGGTATCTAAATTAAAACATAATTGTGTGCATTGGCATTATTTAATTTCATAAATATAGACTTTAATTTTGACTAATAAATCAATTGAAATTTATAACAATAAAAACACAAGATTTGTAAATTAACAAAAGTTCAACTCGTAATCACCATGCTCTACTTATTTACAACAATAGACAATGACGTGGCGACCTACGACTTCCAGTCAGTGTGTCAAGCTACAATGTCAGTCATATCAGCCGCTGCATTACAATGATCGCTTACTTTCACTCAATCATTAATTCAATTCGCTCACTAGAAAGAGTATAACGAGTATTCAATACATGATTTGTTCATTAACGGTCCTTTGTGGAGCTCAGTTAGGTTTCACATAGTTGATTAGACTGCTGACGGAAAGGTGGATCAGTTTCTTTGATATGAAATTAATATTAAGCTCTTTGAGCCGATACTGGGCCTTTATTATTTAGTTCGAAGATTCATTACACAGAACGTACTAATGATAACAAAAGAATATACTCGTAATCCATAAAAAAACAATTGAACTTACTTCTTCGTAATTAAGTTCGAAAAATATTACCTAATTATTGTAAAATAAGCGTTATTTGTATTAAACGAGACGGCTGTGTATACAATGAAGTTAGCGGCAGTTCACATTTACAGTTTTAATTATAAACCCAATGTTCTTTGTGATAGATACCAAAATTAGATGCCAGTCGTATGTGTAGCCGAGTATGTTTTATTACACATCAGATAATCGAATGCGGTTGGCTACACTTCCTGTTCAGCAGCCTTCGTATGTCTGTAAGAAATTAAATTATTTATCAGTTACACCCGTGCATATTATTTGAAACATGTTAGGAATTTTATCGGAGTATCGCCATTGTATCTAATTTCCTGCTAAGTCACATTTCAATGTTCAACTTAACAAATGACAATCTTATGGAGATTAATCTTTATAAAAAATGTGATAGGGATTTATAAAATATTTTTATTGATTAAACTTTAAGTAGAATCGTACATATTCAGGCCGTTGAAAAATTCGCATATATTCGCGCCATGACCTAGACCAGCTAAATTATGGACGAGAGTAGTGTCAGCTGTCAATAGTTGAAACGGGTCGTTCTTTGTGATAGTAGTTGTCTCATGAACCGCGCACTCTAGCTTAACATCATATTTGTATATGGTCATATACAAAATTAGTTAGGCCATATAAAATAATAGTGACAAACTTTTAAATTAATACCTCAAACAATCTTGTATATTAATGAAGAAAATTCTGCAACAAAAATAGGGTTGTTTAGGAAAAGTTTCTAACAAAACAATTTCCTACAAAAGACGACCAAGATATACGAATACTCTTAGATATATATACATCTATATAAGTTCGTAAAGTTAGGGCACGTGCATATAGCTTTTGTTTTCGTACTTTCTGTAGAACCTCCGCATACTAGCATCAAAGTTAATCTCAATGCGACAATAGCGCAGTGTAACGACTCGGAAAGGGAAACATCCCTGGGTAATATAACTTCAGGATCAGATACTTAGCTATTCATACTACTCATAAAAGATCTTTTAATGAAACTTTTCATTATGTTTTCTTTGTCAACATTATCAGCTTGATTGACTGGCTTGATTATGTGTGAAGACACAATTACGAATTTATTTTTAGAATTTAAACAACTTATTTATTATTAATAACATGATTTACTGGATAAACGAGCGTGGGTACCATAAAAATATTTACAAATAAATGTAAAGCATGTCCAGTTCTTTTATAAGATCCATGGTAATAAACGAACAAGTTTGTCCCTTGGCTATCGGTGGAAGTACATTCACCACGACAATGGGGTCGTTCCATCCTGCTGACGTAATGAGGGAAATTTTTGTGTATCTCTCAGCTTGCATGTGTTTCAGTTAAGGGATCCTATCCAATGGGAAAGCGGTCATTGTCCTTTTAGTTTGTGCTCATATATCGCGTAAGTAGCTTTGGCATTTTATTTTAGTATATACTTTTCTGTTCACTTAAGAAAATGATTGTTATTTACGATGTTTAATATAAAACAATGAAATATTGTATATTAATAAAAAAATGTTTTCCAAAAAAATAGGTGAATATTTTCCGTGCTACAGAAATGCTTTGTCGCTAACGTCTTGATTTATTTTGCAAATAAATCTCCGGGATTAATCAGTATCAGTTTACGGACCTAAGCAATATTTCGTATGTCGATATAGTGCCCTTAATCAATGACAAAAAGGTCAAAGCTCACGTCTCTAATACCAGCGGCAGTTGATAAAACCGGATACTCGGTATTTCACGCTTAATGTCACAAAATTGGTCTAGAATTTGGCTCAATAATCATATTTATTAACTAGTTTTGCAAAACACATTTATAAATTAACATTTTTATTGCACATTTACATTGAAAAATAAGATTATTAAAATTAAATTTAAAGGAATCTCAGAATAATCAATAAACGACGAAAAAATAAGACGAAAACATAAACATTTTAGAGTTCCAATATATTATGATTCTATCTTCCTGGGTGTAAGTTTGGCAACCCATCTCGAGTGCGTCGTCGTCAATTATCATTAGAATCGGGGCACGGAATACGCGACCGTATTTCAATATTAGTGCCTATAAAGGTGAGTGATACCCGAATATCCGCGTTCTTTATAGACCACTACCGCGGTATAAGAAGAAATAAATTATAATTTAATAGCTGATTTTGAATAAACTCAGATTTTGTCTCATTTTTTTGCCTAATAATTTATTATTATTTTGATGCTGAGTTAGTATGCAAATACATTTGGCTGCCATTATTATAAACAAGATTGGCAGACAACCATGAAGTCAGCACATCTAAGCTATTCATGAAAAATGTGTTTTACTAAATGAATAAACAATATCTAGATAGAGAAATTGAATTATTGTAATGCATAATTCAGCAGTTCTCGTTTTCCGTTCGTTATGAGAAAAGGAAACCAAGTGTTTAAACAATAGATGATTGAGTAAAAGTAACTTCATTTGTTTCAAAGAAATAGTTAACATTCTATTGTATGTCTACATGAGAACTGTAAATTATTGGAAAAATATCAATTTCTGACTTTATATCTGTTTGTTGTATATTGTTACATACATACATAGGATTTATTTGTAAGCTACTGATGAAAAAAAAAGCTTTATGTATGGTAATATGTATTTATGACCTATTAAATTATAATAAAATAAATATTTATATAATATGTGTATTTTTAATATATTATAGGTTCTATAATATAACCTTAAGGTAGTGCATCTCTACCGGGGTAGTCAGAGACTAACCGAACTTCACCAACTTCTTCACGTTAATACTTAAAAAAAAACAGCTTCGATAATCCGCCTATCTTGAATCTTCCGTTCACTCGAGGTTTGTTACGCAGAGGTTGCAGTTTCGATTCTCGCTCCAAAAAATTTTGCTTTCTTATGTTTCCCTGTAAATGAGTATCTAAGTGAAAATCGATTAACGGCCGTATTATCCTGGTCATTTTGAAGTATAAATTGGATCCGATAGGGACCCATCTGCACGAACGAACAGTGTTTGAGTATACATAACAAAATTATCGACAATCTTACACGACAATGGTCCATTACTAGCACAGCAACATCAGATTGAATGTGAACTAGACCGTGGATGTTCTTGTTATTACAATGCAGTACATGTTAGAAGGACTCGATGTCCGGAATTTAAGATATTATTAGTGATGTATATGTGTTTATCGATAAACAGGTAATACCAGCACCACAATGGCTGTATGACTTTGTATTAAAATAATCACGCAGTAGCAATCTATATAAAATATTTTAATTTAGTTAGGTTATTAATGTACAATCAACAAAGCTTGTGCTGCAGTACTTTAGAAAAATAATCGTCTGAAATTTCAGGAGAATGAGACATTTAATCTTTGTTTATATTATTTTTAGCCAATTAAGTTATAAATTTTATTGTAAACCGGTTTCTATTGGTGATATTTAAGCGGGCTTGAGAATTACTAAACGAGATGTATTTAGATTGTCACTAATTATACATAGACGTTAGTACAGTAATATAATTTTCGAATATTAAAAAAAAAACTAAATTTACATAGGGATTGTCCTGAATCTATAATTTTATTTCTTTCTCCGTAATTCCTTTGTAAATATAATTAGGACCATTTAGACCTCCTTTTAGATTCACATCTTCTCAGAAATTAAGCAATTAGGAACGAAATTTACAGTTTTAATTAGTAGTTAAACCGTGAAATGTATTAAACGTGACCAGCGTATTTTTAAACGATATTACTTATTATTATCTAGATTACGACGCAGTTATTAAAACGGACTTGGTTTATTAGAGTGATATGTTAGAAATCTGAGTCAAATAAGCTTATTAACTAATAAAAACTAGATTCTATAAAGAAGGCTTTGTCGATAGATCTCTGCGTGACGTGCAATTATTTTTGTTATCGATTAACAATTTACAATAGCGAGTCCAACACTAGAAAGCTTAAAGCACGTGAACGCATTTGGGAAGGTGGTAGGCGCGGCACGTCCTCTACGGCGCGGCCTCCTACTAAACTGATTACCTACACTAACCCTATAGCCAGATTTCACTACCCGAAAACTAGTTTACTTCAACAATTTTCCACGTGTTCTAGGATTTTTCAATGCAGAGTTTATTGTTTAAAATTGTCTTTTTTTTTAATTGTAGCTCGGCATAGGACAATACCCCGCCTAGAGTGCGGTAGACAGTGCACACTCCTCTCATTAGTAACTACTATAAAAAAATGCTTCCTATATATAAATTAGTATGTCAGTCCGTTGTGCCTAAATTGCTGAACTGACTTTAATGAAATTTGGAATGTGCTTGAACCCTGAGGAAGGACAATGTATATAAGGTTTCTGCACCCTTAATGGTGAGAGGGAAAAAGGTCTATAGAGGTATAATGCTTAACTAAAATAGTTCGTAAGCAGGGATAGCTTTTGAAAGTGAAAAAAGGGATAGTTTCTGAGTTCTCAAGTAGCTGATCGTGCACCCTGAAGGAGCAGATGAAGTACAAATACAGTAGTAACCTATCAAGTAGTTTTAAACTTATTAACGTAATAAATTAATGATATTAGTAACAATTACCAACGGGATTTGTTATCTAATTAATGTTAGGGATCAGTACTAGCATTGTTATTGGAAATGAAGTGGCAATAAGTAAATTAAGAGTTAATGGATGTGGTGAAACGAGCCGTCTAAATTCCCATTACCAAATATTGAACTAGAATATTTCACTAGAGTTTTCAATACGATACAATAACTAAAGTGTTTTATTATAATTTTAAACAATCTGAATTAAATTCTTTATTAGAGAGAAATGTCTGCAGGTCGTCTACGCTATGCCGGCTTATAAGATTTAAAGTTAATCAACGCGGGTAGGTAGGCTCCACCATCAATATTGAGGAGTCTGGATGAATACTAACGCGTACCTAGTCGTGTGAAATACCATGTATATGGAGCTTTCGGTATGCCAGCGCTAGGCTGGAGAGTCCGACATAACTCTGGTACCTTTCTCAAGGGCCAGGACACAGGATTTCCCCATGTAAAAAAGCTTCACAAACAAAAGCATACATGTATATGTATGTATATTTATCCTATATTTCATGTTAGATTATTAAATTCTTATGCTGTTTTGCCTTTATTCAATAATTTTAGATTTATTTATTTTTCACTTATTTATTCTTATATTTTTGTTTCTGCACCGAATACACTTTTCCACCACACCAAAGGTTAACTGGTAGAAAATGCCTCAAGGCATTAAGTTCGCCTTTTGCAGTTTTTATATTGTGCAATAAAGTATTTTTATTATTTATTATTATTATTATTCCTCTGTTAAATATTTTTAAAAATTCAGCCTCATTTTATGAAAGGGATTATAATATAAGAAAATGTAAGTAGGTTGTAAAAACAAACTACTTTTTTATTTTGAGCCGAGCGTAATTTTTCCGATAGGGCCGGCCTATGATAGATTTGGAAAAAAAAACGTTTCCCAAAGGATCAACTGCCGAAACTGACTGACCTCCCTAACCCCGAAGGGGAAATTCTTTTACAAGTTTGCCTGGTGGTCATTCTTTTCAAGCCGACACGTTCCTATGTAGAATCAGCAATAGATTTTTTGTAGCTCGGCATATCACAATCGCGTTATAAGCATTACTACAGATAAAAGTCACTTCAGCTATGCCGACTGAAAGAGACGAGTGTGCACCATCAGGTTAACAGTGCACACTCCTCTGTTATACCTGGCTACTTTCAAAGAGATCCCGAAACGCGACAAGGTCACAGATATTAAGCTTGAAATTGGTGGTACTATCCCAGGACGGCTGACTGGGATAACCACCACCAGTCTACCTGCCACTCTTTGCATTCATTAGCTGCATCAGTAGCTATTTGTGTCTGTTTTGATTCTCTCTTAGATATTAACCAGAATACGGTTTAAAATCAATTTTACATCCCTACTTGGTTATTAATAAAGGTGAACGTGTACAGGGTGCGCGTACAGACTGAGGGTGATATAAGACTGTATGACTGTTGGATTGTGTCATGGCTACCACACCTGTAATGTGGCGTCATTACGCCGACGCCAATCAATGAACTCAGATGAATATTCACTATAGTGCTATAGCGTTAGATTTGCTTACGAATGTAAGGAAATACATAGAAATCAAATGTGCGTACTGTGATCGATCAATCTGTGACAAACCCCTCTGTGTTTGTCTCCTTCTGCCTATTCTTAAATGTATTAGCAGTAATTCTATTGTAGTTAATTCCATTAAACGAGCGATCGTCCAACCGTGGTGCGAACAGTGCAAACAGAACATCTCTAGCGGAACGATTCCTTTGGGAGTTTATAAATGTACAGAAAATGTGTTTACAATAAAATACTACCAAAATTATGGAGAATATATTTGGTAACACACATGGTGTGTGAATAGAGCACATAATAAAAATTTCAAAAGTAAAAATATTATTATATTATAATCGTTCTTAACGGGAACGGGTTATTTGCAGTTTTTAATGTAACATTCTATAGGAAAATATTCAACTTTTTTAACAGTAGCTCGGCATGCGACTACACTCCGGTTGATGTTAAGCTAGAGTGGGACTCACGACCGTAGACAACAGGAACTACTATCACAGGGAAATGTCTGTAGTCTGTCACCTCCGCCTTGAGCAGACGTGTGTGCCCCATCCAAGTCGACAGTGCACATTCCTCTGATCTGATCGATTCACTAAATCACTTCACGGGTGTTCCACTTGAAAGTGTTCCAGAACGGCAGACTGGACTAATAACAGCCATCTGTCTGCTAATAATTATTAAAAGAAAAACATAAGTACCTATTAAGTTTATACAAATGCTTTTAAATACAAACCGACACGACAGACCGAAAGCCTGTGAATTTTCAAGTGTATTTCACACAAAGAAAGGTAACTAAGTATTACATTTAACCCGAAGAAGGTATAGTTAACCCTTAAATTTATTAGTACTTTAAACCTTAAAGTTGTTGCCTAAAACATTAAGAGGTCCGAAGCCCCGTTAAGAGGTTTAAATGAGGGTAGGTGTATAGGTGACAAGAGGCGATGTTACAATCCATTATGACACTTGACTAATGCCTTCAAGATTTATTGATAAATACTTAAAACATAAACACAAGTGTTGTACAAACTCGTTAGAGAGTATTATATTCCTTAGTACAAACGTAAGTGCCTTGTAAATAACGATGCTGTTATTTTAATACGCACTATCTTTTTACTTTTTTTTTATAGTAGCTCGGCATGGGATTATATTCCGCCTAATAACGCTAGAGTAGAAACAACTGCTACCACAGAGAAATATCTGCAGCTAGCAGGAGCCTCCATGCCGGATTGACGGTGAACGCTTCTCCTGTTAAATTGTAAATTCTAAAAAAAAAGTTATGCCAATATTGCCAATACTAAGTAGAATATTAACACTCATTAGATTAATACCGCCAAGATTTTTGGTGCATTCAACCATTCGGCTATGGTTTTGTTTTAATATGAAAAAGCTAAATTATATATACCTAAATAAAATATATTTCATAACATTTTCTCTCTCAAATATATTTATAGACACGTCAAACTAAGTGAATCTTTACGGAGGCAACTTAAATTCACACATAAGTTGAAAATGATTTTTACCTTTAAGTCCTTTTACAGAACGTTCAGATTACTTTAATATGTCATACCTAGCACATGTATGAGTGTGTAACATCAGTAATATTACTTGAACACTAAGTACTTCATATGAAAGTGGATTTCTATTCGAAAGAGCCTTTAAACATTTTCAACACGTTTAAAAGTTTACTTGTTTACTTATATTTTGTAACATTACTTTCGACGTTAGATTTTTGAAAGAAAGAAAGCTAAAATGCGGTCTATAAACAAAAAAAATTGCTACTACAGAATATCTGCAGACGGAAGTGGCATCCACTATGGTGACTAAAGAGAACGAATATGCACCGTCCAGACTTCCAGTCAAGTTAGCACACTCCTCTCGTAATACATGGCTAGGAACACATCACGGGTGTCGTATTTACAAGTGGTGGTTCTAATCCAAAACGGCAGACTGGGCTAATAAATAATCATAATCAGTCTGCCCAGCACTTTTTAAATTATAGCAAATGTAATTATTATATAATTATGTCGATGTAACTTTGCAACGGTAAAGAAATCGCTAATCTTGTTTTATCAGTTTAAAAAGCGTAAAATTGTCAAAGAAGATCTGTTTATTAAACTCATTTTGAACATTTTTTTCGTATTTCTATTTCGTAATCGTGTTTTGTATTTCATTTAACTGTTTAACGAAGAAAAATACAATACATATAATCTAAGTTTATAATTATTTATACTAAAACCTTACACACTACTAAAAGCTTACAGATAATTTTAATCTTTTCGAATTTTATAATATTTACTACTACCTAACTCACGCCTTGTTCCCACTGGGGTAGGCAGAAACTATGGAGCGCCAGCGACTCCTCTCTCTACATACCACTTTTGCTACGACCACATCCATTACTCTCCTCATGCATGCAGGTCAGTTGAGGGTGCTCTTCTCCGGCTCTTTCTGAGCAGTTGACCAATTTGACTGAGAAATCTCTTCCTAGGACGCCTCTCTCTTGCCATCTATCACAATAAATATTTTTCTTATAATATTAAATTAAATTAAATAATTAAATCTTTTAAAAAAATCGTCATGAATCATGAAAGTCAATATAGCATATTGAAGATTTTAGTTTTGTTTTGATTTTAGTGCGTTTGATTTACATTTATGTGTACTCTGACGTGATAAATGTTGCAGGCAAATGTTAATGCTCGCAATAAACTGCACTGTAACTTGTATTTAAAACGAAACAATAGCATATTTTAACCCATTTTTTTATTTATTCATTTATTAATATACAAAAAGATAAAAGATAAAATTTGTGCCTCTTGAAGGCGACATGGGCTTATTTGACTGTACCTGTAATTTACTTAATAAAACAACAGAAAATATTATCTATGCTAATATGTAAATGTGAAAGTAACTATGTCTGTTTGTTAAGTTATCACGTCTAAATCGCTGAACATATATCTATAAAATTTGGTAAGAAGATAGAATGTATCTTGGGAAAGGATATAGACTATCTTTGACTTTAAAGAAACTGAAGGGGGTGAAATAGGGGTTGAAAGTTTGTATGGATAACCTATAATTATTTATCAATTTAAACGCATAACGTTAATTTTACGCATATAACATTGCGGGTAACAGCTAGTACTTGCTAGTACTATCATATATTTATTTACAGTTAAGTTTTCCCAGTATCACATAATATCTTGATGTATATTTAGCTTATGTCCATAATAAAGAATCAAAATGAAAGGACGGCATAATCTACAATAAACATTGGTTAGTTAGGCCTTCTGGATTGGTGCGTGCGAGCGGGTGGCTTGTTTTTGCCCTCAGTTAAGTTATCCTCATGATTTATGCTTTGCCTGCCTGGAATATGATTACCCTGTACGTGTCGGAAGTGGCCTTAATGGATATAAACGTTGTATTTAACTGGACCGTAAATGGTCGGTCAATTTTCTTTTTTTTTTGTTGTTGATCGCAACTTAACGACTCAATCGCCGATTTGATGGCGTTAAAGTTATCGGCTATGACGGCTATGATAACAAGAACATTATGTTTAATGTTTCTCTGCCTAGATTGTGTTATTTTTATTGTTATTTAATTATAATTTTTTCTATGAATTGTGTAGGATTAATTATTTATTATACTTTTGCTATGATTAGCGTTAGTGGCTCATTAGAAGAACGGACGTGAGGTTAATGAGGAAAACCTTTATCGTGAAAGATTTCCGAAATAAGGTTTATTTTATTGCTAGTAATTTTTATTGTATTATTATTTTATTTGTAGTTTTATTTACGGCCTATTCGTTATTACAAATAACATCGTAAAATAATTTAAAGTAAATATAAATTTCCCGTATTCATTAATAAAAATGTCAGATGCCAATACAAATAGGGTTTCTTTATGTTTATTTTTCTAAATCGAAAACACGTCGTTTTTTTTTTCATTGCTTTTTTCTTTGACCACCTCTCGACTTACCCTCTATTTAGAAAGAGTTTGACATTCTTAAACATGGGTACGAAAATAAAAGTGAAAAATATTTCACTCTGGTTTTATTTATTTCTAATAGATAGAGTTCTACCGGATTATAGTTATTAAATAAATAATTTCGATACAAATCAAAATTCGTTATATGGCTTCGCTATTTAAATATGAAATATTGTGTGGCATGAATGCCGCAGGTGATTTTCTTATTTAACTTTGGAACACTCAGGGATGACGTAGAATTAACCTGTCGAATTTGTTCGGACATCAAACGTGTATTTATTTATTGAGGGTTATGTATTTATGTACCCCCTGTTCTCGGGTCAGGAGTTGCTGACGCGTGCATGATACTAGCAATAAACATTCGTTACTGACGCCTCCCTTCCCCGGCCGGCATGCCTGCCACGGTCAACCTCATCCCCCGACTGTTTGCGGTTGCCTTTGTTGCGGTGTGTGCCATCAAACGATACCAAGAAAATATTGAAATTATCTAATTGAAATTTTATTATTTGACATTCGTTGAAATCACAGAAGTGATTAATGCAGGCAATTCGATAAGTGCGGGCGGTAAAATTTACATTACTGAAATATTTACAATATTACTCGATAATAAAATGTTCCTTCTAAATTAGAAATAAAAGCGAACAATTATATACAACAGATATTGCGTAGGTTCGTAAAGTTAAAAAAGTAATACAGTTTTAGAATATTATTTGTGATAAAAGCCGCGGTTACTGTTGCATCTATGGTAACATAAAAATTTAGTGTTCAGCAATTTTGGTGCGTGTCATAAAAAGTTAGTAGGAGAAGAACGGTCCTCCCATTCGGAAGCAAGCCGCGCCTCGTGAAGAAATTCTTGTATTTTTCGGGTGCTCTATCTAACAAGCGGCCTCTACATGACCGGAATATTTTTGTCACCAATTTCCTTAGGTGAACGGCTTAACTCCCAGAGAAAGTTACTCGGATGTACCTGCGCCTCCCAAACCGTGTCAAAAAGGTACTATATTTTATTTTATTTTTATAGGCGACACCTAACTTTTTCGTCGTACTGAAACCTCAATTTCATACAGGTAGCTTGGAGCTTAAAACGCAAGATTTTTTGTATGAACGAATCTAAAATACCGTTATGAATGTATACGGTTACGGGACTATTATTGTTATGTTTTTATGTGCAAGTCTAATTAAATATGTAACAACGACGTGAATGAAGTAAAAGGCATCTTAATAAATGTAGATCGATTGCTTCACTCATCATTTACTCGGTGGCATGTTATCGGATCACCGATCAAATTAACTGTACCCTAACCGCAAGTTATTTATAAAAGGGTCCCTGTACCGAACTCAAATTCGAATCTATCGGTTAGCGTCACGGACCCGATTTAAACATAAACAGCTACTTGAAATATTCTTCGACACGGGCGTCGAGCCCGCTCAGTTGAGGCCTATATATCACTTAGAACGACAGAGTATAAATCTGGGTAGCTGTCGGCCCATTATTTGTAGTCGCCACGTGAACCACCAGTTTCGGGTGAATATTAACGATATCGCCAATTTTCCGCGAGCTTAGTCGCATCGCAATTTCTCGCCAATTGAGCAATCGTATCACATCGATTCTTGCTTTAGGGGATGTCTACGGTGACGTGCGAGTATCAGACGTCGACATCAACTAAATGGTAAAATTATCTGAGTCGTTTCTTATAACGTAGTTTTTGAACTAACTTATGTATCGATCGAAGTTAAATAATTATGTAATATAAATGCGAAGTAACATACTACGAGATAACATGAGTATGTAAATGTACGCATGCAAATTCAAAGTTGTTTTAACTTTAGTTTCTAATAAAATACAAAATTTATTATACAATTTATATAATATTGGTATTATTAAAGGTACACGTAGGTACTTATAAGGAGTTTTTCTTTTTATTTTATATTATAACAATAGAGGTTGTCACACTTTCTACAAGTTTAGAAATTAATAAAAAGAAATAATATAAAAGTGTTGGGGGATATATTTTTTGTTGCAAATTTCTTTTTAAATTGTATTGAAAATGTTGCCTCTGTTCGGGAGATTTCGCACAATGAGACAGCAAGGGAGAGAGGTAGGCTGCTTTGTTGTCATGGCAATAATAGGTACGAAAAATTCACGTAGATTACCCTAAAAATAGCAGATCTCACAATAGCTCCCGGTCTTCCCCTAGTTGATATAAATGTGGAACGGTGGCCAAGGAAAACAAAATAAACATTTGTTACCTGATGTTTACTTTGAGTTTACTTATCCGAAAATACTTTTTTAAAAAACACAATAATTATTCATTTTCAAGTTCTCTGAAAAACAAATTCGGTAAATAAAAGTTTTACTTTATTACCTATTATGGAAAATCGAATAGCGATTTGTTCTCCGTAGAGCTACTCCATCGTACTAATATAGAATATAGAGAGTTATTATATCGCTTCAGGGCTAATATTGTACAATCATGATAAAATAACATGATAAATTGATTATTTAATTATCATTTTATTCGTAATAATTGCAACCAGATAATTTATTTCTTATAATAATATTACAATTTTACTTAATAGATGTAATATTTATTCAAACAAGTAAGATTATATTATAGGCAGACTGATGATGAAATGTGCGAACAGTCTTTACCACCATTTTAAAGTAAAGTGGATTGGGATCAGCTTGAAAGTAGCCGGATATAACGAAAGTGGTGTACCATGTCAATGGATGGTGACATGTGTCTCCTGATAGTTCTTTGTGGTAGGTGTTTCCGAACTCTAGGTGAGTGCAGCCACATGCCGAGCTAATATAAAAAAGGGGTAGGCAGACATATTAGAAATAATATGCCTATACTTATCGAAATTAACAACTAAAGCGTTATCACAATACAATCGTGTGCACATCAATTAAGATAATCTGAGAAAGGAGAATGCCTATTTGCCTAAGAAAAATGGGCCCACTATTTTTTTCTCGAGTTTGTCGATAATTTTTAGTTAATTTTGAAGAAAAATAAATCTACTTCCTTATTATAAATCATTTTTATTTATTTTTTCACCTGGGTTATTGAGTAATTGGACTTTGTTGATGCAATATTTGAGGTTATTAATTATTATCGTATTAAATGATTTAATAATTGATAATATCTATTTTTTTATGTAATTAAGCATTATCTATTGAATGGTAAATGATGTGTTGACATAATTAAAATTAATTAATAAAAAAAATAAGATATTATTTTAAAATATTGTTTTGTTACCAAACTCAAGTGGACCCAGAAATGGGCATTCTCCTTTAACATGATGCTTAAACAAGGGTGTCATATTTTTAAAATATTCATTGCATAAAACTCAAATTTATATTTTATTCTTCCATATAAAACTTGCATACGACAACCCTAATTGTAGAAGGGCGGGATAACTGCTGCAATCAGTACAGGTTGGTTAATGATTTGTCGCTGTAGGAGACACTATGAGAGATTCCCCTGGAGGTTAAATGTCCCGACACTAGCAAACTCATTATATGGACATGATGCGTGTTGTTCGAATTCTAAAGACCATGTCACTGTATTTAATTATGTATTAATTATGGTTGTGTATTAGGTATTGAATTTGTGATATTGGATTAAAATTATAATTTAAAAAAATTAGAATCCTTTATTTAAGTTTCGAAAGTAGTTTCCGTAGATATAAAGACAAATAGGTAGGTATATATACAATTTTAGCTAATACATGCTTTTTTTAAATACAATGTTTTCAATAAGCTTTCAGTTAAGGTACTTACCGTGTTATGTATTCCAGACGTAATGTTATAAAGTTCTTTAGTGTTTTAAATATTCAAGTTGAACGCTTTGTCTATATTTTAAATTATATACAAGAATTATAATAGAAATATTGCTATTATCTATAGGAAAAAGTTGTATGCATGTTGGTTTTAATTTAAAAATCTAATGTAATAAAAAAACCGATAAAAAATATTACTAGTTATATAAATGTTTACATCATAATATTTCAAGTATTTTTATCTATGATTCGGATATATTTTTGACATATTTGCTAAATAAAGTTTTTTCCTTTTCCTATTCGAGTATTAGCAGATAACTTTACCGGAACAAATTCTGACACTATTTTTTGATTTGAATGACATATTGCGAAAAGCAATAAGTTCGGGATCCAGCTATGACGGCGCGGCCTGTTTCTGATCGTTCATCTGTCACTCGCATATGCTAACTTACTCGTAATGAGATTTTCATCCACTCCTGGGAAATATCCGATAATGTACATTTATACTGTCACCTCGCACTATCGATCCTTCGCATGAAATATTGAAGCTGACATATAATGATCGAAGACGTGACTGTACGGGACGTGTCAGTTAATGATTTTAATAAATAAATCACGTACTCATTTAATATGTGTATACGTATAATAAAAGTTTGAGTCACATTTAAAAATGATGTGTCGATTCCCAGCTCTTGAGATATTATATAAGCGATCATCGTCGTTAAAATGTTGAATGTGTTTTTTATTATAAATTATAAGAAAATGTCTCGAGAATATTCACGCAAGCAGTTCGTCTGGGCTATAACAAGGCTCGTCAGCGATTTGCAACTATTGCTTGAAGGTTCATACTGATTCAGCAGAACTTATCGTATATGCGACGTTTGATATAATATTATAGAATGAAATTTAAAAGTGTAAAAACTTATACTTGTAAAAGTAGGTCATACGCATTATATTTCTTTATAAAATTGTGGGATTCCTAAGTGCTATAAAAATATCCTTCAACACAATAAAAGTTTAACTTAGAAGTTTTCAACAATGAAAGTTTATTCACAAGTAGATAAAACGGATTGAAGGATTCTGATAACCCTCCTCTTCGTGTGTAGTTTTCCGTGAGAAAATTCTACTGATTCCTACTTAGAGAGCCTTTGTAAGTAACACCTCAGAACTCCAAATCCGACTCCAACAAGTTCTATATCCTACCTAAATAAGTTGAAACTGAAATAAGCACCCGTCGCACACTTGCGCCTCGAGGATACAGGAAATAAAAGAAAGGAGAAAAACACCGATTTCATACTACATACGAGTATATGCAGGGATGAAGTAGACGTGGCAAATATCGTTTGTTCAGAAGTTTACAGAATCAGGCTACGGATATTGTGTTTTACATTTTTCTTTTCGATGTGCTCTGCGAAAAAACTTAATAATATTCTCTCTCTGAAGTAGTAAATCTGTACAGTTTAGAGAGCGCAATAAAATATTTTTAATAACATATAAATCATGACATAAATTTAAATAAAAAATTCCACGCCATAAGATTATCCAATAGTTATGCGAAAACTTTCGTGTTCATAGATAAAAAGCGACAGTGAAAAAATGCATTATGTTAAAAGCGGCACCATCAAACTGAAATTAATAAATACTTTTGCATAATCATGCAAATGACTGCCTACATCTAATAAATCTTTCCACAATCGCTTTGAAAGCGAAAGTGTGTATTTAATTCAGAAATCAATAGTCGGAATATTGGTATCTGCCTACGTTAATAAAATAGGTGGGACTTAGAACCCTGACCGGGAGATACAAGTTAACATAATACCTGTAGGCGCGACAGAATAGAATTGAAAATATATTCTATTGTATTCGAATTACACAATGTTTGTAACACCTGCCACTCGAATGACAAGTCTCCATCGCTACCGCTCGCCGTGAATATTGTTTCTTAATAAACTCATTATTAATTATCACAATTATTACCTAATTTTAATTCAAATTAGATATTGCAACATAAGTTTTACTTTGGATATGAATGACTTTGAATTGCTTTCATTTCAAGATTTAACAACACATTATTATGTTCAATTAATAGATATTAATTAGGTGTAATGTTGTTAAATTATGATGAAAATTGGGAATCTGAGCTAAGGTGCGGTTCAAACCCACACCCTCTGCTATACGGAAAAATACTACACAACCATCGGTGCTCTAATTGACCGTGTTGAAATTCTCCTATTCTACTTTTGTACCGGCAGCCCTGACACCAGCTAGGCTGACGTTATGTAGGTATTACTGGTGTTTTTTTTTTCACCACAATCAATGTCACTACATTTCTTATAATACTCATATAATAAACAATAATACATTAGCGTCTCAGATTGAGATCAACAGGTTTGCGTTAAACATATTACGTGTACCTATTTCTAAGCATCGACATTCAAGAAAGAGATCTGGTGAAGGCGATCGTTAACTCGACTTAAGCGCGACGTCTCGACTCATGCGCACGTATCTTAACAATTATCCGCGTTCGCTTAACTTGTAATATATTTTTTAAATATAAATGTTTATATTTTTATGTTTAATATTAAAATTATAGATTTCTTTCTCTTTTGTTTCAGTTGTTGTTGAAAGTGAATTTATTTCGAGAAGCTGATTGTGGATAAGTAAACAACTCGGACGGTATTCTAAGTGTATTGAAATGTGAAATTTGTGTTTACGTGTATTCGATCAAACTCGGATCTATTTTATAAATGTATATTTGAGTGTAGTGATATTTTACTGTGGTCGTTTTCGTGAAACAAAATGGAGACGGAAGAGCTCACAAAACTTGTTGACGGGATATATAAGGTGAGTTTTAGTTTAATAATAAAATATATTTTTATTCGGTCGATAGTGTCGAAATGCGCGCACCTATACTAGGCAACCATTGTCACGAGGTATTGAGTAATCATTATCTATGTAAAAGTATGAACTTTGAGCGTTGCAAAATATAAAGTTCACTTAAGTGTCTATAAAATGATATCCCTCCTATAAAATATTACGCAGCTGTGAAATATGTATTTTTCATTTACCATCTCCATCACTGCTTTAATAACTCAGTCAAGCAACGTTGTATATTATATTTTTTATTCATTTATTTTAATATATTCATGAAAATACAAAAAAATACAATGAAGGAGTTTCTATTTCCATTTCTCATGAGACATCCGTGCACCTGCCCCCTTCAAAAAATGTCAAGGTCATTATTCTTAGATAACAGGTTTAGAAAAATACACGTAAAGGCCGAGAGAATTTTATAAACGATTTCTATTCACATGATAAATATTTAGTTACGAACGTTAATATTTTTCCGGTTTGTTAAAAAACTTTATGTCCGTCGAGACTTGTGATAAAGTGAGGGACACGGGGCGGCCGCACTCGTCGATGTTGGAGAAAGTTTTTTATCACTAGTTTACGGGAGTCGATACCAAGGTCGTTATTGTAAAAGAAAGTGTTAATATTGTACACAAAAACCATAGTTCTCATTTTCAAATTTCGAAGTGAAAGCTCAGATGTTAATGAACTCGTTTATGAAATAACGTTTCGGTGTTACTTTGACACTATCTCATAATACGTAAAGTAAATTTATTTTAGCAGCGAACGTATTTCCGATTTTCCATTTATATCTTGGGAGGAAGTGATATAATATAATAGTCAGCTCGAAAGTAACCGGATATAACGAGAAGTGGGTATGTAACCTGTCAATCTGACCGGTGCACTAAAGCCGTATGCATAGGGGTGGCGACTGCTACATGCAAATATTTATGACGCTTAATTCTATATTTAATCACAGTATTAAAAAATAATATTGATTAAACTCGAATAAAAATCTTTTATGCTTAATTAAAATTAGAATCAAGGACGGCAAAATTAATATTTTAATTACAGTAATATAATTATGATTATTACCCTACTTATTTTTATTAAAACGACTTTTCAAATTTTTTATTTTATATTGTTGAGTGAAAAATATGAGCTACAAATGCGGTTTACGAATTTTATTTTATTTTTTACTGGTGAAATCTTTTAAAGCATCATAATTTCATTAAGTTGTTTTATACGGAACAGGTTAAGGAAAAGCATTCCCGGTTCAGTGAAACGCGAGATTCCACCGCCATTGTGGAGAGCAGTAATCTACGAACAGAAATACACGTAAATAGGGGAAAGGTGATAAAGCGAATTACGTTTTAATTTGACATTATGATAACAAATTACGTAGAGGGATAATAAATTGTTAAATTGCCTTTCATGACATCTCGTTGAAAAGCTCTTATAAGCTTTTTGATTATTTTAAAAAAGTTACTTACCCGCCTGACCTAGTCATGATTCGAGATCGGCTTAGAAGTAATCGGATGTAATAAGAAGAATAAGCACTGTCAGCTTGAACTATGCATCTTCGTTTCTTCAAGTCGGCATAGCGGAGGCGACGGCCTACAGCATTTCTCTGTCGTAGAAATTGTGTTTTTTCGTTTGTTATATGTCGTTTATGGACTATAAAATGAATATAGACATGGACTTGCAATCAGTATGTACTTCGGTAGATCAGTTTCTATACATTAGGTGCAAAATGCAATATCTTTGTATAGGTATAAAATAAATGAAAAATAAACTAACTTCCTTTTCTAAACGTGTGGGCGTTTCTTTAGAATTATATTGTTCATATTGTGTCGGAAGACAACATTGTTTTATTATTAACGTTTTTCTTCCTTTTAAATGCCATTTCAATAATGCTCATTTCTATGGAGTGTGTGAAAAGCATCTTATCTTTTTCTGTATTGTCTCGTTTTCTATTTCGCTTATCATTTTTATTATGTTAGTATTCAATTCTAAAATTGTTATAGCGCAATAAAAACTTTTTTTATTGTAAAATCCCTCGTTAAAACTGTGTAGATTAATAAATCTTTTCAACATATCTTTAATCTCGGTGAGTCTGGAAGCAAATTACTCACTTGTTTCCAAACATATACTCGTTATTCCGACAAGCAAAACATGGAGGAAGGGGAATTAAGCGCTCGGATATAAAATAGGGAAACTGTTCTCGTCAAACTCGTTGATTGCTCAGAAACTTTTTTGCGGATTAGATATTGTTGTTTTACTTACTATCTCGGTTAGGTAATCGATTTTCTTACGCATCAATAAAGTAAAATGTCATAGAATATTTATATGTTGTTTTTTATTGGTAGCGTTACACTCCGTAAGTGAAAACAACTGCTTTATTAGAAACATACGAGGCGTTTTGACAACACGTTCCTCGTGCGTACTGCGAAACTGGAACTCTCTCCCGGTGTCTGTGTTTCCCGAGAAGTACAATACGGGCCTCTTCAAATTAAGGGTAAATAGGTACCTCATAGGCAAGCGTGCTCCATCTTATACCGCATCACTGCTTAACATCAGGCAGGGTGGGGTCAAACGTTTGCTTATTAAGTTATTAAAAAAAAACATATCTGCAACCAGCAGTCGCCTCCGTAGCGGCTTGAGAAGACAAACGTGCATCATCCATTGACATACTCCTCTCGTTACGTCCAAACTCCTGAACTGATACCAAAATGCAACTCGCGGGTGTTGTACTCTTTTAATTAATAAGTTAAGTGTTTAAGTGTCTCTCGATAGACTGCGGCCAGTCTTAAAAGTGAAATAAGAAAGGAACATCATGTATTTCTAACGTTTGTGGTTAAACCAATGAAAATTATATATAATTGATCTTACGGCCATGTATAATTTACTTTTCACTTTCTTCAAAATAATACAGTGTTCATTCAAGCGAAACTTTCTAGGCGGACTCCTATACTTAATAAAGCTAAAATAATTGAATGAATTTAATATGCTAAAAATTAATAAAAATATAACCTATAATCAATTCTATTATCTTGTCGTTGGAATAGAAGAATTTCCACGCGGTTACATGAAGCGCCAATTGATTTGGCGTTCGTGCGTAAAGTCCTCCCACCTCAACTCGAACTGTATGACTGTTTTTCTATTCTATTTATCATATCTTATTATATTGTAATATAATTTTTATCATAGTTTAAAAATAACAAATTAAATATTGGATAATCGAAGATAATTAATAATAATATAACAATGACGAGTATGAATATGAAATTAAATTAAATCAATATCAATATTAGTAATACATCACAGTTCAATGCGATTCAATTCTAATAACGTGAAATCCAATAACAGAATTTGCTGCATGCAATTCCCTATTGTAGCATTTGATAGACACGTGATACCATTTGATACATTCATAATAGAAATATCTAGATGAATTAATTACATATTGTAAATTAATTTTGACACAGGTAATAACAGAAAATTTCCGCAAATTTTTTACAACATAAAGGTAATTTTAATTGGTCAAATAAATGTTATTTGTTTATTTATAAAATTGTAATAGTTATTAAGGAGCAGTAGGCAGACTGATGATGGTTGTTACCCTGGTATATGGGTATAGTACCACCACTTTCACGTGTAAAATCCGTCAAGTAACCTAGTAACGATTAGGGATTAGTTCAGGATTAACCGGGTACAAAAAGAGTTGTGTGGCCGGTCAACGGGTGTAGTGAGCACATCCGATGAGTGCAGCGGATATTGTCTTCAAACATTTTTCTGTGATAGCAGCTTATTAGCTAGCAACCACTTTGCGAGGACAGACCACTAGGAGGAAAATAATCGCGACAGTAAGCCGCATAAAATCTTTTAATTTATTATAGTTAAAACACATTCACGCATTAAGCAGAAAGCTCATAAAAGGAAGTAATTCATTTTGAAGTAAAATTAATTATTTTAATGTTTATAATAATTTTATCATTTATTAAAAGTAAAATTGAGGACGCTGTAAACTATTAATAAGTAAATAAGGTTACATGAAACAGAGTATAATTAAGGTATAATTAAGTTTAGGTGTGCCTTAATAGAGAGTTATTCCCACTTGAACAAAATATTACTATAAAAATTGCCGAAATTTTCTACTTAAATTAGAGGTGTGGCAATAATTTACTTTATGATGTATTTAATGTAAAATTTGTTATTTCAGTAATAATTAAAATCTCTAATCAGATTTTAATTATTGGTTTAGTTATACTCGTATATCTTCTTTTAATACGACATATAAATGAACACTTGTTTGTATTTCCGAGTACGATTCCCAACAACTACCATTTCTCGGTTAGATAGATTAAGAAGTTTTTGGACATTTTTTTGAGTTGCCTAGATAAAAAACGAACTGACGAAAACGGAAACGCTAAACAATATAATACTAATCATTAATAATAATTTTACGATAAACAATTAAGTAGTTAACTATAATTATAATTAATATGGTCTTATATGGCTTGTTTAATTTTAAAAAGAAAGCTTGTTTAATTTATGAAATAACAAATTTAGTAATAATAACATATTTTATACTCGTAAATGAACATCTCGTGTATCTCCTTATTATACTTACATAAAATACGTAGTTATTAATATATTTTATTCGTTAGCAACTTTAGAGAGTGTCGTTTCCGCGTGTTATTACATTTTACATCCAAGATAAGGTTTGGAAATAACATCTCGAAACTCACCCTGGAGAGATGCGAAACATTTGTCTTTGTTGTGATATCGTTGGGCGCATCGCACGAGATTTCCTTCCCAAAATGAGATTGCTTCACGAAATTTAACTTGCTCGAATGTAAATTTTGTGCCGTAACTCCCGCTGGTTCGTCCCGAGCGTGCCGTGTGATTTCCTTGGACACTGCGAGGGTTTGGAACGTGACTTTTATTCCGCGGGGACACCTTCATTACAGTTATTTGGTTGATAACGTAATCTGGTTTAAGGTTAAATAGGATTTTTCCCTTATCAAGAAATTCGGTCTTAAAGAATGTTTCCGTTTTCGTGACTTTAATGACTTCGGTATAAATATTTTGAGAGGGACAAATATAAATATTGTGCGTTGTTAATTAAATTGTAATTTAGTTATGTGTTTAAACCTGATATTAAAAATGTTTCTTTTTTATAAAAGCAGCTTTATTTCTCTGATTGTCGCCGATGTCACTAAACAGTAAATCTAGTATTCAAATACTGAGACTACATACAGAGTACAATAAAATTCCAGTGAACCTTTACGTACATTGTGAAGAATCCCAAAGGAAAATCAGCGTCCGCACTTATTTGAATAAGAATAGACTTGGTCAGTCGCTATTCTCTTGGGATATTCAATGTGAGTGGCCCCACTTCGCCCCGTTAAATTGCGACTATGCCATTTTACTATTAAAACTAATATCTACCAATTACCGTAATCGATTTAATACGACTTTTATTTTATATTATTTATTATTTTTATTCAGAAAGAAAAATATTGCCATATTCAATTTAGGATTTCTACCATAGAGATATATCTGGAGGTGCAAACTTCATACATCTGACATAAAAGAACCGTAGGCCGCTTCAAACGATTTGACAATGTTGCCTACAAGTCAAAAACTAACCTAAACGTGGCTGTGGCCATATTTTCTCTCTCGTCACTTTGGGAGCGTTATTGCTATTCTAGTCGTATATAATTATATATCGTTAATTTCTACTAAAAAAATATTTTTCTTAGATTTGGTGAATGAATTTTATTGCACCAATTCTATCGTTTAAAGCTCTTTCTCATAGTGGAGCAAAAAGTCAAATTGTCTGGCGTTGACTTTGTGACCTATGCCGCCTGGAGGTAACAAATAGCTTACTCTTCGCCTCAGTTCCTTACAGCCTCTTCATTATTCATTCTTGTACTTTTACTCATGCGTTAAGACTTATTTTATCTTATCAGTCGCTTCACTTAACTTTAAAAACATCTTAGTTGTTTTAGTGATTAACTAAGTTAATGCATTTAAGCAATTTTGTTTCCCATTGAAAAATTATTTCGCTAAAATTTCTAATAAAAAAATTGCTACATTCTATCGCCAGGGGAACTTTGTGAAAAATATGAGTCGTGACTTAATTTAATTTTCCCATCCTTTAATAAAAAATCAAAGAATCACATCTTCTATTCAGGGGAAATATTTGTTTTCCCTATTTCCCTAGAGCGTACGATTTTACGATTATATCCCGATATAAATATTACAGCCGCTTTTTCATTAAAAAATTCTTTATAAATTGTAAATTAATGGCATACCTTTAAAGGTTAAATCGATATCACGATTTACACCGGCAAAAGTTCATAATGCATTAAGTTCTGTAGGAGCACATGATCGCGGTATGCATATAAAGTGATTACAGCTGGACGTGCTCGACGCTACACTTGCGGTCATTATAACGGTCTCAAGAAACAGCAGACTTTTAAAATGTATAAATAAACTGTCATTGAGTCGTTAAAAGTAAACCGAATTGGGAGAAAGTAGCAAACGCTCCTCCGAATCAGACTATGTTTTGTTTTCTTTTAAATACCTAAACGTATACTGTTTCACAGAAATTGTTATGTTTTGTTCCTTTAATAACAGATATTTTGTGTAAAAGAACGTCTATATAATTATTTCTTTACCTCGTTTTCCTTGTTTTATCTTCAATACTTGTATATGTACAAAATTTCGAGACAACAAATTACTCTCATCCCGCCATTACAAAATCACAATTGAAACAGGTATAATAATATTAAGGTACAACAAACAAAGATTCAGTGTTACGGGTCCATCAATATAAAAGCTCACCATCAAAAGATAATAAAACACTTCTTCTGTTGTTTTACAAAACAAAAATTTGTCTGTCTCATATGTATTTAGTTTACCTCTGGAGTTTACGCGTTTCCCTTCGAAATACAATTTTGGGAAGGAAATTGCCTTGCGGTGGGAATCCGCATAAATGGAAGACGCGATATTAAATCTGGTTGACAGTTATTATGGTGCTACAAAGTGACGAAGTCTCTTTTCACAAATTTCACACAGATTGCAAAACGTATAATATTTTTAACGAATTTTTTATTTTAATTATTAAATTAAATATATTTTTGTTTTAATCTATGAGTTATTTTAAATTAATTGCACATCGTAATACATGACTTTTAAACGAGATGGAAACATTTATAAAACAATTAAATTCTAATAAATTCCACTTTAAATAAAAAGAAGAACCGACACCGCCACCTCGGGACAGCAACCACACCCCAAATAAAATTGCAAAAAGAAAAATTTCACTGTATAAATGTTTACTCCAAAATCCCTCTGAGCTTTTTCTTTGAGCATACTAAAAACAATAAACATTATTCCCTCTTTCTTTTTTTCTAAATTCCGCGCATAACTGCACCGGAAACTGACTTGATTTCTTTCTTGGATATTTTTGAGTTTCTTTTGTATAGTAGCTAGGCATGTGATTACAGTCCGTCTAAGGTTAAGCTAGAGTGCGGTCCATGAACGAAGACAACTGCTACCACAAAGAAATATATGTGAGCAGCAGTCACTTCCATCGTTATGTATCGTACAGGTTAAGAATGCGTACACATCTCACTTCACGGGTGTTGCTAGTCGTGGAGCTACATCAGAACGGCACACAACCCATGAATAGTTATTTAATTTACTTGAATACTCTTTGTTAATTTACACGTATATTAATAAAATTGTATATGACAAGATATATGTCACGACGACAATTCTAAATAGAAGTTCTTTTTGCGCAAAAGATAGCATCTACGTGTTTTCATTCTATTTTGTCAAGAGAATCTCATTAAGCTACGGAGAACTATGAAGGGGGTAATTCACAGAGATTATACGACATCGCTTGAGAGATCTTAAGAACCCGCCGTGCCACGTTTTTATATTGCGACATAATAACTTTAAGTTTCTTTAAACCTTTGTTAATACCTAAGCCATTGTTAATACCTAGACAATTCTATCCCAATACTTAACTAGAAATATAGCTATCTATAATCAAATTTAGCATTTTTATTATGATTATAAACTCATTATAAGGAAAATCCTATTTTTAAAGCTTCGGCTTTGAACATAAATTTTATTTTTAAATCCGCTTAAATTTCGACTTAGAAAAGCATCGTTTATCAGATTTTTAGCATAAACAAGTCTTAAAGGCCCGATGAATAACGAAAAGTCGTAAATATTTTATGATTTACTGTTATTTAATTTTCGTACGTTTGTTAAAAACATTTTTGCAAACGATATATAAATACCAAACTTTTTTAATACTGCCGATTTTAAACGTCTAAAAAGTAATTAAAATATTATCTTAAATTACATAAAACAGCGCATCTGTTCCGTAGAGTAATCTCCGACGTTTTCATATTTGCACAAATTACTTTAATACTGACTTCTTCCACGATTCTGACTGAAACATCCAACTGAACATAATCCCGCGATTCTACTTGAAATACGAAGATGCCTTTCTTTGAAATTTTACTAATTTTTTTGAAATAGTATTTCAAAATAACAAAATTTAAAAATAAAGAATTGTAGGTACAAAAGAAAACCATTATTATAGATAGAGCTGAAAAAAGTAAAAAAATAATAAAATAAACTTGCCTACTTCAATTTGTCAAGGGCAACCAACTGCTATTATTCAACAAAGAAATGTAGTTTAGAATCATGTGTTTGTCTTAATATTTAAATATTAAGTAACATAATAGATATTTACCTAATATATTCCGTAATATTTTGTAATTTGATCATATGAACAGAGCGTTTGAATCGCTAATTTGTGCAGTATTACCAGAGGCATATTTGTGTAATTGCGTTAGCCGACTTTCCCGTACCGACATCTTTGTGCCGTCGTTGATTGTCGTTTATATAATTGCCTACATTCTGTACCATCGTGCCTTATGCTACGTCTCATCTCGTCTGAACTGAAATTAAAGAGAACATTCCAAATATTTTCCTAATTACGCTTGGAACAGTCATACTTAAGTAATATTACTGTAATTGTATCATATTGTTGAGTTATTTTTGTTTATTTATTGCGTGAAATATGATATAATGTGTTCGAATTTACATATAATATTACGCCATTGTTCTACTGAAATATACAGAAAGAATACATTATTACATGCCACTGTCGCTGTTACGAATTTAATGTACATTTAAGTAGTATTATTGATTAGTATTGACATTTGAAACATTACACCTATTCATTAAGCTTCTACCAAAACACTTACGAAATAAACGTATTCGACAACAACAAATGTTATTTCGCAACAATACAAATACTTAACTATTGTGTGAATATTCTATCACATAAAAGAATACTGATGACCGAGAAATTTGAATTATACAAAACAGAATAGGTGACACGGTGCCTCACTTTGTTTTCGCTCTTAATGCGAGAAAATGTTTTATTTTGTTTTAAAAACCGCACACGTTTGTTAGTTGTCTCGTTGAGGGAGCCGTGACTAACACCCGACTCAATAAACGCTCGAGGTTAGCACTTTTTTCGTTCCTAAATCTGATTAGAACGTTAAAAATATTTTCTGTTTTCATTGCAAAAATATTTGTAATTTTTTGCATAATTTAATAATAACAACCATTGATATATACAACTAGATGTGCAATGACGCTTCCAATATGAGGCGAGAGAAAATATGGCCACAGCCACATTTAGCTTCTCTGTCAGTTAGTATTTGACTTGACGTAAGCCGAGATTACCAAACCATCTGGTGCACATAATCCGGTCCCTTTATATGGATGGCTATGGCACCGTAGCAGTGGGCAATGCAGTATCCAGTAACTTCAAATTTAGGAAGGGCGTCAGACAAGGATGTGTGATCTCTCCAATCCTCTTTAACATTTACGGCGAATATGTCATGCGCAAAACCCTTGAAGGCTGGGAAGGAGGGATAAAGCTAGGCGGAAACAGAATATCTAATCTTAGGTACGCCGATGACACCACTCTGATCGCCGCCTCTGAAGAGGAGATGGCCAACCTTCTAGAACGACTTGCACGAGTCAGTGGAGAGTTTGGACTTGTAATTAACAGGGCCAAGACCAAACTCATGATAGTGGACAGATCTGCGAGCATCCAGCGTACGAATCTCTTGAACGACTACGACGCCGTTGAAGAGTTTCAATATCTCGGTTCAACCCTAAATAACAGAGGTAGATGTGAACCAGAAATCCGGCGTCGTATTGGGATGGCGAAAACGGCGATGACTGAACTAAGTCGAATATGGACCGACCGAAACATCTCCCGACACACCAAGATGCGCATCGTTCGCTCCCTCGTGTTCTCTGTCTTTCTGTACGGCGTCGAAACATGGACAATTAAAGCCGCGGATAGACAGAGAGTGGACGCGTTCGAAATGTGGTGCTGGCGCCGTATGCTGAGGATTCCCTGGACCGCTCACCGGACAAATGCTTCTGTTCTGTCGGAATTGGGGAGGTGTCTCTGGTGACAGCTATCTTTTTTACATATTTTTTAGATAATATAGATTAATTTAGTCGACACGTGTTTCTGGAAAACTTTTGTAATTGCTTTGTTCTTTTTTTATTAATTTTTAAAAATTGCGATCGTAATATTGGCAAACCTGAGGATTCGTTCGGAACTAAACCATTGCCAATGAACAAAAAAAAAATCGTTTGTCAAAAGTTCAAACAAAACTTTTCATTTTTAAAAGTTCCTGTTAATTAAAACATCGTGTTTATAGTGTAGTTTTGTTTTAAAAATTACAATAGTTATTCGTATAAAACACTGTTATTGTTAGGAAACACAAACAAAAGATATTTGACAAACTTGTGAGGCGACAACCATAGACAACATAATAATCTACAAAACTGTTAGGTTGGTACTTTGTATTCTATCTTGTCAAACGGTACGAAAGTCGAAGTAAAAGGTCGAAGACGGTCATTACAGTTTTTCAAATATCTCCTCGATTTTTAAGTATTTTCAGACGAGAATCAAAAAATTCTTCTAATTGAAGTGATATCTCGAAATGGTTTTCGATTCACCATGGGTTAGTTTTTTTGGACCTTGCCCATTGGGCATTGAAAATCAACCACGACTGTCATCGCTTTGCCTACGCCGCATCCTGAAGTACTTCGGCCACATAGCGCGCAAGGATGGCGACAATTTGGAAAGGCTTGTGGTGACAGGGAAGGTTGATGGCAGAAGACCGCGTGGTAGAAGCCCAAGCCGCTGGACAGACCAGGTTTCCATTTGTCTGGAGATGCCGGTCCATAAAGCTCTCCATCAGGCAAGCAGTCGCAGCCGATGGAGACATCTAATTGAACAAGCCACCAGGAGTCACGATCCTCAACAATGAGGGACCGACTAGGAGAGAGAAAGCCGAGATTGACGTGGTCAAATCGTTTGAAACGGCCTGCGCCTTTTTCATGTCAAATGCATGAGGTTTGCTCCTCTATTATATATCTCAATGATAATAACACCAAAATTGTAATATGCTAAAAATAGCAATAAATAAATAATTTACCTTGAGCTTATTAAAACCTTGCCCTGAAGGACTACCGATGGAAAAAAAATCCGTTGCATACTTAGTAGAGCTAGGATACAAAACAGTTGCAAATATATTTAAGTTCACAGTTTTTTTTATGTTTTAATGTATAGTATATAGAGTGCTTGTCTCGTATGCGTAAGGTGTAAGTTACATAGTTATCAGCGAGATTTTTAGGAGATTCAAACACTGGGTTTTATATTGTCAGCCCACGTGACGACGTCTATGTCTATCATGTAGATACGATACAGCTGCGGTCGCTCTTATTTCTTCATTTTCGAATACTATAGCTATTTTTGTAATAGAAAATAAATTCTTGTTAAATATATCGTATTCACCGCCTGCTTATGAAGTATAATAACACGGTTTCGACAAACATAAATAAGTACAATAGTCAAAATTGTTTATATTATCACCACAATGTGAACTGATTAGGATTCCATTCGTTCGTCATGTAAATTCAATGTGGATAAATATTTGTGCGACAGGTTGTAAACTTGTACGTGTTCTGACCAGTTAATAGCAAAACAACATCGACACAGTTATGCCGAACCGCAGTGTTATATGTTTGAAATTTCAATAAAATTAACATACTTCGCAATACCCACATGGATTCGCTTCATATTTGTATTTTGATACGAATAGTGACATTTCTGTTGATAGTATGAAATTTTATTATTCAGACAAAGATAATATGATATGATTAACTCTGCCTGGTCTGACTACCACTCTAGCTTAACCATAACAATCCTAAATAAAAATAAATGTCTGAAACGCTTTGGGACACAAATATGCATCGTCCAGGTTGACAGCGCACACTTTTGTATTACCATTACCATCATCTATCACTTTTAGTGCACATAAATATATCATATAGATAGACCTACAATTTTACATGTCTAAAAATCAAAATTAATATTTGACTTTTATGAAACTCATAATTCCTTCAAGAAAGAAATAAAAAATGCAACTTTCATCCGGAAAACGGATTATTTATTCTTATGAGACATTAGTTAATTATAAAGTTTAGATCACCTTCACCTTGCCGCTGGATCTTAACTTCATTCCTAAGGTAATTTGAAACTCACGAGCGCTATTACATGAATTTTAATTACGAATATTACAGAGTAAGATAGATATTTGAAGAATTTCATTATGGTAAAACTCATCCTGGCCACGACGGAATTCATTCCGTTTACAACGTTTCACTGTAAACCGACTTAAAATTTTATTGAAGTTTTTGTAAAAGAAAACTTTCGTTATTATTTCTCGTTCCGCACAATGCAAAAGAGAAGTTAAGAAGTCTTAAGTTAAAGTGGACCGTCTAGGTATTTCACGATAGGCGATTGAAAAGCAAGACTCACTTTACATTATCGCATTTTCTTCTAAACTTTCTATAACTTAGTCCTGCTTTAATTGAATAACCGTTACGACTTCCATATTGAATAAAATTTGAATATTTGCCAAATAGAGAGGGAAGCTAACTTTCTGCTGCCCAAAGACATACATGCCGAACAAACTTTTACTGGTTTGTAAAATGGAGTTAAATTTAATGTTAATGCTTGGATACTGTCAAGATGTGGTTAAACGCAAAAGCAGTGGGTTTGCGGTTTAGGTATACACCACAAGACATTGCGGAATTCACCTGCGATTGGATCGCTTGGAATGCGGTCGCTATAGTTGCCTGCTTGCGACTGTGCAACTTCAATTATGAAGTGTGTAATATCTTAAATCTCTTAGATTGTTACAGTTTTTAATTATCAATTAAAATACTATTAATTGAAATAGTTATTGATCCGATACATATTATATTTTGTAAGTAAATATTTCACTTTATTAATGGGATTTGTTTTTTCTTTTTTGGAATAATTAAAGGATTTCTTTTATTAAGGCCTAAATTTAAAAAAAAAATTAAAAAGCACACACAACTCGAGATGATTATTAAAATAGAAGTTTAGACGGCCTCTAAGGTTTCAGTTATAATTCCACTTCACTTTACAAAAAATAACGGAAGATGAAAACTGGGGTCCAAGCGACGCCTCTTGAAAAATGGAAATATTACTGCGCCTTCAACATGAGCCGTGTTCCCTTTGATTTGAATAAAATAACAACAACAAGAAAAAAAGTTTTATAAACAACATGAATAAATAACATAATATTTTTTCTTAAATATTATTCGTCATTTAATACGAGTTCATTCAAATAACAATCCTAAATAAACACACCTTCATAATATGAAGAGATCAAACATAAAACACATACATACTTATATTATACGGTCTCAATATTTTTATTTTTAATATTTATAGGTATTCGTAAAATGTAGTAACAACATTCTAATTTTATTTTATACAAGATCTCAAGGGAATCCTTTGAGGGTAGCATGACTGGGTTTGCGGTTCAAATATTTGACTTTATTGATCTTTGTACCTATGAGTTATTATGTGTTGCGAGACTAGTTTAACTTGAGGTTTAGTTATTAAATTATGATGAAAACGGAATTGAAAATTTACAAAGCACACTCAGTCCGAGCCCGTCTCGAACAGCATCTTTTGCTCTGACTGTTTAGCGCACAACCTAAACTATGACATTATCATCAATTATTTTTTAAATACATTTTGGCATAATATTAAAATGCTTAATTTATTATTATAAAATTATGATGAAAATTGAGTAGAATAAATGAAAACCTGAGCTGAGGAGGATCAAACCCGCGTCCTTCGCTATGCCTGTAGATGCACTGACCATTAAGTCACATGGCAATCAGCGCTTCACGTGACCATGTCGAAATATTGTAATAATGATCAAAATATAAATAAAAAGGTTTTGTTTAAGTATATTTTTATACCTTAAACTTTTTATTACAAATTAGCATTAATTTGACACTTCATTAATATTCGACCTAATTGTAATTATTAAAATGACAAAACAATCAATTAATGCAATTCCAAACATAAACATAATAATCAATTGGTTGTAAATCGTGCATAACATTATTAATGTATTCATAATTCGTTTTAAACCACTCAACATATTCGATCATGTACAAACTTCTAGTTAATAAATAATAATCAATATTTTAATTCATTTGCAGTAGTAGTGTATGTACTTTTTGATATTATGTTGTTGGGTTTTAAACTATGTCCGATCTAGCAACCCTAAGTGCGGTCCTTGAATGGGGACAATTAGCACCGTGGAAAACTACGGATAGAGCTCTGAGTACTTTACATTTACGCAGTGACAGCGTTACGTGAGATCTATCCACCAACCAGACGTGTTATTTTTACCGCCGAGTTAATAAAAAATCAAATGAAGCGATCCTATTGGTGGAGAGATCTCGCGTTACGTTGTCATGGCGTAAATGTAAATTCGTACTTGGCTCTCAGCAGTCGCCTCCACTGTATCGCCTTCAGGTTGACGGTGCACATTCCTCTTGTTATACTCAGCTACATACTGCCAAGCTAATCCCTAAACGCAACTAGATCACTTCACGAGTGTTACATTCGAAAATGGTGGTGCTATCCCAGGACGGCAGACTGGGCATAACAACGAACGACATAAAATGCTATATCAAACTGAACAAAAGTAAACAAGATATCTTGTCTTACTTAATAAGGTTCAATTAAGACGATTTGGTATAGACGTGGGGTCGCAGCGAACTTCACAAAAATCTCGACCGGGATCAATGTAATTTTGTAAATATACCTTAGTACCAGCTTTAAGGAATTTTAAAGTTTTTAGACAGGAAATAGCTTAACTATGCTAATATAGTTAGTCACGCATATCATATTTAACCTTGTTTCATGAACTACTTGTCAAAATTGTTCATTACAATTTGACACCGCTTTACTACCGCTTTTTTTTAATTGTAGCTCGGCACGTGCACGGCAACGGCATGGTCCATGAATGGAAACAACTGCTACTACAAAGAAATCTCTACAGGCAGCAGTCGACTCCACTATGTCGGCTTGAAGAGACGAGCATGTACCATCCAGATTGACAGTACACACTGCGCTCGTTATATCTTGGCTACTTTCGAACCATTCCCGAAACGCGACAAGGTCACTTCACGGGTGTTACATTCGAAAGTGGTGGTACCGCCCCAAGACGGCAGACTGGGTGAATAACCATCATCAGTCTGCCTACCACTCATTTAACAATAACCTGTTAACGCTATGTAAAATGATATAGGTAGATAGGTATTTTGTTAAAATGTTATAGGTAGATATACGCTTTTGTGTCTACTGGGGTAGGCAGAACTATAGTACGCCTTTAATACATTCAATATAAGTTTCGCCTTGTAACCACACTCCGCCTACTGATGTTAAGCTATAGTACGGTCCTTGAGCAAACACAACTGCTATTACAAGGGAGAACAGCTGTCGCCTCCGCTATGCTTGCTCGGGGAAACAAATGTGTACACATCACCTCCAAGTTGATATTGCACGCTTCTCTCGGAGTACTCGGCTATTTCTAAGCTATCCCTACACTAGTTCACTTCTTAGGTGTAACACTTGATACTCGTAGTATAGATGGCAGACTAGGCTAATAAACAGCATCACTCGATCGATGTTTGATTCGATATAGATGTTTATAAGTTACTATAATATCTAATCTTAACATTTTACAAGTAACCTTATCTGGCTTTGTGATTACAAGTGCAGAGCAAGTTTCCAACGTACAAATAGTTTCCGGATCGCATAATACAAGCCCCTTTTGAATCTGGGAAAAATGTAATCGCCGAACGTTGTACAAAATCGAACTAGCCAAGAACTGTTCGCTCATTTAAATTACTCTGCCTTTTGTAGTCAACTTCATTTAAAGAAGTTAAAGGGAAACTCTTTTATTTTACTTAAGAAGAGGACTTAAGAGATGCATTGTTGAATTAGTAACAAATTGGAAAAGCGTGATTGCGTTACGAACTTTGTGAGAAATAAAGGTGGGGTTCTGTCTTTCTTTCTACTGAATTTATATTTTGTTTTGAATTTATACATATTGCACTTTTTTTTGCATTAATTAACTATTTTTCTTTAATAATAAGTCTCTCTCTCTCTCTCTCTCTCTCTCTCTCTCCCGTGTGTGTTTGTGTTTGCGTGTGTCTGTCTCGATTAATATTTAAAATGTGACTATACAGGTTGTAAATACAGATAGCAATACCTTTAACCACACCAATTCTAAAATGCAAGGTATTTTTATCATAAATATCATAAAATTAAACCGTAATGTCATAATAACATCGCTACGGCATGCGCGGTCGGTCGTTTACTAACTATCAAGTCAAAAATAAAATTTACAAAAAGGGTTTACAAGCAAAATGTCGCGGTTCAGAATTTCAAAAACGTTCACCTTTAAACACTTGAGTTTTCATGTCGAGAACAATGGCAGCACTTTTTAAAGGATTTCTTGGTCGTCGATGGCGAAAACTCAACCGACAAGTATGCGCTACGCAACGCTGAGAATTACAAACGTTACGACTGACGTTGAAGCTGTCTACACATTTGCGCTTCCAATTCTCAATTTTATTTGGTAAAAAGTAGTATATTACATTCAATTTTATTATTATTGGTACATACTAAAAATATTTTTTCATTTAGCTATTGACTTAAAAATTTTATTATACATTTTATTTCATTAACACACATTTACACAAATTTAGTGCTATTAGCGGTCGTTTTCATTTCGACAAACAATTGAATAACTAATAAAGAACGCTATGCTAATAATAATTATTATACATCTATAGATGTAGTTTTAAAAAAGATGTTGTGACGAAGACTGAGAAATGCTTCGATGGTTTAGGTAGGAATTTATAAATCTAACATGAATGGATGTGTTAGACAAGGCAGACCCAGGAGGGTTTTTCCGATGAAATAAGAGACATTTTTATGAAAGCTGGGTTGCCTAACCATTAATGAAATTGTGTTAGGATTGTTGCAAGTAGCGTTCTGTTGTCTCTGCCTATCCCTGTGGAAAAAAGGCGTGACAGTTTGTAATGAAAATTATTGTCTAATATAGTCTAAGGATTAAATTAATCAAAGTTCAATTAGGCTATTGATATTACTAATTGGTGTAAAGTAAATTTTCTCCACATGACAACTCAAAGTTATCAAAAGTTTGTTCAAAACTTTATTATTGCTTGATAAATTAAATATTATTGGCTCTTTTGAAAACACAATATTTATTACAAGAACAAACTTCAAAACAATATTGATTTATACATAATTTACTTCTGATTCTGTAATAATAAACTCCTTATAAAAAATAAATTAAATAAACAAAAGTTAAGTTACAACCTAATCAAACTTTTGATATGTAAATAAAGAATATTTAATAAATTAATTCCCTAGCAACGAATTCTCTTTACGTATTTTAATGATGAAAACAGTTTTTTATTAACAAAAACGAAATATGTTCGCGAGTCATATCTTTAGTTAAGTATTGTCGTTATATTTCGCAGTTCTTTTTCGATATTATCTTTCGTCTTGATACAAAAAGGTGTCGTACGTGTAGTCGGGCCTCTGACGGTCGCCAACGCGTCACGAAGTCTGCCCCAAGCAATTTGGTACCAAATGTCGTAGCCTACGTGCCACACAAATAAAGAGGATAGGATAAGCTCGCTTCTATTACAACATGAATTGTGTCAAAGCCGGCTTTGATGAATAATACCCCACACGACCCTCTTCGACACAATGTATTTGTAAATTTATTCTTGAGGCGAGGAATTATTGTGAATCACTAAGCTCTCCTTTAAGACGCTCCTGTGTATCTATTATTCTTTCATAGTAACCATTGTAAGTACATATAATTTTCGTAAGCATCAAAATTAACAAGTAAATCGTTCTGATTAACTTATTAACTCCGATTTAATACTAAGAGAAAGTGTCACTTTATCATCGCCCTCATCCTATTTCGATGTCTACTTAATTTTTGTAAGTGCGCATCTATTTTTCACCCTTGCCCTCTCTTCCCACGAATAAGATCAGGCAAAAAAAAAATCTGTTCATACCGAGTTTGAACTTTAATGTGAAGCGGTGAGGACGAAAATCGCTCAAATATTCATAATAAATTGTATGCACGCGTGTGTATAGACAACTACCCTACAAGATTTACGTCTCCGACGTTAGCAATAAGCAGCCGGCCCACACCATGGGGTGTGCGCTGTTTTAAAATGTACGGCTGAATCCGGTGAAAAATTGCATTTCGCCTACCACCAACTCGAAGAAGCCGTATATTTCAGCCATCGTCGTGTGTTGAATGAGCAAAAAATGAAGACGGGGGTTGATAACTTATTTAAAGCAGGACTAAGTGTTTATGTAGAGAGAGGAACCTTTTGAATTTGAATGAGATGAGTAATGTGTCTTTTAAACAGAGAGACATTACATCGCTCTATTGAAGACTTCTTCCCTATTCGTTTCTTTACAATATTTAATTGGGAGTGAAAATATTATTTTTATTCGTGTATAGTGTACGTACACACTTAAACAATGGAAATTTCCTTTGAAGTCACCGACAAATACATGCTTTAAACATTACGCCCAATAGTACCTACAAATATGCGGCTTGGAATTCAACGCTCTAGAGGTCATAAAACACATTAGCACGTACTTTCTACCCTCACATGCCAGTCCTCTTTGATATTGGGGATAAAAAGGGAAAATGCACTGGCTTTTTGTAATGTGGCTATAACCTTTGGATTACGAGCCGACCTACTGCCACCGTCTTGTTTGCCACCAATTTTAATAATAATACTTTATTGCCAGTAAATACTTACAAAACTATTCCTATTATTATTTTTAACGATTACCCTGACATTTAAATAGAATTCCACCGAGCGTTGTAGATAAATACAAAAACAAATTGCATTTGAATCGCGAGGCCAGGTAGGCGTCATCAGAGGCTATCAATATTACCTCCGGAATGCTGCAGGCTCGCTGTCATGCAGGTGGTTGCAGCCACGCCTCAGAATGTGCGTCGCAGAGGCCGAGCATCCTTGAAGGCCGCATTCCTAGCAACTTCACAACATCTATTTACGATCTAAACTTCTATTAAATCTAAGATTTTGTTTCGAAAACTTTATCGGTACCCACCCAATAAGTTTTTGATGTTGAGTAACAAGTAATTACATAGGTGTCTGAGAATATGCAAGGTATAATATAATTGTGTATCATTGATAGAGACTGCAAATAATAGCTTTATTATATTTGCATAATGTAACTTAATGTTGACGCACATTTGTTTTGGGTTCTTATGTCATTATACGAGTATTTATGTATTTGTATACATTTCACAATACTAATTTCGAATTATATTTTGTTTCAGAATATCCTGGATAAATTCAACCCGGGTGCTCGGCAAATGATTACTGCTGGCAAAGCTTATTTAAAAGCTCTTCATGGTTAGTATTATAAGAAAGCTTAAGTACTCGTATAACATTCAAGAATACAATTTATGATGACGTTTTTAACATTAGGAATCCTGCTTTTAAACCCCATGGAAAAGTTTTCAAATAATTATAATATCATATTTATTCATATTAATTATTATACAACGCGATCATTAGCATTTCATATTAAATGCGTAGGTAGAAATCTCCCAAAGAAATATCAAAGTTAACGAACTTCTGAGTATTTAATGAAAAAAAAAATATTACTACTTTTAGTCATCTGAACATGCATAAACTATAACCCGACCACAAACAATTCATATATCAAATTGCCCTGATATCTAGAGAATAGTCCCAGTGTAAGACAAACACAGCCAATTAATTCATAGTTGTAAGCCAAATCTCTATGTATATGTAAACCCCAAAGTTGGTTGTAGGTTGGCTTCCAGAACTGGAGCAGGCAGTGTGTTTTGTGCCAAATTGTCTCAGTATAGCTTATCTTTAGAAGTATTAAGCTCAGAGCACGCTCGCAATAAGATTCTTTATTGCATCTCTGATATATGACTAACGTAATGGCACTCATAATGTGTATTTACAAAAAATGCAAACATTCTTTTAATAGCTTTTTTTATAGCTGAAGTTTTATGTAATTCTCCTGGTATGAACTAACCTACAATTACCCTGAATTTTTTATAATTATTTTGCATGTTACAGGCGCCGCAGCAGCCTCTAGATTATACGTAGATGCCGTTGGCAAGTTGGGTAGGCAGGCCCAGCAAGGAACGTGGGGAGGATGTGCCGATATTGGTAAAAATAATTTACATATTATTTTCATCAATAAATTATATCAGTTAGTACAGCAAAATAAATTTCATTTGTACAGGTACTGCACTAATGAAGGTTGTTGAAGTGTACAGACAGATCCAAGATCAACAAATGAATATTGTGAGTAAACAATAGTTATTTATTTTACAAATAAATTAGTAGTTGTGTTTTATTTATAATAACCATTAGGCAATTAATGTTATTGAACCTTGTTTTTTAAATTTGTTTGACGTTGCAGCTAAAAGCGTTTTACGTCGATTTATTGGTGCCGTTGGAAACTAACTTAGAAAAAGATACAAAAGTTGTACAGGTAAGAGTTCTTTCTACGAATATATTTTCTAATGCCGTTTGTTTTATTCAGTTAACAATTTATGTCAATTGCATAGTTAATGTAATATTGTTAATATGTTTTACAGTCAGAACAAAAACGATTTCTACAACAGCACAAATTGAGGTCAGAAAGCTACAGCAAGGCTGCAGCTACAATTAAAAAGCAGCGCAAGAAAAAAACTAATGTGTCCAAGGCTGGTTCTGCTATGGATAAGGAAATGAAAGTATGAACAAATGTTAAAATAAAATATGACTTTAGTTATTTGTTTCAATATCGGAAGGAACAATATATTAATCCCATTTGAAATTTACTTACAGAATATGCAAATATTGGAAGAGGAAAAGACGAAATTGGACGCTTTCTGTGAACAAAGCCTTAAGAATGTAAGTCTGCATAATATGATTGGATATTTTTTTCAATTACTAGTGCTTTCGATTTCATTTCCTAAACTAAATAAAAAAATAATGCAATATAATAATAAACAATAAAAGTAAGTTTATAAATTATAATTTTCCATTGCAACTATTTCTCAGGCGATGACACAGGAACGACGACGATATGGATTTGTATTGGAACGACAATGCTCTTTGGCGAAACATTGGCTAGCGTATCACTCGAGTGGAGCTGCTTCATATAATAGCGGTCTAGAGGAATGGTTGGAAGTGTCACGGACCAGAGAATATTTACCACCAAATGTCGAAGCCATGTTTGTTAGTCGTATGAGAGTAAGTTGTTTGCCAAATACCAATATAGACTTAAAATCAATGCTACATTCGTAACTATTTATTTTTACAGCAAGTTTCTTTCTGGGCCGATGAAGATGTATACGCAAGTCCAAGAATATGCGATGACGACGACAGAATTTCGATAGGTTCTGCCTTGCGTAAGACGCGATCAGTTGACGCTTCCTGCCTCGATGTCCGATCCATTGCTGATCTTGGCTCTCCAACCCAAGGTTTATCTCGAGCGAAGTCCGATTTTAATCTGCAAGCGAGTCTTCATGGCAGTGAACAAGGTATTAAATTTACAATTAATTAGAAAGAGAAAGATAACGATGGGCAAAATAAAAATCTTAATGCTTGCCTTCTTCAGATATGGATCCTCGAACAGCCACACGCCCAACTACTCTAGCACCTCCAGCTTCCAGGCCCCGTGATCCACCTTTAGCTCGGGCTCTATACGCCTATGCTGCAGCTGGTGATAATCAATTAAGTTTTCAACAAGGAGATATGCTCGCTTTACTTGGAGAACGTACTAAAGGCTGGCAATATGGAGAAAATTTGAGGAACCATCAGGCTGGCTGGTTTCCTCTTGCTTATACTGAAGCTATTACCAATGACGAATCTACGTATGTATCCTAATCTAACTATAATGAAACTGAGCGATTATGTGTGAACATATTTATCAATAAAGTTTTAATCCTCACAGAACTACTTCACCTGCTCGTTGGTCTGTCGTCCAAACTCCAAGTGACCTGCCTCCTGCTCCTGTAGTTCATGCTCAAACCACAGCTACAATACATACTCATCCGCCTACACGTATGTTCGGAGATACTGTTACGGCACATCACGTTACTAAGGTTGGTCTTACGAGCAAGACTATCTACGAGTCAGACTGAACTAATAACCATCATTAGTGAACCTACCCTGCCTACTCACTACATTTATATTGGACAGGGACGTCTCGGAGGAGGATCCCCAGGGCTGCCCCCTACTTTGCCTGCTCCCTCTCCGAGTGCATTGAGCTCATCAGCTAGCGCCACGTTCCAAACGTCCACACCGACGGCTGCAGCAGGAAACGCAATTAAGAATTCAACATCAGCTGCAAGCTTTACAACACACGCCGTTATTGAACCGAGAAGTTTTGGGCCTCAAACATTGCCTTTAAGATCACAGGTACGACTACCGGTTTTAAACCTCATAACATATTACAAAGGATAATTTTTGTGTCATCAATAACGCTTTATTTATTTTAGGTATCGACAAATAAAACAGGGCCACAAAAGACAGTAGTCGCGGCTGTTGGTGCTGCGGGTAACATTTCGCTGCACAGCTCAAATGACTCCGGATTCTCTAATGAACCTCCACCACAACCCGACATTGATTATAGTGATGAAGAAGCTCAACGTTTGCGTGTACCAATAAGGTAAGTAAAAATCATAAGCCACAAACTAATATAAGTAAATTTTAGTAACATATCCTATTTATCCTTTTCCCGTTTTTATTTTGTTTTATTTGTCCCGTAGCATGCTATTTTATAATTTATTTTTGTTTTGTTTCATTTTAGTAAGACAATGCAACAAACAAGTGAACAACAAAAGGCTTATAATATGTTGAAAACACAAAGCCTTAAGAGAGGACCACGTCCGCCTAACGCTAATGGTTACCTTACTGATGATCAACATTTAATGATAAGAAATATGATGGATTTGGATCAGAATTCTCAAAAAGTCAAACGAACCAAATCATTTTGGAAATTTGGTAGAACAACTTCCGAAGAAATAATGGAAGGCATGTCTCTTTGGCAACATCGCGATATAGTTGATACCGTACCAGAATACAAAAAGAAAATGTATGTGAAATTACAAAATGAATTAAGACCTGCCCCAGATATTCCAATTTCAAGAAAACAAACTCCCGAAAAGCAACAGCAGATCGAAAACATTCAAAAACCTAAAGAAACTATTGACAGAAAAGATATAAAAGTAAGTAATGGTATGCGTCAAGCCAAAAGTATGGGGGAAATTCAGAACGCTGAAAGATTTGACAAATCTAAAAAGGGACTCGAAACTCAGCTCAACGGACAAGGCTTAAATAAGAAGAGCATGTCAGAAAAATCTATCATGGAAGAGAAAACAGAAGATCAGCCTCGAAATGACTCAAGATCAAATCACTCTGATATGACTAATACAAGTACTATAAAAACAAACTTTGAAAACAGTTTTTACAATGATGAAACAGGAGAAGGGTTTGTTATGAAAACAGTTAAACGACGGGAAATTTTACAAAGATATGACAATGACAGTGGTTCCGAAGTTAATTCTGTAGCGTCAAGCACAGATCCATATGATTGTATTATAGTCGACGATCATATGGCATCCAGAAAGCAACAAGAAGCCGATCGCAGGAAACAATCTCAGGTAGCCGCTGATGCGAAAAAGCAAAAGGAAAATACTTATACTCCTGAATTTGAAGAAATTGAAATAAATCCAATAAAACCTCATGTACGGGCAACCTTATCATCGGAAAAAACTAAAAAGTCTTCAAACGAACGCCGATCACCACAGGGCATGGAGTTTAAAACTTTCAAAGATTCAACAAAAGAAATGCAGACATTTACAGCTTCCTCAGAAACTCTAAAATATAAAGATAACGATCAACACACAGATCGATATGGAATACCGACTGAAAGAAACACTAATGGTTATAGAAACGATGCTAATTATAAAGGTTATGACGACGATACGTTAAAATACAATAAACGTTCTAGTCAAGAAGAAAAGAATACGCGTCATCAACAATTAGAAAATGGGCGAATGAATAAGGATAATCACAAAAAGGAATATCCGCAAGCTGAAACAAGGGCTCATAAAAAAGAATTTAGAGCATACGAAAATAGAGAGCCGAGAATAGATTATTCTTTGGATAGAAGACACAATAGAAAGAATTTTGTAGAAGAAAAACCAAGAGATTCCCGAAAGAGAGACAGAGTGAATAGAAGTTATGATGATAGCTCCTTACCATACAACGGCCGTCGTTCTGAGAGATATTACGAAGCAAATATATCTTACTTTAGTGATCAAGAACGGCGTGAATCAAGATATGATTATGAAACTGATTCTAAGAAAGCTGAAAAATCTAAACAGCGTCAAGAAGAGGCGAGATTAGAAGCGAGGCGCTTTATAGATCCAAGAAGTGAGGGTCCATATAGTGAATCAGATGATCAGAAGTTCAATGATGCCATTAAACAACAAAGACCACAATTACTTCCTCGTACAAAGTTATTGAAACGGTCTATTGATAACGATTTGCCAGAAGATGGTCATACTTTTGGACCATGGTATGATCTGTGGGGTCGCGAAACAGCTGTTTACAAATAATATAGTCAGGTTTTCATTATTGTTTTTATGATTTTATTTCTTCTTTGTTTAAGTAGTTTTAGTTTTTTTTTTTTTCATATATATCCTGTATATTTCTTGTACCTTCAAGTTAATCGGCTAGCTTTAAGAGTATATTTTATTAATATTTTTAGGGTATTAACGGTTATTTTTTTATTAGTCATGAATTCAAATCTACGCTTTGTTACCGGATTCTCAATAAGAGAGAAGCGATGACCAATCGCCTTAATCTGAATTTATATTATGTATATTTTAACAGGTCTCAACAATTTGCCACAGTAAAACTGAGGAAAGCGCTCACAAACGACAGGTCATCACCTAATATTGAATAGTATTATACATAATAATATATTTAATTGTTAACGCATATAGTTATGTTGTCCTTAATTAATTTGTATGTACAGTTATTTAGTCTAACAAAATATATCACATTTTTTAAAAATAACAAATTTATTGTTTTATTCATTACCTAGCTAATATAAAACAAATGTAATTATTACATTAAGGTTTAACGGCATGTAATCATGCAACATAATCTGGAGTCCACTCTCTCATGAACTTCACTCATGAAGCATCAGACGCGGCAAATCTGACAAGCGGTTCTTCAAGTTGGCGACTTTATTAATCAATTTATAATAATACATTAATTTAAAATAATATTCAAATAAAAGCATTAGCTTATAGTCTAGTAAAACTGGGATAATAAACCTAAGAATATTGAAAATGTATTGATGACGTTGATTAACCATTTTATTCTGAATAAAAAAGCTTAATATTTGAACATAAACGGCAGTAATGGGCAGCATAGTACATAGGTACATAGCCCAGAATTATGGAACAAGATAATTATCAAGCAATTCTCATCTTTATTGCATTCCTGCTTCAGGCGAAAGCAATGTCGTTTATTGGTTATTCGATTACAATCTTAGAATAAACATAGAGAAAAGTATTAACCGAGTGGTTATTAAATATGCATTTAGTAAAGTAGATACATTTGCATTTTGCAAGAGGTTGTAAACTAACTACTTTATATAATATTATTTTATACCTATTATAAATAAATATTTAATAGCAATATGTATGAATAGGTACTGAAAACGAGTCAAACATGGAGTTTAATATTATTAAAGAATAGGTATAAAAAATGTTACAGCATTAATATAATACAACAAATATAAATATCTCTGGTTACCACATAAGTCCTCAAATTAATTATTAAATTAAATAATTAATAAATAAAGATTAGTAAAATATACCCGAATTGTTAAATAAATATAAATATTTGTAGGTACTTAATAAAGTAAAAAGAAAAAATGTTTTTGTACGTGAACAATATTATAATACGGATGTTTGCCTTTCCTATTCACATACTCGTATTATTGTCTAAATTACAGGGAAAAGAAGCTTAATAATAAATAGGTAATATTTACTTTGTCTTATAATACATAATAAGTAGGTACATATTTCCTCTTAAAAGTATATAAAAGTATGTATTAATTTAGGGCCCAAATCCTAATCGCCTCGAGTATACGATTATTTCGGCCTAGACAGCGCGTAAACATTTAAAAAAATCTATTATTTTCACACTACCCTAATACAGTTAACTGCATATGTGCCCATTATTATAAAAGTCGTCTAAGTCATATTTTTAAAGAATTGCATCTGAATAAATTAAAAAATATTTTTACATAATGCGACATTTTAATTTATATTTTTATTAGTCTTATTGAATGGAAGTTTATTATGAATAAGAAATTTTGTATGAAAATCATGCGAAAATGTTGTTTTTAATGTTTGGATTGATTTCCAATAAATTTTCTTCGAAAGAATTTAGTTTTGAGTAATGTGGAAAATTTCGAGGAGTGGTAATATAGTAATATACAAGACATTTACAAGTAATTTGCTGCTCACTGCCGTCACAAATATAAATGCCATAATAAATCAACATAATCCTACAAATAAATGCAAATAAACGAGATGCGAATGAATTGAAACGTAAAGGAAATGTACCCTTATTTTTAAACTTTTTCCTCCTTGCACACTAACACACAATAAAGCGCTTATACATTTGAGAATAGCTGACGAATAAAATAAAAAAATTAAACACAATTAACTAAGGTTGCATTTTTATTTTTTAGAATTATTTTCGTATTAAATAATGATAACAATTTAATAGAAAAAATCTAACAGTTGTTTCTGTTCATGGACCGCACTCTAGCTTGATTAACATCAGACGGAGTGTTGTCATATGCCGAGCTACAATTTAAAAAAAACTTTATTGGTATAATATTATTGTAATGTTTATTCAAACATATATACAAATAAATTGTTAGCTCAAACACAATAAGGAAAAATGTAGCAAAAATCACATCAATACAGCGCCCTAACTGAAAGATGAGCGGAGCCTACAATACTAAATGATTTATACGGTAGTTCCGTAAAGGCTCCCGGAATCTAGTGTCCACACCCGCGGTCCTCGCAAAATATTGCCGGCGATATATCCGTCGGCTCTCCTAAATCATTTTACCTCAATTACTTGATGCAATTTCTTTCTTTAGGCATATGTACTTTAGGGCAGTATTTGCGGTTTAAATATAAAATAACTATTAACAAATAACAAACCAAGTGGAGACAACTGCTACCAGAAAGAAATGTCTGCAGCCCGAAGTCGCTTCCACTGCACTGTGTCGACAATGAATACTCGTCTCTTTAGTAACCATTTTTGTGTAAAAAATATTTTGCCAAGTTATGCTAAGTAAAAGAATAGGATAATAAAAAAGGTTTAGCCGATATTTAAAACATATTTCCAGTAAATATGTTTTATATACAACACTAAAATAAACTTCATAAATTTATTTATTTGATTGTGTGCAATAAAATATTAATACAACTTTTTATATATTTTTTCTAAAAAAATGCATACGGTTTTAAAAACTACGTAGAAGTGGAGCCCTAAAACCAATTTTTATATAACATCCATGGGTGAAACGACAAGTGGCTGGATGATCGATGGGGCTGTAACTCCAGGGAATCACAGCACGCAGCCTTTACGTGCCTATACTTTATTTACTCACAATAGTTGCAACTATTCTTCTAAATTTTCTTTCTATATTTTATTTAATAGATATAAAATATGTAAATATATAGGCACATACTAAAAATTTGAATACGTACGTTGTTTTGTAATTATGCATCTAGAAATGTGCTTTGATTCTTACAAAAGTCGAGTTGTAAGGAGGTTCTTTTCCAAGTGAACAAGGCGACAAAAAGTGCGACGATTATTTTCGCAGTCTCGACCCAGGAAGCTGACTGAGAATTTTCTGTCAAAGAAATTCAAGAAGAAAGAAATTCATAAGTTCCGGCGAGAGTAAAAATCTCTGTAATGACGTAATAACATAGTAGATTCTTTAAAATAGGATATTAAATAAAAAGATTAAAAATACACATTGTAAAAGACCGACATATTTCGCTCAAAATGACAAACAAACTATAAGAAAAATTCTTCTCGGTCGACATAAAAATCAATTTGCGGTGCAAATCGAGCGAGGATACCAATGCTTTCCAAGTCATCGACTCGCTGTGGATTCCTTGGCCCGGAAAAATCCACAGTTTAAAAAATAAATATCCCTAACTATCAACATGTTATATTGTCACATTTTTTTAAAACCCAAACCATAACGATGCATTAATTAATTATTTTTTATCTAATACACAGATAAAAATAAAAAAAAATCCACAATTTTTGTCTTATTAGAAATAGAGATACGAACATTTATCAGATATATTACCCAATAATAATAAGAAAAATAAGCCAAATGGATAATTTTGGAAAAACAACATTATAAAATAAACGTAAAGCACTAACGTCCAATGATAAGCGAAGTACGGCAATTTGGCAGCACCCCGTGGCCTCAATCACACTCTATGCCAAACAGAACCGCAGAGCTTTACGTGATCCCATATTAAAGTAATAGCTATAACGAGATACTGTCTATATGTAGCTTTGAACAACTCTCAATGTTAAATTTAAGTCTAGATTAAACGTTATATTATTACATTATTGTAAGTGGAAGTTTAGAAAGTGAACTATTCGATATGAAGTATCCCGTAGGTCTCTGGAGAGTTATTGAGAGACGTGTGTTCCCCAACGTTTCGGAAAACTTTGAGATGCTTGCACTACAGAAAAGGGAAATAGAGGTTTGTGTCCAACAATTTGTCAACGTCCAAAAACAATGACATTGACACATTCGCGGTTTCGCCCAAATAGAGAATGATTTATTTCATAGGTATATGTTTAACCATAACTTGTTTGTTTTATTTTAATGCGTACTTATACTTCTTATTTTTATGACGAATATCAATAATATTATCTTTTAGAATTTTGAAATTCATGCGACTATCGTTTAAATTAGAACTTTAAAGTACCTAGTGGAAAACAAAGTTGTTAGAGCTTAATGCAAACATTCCTTTATAGTTTTAATGAAGGAGAGACGGAAATATTTGAAAGTTTAACTGCAAATATAAACTTAAAACACATTCTACGTAGGAGATACGACACATACGGAGATGAACAAAAGAGAATGCCCATTCGCCTAAGAAAAATGGGCCCACAACTTTTTTCTCGAGTTTGTCGATGATTTTAGTTAATCTACTTCCTTATTACAAATTAGTCTTAAATTTTTCACCCGGGTTTATGAGTAATTAGATGTTTTCTGATGCAATATTTGTTATTATTTTAAATGCTTTAATAATTGAAGATATCTGTTTTTTTATGTAATTAAACATTGTCATTCATGGGTAAATGATGTGTTGATATAATTATAATGAATTAATAAAAAAATAAGATATTATTTTAGAATATTGTTTTGTTACCATACTGTTAGGTATCAAGTGGGCCCAGAAATGGGCATTCTCCTTTATCCATAACATTGAATTGTTATATTGTTGATACTGGTCAAATATGAATTGATTACGGAATGAAGTATCCCCAGCAACTTGGAATTGATGGTCATACTTTATAACATGTGACTTGTTCGTTATTGTCCCACTTGTATCGGTGCCAACTAGTGCGAGAGGGTTCAGCCAAAAATCTAGGATTGCAAAGCAGGCTACGAGTACACGGTACAAAAACTTTGCAAACTATTTGGTCTTGTGAGACCAGGATAAGCGTTGCCAGTTATTTGCTTAACCGTTCCGCAATTTTCTTTTATTTAAATATTGTCTAATTTGTATTTATTCATATTTTATTAGCTTTATGACCACTATACACTCGTAGAACATCTATGGTGAGCGGTGACCGACTCGCTCAGTCGTTCAGTACATTCGGTCCCTTGCCTCTTTGTTCACATTCAAATCTATAACCTCTTCATGTTCGCATCACTGTAAAAGTTATCCAGAAATACAAAAGTGATCTCGGAATTACAATGAGTTAAGCACCATCGCCGAGTATTATTTCAACACGCGCAAATGCCAATTTTTAATATTAAATAATCGATAATTGATATGCAAGTTGCGTCAGTTCGCAATGGACTCAACTCCAAAGTGAAGAAGCGTTAATTGTGGAAAAAAAAAAACAATAATATCGAGCCATAGCTGGAACGGTTGATGATGAAAAGGGTTAGTGATCATAACGAAAGACGTATGTGGGTTCGATCCCCACCTCAGCTCAGACAGTATGTGCGCGTGCGTGTTAATTTTTTTATATAATAATATATTATTATGTCCATAACATACTCGTATTCGTACAATGACATGTCAATACAACTAATTGATACAGTCAATACTTGTGGGCGCCTCCGTCTACATATCTCGGCTCCCCTCATAACATTGCATGACCGAGCAAAATGCATACATGTATGAATCTCTAGTTATCTTGTAACATTCAGTTCGCTGCTTTTGCACGTTGAGAATATCTTCAGACAAACAAGTCGAGGCAGGGCTACCTTTTGAATCTAGTGACATGATATGGGGCTCAGTGTAGCCAAACGTGCGACATAAATTAGTTATGAAAGGCGACTGTCGCTGAGATCGGAAGTCTAGTCTAGTCGAAGGCAAACTCTCGGAGATGAACGCGAGCGGAGGAGTACTAATACATATTGCATTAGATACACTCCGGGTTGGATGTAATCCGCGACACACCGTTTCCTCCATTGTCTTGAAAACATATTTAGGACGATTTTCACAAAGTAAAAACATTAAAGTTTTTTCTTTTCATGAACTTAAGAAGAAAAATACAGTTTTGTAGAGTCTCCAAACTAAACTTTGCAAAGTACTTCTCGAATACCCTTAAGTGACATTGAAGTGGGTCAAATGTCAGAATCGAGAATATACCCAATTAATATTTTAATGACCAGAGTAATGGAGGTTACAACGTTTATCCTGTTCATGGGAGTCGGCGGGAATATAATTTATAGGCTTAACAACTGATAGGTTTAATCTGACTTAAAACATCAAATTACTATAAGCAAACAACATAGTAGTAGCAGTAGTTTTTCGTAAATAATAAGCTAATAATACTAAAACTGATGACAACAAAAAAAATGTTTAAATTAGAAAGAATGATGAATGGGAAAACGTTTTTTTCGACGCGAGATCTCTCCAAGGGAGGTTAGTGCCAGCTCAAGTGTCGACGTCGGCTGTCGTGGTGTTTACCCTCTGAAAGTAAATGTCAATAAAGTACAAGAGAGATCTCCGGGGGAAAAATGTCCGGACTCTTTGTATTCAATAGCGAAATAAACAAATGTAAAATAGCTCTATTCTGCTATTAAAGAAGACACTTAGTAATTTGAAACTTATTTACTTGTAACTAATATTAATTAATATCTCTTGGAAACAGCCTAATGACAAGTATTAAATTAATTATGATAATCATCAATTGTCACGCCTTTTTCCCTACAAGGATAAGCAGATACAACGGAACTCCCTCGCTTCCCTCACATCCACATTTCTCTTTATACAAGCCCGACGGTTATGGGCACTAAGCAGACCAACTTTCAACAAGGACGTCGAATAACCCCCTGCCTTCCGGGTCTGCCTTGTTTAACGCATTAAGATAATAAACTTATAAAACAATGTAATAAATAATGTATAATAACAAAGAGTATTTCAGTACATTCAATGGGATATCCATAAATCGTCCTCGACTGTTGATCTCGCTAGCGACCATAATTTGTATCTTAAACTTACAATCCATTTAATTTTTTTATTATTTGCAAAGAGTACAATACGTCCGACTTGATGGATGACTTCGGAGCCTACGCGGTTTACAAAAAGACGCTGTAACATTCATTCCACAATATAAAGAAATACTTTTTATTAATAAAAAAATTAAAAGAACTATACGAGTAGCCAAACACACAGACAATTTACTAATTAATTTGTAAACTTATTGAGTCGTAATTAAATACGTAATCATATGTAATTAATTATATCTCTATTATTTTTACTGAATTCAATCTTTGTAGTCCCGAGACCTGTAAAATTCCTCGTTTAAGCAAGCCGTATTGCACTTGGAAGTGGTCGAGTACAGTAATCGAGTAATAGAGTAGAAAACACCTTAGCTTTACGCACACCAGGCAGAGGGCGGTCGCAGGATATTTATTTAAAAAAAAAATCTGGTTACTAGTTTCTTTTTAACACTGTTAATGTATTCACTATGTTACACGTAAAATTCCATATAGCCTATATATGGAAATCTTGTATATAAGTCGTGTAAGTATCTCTGTCGATTTTTACACTCCTAAACCGATACATATTCTATGAGTTCTCACTTTGGCTTAAGGTCCGTATTTACTCTTTTCGTCCGATATCCTTTTAGATAGTGGATGAGAAACTTTTCTTTAGAAGTTAAATTTGTTTTGTCTTGACCTTAAGTTGTATAAAGGATCCTAGGTATAAAGTTTTCTCTCAAGTAATTTATTATGCGAAAAAGGCGACTCATGTTCGTAAAAACTATTTTTTATGAGGTAAGATACAACTGTTAACATCAAATTTTATTATAGATAGCCGCGATAAGACGAAGAGATACTAAAAAAATTGTGTTGTAATTTGGAGTATATTCAAATATTGGGGTAAACTTTTTTCTGTTTAATGTTATCATAATTTAATAATAACTAAATGTGTTACATGTTCATTAATTTGCATACATATTACAGAAGCTTAAGTGTGTACAGATGAGTTACAAATTAGAAGGTCACTTAAACCTAGTTTAAATCAAGTTAAAATTACTATTAAGCCTAAACTCCATTTACAGTTTAAATAGTCTGTAATATGTAAATGGGTTTGTGTAAATCGTATCAACGGTTAACCCTATGTTGGTATAACATTTCTCAAATCTTAGTCCGCGGGGGTCCGACATTAATAACCGGTTGTGGTCTGATCCGTAGTGACCCGCTTTTACTTAAAACACCCTTTACGTGTAGACCACAACCTAGTTTTAGAAACGGCACAATAAAATTATCTTTTTTTTTTCTCTCTTTTTTGAGTTGAGATTACACTACTTGTTGAAAAATTGTATTTAATTTATTTTTTGGCAAAGTTGCTATTTCTGGTGACCATTTAAAGCGACTATTTTAGTTAAAAAGTTAAAAAATACCACCACTTTCGAATGTAACACCCGTGAAGTGACCTTGTCGCGTTTCGGGAATAGTTTGAAAGTAGCCAGATATAAGAGAGGAGTGTGCACTGTCAATCTAGATGGTACATGCTCGTCTCCTCAAGCCGGCATAGTGGAGGCGACTGCAGCCCGTAGAGATTTCTCTGTGGTAGCAGTTGTTTCCATTCATGGACCGCACTCTAGCTTTACATCAGGCGGAGTGTTGTCACATGTCGAGCCACAATAAAAAAAAAAATGATGCCGTGCATTGTCACTTGAGACACCGCCCTGCTACAGTGCGGTTAGGATGGTACGCGCCGCCATAAAGTGCTGTCTATGCGGTTTGACTAAAAACCGCACTATTGACTTGCCAATAATAATGTTGTCAGACTAAATAAATATTTATTTCATTAAGGCGAAAATGTTACTATACTTCAATATTTCTTAAATCAGAGACAAGATCATGATCGGGGATATAATATTTTAATCAAAATAAAATATTAAAACAATATTGCGGTCTTTGAGAGGCACACAAATTTGTAACATACGAGTAGATATTTACATAATAAATGGTTAAATAATAATAATGATTTACTAAATGTCATGTCTATGTAAATTAAATCTGTGTTAATACTACGCGTCGCAAAGTTGGGCGCGACAGCTCGCCCAAACTTAGTTGGGTCACCCTTAAATCAGTTTCTTTGTTATTCATATAAGTTGTTTCGCATACAGACGAGTATATTAATTATTATGTAAACAATAACAATATGAGACAATACCTATAATTTATAATACTATCTGGTGGTTGGCTTGATGCATACAGCCAAGTTTTATGCCTGGGGACTTCCTTAGCTACTTAGCGATAACACTCGTGAATTGATCTGGTTGCCGTTTGGGATCAGTTTAGAAGTTGCTAGGTATGACAAGATGAGCTGGACGAAGATTTGTAATCGACTCCGTATACCGAGAATAGCCGCAGCAACTGTTGTCTGTGCTGATATGCCACACTATTGCGCATAACAAATCCTCCATTGTAGTTCTGATATTGTTTATAATAATAAGATAGATACATAACTACATATAAATAGGGCAACTATTAGTTAGAGACTATCAAGGAAATGTCATATCACAGAGTAACAATTTATCTTTATTACTTGTGACAAACAAACAGGACGACTACCAGTACATTGAACTAGACCCTTATTTATTCAAGTGTAATGCTTCGGAAAACATATTAGGATTTCCATTTCCAAATCACAACGAGGATTGCTGAAGAACGCAATATTAATCAAGATGTAAGCATCTGTAACTGCTTTTAATTTTTTTCGTCGCTGTAATCTACGAATACTCCAGCTTAGTAGATTGGTCTCCATTAAAATCAACACCTAATCTAACTTATTAATTCAAAAAATAGTTATTAAATGTAGGATTTGTTTTATTATTTGCCTAAATCTAAAAAACGTAGATATAGTTTTCGATAGAATATATTCTATAGAATATAGGTATGAAATGAATAAAGGTTATATAATTCAAAAGGGGTCGTGCAGTGCTGACGTTCGCTTTCTTGCCGATGTTTAACAGCGGGCTGGTATTTCAACATTATTAATGTGTCCATTAATGTTATCACTGGTTAACATAAAAATCTAAATCTTCTCGAGTTTCGTGATGGACTAATTAATGTATGGAAAGTTTCATCATACATCAAATCTATTAAATAGTTAACTCGTCGCGTTTCGAAAATTTAAATTCACGAGTGACCAAAACTTGTACTTCGTGTTCAAATCTCGGGTGAACTGCTATTTTACATAGGATTTCTGTAATCTATAGTAAAACTATTTGCAAATAGTTTACGTTCGTAGGATATATTAGCCCCTTACATCCCCTCCTACTGTTTATTGCACGCATCCCAAATCACAAAGAGACGATATTCGATTTCCGTGTTTGTTCTCTTAAAAGAAAAATCCACTTTTTCTTCAATTTATTACAACATACAAAACATAAAAAGAATATATATATATTATATCTTTTTTTATTTATGGAGTAATTTTTTAATATTTAATATACTTAATTTATAAATGTTTTATAAATCAATTTAAGTTTTGTATTCCGTAATAAAGTTTCGAATTAATAAAGTGGACAAAAATAAGTTAAATTCCTCAGTGAAATCAAGGAAATAAATCATAGTAGCTTGCACCTGCTGGCAACGACAGGATGAAAAATATCTGAAGCCTTCAACGCAGAATCACCGTTTCGTATCAAATTTTTACTTTCTTACTGACAAATTGACTTGTATTTTATTATTAAACATAAATAACTTTATTGAAAATAAGCCTGGTTATAAAAAATAAATTAGAATATACAAAAAATAGGAATATGTATAGAAATAACTATATAATAACTATACTCTGTCGCCGTTGCACGCATGTCTTAGCACAACACAGCGGAGGTAACTGCTGTTCATGGGCACTTTGGTTTAACATCAAGCGAAGGGCAGTCGGATTACATTGCCGTTAGTTCGGTAATGACATAATGTAAACAAAATAAATTCCTTCGTATATGAGTCCTTTCAGTGAAATTGAAAAGCTGCTTATTACACTTCGACGTACGCAAACAAACGCTTTATACTGATGGAGCAAAGGATATCTTAATGAGTTTCACAAACACAGTCAACGTGCTCATGAGATAGGCTAATTCGTCATCCAATTAGTGCAATTAGTTGATACAACTTCAGAACAAGCTGACATCTGAGCTAAGAGCAAATATAAGGAACTAATGAAGTTGTTATATTCACGCCCTCTACAATTCAATGCTTGATATAAAATATCATTGATATAACGTACAAGTAAATCAACAATTGCTTGCCAAATATGTAACTCCGTCCCTAGACAATGTAAGAATGGTAGGCAGACTGGAGATGGTTATTAGGCCACTCTGCCGTCCTGGTGTATGTCGCGTTTCGGGATCAGTTTAAAAGTGGTCAGGAGTGTCGAGAATAGTGTGCACTATTAATCTGGATGGTCCACATTCGTCTGCTCAAGTCGGCATAGCGAAGGTTGCTGATACCTGTAAAAATTTATCTGTGATAGCAGTTGTTTCCGTTCATGGGCCGCACTCTTTAAATCAGGCGGAGTGTTGTCATATGCTACAATAGAAAAAAATGGGCTAATGTATTGTGATAATCAGCATTTCGCAATATTAGATACACATGTTTTGTGTATGATAAGTGGGATTACGTTTTACAGATATGCCAAGCCTATTACTGTCAAATTGTACGATCGAGCAAATCTACGCGCTAAGGGTGCAATAGGGGTTAGTCCCTCTGGTATATCTCTATATAAAATAACTTCAACAATGCTTAATTTATTCATAAAGTATAAAAAATTTAGAATGACTTTAAATTTTAATAAAATGAAAATTTAAAGCATAACAATTTTTAACAATGCTTTCTTGCACTTGACGGTAAATGGCTGTTGCCCTCCACGTGAAGTATAAAGGAATTAAATGTTCTGCCACCTGCAGCTTTTCTTCCCGGCGTTAACGTCGTCTTGGTATAATATGCTTATTGTTTTATTTTGTTTTAAAAAATGACTAATTAAACATTTTTTTTGTATAAATAAAATATACAATTATATGTTTAAGCAACGAATTAATCACGCGTCATGAGAAATTTTGTTTATTTACAAAGTATTTACAAAGTTAGCTTCGTATAAATTAAAGGTTGGAATGTATTATTACATAAACAACGCGAAAGCTGAATACTTACAATTTTTTTTTATAAATTCATGGTCTTTAATTAACTTAGACAAAATCAAAGTTCCTGTTGCTAGGAAATTAACCCGTAATCTCTTCAGAAAACCATTTCCTTTCATCTGTTAGGTACGTGCGGTTACAAATTGTCAGCTTTATTATTTTCTTTGCTTCGTTTTGAATGACAAGTTGTATACCTTTATTTATACTAATATTATAAATTTGAAGATATGGTTGTTTGTTCCTCAATCACGTGCAATCGCCTGAAGGGATCTTTATAAAAAAAAAACGTATTAAGGGATTATGGACTGGAATAGATTGTAGGATACTTTTTTTGCGTAATTAAAATTCTATTTGCATTAAATAGCCTGTTTACTGAAGAAAGTTTTGAGCTTCTTTAACAAACCCAATTTTTGAAAATAATCTTTTTTTATTAACGTGGATAAAAACGCGTGGTAACTACAGCTATTTTAACCCTAATAAAACATTCCTTTGGGATGGAACGAGAACGCTAAACAAATAATACTAATTATACGTATACGAAGTTGCGAGTAACAGTTAGTATTGATATCTTTTTAGAATGAAATTACTTTCTCTTTGATTGTATTTCTTTATATTATTCAGGAAGTATGCAAGAATATTACTTTCCCAAGATACGACCAGTTTCTATAACCCTGTTTTTAACAATACAAATATTAATGTTATATTCAAAATTTCGAAACATTAGAATCATATTAAATTCCAGCTATGTATACAAGGGACCGAATTTCAATTTGCGCGAGCTCTGCAGACGTCAAAAGCGGAATCAAATATCTAATCTATATTTAATATCGAAAGATAAATGAACAGAAAGAAAAAGATCAGCACATTTTCGAAACGTAAGCGAGCTAATAAAATTTCTGAACACAATAGGACTATCATTCTAAATAATACTCGAAATAGAAAGAGGAAAGATTAAAATGAAGAATCCTTTTCAGAGCTCTAGATTTTAACATAAGTTCCTTTGAAAGATGAGAAACATTATAGAAGTAGCGGACGACTAAATGATTATCTATATTTTATATAACAATGAATACTCCAGATAAAGGATTTTACTTTTAAATTATTTATTATATTGTTTCAAATTAATCTCGACACAAGGAGGGTCGAGCTAAATAATTCAAAAGAAGATGATAAGGAGTTAACTATTAAAAGCTCTTGTGCAGTGTGGCAGTGTAGTGACTAGAGAGGAAAAAAAAGGTGAAAAAATTCGATCGTTTGGAAAATAATTTAAAGATTCTATATAATTTTCATTAAAAATGTTTGCTTTCAAAAATTGTTAGGAAAACATATTATAGAAATGTTGTAAATCTCTATCTTCTGCTTTACATGAATAGAGGTTTAACGATGTCCGAATCACCGGGGAAATTACCAGCTAGTTGAATAGCACGTCGCTGCACAGAGGCGCGGATTATATACGAGCTGTATGTATGCACAAGTATTTTAAAAAATTATTTATTGTTTATTAGAAATAATGTTTGTGTGCATAATAAATACGTTAAAGTAAATATGTACTAGATTTAAATTATCAAAATTATATACGCGTATTTATTAAAATAAAAAAGTAAAATATTGATATTTCTAAAATTACTAATTAACCTACCCCATAATAAAACTTACAAAACAATATAATAAGAATTTTCAATCAGCAAAATACAGATTAAAGGCTTATGTGCATGGTAAAGAGCTATGTAGCTGAATACACACTCGTATGGTCCCCGGAGACAAAGTACGCCGAGATGCGAGTCAATCTGCTCGTTAGACTGAACACATTTATACTTCGTGTCGAATGTCGGCTGGTAAACGATCTTGGACGCTATCAATGCACAGTTACGAAGGAAAAATCGCAGTAAAAAAAATATAAATGCTATAGTAAGAGTATATAACTTGTATATTTTTTTATATACGAGTAGTAGGGCATGTGGCCAGACGAGACCTACTATGTGGAAATAAATGTCTGAAGGCAGTAATCGCCATCCCTATTCTGGCTCGAAAAGACAAAGTACAGTCCAGGTTACGGTCAAGTCAAGCTATACCTGGCCATTTTCAAGCTGATCCCGAAACACAACTAAGTCGACGAGGCCGGAACGGAAAAATGAGCTATTAGACATCCTCGGTCTGCCTACCACTCTTTAATGACTTAGTACTCTTTAACAAATATTAAATTCGGACCATGGTAAAAATGAAAATAAAAATCTTAATAATCTTTAAACAAAAAACTTGCGGTCAATTGAAATTTAAATAACCTTTAGTTTATCACCAGAGCTTAGGTATATGACGGAACTATTAGATAATATCTTATAGACATTTTGTTATAGAATTTATAACTATTCAAATTCTGTATGGAAGTGGTGTGTTCGAAATAGTTAGGGATCAGTGAGAAGAGAAACAGATGGAGCGCGCTGGAAAGTTTCTGAATTTGCACCCTGCCGCGTCGCCCATGACTGCCAACTTGATCCACGGTACGTTTAGACATCTGATATTGTTTTCTGTGATTTCCTATTCTGTTTTCAGAGTTAGTTAATTTATATTTAAACTTTTGAATTTTACAAATTTTTTGTTAATAATACGTCTAAAAAAACTAAATGGAGATGGAGAAATTAATACATAACTCCTTTAGAAAAAGGCATTGAAGAGAATATGTATATTACATACCAATGAAATATTTATAACTATGTAAAAATAAAATTTTCATAGATTCATCTATATAGATATTTATCATAAAAGTACTTAGTTTACCTGGTCCGAAGTGATATGAGCGTCTCAAATAAAATGTACAAAGTGTTAAGTGTTAATCGTTTTATGTTAAACAACATTTTAGCAAACAGCTATTATTAAGTTAGTCACCCTTTGAAACCAAAGCCCAAGTTGATAAGTTAAATTCTCAAGAGATTTTGTTAATGTTATTGAATGTTCAACTTTGCTATGACTTGAACAAATACACACTCTCCGTTCGTTTAATTCTTTAATTATAATGCAAAAAGAAATCTTGAAACATAATCCAATGATAGAATAAATTATAGGACAATTGGATCATTTGTGGACGAGGATTTTCACGATTTCCCTCCAAAATAAGGAAAATCCCAGCATAGGCCGTTGTTTTATTGCTTGGGTCGAAAACATAAATCTTATGAAGACTTCTTGTGGAGTCTCCGACGAGTGAGAGAAGTACCCTCGAACATATTTCGAAAACAGACGTATAATTCTAATCTATGAGTGTAATAAACAAATTTAATTGAACTAAGAAATAATATACAACAATATACCTAAGTCTCCTTTTATAAACTTATTGAAAAGTCAATAGATACTAATTGTGACAGATAGAATTGCCTCTACATCAAGTATCGTCAACGATGGAGAGGAATTTAAGACTCATATACGTACCTTCTTAGCAGTCTAATTAAACAGTAAACAGTTTTTATTTGTTCAATAACAAAATACCAAGTTTATAAGTTCTAAGTTGAAAATGCGCTTTGAAACTAGACATTTGTCTGTGGTAAGTTCGCTTACCGTTTACTAGAAACATTTTGATGGCGGTTCACCGCAATCCGACGATCGTAAACATACAACTTCTTGGGATAACGACTCTATGTAATTAAGAGCGTATCTTTCCTAAAGTTATAGCCGTGACTTAAAAGGACTTGCTACAAGAAAATATCAAAGATAAGATTTGTGTACTTCTTATAATTAATTACTAAGGATATGATGAAGAAATATATTATACAAATATCTACATACCTTTAAAATGAAGTAGTAAATTTTTGTCAGTAATAAATTTATGTATTGGCAATAGACATATGAAAGCATTTGTGAACATCAAAAAGCCGCATACGTTGAAGCACAATAACACAATTTCACCCTCCATCGCATCATTTATTATTAAAGAATCTCACGCACCCACCGTTTGTCTACATGAAAGAACAACTTTTCATAGATATGTACCACTTTTACTAAGATCCCGGGGAGGGGTCTCGGGAACGCCTCATCGAGGCTGAGTGCAACCACAAATAACGACGACTTTAGGGACGCATAATGTTTTATTATACGAGTTTTATAACCGCAAAAGAAAGTAATTTTGCACGCTACAATGAAGAAACAGTTTTTTATATATGTAAGTGTTCAGGTATACCTATAATACGAGTATATCCCAAACATCTAACTCGAGTATTTTAACTTAAGTTAGGCGCGGTTTTTATTAAAACTTTAATGTTAGATCTAGACACAGGAGGCAACATAAATATAAAGTAAACCAGTTAGCAACGAACTTCTTTTAAAATGTTTCTCTTTGAAATAAAACAAACTAATCACTAAAAAAGTAGACGCAATTTTTAAATAATAAGTCACGAGCTTGTCTTAAACAGAAGCCGTGCGAGGAAATACAAATGAAAAGAGAAAAACTATTATTAAGAGCCGTTGCAGTCATTTCAACATGTCACCTTTTGAACTGTATCATAGAAGAAACATTTGACGCTAAAGCCTTTGGTTTAAAACTAGTTCAAATAAAACACTAGCAACTTGAGTCGTATTATGAAAAACGTAGAATTTAAATTCTAGCTTCGTTGTTTGATAGGCAACAGACTAAGTTGATAGCTGAACGAATGCTAAACTCAGCCAAGCAAAGAGACATTCATGCATTTTGAAAAACTTTTATGAACGTGTATAATGAACTCTTACATGAAAGAAATTTTAGTTAGCGTTGTTTATTAAAAAAAATGTTCATATCTTTTAAACAATACAAGATTATTAGTTCTTATTTTATTATGATATTGTAAAAGTTTACCGGAGTCAAAATAAACATTTGCATAACTTTTGAATATTTGTATCACGAGTCCCAGTCAAGTCAAAAATAGCCTTCAGTATTAGTGGAAAATTTTCAGCTAGGGAACTAGTTTTCTATTTTTAATTTGCCCACACAACTTAGATAATAATATTCGTCATTATTACATACCTAAATAACCTTATAAAGTACATATAGGTACAATGAAATATGATTTCGATTTAGGCATTTTTTAAAACACACGTTTTTTATTCACAGCTGGTGGCAGCGTAACATCAGAAAGACATGATGAAAAAAAGTCACACAAATGTATGCGCATAAAAGGTTCTAATTTATTTGATTTGTTAAATGTTAAATGCTAATACATGGGTTTAAGTTAACCTATTTTATCTCTGCCATTACATTAATATTATTATATAACATAAAAAAATCCAATAACAAAAGGTAATTTTAAACGAAAACAATCTGAAGATCACGTAATAAAAATAACATGATACTTAGAGAATTTATGTGGTATAAAATCACCACGATAGCTGCAAAGCTTTCGCAACATTCGTATTAAAATAATCAGAATAAACGCGATAGTAAGCCGCATAAAAGTTTTTAATCTAGCATTATGACCTTGACGCATTTCGGGGGCAGTTTAAAAGTAACCAGGTATAGCGAGAGGAGTGTGCACTGTCAATCTAGATGGCGCATACTCGTCTCCTCTGGAGTAGCGGAGGCGACTGCTGCCCGTATTCGTCTGTAGTAGCAGTTTTTTCTGTTCATATACCGCACTCTGGCTTTACACCAGGCGGAGTGTTGTCATATACCGTTACAATAAAAAAAAAATGGAGAGATGAGATTGGATCAAATAATATTAAATCAGTCATTAGATCCATAATGTTATACCAATATTATTATGTTGACGTTTCTCGTATTAAATAATGCGTATTCATGTCAGGGGGAAATGTAATCTCCGAAAAGTAGTTTGATTAAGTTAGGGGTAGCTTCCTGACTGCCCCATGGTGTATTTTAAGAGGTTTTGATGGATGTGCCAACACGTGCTCGTGAAGGGTGAGAAAGTAAATCAATAACTGCTCGTACTTATGTTTATTTAAGATAATGTTTTTCCTGTACCTACATTTTTAATATTAAATATTTCAAACACTGAAAAAATATTGTGAAATAATTGAAATCAATACTCACAGAATCGGCGAGACTATCCTATTTCCGAAGCCAATATAAAAAATAATAAAATCGTATGCAAGCATTGAACCCTTTATAAAATTTCCCCTTCACCCGGTGGGCCTATCGTGTAACAACCCATTTTGTGTAAGTGCCACTTGGCGAATTGAACGTAACCTGAAGTTAATTGAGAGAAAATTGAAACTAGAGATGTCTGAAATGGTACGGGTTGCGTTAAAAATAATTGTCTATTGCCCTCTTCTGCTTTTAATTTTGCAATTCTAGTTAGTAGTTGCTTAATTATTATTATTTTAAATTCAACGACATAAATTCTAACTCTAAGTTCATCACATTCATTCATCACATCCACGTACATTCATTTTGTAGTAATCGGATATGTGTCTACGCCCCGCCTGAAATGTTTTAAAGTACGCTAGTGCGGAAGTTAATGCTACCACAGATGAATGTGTAGGCAGCGGTAGCATTTGCTATGCCAGCTCGAGAAGACAAGTATATGCACCATTCAGGTTGACAATGCATACACCTCCCATTATATTCGACTGTTTTCATACTGAAATGATTCTAGATTAATTTACGGGTGTTTGTTCTTGAAAGTTTTTCTGTCATCAGTTTGCCTAGGAGTGCACTTTACTTCATTAAAAGAAATGGTTAAAAAAGTTTATGAATTTTTTCGTATATTTTTAAGTAATGAAGGTTTTGTACAGAATCAGAAATGCCATTCCTGTTTATCATAATTAGCGTCGGCCGCCCGTCTGGAATGGGTCCAGGAACGTTCTAAAAGTAAATTAAATTGGTTGTTAGGTCTCGTTTAAACAAACGTAACGAGGGACAGTGCTCAAAGCTGCACGTTTAGAAGCACCCTACGATACGAATGCACTTAGATTGTGTGACCCACCATTTTGCGCATTGAGATCGTATAAAAACAGATATGGTATCAAATCTCTTCAATAGATTAAAAAAGTATAGACCTAAAATAATAATGTAATTCGCCGTTGACAGAGGGCAGTCCAGAAACGGAAACAACTGCTATAGATAAAGGAGAATGCCCATTCGCCTAAGAGAAATGGGCCCACAATTTTTTTCTCGTGTTTGTCGATGACTTTTAGTTAATTATGTAGAAAAATGAATCTACGTTCCTTATTAACAATCAGTTTAAATTTTTTCACCCGTATTATTGCGTAATTAGACTTTTAGTGATGCAATATTTGAGGTTATTTTAATTTTAAATCCTTTAGTGATTGAAGATTTCAATTTTATATGTAATTAAACATCGTCTAATGATGTGTTGATATTATTAAAATGAATTAATAATAAAATAAGATATTATTTTAGATTATTGTTTTGTTACCAAAACTATTAGGTACCAAGTGGGCCCAAAAATGGGCATTCTCCTTTCTACAGACAGCAGTCGCCTCCGCTATGCTGTCTTGAGGAGACGAATCTTCACCATCCAGATTATCAGTGCACACTTCTCTCGCTATACCGCTACATTTAATGTAATACTAAAATGAATGAACCACTTAATCGTTTTAAAACCTTTATCAATAATACATTAGGAGTATCTTTAAGTATAAACTTATTCATAAATCAAAGTATTTGACAACCCAAACTTTGACTAACAATTCGGAATTAAACAATTAAGTTTAGTAAAATTTATAAATTATTCCAAAGTTTCTTTTTAATTGACTTACTTTTTTAATATTTTGTAATACTTTAGTCCTTTTATAGATTAATGTAACATGTTGCCCTACTAATTGAATTTCCAACTCGAACGTTTCAAACAGATTCTGTTATATGAAACTAAGTACTTGGTACTGGGTATTTTTGTTTTTACTATTTTGGAATTTGAAGTGACCTTGTCGCATTTAGGAAACAGTTTGAAAGTAGCCAGGTATAACAAGAGCGGCGTGCACTATCAACCTGAATAATGACCGCCAGCATAGCGGAGGCGACTGCTGCAATAGAAATTTCTGTCTTGTCATATGTCTGCTTATAATTCTTTTATACGCTATATAAATGCTTACAAAATTCTGTATACTGCTACAGACAACTGCTACTACGAAGAAATATTTACAAACAGTCGCCTCCACTATGCCGGCTTGATCTAATAACCAGTCTGCATATCATTCGTAATAAATTATGTAAGTTTACAAATTAATCTAGGCAATGGAAGCATAGGTATTCATAATGGAAAACTAAACAAGGCACTACCACTATCAAAGGTTATTCTAATAAATATTATAATTGATCTTAATGACAAATGTAGGAGTACATAATGAATAGAAATACCATTCTGTAATTTATAATCCTACCCGCAATCATTTGTAATCAAATCAACGTTCATAATAAAACGTCATAATAAACTAATGACAGATACTAATTAAATCAAATTGTTTATCAATTAAACAAGCATGTTGTATTGTTACATGTCATACAAAATGATATTAATTAAATAAAGTTATGTTTTAATTAAGAATTTTCTTGGAAAATGCTCAGTTGTAAAGTACAGCAGATCAAACTGCATGCAGTTACAATGATTTATTTCAAGTTAATTATTGGAGTTTTTGTTTGTGTTTCCGTATCATTATCTATACAAACTGGTATGTATTAAAAATAATTCAATAAAATGGTAAATAAAAATAATTAATAAAGTGGAAAGATGAATAGAGAAAATTCGACGCAGTCAGGTGATGCGGCTGGGTTCGATTCCCATCTTGGGTTAGGCGTCTTATTATGTATGCGTCTTAATTTTTGTTTTTTTTTCAATTTTCAGTTCAATTTTCATCATAATTTAATATTTAAAAAATTATTTATTCATCTTGAACATCCGTACAAAAGAAGAGATTTTTACACATAAAATTTCAACATTTAATAGAAACCTAATTCCTGAAACTACTGAAATAACCTTAGAGCGATTTCGAAAAAATATATAGCGCGGAAATTAAAAACTTGGTCAATCATGTGATCTCTATCTGTTATCTGTCTGGGCTGGGCTAAGAAAGCAATATTTCGAATTGTTGTCGGTTTAATGTGTATTTATTTATTTCTTTGAAAAATTTACAGGTCGAGGGAATTTTATATTTAAGTTAATCGTAATATTATAACATAACTGCACCGTAAAATATTTTATTTTATAAAAAAAAAAAAAAAATTAGTTAATTATTTATTTTATAGGTAACGAATGCGATAAATGCATACCGATTGATCAATGTCAATTAGTACATCAGATGTCCGAAGCTGAAAAGTACAGGTTTATAAGGGAGAACCTCTGCCAGATTCGTCTAGGTCCTAGATTTACGGAAATTGCTAATGGAGATCATGTAATAAATTTTAATTTTTAATATTTTAAGACCGCGGTCCAATTCCGACCCCGAAAGTTTCGAATAACATAAGACACGGGTAAACACAAACTAACAATACAACAATTAAAACTCTGCTCTGTTAAAAATAAAATAAAGAGGAAAAGTAGCATTCTATCTTAATACCAAGCAAAGACCAAATAATCATAAAATCCACAGACACAGAGCTCTTGAAAGTAGCCAAACATCACGGAAATGACTGCTGCCTGCAGAGTGTGCAGACATTTTTCTGTAGTAGCAGTTTGCTCCATTCATGAATCGCATTTAAACTCAAACTCAAATCAATCTACAAAGCTAACTAAAAACTACATTACAGTCATCGCTATAGCTTTATATATTCATACTTATATTTTACAAACTTATTTTTCTCTTAATTTTATGAAGGTATGTTGCAATATAAGAATACCAAACAGAAATCAACAAAACGTAATTGCATCGAACAGTTATCAACAAAATCAAGCTCCGTATCAGGGGCAACGTTTCAACAATGGATTTAATGGCCCGCAATTTGGTGTAAATACAGTGGACGTACAAAACCACAATCCCGGTGGATTTCAGTTGAATCGGAATCAAAATTTTAATCAGTATAATGCACGGCCTCTAGGTAACGGTCAATGTAAGGTTATAACAAGTTTCCCTCCCGATTCTAATTCGGGATGTTGTGGTCGGGAAGTATCTGATGCTGATAGAACTACTGGTGAGTATTTAACATTTGTGTATTAAGAGGCTTATGTAGGTTAGAAATAAAGGAGAAATTTTTGTTTGAGGCACTGTGTTGTATAGCAGTGTTAGATGCCCGTTACGTCTTTTCACATTTTTTATTTTATTTATTTTTTTATTATAATTTAATAATTTTCTGTTGATTCAGAACTAATGATCATAAAATAAATAGTTATTATTGCTAACTTTCCTTCAAAATCTTCAGGTAGAGCGGCCGTGGTCTAGCGGTAAGACGCGTGAACTCACGATCGATGAGACCCGTGTTCGAACCTCGCTAAAGACCGGTACCAATTTAACTTTGTTATATGTACTTTGGTCGCTCAGTGCCTATAGGCACTATTAAAGAGTGGTAGGCAGACTGATGATGGTTATATTACCAGTCTGTCGTCCTGGGGCAGTACCACCACTTTCGAATGTAACACCCGTGAAGTGACCTTGTCGCGTTTCGGGAATAGTTTGAAAGTAGCCAGGTATAAGAGAGGAGTGTGCACTGTCAATCTAGATGGTACATGCTCGTCTCCTCAAGCCGGCATAGTGGAGGCGACTGCAGCCCGTAGAGATATCTCTGTGGTAGCAGTTGTTTTCATTCATGGACCGCACTCTAGCTTTACATCAGGCGGAGTGTTGTCACATGTCGAGCTACAATAAAAAAAAAAAAAAAAAAAAAGGTACCATGTCCACAATGTCTATGAGCACCTATTCTACAACTTCTGTTAATACTCCAGCACTTGTACAAAATTCTAGCACAGCACGTGTACCGACTCGTATTACTACACCTATTAATTGGTCAAATTATTTTATGGGTCGCACAACTTTGGCACCACGCACAAAACGGTCAAATCCTAATATTACTGTTGATAACAGAATTTCTGGTATGTTTTTGTAAATAACTATAATGTTCAGAATCTACTTTATAATACTAATTATCTACTAAATTATGAACGAAGTAATTAAATCATAATACCTTTTATAACTACTAGCGTACTAGCTATTACTAGCAACTTCGTAGGTATAATTTATATTACGCGTTTGGCGTTCCCGTTCCACCCCTATAAAAATTTTATAGAGATAAAATAAAGCTCTTTAGTTTGACCCAAAACCTTCGCAATAAACAGGCTAACACGAAAATACTTCTTTCAGCCCTATTTTTGTAAATAAAAATGATTGTGTTGTAGGTGGAAAAATAACAGAAATTGATCAGTTCCCGTGGACAGTTTTAATTCGAGCTAAATTTAGACATAATCAAAATATAGAAACGTTTAATTGTGGTGGTTCACTAATTAGTTCTAAATACGTGATAACTGCTGCACATTGTGTTTATGAAGATGGCTCATCATTACAAGAGTAAGTAAAGAATATATTGTATTATTCCGTATCTATTCTTTACGTTTTCATATCAACTGTTTCTAGCTTCTACTCCAGATTTTCTACTTCTACTAACTTCTACCGCACTCTAGCTTTACATCAGGCGGAGTGTTGTCACATGCCGAGCTACAATAAAAAAAAAAAAAAAAAAGATAAACCGAATAGGCAGTGTGGCTTAAATCATGTTTTATTTATAGTCAACAACTTGTAAACACGGTAGCCAAGTCTACCACCACTTTCTTCGTAACTCGTGAAGTAATCTTGTCGCGTTTCGGGTATCAGTTTGGAAGTCGCCAGAGGAGTGTGCACTGTCAATCTGAACGGTTATGGCATTTGTCTCCCTAATCGGCAAAAATTGAAATTCTCTACGGTAGCAGGTGTTTCTGTTTATGAACCGCACTTAACTTTAAATCTGTCATATACCGAGCCTAGCCAAACACCTAGTGATCTTATGACATAGTCGGACAGTTCGGACTACAGGCTAGATATTTCTCTGCAGAGCGGCCGTGGTCTAGCGGTAAGACGCGTGAACTCAATCAATAAGACCCGTGTTCGAACCTCGCTAAATTCTGACCGGTACCAATGTAACTTTGTTATATGTACTTTGGTCGCTCAGTGCCTATAGGCACTATTAAGAGTGGTAGGCAGACTGATCAATGGTTATTTGCCCAGTCTGCCGTCCTGGGGCAGCACTACTACTTTCGAATAGAAGCAGTTTGAAAATAGCCAGGTATAACGAGAGGAGTGTGCACTGTTAATCTAGATGGTGCATACTTGTCTCCTCAGGCCCGGCATAGCGAAAGCGACTACTGCCCGTAGAGATTTCTTTGTAGTAGCAGTTTTTTCCGTTCATGGACCGCACTCTAGCTTTTACATCAGGCGGAGTGTTATGAAGTGTCGATTGCCTTAATAATAATTTCAACAAATCAATTTCAGTGTCGAAATATATTTAGCGGAATACGACAAGCGAACATTTCCTACGGATTGTGTGAACAGTTACGGCGAGAGTAGATGCGTCCAAAACATTGTTATGCAAGCTGAGGATGTTGTCATATATCCACAATTTGATGACGAATCACTACAAAACGATATCGCATTACTTAGAATACAAGGAAATGCACCTTATAATGGTGAGAATTTAATCTAATTAAAATTCTAAGAGCCGGTAATTTAATACTACCTCAATTTTAAAAACGGTAGGCAGACTGATGATGGGTATTCAACCAGCCTGCTGTCCTAGGGTAGTCCACTACTACTTTCAAGTGACAAGGAGTGTGCCCTGTACACTATATGATGCATTCCCAAGCCGGCGTAGTGGAGGTGACTTCTGCATGCACTTTTTTAAGGTAGCAGTTGTTTTCATGGATCGTAGTTTGAAGGTGAAGTGTAGTGTGGCCAATCCAATCAAATCATTTATTTATTCCTAACACATAGGTAGTTAAAATAAGTACAAGTTTTTAGTAGTTTAAATTTCACTATCACTCATATTACAGGCATAGAGAACAGAAAAGAAAAGTGACCATTGTCTGCAATATTTGCCAAAGTACTTACCCCTATAATCTCAACGTAGGTAGAACTTTAGGAATAGTTTAATGTCACAGCGAACAAACTATTCCCAAAAGTTATAAGTTGAAATTGTATAATGATAGTCTAATAATGTAGATAGAGTTACAAACTTCTAGAGAGGATAGTATTACTAAGCTATTTTTAATAATAACAAATTCTTTATTGTACTTAAAAATAATAGGTCTATAGACGAATTTACCAGTCATGCAGGGTACAATGACAATAAGAAATTAATAAAATAATGTACCCAAAACACACACATTTCTTAACTTACGACTGAAATTATAAATTTAATTTTTACCATCATTTTAATATGCTAAAAATTATAACGTAAAATAAATACATAAATGGTCGGTATATTTGTTACGTCAAGTAGCAATGACTTCAACTGCAACGTAGAGCTAGCTAGTATTAATATGTTTCTAGTTTGCTATGCTAGTAGATGAAAAGACTGGCCTTGGAATGATAGAATGAAGGAATTCACACGCAAAAGTTAGAGATCGTGCGTAAAAGCGTGAGTTGATTCTCATCTCGGTGCTATGAGTAGACTTTTTTTTCGTCCCGTCTTTCATCATAATTTAATAATAATAACCCCAACATTTAAGAATATGACAAAATTGTGATAAAAATTCTTAAAAAAGATCGATTAAGGTTGCTTGCTCTGTCTGTATCGAGATAAAATGTGCCACCAAACAAATCGATAAATGTCTTATAATGAATGGAAGTATTTTTAAGATAACTGATACACTAAATTCTAATGTTATTTTTCACAGATTTTATCAGACCAATTTGTCTCCCAACAATCGATGTGGATTCTACTACATTGAAAAATCTACCATTAACCGTAGCCGGATGGGGTCGCGATGGACCTTACGTTTCTAATACAAAACAATTTACGGTCGTCAATTTGGTACCACAAAATGAATGTCGAAAATATTATGGTTTTCTCACGAGAAGACATTTGTGTGCTGCTGGAAATTCTGGTGAAGACACTTGTAAGGGTGACTCTGGAGGGCCCTTGATGGTGTTTTACGAAGGAAAATATTTTATTGCTGGCGTTGTTAGTGGCAAAAGGAAAGATTCGCCGTGTGGTTCCTCTGTGCCGTCGCTTTATACAAATGTTTATCATTATTTAGATTGGATTAAAAATGTTATTAGGAATTAGGATTTATATTGTCTGTAAGTAAAGTTATGTAAATATATTGAATGTATACTTATTGTGTTTTAGTATTATTTCAGAAATCATGTCATACGCAATTAAAAATAACATAAAAGCTAAGTAATTTTTTATTCATCTAAACCTGCAATTTCCCTCCATAAAATCATACTTCCGTAGGTCTGACGCTGGCTTACTAAAATAATTTTAGCTCTGCGAGTCTTCAACCGTGAATAAACTTTTATGAACTGAAAAATATAGCTTCTGAAATTCGAGTGCGCTATATTTTTGTGCAAATTTTTTTCATCGTTGCTGGCAGGCTTGTCTGCGCTCACTCGCGTTAAATAGCGGAGTCGAACCAACGGCGCCAAGTGCTGCCATGATATATCGTTTATAAAAATAAAGGTACATAAATGAAATACTATTTTTTATTTTTAACTTTTTATTAAACACTAGGCTGTTGGCCGCAACTTCATATACGTATACGAATACTCGTTCCATCTCTAGGGAATCTTTTTGGCCCATTAATTTTGGGGATAAAATTGTTGTTCCCACGGTTTCACCATATTTGATGCAAAAGTTAACACCAAAATGTTCCTCAATAAACGCGAAAATAATTATTGAAATTGGACTGGAAGTTCTGGAACGCATAATACACGACAAACAAACAAATATTACCTAATTTTTATATTTTACATTTCGTGCGTTTTAATAATTAATAGATATAATAGATTTACTGAAATTGGTCATTTGGCTGGTTTGTAAGTAGTAGTTATTTTTTATGTTTCACTTATCTTAATTCTACATGAACAACTAAAGTGTGATTGATGATGATATACGAGTATGATGTGACCCGACACATAACATAGTGGTTACGATTAAGCACCTAATTTGATAGTAATTTGCTAATGATATTACAACATAATACCTCCATTAGATAATTTGTTAATTATCTACATCTGCCGCCTATAGATTTGAATTTGAAATATTAGCCTGAGCTGAGGCAGGAATTGAACCCACGTCCACCACTTTGTACATGTATGCTCGGACTACAAGGCTACTTAGTCATTTTTGGTTCACGTTTCTTTTCTGTTAAATATTAAGTATATTAATTAATGATTATATCAACAAAAGTGTCTACGTACAATATTTTGTATAAATAATAAATTCAGCGTTTGTTTAGCTACATTTCCCACGATCCCAGGTTTTCTTAGAAATATGACGTCTTTTATTTTTCCTTAATATCAATTACGTTAACATTAATGTTTAATACTATGGAAAATTACGCAACAATTGCCAGAATAAAGGATCATACAAATAAGGATAATATGATACGTTTTTGTTTTTATTGGCACGAGTACATATAGCATTTATAATACCTACCTACCATCTTTTTTATTATTAATGAAAGTTTACTTAAGCAAAATTAACTTTATTATTTGCATTACATCCCTTTCTTCAGACATGCTCTGCTTTGTTTAAAATAATAAAAACATAAGTAGATATACCTACAGTATAGATGAGATATCAAATAGTTTCATATGAGTAGCTATCCGTACAACGCATTGCCATTAACGGAAGGGAACACAATCCATCCAGAAGAACACTCAAATGAGCAAACACTATTATCAGAACGGACGGCAGAGGGCTTGCAGATTTCCCAGGAGTACCCTTCTCCTTAAAAGTGTCGGCCGAATGACCGCTATTCACTGCAGAATCGGCAAACGCGTTTTCCTCCTAAACGATGGATCTTATATATATACTATGACAATAAGAATTATCGATTTGTTGCAAGAAAAATTATGATTTCTAATTCAAACATAAATCTCGAATGAAATAAAGAAATATTTAGAGATATGTTTAAAATACTTATTACCATATTGGGTGTAAGGAAAATCCAAAAAATATTCCTTTATATTTCCTACAAAAATAATTTCGTTCAAATCCCGCACCGGTGAACATAAAATAAGAATCGAATGGCGTCATAATTTGTCGAAGCTATCACCACGGTTTTTCGTATTGTATACCATGTTTCACATATCGCAAGTTGCCAGTTACGCGGTTTCCCTGTTCGTGAAATATTTATGCAAAATCAATGCAACGAATAAAGAACAACATGGTGCCGTATATCAGAACAGTGTCACAATTAGCGACATCCCCGTTGGGACGCAGTATATCCATTTATCTCTCACGAATCCCCCGCTGATTCTATTTTGAAAAACTCATTTTAAAAAACAACATTTTAAATTAATTTAACTTTGTTGGGAATTGTTAGAATTTCCGCATATTGTGAATAAAAAATATAACATCTTTAATCTAACCTATACCTACTAGTCTGAACCTAATAATAAAAAAGCCGTTTTTGACTTCTGTCATAGATTAATTCTCTTATTGTTGTCTTAACAATTTTTAGATTCTGATCGTAAAAGAGCCAATCCCGCATTAAGCCAACCAGAAATACAAGATTGTTTCCGTTCAATAGGTTTAATCTCTCAGATGGGTATTCGTGCTGAAATCATTCCGTTTTATTGGCGCGTCTTTGTTCAAGCATTTGACATTTTCATCTAACGTTCCAAAAACTAATATTTATCATCTATATAATTTTTTAAATAAACAATTTATTATTACTTTTGTTATGATATATTTAAGTAATATGTAGAAGCAGTAACATTAACTCGAGATACACTTTTATATAGGTACCTAATGCCCGTTATAACAATAAAAATAGTGAAATGAATTCATCATAAATATGCAACGACATCCGAAACCCGTTTCATATGCATCGGTCGTGGACATGGGACCAAGGATCGTGTTCACACTGCGCTCGTATTTTATTTACTAACTTCACGTTCTCGTAGAAGGAGCTTCTTATTTCGTTAACACTCTACCTAGGATTTTTGTTCATAAACAACTGGTATGTTTTGCTTTCTTTTATTTAAAATAAATTTAATTCAAATTGGTTTTATTCATTAAGATATACCTATATAATATACAGGGTGTCCCGTAAGTAGTGGTGTCAACGGTATTTTACAGATAGAGGGGTTCAATATCTACAATATAATTTGGTGATTTTTTAAAATACCTTCTGGTTTAAAAGTTATGACATTTTTAAAGAATTATCATTTTTTCCCCCGTTTTATCACAAAATAATGTTATAAAAATTTGTTTACAATTATTTTCACTGATATTTTTATTTAAATGGGTTGAGAAAACACAGAGCTTTCTAATTAATATATTATTTGTAACCAATTAACAACTATGAATCAATAAAAAATTAAAATCTAAACAAGATTTAATTTATCAAATTTTAAGCAAAATATTTAAACGAAGCTGGTGTAAAAAAATTGTATGTAAGGTTACGGGACCATTATTTGAAAAATATTTACAATTCACACGGATTCTAAAAACGTATAATAATGATCACTATCACTTTAATTACAATGTTTTTTCGACATAAATACAACAAATGGGCGTCGATTTTTAATAATGCATTCCGATAATAGGACGGATTTTAAGAATTCTTACAGTCGGAAATTTGCACTTTTTCACGTCTTAACCTACTGTAAGATACTAACTGCTTGTAGTTCCAATCTTATTTTCATTTCGGTTCCTTAATTTGACTTTAGGGATGTTCAAAGAAGGGTAAGCAGACTGACGCCTGTTTCCACACATACTTCAGAGATTACGTACCTTAAGCACATTAGGCAGAGTGTAATCACATGCCGAACTACTATTAAAACAAAGATTATTAAGTAAATTATGGTGTTATTTTTTTTATTGTAGCTCGGCATGTGACAACACTCCGCCTGATGTAAAGCTAGAGTGCGGTCCATGAATGGAAACAACTGCTACTACAGAAAAACTTGTGCGGGTAGTAGTCGCCTCCACTATGCCTATCTTAGATTGACAGCGCAACTCCTCTCGTTATACCTGGCTACTTTTAAACTATTCCCGAAGTGCGACAAGGTCACTTCACGCGTGTTACATTCGAAAGTGGTGGTACTACCCCAGGACGGCAGACTGGACAAATAACCATCTTCAATCTGCTGTTGTTAACTTTAAAGAAGCTGTTTATGAGACATGTAATAATAATGAATATGAACTACGCCAAAAATTGAATATCGTGTCCGAAAGAATTAAAAATAATCAAAGAGCCCTAGGAAATATCAGGAGAATCTTTATTAGAAGATTTCGGTTATGCATTAGAGTTAGAGGGAGACCTTTTGAGCATTTACTTTAATAAATTATTTTCTTATCCCTATCTATTTACATTGGTTTTATTGGAATTCTCATAAGGTAATAATGAAATTTCTTCGACAAATAGTACTTTGTTGCTTGTTTAACTTTAAAAAATAACTTTAATTAAAATGACAGTGAACATTATTATACGTTTTTGGAGTCCGTGTGAATTGTAGATATTTTCAAAATAATGGTCCCGTAACCTTACATACAATTTTTTTACACCAGCTTCGTTCAAATATTTTGCTTAAAATTTGATAAATTAAATCTTGTTTAGATTTTATTTTTTTATTTAATCATGGTTGTTAATTGGTTACAAATAATATTTTAATTAGAAAGCCCTGTGTTTTCTCAACCCACTTAAATAAAAATATCAGTGAAAATAATTGTAAACAAATTTTTATAACATTATTTTGTGATAAAACGGGGGAAAAAATGATAATTCTTTAAAAATGTCATAACTTTTAAACCAGAAGGTTTAAAAAAAAATCACCAAATTATATTCTAGATATTGAACCCCTCTATCTGTAAAATACCGTTGACACCACTACTTACGGGACACCCTGTATACACAAGTTTATTTATATTATTTGCATATTGACGCAGTGGTTAGCGCGCGAGTCTACGCTGAGGATCCGGGTTCGATTCCCGATCGAAACAAAAAAGTAAATGTCGAAACAAACGGACGAAAAAGTCCATATTTTTTGTCCTTCTTTGAGTATCGCCCATCATACTGGATAACTAAACTAGGAGTTTGGAGTCAGGACATCGTATGTATAAAAAAATCATGACGTCAAGAATTCTATGGGATCAACGATATCCTTAACGTATATTTTTTTCATATTGTTAGGAATGCGATTTAGCAATAAGGAGAGTAACCTATGTATGTGGAAAAGGCACGAGTAGAGAGAGAAGTCGCAGGCGCTCCATAGTTTCTGCTCACTATGCAATGGTGGGGACATGGGCGTAAACCGAGTTAAACTTCGTTTGTTTTCGTTAAAAAAAAGATTCACTTATCACTTACTAGTCAAATATTCCAATAATTATTAATTAATCTTTCATAAATAAATTTTAGTAGGTCCAAAATGTCAATGTCACGTGTTGTGGCAATAACAGGATGTGATAGTGGCTTAGGTTGGGCGATAGCAGCCAGGTCAGCAAGAGAAGGTCTGATCACAGTAGCAGGGATGTTCAATGGTGCTGATACACCAGCTGCTAAAGCCCTGGCTAAACTTAACGCACATCCATGCTCTCTCGATGTCACGAGCCCAAACAGTGTTACATCATTTGGAGACTATGTTAGGAAACTTCTTAATGAAAATCCAAGTTATCGTAAGTAGCTTGTTTGTCACTGTCACAAAATTAACTCTTAGGGTGGTTTGCACCGAAGAAGGCCGGTTAAAGTAACTTTGACTGTTACTTTAACTTTAACTTTGACAGTTATCTTTACTTTTACTCCACGCGCGTTGCACCATCGTGTAAATTAATTCGTTATAGTTAAAAGGGTTGCTGGTGTAATGAGGAGTTAGATAAATAATACAAGATTTAAATGAATTCTCTCAATACAAACAAGAGCGGCTTTTCAAAGATTTTACGTTAGCGACATTGATTTAACTATTACTTTAACTTTGACCGGCCGAAATTCGCCAGTAACGGTTAAGGTTAAAGTAATCGTCAAATGTGACAGATTTTTTTTGAAGCAAACCAATTTTAACTTTAACCATTACTTTAACGTGACAGTAATAGTTAAGTCATATGGTGCAAATGGACATTAGTGTTATTATTGTAAACTTCCTAGACGCCATAAAATTTGACGCGAGCTGTACCTAAATTTAATTTAACCCGTTTATTAGCAGTCTGTCATCCTAGAGTAGTGCTGGTGCTACCTACCACGTTCAGGTGTAACACCCGCGAAGTGTTCTGATTTTGGATTAGTTTGGAAATCAGATATAACGACAAAAGCGTGCACTATCAACTTAAGATGCACATTCGTCTACTCAAGCCGGCATATTGGAAGTGGCTTATGCCTGCACGAAAAAAACCTGTGCAATTGTTGAACAAGAATTACAAAAGAATCGTCTACAGGTATTAAAGATAATGTATGTTTTAGGTTTATACGCAATAGTTAACAACGCAGGTGTAATGACAATCGGCGACTTCGAATGGAACACCCAGAGCATATACGAGAAACTAATTGAAGTCAATTTGATGGGCACTTTAAGAGTTACTAGTAATTTGTTACCGGATCTAAGGAGATCTGCTAAAGAGGTGGGATATTTAAAAAAATAGGAAAATGGCATAGTGGAGGTGATTCCTGCTTGTAGACATGTCTTTGCTATAGTATTTACATAACAGTAGAACTGCGCTTATTTATGTTAAAAAATCTTCAAGTAATCAAAAGTCTTTTCAAAAGTTTTACTACAGATTTTTTCAATAGTCTGATACTAGTCAACAAGGACCAAGGTTCATATCCCACTCCCGTGGTGTCACCATCTAACACGCTTTATTCTTTTTTTGCCAGGGTATTATGATACCTCGTGTAATAAACATAGTGAGTCATTGTGGGCTGCAGCCTCTACCAGGTTTCGCTGCATATGGAGCGAGCAAGGCTGGCGTTCTCTCCATGACAAGATCATTGCATATCGAACAACAACCTTATGGAGTCAGCTCTGTCGCTTTTATACCAGGTAAAATGTATGAAAGAAGCCAAATTTTTTTGTAGCTCGGCATTTGACAACACTCCGCCTGATGTAAAGCTAGAGTGCGGTCCATGAATGGAAACAACTGCTACTACAGAGAAACCTGTCCGGGCAGCAGTCGCCTCCACTATGCCGGCTTAAGGAGACGAGCATGTACCATCTAGAATGACAGCGCACACTTCTCTCGTTATACCTGGCTGCTATATTTTTCTATTATATTTTCGGGAATGTATTCCTAATTACATCAGTCCCCTTTTAACGATATAAAATACACGATATTGCAACGCGTGTGGAGCAAATGTAGACGTCACTGTTAAAAAAGTCATCGTATAATATAACAGTCAAAGTAACTTTGACGGGCGTTTTGATGAAACTGGACCTTAGTCGTCACGTCAGCTTGGTTGTAGCTGTATGGAAATTTGTCTTCAAAAGCCGGCATAGCGGAGGCGACTGCTGCTTGCAAAAATCATTTGATACAATTAACAAAACTTTATTTTATTTGACAAAAGGTGGATTCGTCGGTCAAAGCAATATAATGTATCAGCAATCTAAAGATGGTGAAACGATGTTTGAGCACTTAGACAAAGAACAGGCTGCAATATATGGTAAACGACTTTCAGCCTTAATTAACTATTTAAATGTAGGACCGAATAAAATTTCCTTTGACGCTGTGAAAGACACTGTCATTATAGAAACTTTCGCGAAAGCCCTCACCGATAATCAACCAAAACAAACGTACAAAATCGAACCATGGAGATATAAATTTTACTATACACTATTCAAATTGAATTTACCAGAAAAGATACACAACTGGCTAACGCGTAAGTTTTTGAGCTTTCCAAAAGAATAGATTATAATTCTGTTTACATTTTTTTTTAAATTTTACTTACATGTTTTTGTGTCTCTACCTCCTTATGTACTAAGCTGGTTATATTTAAAAAAAAAACTTATATAAATAAAAGAATACAATTTTAAATTTTGTTTTATTATATTGATTTAACATAAAATTAGTTACCTTAATTATTACAAAACATTATCATTATTTTTTTTAAACTTTTATTAACCTCGCCAACCAGTAAAAGAAGGGGATCTGTAACAAATATATGAAGCTATAAAATGCGTTTTCGTCGCCTCACTGGAAGTAATACTTACAAAGGAGAATGTCTATTCGCCTAAGAGACAATTTTTTTCTCGAGTTTGTCGATGAATTTTAGTTCATTTTAGAGAAAAATCAATCTTTAGCTTTAACAATTGATGATATCTGTTTTTATATAATTAAACATTGTGTACCTATTGATTGGTAAACGATGTGTTGATATAATTTAAATAAATTAACGTGAAATTGAGATATTATTCTGTTAACTGACCCAAAAATAGGCTTTCATCTTTTACACATTAAGTAAAATAATATCAAAACGCCTCCGTGTGAATGGACTTTACGATATTTTTATATAAATAGAAAATATTTGTACATACGTGTTGAAAGGTTGACTCTGCGCCGGTTGCTGCTGGCCAGATTGCTGAGCAAGATTACCAAAACCTATTGTATTTTGCGTGGCCAGATTCTCGAATGTCATATTTGATTGTGTCGATTGTCCAAAACCTGACGCTAAAATTGAGATATGACGTTTAAAATTAATAGATAAGCATATTTTTATGTTTTCACACTCCGCCTGATATTAAGTTAGAGTGGGGTCCAGGGTAATGTCTCTGGTAGCGAGAGACGAATGGGAGCATTTCTCTCGTTATACCTACTACTACTACTTCGAAGCTGATCCTAAAACGCTAGTAGCTTGCTTCACAGGTATTAGAGAGTAGAATGTAGTACCACTACTACCAAAATATTATAATAAGTTCTTTTTTTATCACAAATCCGAAATTACTATTCTTCATTAACCTAACTAGGGTTGCCAGATCCGTTCCGGTTTTTTGCACTTTTATTCGGTCTGAAAAATCACAAACAACCAGACAATAGTATGTCACTTTACAAATTTTCGAGGTTATGTTATTGGATTACAAACTTTGTCCAGTTTTTTTTTTTTTGTTTTTCAACACATCTGACAACCCTATGTGTAACATGTTAAGAGATAATATCACAGGCAATTTTCAATGGTTAATTAAATTAGTTCCATCTCTAAATTAACTCAAAGCCTATGATATAATGAAAATTTAAAAAAAAAATACACGTACAAGGCGATGTAGATCCAAAAACACTACTGCCAGGAGAAGTACTGCCGAACGCCGAACCACCAAATGTAGCTGCACCACCAAAACCGCTCGAAGGACTCTTATTGAAACCACCGAATGAACCGAACCCGCCAGCGCTACCGAACCTTTAAACAATAACAACCACACAATATAGGGATATTTAAATTACTTAATGGTATAAGTCAAATAATATGTAAATTATTTATTGAAGAAGAAAATACGGCGACAGCAATAATACAGAATAGAATAAAATATCTGCCACCAAAAACATTTCCTAACATTTCGCAATATTTATAATATTAAAAACAACGCTTACCCAGTAGACTGTCCGAAAACAGGTTTGGCGCCGAAAACAGCTCCCCCTCCAAAAGCAGATGCTAAATAAAAATATATATATATATATAGTTTTAATGACAAATTCACAAAAGTGTAAATATTTATCTACTAACCAGACTGTTGTTGTGGGCTTCCAAACGGAGTAGCAGTTTGTGCTGGATTTGTAAAGGCCTGACCTGGAGGTACAGTAGCACTGAAACTACCGCTCCCAAATACAGACTGCGCTTGCGTCGGTTGACCTGTTTAAATAATAATCAAAATCTTAAAATAATAAAGTCGTGACAATTATACATTTTTTTTTATAGGGCGGTCCATGAATGGAAACAACTGCTACTACAGAGAAATCTCCACAGGCAGCAGTTACCTCCACTATGCCGGCTTTATACTGTGTTCCCAAAATAGTAATTAGAAATTTAGAAATACGCTGTATAATGAAATCAATGCAGATTAAAGATTAAATACTTACTAAAGGATGAACCAAAACCGGAAGAAGACGTAGTGCTCGTACCCCAAATGCTGCCACTCGCATTATTTTGGCCGAAAGTTGTGCCTCCACCAAATATGTTGGAAACTGGTTTCTGACCAAAAGTACTGCTTGAGCCAAATACACTGCCTCCCCCAAAAACAGATCCGCCAGATGTGTTACTGTCACAAAATAAAAATAATAAATAAAATATAACACTTAATTAACTCAAGTTGACTAATAAAACTAACCTTGAACCAAATATATTCCCGGCATTGTTACTCGGTGCAGAACTAGGTGAAATGCTAGCAGAAGCAAATAAGTTTGCCTCAGCTCCTCCAAACGGTGAGGACTTATTGACTTCACTCGATGTACCAAAAATAGACGCCTGAGTGGTCGGTGAACCAAATATGGAAGACTGTGTCGTACTTGTCGCAGTACCAAATATTGAACCTTGTGTTGCAGTTGGTGTTCCAAATATAGAGGATTGAGCGTTTGGTGAACCAAAGACGGAAGGTTGAGCAGTAGATGTTGCCGAACCGAAAATAGACGCCGCCGTTGTAGATGTTCCAAAAACAGAACTAGTAGTTGTTGGGGAACCGAATATTGAAGATTGTGTAACTGTTGGCGAACTGATGGCGGATGCCTGTGAAACCGTGTGCGAACTGAACACAGATGGTTGTGTGGTCGACGTTGACGAACCGAACACAGGAGTAGTCGTCGTGGATGTACCAAATATAGACGCTTTAGTGCTTGTTAAACCAAAAATTGATGACTGAGCTGTTACCGGCGATCCAAAAACAGAAGCTGGACTAGAAGATACAGGAGATGCAAAAATGGATGTAGATGTTGTTTCTGTGCTTGTAGCGGTCACTGTACTGACTGTTGAAGTTGTATCTATAGAAACAGATGTCTGTTGTGTACTTGATGGTTGAGTGGCTGCTGTCCCAAATATTGACTGGGTAGTGGGAGAACCAAACACAGATGGTGTAGTCGTAGCAGCTCCAAAGACTTGTTTGGCTGAATTTTCAGTAGGTTTTGAGATAAGACTAACAGATACATCAGGAGTTGTTGTTGTTGCTGTCGTTGTCGAAGTAGACCCAAATATTGATGAGAGTTTCGAACCAAATATAGACCCAGTTGTAGGTGATGTTGGTGTTGCAAAAATAGAACCAGAGATAGGCGATACCGAAGTTGAACCTTAAAAAAAAAAATTATATACAACCTTAATCTTAAAGAAAAAGTTGATACAACTAGATTTTATTTACCAGTGGTGACTTGGTTAGCATTAGAAAATATAGACGAAGCTGAAGTACTTGTAGGCATTTCTTTCTTCATTTCGCTTGGTTTTTGTATTGTCGCTGAAATTTTATTAATTTGTATAAATCAAAGACAATTTTTCAATTTTTTTTAAAGCTCGGCAGATAACAAAATTGAATCTAATATAAAGCTAGAGTGCTGGTCCATGAACGGAAACTACAGAGACCACACACTCCTCTCGTTATACCCGCCTACTTTCAAACTGTTCCCGAAACAGTTCACTTAATAATTATCTAAATGACCAAATGCAATATAATAAAATATTCAATTGCACTTACAAGTAAAGGTTGTTGCCAAGTCTGGTTTACTTTCCACGTTAGTAACTATGACATTGTTCTGGTCACCGATTGTAGCAACTTTTTCCTCTATTTTTACAGGTTGAGCGACTGGCGCTGTTGAGGTCTTTTCAGTTTTTACCTCAATTTCTGATGTTGGCGCAGGCTTAATAAGATCGGGAACTTTGGGAGTTTGAATTGATCCAAACAGAGATACAGGTTTGGTCCCAAAAACACTTTTCTCTTCCTTTGGTTCCGTTTTTTTCACAGTAATTGTGACTGTAGCATCAGATTTATTGCCATCTTTTTGTGATCCTTCTGATTCCCCAGTTTCAGCCGATTGTGATTTGCTTGAGAACAATGGCGGAGTAGTGCTTGTGGCCACCAAGCCACCGAATTGCGGCTTAGTATCTGGAATGGTACAAATTAATTATATTTTTAATAAAGATCAAAACAAAAATACATAGAGGTTTAGTTTAAAGTTATACCTTTATTTATTGATGGTGAACAAATATTGAGTCCCATAAATGAATTTACATTATTTGATTCCACAGGTTTATTTTTCAGGAGATCTTTTAAGACCGAAGTCTGAGTTGTGGGGTTGGCAGTACTGGTCGGTACTGGTTTCGGTATTGTAATTGCCGGTTTTTCTGGTTCTGTAATAAATAACTATATGAAAAACTAGAATCTGCCGTGGTCTAGCGGTAAGACGCGTGAACTCACGATCGAGGGAAACCGTGTTCGAACCTCGCTAAATTCTGACTGGTACTGAGATAATATTTTATATGTACTTTAGTACTCAGTGCCTATACGCACTATTAAAGAGTGATGAAACAGTTTGGAACGAGATAACGAGAGGAGTGGGCTTTGTTATTATGAATGGTACACATTCGTCTCCTCAAGCCGGCATAGCGGAGGCGACTGTTGCCTGCAGAATTCTACTAGCAGTTGTTTCCGTTCATGGACCGCATACTAGCTTTACACCAGGCGCAGTGTTGTCATACGCCGAGCTACAATATAAAGTGAATTGTCATAATAATTTAATAAAATAACATCTTACCATCAGTAAATAAAGTTCTTGCAACATTAGCAATACCAGGTGTTACTGTTTTCGATGGCAACACAGGTGTAACAAATTTAGTTATATCAGGTTTTGATTCAGGAATGATTTGCTGAACCTTAGCTATAGGAGGCGCTGGAATCTGTGGCGCAACTATCGGAGGAGCTTTAGCCGGCTTTGTCTCTGTAAAATATCAAATACATACTTTCTTATAGAACTTGTGGATTTAGATTATTTTCTCAGAATTTAAACAAGACATTTCTTACGTTTCGTAACTTCTTTAACAGGAGCTGGTGGTTTAACTGCTGGTTTATTGTTCTCCTGTGTAACGACCTTTTCCTTCAAAGCTTTTTCATACTTAGATCTCAATGTAGCGTAATGCTGTCTCATTTCCACATTAACAGGTTTAATTCTAACAGTTTTATGATCAGCTAACATGTCTCTTAATGCATCAAGCTTCTGTGTTGTAAGACCGGACACTAGATCCTTACTTTTTGCTTCAATACTCATATTGAGAAGATTTTTTGATAATTTTGATAGGGGGTCCCTGTCGGAATAAAAATATGTTTTAAAATATATACAAGCCATAGTATATAGCGTGGTAGGCAGACTGATGATGGTTATAAGCCTAATCTACCGTCCTGGGGTAGTACCACGACTTTCGAATGTAACACCCATGAAGTGACCTTGCCGTGTTTTGGGAGCAGTTTGAAAGTAGCCAGGTATAGCGGAGGAGTGTGCAATGTCAATCTAGATTGTGCATACTCATCTCCTCTGGCCGGCATAGCGGAGGCAATGCTGCCTGTAGAGATTTCTTTGTATATATATATATTGTATATTTATACTCTAGCTTTACATCAGGCGGACTGTTGTCATATGCCGAGCTACAATAAAAAAATGTAGTGATTTATGTCGAAATTATTTTATTCTTTATTTATTAAGACCTACTTTTATCTGAAAATCAGATGGAATAAATTACAAACTTACTTTTTAAATGGCGTACTTCTTAACAAAGATGTCTTCCATGGTAATGTGTCACATTGTTTAAGTTTATTTTTCAAGGTCTTAAGAACCACTTCCTGACGAGTTAATATCTCTTGTTGTTTCACTAGTGGATAATAGATATCGTCCAGTATTGGGCGTATCATTCTCGGTGTTCTTCTATAACAAAAATAATTACTTTTATTTAAATAAGTGTAATAAGTTGACTGACTGATGGTTATCAGCCCTGTGTGCCTTTCCAGGGTAGCACCACCATTTCCAAGAATAACACCCGTGAAGTATCCTAGTCGCGTTTTTTTTTTTATTGTAGCTCGGCATGTGACAACACCCCACCTGATGTAAAGCTAGAGTGCGGTCCATGAATGGAAACAACTGACAGTGCACACTCCTCTCGTTATACCTGGCTACTTTCAAACTATTCCCAAAACGCAACAAGGTCACCTCACGGGTCTTACATTCGAAAGTGGTGGTACTACCCCAGGACATCATCTTGAAATAAGCCAGGTATGGAGGAGTGCGGTGCGGTGTGAACCTTCTGGTTCAACTGGGCGATGCACGTTCGTATCAGGCCGGCATAGCGATGGCGACTGCTTTATTAAAACACACAAAAAAATACTTCATATAGACAATTTTAACAAGAAAAGAAAACATACTTATCGTTAAAATCATCCCTTGATAATTGAGTCCATTTATAATCCAGAGCTTTTTGCGCTTGGTCCAGTTGCATTTCCACGTGGTATATGCGATTACTTATTGATGTTATACGTTTCGTTGTCAATGGATCCGGTTGGCTCTGTTGTTGTAATTCTTTTGATCTGAAATACATAATTTACTCCTTACATTAACTTAATATTTAGTAGTTAATACTTAATAGTTATTTATTTATCTATTTACAGAAATCACAGCTTATATTATAAAAAGAAGAAATTAAACAAAATATACAAAAAAAGTTATTAACATTTCTTAACCACCAGATATTATTTTATACATCGTTCTCCTCATGATTTCAAGAGTGGTAGGCAGACTGATGATGGTTGGTAACCCAATCTGCCGTCCTGGGGTAGTACCACCACTTTCGAATGTAACACCCGTGAACTTGTCGATATAACGAGAGGAGTGTGCACTGTCAGTCTACATGGTCGATTACATAGACGAATATGTCTCCTCAAACCGGCATGGCGGAGGTGACTGCTGCCTGTAGATTTCTTCATAGTAGCAGTTGTTTCCGTTCATTGACCACACACTAGCATATACCAAGCTACAATAATAAAATAATCTCAACATGACCGGTACCAATGTAACTTTGTTATATGTACTCAATTACTCATGATTCAAACATTAACTTAGTAAAACGTTAATTGTATAGCTTACTCATCATAAGTTCTTGCTTCAGCCACAACGGCACATGCACGTACTAAATCCAGTTTCAATTGATACACAGTCGCCCATATTATTTCTTCCAAAAAACAATCACGTTTCAAAGCTTCAGTGTTCAATGAACTCAGATCTAATAAAGGCTCCGAGTTATCTACTTCTTCTGCTAACTGTAAAGTAAAAGATTTCTTATAAACACAATGTTCGGAATGAACATTCATTTTTTTTTTTTGTGACAACACTTTTTGTGATAAAAAAAAAACACATAAAACTGGACCCCATTAACTTTAAGATAGGTAATACATGAAAAATTTTTTTTAGAAAACAATAATTTAAAAAAGGACAACGAGCGTTATTGGTTCCACTTGATAAGTAATAGTTTGTTAAAATTATATTCTAAAGTAATATCTTATTTTTCATAAATTTTTTACACATAGTTTACCAATCAATAGACAATGTTAAATTAAATACAAAAAAAATAAAAATAAAAATAAAAAAAACAAAAAACAGCATTAAATATAATAATAACCTCAAATATTGCAACAGAAAAAGTCTAATTACTCAATAACCCGGGTAAAAAAATTAAAACTTATTGGTGATAAGAATGTAGATTTATTTAGCTATAAAATTAACTATCGAACTCGAGAAAAGAAACAATTACCTGCAATTGTGTATTATACGACGCACTCATAAAATCATATAATTCCATTTGAAAATCGTTAACCTCGTTTACAAGCATATTAGTCAACTCTTTGTTCGCTTTGATTGCTGCTCTTTCCTTATCTTCTTTGATTTTGTTTGCATTCTGTTCAGGCGTCAGTGTTAACGTTTGGGGCACTTGGGGCACTTGGGGCACTTGGGTAGCTTGAATTGCTTGGGGTGATTCAGTTGCCTTATGAGTTAATGCTGTCGGCGTAGGCGCAGTTAATGGCATAAACGGCTGACTGATTAATTGACTTGGTATATCCTGATTTAATATCTGAAAAAAATTATGCTTTAATCTAGTACTTCAGCAATACAATGTTCATCATAATTTCTTATTAAGCAATTCAGCATTATAATAAATACCCTAAAGTAATTTAAAATAAATAACTCAAAACTTCTACTACAGTTACTGCTGACTCCTTTACTAAGTTAAATTAATATTTAATTAAAGGAGAATGCCCATATCTGGGTCCAACCTAACAAAACAATATTCTAAAATAATATCTTATTTTTTCATTCATTCATTTTAATTATATCAACACATCATTTACCAATCTATAGACGATATTTAATGACATAAAAAAAAGATATTATCCATTATTAAAGCATTTAAAATAATAATAAAGTCAAATATTGCATCAGTAAACATCTAATTACTCAAGAACCCAGGTGAAAAAATTAAAACCGATTGGTAATAAGGAAGTAGATTTATTTTTCTACAAAATTACCTAAAAATTATCGACAAACTCGAGAAAAATATTGTGGGCCCATTTTTCTTAGGCAAATGGGCATTCTCCTTTAAAAAACTAGTTTTAAGAAGTTACTTTTCAAAATACATTTACACTTACACTTTGCACTTGTGGCCGAGGAATACTTATTGGAGTTGGTACAAATGAGTTAACATCAACTTGAGGCGGTGGAGTATGAAACTCCGACAATTTCGGCATACTACTTGTTAATGATGAATTGAATGCACTGAAGCTTGGTAACACTGGTTGAGACGTCACTTGCGCTTGCGGCTGTTGCATCGGCGGCTGAAAGTTAACAGAAGAAATAATAATAGAAAAATTGTACCACCATTTTCAACTTTCGGGATTACTTAGAAGTAGTATAAGAGATGAATGGATGGGGCATATTCGTCTCCGGCATGGCAGTTGTTTCTGTTTATGGACAACACTCTAGCTTAACATCAGGCGGGGTATTGTCAAACGCCGAGCTACAATAAAAAAAAACAATAGCAGCTGTTAAATATGTCAAAATAGCTATATAAACAATGTTTTCACACATGTTAATCCAAGCTTAAACCTTCCTTAATAAACGGTTTACATAACGCTTTTCTTAATTATTGGCCGAAGTTAATTGAAGTAAATAATTACAGAAGAAAGCTACATAAATATACGTACCTCAGTTTGAGCTACCGGTGCAGGTGCAGGTGCAGGTGCGGGTGCGGGTGCGGGCGCAGTCACAGGCGCCGGTGGAGTCGGCTCACCTCCAGGTATTGCACTAAAATATTTTCAAAATAAACTACATATTTCTAGAAAATAAAAAAACGCAAATAAATACAAATTATTTTTAAACAAAATACTTTTTTAATTGTATTATAGCTCGGCATATGACAACACTCCGCCATGAACAAAAACAACTGCTACTATAGAGAAATCTCTACAGGCAGCAGTCCCCTCCGCTATGGCGGCCTGAGAAGGCGAGTATGCACCATCTAGATTGACGGCGCACACTCCTCTCACTATACCTGGCTACTTTGAAACTCCCGAAACGCGACAAAGATCACTTCATGGGTGTTCCATTCGAAAGTGGTCTAAGTAATAAAGGTCATCATGTTGATAATGATGTCACGTCTTTTTAGGATAGAGACAATGGAACGCCACTTGGCACGATCCTGACACAACTTCCTCGCTTCCCTTACATCCACAATTATCTTCATACAAGCCCAATAGTTATGTGCATTAGGCTTTTATAAGGATGTCTCCGAATAAAGTTGAATATTAAAATAATAATCCTAACCTTGTCATTGCAGTTGAAGGCAATCCGATAGGTTGTGCTGGCGTACACAATTGCGGTGCATTATTGTTCATATTAATAATATTGAATATCACCAATAAACCCGTATGAGATAATACAAGTAACAGTGGCATGTGGGGTAATATTTGATTCTCACCTGGAAATTGTTTAGGAAACATTAAATTTTTTTTGTACGCAAGCATGGAGCCTAACCACAGCAGTCGCCAGTTTGAGGAGACAAATTATACCTAATTACTTCCAACCTGATACTGAAACATGGCTGACTAGGTCAATTAACGAGTGTTACACTTGAAAGTGGTGGTACTACCCCAGGACGGCAGTCTTGGCTAACTAACATAACCACTATTCCTACCACTCTTGAATTTATACATTAAAAACATTAAAGAGGCATACTGGCCTTCCTAGAAACAAGCCTGCAAGTCTACTATATGATTTTCTATCTTCTGTGTGAAATATTCAGCCCTACAATCTTGTAATCAATTTCTAATAAAAAAAGTTTTAAACAATTTTATCGTTATTATTTTTACTTTATTACTTTTTTGTTTGAATCTTATGCCACATTTGTTTCTTTTATTTTTGTCTCTAGTCCCAAAGTGCATTTTACATGAATTTTAGTATTTTATATTTTACCAATGTACTAATTCAAGAACGACCATAGCCGAGTATTCAAATCGTAAAAATAAAAAAAAGCATGTGATTAAACTTACCCCAAGGCAGTTGATATGAGGCTGTAGTGTCAACCGTTATACCCACAGGATAGTTGTCATCTTTCCCACTTAATGGTAACTCTGCTCTTGCTTCATCTGTCTGTATTACAAAAAAAAAACATTTATTACTAATTCAAATTTTAAATTACTTATTTTTTTTTTATTGTAGCTCGACATGAGGCAACACGCCGCCTGATGTTAAGCTAGACCACGGCCGCTCTCAAGACTCTATATATCCACCAAAACAAAGATACCTTAACTTGAGCATACTAGTTAGTTTCCAGTGAAAATCAAACCGATAGCTCTGATAGAAAAGGGTTTAATGAAGTTTTTTGTGTCTATAGATCGCACTCTAGCTTTACATGAAGGCAGAGTGTTGTCATATTACAATAAAAATTATATATATAGAACTTACGGGACACCAATGTATCCAATTACTATTATCGGTTGAACCTAATGTTGCTACTTCCATGCTATTTGATGAAGCTGTCAGGACCATGTTCCTAAAGAAAATAAAAGAAAAACGAAACATACATAATTAAATTTTTAAAAAATAATGAAAAGATTGATTGAAATATTTTATAAAAATAATTTTTTTTTCAATTTTATTTAATAGAATATGCCATCCTAATATTGAATCTTAAAAATGATATTATAACAAAGAAAAAAAAACATTTTCATACAGAGAATGTTTGTTAAATGCAAACATGCTTTTTTATTCAGGTTGACAGTACACACTCTTCTCGTTATATGTAGCTACTCCCAAATTAACTCCGTAATGTGACAAGTTTACTTTACGGGTGTTAAAAATAATTACCATTGAGGTATACCCAGCAGATAATAATACCAAGGTCGGCTGGATCCCATACTATAGCACACATCATCATAATTGATGCAATTTGGCTGACCTCCTTTAGGCGTATTTACAATTGTCACAGCTGAAATAATTTAAAAAAAAAATTTGAATCAGAGCAGCCTCAATATCAATATCAAGGGTATCAATAAAAATAGCAAAAAAAGTAGTGTTAGAAACTCCCTGCCTATTATCTCAGTGAGTATAAAGGCCTAACAATATTTATTTCGTAATTATATTGATATGAAAAAAATCAACAAACAACATACAACAAACAAACCCCTGTTTAATTTTTCAACGTACGAGTACACAAATTAAAGGAACACCTAAGTAATATAATTTATTCATTGGCAACATAAAAGGCCTGTAGAAAAACGTCTAAAGAGCAAACTCAAGCAATATTAAATAAATTAAAGAGTGGTAGGCAAACTGATGATCCAGTCTGCCGTCCTGGGGCAGTACCACCACTTTTGAATGTAACACCCGTGAAGTGACCTTGTCGCGTTTCGGGAATAGTTTGAAAGTAGCCAGATAGAACGAAAGGAGTGTGCACTGTCAATCTGGATGGTGCATGCTCGTCTCTTCAAGCCGGCATAGTGGAGGTGACTGCTGCCTGTAGAGATTTCTCTGTAGTAGCAGTTGTTTCCATTCATGGACCACACTCTAGTTTTACATCAGGCGGAGTGTTGACACATGCCGAGCTACAATAATTTAAAAAAATCAATATACCTGGTCGACTGCCATCAGTTAAAGCCTTGTAGACCACAACAAACTGATATGTTGATATCCAATGTATAGCTAAACATTCAACAGGTCCTTCATCAAAAAATTGAGGTGCTGGAACTGTCTTCATAAGTGATAAATCAGGTTTATACTGGCATAGAGTGCCATCATTATTCCCAACAACCACTTGTTTGCCTTTGGGACTCCAACAAATACACCTGAAACAAAATTCTTGTTCAAAAATCACAGCCGGTACCAATGTAACATTTATGTTAAAAGTTAATATAATAAATGTTACAGACAGCCTCCTGTGCAAGATTGCATGGAGGCTGAAAAGGCAGTCACGCATGTGCACTTAGAGTGGCTTAACATGGATGAACCACGTAAAAAGTTCCTCGACAAGGATACTCACTGAGGTGTGCAGGAACGTGGAGTCTCTTGTCCTTCTTGGGAGATAGCAGGCGGTTGCTCAATTGTGAAAAAGGAGCCGCCGAGAAGTCTACTTACTTCCACACATAACTTACCTAGCTTTAGCTGCTACAATTTTCACTTGATTTGTTAAAACTGAACAAACTAGCAATGTACCATCAAAGTAAGCCATTGCAATCATATCAGGGATGCAAGGATTCCATTGTAACGATGATATTTGTGGTGATGGCACATTACATGGTATTGTAATTCCAGGAATTATATGCTGTTGACAAAATGTAAATATAAAAATCTGTAGATTTTTAATTCTTTTGCTAATGCATTTGATAACAGTACAAAATTATATATTAAAACCAACTGAATTAAAATTACATTCTTAAGACTTTAGGTAATTTAAAGCTGTTACAATTTTAAAATATGAAACTGACTTGATTTTCAAATTCACTCATTCTATAAACACATATACGTTGTCCACCGGTCACAGCTAAGAATTCTCCATCACAACTGACTGATATATGCGTTGGTTTTTCTTGTAATGGTACAGAAAGATGCATTACATTTTCACATTCTTTATCACAAAGATCCCTTAAGTAATATACTGAAACAAATATATCATATAGTGCAGGGATGTAAATCGATTTTTTATTAATTTAATATACATTTACCTGATAATACACCTTCAGGAAATGCAATAAAGACTAAACCATATTTACTCGCTGAAGCAAGAAGGTTATACCCTCTATTTGGAAGGGCATTTGCGCCAACCACCTTTACTTTTCTTTGTAATTTATATAATAAGTTCTGAAACATACAATCAACGTTAATAAACACCTTACAAGCGTTTAAGCGCCTATTAGAAACTATGAGAATATATTTACCGGCTCATCAATAGCTGTCGGTGAAAACTGTACTTCCATGACGAAATTAACGACAATTTATTTCATAGCCGAATTTATTTGAAGAATAAACTTATACAAACAAATACAAATTTTATGATAAAATAAATAATTAATAATTAATACAACACCAAGTACTATATAGTCCGTGTACAACACACGCACAAGTCGCGTTCAGTCGCGTTCAGCCACCGTTCAACCGATGCGCCCAGCCATCTGTGGCCCAGCCAGACAGTTTTTTTTTTAATTTCTATATAAAGGCCTTGGCCATGAGCTATCAGCCAAATTAAATTACATTAGCATTATGCTTTCATCTTTTGTAAAGGAAATTGCAGGTATAATACCAGTTTTACACACTAACAACCACTGTAAACAATTTATAAAAACGAAAAAAGTCTTATCATCAAAAGGCTCATCGTTCCCGCACTAACGGCCATCAAACTTGTCGGGATTTTTTTAAGTTATGACCAATCATAGGAGGGCATCAGCCAAATCAACTGGATGTACATACGCGCCAGGTTCAAAATAGTGTATTTTTATTTTGTACTTTTGTATATGTTTTCTTTGCGATTACAAATTATATAAAATCATTTTTCTTTTTGTAATATTTCGTGCACTTTACACACATCTCGTCGTTTCACACCTTACACCGTAGTCCACGGACTTGTGTATACTCACTTCATACTATAAGGATAAGTCAGAGCGCGCTCGATCTCGATTAATATGAACTAATGTGAGATGAACTCATAATTGAGTTATCAATCTCTCAAACGCGCTTTCTTCTCTCTTTCGCTTTTTCTCTCTCTCGTTCCCTCTCCAATGCCCCATCATATGTTTCTCTACGCTTCTGGAGTTAATAATATAATTTTAGTTATTATTTTGGCATCAAAGCCATGTGGGTAACGACTGGCACTGGTTGCTTCTTTACACAAGAGTTATTATAATATAATTATATTATAATACATATACTAATATCTGTAGGTATAATTTTCTCAATTAAAATAATTCACTTTTTCACAAGTTCTATAAAGTTCGTTCGTTAAGAGAGAAATAGGAAGTTTGCGGGGAGGACTGAGGCCAACAAATTCCATGCAAGAAAATGTTCGGTTTGTTAGCCTTCTTCGAAGTTCGAACGTTACGTAATGAACTGAAAGTTAGTGTCAGCTCCCGATCATTGAAATTTTGGCTGACTATTTTAATGAACTGCAATAAGTAGGTACGTTCGTAATTAGTTACTGGTATAATAATAATTTGATTATTGTAGGCGTAAAAGCGTAGCAATACATATTAATCAAATACAAAGTAAATACTGTAAAATAAGTATCGGTTATCTTTTCTATAAATTGTGTAGATATCGTTATTGGGTGTCGAAAATAAATTACTTATATATAAATATAAACTTTTACCAAAAAAGTGAGCAAAAGAAATTACGAAGATTAGAAGAAAAAAAAACCAGGTTAATTAAAATAAAGTACGCGAGTAGATCCACTAAATTAATGTTAAGGTTGAGGTAAATAAAAATTATTTAAAACGATTCTTATTAACGAAATCAGTCTTTTTTTTTATTGTATCACGAACCTCGTATTTTACAATAAATAGGTTTAACAAAACTTGTATAAAGAACTCGAAAACTTCGTATCGTTCGTTTCCAAACGTTTGTTTTGTAACTTTTCGAATTGAGATTTGTTTGTTACCTACTGTTCTTCTAATGACCAGGATTAGTGATTTTCTTTTCTCACTTTCCACCCTTCTGTAGTTGAAGTATACATTCAAAAGAAAAACGTAGGTCGCAGAAGAAAGAAGAGTGGGAGGCAGACTGATGTAGATTAGTCGTCCTAAGTTAGTATCACCATTTTAAAAAAAAATACGGGTGATATGCACTGTCAACCTGTACACACTTGTCTCCTCAATCCGACATAGCGGAAGCGACTGCTGCCTGCTTTTCATCAGGAGCGTGGTAAATATCAAATCGCGGCCGCTCCAAAAAAAAAAAGGTACTTAGCAATATGTTTATAAATAAAATTAATTGTCTTCTTTATCACTGTGGGGCGGCCGTGGTCTAGCGGTAAGACGCGTGAACTCACGATCAATGAGACCCGTGTTCGAACCTCGCTAAAGACCGGTACCAATGTAACTTTGTTATATGTACTTTGGTCGCTCAGTGCCTATAGGCACTATTAAAGAGTGGTAGGCAGACTGATGATGGTTATTTGTCCAGTCTGTCGTCCTGGGGCAGTACCACCACTTTCGAATGTAACACCCGTGAAGTGACCTTGTCGCGTTTCGGGGATAGTTTGAAAGTAGACAGGTATAAGAGAGGAGCTCTTATAGCTTATGTGCACTGTCAATCTAGATGGTACATGCTCGTCTCCTCAAGCCGGCATAGTGGAGGCGACTGCAGCCCGTAGAGATTTCTCTGTGGTAGCAGTTGTTTCCATTCATGGATCGCACTCTAGCTTTACATCAGGCGGAGTGTTGTCACATGTCGAGCTACAATAAAAAAAAAAAAAGAATAATTAACAATAACATAACTAATTTTGTTACGTACATTAGCAAACTGGATAGGTTTCGCAAAGAGGGAACGTAGTCCTTGGTTTTAGCATTTGGTGACTCAAAATGAGACAGGCACTCAGAATTAAATGGGACGCATTAGTCTCTCGACGCAATTACAGCCGTAGTGGGATTCCTCTACTTCGCCGAGATTGGACATTTTCCACTTCTCTACCACATCGTGCTCTCTTAATTGCCATTTTTTCATCCCACTTACCTGGAACGGTCGCATATTAAATTACTTTTTTGAAGTTCCACTTATTTACGTAGTAATAATGTTTTTTGAAATATTCACGTAGGTAGTTCATTGAAGCAATAATAAATCATATTTTGGAACAATTTACAAAAATGTCACGTGGACTATGAATTTGAGTACTCTCCATAAAATTGGATTGACCTCTTCAGCATTCAACATACAGTTATCGAACGAACACAAGTACCCTACAAAATTTTTCATTTTGTACAACTATTGTTAATAAAAACTAACCATAGTTATAACGTTATAACTGTCAATTTGGATGGTGCAGATTCGTCTCCTCAGGCCTACAGAAAAATACAGGCAGCAGTCGCCTCCACTGTGCCGGCTTGAGGAGACGAGCATGTACCATCTAGATTGACAGTGCACACTCCACTCTTATAACTGGCAACTTTCAAAGTATTCCTGAAACGCGATATAGTCACTTCACGGGTGTTACATTCGAAAGTGGTGGTACTACCCCAGGGTACTACCAGTCTATACAGACTGGACAAATAACCATCATCAGTCTGCCTACCACTCTTAAACTTACAAGTACTTCGTACTATGAGGAAATAGTGGGAAAGGAAGGTCCTTATAGATATTTGTATGTCTAAAAAACTTGTAAAATTGTAACAAAATAATTAGTTTATTATTACAATTAGTATTTGTACAGTATTTTCATTAAAATAAAGTTATTTAAAGCTTAATGCTTAGCATTGATATTACCTACATAGATTCAATATTGAGGTGTTACTTTAAATATGCCTGATTATTGGGTGCTCAGGCAAAAAATTATCTAAAAATTTAATGCCTGTTTTTTTAATTAAATCAATCTTCGACGTCAAGGTCGGAATTTCATATGTAAGCGCTGGTGGTCCATATTCTTCAGCTGGTGGGTAAGGTGCTACTATTGGCTTGGGCAATCTTGGCACAACAAACGGTGTAGGCGGAATGTGTACAAATTTTTGAGAGTGTCCATAGAATGTAGATGTTTCCCCGAACACGATTGGTGTGTGATGTATTGCTGCTGGTGGTCCATATATTTCTAGAGGAGCTGGAACATCTTCGATCACGACTGGTGCAGTGATTGGTGGAACTACTAAAGGAGGTAGAATCGGTGCGGGTGGGGCCGGAATATCTTCAACGATGCCTGAAGGTGCAGGAGGAAGTGGAATCACAGGAGTTGGAGGACCATAGATCTCGGCTGGCGGATATGGGAAGGGAACATCTTCAATGACAACAGGAGGCGCTACTGATGGCACGACCAATGGAGGGAGAACTGGTGCAGGTGGGATAGGAATTATTTCCACGGGGACGTGTGAGTGATATTCTTCAGATGGAGGATACGGGGCTGGAACATCTTCAAGAATAACTGGAGGTGCTACTGGTGGCACGACCAATTGGGGGAGAATTGGTGCAGGAGGAATTGGCACTACTTCTACGGGGGGCGGGACGTAGACTGGTGCATGAATTGGTGCTGGTGGTATAACTAATGGTGGTAGAATTGGTGCTGGAGGAATTGGAATTTCAGGGCCGGGGATTGGTAAAGGAAGGATTGGAGATGAAATTGGTTTCAGCGGAAGAGGTAAGAAAACAGGTTGTTCCTCAAATAGGGCGGTTTGAGGTAACCCGTATGTATCTACTGGTGGGCCGTAGTAATCAGCTGGAGGATATGGGGCAGATATAAGGCCATCTCCCATACATAGTGAGACTGTACTCAACACTCCTAATACCCCAAATATCATCTGAAATAATTAAATACACGATATTATTCAAATTATAATACTTAAAAATAAATTATTTTGTGAAAATATTGGGTAATAAATCGTATATTATATAGTAATAAAAAATCACAATAAGCACATTAATCATAATTATGTTGAGTGTACCTAATATTTTTGTTTATTATTATTTCATATTTATTTAGGGACTTTTAAACAAATATTAAGTAATTATTACATTATAACAAGCACTAAAATTTAACGTAGGAGTGAAAATAATCTGCTTCCTGAAGGCCAGCTGGAAGAAAATGCCTTGCGGCATTAAGCTCGCCTTTTGTTGTATAACAATAAAGTTTTAAATAAAAATATATATATGTTATTGAATACTTACCATTTTGTGTTGATGAAGCAGAGCGTCTGTGATTCGATTAAAATTCTTCCATTTTTATATTAAGCCTATTATTAAGTGAAGAAATATCTAGATAATTAGCAATCTCGAATTTTAACAGGTTGAACTAATTAAGTATTATTAAAATGACGACAAAATCAATACAAGTAAATCCGGGTTTTAAATTTTAATTCGTACTTGATTTATCCTTAATATTATCTACATTCGTTAAACTAGATTTTTTTTTAGATTGTAGCTCGGCATGTGACAACACTCCGCCTGATGTAAAGCTAGAGTGCGGTCCATGAATGGAAACAACTGCTACTACAGAGAAATCTCTACGGGCAGCAGTCGCCTCCACTATGCTGGCTTGAGGAGACGAGCATGTACCATCCAGATTGACAGTGCACATTCCGCTCGTTACACCTGGCTACTTTCAAACTATTCCCGAAACGCGACAAGGTCACTTCACGGGTGTTACATTCGAAAGTGGTGGTACTACCCCAGGACGGCAGACTTGGCTAATAACCATCATCAGTCTGCCTACCACTCTTATTTAAAAAACCATGTTATTTCTGATTTGTTATGGTTGTCTCGTTTAAATATGTAACTAAAATTAACAAGAAGAAAAGATGCTCGATTAATCTTATAAAGGTAAAGTAGATATTCTAGATATTTTCTTTAAAAATTATCGAGATAAAGATACTAGATAGTTTAGAATACTTTAGAATTTTAAAATACCCAGTGTAAAACTGTTAGCCAGGTAAAAAGCAATGAATGAAATAATAGTGTATGTGTCGAGTTCCTGAAATTTATAGCTTTAGCAGAATTGCAACCGAGCACCATATTCGCCACACGCTTTGTTCTCGTAGAAATACTGAAAGATTTTTTCGTCAAAAATAAATTACGTTGAAGCTTTTGTTTGCTACTCTTATTTACGTCACCTAATAAAACCATCTATGGGTGTAAAAGTAACTTTAAACAATTGTTTCTTAGAAAATTAATGCGAACTTCTTTTAAAACTTTTATAATATGAGTTTTCACATTTCTAAGAAAAGACCTAGGCATGTATTTACTTATTTAGGTACCAATATAAAGATATTCTTTTTTTTTTGTACTCATACAGATGTCTCCATTATCAACTCCGAGACGACGAAGATTTCTCCCATTTTCGGGCGTTCGGTGAAAAATTACGACCGAGGTGTATTTATTCAGGGCACAGACTATATAAATACTGATTCAGTGTATCAAGACTGTGTTACGCTACTAAATTATTTAAAAGTTTTTCATCTAAAATAAAGCCGCAATGTCCAGCTGTGAGTTGAAAGATCTCGCGCGCTACGAGATCGTTTGGAGGTCATTGCTTGTTTTCGATATTTTGTGTTTTTTAATAAATAAATGACAAAAATGATCAAATTTGAAAAAAAAAGATCTCAAAAAAAAAAAAGAGAATATTTCGGCAACGTCAGAGTTGATTACGGGTTTTTAATTGATGATTAATTAAATAATAATTAAGTAAAAAAAGTTCTAGATATGAAATGTTCTATTACAACATTATTTGAATGCCAAAGCCAATTTAACCATTAAAAAAAGTAAAGTGTCAAATTCAGCTGGTTTGCATTTTTACAATTTGCAAATATTAATTGCTTTGCGAGCAGTTTGCAGGTGATACGGTCGAGATCCCTGGCTATTCAGTGTTATGTTCATTCAGTGCGAATTGATTTACAGATTTGCAAGATAAATCTAATTTAACTAGCACCAAGTGAATTTGGGCATAATATTACTTGCGACATATGTAGATGTAATAGTTGAAATGCGGTACAAAATGTCAATAATTCCCAAGTAATTCCTTACAAAATGAAGTTACAATATTTATGCCTTTGTTTTATATCAAATTTCCTATTTGGCTGTGCATCCGATGAAGCAAAAGTTGAGAAACTATTTACTGTGGATTGTAGCACATTAAGATTAGGGCAATATATTTGTCCTGATCCTAGCATAAATCAGATTGACCCAGAAACTCAGCAATTCAAAGGTTGTACTAAAGGTAAAGAAGTTGCAGAAGATGGTGAAGCGGAAGGTAAGATAATCACTAGATTTTTTATTGAGTATACTGTATTATATAGTTTATAACAAAACATTATTGTTTTGCAGTACAATGTATTGCTGCGGATGGTATAATATGCAATGAAACAAATAATTCTACATTCAGAAGAAAGATGCCTTGTAAATGGACGTAAGTAACTTATTATTTTAAGAGGTTATATTTAAGTATTATTTAACTAAGCATATTTCTTATTTACAGGAATGGTTACTCATTAGAAATTGCTTTATTGTTGTCTGTTTTCCTTGGAATGTTTGGTTTAGATAGATTTTATTTAGGATATCCAGGAATTGGGCTTGCAAAACTATGTACATTAGGGTTTATGTTTCTTGGACAATTATTGGACATTATATTGATTGCTGCTCAGGTAAGAATTAACTTTTAGAATGATCTGTACTTGTACTATTTTGATACTTGAATTAGAAGATTTCATATGTTGGTATCTTACAGCGCAAAGCTTTGCAGACCATGATGGCTACCAAGTTTTTGTAATGTAAAATAATCACAATAAGTAAATGTTGTTATATCTTCGTTTAATTTAGTCTTTGCAAACTTTTTTAATGCTAATTGTCTAAAAATGTTTATCATAATTATGATGGCAATTTAAACAAAGTTCCTACCTATCATTAAATTATGATGAAAATTTACCACAATAAAAATCAACATGTACACTGCAGACTGATAGTTACACATTATTTTAATATTCCTATACATTTGTAGGTGGTAGGACCGGCGGATGGATCAGCCTTCGTTATTCCATACTTTGGTGCAGGAGTTACAGTTATACGAAGTAATAATGAGACATACTTACTACCTCAGGCTGATTGGCACAACATTACCTGACAGTGGGGTACCATCTCTTTTAACAATGAAGAGTTAGATTGGACTTAATGATTGTGAAGTGATATAGTATCTTTTATAAGTGTTATTTACTGTGAAAACTCTGAGTACCAGTTCAGTATCATAGTATCATACAGTTATCGTCCACTACGGTCTTCTTTTGTCATTGACATATAATAAGAATAAAGTAAATGCAACATTTACTTCAGGTGCGGTGTCCGTTTTTTGCGTTTCTCTAGTCATGGTACAAAATAGACAATATTTTCATTAATTATAAGAGCATATTGCTTTATTCATTGAAACGTCCAAAGTTTGGATCAGGGGTCGGTAAATGGTGGATCATGGAAGTTCAAAAGTGGACTCTATTCTTCTAAATATCTGACGTAACCAGTAACAAGTAAGTAATAAAGTAATAATATAACAAATTAAAATGCGCCTCTTTTTCTTCTGGACCCGTTAACAATTTTCATTAGTATTCAGACCGCACCTGACCACCCCTGGTTTGTACCTGTAGTATATATATTCTACCCATATATTATACTTACATTGTGTCTATAACGTCATACTAAAAACGAATATTTTGTCAAATGTGATCTAAAAAGGTACTCTAGTTTTAAGATTCATTAAAAAGTTTGTTTCATGTATAATAGATGCATATTAGGCGATTCTCACATTGCCCCGCAACACGCGTAGTGCAACACACGCAAAACGCATTCACGCGCGGTGTTGCAAATCATGCGCCTACATGCAGAGAAACGCGTATCGATCGTTTCATATATCACCACCGCAAGCTGATGTGAAACGAGGCCTCTGGGCTACCGTATGATATACTGCAGCCTCACGCATTTGTGCGGAGATATCTATGAAGATGCAGATCTGGGAGTACAGCTCCGTAGCGCGGGGCAGTGTGAGAATCGCCTTAGTATTTAACATGTAAGTGTAAATAATAAAGAAATATTAAATGATTTTAAAGTTATTCTTAAAATTATTTTATTGTGAGAATAAAGAACATTTGGCACCTTCCTCTTGTAAATAATGCTTGAAATGGACTTTCTGGGAGGGATTTTAGATTTTCCGTCATGAATTATTTCCCTAAACTTGTATTTCTTTCGCGTGATAATTGGTACTAATAGTAGATTGAGCTCTTGCAAATAATTCAAAAAGGAAAAGCGTGTTGATTTTCCTTCCAAAAACTCAGCCGGAACACTAGTTATTAAAAATAAAAAACACAAGTAAATCATAACATTTAATAATTATTACTACTCTATTTATTATATTAACATTATCTGTTTTGTGTAGACCTTTTCTCTGACTCGTGTACAACTGGTTGTGTTTCTTGTATGGACAGATCCGTTGGTGGAGCAACAAGCGTAAATATCACAGGTAGTGTAGACAATAATGGATTGTCATTCTTTTCTAATAATCTAATCCATGAAAGTAGTGAATCCCTTGATGATGTACCTGGAATTGTAAAATGGAATGAAAAAACATATTAACTATCATATAATAGATGTAGTATACTGTGGTGTAAGCTTGAACCAACCAAGAGTTTGCTTCGAGCACATTTCCTTGGCAACACTACAGCACAATTGTCAAGAGAGATATTTCATAGGGTGTAATAATAAAAAATAATTGTCTAAATTAAAACTTATTATTATTAGAGAATTATTTTTTACAATATTTCTTAATATTACATTAACAAAGTCTGACAGATCTGATATGGTGTTGCCAACAAAGTGTGTTCGAAGTTGCGTCGTGTTTACCCCCCAGTATATTACAATATCTATAAAGCCGAGAATTATTTATAATTTAGGGGTAAAATTCTGATTCTCAGTAATACAAAATTTATGCATTATATTTTTAATTTAAAATTAGTTATTTCACAATTAAAATATCTATACTAAAAGTAAAAACTAATTTAAATATCGGTAGAAAGTTTTTTTATAATACCTGTGGCACAGACTGAAAGTATAGTTCCGTCATCTTGTTCATGCACAGAGTTACGTTTGACTATTGGTAAATTCCTAGAACCCATATAACCAGGAATACCTATTGGCTTATTTAATGCAGATACATCTAGAATAATAAATAGTGATTAAAATTAATTTAGTTGACCATTATTAATCATAATGCAAAATTCTTAATTTAAAAAACGAAAAAAAAAACACGACTTTCTCTAGTTTTTTTACCCTACAACTTAGTATGCATATAATTAATGTTATGTTTTATAGTTGAAGAATAATGGATTCCCTATACAAACTTTAATCCCCTCCTATGTTATTCACTTGTTTTTTTTTTAAGTCTAAAGGAAACACGTATCCTTAGGATCTTGAAAAATTTTTAACCAAATCGAATCTGCTGACTCTGCAGACAGACTTACTTTCACATTTATATATAGTAGAGATTTGTTAAATTAATAAAAATAATAATATTGGGTTTACCATCTGTATCAGTGTTGTCAATAATATCAGGTCTAATTTTTCCAAATAATATGAAATATGTGACAGATTGATCTCTTAAATAAACATTATATGGTCCTTTTATGACTAGAGGCTCTTCTGGAGGTTGCTCGGACAATAACTTTTTCTGTACTGGACTTTGCGCACTCACTACCCATGTTTTATCTAATGATGCTTCTATGTCTTCTGTCTAAAAACATAAATATATACAATGCTTGTGGGTATCAGTACGAGGATGAGGGCAACACCAACATATAACACCCGCGGGCGTAGATAGGTATGAGAGCTTTTTTTCTGTTCAAGTTTTATCATAGTTTAATATTTAACTTGAAATCAGACTCGGAACCTCTGCATAAGAAACTTGCATGCTAACTGTTTCACCACAGAGGCCGACACATTATAGAATATGTAATTTCGTAAATTGACTTTTCTAATTAGAAGATTTTTTTACCCAACATCATTGAAAAATAGCAACTCGTGTCTAGTGAATACCCATATGCTTAGTCAATAAATAAAATAGCCTTAATGTTCATGAATTTTCATTAAAACAAAATAAAACTTACTTGAAAAACTTCAACTTTTATATCTGGGTCAACTGATGTTATCCTTTGAATTGCTAACAATGCTAATTCAAATGTATCTTTAGGTAGTTCTTCAGGTAATGGCCAAGGGGTGAGGTTCCTAAATTTTGGCATCCAGTACATCATTCTCCAATATTTACGTAATGGAATACCTCTTTTACCAAAAATATTTAATAGAATATCTTGTGTCTCCGTATCTGGCATTACGCCTGGAAATAATGTAATTGTTAATATATGTATTTAGCATTTCTTCCTATTTATAATGATTGGCAGAGATACCAAATCCACATAAAATTCATACCGTTATCTTCCATTTGTTCTAATAAATCAACAGCACATTGTTGCTGTTTTGGATAATGCATAAACTCTGCTTGAAAAATATTTGTAGGAATAAATCTCCCTTTTGGAAATACATTAATTAGGGCCTTGTAAGCTTCTAAATCTTTATGTACACCAAAATCTTTCATTTTAACTAAAGCTGCATAGATAAACTCGACATGGCCACGACGTCTGTGGTCTTGACCTTCAAAGACTTTTACCATTTGCAAATAAGTTGTTTTATCCTTAGTTTTTATATTAACGAAGGGATCGTATATCACCATTTGCTTTTCAGTGTTCTTCCATCGTTTCACAAGCAAATGATTCGGTTTTGCTCTTATAATACTTTTTACAAACGGTGCAAACATTTTGTACACTGCTGAATATTATATGAAAGAAATTAATTTTACATTTTTCTATAGCTTCTCATTAAAAAAAAACTAATATTTTAACCCGGACATAACAATATGTAACACTATAACCTTAAAATATTCAATTGAATAATAATGCTTACTACAAATACACGTAACATAACAAAATTAAATTTTGGAATTATCTTAGATATTTACCGCAGTCGTGTATTATACTTAAGACATTAGTGCATTTAAATAAATTTGAAACGTAACTAGCTGTCATGTATGTTTCCTTTCGTTCACTCATTTGTGTGATCCGATCTATCCATTCATACATTTTTGATTCATTCAATTATTTTGTTCAGTAGGAATTTTGATGCTGGGGGGGTGTGACGCGCTTTGATTTACTTTTCGTCGTCTTCTAATACGTAAATTCCTAGAAACTAAAATCGTGCATAATCTTATTTAAATAGATCGATTTGCATTATTGAATCTATTGCCAAAGAGGCGAGATTAAATTGTGTTTTTTTGGTGTTTTTATTTGCATTTTAGTTTTATATAATAAGAGTGCGGATAACATTATGTGTAAATTATTTGTTGGCAGTTTTACAGTATTCTTTCTGCTAAGTTTTACAGGTATGATTTCCTCATTATTGTGATGTTATGTTTTAATTGTTTAACTTAATTATATTATATTTTATTAAATTATGATTAATCTGTATTTTCATCTGATAAGAAGTGTGATATAATATGTTTAATTAATATGTAATATATTTAATATGTGAATACATTAACAACAACAAAGTTACAGTCAAACAACTTTCATTTTTTTTTATTACCTACGCTGAAGGCCAATTTTAACGTGTCAAAAAGTATCTAGATATATACCTACTTAAATAGATTACATTTTGTTTGATAGATTAAACTTTTAATTTTTCAAATCTGAAATTTCAATTGTTTTGTTGATCTTAATAATACCATGTATTTTGTTCCTTGTTAAAATGTCAATCTATAGTAGGTAGGTACATCCCTAGTTTATAAACAACATAATTAAAGCGCCTACGTCAATCGGATCTAGATTTCCTATACATTAGCTATAACTACTTGCTTATAATTACTCTAATGGACATAAAAAGAGGGGTTTTTTCTTAAAAAAAAACTGTCCCATTTAATTTTTTTTTTGTCATAGATATCTGTTTTTTAAGGGCTTTAGGCCTTTTATTTGGTTCACTCGTTCAAAGGTTTCCTATGTATGAAACTGGAACACTAAACGTATAATACTACTCATACACATCCGTGCGGGCGACATCTAGTAAATCTTAAATAACGGTTTAAAGGGGCCTACACTTCCCAATCGCCTTGAGCAATGAACATGCGATTGGTTCGACCTTGGCAACGCGTAAACACGCAAAAAAACATTATTATTATTATTATTATCATATTACGCCTATATAATATATTGAATTAAGAAATAAAAAGAAAATAATCAGGTTCGAGATGATTTTGCGCATGATGAAAAAAAAAGAGCTTTCACCGAAAAAAACTGCATCCAAAATTGAATCAGAGCTCACTTTACGATTTTTTTATCATATTTATAGAACATAATCACGAAAAAAGAAAGGCTTGTCTTTATGTCCCGTAGTTATATTTTTTAGCCTCATAACAATCTCATGCATCTGGCAACATCTACAGCTTTAATAAGAGATCCTTATTTGTCTAGTCTTGGTTGTCTAAAAAACTTTATTTTTTCACGACTACTTACGTATTTCTTGTATCGGTCTAAAAATTGCCAATCAGATCAAGCTTCTTTTCCAATTATTTTTTTAATACACGCCCTAAATTAGGTAGTTAGTAGTTTGGTAAATAGACACAACTTTTATAGTAGCCGCCATGTGATTACAATCCGCCTGATAACAACAGCTAGTGTGCGATCTATGAGCGGATACAACTGCTACTTCCACTGTGAAATGTCGCCAGGTATTTGTTATGATATTAGATAAGATACTTTTAATTATTGTCGTTGTCAGGAAAACATTATCCTCACTCTCCTCCCATTATTATTCTCCAGGTCGACAATGCCACACTTCTCTCGTGATTTTGAAACACAATAAGTCACTTCACAGGTGTTACACTTGTGGTACTAACCCGGGCTAACAGGTATCAAGTAATGGGCACGGCAGACTGCTAATTAATTACCAGACGATTTCAATAGTTCTAATATTTTTTAATTACCGTTAGAGTGTTCACGTCTAAACTCACGCATATATTTATCTTAAAACTTATTTTAAAAAAATCTTACATTCGCGATAACAACTTAACTGTGAATAGTCTCTCGAACTCAATCCGTATTGAATTCCTAAATTGCGCGAAAAAAGTTCGAACTAAAAGATTTTACACGATAGTGTTGCGTTTATTTTGATTTTTTTTTTATTGTAGCTCGACATGTGACAACACTCCGCCTGATGTAAAGCTAGAGTGCGGTCCATGAATGGAAACAACTGCTACCACAGAGAAATCTCTACAAGCTGCAGTCGCCTCCACTATGCCGGCTTGAGGAGACGAGCATGTACCATCTAGATTGCCAGTGCACACTCCTCTCTTATACCTGGCTACTTTCAAACTATCCCCGAAACGCGACATTTTATTTTTTATTAACCGACTTCAAAAGGAGGAGGTTATCTATTCGTCGTGTATTTTTTTTTTTTTTTTTTTGTGGCGATGTTCACTCATATCTCCGCCGTTTGTGGACCGATTTTGATGATTCTTTTTTTGTTGGATAGGGTATATGTCCGCATTGGTCCCATTTCAATTTGAAGAAAATATTCCACCTCTAAGGGTGGGAAATTAGGGGATGTTTCGCCGTTTGTGAACCGATTTCGATGATTTTTCTTTTGTTGGATAAAGTATGTCTCGTGATTGGTCAATTTTAAATTTGAAGAAAATATTCCATCTTTAAGGGTGGAAAATTAGGGGATGTTTTGCCGTTTGTGAACCGATTTTGATGATTCTTTTTTTGTTTGACAAAGTACGTTTCGGGATTGGTCCCATTTAAGGAATAAAATATTCCACCTTTAAGGGTGGAAAATTAGGGGATGTTTCGCCGTTTGTAAACCGATTTTGATGGTTCTTTTTTTGTTTGATAAAGTATGTTTAGGGATTGGTCCCATTTAAGGTATAACATATTCCACCTTTAAGGGTGGAAAATTTGGGGTTGTTTCGCCATTAGTGAACCGATTTTGATGATTCTTTTTTTGTTTGATAAAGTACGTCTCGGGATTGATCCCATTTAAGGAATCAAAAATTCAACCTTTTAGGGTGGAAAATTAGGGGATGTTTCGCCGTTTGTGAACCGATTTTGATGATTCTTTTTTTGTTTGATAAAGTACGTTTCGGGATTGATCCCATTTAAGGAATACAATATTCCACCTTTAAGGGTGGAAAATTAGGGGATATTTCGCCATTAGTGAACCGATTTTGATTATTCTTTTTTGTTTGATAAAGTACGTTTCGGGATTGATCCCATTTAAGGAATAAAATATTCCACCTTTAAAGGTGGAATATGGTGGAATATTTAAGGGTGGAAAATTAGGGGATATTTCGCTATTAGTGAACCGATTTTGATGATTTTTTTTTTATTTGATAAAGTACGTTTCGGGATTGATCCCATTTAAGGAATACAATATTCCATCTCTAAGGGTGGAAAATTAGGGGATGTTTCGATTGATTTTAATGATTCATTTTTTATCGGGTAGGACTTGAGAGTGTCTGTCTATAAGCCCACTACTCATCACATTTTATTTGAACAGTACGTTTAGAATGTTATCCATACAATCAATCAACAGTTACAACTAAAAATTACAAAATAAAAACATTTCTGAAAAAAATTGAACCGACTTCTAAATAAAACACAAGGCACTAAAAAGTAAAAAAATAATTTTAATTGAGAGTACATACACACAATTTAATAACCATAAACATGAATAGATGCCTATTATTTATTTACAAATTAATTGTCTACATTTTATTTAGCATATATCTGAAGTCGGTGCCAACCTGATATAAAACTCCGCATTGTTTGAATCTAGGTACATTACCAATCATAAAACATGTTCCAAATGCATGCACCGACTTCAGATATATGCGAGATAAAATGCAGAAAATTAATTTGTAAATAAATAATAAGCATCTATTCATGTTTATGGTTATTAAATTGTGTGTATGTACTCTCAATTAAAATTATTTTTTTACTTTTTAGTGCCTTGTGTTTTATTTAGAAGTCGGTTCAATTTTTTTCAGAAATGTTTTTATTATTATTTAACCTGACGTTTAAAAGTAATATAACAAAAATAAAACACGATGGTAAGCCGCGGCAAATAATTTTAATATATTATAGGATATATTAATTTGGCGGAGAACCAAAAATAATCGTTAACGTTTTATTTTAGTAATTTAATTTGCGATGAAAATAAATAGAATCAGATGTTGTTGAAATAACAGTTGGTGGTATCGTCAATTAAATTTTGACGGTTCGTTAATTATACTATTATTTATTAATTGATGATTTTCATTGCAGACTTTATGTTATGAGTGAAAATAATGCGCCGTTAATTGCAACATAATTGCGGTCAAATATACAGGGTGAATTTTTCAAGTGGGCTTTCATGGCCAAATCCTAAACTATAAGAGATATCGAAAAATGCTGAAAGGAGTCTCGATGCCGATTTTGATGAAAACTAAAACTGCATTATTAGATTTTTGATAAATCCATTTTCCCGGCCAGAAATCGAATCTGTTGATTTTGAAAAAAAATAAACACTCTGTATTATTGCACCATCCGATAGTGTTCCTGATAAGGATCAAATTCTGGGAAGTAATGATATACGGCAAACCAAAGAAAAGTGTTGATTTTTAACAAATTGTCTCTTATTTCCATGTATTTATACATTACCTACTACATTTATTATGTTTTGATTTAAAATCTCGAGCTCTTCGAGGTTAAAAGCCATGATTAAAAAAAACCAATTGAAACGTAGGAAAAACAATAAATTAATTTTTAAGGTCCTGTGCCGTGGTGGTGGCCGGATAGGTCGCCAGATCTAATAACACCTTTAGATTATTTTCTCTGGGAGCATGTCAAAAACGAAATTTACAAATGTACGTACAATGAAATTGATGACTTAAAACTAGCGTTAGGGAATATTCTGAACGGAATCAATAACCTTGTGATGTGGAATGCAGTACACTCCTTGAGGCGTCAAGTTCAGCTATGTATTGAAAATAGTGGCTATCATTTTGAACAATTGATTAATTAAGATTGAATTACTTAATGTTAAAAAAAAAACATTATTTTCCTAAAAATCAAGACTTTCCTTTCATTTAACCTCGAAGAGCGCGAGATTTTAAATCAATATGATGATTTTTAATCATCATAAATAATAAATGTTATCAATGTACCGGTAATGTATAAATACATGGAAATAAGAAACAATTTGTTAAAAATCAACACTTTTCTTTGATTTGCCGTATATCATTACTTCCCAGAATTTGATCCTTATCAGGAACACTATCGGATGGTGCAATAATACAGAGTGTTTATTTTTTTTCAAAATCAACAGATTCGATTCCTGGCCGGGAAAATGGATTTATCAAAAATCTAATAATGCAGTTTTAGTTTTCATCAAAATCGGCATCGAGACTCCTTTCAGCATTTTTCGATATCTCTTATAGTTTAGGATTTCGCCATGAAAGCCCACTTGAAAAATTCACCCTGTATAAAGTCAAAAGTATATTTCTATTTTTATATAGCAGGTCTACATTCCACAGAGATTTTTTTATCTTTTTAGACAAAATTAATTAATATGTATTAATAAAATTAATTATTAATATGTATAGATTTTTCCGTGAGATGGCTCGTTTATTTAAAGGGTTTCAACGCATACTAACCTAGAGTAAATGTTACATTATCTGAACGAAATTACTAAAATGACGATACGATTTCGTGGACAGTGAGTTTTATAAAGAACCCTACTTTTGGAACAGCAAAAACATCTCGTAGCTCCATGATAACTGCAAATTATTATAAAATGTATTTTCAATGCAGTTCTAACTTTCAAAGTGTATCGTGTATATGTAACTATAAATATAATTATATTCATCCGAAATCAGTATTGGTTTTATTATCGTATAATTTAGTTTTATTAAAAGACAAGTACGTGGGCGGCTCACTGCTCCGCCCATCTTGTCGACATCTCACCCGAATGCACAATTAGTTTTCATCTACACTTTAACAACGACAATGACACGATGAATTCAATCCTGAAGTAGATATTTCTTCTACCTAATTTGAGAATTTAAATTTGTATATTATCTAGGATATTATCATGTTTGTTTATATTTTTTGGATTTAAATGCTGGAGTTGTCATTATTAAAGGGCAATGCCCATTTTTGGACCCATTTGATCTCTAATGGTTTGTTAACAAGTCAATATTCTAAAAATAATATCTTATTTTTTACATTAATTTTTCAATTATATCAACACTTCGCCAATCACTAAACCATGTTCAATTACATTGAAAAAAACAGATATCATCAATTATTAGAGCGTTTAATATAATAATAACCTCAAATATTGCATCAGAAAAAATCTAATTACTCAATAATCTGGGCAAAAAAAAAAACTGATTAGTAGTATGGAATGTAGATTTATTTTCCTACATAATGTATTAAAAATCATCGATTAATCTTTAATAGTTCCATTCAATCCTTTATAAATAATATTGTAGTAAATTGACAAAGTGCTATTTTATAAAAAAAAATATTTGCCTCATAAAAAAACTATCAATTAGGTACATTAAGTATTATATACAATGAACACAGGCTTGACCAATTATAAAATGAATATCGTCATAAACAACATCACAGTTGCTCTCGGCATATCGTATTTATTGACTCAATGAAACTCTGAAGGCAAATGCCGATGGCCTACTTTGTTCAAATACTTACTTTCTGACGTTTAATTTTCCTTCGACATCTCATTTACATGGCTTCCTTTATTCGAATAATTATTTTCTAGTTTATTTTTATCTCTGTTATTTATCTCATGTCAATCTGAACTTCTTTATTAATCGAAGTTATTTTAATCATATCTTAGTTTTATTACCAATAAGACGGCGATAAAAATGTTAAAACCCTAAATTGGAATGTCTGCCTACCAGACTGTTTGTCTGTTGTCCTGGGTAGTACCACTACTTCCAAGTGCGTGAGTACATGTGTACTGCGAGACTGTGGAACTCCCTCCCGGTGTCTGTGTTTCCCGAGAAGTACAACATGGGTCTCTTCAAATTGAAGGTGAAGCAAGCGTCCTCCGCCTTAGACCGCACCACTGCTTAACACCAGGCAGGGTGTGGTCAAACGCTTGCCTATTAAGCATTAAAAAAAAAGTTTAACATCTGTGAAGTGATCAAGTCGCATTTCGGCATCAATATCATATAACAAGATGTATTGTCAACCAGGAACATATTCGTTTCCCCAAGCCAGCACAGCGAAGGCGACTACCGCTGACATTTCTGTGTAGTAGCAGTTGTTTGTCACTGTTCAGCGACTGCACTCTAGCTTCACATCAGATGAAGTGTGCATCTATATTTTTAGCACTTAATTATAATTGTACAAAGGCTCTTTTGATACACAATTGATGAACAAAATCGCTGTATTGTTCACCAAAAACAATACGCCATGAAGGTAGATAACATAAACAGGGCTGTTATGAACATTTTTATCTTATCGTACCTTTTACATCATTTCACTTCTTACCAATGATATTAATGTTACCATATTAACCTCATTGTTTCTTTTTATAGCTCGCATGTGGCTACACTTCGCCCGATGTTAGGCTAGAATGTGGTCCATGAGTGGATACAACTATATAGAAATGTCTAGCAGTCGCCTCCGATATGTTGGCCTGTAGAGATGAATTTGTACTGTGCAGCATGTCACTGTCACTGTGCCAGCACTGTCCGTGACTAGGTCATTCATACACTCCAGACGGCTAAAATTTTTTTCATGTTTTTTTTTTGTTTTTTCATGAGTCTGTCTACTCTTACTTAATCCTTTTATCTAACTTTTACTGGAAAAAAAAAGAAGTATATACTTATTTATTTCAATCAATGAATACTCGTACATATCAATTTCCCTCAACATTTAAAGCCTTTTTATAGCTCGCATGTGGCTACACTTCGCCCGATGTTAGGCTAGAATGTGGTCCATGAGTGGATACAACTATATAGAAATGTCTAGCAGTCGCCTCCGATATGTTGGCCTGTAGAGATGAATTTGCACTGTGCAGCATGTCACTGTCACTGTGCCAGCACTGTCCGTGACTAGGTCATTCATACACTCCAGACGGCTAAAATTTTTTTCATGTTTTTTTTTTGTTTTTTCATGAGTCTGTCTACTCTTACTTAATCCTTTTATCTAACTTTTACTGGAAAAAAAAAGAAGTATATACTTATTTATTTCAATCAATGAATACTCGTACATATCAATTTCCCTCAACATTTAAAGCCTAATCCGCATAGTTTAGGGTACGATTGCCGACAGATGAAAATTGTTTTATCCAAATTTATTGCTCCCCAAAGTCACTTTAATCTAAGTTCTCTTAAAGCGTGCAAATAAATATCGTATCTTTTCTTACTTAATATTGTTCAGCTCAATGGTAGATTAAAATGATTATGGATAATCTCTGATTTCTCTTTGCAACATGCATGTCAATACAAAGCCATTAATTATTAATTAATACTAAACTATAAATTTATAAATTCATCAATAATTTCGCATCAGCCGAATTTCATAATCGAATAAAAACTTATTATTTTTTTAATTTTTGTAATTTCAATATCAAATAGAATTCATGGAATTCGGAACTTACATTTACTTGAACATTTTTATAGTTTACGTATGTATTAAAATTCTAATAATTTTGATTTTAAGTATCCTATATATACCTACATACATAATATTATAATAGCATACAAATTTTATTGAGGTATTTTATCTTCCTCAATTGGAATTAATGGTCTTAACTTGAATTATAAGTCTTAGTCTAATGCAATAAAATTCAAATGAGATTTCAATGATTGAAGTTTAAGCCACCCATCCAGACTATATTAATGCTAAGTCCGGTAATAACTCTCATCCTTACAAAAGTTCAAACGAAGTCAGCGCGACGTAGAAAAAGTTATCCCATCTCGCAAAAATGACAAATGATTCGGTGCGGGACCGGAGACACAGCGAAATGGCCGATTTGCTACGCGATCATTCATCGCTTTATTTCTTAGTACAGATTCCAGGGGGATTCGCGCTCATGGACTCGTTTTGTTGAGACACAGAGCTCATTTTTTGTTATGCCCCGGAGAAATGTAGTCTTTTCGGTCGTTTAACAATCAATAAAATACTAAAACTCTCGTTACGGCAACAATAATGAGTTTTGTTTTTGCTATCGTTTTAAATTTTCTTTCAGTATTCTTTCTCATTTAGAAAGGTGCCTATCGTGGTATTGTTTTAGTTTATTTTTATATATAGTTTATATGGATTTAGGAAGACATCTTTTTTCACAGAGAATTATTAGCGTGGCGGCGCCGCGCCGAAGACTTTTTAAACTGTTACATTTCTCGTGCTAAATTATCAATTTTTATTCAATAAATTGATATCGATTATGAAACTAAATTACTAAATAAACATATATATTTTTTAATTGCTAACTATATTGGTATTTGCTAAATTAAATTTGTCGTGATAAATTATTTACGCATCATATTATCAATATTTAAAAAGCTATACTATATACCAAGATTCGCGTTTACTGATAAGGTCTTTTATAGCAAGTGTAAGTAGACGAAATGGTGTCACCATAGGCCTATCAGTTGAATAACATGATAACACAGGAAAAAAGACCGTAGGTATATAAAGTAAAAAAAATTGCTGAATCTTCATCACATTGGGCATTTTTGTATGGGACCATAACCCTCGGCAAACTAAAATCAAACCGGGCAAAATAGATAGATAATTACCTCCATATTACACTGGTAAAATCCTATTTCTGTGGGTAATGGGAATATCGAGAAAATCAAGATCAAAAATAGAGATAACATTACCGTATATCATAGGTTTTTAAGTTTTTATTATTATTAGAGATGTATGTTAGGCTCGATATTCATCAAAGGACAGATGTATGATGATGATGTACGTTAAATTATTACTTACATGATTAATTTGGGGAAGATAAGCTTATCAATTTTTTATCAGATTACTGTTTGATCAAGTTAATAACAATAAATATTAATAGTGTTTTCCTAATTTTTGCGAGCACATAGTATTTTAAGTGAATAAATATTTTCTCCGGCTTACTATCGTGTTTACTTTGATCCAAACGTATCGTAATGGTCGTGAAGTCTTTTAGTTCTTTAGAATCTTTTAATTCAGTTAATAATGTTAATTGTCAAAACATTGGTAATAATAAAAAAAGTTTGCAAATTATACTTAATTGTACGTCGTATATGTTATTATATTAGACAATACTGTAATTGATTTGTTTTCCATCCGATACATCTCATACATGTGTTTATATTTTATAAATACATCATCGCAGACGTAATATGCCAAGGCTGATCTTTAACCGCCAGTATAATTATTCAATTGGAGACTGTAACGTCGTATGTATATGCACGCAGGTCTTCAAATTGGTCCACGATGCATCGAGACTTTGAGAGAGCGTGTGGTTATATTGTTACACACTTACACGTTTAAAAACATCATACGATCTTCAACAACCAATAGGAATTGTTAAAACTGCGGGCTTGGCTCCCCACCGCCAGCGACCGGAATATATGACTGCTTAGAACGGTCGCGCTGTTAAAAATAACTACCTGGTGCACACGTTCAGCAAGGTGTTACTGTCTAGCGACAATTGACCGATACAGATGAATGAATTTAATTTTTATTCGAAATCTTATATTTTTATGTAACATTTTCTTTTAATAAACAAGTTGCTGGCACTTAGATTCTAAAAATGTTGAGAAAAATGGCATCGAGCCACGTTACAATCGTAAAAAGATGCTATAACCGATTATACTTTCAATAAATTTTAATACGTAGGTATTCAACAGAATAAGTTCTTGTCTTAGTTAGGTTATTAATTGCAACTAAAAAAATACATATCAGCAGATTGGTAAACTCGTGTATGGTTGGATCGATGTCAGTTGCGCGTGCGCATAGCGTGTTATCCGATAGTCTTCGAGCTACTTCGTCACTGATGAGGAGTTATATGAAAAGTGATAACCTCTTAATGTTTTTTCTTGCTTAGATAATCAAAAGTTAAGTTTTGTTTGACATTGTAACCATGTCCTTTTAAACGCGTCTATCAAGTTCTATTCACATTTTTATAAACTATAGTTCATTGTTGCAATAAGTACAAAATGTGTGTCAACGATTTCGGAGTGTGGTCTTACTCGATTGACCGGCTAATTAGCTTCATTATGATTTATTTATTCAATTAGTTCAATTTGTCGATACGTGTCATTATTGATTGGAGGATTCTATATAAAAAACTAAATTATGTATACTTAAAAAAATATATCGATTAAATCTCGATTTAAATTCTGTATTAAATTTTGTCTTTTCATTATTATTTACCCTGCGCAATTATTTGTCCGACTATCTGATAGATTGCAATTTAAATTTGCCTCTCTACAAGCAAACATTATCGGGTTTCATTTATTATTTTTTATTAACCGACGCGCTGATGATGAGTTAAAATAATATTTACGTAGGTAGACAGTCTCGCATACTTACGACTATATCATCTGCAAGGTTACTGGAAAGTTTTTTAAGAAAAAACAACACCGATAATGCTCCATATTAAAATGGTTAACAGAACTACGTTTGTTTGACAAATTAATTCAGTAGCAACTTTTTAACCACCTATTTGTTTTATTTAAAGGTGCCATTAAGGAGAAATGCAACAAACAAGAGGATCTTCTGCAACGATGTTCAATGGCACTTCCTGTTCTTAGTTCACCAGATATATCTTTTGCACTTACAAGAGAGGAACTCGATAAGAGTTGTGTGTAAGTTGAAATTTTAATCGTCATTTACGTTAATCACAGATTTACATTTACACGTGTAACACCCACAAAGTGATTCAGGATTAGCTTGGAAGTATGTATCTGGAGTAGTATGTCGAAATGAGACGTGCAGCGCTTTTTTGTGACAACAATGTCTATACTTATTCAGCTTAACATCTAGTTTAGACAAAGTGCGCATCACATATAATTTAAAAAAAGTGTCTAAAATTGTAATATCCAGACGAATAGTTAAAGTTCTACAACACGGAGATGTTTTTGTTGAAATGCCGTCACGGGAACGCCGTTATGTTTGGCGTTTTTCCAGGTGTCATCGAATGGCATACTCAAATATCGTTTGTTTACTTCTCGTATCTATAAATAAATTCATAATCGTTGATGTATAGGTAATCTTTATCAGAGCACAAAGGAAATACGTCACTCATAATCGGGTTTAATTAATAATAATCAAGTCCATTCAACGAGATTCTTACAGGATTAATTTAAATGATACTGTTTATCTAGGATTAAGATCGATTGTGTTTTCTGAATGGAGCTATGAATGATATATATTTTGTAACTTTGGCATTAAATATAATGCTTTGAAATAAACAAGTCAAAAGACACTGTTTGACTGTTCTGAGAATTTTATTTTAGAATCGACGAGTGGGTAGATTGATTCGTCTATGAATTTTATTACCTACTAAAAAATAAAACGTCTTGTCCATTGTTACTGTTGGGGAGAAGAAGCACAGTCTGCTGGTTAAATAATATTCACATCTACTTCCATATTCGCTTATTATTTACACCACAATAAAATAAAACACTCTCCTATAACAATTCAATCGACGCCATAACTATTACACACACACAGAAAACTAAACCATCTTAACTACCAAAGACTAACTATGCCATAGATAAAACATGATGTTGCTATTCAATACTCCTCCTCAACATCATCAGTTTTATCAACTATACCTAAACTACAAACATGCCTATTAAAAGAACTCTTCGCTAAAGGCTTTGTAAAAACATCTGCTAACTGTTCATGGGTATTTATATACTTTACATTTATTACACCTTCCTCTACTTTCTCCTTGACAAATCTATATTTAATATCAATATGCTTCAAACGTTTCTGATCAGGATTTTTTACAGATTTTATAGTACTCTGGTTGTCTTCAAAAATAACAATACTACTGGTTTGTATCTCTAATTCCAATAACAATTTCTTAACCCAACATGCTTCAACACTTGCTTCACAAAGAGCTACTAATTCAGCTTCTGTGGTACTCAAAGCCACAATTGTCTGCTTCTTAGACTTCCATATAACGGTATTATTAAACAATTTAAACACATATCCTGTAGTTGACTTTCTGTCATTCTCTCTCGCCCAATCAGAATCTACATAACCAATTAATGGTATATCACACTCATCTTTCACATATCTTAATTTATAATCAACTGTACCTTTTACATATCTCAATACCTTCTTAATACTCTTCCATAAACTTTCATTTGGCTTCGACTGATATCTACATAAATAATATACTGCTGTTGCTAAATCTGGTCTAGTACCTACTGTTACTTACATTAAAGAACCCAATAACGACCTACACATTCTCTCATATGACATATCCACATCAAACTCCTCATTCATTATAAAATTTACATCCATTGGTATATCTACACTTCTACAATCATTCATACCATATTTTCTTAAAACATTTTTCAAATATTTACTCTGATCCATCATCAAACTATTATCCTTCTTCTCAATTGAAATACCTAAGTAAGTTAACTTATCAGATCCCATATCTTTCATTCTAAATTGTGAACTCAAAAACTCTTTAACTGAATCAATCTCTCGTGTATCACTTCCCATTATCAACAGATCATCGACATACAATAAAATATACAAATCTTCTTTCATATACAAACAAAAATCATTCTCTGATCGTTTAAAACCAAACTTTCTTATTGTTTCATTAAAACATTCATACCAATATTTAGGTGATTTCCTGAGACCATACAAAGACCTATTTAATTTTAACACATAATTCTCTTTAACTGTTATGCCCACTGGTGGTTTCAAAAATACTACTTCATCTATCTTTCCATATAAAAATGCTCCCTTTACATCCATTTGATGTATATGATAATCTCTGTAAGTTGCAATTGAAAGTAATATTCTTAACGTTTGTAATCTCAATACTGGCGAATATATCTCATCAAAATTATTCTCTTGTTGAAAACCCCTAACTACTAATCTTGCCTTCTTAATAATTTCATCACCTACATACTTCTTGGTAAACACCCATTTTGTATCAATCAATAATTTCTCCTCTTTAGGTTTAGGAACAACACTCCATGTCTTACTCTCATTTAATACTTTAATTTCTTCTTCTACAGCTTTCATCCAACCATCTCTATCCTCTCTTAACTCAATATCTTCATAACGCGTCGGTGTATCATCATTCATCTGTCCAGTATACAATGCAAACAACACTTCTTCAGAATCATTAAAATCAATCACATAATCTTTCATCCATCTCGGTTTCCTTATTGTACGGTTTGCTTTATCTTTCATCTCACTATCACTACTCTCCTGTCTAATCAATACTTCATTTTCCTCATTAACACAATCAATATCACCTTCTGATTCCTCATTGTTACTTTCCTCTATCTTATCTTTATCTCCCATTTCTATCACTACTAACTCCTCCTGTTTCTCACATCCTTCATCAAATATTACATTTCTTCCAACTATTACTTTATTTTCAGTTTCATCCCATAACTTATAACCTGCTCTACAATAACCTATCATTCTCAACTTCTGTCCCTTAGCATCCCATTTACTTCTCATGACTTTCGGTATATGATTATATGCAACACATCCAAAAACTCTTAAATTACACACATTAGGTTTCCGTCCTTCCCATCCTTCATACGGTGTATACTTCCTTCCACTCGTAGGGCTTCTGTTTATGACATATGTAGCAAAATATAATGCTTCTCCCCATAATTCCTTCGGTAATTTTGATTCTAATAAAATAGTACGTGCCCTGTCAACCAACGTTCTATTCATTCTCTCAGCTACTCCATTCATCTCTGGATTGTATGCTACTGTATATTGCATTAAGATACCATTATTGGAACAAAAATTCTTAAATTCCTGTGACACATATTCTTTACCATTATCAGTTCTTAATTTTAACAAATTTCTATCAAAATGTTTAGTAACGTAATTATAATAATCTCTAAATTTATCGAACACCTCTGACTTATTTTTTAACAAATATATTATGGTAAAATGAGTATAGTCATCAATAAAAGTAACAAAATATCTATATCCGTCAAATGTAGGTGGGTCCATAGGTCCACATACATCACTGTGCACTAATTCAAGAGGTTTACATGCCCTATATCCAGTTTTATTAAAAGGTAATCTAGTACTCTTCCCTATCATACATGATTCACATAACATTTTTGATAATTTAACATTTTTCAAATCGCTCATTCCTTTGACTAAATTTTGTTTCGATAATAAATTCAAATCATTAATATTCAAGTGACCATATCTCCTGTGCCATAAATTTATAACATTTAAATCATTTTTGTTACTGTAATTACAATCATTCTTAATAACTTTGGTGGTTAATGTATACAACGAACCTTCACTATAACCTAACATTATTAAATTACCATACCCATTGTAAACATATACTTTGTTGTTTGAAAACACTACTTTATGCCCACTATTTATAATTCTAGATACTGATAACAAATTCTTTCTTAATTCAGGCACATATAAAACATTTTTAATACTACAATACTGTAAACTACCATATATCCAACTCTTAACCTCAATGTCACCCATTCCTACAGCTTTCAATACGACATCATTTTTAGCTGCTGCAATAATTTTAGGAGTCTGTAAGTTTATATAGTTAGAAAAATAACTTTTATCATTCACTAAATGATCTGAACAACCGGAGTCTATACACCATAACACTTCACTCCTACTCGGACCTACCTCACTTCGCTCACTTATAAACACATCACTTATCTCCTCCTTCGTCCCGGCAACCAAAGAACACCCGGCTCCTCCTGCACCTCGCCACGATCCACCGTTCCTTCCTCGTACATGTGATGAACCTCTACGCTGCCACGGTCCACGTCCACCATTCTGCCACTGTCCACGTCCTGTGTTCTGCCACTGACCATGTCCTGGGTTTCGCCACTGTCCACGTACTGGGTTGCTCCACTGTCCACGTCCTGGGGTCTGCCACCGATTAAAACCACCTGCCACATTTGCTCGATTCGGACATCTTTCAGCCATATGACCACTTCGGCCACATGAAAAACATAAAAATGCACTCTCAATTTTGTTAGAACTATTTGATCCTTTTTTCTTTTCTTCCTCTCCTAGTAACCTATCCTTTACCAGGTGTAATGATATCTCACCCATTGCTTCCAACGCTGTTACTATGCCCTCATATGACTTTGGCATCGATAATAATATATAATTTATTTTTTCTTCTTCTGATAACTCACTTCCAGCATCACTCAATGTGGAAAATATCTCTTCTAATTTAACAAAATGCTGTTTCAAATCTGTACTTTCAATATAACGAATCTCTGTTAATTTTCTTCTCATAAATAATTTACTCCTAGTTCCTTTCTGCTTGAAATTTTTAACTAAATTTTGAAACATCAAATATGCTGTGTCTTTTTTAATATATTCTATATGACTATCTGCTACACCTGATATTAAAATGGCTTGCGCCTTCGCCTCAATTTTCTCATCTTTTAAATCACTATTAATTATCGCATCCAATACCCCACTCTCTCTCAATATCGATTTAATTCTAAATTCCCATGCACCAAAATTCTCTCCAGCAAACTGCACTATATTCAATTCTTTTCTCTGCATTTTTAACAATAATTCTCAATATACTCATAACCTTTGTTAACTGCGTCACACGCCGCCGCTATTACGCCACACTTTTTCACACAATATTATCGCGGTCTTGACTGGACTCTGTTCTGTGCTCTGGGCCCATAACCCTGTTGGGGAGAAGAAGCACAGTCTGCTGGTTAAATAATATTCACATCTACTTCCATATTCGTTTATTATTTACACCACAATAAAATAAAACACTCTCCTATAACAATTCAATCGACGCCATAACTATTACACACACACAGAAAACTAAACCATCTTAACTACCAAAGACTAACTATGCCATAGATAAAACATGATGTTGCTATTCAATAGTTACTTGTATTCTAATAATAACTGCGTGTAAATGTTCTGTGTTTATTGTATTCCAAGAAATTCTTGGATTATCAGTAAATACCCTGTAAAGTTAGCAATGTCCCCCACTTATATTTATTACAAATATTTTTTTCAGAGGGCTAAAAGCTGGTATAAAATGTATAGATAACTACACTGATATTTGCATGGATCCTAAAGAAAGAGTAATGTTTAGACGGATCTATTCAGGTATCACAGAAGTAGTAGACGATTTATGTGCCAGAGGTGATTACCAAGATGAGTACCTACGGCACGCAGATTGTGTGAAGAATGTCCGATCGGAATACGAAGTTTGCAGTAAAAAATATGAAGTGACTTTAACAAGTCTAAGCAATCATCAACAGAGCGAACATTATGATACGGACCAGCGGGAGACGAGTCACGAAATGTATTTGAAAACTGTATGCTGGTGAGTTATCATTTTGGTTTTTAAAAAAGTTTATCGAACTTTTTTCCATGTACCGTCTTTAAGAATTGTTTATTATTGTATAGTTACATTAATAATTTGCATATTCATTGGGCGATAACATCATGTGTAATTAGGCGGTAGGAATAGAAGTGTGTAATAAGAAGTAAGTGCAAAATTAGATTGATAGTAAAATTGCTATTTGCATTTTTATTCAATTCTAATATATTTCCGTCTCTCAAGGAAATAAATTCAGCAAACCATTCTTATTTCAATATTGATTCAAAACTGAATAACATTTCATTTGTAACAAAATTGTTAATGGATTTTTTTATGTCACGGTGATTTCAAAATGTTTTTCGTTTTGGAAGATTTGGATCGGAATTTTGAACTTTAAACGAAAGGGAGATTCTATGGTGAGATTGGTCGGGAAATAATTACAGACGAATTGAGCCCACAAATTAAGCTGTCACGAAAGTTATCAAGGAGTTTCAGGAATGGCTCAATCAGTGGCGGCTGAAACCTTGAATATTGAATAGGGCTCGTTAATAAAATATTCGCACAGTGACTGTCTCAGCCAGCTCGATGAGGCCTAATGAGTTGTTTGAAGTGTACTCACGTGATTTTGTCGAGGTTACAGGTTAAACAGAGGGGAGCTCTGTGCATTTTCTTCGTGTTGTTATCGCTTCAATGCTTTATTTGTAAAAGCCAATTTGAATAAGACAATTTATTACTTACTTATAAGAACGTCCAGAATGCCAAAAATGTGTTAGAAATCGTTAGAAACAAAAAACACGTTTCTGTATTCACTGGTAAATATTGAAAAGATTGTGAGATTCATTAATTTAATAGCTAAATCTATCGTATTCGAGGTAATTACGCGTATAGATAACATTATGGCGGCTACTTAGAAGATCCCTCTAATATTTTTTCTTCCAGTTTCACGCCATTAAACTCTCTTTAGAAATCGGTATCCAAATCATGGGATTTTCTCAATCTCCCTGGATTATACCAAGCATGCCCAAATTGTTTTGACATGGAAATGATGTTATTAACTTCACCATTTTAGGGCACATTACATAAAGATTTAGTGTACCTACCCAGTTTAAGTATAATGTTCTTTTTTATAGTAGTCGGGCAAGTATTTGTTTATTCGCCGACCTTGATGTTAAGGTAATGTTACGACCCATGAGTTGAGACAATTGCTATCGCGGATAAATGTCATAGGCAGGGGTCGTTTTCGCTGAGACGCTTGATGGACGAGTGTGCTCCGCCCCGGTTGACTCCTGATGTATATGAAAAAGTTATTTATTATATACTTAAGCAACTGTTATAAAATTTATATATTTAAACATAATATCGAACATATTCACAAATAGAATAAAAATAAATCACAATTCAGTTTGGATAAATCAGGACTTTGAATAATTGAGTATTTTTATAAATTCATTCGCGTTCCAAAATGGGATTCGTATGCAGTTGACATCACGTTCATGTAAATTATTTGCATTTTTTCTCTGGATGCGTGTGCAGTTTTTGTTTATCTTTCCGCGTCCCTGCAGCAGGACATGTTCAGCGATGTGTGAATCCTGTGAGTAGACAAAATGTACGAATTCTAACTGGATGATCACTTTTGTGTAAATACAGATAGTGGAAAAGTCAGTTTGATTTTGTTACATTTTCACTACTCGTTATTTATACTGTTTTAAATCATCACTTCATTAAGTAAATTAAAAGATTATTATGTTATTGTGTTTATTATATTAGATGATTATTTTAATCCAGGTAGTTCGATAGTTTTGCAGCCAACAAGGTTGCTACTATGTTCGCTTAAGAAGAATTTATATTTTCATTCTATTTATGTTCAATTTTTTTCATTTAAATCCCCTAAATCTAAAAATATGTTTATTTATGTATATGGTATAGACGAATTAAATCTATGTTGTGTTTTTCAATATTATCTAAGGTATAACGAGAGGAGTGTGCCACGCCAACGGTTGGTCTACTTATCTCCTTCATTCAAGTATTGGGCCATAAAAAAGTTTCAGTCTGTATTTTTATTTTTATCTATTGTTTTCTTCTGTTGCAGCTCATTTCAAGAATATCTCACATGTTCAGAAAAAACTGTCCAAAGATCTTGTGGCAATGAAGCGGCACTCTTCACTAGCAAATTTCTAAAACGTATGGCTTCGAATATTATTAGGGTTAGTATTGCATTTATATTCTTATTGAACGAAACTTATTAACAACTTTTTAAGTTTTATTTTATTATAGCTTGGCATAACATGTCTTATAAACGGAAACAACTGCTACTACAGATAAATTTCTACAGGCAGCAGTCGCCTCCGCCATGCCGGCTTGAGGACACAAATGTGCTCCATCCAGATAGACAGTGCACACTCCTCTCGTTATACCTGGCTACTTCCAAACTGTTCTCGAAACGCGACAAGGTCACTTCACGAGTGTTACATCCGAAAGCGGTGGTGCTACCCCGGCACGGCAGACTGGACTAATAACCATCATCTGTCTGCCTACCACTTTAGTGTTTTTGTCCTTGATTTTTATCGTGTTGTATTAATAAAAAGTTTTATAGGTATTTAATATAATAATATTTAATTTGTTTGGACTAACTTGGAAGCAATTAAAACAATGTTTACTTATAAATTTATTACTAAATGTGAATTTTTATATATTGACATTATCATAAAAGTAAGGAGTTAAGACATTTTATACAAAACAATTTTATGTTTATGTATGAGCTATTCACATCTGCGGAAATTGTATTATTATCAAACGGTTTGAGTGAAAACGGTATTGTTACGCTGCCAAATTGTCTGTCGTTGATTAAATACGTTTTAGATGACAAAATATTATCGCAGCTTTTTTTCATACGGGGCAAGTTATGGTGTGAAAGTTGCCATCCACGTGTCAAAAATACACTTTCTATGTATAAATGCATATATACATAGAATACCCTGAATCTAAATTAGGATTATGACGATCGGGATAAGAACAATACCGTTTTGATTTCACTTTTCAAGAATGCGCTAAACAGACTCACCAGTGTATCTCTAAGATATGATTGGCTTATTTAAAAAAAAAAACAATACTTCGTATTAATAAATAATTTAGCAACTATTTGTTTTGGCCGGGAGTAAAAATCGTGAACGCTACGGAACAAACTAGCGTCCTAACCACTCCGCCACAGAGGCCGTCATGAAGTCATGGGCTCTCCGTTAGACAATATCGAATAATTTTTTTTATTAAATTTTGGCATATTGAAATGCTGAAATTATTAATATAATTGTGAAATCACAACTCAGCTCTATCTATTGTTTATAGTTTTTTTTTTGTTAAATTTTCAACATAATATATTTCTTAGATTTTCATTTTAATAATATTCTGTTAGTAACATATGCAACACAGGCACAATAAATTATAAAATAAATACGAAATTTTGTTCGCATCAATAGCATACAATTTGTGATTAAAAGCCAAATTCAACATTCGTTAAGGCATATTGTAACAATTTTATTTACTTTGCACCGTCAAAATATTTCGCCAAAATAACTACGACTCATATGGTTGAGTGGTAATTGCAAATGAAAATATTTGATTTAAATTGTAAATTAAGTTAACATATCAATATTATATGACATATATGTTATATAACATATGTAATTAGATCAAAACTATATTAGAGCGGCCATGGTCTAGCGGTAGGACGCGTTAACTCACGATTCCTCGTACCAGTCACAATTTAGCGAAGTCCGAACACGGGTCTCATCGATCGTGAGGTCCGTTCTCTACCCCTATACCACGGCCGCACAAATTAATCTGTAAGAATTAAAAATATGTTTTGTTTTACAGAACTTCTGTCTTGAATATAATGATGAAGAATGCGGTAATCCTGATAGTGCTAATTTCCATTCATCTAGTCCAATCTTTATAGCATCTACTATATTACTTCATTTAGTTTATAAATTAATTAATAATTTTAATCCAGCGTAAATTAGGTGCGTATAGACCGCCATATTATTATAGTATTTATCTAGCGATCCAGTGTTCAAATTACTCGTATATCTATTGGCATCAATAATTAATTTGACTGGTCCATTTAAAATATGAATTAATAGATCAATATTAGCAAGTTAATAATTTTTTTTTAAATGCCTGTACTGCTTGATATCGTAGTCATTAAGCTACCAAAGTACCTACATTTTCAAAATTTATAAATAAAAAAGGCTTTCAGAATAGTTTGAAAATAAACAGTGAGTAATATATGGTTTTTAAAGTTCCTTTACAAATAAAAACTTGCTAGTGATGTTTATACCATATAATTTAAGTTAATATTAAAATGCACGAAGCATTATTCTCAGCAAAAACAGTTTTAAAGACTGAATGTTGAATTTCCGCGCATAATTTTGAAAACTTCTTATTTAAAAAAAAAAGTAAAATTTTGAATCATTATACGATTTCCCGCCTAATTTTTATTTAATTTCCTCCATAATAAACCTCGAGTGAATTATTAAGGACCAAGTGTTTCAATTCTGACTTAAAGTTGTCGTACTCATAGCACCTGTCTGAAATAAAGTAATAAATAAAGCTCATATATCTCCGGCTCATTACTTTTTGAATACAATTAAGGCAGGATTGAAATAACGGCCCTTCTATACCTACAATTAATCGGTTTTATAGAAAATTAATTAAATGGAGGTTGTATTATAAAAATGTTTAGTTAAGTAATTGTGCATATCATATTATTTGTTTAGAATTTAAGCTCTGAGCGTTCTGTGATAGTTTTTTTATACTAAGAAAAACTACTAGGAGCTCTAAATTCATGCAATTAAATTGAGTTATTTTTATTTGGATTTTGTTATAAAGATTTTTTTATGCCAAATGTCTAGTTTTAAGTTCACTTTCAAAAAGGATATTAATTTTTAATATTTGGTATTTTTTAGAATTTTAAGTAGCTTACATTGTAAATAGATTCAATGTTTAAAGAAAATTATCTGTTAATATGGAAATATAATTAGTAACCACAGTCCGGTTATATTGATTTATTTAAGAAAACATTAATGTGTAAATAAGTAGATGAATTCCATTGTTTAGAATTTAGTAGATGTTTAGAGCAAAAAGTTATTATTTAAAAGACGTGGTCTTTCTTAAGTTTGAGATTATTATTAATTTTTGAATCAATAAAAATGTTAATTTATTAATATTTATTTTATTTAAGTGAGCCCCTAGCAGTCTCTTAATAAACGGTTAGTAAAAATACGGTAAAAAAAACCGTCAATTCACTCTCAAAATTGCCATGATCAGGCCGAGATAAAAGAAACCCCTACTTCTAATATAATATAAATATATAAACTAGTAGTGAAATAAAATGAAAATCCTTTATTAACATAGGCATGGACTTAGCATGCACTTGTTCATGTCAGAATCTACTTTTGGCTTCGGAAAGGCATATGACGAGAAGACAGCCGTAAGAAACTCGTCAATTATAACCTGTGTTTGTAATAACAAAAAAAAAAACTGAATTATAAATTCCGAAAAAAAAAAATAGTCGTAACTAATTTAACAAACATAACTAAACCACAATATGGGGCACCAAAATGAAGAAAACTATATATTAATATCATTGCACGTTTCAAGCACAAAGGTTTTTTCAACCAAAAATTGAAAGTGAAAAACTATGCAAACGAGGAGTAAGGAGAGAAGCATGCCACAATATAATAAAATATTAATTTGTTTTTCTAAAATAAAATCTAACTCAATTAGTAAAGTACATACAGAGATAGCAATTAAAAATACCACTAATAAAGCAGCACAAAGTCGCTCTTATATTTACGTAACGAAACATTTTTCATTTAAAATAACTACTCACAAATAAAAGCGTCGCCGGCCGTGCTGAGAAACAAAAATGTAACGTAAAAGTGTGCTTGCTGTCCGTTCAATTTTAGAAAAGTCCATCGCAGTCTCAATTTTTTTCTCTATTTTTTACTCATACAAAATGGCGCATTTTAAAAGATAGGTCAGTGTAGAAATTTCGCTTTATTACTGCTAAATAGATGTGTCTTTTAAGTGTGAATATGACGCGTAAACGCGGCTATCTTCCGAAACGTATTTTTTAATCAAATTATACGCGTATTATGACGATTCGGTTAGCATGCCTAATTACAAAAGTAAGCTAAAACTGTATGCCCTGACCTCAAAATAGGATGTACTAGAGATATCAGAACAAAGATAATACAAATATTATAGAGGCTGTAAAAAGATAGCAAGCAATCCTGTGAACCAGAAGTGGTGTACATCATACTGATGCGGTTCCAGTTTTTTTTTTATTTTTGAGACCAAAAAATAATATTTGACATATCAATAGATTGCGCACATTCGTCTCCTCAAGCCGGCATAATGCAGGTGACTGCCGCCTGCAGATATTTTTCTGTGGTAGCAGTTGAGTGCAAAATCTCTCATAGAATAATGGTTTTAAATCAATATATTTCGTTGACATCGTGGTGGAAGAGTTGTACCAGTTGTGGTCCAAACACCGGACTATACATTATTTCAATTTGCTAAAAAATTCATAAAACATCATCGAATAGTCTGAGGCTCGTATCACGACGTCCTCGCGCTAACTACTCCGCCACACTAATAATTATATTATAGAGATACTTTTATGAACTCATTATTTAAATTAGTGGCTAATTAAAATCTCTTAAAAATTAATAAAAGTCTCAGAAATCACAACCACTTTTTGTATTAATAGTTTATTTAATTAGATACTTTTCCAACAAGCTTTGCTCCGGTACAAGTGACATTATAAGTCTTGTGTAAGCCTTTGTCGCAAGCAAGAGGAAGGAGTATTTACGAAGAACAAACGGTACAGTATTACTTTCATTTACAGACTAATCAACCAATGTTCTCGAAATATTCTGCAATTTCTTTTTAAAATCCTAATACACTAGGCTAATGAATGTTTTGTCACCTGCAAAGTACACAAAACAAAATTATATTATACTGATACTGTATATTAATATTCAAATAGACACATTAACCTGTAAGAGCCCTATATCTCCCAATTATCTTGAGTATACAAATAAATCATGCCCTAGATCATGATTTTGCAAATATAATGATATAAAAAAAAATATGTGATAAACTTTTACCGAGAAAAAAAGCATCAAATATTAATTTAGAGAGCTCAGTTCACGATAAAGAAAATAACCAGGCAAAACTTTATATATCCTGTGTGCGGTCCATTAGCAGAGTCTGCAGGGATATCTGCAGGCGGCAGTTTGCCCCGCTACGCCGTTAATGTATACTTTCCAGATCGCAGATCACACCCCCTATCGTTACACAATTTATAAAATAATACCTTTATTTTACTGAAAAAGCAAATACGCGTCCTACAATACAAATTTCTTTTGCTGTTGGTATTCTGTGCACTTGAAAATAGCTGAATGCAAGTTAAATCCGATCGACACCGACGTGTAAAAGTACTCGCAGAACCATGGACGCACATCCCCTTTGAGAAATCAACCGCTGTGTCCTAATGAAAGCCGATTATTCCCTTTTTATTCTTCTCACAATTCGTTCTAGAGGGATTTAGTTTTCAGTCACTTTTTATTCGGAATCCTTGAAAATTATTCACTGTGAAGATAAAATTTAAAATGGAAATTTTACAATCATTATTTTAGTTTTTAAAGAGAAACTTCCATCGGCAGCTCCCTCCCCTTTAATTTTATAATTTTATTTGCTTAGATTTAAGGCTGGTGTTTTGTAGAAAAAAGTCCCTAAAAAAAGTGAAACTTCTATAGATATAAAATATAAAATTCTATAGAATATAAAAAACACACAGCAGGAGTAAAACCTATGTAAAATTCTCGAGTCGTGTGTTTATATATATTTTCTATAGTACATTCCACCTAATCTTAGGCTAGAACGCGCTCCATGAGCGGAGACAACTACTATTACAGAGAACTTACTGCAGATGGCAGTCTTGCATTTTATATTAATTGCTTTTAACTTACACATATAATGAATGTCATAAACGTTTACGATCACTTCAGGTTGGTGGTATCCTAACTTAGAACATAGTGTCTTCAGTTTCAATTGCACTTCCACTAAACTAAGCTTTTGCACGATTTGTTTTATTGACTATTAAGAAAAAGTGGCGATAAAATGAACGTACCGTTTTAGTCGTTACAATTGTTTAATTAAGAGTTTAATAAAGAAAAATATAACATCGCTATCGTTTTGAATAAAGGTCATTAGCGGATCTTCATAGACGTGTAGAAATTGTTGGAGGAATTGTCTAATTATTGTATGTCAATTGATGGATTTAATTATTGTGAAATGATAATTATCAAATTTTATTAAAATTACACAAAACAAAAACATACTCATCTTATCACTGACAAATTTGATGATATCGATAACTATGCACATAATAGGTACAGCAAAAACTAGAAACAAAAAAAAAGAAAAGAAAAAAAGAATCCATGTGCCGGGTTATTATAAAAAAAACTTTTCCAGTCAACACAGTTTTGGTACATATACTACTGATGTATTTGATTTTCTTTCCTTGTTCCGTATTTATTAGGAAAAACATTGATGTTAACTATAGAATTAAAAAATATGTACGAAAAGTAATTCTTTCATAATATGACAAATTTTTGTTAAAACCTTAAAAAAGTAATGAAGTGAAGCAAAAACTTTTTAACTTCAACTCGTATTTAATTAATATAAGTAGAGCTTAAAATATTAAAGTTACGTCATTTTAATCCGCCAAAGTTAGATACAAATTTTAGTACTAAAACCTTAACCCGTTATAAATTCCCGGGGAATGTACCTTCGTAAGTAATTGATTAGATTTGTGGACACGAGTGCAACCTTATGCCATTAATTTTTCGGCCATCCCTTTCCAATCAGAGTTACGATATGGTAGTTATGCGACTTATCATTTTGCTGAATTAAATTAAATACTGAACTGGATCGAATTTTAAATAAAAAAAAAGTCACTTCTGACGAGACGAGCCGTCTCCGTGGACAGAAGACTGAAGTTTATAAAACATTGGTACATAAATCTAACATTCCGGTTTTTCGAGTCGAAAAGTTTCAAGAATATCTCTTGAAGAGGATTTCAATTCGTACAAACTTTTGTTTACAAACTGATATCGTAATTGAATGCTACTAAAAGATAAAAGAAGATCGTTTCTTATTGACGGAACAATTGATCCGGAATTAGCGTAACTTTGAGAAGAACTTTTTTTACTTTCCATTTAGAAGTTAATGTTAGTAGTAATAGGGTCCTTTATTCCCGTTGTTCCAATTTATTTTAGCAATTTGTAGAATTGACATTTTATTTGCGTCTTAATTTACTCAATATTAAAGCAGGGTATTAAAGAAGAAAAAAAAAAACAATTAAATATTTCCACTAAACCGTAGAACGACCACCTCTTTTCACGTCGTTTCACGTTTTCCTCCTTACAATATGGGATCCTTCAAGCGCACTGTAAAGTGGAATCTCACTGGTCGGGGCATAGTGGACGCGACTCCAGTTTGCAGAACTCCTTGTGTGATAGTGTGAAAAAATAAATCTAAATGATTATCGTTGGTACTTTCTAGGCCTATTGGTCTACTTAGTATGTAATTATTTCCTTTTGTAACCTGATTTTTGTGATCACTGTTTGTTACCAATACCAAAAGAAATTGAAAAAAAAATAATACAACCGCGTTTATTTTAATCACACCGCGATAGGGACTAATCGAAATCTGTCGCATGAAATCTTTTAATTTAGTCAAATTACAAGTGATAAAAATTTTATTGAACAATTCCGAATATTATTATTCGTGTACCAGGTCTGATAGACCGATGTAATTATGCATTAACAATTCGATTATAAAACATAAAATCCAATTCCTTTAATACCTACTAGAGTCCAACTTAAACCAGACATCGGATAGAATATGTAGTGATGAACGAGAAGGATCCGGCTTTGCAGAACTTCAATTTCCCCTGCAGCAATCAATAACATACCTCTAAATTGCCTTCGTGAACTCAAAATATATTTGAGTTTCACAGTTTCAAGTTTTTTGTTATTTTTAAATATAATAAAGCAAATATTTATAATATAATAATTTATGCATGGTTTGAAATAATAAAAAATAAACGCTCCATATTCTATATTTCATGCTAATAATTTGATTTAAAAAAGTTCCAATAAAATGTATTATCGATATTCCTTAATTCCAATAAAACAGGGTCTACGAAAAAGAGGCGTTGTAAAAATATTGATAACTGTTATTGAGAATATTTGTGGGAAACTGAATTAATTTTCCAAAAGATGCCGTTTTTTACAGCGAGGAAGAAAAAGGAGGAGTTACTGTGAGTTAAAATTTAATTTGCACGGTTCGAGAAATACGTAGAAACATTTAAAATAACTTTCTTTTTACCAAACAAAATAAATAAAAGAAAATAGTCAATTTATTTTTTAACTAAAAGAAAAGAAATTATTATTTATTTTGTGGTTTTTTTCCACAGCTTTCATTTTATCAACTTAAATATATAATGAGCTTAAAATGTAAAAGAAGATATCACAAAAACAACTCCCCGGAGCGAAACGAAAGACAACTTTTTGTGAAAAGCCTTTTTAATATTAAGTTGTAAAAACTAAACTAAAGCGCGCTAATTACTAAAAAGTACGTACTCTTCTATCTATAGGATATGCATACTAAAATAATTATATAATTATTATAATTTTATATTTTAAATAGAAGAAGTAAACTTATTTAATTCTATAAAATGTCAATAAATTAACACAACTAATCGAAACCTTATTGGAAACAGGGTTGCCTTTTTTTACATATTATGATATAGGATTTAATAATTATCAGCTTTATTTGTCTAGTATAGAAAGTGTGTTTTTAATACAGCATAGTAATATGGCTGACCTTAAGTTGGAACGCAGGTCATGAGCTGCAACAATCAACAGGACAACTGCTACCACGGATGTTTGCGGGCAGCAATCGCCACGGTTATGCCGATTTAATTAGACGAATGCACCACCCAGGTTGAAATGAAGGACTCCGTATACACTCCTTTATTTTTGTTTTTTGTTTTTTTAGGTAGACTGTGTATGCCAGAATACAATCTATCTCCTTAACAAATATCTAAATCTGTTCTGCGATTTAGGTGTGAAAAGGTAACAAATAGGCGAGTTACTTTTTATTTATAACATATAGAAGTATAGATTAGATATAGATACACCAATAAAATTGGTAGATTTAAAAAAAAACATTCCATAACACAGTTTAATACGAATATCACAAAGTTCGGAGCGTGGTAATGCCGATTAAGGCTATTATCATGCTAAGGGTAGAATAATAAATGTACCTAAATCTATAAGACTTCATAATATCTCCCCGTGGCTGATGGAGGTAGACGTGTGTCGACACTACCTATCTTAACCAAACAATTCAGTGTCCATTACAGATGACGGGTCACACTACACAACCTCTCAATCTTTATTTACCTTTTTTTGTTTTTAGAATTCCTGGAATTATTAATGTAGTCTAAATGTAGTGTTTCCATTTCTTATTTTATTCAATTCCTTTTTTAAGAGCGATCGTGGCCGTAGGTGAGTGTGCGTGTTAAAAGCGCGCAAATTTCCGGCCGGTACCAATGCAATTTTGTTGCATGTAAAATGGTAGGCTCATCGCCTATGATATAGGCAACTACAGCCTTATAGCCTATATTTGTACTGCCGAGACGAGATGGTTAATCTATTCTAATTTTCATATTTATATAAAAATCACTAAATAAACTTGTTCCACGAATATTTTAGAGTTTTTTTTTTCAGGGAACATATTACAGCAGTATTATATTAATATTTTTTATTTACCAATTTGATGCTTTCTTAAACTATTCGGCAGCAGCATTTTGTTCAAGAATATAACATCAGAATCATGCGACTGAATTTTAGTGGAAATTAACTTTGTAATATCCTTTTATAAAATGAAGTTAACAATGTCGTTGAGCAGCTATAACCTTGCTCTCTAGAGCTTTAATGCAACACGTATAGTCGTTTAGAAACATTGTTTCTATCAAATGGGGTATCTTCAGTCATAACGTTCAAGCGAACGTTAACAAAATATACTTAGATAAATCAATTTTTGTTTTATAAAAAAAACCATTTTATTTAAGTATTCTCTACTTGTTTTATAAGAGTTAAAGGTAATTTATTAGTACTGACGTCCTGATGTGACGTCATGCATAATGAATGCTAATTTCTCTTTTTATTATTGACGATTTCGAGAGTGAATTGATTAAACATTTAATTAAAACATTACTAGAAATTGACATTAGAATAAGCATTTAAATTCAGAAATATCTGGAAAAATTTGTACCTACATGACATCGTAGAAGCTCATGCAGCATGCATTCGGCACGTACGCCTGGACTTTTTATTCTTGGAGCATCTCGAATTGAATGTATTCAAAGATGTCGATTTCATTCAGTCGATTGACATCGTGACGGTTATTTTAGAAGAAAAAAAAAACAAATCGGAATGCTAGTTCCGTAACGCAAAGGTACAAACAAACAAACATTTATATTTAGAAAGATGGAATAGGTTTTCAGGTATAATATTTTCGTAACTCGGCGTAGTCGTTTGTAGCAAAACATTTATATTTAGATCCTTATAATGAAGATCAACAGATTTGTAATAATTTATGCATGTCCACGTAAGCGAATCTTTTTTTAGTGCACGATGTTGCAAAATTGAAACACGAGAGTAATAATTGATTGGATTATACCGTTTCATCGGAACGGCTTCCTACGTGATCCACCTACATGATTGGCTGCCATCTGAATTTATTTTGGAGAATGAAAATTACAACCAAATCGTGAGTCACAAAACAGTAGGGATACGTATAAAATACACACATGTTTAAGAGAGACCCGTCTCCCGTTTCGGGGTGGTACATACCACCCATTTTAACCATAATATCAGTAAAGAAACCTAGGCACCATTGCGCAACCTGCAATTCTAGCTGCACGCACATATCAATTGCTGACATTACTATGCGATGGCGGGTATCTCCGTACTCAAGACTAACATCAGGCGGACTGCGGTCACATGCCGGACTTCTATATATGTATTTAAAAAGGAATATTTTAGGCTGTGTAAGGTTAGCAAGACAAAGATTTTGCCTGTTGAATTATAACTGTTACTGCTATTTACAATATTTTTGTTTATTATTTTTAATTGTTCTTTATTTTTTGTATTCGTTCACTTCACCATTTTATGTTCATAGTGAAAATTGTTTTAGGGCGCAGTGATGTTATTATAATTAATTTAAACATAAAATTGACGCTGCACCTGTAAATTTTCTTAATAAATAAATAATTAGGAGAGACGTTTTAATATTTGAATTTCTACCTTGAACCCTAGTTCCTAGATGATTAATTTTATAAACCACCCATTATTTACGTGGCATGTTGTAACATAATTAATAATAGTGGTAATAAATGGCTTATTTTAGATGAACATTCTTATTGTTTATCTTATTTTTGCTGTGCTATTTATTTAAGAGCGGTCTAGCGGTAAGACGCGTGAACGATGAGACCCGCGTTCGAACCTCGCTAATTCTGACCGGTACGTAATTTTGTTATATGTACTTTGGTCGCTCACTATTAAAGAGTGGTAGGCAGACTGATGATGGTTATTTGTCCAGTCTGCCGTCCTGGGGTAGTACCACCACTTTCGAATGTAACACCCGTGAAGTGACTTTGTCGCGTTTCGGGAATAGTTTGAAAGTAGCCAGGTATAACGAGAGGAGTGTGCACTGTCAATCTAAGATGGTACATGCTCGTCTCCTCAAGCCGGCATAGTGGGGGCGACTGCTACCCGCACAGGTTTCTCTGTAATAGCAGTTGTTATCTTTCATGGACCGCACTCTAGCTTTACATCAGGCGGAGTGTTGTCACATGCCGAGCTACAAAAAAAAATTATTATACCTAAATTGTGATGAAAAGTAACGAATAACAATAACTCAATTTTCATCATAATTTTACAATAATAACTCACAAGAATTTAAATATAAAGTTAAATTAAAAAAAAAAACTTATTCTATTAATATTTTAAAATAGTATGAAGATATTTTTGAAATGAGAAAAAAGGTAGCATAATGTAGGAAAATTATAAGGTTTCAACAGATAGTCCGGTTCTTGAATAGATAATGTATTCAAAAGAGTGGAAAAATCTGCTTCGTCCGTAGTCGCGTCGGGACGAGTTAGGGTGATTATGAACGAAACCATAGAATATGTGAAAATATAGAAAATGCTCGATTTACAGATAAATATATATGTTTTATAAGAATAATTGATCTGAAAGTGTCATATAAAGATATATTTTTTATTGTTGTAACTATGCTATACAGGGTGAATTTTTCAAGTGGGCTTTCATGGCGAAATCCTAAACTATAAGAGATATCGAAAAATGCTGAAAGGAGTCTCGATGCCGATTTTGATGAAAACTAAAACTGCATTATTAGATTTTTGATAAATTCATTTTCCCGGCCAGGAATCGAACCTGTTGATTTTATAAAAAATAAAACACGCTGTATTATTGCACCATCTGATAGTGTTCCTGATAAGGATCAAATTCTGGGAAGTAATGATATACGGCAAACCAAAGAAAAGTGTTGATTTTTAACAAATTGTCTCTTATTTCCATGTATTTATACATTACCGGTACATTGACAACATTTATAATCTTAAATAATCAATTGTTCAAAATGATAGCCATTATTTTCAATACATAGCTGAAATCGACGCCTCAAGGAGTGTACTGCATTCCACATCACAAAGTTATTGATTCCGTTCAGATTATTCCCTAACGCTAGTTTTAAGTCATCAATTTCATTGTACGTACATTTGTAAATTTCGTTTTTGACATGCCCCCAGAGAAAATAATCTAAAGGTGTTAGATCTGGGACCTAGCCGGCCACGGCACAGGACCTTAAAAATTTATTTATTTATTATAATTAGTTTTTCCAACGTTTCAATTGTTTTTTTTTTATTCGCGGCTTTTAACCTCGAAGAGCGCGAGATTTTAAATCAAAACATAATAAATGTAGTAGGTAATGTATAAATACATGGAAATAAGAGACAATTTGTTAAAAATCAACACTTTTCTTTGGTTTGCCGTATATCATTACTTCCCAGAATTTGATCCTTATCAGGAACACTATCGGATGGTGCAATAATACAGAGTGTTTATTTTTTTTCAAAATCAACAGGTTCGATTCCTGGCCGGGAAAATGAATTTATCAAAAATCTAATAATGCAGTTTTAGTTTTCATCAAAATCGGCATCGAGACTCCTTTCAGCATTTTTCGATATCTCTTATAGTTTAGGATTTGACCATGAAAGCCCACTTGAAAAATTCATCCTGTATATGACAAGTCTGAAATTAAGCTAGCGTACGGGTCATGTTCGAGCTACCACATAGAAATCTTTGCAGATAGCAGTCGCCTCCACTATACCGGCTTGAGGAGACGAATCTACACCATCCATCCATCTCGTAATATAGCTTTCCATTTAATTAATACTGCATCAATTTATAAACACATTCAGTGACCTAGTTAATAAAAGTTTTCAGGTTTAAAATTATCTAGAAAACAAGCATATACTATAACTTGCATGCCACTCATCTAAAGTAACTCTGGGGATGAGTTTATTACATTTTCTTATTAAGTTTTCTGGACTTAATTTTCAAATATTAAACTACTAAACATAATTATTAAATTATTATGCAAAATTGATAAGTAATACTAAATAAGAGAGTTTGAGTAATGTCCGTGAAGGATAGGCAGCGAAAATAGATTAGGTAGGTATTAGAAAAGATCCTAAATTCCTGCAGCCTTTGTTGAAACTCATTTATTTTCCCAATTAAAAAGTTCAAAATTTAAATACACGATTTTTTCGAACCTTTTTCTACCGCATGAGTTTAACTTTTTTGTACTCGCACATGTTATCCTATTATTAAAAAAAAAACGCGATTTTAAAAGCGATCGCGAAATGTCGCTGGAGTCGGAATGAAAATAATCGAACTAAACACGATAGTTGGCTAAATAAAATCTTTTAATTGAATTAATTCAAATACTAATAAACGAAGAGCTAACGACAAAATTTTTACATATGTTTTTCAACTTTTTAAATATAATTCTTCATTTTTACATTTGCCGATTTACATACTTTTTTTTACACTAACCTAACCTAACAAGAAAATTTACAAATTGACAGAAGAGTACAGACATTTTAGACATAAATTACCTTTGTACTTTATCACGTTAAATTTCGCTCGCTAGGTCTTAGACTATAATAAAAACAGATACGAGAAGAAAAAATTTAGGGCTTCTTGCAATCGAGAACTCGTGGCAACTTTCCTTAATTGGTTATCCAACATAAATATTTTTATTGTACTTTGACTTATTTTCTATACTTAGTCCGAAAAATAACATGAAATATTTCGGAGGAATTGAAAAGAGGAATTCAAACCTTTGAACTTGTAGGAAACAAAAACTAAGGGTCGACCCAACGTAACACTCGACAGGCATGAAAGATATATTAACCGGGTAAACAAAAATATTTGTAAATGTAATTACAAGAAGGAAATGTAGCTAATATTCCTAAGGAAGCTCCGGGAGTTCCGACTCTGTACGTGACTGGTACTCTTGTGTTGGTCAACTCATCTGATTTCACATTCTTTCTTTTTCAATTAACAATAAAATCGACTCAATTGTAAATTAGATAGAGTCTAAAATCGATTGGAAAAATTTAACGGATCATTATAGCTACATTTGTGTGGCGTATACATTGAAAGGAGTTTTTCACGGAAATGAGTTAACTTTTCTCTAGCATCGTTGTAAATGTGGCGACTTGACCCCTCATTTAGCACGTTTATTCTTATATAAATTAGGATAAAATGCAACTATACAATATATTTAAACAAAACCTTTTAACTGCATAATGATTCGAAACAATATAATAATAGAGAACATTTGCAACGTTTTACCCTCGGTGGCGCGCAGCGGTTGTAGTGATCGTAGGTTCCAGTTCGATTTTCGATAAAACAAACATTAAAAAATAAAATAGAATATTTGTTTTGCGTCTGAGTGTTATGAGATTGTTTTCCTTGTATCCACGGTATCTTAGTTTATGATAAAATTATAATAAAATAAATGGATATTTTATAAATTAACATTATTTTTATATTTTCATTCCAATACGGAAATAAATGTCTGCCAATTTTCACCCCGCGCCACCGAGGTCATGATTTTGGTGTGTTCACAGAGATAGAGTGTGTCAGTTTACCCGAGCACCGCATCGCATAGCTCACGCGGTCTGGCGTCCGGGTAATAAATGGCTTGCAATCTAATTGAATTATGTCACCTGGACGTTGCACAATGTCTCAATTTAAGCTAATTTATAACGCGAGTGACGACTCTAATTGAACAAGTAAACGATTGTATCATAACCCATAACTAACTCATTATTAAAGTAAATATAATATCTATTATTTATAAGTGAAACTGCAAGCTGACAAGTATTAGTCTACGGTGTTATGAAGGTTTAATATCACGCTGCTGCATCCTGTAACACACCTTCTAAAGTTCCGCAATATATTAAAGATACCTTAAAATTGTTTTCGGGAAAGCTTCGGAAAAGTAATGTAAAAGTTACTTACCTATTTGTAATTAAACTTCAACTTTACTCGTAGTAACCGCACGTTCTGCTTGAAATATTAGTACTTGTGAACATTTTATATTACAGTCAGAGCTTTTTACTCTAAATAACAATATATTATGAAGTCTCACAGAACGAGCTCGGAAAAATGTGCTGCGATATTAACTGAAATGTATGAATTTCCGTCACCATTATGAGACGTGATTATTAAGAATGTCCTAAATGAAAGAAACGTGTCCGTGACAAACGAATAAAGAAATTGCGCTTTAATTGTTTGTGGATATCTTAAGTTAATTCCCTTTGTATAAGTATATGTCTGTGAGTAGCGTTATTTAGGGTACCTAAATATTATATTTAGGTAATTGCTTGTTCGGTAAAATATTACAAATTATATCTATATTTAAATAAATACTGTTATACACTATACATACATACATTACAAAATTTTAACCTCGAACCAGAAAACAAACGGTCTCGTTAAGCCGGCATAGCAAAGGTGACTACTACCGATAGACATTTTTCTGTTGCGGCAGTTATCTTTACTCCGCTTAGATCGATTGCCGCATTCTACCGTTAATATATTCAAACTACGGTAATTTGTATTTTTGTTGCATATATATTTTTAATCTAACGTCTTTATTGTGCCTAACCTTGTTTTGTTACCATAGCAACCAAAGTGGCTCCATGTTTAATAGTCAAACACCCAAGAACATGCCGTTAAGAAAGTTTTAGTTAAATAGCACCCTCTTAAGTAAACTAGAACTTTGTAAATGGCTGGCAAAATAGTGCTTCACGATCCTCTGCCCTCAGAGGGTTGCCTTAGAAGTATATTCTACATGTTATGCGTAATATTAAAATTGTTTATTCGTACTTAATTAAATACACGAGTACTTATATACTAGAGGATTGTAAGTAAGTATGGTGCCAGTCTCTTATACAGAGGTCCTGGGTTAGATTCCGAACTACTTAACTTCATGAACGTTATACTTGAAAGGTAGGACTTCTTCAGGACGACGACTGTACTAATAACCATCATCAGTCTGCCTACCACTCTTTAGTTATTTTTCCAGTTAATAAAATCATTAAGATCTATATAAAATTAGATATCCAAACATATATTAACAAAACACAGGTGAGCTTTATTTGGTTAGGTCAGTTATTTCTGTGTTTCCCTACAGCACCGCGTGTCGACCCCACACACCGCAACTTGAGGGCATCCGCCTAGCAATTTAGTTGCGGCTAACCACCAACCCTGCTCTGGATGACCCCGTTCATGATCATATTCTAGAATATCTAATATTATGTAGTCGGTGTCGCAACACTGCGCGATAATTATACATAAAGAGAAACACAAATTGCAACGCAAAATTTTGCGATAGATTTTCATTATTGTTTCGCTACATTAATATGACGTTAATGGTCTATTTAAATATGATTAATAGCGGTTAATGTTATTATGATGTCGTGATCGGAATTGCAGTTCGATTTACACGAATATCTTAAACTTTATCTTTGAGAATTAAATAATAATTAGTATGCAAATAACACCATCAGGATTATAGCAAATATAATATGATTATTATAACTAAAGTAACAAACGGACAAGAATATTATTTTATATTCAAAGCACAATAATCAAATTACTTGTAAACAACTATTCTTGAAGGTAAATAAAAAGGAGAATGCCCATTCGCTTAAGACGGGCTTATAATTTTTTTCTCGAGTTTGTCGATGATTTTTAGTTAGTTTTGTAGAAAAATAAATCTACATTCCTTAATCTTTTCACTCGATGATTTGAGTAATTAGATGTTTTCTAATACAATATTTAAGTTTATTATTATTTTAAATGATTTAATAATTGATGATATCTGTTTTTTTATGTAATTAAACATTGTCTTTTGATTGGCAAACGAAGTGTTGATATAATTAAAATTAATTAAAAAAGAAATAAGATATTACTTTAGAATATTGTTTTGTTACCAAACTATTAGGTATCAAGTGGGCCCAAAAATGGGCATTCTCCTTTAATCCTTATAAAATATTAAAATATATGTAAATAAATTCCAAAACTTCTAGATTATTCACAATTTTTATTGAATAATAAAATATACAATTATTTTGATCTTTAGAACTTTACTGTTTTTTTAAATAAGGTAGACTTTAGAACTTTTTATTTAACTTTGACTATGAATTTGTTAGAGAGCTTATCCGAGAATTGATCCGAGAACTTTCATATGTATTTTAAAGGAACTTCTGAGAGGTCTCGTACTAAAATTAAATAAGTAAGAAAAACACTCTCAGCGCAGAAGTTTACTTAAAGATTTCCTGCTCTCTCACCTGAGTTGATCTTAAAAAGTCTGCCTTTGTACCTAAATCGTGTGAATGTTGCACTTTCAAGTTCTGACTATGTATAAGTAACTTTGTAACAACTTATCAGGCGCTAAGAAATTCTTTGAGCGTAAGGTTTTAATCCAATCCTCAGGTTTGACGTATTTTTTTTATAACGTAATTATGTTTTTAAAATGTGAATTGAAATGATTACATTTATTTACTATTAATTATAAAATTAGAATTAATTAAGGTGCTTTCACGGAGGAGTGTAACAGAAGCTTGTAGAACAATAATTAATAATTGAGCTGTGCCGTGACGTCATACTCGACCAATATTTGCTAGTACTGAGACAGATAAGTTGTCCGTGTTGCATCTGCCGTGGCTATAATTACAATTATGTAAAATAAATTCGATTGATGTTTAGTTCTCCACGGAAGTGTTGTTTATTTTCAGCGATAGAATTAAGTATATTTAGCGATGGAAGTTGAGATTAATTCAAAATAAATAAATTAATAATAATAATAATAAAAATACTTTATTGCACAATATAAAAATTGCAAAAGGCGAACTTAATGCCTTGAGGCATTTTCTACCAGTTATTTTGTAGGCAGGTGTTATTATTTTTTAATTGTCTATAATATTTTAGCATAATAAACTGATTTAAATTAATTTACTACCCTTATAGGCTTTATGAATTTATTAAATTTTATGCTGTCGAATGCGGCGGACATTTTGCGTTAATGTTTTCGATTAAACGTGAACTGCGTCGGATGAACGTGACCGGAAAATTCACTCGGATTAAACCCAAACCACTGACTACTTTTATATTTTTGTACAGAAATTGACTTCAGGTTTATTCATCTATCTACATTATCAAGAAACTACAAAAGGGAGGGGAAACTCACAAAGGGATTTTAATTTTATTTTAAGATTGGTACTAAGAAAAAATATCTAAACAAAATCATGAATATAAACTAGAATTACACATATATGTATGATAACGCGCGCTCGTGTTAAGCTTCCTAACTAGGCAATAAATATCGAGAAACCCTGAAATATTGCGTTAGTTCAACAAGCAAGCAATTTCATCCTTTGTTTGATCACAATTCCAATATTTGTTATGTTTAAATCCGTGCGTATCGGTTGAAATTATTTATAGGTGTTATGATTATTGTATGGAATAAAGAGAACAATTTTGTTTAAATTCGTAGTGTCACATATTTTAATTGTAAGATGTGAGTTTATTATTATAGTTCTATATTTAATTACACTTTACATACACTTTCAATTTACTCAAACTAAACAAAGTTCTTAAGTCTAATTAAAACAGCCTCTGTTTACTTACATATCTCAGACAGCAGAAGTCCGCATGTACTTGTAAATAAATTATTAATAAATAATAAAAAATACTTTTAAAATAGGATAGCCAGAGCGAGATCACACGATCAGGAAAATTAAAAAATTAACGGTGATAATTATGACCGCACTCTCCCAAATTGAAAAAACCGCTCTTGGTTCAGTCCCGGATACTTTTTTATAAAAGCAAACAATGAAAAAAAAATCATTAATGTAATTAAAAACAATTTCAACATATTTTTATTAATGAAGAAGTTGCGAGAATACAAAATTAATGTTGTGTACTTAATTATATGAAAACAAAGCTTCTATGTTCTTTTATTTCATTTTCTTTCGCAGTATAATACATACTTTGATGTGAAATTGTAATAAAATTCTATTATAATGTTCAACTTAGTCATTATTAAACATTTCTTTAATATTATAAATTAAGTATTAGTTGATTAGTCTTCTTTAAGTACCCACTATAAAAAAGAGGTGATGAGGTTTACTTAACCTAAACTTAACTAAAACAACAGAAAATATCTCTGTCTGGAGTCTCTGTCGAAATACATTGCAGTCATATAACAATGAACAACTATATTACAATAGAAACTCATGTTCCACATCTATATTCTTAAGAAAAAAGAACTTTAGCCTGTTTTTTATTTATACATACTTTTTGCTGCTCGTTGGCGGCGGAGTCGAGCTGAGTGAAGTAGTAGAATGGAGGCTAGTAATCATGTTCTTCCGTTTTACTCCTTCTAATTTCAATATACCATTTCCTCAATAATTTTTTTGGTTCATAAAATATTTACGGTAATATTTATGGCGCACGCTGATTAGAAATTACACTTATCAATATCAAATAATGTTATTAGGCGATTATTTTGCTTAATAAAATTACAATAAGGATGGAGTATGGCGTCATCTCCAAGTAAATTAAATCCATCTTGACAAACTACTAAGTTTTGATCTTAAACTTAATTATTCACATCTTAATATTATTACCTTTTACCTAATGTTGCACCGAATATATAGAATTAACGTTTCTATTGATTTTATTTTGATTTTGAATGCAACCTTGGTTTAACCATCAGTGCAGAAGATCATACTGTTGTGGTACATATTTATTTGTTTTTCTGTTTTGAGACGGACATGGTCACTTAACTCACAGCTGATAGACGGGCGGACGCGCGCTTTTTAGTAATGTTACGCTTCCTTATGACTTGATAAAAATAAATATTAAATGAAATGAATGAAAAATAGCTTTACATCAGGCGGAGTGTTGTCACATGCCGCGCTACAATAATAATAAAAAAATATATATCTTGAAAAAGTCAATTAAATTATAAGTATAACCCGTGGTTAAAGAGATATGTGTATTTAACCCTTTAATTACAGGATTTCTTAATAATGATCCATTTATGCCAGCTTAGTACTTAGTACACGCCTCACGTGACGCTTCTCAAATAAATAAAAAATATTAAATGTAATTAAAAATTTAATTAATGTTCCATTATACACAAAAAATAATATCAACAAATTAGCATAATAATAAATTACATTTGCATTTCATAATTGCACTAGTTGTTTCATGTTGATGCAACAATTTTTTTCAATTTAAAGCCATTTTGAAAGCTATGAAATATGTATGAGTAAAATTGATCCCCACAACCAATTTCGAGGTTTTGCATTTAAAATAGACAGGTGAGTGGAGACTTCATTTTTCTAGAATATGCAGTCGGAATATGTGAATAAATATGGATCAACAAATCACTGGCTTTCACTCGAATTTTATTGGCCAGCACGCGTCAATCTCATGCCAAACCTACATGAAATATTACTTATTCATGACTAGATGTTGCCCGCAACTTCGCATGCATTCAATTAATACTATACGTTTTACTTAAGAAATCCCACATAATCTTTCATTCCTTTGATCACCCCCTCGAGGGGTGATTTTACAAAAACGCTGAAACAGGTAATTCTTTATTTATTACCAAATGGTTAAATATGAATTTTCATATCCTAATCTTGAAGAAGGGGGTACCCATACAAATTTAACCAACTTCGGTTTTTGAGCCTAAAAGTATGGTCCCAGATTGTTCAGCGATTTAGGCGTTATGAGGTAACAAACAGACGGAGCTACTTTCACATTTATAATATTGAGCAGGCCTGGCCAACACGCGGCCCGCTACGTGAACTTTTGCGGCAAAGCGAGAATTATCATTACGAGTTTTGTTCTTATTCCGCTTGAAAATTTGACTAAAAACAAACGTATATTTTGAAATCACACTAGCATGTTTACATAAAGTGCGGCCGACCCAAAACTATTCGGGTTGGCCGGGCCTGGCATAGAGCATAAATGTGGAATTTATTCAAGTAAACAAATGGTCGACAAACACTATTTTAGTAATATGAGTACCAAAAGTAACAATAATATTGATTAATAGCCACTTAAATCCTCGTATTTAGTGGCCCTTACAGGAATAAGAAAATATCCTTTAAGCTTAGAAAAGCTGATTCCGAAAACTATACCACTCCTCTATTTTATTAATTGTAGCTCGACATATGACAACAATCCTGATGTTAAACTATAGTGCGGTTCATGAACGGAAACAACTGCTACTACAGTTGAATTTCTACAGGAAGCAGTCGCCTCCGCTATGCCGGCTTGAAGAGACGAATGTACACCATCCATATTCACGGTGCACCTCTAGTTACACCTTCTTCCATACTGTTCCCGAAACACGACAAGGTAACTTCACTCTTAATAGTGCCTATAAATACTAAGCGACTAAAGTACATATAACATAATTACATTGGTACCGGTCAGAGGTTCGAACGCGGGTTTCATCGATTATGAGTTCACCGCTAAACTACGGCCGCTTTGAAATATTACAGATGTTTGTAAATGAGAAAATATATATTTTTTTAAATTCATATGGCTTTATAACAATTTGCCAGTGTCAAAGTAAATATTTTTGCATCAACTTAATAATATTGTGCATCACGATACATTCATTCATCACACTAAACAGTCAGGTCAAGTCCTAGTCAGTCAAATCAAAAATTGCTTCAGTAAAGTGGTAGAATCTTAACTGAAACTTCCTACGGAGTTTTGAAGGGAAAATGGAAACACAGGTTCTCTTCTTTTGAATTGTTTGCCCACACTCACGCACGTTCACGAACACTTAATGGTTAATAATCCACCATTATTACGCATTAACACCCGAAGAAACACAAGTTTAGGAAAATAATTCAAGACAGATAACCTAATATCTCAAGATGGCCGCCAAAAACCTGAGAAAATATTAATAAGTGTTCAAATTAGCTGTTGTAGGATATTTTAAACTCAGGTGTTTATCATACTTCTTCCGTCAAAAATCCTTCATAAATTTTCGCATAAAAGTTGGCAACTTTTCCGTCGAGCTCGTTCTAACTTTGATAAGAGTGTTACCACTTATCCCTTGTTAGCAACAAAATCTTCGTAATTAATGCTTCGAAATCATGCAATGATTAATGATTACAAAGTAAAACCGTGTGTTTGTCAGTTTTCTTGTGTTTAATTTTACTATAAGAAAATTTATAAGTAATTTAATTAATCATACAAGATGTTTAAAACAAACACCTAAATATAAAAGACGATAGCCGTCTTCGCGAAGACTGCGCAGGATAGCGCTTCAGTTTCTCATGTGGAGGTCCGAAGTTCAATTTTTTTGTAATAGCTCGAGATATACACAATCTGCCATGAGCATCATTACTAACACAGTGCTAAGCTCGTTTAAAGACATACGCATTCGTGCAAGTTGACAGGGCACACTATTTTTATTACCAATATTTTTATGCAGTACTGGCCATTACCTACAAAACAGCAATTTCATAGATAAATACCTAGTTAGGTTTGTGTTGTTTTTGTCCTGATATCCAATTTTGGGTCAAGGCATTATTATATTGTATATAGTATGTACCTATATGTATGAATAAAACATGTTATTATTATATTTTTTTCTGTTAATTTTTCATTATATTTTCATAATAATAATCTTCACATATTTACGATATTTGTCAGAAAGTAAATCAAATAATTTTGTGTTAGAGTAGATAGAGATTCAATAAAAATAAGAGTAGGTACACTACAATTTATTAACTTAGAAAACTTTTGTTTGAAATATTAAATCCAATACGTACACAATAGTAGATAAAAATAAGATAGAAAATCTCAAGAAAACCTTAGAATCATCATTTGTTCAAAATAAATGTAAAGGAAATATTGTTTACTAACCTATATTGTTTTATGATTTATTTGATTTTAGTTACTTTTATATATATTTACATATGTTGAGAGAAAGGTATTCTGATACACAGAGATAAAGGGTGCATGAATAAATCAGGGAGCCGGGAACAGTCGGTATCCGCTGACCTAAGCCACGATGAAATCGTTATTTATTCAAAATGTTTCATACAAAACATGCGCCTTTTTGTTTCTACGTGTAGTTATTGTTCCATTAACATTCAGAGTTTCGACTATGACTTAATAATTCTTAATATAATATATTCTATGCACGTTAAGAAAATTCAATTATAAGATGATGATGTAAATTGAACAGAAAAAGCTCCTGTTCATTTTCTATCATAATTTAATGATAAACAAATTCAGCATTTTTAATATGCCAAAAATTATTTAAAAAAAAAACACAATTATTATAAACCCGGTCGGTGGATATTCGTCTCCTTAATCCGTCACATCATAGTGAATATGACTACGACTTCGAAACTCATACTCGACAAAATAATTTTAGTATACATGTTTTGGAAATAGTAGTTCAAATTATTTTCCTTCTGTGTTTTTTCTAGTGTTAAAGTGTAATAATGGTGGATTATTATCCGTTTTATTGTAGACGTGCGCGCGTGTGTGTGAACAATTCCATCCATCATTTCATGAGGAAACAGATTTCGATGAAATTTGGCAAGAAGATAAATTGCACTTCAAGTAAACCCATGGCTACCTTTTGTCTCAAAAAAACTGAAGAGGGTGAAATAAGGAATTAAAGTTTGTACTGAGAATTTAAATTAAACGTATAATATTAATTACAAGCGTACGAAGTTGCGGGCAACAGCTAGTAGATTATAATTTAATGGAGGTAATTTGGACTTCGACCTTTTATTTCGGTTTTATGAAGAAAGAAATTATAAAAAAAATTCTAAGTACTGGGATTTCTTTGATGTTTTTATATTTATCATATTATTATGAAATTTTAATGAAAAATACACACATAGACGACCTTCTTTTGAATAAAAATTCCTGTCATTTGCATACTAATATGATTTACGACCAACGTTAAAGGTGGAAAACTCAACTCTCGCCATTTTTTAAATTAACACGCTTAGTTTCATATTTATGAAAAAAGAACCTTGTTACTTCTAAATAAAAAGGAGTAAAATATTTAAATGTTAAAGTCGCAAAGTTCCACTTATTAACAGAGTGGTAGACAGGGATGATTATTCAGTTTGCTGTCCCGGGATAGTACTTACCGCAAGTATCGCATTTTAGGATCAACTTGGTACTGCCGGATAAATAGAAAAAAAGTCCATCCTGCCGGTTCACACAGCCGGCATAGCGGAGGTAACTTGCAGATTCTGGGCCGCTCATGAGCACAAAAAATAAATGAGAAAAATAGTATTTACAAAAATCCATATAAATAAACTTGACCTTTCGAGGTTGCAGTCGCCTTTGGTAATATTTTATACAAAATATGAGAAAATTATTACTTTAAAAGTTTAATTATAATTTTAATATAATAAAGTTTTATCTCTAGAGATTATAGTTTTGTTCCCAACTGTATAACTTCTGTGTTACTAATATTTTAACAAAGTTTATTTATAATTAAATTGAAGCGATTTTCAGGTTTATTTTACTTGTAAATCTTAAATTCCGATGGAAATTAAATAGAAAAAATCAAGCTGTTGTGTAGGTGTATGTATTGATTTTGTACTATACAATTTTCAATATACCAAGACTGTATATAAAAATTATCGATAATTACTTGTAAAAAGGTTATCACTTTGGTTGAATCTTTTTCAACAAGCTAAAAATATTGTTCCATCTTCTTGGTTTATAATATAATAATAATCCTAATCCGACCAATACCTCCTTGGACCAGGCCCGCGAACATGTTAATAACCGGCTACAGACCGAGAATAATTATAGTAAAATAATAATAATAATAAAATACTTTAGAGCACAAAATTATAAAACATAAAAATTGCAAAAGGCGAACTTAATGCCTTAAGGCATTTTCTACCAGTTAACTTTTGTCGCGATAACCGCAAAAGTCTTTTAAATTTGTTAATAAGAAATTAATTTATACTTCAAAGAATATTTGTAAATTAACAAAGTTTCAATTTATAGTGAAATATTCCAATGAGAAAATGTAAATAAGTTGCCACAAAACTGAGAAAGTTAGTGGAAGCAGTTGCTTTTGTAATTTACTGAAGCAGATAATACTAACTTTCTGTTACAAGATGGTTTATATTTTATACAACGACGACTATAAGAACTCATAATTTTGAGCTCGATTTTGTATTTCGCAGACGTGACTTATATTTTTATTAATACTAAGAGAGGGAAATGTATTCTAAACGCGTTTGAGGTAAAAGGTGGTTAAATAGAAAATTAATTTTTTTTTTATTGTATAATACGTACTATTGTGTTTTATTATTATTATTTTTTAACTAAAGATAAAAATATTTTATGCGGCTTATTAAAATTGTTATTCTGACAATTTGTATGCTATGCAGTCTTCGAAGCTGCGCAAAATAATCAAAATTAAAACTATTATAGAATTCTGCATCATACAATTCGGTTGAAACATGTAGATATATATATTTACTGCTATGTTTATGTAAAATTTAAGAAAATATTGAATAATATTTGTTCTACGGTTTATGGCGACGGTTTATGGCCTCATGTACTAAAATTAATTATAACTTCCCAAAACGGCTTCCAAATCAATCTCGACATAAACAGTTAACTTCTAAGCCGATTATGTTTATTGTGTTATAATAGCGGAATGATCCTAACAAATTATAGTCAGTGTTACACGGATTATCCGTATAATTGAAATTTGTTGCCCGACATGCCTTGGATAAACAAAATCCGTTATTGTTACATGGTTTCGGGCCCGATGCCGTACAAAATCCAATAATTTATGCATGTTTGCGTATGTCTAGGTGTTTATGTCATATGATCGGGTTACAGAATCCTTGAAATATCGAAGTAATAACATAGTAAGCAATATTGTTGATATTTGCTTTGATTAAGAATTTTCCTTTAATTTATTTAAGGTAAGTACCTATAACTAATTAAAATCTAATTAACGCATAATAATATGGCTTCTTTTAATGATCATGGTTGTTAGCCGTCCTCATGATTATATACGTACAATCGCGAGTACCCTCAATAATTTTTGGCAGGTACCAATGTAATTTTGTACTTTACGCGCTCAGTGCCTATTATGTAATATAACATAGGTATATTGGGTTTTTTTTTAAAAGGGTCAGCAACTAAACTAAAAGACTTTATGCTTATAGAGTTTATTTTAATTAAACTGATCCGATACGACGCGAAACGTTACGAAAGCTTTAGCGAACGCAAAACCTCAAGAAACACTAGAACATAGGTGTTGTTTCGTCATGAAAAGTTAATAATGTTAACACGCAATAAGTTGATAAATATACAAATAAAACAACAAGTTTAACAATGACGAACGTTTCCAGGTCTTGTATTAAATAAAATTTTCTTAAACGTGTTATTTGTTATTTTCCCGGTAAACCGGGGTAAATAAAAAGTTTTATTTACGCCAGGAGACAATTTACACTTACACGAATACACTTTGCACGTTGTTTTTACGACTGCTAAGAAAACTTTTGTCGTTATCAAGTCATGAAAACTTTCATATGGGCATATCTTTTATTAACTTAAAACCTTACCACCATAACTCGTAACACGCGCAAAACGTTACGAGTATTTGTTTTATTGTTTTTTATTATCTGTAACGAAGTTGTCTCTGCCTGATGTTAATGCACTCAATAAGTAAATGCAACTGCACACAGAGAGAAATGCCTGCAGACTGCAGCCGCCTCCACTATGCTGGCATGAGAAGATGCATTGTGCACCATTCAGGCTGACATACAGGGCTAATAACCATCATCATACCACTATTATAACTCTTTTTCCCAACTTTAATGTCTTGAAAAGAAAGTATGAAATTATTGATAATATTATTACTTTAAAGTTGGATTTAAATCCAACTTTGCAACATTTTTATTGTTGTTACAAGCAATAAATAACAATAGTTGCAGCTTGTACTTCGCTGAACACGCTTGTTCCAGTATCACCCCAATGATATATCTATTGTTTTCAACTGAAAATAGCAGATGTTTGTGTCGCATTGTGGATGTTTTTAGCCAAAATTGTATGTAATAAAATATACGGAAAATGGCACAAAACATCAACAATTAACTTCCCTACGTGTTGTTGTAAATAAAAGCTTTTATAATAAGAATATAGTCACTTTATTCTCTCAATTTAAAACGTAGGTTTATCTTTCTGTTGTGTACAATATTATTTGCAGAGTGAAGTTAGCCACTGTAGATAAAATCGTGTAGGCAACTTTGCAAGACGCACAAATGAAATGGGTGAACAAGAAACAACAGAAAATGAGCTTGGCGTTTGACAATTTGTTTTTATTACCTACAAGCAATTCTGTATCTCGTTTTGAAAACATAAAGACGGTTGTTACAATAAAAAAAGATGAACTCAACAAATGATATGTAACAAGAAATTTATTATTTCTGTACATAAAAGTGAACATATGTAAAAAATATATTTTTGTTTATAAAATAATGATTCCACTCCCGACGTCACATGAATATGTGAGTACATATCCAAATTACTTTAATATCGTGTCCCGTCAAATACAGGAAAACTTCTTTGCATATTATTAATATCTCACAAATTTTCATGGGATTTAAGTTGCCGACCTAATTTAATTTATTCATTAAATTGTAAGGTCTAAGAGTAAATGAAAGCTATCTCTTTATTGGAGAAATTTTCAAACAAAGTTGGCGGTAGACGAGTGTAATTAAAAGATTCGTTATACGAAGTTTTAAAGCTGATTTCAAACTGAAAGTATATAACATTTTGGACTGATGAAAGCTATCGGTTTTTCAATGAACTCTATTGAAGTAGATAAGTATCTAACAATTGTATAACTTTAGACTGTACTGGTATTTGATATTAATAAAATATATATTTGATAATATTACCGTTTATTTTTTTTTTAAATTAATTTGAGGCATATTGAAATCTGAATTTGTTATTATAATGAAAATTAAATAGAAGAAAAAACCGATCTCACCTCAGGCTGTTGTGTGTATGTTTTATTCAATTATAATTTAACAATAAAACAATTTAAACAATAAAAATTTCCAACAATTAATAAAAAGGAAACGATAACTGAATTTGTTATTATTGAATTTTAGAGCGCCCGTGGTCTAGCGGTAGAAGGCTTGACACGATCGATGTGTCCCATATTCAAGTCTCGCTGGCCCGTACCAACGTTCCTTATATTATTATGTACTTCAATCGCTCAGTTGTCTATGATACAAACACACTAGTATGCCATACGGTATAAGATTTTTTTTTATTTTACAGATTTTTTTGCAACCTTTTTAACATTTATTGGTTCAGTATCAACACACTACATAACGTTGTGGTAACAATATCTATTAAAAACACACAAAATATCAAAAATAAGAAATGTAAATGCAACGACTTGGCGTTACGGTCATTCAATTCACCACTGATAGACGAGTGGGCACCCTTACGTTAGCGATTTTAAGCGTCGATTGCGGTTTAATTTTACATTAAAATTATTATTTTCTTACACTTTATATACGTGAATTTATTACGACGATATATTAAAACTACTTACACCTACACAGTTTAATAATTTAAAAACTAATTAATACTTTACATCTAAAAGCAAAAGTTCATAATAGTTACGTTGATTAACATCAAACACGAAGGATTCAATACAGAACTATGTACACTAACATACAAAGTTGGAAACATTTAGCACGTGAATAAATAGTCTTCAAGTTCCAAAATTTCGGTATGTTGTCATTAACGGTATATAAGACGCGAATGTGAACGCCTTAAACAAATACTGTAACAAGATAATATTCGGAAAGATGTTGTATTTGAAAACATCTACGAATTTCCAGGAATATTTTCATATAATCAAATACGGGGAGAAAGAAAATTAAGTTTAGGCTTAACTTTGTATAGTAGATAATGGCATCACGTCTTCCTTATACTTAGATTCAGTTGAATTTCAATTGTATATTGTAGTCTTTACAAATCTTTATACCGTATAATTTTGGCAAACAAATTAACAGATACCTTAGGATAATGAGGTCTTTGCATTGTTAGCAACATACATTGTTGCTCTTTTTTTGTCATTTTTTATAAATTATTGTGAAAGGCGACAAATTAATTAAATATAAGTGTGTCTAACGTTATTTGCGAAATAATTAAATTAAATTAAAATACTTTATGCGACTTACTATCGCGTTTATTTTAATTAATTTAATCCTCGCGAACTTCGAAAGCTTTGCAACCATCGTGGTCTCGGCGAGACTATAGTTTGTCCCAATTGTCATTTTTTAAATAAATGCGATAAAGTCCTAACTTAGTTTGAACTAAATACGTAAAATAAAAATATAGATCGAGTAATGTTTGTTTTTAATAATTAGTCCGGCGTGTGACAACACTTCAGCTGATGTTAAACTAAACTACGATCGCTTCCGCTATGCTGAAAACTCATAAGGGAAATTATAAGAAGTACTACTATAATTCAAAAACTTTAATAAAATCATTTACAAAAAGTACATTTATTAATAAATTGTTATATAAAGAAAAATCCTTTGTGAAGTTCGCACCGGGAAAATTCTCGGCCTATTGTCAGTCGTGGACTAAAATGCCATTACTGAGGGTTCGCCAGTAAGTTTCCTCAAGTTGTAGGCTGATTTGGTATTGAATATAATGTAAATGTCTTCGAATTGAATTTTAATGAGAGTTTTTGCACGATTTCTCATAAATTTCACTTAAAATATTTCACAAACATTTCAAAGCAATCAAAATATATCTTAATTAACATAACGTAACGTATGAAAATACTCTGTAGCAAATAGCAATTCATTGTCTCCTTTGTTCTAACAAGAAAATTACTTTGGTATGTTACATTATAATTATGTCTGTAAATTTTTATATGTATATAAAAATTCATGTTTCATGGTTTGTTTGTGACGTATGCACCAGTCTGATCTGAAAAATTATTATTGCTTTTTTAATTCGGTTCCGTTCCTATGATTAGATTGGAATTCCGTTAAATTTTAGGATCTTTTTGGTTCGCTAAATTAAAAATTTCCCAAGGATGAAACAAGGACGCTAAAGACTTTATTATTGCAATCACAGACATCTAGTGTAATGTAAAATTACAAACATTGTTTATTGTTTAAAACTTTATACCAAAGGTACGTTCAAACTAGACTCACTCACAGTTAACGGCTTATTTACTGTCTGCCGATTTGTCTGAGCCGCAATTAGGCGGTGCGGCTCGTATTAGAGTGAGTCGCCTACAGCTAGCATTCTGACGTATTCTACTAAATTACTCGTGCCGCTAAATAAACTAGTCGTCGGGATGCGTACTATATGCGTAGTTAAAATGCTCTATTCGAAACTGTAATATTCACTAACTAATGGCTCACAATGTGCCGCAAACTGTAAACTAAATATGAACAAACACAGACTTAATCTACGAGGTTTGTGAATGCAACTCGCGAAATGCAAAACTGAATAATTAGCTTCTTTTATTCTTCAAAAGCGTAAAGTTGTATTTTAAACTTTATCAAACCATCAGACTTAAAACAACAACTGCAAACAATAAAGTTTTATCATATCTAAATAGCGATAAGTTTCAATTTGATTTTGGACTGTAAAGTTTACAAAGTTATGTCTATGGCTCTGACACATTTTGGTTAATTATCTAGTAATTATTTATATCAATAGATGAAAGAAATTTATTTATTTATAATTATTTACTCACCTTATTTATTTTCGCAATATTTTTGGAGAGAAAAATAAAATTTCTGTGAATGTTAATACTAAGAATTCACACGTCAATAAACTTTCGACAAACACTTTGTGAAAGATAAAATCTTAGGGTCAAAAGTTGCAAACATTTGCATGTAAAAAAAGGAAACTACCCTATTCAGAAAATTCGAATTCTACAAAAACTTTTCACATATATTTCAAGTGTGAATATTTGAACAAAATATTATAATGTGAAAATAGTGCTCTTGGTAACAGAGTGCGAAGTTTTCTTCATTTCATCTTCGTCCAAACTTAAGAGGGTATTATTATTATTTTTATATACATTAAAGGAATTAATAAATTCAGTTTAGATTATATTATTTTTCTCCAAATTAGGACACCTGTGTATCAAAACAAGGACAACACAAACCTATAACGCCCAGACCAGAAATAAATGTTTACTTTTATTTGTTTACCATAGATACTAATAATATTTATGAAAAAATATTTGCTTTGATCTGGAATTGAAGAAATCTCTCCTTTGAATTGAATTATACCTATTCGAAATATAATAGTTATTTATTAACGCGGTTTCGATTCGATCCTAAATTGTAATGGTGTAATGGTGTATTGAAGTAAAAATAATAAATCCCAAAATAAAATGAAGATTTTAAAAAAATATGGCAAAGAAGTGGAATTGCATATTAGGTATTAATGCATTCATTTTGTACGATAACAAAATTCAATTTACTTTTCCTTTGTCCACGTAGCTCGCTATTGTTTCATTTCATATTTTAACGGCAAAATATTGCTATCATAAAATTTTCGTTGAAGTTACGAAACATGTGTTAAGCACATGATAGAGGACAATCTAGGATGGTGCCTAGAGATTTAGTTTTTGTATATACATACCGAAACACAACTGCTGCTACAAAAGAACTCTGCAGGCAACAATCGTCTCCACTATGTATTGACTAGACACGGAAGTATCTACATTCGATTGTTTTCGTTTACTTCTGAGTTTATGTTCAATGACAATTGGTATTAATCTCTCATTCTTATTAGTCTCATCGATCGTAAGTTCACGCGTCTTACCGCTAGACCACGGCGCTCTAATTTTGTAGTTTTAAGTTTGTAGCAACGTGTGTCATAGACGATAAAAAGTTTAAATGATGAACTTACACAATTAGCGGGTTCTTTACGTGATAGATGCCAGTTCGTATCCTGAATACGGTTGCTAGCAAACAATTAGATTTGCGGAGAGGAGAAAGGTTCGTTCGACCTTCCTCTAAACGTGTTACATTGAAGCCGGGAAGAAACGTACATGCCGACAGTAACAAAGTTACATCTCCAAGGAAATGCTAGTGAGCTTCTTTTTGGAAGATCAGTTAGATTCGTTTGCTTCGATTGAACATAAATCCTGGATAAGTATTGATTGAAAATAAAATGTGATTTTATAAAAACATGCATAAAAATAACTAATAACATCACTTTCATATAATTTATGGCCATTGTAAAATATCGATAATATCAAATTCCTGAACTAAGTACGAACAAAAAAGGAATCGACGATTATTTTTCTTGGCACTTTCCTACTTTCATTTTACTTCTTTATAAATTTTGTAATGGAGCTCTAAAAGTTTAGTTTGGAACTTGTGTAATAGCTCCGCGGGCACTAAGGACGGAATCGTTATATTATTTATTACTGAAACAGACTGAAACCAAGAGCTTACCACATTAAAAAATCACATTAATGAAGTTAGTTCAAGGTTTGAGGGTTCGATTCCTGGTGTAAACAAATATTTAACATACTCCTGTTATAATATTATTATTTTAGAAAAAGTAAATATTTGTTTAAGTTTATCGAGTGGCCATGGTCTGGCGGTAAGACGCGTGAACTCACGACCCGTGTTCGAACCTCGCTAAATTCTGACCGGTACCAATGTAACTTTGTTATATGTACTTTGTCGCGCAGTTCCTATAGGCACTATTAAAGGTTGGTAGGCAGACTGATGGTCATTTGTCCAGTCTGCCGTCCTGGGGTAGTACCATCACTTTCAAATGTAACACTCATGAAGTGATCTTGTCGCGTTTCAGGAATAGTTTGAAAGTATAACGAATGGAGTGCGCACTGTCAATGTGGATGGTACAGGCTCGTCTCTTCAACCCGACATAGTGGCGGCGACTGCTGCCTGTAAAGATTTATCTGTAGTAGCAATTGTTTCACATCAGACGGAATGTTGTCACATGCCGAGCTACGATAAAAAAAATGTGTAACAAATTTGTGGGTGTACTGTTCTTGTCCTGATCTAGTTCAGTGTATTCTAGTTTAAGATTAGCTGTATAATCTGTACTTATTATTAAAAAAAGTTATAAAAAGGCCCTTTCTACCCATTGCGTGTGTCATTGGCATGATCATCTATCTACACAAATGCCTATCCGATTTTGATTTATTATTCATGTATTCGACCTTTTCTGATGCTTGTACTACAGGACTTTTTCTACTTAAGGCATCATTTTAAAGAGTGATAGGCAGACTGATGATGGTTATTAACCCAGTCTGTCGTTCTGTGGTAGTACCACCACTTTCGAACGTAACACCAGTGAAGTGACCTTGTTGCGTTTCGGAAGCAGTTTGAAAGTAGCCAGGTATAAAGGAGAGTATGTACTGTCAATCTAGATGGTGCATACTCGTCTCCTCAAGCCGACATAGCCGAGGCGACTGCTGCCTGTAAAAATTTAACTGTAGTAGCAGTTGTTTCCGTTCATGAACCGCTCTCTAGCTTTACATCAGGCGGAGTGTTGTCATATGCTGTGATACAATAAAAAATCTACCATTTACTTGTAATAATGATCAAATTAATAAGTATGCAAATTATTATTATTATTAAAAAGTCTCTCATGATGTAGTTCGATTAAATAATCTGCGTCTGTAATATATAATTAAGAAGAAGAAGAATTCAAAGATTTATTACAGTTCCTTCAGTAGTTTGTAGAAGTATTTTGCAGAAAAGTAAGTTCAGGAATAAGGCATATAGGTACGAGTAGTAAGCTAAGCTTATATGAAGAAAGTTCAGTCGGAAGCGGTCAAGTGAATCTTGACTTACAAACAGATAAAAGTTTTAGTTGCTCGACTTATTCACGTTAATGCGTTTCCTATATCTTTGTAATTATTTTCACCTGTTGTTAAGCTACATTGCAAATGACTGCTACCACATAGAAATGTCTGCAGGTAGCAGTCGCCTCCGCTATGCTGTTAGTCTTCAGTCATACATACTTTAAATTTTTAAGAGGCAATGTCTAATCTTCAGTTTACTTTTTCATTTATTTTTCATAAGTGGTGGAATCTAAAACATTGCGTGGAATTTTGGCGCCAAAATTAACACATTCGCAAACAATTTGTATATATCAATCCACCATTACTTACAACATTAACACTATAAGAAACGCAAGTTTAAGAAATTCATTACTAAAAAATATAACAGATTAAATACTATTCCAGATTCTCGTCAAAGTTATATAAAATTATCTAAAAAATTATAAAATGAAATATATTTAATAAGCGTATAAGTAATTATAGATTTGACACAGTTTAATAATTTATTTTACGACTAATAATTATTAAATCAAACTAGTGTATCAGAGTAACTTCCAATGGATAGTGAACTTGGTTTTAGTTGAAATTGCAGTTTCACTAACATATTTTCATATCATGTTTCAGAAAATATATTCAAGCATATTAATTATCGCGGCTCTGCTCGCGTATTATACTAAAAAGCTTATCGTATTATGTAAAAATGGCTGCACACTGCATTTCTGCTGCAAAATCAGAGGTTGTGCTGAGTAGAACATTATCCCTGGCTTTTAATTAGTACACTACCACTCTGAAATGCATCTACTACAAAAATTTCTTATTTTGATAAGGTTTTTAATTATCATATTATAATAACCATAAAGAATATTAATTTAAAAATATATATTAAGAAAATTGAACAGAAAAATTCCGATATATATTTTTTGAAATCTGTAACATACAAACACGATTAAAAATAACAACAATAAACAGATACGATAGCGGAGGCGACTGCTGCCTGCAGTCCTCAGATGTCTCCGCTCATAGACCGCATTCAAGCTTTTCAGACAGAGTATAATCACATGCCGGGCTACTATAAAAATAAGTCTCAATCATTTTCTAATATGTGCCAACAATAATTGATTATTTAATTCGGTTCTGAATTAAAAAATACACATAGTATGTATATAGTCGTACTTAAAATGTTCAAAGAAATTATACTTAACACACTCTAAAAGCTTACATTAATTTCGGCTTATAACAATACTTTTCAAGTTTCAGTTTTCATAGTCATCAATAATTTGACGTTATATTCTTGTCGCCAAATTTCATCTACTCAATATTTAGTCAAGAGATTAATGATAACGATAAATTTTACATATTTTCGATGAAAGACGCCTACGAATTTAATTAATCTATTTCTAGAAATAACTTTTAGAAGTAACTTACTACTGAGGAGATATTAATTAACATTTATTCATGAAAATCCAACAGGCCACTCTTATATTTGTGAATCCCTAATTAAACATTTTTTTTTTATTGTAGCTCGGCACATGATAACATTCCCCCTGATGTAAAGCTATAGTGCGGTCCATGAGCGGAAACAACTGCTACTACAGATAAATCTCTGCAGGTAGCAGTCGCCTCGAGCATGTCTGGCCCGAGGAGACGAGTATGCACCATCTAGATTGACAGTGCACACTCTCCTTGCTATACCTGGTTACTTTCAAACTGCTCCCGAAACGCAACAAGGTCACTTTACGGGCGTTACATTCGAAAATGGTGAACTACCCCAGAACGGCAGACTGGGCTAATTACTATCATCAGTCTGCCTACCACTCTTTAATAGTGCACTGAGCGACCAAAGTACATATAACAAAGTTACATTGATACCGGTCAGAATTAGCGAGGTTCGAACACAGGTCTCATCGATCGTGACTCGTGAGTTCACGCGTACCGCTAGACTACGGCTACTCAATTATGTAACCAATCGTATTATATATTATGTATGTATAATATAAAAGTTTTATATTATACATTTAATAAGCACTAGAATAAATTTAGTTGAAATTATAATAAAATACATTTTCTTTGAAGCTTTTTATTACAAGATTATTTCATTTTGTTAGACATTTACAAAGTAAATGTGCAAGAAATTTTAAACAAGCTTAGCTGCAAAGTAGTCGCTGTTTGGTGCAGAGCTGTGGATTTATACTGCGATTTATCAGCTCATAATCTGGAAACGCGCGACTGTGCCAGAAATAAAAGTGTTTGTGAAATAAGAATCTACTACATTATTTAGTTTAGGTTTAGGTAAGTTTATTTAGCTGGACCGTATTTAATTGTGCGTATAAGAATATTTTGTAATATTTAGGTACTTAAAGATTCCCGAATCGATCTTCGGGACCAACTCAACTTGCTTGTTGCTGCAACAGATACCAGGTTAAAAATACCCAATGTCTAAATTTTTATAGATATATTTTTATAATATATCTATAATATTAATTAGGTATATGTATTTTCTAGACTGGCATCTACCTAGGCAAACTGCTTATGAAATTCCTGATGACAGACGTTTTCAATCGCCGGAGTCCGGACTCCTCAACTAGAGTGGATAACTGCGGATAAGTGGAGCATGAAAATCATTTCGGTTGGACTTGTAGCCGACAAACTTCACCATAATTGTAGTTCTAAATTCGAATTTGTACCCTCAGAGAGAGTTCGCTTAGTTCAGTTTAACAGTGGGCGGTACATCGCCGCTGGGGCGTGATAATATTCACTTCACTCAGTCCGTGCGCTCTCATTGTCTGCCTCGTTTGTTTAAGTTAGCTGGATATATCGTTTAAAGTTTATTGTTCATGCCCATTTGAGTGCACATTTAGTATTGGGTAAAACAGCAGTTCGCTATTCTGTTTGGCTAAATTATGTTTGAAGAAATTTGGGTGTGAATTGCAAAAAAAATTAAAATGATGGCGAACATGATGGACAGTAAAACAAAAAGTAATTTTAAAGCAACCGCGCAAAACTGTCAATGTTTTTTTTTGTTTTGTTTTCTCATTTTTGGAAATCAAAGAGAGCATAACCCATACAGCCACATCTTCAACAGTATTATAATAAATTCTTTTTTTTTGTACATTGTATTGTAGATATTTGACAATTCAATGTTCGTTAGAGATTTTGGCAGCAACAATTTGCTCAAGAATATTCATATAAATGAGCATTTTTATGCAGTGGAATTGCACAAAAATTACTATTTATTGCACTATACAGGGCAATTTTTTAAACTGGGACAGTATGAGGAAATCCTAAACCACACCACTAACTTCTGCTGTTCCGATTTTTTTCTTCCGATACAATGAAATGATCCTTCCATGAAACTGAGTCGAACCGCATAAATTTTTTTTCATCAAAATGACTCATTTCCATGGACAACTCAAGCTTGACCAGAAAAATTACTATGCTAAATTCGTTTTCATAAAAAAAGAGCAAACGGTTCCTAAGACAGTTTCCCTGTATCTCCTGTGATTTAGGATTTCCCCATACTGTCCCAGTTTAAAAAATTACCCTGTATTTAAACAATACAATACACTTGTCACGCCTGTATTTATTATTTAATTTTTTGCCAATCAGCAGGCTGAGTGATAATTTTAATTTACCTATTATCGCGTAAATGGTATTTTCCAGCAATCAGAGAATAATATTTTCACCGCCGTGCACCGAGGTAGAAATAAATCCGAATGGAACGAGCAAATTGTTTACGCAAATTAAATTACTCAGCCTTCATATTAAAATTTTTAGCGATATGATTTACCCTAAAAGTTACTTTTTAAAACGAATTTATCGTCGTAATAACTCGCAAGAAGATGATAAAATTATAATTTTTTAATCACTTTTTTTGGATTGGCAACTTAATAATCAGGCAAATGACAGTTATTGTCAGGCGCTATCATTAAGATCAGTCAATCAAATGACATTTATAGTTGATGCTGCGTGTTTGTGCTTTGAAAAAGTTTATGAAACTGGCAAAACGATCAAATAGTAAATATGTGTGATAGCGATGATCCAGGGGAAGGATCCCGTGGGACTGTAGATCTCACTGGGTTTTTGTTTGGTAATATTGATGAAAGTGGACAATTGGAAGATGATGGATTGTTGGACGGCGAATCTAAGAAGATGCTTTCCTCACTTAATCGCCTTGGTCTTGGTTCTATATTATCCGAAGTACTTGATGAAGCTGACTTCGAAAAGGAGGATGAAGGAAAAGGTCAGTTTTGTTTACACAAATTTTTATTTAACCTGATTAAGTTTACAGTAGTTTCTACTTAGTCTCTAATTATGCCAATATTTTTCAATCATTAATATAATATACTGACGACAAATTTAACGAATTATACGTAAATTTCAGATTTTACACAAAAAAGTCCTTCCGCAGTTGATTTTTTTGATATTGATGATGTAGCTGATGACCAGGTATTTTTATATATAGTTACATAGTCAAATATATAGTCTTTTGCTTTTCCATCTTAATAGGTATGCTTCTTGCTCCTCTGTCTATGTTTTATTTTATATCGCCTCTCTTCAACATTTCTTTGCATTGCATATTCATTTTCTTTGCATTTTTTTACAAGTGCACATAACATTTTTCACATCACATGCCGCATTTTTGTTTTAAATGTTTGTAAATAACATAACTAATATTATAAGCACAATATTAACAAAGTTGTGTTAACACCTAGGTTGATAATGGTATAACAGACACATTGGAGCAAGAAACGGATGTGAAAGAAAGCGAGGATACACTTGGGGATGAGGTAGTGATATTGGAGAGTAACAGTAATTGTCCGCAGGATGAATTAGCTGAAACAAATGAAGAAATAGAGTTTTATAGAAGCGAACGAGGCGATGAAGGATATGAAGGTGACATGGAAGGTGATGGTGGGCTTATGCCACCACCTTCTATTATTCCTCCGTAAGTTGTTATTTGATTGAATAAAGGATGCTGGCTTAGAGTGGATGAGTGCTGCTTTAAGGTATTTTTTTCTAGTAGCAGTTTTCTACACTCATGGATTGTAAAGGAATTTACTGTAACTGAGTAGCAATGTCCGCTCATTACCTATATCTCTCAGGAAGCCCAAGAGACTCTTCACAATCCTACACACTTCCGGGAGTGGCCATCATAGATTTTCATCATTGCACTCCAGTATAGCTTCGATGAAATAGTAGAGTGTGTTACTATCTAAAAATACAGAGTTATATTTGTAGTATGTTCTAAACTGTTGAGTTTTAAAACACCTTGTATATTTGACTTGATTTTGATTATTTTACTCATTAAATGAATATATTATTTATATAATAACATTTTAATTTAGTCCTCAAGAGCCAAATGAAAGGGCTAAAAAAATGGAAACACCACTAGCTGCAATGTTACCATCTAAATATGCAAATGTGGATGTTAAAGAATTATTTCCAGACTTTCGGCCTGACAAAGTAAGTATTAGTCTGTACATTAGTATATACATTTCTCTGTGGTAGTGTTTTTACCGCTTACTTAAATCCATTTTTAGGTTCTTCTGTTTTCCCGCTTATTTGGACCTGGAAAGCTGTCAAGTTTACCACAGATATGGCGAGGTGTAAAAAAGCGCCGCAGACGTAGACGTAGTGGTAGCGAGGGAAGTCTCTCACCGCCTCCACAACCTGTAGAATATGAACCTCAGTATGCCAGTGATGATGAAGATAAATTGTTAAGGTATTTATTTACAGCTTCAGAAAAATGTAAAAATTAAATTACAATTAAAATGGAACAGAAAAACAACTGAGCTGAGGTGGGAAATAGGAATTAGACGCCAAAAATATTTTTTAAAAAAAACAAACAATAAAACTAAAATAATTTACTCTATCGGAGTATTAAAGTTTCTAATTTGAATACTTACAGACCAATAGAAGAATCTAACCAATCAAACTCTGCTAATGACGGTATGAATGGTTCAGGTGATAAATCCCAAAGACCAACTACTGCACATTGGCGATTTGGCCCAGCTCAAGTATGGTATGACATGCTCAATGTGCCTGAATCTGGAGAAGGATTCAATTATGGATTTAAAAAGGTAAAATAATACAGTATTGACTATAAATAAGTGTGCAGATCAGAAAGTAAATATAAGATAAATAAATAAATGTACAGGCTTCAACTCCACCACCAGAAGAGCAGAAAGCAATAGAGGCTGAAGACAGTCCTGATAGTGGATTCCCTGATGATGCTTTTCTTATGGTGTCACAATTGCAATGGGAAGATGACGTCATTTGGGATGGAAATGAGAATAAACATAAGGTAAAATTTTGAAAATTAAATGAGTAATTATTGGTATATATTAGGGATATAAGGACTTCAATTATTTACTTTTTCTTCTTCTTCTTTTGTTAAATGGCCTCAGATGTCATAACAACGACAATTCTGCCAATGTCGAATAGTAAATTTCTTTCTTGATGTTCTTGCATCAAATTGCAATGGTGTTTTACAATTTGACGATTTCTTGGAGTATTTGGCGGCAATTCACCCGGTCACGTCTATATGAGCGGTTTCACGGCCGCAAACCACAAAAAAAAAGCCGCTTCCGTTTTCTCATATAGTGAATTTTAATGTTTCCACAATTACTCCCATGCGCAGTTGATTTTACACAATAATAACCACTAAACTAATTAAGGAAAGGAATAAAAAACACCTCAACCTTCCTGGGCAAAAGCGCGCCAAATACTTTATTTACTTTTTAAATAGGTTTTAGCACGTCTAAACAGTAAGAGTAATGCAGCAGGCTGGGTTCCGACATCAGTTAGTCGTACTGCACAACAATTCTCTCATGGACGTCCACAACCGCCGACCCCACTGCAGGCTAAACCATCTACGTCGTAAGTTCATACATTATCTTCACTGACTAAATATAATCTTTTCCAGTATAATTTCCAATGAATTTATTTTATGTTAAGTAAAGTTTTTAATAGACTTTCTCTTGTTTCCTAGCGATCTGTTTCTAGGAATTTAGTCTATCCTCTTTGGTTATTTTTACCTGTAATCCAATCCTTCCTAGAAAGAAAGACTGAAAGTTTCCCGATGTTCTTCTATGCCCCCAGAAACGATGAACTTATTTTCCCTTTTATAATAGAAGGAATAGATTTGTCAAACGGTCAAATTTGTCTGTTCCAGAGCGACAGGTCCAAATAATACTCAACCAGCTGATGGAGAAGATAACACATGGTACAGTATATTTCCTGTAGAAAATGAAGAATTAGTGTATGGTACATGGGAAGACGAAGTTATATGGGATGCAGAGAATATGCCTAAGATACCTAAACCCAAGATTTTAACTTTGGATCCTAATGATGAAAACATTGTGCTTGGCATCCCTGATGATGTTGATCCTTCTAAGATTACTAGAGGTATGTTGACGCTAAGAAGATGTAACTCTAAATTCACATAATATTTTAATATTTTTATCCTTCAGAATTTTCTGATGAAAGTAGAAAGGTTTTCACAGTAATTAAGTAAATATTATTTTGTTCAGAAAGAGGACCAGCTCCGAAGGTGAAAATACCTCATCCTCACGTGAAGAAATCTAAGATATTATTGGGAAAGGCTGGTGTTATAAATGTTCTACAAGAAGATGCTCCACCACCACCGCCTAAGTCACCTGATCGTGATCCTTTTAATATTTCTAATGATGTGTAAGTTTTTAAAATCATGGTAGAAAAAGAAGGGTAAGCAGACTGATGATGGTTATTAGCCTAGTCTGCCTTTCTGTTGGACAACCACTTTCGAATATGTCACACGTGAAGTGACCTTGTCGCATTTCGAGAATGGTTTAGAAGTGTCTCCCTCTCGCTCCACGTTGGTCCCTCATTGTTGAGGATCGTGACTCCTGGTAGCTCGCTCAATTAGATGTCTCCATCGGCTGCGACTGCTTGCCTGATGGAGAGCTTTATGGACCGGCATCTCCAGACAAATGGACACCTGGTCGGTCCAGCGGCTTGGGCGCCTATCGCGCGGTCTTCCCTGTCACAAGCCTTTCTAGATTGTCGCCATCCTAGTTTAGAAGTAGCCAAGTATAATTCGTATCCCCGAGCCAGCATAGCGGAGGCGACTGTGCCTGTAGAAATTTATCTGTAATAGCAGTTGTTTTCGTTCATAAACTGCGCTCTAGCTTTACATCAGCTCTAGCTTTTCATCACAGTGCTGTAATACGCAGAGTTACAACAAAAAAAGCAGAGCACAAGCTCGGACTTTTTAAGTACTTACGATAAAGCAGATAATCTGTTGCTGATTGTACCTAATGTTTTTTTTTCAGGTTTTACATGCCAAAATCACAAAATCCACGTCTGAAGGTCGCTGGTGGTCAATTAATTCAACATAGTACACCTGTTGTTGAACTCAGAGCGCCGTTCATACAAACACATATGGGAGCAGCCAAGTTAATATGATTTGCATTAATTATAACTTTTTTTTTTGAGTGCCGATACTTAATTTAAAGGAAAACTATTTACTTTTTGTTTTTAGATTACGTGCTTTTCACCGACCTGCCTTACGTAAAATCTCGCATGGAATACTCGCAGATCCTGGACCACATCCTGTACAGCCTCTCCTCAAACATATTCGCAAGAAAGCTAAGGTATTTTTTCATAGTTCTAGTCTCATTTCGGGATCAGTTTAGAAGTAGATTATATATTATATCAAGAGAAGTGTGCATCTCAAGTCGGCATAGTGGAGACTGCTTGCTGCAGACCTTCCTGAACTGCTCACTAGCTTAACATCAGATGGAGTGTGTTCACATGTCGAGCTACTATAAAAACAAAACTAGACTAACAATTATTACTTATTTGGTCTAGTATACTTCCTGTCCCATAGTGATACCACGACTTAGACGAGGAGCTTGTGATAAAAATTTTACGTAATAAGGTACATACATTTTTCAGCGTTAAATTTTTGTTGCTAGCTCTTGGACTATTTCAAGCTAAAATTTCAAGCAAAAAAAAAAAAAAAAACAGCTTGAAAATAGCCGGAGTGTAGCTTGTATAAGAACGGAAAGACGTACCAGGGACCCCCATGGAGGGTCTGCGTGCGGAAACCAGCCTGGAAAATCAAGTCGGAGTATAACAATTTGCCTTGTCTGCACAATACACTCATCTCATCAAATTGGCATAGTAGAGGAGATAACTGCCTGGAGACATTTCTCTGTGATAGGTTATAATATTGTGTACTTTTTTAGCAAAGGGAAGCTGAACGTCTCGCTTCAGGAGGTGGAGACGTATTCTTCATGAGAACTCCAGAAGATTTGAGTGGTCGTGATGGGGACCTGGTGTTAGTTGAGTTTTGTGAGGAACATCCGCCGTTGCTCAGTCAAGTTGGCATGTGCTCTAAAATTAAAAATTATTATAAACGAACTGCTACCAAGGTGAGAAATAATGTTTTTTTTTCTTCATATGATACAAAGTAACAAAATTTAAAAAAAGTAAAAGTTGCCTTTGGACAAGGGGGTCGACGAAGGGGTTGGAAGGGGGTCCTAAATTTCGTTTGAACGAAAAACTCTATTAAAGTTTATTAAATATGCTCCCTATTAGGGAGTCTCAATAAATCATAAAAGTCGTCTATTTATGGATGATCCCTTGACGATTTATATAAAAAAAAATAGTTTTAACTGATAATTTACATGTTAATTACAGGATAACGGACCAAAATCATATAAATATGGTGAAGTTGCGTACGCGCATACGTCGCCGTTCTTAGGTATATTGCCACCAGGAGCGACACAACCTGTCGTTGAGAATAACATGTACAGAGCGCCTATTTATGAACATAATGTGCCGTATTCTGACTTCCTTATTATAAGAAATAGGTAATTAATAAGATTTTTAAATATTTTTTTACTATTGCAATTTTTTTTTTATTGTAGCTCAGCATGTGACAACACTCCGCCTGATGTAAAGCTAGAGTGCGGTCTATGAATGGAAACAACTGCTACTGCAGAGAAACCTGTGCGGGTAGCATGTACCATCTTAGATTGACAGTGCACACTCCTCTCGTTATACCTGGCTACTTTCAAACTATTCCCGAAACGCGACAAAGTCGCTTCACGGGTGTTATATTCGAAAGTGGTGGTACTACCCCAGGACGGCAGACTGGACAAATAACCATAATCAGTCTGCCTACCACTCTTTATCTTATATTTTATAATTTTATAGTAGACAAGCTTTTGCTTATAACTTCGTATGCGTATTTTTAATACAGTAATACCACGCTAAACGCGAGGGATACGTTCCGCAAAAACTAGCATTAAGTGAAATTCGTGTATAAGGGGGTCACATTTCAATCAATACATACTTTAATTCTAAAAACACATTATGCATTTTTTTTAACGAAAAAATGTACCTATTGAAATCAACTTTATTCACGACCACTCCGTTCAGTTTCCTTGACACGACTGACTACCCCGCCATAGAGGATAACGCACCTGGCGTTCATTCTCTATGGCCGCTACGTCAGCTCTCTGCCCCTTTTGTCGTTGAAAGTCTTGGCCTCGTTTTTCCGGTACTAATAGTCGTTGCCTTCCTTATTATTTTACTGTGACAACACTTTCTTACAGCGACAACACTTCCTTATTATTTTACAGCGACAACATCCGGCCGTCCTGCTCACGCATTCGTCCTCGGATGCGTTTTGGTCTGGTATAATTACTGAGAACATGAAATAGTGTATTACATACTCTGAAAGTGCTAATTTGAGACATATGAATTGATTTGAGAATTCTAGAGGCTATTCCATCAACGGCCGCCCTTCTCAAACTTTTATATAAATTTCTTTCCTTAGTGGATGTGATTAATCGTTCATGATTGTCAGCTGTCCCATCGACGGTCAGTCTTCCCGACAATCATAACATCATTTCACATTCCTGTAAACATTCATATTCATAACATTTGTTTAACTGTGCAAACTGTTCCATCAACGGCCAGTTTATCTCAGTTTGCATTGTGAGTGTGATTGATAGCTAATAATTGTCAGCTGTCCCATCAACGGTCAGTCTTCCAGACAATTAGAACATCAACTCGCATACTTATTAAACTTTAAATTCATACCACGTATTCAACCATACAAACTATTCCATCAACGGCCAGTTTGTCTCAATGTACATTGTGGATGTGATTGATATCTCATAATTGTCAGCTGTCCCATCAACGGTCAGTCTTCCGGACAATTAGGACATCAACTCGCATCTTTAATAAACTCTATATTCACACCGTGTGTTCCACCTTACAAACTATTCCATCAACGGCCAGTTTGTTCGGATCAATGTATATATCTACAGTCATAACTCAACATCAATATGCATGTATTGAATTTATTCCGTAACCATTAGAAACTTATTATTTTGTCATTTACATGGTTAATTATCAATTTTCATGTTCGAATCATTGTATCAGACCAACAACTGGTGTTTATTATAATATTTATTAGTTATTTTATTTGTGTTGGTTTCCAATAGATATTGTAAAATTTATTTGTATAACATGTATCATAATGCAATTAAATTATGGAATTGTAAATTACCTGACAACATCCGTGTCTTTCCCTATAGTGATAATTGGGGTTTAACCATTTAAATACAAAACTACTTTTTTTAAATCATTTAATTTACAATATGCCTAATACAAATTAGTTCAAATAAATCAGTGTTTTTTTTTTTTTTGTATGAATCACTTTTATTATATATTACATTTATTATCAATTATCGTACACGTCACCAATTCAACCTTCCATTTCATTAATTTTTATCCAAGGCTTCATATTTTCAACGCATGAAACTCCTTCATAGCTCTTTTGGCTTCTATCTGCACCTCTCATATCTACTACCTTATATCTATCGTTACCTAAAACTTCTTTTACTTGGAAAGGACCTCTAAATATAGGCAGCAATTTAGTACTGTGTCCGTCGTTAGACTGACTAGTCACTTTAATTACAACTAAATCGCCTATTTTGTAAACTGGAGCCTCTTTCCTTTTTGAATCAAATGCTTCCTTCTGTTTTATCGCATTTCTCTTTAAATTTTCATCTGCTTTCTTTCTCAATAAGGTAACATCAATAATTTCCTCTTCATTGCTTATGAATGTATCTGAGTCCATTTGTAGTCTGTATCCAAAGAATATTTCACTTGGCACTGTTGAAGTGCTTTTATTTATGGTACTACTAATTCCCTGCTGAATGTTTGTAGTGTGTAAATCCCATTCATTAAAATCGCTGTCTGCGCCCATTGTGCGAAGAGCATCCAAAATAGTTCGATTGTATCGCTCAACTTGACCATTTGCGCGAGGCATGCCGGTCGCTATAACATGTTGGCGAATACCTTTCTTGCTACAATATGTTACAAACTGTTTTGACGTAAATGCTGTTCCTGCATCGCATATTAATCTTTTAGGGTTCCCAAATACTTTGAATATTATATTTAACTCTTTTATAACCACTTTGCTCTTTGTATTCGGAACTGGCGTAATAAAAACAAATTTTGTAAACGAATCTACGACTACCAATAAATGCGTATTTTTCTGCTTAGTCTTTACAAATGGGCCCAAGTGGTCCATATGTAACGTATGAAAGGGTCGAGCATACTTGGGTATCGAAAACAACATGCCTGGTTTTTTACCATGATTGTTTTTGAAATATATACAATTAATGCAGTTACTCACGTATTTAGTAACAACTCTTTTCATATGCCGAAACCAATAATTAGCTTTTATTCTTTCTAACGTTTTGTCTACAGCATAGTGTCCTACATCATCGTGATTAAGTTTTATTATTTGCCAGATACATTGTTTTGGCGTCACCCAACGTCTCCCAAACTCGGTCTTGCGATATACTTTGTTACCTAACAATTCATAACAATTGAATATTTGTTTATGTTCATCGGCCTCTCCTGATTCTAATATTTCTCTTATTGCACATATAGATGCATCTTGTAACTGTACTGATAATAGCCAATCCGATTCACTTATAGTCATAACACATTCATTAGACCTGGGCAATGACGATGAAGAATTTATAGGGTTTCTACTTAACGCGTCTACATGTTGCATTTGAGAGCCTGCTCTGTGTACAATATCAAAAGTAAACTCTTGAGTTTGTAATACCCACCTACCTATGCGAGAATTTATATCTTGTTTATTAACAGAGTACCTAACAGCATTACAGTCTGTGACAATTTTGAAATGTATCCCTAATAAATAGTGTCTAAACTTTTTTAATCCTACAATGATAGCCAAAAACTCTAATTCGAATGAATGATAACGTTTTTCTTCAACTGACGTTTGTCTGCTGTAGAAATGAATTGGTTTCTCACCACACTCTGTTACCTGTGTCATTATACAACCCAATCCGTCTCGACTAGCATCAGTATATAATATAAGTGGTAAATTTGGATTAAAAATATGTAATAAAGCGTTTTCAATTAGTTCTGTTTTTAACCGATTAACTGCCAAAGTTTGCTCCTCACCCCACGACCATATTGCATCCTTTTTTATTAAGTTTGTTAAGGGTTTGCAAATAATGGCGCAGTTTTTAATGAATTTTCTAAAATAATTTACGAGTCCTAAAAATTGTCTAACCTGATGAATATTTTCAGGTATCGGGTATTCTTCAATTGCCTGTAATTTCTTTCTACCTGGTCGGATACCTTCAAAAGAAATGTCATAACCTAAAAACTTTACCGAGTCCCTAAAAAAGGCGCACTTTTCGATATTAATTGTCAGTCCATTGTTAACTAAAATGTTTAATATTTCCTCTAATAACTTTGCATTTTCTTCAATACTTTCGGTAGCGATTAACAAGTCGTCCATATAACAAATTACCCGGCCAAAACGTAATCTACCCAACACAGTATTCATTAACCTCTGAAACACTGATGGACCATTACACAGACCGAACGGCATTCTTACAAACTCATAATGACCATCCGGTGTTATGAAAGCTGTCTTGTGAATAGATTCTTCATTTATTTTTATTTGGTAATATCCGCTCTTTAAATCTAGTGACGTAAAACATTTACAACCCTGTAATCTATCAATTAATTCTTCAACAATAGGCATTGGATATTTTTCTTTTATGGTTATTTTATTTAACATACGATAATCAACGCACAGTCTTTTTTCGCCATTGGCTTTATCAACTAGAATAACAGGACTGGCATAAGATGAGCTACTCTCACGCACTATGCCATTTTTCAATAAATCTTCAATAATTTCGCGCGTTATGATCTTCTCGGATTCAGACATCCGATATGGTCGCAAAGCTACAGGTTTGTTAGTTGTTAACTCAATATCTAATTCGACACAAGAAGTTTTACCTAAAGTTTTTAAATCATCTGCAATACTATGTGGGAACTTTGAGAATATCTTATTTAATAATAACGCTTGCTCATGTGCATGTTCCGCAAATTTATGACAGTCTACTAAAAGTACTTCTTTAACTGTAGTTGTTTGAAACAATAAGTTATTACCTACGCGTGAATACATAATGCTTATGTCCTCAGTAAAATTACGCCCGATTAAAACCTGACATCCAGATAAATTATCAATGATATAGAATGTAACTAATAATTCGACTGCATCTACTTTTAGTGGTACTGTGACACCCTCATTTACAATAGTGCAGGAATCTTTTGTGAAACCAGTTAATCTCACCACGGATTGCAATTTGAACGGCACCAAATTTAAATCTTTCACTAAACATGATTGAATCAACGAACAGTCACTGCCCATATCTATGAAAGCGTTGCATTCATTATTATTTACAAATACTCTCTTATAAAATTTTTCTTTCACATCAACATGTATTATTTTCACCTCAACATCTTTATCAACTTTTACTTTAGGTTTTGATCTACAGACAACTTCTAAATGACCCGGTCTTTTACAATAATCACATTTAATTTGGTCTTTCCGTTTGCAATTAAATTTCTTGTGTCCGATTTCACCGCAAAGAAAACATGTCAATTTTGAATTTAAAGGATTTGTGGTTCCATAGTTGTGTTCAGATTTATTATCTATAATACTATTGCCAGGTTTTGAAAGACTTTGTTGTTTTATCACGAAATTATTTTTTTGTATAATGTTAGCATCACTTGAAGCCGAATGAATCTTTCTGTGTAAAAATGAAGCCAATTCGTCACAATGAATTACCTGCCTCCGCTGCAACACTTATGTTTTTATCACGGTTGGTGTACGACGTCGAGCACGTTTCCTCATTCGTCTGCTTCTGTCAGGACTGCCGCTACTGCTACTCGAAGAGGACGTCGAGCTTTCACTACTTTCAGAACTCGAGCTCGATTGTCGCCTACGCCCTCGACGGTTTTTACGACGTTTAGGCATTATGTAGTTTGTGAAACGATGATAGATCCCACTTCTGATGAAATCAACTTTATTCACGACCACTCCGTTCAGTTTCCTTGACACGACTGACTACCCCGCCATAGAGGATAACGCACCTGGCGTTCATTCTCTATGGCCGCTACGTCAGCTCTCTGCCCCTTTTGTCGTTGAAAGTCTTGGCCTCGTTTTTCCGGTACTAATAGTCGTTGCCTTCCTTATTATTTTACTGTGACAACACTTTCTTACAGCGACAACACTTCCTTATTATTTTACAGCGACAACACTATCTATTGTCTTCTTGGTTGCGTTTCGTTTACGGTCTTGTAAAATATTTTCATAACACGCAACACTTCTTTACTGATTGACACACGGTTAAAACACGGTCTATGCTCTGCAATATGTCCAAACCTGAATAAATCTTTGAAAGAGCCATTTTAGCGCGAAATTTGAAATTTTTGTAAAATCGAAACCGCGCATAACAGAGTCGCGTAAAGCGGGGTGTTACTGTATTATGTATTTCACCAGAGTTTCCTAAAACTTTCACCTATTTTGCCCAGTTTTTTTTTTGAGACGAAAAGTTTTAAGGCAATATATCAAAGAAGGCTAAGGTCACAAATATACACATTTACATACTAGTATAGATTACAATATTAAGTTAATTCTTAAGCTTAACCTGCGAAGAACAATATTAGCCCAGTCTACCGTCCTGGGGTAGTACCACCACTTTCGAATGTAGCGCCTGTAAAGTGACCTTGTTGCGTTTTGGGATTAGTTTGGAAGTAGCCAGATATAATTCAGTAGTCAATCTGGATGGTGCACATCTGTCTCCTCAAGCCGGCATAGCGGAGACGACTGCTGCCTGTTAATTTATTGCAGTTGTTTTAGTTCTAGCCTAACACGAGACAGAGTGTTGTCATATGCCCAGCTACAATTAAAAAAAAAAACGGGAAGTAAAATATATTTGATCAAATGGAAATAACTTATAATATGTGGGGAAAATATATTTAAACTTTAATTGTTCTTACAGGCAAGGATATCATATAAGAGAAATAGATGCTTTGTTTGTCGCTGGTCAGGAGTGCCCATTGTATGAAGTACCTGGTCCTAATTCGAAGAGGGCGAATAATTTTGTTAGAGACTTCTTGCAGGTTAGTTAAATTTACTGGTGCTTGGAGCTAGTTTATCATAGTGTGGATGCTAGAATGAATTGAAAATAATTTACTTGCATATGCATGTGCATTGTGCATATAATTAACAAAAAAAAAAAAACTGAATTGAAAAATGAAAAATAAATAAATAATAATCGCATCCATGTATGGAGCATCAAAATAAAGAAAAATTGATCTACAATAAAAAAAAATTGTATTAAAAGGAGAATGCCCATTCGCGTAAGAGGAATGGGCCCACATTTTTTTTTAGCGATTTAGACAATGAATTTTAGTCCATTTTGTATAAAAATAAATCTATATTCCTTATCATCAATCAGTTTTAATTGTATTTACCCAGGTTATTGAGTAATTATACTTTATCAGATGCAATATTTGAGGTTATTATTATATTAAATGCTTTAATAATTGATGATATGTTTTTTATGTAATTAAACATTATATATTGACTGGTAAACGATATGTTGATATAATTGAAATAAATTAATGAAAAATTGAGATGTTATTTTAGAATATTGTTTTGTTAACAAACTATTAGATATCAAATGGGTCTAAAAATGGGCATTGTCCTTTGTAATCTTATTTTTTTTAAATGCTTATATATCTATAATATAATATAAATATAAAAAAAAAAAAAAATATAAAAATAAATAAAAAAAAAAAAAACAAAAAAAACATGCATCAAGACTTATATTATTGTTTAATACTCGTAGGTATACATTTATCGATTATTCTGGAAATCACGTGATAACCCTCGACGAATTAAAATGGATGATATCAAAAGAGCTTTTCCGTCACACTCTGAGAGTTCTATCAGAAAACGTTTGAAACTGTGCGCAGATTTTAAGAGAACCGGACTTGACTCTAACTGGTATGTAAGACATTTAAAAAAATATCAAACTTTTTGGTCTATGGAGACCAGTGTTCAAATCTCGCAAATTCCAGCCGGTTAGAATGTAACTTTGTTATATGTACTATCAAGAGCAGGGGAGCAGTTGCCTTCTCTTTCTGATTGCATTATAAGTAAAGGAGATCAATATTGTTGTCAATGTTTGTATATGTTTTTTTAAATATTGCACGTCATTTAGTTGTCAATGTTATGAGGGAAAAACGAAAAAAATGACATGTAAATATCAATCAAATTAATCTACACACGTCAGTTGTCATAGCAACGTAAACATAAGTTATATTTAAAGTAGGAGCTGAGAGAAACATAAAAATATGCAAGTAACATTAGTCCTTAAGGTGGGACTGCTCCCCTGCTCTTGATAGTACATGGTCGGGACTATTATTCCTATTAAAAATAAAATTTTAATGATGTATTATATTTAATTAATTTGTTCGTATAGGTGGGTAATAAAACCAGAATTTCGATTGCCGTCTGAGGAGGAAATCCGCGCGATGGTGTCACCTGAGCAATGTTGTGCGTACTTCAGTATGGCGTCCGCGGAACAAAGGCTCAAGGATGCCGGGTATGGCGAGAAGTTCCTTTTCACACAGCAAGAGGATGATGACGAGGAAATGCAACTCAAAATGGACGATGAGGTACTTTGACAATTATTCATTTTAATTGGTGTTTGCTTCTCTTTACTACAGCTCTCATAAACACGGAGGTTAGCTGGAAGAGAATGCTATTTAGCATTAACGTGAAAGCCAACGCCTTAGCGTCCATACATTTTGTTTTACAACATTGTTTGAAACATAGCAAGTTTATGTTGAGTAATTTTATAACTTTCTTAGCACTAATTATTATAGTATAATAAACAATTACTATAATAAACAAATAGCTACAGCACAGAATATATAAAATGCTTGTGAAATATAACCAATATAAAATGTTTAATTTATTTAAATTTAAATTAAAATATTTAAAATGCTTTAATGTTAAGTTCGCCTGTGTGCATTTTACATTAAGTTTTAAATAAATAAATATATAATGTAACTCCGCTCAGTGTCGCTATACCGGCTTGAGGAGACGAAACCCATCTACAGTTAGGTCAGGTTAGGCTACTATTAGGTCATTGCACAGGTTTTTAAAAAAATTGTACACCGTCTGATGTAAAGCTAAAATGTAGTCTATGAACGGAAACAACTGCTACTACAGATAATTGTTTTACAGGCAGTAATCGCCTCCGCTATGCCGACTTGAGGAGACGAATGTACCCTATTAAGACGGACTTTGCACACTCCTCTCGTTACACTTGAATGTTTTAATACTTGTCCAGGGTAGACTTGGCTAATAATTATCCTAGGCGTCATTAAAAAAACGCGTTTCGTTCTTTCATGTCTCAATACTACTTTATGATAAATGTGTATTATAATTCTAATATAACATAAAACTTACAGATTAAAGTGGCACCATGGAATACAACTCGTGCGTACATTCAAGCTATGCGTGGCAAATGTCTGTTACAATTGACCGGTCCTGCTGACCCTACTGGTTGCGGTGAAGGGTTTTCATACGTCAGAGTACCAAATAAACCCACGCAACAACCGAACGAAGAACAACAGCCTAAACGTACGGTGACAGGAACTGACGCTGATCTTAGAAGGTTAAGTTTGAATAATGCGAAGGCGCTGTTGAGGAAATTTGGTGTGCCTGAGGAGGAGGTGCGTTTATTTTTCTAATATTATTTTCATAATGCATTGTACTACAGGCATAGTAAACCATATGTCTGTCAATTGTAAAGCAGTGAAGATTCCAATCCCATTTTAATAAAATATCTCATCTCCAATTGCACCAAAGGACCTGTTAAAGTTACTTTGACTGTAACATTTTACACGCGTTGCACCATCGTTATCGATAAAAGGGTGGCTGATGTAATTAGGAATACATTCCTGAAAAATTTATACAAAAACATATTTGGCTTATTTTCATACACTTGACGTTTGTGACGTTGGTTTAGCGTTAAAGTAAACGTCAAAACTGACAGGTTGTTTTTGAAGGAACCCAATTTTAAATTTAACTATTTCTTTAACGTTAAAGTAATAGTTAACTCATGGTGCAATTGGACCTAAGGTTGGATAATTAGGTTAGTTGGATCCTCTATTATGCTATTATCTTCTTTTCTCTTGTAATCTCTTCCCTTCTAATTTTTGCTTTTGTCTGTTCTATTATCTTTTCTCCTATCAGCTTCTCTCATCTTCTCTTTTCTTCTCTTCTCTATATTCTACTCTTTTCTTCATTTTTATTTACAATTACCCGTTCACTTCCTCCTTTTCCTGCATGTCAGACTATAGGCATTACAACGTACAATAGATATATATATATATATATATTTTTATTTTCATACAGATAAAAAAATTATCTAGATGGGAAGTCATAGATGTTGTCCGAACATTATCGACAGAGAAAGCTAAGGCCGGTGAAGAAGGCATGACTAAATTTTCAAGAGGAAATCGCTTCTCCATAGCGGAACATCAAGAACGGTAATTTATATGTTTTCTTATTATTCCAAAATGAATTTAAAATGTACAGTGAAAAAAAGACTTATTCATAACTTTATTTAGTTTATGTAATTTCGGCTGACAGGAAAGCTGACAACTGCGCCGGCTACAGTACGCTATGATTTTAAGAATGGTAGGCAGGTAGGCTATTAGCCCAGTCTGCCGTCCTGGGGTAGTACCACCACTTTCGAATGTAACGCCCGTGAAGTGACCTTGTCGCGTTTCGGGAGCAGTTTGAAAGTAGCCAAGTGTAACGAGAGGAGTGTGCACTGATAGAAATTGCAACTACTGCAATATGATCGAGACAAAATAGTAAAACACACGTTTTTCCTTAGTAATTTATTTCATGTGACGTACATCACTTTTGACAATATTTTGAGTACACAATGTTCAAGCCGCCGAGGTGTGCTGGCGGTCCAATGGCTGGGAACGGTTATTATTCAACAAAAGTGTTCCAGTGGTCTCGGTACTAAGACTTGTGTTCCGGGAGCGGTGTTCCTGTTCCACGTTCCGGAGACGGTGTTTCGCGTTCCGGGAACAGTGTTCCGGTTTCCGCGTTCCGGGAACGGTGTTCCGGTTGCCGCGTTCCGGGAACAGTGTTCCGGTTGCCGCGTTCCGGGAACGGTGTTCCGGTTTCCGCGTTCCGGAAACGGCGTTCCTGACCATGTGTTCCTGTGTTCCGGGAGTGACATCAACCATAGACTGTGTCGCGCTTCATAACGTACCTATTTTGAATTGACGGGAAGAGTCATACTCAGTGTATAATATTAATCGCATACGTAAAATCATAAAATCTGTGAATATCGGAGTGTTTAAATATTATTCGAAGATGGTGCGAGAATTACTAGAAGCTTCTAGAAAAACTCATAACACCATAACATCAATATAATCGAACATTTTGACATTTCGTGCAAGTGATAGGTAGGCACAGTGCGTCGGACAGTGCTACCTGACGTGAGTGGACCGGTTCGGATTCCATATTTCGCAAGTCTTCGTTTTTTTTTGTATATTTCAACCATAACCCAATCATATCAACACAAACAACGGCACCTGTCGGGGAGTAGCGGCAACTTCATAATAATTTAACCAGCCAATATGAAATGTCTTGCATGTCAAAAGCGTGTCGACAGGAGTGTACTACTGAGGTGCAGTGCCTGCTCAGGCGACTATCATTTCAAATGTGTCAATGTACCCGTGGCGCATTATAAAACAAACTTGCACGCACTGAGCGATAGCTGGCGCTGTCCGCAATGTCTTAATGCCACTCTTCGTACGAACACTGACTCGACTCCTGTGAGACGTCACTACGACCTACTAACTGAACCAATTGAGCTGTCCTGTAACGGGACCAACACGTCAACTGACTCAACAAACGCGATCAATAAACAAACAGATCAAGCGACAGCGTTCTCTATGGAGCAATTTAGCCAAATACTGGGTTCAAAATTACAAGAACTACGTAAATCTATAATTAAAGACTTACAAACCACAATTAAGTCTGAAATTAAAATTGCAATTCAAGAAGTTATTTGATAAAAGTTTCATGTTGTTTCGCAGAGATAGTGACAGACATTGTATTATCCTATTTTCTTATTTTTTTTTGTTAACGTGACATTTATGTCTTCTATTAATATGTTCACCGTGTACAATACGCTTTGGGCCTCAGTCTAGTTCAATTATTGTTATTTTCCTGTTGTATATTTTATGCTGACTGTGGCCTGTTGTATTTACCAAATAAAATAAATTAGAGCAGGATTACTTTTTAACATGCACTGTCAATATAGATGGTCATCAAGCCGGCATAGCGTAAACGACTGCTGCCTGTAGAGAATTCTCTGTAGTAGCAGTTGTTTCCTTTCATGGACCGCGCTCTAGCTTTACTTCAGGCGTAGTATCCGGCGTGTTATCACATGCCGAGCTACAATAATAATAAAAAATCCTAATAAAGCGTATTTGACAGTCAGATTCTTTCTAGCATCTGCATAGAACAATTTAATAATAGTATTCCTATTTATTTATATTGCAGATACAAAGAAGAATGTCAACGTATATTTGAGCTCCAAAACCGTGTGTTATCAAGCACAGAAGTTTTGAGTACGGATGAGGCAGAAAGTTCAGTCAGTGAAGAGTCGGACCTCGAGGAGATGGGTAAAAACTTGGAAAATATGCTCGCCAACAAGAAAACTACTGAACAAGTATGTTACTATTTTTACTTTTGTATATTTTTAAAAATACAATTCCATATTGAGAAATTCAAATTAATATCTTAAATTAAAACAAAAAGAGGGAAGATACTGTATGTTTACGCTATCACCCACACTGTTATGGTACCGATACTCATGCATAGGAGACAATGATAGAAAGACAACCAGACTGCAACGCGAGGGAGACAGAATGCTATCACTCGTTTACGTACGTGTGTTAAAGTATGTCAGTTAGACCTTTTTTTTTTACGTGGGGAAATCCATTACGGATACCCTAGCACCTCGGGGAAGGTGCCAGGGCTATGTCGGGCTCCCTTACGAACAGCGCGCATACGAGATGATGTTGTATGCGCACAAGGACTACCGACTAAAACCCCGCGGTGCTCCTCATGGCCAAGTGCTGAGGGGTTCGGTACACGGTAGCATTCACCCAACCCCCCAGCGGTAAATGTCAGTTAGACCTAGTTTGCGGGGCCCACTTTTTAGTCGTGCGTAACGTATTTTTGATTAACGATTTTTGATTTGATTTGATTAACGTGTTTTTGATTTTAATCTAAGATCCATATATTTTTTATTATTTAGTACAATATACTATACTAATTTTAAAAATAGAATATAAATTTAAAAATTAAAAAAATAAATCCATTGAAAATTATCTTCCAATATTCAGCTCTCAATGGAAAGGGAAGAAGCGGAGCGTGCCGAATTAAGAAAGATGATTCTCGGTCAATCTGAAAAGAAACCACAAATAAACCAGCCTGATCAACAGCAGGAATCACATAAAGGTATGTATGTGTATGAGCTAAGTGGACTGTATTTTAAAAAAAGGGGTGATATTGGTTGGCACACATGCAAAGGCATCTAAATAATGGAAATAGGACTCACCGTTTGCGTGGATAGATTAATTTTCGATATAATGTAATTTTACTCAAAGTCGGTGCGCGCGCGCGGCTAGCCTTCTTGACGCTCTTCTTGTCAACGCGGTTTGGTTTTAATTTGGTGCGGGAAAGGAAGGCAAAGGAGTAAAATGCTATGCAGCGCAACCAACCAAAATAAAACTAATTTCAGGCGCGAACAGTATGTTTTAAGTGTTTAATCATAATTTAAATAGTAATAATATATCAAACTTGCTATTCCACAATTATTGTATAATATATTACATATTTTTTCCCGAATTATATTGTATTTTAATATCAAACAGTTAGCGAATATGAGATAAATTTCTCATATTTATGCCAATCTAAATTCTAAAACAATCAGTGGGGCTATACTATATACCATAAAGGACCTTATTCAGTTAATTTGCTTCAAACGCCATTTTATTGGTGTGCACTGTCAGTGAATGGTGCTCATTCGTCTCCTCAGGTTGGCATAGTGGAGGCGACTGCTGCATGTAGAAATTTGTCTGTGGTAGCAGCTGTTTCCGTTCATGGATCGCATTCTAGCTTTACATCAGACGGAGTGTTGTCGTATGCCGAGCTGCAATAAAAAAAGTTGTCACTTCATTGGTTAACGGTTTAAATTAAATAAAAAGTTATAATTTATCTTCGGGAAGCCAGGATGCAGTTCCTAATAACAATAATAAATTAATTTCGTCTCTTTCTAGGTCGAACACTTCGCATAGTGCGGACATATCGTGAGCCATCAGGTCAGAGGTACACGAGAGTGGAGTATGTAAGAAAGGCAGCCGTCATTGAAGCTTATACCAAAATACGTTCGACAAAAGACGACACGTTTATTCGTCAATTCGCCACCATGGATGAAACTCAGAAGGAAGAAATGAAGAGAGAAAAGAGAAGAATTCAGGTAACTTATAGGAGTTTAACTGCTTACGTTCATTGGAGACGAATTGTATCTTCCGCGTGTGTTCATCATACACCTATTAAGAGGCCTAAGTATGGGTTTCCATTTACACTCTCACGGCGCAAAGTGATTTTTTAAAATTTTATTTATATACTTTATTGTAAATTTACAAAAGGTGGACTTAAAGCCGTGAGGCTTTATCTACCAGTCGACCTTTGGGTAAGTGAGAAACGGTAAGGGGGATAGAGTATATAATTATTGTAAATACATAAATAAAATATACAATATATACATACACACAATAAAAGAAATACTACTATAAAATATAATAAATATATTACGCTATATATAATAAATACTGTGACGAGAAGTTTTCTGATAGGTAAGGAGACGACTTGTTGAGCGTCTAGGAGAATAGGGTGTTGCAACTTTATCCAGCGAGGTGTTGTTGAAGCATGGCCTTAAAAGAAGCTCGGTGATCTGTGTGGTATTACTTTACGCCGTGACAACGTAAATATAAACTCATACTTGACCCTTTAAATTCGCCTCGGTTCGGCTCCTAATGAACACAGGGTTATAGTAAATATAGTTTAAGTGTGGTTTTGCGATTCGATTCGATTCGACGAGCCTAGTAACGCCACTTTTTATAGTGAGAGTTGTTATATATGCTCATTGCTCATTCACATATTAAATTATTTTTTCTTTTTGTTAGGAACAATTAAGGCGTATAAAGAGGAATCAGGAACGCGAACGATTGGCTGGTAATATTCCTACGACATTCCCGAACGAAAGTGAGTTGTATTCATCCTCAAAGTTATATTATAGTAGGCAGATTGATATCCCGGAAGTAACTTTCAAGTGTAACATCTCTGAAGTGACTTAGGGCTAAAGTTAAAAGCCGGCATAGTGGAGACGACTGCCGTCTGTAGATATTACTGCAGTTGTTTCCGATCATGGGCAAAACTAAAATAAATTCTTGGCAGATGTAACTACACCGTCATCTTCAAGAGCTGACACGAGTTCCCCGTCACCTATGATTCCGATATCTTCAATCAAGCCAGATCCTGATGCCTTTATACCATCGAAAAGACGTACTAAGCTTAAGGCTGATCTAAAACTTAAGGTATGCTTTGTTTGCAATTACTATATATTGTTACATAATTTATCTACCATAATTTTGGATATGTAATACCGGCAAGTTATCGTCCGAGATCCTTAGGAGCACGAGACACGCCCCTTTTTATTTTTAGCCAATTAAGAATTTAATCTCATTGTAAACCGATTTCTGTTGGTTGATGTCAAAGCGGTCGAGAATGTTGTCGAACAGCACAATCAAAATTTAGAGCGGCCGTGGTCTAGCGGTAAGACGCTTGAACTCACGATCGATGAGACCCGTGTTCGAACCTTGCTAATTCTGACCGGTACCAATGTAACTTTGTTATATGTACTTTGGTTGCTAAGTGCCTATAGGCACTATTAAAGAGTGGTAGGCGGACTGATGATGGTTATTTGTCCAGTCTGCCGTCCTGGGGTAGTACCACCACTTTCGAATGTAACACCCGTAAAGTGACTTTGTCGCGTTTCGGGAATAGTTTGAAAGTAGCCAGGTATAACGAGAGGAGTGTGCACTGTCAATCTAAGGTAGTACATGCTCGCCTCCTCAAGCCGGCATAGTGGAGGCGACTGCTACCCGCACAGGTTTCTCTGTAGTGTTATCACATGCCGAGCTACAATAAAAAAATACTCACGGTGTAGCATTTATTTTTACAGAAACTGTAATTAAAAAGTGGTACATTTCTTTCAGTGTGGTGCTTGCGGTCAAGTGGGTCATATGAGAACGAATAAGTCATGCCCCCTTTATATCGGAGGCGTTGTTAGCGGTCCATCATCCCCACCTTCCGAGGAAATAGAACCACCTCCACCTGAACCAGAGGAAGACGAGATGGGTTACGTCGATGGGACTAAACTTACATTGCCTTCGAAGATTATTAAGGTGTGTTTAATGTCATAAGAGCGGCCGTGGTCTAGCGGTTGTGGGTTGATACTCACGATTGAGAGACCCAGGTTCGAATCTCGCTTTGGTAGGCAGACAGCTGTCCTGGGCTAGTACCCACCACTCAACTGTGACTCCCGTAGCCGGGTATAACGACAGGAGTGTGACCTGTCAATGAATCATGCAATTTCGTCTTCTCTAGCTGGCATGGCGGAGGCGACTGGTAGTTTCTGCTTACAGACCGCACTTTGGCTTAACATCAGGCGGAGTGCGGTTACATACCAAGCTATTATAAAAAAAAATACATATTACAGAATTCGGAAGAGTTCAAACGTCGTGGTAGTGGTAGCAGTCGTCGCGATTTTCGTGCTGGTGGTAGAATGCGTCGTCGTGGCAATACGAGTGAATCGTGCGATTATTTGGTTAAGAGACCAGCGGAAAGACGACGAACTGACCCACTTGTCACTCTGTCTTCGTTATTGGAAGATGTACTTAACCACATGCGTCTCTTACCAGATGTTCAGCCATTTTTGTTTCCTGTTAATCATAAGGTATGACGGGTAGATTAATAATTATATAAATATACAGGTGTAAAAAGACAAATAGCAATCCTTTTAACACACATGTTAACACTATATTGCTTTTTAAGGATTATCATGTAATATTTATTTTAAGCAATTGATGCAATGAACCCGTAACATAGCTATCTGTCTTTTTACACCTGCAAACAGTACATAACCCCAATGGTTTCCCTATGCTGAGACTCTAAATAAAATAATTATATTAAGTAATTGTTTCGACCTGGAATTGAACCTAGATGTGTAGTCTGTACTACCCCTGGGAGCTGAATATAATTTAAATTTATTTTTGTATTTTTTTTTTAAATTTACATTTGGAATGGATGGATGAAAGGAGACTAACTAAAAAGGTTTAGTGTGTGAAAGTGGAGCGCCCTAGGAAGACCTTTCTCAGTCAGATTGGTCAACTGCTCAGAAAGGTCAATCCTCAATCGACATGCATGCATGAGGGGAGTAATGGATGTGGTTGAAGCGAAAGTGGTATGTAGAGAGAGGAGTCGCTGGCGCTCCATAGTTTCTGCCTACCCCAGTGGGAACATGGCGTGAGTGAAGTAGTAGTTAGTTTTGTAAGAACTATTGAAAATTATTATATTTTTTTGTTTGTTTCACAGCTAGTGGCAGATTATTATAAAATTGTATCTAGGCCGATGGATTTGCAAACTATAAGAGAGAGTCTAAGGCAGAAGCATTATCAAAGTCGAGAGGAATTCTTAGCCGATGTCAATCAAATTGTTGAAAACTCTACTTTGTATAATGGTAGGTAATTCAAATAATTATAAAAACTTTTACATACTATTTAGTGATTTATATGTGGTTAAGTAATAATTTATTTGTGCTTTAATTTCTATCGAATTTTACACAAGATATAACAATAATATTAATTGTAACACCCGTGAAGTGACTTTGTCGCGTTTCGGGAATAGTTTGAAAGTAGCCAGGTATAACGAGAGGAGTGTGCACTGTCAATCTAAGATGGTACATGCTCGTCTCCTCAAGCCAGCATAGTGGAGGCGACTGCTACCCGCACAGGTTTCTCTGTAGTAGCAGTTGTATCCATTCATGGACCGCACTCTAGCTTTACATCAGGCGGAGTGTTGTCACATGTCGAGCTACAATAAAAAAAAAAGGAGAATAAGCCTAAGAAAGTTGCCTAAGAGAAATGGGCCCACAATTATTTTCTCAAGTTTGACGATGATTTTTTAGTCCATTTTGCAGAAAATTAAAGCTACAATCCTTATCACCAATCAATTATTTTTTTTACCCGGTTTTGAATAATTTTCTTATTGAGTAAGTTTATCAGTTCTAATTATTGATGTTAACTGTTTTTTTTTATGTAATTCTTTTTTGTTGCCCATGTCTCCACTTCCATCTTCATGGTTAGCTGGGAGAAAATGCCTAATGGCATTAAGCTATTGTGTACTGTACAATAAATAATAATAATTATTTTTATTAATTCATACACGTATATACCAACCAATTAAATGGTATATATACCTAATATGTACGCAATTAAATGTTCTGAATTAAATAAATATAAATTATATCATAAAGGTACAACAAGCAGTTTGACGGTCGCTGCGCAACGAATGTTGCAGCGCTGTGTTGAGAAATTGGCTGAAAAGGAAGATCAAATAATGAAATTAGAGAAACAAATCAATCCGCTTCTTGATGATAATGATCAGGTAAGATTTTTGAGACTGACATCAACCTATATGGTGCACATTCGTCTCCTCAAGTCGGTATAGTGGAGGCAACTCTTGTTGTTTCTGTTTCCGGACCGCACTCTAGCTTAACATCAGGCGGAGTGTTGTCATATGCCGAGCTACAATAAAAAAAGAAAAAAAAACTGATGTGACATACTGTGTTACATGTGGTGAGCGCTCGCTTGCACTTATTGTGGTAAATACGATGACTTCCTATGCGATACGGGACTTAACAATAGCAAAACTTAGCGAGAAAAAAGGCAAGAAACCAGAAAATAGCATTACACTACTTTAAAATTAAGAAATTATCAGTGTTTAAATATTTCATGTTCTATTTGAATTTACTCGTATTTAATGCCAAACCGCTTCACTACTGTTATTCTGTTATACCACTGGATTTCAATGAGGTTGGTATAATTAATATATTGCGTACTTACCTGCCTTATATATTGCCAGAAATTCCAATAACAGTATTTTTTACATGTTTATTAGTACTGTATTAGGCGTTACTTTGCAGAAATCTATAACCAAAATTATTTTTTAAATACTACTTTGCAATTAATTTCCACTGACCAATGTTAGTGAGGGTACGTACACAGTCACATCAGCTGTCAATGTTGTGGAGGGTAGGTAACCCTCACTAACGTTGATTGGCGGTATTTTTTTTTATTATTGTAGCTCGGCATGTGACAATACTCCGCCTGATGTAAAGCTAGAATAGCAATGAATGGAAACAACTGCTACTACAGAGAAACCTGTGCGGGCAGCAGTCGCCTCCACTATGGCGGCTTGAGGAGACGAGCATGCACCATCTTGATTGACAATGCACACTCCTCTCGTTATACCTGGCTACTTTCAAACTATTCCCGAAACGCGACAAAGTCACTTTACGGGTGTTACATTCGAAAGTGGTAGTACTACCCCAGGACCGCAGACCGAGCAAATAACCATCATCAGTCTGCCTACCACTCTTAAATAGTGCCTATAGGCACTGAGCGACCAAAGTACATATAACAAAGTTACATTGGTACCGGTCAGAATTAGTGAGGTTCGAACACGGGTCTCATCGATCGTGAGCTCACGCGTCTTACCGCTAGATCACGGCCGCTCTTAATTGCAAAGTAATATTTTAAAAATAACATTGGTATTTTTTACATTTACATTTCATGAATAAAAATAAATAATGTTTTATTTTTCCAGGTTGCATTATCATTTATATTAGAAAATTTGTTATCAACAAAGTTGAAAGTGATGCCGGAAGCTTGGCCTTTCCTCAAGCCGGTTAGTAAGAAACAAGTGAAGGATTATTACAATGTAATAAAGAAGCCAATTGATATGGAGACTATGGGCAAGAAAATACAAGGTAAATAATAAAACGTCTCCTCAGACCGGCATAGCGGAGGCCCGTATAGATTTCTCGTAGCAGTTGTTTCTGTTCATCGCAGCACATGGAGAGACGGGTATGCGCCGTGCACATTGACAGTGTGGTCAATGTATGGAAACAACTGCTACACAGCATGGGCAGTCGCCTCCACTATGCCGCCCTAATGAGATGAGTATGCACCAACTAGATTAACAGTGCACACTCCTCTCGTTATACCTTGCAACTTTCAAACTGTCCCCGGAACAAAGTTACTTCACGGGTGTTACATTCGAAAGTGGTGACGTTGCATCCTACATACAACAAAGTTACATTGGTACCGATCAGAATTAGCGAGGTTCGAACACGGGTCTCATCGATCGTGTGTTCACGCGTTTTACCGCTGGGCCACGGCCGCTATATATATATTTTTAATATTTTGTATATTTTACTTTCTAGCACACAAATATCATAGTCGGGCTGAATTTCTTAGAGATATTGAGCTTTTAGTTGAGAATTGTCGTCTGTATAATGGTCTCACGTCACAATTCACTAGACAAGCCGAAGCAATATTGAAGGTTACTCAGGAGTCTCTCGAACAGGTATGATTGATGATTGTTTAAATAATATCTTAATATTTAAGCACTTAATATAACCTCAAATATTGGATTAGAACAAGTCTAATTATTATTCAATAACCCAGGTAACAAGAGAAAAACTGATTGGTGATGAGGAATTGACAAACTAGAGAAAAAAATTGTGGGCCCATATCTCTTAGGCGAATGGGCATTCTCCTTTACTTTGAAACTTGCTACTTTCTCGTCTCTTTTCTTTTCTCATCTTCTCTTCTCACATCTTCTCCTTATATAAAAGGAAGTCCCTGGTAATATCAACTTCGCAGTACTATTCCTTTGTTTGTCTTCATAAACGTTTCTTAACTATCAGTCCAAATAAATCATTAGCATTTTTGTGTGCCCACACTCCCACGCCTGATATTTAGCTAGAGTGCGATCCATGAACGGAAACAACTGCTACTACATATAAATTTCTACACATAACAGTCGTCTCCACTATGCCGGCCTGAGGAGACGAATGTGCACCATTCGGATTGACAGTGTACACTCCTATCGTGAATAATAACCACCACTTTCGAATGTAACACCTGTGAAGCGACCTTGTTGTGTTTCGGGTATAGTTTGAAAGTAGCCAGGTATAACGAGGGAAGTGTGCACTGTCAATCTAGATGGTACATGCTCGTCTCCTCCAGCCGGCATAGTAAAGGCGACTGCTGCCCGCACAGGTTTCTCTGTAGTAACAGTTGTTTCCATTCATGGACCGCACTCTAGCTTTACATCAAGCGGAGTGTTGTCACATGCCGAGCTACAATAAATAAAAAAAATTGTTTTATGTTGCAGTATGGTGAACACGTGAGTCAATTGGAAACAAACATAGCACTTGTACAACAGAAAATGTTGGAAGATGCCGAGCGCTCTGAAGATGAAAGTGAACCGCCGCCAACACCCACCGACGATAGTAAACGAGGTCGCGGTAGACCACGAAAGCATAAGACCACCCATCCTGAAGGTACCTGCATTATCTTCACGTTTTTGTTTGTAGGGTAGATAGAATTGTTAGAAAAACTTCAGTTTATTGGACTTTTATTTCTTTCTTTAATATTTAATAAGGTTTACGTGGTATTTTATATGTAAAACTTTCTTATGATAAATTATTGATTTGTTAATATTTTATTAGGTGGACCGGCAAAGAAAAGAGGAAGGCCAAAGAAAGATCAAAATAGTCTCGAAGAAGGTTTGTTTATGTCTTTGTCTAATATAGTTTTAACTAGATAGATATGTCCTGTCAACACACTCACTCACTTCATTAAGTTTTTTTTTTTTATAATAATAATCTTAAAGTCCGTTTACACCAGAAGGCCCGTTAAAGTCACCACACGAGTTGTACCATCGTCGCGCCTGTCGTATTTGACGCTTACTTTAGCCTTAACCTTAATCAGCGAATCTTGGCTGGTTAAAGTTAAAGTAATAGTCAAACCAATGTTACTAACGTCAAATGTATGAAAAGAAGCCAAATATGTTTTTCTATTTACACGATATTGCAAAGCTTGTGTAAACGTTTTAACGATTATGTCGTTGCCGTAAAAGTAATAGTTAAAGTAACTTTAACGGGCCTTCTGGTGCAAACGGACATAAGTAGATAAAAGGTCCTGTATACAAAGTGTGCTCTGCCATCGAAACTAATCGGGGGGACTGGATCTCCAATGGCAGTCGGCATAGTAGAGGCGACTGCTGCCAGCAGATAATTCGCAGTTGTGCATCGTAGCATCAAGGTTTAACTTATATAAAAAATGTCTTCACAGATCTTCAATATTCAGACAGTGGCAGTTCAGAGTTGGAAGAAGTGGAGCAAAAAGATGACACGTTATTAGAATTACCTTTCAAACCAGGTTTGTACAATTAATTTTGCTTTATACTAAAACGTTCACTTATTTTAGGAATTAAAAAAAATATATTTATTCTTTTTTTTTTTGTTAACAGAAGAATCAACGATGGATATGCCATTTGATACGTCAGAGTTCCTTATCAAAAAAGAGGTTTGCACTTTTTTTTAAAGACATTTATATTTATTGGCCCTGTTCTGAATGTAATATTTCCTATTGTTTTGTGTGTAATTATGATTAAAATTTATCTTTTTGTTAGATTATTCACCTCTACATTCCTTATTATAAATCAGTTTTTATTTTGTTTATCCGTGTTATTGAATAATTAGAATTTTTCTAATGAAATATAGAGGTTAACTAGTTTTTTGGGCGCGCTTCGCGGCGCTGAAAAAGTTATTATTCGGGTAATTTGAAAAAAAAATTTTTTTTGAAAAAACAAATTATGGATTTCGATATTAGAGGGCATTCCCTACGACTTTTGTTCCGGCACATGTGCCCTATCTCGTTCCGTTTCCGAGATATCGGCATCGCTTCCGGTCCAAAGTCCACTTCCGGTCAAAGTCGAGGTTTTCCTGAGGTCACGGGACCGCCCCCTATACGCCCCAAAAAGAATCACCCCTCTAACCCCCCGGCAAGGGCTTCATAATATATGTCAGTCAGTGAGTCAGTGAGTGGTAATCGAGCTGTATATAATATGACTAGTTTTTTGGGCGCGCTTCGCGGCGCTGAAAAAGTTTTTTTCGGGTAATTTTGAAAAAAAAAATTTTTTTGAAAAAACAATTTATGGATTTCGATATTAGAGGACATTCCCTACGACTTTTGTTCCGGCACTTCGGCCCTATCTCGTTCCGTTTCTGAGATATCGCCACCGCTTCCGGTCCAGAGTCCACTTCCGGTCAAAGTTGAGGTTTTCCTGAGGTCGCGGGAGCGCCCTCTACACGCCCCAAAAAGAATCACCCCTCTGACCCCCCGGCAAGTGCTTCATTATATATGTCAGTGAGTCAGTCAGTGAGTGGTAATCGAGCTGTATATAATATAACTAGTTTTTTGGGCGCGCTTCGCGGCGCTGAAAAAGTTTTTTTTCGGGTAGTTTTGAAAAAAAAATTTTTTTGAAAAAACAAATTATGGATTTCGATATTAGAGGGCATTCCTTACGACTTTTGTTCCGGCACTTGTGCCCTACCTCGTTTCGTTTCCGAGATATCGGTATCGCTTCCGGTCCAGAGTCCACTTCCGGTCAAAGTCGAGGTTTTCCCGGGGTCACGGGACCGCCCCCTACACGCCCCAAAAAGAATCATCTCTCTAACCCCCCGGCAAGTGCTTCATAATATATGTCAGTGAGTCAGTCAGTCAGTGGTAATCGAGCTGTATATAATATAACTAGTTTTTTGGGCGCGCTTCGCGGCGCTGAAAAAGTTTTTTTACGGGTAGTTTTGAAAAAAAAATTTTTTTGAAAAAACAAATTATGGATTTAGATATTAGAGGGCATTCCCTACGACTTTTGTTCCGGCACTCGTGCCCTATCTCGTTCCGTTTCCGAGATATCGGCGTCGCTTCCGGTCCAGAGTCCGCTTCCGGTCAAAGTCGAGGTTTTCCCGGGGTCGCGGGAGCGCCCTCTACACGCCCCAAAAAGAATCATCTCTCTGACCCCCCGGCAAGTGCTTCATTATATATGTCAGTGAGTCAGTGAGTCAGTGGTAATCGAGCTGTATATAATATAATATTGCTTTAGTAATTGATCATATCTATTTTTATGTAATTCAACATTGCCTATTGGTGAATGATATTGTAATAATAATAAGATATTATTTTAGAATATTGTTTTGTTAACAAACTATTAGTTAGCAAGTGGACCCAAAAATGGGCATTATTCTTTCATTATATTTTAATATAACAAATAAAATTGCGTTTTAGATACCAGATGAACTGCCACCGCCGAGCGAAGATTATGTCGATTTGGATGCACACACTTCCAGTTACAATTTCCCAGCCGTTGTTAAGGTGATGAAAAAATTAAAGCGACCAATTAAAGCTGCCTTGAATCTAATTTTAATCACGATCATATTTTTCTTTTTAATAAACATGAGCTTTCACACAAAAATGACTGCATTCTGCAGTCGCTTCCCTTATGTTGGCCTGAGGAGACAAATGTACACCGTCCGGGTTGACAGTGCACACACACATCTAGATGGTACATGCTCGTCTCCTCAAGCCGGCATAGTGGAGGCGACTGCTGCCCACACAGCTTTCTCTGTAGCAGCAGTTGTTTCCAATCATGGACCACACTCTAGCTTTACATCAGGCGGAGTGTTGACACATGCCGAGCTACAATAAAAAAAACCAGTAGCTTAGTATAACCAATAACTAACAATATATTTTCTAGGAGGAGCCGATAGAGCCTGATCTCAAGATGGATCCGCCAACGGACGCGCCGGCCATCGAGCCTCCCCAACTAAAGACAGAACCTGTAGAAAATTGGCAGGTTAGTTGAAGTCGAAATACAGTAACACCCCGCTTCACGCGACCCCGTTATGCGCGGTTTCGATTTTACGCGAATTTCAAATTTCGCGCTAAAATGGCTCTTTCAAAGATTTATTCAGGTTTGGACTTATTGCAGAGCATAGACCGTGATGATGACCGAGTTTTAACCGTGTGTCAATCAGTTAAAACTACGATTAAAAAACGAACGTGTAAAACTTGTAAGAACGTGTGAATTTAGAGAGTGGCCGTGGTGTGGCGGTAAGACGTGTGAACTCACGATCGATGAGACCCGTGTTCGAACCTCGCTAATTCTGACCGGTACCAAATTAAGGAGTGGTACGCAGACTGACGATGGTTATTAGCCCAGTCTGCCGTCCTAGAGCAATACCACCACTTTCGAATGTAACACCCGTGAAGTGACCTTGTCGCGTTTCGGGAGCAGTTTGAAAGTATCCAGGTATTACGAGGGGAGTGTGCACTGTCACTCTAGATGGTGCATGGCTGAGGTGACTGCTGTCCGTAGAGATTTCTCTGTAGTAGCAGTTGTTTCCGTTCATGGACCGCATTCTAGCTTTACATCAAGCGGAGTGTTGTCATATGTCGAGCTACAATTAAAAAAAAGTTTTTTGATCTGTGATTTAACTATTTGTTACTTTTGATAGAATCCAATCGGTTTTATAATCAGCGTAGTGTTATAAATACATATTACATTTGCTAATTATGCTAATAGATTTATGAATGAATGGCAGCGACTTTGGATAAGGTTGTAGTTTATTTTTTCTATTATTTTAGCCGGAACCTGCCATCCAAGACGATCTTCAAGTGACCGACAGTGAAGAGGAACCCGAGGACGGGCTGTGGTTCTAAACGATGCGTATAAATTAAGGAAAATTAGTTTTTTTAAGTTAAATACTATACTTAGAGGTTATTTGGTTCTTTTATATTTATATTATTTTATAAACGAATAAAGAATAAAATTATAATGTTTTCTTTTACTTTTTCATAATTTTTTTTTTTATATAATCCATAACTCAATTTTAAAACATAATTCTTATGATATATGTATATAAATAATATGTGGAGTGTGCACTGTTAATCTGGACGGTGCATACTCGTCGCCTCAAGCCGGCATAGCGAAAGTGACGCACAAATATCAAAATTCATCAAGGTTTATAGTAGAAAAGGTTGAAGTTTTTTGTAATTTGTAGGAAGCCAAGATGTTGTGGAAGTTGGCGAATCATAGTTCCTGCCTATCCCTGTACCTAAGACTAAATATCTAATAAATAGATAAAATATAAAATGGTCCAAAAAATAAATCCAAAATATTAAGAAAGATAGAAATCCCTTCATCCAATTCGTTATTGATTTTCCTAATTTCCTGTTTCCTTAACCTACGTAATAAGATCAGCGAAATACCTATAGAGATCGAACGCAAGTCTCGTGTAAATCAACAACGGAAACGAAGTCTTAGCAACAGGCGTTTCATTAATTATTTTTTTTCACATCAATAATTAAAAATAAAATATTGTATAAATATTACGCTATTGCAATTGAAAGCAGCCTCCACTACCCAGTACTTTTTTCTCGTCTATTTGGATTCGTCTATATAAATACTTATACCTATAGTCTAATTTGCATATTTATTGCATTAATTAAGGAGAATGGGCCCACTTGATACCTAATAGTTTGGTAACAAAACAATATTCTAAAATAATATCTTATTTTTTTATTAATTCATTTTAATTATATCAACACATCGTTTACCAATCAATAAACAATGTTTAATTCCAAAAAAAAACCAGATATCTTCAATTATTAAAGCACCTCAAATATGGCATCAGAAAACATCTAATTACTTAATAAGCCGGATGAAAAAATTAAAACTGAAGGAAATAGATTTATTTTTCTACAAAATTTCTACAAACTAAAAATTATCGACAGACTCGGATAAAAATTGTGGGCCCATTTTTCTTAGGCGAATAGGCATTCTCCTTTCAAGTAACATGTACAAAACTAAAATATACGGTTTGTAAATTAATTTGCTGAACAACTAAAAGTTTGGAAGGTTTACTGTCCCATTTTATTAATTAAATTGAAATGGGTATTCGAAATAGGTAAATTGTTATTTGGGTTTTGCGCGAAAAACCTATACAATGGATTTCTATTGAGTTTATTTTAATAATTTTGAGACAGAAAGTTAATAAAACCAAACGCGATTGTAAACCGCATAAAATCTTATAATTCAATCACTTCCATTTAGCAAAATGAATGGGCACAAACTAGATGAATAGGAATACATAATACTCAAATTGCAGTGTGGATAAAACTATTTACACAGCAACTATTGAAGTTGATTAGATTGCAATTCGATGACGAAAGTCGATCGTTTTATATTAGGCAAATTTATAGGAAATAGTGTAGCGATTTATGTCTGCAGATTCTCTTCTGGAGTAAGAGCCGTCTCTGCTTATGGATCGCATCAAGTAGCGTAATGATTAAATATATCTTTGTATTGTATTTCTAATATTTATAAAAAACATCATTGAGATATATACTAGAGGCGCAATAACGCTCCCAACGTGAGGCGAGTGAAGATCTGCCCACAGCCATAATTAAGCTTTCTGTCAGTTGGTATTTGACAGGACGTATATAAACTCATAATGGGCAAATATGTGGTGAAAACGTGCAATTCTCGATCCCAATTGCACAACAAAAAAAGCGGAATTACGTTTCACACGTAAATATATCCTTTCAACATCTATATTGTCCTTAAACAACAAAAAAACAAATAAAATTAGGGATATTTTTACATTTAGTGTTGCTAGTAAAACATCGTTTCCCATAACCCGTATTATAATATAAAAAAAAGAAATATTTTATTTTTAAGGAAGAATAATTTCAACTTATATTTAAACAATGAAAACATTGAACTTTATTTTATTTAGCTAAAAATGCATGCCTCTAGATATATTATAATCGACACTGAATAAAAATATCTAAAGAAAAAAAAATTTGTGTGTGGAAAATTTTTAACTATACCGGCAACACTAAGATTGACATTGTCAAATCGTTTGAAACGGCCTACGGCTTTTTCATGTCAAATGTATGGGGTTTGCGCATTGAGATATACACTAGAGGCGCAATAACGCTCCCAACGTGAGGCGAGTGAAGATCTGCCCACAGCCATAATTAAGCTTTCTGTCAGTTGGTATTTGACAGGACGTATATAAACTCATAATGGGCAAATATGTGGTGAAAACGTGCAATTCTCGATCCCAAATGCACAACAAAAAAGCGGGATTACGTTTCATACGTAAATATATCCTTTCAACATCTATATTGTCCTTAAACAACAAAAAAAAACAAATAAAATTAGGGATATTTTTTACATTTAGTGTTGCTAGTAAAACATCGTTTCCCATAACCCGTATTATAATATAAAAAAAAGAAATATTTTATTTTTAAGAAAGAAGAATTTCAACTTATATTAAACAATTAAAACATTGAACTTTATTTTATATTATAATCGACACTGAATAAAAATATCTAAAGAAAAAAAAAATTAATGTGGGGATTATTTTTAACTATACGACAACACTAAATTGACATTGTCAAATCGTTTGAAAGGGCCTACGGTTTTTTCATGTCAAATGTATGGGGTTTGCGCCTCTAGTTATACATCTCAATGGGTTTGCGCCTCTAGTTATATATCTCAATGAAAAACATGCTATTTTTTATAAACCATTTATTACGACAAACGTATGTCAAAACTGACAAAACAAATCTTTTTTAAAATTAGTTGTAACAAACATATCAATTCCTCCACAAATAGTACAAAAAACATAAAATCAAAACACTCAAACATAGGAGGGATTTTTATTCCTGGTAGAGCGTATAGGATACCTTCGATCGCTTGAAATTGTGTCGGCCGTGGCAGAAGGTTCCTCCTCACGCTCTGCACTATCGTTATTTTAATATTTACTATAAAAATAATAGAACATAAATCACGGGTTTATAACTTTATATGTATTTGTATCATAATGAATTTAATAAAAAAATCAATACAAACAAAGGTAATATTATCATCTCTAACAATACCGCTATGCAGATACGACGGCTGGTTTGTCCGCATCAATCGAGCAGTCAGTCCCTGCAGAGTAAAAGTGCATTGAATATAAATGAGAATAATAATTTGAATGTACCGACCAAATTCAATAGCTGTGGTGGACTATAGAGATTTTCATTTACAGATGAATGTTTATATAATATGTATGTACGTCGAAACGAAATAAAATTAGACGGAGCGAAACGGTAGGTACGGAAATACATTGAAGATAGAAATGAAAGAGTTTCCGATTTCCTCTTACAAATCTTTCAACACAAAACCTACCTATTGGAGCGTATGAAGTCAACATGCATATTTTAGAAATTAAATCAGGAAAATATATTATTGTATGAACAAATGTATATTATTATATTATATAGTATATTATATTAAATACATATACTTTCAATGCTCTAAGCTTAAACTAGGGTAGGTAGAAAGGTAAAAACCCTGTACTATGGGTGTGAGGGCAAGGACTCAGATACGAAAAAAAACCAACACTTATTGTGTCATAAATAATATAATTATATTCTATTACACATTAATTTCGACTGAGAACCGAACCCGGGCCTTCTACGTAAACAATCATTACCGAGGACGTTATTATATTTTTATTTAACTACGAGTAGGTTACAATGCTATTGTTAAATTCAATTAGGTTTTAAGAATGTATTGCCGGAATAAAGTTTCGTGATCAAGACGAGGGTAGGAACCCAACCCGACATTATCGATAATGTTTTTATTTATATTAGGTTATTTATTTAGCTCTGAAACCACATTATCTTAATTTACCAACACGAACCATACGAGTTATACGTTACGTAATATCAGTGTAAAGACAGAGTAAATAAATTTTTCTTTTTTAATAAAACGAAACCCCCGAGCGGTTAGCAGTTAGAACTTTAGAGTTGAAAAAAGAAAAACTCGATCACAGGAAATAGTGGTCACCACAAGAACTTAAAAAAACAAAAATATTTTGGTTAAATTAAGTGATTTTCACGGTCAGATGTGGTGGTTGCTGATGTGAAACTGGTGGCTGCCGGGGCGGATCGTCCCGTCCCCTCTTAGGGAGCTACTCCATTGCAAATAGCAACACTAAAGTAGTGTCATCGTACAGCAGTTTGTATTTTATAGGCGACCACATAGAGACGATTAACTGGCCATTGTTCAGTGGACAAATGGCTGTTTGCAGGAAGTTTAAACCAGGAATGTTCTTCCATTTCCATATTTATCATTTCTATTGCCATTTAGTTCAATCGTTCGCACTTCCGGCCTTTAAATACAATTCATATAGAATACGTTTTATAAATTTTACTCCAAAGAACAACAATCGACAAAATTAATTTATCCTAAAAATCCAAAAAGGAATCATTAAAAAGATAAAATATTCATTCGTACTAAAATAAAATTAAAGAGAGAAAATCTATAACGACATGCAACATTGTGATTAATGTCAAAAATTATTAATGGGACCACTTTTCGTAAATGGCACGTCCATTTTTAATGTCAATTAATTTAACAACATTATTTGGACAAGCAAGATCTACGATAAAATTACTTGTTAAAGAAGTGTAGTAATCTGGTAATCCATAATTAACTTTGTTATTGTTTGGGGATGGTAGGAAGACTGATGATGGTTAAGCTCCTATGTAAACTATCATTTTTAAGTGTAACACCAATTTTGGGATCAGCTTGGAAGTAATTGGGTATATATAACGCAGTATGCCCCGTAAATGGTAAAATTCGGCTTCTGAAATCGGCTTATTGGATGTCACTGCTGCCATCAACCATTCCTCTGTTTCCTTTCAAGGATCGCACTCTAGCTTAAGATCAGTCGTAGTCTGGTCGCATACTATAAAATATAACAAAGACGATTGAAATCATAATTCCCAAAATACTGCCTACCCTTGACTACACGTAATTCGTTGTAGACACTAGAAGATTATTTTGTTGTATTCAAAACACAGTCTAAGCAAATTTTTTTACTTTTGTTACATCCTCTTTTATCTGCTTTTTTTATAAAACAGCTTTTATGAAAGAAAACATGTTTGGTTTGCGTATTATAGGACATCCCATTTTGAGACCACAAAAGGTTATCCCCTCTTGTGACGATAACCTGGTTAGTACGAAAAGGACATAACCCAATACCTCTTTTGTCAAGACCTCTCTTCTCTTCGACGCCTTTTATTAGAATCGCATTACCTACGTTTTTCCTTTCATTGACAAATATCGTATTACAATATTTTCTGATTTTATTGTCCGAACAAATACAATTTTTTATAACAAATAAAAATAAACAGTATGATGATTTAAAATTAACCTAAACTTTTTTTCGAGAATTGCAAAAATCCATTTAGATAAGCCACGTTAAAAGGTTTTTAGCTAAATCACAAAGAATTCATTCCTTTGACTAGTACCTTTAGTGTCACTCCAAAAATTTGTCAAGTAAGATCCGTCAGAAGCTCCCAGTCTCGTCCTCGTACCCATCTTGTATTAAATAGAGTAACATTTTCAAGTTCCTTCAAGTAGACTACAATTTAATTCGTTACGGCTTGTTTATTTTTTCAGTGGTAATAATTTAAAGTGTTTCAGGTTGTGTTAATTTTTAGTTAGTGTTACCCTCATTATTTTAATTAGTTTTATGATTAAAAACCTGAAATAAATTGAGTTTATTTAAAACAATAGTTATGTTTAAGTTTATTTAAAACAGTCGGCAAAAAAAAAAACTGGATAAAAGTTTTCAATTAAGTGAAGTGATTGTAAAGGTACATCAATTTACTGCGTCAATCAAATCTGAATGCTATCACAACATTCATACATGAATAAAACTATTGGTAAAAAATAAAACGAATCTACATATCTATTATTTTTGTTTATAGCCGAACTAGGTTATGGTTACGGTACTTACGAGTACCATCGTGATTATGAGCGTAATCTACTATAGATATCATCAGGCGGCAGTCGCCTCCGCTATGTCGCTATAAGTATACACCAAAACACGCCAAGATGGTAGCACGGATGGTATTGCAGTCTCAGGACGGCAAAAAAGACTATCATAAGATCTGCCAACTACTCTTAAAGATGACTGTAATTTGTTGTAAAGAAATTGTAATTTTATTTAAAATACTTCTGATACCGCACAAGTTTTCAATAGGAATATAGAAAGCGCTCGAATGCTTCAATTTTCCGCATCTTTATGCAACCTGATATCAATGCGATATTCATGTCTTCAGGAACGTCTATTCACTACAAGTCGGAAAATATGATACATAGAAATGAAACGCTGTTTTGATTTATGAGAGTAGAACAAAATATATTTTCTAATATCACTTCGTATTATATTAATACATTTGTTACTCGTGCACGTAGATTGATTTCACCTAAATATTTGATGATTTTTTAAAAATAAAATGCGCGTAAGGATTATAAACGGTGTGACAATGTAATATTGAAGATATAATATATGAATAATTTATCATGTTATTTCTTATTTATTTAATAATTTTATAAAATAAAAACAAAACTTTTTTATATATTTTAAGGTACATAAAAGTCTTTTTTAAAATTATTATTATACATTATTTATTATGACTAAATAATATAGCGTAACTTACATAATAAGTAAAAAATTATAACTAAAGGCACCAAATAAATTTATATATGCCTATTACGAAGGCACCTATTTAAATATTATGTAAAAATTAAGCATACGCAAACTTAAACCAAGAGAACATAAATAATTAAAAATAAACTGTTAGGCGTTTCCTCAAATTGTTCTAGCACTTTAAGAATTTTAGTATTTAATAGTTAATTGAAAACTCGCAAGTCAGTTTGTATCAAAGAAGTGTTTTAATAAAGATTCTTCTCTAAAGCGTTGTTGTATAAAACAAACCGTATGTGTGTATTCTTTGAAAGTATTCTATTTGTAGAATTCAATGTGCAGTGGGTTAGCTCATAGCGCCTCTATTTTATCTTTGTGTCGTAGCTTTTTTAAACTGTTTATTTTGTGGATATCCCTGGATTTATAACGCTTGTCCCAGTTAACAGGATTTTACGGAATATTGTTGCGTTCTATTTGCTTTATCTATTTGCAGCTTTGAAAATATCTTTGTTATGTGACTTTTTAGTGATAAAAATAAACACAAAAATGTGCTAAAAATGTTCAAATATTTCGTTATATTTATCAAGAAATTAATGTAGGATTAAGGGATAATCTAGCTTCTATAGGGAACCAAAAGCGATCCACACCCTAAGTACGGCCATATTAAGGCGGACGGCTCTCTGAATGCTTACACTTAGATCTAAGCCGGGGTTTTCAGTGTGTACTGAATACTTCGACCTGTCAAACATTTCGTATAGCGATGTCTATAAGCTTTCTTATTATTGCACTTACGAGTTACGACTGCGGTCGGTAGTGTCTGCGTGATTTCGACGTAGATATTTACTAAGAGTAAATATTATTTATTTATTGCAATTCTATGGCATATTGGAATGTCGGGTTTGTTATTATTGAAATATGATGAAAATTGTGTGTTTATGTGCGTAGCGGTTTTTTTCCATACAATTTTATTATAGTTTAATGAGTAGATAAGTCTGATAGGCTCCGTAAGGGTCTGAAGTAAGCGGATATTGTATAAAAATGTCGCTTATATAAAAGTCGGGGTTGACATAAAATAATAATAAAAAAAACCTTAAATAGCGAGAGGAGAACTATCTCTCTAAATGGTGCATACTTGTCTCCTCAGGCCGGCATTGCGGAGGCGACTGCTGCCCGTAGAGATTTCTCTATAATAGCAGTTGTTTCCATGGATTGCACTCTAGCATTACATCAAGCGGAGTGTTGTCATGTGCTGAACTACAATAATAAAAAAAAACACTCCATATTATTAGTATTAAATTGTACACCTTATGTCTTAAATATATCGTTATGTACTTCATCACGAAATCTCTAAGAGGAGCAAATATAGTGTGATACCCTCGGGTGTGCTTTACTTTTGTGAATAATTCCCGTAAATGGCTCCAAAACTTACTAATATGTTTGGGAACTGTCGCAGTTTGCAGATCATGGAGCACGTATTATTATATATTATATTCTACGTCATTAAGTATAAACTTTAGTTTGCAATTAGGTACATAACTTCCTTATTAAATTAAATTAGGTTTATTAAATAGAGGTGGTTTGTCGTCCTGGGGTGGTACCGCCACAGTTAGTGTGGCCTAATTGCGTTTGGAAGTAGCCGGGTGCTCGAGACGTACATGCACTGTCAACCTGGTCGACACAGCAGTGACGATTGATGTCTGCAGACGTGGTAGCTGTGATCTCTGTAGTAGCAGTTGTTTCTGCTCACGAACCGTACTTAAAATTAACTTCAGGCGAAGTTTAGTCACATATAGTCACAAAAGGTACTTATTTACAGAACACGTGTTTACTATAGTTTGAGCAGCCGTGGTCTAGCGATAGAGGATCACGAGCTACGAGCGATGGGACCCGTGTTTAAACCTCGCTAAACTCTGACCGGTAGGGACCAATGTAACTATGTCATATGTATTTTGGTCGCTAAGTGCCTGTGATACATGCAGTATAAGTACAGACATTTTGAACAAAATAGATACACTATAATTTTATATAATCATTAATCGTAGCACTATAGAATACTTTTTATTTGTTTACTAACTATAAAAAAAACAGCGTAAATAGTTACGTATGTAGATAACTTAGCTGATAGTTATATATTTTATTGCCTATATTAAGCTAGTGTTTGTGTTATAAACGCTGAGTCACTAAAGTATTTAACAAAGTTTCATTGGTATCGCGTCCGAGATTTTTTGTGATATTCGAATACGGGTGTTATCGAATGTTACCTAACCCAGTCTCCAGTACAGTCTACCAGTCGTTCTAAATTAGATAATTATATTGATGACTTTTATTTGTTTATTCAAATGCCTATTATCATATTCTTGTTATTAAATTCTGATTACCTTTAAACGGCTAGTATTCATATTTTTACTGAAAGACTCTTAACATCTCCAGACTTTTCTATATATTATTTTATTTATTATAATTTATTAATATTTTATATGTAGTTATATATATATATATATATGTATTGTATGTATATTATACTGATTAGTGTATATATTATTGTATACATATATTTATATATGTACTTATTTATATTTGTTTTAAAATCTGCTTCTCTCTCTTCGCTAGAGCTCTCATAAACACTGGAAGAGAATGCTAATTAGCATTATGTTCCCCTGTGTGCATCCTACACTAAATTTTAAATAAATAAATAAAAATTAATCACAAAAAAATTGAATATACCAAAAATTATTAAAACATAAAAAAGGAAATTAACAAGCTCCTAGGTAGTATAATAATATTTAAATTAAGAATATACGATCGGTGTGGGGACGGTATTAGTGTTCAAATTTCCACGAAGGTTGAAAAAAAGCAATCCTCGTTAGTGAAGCCGGAGTCACGTTTTTATGAGAGTGCTTCAAACGACCCTTAGTTTCACCCCTTAGCTGTTTTCACAAGCTATCGATACTTCATTTAAATGAGTATGTACGAGTTTCCCCGTCAATAATTAATTTAAAATTTACTGTTAGTCGTTTGGTATTCTGACATTGATTTAGATTAATTGTACGGATATTATTTTTGCGGTTGTGCGTATAATTAATGTCAGTTAATGTTGTTTAACGTTCCCGTTCCATTTCTAAATAACTTTTTTTTTAGAGATTCCTGAAATAAAAATAGGTAGGTGACTATATCATTATTTAAATAATTATTATGTTATACCGGACGATATATCTTTTATATATTCTGTATATTTATTTTAGGATAATATTAAATGCTGTTTTGATTGATAAAATGCAAGTTTTATTTGCGGAAAAATATTTTAACAAAAAATAAAATAGTTTTAGATTTTTCGAGAACGGTAAAATAATAAAATACGGTTTTACATAGACATGCGGGCAAACCATAAAACGAGTTAAATATATATTTTTTCAATGAAATACGCAATTCTGTGTATGACAGCAAGCTTAGCAGTGGAAGTTTTTATTTATGTCGTCTGTACATCGATTTTTCCACCGAAACCCTGAAAAACTCATTATAGCGTGTATTTTGTTAAGCTGTACGGGTTAACGTTGTTTTAACTTAATATTTCAAATTCAATTAAAGTGAGGATAACATTATATGAATAAATTATAATTAAAAGAACAATAGTTTCTTGCCTTCAACAATATTAAAATCTATTTTTCCAATTACTTTTTTTGTTGTAGGTCAACATGTCAAAACTCCGCCTAATATTAAGCTAGAGCTATGAATGGAAACTGTTATGCCGGCTTAAGGAGATGAATGTACACCATCTAGTTTGATGGTGATGATTACTTCCAAATTTATCCCGAAATGCTTGCTTATTTGCTTACTATCCAAGGCAGATTCATCAGTGTGCCTACTGCTCTTAAAGATTTTTGGAGTAATTAAACTAGTGACGGATTAGAGAAATTCGTACTCCACCATTTTTAAACATGTTTGTGATAGTTTGTCAAAATCACAACTACTCTCGATTTTTAGATAATCTACAAGCAACATTAGATATGTCGGCACACATTACATAACAATAACAAGCTGTTAATGTATTTAAAGTTTCTGATTACCGCATTTACAGGCCCTTAGTGACTTTTGACATTGTGCGAATCATTACTATATATACGAGTAGGATATTAGTTAATTAAGCAAGCAATTTTGCATTAAGGTTAGAATTCAATTTGCTTACCCGTACATGTGGTTGAAGCGTTCATATATTATTTTACACTTTTGTTCCGTTTCCCTTCAATTGTTGAATAGTAACTTTGGAAGATAGCGATCAAATAAAACGAGACAAGCACGATGCCGCGTCGTAAGGGCTCATGTCTACAAAAAAAGGGGAATTTGCACTAAAGTAGATAAGTTAAGGAAACTGTCACCTTTGAAGTTGTCAAGAAGCCGAGCCTGGAGAAAGATAAATGATCGTCAGTGAAGATCTGCTCTGAGTGATGGTTGCTACTTGAAATTACAAGAGGAAAGTTGTAGCTTGTATGAAGTTGTTCGTGTATTATACGGGTATCTTACTTTAACTCGTTTCTTCTACCCGTGAAGTGGCCTAGATGCGTTTCAGGACGAGCTGCAGAGAGATCTCCTCAAGCCGGCATAGACGAGGCGATTGTCGCTTGCAGACATTTATCTGTAGCTTAACATATGGTAGAGATTGGTCACATGTCGAACTTCAAAAAATATAATAATAAAAAAAACGGTACATAAAAGAAATCATGGCTGAGCACTTGTAATCGGTATACCTGTGTGTTCTAATCCTTAGCCGGTAACAAGGTACCTACTCGTAACTTAGTTCCGTTGTTCAGTGTCTATTGGTAAAATTAATTAATATTACTTAACATAAGTAGAAGATGGTTGCTCATACTTTAGTAAGAGTGAAGTAATAACAGAACGTAAAGCTAGTAGCACGATAATGTAGTAAAGTAAACAATAAAAATATATTTCACAAAACCATAAAATAGTATCGTAAAATAAATATAGGCGAATAAATAACATGATTTAATAAATAATACACTTTTATATCGGACACAATGTTTCACCCTGCGGAGTCGTTTCGTACAAAGTTTTGGGAGCGTGGCGTAAATCTTAAAATCGCATCCGGCACTGAACCCACAGTAGACGCTTTACGACACTAACCTTGTCCTGTTTTAGTCCAGATAATGTTCAAGCGACGTTCTATATTGTCTTTTATAGTGGAAGACATAAAACCTAAAGATATTCTTGCAAAATAATATTAATATTTTATTAAGTAGATATTTATAAATCGTAAAACATGGATGGAAGAAAATTGTTGAATCTTGAAGAAGAAAAATCTATTTGCCAATTAATTAACAATATAGCCGAATGATACCTACTGAAGGTTTGGTACAATTTCTTTTCTATATTTGTTCTTGTAAAAATTTGATTCGGTCCGAAGTAAAATAACGTAGGTATACGGTTTATTTTTAGAACGAAATTACCAACCGAAATTTATTCCACTTAAGGTAAATTTTATAACTTTTATGGTTACAACTACAACACCCAAAAGCAGCAATTTCGTATTTTGATAAAATCTTTCTGCGGTAAAATGAGAACACATGAATTACATTGTAAATGCGAGTTTTTAAAGGTGACTCAAAATTGTTGGATCTTTGGAGCAGATATTAAGAATTTCAAATCGAAAGAACAAAACCATGTTCAGTGAAATAAACACAAGAAAAAGTAAAGGAAATGTTTTAATAGAAACAAACAAGTAATATTTCAAAATAAGAGAGTTCTTTAAACATCCACCCAAGAACAAAGTTAGGAGATTAGAAAATTTCAACAAAAGGTATTATAGGTGTAGTATTGATACTGTTTCCGTCAACAAAAATCATTATCATTTAATGATGGTTATTAGTCCAGTCCATATTTAAACGTAAGCCCATAAAGTGACGCGTTTCTAGAGTAGTCTCTATCATATTCGACTGTTGCTTGTATCAATTTATTTCTCTGTAGTGGTATTTCTTCGCTCTTTTGTTTAACATCAGGCGGAGTATGGTCACATAACAGGCTATATAAAAATTGTTCGTTGATTTTTTGCAATATTACGATAGAATATTAGATAGAAAAGAAATCGGGTGAAATAAAAGTTGTTTTCCGTTATATGAAGACGTCTTAGGTAAGGGATTTGGCTTTGATTTACCTTCATCCAGGTAACAGGTGTCATATTTCAATAGAACTTCCATTGTAATATGATTCGATCCGCTAAATGACTTGGAAACGCGAGATACCTACCCCTAACGTGACAGGTGACGTCGTAAATTGCTTTTTAACGTTTGCACGATCTACATTTTTTATCAACTCTACCAGAAATGTATAGCTAAATATTCTCTAAAAGATTGGATACATTAATCTTGCTTTGAGTTTTAAATGTAGTAGACAGGCAAACCAACAATGTAATATAAGTACTTTTTTATGATTAAGTATACAATGGTTAATTTTGATTGTAAACTGTAGCGCAATGGTTAGAACTTAGATCTTGATCTTGTCCTTCTGGTCATACCCACAGAGCAGGGTATCCAAATTTTTTTTTAGTAATCCGACATGTGATTACGCTTCGTCTGATCTTAATAGAAATATTTGCAGACAGTAATCCACTCCGGTATATCGGCTTGAAAAGCCCAATATATCAGCAAGACACACTCTACTTTCAATATTTGATTAATTTTAAGCTGATCAAGAAACGCGACTATGTCACTTCACGGTTGTTACACTTGAATTAAACTTGAAAACCTGATAGTTTAGGATATGGTTCTATTCTTTAATTAAGGCTTTTTACAACGGCAATGTTTAATAAAAAAAAATATTAGCGCAATTGTTTTAAATGTAGTCCCTGTAAAGTTGCATAGTAGTGTACTTAATGTCGACTAGGTGACATTTATTATGACATAAAGTGTTGTTTCTGTAGCATAATTCAACCATTACTCTGAGGGCAGTGGGTCGCAATACTAAATGGCTTGGAATCGTGATAGTTGGATTAACCGTGAGTATTTTCAAGCCACATGCTGACATTTATATAATCTATATCTATATATACTGAAAAAGAAACTCTGTGTTTGTTACCTTTTCACAAAATTTGACAAAGATAAATTGCAAAAAAGAGGACATAAGTTAGCTTTTGTTTAAAAAAAAACGAAGAGGAAGAAATAGGGGATGAAAATTAGGAATTCATTATTAGATTTTTGATTTTCAATTTTTAGATGCGCTTTTACAGTCCGCGAATTATCTGTCATCATACATTTCACGTAACAATATCAAGCCGGTAATGTATTGAAATTTTTTGATTACCACATTTAATACTTACATTTCCTCAGAACTATTATATACGGATAGGATAAGAATTATTTAATTAAGCCAGGAATATTGCATTAAAGTTACAACTCAATTTTCTTGACCGTACATGTAGTAAAAGTGTTCATATATTCTTTAACATTATTATTTATTTTTCTTCTTAATAAATAAGTTTGTATAAGAACTCATTCATTTCTCAAGTTCTCAGGCAGCATCTAGTATAGAAATATTTAAAATAGTGTCATTTTTATTTGATGACTATTTTACGTCTAAGACTAGTCAAAAAAACTAAAACCTTCTTACCCAGTCTTACAAACACGAATCCTATCAATTCCTATCTTTCGTTTTCAGCAAAACCTTCGAAACCTCGGATTAAAGTTATCAAAGTAAACGCGATAGTAAGCAAGATGAAATCTTTTAATTTAGTTAGAATAGGATAAATTTTAAAGTTCTAACGAGTATTTAAAAAATATATGAATTTAATAGGCATACACCGCACTCAAACATGTCTAAGAATTTAGTTAGTGCTCTATTTATTGTTTAGGTTAAATATAAAAAGAATTTACTTTTCAAGTTTCAAGTTACCCACATTCATTAGGTTTCTTCTTGTTATTATTTGACGGTTTTCCTCTCCTATTTTTACCTTTAAATTAATTTCAACTTTCAAAGTTAAATGTATTTTTGACATAATATACAAATGTAGATGTTAGATGTATATATTTATAAGAATTTATGTATAATGTAAAGCTGTTCGATGCCTTAATAAATAAAATTAAATGTGTATTTATTTTAAAATATAATGTTGATGTCGGCTTAGTAGTAAGGTAAAAGTAAATAAATATTATGATTTGTCAAAAGAAGTAAGTGTTTACGTATTTTATGTATGTGGCTACTTCCATTAGCGGAAATGTGAGAACTATTTCGTTCCACTCGATTAAGCTGAAAACATCTTTCGAAAGTTACTTGCTATTAAAGTGGAACAGATCAGAATAGAGAATCTATTAATTGTTATAAATTCTTTATAAAAAATAGTGTAAAAATATTAAACATAGATTATAGACTAGATATAGGGCATGAATTTTGTTAGGTTGTATTAGAGATATTTTCACAAATAACCTAAATAGTAAATCGTTTCCTTTAAAAGACTTCATTGTTCCTTTAGTCAACGAGCATATTCTCGTGTTTGAAAAATCTGAAAATAATTCACTAAAGAGCTTTGGTAGAGATTTTCATAAAGTTTCTAAAATATTCTTTGAACTAAAAAACTAACCGAACTACAAAGTTGAGCATACATTTTAATAATCTACTTTAAATTAGGCGAGAAAATGCTTTTATAAAAGCACTTATATTTTAAGCTTCCAACAAAATAAAATATTTGACTTTCATATAACTTAAACAATTATAAAGTTATTTCGAAGTTGGAACTGAAATGCTTACTTTAACAATTCTGCAAGTTGGTCAGGCTTATGTACCCCAAAAAACTGAAACAAGTAAAACTTACAGAAAGTAGAAAGCCATAGCTTTAGATGTATCAGTTTACATCAGTTACATGAAAGAAATTGTTGTCAAAACAATTGGATTATGGAGAAGAAGTTAGCCGAGAAGTGTCTAAGGATATAACCATGTGTTATTCGTAGTTATTTTGGCTCTGACCCAGCAAAATGCATGTTCAGACAAAGCGTAATAAATCTCCCGCGTTTACCCGAGAAGATAAATTAAAACTTCATTGTACTGTAAGCACACATGGATATACTTTTGGTTAGTTCATATAACATATGGTAGAACTTAAGTCAAACGGTTGTTAAAAAAGTTCGTGAAATATTGCTGTTTATTTGCAATCGGTACATGTGCAGAGAGATATACGAGTAAACAGCACATTGACACTTTATATTTTTTTCCAATTTTTCTCATATATTTTTTTAACAAAGCTAAACATACAATTTAAAAAAAACGTAGTTTCTTAGCTTAATTACTTATTTATTTAAGATTTTAAGTTAATATAAAACTAGAGTTCGCTTTGTTGTTGCCCATGCTGCCTACATACACCTAAACAATATTTATTTTTACAAAATCTTCTAGCTAATGGCTAAACTTCTGATTTCTCTTTCAATTATTTTTAGTAAAGTAAATAAAAGCTTTCTATCAGTTTTGAAAGAAAAATAAATTTGAATCATTTGCCCACACTCACGCACAATACGAATATCTATTCTCCAGAATCCTGTCAAAACCCTTTAAAACTTTTTTTGTTAGATAGACACCATACATTTTTATATGAAAAATAAATATGCGAGTATTGTTATTCAAGTTGTACCTTCGTGCCTTTCAACAATTGCTTTCAGCTCGTGAATTTCGGTAGGATGTCTATTTTCGTGTTTCAATATGGAATAATGTAGTTTGTATTCTAATGCCAAATAAAGATCACCATGTTCCGCAGCATGGCCTCAGAATATAGATAGAATTGTTTGTTAGAAAAATATCCTATTCTACATATGTATGTATGTATTTATATTGATAAATGACATATTCCTCAACGTATTATACTACAAGTAAAATAAACAAAAGATAAAGTTCACATTTCATATTTATGTTTGTTAAATACGCTGTTTCTATAAATATGAAAGTCATAATCCTACATCGCGAGCTTACAGCAGCATGAAATAATCTTTGCAAAATTATTGTTTCCATGGGAGGGAGACGACGCGTCGCGCAGCAAAAATTATTTACTCGCTACCGGGATAACATATTTGTACGGCCTACCTTCATATTGGGAAAAGCTTTTACCCTAAGTGAGGGGCCAAACTATATGTTATTTCAGTACCTCGGTTATTATTATATGAGATTAGAGGTCGGGTAGCATTGTATAAATTAATAATGTTAATGTTAACGTTGAGTTATTTTCTTTTCCTGTTATTGTAATCTAATGTATTCGAAGTTATGTTTTGGGTTTAGGCCCTTCATACTTAACCCTTTATTATTGTCAATGTTAATTTTCAACATAACTTAATAATTTTCTAACAATATGACTATTTACTCAAACTTTGCCGGTCTATTTTAAATTAATTTTTAAATATTCATCTTTCATTTATCTGTTTCATTTTTATTATTATTAAAAACAAAAAAGAACATTTAATATGTGATTCTGATTTATCAACTTAATTACTTATTTTTTACTCGCTTCTTTTTGTTGTTGCGTATTGTAGGGTTGTCATTAAATTGTTAAATAAGTTACTGGAAGAAAATATCGACCAGTCAAAGTCATTACTCAAGTGTTAATTTTCATTGTTAATCTAATAAATAATTTTATTGTGTTATACACTATTTATTATAGATATCATAAATACCTAATATTTAATACTTAATAACAATAAAAACTTAAAGGTTTATACAGCAAAAACACTTCATGCTGAATTTTGAAACATGGTAATGTTTTCTGTTTACATATGAAATGTAAATACTTCTCGAGGGATAGTCGAAATGAAAGCAACGAGAAGGCTTTATTCATTGAGAAGAGGAGAATTTAGAGAATTAATGAGTGTTTTATGGCGTATTCGCACACCATCTGTGTGTGTCAGTCAGGGTTGAATTCACAATAAAGTTAAGCTTTTGAGAATTAGATACTTATTTAATAAATAAATATTACAAATAAATGTTTCTTTTAACAGATTATTGAATTCGTAATCTTCGCATGACTGATGTACGACTGACCACTCTGCCACTGAGGCCATCAAGTTCTGAATATTAAGTTTAGACCCGTAACAGTTGCTTTGTTAAGAGCACCATACTCTCGCTGAAAGTTAATTGCATTTGGTTTAGAATAAAATATCCTAGTAACAGATAGAGAGGGATATTCTACTTGGGATAAAAAAGAATATGGAACGCAGAATCAAAGGGACATCAGACATAAACCCTTAAGTTTTTACAACGTTATAAAACTGCCGCAAATATAATTATTGCAAAGCGCTGTACATGAATTCAGGTCAATATATATGAATAATATAACGGGCTCAGCGTTCATACATATATTTTAATGACGAACCGCTTGTTTAAAATGCATTTACGTCATGAAATATTTAATGACACGAATTTTTCCGACGGCACTCTTTCCTTCATAAATTATAATTTATCAAGTTTATGTATGTTAAAGTTATTTTTTATTGTCAACTCTAAATGATGTACGGCGTTTTTTAATGTTGCGTGTTTTTGACATAACATTCAAGTAAAAATGTTTCCTCGAATGGAAATTTGAATACTTACATATATTTTATAATAATAATAAATTCTTTATTATAAATAAGTGTATCTAAGATATAGAACATACAAAAAAAAACATAAATAACTTAGTCTTATCACTGAAAAGCAGTTTCTTTTAGACAACCAATTGTTATGGGAGAAATTAAATTATGACGAAAATTTAATAGAAAAAATCAGCTCGCAACCGCGCTGTCTGCTTTGCTTATGTTTCCTCTGATCACTAACATACTCTGCAATTGACGGTTTATGTGACCGAGTCGAAATTCATCTATTCTGTCTTTTCGTTGACTGCCCTTTTAACTGTTAGGGTGACGTCGTACATTACAGACTTTGTTTCACCACATGTATTTCTATTTCTCAATTTCCATCGTAATTTAATAATGTACTATATAATAACTATCAACTGAAAGTTACCTATATTTTAACGCGTATAAACGCAGCGCTTGCTCGACGTAATGCCTGGTAGTGCGTTTGTTTGCAACTAATAACCCGGCTTGTTGTATTTAGATATTCATCAACTTTTGCGCATATACGGTGCGTTTATTGTTGATTGTTTTACATTTCCACAATTTGTGAGCGTATATCCTTCGTTGTCATAGCAAAATCGACCCGTTTATAAACAATGCGTTAGAAACTAGTATCTAAGTAATAAAAACTTTTAGAGAATATTTTAATAAAATAAAAAAGTAAAATGACCCAAGACACAAAGAGAGTGACAACAAACTTGTATGGGCGAGTTAATGTGCCCGCTGTGGAACGTTGCAGAGTTTCATTTTGTACAGATTTAGAGAAATCTGTACTTCTTAGTAACTTTGAACGTCGTGGTTGGAATCACGTGGGACCTGACGACGAATGGAACTTCTACTGGGCGAGTACACCAACCTGCCGAAATCTTTTCAGCGTTGAAAGTGGTTACCGTATGAATGACAATCAAATGATTAACCATTTCCCTAACCATTACGAGTTATCGAGAAAAGACTTGCTCGTAAAAAATATTAAGAGATATCGCAAGGAACTGGAAAGGGAAGGAAGTCCATTAGCAGAAAAAGCAGAAGTAGTGTTATCAGGAGGTCAGGTCGTCACGCGCTATATACATTTAGATTTTGTACCCATCACATTCGTGTTGCCGGCCGACTACAATATGTTCGTTGAAGAATATAGAAAATCCCCACAAAGCACATGGATTATGAAGCCGTGTGGAAAATCTCAAGGGACGGGTATTTTTCTTATAAATAAGCTATCGAAATTGAAAAAATGGTCGAGAGAGGCCAAGACACCTTTTCATCCTCAACTGACTAAAGAAAGCTACGTGATCTCCAGATATATTGATAATCCGCTTTTGATTGGAGGAAAAAAGTTTGATTTGCGTCTGTACGTGTTGGTTACCTCTTTTAGACCGTTGAAAGCTTATTTATTTCAGTTGGGATTTTGCAGATTTTGTACTGTGAAATACGATACGAGTATGACAGAGTTGGATAATATGTATGTTCATTTAACGAATGTCAGCGTACAGAAGCATGGCGGGGACTACAATAGCATTCATGGGGGAAAAATGAGTGTACAATATCTTCGGCTCTATCTCGAAGGAACGCGGGGAAGAGTCGTCACTGAAAGACTTTTCGCCGCTATGCAATGGCTCATCGTACATTCTTTAAAGGCTGTCTCGTCTGTTATGGCGAACGATAGACATTGTTTTGAATGTTATGGATACGATATAATAATTGATAACCAATTAAAACCCTGGTTAGTTGAGGTTAACGCTTCGCCGTCACTAACATCTACAACTGTAAATGATAGAATTTTAAAGTACAAACTTATAGATAATATATTGTCCGTGATATTACCACCAGACGGCGTGCCAGATGTTCGTTGGAACAAAGTACCAAATCCAGATGCTTTGGGTAATTTCGAACTACTAATCGATGAAGAGTTACTAGAAAAAGATGATAACACAACATCAGGACGCAGTGGAAAAAATTCTAAATATAAGTGAATTTTCTATTTAAGTGGCAGACTTAAAGTAATGTTAATAAATAGTTGTTAATGAATTCATAGGAAAATGTTTCTTATTTTTACAAGTTCATGTTAATTTAATAATATTTAAGTTGAGAGTAGAAAATAATATGTGCATTAAAAATAAACAGCTTGGCGTGTTAGAGGCCTTGCACATGCTGGTTATTTGCATTTTAATGTCTTGCAGCGGGAAAAATAACACTACCGCAAGAGCCCATTCTATATGCTAAACAGCCACCGACTTCCGACCAGTTTAAAGTTCAACTTTTATCTTACATACTCAAGTTTGCCCCTCCGGCATGAGGGCGTGTACAAATAACCCGGAAAAATATGTCTGAATTGGGATGTACAATAACACAAATGTTGAAAGTTCTTAGTATCTTTTTAGGTCTTTAGATTTCCTGTTATAATTAGTATTACATATAGGAATTTAATTATGCTTGCAATTGTTTATATATACATATGTATACAATTATACATAATATAATGTAATTTTATATGAAAGCTTTGTTGTCATAATCGTTTAAAGATCCGCGGTATTAAGTGGGATTAACGTCCACGAGGGGGATTATGTTTTGCATGAAGTAAAATGCAAATTCATTTCGGCGATCGTCGACAGTTTGTGACCACTGAATACTAATTTATATGGAGTTGAGTTATTCTTAGATTTCTTCTAAAATATACAAATTAATGTTTGTCTCATATTTTTATCACTTATTTATTTTTATTCCTAATTTTTATCAGTAAAAGAGAATTAAATCTCTAAGGCTATCCATGCAAACGCAAACACTGAACTAATTATACGCCAACGAAGCAAGCATTTTGAAAGAGTGGTCAACCTGAATATCTCCCCTGTTCGCGGAACATTCAATGTTATAAAAAAATCGTACCAATAATAGTTTTTCAGTAATATTATACATAATATACAATTATCAGCTGTAATTATCATAAAACAGAACTACAAAATCTTCTTTTTTTAAGAAGTGGCACTCCAAAGTCGTGATTTCTCGAATTTACAAAATCTGGGCTAATTTTTCTCGGTCGTTACTAATTTTTAGGTGTTAGATGTCTCTACCACCTTATCTTAAACTTCATTACTTTCATTATTTGAATACGTAAAGCGTCCCCCGTTTCATTCTTCATTCATTTTTCATAGAATTTATAATATCCTTACATATAATTAGGTTAGGAATGACTCAAATATCCACTATGTCGCTTTAAGAGCACTTTTATCCCTTTACGGTTCATTACGATGCCAACAAAATGGTTTAAGTGTATGTTTGCTAAATCATAAAATATTCTATTATACAAGTTCTTTCTCGTCCTTACTTTAGAAATCTATCCAACTATATTAATTGATAACTACAACTTTTATTTTTATTTATTTTAATACAATCTAATAATATTAGATTTTTTTACTACATTACAGATATTACTTTTACTACATTAACCTATTAACAAGTTAAAAATTTATTGATGACAATTTTTTCTTTGTAATTTTTGGCATATTCAGTTGCTGGGAATATTATGTTTAAATTATGATGAGCTAGGTCAAGCTACATACGAATATACGCGTACAATCCGTGACGTACATACCTACACGTAATGAATTAAACTTTATAAAAGTGTTCACACATTTGTTTTTATTTTTTCACGTTTATTTTTTTATTGAATGTCACAGATATACCTGTATAATTTTACAATTAATACCATGTGACGCCTCGGCCCCAAACAAAGAACATATTTTATAAAATAAAATGTGTAAGTATCTGTCACTTTTATTTACTACGAAATATGTAAGTGCACGCGTACATCATACACACATACGCATATGAAGCTGAATTAAATGTTCAATTTTCATCATAATTTAAAATTATAATAATGTTTTAAACAGGAAGTCGTTTAATTCCAATATATTAGGAATATTTTACAACCAAGAGTGGCGTTAAATTATATCCTCGTTAAATATATCCCGAGAACCGCGATAAGATTACGATTTTGTTTAATCCCGTGAAAATTGGTTGTTAGAAGGTACTAAAATGTCAGGGAATCGTGGCCAATTAACGTTTTATCGATCGAAATCCGCAGCGGGCGTCTGAATATTTTAAAAGGCTCGTTTTTGCCATGTTAGGTCTATACCGAAGTATCGTACGTAACTCGATTACTCGCTACCTCGATTCAGTTGAATAATTTATTTCGTTTCAAAAATATATATTACGCGGTGAGATTTAAGTCAGTAGTTTTCAAATGCAGTCAAATATACGATTGATTAATTTGTAAACATAAGTCTCATTTGAAATAAAAATAGATAGAAAAATCAAATATAAGATGAAAGTAGGTAAAAGTGAACGTGTATAGTAGTAGATTCTGACTCTAATATTTATCACAGATTAATTTTATTAAGTATATTATTTAGCATGATCTTTATTATAAAACAAGCTGTTGCCCGGAACTTCGTATACGTATAATTAATATTACTTTTAGTGTTTTCCTCTTATCTCAGAGAACTTTTTTAATGGAATAAAATTGTTCTACTCCGCGCTTTTACACACGTTAAAATAATTTTAAAAAAAATTATAAATAGAATCGATTCTACCCCTATTCTAAATTTCATCAAGATCCATAACAATACTTACACATTTATAATATTAGTGTTTTATTTAAATTATTTATTGTAATAAATTTAATAAGAAATATAGGAAAAATCTCAACAGTTTATATTGAAAATAATTAATAATGTTTTAGCTATAATAGGTGTTTAATCTTATTTTCATGAGTTTATAAACTTTTCATTTCTCGTTAAGTGTTGTTAGCAAAACAGTAATCGTCGACATTAATTCTAAAATTTCTCTAACTTTATAACTTTTACTCAGATAATAAATATTAAATCGAATGTGCCCAATTGGTATTAATTAATCTGTAATGACTTTTTATTGCTCTTTTTAAATTTTTAATTAAATTGGAATATTTTCTTCTTCAGCCTCTGTTAACTCACTGCTGGGTTCGGCTTTTCGCACGCACTGTTTTCCTGAATCACTCAATTTTTTATTTATTTATTTGATACAGATTGGGAATAGTTTGAAAGTAGCCGAGTATAACGAGAGGAGTGTGCACTGTCAATCTGGATGGTACATCGTCTCGTCTCCTCAAGCCGGTATAGTGGAGGCGACTGCTGCCTGCACAGGCTAGCTTTAGCTTTAGCTTTATATCAGGCGGAATGCCGCCACGTTCATCAATGTCAAAATTATTTTTATTTTAATTCGTTTTTATTTTAAAAAGTGGTGTAGGCAGATGATGATGATGATTAGTAACCCAGTCCAGGCCAGGCCTGGGGTAGTGCTGTGACCCAAGTGCAGTGACCCATTCGCCTTTCGGGGTCTGCTTAGAAGAATAACGCCAGGGTGTGCCTTGTCAATGCATGATTTACATTCGTCTAGTATTATGGGAATTGATATTACTAAAACCTCTTGTTAGAGATTCCGAAATGTCCTTCTCACAAATATTTTAAATATATCCAAATAACGTGGTGTTAAAGTTTGTAAGCTCTTAGTATTACCATAAACACTCTTACACTGCATCTAATATACTGCCTTGGTCGTTCCTTACCGAGGCTGTAATGTATGTAGATTACTGGATATTCACAGGCTTAGCTGTGAAAAGCGACAGAGTTACTAACCTATGAGCAGGCTCGGATATAAAGGACTATACTTAATTGTCCGGCTTTGGCCTCGTAATAGTGTGTCTGATGCTCAGCTTAAATTGTATAGGTCAGAATACGACGTGCATATTCAAGTAAAAGGATTGTAAGGGTGCATTTACACTGAAAATAAGCGAGACGTTATACGGTTAGTATCTATGTAATTTGTTTGCCCTCTTCAATTAATATAATCAACAAAATATATTATTTTTTCTTTATTCATCTTTAATTTGGTTTATAACTAGCTGTCGCCCGCTACCTCGTATGAGTATAATTGATATTTATAATTAATTATGCTTTTTATTTGAGGTTATTATTATATTAAATATTTTAATAATTGATAATATTTAATTGTCAATTGATTGATGAACGATGTGTTGGTGTATTTGAAATAAATTAATGAAAAAATAAGATATTATTTTGAATATTGTTTTGTTAACTAACTATTAGACATCAAGTTGGCCTAGAAATACATTATCCTTTTAACGAAAATTTTTTACTTTCATATTGATAATATTAGTATAGAGATATGGATACTTAAATGAAATCACATCAAAATATTATACAATTAATGTTTCCATAGTAAACAGTTTCTAATTATTTGTGAAATCCGAAATTAATTTGATCTTAATGTATTATTTGGTATTAATTGTTAGTAGGCACGCAGCTTAATATGTTACCTACGAGAAACATCGCCTGGATCTTCAATGGAACGTTAACTGAAATTGCAATTGATTGAGTGACATTGGTTCGTGAAGGAGAGGAAATTATTGCCACCTCGTCGATGTTTGAATGCAGTACAAGTCCCGAGTTTATCGGTTCGATTTCGTTTCTCGATTTAAAACGTTTTTATTTTTATTGTTGAAAACTGATTTATTTTGTGATTTCGATTCCAGTTTTAAGATTTTTAAATCTAATTTACGAGTACTTCTTTTGAATGTTTTTTTTTGTGTTACTTTTTTAAATTTCTCTTCTAGGTAAATGTGGTACCTTATCGTACATACATGTGTACAACTATTGGAGCTATTCAATGTAATAACTCCTTTTATATAGGAAATATGTATTCTAAATATGGAATCAGTGATGAAACCCTCCAATCAACTGTTAACTAAGTGGGCCGTCTATGAAAATCGTTTTCAAGTAGACACGAAGCACTTATAAGGTCATCGAACCGTTCTGTTTACGACATCTTCCTACGATGTGCCTAAAGCGACGCCCCAATTTGAAGTAGGTAATTTTTTAATTAAAACTAATTAAAAGACTTATTTCTCATAATTTGTCAAGTGGAGTATATTTTGGAGGATTAATAAAATATAGCAGAAAATTAGTACTGCTAATTAGACGCTTCTCTCTGGTTCGTCTTAAGGATCCTTATGAAATGTCTTGATGAATCTACGGAGCAATTTGTCGAGAAGAAGTGAAAATCGTAACTTAAGCCACACGTGCTTTGTTCTCGAGCCAACTGCAATTTCACAGTTCCAGATGGCTGTGTTCTATATTGTATTGTATTGGATAATAACTTTACCAACTTAAAGTTATGTTATGAAGAACGTGAAAGTTACTGCGTTTAGATTCTGGACACGTTGTGAGATTGTATGATACTCGTATACATCTTGTATATAACAAGTTTTGCATACCATATTTATTTCTTGTTGCTTGTATCGTATATTTTAATATTAGTTGATTTAAGTTTATGTAATATTTGTTGTTAATGTTGGTTTTTGTCTATTTATGTACAATATTTTGATATTTACAATCTTAAAATGTTATTCTCTTTTTCGATTCTTATTCGACGGTGAAAATATTTTATTTGGTTTATTTTTGTCACTGCCTCTTGCTGGGAGACCTATAAAATCCCATTTAAAACTTTAAAACAGTAGGAAATTTTAAAAACATCATCCCTTGTTAACAGCCACAAAGCAATTTTCTTGATTTCCATGATTCTCTCTTACATTATGCATAAAGTTTCCTTACTTGGTACTCGCTGCAACCGGTTTCATTCCGGATGAACTTTATTCGTAATTTTCACAGCACGTGACGACATCCAAGTCAAATGCAATCATCTTCATGCGATGTTCTTACGTCTAGATATCGAATTTTTCTTTTCTAAACGACTTTTCTGAATTCAATTGTCTACTGGAATTATGTATATGACGTAAGGAATGTCAGCTCCAATTTCTAAGACGAGTTTTATTCCTTGAGCCCGATTTCCATACACTTTCATATCAAGGTAGGCAGAGAGTATGGAGTTCCAGTGACTGCTCTGACTACATACCATTTTCGTTACGATCAAATCTAGACATTACTTCTCTCATACATACACGTTGGTTATTGATTAAGTTAAAAAATAAAAACTAAGATAAAACTTACGCCATTTAAAATTATTCTTTGACGTTTACTTTTATATAATTTTGTGGATTATACGAACAAATACGGAGAGGACGTGATTTCTTCAATTCCCACCTCATTTACTGATTTCTAATAATTGTGTTTAGTAAACACATTTCTAGGTCTTTATTCACTCATTATTTAAAATTACTACTGATAATTAAAAAAATAATCTAGTCTAGTAAATAACAACTATAATATAATCCAGTTATGATATAACCGTTTTTATATTTCATAATACGGAATTAATTGTTGTTATTACGGTCGGCGCGGCGAGCTTTGGCTGCATTGAGAACATTTTACGATCATAGTAAATGTTTGTCTATTATTGTGCTTCCAGCTTCCACTAATTGCATACATTAATAGCTAGCTCAAAATATACAACCTCAAAATTTGATTTAACGTTTAACAGAAATTAGTTATGTAAGTTTTAGTTTTACCTTAATTACTTAGGGAAAAGAATTTATTGTTCTATTAAAAACATATTCTTTTTAAGAAGCGAATACTGACGTAATTGAAACATTGATAATATTATTTTAAATGTAGTATAATATATATTTCTCCCTAAACATCTGAAAGAATATTGTTTTTTATTTACTTAGGCATCAAATAGATTTGTACATACGTATAATAAAAGTAAAAATGTATACACCTAACAGCTAATAATATACACCATACATACAATTATTTATGAAAAGAAATAATATAAAAGAAAATTCGCAGTAACATGTATTTGATCAAACTTATTCAAAAAATATCATAAAAATTTGATGGATATGAAGGTCTGTACATCATACTCGTATTATGCAATCTTCATTTATTCAGTAGTCCAAATAAGGACTACAATCAGGGAGATTCTTCAGCGATGTCGCCACGATCCTTAGGCAGCCCTCAATTTATAAAAATACTCTGGATTTTGTTAGAAAAAGTATCTTAATATTTATTCATGGATCTTTTGGTAAATTTTTTCGTCGATATTAATAAAATTCTACTTCTATAGTTTAATTTAATAATGTGACTGAGCTTGTTTGTCATATTCAGACGTAAAAAAAACAAAAAAAAATCTCTGAATAAATTCTATTCCATATTTATAACCAATGCTTCCGCAGACAAACTAAGACTTCGCCAAAATACAACATCCACGTACATTAAATGAAAAAGACATTTATTTATTTATGAAAATAATTTCTACGAAATAAGATAACGTTTCCGTAGCAAACAAAATCCAATAAAAGGAAAAAAATGTTGTTTTTTTTTATTAAATTTATTCAACTAGTTTGTTACGTTTTTGCATTTATGTTATAGAAACAAAATACTTTATGCTGTTTTTAGAAAGTTCATTCCAACCTGATACGAAAGGGCTGTCTGTACCCTTTTTGCACCTTCGTCATATTGCTGTCATCCCCTTTTGATGAAATCTTTTGATAATAATAGATTGAAGACAACGCGTATGTAAAATATGCATATTCAAGGGGAGAATGGGAGAAAGCACATGCCATTGACAGAACGATGAATGAAACTTATAATAAAGAAAAACTGTCTATACATTTTTAAATTATTAATTAATTTATTATATTATCGAATTATTAGTATACAGTTTGAAGTTAAATACGAACTTATTTCATGAGAAAATGTATACTGTTATCAACACGACCACAGACGCTCTAAAAATTTTGTAGAGTAATAAAAACCTGCAAACAAAAATTTTCATTAAAATAAGTACTTTAGTACTTTTATTACCCGGAAAAGTAAAAAATAGAATGCCAATATTTATCTAAAGCTATAACTAGGTAATGTGGCTTTCCGAACCAAAAAGCAGAACTGTGTTTGCGCAATAACAATAAAAAAATCAATTACATAAAACTATTGTGCAGTAGAATTTATTCGAATTCATATATTCGTTCTTTTAAGGACGTATATTGGACTCTAAAGTATAGTTTAGATGGAATGACACAAACAAACAAAAGACAAGAAAAATTGAAGAAGATTTCCTCAGGGGATTGAAGTCAACTTTACTAAAATTGGATGGTAAACTAAATATACAATGGATTTTATTATTTTTTTGGCTCTAAGCTATGGGCTGTAAACCTTAGAGCTTTACAGAAATACTTTTTACCTTGTCGCCATCAATCAGGATTTATTAGGCGACGTATTATTGTGTGGGAAGAGCGGCACGATCAAAATGTAATATAAAAACTATATGCGTGTAGCATTTTAACACCCGTGAGTAACCGCGTTTTGTTTCGCACTTTCGGAAACAGCTTGGAAGTATAGCGGAGACAACTACTGCCTGCAGTTATTTCTCTGTGACAGCTGTTATTTGTGCTCATGGACAGCAGTCCAGTTTAACACTAATAGTAGAGCGGTCACTTGCCACACATTTGACAAAAACCCGTACGTATAACTTTCAGATAAATATGTATAATTCAAAATTTCATTTACATTTAGAAATTTTAGCATTATTAATGGTTATTTTTATGTTAGCTTATATTTTGAATAAAAAATAATAATTAAGGATTGCGTCCTGAATCGTTTCTTAGAATTAAGGAGTATTTTTGCGAATAATTGGCTATTAGGTTAAATTATTTTTGTTATGAAATTTTCCCAATAATAATGATATTGTCATCATTAGGTACAAGCAGGAATTTTATAACAAAAAATATTTTTTAAATGGCTTAATCCATATACTGTAAATATCGTCTTGAGCAATAGTTTAATGCATCATAACGTTAAATTGCGGATATAAACAGCAAGTATGGTGTATGCTGTCTGTTCTTCTCTGGTTCTACAAAGTTAGGTTACGACCACGATATGCTACAGGAGTACGAAAGCCCGACGCTGCTCTACAGTCTACACGTTCATCGCGCTATTATATTTAGTAGTATTCAAGTTTAATGGTGCGTGTAGCATTGAACGTACATATTTGTGAAGTTTCAACACAAATACCACAGTTTCTCGTTGTTACAAAAACTACCATTGTTTAAAATGTTTATGTTATTTAGTTTTTTGACTTACTTTTAACTTTATTATGAATAAATAAAAGAGTTTAAACGTATTAAATTCGCAGTGGAATATATTTTATTCAGTAATAACCGTAATAATTTAAAAATAAATGTCGTGACAATGTTTTGACATTTGTTATTTGGACATCGTGCGAAAATTATTTAAGTCGAAAAATTACATTGTGTAATGAAATCCTTAAAATGAATCACGAAATGAAGAAAACCGTAATAGGAAGACTTTCACCAGCCAATGATAAAGGTAGGGTGACTTATTGCACTGATTTGGAGAAATCGGTCATCACAAGTAATTTCGATCGCAGAGGATGGGTGCAGGTGGGGCCCGAAGAAGAATGGAACTTTTATTGGGCGTTTACACAAAATTGTCGAAACCTGTTCAGTATCGAGAGCGGCTATAGAATGAATGATAATCAAATGATAAATCACTTTCCGAACCATTACGAGTTGTCCCGGAAAGACCTTTTGGTAAAAAACATAAAAAGGTACAGGAAGGAATTAGAGCGCGAGGGAAATCCATTAGCCGAAAAAGCAGAAGTGACACTACCAGGAGGACAAGTCGTTATGCGCCACATTCATTTGGATATCATACCTGTCACGTTCGTTTTACCAGCTGACTATAATATGTTTGTCGAGGAATATAGAAAGTCGCCACAGAGTACGTGGATCATGAAACCGGTTGGAAAATCTCAAGGCGCAGGAATTTTTCTCATAAATAAACTTTCTAAGTTGAAGAAATGGTCTCGCGAGGCAAAATCTACCTTTCATCCGCAACTGAGTGGCAAAGAGACTTATGTTATATCGCGATATATTGATAATCCTTTACTCATCGGAGGGAAAAAATTTGATTTGCGATTATATATTTTGATCACATCATTCAGACCTTTAAAAGCTTATTTATTCCAACACGGATTTTGTAGATTTTGTACAGTTAAATATGATACAAGTGTGACGGAGTTAGATAACATGTATGTACATTTGACAAATGTGAGTGTACAGAGACACGGAGAAGAGTACAATAGTTCTCATGGTGGAAAGATGAGCATTCAGAATTTACGATTGTATTTAGAAGGCACTAGAGGTCACGCTGTTTCTGAAAAGCTTTTCTCTGATATACATTGGTTAATAGTTCATTCGTTGAAGGCAGTTGCACCTGTAATGGCGAATGATAGACATTGCTTCGAATGTTATGGATATGATATAATAATAGATGATTGTTTAAGACCCTGGCTTGTTGAAGTGAATGCGTCACCATCACTACAATCTACAACTCAGAATGACAGGATACTTAAACATAAGTTAATTGATAATATTGTGTCTGTGGTGGTACCGCCAGATGGAATACCGGATGCCAGATGGAATAAAATACCTACCGCTGAAGCGCTGGGTGATTTCGATCTGTTAATAGACGAAGAGTTGATAGGAAAAGAAGATGTCCCTGTCGTTAAAAATAACACAAATAAAATATATCGGCCCAGATGATGTAAATGAACATTTATAAATCAAATAAATAATAAATATGTCCTTTATTGTATTATTCATGAGTCCTAATTCACAACTAAACCCATAAGCCTCATTGAATTTTGTCAGTTGTATGAAAGTTTAATCGGGCTTGACCTCTCATTATTTAACAGCAATTTAAATTTTCTGTATATTTTAAATTTATTATTATTATTTAAGCCTATTTGTTGTGCTGCTGGGCCGAGACCTTCCTTCCCTCGTTAAATCAATAATCCAAATAACTCGCATTTCTCGCTAGCTCTCGCTCTCTTTCTCTCTCTCTCTCTCTACCTACTTTTAAAAGTTGAGCTGGCCCCACCATCTCGTCTGGGATTGAGTCTTTTAATTTATTAAAATCTATTAGATAATAATCCTCCACAATAGAATATGCAAGTACTCAACCTACACGGCTATCAAGATAAAGCCTTTTTTATTAATCCAAATGTAATCTGTGAAGCGGGAATTTATTTCTCCTGTCCATTTACCAACTGGCGACAGCGCATATTCGTTAACTTTACTGTGATTCATGGCTTTGTATGCTTCGTTGGCTACAGCTGTGTCACAGTTGACAGGATACTTATCCACGCTAATTTTTAAACTATGTTCAGGAAAAAATCGTCTTTCGACGGCATTTTTGTCGAAAATGTCGTCATACCTGGCTACTATTCAAACTGCTAACCGAAACGCGACAAGGTCAGTTCACGGGTGTTACATTCGAAAGTGGTGGTACTACCCAAGACACGCATCATCAGTCTGCCTACCACTCTTTAATAGTGCCTATAGGCACTGAGCGACCAAAGTACATATAACAAAGTTACATTAGTACCGGTCAGAATTAGCGAGGTTCGAACACGGGTCTCATCGATTGTGAGTTCACGCGTCTTACCGCTAGGCCACGGCCGCTTCCACTGTTCATTTGATTTAGTCGTATAACTAAAATTTTAAAACAACTACTTAAATTTGGTATTATTATAATTGACATAAAGCTTCGTATATAATTTATTTAACATGTACAACATGTACTACATTAATAGTAGTTAATCTTGTGTGAAACACTTAAGATAGATTATTCCAACTCTGTAAATAATTGATACCACTTTAGAGCAATCAGATGAGATAATTATTGTTCTGATATGTTGTTTACTAGCGTTTATCTTGTACCAATATAATCACGAATTTCTTAATATAATCTATATCACTCTACGACCTTAATTATTAGTATGTATACAAATTTATAAATTGCCTAATTATGTATGTATTGAAAATTAGTACTGTACCAGTAGTGGTAAAATGGACTGAAGACGGTTAGTAAAGCAACTAATTACGTTTCGGGAACGTTAAACATTCCTCAAGGCGGCATAATGGAGGAAAATGCTGCCCGCAAACATTTTTCTGTGTTGTATCCCCAGCATGTAGATAGTATAAAAACTAAATGCATTCTGAAAAGTCGAGTCTAAAAATTTGCTACTTTAGTTAGTGCACTTCCAAAATTAGCAGTAGAGTGCTATTCTAACCGTTTAGTCAGGTAAATTAACCTTAGTGGCTAGCATTATTCAGAATCTGGTAAATGAAGTGAAAAGTCAGCTCGTGTAAATCTCACACAACATTTGCTGTAGCCTCAAGCAGCAGTCCAGACGTCTAGCATGTGACTTAAATAACTTCCAGCTATAAATTCTAGTTCACCAAGCGCTGTATTCTGCTGCAAATGGGAAAAGACTTGAATTGAAATAAAAAGTTTGCGGAACGTGCAAATATTCTTGACTCGTTGGTATGTGAAGAATAGGGTTTCTGTTTTCACAATGGAACACGGTTCCCGCTTGAAAATTTTAAGTATGAGTACGTTAAAGTTAGTCCATCATTTTTTGAAGTTAATTTTTAATAGTTTTTGGCATTTTAAATGCTAGTAGTTTTATTATTAAATTATAATAAAATTGAATAAAAAAACATCAACACGCACACAAGAGCTTGATAGCTGGAGTGGGTTCTGGCCACTAAACTTCTTCGCCATATTTTCGTCATATTTTCATCATAATTTAATAATAAAACATTTTAGTTTTTTTTTAACAAATTCCTTGTTAGTAAATTATTAAGTTTTCTTCTCTTATTTAACAGTTTCAATTCCTACTTCTACAAGAAGCTCCTTTATATATTTTTATCATTGTTATCTTATATAAAAATATATAAAAGAAAAGAAAAGAAGAGAACGTTAATTAGTAGAGATAAAATTAGTAGAAGACTTAATTAGTGTTATAACAAACAAGATACTCGCTAAAATTACTTAGTAATTGTTATGTATGTGAAGTTGGCCCCCCATTATAAAAATTTTGAAAATTTAAGCGGAGTTCTGGTAGCCCCTTCAATAGTTCTAGAGTTCTCTATTAATAAAAAAAATAGTTCCGCTGATTAAAGTGCTGAAAACACGAAATGAAGTTTACACAATGTCGAAATTTCAAACACCTCATTAACTTAACATGTAACTCTTTCATTTTAGCTCCGATCGATTCTGTTTCTTCAACAAATAGATAGAACTCCGAGGGGGGCCAATAGAACTCCAAAGAAAATTAACGATTTCTGAAAATAAAAATTTTTTCATACAAAATATGCTAATTTTAAAAATCGGAATTTCCGAGCCCCGTAGCTCTTTCATTTCAGTTCCGATCGGTTTCATTTCTCAGACAAATCGATAGAACTCCGAGGGGGGCCAATAGAACTCTAAAGAAAATTAACGATTTCTGAGAAATAATTTTTTTTTTCATACAAAATATGCTAATTTTAAAAATCGGAAATTCCGAGCCCCGTAGCTCTTTCATTTCAGTTCCGATCGGTTTCATTTCTTCGACAAATCGATAGAACTCCGAGAGGGGCCAATAGAACTCCAAAGAAAATTAACGATTTCTGAGAAATAATATTTTTTTCATACAAAATATGCTAATTTTAAAAATCGGAAATTCCGAGCCCCGTAGCTCTTTCATTTCAGTTCCGATCGGTTTCATTTCTTCGACAAATCGATAGAACTCCGAGGGAGGCCAATAGAACTCCAAAGAAAATTAACGATTTCTGAGAAATAAAATTTTTTTTCATACAAAATATGCTAATTTTAAAAATCGAAATTTCCGAGCCCCGTAGCTCTTTCATTTCAGTTCCGATCAGTTTCATTTCTTCGACAAATCGATAGAACTCCGAGGGGGGCCAATAGAACTCTAAAGAAAAATAACGATTTCTGAGAAATAATTTTTTTTTCATACAAAATATGCTAATTTTAAAAATCGAAATTTCCGAGCCCCATAGCTCTTTCAGTTCAGTTCCGATCTGTTTCATGTCTTCAGCAAATAGATAGAACTCCGAGGGGGGCCAATAGAACTCCAAATAAAAATAACGATTTCTGAAAAAAAAATTTAAATTAGCATATTTTGTATGAAAAAAATTTTATTTCTCAGAAATCGTTAATTTTCTTTGGAGTTCTATTGGCCCCCCTCCGAGTTATATCAATTTGTCGAAGAAATGAAACCGAACGGAACTGAAATGAAAGAGCTACGGGGCTCGGAAATTTCGAATTTTTAAATTAGCATATTTTGTATGAAAAAAAATTATTTTTTAAAAATCTTTATTTTTCTTTGGAGTTCTATTGGCCCCCCTCGGAGTTCTATCGATTTGTCGAAGAAATGAAACCGATCGGAACTGAAATGAAAGAGCTACGGGGCTCGGAAATTTCGATTTTTAAAAATAGCATATTTTGTATGAAAAAAATATTTATTTCTCAGAAATCGTTAATTTTCTTTGGAGTTCTATTGGCCCCCCTCGGAGTTCTATCGATTTGTCGAAGAAATGAAACCGATCGGAACTGAAATAAAAGAGCTACGGGGCTCGGAAATTTCGATTTTTAAAATTAGCATATTTTGTATGAAAAAAAAATTTATTTCTCAGAAATCGTTAATTTTCTTTGTAGTTCTATTGGCCCCCCTCGGAGTTCTATCTATTTGTCAAAGAAATGAAACCGATCGGAACTGAAATGAAAGAGCTACGGGGCTCGGAAATTTCGATTTTTAAAATTAGCATATTTTGTATGAAAAAAAATTTTAATTATCAGAAATCGTTAATTTTCTTTGTAGTTCTATTGGCCCCCCTCGGAGTTCTATCTATTTGTCGAAGAAATAAACCCGAGCGGAACTGAAATGAAAGAGCTACGGGGCTCGGAAATTTCGATTTTTAAAATTAGCATATTTTGTATGAAAAAAATTTTATTTCTCAGAAATCGTTAATTTTCTTTGGAGTTCTATTGGCCCCCCTCGGAGTTCTATCTATTTGTCGAAGAAATAAAACCGATCGGAACTGAAATGAAAGAGCTACGGGGCTCGGAAATTTCGATTTTTAAAATTAGCATATTTTGTATGAAAAAAAAAAAATATTTCTCAGAAATCGTTAATTTTCTTTGGAGTTCTATTGGCCCCCCTCGGAGTTCTATCTATTTGTTGAAGAAACAGAATCGATCGGAGCTAAAATGAAAGAGTTACAGGTGTTTGAAATTTCGACATTGTGTAAATTTCATTTCGTGTTTTCAGCACTTTAATCACCGGAACTATTTTTTTTATTAATAGAGAACTCTAGAACTATTAAAAGGGCTACCAGAACTCCGCTTAAATTTTCAAAATTTTCATAATGGGGGGCCAATTTCACATACATGTAATTGTTAGACAATTTATCTTGATCACGCTTTCTGTTCTATGTTCTGAAATTTGTGTTTTTTATTTTTTGGAAGAACATGAATAATTTTTGTAAGATAATTACTTAACAAATTACCTATTAAATTAATAACTCATAACTAAATCGAATGCGGTTTACTAACGTTTTTATTTTAATTATCCGTTCATTTTTACCGCGATTATTTTAATTTGCAACCATTGATTATTTAATCTGCTGGATGTTACATACGATTTGTGGTAATCGCGGTCAAGGCTAATAATAATAATAATTTTGTTGCAAATGAAAATTCCATGTCCGCGCGGATGTTTTTAATGAGTGACAAAATAAAACTTACATGACATAAGAGCGGCCGTGGTCTAGCGGTAAGACACGTGAGCTCACGATCGATGAGACCCGTGTTCGAACCTCGCTAATTCTGACCGGTACCAATGTAACTTTGTTATATGTACTTTGGTCGCTCGGTGCCTATAGGCACTTTTAAAGAGTGGTAGGCAGACTGATGATGGTTATTTTTCCAGTCTGCCGTCCTGGGATAGTACCACCACTTTCGAATGTAACACTCGTGAAGCGACCTTGTCGCGTTTCGGGAATAGTTTGAAAGTAGCCAGGTATAAGAGAGGAGTGGGCACTGTAAATCTGGATCGTACATGCTCGTCTCCTCAAGCCGGCATAGTGGAGGCGACTGCTGCCCGTAGAGATTTCTCTGTAGTAGCAGTTGTTTCCATTCATGCTACACACTGCTACAATAATCTACCTACTATCTATCATTAAATGATAATCGTGCCGCTCCTGTTAAAGCAATGCACAGGACTTGATAGAGTATGATGTGTATAATAGTATCGAATCAAAACGAATTGTTATTGTTGTAATAGTACTTAAGTTATTGTTTCTTATAGTTGTTAAGGGACTAGTTGTTGAAGCAACTCTAAATAAAAATATATATATTAATCTGCGGGTACACATTAATAATCGGTATTGAAAAAAAATTCACCGTATAGGAATTAAATTAAATGACAACCCCTTTACATGCCCTTCGTCTAATAATGCGTACGACCACTCCATTTATCATCTGAACATTTCTCATAAGTTTGAGGGATCTGTTTGTTTCGGTTCTATGTACATTGTTATAATTAATTATCTTGTAGTTCTAGTTTTGAGACAGATATCCTCCGACACAAATTTCTTAGTTAGATGTTTACTTTATTCCGTGATTGTGTGTGCCTTTGGTCGCAAGAAAGTTCTCTAATTGATAATTTAAGCCTATTAAGATAGTTGAACTATGGAAAATAATTTATTTATTTTATTACTATTTTTATATTGTAGCTCGGCATGTGACAACACTCCGCCTGATGTGAAGCTAGAGTGCGGTCCATGAATGGAAACAACTGATACTACAGAGAAACCTGTACGGGGCTTGGGGAGACGAGCATGTACCATCTTAGATTGACAGTGCACACTCCTCTCGTTATACCTGGCTACTTTCAAACTATTCCCGAAACGCGACAAGATCACTTCACGGGTGTTACATTCGAAAGTGGTGGTACTACCCCAGGACGGCAGACTGAACAAATAACCATCATCAGTCTGCCTACCACTCTTTAATACGTACCCACAGAGAAATGACAGAAGTCTCTTAAGCTATGCCGGCGTGAGGAAACTGGTGTGCATCATCTTGGTGGACGAAACTCCTCCCTTTATACCTGATTACTCCCAAGCTGATTCCGAAACGCGACTTGAAAATAAAGTACATTTCACTTTCCCTACCTACTTCAAGACGGTAGACTAGGCTAATAATAATCACCAGTTTGCCTAACAGTCTTAAATTAGAATATTCTCTGTAGATATTTAATTAAAAGTTGTAATAGTTTTGTCACCATTTTGATATCCATTTTTTTGTGATTTTTTAAAGATACGTATAAGTTTTTAGTACATTATTGTCTCTTAGCATTTCCTCCAAATTGACATCATGGCACCGACATCAACATGGCGTACGTGTACAACGCGAACTGAATAATTAAAAAAATCGTTCCGCATGCCAATCACAGAATGCTCTTGGTTTTACACGTCGTTTCATCGTACCTAAATTTTTTAAAATTCACTTTTTCCATATACTCCAAAAAAAAAATCTAGCCTCGATGTCAAAAAATTACGGAACTAGTTTCATGTTATTTTGAATGGGTAACAGCTAGAAAGTGATACGAACCGCGGATTTATTACATGATTGCAACTATAACTATCACCCGCCAACCAACATCCTTGACTCCGAATAATAATGAATTATATTTATCTAATGTTTTACTTTAGTATCGTTTTAATATTTTTATTATTTTAACCTATCTAGCATATTTTTATCTCTGCTGGCAGCGCAAAGGAAAATATTAAAATAAATAAAATAAAGGTAATACTTTGAAACCGTACAGTTTTGTTTTATAGACGAAGTTGGATCTAAAAATGTTTAAAAGATAAAAATCGAAACGGGCACCATTTCAACGTGAGTTCGTGCGCGAGATGGATTTTTCGCATCGCATAAACTCCGCTTAAGCCTCAAGATCGACGTCGGATTTACGTGCTGTGAACGAGATGAGAAATAATTGCCAACAACGTTACCTATACGAACCTATACTTAGAGGTGAACACTAATTTAAATAATGTTTACCTTATATGACCTAAATTAATTTATAAACTTTTAAATTGAATAAAACATGTAAAATATTTGATCGATACGCGAAATTATTTAAGGACACTAACAACTGCTTATAAAATCGAATAAACATTATAGATTAAAAATTATGTAGAATAACAAATAATGTTATCCAATACAGCATTTTTAATTTAATTCTTATGAAAAAACACACAAGTATTTATTGGAATAAAACGTCCTTATAAATGCTACATTTTTATCGTCGATCGTTAGGTCTTGGTTCATAGATTACCGGTCGTAATTTCATCCCGCAATCTCGGAGAGACTATAGAGCTTATTCGATTATGGAAACGAAGCTTTGCCGGCTTTAACTTCTATTGTGTGAACGTTGACTTTTTATAACTTTAACTGGCTGCGTTTAGTTTTAAACTAATACTATTGTTTGTTAATATTGAATTTAGATTTGAAACTAATTTATTTGTTATAATAGAATAACCAGTTCCGTTTCTTTTGTTTTTTATTTTATTTATTAAAGAAAAAACAGAGACAGGCAGTAATAGATACCTACAGAGAGAATAATTAAATACTAAATACAAGTAACTAAAGTTATACCCATCACCAAAAAATATATCCCACTATGAACAATACCTAAATACATACGTACCTAGTATGACAAACATATATACTACATAGATACTATCAGATATAATATACTTTTCATTATCTTTTTGCCTTTCAGTTTATATCACGTCTAAAAGCGTCAGTCTGTTTTTATTCTCATTTTAATTCTAACTTTCCGGCTGGATCAACTTTGTATACAATTCCAAATGTAACACTAACATGTGAATATGTTTTTAATCCAATTTTAGTTCAGACATTCGTTGACATTTAATTTTTAAGTACAATATCTGAGTTATTTTGACTATGTAAATATTATTAACGAATATTAATAAACAAAAAATGGCCTCTGTGATTGTGGCGTCAGAATAATAGGATGGTTTACAGGGGTCCTGGGTTCGATTCCCGATGAAATATATACCTGTATATAATGTATTCAATGTATATAAGATATTAAGTACTTTCTTTTCTTATTTAATTTATCATCATAATTTAAAAAATATATTATACATATAAAAAGTAAGTATTTGTTGAGGGTTTAAGTATTATATTATTTATTTATAATAATTCCTTGCAATGCAATTTACAGCGGTAAATACAGCGTTTGTAGAAATCTACTTTAAAAGTCTTACTAAATCGCACATTTTATCTTTATTACTTTTCGATAATTTATTTTTATATTTAAACTCTAAAAATAAAACTGTCTTAAGTATTTTGACCTATTTTTATATTACTACAAAGTTGAGTACACGGACTATAATTTAAAAACAAAAACAAGGAGTTTGTTTATTTTTGGTACTTCATAATTAAAGCCCCTTCGTGCAAGCTTAATTACAGAGACTACGTTTTCCATCAGAAATAGAGAATCAAAACATCAAGTCCGTAGTGTACATTCACATAAGCGCCTCGGGCAACAGTCGCTTCGAAATAAACATTCAAATAATTTCTTCCTCATGAAACCCGAGTTGTAGAAGGCTCAGGGATTTGCCACTTTCACAAATACGACAAATAAAGGGTTCGTAGCGACACCTCGCCATGAATTTTAATGAAAGCGGTTCTCTTGAATTATTTCTTCATACAAAGAAATCCTTGAACCGTCGCAAAGGATTAACGTTTCTGTCGCAGATCTTTATTTGTAATGAAAGTTGAAGGTTCGAAAGAGAAGAGTGAATTGAATGTTTTACTAAAACTTCGTTAATTGAATTATATTGTCTCTTTGTTTCTTATATAAAACTTTGTATACAATTAGATAAGATAGCGTTACAATTATTTTGTGAAATGAGATACCAATTTGTCTCATTAACAAAACAACTGAATGTACTCGTATAACTGTATAATATATTTGTTTTATAACAGAATTTAAGTGTCATTAATCAATTTACATACACACATACACAAAACGTAATGTGATATATTTTGTTTGTGCATGTGTGCGTTGTCTTTGGGTTAAGTTGTCTTAACAAATGGAATTAATATCTGTGATAAAACATGTGGTTTAGATGTGTGTGTGTTTGTCCTAGTTTGAAATGACAATCAAATGTCAAAACTACTCGGGGTACATTATCCGAAACCTTTGATCATTGACTAGAAACGGGGGGAAGATTGATTTAATATAACTTCAGGGGTGACTATAAAATGCCTATATGAGAAATAGATTAGTGTGTTGAGCTGATATTAAAATGCTTTCCAAAATTTATTAGGTATACCTACTTATTTTAAATATTAACAAATCTGAAGTAATTTTAAGTTTGTTTAAGTTTAAGACGAGTGCTCGGATTTGGAGATACAGTCCCCAGACTAGTTCAAATTTAAGTATCGATAATTTGCCTTAATAATATTGAAAAAAAAAAACTTACTTAATACTTTGATTCAACATATTAGATCAAAATACATGTTTATTCCATTCGATCAAGATACAAATATGTACAGAAACATCGAGAGCAATGGGAACGAAACTCATTAGGATAATTCTCGCCGGGCCGCAAAAATTCACGTGGTGGTTTATAAATATTATTAAATTATGATGAAAATTAAAAAGAAAAAATCACAACCCAAGGCCGAAATCAAACCCACATGTTCCGTTATACGAATGTCTGACCGCTGAGCTACACAGCGCTTACACGAACGCGTCGAAATTCTTTAAATCTATCTTTTCATCCGCAATCCTAACTACTGAGAATAAATTTTATTTAGGTCATAATTTAATAAAATAACCCTAGCAATATTTTATTTTAAAATATTTAAGAGTTACAAAAATATAATTGTTTAACTTGTTTTTTTTTATTTATTTAATATGTTTATATAAAAAGATAAAAAAAAATCGTGTGCCTTTAAAAGCCCACATGGGCTTATTTGAGAGGCACAGCACCATAACTACTAATTTACTTAACCTAAACTTAAATAAACTAACAGAAAATATTATAGAACAGGAGTCTGTCGCAATACATTGCAGTCACATCACAATCAACAACTATATTACAAGAGAAACTCATATTCCACTTTTTTATCTGCTTAATGTATGTAAATATATTTATAATAACAAAAAAGTCGTGTTTTATTTCTTGGGGATGAATACGCGTGTAACCGTACCTATATACATGTGTATATTTAAACGTAGTTATAGTATATTATATTTGTAAAGTAAGTCCATGCGTCGCTCCTGAAAGCTTAAACGGATCACGGAGGCTCTAGAGGAAATCCATCCATTCACATTACTTGGCCGCTAAGTCTGTGTCACCGTCAAAATCGGATTTACTTTTTTAAATGCGACCTTATTGTCTAAAAGATACTATTAAAAAACTTTTACATAAAAAAAGAACTTAAGCTTTATCAAATGAACGACGTAACTACGATAAGTAAATATATACAATATTCCCAAAAAATTTTCTATATAATCACCAGCTTACATTTTTTCAATAAACATTGGACAACAAGGTACATTAGTATCATTCTCTGGTCTACATACAATACACACCACATAACGAAAATTACTCAGTAAAAAAAGCAGATTAAAACCACTGTTATTTTAAAAGGTACATTAGTACACAAGTACGTTTTGTATCTACCAGGTGTCTATTTGTCTGGAGTAACCGGTGCATAAAGCCTTCCATCAGGCAAGTAGTCGCAGCCGATGGAGACATTTGAGCGAGCTACCAGGAGTCAAAACCCTCAACAATGAGAGACCGACAAGGAGAGAAAGAGATACAGTAGTTGTATCTAGAGAAGATGGCGTCATATTAATTTGGCCCTTGATGCGTAAATGACAAAAGAAATTGAGGGTACCTTATACACAAAATCTCATTTAATTTTAACATTGTTAAAATGTTATGGAAATTTTATTGTATTTTGCTTTATAATGCCCAATTTGTTAAAGCACATATTGTTCGGTTAATGTAACATACGAGTAGTAGAAAGTGACTTCAAACAGATGAGCACTATAGTGCAAATTACATGGATATATTTATTATACTTTTTTATATAAATAATATTTATATTTACAAAAAAATGTAATGTAATATTAATTATTTATATTATCAATACTTAAATTTAAAATGGAAATTAATAAAATTTGATAAATTACGTGTTTTTCGTTAATGTGAACTGAAGGTCAGCCTTTCATAAAAAGCTTTTCTCCGTGAGAAATTTACCTAACACCCTTTGAATAAACAATTTGATAAAAAAACGCTAAAAGTAGCGAGTAAAAAAGATTAAAAGTTGGAGAAAACAAAAAGTTTCATCATTCTTCATTACTCACGGTTGCTTCGCCACAAACAGTCACCCGACTTGACCTATATCTTGTAAATGGATAGCCATAACCTTTGCTATAATGTAGACCTCAAACTGTGAAAATGGCACTCTGACAATGTCTTATCAGAATACGTTAACCCCGTGGGTCTATACGAGATGAAAAGTAAACCTTCTTCAATAGATTCAGTTGTTATCTTTGACTGAATTATTATCGGCGCTGTAGTACCCCACTTTAGATGAGACAAAGGTTTTTATTTTTATTGTCATGTGTAAAGTAATTTTTTTATTTTTGTTATAAGGCGACGTCAGTTCCATTGAAATTCCAATTAAATATATTCACACAAAAAAATATAGAAAGAAAAAAAAAACAAAAACGTTTTATTCATTATTACTATCTCTCCTTTAAATACATGGAACTATAAAAATATAGTAGCTGAAGAGCCGAGTTAGGACTCATTTATTTTCAATTTTCATTATAATTTTCGTAATAAAAGGTAAATTAATAAAATTATTTATAGTCTATCCTCTTGATTTGATTTTAATGTGAGTATCTATTATTAAAGATCCATAATAAGATTTATTGTTTCAGTTCCGAAATTACCAATCCTAATCGTTATTTCGCGTGTTTCAAATTTTCAATTCTATTTTGAAATGACCATCGTGTTTTAACGGTCCAAGTTCGATCATTTTGATGACTAATTAAAGTTTATTACTTTTAAATGGATTCAGTAAAATCGAAAAGAAATGAGTACAGTGATCAATCAATATAACGAGTAACTATTTAACATAAACGAATCGAACTCCGATAATTAAATAAATGAACAATTTTGGGATAAAATTCGGTTATAAAACAGTAATAGCAATTAACTTAAATATTTAAAAAGAGGAGTTCAATCAATTACGTTTTAATATGTTCAAATATTTTTAGCAATGTTATACGTTTTGGAATCGGTTTGAAAGTAGTCCTGTCAACCTAAATAGATGATGTAAACTCGTGTCCTCGAGCTAGCATAGCGGAACCGACTTTAGAGCACCTTCTATATAAAACTTGAAAATCTGAATTGAGTAAATAACATTGTTGCGTGCATTTCTTAAGTGATTCAATTGTACATTCATTTTGTTTTTAAGGGCAATAAAAAACGAAATATGCGTCTATTAAATTACAAAAGCAAGAGATTACAAAGTCAAGAGGCAAACAGAACTCTTCAAAAAATTGAATCAGAAAAGAAAATTTGATTGTACTTTTGTCGTATTTTCTGATGAAATATTCTGTATAGTAAAAGTCGTAAAGTAAGAAAAGTGAGCGGTAAATCTCTTTTTCGTCTGTTATTGAGTTTGTTTATGTGAAATGAAAAATTAAATATATTAGGTATACTTAAAATTGTTAATTTAGGAAATAAAGAAATCATCCAGCTGGAGGAGACGAGTGCGCACCGTTCAAATTTACGGTTCACATTACATCTAACTAAAACTTAATAATCCTGTTATTGTAGCTCGGCATATGATAAAACTTCGCGGTCCATGAACGGAAACAACTGCTGCTACAGAGAAATCTTTATGGTCAGCAGTCGCCGGCCTGAGGAGACGAGTATCCACAATCTATAATGACAGCGCACACTTCTCTCGTTATATCTGGCTACTTTCAAACTGCTCCCAAAACGCGACAAGATCACTTCACGGGTGTTATATTCGAAAGTGGTGGTACTACCGTGGGACGGCAGACTGGGCTGATAACCATCATCTGCCTACCACTCTTTAATAGTGCCTATAGGCACTGAGCGACCAAAGTATATATAACAAATTACATTGGTAACGGTCAGAATTAGTGAGGTTCGAACACGGGTCTCATCAATCGTGTGCTCACGCATCTTACAACTAGACCACGGTCGCTCTAAGTAAGTATTTTTTAATTGTTTATGAAGGTAATTTCAGTTCTGTCTCAAGTAGTGTCTAATTGGCAAGGGAGCTCTTGAATGACTATGAAATCCAATATAATAAACACCTAGGTATATAAGATAGTAGTTGTATTATTAATTTAAGTCTCAATAGGTCGCCTGTCGTAGCACACGTTATTGTCACGTTTATTAGCTATCGATCTATCCATATGGGACAACTCAACGTTAATTAAACCTACAGCTGTTATAAGCAAACTTAATATTACATTTGCTTTGTTTACACGAGTTATTATTAATTATATTAGAGTTTATTAATTAAGAACCACTTATTTGTAATAGAATTATTATGTAACCAAATATTTATTTTAATAAATTAATGATAATTTTTTTATATAAATTTTTGACTACCTCTCTCATTCATCCTGCAGATAAAAGGCATCAGTCATCTACACTATGTCGACAACGCCCGGACGAAACCCGGCTACTTCCAAAACGATCCCACAACGAGACACGTCACGTCCTGTCACAACGATCTTTTTGTCGTGATTCTACACATCCAACAGCTAAGTCACAGTCTAGTCAATATTATTAACAATCATTAATCTATTCAATTAAACTTACTTCGTATCTCTCTAAGTCTCTACCAACCTCTTTTATATATAATAAAATAATAATAAATATCTAGTAGCTACGTAATGCTTTAGTAAGTATCGAAAACTGAAGATGAAAGAGCTAATTTACATCACAAACAAACCACAATATTTGTTTTAAAACTGCTCCAGATGAACTAGTACGTTCAAAAGCATGAGGTAGTCTATAAAACAAACATTCTTTGATCACTAACGCCTTCCCCGATCCTAATGGTTACATAGCATTTCAGATACTCCTCTAAATTAAACAAGTCAGCGATTCCTGCATCGTATGAGTTTGTTTTAAGAGCATCTTTGTACTATGGCACTCAAATAGAGCTTATTTTATGCGAATTTTACTTGTAATATATCTAAGAGTGGTAGGCATACTGTTAGTCCAAAGTCAGAATTTAGCGAGGTTTGAACACGGGTCTCATCGATCGTGAGTTCACACGTCTTACGACCGCTCTAGAACTTTAAGAATTTCTATCCTTATATCTACATTATATAAATTTGACATTCGCAACTCTATCATGTATTCTCTTTATGAAACCCAAAAGATAATATAATTCAGAAGAACAAAACAATATGGTGGGAAAAACAAAGTCATAATTTTTGCTATAAACTTCCACCAACTGGCTAAACGGTTGGCAACATTCCATTCGCTAATATCCCAGCTTTCTGCAAACGTTTGGCTTTTTTGTATTCCATAAGTAGACTTTAGTAAAGCGTGAAATCATTTTGAAACGCAGACATGTGGACGGAATATTGTCAGTGAAGTTTTTCATAACTTTTTAAAGTAGCTTGGCATGTGACCACACTTTGTCTTATCTTAAGTTAGAGTGCAATCCATGAACGATAACAACTGCTACCACACAGGGGAATATCTGCAGGCAGTAGTACCCTCCGCTATGCCATCCTCTCGTCATACCCGGCTACTTCCAAGAAGCTGAAACGCGATTAGGTCACTTCACGGATATTATTTTACTTTAATGTGGTAGTCTACGCCAAGATGGCAGACTGCGCTCACCATCATCAGTCTGCCACCTCTTTAATTTTACTTAATTTACAAGACTTTCATTTTGTATACTTTTATTATTATTTAATTAACGATTATTTAGATTCAAACTTATAAATCAACAAATTAAAAATCCTTATAGAAACATCGATCGTATTGTGTATATACTTAATTATCAAGTTTTCCTCTAGAAGTTCATCCGTACGCTCGACTTCAAGGATTTAATTTCCTTAAAAGGTATTTTAAGATAAACAAACTAATGAAGGTAGCGAACCGAGAGACGGGGTCTCTTAAACCTGACGTTTTGTTCCTTTAGATCCATTTGCTCATTACCAGGTCTTAGCAAAACAAAGTTAAGTTTAAAATGTATTGTAAATGTAAAGCCTTCGTGAAATGTCACTTTTCAGCCTTTGTTTAATGTTATTCACATGTCACCGTATCTAATCCATTTCGTACTTTGTACTCGGAATAAAAGATATTACTTAATTGCCTAATTGAATATTAAAACTAAAAATAAAAGATCTCAAAAAGAAGTGTGTAAATTATACAGAATTTTAGTTCAGAAATAAATTTCAAAACAGATACCTTTAAGAATGACTAATATTTTACGAAGTTTCTTTTAAAAGTTTCCTTGTTAGGAAGAAAGAATTGAGCAGTAAAACCTCGAGGGATGGACCCTAGAAACAAGATGACGGCCTTGATTAAACTCGGTCTGGTCGGTCGTTACGCTCAGATAAAGATGAACTAAAATCACATATTGTGAATGTTCTTATTTACTAATCAAAAACTAACTTATAACAACACAAAGTTTTTTATTTTTATTTAGCGAATAAAACCAATCACCATCAATCTGCGATTATGAATTTAAATAAATACGATCTAGGTCTATTTATTACATAGGAGTTTTTTTTTTTTTGCATGAATTATTCGCCCATAATCGTAGCGATGTTCAGCTCAATTAAATCTTACCCTAAACATACCCGTCAACATAGAGATATATACTACGAGTAGAAATACTAGAAGTGCAAACTTCATACATCGGACATGGAAAATGCGAATTCAAACGATTTGACAATGTTACCGTCAAGTCAAATACTAACTGACAGAGAACCTAAAAGGTCATCTTTTCTCTCGCGTCACATTGGGAGCGTTATTGCATATCTAGTTGTATATATCAATGCCCGCAAAACACAAATATATAAAATAAAACCTAAACACCATAAACGTTAACTTTAATTAACAAAAACCAATCAATATTTTTACGAATTTTAGGTAAATAGTAATTTTTTTAACAGAAATTAACAATTTTTTCTATGCATACTCGTATTTTCAAGAACAAGCTTTGATTTTGAAATAAAATTGATAACATTTTACAATTTACAGATAAGTGGTATGACACTCCAGAGAGGTCAAAATTATCTTTGGAAACTTTAGCTATAAATCTAAAGTAAAGACAGCTCGTAAATCATTTTGTTATACTAATAATAAATTTCATCTTGTTAAATGCATTTATACAATTGTATGTTTCTTACATATTACAAAATATTTTCATTATAATCTCAGTTTTAGGCGGAACACTGGTAATAATAAGTTAACTGTAACGACTACCAGAGAAAATAAAAGAAAAACGTCTCGGTTAGAGGAGAAAATGATTGACATATAAAGACAGAGAAATGCAAAAAGAGAAGGATAAATAAAGTAACATAATATGTTATACATACATAAATTATACCAATACATAGTGGATTATTACGGATTAAGTAGTCACGCATGAGTGTAGGCAGAATAATTAAAAATAGTAGAATGTTAGTTTTGGTTTTCCCTCCAATATTTCGTCGTAAGTTTTAGTAAAGATGCTACCATTTTACTGAATATATTATAATGGAACTTGATATGTTTTAATTACACATGTTTATTTATGCATGATATACAATATTCATTTTCATAGACATAAAAATATTATTTGTGTTTATTTAAATTAGATTTTGTAAATATTTATAAGTTGCTTTTTAAGAGCGCTTCTTTCAATCACTTTTGTGTAGATTTTGTATAGAAGATATATTAAGAAATACGAGTAAATCTAAAACTAGATTGCGGTGAAAGGGTCCACAATTCTATTAACCCACGTATACAAATGCATAATGGCGTCTTAAAACCTTCTAGAAGCTTAATAAAGAAGGTACGAACCCACTTTCGTTGGGTGTCTGGAAGGGACTCAATAGCCAAGCATTTGTCCAGTCCAGCGTAAAAAGGGCGTAACTACAAGGTCTCCTGAATGACCATAAGTAGGCTTTCCATTATAATACTGCGGAACGAGCTTCAACCATATATTCTCTATATCGAAACCCGTTCTCATTTCCAAAGCCTATACTTACTCGATATTTACCCCAGGACAGCAGACTAGTCTAATAACCTTTAGATTATATTTTTTAAATATTTTGTTTATAAATTTATATATTTCGAGTTGTGTATTTTAATAATAATATGTTTTTTTATGAATAGTTTTCATAATTCAATAATTTTCATATGCAATATTAGATGGTACATACTCGTCTCCTCCTCAAGCCGGCTGGGCACTCGTGCCTCCTGCCCGTATAGATTTATCTGTAGTGACAGTTTACATCAGGGAGAGTGTTGTCATACAGATCTACAATAAAAAAATTACAAAACCTAAGTATGTCATAATAAAGTTATACTTGTATAATGTACACGTGAAAAGAACACAGCGTGGGATTTTTAATTAAATAATTTAGTGATAGTTAAGTTCAATATCGGTATCGTTAGAGAATATAATCAAATCTCATAATGGTACTCCCACTGACAAATTACCCACTACAGTAAGGTTTCATGACTGGAACTGCGACTAAGTACGGTTTCAATGTACGTCCTTATATACGTTAAATAGAAATTTCTTGTCTTCTAAATATTTCAAGTCGTGAAGAAAATGTCAAATTCAATTTGACGATATAATTTTATTGGTTATTTTTTATTAATGTATAAAAGGCTTTTTTTAAATAATTGATTTTTTTCTGTTCATCATAATATAATATGATATCACTTTTCTGAAAAATAGGAAAAGGTTGTTAAGTTTTTTTAAGTTTTCTCTTTGAAAATAATTTTTTACGGTTTCCATAATAACTTTTTATTTTGTTGAATACAGTTTGATATTAATTACATTTTAAAAGGTGGCGATGCATGAAATTAACTTTTTAAAATGTACCTACACTTAGCTTCATTTTGCTTTGAGCAACGATATAATTTTAATGAAATTGGAGACTGAGTTAATTTTAAATAGCTTCTATGTCATGAAAGTGGGGGGCAGATACGCGTAATTGCATAAATTTAACTCCTGTATCATGATCAAAGGAAAATGAGCAACGTTAAAGGGGACATTAACACTCACTATAATATTTAAGCGGTCGTGGTCTAACGGTAAGACGTATGAACTCACGATCGTCGAGACCCATGTTCTAACCTCGCTAAATTCTGACGACATACGTTATATGTTTGGTTGCTCAGTGCCTAAGGTCTGACTAAATACAGGCATGAATTTAAAAGTGGACGGCAGACTGATGATGGCTATTAGCCCAGTTTGCAATCCGAAGTAGTGGTAGCTTGGTATAACAAGTGAAGTACCCGCGTCAGTCTTTTCCAAGCAAAAATTTAGTCAGTATGACTATAACGAGAGGATGAGCAGTGTTAATCTAGATGGTGCGCTCGTCTCATCAAGCCGGCATAGCGGAGGCAATTGTAGAATGCAATAAAAAAATATATTAAAAAATCAACCAATTGCCCGTAGTATAAAAATGCAAAGAAAAACAACAAATAGGTACATAAAATAAATGTAAATAAATAAGTAGATATGTTTTTGTGTTTACACAAACCACGAGGGTTGGAAGGGCTAATAATGTGTCCCTAAAGTATTTTAGTGAACTGATAACAACATGAAAATGTTTCTTTGACTCAGAAACCGTGTAATGAAGTGAGCTGCAAGTACGAATACGGAATGAGTTCTTGACTTGTGAACTGATATAAACCTTATGTACAACCTTATACTTGTTTTATTCAATTTCCTAGAAGCAGGGGAGAACATTGAGGGTTGGTTTGAAGAATTTTTCCCTTCGATTTTTATTTGAAGGTTTATTACCGATTTAGTAAAGAGGTTATTATTTATCGGATACACTTAATGGAAAATAATCCAGTAATCTTCTTGTATATATAAAAGTATGACTGAGTCATATTCAATGTGCAAAACTATGACCTGAAATTTTAGGAGTAGCTTTATATTATAGTGTGGGCGTGCAATTGCACAATTTTGATCTGGACCAGAAGTGACTGTGATATCTTGAAAACGGAACGATTCGGGGCTATTGTACCGCAACAAAAGCTATAAAGAATCCCATCTAGTTAAATAAATAAAAAAAATCTTAAACCGGCAGTTTTTCGACCATACTTTCATCTTACTCTTTCTCAACGGTTATTCCATAAAGGGAGAGTGAGAGGAATGAGAAAAAAAGTTTCATACTTCAAAAGCTGCTCAAGATACGCTCGGGCAGCGCCGGACACCATCAGCTAGTGTTATAATTACATTAACACAAGTTTAAGAAAATAGTTCAAGACGATTAATACTCCTCTTTTCGCCTTAAAAATAATTGGTTTTTGCAATCTCGTTGATTGGGAAAGGTAATGCTTTTTTGAGTTCCTAGATAAAACTTTCCCTAGAGATGGAACTGGAACGGGAATTTTAACCAGAGAAAGTTAGCCTGTACTAATATTTCTGGGATGTTAAAAGCTTTAGGTATATTATTTTCGTTTAGAAGTTATTTCGTTTACGTTTATTTAAAAAAGTATAAAAGAAATGAAGAATATTATTTCTATTTCGAAACCTTTATCTCTAGAACGCGGCTCGTAACTTTCATTATTAAACAAGTTTTCAAGAAGTCTCAATTGAACTGAAAGTGATCAGTTGGATCACTTTTTAACAGAAGTGTTCTCTTGGGAAATTTCCTAAGAACTGTACAGTTTCACACAATAGGTGTTTCAGTTCTACACGGGTATAGAGGGCACTAAACGAAATTATCGAGTCGTCTTTGCTCCTTCTTTACACTTAAAACTTAGGGTAACTATGAGTTTCAATTATTGTTGGATTATTATCTATCTGTATCAAATGTATTTATAGTAAACTTTTTTATTATTATTATTGTATATTGTACAAGCCAGAGTGCGGCCTATGAATGGAAACAACTGCTACTAGAGACAAATCTCCATAGGCAGCAGTCGTCTCCGCTATGCCGACTTGAGCAATGTGCACCTTTAATTGCTAGTGCATACTCTTCTCGCCATACCATACCGCTATTTTACACGTTTTATAAAAAATACGGTCACGTGAAGCGATAACTTGGCTATATATACTCGTATATTACGTAGATTAGTGGTTAGAGTAACTATACGCAAAGCTGAGAACGTGGGTTCGATTCCCACCTCTGCTCAGGCTATGTGACAGCGTTGATTGTTTTCCTGCTCAATTTTTCATAATAATTATAAACAATTATTATATAAAAATTGTCTCTAAATTTCTTGAATCATGGTCACCTACCTTTTCGCCAAGAATTTGCGTTACTTGAGCAATTCAATTTACCTTCACTTTGACATTTACATACAATGTCGGCCTTATAGTGAGATGCAACTTTGTACAACATTTACGTTGAAATTGATTATTATACACTTTATTTGCGTACATGTATGTATACGTATTTTAGGAAAAAAAAACACGTGTGTAAAAAACAGGGTGTAGAAATAAAGGCGTCATTTACGCGACCCGTAAGTATTTCATTTTTTAATCATCTTTTATTCATTTATCTGTTAAACATTATGGTACCATTATTTAAAAAAAACATCATCGAAATATCAAAAACAAGCAATATGAATGCAATGATTGTTATACGGCTGGTGTCGCAGCGGCCTCGTAGCACGCGCGAGTTCATTCAACTCACAGGTGGGGCTCAAGTCAAAAGCCAACCGACAATTGTCACTTGATCGAATCGAAAACAAAATATATGGGATTTGACGTTTACATTTACGACCTAAAGGGATAACGAAACGTCAAATCCCACAAATCCCACAAGCGCGCTTGCCTTAGCGATGTCGTTATGACATTGCGGCTTGATCTATTTGAAAATCATTAAAAAGTTAATAATATTCAAAAATACCCAGCAATAACGTTTTAGTATTGGTACTGTAACACGTGGTTTAAGAGAATTCCCGCAGTCCTGTTTAAAAAAAATGGTTTTCGAAATTTCTGTAACAAAAAGATACGTGACATTTCAAAGGGAATTTGCACTTCTTTTATATATGTTTTTATTTTATATTCTATTGAATTACTCGTAATTATGTTAGGTATGTATGTTGTGAATTTTATATTTATAAACACAATCGTAAAAACTCTATTTTTTACGTACATTATTCAGTACAAAGAAACAAGTTTGAACAACGAACAAACATTGTTAAAGTCACAAAAACTTGATTAGTTTTATTTATTTTTCACATTTACTGCGAATAGAAGGGAAAAGCGAGGCGTCTTTATATTTGCTAACTCGGTATTCGTAGAATTGTAATGAAAATATTTCATTATATTTTCTGTCTCTTTGTTAAAATGAAAAACTTACCCGTTATCCCTAATTATTTGACCTTTTCATTATTGTTTGTTTTTTTTTATTCATTTTTATTTAGGGACTTTTAACCCGTCAGGTTACGCCAGTCCCATCATACCTTAAACATGAATAAACAGATAAAAATTATCTAACTTATAACTATTACTTAAATCTACTTATTTTTATATTTTTTTACAAAATATGTATATACATTTAGTTGAGTCGGACAAAGAATCCACTACTCTGTATCGACGACACCGAAATCCCATCCATTTAAATTCAGACTATTCATTAATTTTATGTTTGTTATAAAACGTATTATCAATTATAATCAGTTTTATTTTATTAGCTTATGGCATATTAAACGCTGAATTTGTTTGTAACACCCGAATGTAATAACACTTATGAATGCGCGTTTCGGAAATGGGAACAGCATTCTAATTTTACATCAGCCGTAGTGTTGTCATATGGCGACCTAAAATAAAATGGTGTGATAAAAATTGAACCGCCTAGCCTCTCGGAGGTAGCTTTCCAACCCGAGCAATTTGTGAAATAATGTTAATTTTAGGAATTCTAACTTTTGTAATTTGCTTACATCAATAAAGGTCAAATTATGAAAGTTAAAATGAGAGATTTATTCTGACAAAGCAATTTCTTTGTTTCCTACTTAATAACATGTTGTGATGTTACCTTTATTGCCTGTCAATATTATTAATTATCCATCCAAAGAATATTGTTCGAGATTAATTGAATTTTCTCACATGTCATTACGTTCGCCTTGATTTTGTTTTAGGATTATTATTTTTGGTTTTAGGTATTTTTAGCTATAAAGGCCTCTACCATCAGTAAAAGGTAGATTGAAAACAGTTTCGACATTGTTTTATTAAAGTTGAAGTCCTAATAAAAAATCAAGTTCTTTTATCAATAAAAAAATTCAGACCCTTTTTGTTGCTGTTTGGATTGATCTTATATGCTATTTATTAAGTAAAATCCGTAAAACTTCAATGCAAAAATATAGTAATATATCAGAAAACTTGGAAACAAAAAAAAAAAAAAATAAATAAAAATCAAGAATGATAATTAATAAAAGAATTCTGTGCACACAATCTAATGTTATTAGTACACAATTTATAATACAATACACTCAACGTAAAAGCTTTTCTAAATATCGACTCTAGGACGCACAAATATGCTATTTCTCCAACCTGGTAGGTAAATGTTTCTCATCACTCAGCGCGACCCTCCTCCGAGACTCCGCTATTCACCTAACATACGATAGATTCTTTGACTACCTCATGAAAATAGAACCCATATTGCTGATGTGATTACATAAACGAATTTGTTTATTTTCTCCTCTGTGCTTTAACTTACTTAATTTAATTAAAAGTTTGTTTGGGAAATGATTTTAAAAAAATTAAATATGAAAATAATGTTGAAATTAAAAACTGAAATATGAACATTTACATACATAAAGTGTCTTTAAACTAGAATACCAGAAATATCTATTATTATCACAAATAAATATTTGTTTCGACTGGGAATCAAACCCGGAACCACTGCGTAACATACAAGCATCATAATCACTACGCTTAACAGCACAATTCTAAGTCGGCACACAGATAATTAGAAGTGCTGTCTTAATTTTGAGATACAAGATCTCCGTCCCAAGCTTTGAACAAATTACAATAATTTTCCAAGAAATAAATTGGGTACTTCTAACTTCAATCTAATTCTCTGTTATAATATAAACCTTTGTTTGTTTACTTTAATTTATTTGACACTTTTTTCTTTTTTTCCTAATTGGGCAATTACATAAGTAAACGTAGTTGTGTGCCTATGAACGGAGTAACTAGCTGTTCTCAATGCTTGTTTCTGAACAATAAAAATTCACTGTGGCTTTGTTAACAAACAAGTTTGGAGTGAAAATGTTTTTTACCAGCCAAAAGTAGCACATGTTCCCAGTCGTGCAAGTTCGCGTTATAAATTGCATCAATGCAGCAGTTACCGATATTTTGCTAAAGTTTAGCCAGTTATTAAATTTATGTTCTGAACATATATCGTAAAACTACGCAAATTTTTGTTTTACGATCGCTGATATTAAAACTTTTAGAAATTAAACTTTAGTATAAGTCTAATTGAATAAAACACTTTAAAAAGACGACGGTTAAGCTGTATTTTAATGTAAGATATTAAAGTAATAAAACAAGATCTTGTTGAAATATAACGAAGAGAAATGACTTTACAACATTATCTACATTAATGTGATTAAATAAATAATTTATTCAACTCGTGTTATTTAAATATAGTATACTTTGTTTGTACTTTTTCTTTTACTTCTAACTCCTTGAATCACCTAGTCGTATCAGGCGTTTCGGGTATAACGAATGGAGACCGCACTGTCAACCCAGAAGATGCATATTCGTCTCTTCAAGCCACGACGACAGAGCAAAGGCGACGGCCTGCAGCCCTTGCAAAAAAAATATAAATAAATCATCCCCGCGAACTAGAAGTTGTAAACATAAAAAAAAAGTGTCCGCTCATAAACCACACTCAAACCTATGCCTATGCCGAGCTACTATAAAACAAATAACCTTTTTTTTCTCGATTTATTCGTTTTGAACTATTAATAGTTGGACATGTTTTAAAACATTTTATGTACATTAATTTTATTATCGAAAGCTTTGCAGCTATAGTAGTAAAAACGTTTGTAGGTATTTAAAAAATTTAATGCATAATTTGCATGGTGAAACCTATTTATTATTTCTTAATTCTTAACATATTGTAATATAGTGTACATTTATTTAACAGCTACTTTTTAAATAAATAAAATAAATTAAATTAAGAGTGTAGATACTGTTTTCCTCATAAATAATGCTCATATTAAGGTATCCTGTAGGCTGGGAGGTGTCAGGTCATTGAGGGATCAAGTAGTCACCCATTTATCTCAGTCAGGTGCCAGGTAGGCTCATTAATAAGGCCTACAGGTACCTACTACTCGTAGATACGAAACGATGTAGGCTTCGTGTTGGGATTTCCTAACAAATTGACTTTGGATAAAGTGATTCAATTGTTAGAAAATTTACTTACATATCTAGTTACGTTATTTAATGGGGTTAATGTCCCTGAAAATAGAGTATTTTAGTTAATTTAATTTTTTAATTATTCATTTATTCAAATATATAATTTACTATGAGCTTTTCAAAGCCCACATGAACTTAATTGAGAGGAGAATTTTGAATAGGTAGTATTTTACAGTATTTGAATATCTCATTAAAGCGCTTTTCTTTTAGGTTTATTAATTTTAAGTTGGACATTTTTTGGATATTAAATAAATAAAATAATATTACGAATAAAAAATAATCAATAATTGATATAGGTACGAGTTGTGTCATGAACTCAACTGTAAAGTAGAACTTGCTAGTATTCATGGTGGTTACTTATGATGTCATGCCAGTGGCCAACGTTCATTGGTCGAACGCGACTACGGGTTACGACGTCTACTATATGTAGCGCTACAAATCGCATTCTAGTCTATGTCGGGCTAATATAAAAAGAATTCACTGATTTATTTGTATTAGGAAGACAATTTAAAAAAAATAGAATTTTAAAATTTGTTTATTATTATCTTACTAATAAATAATATCAGTAAACTTCAAACAGTACTTATGACGTGTTAAAATTTCAATTTTACCGTTATTACAATTAATTGTATGAGGATGTACACTCTGAAGTTTAACACGGCAATTGCATGTGCAAAGTGCATTAGTATGCCAACACAAATTACGATGCAATCTCCAACCATTCTCTGACATTTACATGAGCGTTGGAAATTAGCTTATATTTAGTCAGATTTAGTTTTGCAAAATAAATACTGGATAATTGGGATAGATAATAATCCTTTATAAAACTTAAAAAAAGCAAAAAGAATACTATTAAAAGAGTAATATCTGTATATACTCGTACACATATACTTATAATTGTATATATTGTGCATTATATATACTACAGTATATTTCATATTAGTAAAGTTAGAAACTCCTTCTATATTCTTCTTTGCACTTTTCTCTACGATACTAAGAATATTAGCTCAGAAGAAATCGCTCTATAGCTATACGAAATGTATATTATATTTATAAATTTTCCATCTAAAAAAACAATAAATAAAATTAACGCACACCATCAACGAAAACTTAGTACAATTTGCGACCTTATCACTAGAAACCGTTTACTTCCAGACAACCGACATTAATTTCTGTGTAATATTTGTCAAATGAAATTAGAATTTTTGATAAGAATAACAAATTCTATTATATTTTATGAGTTAGTGAGCTAAAATTTACGGGCAAAAGTTTGTAATAAATTATGAGAATCATCTCTGTAACACTTTAATATTCGTATCACATAGCGAAATATTGAAGAAGGCTCCAGAGTTCTTTGAGGTAGTGAGCCCTTAGAAACAAACTTACTTTGACAAATCAAGCTGGTATCACGTACGACTTTAATAATAGGTACTACAAATTCATCAGGAATTCCTTCATATAAAAGTTATTGTAGAAAGTTTTTGATACAGACAGAAGGGAAATGAATCAGCGAGATGATTGATAACCGTTGTTTTATTAAACACATTTATTATGATTCTGTTCACCTCTTAAGTTTTTTTTTTAATAATACAAAGAAAAAGTGCTTTAGTAGGTACTCATTTCGTTTAATTATTACGTTTATGTCATAGTCACAAAAAGACAAATAAGAGAAAGTTACAAAGATACCGACCGAGATTTTTTTGGAAGGTTTAAAATCACAAATTAGCAAGCCCACAGTTTTAAAAACTTGCGATACTTTTTTCTGAAATTTGATATGTGAATACATGATTACATGTCCATGTATCTTTGATAGGTCGAAATTTGTAAATTGTTTAGGTAGAAAATTAAACTAATCCACAACCACGCTTAGTAAATATAGATATATCGTATACCTAGATCAAAACTGTTTTAACTCAAAAAAAGCCAAGACAGGAAAACTGATATTCGAGCTTTACACACGATATAGAATTTCTACGAAAGAGATTGTATAATATAACATTTTCTGAAATATTTATGATTTGTGTATTGAGCATGAGCTGCTCCTAGTGGGTATTTCAACGTGGGATCCAAGAATGAGGCTATCTCAAAAAGCGTAACTTTTGAGTTTTGAAAATTTGCGATATACTCGTATTGCTAAATTAACAAATTATATTGTTTGAAACTAGGTTGAGGTCAAGTTATTTTATAGTACTTCAAGTAATGTTCAAGAGAGCTTGTTTACTGAGGATGTTATTGACACAGGGCTAAGTTAAGGAACGAGTGAAAGCACGAAATGCAAATACTAACGATATTGCCTTTTCATTATGTTAGCTTGCTTACCTACACTGAACAAATATTAAATCTTGTGGTGTGAAACTGTGAACCCACAGATATTTGTATTTTGTATACAATTTACGAGAAAAATCTTCAGGAGAAATGTCAACCTCTTTCTAGTTGTATATCTACACATATATTATATCAGTGTTAAAATTAATTTAAAGAGAAATTTTGTTACCAATTAAAATCCAAGTGATGTAACCAATTTTTTGATGAAAATCCTCGAAAAGGTATTTCGTAGTCGATCTCCTAGGATCAATTTCAATTTTACTTTCAATCTCACGATCAAACAAGCCACGTATAACTGAGCATTCAATTTTAGATAAGCGTTATTGTAATCTTTATAATAAATATTCAAAAGTTTACATTTATATTTATTTTTAAGCCTGGCTTTGTACAATACTGATACTGATATTTTAAGGCCATTGTGTAAACCAATTGTTTGGTTTTCTAAAAAGAAATGAAATATAAAATAATAAAAAAAACAATACACGACCGATATTTTAATCCCCTCTTTATTGTTTTAAAATTTCCATATTTATTGTAAGCAAAATTTAATTAGAGATTAAAACCTATGTTGGTATATAAATTATTGTTGGGATGTATTCAGATAATATTTACTTCCAAGACAAACATCTCTTGAAAAGATGCATATCTTATTAAAACTTTCTGTTTAGGGTCGGTAATTTCCTCCTTTATAAAGCGACCTTAACCTGCAATTCTTGGAAATTAAGTCGGTTTCACTAAGATATTTTGCGAGACGTATATGAAGTCTCTAATCTTAAGGGCATCTTAGATTATTTTATTTCACACGTCACTACTAAAAATAAGATTATCTTAGTTTACTGGTTAAGTCAGAATTGATATACCGCTCCTTAGTCTTAGTTAATTAAGCTTAACTTTAAAACATAGAACTTATTATTTAGGCTGTGATTATACCCCAGACAAGTTGAGCTAGCCAAGCAGGTTTTTTTTCGTTTGCGTAAACGAGAATGTTGATGCTGATTTAAAGACAAACGCAATTATTACACTACTATCTTTTGATTTTATTTTTAATTTTAGTTCGCCATATGACAATACTCCACCTGTTGTAAAGCTAGAGTGCGGTTCATGAACTGAAAGAACTGCTACTACACATAAATTTCTACAGGCAGCGATCGCCTCCTCTGTTAAAATAATGTTCTTACTACTACAACAAACTACAAATTAATTCATCTCTGTAAAAGAAGTTAATCATTAATTAAAGAGTTGAGCGGCCCGTGCATAATGAAGTTAAAGATTTACCAGTGCCTCTACAGAGGGTTTTCACAATCTGGCCACGTGTCACAGTCGGGACAGATCTGGGTCCTTTTGTCGCGACAAGGGCGCGTTAATGGTAACTAATGCTGGGCTTTTGTCTTATTTATCTTGTCGTTTCCACTCTAAAAGGATAGATAACGAATTCGTTTGAAAATACCAAATTTGGTACAGGGTCTGCTTTATAAAGAGCAACTCTTTGTGTGAATAGACCTACGCAGGTAGAGTGTGTAAGTACGCAAATAAACAATATAAATATATTACCTTAAGTTTTAAAAAGAAATATTGTTTTTTTATTTATATGTTTGACAACTTCTACCACAGAGAAATGTCTAGGTTGACAGACTACATACCTTTCGTTATACCCGGATTTGTAAGTAGTCGATTCCAAAACGTGACTAGGTCACTTTAAGAGTGAAGTCACTTTACGTGAGAGAACGAATTAATAACCATCATTAGTCTGTCTACCTAATGGTAAAGAATTAAATTTAGATAATGATTAATCTCGTATTTATGTAATGAATATAATTTAATGAATTCTCATTTTCATATGCGATATATTACTCTAACTTTACTCCATCGTCGATGCATAAGAGCTGTGCAAATTTACTATGGACTCCAGTACTATCAGCTTGCTGCATTCACTATTATGCAGGAAACGGATAATGTAGTATTTAAACTGGCTGCAACTTTATGAGTTATTTTGGTTAACCAAAATTGTCGCATTTCTAGAGATTTACTGGAAAACCGAATTTCCCAATTATTATAATGAAAAATATGTATGTGTGTACGTATGTATTATGATAAATGATACCACATGCTGTATGAATAAATAAATAACACAATCCATCTAACCATCTCCTCTGGTTTGTCGATGGCATCGATGCAAGACTTTTTTTTATCGATAAGGTTTAAAAAAAACAAAAACATACAATCGCATGACACAAATTGGCTAATACAACTGGGCCAAGAGTGGATAAAGTGATAAAGTGGATCTCTCTTAATTATGTATCAGCTACACAAAACATTGGGCTGGACTGGAGAGTCATTGAAAGAGTGTTTCTTTTAAAACGTAAGTTTTTATAATATACTCGTATTATAAAATATAATATTAATTTCCATTCTTCTTCTGGAAACATGAAGCGGGAAAAAATAAGTCAATTTTAATAAACGTTCATAGAATGTACTATTATTTGTTATTTAAATCCAGTATAAGAGTCTAGAATAATAGTAGAGAGTAGAATAGATCGCAAACAAAATGGATTGAAAATATCGAAGGAAAAAATTTAAATAAAGCAGAAAAATAAACATAAAAAAGTAGTTGCCTTATTATTCTGAATCAACAGTAACTTTTGTGTAATGTTTATTTATTTTTTAAAATAATAATATAGATTAAATAAATATTTTTTATGAATGAAACAAAAAAAATCAATGCGCACTCAATATCAAATTGTTAAGCTTGAGACGAGGTGGGATTCGAACCAAAACGTCCTCCGCTTTACGCACAAAATCTTGCTTAATTAGTTATACGACCACTTCACAAAATTTTTCTAGTTTAGCTTTTCATAATCTACTATAAGGGTACCTGTACTACATATTTTTTATTATCCGAGCTACTTTAAATTTAAAATCATTGGTAGGTTATAGCATAGATATGAATGTATATAAACTTTTAAACTCAGTTTTATATATATTTGTTCATTCCTGAACTCAAAAGATACGATTCAAGTGTTCAAAGAGGAAATTAAGTCGTTCCACAACTTCATAGGTACATGTTACCGTTTCATTTTCGCGATGGTACATTTGTACAGAGAATCTACAGAAAAAATACACTTTTTGCTCTAAAGTGGGCTCTTTTGAGCGCTACGTTCTGTTTATACGATATTTTCACAATTTATTTTACGAATACATCCGACGTGCAAACAATCTGCGCGCTATATAAATGCTTACTTCTCACACAAATGTAACATTAAATATTATTCGCAAATAAAAGGAATATGTAAATTATTTCAGCGTTCAACATAAATAGGCATAAACAGAACACATTTTCATTGGCTAAATCAGTTTTGTTTCAGCGGCAGATTGTAATTATGAAAATTGCAAAGTCTACCGGGCCATTCATTGCATCGTGCTGTATTCACGCCGAATTCAAATTGAGGTTGCATTGAAAATCCGACTATTCGCCGCTCTTATTTATAACCTACCTACTTCCTTTCAATTTGTAGTGACGTTGGTAGATTTTTCATGCTTAATAATTACACTATAGTATTACACACAATAGTAATTACAATAAGGGAATACTCATAATAACTATGAGCCAATAAATTGTCCGCTATAATGCTTTCACCTTAACAAATGTAGGATTCACTATACAAACTTTCATCCCCAATTTTACCCCTTCAATATTTTTTTTAAAATAAAATATGTCCCCATGATGATGTGGAAGACCACGAGGAAAGAGAATTTTGTTCAGCGCTTCAGACGTAAAGCGGAACAGACATAGTTACTTTCACGTTTATAATATTATTATACTATTATATTATTTCGAAATACATACAAGCATAACAACTATTATTTCATTGGCTACAATAAGCGGGCTATTACAATTTCTATAACATTTTGTTCCCAATTCTCAGTAAATAGAAATTTATATACGTTCGGTCAGTTTTTTATTTGCGTATTCTACCAGGCCTCTACCATAAATTTAGTTTAGTAGCGTAGGGGAGTAAAAACTAGATTGTAAGCGAAATACCTACATTAATCATGAGAACGAATATTACAATTTGTCGTGCCCGACGTGACCTGTGTTTTGTCCTGACATAGCAAAACAATAATTAATGAACGGTGCCACAACGCTCGCAATGTGAGTTTCATTACATTTGACAGCTACTCTGTTATTATGTACGCAAATTAATTTCGATTATTAGAATATTTTTATATGAATAATATAATTAATTTTAGTGATCTATAGGTGTTTTATTTCTATACAATTTTCATCATAATCATGGTGAGCCAAACGGTGCATATTTATCTCTTCAAACCAGCCTGTGATACTGAGCACTCGCTTACGAGTAGTACAGGGATTTAAAAAATTATAATAATAAGGAAAATTTGCTTCGGCTAGCGTGCCTGATTTTTTTTTTTAATGTGACGTTTATCATGTTTCCCTAATTACGATACAAAATAAACAAAGAGACATGATACACGGAACAAAAGCGGCAACATTGTTCCATCCATTTCATCATACATCCATGGTTTGGAGCTGGCATTGCAAACGATTAGTCAATTAATGACACACGTCGTCATGAGGTAATTGCTTGTAATAGACGTATTCAATAATGTAACAGTCTAAAGACGTTAGAAATATTTCTGGTAAATTCATTAAGTACCTAATACATTTAAGTATAAATTCTACTACGTCATAAACCTTTTTCTTTTGTCCTATACAATGGCCCTGAGTTCTGACCCCAAACTAAGATATTTATACCCGTGATATCAGGTAGATGTCGGGACAAAGACGTAAAAGTAAAACAAATGCCTACTTTTTATAATATTGGTGATTTTATAATATTAATAAAGAAATATTTGTTACGACCAGGAATTGAACCCGGAACTTTAGTGAGCTAACCACCGCGCCACAGAGACCATATAGTTTTACTGTTCCATTTTTCTTTTATACTGAAATAATACCTATAACCGGAGGAGTATGTAACGTCAACCTGGACGATGCAGCGAAGAGTCCCCTTGCCGCTCAGTGATGCCGATTACCAACCTACCTAGCAACTGTTTGCGCTCATTAACAGCACTGCTTCAGCATCAGATGTCGTGTAGGCACATCAGCCAAGCTACTATAAAAAAGAGTATTAAAAAAAGTATTAATTACTGTAAATATAACGTTTAACTTTACTGAGAAATATTACGTATTATTTTATAAATCCAAATTGAAAATTATTGAATATTCCAACAAATTGAGAGTCCAATACGAATAAGTAATTCTCAGAAAATCCTCGTAATATTTATATTTGGCTTTCGGATCTCTAAATTGCCATTAGTGTTTGGTTTTCAGTCATTAATGGATAAACCCTGTACTGACACTTCGCACACTTCCAGACGTGTCAACCTTAATCCGCATGGAATAGTTAATGGGCTCGAACAACTTTGACAATTGGGTTTGCTAACCAAATGTTTAATTTGACATTTAATGCCTCGTCCCTTTTCGGTATAGGTTTAGAGTTTCGTACGTATAATTATTTAATTTACTACTTACAACATATCTGTATATTCGCAACATTGTATGCGTATAATATTATACGTTTAACGTTCCCGTTCCCTAGGGAATATTTTAAAGAAATAAAATAAATGTGGCACAGGTTTCACCCACGTATACTTTATTATTAAAATACTTTCTCAATAAACAGACTCTCTAACGCTAAAATAGAAAAAAAAATCTATCTATATCATTATTACATTGTTTCAGCCAGTGTATGTATTTTAGATAAAAACAACCATGGTAGAATTGGTAAGCGATAACCTTCGTGTTCAAATCGAGGATGGCCACCGCTAATGTAACTTTATTATATTCTTTTATATTATTTGATCTCTCAAAGTATATAATGCATGAAATCTCAGCATATGTAAAGACATACACATCATATAATTCTGAATTATAGATATGTACCTAAGTTAGAACCAAAATAGAAAATCAATAACCCGCCGCACTCAGACCGAGTCGACTTAAACAACTATGCATATGATTTGTTTATAAATAATTCAAGAAAGATATAGAGATTTTGTGAATAAATTCCAAATCTTTGAAAATAATAAATGTCACGGTAATCAATGCTGTTAAAACTTATGCAGGAAACAATTTTGATATACCATTACAATTATTTGAAATAAACATAGAGAAAATTAAATACACCTACATATACTTTCTCACATTATAATAATGTAGTGAAAAGGAAGTAGGTACGCCCCTATCTATCTCCATCAAGCAGTGGTTTTAATTAAATGAAACTTTTGCTAGCAATAACCGGCAGGCAAAATATTTTTAACTTGACACAAGTAATTAATTAAATTCCAAATACATATTTATATTTCTTCAAACACACAGGGACTATGTTTCTAATTACTTTTCAAATCAACTTTATAATTAATTTCACTTGATTATAATCTTAGTCAAAATTAAATTAGGTGGGTTCAAGAGTGGTAGGTAGACTGATGATGGTTATTAACTTAGTCTGCCTGGTCGCGCTTCGGGATTAGCTTGGAATTAGCCGGGTAAAACGAAAGGAGAATGCACTGTATCGTTTCTTCTCCTCGAGCCAGCATAGTAGAGGCTTCTGCTGCCTATTATTATTAGCCTAACGTGTCATAAATCCTATTCTACTACAGGAAAAAACATGGAAAAATGTATAGGTTATATTATTGAATAAGAAAAAAATACATTATCATGTAAGCTCATTATATTCCGAAGTAAAAACAAATAAATGTTGTATAACATTCGGAAACCATGACGTGAGCGTTTTGTGAGAATTCCTTAATGAATTAACTCCATCCTCTGACAACGGATTTAATTTCACACATGCACGTGGAACACAAATGAAAGGGCTCGGAACATACGTCACCCGGTCTTATTGTGATTTTAACTGGGACTTAATTGCGACTTCCCCTTTCTTAGCTCGAGATGTCGTTCACTTTAATTGAAGTATTATGTTATTAGATATTATATTAATTATTATTTTATGCGAAAAAAAGTTCTACTCTCAAATTAAAATTCTTGAACTATTTTTCGCAAAAATCAAGTCTATAAAAACTGTTATCTTTAAATAGAGTTTTGGCGGCTATCTATGAGTAAAGATTTTATAAAGATATTAATAATTAAAAAATTAATAAAATAAAGAATTACGTTATCTGTCTAGAATTATTTTGATGTATTTGTGTTTTTTGGAGTGTTAATATGTAATAATGGTGGTTTATTAACCTTTAAATGTTCGTGAATGCGCGTGTGGGCAAACAATTCAAAAGAACGTGTATTTTCATTTTCCCGCCAAAACATCGCAAGTAAAGGTTCTACCTACTTTACTAAAGCTATTTTTGACTCGATCTAACTATTTAATATGAAGAATGAATGATCCGTGATGCACAATAATATAAATTCGATGTATATATTTACTTTGACACTGGTAAATTGTTATAATGTCATATAAAAATAAAATACCATAAAAAGTGTTATAATAATTATTTAGATTTAAAATATAGCGTTAGTAAAAGCGTCCCAAAACAATTTAGTTAAGTGTTTTCAATTTAAAGTATAATAAATTTACATGGCCTCAGTAAGTGACTACCTCGGACTATATAGTGAGGCTGTGATATTGGGGCTTTTGTCTCTAAGGCGAGAGCGGACGTAACACAAATTAGCTTTACATTCTGCAGCCACTATTTCAAACCCTAATTTTCTACCTCTCACTACAGTTAGACGTTTGTTGTTTTACATTCAATTAATTTGTAGCTAACTTCGCTTGGTGAGTTTAGATTATTTAATTATCTTTGTGTTTTTATTAGCTGCAGATATTTCTTCTGGAGTTCTTCTTCGACGCGCAACAATTGTCGGAATGTAGTCAAATACCGGAGAATAGTCAGTAACACAGTAATAAAAATCGACATAGGGGAGGCGACTGTAGAAATTTTTCTGTAGTTGTTGTAGTTTCCGTTCATGGAGCGCACTACCTATAAGGTAATAATAAAACTACAAAATTTAATGAACACAAAAATAAATTTATTAAAAAAAAGGTATATTGTAAAATGTTATTTCAAAATATATAAATTTTCATATGTCAAACTCTTGTATGCCCAAGGGTAGTTTAGTTTTGTTTTTCTGTAACTTGATCGGTTGTGCTTCTCTTGGCATGATGGATGCACGTCGACCTGCCCCAGAAGCTGGTGACATTTCTTCAGGTCTTGTTCCAGGCATTATTGAGAAACGTCTGTTGAAATATAAATCTAGTAAGCACTGGGAACTGGTGTCTTTAGCCTAGTCTGCCGCCTTGGGATTCTACCATCACTCTCAATTGTAAGACCGTGGCTGACTTTGATGTAGCCGAGTAGAGGAGTTTGTACTGTCAACATGAAATCTATACATTCGTCTCCTCGAGTCGGCATATTCTCTGTACACTCTGTACACGAGCGGCCGTGGTCTAGCGGTGAGACGCGTGAACTCACGATCCATGAGACCCATGTTCGAACCTCGGTAATTCTGACCGGTACCAATGTAACTTTGTTATATGTACTTTGGTCGCTCAGTGCCTATAGGCACTATTAAAGAGTAGTAGGCAGACTGATGATGGTAATTTGTCCAGTCTGCCGTCCGAGGGTAGTACCACCACTTTCGAATGTAACACCCGTGAAGTGTAACGAGAGGAGTGTGCATTGTCAATCTAGATGGTACATGCTCGTCTCCTCAAGCCGGCATAGTGGAGGCGACTGCTGTCCGGACAGGTCTCTCTATAGTAGCAGTTGTTTCTATTCATGGACCGCACTTTACATCAGGCGGAGTGTAGTCACATGCCGAGCTACAATAAAAAAAATTGTTGCCGTTCATGAACCACAACTCTAACTTCAACAAGCGGAGTCAATTCTCATATATAAGCTACAATAAAAAAAATCCTATAAATATTTCAAAAGAGTTACTTTCTCCAATGAATACGGATTTTGTGAACATGTGACCTCGACTGGTCTGGTGGTAAACTCAGTGGAGGTCCATAAGCATTGACGACTAGAGAACCGCTCGCACGGTGGCTCCAGTCGCCATTACTATGCCGGCCTGAGAAGGTGCTTTTTCACGCTCCACTTGAAGGATCCAAGGTGAAAGGATTGAGAGAACACATGAGAGGGCAAAGCATTCCACTTGTCAATTGTCCGACACAAAAAGGACGCGCCGAACCGTTTTGTTCGGCGACCAATTCGGTCGACATAATGTGAATACTTCCCCCTCCCATTGCGGGTATTATATTTATTATAATTTTATAATATCGATATTATATTATATTATAAGAAGTTTTTATATTTAAAAAAATCATTGAATGATATTTACTTAATATTTATAATAGTAAAGAAAATATTACAGAAAGTGTAATATTGTACGATAAAATATTAAATGTCATATAAACCTAGTTCATGAAGAATTTAATGATCCTAAGAAGCCTTCACGTTATTAGCTATTAAAGTTATTAGATAAGCGTCGAATAAAATTTTAGTATAAAGTATTTTGAAGATATATAAATTTCAAAGATTAAAACAATATAAAGTAAAAGAGTTACTTAATAGGTAGTTAAACATTTTTTTTGTAGCTCGGCATATGTCAACGTTCATACGATCCATGAACGAAAACAATTGGTATTATACTAAAGAGAAATTTCTACAGGCAGCAGTCGCCTCCGCTATGCCGGCTTGAGGAGACGAATGAACACTATTCAGATTTACAGTTCTCTTCTTGTTATACCTAGGAGGTCACTTCACGGGTTTTACATTCGAAAAAGGTGGTATTACCCCAGGACGGCAGACTGGGCTAATAACTATCATCAGTCTGCCTACTACTCTTTAAGTTTCCATCAAATTTCATATATTTAAATATTAAAATAATTATATGACCTCGCAACAGGCACAACAGACATTCTTCTGAACAGATGTTTAGCAGCAGAACGAAGCTCTTCATCAGGCATAAGACTGACCAGAGCTTTCTCCCGCCTTTCCAGAGGCGCCTCTTCAAATTCGGTTTCTCCCTCCACGGCCATGGATGCACACTTGAAATATTGTATTTTTATGTTATTATAATTTCTGAATTTAAACAAAATAATATTTTTATTTAGATATGAGATAGTAGTAGCTCGGCATGACACCACACTTTGCCTGATATTATTTAAGCTAAAGGGTGATCCATGAACAGAGACTACTGCTACCAGAAAAATGTCTGCAAACAGCAGTAGCCTCCGCTATAGCGTCTTAAAGAGACGACTCCTCTCGTTATACCCGTTACTTCTAAAATAACAAAGTAACTGAAACTAAATTTATAAATCCGCTCTAAGAATTTAAAATATTTAAGATATGATAAAGTTTTGTTCTTGTTAGTTATGATGAAAATTGATTAGGAAAAGTTTTAGTTTTATTTTTGTAGACCCAACTCACTCGATCCGTTTTACTTACAGTTTCAAAGAAGGCAGATACATCTTGTTGTCCATAAGTTTTGGCAATTGTGGCACCCTCTAAAAGAGTAGCTCGGGCGTCAGGTCTAAAATATATGTTAAAAAAGAAAAGAGAAATTGATTTTATTAACATTATTTATTTATATCTATATAACATGGGCTACGTGATCTTTGATAGGATTTTTGTTTTAATTGAATATTGAAATCGTGATGAATAATTGTCACTTTTTGAGAAAAATATTTAAAAAAGGAGCGGCCGTGGTCTAGCGATAAGGCGCTTGAGCTCACGAACGGTGAGTCCCACATTCAAACCTTGCTAAAGTCTAACCGGTACCAATGTAACTTTGTTATATGTACTTTGGTCGCTCAGTGCCTATAGGCACTATTAAAAAGTGGTAGGCAGACTGATGATGGTTATGGGCCCAGTCTGCCGTCCTGGGGTAGTACCACCATTTTCGAATGTAACACCCGTGAAGTGATCTTGTCGCGTTTCGGGAGCAGTTTGAAAGTAGCCAGGTATAGTGAGAGGAGTGTGCACTATATATTCGTCATATGCCGAGCTACAATAAAAAAAAAACTGTCGTGTACCCAAGGTTTCTTTAGAGAGGTAGGTATGGCAATAAAAATGTTATTGAATAATTTTCCTACTGACGGTACAGGTGCCGCGCTCTCATCAATTCCTGAAGATTTCTTCGATCAAATAATACTTTATTTGTTATACCATGTATCCATTCAATATTTATTGATAAATTATTATTATTTTCATTATAAAAAAATATATATGGTGGAAAATAAACCTGTTGTTTTGCATAACATGACATCGTGCGAGTAAAAATGTTGCATTCAGATACCACCAACGTAAACATGCTTTGCGAGCCTCTGTAAACAAATATGTACGTTAGCAATATATTTATTATTCTCTCTCTGAACAGAGTATACTACGTCGATTTTTTTAAGTCTATATTGTGTATCTTTGTATCTCAAATATCATTTTGAATGCTGCCTGTAGAGATTTCTCTGTAGCAGTAGTTGTTTCCGTTCATGGACCGCACTCTAGCTTTAACATCAAGTGAGCATCAGGAATGTCGTCATATGCCGAGCTACAATAAAATACAGGTTTGTTCAAATTGTGAGATAATAAATATCAATATCTACCTAATTTATATAGTAAATCGATATGTTACCACATTTCACCTTATATTAAGATATAATGCGGTCCATGAGCCAATTCTACCACCACTGAGTCAATTCGGACCTACTTCTAAGGTGATCCGAAACGTGACTGAGTCATTCGCGAGTATTACGTTTTCACCTGATGGTAAAACACACTGCTGACAGCGGACTGGGTAAATAGCGATCATTAATCTGCCTACTAATGTTAAGTAAAAAATAAAAGCAATGTTCACACTCACCTGTTTGGCATTTAATAGCGAAGTAGCGTGCTCGGAGTCCTTGTTTCATTTCCAGAAGTAAACGAGATATTTCGTGTAACAAATAGCATCGTTCTGACGGTCGCACACTTAATTCGAGGTGCCGAAGAAGTGTGCGCTCACGACTCCTGTATTGCGTCAATATGTACTTATTATATCATAAAGGTAAGGCACTCTGGCACCTTAAAACTATTTCTGATATCTGGTATAGGTTAAGGAATGGTCAGACGACATATAACGCGTACAACGCGCACAGCATGCATTTAAACCACTATGAAAGAATTTACGGTTGCTAAACTGCCCTTTACCTACATTTGCCCACATCTGTCAGTTTTATGCATTACAAATATATGCGTACGTCTCGAATGGTACGTGCTTATGTGGACTGACCTTATAAAGCTCAGGTTTAATTTTAATAACTAATCGTAAAACTTTTTTTATTATTTTTATACTTTATTTTACATTTATATGGTAGTAAGTCCGCAGTCCACAGGGGCCCTAGTCACCGTTACTATGCCGGTTCAAAAAGGTGTTTTTTCACGCTCCGTTTGCGGAATTCAAGGTTAACCGAATGAGAGAATACGTGAGAGGGCAAAGCATTCCATTTATCAATTAATGCGTAACGCGGAACTTAACGTAAATAATTATGCGTACTTAGGTTCTTTTGTTGCAACAGGTCGAACACGTAAAATGAAATCTTGACTGGGTTCACGAGATACATTTAAACCCAAAAGTACAAGTGCTCTTTTCTCACGGTCTGATTCACTAATAGATTCACTTATTCGTTTCTGAAAATATTATTAACGTCGTAGTCTTTGTAAAGATGGTTATTATTCTAATTTGCCATTCTGAGGTAGCCCACCACTTTCAAGTGTTACACCGGTGAAGTAACCCACTCGCGATTCTGGATCAATTTGGAAGTAGCCAAGTATAACGAGAGGACCGTGCTTGGCATTGCAGAGACAACTCCTGCCTACAGAAAACTCTCTGCTATGCCATATACTACAAAAAAAACATATATAGAAAAAGTTTAATAAAGATGAAGATTTTTAAATTAGTTTTTTGTTGAACAAGTCAAAGAGTTTGATTTTGTGTACGTACAGTTTGTAGATAAATATTGGAGGTTACCTGATCCAAGAAGGCATTAGCAACAATATCATAAAGTTCATACAAATATTTATCTTTTCTCGGCAAAAACTTGAGTGGCTTTCTAGATATTTGTTCCATTGCAAATTGTGCATTTTCAAGACACTTTTGTGTGTTCTTCTGTTCATATCTATTACGGATAAAATATGTATAATAAATAATTGGAATCTTTATTTAAAACTAGCATCCGATCGCAACTTCTTACGCGTAGTACAAATTTTATATACAAAGACCACAAAAAATTTATTCATGATCACTTTCATTCCCCTCGTCCTTGAGGCATAGTCATCAGAATCAGATGCCTTCTCCAGTCCAGGATCTTAAAATAGTCTATGTTGTCCACAGGGACATACTCTACCTAGACTAAATGGGATCCAAATAGTTTCAGCCATTTAAGCGAGTCAAACACGATAAAAATTTAACACAAAAATATGTCAAAGAAATTTAATTTAAAAAAATTGCTGGAAATAAAAAACATGATTTCGTAGTAATAATGTTTGTCTTACATTTCTCTAACAGAACGTAGTAAACGTTGAGCATCGGTTGAATGCTGTTGTTGAGCTCGCAATAATCTCTCTTTTCTAGCTGTAGAGAGGCGAGCTCGTGCAGCCGCCCCAGATGCAACTGCTGCATAGAGAGGCAACCTTTCGCGTAATACACTCTGAAAAAAAAAAGATTTAGTACAAAAGCTTACTATATTTTAACTACTTTTTAACGTATTTAACTACTATTTATTTCGTCACTAAAAGGTTAGAGAAATATCCATTAGTTACCACTTACGAATTACGGAAGATCGATTATGACATATTAGCAATCAATTAAGCTAAAGGTAAAATCTATACTATATATTATTAACGTGACAGTATGTTTGTTTGTTCACCAATCACGCTCAAATTGAAGAGATTGTTAATTTAAAAAACAATATTAAATAATTATAGTTAAAATTAATATTGTAAATAGTATAGTCATTAGTTTATAATATAAATAGTAGATATAATAATAAGTATATTGTGTACACAGATAAACTAAATGAGATTTTGTGATCTGGTAGCGTAAAATTGTATAGATTTAAGTATTGTTTATAAATAAATAAATAAATAAGATAATATAGGAAATGTTATTTTTATTTTTTGAATTAACGTGATTTAAAACGCGGAATAAGTAAGTTTTCCTAGAGAACGGGAACGCTATAGTTTTTTTTATTGTAGCATAGTATAATAAGTATATTGTGTACACAGATAAACTAAATGAGATTTTGTGATCTGGTAGCGTAAAATTGTATAGATTTAAGTATTGTTTATAAATAAATAAATAAATAAGATAATATAGGAAATGTTATTTTTATTTTTTGAATTAACGTGATTTAAAACGCGGAATAAGTAAGTTTTCCTAGAGAACGGGAACGCTATAGTTTTTTTTTATTGTAGCTCGGCATGTGACAACACTCCGCCTGATGTAAAGCTAGAGTGTGGTCCGTGAATAGAAACAACTGCTACTACAGAAGAATCTCTACAGGCAGCAGTCACCCCCACTATGCCGGCTTGAAGAGACGAGCATGCACCATCCAGATTGACAGTGCACACTCCTCTCGTTCTTTCTGGCTACTTTCAATCTATATACGCGACAAGGTCACTTCACGGGTGTTACATTCGAAAGTACTGCCCAAGGACGGTAGACTGGATCATCAGTTAGCCCACCACTCTTTAATAGTGCCTATAGGCACTGAGCGACCAAAGTACATATAACAAAGTTACATTGGTACCGGTCAGAATTTAGCGAGGTTCGAACACGGGACTCATCGATCGTGAGTTCGTGAGTCTTACCGCTAGACCACGGCCGCTCTTTTTTGTTAATTAGTAATAATTAATAATACTAATTTTATTGTGTACATACGAAGTTGCGGGTAACAACTAGTATACAATATTTTACTAGGGGTCTAATATACTTTAATCCAATTTAATTTAGGAGAATTGGATTAAGTTGAATAAAGTAATTATAACACATCGCTATTGCCCGCAACTCCAAATTTTATATTTGTTTTAATCTTATATTCTTTTGATTATTTTATATTTTTGCCTAATTATTAATATTTATCTTGTCGCGTTTCGGAATCAGTTTGAAGTTTGTCAAGTGCACTGACAACCTGAATGATGCATATTCGTCTCCTCGAGAAGACATAGCGAACGCGACTGCTGCCTGCAATTTTCTGTAGTACTGTTGATTCCATCAACCTATGAACCAGACAGAGTGATGACATATGTCGTGCTTTTTACTGGCAACACATGTAGTTTTCCTTCATTTTTAAATGCGTATCTTATAGATCATTTTATTTACATTTACGCTCTCACGGTGTAATGTGAAATCTTTCCACCAATAGGATCGCTTCATTTGAAATTTGTCTCGGGGCTCAAAATAATATTAGTGAAGAAAACTCACTTAACGCCGTGAAAATGTAAATGTAAACACATATTTGGCTCCCTGAACTAATTCATTACGTTCAAGTTTGGTTTAATAAAATGCAAATTTAACATAGACTTTAATATTTAAAATACATTCAACAGTTTCTAAACCAATGAAACATGTTAACTGAAACTTTATAAATATATAATTTGGTTTCAATTCATAGCAACTAACCTACGACTAACTAATGTGGTTTGCGTTTTGGGTTTACTACGTTAAATAATATTCCATTTTATTTTGTGAAATATTTAAACCGCAAATTGAAATGTAAGTAAATATAGTTATCCAATTCATTTAAGGTCTTCAGATTGTACAAAACCACAGATATTTTATTAAAATTTTTATCGGCTCTATTTATTTATTTAATATCGCGACATGTGAACTGGCTCGGCTTGATGAGTTCAGTCGAGGCCCATGAGCGCCGACGATTGGAGAACCACAGTACACGGTGGCTCAGTCACCGTCACTATCCCGCCCCGATCCGGGTTAAACAAGTAGAAGAATATATTCATAAATCAATATTATCGATTTTTATTAGTATTTGTTCAATATAGCTTTTTTGTAAAAACTTTTCTTAGCGGATAACCAAAATGTATCAAATTTCAAGTTTGAATGGTTTAGTTTTGAGATTTGATTGAGTTTACCTGTCGTGTCTCAATATCAGCAAGAGCCTGTTCGGCGAGTTTATGTAATTCTTCTGTTCCCTTTATGTTAGCTGATTGCAGACGTTCATCTTTATGAAGAGATGTAAGGAAATATTTATCATGCGCCATACGACCAAAATACATATTAGCCATTAATCTCGATATTCTCGTAGTTCGTTGTTTATCAGCTGTCCTCACATTCTAAAACAAAATTACGGCTTCTAAAGAAGTGGCCACAAATTCGGATCAATCTCTTTATTGTATCTCAAGGATATATTTCTGGGTTACCTATAATTTCTAGATTACTCATATTCCTCTTAATACCCCCTTTCAGCAAAATCAATGATAAGCGTACACATGATAGCCGTATCGCACGCAACGGATTAATCGGATAATTTTTGTAGCAATGCGTTCACCTGTCCGCAGCTATCGCGGTAACTATTTACAAACGGATTTTCACTATCGTTGTTTCATTCCGATTTAGTTTTGGAAAATGATTCATATGGAATATGATCCAGCAATCCGCATGCATCGGATAGTTGCTCCTCCTATGCAAGTCCTTTACCGACAGGCTACAGTGTGCCTGATACGACGCCCTAACGACAAAAAACACACAACGAAATTTTAATTTATCATTGTTTTGTTAAAGATATATTCGTAAAATAAAAATGTACGATCTACTTAAAGGAAATAGCCCGTGACATTAATTCACCAGTGAAGTAAAAAAACTATATAAAAAGCAAAGGAAATAGATATCTTTTCTTTCCGAGCTTAATTTATGTTAAGCAAGTAAATGAGAGAACTTATGTAAAGGCTAATTTATTCACCTGCGGAACTTTTTCTTGTAGAAACCGGGGCAATCTACGCGGTGATTTCATTTCAGTAGTTGAAATGGCCATCAATTCATTTTTCTTTAATAAATTAAGGTCCGACGATAAAATTTTATAGGCACTTTTACCTGTACATTCCCTTACCTATGAAGCAAATATACATAAATATATAGTCGGACTCTATGGCGCAGTGGTTAGACAAATCTTTAATAGCAATATTCATTAATAATTCTAATATAAGTAGTGTTTCTTAGGTTTAGCGCTAATATAACATATTATAGTTAAAAGTTAAAAGATTTTATACGAATTACTATCGCGTTTATTTTAATAAATCTGAGACTCACTGCGACTACGATAACTGCAAAGCTTTCAAAACGTAAAGTTCAATCTAATTCAATAAAATGAACGCGTAAATAAGCCATATAAAAACACGTAATAATAAACGTTACAATTTATTTCGAGTTCTAAGTTTCTGAGTGTTACATGTTTGTGTTGTTTTTGTCCTGATACCCATAGCACAGCGTATCTTAGTTTGTCAGGCCATTTTATATATTTACTTATTTTTATTAAATGATAATAATTTGTATAAACTATTAGTTGTTATTAACATCACTATTGCTCTCACTCCTTTAATACGTGTGTATGAAGAAGATTATGCATAATGAAGGTAGCTAACAAGGAGCTATTGAAAATCCAATTAACGTTACCAACTTAGCGTGCTTAAGTACAATATTAGCGAAAGAGATAATATCACCGTTTCTTCGGCAGACCGAGAACATTCTCTAAATCGTTGCGGAAACGTTCTGACGAGTTCGCCACGAAGCGCTAGAAGCCATGCTCGTTCAAAGTTACCTCTATCATATTCTGTGTGTGCACGTATTTCTTTGGCTCTCATATTATCCGGTTGCAATTCTGAAAGTTATATTCTACCTGAAGACGTGGATCTATATGCAAACTTGAAGCACACGACAAATATCTTTAACTTTGCAGGGAATTTACGAGAAGTTTCGAATTTATTAGTATTAGGATTTATGGTGATAATAAGTTTTATTTGTTTAAACAGAGATATACACAGAGCATTGGAAATATCAGAGTTTTAGCTATTTCATAATGTGTAAACTAAAACTAAAAATATCACTTATGTGCGATCGCGGGTCTCTTGAAAAAGTATAGTCACATACCAACTATCTATTTTCTATGTACCGAAGATCGACAATCACTTTATCACTGCATCACTTAGACAAGGATTATACTTGTATTTACTCCTTGTACTGTTCAACAAGCTCATTCTCCACCACTTTGACATCAAGCAATAGAAATTAGTTTATAATCAAGTTTACATCCCTAATTGGTTGATTGAAGCCACTTTCAAGCGTAACAACCATGTAGTAATCTAGTCCTATACAGTTTGGAAGTAGAAAAGTGTCATCCCAAATCGGCATAGTGGAGGCGACTGCTGCCTGCAGAAATTTATCTGTGGTTGCAGTTGTTTCCGTTCATGGACTACACTCTAGCCTCAAGAGGAGTGTTATTATATGCTGAGCTAGAGTAAAAATCTAAAATGCTGCAGCGTTAATTTCGCTGATAGAACTTTATTTTACTTTAGATTTATGTACTTGAAATGTGCTTGATTTAAATTAAAATTAGTAAACAAATGAATTGGTAATTTTACCCAAAGCTCGCATCACGTCTTTGATAGCTCCATCATAATGTGTCGCTTTTGCCCTTGCCATACTACGACCCAATAGAGTTTTCTCATCGTCTCCCTTTAGAACAATATTATAATGTAAAAATTAGTGTTTTAAGGTCGATTTTAATTACAATTTATATTCTTTTGTGTTTGTAAGTTATATTAATCGATGTTGTTTTTCCTAATTTTATGCGGCTTACTATCATATTTATTTTGTTTATTATATTAATTTCCATTTAACTTACTGATTTAACTTATTGGAAAATATTTAATTATAATATACTAATAATTGAATATATTTAAACTATTTCCTCTTTATTTTAGTTCTGTGCATTAATAAAATAATAAGCTTCGATTTCTTTCTTTGTTCTTTCTTTAAGTAGTAAGTACTACTAAAAATCTATAATAAATAACTTATCACAAATTGGCATCTACTTAGCAGTTAAGCTCCGATAAGTCCACAAATAGCGTGTAGTACTACGAACACAGAATTGGCTTTAAGCCTAATGTTCAGGCTTAAATAGTAGGATTATTTGAATGTTTGTTCACGCTCCGACAACCGACAGGATATAATTTTTTATAGTATCCTGGCAAGTGACGCCACTAGATTGCAGTCCATAAGTAGAGACAACAGATACCATGTCTTCAGGCATCAATCGCCTCCGCTATGAATGTGCACCTTTTGCATTGACAGTGTAAACTGCTACAGCTACTTTCAAACTGATCCCGAAAAACAACTATATCACTTTATGTTGACGTTAAAGTTGTGATATTACCCCAGGACGGCAGTGTGGTCGAGTGGACGGCAGATATAACCGACCGTTCCTTTTAAAAATATTTGTTTGATATTTTAATTTCATTTTATTTTTTCAATAAAGTTTGTCGATAAAAAGGCATACATATTTTTTTATTAGATTAGGAGCATATTCGACCACAAAATGTCTTTTAATATGATAATTATTTATCGTTTAGGTTTAAAAAACTACGAATTACAGTACAGTAAGATTTTTATTACGCACGTTCCAACGAAGAGCTTCATTGTAAGCTTTAATCGCATTTTCAAATTGTTCCAACCTTAGTAAGTAGTTACTGGAACAAATTAAATAGTTTTACTTGAACTTTTCTCAAGAAAGCCACTTTGTAAATATACATCTATCAGTCTATATAGATATATACTCCAAGCGAAATATATAATATACTTCGGAATATTAATTCTTTGAATATATCTGATAAATTGAGACAAAAAAAATGTTACAAATTAAATTTAAGTTAACAGTTTGTTTCGTTTGGCGTAACTCTGCTACATCGGCTCGAGGAGAAGAATGTCCAACGTCCAACTTGACAGAGTACACTCCTCTCATTATACCCGAATATATGGGTCATGTGGGGTTGAAATCGTTATTAAGTATCTACAGACGTACTTCAATTCTATGTATTTTTATATTTATTTCTAAAAAATAAGCGTAAGTATGTCAAAGTATAGTATAGTATAGTAATAACCTGACTCACCCCCTTTCTCTATAAAGGACTACCACATTGCACACAGGCTTTTCCGGTACTTCTAATTTTTGTCTAGCAGGCGTCATACTATTGTTCAGTGTACCCACAACGCGGAGTCGTCTTTAGTGCTGTGACACGATTTTTTTACAATAGAAAGACATATTGTTCAAAAATGTTATATCTATGTGTTATGTCTTTTGTATGAAATCTAGACGACCGCGTTTTCATTTTGTTATAAGAATTGTACGGGCTGTGTGGGCTTTGCAACGTAGACGACTTTATTTTGTTACATAAATTGAAATAAATGTTTGTCTTTTTTCTACTTATTTATTTATTATTAGCCCGGTATGCTCTACTACTTGCAACCGTGGATTAGCGTAGCTATCGTCCCCTTAAGTCAGCTAGAGGAGGCGACTGCTGCCTGCAAAGATTTCCCTGTAGTAGCAGTTGTTTCCTCTCACGAGACGCATTTAACTAGTTTAACATCAAACGCAGCGTGGTCACGTGTTGTGCTACCATAAAAAAAGTGTAACAGTAGATTAACGAAATATTTTTCAAACTGTGGGATTAGTGCAAATGTGAAAGAAGAGAGTATAGAGAGAATAAGAACGTCTATATTAAAAAACCATGGTGTCTACAAGTGTAGAGCATAGAGTTAATACACATGAAAGACTCAAGGTGTGCAAATAGTGTGGAAGGAGGTGATCTATTTCCCAGTGTCTCTATCCCTGAGGCGTAACATCAGATCAGAAGTCAATCTGTTGACTTGTACAATATAAAATAAATTGTTTTACAGTATATAAAATAATAACTATGACAAATGTTCTGAGAAAAAGAAACGAAACAAATGACAGATATAATAATTATTGTCGACATAACGATAGAGGACAAAGTTTCGTCTAAGGAACTAAGTCAATTAAAAAGTTGAACATCCGAACTTTATTTTCACACGTACATTTAGACAATGTTTTTAATCCTATTTTTAGATATTTTAGGAACTTTCCACCTTCAAATTTATTTATAAAGTAATACTTAATATAAGAAGCTCTGCCTTTCTTCTTTTACTCTGTGAAGGGTCGACTTAACTAGAATTTATAAATGGATAATAAACATCTGACGCTATTAGTAAAACTTCGTGTATTTATAATTTCTTTGACCCATCTTTTAAACAATACTATAGGATGTAAATTAAATTATTTTATTCAGACGTAAGCATGTAAAACATGTGTAAGTGATTGGGATATACGTTATAGAGAATCATTTACCTTAATCAATCATAATTTCTGTCATTAGCAAATAAGAGGACCCTTCTTACATTACAACCCCATTCAACACTTCTTACATCATATTAAACATATCTAAACTTTAATGGGATTGTCAGACACACCCCTTATAGGGTCTTTTAATAGAGATCCGAATACCTACCGATATACATATATTTATATATAGGTATCTATTATGCTTCGGCTCCATCTGAGTTAGCTTTAAAGTTAATAGCCGCGACCAACTGTGAGATAACTAGCGCGCTAAAATTACGGCGCTAAAAGTATGACTAGTTAAATTAAATAAAAATTTGCTCGAGTTATACGCGTTAGTCTTGGCCACATTAATGCACCGTAACGCATTAATTATTGCACTAATTACCGCGCCAAGACGCAGATGGAACCTTAGCATTATAGTTTGAATGTAAATCACGATTTTTAAAATAAAAATTGAACATGAAGCGCTAACAGCTGTCTTAGCTCAGGCTGTAGGCCAATTCCTTTGTTGTTCATTATACGTGTAATTTAGTAATAACAAATCCGCATTGAAAATATAATTATTATAGCGAAATAGTTCCACTATCATCACATATATAAACTATATTTATGTGCAAAATTTTCAATTACAAAGTTAATTAATACAAGTTACTAATTAGTTTATCGTACAAGCAGCAAATGCGTATTCCGTAACTGTCGAAACTTTGTTCTAAGTAAAACTAATTCTGTCTAGAAACTAGATACCATACCGGGGCCGTTGGTCGCCTTGGACAACGTACTCACGACAGTCGGCGAACGACATGTTATTATCGTTTGCCGATTTTTCGACTAGATAGTAGCCGGTAGACGGGTTATTATTTCAACATTTTTTCTCGCAATTAAAATCATAACTGGACTTGTTCACAACTGAAAAATGATGATTATCGGTGTGGTAATCAAAACGTGCTCCAACGTCGGTCACCGATATCATTCAAAATCATCCGACCACCGACATATCGTTATATGTTCAAACGGCATTTAAATTTGGATATAAGGAGAGGAGTGTACTTTGTGATACACATTTGTTTCCTCAGGCCGGCATAGCGGAGGTCACCCCTGCCTATAGTCTAGTTGTTTCCGCTTATAGATCGCACTCTACCTTAACGGCTGGTGGAAGAGTATGGTCGTTTGAAAAGCTACTATAAAAAAAATAAACCCAAATTTTTTTCCTAGACGTTAATATCAAGAATGACTTGAAATTAAAAAAGTTATATTTAACTTAAAGTTTAAAAATTGTTTGAAAAAGTAAATTTTGAGTTTCAGTAGTTTGAACTTCACGGCTGAAATGACTCCACATTAATGTGATACTCGTGGTTTCTGGTTACCCATTGCTATAAAATATGGAGCATTGTGGGTACACCTAGCTGCCATTTGACTGTAAATAAATTGTAGCAAAAGCATTTGTGGGTAAGGAATTTCGTTTTATTAAGTCAAATGATAAATGCGGCTTATTCTATCTGAGGATTACATTAATAGTTTGACATTACTTGCAAATCCTAATTGATTACTCTTATAATTTTCCTTTAAGAGTGGTAGGCTGTGTAACCACCGTTTGACCAGTCTGCCGTCCTACTAGTTTCAAGTGTAACACTAGTCAAGTAACCTAGTCGCGCTTCAGGATAGTTTGGAAGTAGCTGGGCGAGAGGAGTGTGCAATGTGTCAGTGGCTGTAGCACATTCGTTTCCTCAAGCCGGCATAGCGGAGGTGACTTCACGGACCGCACTGTAGCTTAACATCAGGGGGAATGTTTTCATACGCTAAGCCAAATAACTAAAATATTGTTTTATATTATATGTTCGTAGGGGATACAAAATAAAATACACGACTTCGGTCTTCACATCAATTTATTGCATACGACACACAATAACGTAGAAGCAGGAGTGGTACGATAGTTGCTGGAGCCGCTTGTATCGCATCCAAAATAGGACTACTTTCGGGACACTCGGGTGTCGGTATTTATACTCAAATAGGAGGAAGTTTCGAGAAAGATCTCATCGAAGTTATTTACTAATTAATAATATAAAACTCGCGTGGGTGTGGCCAAGATACGCTACGCTGCTTATACGAGACCTTTTTAAAACTTCGACGCATGCTGTCTCTTTCGCACCCTAGGTGCACGTAACAATATTTTATGTTTCAATTTACAAATGGTCTGAAGTTTCGCATCACGACACTTTTCCTGGTACGTGAAAGGGAAAAGCAACATTAGTTTTAGAGCCGCAAATTACGTAGTAATCTCCTACCAGTGCGGCGTGGGTGGTTCCGTTCTTGCAAGATCTAGGAGAACTCTATTCTATATTGTATGTCGTAAAGTAAATAAATTTTAAGTAAGCACTTCCTTTAACCTCAGCGTGTAGCTTTATGTTACACAATTTGATACTTTTTTTCTAAATAACATTGTATACAAATTCAGTTCTAAATTGTTCTTATTCAAGGTATCTTTCTGCTAATTCCAATGTTACTTTAATTTATACCTTAATTAAATTAGTAAATTAGATGAAATCCTAACAAAATAATTCAGGTATATAGACTTAGTAAACGAAGAGGTTTCAATTAATTAAATAAAGGTAAAATAAAAGCTGATTGTTATAATTAATATTTTGAATCATTAATTTATTATTATTTATATTTTTTTAATATTTATTTTGTTTTAGGGCTTACGCTCACAATTGTGGCGATATCAGCCCCATTAAATCGACAATAAAAGAAAAAATAATAATAATAAAAAATAAGCTATAACTAAAAAAAACTATCTGTCTATCCTTGAAATAAAAATTAACTTTATATAATATAATTGCAGCGAGGTTGACAACATACAATTATATGTGCCCATATCCCACCTATTTACAATATTTTTTTTTATTGTAGCCTGGCATGTAACAAGAGTGAGCTAGAGTGCGATCCATAAATGAAAATAACTGCTACTACAGAGAAACCTGTGTGGGCAGCAGTCGCCTCCACTATGCCGGCTTGAGGAGACGAGCACGTACCATCTAGATTGACAGTGCACACTCCTTTCGTTATACCTGGCTACTTTCAAACTATTCCCGAAACGCGACAAAGTCACTTCACGGCTGTTACATTTGAAAGTGGTGATACTACCCCAGGACGACAGACTGGACAAATAACTATCATCATTCTTGCTTACCACTCTTATTATTTTATTTTTTATTATTTTAGAGCTACTTTAGTTAGATTCGACATATGCTCTACATCCTGAACGAATTGATTTTACTAAGTGCAAAAATAACATTTTAGAATCGATTACACCAAAGCAAACCAATTAGCTTTTCTAAATTTAGTCACGTTTTGTATCAAAAGAACAATACAGCTAAATGGACAAATTGAAACTTTTTTATAACCGTACAAATGAAAAAGTCCATTCGTTAAGCAAGAAAAGGGTCATAAAAAAATCATAAACTTCAGATTTTCACCATACGTCATGCTAGGCACGTATGCGGAGGGAGATCACGTACGTTTTGTTTCTTTTTTTCGTGAATAATCTCGAATGTTTTTGTGTAGCTGCGCTCAGTAACACATGTGTCTGATGAATGGTTGGATCTCGCAAAAACTGAATACGGATGTGTCTATTGCAATATAAAACTCATTACATTTTGCCTTAATAATTTTAAGCTAACAAATTGTTTTTTAATTATAATTTTTGTAATGGTACAACTTTTTCCACTGAAAAGAATTCGTGAAAAAAGTTTTATTCCACAGAGAATACGACAAGAGTTCTTCCACCCTTTTTAAGTATGAAAAAAACCGGTTTTAAGCTAAAACTCTTCAAATGACATTTCTTGCAGTTTTATTGAAGCTACGAACCACAAAAAAATGAAAAACAGAAATTGTCGATTCGCTACACTTTTTGCCTCTCCTGTCCGTTACAACGCTTATCTTTGTGTGCTAGATTTTTACTTCCATTCTTACTTTTTTATTTAGATAACTACTTTTTATTATTCATTTTATATTTGGAACGTACTTCTATTAATTTTTATATTAAATTTTTCACATCACTAGTCTCTTACACTGAATTAGTAAAACTGAGTTGGTCTGTTCACTTTAAATGGTATATGTAGTAAAGTAAATAAAAACTGGATGAGATTTTTAGAAGTAAACTAAGCTGCGACAACTAATCACGTACTACTACTACAATACAACACACAAAATTAATTCCTCTAGAACTTTATGAGTTCTGGGATAGCTCAACCCCAGCTGGGATATCTGAATGGAGAAGCACTTTTAAATGCATCAGTTTCTGATCAGTTTTACTACAGAATTAGGCCTACAATGTCAGCCTATTTACTACTAAATAATGGTACGAGATTCGAAGATCTGGAGTGACCCCTCAATCCATTCGTACATAAATAACACATCGAATAATCCAGAAAAGCTCCTCGGTACAGTCGTAGCACATGCGAAAGTGTAGCACCATAGGAAGTTTACACTGGAATTAGATTTAATATTTGGCGTAGATAAAATAAATAATAATATTAATATTAACATGTTCAGCAGAGATTCATTATTTAATCTCCCCCTGCGACACATCGCTCGAGGTCGACGCGTACATCATCTTACCGTCAAAATGATCCTCGCACGGACAAAATGATTCGGGCAGTCCTTTTTCTGTCGTTCCACTAAATTATACGTAGTAATGTACTTTATAGAACGACCTTCCTGCCATGTCTTTCCTCCTCTTTCCTATAACTAGGGATCCTTCCTTCAAGCGCAGTGTGAAGACGCATTTCACAAAGCCGGCATAGCGGACGCGACTGCTGTCTGTAGTTACTTCTCTGAGAGCAGTCTCCGTTCATAGATCGCACTCTGGCTTAACATCAGGCGGTGTGCGGTCGTATGACGTGCTATAATAATAATAAAAGAAATATATAAATATTGCCTCATATTTTAATAATATCAAACTGTGCGAAATTGGAGCTATCGATCACGTTTGATGTTATAAGATGGCCTTATTATATAAAACAGCACGCGTCGAGAATGGCATGACGGTGACATTATCGTAAATTCGAGCACCTTTATGTACTCGAACCCTTATTATATTCACGTAAAATAACCAACATTTTAAAATTAACTTTTATGATGTTCAATCAATCACTTGCGCTTACCTGTGGAACATTTATGGGTTCACGATGATGATCATAATATTGAATAACTTGAATATTAATTATGATGAACATACTAAACAAAGTACTAAAGTGACATTCAAGTGTAACACCCATGAAGTGATCTAATAGCATTTCGGAATTAGTTTGGAAGTTGCCGGGTATAACGAGAGAAGTGTGCTCTGTCAATGGATGGAAGTTTGTCTCCTAAATCCGGCAGAGCGGAAACAACTAGTGCTTGCAGATATTTCTCCGTGGCAGCAGTTGTTTAGTTTTATTTTTAAAAGGCTAGTTACACATAGCTAGACTTGCTATCTCAAACTGCTAGCCTCAAATATATATCTGCGTTAATAATTTAAAATAAAAGCTTGTAGAATAGGGATCCGTTATAAATCGCAATATTAAAATATATGGAAATAGGAATATTTTCAAAGCAATATTTGTTATTCATCACATGATTATTATTCAAGGATATATGATCAGAAATTGTATAATATATTAAAATATAAGGTACTAAACATATATTATGAGGGAAAGAGGAAACTCATTTTACAGTAATAACGTATTCTATGGTGGCCCATTAAATTTCCACCCTTACCAGGTGTGGATTTTCTATACAAACACATGTAGTCAACAAATTACCTCCAAAGTTGTTTATGCTGGTATCGTTCTCAGAACAGGCCCGCAAATGATAAATGACTGAATACATTGCTGTAGGCGCAACGTGCCAATGAAAAATTGATCAGACACGCAACACCTCCGGAGACCACCCCACAATAACCCTATTTCTTGAGCACTCACAATGATTTAGAATCCAATTTCTTAGGATTTTAATTCGGATTTAGAACTTTAGAAGCCATTACAAATAAACAAAATTACCCAATGTGCGAACCAAATTTATTTAACATAAAAAATTTATCATTTAATTATTACACCAAAAAAGTTGTCTAGTTATTAATAAGCATGGCAATTCATAAACAATCTAAAAATAAATAAATTATGATTGTATTTGAAATAAACTCAAGCCGCATTACAAGCCGACGCGGACCGACATATCCACAACATTCCTGTTGGTCCCCCAAATTGTTCACATATTTTAACAAAAAATAAATTTATCTAATAGCCGACACTGCTATCACTAATTTTCGTTTCGTTTTGCTTTTATTTAACTTTACACTTCTATAAGCGAACTTATGTTTAGATAAAAATGCTATTCTATCATCAATGACACTAGAAGGGGTTGTAAGTTGTTTATTTCTTTCTTTCACTTTTATCCATCTATCATTTTTCCAGTCGTACATTTTTCCCATTGCTAATAATATATCGTCAAACTTCGGCCAATGGTTTTCCGTTCTATTTGATATATTTTCTGATTTAATGTCGTTTCCTTGCGAAAGTATATCTTGTTCTTCCCGTTTACTGTCTGATTTATAATTTCCGTGAATCTCTTTTATACTTGTTTGTCTGTCAACCGTTAAGTTATGTGAAGAAGGAATCGAATTTGCAGATTCCGTTTTTAGTGTTATTTCTGAATATTTTTCTTCGTTCCAATTCCTGTTTTCTTCTTTAGTTTTTTCTATGTCACTAAAATAATCTCTTTTCCTAATCATATCTGGATTTTTCATATAGAACATCTTAATTTCTTTTTTAATTTTTTCTATAACAAACATAACAAAGTCAATAAATTTATTCCTAACAAACTTACTTAATCAATTATGTTCTATTATTTATTTACTCACCACTCATTCTTTTGAACGTCTCTATATCATATTCAAGTTTTTCTCTTGGTGTCATTTTCCAACCCCCTTGTCCTTCATCTGTTGGTAACAAAATATAATTGTTACTATTATGAACTATTGTTTATTGTTTATTGTTTATTATTCGTGCAATATTTAACGCGTTACGTTAATGTGACTAAAATTTTAATGCGTTATTCTATTAACATTAATACTATTGGCTTGACACGTTAAACGCTAACCTTTAATGTAGCCATAGTTTTAATGCTCTAATAACGCTAACGCAGGCGAAGAAAAAAAAAAATACTCACCAATACAAATAAATAGAACAGCAAAATAACATAAAAAATGTGCCGAGGTGACCATTTCTAACGAATCACCTGAAACAAATTTTAATTAAACTTTTCAACTAATTCAAATACAGAAGAAAATTTAAATGATTTATTGAAATAACTCCCAATGCGGTTTAATAATTAATTACAAATAAATGACTTAAATGTATTAATTGAAGTTGTTTGAGTCTATTTTTATTCGTTCTTTTAATTAAAGTGGTAGAATAAAAAGTATATTTTATTGGAAACTTTGGAGAATTGTTTAGGCATATTACAGGGGCCCGGTAACAGATTGTAAACACATTTCTGATTTTTTTATTTATCTATTCTTAAGTAACAATCAATATAAAAATCATATATTTATCAGTCGAAATGATTTTTGTGGGTTTTTATTGTATAAATTAACCCAATGCTACCGGATTAAACTTATTTATTTGTAAAAGACCCGACCGACAAATACACAAATACACAAATACACGACTTTGATATTTACCATATACTATTATAAACAAAGATGTTAAGCATAGACTATAGACAGCAGAAATATAAGTAGATCAGTACAATACAACAAATGTCAGCTAAACCAGTTTAATGAGTATTATGAAGTGTGCTTGTGAAGTTCAAGAAACTCGTTTTGACCTCTTGGATATCAATAAATAAAAATCGTTACATTCATAATTATCTAAAAATAAAGGCGGTGTATCATGCTCCTGGTTTTTTAATTAAAGATTCAATTCCGGTCATGGAACCTGACCATAACTTATATAAAATAAGATAAAAATTAAGTACACCGTTTACAACGTATTTAAAGCAGTAATTTTAAGCGACTACGATCTTTCGTAGCATTACTGCTACAACGTTTTCTTTCCGATGCAATTTTGTACAAGTTTTTAATTTATTTGTCTTCCAATATATATTTTTTTAATTGTATTTGCTTATTCGTACAATATTTGTGACAAAGAGAGTTCGGTACAACTCTAGCGATTAATGGCTTTAAGGTGCATTGAAATTTTGAAGCAGTTTAGCATATAGAAATCATAATCTGTGGCAGCAATTTGTAGTGAATCACATTTTTTTTAAATTATTGTAGCTCGACACATCGTCTGATGTTAAGCCAGAGTGAGGTCTATGAACGGAAATAACTGCCACTACAGATATTTTTTACTGGCAGCAGTCACCTCCGCTATGCTGGCTCGATGAGACGAATGCGCACTATCCAGATTGACCACACATTTCTCTCGTTATAAACGGACGTTATATATATATTAAACAGACATGTCACTTCTCGGGTGTTACATAGTAAAGTGGTGGTTTACATTGCAACAGATTGTTAAAAACAATGCTTGTTTTACATGTTACAGTGATTTAGACAATTATTCTGTAGATTATTAACAAAAGATAAGTAACATTCTCTGTTTTATGATAAATTCCCCTATAAAAGTTTAAATATTTACTTAATAAAAAAACTTTTTTTTTTGTAAAGTAAAAAGAATACGTTATAACACTTTTATTACAATATAAATACACAAAATCGAAAACACTTACACAATCAGAACACAAAGTTAATTATTATTTTCAATTTTAATAAAGCTCAAACTTTCTAATTTAATTCAATTTTCAATCCACAACTTCGTTTCATTTCTCGAACGTAAACGACACAAGTTTCGCGTACACACACCTTCCTACGTTCACGGCGAGCGCCAAACTGAATACTACTGTATGAACAACCCTGTTGTATATCCTCCTAACCGCTTAATATACCAGCGCTTTTATCGTTAGAACTTTCTTCATTACTGCCTTAGTATGGAAATATGGTTTCCAATTTCATACCGAAGTGTCAATGAACTGCTCACTTAAATATTGTCTGTTTGTATAAGATTCATTAGTAGTACAAGTAACACCCCATCACCGTTCCATATTGTTAAACACCCTCACCCTGTAACCACCTTCGCTGTTGAATTTGTGCACGTAGACTGCAGAATCAAGGTAAGCCTTTCAATCAGATGCGCTGCCCTCTTTGAGGTTACATAGATTTCTATTCAACGTTGTCTATTCAAAGGAAGCTAATTATTACTCGCAAATGAATTGTATCGTCGGAAATTTATTAAAGGCATATTTAATTAAATATAAAATATTATGCCAATTTAATAACTTTTTTAAAATAAAAACTAGTGTGGTTGGACTGAAAACAACTGCTACTGGTCTTTGAAAAGAGCCGCCTTACTTGACTTTGTTTTTTATTGTAGCTCGGCAACTTGACAACACTCCGCCTGATGTAAAGCTAGCGTGCAGTCCATGAACAGAAACAACTGCTACTACAGAGAAATCTCTACAGGCAGCAGTCGCCTCCACTATGCCGGCTTGAAGAGACGAGCATGTACCATCCAGATTGACAGTGCACACTCCTCTCGTTATATCTGACTACTTTCAAACTATTCCCGAAATCGACAAGGTCTCTTCACGGGTGTCACATTCGAAACTGATGGGATGAATCTGAAGTTTTATCTGGCTCATTCCTCGGCTAAACTCCAAACACGACTCGTATCGGTCACTTCACTTTACCAGAAAGTTACTACAGTCTGAATGCACACTAAAATAATAAAATTTTAAACAGTGCTTTGTTACTCTTGTTGTCTAGGGTAGGGAAGGCGTTAGACTTTCAACTCTTCGTCGTAATCATTATCAAGAGCGTATTAACTCTTGTGTATTTTTCTCTATGCTACTTTCATTGTTCATTTGCTTTTTTAAATAAAATTTAATCACATTATGCAGGAGATAGCAGCGTACATTGTTCGATAGGCACAACCGAAAGCTATTTTCGTAAATCGTTAATCAGTCGCTCGACCGGAAAACTGATAAGGCAGGCCTTTCGCCAATTAAGTTAATGGTGATTCTTTTTCGCTGCCCCCGACATAAATGACCGTGTTATAGCCAGCTGGGCATTACGCCGCTGTTTCTAACTACCTGTGCCATAAATATCAAAGAGTTAGGTTTAATGCGATAAAAAACGGATACCCAATGAATTAAATTTCACACACAAGAGTGTCAAACTAAAATGCCTGTAATAAACCTAAAATACACGTTCGATTTAGAGATTTTCTGTTTGAGGAGGAAAATGTGAAATATTTGTCACTATTTTTATTTAAATTGTTAATAATATTATTTAGCTGTTACCCGCAGCTCCGTTTGCATTTATTGCGTATAGCTGTATCCATTAACATTAATTTAAAATAGCTCACCTTTCTCCTTAATAAACAAAACCTAGATTCATTCTTCCTTTTGAGCGTGATCGAGAAACATACAATTATACTTTCACAATTATAATATTAGTAAAGGTTTTTTTTTAATTAAGTATAATTTAGTGTAAATAAATATGTTTATATTTGATATCGCAAATAATAATCTATTTGTTTATTGCACCACCCCATACTAGAGTTTCATAGTTGCAATAAAAGATATATTTTGTTGGTGAGTAATCCAAAATGGGTTTGAAGTGTATTTAATATTGTTTGTGGCGATCGTAGATTGTTCCTGCATGTAATTAACAAAACGTTTTGAGACAACGTTATTTCGCCACGATTCATTTTGGATACTTTAGTTAAAAGGGTCTGGCGTTCTAATAAAAATGTCAATTATATTAGCACCCTCATCAAACTTCTCATAAACTCCAGAGCCTTAATAAGTACTTTACAATTTGATGGCCTTTTTCTTTAACGAAAATTTATCGCTCTCATTGGAATTAATACAGGATAAAGTGTTCCGGCCTTAAGGTGTTATGACGTTCATTTGATAAATTGATTTCGATATCTAAGATACAAGATTGAAAATAAGATTTATTTTCAACCTAAAACCGTTCACCTCGAAAAATAAATTACGAGTCTCCGCATTCATTCTACTTACCAAATTTTAACTTGCAAATTGGCTAAGACATTCAACGAAATTAATTTAAAATATTCTATAATCTAACCTATTTGTATACTGTTATATATTCTCGTGGAAAAAGTGTTTCACAATATACTTGACCATTCATAATATAACTGAGGCGCAGTGGTCCCGGCTTCGATTCCCGATCGAAACAAATATTTCATATTATCATTATTTTTAAAATAGGTATTTGTTTTATGATTGGGTTTTTTTAATTTTTGTGTTGTTCTTGTCCTAATACCCATAGCACTGGGTATCCTGATTTGTCGTCTGGGCATTGTATCAGTCTTGTGTAAAACATGATCATAACATGATCTTGTGCTCTTCTAATACTTTCTGATCCCATAGCACCTGTTGACGATGTAACCCTTTATAAAATGTCGTTTTTAAATTGAGGTTTCCATTGCAACACAAAAATGGACATTAAACGCGACTGTATGAAAAAACTGAATCTTTTACTTAAACGAACCGCTACAATAAATACCAAACAACTTTGTTCCTATCTATCACATCTCTTTATAATTCAAGTGGCAGTTGAAATGAATGTAACTCGACGTGATAGCTTCCATTTATTTGCACCCCATACTGTGAACAATATAGTACACTTTTTTATTCAATTTCCTTCAGGACTTTCCTCCATACGCTATTTTTTCTATTAAACCGCGGTAGCTTAAAGCATACAAAAGATACAAAAGAATTAAAGCCTATTAAAAAAATAACACAATTGCAATAACAATAAATCGTCTAAATATACGTATACAAAAGTAAACAAAAAATATGTAAAACGTACAGAAGAAAAAAAGGGAGAATGCCCATTTTTGGGCCCACTTGATACCTAATAGTTTGGTAACAAAACAATATTCTAAAATATTATCTTATTTTTTATTAATTCATTTTAATTATATCATCACATCATCTACCAATCAATAGATAATGTTTAATTACAAAAAATCAAATATTATTAATTATTAAAGCATTTAAAATAATAATAACCTCAAATATTGCATCAGAAAACATCTAATTACTCAATAACCAGGGGAAAAAAATTAAAACTGATTGGTAATAAGGAAGTAGATTTATTTCTCTATAAAATTAACTAAAAATAATCGTGAAACTCGAGAAAAAAATTGTGGGCCCATTTTTCTTAGGCGAATAGGCATTCTCCTTAGCATTTTATGAAAATAGATTTTCAGCTAAAAAAAAATTTTTTTTTTAAATTGTCAAAATTTAATGAATATAATATAATTAAAAGTTCAAAGTAATGTAACCCTATAAAAAGAAAGTAATAATTTATTTATGCTAATCTTATGTCACTCCAAGGAAATAGTCAATTTTAAATCTACATAATTAACTCTCGAATCTGTTTTAGGAAATACTTATCTAACTTTCTACAATAAAGACTTTTCTTTTATTTCGTATAATATTGATTAATATAAGAAAATTAACTAAGCGTAAGCTAAACGTAAGGTAAATTAATAGATAACTGCAAAGCTTTCGAAACGTCTGATCAAATTGGCAATAAACGCCGCATTGGAAACAAACCTCATAAAATATTTTAATTCAGATAAACCATGTTCCAAATCTTAAGAAACTCTATAAATGTAAGCAGTTAATTATTTGCTGACTCAATGTTTTTGTGTACAACTCCAGCAGAAAATATCTGACAAATAACGTTTATTCCATTAGCAGGACAACGGAACCGTGCATTAGTTATACAAACAAACGGTCAGTTTACGTTAAGAATGTCGTTAAAATATCGAATTCCGGTGAAAGAGACAGTAAATATATTTGTTTCATGCAGGGATAGAATTTGCTGGAATTCCGACACACTATAAGTGAATAGTGATGATAATGATTTATTTAGCGCTAAGGGGACGCTTCCCCGTAAAGATAACGATTGTCCGCCGAGGTCTTGTTTTACCCCCTTCCAGACAGGAACTAGAAGGGGAAAAGGACCGCACACTACACGGCACCTGAAGTTGATACTTGGTTGGATGAATGATGGTTGATGTTGACGGTCGGCCTTCCGGTGGACGTGCATGTAGTGGTGCTATTCTTTGGAGGTGGAGGCCATGGTCTGCTCTAGCTAACACTGATTATAAGCTTGACCACAAATCTTTTTTATAGTGACTCAACATGTGACCAAACTCCGCCTAATATTAAACGGCAGTGCAGTCCATGAACGGAGACAATTGCTACCACTATACTGGCTTGAGGAGACGAATATACGGTGTCCAATACTGTACACCTACACAACCCTCGTATACGACATGGCTAATGATCTTACATTGTGTCTCTTACAAGCACTTAGCATAAAAGCTGATATTAAGTTCCATTGCGGTAGATATCTAATTCTCAAGTACTTTGTATCTCGTTGAATAAGTATAAGGAAATGTAAAAGAAAGTAAAAAAAAACGCAAAGCAGCTGCCGCCGAGCCCTTATCTTCACCAACCCCATTTGCTCGAACAGATGTTCGTAATCCATCAAAACGCCATTTCAGACTTTATTTTATGTGGAGACGTTTTCAAAACCTTTGTAGAAATATAAAGTAACAATTTTTGTATTATCTACTCTAATAATGGCAAAGTTTGCGGGTGCGAACTGTTGTTTGTCAGTTACCGGTGACCCTAAAAGTTTTCTAGTATTATACAATTAAATGCCATTATTCGACCACTACGAAAGGAATCTACTCTGACAATTTGGTCACATTTTTTCGCCAAACCGGCATAGCGGAGGTGACTGCTGCCTAACATCGGGTGTATTAGAATACTCTATATAAAAAGATAATTAATCAATATAAGAAGTGCTTAGATAGACTTCATGAAAAGTAAAGCCATTAGTGCCCTATAATTATTTCGCAAAATCATCCGCTATTATTCCCAGAGCTTCCTTTTGCGTTACTCGTCAAAGGGTTATTCTCAAAGCCTGAAAAAGAAGAATCTCTGAATTTAATGTCCGAAGTGTTTGTAATAAATGTTTACTTTCATCCCTTGCATTTGACTTCTTTTTGTAACAAGAGAAAAGGTTAAATTTACTTTAATGGAAGCTTTGTATCTTAAAAAGTCTCAGCAAATAATATCAATTATTTATTTTGTACTTTAGAATTTATAATGTTTTCTTACGTTAAGTTTTCACTAAATTAAATACATTTTATGCGACTTACTATTCCGTTTATTTTTTGAAACGAGACGTCTCGAAAACTTTGGAGCAATCGTGGTCGAGTTAAGACAGTATTTTAAAATGTAGGTGAATCAAATGAAAATAGTCGAGGGTAGTCTAATTAACTTTCAAACACTAAGCAAATACAAAAAACAAATACACTCATTTCAACCTGAAACGTCGTTGTTAAAATGAATCAAAACAAACACCATAAGTATTTATTTAATTTTAATTAACCAAAATAGTTTCTTACAAGATTTTCTTTATTTAAGATTCTCTAAGAAATCGCATAAAAAAATATTATTATGAATTTTTGGCATATTAAAATGCTACATTTTTCTATTCAATTTTCATCATAATTTAATAAAAAAATATATACATATTTCGTTATAGTGAAATAAACAGGAGCTTACTTCAAAATGTCTATTGTATCCTTTAGCAAAGTCTTTGTTGTTCGTTTCATTGTATTTTTCTTTACATTCGTAAATTAAATGTGCCTTAGGTATTCTTTATTCCCTTTTTCCAGTGATTTAGGCCCCTTCATCGGTGTTAATATTGTTTTGTTATTTGTAGATTCGTTTATTATAACAATGAGTATACATTATTATTATTTATTTTTAGTTTTAGCACGTCATATGACCGCACTCCTCCTGAAGTTAAGCTACAATGCGATCTATGAACGGAAACGGCTGTTGTCAGAGATAGCTATACCGGCTTGATGAGATGCCTCTTCACACTGCACTTGAAGGATCCCAAGTTATAGGACGGAGGAAAGACGTGGCTGGGGAGGTCGTTCCACAATATTTATCCTAAATTAAATCTTTTCAAGATAATTTAACTTAATGAGTTATGGACCTCTTTTTCTTGTTCCAGACCACTAGATTACAGCGGGACGTAAAATATTAAAATACAAAATGCTCATAAATTTATGTTTAAACAAAGCTATTGAAGAAACATTTGTGCGAAGTTATCCGAAGAACCATTGTTTTAACAGAAGTTGAGACTCGCTTGCTCTGTATAGCGAATTCGAGGGAAAGTTCGTAAAGAACTTTTAAGACAGTGCTGTAGGGTATACGAAAGCTTTCATGCAATAAAAAAAATGATGATAAATATTTCTGCATATTGTTAATTATAATTTAGTTATTCAATATTTTTGTGTCATTTGTAAGTTAATGTTAAGATTGGCGTACAATTGGGTGTAACACCCGTAAAGAAGTGTACAGTGTCACCCTGTGCGTATTCGTTTCTTGAAGCCGGCACAGCGGGGTGACTGCTGCCTTCAAACATTTCCTTATGGTTAGTAGCAGTTTTAACTAAAGCGTTAACTAATACCTACCCTTAATTTCAACAAAATGGGTCCAATTTTAACAAATTTAACAATTCTATTATTATAGGTTTGAAACTTATCCCTCGAAGTCTAGACTCTAGAGTACTCTAAACTAAAGCCAGACGCGTATTTTCGTATTTGTATTTACAAAGTTAAAGCATAAAGTCTGAAGGAAAACTTTACTCAAATCTCAGCCATACATCAAACTTGCATTATCCTAACATTAAGAAAATTTAAAAAAAAAAAAAGCATTAAAGTTTTATTGAAAAATACCGCGAACTAATAAACATTGTAATAATAATCAACATACGTTTAATATTGTACTCGTAGAAGTAAGTAGCGTGTTCAAATTGTATTTGCACTTCTCCAACAAACATGAAGCTATGCCTTTGTTATTTAAGATCTCATTTAAATTCATACTGGAAATATTTGAAGGGTAATTTTACGTGAACGGGTAATACGGGTCACGACCGTAACAGTTCAAATTATTCATAGAGACAGAAATAAACGAGTAATAATTTTAAAAATAAACATTATCCAAAGGAAGTAACCTTAACGAATCGAGATAGCAAGGAAGTCCCTTAGTCCCTTTGAGCCGAGAATCTAACCGACTCGAACGCGAAAAAACATTTCGTATATTTTTATAATTATTTTTTTTAAAAGCCTACTACAAAGTACCAAGATAATGTTTGCATTTGTTACATAAGCACTGGGTGACTAATTCCAATAACAATAACGTTACATTTGTAGAGCTCCGAATACAGCGAGATTTGAATAGGGGTACATCGGACGTGAATTCAGGTCTTCTCTAGACCACTGTCGCTCAATGATTTCTAGATAATGTATAATGTATATTATTGAAGAAAATTACTATTATAAATATCAAATAACAATTTTCACATTTGTCAATTCATTATAATTAATTAAATAATTATTTAAAAGACTTTTGCCTGCCTTCTACCAAGAAATGGTAATGAGCGAGAAATGGTAATGAACGGGAAATGGCTGGGCGAAACTGAGTAAAATAGCGAATAGAATTTCACGGAAAGCGGCTTCCAGCCTTCCACTGCAAGTGGACAACTAGCTCAATGGAGACAGAGTCCGCCCTGCACGCAGTGGAAGACCTCCATTTATGCAGTACACTATGGCATTTTTATCGAAATATGATGCGGACGCATTGTTTCGAAAGCTAAGCATCTTGACTTTGCAGTGGGACTACGATGTTGTTATGTTTTGAAAGTTAACGAAACCCCTAATATTTTTTTTTATTTGATAAGGATGGATTGTTGAACGTTTGACAGTAGTAGCTTGACAATAGGTAGGTAATTTGTCGAATGGAGTTTCAGTTTGCTTATAATTGGTTACTAGATGTTCGCTTTGATAATTGCAATCTCTACACGTACTATAATTTTCCTTGTACTGCCTTTAATCTTTAGTTCTACCAAAGTCAAATTTCACATCGTTTAAAAGATTCGTTAAATACTGATATTGTTTATAAAACTGAGGTTGTAACGATAACCTCTATTATGAATTCATATTCTAGTTATTTTGACATAAGCTAGTGCAAACTTACATTATACATCTTACATTTTAAAAAACCGTACGCTGCTTCAAAGGTTTTGATTTGTCAAATACTAACTGATAGAGAACCTAAACGTGGCTGTGGCCATCTTTTGTCTCGCGTCTCATTGGGAGCGTTATTGCACATTTAGTTGTATATAGTAGTTTCCTTTATACAGCGAATTCATGTTAGATTGACAAAGAAAACATTTACAATATAATATTGTCTACTTTCACATGCAAAATGTAGAACAAAAGACTCAAATTAACTACAAATATTTGTAGCTGAAATTTCACGTTGGACCTATTGAAATGCACTAGTTTTCGCTTTGAATACGAATGAATCGGACACCCAAAGTGACGTTCATCTATGCCAACATAATTTCTATGACAGTGAAATATCGGAATGTCACTCAAAATTCAATTATCGTGTGCGAACTCACCTCTTGTTTTCATGTTATAGTTCTTGCTAACAAAATTCAGAAAGCGCATTTTCATTGTATAAACTTCTCTATATGATTATGCAAATGAAATATTGATAAATATGCTAATTCGTGCATCTTGCATAATGGAAATGCGGCCTAACCTAGGATTTATTTGAAAATGGTTTGTTTATTTATTCACAAGTGCCATATGTTACACAGATATTATCTGTTACTCACTTCAAAACTGTTTATTAGAGATTGTATGAGTGAGATTAACTTTTGCGATTAATAAAATGCTTCGAGTTATAGAACTAATCGTTATTTTGTAGTTAGATATACTCCTGCAAGACATTCAGTGGGATTTTAAAAATATTTTCGTGATTCACGATGTTTAAACCAAATTTAATTTATTTACGACTTACTATCGCATTTATTTTAATTATTGTAATCTATTCTTAAGGCTTGACGAATCGTCAAAACCGCATAAAATTTAGTTACTAATTTTTTTTACTGTAGCTCTGTATATTTTGAAGCAGAATACCTTCTATTTTTTAACTTTGTTTAACACTAAACTTGTTTATCATTTCATTTAAATAGTATATGTATACCGACATATTATTTAACTTTTTCTGTGTAATTTAGTCATAATTAAGAACGAATGTGCAACGCCAAGACAAACCATTATGGTTTACTGGCGTGAAGCTAAATTGTAAAAAAAATACTACGAATAAACATTTATTATTATTATTATATGACAACGTTCCGCCTGTCGTTAAGCTAGAATGTGCTCCATAAAAAGAAACAACTGCTACCGCAGTGAAATTTATTTATTAAAAAACACAGGCGAACTTAATTAGCATTCTCCTCCAACTAAATTTCTGCAACAGTAGTCGCCTCTGCTATGCCGGCTTAAACCGCCATCCAAGTTGAAAGTACCCTACCTGGCTACTCTCAAAGTGATCCCGAAACGCAACAAGATCACTTCACGGGTGTTACAAGAATAGTAATTTTGTGTTTGTCAATTTAAAAATGTATATTTTCCAAATATATTTTAAGCGATATTGTATTCACGCGACTTTAAGAAATTAAACGATGTCATTAATTAAAAGTTAGGTGATTAGCGTAAAATACCTATTCAACGCGGCCAAGTCGAGCAAAACTCTTTGTCAAGTGTCTATGGTTCAAACTTCAAACTTTTCAGTACGTAATTGATTCATTTATTATATTCTTCTTCGTTTTTACCTTGTCTGCAAAACTTAATTTACTTTGCTCAGATTTTATGGTAAAACTTTAAATTAAGACATATTTATTATTATTTTAAGAATATTTTTGTATCTAGTAATTATTATTCTAAACCATTCAATACAACAAAAGAAAAGTTCGGAAACAATTGTCTTCACAACTAAAGGTCCTGAAGTTTTAAGCTTCGTTTAAACTTTAATAACAACTTGAAGAAGAAACAAAAACTTAAATACTTCATTGTACTGTTCAAACAATGAAATAGAGAGTGAGAAAAAATATTACAATATATTTTGTAAATTAATTAAAATTTAAACCGAAATACGCTTGTTGACAAAAACGGAATCATAAAATAGTTCATATATTTATTAATGATTAGCATATTAAAATGTTGTATAAATAAGAATGTTAAAAAAAACATAAACACAACCTGATCTGAGGTGGGAATCGAAGCCACATTATTCACTTTGTTAGTTTTGACTACTAAGCTACACAGGTCTTTTATACACAGCTATCTTTCCAGCTGGGATGACGTCACTTATTACTGGTTGATTTTTTTCTTGAATTTCTTTTTTATTTTGTCCAATTCTCGTCAAACTTTAGTAAATATTAGAGTGTTATTTATTATATCAACCCTTATGAAAAAATTAATAAAGAAAAAAGCTTTATTACAATTATTGAAATGAAAATTGTTTGTTTGAAATAAATCACCGTCCATTATTATAGAATGAGACAAAGAAGGACATTTAGCCTAATTGGTGGTCGGAAAATTATCTAAGATTTCTCTTTAGTGAATCTGACAACAAACATAAATCCTGCAATTTTCCTTGAAATTACCTTTTTTATTAAATTAATTTTTACTATTACTCAAAGATTGTCTTAAAATCTGCTTCAAAAATAGACATAGCGGTAACTCAATTCTGACTTGAGTCGGACAAAAGTCGTCTTACTTATAAAACAACGTAGCTTAATGTTGTGTGAAATACTTAATATAATCTAAAACAACGTTATGATAGCTCATAGAAGGCGACAGTTTTGAGTTGACTATGGTCGATTTTTCACCGCAATTAACAGTCCTATATTTTGAAACGTACTTTTATTAATGGACTTTTTTTTAGAATTTTTATAGATAAATTTGTATTATATTATAGGTAATACCTACACTTAGATCAACCTTGGCAATCTTTTATAGACATGCTTTTAAAGTTTTGATCGTTTATCGACTTTAACGTATGGCGTTAACAAAGATTACTGTTTTTCTAACAATTGTAACGAGTTGGTTTTACTTTAACTTATACCTCGCTAAAATATAGACCGCTAGTGACCGTTACATTGATGGCAAGATAGAGTTCAGATTAACAGTGTACCCTCCTCTGTCATAACTAACAACTTCCAAGCTAATCCGCAAACGCGACTAGATCATTTCGCAAGTGTTACACTTAAAAATTGGTGGTACCTCATCTATCATCAGTCTGCTTGTCACTTTTTAATAACCAATATAATATCTTAGAATTGTATAACCCCATTCGCAACGAAAGAACAAACAAACATTATATACAAGTCAGAAACTTCTGCAATATTAGTTTTAGTGAACCGTACGCGGCTGGACGATATAAGTTTGATGTTTTCCTATGTTTTCGAGATTGCGTTTTGTTTCACTTCTTTGTTGTATCACCAAAACAACTACGCAAATACATGGAAAAATATCGGTTATTTTTATTATTTTTGCCATATTAAAAGCATTGGCTTAAAAGATAGAGGAATTTATACACGGTCATGTAGTGTCAATGAGTTTTAAAGGGTTATAGGCAGACTGATGAGGTTATTTTTTTTAAGCCTATACTAAACTAGTGTATGTATCATACACACCGGCGTACCAAAGCAATAGCATAGCTAAATTAATACCGGTTAGAATTTAGTGAGATTTGAACACGGGTCTCGTCGATTGTGAGTTCACGCTGTCTACCGCTAGACCACGGTCTCTTTCAAATTCTCTCAATTATTTGCCCAATCCTGGGGTAGCACTTTCAAACGTAACACTCCTAAAGTGACCTGAATTCCATACGAGATTATCATTTTTTTAAAAATCAGTTTTTTCAGGCATAGTGTTCACCTTATGACAGAAGAGGAAAAAAAGGTAAAATAACGATGAATTGGCAATAAATTACAATATATCACTATGTACCATGTCAAGCTATAATGATTTATAACGTGTGAAATTCAAGTCACGCCAGGGGAGACGCATGATAGCATGGGAGGTCAGGTTTTAGACGTAAATGAGGTACCTGGGGAATTTTCCGGGTCAAAACGCATATTATCTCCTTGTTTAGCCGGTATTAAATTTAATTAGAGTACGCCGTTTATAATATTACACACCTTGTCCCTCAACATAACAATGCTTTATGAAAATGTTTGTGACATTTTTATATTTCATCAATTAATTTAAAATGTTTTTAATTTTTTTTTTTGTTAATAATTGCCCGATATGTGAGTCGCTTCCGCTATTTTGACTTGATGGGAAGAATATGCAATGCTCAGGTCAGCAATTCCTGTCATACACGTAAACGGGACTGATAACAACCATCTGTTGTTCTGCCTACCAGTTAACATAAATGATGAGAGGTCGCAGTTAAATAGTTATCACCTCGTTCTATTCATACATTTTATCAATATTTTTATCACTGCACTGCAGATATCTCCGCTCACACCAACAAAGGTTAGCTGGTAGACAATGCCAAAGGCATTAAGCTCGCCTATGTACAATTAAGTGTTATTTATTTATTTATTCTAATCTCTCAAATCCTGGCATGTACCAATGTATATTTGTATCTATTATAATTCAATGGTTCAGAAACGATATTCACATGTGTAAAGTTTTGATCAGTTGTTTTTCCTTCTCTCCGTCTTTCCTCCTTCCTACAAACTGTGATCCTTCAAGCGCAGTGTAAAGCAGTATCTCACGAGCCGGCATAGTGAACCCCCCTTCTCTGACAGCAGCCTCCGTTCATAGATTACACCCTAGCTCAACATCAGGCAGAGTGCGGTCATATGATGACCTAGAATGTCCTAGAATAATAATAAAAAAAACTTAGTATGTAATAAAAATTTATTTTTTCTTTTTAAATTTAGATTTAAAAAATTATTTCCTTTCTCTGCAATGGGCTACTAAGAAGTTAGTACGTATGATTTCTAAACAAAACTGACTACGAAAGATCATTTCGTCTTCTGTCAATAGCCTTTCGAGCTCGGACCGTATTCGATTTTATTAGATCATGAATTAGTAAAGTTGTAAAATGGGCCAACCACAAATGTCGGCCCATAGATAGTTTGGGATGGGCTTCGTAGTTTTTATATCCAAAGAATTTTACCCTAGTGACATATGGCGGTGCTTATCCTTCCAAACTACTGTAATTTCTGAGATCCAATTCAGGGGTCCGAACGAAGAGATACGTATGTTTTTATTAAGCAATTGTATATATTCCGAGTGGATAGTGTGTAAAGTTTTGTGTGTGATGTTCCATGCGTCGTGTTAACGAAAAGGTTTTAGGATTATTACTTTGTTAACAATACAACATCTTCTATATAATATATGAGAATGAATGATTGTTTGTTTGTACCAAATATGCTAGTAGTTCACTCTCCTCTGATTTGAAATAATATTTTTGCGTTAAGTTTTGCCCTTTACGGTTTTTTTTTTTAATTTTTAGTTCTCTAGATGGGTCACTAGGCTTCATAGTGTTAGAACGGGAACGAAACTTTTTATGGTTATAAAAGATTAAGAAATTACATAAGTCAGATAGAACAAGCCACACTGCAACCTGAATGCTGCACATTCGTCTCCTCAAGCCGGCATGACGGAGGCGACTGCTACCTGCAGAACTTTATCTATGGTAACAGTTGTTTCCGTCCATGGATCGCACTCTAGCTTAACATCAGCCGGAGTGTCGTCATATGCCGAGCTACAATAAAAAAAATTATCGATATTATTTTGTTACCAAGTTAATAACATTACCTAATTACTTACTGCTTCGTATATCGTTTATTATTTTGCCTTCAGTTGTAAGCTGATAGAATTTCTGACAGAAATCTTTTTCTCGAATTCGACTTTCTATGTAACATATTACTTGTGACAGGTTTTATTGAAGCGTTTTACAGTCGCCGCATCGTTTCTTATATTAAAAAAAATATCTCCATCCGTAGTGGACCTTAAGATATTGCTTTGTACATTTAAGAAGGTATATTTTAACACTGTAACATTTTAATTTAACATTGATTAAGTAAATACTTGCCCTTTTTATTTTAATGTAAATATTAATTTTTATTATAATTTTTGCAGTTGTTAATTAAATGTGTATATTATATATTTAAAAGAAAATTGCTGAATATTAGCTAACAATTGAAACTCGTTTAATAGACAAGAATTTACGTTTCGGTGAAACAGAAAAGTTGTTTTAATTTCTCAACCCTCGCAATATTTTATCTAAAAGTTATTTTATTAAAAGCCAGCTATATTTTTTCCAGCGTGACGAATTATGAGTATCAAAACGGTTTTATTTTACCCTAAAATATCTCGTAACTGAATCTCGCAATTATAGGATCAAATAAAATTTATAAACTCTTTAATTCTTTCGTTTTTGCGTGAACTTCTTTTAACTAGGCTCCATATCCAACGTCGGATCGGATTAAAATAATCAAGTAATAATAATTTCATTTTCAAAGTCGAAATCTTTATTATAAATAAGTATATAGACCTACTTGAAATTATTCTACAACTATACAGTCTTGCAGGTTTTAAAAAAGCCCAAAAAATAAAACAATTTATTATCTCGAAGCACATTAATTTGCTAAATCTAGGTTATTAAGAAATCCAAAAAGGCAATAACGGGGTAGCAGATGCCACAAGTTGAGTTGCTTATGGCCCCACGTCGCGCACTGATTACAAATAACATCCAATTAATTTCCTCTTTTTGCCAAAGAGATACAAAGCCCACCCATTTATCCAGGAGAAATATTACGAACGACCTACAATCCTTACAAAAAGAGACTAGTAAATTATACAATATAATGTATACTTTTTTTTGCTTTATTTCCCCATATTCAAATGCTAAAGTGGTGTAAAAAAACTCGTAATATGTGACATCACCAAGTGCAAACAATTGGAAAAGCTACCGCTGGAAAGATAAGATCAAAAAATTTTAACGTATAGCGATCAGCGCATCCGAGCACAAAACGAAAGACGTAGGTTTGAAAAGCTGTATGTGCGCGACGATTTTCTATTAAATTTTCGTCATACACTATTTAAACGCTTTTCTTTTAGAAATGTAATGGAAATGAAAATAATTTCATTAGCGAGAACACTATTAAGTGTCCTCTTACTCGTCATACAAAATTATTATAAAAGTCACTATTTTTAAAATTAATTACTAATTATAACTTCCTAAAAGTCAAATATACCTTATAATGAACAACAATATCGTTGCTTAATTGTTTATTTCCTACAAATACATTTCGTTAACGTTTATAAAACTTTATTTCGCTTATTTATTCACTTTGATCTTGCACGGACATAAACATAATCCTAGATAAATCTAATGCGGCAAAATAAAGAAACTTTATTGTTCTTATTTTATTCCGCAACATCAAAGGTTTTAACGAGGGTACAATGGGAGAAATAAATTGACAGATTCCCGAGGTCTCGTAGTTATCTCTGACTCGCCGCGCCCAAATTGAAATGCCAATCATTGTCGCCAAAGAAGGGTGAGAAAAACGAACAATATTCTTTACTACCAATAGATACTAACAAACCGATGTCCATCTACTTCCTTTGTATGGCTGCAGTCGATTTTTTTTATTTAAACCTAGGAAAACATCCCACCGCTCACTTTAATGTTTGTTTATAATAGCCTAACATGAGACTGCACTTCGCCCGATGTTAAAACTAGAGTGCAGTAGGAACTTGGTTATTTTGAACCAAATTATTTAAATTGCTAACATTAATATTTCAAAATAGACAAATCTCTCTGAAATAGTTTTCCTATTTTCCCGGCTAGCGAGGTAAGTTTGGAAACAATGCAGAACGATTCAAGAAACCTCTATTTCCACGAAATACCTGCTACTATACCTAATTGTTCTCAGAAAACTTTACTCTTTAAAATACAATATCGATACTTAAAATACTTCTCACAACGAAAATAATAAAGAAAATAATTATAACTAAGTAGGAAGGTTTTCTTCTTTTGTTTAATTTCTTTATGCCTTTATTTAATTTTAATAAATCGACCGTGGGTTCGCAATTATCAACCCAGTATACAAATCTCCCAAAAATCTGCACCCAGTACCAATCAAACTTTATTATACTTTGATCTCTCAGTGCCTATGATATGTAATGCATATTGTAATCAGTATTAATAAAGGAGAAGGATAGAAAATTAGTTTAAATAATTGCTGAGTTAATAAATGTTATAGAAAGAAGCAGATTTTATAGGTCAGCGATCTGAATAATTGATAAAAAAAAGACATAATTTTGCACCGTCAGCGATGAACTGATAAGAAATCATACCAAAGAAATTGCTCTTCTCTTAATAAAACTCTGGATGCTATTTTACTTCGTAAAATAATTTACTTTTTTTGATAATTTAAAGAACTTCCCTGACAACACCCCGCTTGATGTTAATAAGCTAGAGTGTCATCCATTAACGGAGATAACTGCTACCACATTTAAATTTCTATAGCTAGCAGTCGCCTCCGCTATGCTAGCTGGAGGAGGCGAATATGCACTATCTAGGTTGACAGTGAACACTTCTTTTGTGATATACGAATACTTGCAAACTGATCCCGAAACACGACGAGGTCACTTCATGGGTGTTAATTCGAAAGTGGTGGTACAACAGCTACCACTCTTTCACTACTTGCTTGCCGTAATAGATAACAGTTGTCACCGCTCAAGGACAGTACTTTAGCTTAACGTCAGATGAACTATGGTCACAGGCTAGGCTACTAAAAAAAGACACTAAAATAATGTATCAATAAGTGAATGGGTTCTAATGCAAAATCGTTAATTTCAACATTTGATTGGCAATTACAAGATTCTATTGAATTTATCAGAGGTATTGTGGGACAAATTTTGTTGTTTACTCCAATTTGCGTTGTTAGCATACTGTTAACAAAATGAAATACTTCCCTATTGTATTTCTATTGAATTGTACAAAATAACGCTATTATCGGAGAGCATTTGATGTTCTATTCTATTAATTAATTAATCACATTTTGTATTATGTGTTTAGCGTACCCGTTTCATCCTTAGGGAACCTTTAAATGGGGCATAATCCGCGTTATCTCCCACATTAATCAAAAAATAAAAAGCTAAATATATCGATCTCAGTAAAAAAAAAACGCAAAAACGAAAAAAATAGTATCTATAACAATATCAACAATGTGTATTACGTTTATTCTGGCTTTTTTAAAATTATTATTATAAAACAATATAAGGCCATTCTTTTTCCAAGAACATTTTAATTAAAATATTGCTCGTCATATGTTTAAAAATGTTTTAAGTACTGGCATATTTCAGCTGAAATTGTTCAGCCGATGAAGTATGATGACGGGCAGCTGCAGTTAATATTTTATCGCGTCTGAAAATAATATTTTTTGGGTGGTTTTTTATAATAATTTGCAGTAATGTAAAATACATAATTAGAGTTAGTCTTTAGTTTTATAAACTTTAAACCATACAAAGCTTTTTTTATAGTCGCTCGACATATAATAAGACTCCCCCTGCTAATGTTAAGAGAGTGCATGCCATCCATGAATAGAAACAAATGCTACCACAGAGAAATGTTTACGGTACGCAACCATACCGACACTCCATCGGCACTTCAGTCTGTCTACCTCTCATTAAACTTTTATTCCATTATCACAGTCTCATCTAAAACACACCTTGTCGAGTTATTGAACTTTACAAGTGTCCTCGTCAAGTTTCGGATCACTCGACAACCGCTCAAACTTTATTCTGCATGCAAACTGTTAATGGGATCCAACGACAACTTTCATATAAACTTTGTGATATTATTAATCAATTAAAACTTTCTAGAAAATGATTCACTTTGAATCTACTTCAAATTAGTTTTAATTCTAATTTAAAACACGTTCATGTGTAGAGAGGACTGCTGCCTATATCACAAGGTTTTTCTTACCTTAGGCATCAGAATATATAATTATCAAAATCTTTTCTTTTTTTTTAATAATTTATGCAATTAATGCTAGATTTGGATGGATGATATTATGGTAAAAATTGAACAGAAACCAAACTTGGTTAAAAAGAAACAATATATTGTGACGTTGCTGCAGCAGTTAGAAGGGCTGAATTTCGACGTGGTCACGTGAAGGGTGAAACGTAACTCTAGCATTTAATCACTAAGATGTTCCGTACGCAAGGCGAATTTTGTTCTGTTAATATATTAGTTTGATTTAGCTCAGCTAAGCTTCCCACACAACAGGACGTTGATCTTTTCTGTTCAATTTACATCAAATTTAAAAATAAATTTAATTATTTTCCTTTCCTTATAATTAAGGAGGGATTGTGTAATATTACCTGCCCTTAACTAAAAAATACCAAATATAATTTAATTATTATTAATTGTAAATAGATTAAAGATTTTTAAAAATCTCTAAAAAAAAATTCAACTCTGACTCTAAATGAATATGGCAAACTAAGTTCGTAATTATAGTATCGTACAATCATCGAACATAGATTTAGCAATCTTAAAGAAGTAGGCTAGTATTTTGAGCCAGCTTACTAACTGGCTTGTAAAACTAGCCTCGTGAATCCCGGACTAATGTTTCACAAAATTTTAAACTATCAAATACTAAAACTAAAATAATAAAAATATAACATAAAAAAAACTATACACACCTCAAAAACCTATTATATAAATAAATATTTCTATTAACATTTTCGTAAATAACTAACGAGCGGTAGTGTTGCGGCAGCTCCATAATGGAGGTATTCAACTCTGGGAATTGCTGCATTATGTGACCAGAGAAGCCTTTTTATACACTCCCTGCTAATTATCTCGGACACACGAGACGAAAGACGTGGTCTGGTAATGGTTTGGCTCAGTATTATGTACCTACTATGTTATTAAAGTGAACAATAAAGAACAAGTGCTCGAAATTTATTTTTACATTAAATCCGATTTAAAATTCTAAGTGCCCGACTTATTACGTACTCGCAATTGTATTTTTAAATAAAAGGAGATATGGAAACTTGGCTGGTAATAATATATGTACCTACTAGTAAGGTATATATATCTTGCTTTAAATAAAAGATATATAGCAGCTTGGCATGTGACCAATCTCCGCCTGATATTCAGCGAGAATGCGGTCCACAAGCGGCCGGTTTTTATATGCATCATCTAGGTTGGTTGGTCCCATCTTGTAGCATAGCTTTCTCACGGATCTACTACCTCAGGGCGGCATAATAATGGCATCAGTCTGCCTACCCCTGCACATCTTATATTTTATTTATTTAATGGCATATTAACAGTTAACATATACACACTCTATATAATACAGTCCGTGTTATATGTGTGTGGTAAATAACCATCATCAGTTCGCCTACCACTCTTCAATAGTGCCTATAGGCACCGAGCAAACAAAGTACATATAGCATAGTTACAATGGTATCGGTCAGAATTAGCGAGGTTTGAACACGGGTCTTATTGATCGTGAGCTCACGCGTCTTACCGCTAGGCCACGGCCGCTCTTGGTGATGGGTTTCCTGGGCATTCGAGTAGGCACGATCCATACTATGTTTTCGAAGATGTGGCAACAGTCGATCTCAACATGTATTAATTTACACACTATTGACAGCTCCTGAATTTTTCTTCTATTCCTGAAGAATGAGAGCCGATCGTCATTTATATAATATATGAATTAATATTGTTGAGAAAAACAAAACTGTTTTTCAAATACTTAATATTTACATTCATATAAATAATTTTAACGTACATTTTAGAATAATAAACATATTATTTTATTATGAAGACATAAATTCAACGGAGTCCTCATAAGCAAGGCAAAATAGGACGATAAGAAGATTCCTCTTTCGCCAGTAAATTGCCTTATATCGGATGCTTCCTGTCGAGGTGTTGTTATTTATATTCCCAACTCCTTGGAGGGTTTGCGTAAATATTTTATCTACTAAGAAACATGAGCTCAACGTGAAATTGTGGTAACGCATTTTTGTGATTTAGGTACTTAGGCTTATTAAAGGACCGTGTGTACTTAATTACAGAAATCTACATTTTTAAAGTAGCTTTTTTAAAAAGTGGTAGGTAGATTAATGGTGGTTATTAGCCAAGTCTCACGTCCTGGGGTAGTACCACCACTTTTAAGTGTAACACCCGTAAAGTGACTATGTCGCGTTTGTTAAGTAACAAGGGGAGTGTGCACTGTCAACCTGATAGTGCCCACCGTCTCTTTAAGCCGGCATAGCGGCTGTCTGCTGTCAGCAGAAATTAGATTAAAACATCAGGCTTACATTAATGGTATAAGCAATGAGCAATCAAAGTAAATACTATAACAACAATACATTTGCGAGATCACGGAACTCTTCGATCGTTAGTCCAAGAATTCAACCACTAGACCACGTGAATTCTACATTTAATGTCTAACCATTTTCAAGAAATATATTCTTCTATTAGGAATAAGTCAACCCTTAAAAATCTTCATAAGCTGAATTTTATAAAATAAAACGTTAACCATTACATTCATATCCTCTGATAGATGACCGTACGATTCACAATACAATCCCCCTTAATCCTTAAAATTCCTATCCTAAAGGGTCCGCCACAATCCAAACTCGAGCAATTTGACGTAATTTATACCCAGTATTATAGCACCTTTTCATATTTTTGAGAATAAATCCAACGAGAGGGCATGTATTAGACATGAATCTATAAATTATAGGTTTTAATCAGTTTTCGCTGTCTTTTTTATTATTATTTTAATTCGCCTAAGATTTTATTTTATTGTAGCTCGGCATATGACAACATTACGTCTGATGTTAAGCTAAACTGCAGTCCATGAACGAACATATGTTACCACAGATAAAAATCTACCGGCAGTCGCCTTCGCTATGCCGTATTAAGGAGGCGAATCTGCACCAATCGTTCACCTGAGCACTTCCAAAGTGATCCCGAAACGCGAAATAGTCAATTCACAGGTGCTACATTCGAAATTGGTGGTACTACCCCAGGACATCTCACTGGGCTAATAACCATCATCAGCCTACCGTTCTCAAAGATTTTGTAGATATAAGTACCGTTTAAAGATTATTATATATAGATAAAATATGTAATAAGTAGGTAAATATAATTAATGCATAATTTTTTGCAATAAATATTTAATTTTTAATTTTTATAAAAATAAATTACAAATTTCGAAAAATTTAAACCATACTATAGTTAATCGAAGTCACTAACGAAAGGATTCTGCGTTCACCACTATTATCTTCAAGGCGCTATTTCAAAAGGCATCCCGTTTCCTCTCAATGTGGAAATTTAATTAAAGTGAATAACTCAAGTGGCTGAAAGTCCGTCTGGACTTGAATACGCCAGGCGCGTCTTTGACTTTTGAATTCATTTTCCTCGTCTAAACCAAACCATCTACGCTGCATACTGACTCTATGAAACCACTATCTTGTTGAAACTCTCTGCATCTATTTGAATTAATCTCTAAATTAATAGACTCAGTACGTTGATTCAGAAACACAACTTTTACTTGATAAAAAGTTTATCTTCATTTTGTAATATGTTTTATAGTTAGTACTAATACTTGTGTGTCCCATCCAACCTCGTTTGTGCGATATGAAAACCGTGCTATGTATAATAATGAAAATACATAATTTTCTTTTACATTTTCTCACCAGTAGGCTGAATCGTTAATTCTGTAATCTGAAAACAAAATAATAATAAATAATATAATATACATAGAATGGCAAGTCTTTGTTAAATAAATAATACTGAAACTGACATTTACAGTCTGCGGTTGCGAAATAACATAAATGACAGCATTAGCGACATCTATAGGCTTCAGTTGAAGTATATCTGTTGGCAATTCGTTTATACTACGTAACATAGCCGTGTCAACAGCTCCTGGAGAAATACTCTGAAATAAATGTTAATTTTAAACAATTCATCTGATAGATATAGATAGAATAAATCTTCCTTATTTTATGAACTTCGCAAATTCTAGAGCATATCCTATAGTTACAAATACATAAATAAAAATAAGTGGCAATTAGGTATGTCCGATTTTCGATAATCCCTAGTAAGAGCGTCACACGTTCATGGAGGAAAAATTAACTGTGGTGGTGATGATCACGTTTTTCCTAGATTACTCCCCGGTGGCCGAACGCTTCTTTTTGTATAGAAAGCGTACGTAAAGAAATATAATATGTCGAATTCATAAATTTCTAGCAAATTTTATTAAAAATGCTCATCTCAACCTGCTTACGAACCGTGACGAAAATCTCCGCACAGATTCTTATTTAATACTCATAAACATTCATGCAAAACGCCGCACTAAAGAGATTAGCGACTTTAAGAGAGAGAGAGAGATGAATTAAGTTTCATAAAAATATTATATAAGTAAGTAGAGTTGTTTTAACGAACCGTCATGCGAATTGGACTTCCAGTGTAGCTAAATTCTAATCGAATCACTTCATTGATGGCCGTTAACGCATACTTTGTTGCTGGATAAACAGAAAACCCTGGCACGCTTGACATATTAACAATTTTATGACCAGCTATGCTGCAAATTAATTTATTATTATATAAAATATTCTTATTAATTCTAATTTAATTGTTCTATTGTGACTCGAATCCAAATCATAATTCTGTTTGGTTTTATTCGTTTAGCATAATTCATGTGTTACCTATTGATCAAAATAATATGACCCTTAACGTTTCGTCTCCTCATATCTGTAGCGGCAATTCGAGTAGCCGTAACCACAGACATTACGTTGATTTGGAACGATTCCTCGATAGATTTTATGGGATGTCCACGACCATCGCAATCTATAAAAATATTACAATAAATATTTCTAAAAAATAAAATATAAAATATGTAATTTAATACATATACATTATAATAGTGCCCTGGCCCCAAAATAGGCGGGAAAATCAACACAAACAAGAACAACAGACATAATTATGGCCTAATGTTAGATATTTTATTACCATGTTTCTAGGTGAAAAATTTTTTTTTAAAAACATTGATGTTTTTGAACATGAATGATAAAATAAAGAAATTTAGAAACCGACTGCAATTAATAATTTATAATGAAATTCGCTATTATAATACCTGTAATAGTCCCAGTCGGTAAAACAGCGGCATTATTGACAAGGATATCAATACCACCCGCCTCCTTTTTGGCAAATTCCATCAAGGAGATAATTTCATTTTCTTTTCCAACATCACAACGATAACACAGCAATTTTCCATTACCACTTACTTTCTTCTGTAACTCCTATAAAATCATTTCTAGTTAACTGTTAATTTATTATTTAAATACTTCTTTTTTCTTACTTATCATTAAACAAAGTAAAGTTAATAAACAGTACACAACTTACTTTTAGTTTATCCAAACGTCTGGCTGCAGCCACAACTACCATACCAGCATTTGCAAGTGTTATTGCAATTTCAGCTCCAATACCTACACTTGCACCAGTCACTACGGCACATTTTCCCACCCAACGATCCATTGCAAAACCTGCTAAGTAGTTGATATGTAAACATGATTAGTTATAAATTAGCTGTCCAAAAATACATCTCGACATTATTAGGTATTTGATAATTATGGAAAAATAAATACAAATACCTAATAATATCTGCCTTTGTGAACTGTTCACCTTTATTCGATTAATAGAATTCGAATCAGAATTTATAATTAACCTAAAATATGTGGGGTAAACTTTTTATTAATTTAATGATTATCTATCTACCTAGTGACGTTTATTTATAGAGATAATACTTAGATCAACTACCCACAAAGGCGTCTCCTCAAGGATTAGTGGTTTAGAAATTATTGCTGCATTAACACGATTTTAATATTAAAACTCTTAATTTTAAATTACTAACCGAACTTTTTTACTCGTGTAGATTGTACAACTACCTAATGTAAAGTGATGTCAACCAACATAACAATCAACGATACGCCCCAAAAAGCAAGCATTATATTATTGCAGCAATAGGTGTATTCTAAATTCCGTTAATGGTTAGTTTACAAGATACTAAATCATAGTGTCATGGTTTGTAATGAATGTTAACAATATGTAGTTATATCAAATAACAGTTTATTTTCTCAAGGTTTGTACCTATACGAACTGCGACAATGCCTGATTTAATAGAATTTTTCGTTACTTTGTACTTATTCAGGGCCATTTTTTATACTCTAGATTTTTATAATTTAGATGGTACAGGCTCGTCTCCTCAAGCCGGCATAGTGGAGACGACTGCTGCCCGTAGGGATTTCTCTGTAGTAGCACTTGTTTCAATTCATGGACCGCACTCTGGCTTTACATCAGGCGGAGTGTTGTCACTTGCCGAGCAACAATATAAATAATTTAAAAAATAAAACTAACCCGGCATGTGACTACACTCCGCCTGTTTGACCCGAACGTAGACAAATGCCAGACAAATATATGCTAGATGTAGTTGTTTTTTTTTTTGAAGAAACGGTCTTTTCAATCTCGGAGACAAGTTAACAGTACATACTCCTCCCCTAAAGCACCCGACTTGAAAGTAGTGGTACCAGTTCAGGTCGGCTTATAACCAAAATCAGTCTACTTACCACGAAAATTTTTGAAAATTAAAAAAAAATCAAACATTTGTAATTTAAATTTTAAAATACGTTTCGATTGATATTCTGAGAGTGTGACAATTGGTGTGACAATTATTTCTTTTAATAAAAGCCGCTTCATGTGATTAAATTTTATTTAATTTTCTAGTCAACTACATTATACTGTGCAAACGACGATAGCGTGCCGATTATACGAGCTCGCCCGTAGATTGAATTGTCAATTCTGTGATCTGAAAATAAATAATTTTCTTAAAATGCATTTCATAAGAAATTTTAATTATATAGTAATTTTTATGGATATCAATTAGAAAAAAAAGTGGTGTACGCATAGAGAGATATACTCGGATCAATGAGTGTACGTAGGTGTGCGTGTAAATTTTAATATACCAAGAATTAACAAAAAAGTAACCGATAATTAAATTATTTATAAATTAATAAATAATTCAAATTTTAATTCTAATCTTTGTTACATTTGATTGATTTGACTGATTACTAACATTGACATGCTGAGGCGTAGAAAGAGCATAAATAATTGCTCCAGCAATATCCTCTGGATTAAGTCTGGGAGCTTCGGCTGGTAGAAACGGTACTTTCAGTACCAACTCTGTATCGGTGGCTCCAGGTGAAATACTCTGTTACAAAAATTATTATTATTATATTTTATTATAGCTCGGCATATGACAACACTCCGCCTGATGTAAAGCAAGAGTGCGGTCCATGAATGGAAACAACTGCTACCACAGAGAAATCTCTACGGGCTGCAGTCGCCTCCACTATGCCGGCTTGAGGAGACGAGCATGTACCATCTAGATTGACAGTGCACACTCCTCTCTTATACCTGGCTACTTTCAAACTATTCCCGAAACGCGACAAGGTCACTTCACGGGTGTTACATTCGAAAGTGGTGGTACTGCCCCAGGACGACAGACTGGACAAATAACCATCATCAGTCTGCCTACCACTCTTTAAATATATTTTGTTTTATCTATCGATTGGCTTTTAACTTTAGCCCCTGTTTCCAAACTGTTTCCAAACGCGACAAGGTCACTTCACGGGTTTTACATTCGAAAGTGGTGGTACTATACCCCAGGACGCACTTTCAGTCTGAAAATAATCTATTCTTAAACTCTGTGTTTACTCTTTTGTTTACTTCTTCACACCCACCCCCATGTTCTGTATTTCGCTTTAATTTCATTCGATTAAAGTTACACTTACAGTTACTCTTATAGGTACGCCAGTGTAATTGAACTCCAATCTGAAAACTTCCGACATGGCTGTTACAGCATATTTCGTAGGTACATAAAGCCCTATACTTTGAATGGTAGCCATATTCACCACTTTATGGCCGAAGACACTAAAATTATAAATATTGTTGATAATAAAAAAGCATTTAAGTAGACAGATGAGATTATATATTTTTATTTCTGTATATTTTTATAATTAACATTTTTTCTTCGGAAGAGAGTGCTCTAGGGTCACATTTCTCAGTCAGATGCAGTCAAACATCAGTAAAACATAAAAAAAACAAGCAATGTATAATAGATATACGGCTGGTGTCGCAACGGCATCCACAAAACAGAGAAAGAGCGGTTGAGCTTGCGTTAGCGACGTTACGCGTCCACTGAAGCTTTGAAAATTGATAAGATATTCAAATGTTAAGAAAGCTAAGCTTAAAAAACTAATAATGAAAATACCTTGCAATAATGTTTAGATATTAGTAGTGTAACACGTGGTTGCTATGATTATGTCTCCCTTTACCCCTTTACGTGAAAACACAAATACATGTGTATACCTGTTAATATTAACAACATGTCCAGGTACGTTCCTCTCGATCATATTCTTCACTGCTAAACGAGTAACTGTCACAATGGACATCACGTTTAGTATGACACTTTCATCCAAATCACTTAATGAAAGACCAAGACCATTGCAATCTAAGACAAAATTAATCGAAATTTTAATAAAGCCAAGAACGTAATATAGCTGCGACGCATAGAATGCGATTTTATATAGCTTGGCAGATGACAACACTCCGCCTGATTATACTAGAGTGACAGTGCACACTCCTCTCGTTATACCTGGTTACTTTCAAACGTGACAAGAGTGGTAGGCAGACTGATGATAGTTATTTGTCCAGTCTGCCGTCCTGGGGTAGTACCACCACTTTCGAATGTAACACCCGTGAAGTGACTTTGTCGCGTTTCGGGAATAGTTTGAAAGTAGCCAGGTATAACGAGAGGAGTGTGTACTGTCAATCTAAGATGGCACATGCTCGTCTCCTCAAGACGGCATAGTGGAGGCGACTGCTACCCGCACAGGTTTCTCTGTAGTAGCAGTTGTGTCCATTCATGGACTGCACTCTAGCTTCTTAAGGTCTTAGGCATAAAAGTGGTCTGCCTACCACTCTTAAATAAAATTTAAATAAATAAAATTTATAAAATCCATGTATTTCCAAACTTACCAGTGACAGTACCAGTTTGCATGATAGCTGCATTGTTAATAAGAACATCCACGCCACCAGTTTGATCTTTTGCGAACTCTATCAGAGCTGCAACTTCCTCTTTCTTCACCACGTCACATTGAAATGAAATAATACGACCGCTGCCTTTCACTTGTTGTTCTAGTTCCTATGATAAATAATATTGATTATATTAATATTATATTTAGATAAGTATATATATATATAAATATTATAATAATATGTAATAATAACATAACGTTAATAAATTAGAAATCGAACATAAATTATTTATCTATTTCCAAGTACCTGCAGCAAATGCAAACTTCTCGCTGCTGCAATCACAACCATGCCAGCATCAGCTAACGCTAAGGCTGTCACGGCTCCGATACCTTTACTGGCACCGGTCACTATCGCAGTTTTTCCTTCCCAGCGTTCCATAGTTGGATTATATCTAATATTAAAATATATATATAATACATATTATATATGTTAAATATTCTTAAAAAGCTTTGATAATTACAATCACTAAATTGATAAAAAAATCATTATTGTATGTGTAAATAAAATTAAAAGTGGACGACTTCAGTGGCGTCAATCTGTTTCTGTAAGTAGATATTTGCATCGGACCTGGGTGTTAAATATGTTTATATTGTCCTGAAACCCACAATACAGCGATTTATAGTATACGTATTGTATGTAAAAGATTTATTCTCTCCATTATCCAGTTTTACATAATTTAAACTTCCAACGTTTCAGATGTCTACAGTTCCGAGTAAGTATTAACGTACTCGTAGGATTTTCAGAAAGGGGATTATGAGCTACAGAAATTTGCATAACATAGCGCACCATGCATCACAGAATAATAATACGAGTCAACAATTATTTCACCAGTATTTAGTTATACTTACTACTCGAGCAGCTTTAATGTCGATGACTACACAAGAAATGCTAAGTTAGCTCAACAACCAAAGACAATTTGAATAATTAATATATAACGTAAGGCTACTAAAGTACTAATAGTCCGAGATCCGGGTGATAATTTTTGAATAAAATATTAAACCAGTGCTTTTTCATTTTGTTGAAATGTTAAATTTATACAAGTTTCTCGTGCTCAGATGGATTTCATTGTATTCAAAATCGTTTTGCTCTCGCACCATAAATCACTGGATTAAAAAGCAGCAAACGCGCAGGGGATCGGGTCAGCAATATATCACGGTGAAGGTTCGCTAGGCCATTGAAAAACAAGAGTGTACTCCTGAAATTGTCTCGGCAACACCATCTGTCCTTCGCAGACACTTACAAATGGTTGAACTCTCGCCTTGTTACTGAAGGAAGCTTAGATACATTCATTTGTTTTCAATGTCAACAAAATATATGAAAAATCATTGTTAACATAACAAACCAATTTTTATTAGTAGGTAATTTATTTATAATAATAATAACATAATAAAATATTATCCTCTTCTAGTACTCTCAAAGAGAACTCATGTAATAAAATGTGCCAAAAATATATATTTAGAAAGTTGCATCGTTAAAAAGTTCCCGTACAAAACAGGGATAAATTTTTGGAGTACAGTTCTAAACTTCTTGTACTCCAGCACAAAACGGCACTTAATGAATACAAAACTCTACGGTATAAAGAACGATGAAATAAAAATAAAAATATTTATTTTTGTACCTCAAAATAAAGTTTTATTAATTAATAAACTATTATTAAAAGTGGTTTTTTATATAATAAATATTTATTACAAGAGTGTAATACTTGGTATAGTAAGTTCTACACATAAAATGGTCATATTGTCTCTGAAAAATACCGAAATCCACGAAAAAAGTGTTGGCAACCCTAGGCTGAACATCACCACAATTGGGAAAGTAAGCCCAAAAATAGAATTAAAAAAATATATATTTATATTGGTTTCATTTGAATTCACATAACTTTAGCTATCTAAATCTATAGGTACGGAATTCTAAAACAGGTTAACAATTTCCTTAGTTGGATTTGAATCCGCTCCACTGCCGGTTTACAGAAATTAAATCTAAATGTAAATCCCTATAATAACATTTTAACGGCCTCATGCGCTTGTTGCCGACCATTTTCTGCCAGACCCTCTTTTATGTTGATGCGTAACTTTTACGTGATTCAACATCTAAATCTACGTTTTAAAAATATTTTATGTTAATTAATTATATTAATTGTAAAATGTAAAGAGTGGCGGCAGACTGATGACGGTTACATGCCCAGTCTACCTGAGTATAGCGAGGGGAGTGTGCGCTGATCGGTATCTTTAAGACAGCACAGTGGAGGCGACTCCTACCTGCAACCTTTTTTCATGGTAGCAGTTACTGTTGTCTCTGCTCGTACACTACTATAAAAATAATAAGTATTATTTGTTAAAAATACGTTAAATAAATTAATAACAAATTAAGTCTGTCATCTTGTGACGCCCTTAATAGTCGCGTTCGGGATCAGTTGAGGAATTGGGGAGGTGACTGGTGACAGCTATCTTTTTTAGACAATATAGATTAATTTAGGCGACGTGTTTCTGGAAAACTTTTATAATTGCTTTGTTCTTTAAAACATTCTAATTTTGAAAAATTGCGATTGTAATATAGTAATCGTGACGTTTCGGCCGGAACTAAATGAACAAGAAAAAATAATCATTTGTCAAAAGTTCAAACAAACTTTGTGTAGTTTTGTTTTAAAAATTACAATAGTTATTCGTATAAAACACTGTTATTGTTAGGTAACACAAACAAAAGATATTTGACAAACTTGTAAGGCGACAACCATAGACAACAAAATAATCTACAAAATATCTTACTTAATATAAACTCAAAAAATACATCTAATTGAAGTAATATCTCGAAATGGTTTTCGATTTAACATGGATTATATTTTGAAGACCTTGCCCATTGCCGCGTATAACGCAAAGGGAGTGTGTGCCCTGTCAATGTATGGTGCACATTCGTCTCCTTAAGTCGACATAACAGAGACGAGACAGACACTTCTCTGACAGACACTTTCTCTGGTTGTCTCCGCTAATAGACTACATGGGTGCTACTATAAAAAAGCTGAATAACATCTATGCCCGTAGTATTTGCTTTAAAAAAACCCCGTAGGTACATATTGTTGTTATAAGGGTTTTCGGATTCAGGTCTATTTTTTAAAATCAATACGGTATATTTCAATTATTCATTCGATACCAACTTATTGATTGCTATAATTCAAACAACGTACGAGTATAATCAAACTATAATTAAAAATCATTTAACGACATTTAAATATTCTATGTGTATTAATTTTAGAATACAAAACAAAGGTTTCACAAAAGAACACTAAACTTGTAATAATGAATAAACAAATAATTTAAAAAATGAAACTTAGGGAGGCGGCCGATTGTTATTCATTATTGTATCACGATCGAGATAAGAGACATAGGCTGAGGCTAAAGTCAAAAGCCAATTAACAGTTGTCACTTGATCGAATCGAAACAAAATATATGGGATTTGACGTTTAACTGTTACCTAGGTCCTAGGTGATAACGAAACGTCAAATCCTTTTGTTTTCGATTTAATTAAGTGAATATTACCCATTTATACATTGAGATATATACTAGAGGCGCAATAACGCTCCCAACGTGAGGCGAGTGAAGATCTGCCCACAGCCATAATTAAGCTTTCTGTCAGTTGGTATTTGACAGGACGTATATAACTCATAATGGGCAAATATGTGGTGAAAACGTGCAATTCTCGATCTCAAATGCACAACAAAAAAAGCGGGATTACGTTTCACACGTAAATATATCCTTTCAACATCTATATTGTCCTTTAACAACAAAAAAACAAATAAAATTGGGGATATTTTTTACATTTAGTGTTGCTAGTAAAACATCGTTTCCCATAACCCGTATTATAATATAAAAAAAAGAAATATTTTATTTTTAAGAAAGAAGAATTTCAACTTATATTAAACAATTAAAACATTGAACTTTATTTCATTTAGCTAAAAATGCATGCCTCTAGATATATTATAATCGACACTGAATAAAAATATCTAAAGAAAAAAAATATAGTGTTGGGAAAATTTTTAACTATACCGGCAACACTAAGATTGACATTGTCAAATCGTTTGAAACGGCCTACGGCTTTTTCATGACAAATGTATGGGGTTTGCGCCTCTAGTTATATATCTCAATGCATTTATAGGTCTTTTTTTTCTTTAAAATTCAGTGAAAATGTATAAAACAAATTTTGAAATTACAAGTCATTTTTATTATTTTTATTGTTAGCGTATCAATAGTTATTCATATAAAACACTGTTATTGTTAGGTAACACAAACAAAAGATATTTGACAAACTTGTGAGGCGACAACCATCAAATAATCTACAAAATATCTTACTTAATATAAACTAACTGTCTTGTCAAAGGTAGAAAAAGGTCATTACAGTTTTTCAAATATCTCTGCGATTTTTAAATTTTTCAAACGGGAATCAAAAAATACATCTAATTGAAGTGATATCTCGAAATGGTTTTCGATTTAACATGGGTTAGTTTTTGCAGACCTTGCCCATTAAGAGTTTTGGCGGCCATTTTGAGACGTCTTTTTTTTTTTTGTTTATATATGGCGATAACAATTTGCCAGTGTCAAAGTAGATATTTTTGCATCAAGTTAATAACATTTTGCATCACGAGTCATTCATTCATCACACCGAACAGTCAGGTCAAGTCAAGTCAAAAATTGTTCCAGTAAAGTGGTAGAATCTTTACTGAAACTTCCTAGGGAGTTTTGGAGGGAAAATGGAAACACAGGTTCTCTTCTTTTGAATTGTTTGCCCACACTCACGCACGTTCACGAACACTTAATGGTTAATAATCCACCATTATTACACATTAACACTCGAAGAAACACAAGTTTAGGAAAATAACACAAAACAGACAACTGACGTCTCAAGATGGCCGCCAAAATTCCTTTAACCGACATCAAAAAGTTTTTACTTATTTGTTGCAAAAATATTTACTTTGACACTGCCAAATTGTTATAACCCCATATAAAACAATAAGAAAGAGTTTTGGCGGGGTTTTTAAGCGACTTTTTTTTATATGGCGATATCAATAAAACAGGCGTAGTTTCCGTGAGGTCAGAGGGTCAAGTACGAGGTTACATTCACACAATTCAGTTACATTTACATCGTAACGCAAGATTTCTCCACCAATAGGATCGCTTCATTTGATTTTATATTACCTCGGGCGGTTAAAATAACATCGTCTGATTGGGCATCTCTCGGTACGCTGTCACGGCGTAGATGTAATGTCGTACCTGGCTCGAGTGTGGTACCTATGTGGAATGTGATGTTTAATTTCGAGTTTGCGTACAATACTATACAGAGGGGCTATTGCGGACGCGAGCTCACCGTGAGTCACGGTGACTATCTGGTTTCCTTCCGGCACTATTTGTAATGTAATTGGACGAGCCACGATGGGCGTTCCCTGTTGACAGTGGCTCGCCGACTCACGGTGAGCTCGCGTCCGCAATAGCCCCCCTGTTAAAGAAATATACGCAAAAGGCCTATTTTAATTTAATACATCAATTGAATTTTCCTTTTTTTACCCTCTCTAAAAATATTGCATTTTTGACGCAAATATAGGATATTTCTATAACTAATACCAAAAAATATAATCTATGGAAAAAATGTTGGCCACACTATCCACAGAGCATATTATACAGGGTGTCCCGTAAGTAGTGGTGTCAACGGTATTTTGCAGATAGAGGGGTTCAATATCTAGAATATAATTTGGTAATTTTTTTTTATACCTTCTGGTTTAAAAGTTATGACATTTTTAAAGAATTATCACTTTTTCCCCCGTTTTATCACAAAATAATGTTATAAAAATTTGTTTACAATTATTTTCACTGATATTTTTATTTAAGTGAGTTGAGAAAACACAGGGCTTTCTAATTAAAATGTTATTTGTACCCAATTAATAACCATGATTAAATAAAAAAAATAAAATCTAAACAAGATTTAATTTATCAAATTTTAAACAAAATATTTAAACGAAGCTGGTGTAAAAAAATTGTATGTAAGATTACTGGACCATTATTTTAAAAATATCTACAATTCACACGAACTCTAAAAATGTATAATAATGTTCACTGTCATTTTAATTAAAGTAATTTTTCAAAGTTAAACAAGCAACAAAGTACTATTCGTCGAAGAAATTTCATTATCACCTTATGCGAATTCCAATAAAACCAATGTAAATAGATACGGATAAGAAAATAATTTATTAAAGTAAATGCTCAAAATGTCTCCCTCTAACTCTAATGCAAAACCAACATCTTCTAATAAAGATTTTCCTGATATTTCCTAGAGCTCTTTGATTATTTTTAATTCTTTCGGACACGATATTCGATTTTTGGCGTAGTTCATATTCATTATTATTACATGTCTCATAAACAGCTTCTTTAAAGTTAACAACAGCAGACTGATGATGGTTATTTGTCCAGTCTGCCGTCCTGGGGTAGTACCACCATTTTCGAATGTAACACCCGTGAAGTGACTTTGTCGCGTTTCGGGAATAGTTTAAAAGTAGCCAGGTATAACGAGAGGAGTGTGCGCTGTCAATCTAAGATGGTACATGCTCGTCTCCTCAAGCCGACATAGTGGTGGCGACTGCTACCGCACAGGTTTCTCTGTAGTAGCAGTTGTTTCCATTCCTGGACCGGACTCTGGCTTTACATCAGGCGGAGTGTTGTCTCATGCCGAGCTACAATTAAAAAAAATAACACCATAATTTACTTAATAATCTTTGTTTTAAAAGTAGTCCTGCATGTGATTACACTCTGCCTAATGTACTTAAGGTACGTAATCTCTGACTGAAGTATGAGTGGAAACAGGCGTCAGTCTGCCTCTTTGAACATCCCTAACGTCAAATTAAGGAACCGAAATGAAAATAAGATTGGAACTACAAGCAGTTAGTATCTTACAGTAGGTTAAGACGTGAAAAAGTGCAAATTTCCGACTGTAAGAATTCTTAAAATCCGTCCTATTATCGGAATGCATTATTCAAAATCGACGCCCATTTGTTGTATTTATGTCGAAAAAACATTGTAATTAAAATGATAGTGAACATTATTATACGTTTTTAGAATCCGTGTGAATTGTAGATATTTTTAAAATAATGGTCCCGTAACCTTACATACAATTTTTTTACACCAGCTTCGTTTAAATATTTTGCTTAAAATTTGATAAATTAAATCTTGTTTAGATTTTAATTTTTTATTTAATTATGGTTATTAATTGGTTACAAATAACATTTTAATTAGAAAGCCCTGTATTATCTCAACCCATTTAAATAAAAATACCAGTGAAAATAATTGTAAACAAATTTTTATAACATTATTTTGTGATAAAACGGGGGAAAAAATTATAATTCTTTAAAAGTGTCATAACTTTTAAACCAGAAGGTATAAAAAAAAATCACGAAATTATATTCTAGATATTGAACCCCTCTATCTGTAAAATACCGTTGACACCACTACTTACGGGACACCTGTATATAATCAGTTCTATATAGGCTCGGCGGGGAATCACCTACGGGAATAACCCAGTGGCCAACAACTTTCATTTGGCGCTAGCGTCGCATTGTCAAAATTTGTTTTTGCCAAATGAAAATGATCTTTATTACAATGAATTTTCAAATTTTCACATAATCTTATTCCTTTTCGATCATCTCAATGTTTTCGATAGTGTTTTCTTTGGTTCTCTTTGCTGATTTTGTTTTGTTTTAACATAGTGAGGTCTATCGCATTGTAAGCATTGATTGTAAGTATTTATATTATGCAATAGAATTAAAAAATAAACATGAAAGTGACCAAATATAGTTTTCAGTTAGTCACAATAAATATGGTAAATGCATTACTATAATATAAAATTTATTGTATAATTACTATACCTAGTCATGTGATTATAACTTAATGACTAAACAACATCTAAAGTTTTTGTAAAATTCCAAGTGACGTAGGCGACGTAATAATTTTATTGTTAATAAATAAGTAGGTGATATTAAACCATCAATAATTAACCACATATTATATCAAGATGTACCTATGTTTCAGTTTTTCTTTTTTTTTTTGTCGAAATACATTGATCTATGAATAAATATGAATAGAGAACAAGAAGCCTTTAATAACCTATTTAGTGAAAATGTGGAGGAAAATGAAGATACAAATGCTAACGAAAACCTATTCAATGAACCTGAAACATTATCCCCTGTACAAATTCAACAACAATATTTTGAAAATATAGGAGACTGTGATTGGACAAGGTACTTACACAAAATCAATATTTAATTTTGAAGATTAACTGTTGATTTTTTATCACACAGTTTTTATATTTCACTTGTTTTTGGCAATCTTTAATTGGCCCACAGACCTTGAGCTGAATCTATTTTGCAGATGTCTTAACATGCGAAGGACATAGTCCCTCCAATGGACTGAACTACTTGTTCAGCTCTAAAATGACACATCTTTGACTTGACTCCATCAAGTCCCGGTTAACATCTTTCAAGCGCCAGTTAGTTAGGGTGCTTAGTTAGTCTAGTTTTGTAGTTTATCAGGCAATCTCTTATAGTCTTCTATGTTGAAATGTTCAAGGCCATGAAGACACAGAAATTGCATCGCTGCAGTCACTGACTCTACTTTGGTATTGAGAGGAGTTCACGTAACATCTTGGTAAAATAAAAACTTAATATTTTTAGATATGAAAGGGGTAACAGAAATTTTATGCTGCAAAATATGGCTTTTTCTTTGTATGGTGCACCTGTAGATGAAGGTGAACTAAAATCAGTGCCTACCGGTGAGAATGCACATCTTGAAGGTTACACATCGAGACAAAAAGAACTTATAATGAAAGTATTTGAGAAAGTTTGCGAACAAAGTAAGTGTTTATTACTTAGCACGGCGGGGAGGTGTGGAGGAGCATGAAGAGTCTCTTCGCTTTCCTGGGACTATGGTGGGGCTATGGTGATTCAAACCACCTCACACATAATGAGCTGCGATATTAAATAATATTTCTCATCGTATTCATTATTCTTTAAAACAAGTTTTAATGCTTTGTCCCTATTTTAATATAAGTAATTTTATTTCAGGCAAATACTCACAAAATAATGGGGATATATTCATGTCTATCATATTAGTTGTTTGTGCAAGACCAAAACCTTTGAATTTATTTAAAGTAGAGCCTTTTGATTATTGGCATGATTTACACAATAGAACTGATTCGGAAAAATGGTGCACAGCTGTGTTCAGGGTTAGAAAATGTACACCAACAATTACTGATGGTAGGTAGTAGCCAATGGCCCCTGTGGCAGAGTGGTTGATATCTAGATGGAGTAGCCCAGAAGGTTAATCTTGTTTATGTCTAATTTGTACCTTTAGTCTCAACTGTATGCTTTAATTGAAAGTGTGGTAGGCAGACTAATGATATTTTGTTGTGTTCTGGTGTAGTGACAAGCATAATACATCAACATAGATGGTACATATTTGTCTCGTGAAGCCGGCACAATGGAGGTGCTGCTGTCAGTTCTCTCCTGTAGCACAGAACGCACACATCAGGTGGAGTGTGATCACATTTATTTAAGGTTAATAAAAAATAGACAACTATTTTAAATAGTAGTCCATCCATACTATTTAAAATAGTTGTCTGTTTTTTATTAACCTTAATGAGTCATTAGGAGTAATTATATCCGTCTTGTACTGAATGATGATATCACTTTTGTTATCAGTAAAATTATTAAATGATAAAATTTTAATTAGAAAAGTCAACATGATGATTAATCGCACTTTGCAATGTTAAAAACAAAGGTTTTGGAGAATGCCCATTCGCCTAAGAGAAATGGGCCCACAAATTTTTTCTCGAGTTTGTCAATAATTTTTGGTTCATTTTGTAAATAAATAAATCTACATTCTTTATAACCAATCAGTTTGATTTTTTTTCACCCGGGTTATTGAGTAATTAGATGATTTCTCATGCAATATTTGAGATTATTATTATTTTAAATGCTTTAATAATTGAAGATATCTGATTTTGTTTTTTATGTAATTAAATATTATCTGTTGATTGGTAAATTATGTGTTGATATAATTAAAACTAATTAATAAAAATAGGATATTATTTTAGAATATTGTTTTGTTACCAAACTATAATGTATCAAGTGGGCCCAAAAAATGGCATTCTCCTTTATACCTAATACAAAGAGAATATTTAAAATTCTAGTGATGACCTAGCTTCACGACTCAACTAAGATGAGCCTCTGGCTTGTGTGCCGATGCTTTGATCACTTAAACTACTCTTGACATGATCGTGAAATTCTTCTATTCTATCTCTTCAACAGCTAGGTTTACGTCATACTCGTAATCGTAGTTTTTTTTTCTGTTTTTATCATAATTTAAAATTCAACTATTTATGTTATTTTCAGCTAATTCATGTCGTATTTATATAGACGAGAATGCTAGAGTGTATCAAAATTGGCAGTCATATTTAGAAAACAATGTTCAACCAAAATGTGTACTTATCGTGCCAGAGAATGGAGAATATAAGGGGAAAATTCTTAATGTAAAGTATTTTATATTACTTTTTATGTCTCGTTTCTTTCTTTCCAAACACATCATAGATTAAAAGCGTCATCAATTTGCATTGAATTGCTGTGTAGATATTGAATTAGTAACACTATTTTATTATGTTAAACATGCCTACGCTATAAGTAGTAAGCATTCTTTGGTTATATTATATTTGCAGGATAAAGAATTTGCTGTAAAATTAAGTGTGGTGCCATCCCCAAGTTTAGGCTTCAAAGCCAAAGTTTTAAGCGGCATGGATACTGCAAATACTATCGTTTCACTAGGGACTGTTGGAGTTTTGGGAGCAGCAGCGTTCACTCCTATTGGTCCTATTGTATTAGCTGGAGCAACTATAGCGACTGTCACCACTGGAATATATGGTCTTATCAGATCATCTTTACATTTGCATGATCGGAATGTTCATGAGCAGGTTAGTCCTACTTAACACTACACAATAACATAGCTAGCATGGTTGCAACCCGGGGTGGAACTCATGGTCACACTGAGATCCAAAAAAGATCCTCAAGCCTAAGTGTTGTTCTTACCGTGGACTGTCACCCCCTAACTGGTGACACCCAACCCCAGCCGCTCCTCCTAGCTAGATTACTGAGAATGTCTTAAACATTCAAATGTTTTTGATTTGATATTTTTCTTAATTATATGCAGACATTAAGTCCAGTTAATGCAGATGCATGTGGTAGTTGGTTGAACATAGCAGCTTCAAGCGTTGGAATTACTTCTGCTGCAGCAGCAAAACTTTTATCTGCATCTGTAGCATCCGGAACTAATTTGACTAAGGTAAATAATATGAGATTTCACAAATTAAGTTCTCGATTTTTACTATTTTCTATATCTGAAATTATGCATCCATTAGACGTGATTTTACTATAGTGTTAGCTAAATGAGTATAGTGTGATAGCTAAATAATTTTAAGTTAAAAAAGGAAAAGAGAGGTGTCTTGGGACATTACGGTGCGCTTCTAACAATTTTTTCAGTTTAGCTCTCATACGGCATGTGTCTCGAGACGAATGTATGATAAGGAACTTTTTTTCAATGAAGTGTATAAGTTTGACTATGATGGGCAATATTAATTTCAGGCAGGTCAATATATAGCAGCATCCGTGGATGTCTTAAGACATGCCAACCTGATAACCGGCGGAGCTGGTGTGCTTCACAGTTTCGTGCATTTAATCGTTAAGGTATTGTTTGCAGATTCCTTCTATTATAGAATATATTATAGGTAATTTTGTTTTTCATTAATACTGTCGTTTTTAGTATCACAAACATGGAGAGGTACCAACAAAATTGGAGCTCTTCCAATTATCAACAGCGACACTGTTTTTCTGTCACTCTGTCATGTCTAACTACACCGCACAGGAAATTATTGAAGAGACACAAACCAACACTATTAATAAATATAGAGAAACTCTGAGAAGCAACAGGCACAGGTAATGACAATGTTTATGTAATAGAGCACATTTTTAATTGGACAAAGCGATTATAATTATTTTCATCTAACTATTTCAGAAAAATATTTGATAAGATCAGTGCGGAGACTAGACGCGTTCAAGGTGCGGTTCGAGGTAATACTGAAGTCATCAACAGTATCCAAAACATAGCTGACAAAGACCAATTCTTTGCTGATGTTCTCCGAATAAATAAAGATCTTAACGCTAACAAATTAAGAATATCGATGACGGCGGATGGTAACGTTAATCTAAATGCTCAGTATAAATACCATCCATCAGATCTTTCTAATTTGGGCAAAGATGGAAGAAGCAATTTATTCCCAAATCTGGAACCGAATAAAATTAATACACCTAATGTGTCTACAAAATTAACACACGGTGTTGCTACAAGTTTTAATCAAGTCGATAAAGATACCGATCAACGACCGTTTGCAGTAGGGGGCATTCAAGCGGAAGATGTAATCAAGATTGGACAAATTTGTATGCGCATCACGAAAATTGATATTGAAAATATTGCTCAAATCACTGAGGATTTAAGTACACAAGCACATGTCGATTTGATGACTGTTTCTGCCAATTTACTATCATCACTAGTAAATACAGAGGCACTAAGTAAAATAGCGTTTTTAAACCCTAATGGAAACCCAATGGTTGTTGTTGTTAAATTTGTATTTGAATACTTGAATCGGAAAAGACCATTAGGCGAGCCTAACCTTCAAACTGATACGATCTTTGTGTGTGCACTAAAGGAATTTTTTCAAGATGGCAAGATTAAAAAAAAAACAATATTACATTTAAAAACGATGTTTTTATATTGGATTGATAAGAACTTGGACACGCAAAGGAGGCTCCATCCAAATAGGCAACATATAGTTTGCTCAGAATGCAGAGGTGTTCGGTTTGCCTAACATTGTATGTAAATTGCATATATTACTACAGCAGGGGCTGCGGAATTTTTATTATTAACTAATTAAGTAAAAACTTAAGTGCCTTTATATAATCAACACATATCACTTGATTTTTTATGATTATTAAAATGAATTTTATATTTATAGCACTTTTAAGGTGTAGTATTTTTTATTATAAAGACTTCCACAATGTGCCTTAAAGTCATCAATATTTAACAATAAATAAGATATATTTACTAATATTGTGGACATGTAATCTCCGCTTTATATTAATTTTATTAATAATAAAATATCTAATTTTTAAATTGTTTTTTTTTTTATTGTAGCTCTGCATGTGACAACACTCCGCCTGATGTAAAGCTAGAGTGCGGTCCATGAATGGAAACAACCGCTGCAGGGTAGCAGTCGCCTCCACTATGCCGGCTTGTTTATTTTTTATAATATTGATGTCGCGAAAACTACCAATTTACAAACAATAATGTTACACGGATTTGGTGACCACTGAAAAGCTGAATGCGCACTGCCCAGAACATCGCACATTCCTCCGCTATACCCGGCTACTGAGCTGATCCCAAAACGCGAATATAGGCCACTACGGGTGTGACTACCGCTGTTTTAATTTATATAGATAGACCGAAGTTGCGTTAGTACTGGCCAGAATTTTCTGCGAGGTTTCGATGGTGAGTCAACACCTTCAACCTCTTGGCTACAGTTCAAGACATTGTATGGCGGTGGTGTACATGGGCTACGCTTACAAATATTAGTTTGTAGTCGCAAGTAGTTCTCGGGTTGAAGATCACGTTCACTCTACAAATACCTTTCATTCGTTTTATAAATCACAAATACATAAATATTTTCGGAACGTGCAGAATTCTTGAGACCAACTAAATGATATTAATAAAATTGACGGAAGTTTTCTTTTAATTTGACTCCAAGCTTTCATATCGAGACATATTATTGTAATAATTATATTACATAATATTCCTAGCACAGTAATTATTTGACCTCCAAGATGCGGCATAAATAAAGCTGGATTTTTCTGAAATATTATCTAAGATTTAGTTTTATGGAATCTGTGAAATTTCTATGACAACATTATAATTATTATCCAATTTTATATGAATTACTTACAGTTAAGCATCCAATTATCAAACAAATGTACTGAAAGAGACCCAAAGACGTGGAAATAACTTTTAAATCATGATTCATAATTAAATTACGTGAATCGTCTGTTGTTAAAACGTGCTCAAATGATCCTAAATTTTTACGCAAATAATTTATATTCAGAATCTGGAATAAATTACACAATGTAAAAAAATAAAAACTACTCACTAATACCTACGGCCTGGACACATTTCGAAAGAAATTTGAGAATAAAAGTAAATTTATTTCCTTACCAATCCAAGTACTGCATAAAACATTGTATAAAATCCGCTAATTCTAAATAGAGACTGCTGACAAAATAGTCTACTCTGCCCAAAATGTGATTTTAAAATTGGCCCCAAAACTATATTTAAAGGTAGTTTCATTTTTTCATTACACGCTCGTGCTTCTCAGATATTCCGGCACTTTTGTTACCTTTAAAATCTATGTCATCTCGATCATATCAAATTTTATTTTGAATTTTGTTGCGTTCGCTACTGGTTTGTAACAATGTAACATTTTCCCATCAAATAGCAGACTAAGTCGCAAATTGTCTCCTTGACATTTCGACCTTTCACAACAATCAGACATGTAACAAACGGCTCCTACTTTTTAATTTACTAACACTATTTAATCTCTGATGGATCTATCATAAGAAACTAGGCATTTTCATCATCCATAGCAATGGATCCTGAAAGTCATTCCATACTGGACGAAATTCATTTGAGGCACGACAATGAAGCAAATATTGTTAGTCTTTCTAAATTAACTTGGGCAATATATATTTTTTAAATCTACAAAGATTTACATTATAGGAATCTGAGGCTCTTGAAGATATGTATTCGGAAAGTTTGAAACTTCGAGTCCGCGCTTTATTGGTAGCCCTCCTTGGGGTGTCGATGTCAGCGTGTGCACTTGCATCACAACCGGTAGAACTTGAACTTCAAGATGAGGATGTGGTCCAGAGATTGAATAACGTCAGTTTGGCAAGAAGGTCTGCTATACTCGCTTATGTATTATAACATAGGCACATTAATATATTAGTTGTTTATTTCAGAATAACAAAACCAACAATAAGATTAATGATAGGTTACGGGAAAATAAGCGCTTTGGTGACTGCTGGTACATCTTTGCTCTTACTAATTGCTATTATGTCTAAGGTACGTCCCATTTACCTAAAACAACTGTTTTTTGAAACACCTAAGTTGTAGAAATCACTTGGCATGGCTACGAGGAGCTGAGGATGCCGCCAATTTGGGGGTAACACCCGGCTGTGGAAACCACTTAGACTAGGGTATTTTTTTGTAGTCGCGCCCCGGATCCCACCAATGCCTAGCTGCGCCACTATCTTTAGATCTCGTTATATTTTAGAGGTGTGTGTGTACTAATATTTCCAGAAATGGTGGTGGCGGCGTGGTATCAGATGGTTAGCTGTACCCGCTTTGTTAGTGACGGCACTCGAAGTGGTGTCCGACGCCGGTGAAGCGACGCTAGCAGCTTTTTTACAAGGAACAGCAGAACCGCTACAACTTTTACTACAAATCTTCTCCTCTATAATTTTGATATCAATTGAAATACTTGTATGGTAATTATTTCAAAGTAATATATTTATATATTTTTTAATAGTATACGAATAGATTGATTTTAACATAAATTGGTTGTTTCAGGTATTTTATTGCAAAGTTTTTTGAATATAAACATCCAGTAACTGTGGATGAAGATAAACACGAAAACAAAATAAATATGTTGCCAATACTAGACCGACTAGAGTAACGTTTCCTACACTGTTTTTAATTTAAATACTTAAATTACAGTCTGAACATACCTACCCTACATGTTTTTTCCTTTCATAAATAAAACTTATATTTTATGACATATCATATATTTCTTTCACCCAATAAACTTATAAACTTTAGGTATAATAAAAAACAGATATAAAGCATCTACTTATCGCCTTTGCCCCATCCGAGGAATCCCTTGACCAAGCCAGTCAATCCCGCGCCCTTCTTGCTGTCAGCCGCCCCAGTCTTATCATCCAAAGATGGAAATTCCACAAAATTACAAGCCAAATCAAAGAATAATGGTTTGCAAGGTATAGGTTCCATTGGTGGTGGAAGTTTGTATATATTAGGATTTTTAGTAAGATACTGCGAGTCTTCCCTATAATCGTCCAGTCTATCTACAAGTGGTTTCTTATCCTTATATGGCTTTCCGGAAGCTTTGAATTCATCATCATCGTCATCATCCTCAAGCACAGAGTCTGCGTGTACAATGAATTTACAACTCTCAATATCAGACTTCAGCACTTGCAATTTATTTAACAAATCTTTATCCAACATTTTAGTTTTAATAGACTCCTCGGTGTAGCTCGTGGATCGCTCCAACATAGCGAGAGCTTCACGAAACCGTCTCAGACTCGTTAATACCTGACCGATGTAGAAGCAACGGAATCCTTTATACGCCTTCATATTAACTTCGATCTCTTGCTGATATTCAGAATCGTTTTCAAAGCCTGGTAATTGCTGGAGCTCAGTAAAGTTTTGTAATATAATCTCGTAAAGCCTTGTTAAATCATGAGGACGCACTTTTTTTCCATCGAGTTGCTTATTGTTTTTTCGGGCGTCTTCTGCCTGTTGCACAAGAAGATTGTTCCTATCTATGGTGCGAACTAGACGAATATACATCAAATAGGACAAAAGATATTGTATTCCAGTCATCTGTGTATCTGATGAAGCCTTCAATTTAGGATCACTTTTCATGTCATCCTTAATAGCTGATATAGCATCCTTACAATCCATGAGGATATTTTCTAAGATTTCGATCTTTCCTTCAACAGTTTGAGCATTGGTGACAGATTTATCCAAGTCTTGAAGAGCGATTAGGAAAAGACGGACTTTCTCAGGTCTCACTGTAACTCTACGACCGCGCCATTCTACCTCATGCATTACTCCTGAACGCGATTCTCTGCAAATATTAAATCATGATAAATGAAGAACATGGCCCCACCTCCAGGTGTTAAGAATGTGGCCCATGAGCAGAGACAAGTGCACCATAGACATAGTGAAGGTAGTAGTTGCCTCTGCTATTGCCAACTTGTGAAGACGAATGTGCCCGAGTCAGATTAATATGGTACATATTTCCAGTTAAATCCTTCTTCTTTCAAAACTGACCCTAAAACTTGACTAGGTTACTTGATAAGTCACTTGAAACTGTAATCACATGACATCAGACTGGATAAATAACCATAGTCATTACTATAGCAAATACTTACTTAGCTTGAGCCATAAGGGTGTCCAAATTGTCAACAATTCCACTGCCTCTTAGTGTAAGAAGATCCCCTGCCCCGGATTCATCTCCAATATTATATGCACAGTAACGAAGACTTGGTTTTAATTCCTCTACCTACCAAACCACAAAATTATTCCCTTACAGCTAAATTAACATATCCTGCATCAATCTATCTTTATCATAAAACAGATTTATTTATTTTCAAGACTACAGTACAAACATGTTAATAAATATAAATTTTAAGTTTTAGCACTGTACTGTAGCCCAAAGTAGTGTGCACAGCATTAAATACTTATAAGGCACTCCTTAAAAGTAAAGGCAGTAAATAATAAGAGTAAAGAAAACACACTAATATTAATTATACCTTCTGCTTATACAAAGCACGCTCTTCATCAGGCAATGCAGCTGACAAATTGTCAAGGACTAACTGTGCTCGGGTAAGACTTTCAGCAGCAGCCCGCCATTTCTGCAGCTCCAGAAGCAACACACCAAGGAGCCATGCACTATATGCACCAGCTTCTAATTGGGTACGTGCATCACAAACTCCGCTCTGTGAATTTAAGGATTTTAAATATTTATTACATTTTACAAATATGAAAAGATTATTTAAAATTTTAAAAGTAATATGCCTTTTCATATAGCAATATAACTGTCATATTTTTTATATACATTCAATATTATATAAAGATCATACTTTTTTTTTGTAGCTGGGCATGTGACAACACTCCGCCTGATGTAAAGCTAGAGTGCGGTGCATGAATGGAAACAACTACTACTACAGAGAAACCTGTGCAGGCAGCAGTCGCCTCCACTATGCCGGCTTAAGGAGACGATCATGTACCATCTAGATTGACAGTGCACACTCCTCTCGTTATACCTGGCTACTTTCAAACTATTCCCGAAACATGACAAGGTCACTTCACGGGTGTTACATTCGAAAGTGGTGGTATTACCCCAGGACGACAGACTGGGCATAACCATCATGAGTCTGCCTACCACTCTTTAATAGTGCCTATAGGCACTGAGCGACCAAAGTACATATAACAAAGTTACATTAGTACCGGTCAGAATTAGCAAGGTCCGTGTTCCAACCTCCTCAATCGTGAGTTCACATGCCTTACCACTAGACCACGGCCGCTCTAAAAAACATTTAACACAATTATGGAATTTAAAAAATGTATACCTCGCAAAGCTCCAGCAATGTTTGTGCATGAGTACACGCTTTTCTCAAGCGTGCCACAAGATGAAACCTCTTTCTAGGTTCTGTATTAGATTCTTGTCTGAGTTGCATAGCATGAGCCCAAGCCCTCTCAGCTTGCAAGAGAGGAACACATAGTAAACGATTTTCTGCATTGTTTCCTGTCAGATGAACAGTTGTAATATCACGACGACGATAATGACGTCTATCTCCCTGTAATTTATAATACAGCAATTTATAGAAAAGAAAATCGAAAAAGAAAATATCCACCCCAGAATTTCAACAGAATTTAAAAAACAATAATAATATAATAAAATATTTAATGCACTTGCTTTGATAACTTTTATCCAACATTTCAAAAGCTTTACAGTGTATGCTTGACAATTTGTTAAACAACCTACAGAAATTCTAGTTAAGATTTACTCCAATAATAACAATCTGAATTAAAAATAGAGGGTCAGTACAGATTTTGATATTTTTTATAAGATAAACAATATAGGCACACACCTGTGGAATCTTTAATACTTTACGCAACCTCCTTAGACGTCGAGAGCAATAACCACGATATCGTTGATAGTCTCCATGACGCAAACCATGCTGCTGTTGAGCATCCTTTGTTAAACGAAAGACTGATGGAATTTTAGGAAAAATACATGTAACTTTTATCAGCTATATTTTTACTATCAATTCAAGATAGAATTTGATGTCGCTCAGAAAGAACTCTACATGAACAATGTAGAAGATAATAATAATCATATATAACAACTCAATAACGTTTAAGATCGATTTTCATTCACGATATCTATCAAGAAAAGGATACTTTCTAATGACAAGATATTCGGTGGTTTCGTTACTTGCTTTTCAACTTCTTCATCAGTTACGGGCTTGGTATTCTCTAACTTACTTTCCAAAACAACCATGTTTACTTATGATGTTACATTAAAATAATCACTATTCACGCACCAAGATACTGGCTGGAATAAAAATTCGAAACTAGAAATAAATGTAAAATCATGAAGACATGAACTACACACGATTTCACACGAATCAGAGAAACGTCAAACAGGGACCCTGACATTTTGGATCTCCCATTCTGGAAAGCCAAAGGGAACAAAACCTATACAGTAAAATCTGTGCTCCTAAAAAATATTATAGTGTGTTTTTAAAATAAAGACTAACTGCATAAAGTGAGACCTTTTCCCTAACCGATATTATTTTGACAGTAAAACTAATAAATAAAAGCGATTCTATTGATGAGTGGTAATTTAAAATTCACAATGGGCCTTCTGTGGAAGACTTGACCGTATGGGCTTTAATCCCTTTGCCTTCCCAGATGAGAAACCTTACGAATAAAAACATGGCTGTATGGGCTCTGTTCCCTTTGCCTTCCCAGAATGGGAGAATTAACAAAAACGAATAAAAACTAAAAAAAGTGACGTTTGTATATGCCCGTCCCCTTCTTTTCCTCGACATTCTACCCGGTAGGTTGTCTTATGATTTATAAATTTATGGATATCTCTGTGATCGTTCAGTGTTTTTGTTCATAATTGAATACGTTACAATAACTATAGTATATTAGTGAGAAATACACATTTATTTCTTTTATTTCAGACAGCTAAAGACAAAATGGCAAAGTCGAAGAATCATACAAATCACAATCAAAGTTAGTATTTCTTTCATCGTATTAGATTAGGTATAAAATCTGCACAGTATTTTGCTATGTTACTAGTATTTACTTAATACTGAAGGTTTCGTTTATAAACTAGTCTGTACCAAATCTGTTCATTGTTGTTGGTTTTTGCAGACCGCAAGGCACATAGAAATGGCATCAAGAAACCGACAGCTTTCAGACACGAATCCACCCTTGGTGTAAGTATATTTTTACTCTGTTTATCCCAAAATCGTGGTAGTAAAGCTAAATATGAATAAGACAAAATAGTATGTATAGTAGTAGTATAGTATGATAATAAATATCAATATAATATTCTGATAACATGGACTCTGCTGGACATATCAGTGGTGGGCGATTGTAAACAAAACAAATGAATCAATCAAAGAATATTGTTTGATTTGTCTTAAAGAAAAAAAAAGAACTGATAAATAGAAATTAAATATTTATGATTAAAGATAGGTAGAAATAATAATTCTATTATAAATGTAAACACTTTTAATTCAAGCGGTTTTAAAAAGAATCGCCCTTAGCTAAGGCACAGGCAGCTGTGCTAAATTGATGTGGTGGTTTAGCAACACAAAATTATTATTTTGCATTCCATACTTATGTTATAATTGTACAATATGAGCATCTAAATTATGTTTTTTTCAGATGGATCCTAAGTTCTTAAGAAACCAGCGGTTTTGTAAAAAGAACAACCTTAAACCGGCCAAACAATTAGCTAAAGCTGCAAAAAGGAAAGCTTCCCGTGAAGCTAAAATTAAGGCTAAGAAATAGAATGTTTTAAGAGAATAAATTCATAAAACTACTTTTTGTTTAATTACTAGTCACCCATCACATCAATCAGTGGCGTCGCTAGCATTGGTGGCACCCAGGCCAGTATTCAAAGCATTATGTGAATAGTGTACAGGGTTAACCCGTGCCCTCCCACTAGCTTCGCCACTGACATCAATGCTTTTTATAAAGGGATCCTTTCCGCCTCGCTTGAATAAGTACCCCGTGCTGGGGTCTCTTCGGTACCTAGATTTGATCTAGTGCTGCCTCTGTGTGTTAATTCTTTCTATATTTACTACACACGAAGTATTTTGTATGATTACTGATAGTTTCCCATACTCTGGAAGTTGGGGTTCATTAATGATAAATAAAAATATTTCAATAAAAAAAATATATTAGACAAAATTCACCATTCCCCTTAAAACTATGCAAAGACAAGTAAATTAATATAAATTCATAGACGATCCTGTTCCCTGAGAACAAAACATACTTTTTTCACTGCTAATCTTAAGTCATCATCATTGATATCATAATGTAAAACAAATCTTATAACTTTTGGTTGCTTTGCACTTGCTTTGACAATAATGCCATCATTATTAAAAGATTTGCAATCACTATCAAGTTCAGACTTGCTCACTGTGGATAATCTGCTAACAATTTTTGAACTGGTGATGTTGGAATTTTCATTTATATCAACATTCACAATATTTGTTTGCATATTTTCAACATTCACAGTGAAAATTGTGAGTTTCAGATCGTGTATAGCTGAAATAAAAATGGTGTGTTAAAGTATTTAGTATATGCCAATTGAAACAGACTCATTATAGTTACCTCTAGCAAGATAAAGTGCCCTCTTGTGATCAGCATACAAAGAAGGTACAACATCATCCAGACCCACAATGCAGGCCGCCGCTAACACTCCTACTTGCCTCATGCCACCTCCTAACATCTTACGCAACCGACGAGCTCTGCATAATATTTGCTTACTATAATGCTCATTATCAGAATCTAGTCAAAGATATTGTAATAATAAACTTACTGTTCTACAAATCTTCTGGTACCAGCTAATGCTGAACCGACAGGCGCTCCTAAACCCTTACTAAAGCACAGAGAGACACTATCAAAATCTCTTACAATTCGACTAGGTTCTGTTCTGGAATACTCTGATGCATTAAAGAGTCTACTGCCATCCATATGAAGTAAGAGAGATTTTTTCTTAGCTATCCCAGCTAATTTATCTAACCAATCTAATGGCAGTACCTGAAAATTTTTTGGGATTTGAGATCCTTCTGAGATTGTTGCTTTGCTATACTTGGGGATGAGAAACTCACCCGTCCTCCACACTGATTATGTGTATTTTCCACAGCGACCATCATTGTGATTGGTTCATGAATATCTGAACCACGTATATTGGATTCCATTTCATTCAGATCAAAAGTTCCATCTGGAAGGTTCCTTAACGTAGAAACAAACACACCGGCTAAATGAGCTGCACCTCCTAAAAATTATCTCAACGTTTTGTATGGTTCAAAACTTCAAATGATTTTTAAAGATAAATTACCTAATTCCGACCTAGCGATATGAGTTTTATCTCCACATAGCATCTCTGCACCGCGTTTATTACAGTGCACCATTACTGAAAGAAGTTTTTGTATTACTTTCTCAAACTTATTCATTAAAACTAAAATGATCAAATACCATGGTAGACATACTTGCAATTAAGTTTGCCATAGTACCCGATGGAAGAAACACAGAAGCCTCCTTTCCCAAAATTTCCGCTACTTTCTTTTCTAAAGCATTCACTGTAGGATCTTCTCCAAAGACATCGTCTCCTACTTCGGCAGTCAACGTGGCCTTTTTCATTTTGTCTGTGGGTTTTGTTACGGTGTCTGACCGCATATCTATAATCACAGATTTTGTAGACATTTTAAACAAAAAAGAAAGTAAACAAACACGGGAATCTACCGCTTGATTTTATTGCTATTTTGACCGTCCTCTTTATTTTGACAGTCCTCTTCACAGACTGTCCTCTTTATTTTGACAGCTCTTTATTACCGGAAATACCGAAAGCTCAAATTAGTTAGATTTTAATTGATTACTACTAAGTTGAATTCGAGTAAATATAACTATTAATGAGTATTAGTGGAGGTTATTATCGTGAGTTATTATTAGGACTCGTTTATCGGCGCCGCACCGCGCTACGATATTCGTAAATCTTTTGTTTAACTACACAATACTGTCTGTAAATTACTATGTAGGTTACATACATTATCATTTCAAACTTTATATCGCATGCCGTAATAAAATGTTCTTCAGTAATAGTAGTAAAGTGATCTAAGCCTTATCATATTATTTATTGGTTGAGTTTATGTGATCATTTTACTTAAGAAAATGACACAGAATAGTAGAAAAATACAATATTTGGCTGGAGTGTGTGGTAAGTTGTATTTTAGTTTTGGCGGGAATTTTAAATGTCTGTTGCGTGTTGACAATCTGAACTGACTGGTAATTTTTTTTAAAGTATCTAATCATAATATTATTTTGAAGATAATTGTACTAACCGAATAACTTGAAATAACATTTTCAGACATTTACAGTTTATTTTAACTGAACATAACGTCTATAGGTAAAGTTTGTACGATATTATCTGTCTGCACATATAATAACATAATATAGTAAAGGAAAATATACATTTTGCAGCTTAGCAATCTAAAATATCTGACCCCATTTTATTAGAACGTGTTTGTTTAAAAACAAGGTCACACACTGGAATTTGTAGTCAAGAGGAATAACCTAATAAAATTGTACCAGTAATTTTCATTGCAAATTAAACTTAGATATTTTGGACCTCATTCAAAGGATTTTGTTTCAAGGGAAGATGAACATTTTTGCTATAATTTTATGACAAAAAATTTATATATCTAAATATAAATGCTCGCTTATCAGATATTATAGTATTTGGTACTTACAAAACGAGTACATAAACTCTACACTAAGGCACAGTATCCATTTTAGACCCGCAGAATTCGAGCATACAGCATACAGTACATTTTACTGAAAATAATCAGACCCGTTATTAGGCAATAATAATATAGTAAAGCGTTTTAAATCCACTAGTTTACGACGATATACTCCATTGCATAGGGTGTCTGAGACCTCTTAGTAGACAAAATAATTTACTAAACTCTAGTCTAAAAGTCTAGTTTCACTTGGTCGTATATTATAGATACCTACATATATGTAATATAGCTCTTTATCAGACTATTATATGTAGATGGAATCGGCAAACTGGACGGGCGTGCGACTTGTCATGATAAGAAAATTAAATATTAAATTAAGATAACGATACTCATTAAATAACATATAATAACGCAACAATTATTATTAATTCATCAATATAATTAAATGATTTCAAATCTATTCCTCATACGTCATTCCATTAAAAACCAAAAAAGGAAAACTTTAATGATTTTTTTTCAATTTAAATTATTATTATGTTGAGAGTAGGATGATTCAAGTTGATAGATGTGTCATGGATTTCTTCTGCTAAACATTTAATAACGGGAACTGATATGTAGTTAATTGGATAACTTTGTGAAAACCATTTCAGCTTCCTTGGGATTTCTATTTACGGGAGCAGCATTGTCATGGCCATCGCCCGTATTACCAAAGTTTAAAAATAATGAGACAAATGTACAAATATCAGATGTAAGGACTTTTATATTAATATTCTTGTATTGAATTGAATGCGATAACTTTATGTTGAAAATTGCAAATCATCGTCGCGTCGCTTCTACTAAGGAATTGCTTCAGAGAGACTTTTTTATTATTTAATAAATAAGACAATTTATTCGATGAGTTATAAATTATAATTATACTTAAAGCGTTCAACCACGTATGTAAAATAATCAAACTGACATAAATACATAATATAGATTTGATAGCCAAGTACAAGTTTATATTTACGCCTCCCTATATTCAGGCCTCTGTAAATACGAGTATTATTAACTAAGCATTTCTTTTAGGCACAGAGTTCTTGGATGGTTGCTCTAGTAACAGCGGGTGCTCTACCTGGATGTTTTATTGGTAAAATATTTGCTGAACAACTTGGAAGAAAAAAAACATTTTATGCATCAGCCATTCCGGGTATTATTGGTGCAGTAAGTGGCTAGACATTTTCCTTTGTCTATTAATTTTAGTAGTTATCTGCCTCTATTTTAATTTCTTCTTTAATTAAATGGGTCGACCCTACACTGTAATTATAATGCTAACACAAAGTTGTACTTGAAATGTATCATTATTTTTTGGTACAATCAAATGACGTAATGCACGGAAATTTTATAAATAAATAAAAATAACATTTTAGTTATGCAATTTTTTATAGTACTCCGGAATGTGACCATAATCCGCCTGATGGGATATGGCGCGCTAATTTGATGAGACGAGACGAGCAGTGCGCGCACTCCTCTATAATGAGATTAATATTTATTTATTAGCATTATTATTCTAACTAAGCTTATCTCGACGCACGATACGATACACTTCACGGATCCAGTGCAGCAGACTCGGCTAATAAAAATCATTAAAAATATTAAAATCATTTTATTATATAATTTTGCTTAACGTAATCAAATCCAATTCAAGCCGGTTCACTTTAACATTTGTTACAGTAATATTAATCTCGCAGACCATTATTTATAATCTCTATTTAAATAAAACTATCAAAATATCTTGCAAGGTAAAGGTAAATTTATTTACAGAGTATTAAAATATTTGCTGTTGTTCCGGAATTACTTTATTTAGCGAGGTTATTGGAAGGATGTACTACGGGTATGGTAGCTGTTGTAAGTAAAATAAATCTTTTCTATTTTTTTTATTTAACACAATGTATGTTTTTTTTTTCAGTTTAAGGTATATAAATTAGTAAAAGGAGAATAACCAAATTTTTTTTTCTTTAATTTGTCGATAATTTTTAATGCGTATTGGGTTTAGAATTCTTCAGTTTTACATTTCCTCGGTTTTAATTTTTTCACCCAGGTCATTGAGTAATTAGACTTTTTGTGATGCAATATTTGAAGTTATACTGTATAAAATGTTTTAATAATTGATATCTGCCTTTTTACGTGATAGAAATAAATTAATAAAATAATAAGACATTATTTTAGAATATTGTTTTATTAACAAACTATTACATAGATATCGAGTAGGCCTAAAATGGACATTGTCCTTTGATTTAATTAGCATTTTTTTCTTTTATTATGACTGGATTAATTGATTCATAAACTTTAAGAAAATATAATAACTGTAGTCAATTTTTTAGGTAACAATGATATACATAACAGAAATTTCTGATAAAGAAGTACGTGGAGCATTAGGCATGCTAGTTCAAGTAATGAACAATATTGGAAGCCTCATTATGTATTCTATAGGACCATTTGTATCGTATACTGTACTAAACTGTTTAGTTTTGGCTATTCCAATTATATATGTTCTGGCGTGTATATGGATACCAGAATCTCCCTACTATTATTTACAAGAAGGCAGGGTGGTGCCCGCGAGAAAAGAATTTATGAAATTAAAAAATGTAGACGATGAAAAGGTAAGTGTAAAAGTATTTAGAATGCACTAACAGGTAGGTACGCAAAATTTGATATAATATACCAAAAAAGCTTATTTTGTGAAGACTGAACAAAAGAACAGCGCGTGCAATAATTTTATGCGTTTATTAGTTTAGAATTTTTGTAATTTCCTAATATGGGATCCTTCTGATTTCATTTTAAAATAACTTCCGCCATAGTACCTACCTTTTATGTGATTTTTAATGGGTAGGAGCAATGATCACAATCATTATTAATCCCAATTAACGTGAAAGCCAACACCTGAGCGTTTGTTTTACAACATTGTTTGAAACATAGCAGATTTATGTTTATTATAGTGTTTTGCGATAATAATTAGTGCTTTCTCAGCAAAATTACTTAATTTCAACATAAATTTGCTATGTTTATTAATGTTGTAAAAGAAAATGTATGGACGCTGGGGTGTTGGCTTTCACGTCAACGGTCACCTACGGTCTCAGTTGGTCTCTTTTAAAAAGGTATTAAAATAATAATGAAACTCTGTGCATATTTTAGTGGATAGATGAGCAACTTGATGCTATAAGAGTGAACGTGAAACAAAATATGGAAAACAAAAGCACTTTTAAAGAATTATTGACAAATTTAAACTATCGTAGAGCAATTTATATTATTGCAGGTAGGTAATTATTATCTTCGTTACTAATAATTACGGATATCAACGTTCTCCGTTGTCTAAAAGAGAGTACACAAAAAGTAATGTTTTTAAGAATTACCTACCTACAGAAGAAAATGAACGAGATGCAGAAATTATTTTGAAACTTTGTGTTCCATTTTTGCCAATTAAAAAAAAAACTGGTGACGTCAGAAGCGAAGTTTTAAATTCTAGATTACATGGGATCGCCTACGGTTAGGATCATCGAAATAACGACGGACAAATTTAAATACCCCGCTCTACAGACACTCATGTTTCTTGTTCAAATGCCACTCATACATTGAACTGAGAGATAAGTACGAGGTTGCATTTACTCCGTGACATCGTAACGCGTTCACGAGATATCTCTCCACCAATCAGACGATGTTATTTTGACCGCCGCATTTAAATGAAGCGATCCTATTGGTGGAGAGATTTCTCATTATGCTGTCACGGCGTGAATGGTACCTCGTACTTGGTTGGCCATACATTGAACTATTATATGGTCTATGAACAGATCTGTGATCGCGCACTGTATCCTTTCACTGTCTAGCATTTCAGGAAACGTTTTCCTGAATTACTTGCGTAACGTCCGTATAGAAGCTTCAATGTTTGGTTTCGTGTAATGAAATACCTAGGTCTAAATCGTATTAAAATTTATGATTATTTTAGGTTTAAAGTTACTGCAATATTTAACTGGAGCCTTAGCAATACAGTCTTATTTAGAAGTAATTTTTCGTCAAAGCAGCTCAATTTCTGGTCCTCGAGCTAGTATTATTTACGGATTTGTACAGTTAATCGCAGGTATGTGATTTGTTTATTCTTCTTCTTATTTGTAACTGTTTTAATTAGCCTAATAAACTTTTAGACATCGTCTACGCTGTAAAATAAAACAGCATACACCATTACACACCAAATACACCAATATACACCAATATACACCAAAACAGCATTACAATGATTATGTAATTATCCGTAGTCAACTAAATATTACAATTCTTTTTTATTTTTATACAATTATTATTTTGTAGTTTTAAAACTAACATTAGGTCGTAGGTCGCGCGTCGCATCGTATTATTTACTTTATTCGATGCGATTATTAATTGATTACTTTATTTTTAGAAGCACTATTGCTTTAGTTCGATACATCACTATACAATTTGTGATTACCATTTTGTGGACAAGGTGTTGGATTATGATTATATCCTGTGTTTTTATCTTTTAGCTGTGTTGAGGATTGTGTTAATAGTTTTTATTATTACAATTAAATGTGAAATACCAAACGACTAGAAGTAAAACTGCATAAATTATCATTTGACATCGAGAGATAAAAATGCAAACGATCAAGTGTGTAGTTGTCGGAGATGGTGCTGTGGGTAAAACTTGCTTACTCATAAGCTATACCACGAATAAATTCCCTTCAGAATATGTTCCGACCGTATTTGATAATTATGCGGTGACGGTTATGATCGGCGGAGAACCGTACACTTTGGGATTATTCGATACCGCGGGACAGGAAGATTACGACAGACTGCGCCCACTGAGTTATCCACAAACTGACGTTTTCCTCGTATGCTTTAGTGTTGTGAGCCCGAGTTCTTTCGAAAACGTGAAGGAGAAGTGGGTGCCGGAGATAACACATCATCAACAGAAGACACCCTTCCTTTTGGTAGGCACTCAAATAGACTTGCGCGACGATGCTACCACTATGGAGAAGTTAGCTAAAATAAAGCAGAAGCCAGTTTCGTTGGAACAAGGGGACAAACTAGCGAAAGAGTTGAAGGCTGTCAAATACGTCGAGTGCTCGGCTCTAACTCAGAGAGGACTGAAGAACGTATTTGATGAGGCGATTCTTGCTGCATTGGAGCCTCCGGAGCCAGTTAAGAAAAGGAAATGTGTACTTCTCTAATTATCTATATTGGAGTTTTATATGCAATATAATATAACACATCATATAAAGTTATTTTTATAAATGCATAGTATTATGCCATATAAATTATTGTATTAGAGTGTCAACTACTGCCAGTACTGGTGCTTGTTTCAAATAAATTGAAATCATAATAATAATAGATTATTTCACACTGATAAGACAGTAAATTGCAAATAGAAACATTGTTCTAATGGCTTTTGTACGAGTAATTTGGGCCTCCAAGTTTTATATAATGAAGTGTTTTGTAATTTATACCTTACATTTGGTATTTGAATGAATTAAATTTAAATGAACTTGATAATATTTAGTCTTTTATTTTGGGTAGTTAAAATATGTACTCCTTTTGTTTTTTTTTAAAAAGAATACAAGCTGATATAGTTGATGACATTTTATAAAATTGATATCTTAAACTTTCGGCATAATAAATACATGATGGACCTGTGTGCAAAAGGTTTTATTTGCATTTATTTTATATAATATTGTGTTGGTAGTTTATTATGTAGTTGAATTTATCATTAATTAAACCATTACATTTTTCTTTCATTGGCAAAGTTGTAGATTATTTATTGACTTGTGTAATTTTCATTTTATTATTAACCCAAATACATTATTAAGTAATTATATTGTTTTATTTATCATCACATCGCCTACCTTCCTTGTCTGCATGTTTTGGGAACTGCTTCTGCTATCGGTTGACACGGAGAATAATTATTGTTTTTTCATTTTCCTTCTGATAAGTTAAATATAAACTACTCTCGAGTGTTCACGTTTTAATAACAGAACTCATCAGATTTAGATGCATGTATAAAATACCTAGTCTAATTTTTGTATTTTGAAGAAAAAAGAAAATAGTGTAAGGAGACTCGCCACAAATCTCATATTACTTTATTTTTCAGGTTTAGTCGCCACATTCTTGGTAGATAGATTTGGAAGAAGAATCTTATTGATCTCATCATCGCTAGGTGTCGCAGTATCCTTAACGGCTGTCGGTGCATATTTTTTCTTACAAGATTGGGTTAACTTACATCCAGATACCCTTTCAAAACTTGGTATTTTACCCTTAATGGGCATCTTAGGATTCAATGTTTTGTATTCTATAGGAATAGGCAATATACCATATGTAATGCAAGCAGAATTATTTCCCATTAATGTGAAAGCGATTGCTTCAAGTGCAGCTACAATGTCTGCTTGTATATTCTCGTTCATAGTAGCTAAAGGTTACCAAAGTGTTAAAGATATCTTAGGACATTATGCTGTATTCTGGATATTTGCCTCTGTGGCATATACAGGAGTATTTTTCGTTTATTTCTTCGTACCAGAAACAAAAGGAAAAACTTTAGAAGAAATACAACAAAATGTTCAATTTCATGCAACGGATTATGAAATGGAAGACTTAAACAGGAGAGATAATGATAGGCGTGAGATAGAAAGTTGATAATTATATTAATTATATAGTTTTTAAGACTCTTTTCCACTGACGAGAATGCTCTGAAGTCACTGGTGATTCTAAGTAGAGTGGGTTAGCCTTCGACTTTCAAACAGGTTTCTCACAAAAATACTTCATTAGTGTAATATTAAGAAATGTTAATAATCTTAACAAATTTAAACTTAATTTTTATGCAATTATTCTTAATTACGAATTTTTAATATTACACCTAACAAAAATGCCGATGTGGTGTTGCTAACAAAGCGCACCCAAAGCAAATCAACTGATAACCGTTACTCAAGGTGAGTTCCTCCATGTTAACCTCTCTCCCCCCAGATTTAGGCTGGTTAATGTCTAAATAAACTAATAAATCGAATATGAGAATAAAAATTGTAATTTTTCAAATGTAGATTAAATACTAAGAAATAAACTTATTATGGTTGAATAAAAATATTTGTATTGATGGTTACAAATCCTAATTTAAATTCTCTTTGTGTTACCATAAGAATAAAGCGGCGCGAACGGTGTGTCAACAGGCTCATCTCCACTCTCCTCTGAAGCATCTGATTCGAATGTATTGTCAGGAATATCATATAAACGAATCAGAGGCTTATTAGGGTCCTTCATAATGAGGTATTTTCCTGCAACAATTAACATATACCCGATACAAGAGAAGTATATAATATTATTAGCTGCGAGCAACAATCCATTTGGTGGCTTAAGTATGCACGATCAATCTTTTTGTACCTCCTGGCAGGTCCCACTTGCCACTGTCAGAAAGGAATGCCTTCCCTCGAACCACCTCCTTTCTTATTCCATGGACGACGAGATGCAGATAGGGGAGTTCGTAACTGCTAAAATTGACCACCCTCCCTCCGGCACTTTCTCTCAAACCTCTTAGACAGGGTAAAAGAGGAAGGAGGGCGGTTTAAACCACCAGTGGCGCTGTCCAGAATGCTTTCCCTTCAATCACCTCTTTTCTTATGCCGTCACGAACGACGAGACGCAGTCAGGGACAGGAAACCCTTCAGCCCTTTCTCTCAAACCTCCAGGCGAGTCTAGCCAAGAGATGGAAAGAGGGAAGGGAACAGGAAGTGGCTGCCCAGCCATCAACGCCAGGATATCATGCTAGGCCTAAGTTAATGAGGTAGATGTTGATGAGGACTGCTACATGTTATACATACCATCTTTCTGCTTCATGCAAATATCGATGATGCAGCGCAGGATACCCCAAGCGTTGTCCATAGACAAGTTGATTTGGGCAGCAAACTCGTGTGGTTTGAATTGCTGTGTGCCCAATATCACATGACGGGAATTATCACGGACTTGAGCACGAGAAACGTAACCAAATTTCACTTGGTCTGAGCCAGCCAGGAGCGCCTGGTAGAATATTTAGTACAATAGTTATTAAGTTTTATTTTCAATTGCAATATTATTTCAAAATGACATTTTCCAGCATAACTCAATAGAAATCATTTTGCGTTTGTGAAAAAAAAAAATCACACAGCCCGAGGTGGAAATTGAACCCACACCCTTCATTTTGCAGATAAATGCTCTGACTATTACTTCTTTTATTATTACTTTAATTTAATAAAAAGATGCATTTGTTAATCAAATAGTTGTTTCAATTATTACCTGAACAGTCCACTTTGCCAACTTGCAGGAGTTGTTTCTGAGTTCATTGGCAAGCACGGCACCACGCTGTGTGTCTAATTTCTGCCGCCATTCAACGCCATTCGCTAACTTAGAATCCCATTCATTGAGAGCCTTGATCGTCAAAAACTGAGTCTCTCCTTGAGGACCCTGCATTACTGCATCATGCTCACAACGAGCTACTAGCACCTAAACAGTAGAAAAAAAACTAAACAAAGTCTCACTGCATCAGACTGTAATTTTGCAGTTTTTAAATTTCTACAAATGATATATTGCTTTGTTGCATGTTATTTTTATACATAAAAAGCACTCACAACACCATTGTTAAGGTACCACTTTCTATAGCGATACCCAACAGATGCAACTTCACCTTCTTCCTCTTCAGATACAAACGGATTTGCTTCTGGGAATTTATACTTTGGCTCCGTCGATCCATTCTTTAGCACCTAAAAACAATTTTACTCTCATGTTGTTTGCATCACTTTGGATATAGCATAGAACTATATATTTTATTTAAATATACCTGCTGGCTAAAGTTATGATTAATAAACGTAGCCTCCAGTGCAAGATTACGTGGTGAGTTGATTGAGTTGCCATCATCTGCTGGTGGTTCCACTGATGTTTCATTGACGGTTAACAAGTCAAATTCAGTGTTGTCACGTTTGTCCAAAAACAACTTGTCCCCTGTAGGAGAGAATTAATATTTATAACCGTATAAGGTACAACTCTATTTTATACACTGTTTGCTATATAAATTACTTGTTACAGATAGAGGTTCAGTAATAATTAGGCCACACCCTTCAGCAGAGTAAATAACTGGCTGAGTCCAGTTTAGGAGTTTAAACAACAAGTGTTTGCAAAACATCAACTGGCAACATAGCGGTCAAGATGAGTTGATGTACAAATTTTACATAAAGTTAGAAAGAAAGAGGGTTATAATTTTTTTAATGCGGAAAAACTTATAAAAATTAAATTCTTTCAATACGTAGTGATTACATTATAATATCATCATTTTTTAAATATGCATGTACTAAGGTAATGCTTGTATTACAGGCACTAAGCGACCAAAGTAAATATAACACAGTTACATTGGTACCAGTCAGAATTTAGTGAGGTTTGAACACAGGTGTCAACAATCATGATTCTCTTACTTCTTAAATATATCATTATTATTCTGAAAGGCTTTCTCTAAAAGTTACATCAGATGCTTACCAATCTTCTCAATAACGATATCCCATGAATAGTTAGAGCGTGTGCAACACATGATAGTGGCCAAGATTGCATCCGTGGCATACACGGTGCCAGTAGTCTTGCTAAGTCGACGAATCACAGGGTCATCTGTAGTTGTCACCTATACGCATATAGAAAATTAGTTTATAGTAAGTACTTTCTAAATAAATGTTATGAGTATTTTATTGAAAATATTTACCGTATGGAATATACGGTCAATACGTTGCAACTGCTTCTCGTGTTTTACATTAACACGATCATATGCCTTGTCGTAGTATTCCAATGTACCACAACAAACAATATCTTCACCTGTAACAAAACAAAAAATAATAATTATAGAATAACACCTGTGAAGTGACATTGTCACATATGGTAACAGTTTGAAAGTAGCTAGAGGATTGGATGATTGGAGGATTGTGGCAAAGCAGAGTGACTACCGCCTGAAGAAATTTATCTGTAGTAGCAGTTGTTTCCGTAAATGGACCGCACTCTACATCAGGCGGAGTGCTGTCATATGCAGAGCTACAATAAAAAAGTTGTGTAGTGTTAGTTTACACTCGAGGTCACAGAAACAGATTCTCTCTTGAAATACTTCTTGGTCTTTAATGTTTTTCGTTTGTTGTGGATGTAGCCATCGATACGAGAAACTAAATTAGTGTTTTGAAGTATAAATAGACTAATTGGTATTTAGTAAATTTAGTACTATCTCACCTTCTTTAATTCCAGGCAAAGACAACTTAGCAAGCCTAGGAAAGTCCATATCCTCAATTGTGACCCAAGTAGGACGTACAGTGACTGATGCATCACGTATCTTCATAGGAGCACCTCTCTGACCCCATCTCTTTCCAAGTTTACGATCTCGTTGCTGTGCAAATTTACTCTATATTACAACATAATTTTGTTTTTATTTCCATAGATATTTACATTTTAGACAACTATGATTCTTAATAGTAAACTGTTAATTAAAAAATAATGAATAACACACAATTTATTTTCATAAAAGCAGTGCTTTACAAAACTGCTCTTACTACTTACTACACATGAAAATCTTTGGATCAGATTTGATATCTACTCCCAAAGCACTAAACTTCGATTTCTGAAAAACGCTACAACATATTTTGTTGGCAACACTACAGCAGAATTGTCAAAGAGATATTTCATTAGGGTAATAGGTATTGAAAACAGTATTAAGAATTTACCTAAAGATAAATAAAAAATTGCTATTTCTTAATATTCAACCAACAAAGTATCTTTCTCAACAACGCTGCCATAGTGTTGCCAACAAAATATGTTTTTTTTTATTGTAGCTCGACATGTGACAACACTCCGCCTGATGTAAAGCTAGAGTGCGGTCCATGAATGGAAACAACTGCTACCACAGAGAAATCTCTACGGGCTGCAGTCGCCTCCACTATGCCGGCTCGAGGAGACTGTTTCAAGCTTTGTTAAAAATTCAAAGGTTGACCAGGGGCTAAAGTCAAAAGCTAATCGATAGTTGTCACTTGATCGAATCGAAAATAAAATAATAGGATTTGACGTTCCACACACACACTAGGTGATAACGAAACGTCAAATCCCATGTATTTTGTTTTCGATTTGATCACGTGATAACTGCCATTTGCTTGACTTTTGTATTGCTTCCCCTGTTGATCCTCCCTGATTTGTCGATTTATGAAACATATTCTTATCAAATGAATTCATATACTTTTATCATATTTACTTTATTAAGAGTAGTCATCCCGCCAGGGGTACGTGCACCTCTAGCACCGCGTCCTCTTTGACCACGAGCACGACCACGTTGATATGGTGGCTTTTGTACTCTAGTAGTATCCACCAAGTGGAAAGTGGACTCGTCTTCATCATGATAGTAAGCATAAGAAGATCCAGCACCAAATTGCGACGCGTATTTATCTGAAAGTAGTTATTGAATACATTTTTAAGTATTTATCGAGAAGAAACATAACAAATAATGAATTTGTAGGTTAAGGCAGAAAAAGGGAACTGCCGAAAGCGTGGAGGTTACTACAATGATGCTACCATAATCCATGAATTGTAGAAACTTACTGGCATATTTCTTGTCCTGAGTAACAGTCCAATCACTTATTTTTCCCAAACGATCGCCTTTACCGAACGGCTGGTAGGGCATATCCCTGAATTGGTCAGGTAAGTCACACGGTCCCCATCCGAAGGGGTTGTCCTGTATAACCGGAGCCACAAACTTTATCGGCTCTTCAGCCGGTAACACGTGCTCTGACATAGTCTACCCGTTTCCTGTCGTTAGATACACAATTAAACTAAAAAACTTGCAGAACAGATGCCACACGCAATCACGTTGACGTGCCAAAAGAGCATAGAGCACAGACTTTTTTTTTAAAACCACCGGCCATGTCACCAATGTCACGATCCAATATTTTCTTCTTTTTACAATTCAATGTTTGCTTGGAGTGTTTGGCAGTAATATCATCAACATATTATTATTAGCAATCTCACGGCCTGAGATGATCCAAAACTTACTTCACCATATATGAAACAATTTATGAAAACAATAAATGCCATTCAATGCTTCCGCGCGGAAGGTTATCTAACATGAGTGTCAATAGACAATAGAATTGAAATTGTTACTACAGCCCGTTCACATTTATTTTACCTCTGACAGATGTCATTTTAATTTTCCGTTAGGTTGGCAGTACTTGCTATGAAGTGTATCGGTCGTTTCGTGCAGCTTCTCTATTATTCTATTGTTTCGGTGATTATTTAAGCTTAAAAGATGCCAAAAAGGATTCAAAGTAGCGGTAGAGAAATTGTACTGTCCGTGCGTGATTTTTGTGAAAGGGAAAAGGCTAATAAAGCCCCTCTAATCCCATTTGAAAATGTTCGTCAGCGTGTAGCTGCCATGACAGGTATGTAAAATAGTGCTACCAACAATTAATTTTTCCCCGTATTAGTGGTAGTTCGTAATGACGCAGTACAGTTTGTACTATCGACAACTGGGATTTTTCAAACTTCAGTCACTGTCGTGTATTAATACTTTCATTGTAATCTTAAATCTTACAATAACAACTAAAAGTTCCCAAGTTCAGTGATTTCATACGTAATTTGTTTTTAAAATGTACTTATTATTTATTTTTTTAAATCTTTTATTTTTATTATTTCAGGTATATCTGAGAAAATCCGATCTATTACTGCGGAAGACTAGCAAAAGCAATGCGAACATGTACGTCACCTTGAAGATAAGTTCTATCAAACAGATGGATGTATGGATGCTGAAATTGATAAGTTTATCATAGAACTTAATGACGAGTCTGATACAGAATCAGACAGCACTTTTGAAGATTCAGGTTCATCTGATAGCGAGTTTTCTCCATTAGCTGTCCGCCTGGATCACTCTTATTCAAAATAAAATTAACGAAATTAAATTATATTGTATTAAATTACTCGTAAACACTTTAGGTACATATTTAAAGGTCTACCAATATTCAACTCTGTTTAAAATAAACTTAAATAAAGTTTGATTTTTAATAAACTTATAATACGGAATTATATTGAAATATTTAAAATAATTCGAACAGGGAAGTCGTGGAAACCAAATGTAGCAACACAGAGCTCAGGCTAGCCAACCTAATAGCTAGAGGTAAAATAACTGTGAACGGACTGTAGTAGAAATGGATATTTCTATTATAATGGACCTTAAATATTAAGAGTTTTAATAAAATAAATTCGAATACCACAATACGTATGAAAAATTATTAATAAAACATCTTTTTGGTGACACGAGTCACAAAATGTTTCGTATGGTGTTATTTTTATTATTTATGTTAAGATAATACTTCAAATGAAACTACGAATCAAATATTTGCATACCTACTTAGTTGTGCATTAAATATTGTTTCGCTATTTTTAATATGTTTGCTACTTATTATTATTGAATATTAACTCCAATATTATGCATTTAAACATGATTTGAACAACTTTTGTAACTCCATCAAGCCCACTGGTATTACATTTGTGTAAACAAAATTCAAAATTATGGAGAGTACAGGCCGGAAAGTACAATATTTATCTACATTTTGCGGTAAGTCTATATTTTTATACAGGTAACTTTACATTTGATATTATTATGCCGATTAGAGATGCACCGAGCAGGTGCATACGATATGTAGGTAGTCGGCAATTTAATTTGTGTAATTCGTAGGTAGGTAGGTATACCCGACCAAGATTATTATTTAAATAAGGAATAGATTTTTGTTTTAGGGACAAGACTAATCTCATTAAAATATCTTAAAATCCGTGATATTTCGTTTTCCTTCTTTTTCACTCTCAAAGCTTTTGTTATTTATATATATATATATATATATATATATATTTATTTATTGTTATAGTTACTTTTTTTGCCTACAAATTAACATCTTGCTAAGTGTTGATAAATTTGTCCTTATAACGTAAATCTTGCTATAAATTAATAATTACGATTATTTTAAAGTGAGAATCTACTTCATATAAAATTAATCGATTTGCTATTAAAAAAATAATTTTAAAACATGATTTATTATGAAGGGGGAATCTTTGTTTTATTCTCGAGCAAGAATTCACGTTTGTTCTGTATTCAAAGGTTTTATCTTTTATGTCACTAAGAACGTGATATCGTCACTCGAAACAAAACAAAACAACGCCAACATTGTTTAAAATAATTATGTATAGTTTTACACAATAAGTCGTTTAGTACAATAAAATTCTATGTATTCAAAAAAGGATTTCAACAATAATAACCACAAGAGGTCTTTTGTATTACAATGTCGTGCAGTGGAGTTTGAGGGGTAGGTAGATAGTTAATGACCGTTTATGAAGCGACGCACTACGAGTCACGCATCTGAAAACATTGTGAATCTAATGTTTACAAATTTAATTGTGATGAGTGCCAGACTTTTTTAGACCTAGAGTTTAGTGTAAACTAAAGTTCTTTTTTTTTTTTTTGCGGATTTTGTCTTAAAAGCCTAACTTAATATATTAAAAACCAAGTTATCTAGTGGTAATAAAATTAAAAAGAAGAGAGTCTCCGATAAATAAGTCTACAAATAAACGTTCGATGGCGGGGCAGTCAGAATATGCTGCGTGAAACCAACGACGCGACGACGTGGAAGTAATCATAAATATTGAAATTTCTTACAGTGTCTTTGGCGTCCTTATGTCTTGGCGCAACTTCCACATGGCCCAGTCCTGTTTTGCCGAAACTTTCAAACAATGAAACAGATGTTAAAATCACTGACGTAAATATTATCTATATTAAGTATATGCTTTAAATATATGTACAATCAGCATTACAGATATCCAAACAGTAAATTGTTCAAGATGATCCTAATTTTTTTTTTTATTGTAGCTCGACATGTGACAACACTCCGCCTGATGTAAAGCTAGAGTGTGGTCCATGAATGGAAACAACTGCTACCACAGAGAAATCTCTACGGGCTGCAGTCGCCTCCACTATGCCGGCTTGAGGAGACGAGCATGTACCATCTAGATTGACAGTGCACACTCCTCTCTTATACCTGGCTACTTTCAAACTATCCCCGAAACGCGATAAGGTCACTTCACGGGTGTTACATTCGAAGGTGGTGGTACTGCCCCAGGACGACAGACTGGACAAATAACCATCATCAGTCTGCCTACCTAATAAAATGAAAGTGTATTAAAATTTCTACATATAACGGCGTCACACGATTGTTGTAATTTTATAGAGCGGCCCGGCCGTGGTCTAGCGGTAAGACGCGTGAACTCACGATCGACGAGAGATCGTGTTCGAACCTCGCTAATTCTGACCGGTACCAATGTAACTTTGTTATATGTACTTTGGTCGCTCAGTGCCAAAAAAGAAAAAAAGAAAAAGTTGCTCAGAATATTTTGAACAGTGTTCGCCTTGATAGTTTTGATGTTAACTGTATCTATAATAATTATTGTTGTTTTAGCATGAGATAGCATGGTTAGTGGCGATTAATCCTATTGGATATATGTTAGGCAGTCTAATTTCTGGATATATGGCGGATAAATTTGGTCGTAAAAGCACTATATTAATTAGCGCTTTACCTTTAACTACCGGGACAGTGAGTACAAAAATGATCTTAATTTAAATATAATAATCTAAAATACTACTTATTTTAAACCAGCGCACAGTGGTTCGCCGGCCATACTAAGGTGCGACGAAAATAATAACATCTAAAAATATTGGTTTTGAGGAACAAAACTAACTTGTATATGTTAAACAAATATTTATTAATAAAAAAAACTCTATTTTAAGGGTGTGTATATTTATAAAATAAAATAAACTTCTATAAAATCTAAATTAAATACAAAAATATAATTAATTATACTAAAAAGTTTTACGCAAGGAGGTATAATTTTTTACATTATTTCCTTAAATGTACTATCATTTATTTCCTTAAATATAATATCATTAAAACTTCATTAAATACAAGTTCAGCTCGCTCAGTACATGACAACTTTTGTTTGTTGAACTCGTACCAAATGTCAAATATATATACTGCTTTTTAAAGACACAGAGCTGTTCGACACCTAAAACGAAAAAAAAACAAAAATTTAATTGTGGAATTAAACATTTTGATCAAATAAAATATTTTAAATGCAAATTGCTACGAAACACAGTAGAGGCGTAGAGGCCAAATATTTCTAAAAATGGGATAAAATGGGATAGAAAATTAGTAAGACCTCAAAGTAGAAGGTCTCCTCGTATTTTTGACACCAAGCATAGCATTAACTAAGATTAACATAACAATTAAAAGTTTAGATGTTTCCAAAGATATTTAAAAGTTACGAAAAAATAACTATGGCGTAGGAGGCTCCTAGCATAAATACTAAAGTTTTAAACAACAAACAAGTTAATACAATAAAATGTACATATCCTTGCCTTGGATATCCATCACAAACAAAATCACAAGATTCCCAGAAACACTAATGATTCGGCGCGGCGGCAATAGACGAGTCGCTGAACGGGAAGAGCGCGTGAGATGCTTACAATTTGAAGTACGATATGATAATGAAACTAATTGTTTGTGTCCTTCAAATTATATTTTTTAGGTAGTTCGGACATAATAGATAATAAAACGAGAAGTCATTTTACGGAACAAAAGAACTCATATTTTTATTTTTGTGATATGGGAGGAACCACTGTGCAGCGCCTGAATGGCAAACACCATTACCGTACTTACAGCCGGACGTTTGACCACACTATGCCTTAAGTTAAGCTGACGTGCGTTGGTGGCTGACGACGTTAACATTCACTAACCAGCATCAGGTTGACAGTGTTTTAAATTGACCATATTTCAGATCATAGCAATTTTAGCAACAAAACCATTTCTACTATATATAACAAGATTTCTTTGGGGATGCGGAACGGCGATAGTTGGAATGGTAAGTACCTAATAATTTTATTTAATTGCCAATGTGTTTCATTTACGTAATAAATTGCTGGAATAGAATGCATATGTCAAACTTTTTGTTCACTACTTTCTCAAGGTAGACTGCGCATTTGCGAGTTTGAGAGGGTGAGCTTGAGCTGTATTGTATTTAAGATAACCCGCTGTAGACCAGCTATCTAGCCAGGTCTGCTGGTTCTTCAGCCTCCTATAAAGCGAGATATTCTGCACAAATTTTCTACGCACCAGAATTAAGTTATTATCATTTCAGAGTGTTACAATGTATACAGGGTGGCCAAAAAGTCGTGGATCAAACGCAAGTAGGGGTTAGATGGGGTCATCAGCTGCAAAAAGTTGTTCTAGGGGAGGTCCTTCAGGTCAACGCCTGCAGAGTTATAATTTATTTTGTGTTTTTATTAGAAAATTGATTTTTTTTAACGAATTCTTATTAAATTTCCAAAAATCTACATCCTGTATCTTTTTTATAATTTTCACTAGATTGGTACTAATGAGTCCTTGCATTAGACATGCTATTTATGGTTGTTTATAAGGTGTGTTGAAGATAATATTCACTTTTACGATTATTTTTTTTCTTAAATCATAACTTTTAATTTACTTTGGACCCCACTGTGAAAAAAAAATACTCTACCGAAAACTGTCCCTGTATTACAAGTTTTGGCGCATTTAATGGGGATTCTGAAAAGGTATTACACATGGCTATGCGTCGCTTTAATATCTTTCTAGGGCGTAAAAACAAAACAAACGGTTGTGAAATAATTGTTTTATTAAAACAAAACATTTTACAATAAATGCTCAAAATTCCTACCTCTGACCATAATACATAATCTGCACCGTCTAATAAAATTCCTACGTAATCTACGGAATGCACCTGTGTTGTTAGTAATTTGAACCCTAGCAAATTCGAGCTTTTGTCGTAGTTCTCGTTCGGTATTGTTCTCTTTTTGATAAACTACTTCTTTAAAATAGCCCCAAAGAAAAAAATCTAATGGATTTAAATCGGGCGACCGGGGTGGCCACGCAATAGGTCCGCCTCGACCAATCCACCGATTGGGGAAGCGCTCGTTTAAATGATCTCTAACTGCTCGAGTGTAGTGAGGCGGGGCGCCGTCATGTTGCAGCCACATTTCTGCTATTCTTTCTTCTGGAACTTCAGCTTCGTTAAGAATTTGGTTTAAATTATTTTGTAAAAAATTTAAATAATTAGCACCATTCAGCCTTGCTGGCATTTCATGCAGCACCAATTGCTGGCCAATTATACCAGCCCACATGTTGATACCAAACAGATGCTGGAAACGATCATTTCTTGTGATATGGGGGTTCACTCTGGAGTAAAAATGTAGGTTGTGGATATTGAATACTCCCATTCTTCTAAAATTTGACTCATCTGTCCATAAAACCTTGTTGAAGAACTGCGGATCCTCTCTGTGGTGTCTTAGCATCTCTCTGCAAAACCGCACTCTTGTTTCATAGTCACCGGGCAGCAAAGCTTGCACCCTTTGCACGTGGTAGGCGTGATAATTCTTTCTTTTAATGATATGTTGCACCGTCGATCTTGGAATCCCGAGATTACGGGATATTTGGCGTTGACTTATACCAGGATCCAATCTTAATTCTCTCAGCACTTCATCTTCATTTTCAAGACGTAGCACTGGTCTGCCTGCTCTCGGAGCATGCTGACCGGGTAAGACTCCCTCCATGTACGAATTATGTACGCGCATAAAGACCCTGTAGTCCGGAAAACGATCACGGTTAGGGTAGCGTTGACGATATTCCCTGGCAGCAGCCCGGGCATTACCGTCGCAAAAGCCATAAAGGTAATGCATTTCTGCATACTCTCGTAAGGTGTATTCTCTCCTCGCAGCAGCCATCTGTCTACTTTTGTAGCCAATCCGTCCGATTCACACAGCACTGGTTACAGGTAGGCAATCTAACACAAGTCCGAAAAACAAATCGTATGTCAAAGGAAAGAAACCGATCACAAGTCGTCGTAAAACCGAGAAAAAAATACGCGCGTAGTCACAGGCAGGAAGCGAGTCACTAAACATTCCAAAGGAACATGCTCACACGCATCCCCCGGCCCCCGCCCCGTCCTTTTGTTTCCTAGAAAAGATATCGCTATCTGAACTAACGGGCGCAAACCGGTCTTTTATTGACAAAGGTTAAAATGGTTAGTGTAAAAGAGAGGTAGAGAGTCTTCGTCATTAATTGTATTAGTTCCAGTTTATTTTTAAATAAGCCTAACCGAGTTTTATGGTTGGGTTAACTTTGGCCTTGCTACGAATAATCGTCCTTGAAAGATATTAAAGCGACGCATAGCCATGTGTAATACCTTTTCAGAATCCCCATTAAATGCGCCAAAACTTGTAATACAGGGACAGTTTTCGGTAGAGTATTTTTTTTTCACAGTGGGGTCCAAAGTAAATTAAAAGTTATGATTTAAGAAAAAAAATAATCGTAAAAGTGAATATTATCTTCAACACACCTTATAAACAACCATAAATAGCATGTCTAATGCAAGGACTCATTAGTACCAATCTAGTGAAAATTATAAAAAAGATACAGGATGTAGATTTTTGGAAATTTAATAAGAATTCGTTAAAAAAAATCAATTTTCTAATAAAAACACAAAATAAATTATAACTCTGCAGGCGTTGACCTGAAGGACCTCCCCTAGAACAACTTTTTGCAGCTGATGACCCCATCTAACCCCTACTTGCGTTTGATCCACGACTTTTTGGCCACCCTGTATAGGAGAGGTAGCAGATAAAGAAATCAGAGGATCATTAATGCTTATAACTAAAGTGTTATTTAACTTAGGAGGTTTAATAATGATGATTGTTGGTCCAATTGTATCATATAAATGTATAAATATATTTCTTCTGGTATTGCCTGGATGCTATTTCTTGGCTTGCTGGTTTATACCCGAATCTCCTTATTATTACTTGAAGGATGGAAAGTTTGATTTAGCAGGGAAAGTTTTGAAGAAGTTCAGAGGTTTCAAGGATCATTCGGTAGGTTATTTGTAACACTATTTGCATTTATTTTTTCAGCTAATGCTGAAATATAATAGATTTGTAGGTAATAGAGCACGAATGGTCGATTTCTTTAGAAAACGTTCATTTGATTTGATGAGTTGATAAATAAATATAAATATCTTCCATACCCATTTCAGTGCAGGCTGATTTTATATTAATCATATTTCCACATAATTTATATAAATAATAACAAAAGTTGTGTTTTTATTTGTATATTTATAAATTATTTGCAGATTTTAGAAGACGAATTAACAACCATACATACTCAAGTACAAAATGATATGAAAAGATCTACATCGCTCCGAGAATTGTTCACAGGGCGAGCTTGTCGAAAAGCACTAATTATAGCTGCAGGTTATTTTATTTATTGGTTCTTTTTAAGGCGAACTCGAATTTTCTTTATTATATAGAGTTTTTTTTTGTGGGATTTACACGCTATCAGTTCCATTGAAATCCAAACTCAAAATATCCACACAACAAAAAAATAATAAGAAAACGTTTATTTCTAAATTCTTATTTAAATATATGGAAATGAGACTATAGAAGCGAGAGAGCTGGACTCAGACAAGTTACAATTGTATATTCCTTTACCCACTTATCTATTTATTATTATTTTAAAATAAATAAGATCTTTTTCCGTTAGTATTGAGGACAGTCAAAATAATGATGGGAGGAGGCACAATACGTATATATCTTGGTAAGATTATGCAGGAGAGTGAAGCGAATATATCTATCAAGACTGTCCTTATGGTTTTTGGTATAGTTAGTTTTCTCGTTGGTAAGATTCAAAATTTAACAATATTTTTTTCAATATTCAACTAATTATTTTTTAAACAGTATTCTGCTGCTTGATAGTAGCTCGGCATGTGACCGCACTCCACCTGGTGTTAAAAGTTAGACTGCGATCCATGAACGGAAACATCTGCTACCAGACGAATATCAGGGAACAGTCGTTTCTGCAATGGCTTGTACAAACGAATGTGCACAGGGCACACTCTTGTTATACCCGGTATCCAAGTTGATCACGATTGCATAATTTGTATTACTGGGCTAATAATAACCATCATCAATTAGCCTAGCCTATCACAACATATGACAACGCTCCATCTGAAATAACGCTAGAGTGCGGTCCATGAACGGAAACAACTGCTATTACATATAAATTTCTACAATCAACAGTCGCCTCGCTATGCTGACTTGAGGAGATATGTATCATCCAGATTGACAGTGCATACTCCTTTCGCTATTGGCCTGACTACTTTCAAACTGTTACCGAAGCACGACAAGGTCGCTTCAGGGCGTGAGACTGTGCTAATAACCACAATCAATCTGTCAACATCATCTCTTTATTTCATGAAATAATAATTACGCATTATCTTTTACAGTTATGTTATCTACAGTTCTGGTAGATCGTATCAGTCGACGAACTCTATTAGTCTACGGTTCTTTAGTATATGCTACATGTTTATTATTTGTCGCTGCATATTTTTTTTTCAAGGAAGTTATTGAAATAGAAATAGATTCTTTAAGACAGTTCGGATTTATACCTTTTGTTGGTATCATATTTACTAATATAATTTCAAATTTAGCTATAGATAGTGTTATATTTATAATACCTGGGGAAATATTTTCAACTAATATTAAAGCAATCGCTTTGAGTACTTTAAATGTTTATGCTGGCATTCTTGGGTTCGTAGCATCTCACACTTATCAAATTATAAAGGATTTTTCCGGACTGACTGGCGTGTTTTTGGTTTTCTCAACTGTAACATATTACGGTAGTGTTTTCGTATATTTCTTTTTACCTGAAACAAAGAGTAAAAGTTTACATGAAATTTTGAAAGAATTTCAAGGTATTTATTATAACAAGGATAACAATATAAAAGTAAATACACATGAAAACAATGAGAAAGGAAATTTAATTAGGGAAAATACTCGTTTATAACAATTAGCCAGCATAGCGGAGGCGTCTGCAGCCTGTCAACTTTTTTCTATGGTAGGCTAATTAGTATCAGTTTTATCAGCCCATGTCTTAAAAAAGATATTTTAATGTCAAAGTTATTATTATATTGACAATTCGAATGGAAAGTATCTTAAAGATAAAACTTTTTTTTTTGCAAACTTGCTCATAGTTATGAACTAGCGCAGTGTCAGCAGTTTATAGTCAATAATTCAAAAAGTTTTACGATTTAATTTGTCCTAGAAGAGTTTTGTGATTGTTGCTGTAGAATGAAATATTCCTCCCTGAAGTAGCGTAAAGTGTACGTTGACTTTATGAGAGCAAAGTTTTTGAGTCTAGGTTGCTTTAAAATTGATTATACCTACTAGTAGTTTGAACTTTGACCACAGATAAATATAACTTTAAAGTTTCGAATGTTTATTTAAGTACATAGAAAACTTAAGTATTAAGTGAACAATTTGTCTACTGAAGCACGTAATAAATTCTGTCATAGAATAAAAAAAATATCTAAAATTATATTATATTTATATATATGTATAAATATTAAAGTATGTTTGTTTGTCTATTAATCACGCTGCTGAATAGATCTTAATGAAATTTAGGATAGAGGTACATTACGCGCTAGAATAGATTATTGGAAATTTGTTTTTAAATATTTTTTTTTTTTATTAGCGTGTTGAAAATAAATGTCTATCTATTAAATTTAAACTCATTTAAAAGGTTTCTTAAGTATAGAACGAGCATACTAATTGAATGCATACAAAGTTCAAGAGTGGAAGGCAGGCTGATGACGGTTATTAGCTCAGTCTGCCGTCCTGGGATGGTGTCAGTTTAGTCGTGTTGCAGGATCAGTTTGGAAGTAGCCAGGCTAGCAGGTAGTCATTGAGAGGGTAGTGCATTGTCAATCTGGATGGTACACATTTATCTCTTCGAGCCGGCATAGCGGTGTGAACTGCTGTCTGCCATGTATTTGTGGTAGCAGTTATAAATACTTGTTTTGACCGGGAATCGAACCTCCGTGCAACAGACTGGCGCACTAACCACCGCGCACAGACGCTTACAAATAATGATCCTTGTTATTTACATTTGGTATTCATGCAAGTAATTCAGATAAAAGCTTAACTTGAAGAAATGACGAATACTCTAATAAAATGGGTTTAAACTTGGCTTCAGGGTATACGAAGAGGCTTTCAGATGTCATATTACAGTTACATGACTTTTCACTCACAAAATCACACTTAAGTTGGATAATAAAACTTTAACAATTATGTATAATTATGTTGGATAAAGTTTTTGAAAATATCTCATTTAATTAAAGTAAAATTTAAATTGTGATATTATATTAATCATGTTGTAAACAATGAATTATAATTAAATGTTAGCATTATTAATATCGGAGAAAGTATCTCTAAAATAGTTTTATTAATAGTAGCTCGATGTTAAACTAGAGCGCGTTTCATGAGGGAAAACAACTGCTACCACAGAGAAATCCATTTTTTACTTTCGTGCACCATCCTTTGACTGGGCACACACCTCTAGTTATACCCAACTATTTCCATGATGAAACGCGACTAGGTCACTTCACGATTAAACACACCTAAAACCCCAGGACGGCAGACTGGGCTAATGACTACCTACCACCTATCAGACTGCCTACCACTCTTTGTATAAAAAATGAATTATAGATTTGGAGGTCTTTGTAGTAAGACGGCCTTCGGTCGCGTCGCCCTAATAATGTCATCGAAGCAACATCTTGCGTTTCCTTTCAATAATTCTGTGGAGCGATTATCGCCTTGTACCCACCCGATCTAACCCTTAATTAGCAGCTATCAATCAATAGAATGCTGTGTCAAATCGACCACGGAGAGTCATCAATTTACTTTATAAGCTCTCATCTCATTTTCTGTTACGTATTAATCGATATCATTAAATTTACAATAGTATTCAGTGAAAAAATCAATTTGATATCGACCGAACGCAGGTAAAACTGCTACTTGAAATAATTACCTGGACTATATTTTGTCATGGAAAAGACAATTAGCTTTGTTTAACGATTAATGAATTAATTAAAATTTATTCCAATTAGCAGACTATTGACGCATTTATTTTTAATTAGGTAACTTGTACTTAGTACAGGGCATTTATATAAAAACGTAGTAGTGGTTAAAATTGGTTTCTACAGCAAAACTAGAAAACTAGATAAACAATTTCTAATTATATTAGAACCCGAGCCACCGACCATTCTCTGCAAGGATTAAGATAAAAGAAAAGGCGTCGCAGAGGAAAGCTAATTGCAACTCGGGTTCGTTATTTGTCAGTATAAGAAACATTTATCTTAAAATAAGAAATCTTCAACAATATTTCAGCAGAGGACTTCATGATATTTTTAATCAACGAGCGTTAATATCGAATTTATAATTTTCTATTGAGATACCCGACTGGAAGGTATTTAAGGTCGGTTAATCGTGAACGAACGAATGAATGGCCGCGTAATTAAGGGGAAGCTCGTTTAATAAATCGTAGGGACACGCGATAGCAGGCCGTCGGCATTAACTTGTATATTTATGAGCCATTTAAAAAGATCCGAAGTGCCACTGCGTTATGATGTAATTGCGCTTGATGAAAGCACGGCTATGTGGTGTGAAAATATGGTTAAAATCACAAATTTTACATGACGTTTTTCATGGCCAATATATCGTAATGGCCTTTATTTCAGAAGTAATACTATTTTATAATTTCAAAACATTTTTGTCATAAGTAAAATAAGAGACAAAGGAATATTTCTGCAGACTTTTAATTATAATTAGTAAATACGGTTTTAATTAAATAAGTAAATAATTAGGAACAAGAGAAAAATTTCAAGCAAGAATGTAGACGAGAAAACTGTTTTTTTTTTACTCTTTTGTAAGTGTAGACTAAGGTTGTATGTCGTATATACCTACATATACTTATACTTTTTTTTTCAATGTAATAAAATACGTTTTTTTGTGTATTTGTTTGTCACGAGCTTAGGTAGTGTTATATTATCTTATATGTTTTTTGATATGGAATACGAGGTTTGGTATGAAAATAATGTAAATTAGTGAACATACGCATTAGCCACGTTTATTTGATCGCCAAATTACTATTAGCTAGTAGAATATTTTTAAACACAAATTTCTGTTTAGAAAAGTAAGTAACTTATATGTATAAGTATTACAAGTATGTTTTGTGCTAAGGGATGTAACGAAACAAAATAAGTAACTATTTGGACGGCAATTGAAGGATAAATATTGGTTAAATGTATGTATCAGTTTACAATTAATTATATTTACATAAACCCTTTCTTTATAATCTATACATACAATTTTTTACTTAGCTTATATAAGTTTTTACTAAATTTCTATATTTTTGTATTTGCATAAGTAACTGTTTAATATTGTTATTAAAAAAGAGTTTTTATGTGAAATAATGTCAAGTATCTTGTGATCTGTTTCTTAGTAGATCTTCTGAAGCCAAATAAATGAACCTAGTTGTATCATTAAATAAGTAAAAGAGCCCAAGTAGGTTTAATAAATGCTTTGAATTTGATTTGATTTTGATTTTGAGATGCGAGATCCATACTTCACATATCCTATTACGCAAATTGTTATCTTTGACTTGATTGCAATTTAATTTGATTTATTCAGTTTCAATAATATGATAATTGTTGCTGCCGAGTACGTACTCTTCGCTCTATCTAAAGTTTGCTCGACTCAATTTGATAGCAAATATCAACAGTTATAAATTGATTTGGTAAAAAAAAGTTAATCGTTTTCTGCGAATCCCGGGTCGATACGGTGTAGAAGATACGCTAATCTCTACGAACAGCGTTTCAAAGAATAGATAATATGAATTTAACGATATATGCCACTTCTCATCAAAGGTCAGACATTTTATTTTGTTGTCGCTTAGCTTATAATGTAAGTCCGTGAACAGAAACAACTGCTATCACAGATACGTTTTTGCAGGCAGCAGTCGCCTCCACTATGCCGGTTTGAGAAGACCATGTGCGTTATTCATCGACACAGGTGTCGTGTTGAATGTGAACCACCATCCCACCCTCCTCTAAATTGATAAATTTTGTTTATTTATGCATTGACGTGTGACGCAAGAGAAAATATGGCCACAGCCACGTTTAGGTTCTCTGTCAATTAGTATTTGACTTGACGGCAACATTGTCAAATCGTTTGAAGCGGCCTGCCCTTTTTTATGTCAGATGTATGAAGTTTGCACCTCTAGTATATATCTCTATGTATTTATGGTTATATTTTGTGGAATAAGTTACTTGTTGATTTTAAAATATTTTTAATCTAAAAATGTGTGTTTTTTTAAAATTAAATCTCATGAATGATTTTTCTTATATCAGATTTAAAATTAAGTATGTGTTGTTAAATAATGTCAATTCTGAAATTATAAATTCTATGAATATTCGAAACGAAATTAAATAAATAAAGAATAAATAAACGAGGCTTCTTGCCATACTTATTTCCGTAAGCTCTCGTTTGGAATAAATAAACACTCATCAGATTTAATACAGAGTCGGGTTGAATTTCAGAGTTCAATTGGCAATTTGAAACGACCAATTTTTTAATATGTTAACCCACGACTGAATTAGGACCCGAATAAAATTGGATCATACAGGAAATATATGTATAATATAATAAAAAAGTAAAATATAAAAAAAAACCATTTGTTGGGGGTTCTTTGACGCGTATAAATACAACGTATATGCGCAGAAGTTGATTTCCTTCATATCGAAATATAACAAGCAGTGTTACAAGTTGCGCACAAACGCACTGCTTATAGATTTACTTAGTTTAGCTTTATATTTGATTTAGTAAATAAAAAAAAATGGCTTATTAATTAAAAATATTACAATAGATTTAATTAATGATATCTATTATTCAAAACTATGAACTTATATGACCGTACTATCGTGAGATGAAGGGGTTTGATCGCGATAATAAGAAATCATTACTGAGTATAGTGTATAAGACACTTTTAAAAATATCATTAAATAAAATAGAAATATTTTATTTTTATTTCATCAATTTTTTTTTTTTTATGTAGTTTTTTTATAGGCTTTATTCATCAATTTTAACATTAAGTATTTCTTAGAAGATGTTTTACAGTAAGAAAATACATTTATATAACATGCCTTTGATGTATATAATCTTTTTGAAAGAAAAATCTTTTAATATTTACATAATATGTTTAAAGATATGTATATATGCTTATATTACATATAGTCGTAGATCGGAAGAGTTAATTATCTTCTCTTTTTTTCTCAACAAAGTCAGGCATGTGTCTGTAGACTTTCTGATGTTAGCGGCGGTGCATAAGCAGCTGTGTCCGCTATGCCGGCTTGTTGAATCATGTTGGCGTAACGCACTCCTTTCCTTATTATGCGTAAAAAGTGAATCGTTTAAAATTGTGTAGAAATTTTAAAAGACGATTTTTGAAATATTTTGTACTAACATTTTTAAATCCTCTTAGACTAAGTTTAATTTCACTGAAGTTCTAAAGACATTGATTGTAAGAAAAAAAAAAACAATAGAAAATTATTCTAATAGAAAATTTTTCGGTGGAAGTAAAAAACATATTCGATAGTCCTTGCTCTTTGCAATATTTAGTTTATTTGGATGGAAGCCCAGCTGAACAATCGAGGAATTAGAGCGTGCGCTGAGCTATGGAGAGCGAGAGAGACTGTGCACGCGAGCGAGGGTGAACTCTAGTCCCGCAATGGAAGGAGAAGTTAGCGGCGATGGTGACGATAACGTTTTTTTCGGTTTTATTATATCTCTCGATGTGTTAATATTACAAACGATAAGTATGTTACAAGAAGACTTAAATATTCCCCTCTATAATGAACTTTAAAGTACTATCTCTTTTATGGTCATATTTTCCGTATCCTTCTTTTTTTATCATATTTGTAGTGTTATATTTAATATATTTTTATTTCATGTGTTTTAATAAATATACCTAAATAAATAGATTATTATGTAAGCAAATTTTTTAAAAACCTTTCCTGAAAATGGATGATATCTGTTAAAGAATCATAAAGTGCTCGTTAGCTACAAACGACATTTATTTAGTTAGATTTTTATGTAGATCTAATTTTTATGAAGAGTAATGATGAAAGAGAAAATTCTAGGAATGAGAAATTTGTCCCATGAGTTAAGATTATGACAAAAAAACTACTATAATTTTAAATTAATTAAAAAGTGTATTTATAATAATATAACAAAAAAAAAAAATTAGGCAAATGCAAATGTAGCCTTTGCCTAAAGTTTTAAGAAAGATATTGGGACGTCATAGCTGTCAGACGGTTTGAACAAGCAATTCGGTTACCGTGTGTGCGCGTCTTACTTGAGAATTGTAACAACCGATATATATTCAAAGAGTTTTCTTGTGCTTACGTATCCCCACGCTTACAAATATTAATTTACTAAGTATTCGGACAATTAAATAATTAAATGGGATTGAAATAGCGGCAAAGCGCAGCGCAGCTGTAACATCAGCGTTTCAAATAAGTTTTTTATTATTTATTTTTATAATTTTTTTATATATTAAAAGTATCTACTTTGTGTATAATTTTTAATTTTATTATTAGGAGAAAAATTATAATTATAGAAAAACTTTAAAAGGCCCTTTTTATTTTTAAGAAACTTTTACATGATTACTAGTAGGTATATCTTTTTATTTACTACTTTCAAGAGAAGTAAGAATAAATAAAAATTTACGTAACAAAGACTTACTTAACCTACTTTATCAAGAAAATATTTGCAAACATGTATGTTTTCAATTGAGGCGAGCTTTGTTGAGACTTCGCCCAGAAGAGTTAACCGTTTCAATTGAATATGTTTATCACCAGAAATTCCCATTTTATTCCTCTTGTAATAAAGTTAAACCTCAATTTAAAAGGGGTCAATCGTAAAATTAGGTCCTCCTGCCTACTCGTGCAAGGAACGAATGAAATGATGTTCCAATTTAATTATCTACAGATTCTTACTCCGAATTAGTATTTATTATTTTATTGTTTTGCTATTTATCTCAATAGAATAAGAATAGAGCAAAACTAAATGTGTCATTCATCAATTAATATTAGTATTTAGTTAATAGCGATATTAATGCTATATTATTCGTGAAGTTATTTGAAAAGAATTTTTTCAGAACGTCGGAGGATCGTCGGCAATTACGGCTCTTATCTTCAATGCGAATTTTCTAAACGACTTTAAATAGCTATCATTTTCCCTCGTGGCTTTGGCAAACCGCGAAATGCGGTAGCTTAATCCTACACAAACGTAACAGTTGTAAAGGCATTATATTTATGAATGTGTTTACTGAGCTTCTGTTATCCTATATGCCACATTACAAGGATCAAGAAGAGTCAATACAGCGGGTGGTTTGTATAGAGTCCTTTATATCATAAAGTTAGTTTATCAAATAAGACCCACTATGTATAAAAATTAGATCGAACGGTACAAACTAATTTGTTAAAACAAAAGTATATTACAATAATTAATTACTTTCGATAAAGCTCCTTCATATTACATACAAAATCTCAAACTCAAAACATTTCTAGAACGATATCGAAGAAATATATTGTTTCTGTTCGTTATTGTTCAGTTAGTTTTATAAAAAGCTATTATATATTTAATAGATAAAATCATTAGCAATCGTATGAAGTTAATTCCACGTACTCGATCCATCGAAGTAAATATCAATGATAATATTATGAAATTGATTATGAATTGTCAAGTTTTTGGAAGTAGCCAATTAACGAACTGTCTGAAGCAGAGGGTGTAATTACGCGATATTAATTGTGGACCGGGTCCGGCTTAACTATGTCTCAGTGATTTGTCTTATTCTTACACTACGGTTCATTAGGGCCAAGTTTTACACCGAACGAATATTAAGCTAAGATGTTCTTAAAGCCTTTGAGACCACTTTTGTAGAACTCAAGATTTATCGTCTTAGAAAAAAAAGATTTGGAATTATTGTTATCATATTTTATATTCAACTAAAATTAAAATTAGGAACATCTATAAAATAACTGAATGCTACAAATTAATTTGTTATGAAAACTCTTTATTCAGAGCTCGAATTGTTATCGTATTTTGTTTGAGAGAACTTTTAAACGAAATTGGTTCAATTACTGAATAACTTCAGAAAATTGGATCAGAAAATATATTATTAAACATTACAAATTTATAAAAAAAATACTTAAATTATACAAACCTATTTTAAAAATAGAAGGCAGACAGATAACGGTTAATAGACCTGTCTACCTGCCGTCCTGTTCTACCACTTCGTGATCAGCTCGGAATTAACCATGTATAATGATAGAAATGTGCGCTGGAAATCTAGACTCTAAAACACTTTTTTCCTCAAGCCAACATTGCGGAGGCGACTGCTGGACGCCCACATTTCATTTAGTAGTTCTCTCTGCTCACGGAAACCGAAGCCTAACTTAATACCATATACCTTATTTGGTATATGTATTGTCGACGTAAACATAAGTAAATGAACAAATATCAATAAAAAAAAATCAAATAAATACATTTCTATTGTTTTCGTATTGGACATTCCGAGGAGATAAATAATAATGTAAGTTTCATCATTGGTATCATTTTGGATACAGAACGGAAGTAGTTTATATAAATTCTTACGATAACTGTTACATTTGTTTTTATTATATTAGGTTTGTATCGTTAACTTAACAGTTGCTGACTTGGCTAACTTTGGAATCTATAGGTAGAGATGTTACAATAAAAGCAAAAAGATGGAGAGAAAAAAAAAATCACAAATGCTGCAAAGCTTTTGAAACATTCGGCGTTGATTATTAAAAGAAACGTTAAATACATTTAAATACAAATACATGCCTGCCTTCAAGGAAACATTATTTATAGAAAAACCAAGTTTTTCTATAAGAAAAAGAACCTGTCATGCAACTGTTGAACTATTTTCTAGAGTTTTGGCGGCCATCTGGAGACATTAGGTTATCTGTCTTATTTTCCTAAACTTGTATTTCTTAGAGTTAATGTGTAATAATGGTATTATTAACTATTAAGTGTTCGTGAACGTGTGTGAGTGTGGGCAAACAATTTCAAGGAAGAAAACGTGTGTAAAGATCCCATTAAGTACTGTACTGAAACTATTTTTGACTTGATTGGGACTCGACCTGACGACCTGACCATGTGATGAATGAATGATTCGTGATCCACAATAAAAGCACTGGCAAATTGTTATACAGTGCCATAAACAGAAAAAAAAATCTATTTTCTATAATTCGAAATAAATAGTGACTAAAATGGGATTAATGATTTCTTTTTCTAAAATCAGGATTCAACAAAAATATTGTCGAAGAGTATAGATTTAATATAAATTGTCAATAATTCAACTTGATTTAGAAGGTTTTGAAGGTAACGTCGACTCTGTACCTAACATTAATCTTAAAAGTTTTTCGTCTAAATAAAACTTCTGTATTGATTCATACATAAACAAGTTTTTCTAAAAAGTTTTGTTAGTATACAAAAAGTAGCTTTTAAATTTTCATAAATTACACGCATACATACATTGAGTGTACATTAATTTAATAATAACAAATTCAGTATTTTAATAAGCTAAAGAAAACGATAATTATTTGTTTCGGGTTGGGGCATTGTATACACTCGTATATTTTATTATTTGTAAACACGAATATCTACTATCATTACTGTTTTTAATTTTATTCACATTTGTAGATAATAAGAATTGTTTATATTATTGTTATTAAATTTTGTATATTAAACAGCCATAGTATGAGTAAATACTACAGCAAATAATAGAATATTCAGTTACAATGGCCATACTGCATTAAACCTATGTCTGGGAGCTTTACATTCAGTCACGTACATTTCTGTATGTTTGTATAATTGTATTTGTACATGAGGAATGAGAATTTTATTTGATTATTATTTTTTTAATTCACATTATTATTAACTTGTATTAAGTTTTATAAATTGATTAATAAATTTTTCCATTATTATTTTTTGGCGTATTGCTATGCTATTAAAATCACTATTTCACCATAATATTTTTGACTAAATTAAAAGATTTTGCACGGCGATAGTACGCGTTTATTGTGATTATTTTTAATTCTGCTATGCGAATTCAAAAGATTTGTTTGCAGTCCTCATGCTCGAGGGATACTTTATGGAATAATTATTCTAAAATAAAATAAAACTTTGAATGAATAACGCTTCATTCAATTCTCACAATTTGTATGTTGAATTATGTTATCACGTGAGAAAACGATAAGGCTTTCATGCATTCACATCTGTAAATATACGGACGCATATATGAAACAAAATAAACGAAGCGAGAGCTTAATTAATGAAATCTGGAGGTTGTTTGTTTATTTACCCTCATTCCGCTACAGGCTCTTTATTTCCTGCCTCTATACAATTCCGTCATTCCTTCGCTACGTCGAAATGTCAGTGAAGGCTCTCCGGGTTACGTACACATACGAAAACGAATATTTCATTGCCAGATGGAAAGGGACAATTTAACAAATGCCAGATATTCTATTATAATATTATTTTTACGCGTTCTAGGTTTATTTTCGTATAGTTATACTATTTTTTCTGCTTCATCAAAATAAATAACGAGAAATTGTTATGAAGTGTTTGCGGAATAAGAGAGTGTTATTTATAGATTGTACATGTATGTTTGTATATTGTATATGTATAAGTTTTATATCTAACATAGGTTTTAATACAAACAAAACCTATAAACCATATAAACGTAAAATGTACCTTAAACCTTCATCTGATATTTTGAGTAAAATCAAAGAAACATTAAGCTTTTAGTTTTGTATGACCAGATTTATACCTGACACTAACCGCAACATTTAATACCATTATCTCCCTGAAAATACGCTTATTTTCTAAACTATTTCAGTAGACAAGTGGAATTCGAGGAATGACTAGGTAAATCCGAAAAATGTTTCTCATGCTCTACTCGAAATCCTTACGAAGAAGAATGAGAAGAAATAAAAAATGTTTGAATTTCAAGATTTACCTTTTTTAAATAAAGTTTAAATGTTAGTGTTTAGGATAGAAAATATATTAGGTGAAACAAAAAATACGAGCATAACGGGGCTTGAGTATTACAACTAGCATCCTTTAGAGAAGAATCAAGATGCTACAAATCGAGTTTTATATCTTCCGCGTGTGTTTATCATAGACGAACGCGTAATAAGTCGAAAATTCGCTTGACGAGCGATGTCCGATACTAATCGATTTCCCCGCCTCGCCTCCTCCCTAATGTACGCATTTTCATTGTAAATATAGGTAAGGGAATTTTTCTAAAGCTGAATTTGAATGGGTCAACAAAATTATTATACGTCGTCATGACACCCGTAATTGTTTTGCAAGTTTTAATTCGTAAATTAATAATATTGAGAATGCTAATAATAAATTTTAATTATAATTGGAAAAACCAAAATAAAAAGTCATAGATTGAATTCGATAAATTCATATTCTATTATCTTATTTATGAAATATAATTTTAAAAACAAATAATAATGAGATAAAGATTTCAAAGAAGGCTTCAACGACAAATTACCTGCGAGGAAAAGTTCGTTGTTTTTTCCGCCATGACATCGATCATCAAATGGAGAATAGAAGACAAATGGTCTGTAAATTTTCCGAATTCGTTCCGAAAAGAAAATATCTAAAAGATTTTCCTCTGATTTTGTATAATTCAACATGAAACATAAAACGGGAGGTATTTGTTTTTAAATTTACTGAAAATATTTCTGAACCTCGACTTGTCAGGTAGCTTTTAAATAACTAGCACCTAAGTTACATTACTGAGCGTAAACTTGGAAATCTGTTTGAAATGTTCAAAGGATTGAGATGTCGAACAAAATAAGCAAAGTTACAAGTTTGAGTTATCAATCACAACCATACGTCTTAGTTACAAACTTTACCAGTACGATGAATTCTACTTTATTTTTATCACACACAAAAAATAACTTAAAATTAACAAAGTATCTAAATCAAGAAAACTTTATTATTTAGATTCTTAAACATCTACATATAATAAATCTAGAATATGTTTTATAGTATTTCAGTAGGAGATGACAGTCTGCCGTAAAGCCGAAGTGCTAACCATGTGCGGGACAACTGCTACCACGGAGTCTCTATAGAATATAGATATATATCTTGTAGTACCTTCGCTCTATCAGCTTGAAGAATTTATACTTTATTCTAATAATATATTCTAATATCATTTAGAAATATGAATAATAAAAAAAATATATTTTTAGAAAAGGAAATTCTTAAACCTAATTTTATTGTAATTCTGATTTTATAAGCTGTAAAACTCTGTTCTCCACCCTTTCGAAAACAATGTTTGCAGTCACGACGCTGGCATAGTGCCTCGCGGGATATTACTAAAATATTTACGCGTTGCAAACCATTTCGTTGTTTACTTAGGACGAGTAGTTTGCGCGTCAGCCCATTTACCGAATGTCCATCGACAAACAGAGATTCTAGTGCGCCTATGTACTTTACTAGGTAAACAAATGTGAGAGTAAGTATTTCATATAGGTATTATTTCAAGATATAAGTAAAAATAGCAACAAAGTACCTACCTAGCTTCTTTATAGTAGCTCGACATGTGACCACACTCCGTCTGATGTTAGTCATGAACGGAAGACATGTCTGCAGGCAACAGTCACCTCTGCTATGCCAGCTTGAAGAGAGGAATGTGCTCCTCTCGTTTTACCCGATTACTTCTGAGCTGATTCTGAAACTAGGTCACTTTACGGGTGTGTAGGTAGGTCACTTGAAAGCGGTATTACCCCAGGATGGCAGCCTACCTCTCTTAAAAATTATTTATAGAAATCTTATCCTGTTTATAGTGAGGTAAAGTTTCTTTCATCTTGCATCCTCATTATATTACTTTATAGAGATTCAAAACTTTGTTTCAAACTCGGGAGGCTGCGAGTGTATAAAACTTTAAACGCCATATAACAAATCACTTCCTTAAAAGTTTCAGTTAAGGCTTGTTTCTGAAATATGTTATTGTATCTCAACTGTTTACTATTTTATAAGTTTTATTTAAAATAAACATTTAAAAAAATGTATATTTAATTACCCATCTTTATTGTACAGAAAATAAATAAACTCGAATACAAAGTTAAGTAAAAGCTTACAGAATAATGAATTAATAAAATTATTACATAAAATCTTAAAGTATTTTCCTGTTAAATTATAAATAGCTCTTTCACTTTTTAAATGTAATAAATACAATTTTATTCGCAAAATATGATAATATAAGATCCAACAGAGGGAATATGAAGTGAAAGTTGAGTGGAGCTTTGAGTCCCTTATTAGACATTAACGCTCTTCATACGGCTTAGTGAAGTCTAAAGACGTCAAAAGCCACAGGTGCTCGCGAACCCTTAATGGTTAATAATTTTCTAACATTATTTCCTTAATGTAAATTGTTTAAGCTTTAAAATTTAGGTACCTATATATATTTATTAATAACACTTATACTTAAATAACTCACGCTACGTTTCTCTTATTCATATAAATATAATAATATAATTTGAATATTAAAATGGAAATATTTATCATAGGTAAATTCTATATTATTTAAGATAAAAGTTCAAGGTGAAGAGTTATTAAAAAATGTCAAAACTCCCCTACGTTTTTGTTGATGGTTACACACTTTATGTGACAATAAAATTTAGGAAACGTTTGGAAACAGCTGTTACTCGTAAAGTGGAAACATTTTATTATATCCGTAGATGGTTGCGATGAAATTGTCATGTTGTTACGCCTCTTGACTTCTAATTACTTTTCTGTTACTTCTGATCTACTGACGTGTTATTTATTGTAATAATATTAATTTAGTAAAATAATTATTGCAGCCCATTAAAAAAAATTAACATATGACCGTACGCCGGTTGATGTTAAGCTAGAGTGTGCCCATGAGCGGAGATAACCGCCCATGGACCGCAGGTGAGAAATGCGGGGTACTACCACCACTTTCGAACACCTTGTCGTGTTTCGGGAGCAGTTTGAAAGTAGCCAGGTATAACGAGAGGTGTGTGTACTGTCAATTTAGACGTGCATATTCGTCTCCTCAGGCCGGCATAGCGGAGGCTACTGCTGCCTGTAGAGATTTCTCTGTAGTAGCAGTTGTTTCCGTTCATGGACCGTACGCTAGCTTTACATCAGGTGGAGTGTTGTCATATGCCGAGCTGCAATAATAAAAAAAAATACGTTATTACGTGAGACAACTTTATCTTGTATCTCTAATTTCGTTCTAGTTTGAACAGTCGACAAGCAATAATACAAGTCGGTTGGAATGATTTTAATAAGTATGAGTCCCGTGAGTTTCCTGTCGTGTCGCATGGGATATTATTATGTTTGGTGTATTTGGTTTGATGAGAACTATTGGTTTATGCGGGGGCCGAGCCGTACTGACTCTGTTTGTCAATAATATACTTAATTGGAAACCTAATAAATAATAAACAAACAAATAATAGTAAACATTATTTTTCTAGGTTAGCTTGTTTTTGTTTTCGAATAAGTCTCGTTAGTCGGCGGATTAGAAATAAAAATCAAACAAACAAATATTCTGTTAGGTATTTTATGCGAACATAAAATTCAAGTATTTTGTTTTCTCGCGTTGATACACTTCATTTTTGTGAATTTTCTCTTCTTTTCTTGTAAATTTTTTATGTTTACTGATACAACAAAGGCGCCTTCTGTTAGTCGTCAATCCATGTGTAAATTTGTTTTATCAAACAGCGATTGTTGACTTGCGTTTTCATATTGTAACGTTTGTACATATCTGAATTGATAAAAGGGAATGTCCACGTCTTTAAATTTTATGAAGCATCAACAAACATTATTATAATAATTTTCTCATATTAGGGTACTATTCTTATGTAAACTAATTTTATGAAAAAAAAATACATTATATTATGTGAATATCATGTAATATTTTTTTAAAGTCAAGTGTTACATTAAATTTGGGAGAGAATTTTGAAAAAATATTTTTAAGTTTCATGACACGTGAAAACAAAGGGGCTTTAGTAGGCGACAGTCTGGCCGCATAGGTAGCTATTTTTAAAAGAGGAATTATCCGCTCTAATAATTTATTCCTCACAATCCGCATACCATTTAGAGTAATTACTTTTTCCGAATATTTTTATGATATATGTATTAATCTTCTAACTAGCAATACCAACGTGAAGTAGGAAGTTTATTTCGTGAAAATAATCTGCATGATAAGAGAGAAATTTAAATTTAATATTATATTACATTATTGATTGCTTTTTAAATGACAAAAATAAAAACTAGATCATTTTATATTATAGTTAAAAATAAGTACTCGAAAATTAATCTCAATAAGTTAATACAACAGAAATATAAAGCTATTTTGTTACTTTAAAAATTCTTAAAGTCAGACATTTTTCGCTACAAAGTCAGGAATTTCGTGTTAAAGGATCATACCTTAGGACGTCTAGACGTGTCTAGGAAACATGGTATGTCCGTGTAATGAACACTGCTTCCTGGGTGTGACAGTCTGGTTCAAGTAAAGGTGTGGAAATGTAGTCCAAGAGATTATTTTCTTTCTTCATATTTCATCAGCAAAATACACGACAATTATTATATTAATTTTTACTCCTGCCTGTTTATAGTCTGTGGTTAAAATATAGTCTGTGGCTGGAGACGTGGGACGTAAAAATAGTTATTCTATTACCCAGTTTTCCAGTTTAATAATAAAGTGTTTGCATAGGTGGGGTATATATTATTTGGCCTATTTTACACTAAGAAGCTAGAAATTAATATATGCAAGGAAGCAAAACAAAAAATGGTTACCCAGATTGCCATCAGAGGGTAGTACCACAATTTTCAATGTTAGAAGTGGCTGAGTATCTGGATAACAAATTCCGATCTGTGCACTTGTCTCATTAATAGCGATGCTGGGATACAAAAAAAAACTTCAAAAATTTCCTAGTTAACCCCTAAACTATGAGGGTGTGATGGTCCTTAAAATTTTGTAGCTAGTTTAGCCGCACCCTGTGTAAGGCGTGTTTGACCAACCCATTAGTTAATTGAACAGTTATGTTGTGTTCTAATTAGATGCCAGCATATCATATTAGGGTTAAGTAGTTGATGGGTGCGAGATATCCTGGTTTTACGCTAATTTCAAGTTTGATTTAATTGCCTTTGCTTACATTTTAATGTAGCTTACTTGTTCACGTTTGAGGGTTTATTTGGTTAGGGATATCCTGGGGGTGTAACATTCAAACATAACATAAATTACAATTATCATTAATTATAATCGTTGTTTGTAATGTTTGTCACCATGCCTCGAGTTAGAGGGCGGTATAGGGGAATGACAGCAGTCGTCTCCGCTATGAATTTAATAAATAATCTTTATAATAAGAAGTTCCTTTACGAGGGATGCATGTATAGGTTTATAAAATATTCAAGACCATATTAAATAACACAATCGTTTTCTTAAGCCGAGATAGCGAAAAGGTTAGCAGTCGATCGAGCTATTATAAAAAAAAACACTATCTGAAGTATTTTATTGGTACGCAGAGGTCTAAAGTATCTCTACATATTTTCAGATACAAATTCCTTTTTTGTTTAATATTTATTTTGCAATTATTAAAGGAAAAAGATCAAACGCATCTTCATAAACCTTTTTAGGCTTATGTGAGATCAAATATAATAATATTATTAATAATGCTTTATAGTTTAAAATATATTTATTGTAAGATGATTTATAATTTTGCCGCATCCCTACATGTTGAGATGCGGTGAGCACGTATGAGCTGCAGCCGTGCATGTGAACGAATATGAAATTAGGTATCAAATGTTACAGTATTCTTTACAGTATTACTGCATCGCTTAAGACAGATGCAATCTTTTACTGGCATGTTACAAATTGACCATTATAACTATAAATTTAGACCCGAAACTGTTATCGTACTAGCTCAGTCAGCAGTCCAGGGTAGTAACATCTATGTTATAGATTCTATAAAGCGTCTTAGCTTGAAAGTAGCCGAGAACGAGAAGTCTACCTCGACCGTGCACATTTGTGTATTAGGCGATATGTAGTGTTGCCACACTACTTTACTAGGTATGTATGTTGTACTAGTTATGTTTAAAAATTATAGAAGTCCTAAGTAAAAATATTTTAAGAAAAATCTTTGTTGCCTTTATTATTTTTTTGATAATATCTTTTACTTCTTACAGTTGCTAAGCTGTCGCCTAAACTAGCGCTTGATATGGTAATATTGTAATAATGCTTAATGTAGCTTCAGAAGTTATCGCCTCGGGTGTTGGTACAGTCTAGAAGCACTAACTTTGAACCCTATAACAAAGTTATTGAGAGCTATCAGCAACTAGCTCAGACTTGCGAATTAATTTGAATATTATTTACATAAAGTTTTATTAATTAACATTGTACCCGTAAGTAACGTTGCGAAAAAAAAATTATCTACTAGAATAGATTTTAAAAGTGCATGGTAATAAAATTGTGAGATATTATTTGTATATCAATGAAATTATTGAACACAGTTGAAATGTGCAAAAAGTGACGGACCACTTAAAAGGTTGTCTACAACTAACGGTTTAACGTTTAGAATAAAGAAAGAAAAATGTTGTGAAACATTGTGATTAAATCCTAAGTGTTTAATTATATTATTTACATTTCACGATAAATTATTGCTAGAACTTCTTTAAAGAACTCTGTGGGTTGTAAAAAAGCTTCTAACGTTTGCATTGCCGGATTGAAAAAAAAACCAAAAAGCTTATTGAGAGTGGAAGAAGAAGAAGAAGAAGGGGAAGGAAGAGGAGATATAACGAGAGGAGTGTGCACTGTCAATCTAAGATGGTACATGCTCGTCTCCTCAAGCCGGCATAGTGGAGGCGACTGATACCCGTACAGGTTTCTCTGTAGTAGCAGTTGTTTCCATTCATGGACCGCACTCTAGCTTTACATCAGGTGGAGTGTTGTCACATGCCGAGCTACAATAAAAAAAAAGGAAAAGCTTCAAGCTCGTTCGTTCCCCACCTCATCTCAGGTAATTTAATAATACAAAATTTTATTATTAATGTTATTAACTTTGCAAAAAAAACTGCTATAGAAGCAGTTCTAATTAAAATCAACATTTAAAAATTGCAGTCGGGAAAGCGTGTGACCAAATGAAGTACGTATTTAATTTTCTGGAAAAGAATATTGCTCTCACAGCCTGAGAGCTTAATATGATGTCACGTAGGAGCGAGAAATTGCGAGTTATAATGCAATCTCATATATCGTACTAAAGCGAATTCAGTTAATTGGGTGACAATTCCAAATTGTATGTACGTACTTCACTTCTATTATGTGATAGACATGAAATTATTTAATGCGAAATATTAATTAATGGTTTTTGACCGATTTAATTTGGTTGTGAGAATTGTGGATGTGGAGGAAGCGAGGGTGTTGTGTCAGGATCGTGGTAAGTGGCGTTCCGTTGTCTCTGCCTATCCCTGTGGGAAAAAAGTGTGACAATTGTATTGCATTGTAATTTGGTTGTTTAAAAATATAAACACAGTGTCTGATGTTCTACGTATATTATGGCAAATAATTTTGAAAAGACAGCTAGGCTCCATTATGCCTGCTCGAGGTGACGAATACCAGATTCAACTTGCACACTCCTTTCTTTACTGAAACTTGAATAGAATAGAATATCTTTTATTTGTCACAGTATAGATGTTTTAGATGGGGTGGGGTGTTACCCCAAGACGCAGACTTAATCACTCTTGCCACTATTTATTTAAGTACATAAAATAATAATATAAATTCCCTATAATATTTTCCATTTAACTGGTAAATATGACAATCAAACATATTTAAAATTGGACGAGACTCATAGAAAACTTCTTTACGGGAGAAATCGTAAATTGAAATGAAATTGAGGAAGCCTCTACTTTCAACATTTTAGTAATATTGGAACTACTTTCCTTTCTCAAATAAAATGAAGCCTGTAAGGTTGATATACTTACACAGGAAAATTGATGCGAAAAAACTATATATGTACACAAACCAATAATGTATTCGTTGCCTTATTTAATGTGCGTAGGAAGATGCTGTTTTCGATAATAAATAGAACAATAAAAAAAAAAGTATGTATTTTTTTTTTGTAACTAAACAGTTCAGTCCTCCTCTGCACCCTATAGTTGAATATAGTTGAATAAAAAGTAAAATACTGGGTCTAGATCTATGCCACATTTGATGTATTATGGGCGACGTGCATCACAGAATAGAAGGGCATCGCTTCATACTCGTACATAGACGGAGATCGCAGGAAGAACTCGACCCCTATAGCAAGTGGCCAGAGCTTGCGAGGAGCCCTGAGTAGTGGAAAGGAGAAGAGCAGTGGTACAACAAATACGCTTGAATAAATAATAATAACAATAACTGTTTAATGAAAAAATGTTGATTGGTCATAAAAGGTGTACAAAACTGAAGTAACATAGGTGACGTTTTATCGTTTTGGATTATTAAACCCCCGGCAAATGTTTTAACGCACTGCGGGCTACTGAATATTCATCAATATTGTGAATTCAGAATTACTCTATTCATATGCAGTGACTGTCGACGACAAAGTTCCCTTTTGATTTACACTTATTATTTATTTATAGCTGTCATCGTTGCCATTCGCTTCACTTGTATCATATTTAGTCCTAATAAATAATAAAGAGGCAAGATTAGTTGTATTATACATTTATTATCTTCTTTTTTTTATATGACAATAAATAAACGTGTCAAAGAAAATAAGTATTCGCACTAATACAAGTTAATTATTACGTATCATTTATTCATCACACAAAACAGTCTGTCAAGTCCCACTTGAGTCAAAATTAGCTTCAGTAAAGTGCTTGAAACTTCATTAAAACTTCCAATGGAGGTTTGGAGGGAAACTATTTTAAACCATTTTTCCAGATTCACGCACATAATCCACTATCATTACATATTAACATTCGAAGAAACACAAATTAAGAAAAATATTTTTTCTACTATCTTCAAATGCTCGCTAAAACTCAATCATTTTAATTTTAAGAAATTTGTAACATTGATTAATTATTAGATATCTATATTTTGAAAAACATAGGCAGTAAATTTTCAATTTTATTTATCGTTATTATTACTAATTATGTTGTTCCTTATTATTAAAGGATACCGATTCAGTATTATGAAACCATGACTCACTTAAATATTACCTATTAAGATTATAGTCAAAAGAGAACTTTATTGCCGTTAGCTTTAAGGTTTATTTTTCAATGTACAATTGATATTGTGTTATAAATTAATTTACGTGCAAAATATTTAAGAAACACAATGTATTGTTTGTTAAAAATATAAGTATGTGCATAGAGGTTGGGTCATAAATCTAGGTCTCCCGCCACCGCTTATTTTGAATAGGCCAACAATTTGTCACAACAAATTATTCAGGCGCCTTTTCTTGTTGAAAAGGGTGTTTGTACTTATTTCGCATTTTTCTCTCGTAAAGTGAAAATTATTTTGTTTAGTTCAAGTTAAGGAAATTCTTTTGGGTCGCGTCAAACAAATGAAAGACGACGCCTACATCTTTATAACGAATTAATAAAGAGAAAAACAGTATTAAATAAATATGAGATTTATATTGTACTTTATACTAATAGTTCTTTATTGGTGATGCGAAAACCAATTTATCGTTAAAATAAATTTAGACCCTATTTGAATCGAATTTTTAAAAACGCTGCCACTTTAAATAAGTGTGTATTAATTTAAGAATAGGAGTAGGTAGTAAATTTGTTCACGTCGCCGAGTAAAGCCGATGTTAACACTCTGTTCGCGAAGGAAATCCCCGACCAAAAAGTTGGTGTGTGTTCAAGGAAGGCGGGCGACGGAGAAACGACATAGACAAATCGTTTTCTATATTTTGCACACGTTTGGATAAACTTTCACAACTTTTCTATGAGTCCCACGAAAGAGGTTCTGCGTAGACAAAAATTTTCGCTCCGTTTCCTTTAAAGACGGATTGTAACTTGATTTGGATAGTACACCACGTTTCTTATTGTAGGAAATTGTTAAAACTTATGTTATTTGTTTATTTGCAACAAAATACATCTCGAATTTATAAATAATTTTTTTGATATTGCGTATTTCCACGTTTAAATCCTTTGATGGATATTCATGATATTTGGAATGGTAAAATATTAAAAGTTTTAACACAAAAAAGGGATCATTTTCTCCTTAATTAAATAAGGTGTCAATCATCACTGATTAAAGTTTAAGAGTGGGAAAACATTGTGCCCCGAACGTCGATCTTAAATTATTGTTATAAAGTAATTTTCATTGCATAATTCTTTTCGTTTTTGTGAGTTATATATCATGTGAGTCTGAAATAATATTTTAAATACCGAATTCTCAAAACCCGTCTAACAAAACGTTCCTTTTATATTAAACTTCTGCGGTTTATGGAGACGAAGACGAATGTGTAACATCCAGGTTAAGAGTCCACTCCTCTCGTAGATTAAGTTATCACTTGTAACAAATCGTCAGGCTGCGTCGCTTCAATGTAAGTAAAGAGTTCGCTACAAGTATTTACTACTCGTACAATACGATATTTGATACAAAAAAAATAGTTATTTCTGCAAAGCTTGCTCAGTGTTTTTGAGTTATTTTCCAACACTGCACTCAGGTTTTGTGCCACAAATCACTACTTTTGGATCTGATCCAGACATGCCAAATGAGGTCGGTAGATATAACACGTAAAATAACATACAAAATGTTTCTCTAATTACAGAACTCTTAATTAACTGATCTTATTATATTATTATTGTTTTCAACACCCCGAATCTAATTTTATTATAATATGTATTACCTAGAGGTATTTTTTATATTTTAAATTGCAAAGTTCAATAAATCATAAATCCATATTTCTTATCAACAGGTTTTGTAAAAAAATAATTTCCAACCTAATTAACATATTCATAAGCTTCAAAAGATGACTTTCTTGTAAACTCAATAGCTAACTGGCCAAAGAAATATGTAATTCAATTATTCCACTTCTACTCAATATAGCATGAAAATTGTCTTCAAGTTCAGTGGTCCACATATACTGAATCGACGACTTCGCTTCTCCATTCAATAGAGCCATTGAATTCAATGTTGTTACATATGAAAAGTTAGTTATACACAATTTCTATCTATGTAGTTTTTCTTCCACTCAATTTTTATATCGAATATATTTTTTTATTACGATTATTTTTTATTAATTTTTATATTTTTAATGATAGGTTTGTTTTATTCAATCAATACCTAATTATATTTTACTAAAACTAATAAATACGTAATCAATATTAAACCTAACATAATAATAGAATTATTCTGTAAATAATCATGCCTGTTTCAAGACTGTACCTTCGCTACTTCGATTACTTCCAAGTTAATTCCTAAGCTAAGTCACTTAACGGATGTTAACACTATTACCACTAGAAAGTGGTCTTATCTGTCATCACTGTTTCGACTTTGTTTATACCATTAAACATATATAGATTCGGCGTAGATTTGTGTAAATTGCCACGCTGCTAAATCGTTTTCTATGCAGGACTCGCCGACTCTGGAGTGTGAAGAGAGGGTGAAGCGTGATGAGTAGAGAGATGGCAGCCTTTATTAAAAATAATTTTATAAAAAATGACTTTTTAATACCTATTTTAATATTAAGGAGCTAGTATAAAAAATATTTCTTTGTTCCCGCAATATAGTTATGCATTCTTCGTCGCAATAGTACAAGTATCTATAAATCAATATATTCAATTGCACCAACAACGCGGACAAAGTAAACAGTTAGTTTAATATTGCTGGACTAAGTTTTTGGCGTCGGAAAGGTCTGAAGTTCTATCAGATTGGCTCGTACCAAATTGCTTACTCTGTAAAATTTGATGCACAATAGCTAGTTTCTGGGTTAAGTTTTTGATTTTCAAACATAGTTCATAATTGAAACGTCTTTTATTCTAGAAGATTTAAGTTAATTGATAAGGTAAACTTTAATTAAAAATTGGTTCTAGAATGAAAAAAAGAAGTAAATGACAAAGCAAAGTTAATATATTAAAAAATATTTCAGAATTTAAATTCATATTAATGAATTTTAATTATCAATGTAAAAGCAAGGCTTCATACAACCGCAAATATCCCCCACACATACGGTGATGAAAAATTAAAAATTAAAATCGTTTCTGTTTCCACTTTCACTTCGTCGTCAACTGATTATATTACTTTTTATTTATAAAAATAAATTAATTAAGAAATTGATAATTAAAATAGACTGTTATGAAAAAATATGTATCGTTTACTATCTTTTCGAAAGCTTTGCAGCCATCGTTACCGCGGAGAATTTGCAATAATCGAAAACAATATAATAAACGCAAAAATAAATAGTTAATAGTAGAATATATGTTTTTTTTATTAATTAAGAATTAAGTATTTTAAAATAGTATTTGAATTTTGTCGAATTCGCGTAGTTATAATGTGAAGGTGTTTCGAGTGGCAATTCCTCCCGCAATTGTGGTTTATAGAAAACCGCCACGAAACCTATCAGTTTAATTAAATAGCGAACTATCAACCCACCAAACTTCGAATATCCATTTTCAAAACTAAGTTAAACTTGAACTGTGAAACAAAACCAAGCGCTAATTAATGGTTTTGTTCCCTTAAATTTACTATCGGTGAATCTACTGTTTATATTACGTAAAAAGGCTTCTACTAAACTTTAAGGTTTAAAGTCAAATAGGTCAGTGACAGATATATTTAGAATTCTAAAATATTATATATGTTTATAAAAATACTTAACAACTTCGTATAATTAGTTTTAAGTGTTTACGTTCCCGTTTCATCCCTAGAGAATGACGATTGGCTTTTATGATGGCTTTGCCACTGAACTATAAATTAAATAATTTTAAAATTAACTGTAGATCTATTATAAAGTTATAAAATAGTAATTTATATTTTAAGTTGAGCAATATAAAAAGTAAGGCAACATTTACACTCGTACCATTTTACATGTCCAGTCTGCCTTCCTGGGGTAGTACCACCACTTTCGAATGTAACGCCCGTGAAGTGACCTTGTCGCGTTTCGGGAGCAGTTTGAAAGTAGCCAGGTATAGCGAGAGGAGTATGCACTGTCAATGTAGATAGTGCGTGCTCGTCTCCTTAAACCGGCATAGTGGAGGCGACTGCTGCATGCATGCATCTGTAGTAGCAGTTGTTTCTATCCATGGACTGCACTCTAGCTTTACATCAGGCGGAGTATTATCAAATGTAAGGCTACTATAAAAAAAATACAAATACTTTTTTTTTTGAAGTTTTTTTAGTTTTACTCTTGAAAGTGGTGGTACTACCTCAGGAAACCATACTGGGGTAATAACCATCATCACTCTGACTACCCCTTTTTAAAAGAACAATAAACTAAAACTCGTATTTTAAAGATAAATAAAATATTAATTTCTGCTTACCCCAAGATGTAATCCATGTCGTCCTATAGAGTAGTTTTATAAAAATCGATTTAAATAACCAGTTTAAATTTAATTAAAACTTTTATAATCATTAAGTTTATATTTTCAGTCTATTAGCAAAATGTGGGTACTTAGTTTTCATGTTAGTCGGGCTCGCGTGCTTACGCATGCAAATGATCTTCATCAAAACCATCGACTAAACTTAATTAACTATGAATCCAAAATTAAGGTACATGTATTTGCTAAAATTGCACTTTTATGTTTCGAAATGAAAGCACAATATATATCTTTTTTTTTTATTGTTACTCGGCATATGATAAGTATGCAGTCGCCTCTGCTATGCACAATCTAGATTGACAGTGCACGCTCCTCTCGCTAAACCTAGCTACTTTCAAACTGCATCCGAAACGCGACAAGGTCACTTCACGGGTGTCACATTCGAAAGTGGTACTACCTCAGGACGGCAGGATGGGCTAATAACCACCATCAGTCTACCGTGGTAGGTTTAACTGCCTATAGGCACTGAGAGACTAAAGTACATATAACAAAGTTACATTGGTACCGGTCATAAGTAGCGAGGTTAGAACACGGGTCTCATCGATTGTGAGTTCACGCGTCTTACTGCTAGTCTATCTTATTTTAGGTTTGTTTTTGGTAGTTAGGTAATTTACTTATTTTATATCTATTTTTTTAGGGTATTTATACAATAATGTTAAAGTCTATGAGCGGAAGCAGCCACAGAGAAACGTCTATGCCTGAGGCTTAAAACAATAGATAGACAGGATTCTGCTACGCGCCGTTTTTTCCTTTGTACTTTATAAAGGATGTTATATTTGAAGTCTGGATTTAATAACCACCATTAGTCTGCTTATTCTTTCAGTGTTATGGTGGTGTCAGCTATTTCTAAATACATCATCAATCAGTGTATCTCTTTAATGACTAATTAAAATAAATGTTCGACATTAAAATGAAGGTTCTGGAAATCATAATGCAGATATTGAAACAAGTTCTGCAAGGACCGAGCAGTATTGTATAAGATTAATTTTTGTCTCGATTTCCTTAGATCTTCTTGCCCATTTCATTCACTAATTATTGCTCCAACGAAGGCGGAGCTGTGGGAAATGGGCGTAATAAGACCTTTTGTAATCTCATTTATTAATTTTCGTCCCTCATTATTCTCGTCTCTTTTATACTGCTCCTTGCTAAAATCTAAATAGAGAGTTTGGCCTTTTGCGAACAAGCGTAATATATCTCACTAGGGCAATAACATTATTTACATTAATTAAATTAAAGTATCTTTTTTGTAGGTATTTGATAAACACCACAAAGCAAATAATAAAATTCCAGCAAAAGTATTACAAGTTGCATTTGGTGTTTATACCGAAAAATATTATAAAATAGATTCTACAATAATTAGTAGCATTTGTTTATATTATGTTTTGGTTGGAACATAATATAAATATGTTGCTGCTTTTCTTCTTTTTTTTTTAAATTATTACTTAAAAATAATGGGCAATTGGTTTCTATGGACGTTTTGTCATTAACTCAGCACTTATTAATTTTCATATTTTTATGCACAAAATAATTACATTTTTTTTCGTTATAATATTTGTCACTTTTATCGTTAAAATAGATAAAAAATAGACATTATATTGTTAAATCGTATATAATAAAACTCATCTTCATCAAAGTAAAGTTCGCTTGAATATGTCGCGTTGAATAGGCATCAAGGCAACAACCAACATACATCAAAACATTCTCAATTAATTACTCAGATGTAGTAGACTTGCTACGAAGTGGTAACATGAGCAATTGCTATTTACTCCACAATATGTAGAGTCGCCTCTAGATTAGAAACTCAATGTATATAACGAGTTTAAAATAAGCTAATGGTACAATTTAAAGGGCAAATAAAACTCAATTGGGTTGCTCTGTAAAGAGAGAATAATTATTAGGAACAATCCCACTCAATACATAATACTCACACTTAGGTATCGGTTAGAGAGATTTGAACACGGGTCTCATTGATTGTGAGTTCCCGCCGTATACCGCTAGACCACGGACGCTCTAAATTAATAAATTAAAGCTAAACTTTTCTTTTAGTAATTTTGAGTTTTATTTTATAATTTTATACACTCGGCGCATCATTTTCCTTCACATATATCTACAGGTTAAGCGGAATTTTAACCCTACTTTACGAGTGCATACTTTGTTGCTATTTTGTGGAAGAGTTATTTGATTCCAGACGTTGAGTGGGGTTTGATGGCTGAAGTGGTAAATTTACCATTTTATTCACGTAGCGTTTACTATAAATATGCGGTACAAATCTGAAGTATGCTAGACAAGCTCTCATAAATCTGGTAAACGTAGCCCCTTTTGTTTTGAATAGGAGAACATTTGTCACTACAAATTATTCAGACTCTTCCTGGTGTCGAAAGGGAGCCTTTTTGTATAGCGTTATTTTTTTCTGAATATAAAGAAGGGAATTTAACTATTCAAGAAAAGCTTACCAGGCAAATGAAATCGTATAATGCCTGCTCTCTTCTCTCCGAGTTGGTTGTTTAGTAAATATGTCAAAAAAGAATGGTTTAAGAGAACTGTTTCATAAATATAATTTAACTAAAATTAAAAACCAAACGTCGTGCCTTATTAAATAATTTTTGTACTCTATTTTTCTAAATAATCTATTCATAATTAAACAATATTTTAACTGTTTAATTGTTTTTTGTATTGTTTATTTACGTACTAATATATTTATTGAATAAACTGTAAAATTATTATATTTTATACTAATAAATGGTAGAAATGAAATATGATATAATAATAATAAACAAAAATTAAAACATTCTCCGACGTTATCTCGTTAAATGTAAAGCTAATGAGATGAATTTTGAAAAGTATACTGGGTTACTTTCTCATTTCATAATTGCATTAAAACTCTCCTAAAACAAACACTGCAATAACATTCGGAGAGTCAAAACATTGTAACAAAACCGCTACAAAATTTATAGTGGTTTTATTGTGTAAGTTACTGAACTAAAACCTTCTTCTTTTGTGTTGTGGACTAAATAAAGTATACAGGACAAAAAGATCGGACGTGATATCAGGTAAAATGTGCCAATAGAGAACAATTAAAGCTGGATAAAACTTGGGTACTTGATAGCGTGTAGACGACTCTAGCAAAACTTTTGAAGCGAGACTTATATTTGCATAATTTTACTTACACAAAAATATCTAACTTTATATTCCTTAGAGGGACCATCGGAAACGAGGTTACGATGATGTAATTAGATGTGATGAATGTACAAGTTTTTAGTAAGAAATAAACCAGAAAATTTTCGATACATGAAAAATAATAATATTTTTGACATTTCACAAGTCCTAACTAAAGGATTCCTTTTCCTTCGTTATACGGTTTCCACAACCGTACATTGTCGAGTGAACTAACAAACAAGACCAAATCCAATTCGAACAAATTTCCAATCAATTTAACTTCACACATTTCAGAGTTCAATACTGAAACTTTAATAATTATTACTTATTGTCTTATGGGAGTATGTTGATGAACTAATTTGAAATTAAACCAAATGAAATTTAAGTTTAATAAAAGAAATGAATAATAGTAAAAAATGTAATTATTAATAAATGGCTTTTACTAGTAAATAAATAGTTATGGAAAGGGTATAAAAAATCACCTTCATTTGCGAAGAATGAAATCAAATTTGCAATTTAGTAAATTCGAACCAACTTGACAGAGAGTATCGAAATAGGAGGAGGTTCAGAAACACTCGAAGCTAACGAGGAAGCAATCTGCATATCGAGTAGTACCTACCTGAAAGTCCTGCGCAATTCGTGACGAACGGCTCGGTAATCGAATGCCGAGTACTCGACCCGACTGTGGGCAATTCAAATTCACGTTGTATTTACATGATACATGAAAGGAAAAATCTTGATAATTTGGTTTGAGGATTAGTAATTACACAAAATTAAGCGAAACGCGTGTTACAATTATTAAGTATAATAATATTTAATTAAGTATAATGAATACCTGTGAAATGACCTAGCTGAAAGCTTGAAAGTAGCTGGGTATAAACTAAGTTTATCTGTTAAAGCCGGCAAAGTGATACCAACTGCTTGTGGGTACTTGTTTCTCTGTGGTAGTAGTTATCTCCACTCATGGACATGTCTAGTTTAACATGAGGTGGAGTATAGTCAGATGTTGGATTGTTGTTGGACTACTATAAAAAAGACAAAAAAAACTCAAACCAGTATTTATTTGTAATTATTGAAGCATTAAAGAGACCAAGCTCTCAAGCGTAAACCAAAATTCGATTTTTAGCTGTGGAATAGAGAATAAAAACCCAAAGGAACTCTTTTCGATGTAACTACTCAAGGGAATAACACATTGTTTCGGTAGAATAGGTACTATCGATAAAAACATTTTTGACGTTCCACAAGAAAATGTGTCCGTAGGGAAGGTTAGGCGCTCCAACTACTTTCTTTATGTGTCCACGCCTTTAGTGACTTTAAGAATAACCATAACATATTCCTATTTTTATGTACATAAATATATGATTTTTCATTATAACAATATTTAAAAAAATAATAATAATAAGATTTTTTATTTTTTTTATTTTAAAACGTCATATGAAGGCACTCCGCCTGATGTTAAGCTAGAGTGCGATCCATGAACGGAGGTGACTGCTGTCAGAGAAGGGGATCTGCAGACAGCAGTCGCGTCCGCTATGCCGGCTTAATGAGATGAGAGATTAGAGAGAAGTTATATGTTCGGAATCCGGAAGGTAAAATATACTAAGACTCTTAGTCTAAGAGTCATAAATTTTAATAAGACTACTTATTATAAGGTTAAGTTAAATTCGTTGCGGTCAAATTTGGGATGAATGTTAATTTAGTGGTGACTAACTAACTACATTCACTAACTATGTTTCCTTACTTATAATTATGTGGAATTAAATATTTCAAGATAGTTTACACAAAAATGCGTGAAATAAAAAATATTTTTAATAACCTTTTATAGATTTTAAATTCATAACTTTACACAATATTTTATAAATACTACTTCTATAATTTCTTGATTTTATCAATATATTGTTAATGTCTGAAGAGGGCGCCTGTGAAATACATTTATCAATGAGGAGAGTTATGGGTGTGGTCGAGCCGAAAGCGGTATCTAGAGAGAAACGTCGCTAGCCCCTGATAGGAACAGGGGCATTGTGTCATACGTGTGTCATAGTGAGTGCCTAAAGTTGGTATCTATAATATAGTTACTTTGGTACTGCAGTCAGAATTTAGAAAGATTTTTAACAAGGGTCCCATCGTTCGCCCCTTCCACCACCGATCATGACCGCTCTAGTAGTTAGTGGTTTCTGATTTTATCACATTTTCTCATAAAGATTTACTTTCTAAATGGTCACCTTTCCTTTCCAAAATCAAAATGCGACCGACTAACAAAATTAAAAAAGTGATAACATATTAAATAAATTTAAAGTTCAAACTCTCAACAACTTAAATAAGCAGGCACACCTTCAAAGAGTTTTCATAATTAATATTTCCAACAGAAGTCGTAATTATAAAGGCCCGACTTAGGGAAATTTTCTCTAATCCAATGAACGAATTATGGTTTAATACTTAAAAGGTAATAGGTGAAATTGTATAATAAAGTTTGGTTTCATATTACAATTTATATACTTTATAAAATATAACTTAAAATTTTATTTAACTTATGAAATCGAACCACGGTTTATTTACAGTCTTCGAACAGATATCGTATCGCAATAAAGATATGACTTTGGAGATTAAGTAGCAAATATAATCGCGTAACATCTTTCTCTAAAAGAAAGTCTCGGAGACGCTGTCTAGAATTAATCACTAGGCTTATCCTGTTATTTTCAGGTTGAGGACTAACGATAAAACTTATTTTGATTGACTAAAACCTTAAGCATTGCTCAATGTACCACTGCTCAATGTCTATTTTCAAATTATGTTAATTACGATTTAAATTCTTTATAATTTTAATTAACTTACTCAACACATTTTTGTCTCGATTATTAAAATTAACTGAAGACGTGGATGCCCTGTTATAGTTGGTTGCACATTCGTCTCCTAAAGGCGGTATGACAAATGCTGCTTGCAGATATTTTTCCGTGGTAGTAGCTTAACAATAGATGAAGTGTGGTCACATGTCGAATTACTATAAAAAAAAGACAACTTATACGAAGAAATTAATCGCATATTAATTGCTTAGTGAAAACACTTTCAATAGGGAATCTATAAAGAAGTTGACCTAAATCTAACCTTCTACTTTTTAGAGAAAATATACGATCGATTCGGAAGCGCGACATTCAACGAACGACTTGACCCAGACTCTCGTCCCGTTCCAATATCGAATACAAACATGATAAACAACATTTTGTGATGGGCGAACGATTGATTTCGAACTTTTTATTGGGTATTTGAGTAAGTGCCTTTACTCGTATGTGCGCTGCCATGCCTCGCTGGTAAAAATCAAGAGCTCTCTGTCAGGTGAATAACCCAGAGTACCTACTGAAATGATATACCGATTTAACTTTTAACGTTTTGCGAGTAATATTGAGTACTGTTTTAATTTAAAATAATTAATAAATACCGCTTATGGTAGCTTACATTTAAAATACAATTAAATTTATATTCAGACTGTTTTAATTTTCGTTTTTATTTTTAATAGCTTTGGTAATTATCGAATACTATTTAAATATTATAAAAACAAAATATACAATAATTGAGTTGTGCTGTGAGCGTAAAAAATGTATTAAGTGAATTAAATTTGATGAAAATAATTTGTTCCAATCATTATTAAAGCATTTCGTTCAAGTAACAGATACGGTCACGAATATATTTATACATTGCGTTTATTTATATTATTTTAAACTCATGTTATGTTTCAAAATTCTCGTCGCGACCTTGAAGGCAAAGCTTTCGAAACGTCGGATTAAAATAAACGCGTCAGTAAGCCGTTTATAATCTTTTAATTTAGTTAAAACATGTTCGTGCAAAACCTAAGAAAACATTGGATGAGGTATAGTTACGACCATGCCACGACGCCCATTATCTTCTACATACTTATATACTTGTAATCTTTTCAGGAATATTACAAATTGTAATAATATTTTATAAATTACTAATTATACTCATTGATTAACTGACATATGGAGCCCGCCTCCCCCCCTCCCCAGCCCCCGGGGGCTGTGATGTGAAACTTTCGGGGTGTATAAAGGAGCCCCATGCGACCTCGGGAAAACCTCGACATGTTCCGAAAGTCCGACACGTTCCAGGCCGCGTTATCTCCGGAACGGAATGAGATAGGGCCGTAGTGCCGGAATAAAAGTTATAGAAATTGCCCTCTAATTTCAAAATCGGCACGTCTTTTTTCAAAATTTTGTTTTTTTATCAAAACTACCCACAAAACTATCTCAGCGCTCGCGAAGCGCGACACAAAAAACTAGTTATATTAGGTATATATTTGTTTACTACTCTTGACACCTGCTGAAAAGGATCAAATTATGAAACTTGAAATTAGTCTTGGTCAATTTTGATCAAAGTTTTCAAATTTACGACAGTTTTGCATCCACAACTGAGTAAGTGGTAACTTTGGTGACATTCTAAATGCAAATAGAAAGTCAACTCGGTTAGAAGGAAATAGTTTGGAAATAGTGCAGGTTTCGTTTTTACCTTGAATACTTACATAATTTATTATTATTTTTATATAATATATTAATTTTATTATATGTTATTTTTCCATGTGCAAATATTACGTTCCCAATGCAGCCACAGACAAGCTTCGGTTTATTTTTCAATGTATTGAATAATCTTGATTATTGATAATCTTCATGAAATATGTTGAATAAAGTAGTTTTACTAAAATCTGTAGCGGAGTTCTTTTTCTATTTTCTATTTTGAATCAATTGCCCACATTTACGCACGTTCACGGACACTTAATGGATAATAATCCACCAATAATACCTTGAATTAGTGCTGAAAGAAACACAAGTTTAGGAAAATAATTCAAGACCGAAAACATCTATTACATATACATTACTACACATTACATTTATATTTGCAGAATTCCGATAAAACTTTATTAATTTTTTAAACAATATTTGTTTCATGTCTTCTATATTTCTTTTGTCCTTTATATGTATTTATATGACATGTATAGGATAAATGTATTTAATTTACAAAAGATTTCTAAAGAGTTCAAATGTTCCAAGTTTTGTTCGTAAGAAATAGCAATATTTAATGTGATGGAACTGATGGAACTTCGGTCAACGCTCTAACCACATACGTCAAAGTATTCTCAACTTCAATATCGCAGCAAATTTTATGTATTCATAAAACAGAAAGTATGGAGGACTGACGTTCAATTTGCTGTTATTGCAGAATAACAGAATTTATGAATCATGATTCTACAAATATTATTATAAACATACAATTACAACGTTTCAGATAATGCTTAGTAATCATTTATATTCGTAGTTGCCCTGTTAACTTAGCAGTGCGCATTCGACCCAAGATAGTGTAAGTGACTACTATTTGGCGGACTTTGGATGAATGCACAGACTCCATCCACTATGTGTCGAGTAGGATTTTATTCGGTATTTCAGCGCTGGGCTAGACAGTCCTGTGCCTGGTACCATAATGGGGATTTCTCCACGTAACAAAAGGAGTGTCCACTACTGAATCGCAATCTAGTTAAACATACATACTCGTACATACATACATATGCATGAACATTGAACGAGTCTTATTGAAGGAAATTGACGTTTTTGTTAACTATGAAATTTGTACTTGTATGACATACTTGCATACCAAATAAAACAAGACATATCCATGGATAATGGGGTTTAGTTATAATTATTTAAATTATTTAAATAATAATAAATGTTAATGTATATTTACACTAAGTAATAAAATAAAGAAGTAGCCTCTATGTTGGATAAATTTTTAATATAATTATGTTTATACGGGTGCTAAAGTTTGATGGAATAATAGAACAGATTTTGTGCATTACTAGATAAACTCATTTAAACTTTAGATACACTGTTAAATGAAATTATGAACAGCGAGATAGAGTAATATCGTTGGCTGTAAACGTGAACATTTTTAGACGTCTCTTGTGGTTCTACAATAAAGTTTTTCGTATCTGCTTATACGCACAAATCTCTGAACCAACTAGAGATTTTCATCCCGTTTTTGCTAACATATATTATATTTACGAGGAATGTCTAATCGTATCATTTATGAAGGTTTTGTATTAAATTGTGAGCGGTCGTGGTCTAGCGGTAAGACGCGTGAACTCACGATCAATGAGACCCGTGTTCGAACCTCGCTAAAGACCGGTACCAATGTAACTTTGTTATATGTACTTTGGTCGCTCAGTGCCTATAGGCACTATTAAAGAGTGGTAGGCAGACTGATGATGGTTATTTGTCCAGTCTGTCGTCCTGGGGCAGTACCACCACTTTCGAATGTAACACCCGTGAAGTGACCTTGTCGCGTTTCGGGGATAGTTTGAAAGTAGCCAGGTATAAGAGAGGAGTGTGCACTGTCAATCTAGATGGTACATGCTCGTCTCCTCAAGCCGGCATAGTGGAGGCGACTGCAGCCCGTAGAGATTTCTCTGTAGTAGCAGTTGTTTCCATTCATGGACCGCACTCTAGCTTTACATCAGGCGGAGTGTTGTCACATGTCGAGCTACAATAAAAAAAAAAAAAAAAAAAATAGATATAAAGCGACCGTGATATAGCGGTAGAGGACGGATTCACGATCGATGAGACCCGTGTTCAAACCTCGCTGCATTCGAACTGGTACCAATGTAACTAAAATTGAAAAAAAAAAATTACTTATTAAAATAAAAGAAAAGCTAATCTTTATAAATAAAAACTCAATTAACTATGTTCTTGTGTACTATGTATTCTTAATAAGGGTAATTAGTACTTAGTCGACTTTGTTATCTACTAGTCTATAACTCCATTTCCTAGCTAATGAGTCTCAAAGTGTGTCATAATTTCCTAAACAATGTTGTCCAACACTACACCGAGTCATTTATAACTCTACTGTCAATGTACCTATGTGTATACTATTATATAATTTCAATTTTCATCTGTGATACAGGCACTAGCTTAGTATTTAATAATTTATTCATAAGCTTAATTACAATGTAAATAAATTTGTGTGCTTATCAAAACCCATATAGACTTATTGAGAAATCACCATCGAACGACTTACAGTTTTTTTTTAGTTTGGCATAATGTTAAGCGAGAGTACGGACAATGAACGGAAACAATTGCTACCACAGAGAAATTTCTGCAAGTTGCAGTCACCCCCACCATCGTAGCTTAAGAAGACGAATGTGCATTCAAGTTGACAGTGTACACTCCTCTTTTTATTTATTTATTTCATGTCACATAATATAAATTATATACAGTATTATACAGTCTATATAATGTGTCACCCCGGTAGGGCGTAGCAAGAACATTAATTAAATTTAATATAAAATGTCTGTTGTGGCTTCGCAACAATCCCGATTTGAATTCCCCGCCAACTTCGGTCCTTTATCCAAAACATAACTGCAGCGCCCTCTTTGTGCGACCAAACGCGGATCAAGTAGTTCCACCGCTTTCCGTTACCGCGACGCCGCGCGCCAGCGCCGTCAGTTCACTTCGCAACGGCGGTTCGAACGTACCACGAGAAGACTCTCAATACTGTCATCGCTGTGGCTCGCTAAATTCCAGCGACACGCATCACGTCCGTTATCGGATATAATCCTAACGTCGACGAAAACCCTCGCGACGCGAAGTAGTAGTTACGGTGCAAGTTCAATACAAAAGTGAAGTCGACATCAACGACAAGGAGACGCAGTTCCTTCAGGTCAGTCCTTCATCTTTCCATTGCATGCCATCATACGTCGCCTCTCGCGATTAATCAGCGGGTGCTGGTGTTCCCTGATATTGGTCAACACGGATCGGCGCCCCACCATCCATGTAAAGCCGCGAAACATCTAAAATCGACTCAAGAACACAAAGTACGAACATCAAAAATTTCTGGTCCAATCGAGCGCGAATGTCCTAGTCCTATGGAAAACATTCATTAAAAATAATAATTTATAACAAAGTATTCAAAAGTTTAAACTTTTATACTTTATAACCTTGTCGATTTTGGTTGTTTTGTGGTTTGATGGATTCGATATCTGTGCTCGAGTTAACATAATTTAGTCGTGTTATATCTTGTTAGCGTTGCGATTCAAATTACTTTAAATCCACCCACAATATTATTTATTCTTTTGTTTCTTTGTTTCTTTTGTTTATTTTTTTGTTGTTTTTGTTAACAAAATAGTTAGATCAAGGGAGTAAAAGAGTAAATAAATAAGTAAAAAAAAATTAGTTTTTTTTTAAATTTTAATTATAATAATAAATAAGTTTAAATTAAATATAATAATTTTGTTTTAGCTAAATAAAAATGTCTGAATTAACGTTAAAATCAGTAATCTCGAGACGGGAACAGGTCTTCCGTTCCTTACAAATATTGTATGACTTGTCCACGCAAATTCAAAATGATTCTTCTAAGATCGGCTTATTTCGTGCAAGGTACAAACATATGGATAGGAACCGAGATGAATTTATTGAGTTAACCCGCGAAATAAACACTTTAAAGCTATCAATAAATCCCGATGCTAAAATTGATAACAAATCAGTAGACAGTATGGATGAATTGTATTATGAAATTGTGAGCGCTGCTGACAGCTTGGGCCCGCCGGGTGGCGCGTGCGGCGCCGCGTCATGCAGCACTACCCCGCCGCCGACTGATGCTAACGTTGCACAGTCAGCGCCGCGGTTGCCTCAACTTCCGTTACCTAAATTCGACAGTGAGATTGAAAACTGGCCTACTTTCTACGATACGTTCGTAAAGTTAGTGCACGAAAATAAATGTATTTCTGACATCGAAAAATTTCATTATTTGCTATCGTGTCTTTCGGGTTCGGCACTCTCAATTGTTAAGGGTGTACCAATTACGGCGTTAAATTATCAAGTGGCGTTCGATGCGCTCCTTGACAGATATCAAAATAAAAGGTTGCTAGCGGCCACGTATATAGATAGGGTGTTTAATTTAGTTCAATTAAAATCGTCCAGCGTTAACGAATTATCTAAACTTACAAACACGTTACTAGAATCAATCAACGCATTGAAAGCGATACAATTTCCAGAGCTGGGTGACTACATATTGTTCCACTTAGCTTTTCGTGCGTTAGACGCGGATACTCGAAAGCGGTTTGAACTGCAAAATACTTCACTCATACCGACGTTTGAGGAGCTACTACTGTTTCTTCAAAACTATCTAAAGGTTTTAGAAACAAGTAATTTTAAAGTTTCCAATCTGCTTTCTACGCCGCCGTCTCATTCAAATCTCAATGATAAATCTAAAAATAATAAAAATAAAATAAATTATAATAAAAGTTCAAATCATGTCGCACAAAATACTCAATTACAAATTACAAATTGTATTTATTGCGGTTTAGTACATGGTATTTACAAATGTCTTAAATTTCAAACGCTTTCGCTTGCTGAACGTAACGAGTTTATTAAGACAAATAAATTATGTCCAAATTGTCTTCGAAAGCATGACCTCGATGCATGCCAATCAAAAACGGGCTGCTTCAAGTGTGGTAGAAGACATCACACGCTGCTGCATGGAGAAGAGACACCTGCCGAGAGCTGTGGGACCCTCCACCATGCGAGTACTAGTGCTCACGTCGGTGACAGCCGGTCCTTGGTGTTGCTCGGCACGTGCGTAGTGCGGGTGCGTGCAACAAACGGTGCCACTCATTGCGTTCGGGCACTCATAGACAGCGGTTCGCAGGATTGTTTCATGACTACAGCGTGTGTACAACGGCTCGGTCTACCGCTCCGACGTTGTAACATTACGGTTTCCGGTCTCGGGCAAAACTCCGTACATCAGGTCAAGGGTGTCACTACCTGTGAAGTACAACCACGTCATTCTGACGAACCGAGGTTTTCAATGAACCCAGTCGTCCTTAACAACATCACGACTCAATTACCTTCTACAGAAATCCCCGTAAAGATTCGGGAATATTACAAACACCTCGTTCTCGCGGACGCTGATTTCGACAAGCCCGCCGATGTAGAACTCCTCCTGGGTGCGGAACTATTCCACGATATATTTTGTGATGGTCAACGCCTAGTACCTGGTCCCGGACTGCCTGCCGCCGTCCACACTGTGTTCGGGTGGGTGATTACTGGAAAATTGAGTCAAGAGGTTTCTCCCAAATCGCATGTCACTTCCTTAGTTTCCTCCACCATCGCGCTGGAGGATGTGATCAAGCGCTTCTGGGAAGTCGAGGAGCCACCTTCCATCACAGTCTCGTCGCCTGAAGAAGAAGAATGTGAGGCACTATTCAGGAAACTTACCTACCGGGAAGAAAGTGGAAGATACGTAGTCCCCATTCTCCTCAAACGACCGTTCGATGTTCTCGGCTCCTCCTTCAATAATGGAGTAAGGCGCTTTCTCAACCTAGAGCGACGTCTAGCACGCCTTCCGCAGTTAAAGGTCGACTACGTTGATTTTCTTCGTGAGTATCAGTCGCTCGGACACATGCAGCCGGTCGACTCGATACCATCGGATCATCGCTATGTGATCCCACATCACTGCGTCATTCGTCCCGAAAGCACAACCACGAAACTTCGTGTCGTGTTCGACGCAAGTGCGAAATCTTCAAACAGTTTAGCTTTAAATGATATCGTCTACACCGGCCCTAAGCTACAGGCGGATATAGTAGACATACTCACCAAGTTCAGGTTACACGCCGTTGTATTCACTGCCGACATCTGTAAAATGTACCGGCAAATCTTAATTCGACCTGAGGATCGTCACTGCCAGCACATCTTGTGGCGTGAGTCACCGTCTGATCCCGTACGTGAGTTCCAGTTGAACACGGTCACATATGGTGTTAGTAGTTCTCCTTACCTCGCAATACGCACTCTGCGCCAGCTCGCCGATGATCATGGTGCTCAGTGGCCACGTGCTGCCGCTGTCCTACAATCCGACATCTTCATGGATGATATAGTTACCGGTGCCCCGTCACTCGACGCCGCGTTAAACCTAAAAACGGAGCTAAATAACTTATTAGAAAATGCGAAATTCGAACTCCGAAAATGGAGTAGCAACTCCAGTTCATTTCTCAAAACCGTGCCATCTGAGCACTGCCAGTCGCCGAAACAATTTTGCGAAAATACTAACCAGTATACATTAAAAATCTTAGGAGTCCAGTGGGAACCCTCGAGTGATTATTTCACATACTCCGTTGCTGATACCAACGTCGAGTTTACGAAACGGTCCATCTTGTCGAACGTTGCTCGTATTTATGATCGGTATTTATGATGAACGGTTGGTTATCCCCCATGGTGCTAGTGGCCAAACTGCTTCTTCAAGATTTATGGCGCTCGAAGGTAGCCTGGGACGAACCAGTGCCTGACAGCGTCGCCAACAAATGGTCCAATTTTGTTTCCGAACTGTCAAACTTGTCGTCTATTAAATTGTCCCGTCCACTCATGTTCCCGAGTGCGGTCGACTTCCAACTCATTGGATTTTGTGACGGCTCAACGCAAGCCTATGGTTGCTGTGTCTACTTACGTGCCGCGTCTGACACCCGAGTACATAGCACACTTATAATTGCCAAGTCTAAGGTAGCCCCATTAAAACCTCTTACAGTAAATCGCTTAGAGTTGTGCGGTGCTGCTTTACTTGCGAAGGTTATGAAACATGTAATCTGTTTGCTTAGCGCTCATATTAACTTCTCAAATATTGTCGCTTTCACGGACAGCAGTTGTGTGTTGTCTTGGATTCGTACGGAACCATTTCGCCTAAAAACCTTTGTAGCACATCGAGTAGTGCAAATTATCGACTCTGTGTCTGCTGCGAACTGGTGCCATGTGTCAACCCACGACAATCCTGCTGACTATGCTAGCCGAGGTCTTAGCTGCTCTCAACTCGTTTCGTGTCCTCTCTGGTGGTCTGGGCCAACTTGGCTCGTTCAAGATGAGCGGTACTGGCCGTCTTACTCTTACGAATTCGATGGTCCACTTCCAGAACTGAAGTCAACATCTCTTCTCACTCGATCAAAAAATGAGCGTATGGACGACGATGTCCTAACGATGTTGATCAAGCGAAACTCTTCACTGACCCGACTGCAGTCTGACCCGCGCGAGCAAACAGCGTTTCATGTGGAATTCAATCAAATCATTCAAAATCGGCCATGCATCCGATCTATTCAAAAGTTGTCCCCTTTCGTCGACGCGGAGGGTGTATTGCGAGTGGGGGGACGATTAAGGCAGGCACACTTCCCTGAAACAACTTTGCATCCTTCACTACTACCTAAATCTAGTCAACTTTCTACTCTGATCATCGACTACTATCATGTTCTTTACCTACATTGTGGTCCACGCTGTCTTCAATCGTTGATCCAGCGTAAGTTCTGGATTTTAGGTGTACGAAACTTAATACGATCACGTTTATCAAAATGCGTCACTTGTTTCAAGGTCAAGCCTGTGCCGTGTCAGCCCATCATGGGCGATCTTCCGAATCTTCGATTGATACAGACTCGATGTTTTGAAAACGTAGGGATCGATTTCGGTGGTCCTTTTGTCCTCAAGGAGAGTAAACGTCGCAACGCTCGCACTTACAAGGCGTACATTTGCTTGTTTGTGTGTCTCTCAGTGAAAGCCGTTCATCTCGAAGTGGTCACGGAGCTCACGACCGAAGCTTTCATAGCCGGTTTAGATCGTTTCGTGTCACGCCGAGGACTCTGCCGTCAAATTGTAACCGACTGTGGTACCAACTTCGTAGGAGCGCGACGATATTTGCGTGAAGTCAATGCTTTTCTCGCAAATCGACCTGAGTTATCCGATTGGCTATCCGCGCGTAACATCAACTGGAACTTGAACCCGCCTGGAGCACCACATTTCGGTGGTATATTCGAAGCCGGTATCAAGTCCACGAAGTACCACCTTAAACGCGTTGTAGGTACCCAAGTACTTACCTTCGAAGAATTCTCGACTGTACTTTGTAAAATCGAATCGATTCTCAACTCCCGACCGTTGTGCGCATTGTCTTCGGATCCACGGGAGGTAGATGTCATCACTGCTGGTCACCTCATAGCAGCTGGACCTCTAGTATCACTGCCCGAGCTGCAGTTCGATTCGAACATCGGGGTTCGGTCTCGTTGGCAACTACTTCAGAAGTTAACACAGTCCTTCTGGAGTACCTGGCAACGAGACTATCTACATACTCTACAACAGCGGTCTAAATGGTTCACGAGCAACCGACCCAGCGTTAGTGTAGGAGACGTTGTCACAATTGTGGAGCCCAACCTTCCACCATTAGAGTGGAAGCTTGGTCGCGTAGAGCAGGTGCATCACGGACTCGACAATGTCGTCCGCGTGGTGACACTGCGTACACATAAAGGTTTATTACGTCGGCCAGTAGTTAAAATCTGCCCGTTGCCTTTATCCGAATAGCGTATTCTACTTTTATTTTAACGTTTAGTTTGTAGGTGTGTAGTTTTTTAAGTTCTAAATTTAGCAAATTTAACTTTAGTTTTATATCTAACTAGTTGTAGCTTGTACCTTGCAGATAAGTTACGGCTTAGGATAGTTCTCTCGTGTATTTTCGAACTCGAGCACATTTATCGGTGACGGTCTGTTTTGATTTAGGTTCAGGAGCATCAGGTGAAATCCCAGGTTGATTTCAAGTGGGGGGATGATGTTGTGGCTTCGCAACAATCCCGATTTGAATTCCCCGCCAACTTCGGTCCTTTATCCAAAACATAACTGCAGCGCCCTCTTTGTGCGACCAAACGCGGATCAAGTAGTTCCACCGCTTTCCGTTACCGCGACGCCGCGCGCCAGCGCCGTCAGTTCACTTCGCAACGGCGGTTCGAACGTACCACGAGAAGACTCTCAATACTGTCATCGCTGTGGCTCGCTAAATTCCAGCGACACGCATCACGTCCGTTATCGGATATAATCCTAACGTCGACGAAAACCCTCGCGACGCGAAGTAGTAGTTACGGTGCAAGTTCAATACAAAAGTGAAGTCGACATCAACGACAAGGAGACGCAGTTCCTTCAGGTCAGTCCTTCATCTTTCCATTGCATGCCATCATACGTCGCCTCTCGCGATTAATCAGCGGGTGCTGGTGTTCCCTGATATTGGTCAACACGGATCGGCGCCCCACCATCCATGTAAAGCCGCGAAACATCTAAAATCGACTCAAGAACACAAAGTACGAACAATGTCAATTAATATAAAATTAAATAGTAGGAAGAGGGATATACCTGAGGGAAGTATACCTGGCTACTTTCAAACAGATACCGAAACGCAAGAATGCCACTTCACGGTCGTTACATTTCAAAGTGGTGGTACTACCCCAGGGCGAGAGACGGGGCTAATAACCACTGTCAATCTGCCTACCACTCTTATCCACTATTTATAACAACTATGCACAGATTTTCCGTTTAGATGTAGTGATATAACTTTAGTAGGATGCATTGTGATTGAAGATTGACTGAATAAATAAGGCAGTTGTATCCGCTTTAAGTGTCTATAAGCTCTAACTACTCGTAGCTTGTAGAACCACAATAAAAAAAATGGTTACAGTTTTATTTACTCAGAAAAATACAATTAATGTTGATTAATTAGTAAAAGCAAAGCATAATATTGATGTTTATGAATGAATATTGACTTCGGCAATACGGCGGCGTTCATTCCAGTTCCAGATCAATAATAAGCAAGGCGTGTGGGCATATATTACGAATATGATCCTAAATAAATAGAACGCCTTCATTCGCCATCACACAATAGGCACTTTTTATTAACTGGTTGTGTATGTTTGTTACCTTTTCTAATTGCTTATCGTTTAGAATATATTAAAGTTATAGATTTATGATGTAACGCGAGCGGAGACCATCATAGCTTCAATCATAACTTATTTTAAGTAGTCTTCATTTCTTCTTCAGGAGTGACCGGTGATATACAAACGTTAATCGGGAAGAGCAGTTTTGTGTCAGCAAAAACAAAATTATTAATTTGTATAAGCAAAGCAAAATGAATAGAAATTGTTTTAAAATCTAAATCTAAATTCTAAATACTTATATAAAATGCTAATGTTAGTACGTAAATACAGGGTTTTCTCTATGATCACCAACTCCAATCTGCTTCCCGTTGGGGTGGTAGATACCCCTCGGTCTCCTGGTGAAAGTAAGGGAGTTTGGTCGCGGTGGGTGCAAGAGGGTGGTTGTGGGAGGCGAAAATCTTAAAAAATGTATATCTGTCTCTTTCTAACATATGTCATTTTGAGTACTAAGTCTGTCTTTTTCTAACTTATGAGATGTTGAGTACTAAGTATAGAGTTCTAATTTTTTTTTAAAATAATCTAGAAAAGTTTCAAGAATGATCTAGAAAGTTCCAAAACGTTATCAACTGCTAAAATCGATACAGAATGACCTACAAAGTTCCAAAATGAGCTCTACCGTTAAAATCGATATGAAATGTTCTAGGAAGTTCTCAAAACTTCTAGAATGATCTACAAACATTAAAAATGTGTATAGCTGCCAAAATCGATATAGAATGTTCTAGAAAGTTCTACAAATTTCCGGAAAGATCTAGAAAGTTCCAAAATGAGCGTAATTGTTGAAATCGATATAGAATGTTTTACAAATTTCTGGAATGATCTAGAGAGTTCCAAAATGAGCGCAACTGTTAAAATCGATATGGAATGTTCTAGAAAGTTCTACAGATTTCCAAAATGAGCGCAACTGTTAAAATCGATCTAGAATGTTCTAGAAGGTTCTAAAAATTTCAAGAATGATCTAGAAAGTCCCAAAATGTTATCAACTACCAAATTTGATATAGAATGTTCTAGAAAGCTCTACAAATTTCTGGAATGATCTAGAAAGTTCCAAAACGAGCGCAACTGTTAAAATCGACACGAAATGTTCTAGAAAATTCTACAAATTTCTGAAATGATCTAGAAAGTTCCAAAACGTTATCAATTGCTAAAATCGATATAGAATGTTCTAGAAAGTTCTACAAATTTCTGTTTACACATTTACTAGAGTATTTCTTATTTTCAATTCGTTAATTAGTTAATTATTATTTCTTCCTATTATTGACTATGCTGACATATGCTATGCCGATATCAACGAAGATATGCTGAATAAGCTCGATCGCCTTCTAAACCTATGCATACGCTATGTCTATGGTCTGCGCAAATATGACCATGTCTCTCATTATCGCGAAGAGTTAAAATGGCTTAATATCCGCTCTCGCAGGTCAGTACATATATTGTCATTTCTTTATAATGTTCTTTTCAACCCGATGGCTCCTTCTTATCTTAAATCTCGCTTTGAATTTCTTTGCAACTCCCACGACCGCCCCCTCCGATCAACGCAAAATAACCAGATTAAAATACCAGCACATGCCACAAGCCGTTATGCACATTCATTCACTGTATCAGCAGCTCGTCAGTGGAACAAGCTACCACTGACTATTAGACAAGCCTCATCGATTGGAAGCTTCAAAAGTATGCTCACTAAATACTTTCTCCTAAGACAGAACTCTTCTTAACTCTTCTTCCTTTCCCTAACTTATATTGTGTATATTTATATTTATATTTGTATTTATGTATATTATATTATATGATATGTATGTATTATATTTTAATAACTTAATCTTTTATTTTTACTATATTTATTAGCTTATTCTATTTATTTTGTCAATATTTATTTATTTATTTCATTGCACTGTAGACATCTCCGCTCACACCAACAAAGGTTAGCTGGTAGACAATGCCAAAGGCATTAAGCTCGCCTATGTACAATTTAACATGTGCAATAAAGTGTTTTTTTATTTATTTATTTATTTAATTATTTTTAATTTGATTAACTCTATAAACACCGTATGTTTAATGGTCAAATAGGTCTCTCAATATCTAAGATAGAAATGTACAATATCTACGTTAAAAACGGATCCTTAAATATTTTTTACACCATTAAACATGCGATGTATTTTAAGCCGAGCAACGCCGGGTTTCGTCGCTAGTTTATTATAAATATTGTTTTTTTATATTAATGTTAAATTATTATTTTCACAAAACAATTGAACGGTCTGTTATCCTTTAAATAACTTTGACGTTGTTTTAGAGTTTATTCACCTTTAAAAATTATTTATTTTTCTATTGTCAAAAGTTGTATCTATGATCCTATTGTGAAAGAAATAATTTTGTTACGTTCATAATATTAATAAATTTTGAAGAGCAAATAAAAATTACTCTTAACTTATTTAGATTATATTCTCTTAATTTTAGTACATAAATAAAATATGATACAAGTTTATTGAATTGAAAAATTTCGAATCTAAATTTGAGACAATTTCGATAAATAATTTCGATAAATGTTATAAAATACTTATTATTATACTTATTAACGTTGTTATAATATTGAGTCGTCCTCAATTAAACAAATTGCATAAGAAACATTTAGATCTAAAATATTCGCTTGTTTCTAATATTAAATAAAAATTTTTTGTTTAAAAAATAATAATATTAGTACAATTTGTTATGTTATTTTTATATTTTCAAATAATTAACTTTCTTCAAAATTAAAAGATTTTATACGGATTATCGCGTTTATTTTAATTACCTTATTCTAACGATCCGAAAGCTGGCAAAGCTTTCGAAACGTTACATTAAAATAATCGATATAAACGCGGTGGTTCGCCGTGTAGTTTTTTAAACTGAATTATTTCATGTTCGCAAATAACCTCAGCTTAGAAAATATTTAACTTTTAAAAATTAAATTCCACAAACCACTGGTGGTCATCTAGTTAATTTATTACGTTAATTATATTGAAGAATTGATGTTAAATAATATATTTTATAATAACAACGTGGGGCGTTTGACACGTTTATAAGCAATGTAATTTATGAGGGTCATTATTGTAAATGGGGGAGTATACCGGTGTGACGCATCACTGATATTCTACTTACTAATGGCATTAACATAAATACACGTAATGTTAATTGGAACCATTTACTAAGCATTACTTGTTATTTCCATTAACAGTTACTATTCTAGTCTGTTTTACCTATAGAGCCACGTACAGCAATAAGTTAGCCTTCGCTAACGCCTTAAGGACTATTTATTATTTGTTCTGTTCAACAAGTTTATACTCAACCGTTTGGACATAGAAATCGGTTTACAATCAAAATTACATCTATATTTTACTAGAAATAGAGAGATACAGGTGCGTGTCTCGTGCTCTTGTGGGCTCATACGATTACGAGTATTTCTAGGGTGCAACAGCGCCTGTTTTGCTGTTAGCACGTCTTCTATTTCCAGTGACCAATTAATAATAATAAATACTGCAGTGAAACCAACAAGAAGGCAAGTTATAACAAGCGTAAAATAACGACTATAAATGAATAAAATTTGAAACTCCAAGGTAAAGTAATTACTATTTTATTTTCAAATGACTAAGTTAAATATTATGTAGATAACCTAGCTAATTGTATGCTTTTGTGCTTATGTAGATACACAAAAGCAAAATCTTCTCAACGTAACTAATTATAATCTTGTAAGAGAGAATCACACACAGAAACAAATGTGTAGGTTGTACAATGACCTGACCGAAAGTGACAAAGTACTGGACATATTTAACCCCAAACTGAAATCCTTTAAAAGACAGGTGCGTAGTGTCCTCAGCTCCACTTCTACTCTACTTTGACGCGCACTGTGTATGCAAGTTGATTTAGTTAATAAGTATCAGACATTGTATTATTCCAATTTTTTTTTTTTTTTTTTTAATTAGTTAACGTGCCATTTATGTTTTCTATTTAATATGTTCACCGTGTACAATACGCTTTGGGCCACAGTCTAGTTCAGTTACTGTTATTTTCCTGTTGTGTATTTTATGCTGTTGTATTTACCAAATAAAATAAAATAAATAAATAAATACTTAATTCAATAACTAATTCGACAATTAATAAAAAAAAAATATATAAAAATTCTTTATTAAGTACACAAAACAAAATATAAATTACATGAGTTGAGGACCCCGTACTAGACTATAGTCTGTATTACGGGTGTCCTCGCTCTTTTCCAATACACTTTAAACAAAATTACAAGTTACAATTACAAGTTAATTAGTGTGTGTGTGTGTGTGTGTTGCATAATTCAGATAATTAAATAAACTATAAATTATTAATGATTTTATCAAAACATTTTCACAGTATTGGTGGCTACTTGCACGCTTTCAGTAACAGCTACAAGGACCATTATTTCAACCCTTAACTAGTTATATAACCTAAAAGATAAATACGGCTCTATTCTTCAAAACCTAAGGTCTATTTTCGTGTTAATAGGTGGTTTATGAACATCGGAATTCGAGTGAATGTCTCTGCTAGTTTTTCATGTTCTGTGTTTAATTGGAATTGAAAGTCGCGAGATTTAAAAAATAAATTAATTGCTATTAAATCTTCCTATTAAAAATGTATCAAATTAATAAATGTCAATTAAATATATGTTTATTACAACGTTTTGACATCAAACGCAGAAATTGTTATTGCGATGAAAATAGAACAGGGAAATACGCCGCGCCCACACACCATGCTGAGGTGGGAATCGAACCCACATCCTCCGCTTGGCACACGGATGTTCCGACCGCTAAGCTACATAGCGCTTGTGTATCATGCAATATCCTATGAATAATATTCGTGTATTCTATTTTTTCTTGACAGTCCTTTCAATTGTTGATTTGATGTCACATATTACTGGTATTTTTTCACCACGAGTTCTGACCAGAGGTCGTTGTTAATTGCCAATTTTTTCTGTTCAATTTTCATCATAATTTAATAGTAGCTCGGTATAATATCACAACACTCCTAGAGAGCGGTTCATGAATGGAAAAAAAATGTTGCAGGCAACAGTCGTCTCTACTATACCGGATTATGAGACGAAAGTACTCTCCAATTAATTATTTAAAGTGTTATTATTATTTAAATTCGCTGATCTGAATAAGGTTTTGTATTGACAATATTGAATCACAATTAAAGTGAGCTTTTGGTAAATATTGGCCGGTTAAATGGTTAATGAAGTGATTTAGATGTAGATTAGAAGGTAGAGTCAGAAACGATACTGGTTTCTGATAGATATACCGAGGTACTATAATTTGATAACAGTAAGTATAGTTTATAATTGTATAGACTGTAGAAATTGTTTCCGTCCATGGACTGCACTCTACATCAGGCGGATTGTTGTAATTTGTCATAAGTCGAGCTACAATTTTAAAAAGATGAGCAGTTGAGCACTGTCCCCGGCAACACAATTCACGGTTAACAGTTAACTAACAGTTAACCAATAAAGTTTTTTTTTTGCAGATTCACGTGCAAATTATTTATGTATCTTAATTGATTAATCCCAACAGTCAAGGGTCGTCAAAACTTTGGAAATGTTATATGGATCTACATTAAGGCTATAAATGACTGGGTAATGTTCAGGACAGGGATGTTTTGGGCGACCACAAAGCATTACAGAAAGATCCGTGTTAAAATCTCGTAAAATTTTGACCAGTACCAATGTAATGTAAAGCGATATTATGCTAAGTGCGTACGAGCGGAGTGTGTGATTAATGTGGTGTGTGAGCAGAGATCTTTTGCTTATAGATCGCATTTTGGCTTAACATCAGGCGGAGTTAGGTCGCATGTCGAGCAACTGAAAAAAAATTACAGACACATTAATACGTGTGTCGTGTGGCGTGGAATAGGAGTGTTTATGATTTGAATTCCCTGCGTACATATTTTATAAAATAATTGTTTGCATCTAGGGTGTCTTATCTCTCTTTGTTTTTCACGAGATTTACTAAAATTTATTCAGAATTTTTCTAAAGAACCTTAACTTATGACAATACTCTCTCACTTGTTAACGTTTTATCTCACTCGTGTTTTTACATTTTGTTTCTCATAAAAAGGTGTAAAGTCTCGTAAAAGGTGTAAAAGCACACATCAACCTCAGCAATCAGACGTCAAACAATAATCCTCCGTGCGTATTAAATTTTGTATATTTTTATGGAAAGCACTCGTCTCTGTAGATAATGCCAATTCGTTCGACATCCGATAAAGTCTTTGGCAAAGCCCTTTGCCAATTTCCGTTGTGCACAGTCAGAGGCGTGCTTCGGAAGGGAATATTCAAATCATGCATGGGTAACTAACAAAGAAAAAACACAAAAAAAAGATCTACTTCGTCTCAAACATTTCCGATTTATTATGAACTCAACGACACGCCTGTCGTATTACAATATTATTTAGACATATTGGAAATTATTAATTTTATATATTTCATATCTCTTGCGTTATTATTTATTACTATAATAATATAATTCTTGTTTTTTTTAAATTTTGACATCTGTTATTATTAAATTATGATTAAACTTGAACAGAGAAAAATCAACACTGAGCTGAGGTGGGAATCGAACCTACGCCTCCGCTTTGTCATCGTATCCACGACACAATTTTTTCATAACTATTAATTAATAATATTTTATAATTCACCTTTAACATTTCAGAAATAAAACTTATAAGTTTTACAACGCATCAATCTTATAATTTCTTTTATTATATTATTTTTCGCTATGTATTAAAAATTTAGCTTTAGGACTTCAAAAGCACTCGTTAGAAGAGTTCAAAAGTAAATATTTAATGTTAAAATTAAATAAAAGTTAGAATAGAATAAGAATGTCATTCTAAATTTCATTTTGTAGTTCGTTCTTAAAGTGAAAGACGGGTTAACTCGGATAAACAACCATTGAATAAGAACGCTACGGAAGCAGACTGAAATGTGATAGCTTTTGTTTTTAACTTTTAATAAATGTCGCCTTCTGCAGTGTCATGTTAACATAAAAGACTACTTAGTATAGTAGAAATACTTTTATTGCAGTGTTTTGTGTTGCATTATACATATTAGAAGTCTTATCATTTAGTATTTAATATTTTTTATTCTAGAATTTAGATAAACAGAGTGATAGACGATCTGATGACGGCTAGCCCAGTCAATTGTTCTGGGGTAGTACTATATTTAATTTAATAATTTCAAAATGGAGGACGCTCGTGTTATGAAATGAAAAAATTATCAATTGTATTCTAGAAACTTAAATCATATAAATAAATTTCAATAGACCCATTTAAAGAAGTTTTGTTGACCTAAATTTATTTTTGAATCAAAATGTAACAAAGGAGTTATTTTCGAAGTACGGCAAGGCTGTCTGTTACTTTTCTTAGAACAGTGTTTTATTTTACGACAACGAATAAGAAAAGAGAGGCTCATAATATCCTTAATATTAAGCCTGGACTATGTAATCATTTCTGGTTTATGCTCCGATAACTTTGATTAACTTTGAAAGGGATTTCAATATTACCTAAGGCAAAGGTTTGTTTATTATATTAAACAAAAGGTCCGATATCTCGTTTTTGGTGGTGCCTAATTCATTGATTTTGTTCTATAGAAATTCAAAAGATATGAGTTAATTAATGTATTCGGGCGGGACGTAGCACTACCTATCGTAGCGTATAATGCATCCACTCGGAGCGGAGGTTCTATAATGAACGTGATAATAACATATAAATAGTATGTATTTTTCGGTAATAATTTATCTTAGAATATATTTACTCGAATAAAAAAGTTATATTTTTATAAATAATATATCTTTTCTACATCGTTATTTCTGGCAATCCTCTTAAAATTTATGATTTATTTACAAATATTTTCGATATTTATGATTAAATTAAGTACCTTGTTGTCTTTGAATTTATTGATTGTTTTTTTTTTCTTTTGTTATTATATAACCTTCGATATTATTTATTTTTATCTCTAAATGTTTACCACTATCGTGTCAAAGTGTCAAAGGAAGGAAGAAGGTTCTGTGTTTACGCCTTCTCAAATTTCCTTTATAAGGACAAGGTGACATAAATCTCGATGTTGATTATTACGTAATAATCCATTACTGTGATTATAATTATATATTAATAATAATAATGATCTTGTTAACGGACTCTTGGTAACTAGAGAGAACTATTAGTCCATATCTACACAGGATCATATTTACTTAAATAACATTATTATATGGCGGTTAGGTAGGCAGGGAAAGCCTACCCCAATATGAAAATATATGTAGATATACAAGTACTTAAAATATTAAAATTGCAAATTTGTAAATATATTTAAAAAGTATATATAATACTTCCTACCTAGAAATACACACTTCAAAATAAATATGTATATTATTCGATTCGATTACTATTAAACTGTAAAAAATTAAAAGGTTTTCGTTAAATGCTGTGATTTATTTCGTCGTGTTTTAAATCTTAAAATACTACGCGTATTTTTTTTCTCCAACCAAATTAATACGCCGTGACTTTCAATTATGAAGTTTGGCACGACGAGCAACAACCACTTTTATTAAAATTGCGAACCCTGACTTTGTACACGACATGAGCTGAACATAATTTCCCTCTTGGCATAAAGAAAAGGGAAATTTCATTGAAATGTCACGCAAAATTGATGGGCCTCGTAGCTGCGGACAACTGGTAGTGGATCTATTATTTCACGGCAGCCAGTCGTAACTCTGCCGCGGTACTGGTCACACGCTCGTGTTTTGGGGCTAACTCCACCACGCGGTTGGACATGTGTCAAAAACAATTTGTTATGCACGGTGCTCAACTATGCATTTATGAACTAAGCATGGATTATGCGGATTGAAACTGATTTAGTAGAAAACTAACGAAACTTGATTTAGTGTAATATTAAAAAGAGTTTATTTACTTTGTTTACATTTTGAACTTACCTTTCAAAGATAAAGTTATGAACATGCTTCGTCGGACCTTAATTTATGTATTAATAGTGATTGAATTAATGATATTGCTACAGCCTTCGTGTACTAACTCAGATAATTTAGGTCAGTGTATTGTTTATATTAGGTAGCTTAAGTATTGTAGCTATTTAATTTCCAACGTAGAGTATTACAAGTGAGCTTTGTCTACTCGTATTATGATAAAATTAAATGTAATATATTATTTATAAATCGTCAATTTTTATTTATTATGTTTTACATTATTTTCAGTCTACCACACGTCAGTTGGTCGAGTTTATGTAGTTAATTTTAACGTATACTATAATTTTTAGCTAAAAACAGATATTAAAGAGGTTTCTCACAAAGTTGCCGTGTGAATTTTATATCGACGTCGTTATTACATAATGATTTCAATGAAATATGAGAAAAAAAAGTAACATATTTACATTTTATTTTATTTTTTGGAAAAATCCGTAGCGTATCGAAAATTCATGAATATTTCGTCTGGGCATTGTCCTTGTTCTGATACCCATAGCACGGGGCTAGGATACCCATTTGGGGTTGTTTGTATGGTAAGAAAGAAAGCTCAGAGAATCCGCACGACAAAACGAAGATGTAGGTTTGAATCCCACCTCAACTGAGGATGTATGTGTTTAATTTTCAACATATAATACTTGTATAATAAGTTAACAAATCTTGTAATAATATGATTTTAAAAAAATTATTGATATATTATTAGTAGACTAATAATATTTTTGATTAATTTCTTTATGATTTTATGCACTAATTAAGATCTCAATGGAATAGTGTATGTATCTATCTATACTATATCTATCTATCTATAGCATGAATTTTGTTATATATAAATAAGTAATATACGTTGTTGATATAGGGTCCTCTGAAACGACGCTCTCAATAATTATTAAATGTCAAAACCAGACATGGGTGGCTCTGCTTCGTCAATTCGGAAGAAAGGCTATGGATGTTCGCTCAACATGACTCATTTTATATTGCTTTAATTATAAATTATATGTAGGTACCTATAATTAATTTTATACATACAACAATCTCTCTCTTTTTCAATTATTTGTAATTTATAAAATATTTTGCCTTTTTTGTTAGGATAAATAATAATAATAATTATATCGGTTATTTTTTATTTATTTTTGACATATTAAAATGCTCTTAATTTGTTTTTTTTTTTGAGTGGGAGTCAAGTCTGCCGTCCTGGGGTAGTACTGGCGGTGTTTTCAAGTGACCTGGTCGCGTTTCGGGATCAGTTTGGAAGTCGCCGGGTCGAATGTCACGAATTTGGACCACTCGTATTCTTAAGCCGGCATAGCGGAGGCGATTGTTACCTGAAAAAAATTATGTTTTCGTTCATTGACCGCACTCTAGCTTAATATGAGACGAAGTGCGGGCGCGAACAATAAAAAAAAATTCAATAGTTAAAAAAGAAACACACACACAACAGCCTGTGCTAAGGTTGTATTGAAAGTAGAGTAGGCTGTTGCGTGTTGACAAATAATTCTTATTTATTGAAGTACCTATTTCTGACGAATATTTGTATGAATGAACTTTTATTCTAATTACTTGAATGAAAATATAAACAGCTTTAAGTAACGTGAACTCTATGGGAATTCGAATTCTCTGGGGAAGCGCTTTCATTATATTTTCTCATAAAATAATTAATAATATTAATAATATAAAGAACAAATAATTTTGTATAAATATAAGTAGATTTAACTATGGGCATCAGGACAAGGACAATATGAACATATGTTATACAACCAGACCCAATAAAAATACCTATTTTTTATATTATTATATTTATTAATAAATTTTGATTCGGCTGGGAATCGAACCTGGGACATAGCACGTAACAGATCGCTAACAGCTGCATCAGAGAGACATGAATTACTTATAAAATAGTCTCTTTTGTTGTTAAAGTTTAGTCAATTACCATTCAAAGCTTAGTTATTTCTAGATGTGAACCAGTCTTCAGAGCGTATTGCATTTTGAATACGAAATTATTTGACTAACTATTAGAGTTCGGCTTCACGACATTACTACGAGTAAAGCAGGAGTTTCCACAAGATTGCAAGAGAAGAGGAAGGCTTATAGAATGCATAATGCACCAGGCTACGCTTGCAAAATTCAAGTATGAAGACACGTTTGTTATCAAATGGGATTACGCATGATTATTAAAAAAAATCTTTAAATGTAACCAAAAAATACAAAGTTCCCCGAACTTGGATTCAATACTACGAGTATCTTTAAAATACCTATAAAAATATCAATATTACTGAAATATAAAATAAATAACTCAGGCTTCGGCTAATATCTAAGACTTCACCTCCACAGTTCAGCCAATGCAGCTAAAAAGTCATAATTAAATAAGTTGAAATTAATCAATTTGTAATTATAATTATTTCATATTTTTTTAAAGTCAATTTTCATCATAATTTAAGAATTAAATTAAATAAAAACACGTAATTGGTTATAGGAGCACGAGTGAAATTTGAAATTCCTTCGTGCGATTGTTCATTAGGGTGTTAGGGCGTAAGATAATTACTTCTACATTACATTTGTGATTTAATTTACCAAATTTAAAACGTAAAAACGTAAGTAAATCGTTGCAGTTATTGTTTTATAAGAAGTTAAGGCGGGTAATGGACCCATTGGTCTTAGTTGGTAAAATTTATGATTTAAGAACTTTATATGTGCTCCAAGAACATTACATTTTTTCGATAATATTATGTAGAACAAAAAGGTGATCGGTTTTACCATAACTGTGTCTTGAATATAACTATATATAATAACATCAATTTTAGCTAAGACAATCAAAACAGCATATCCGCGACAATCTCCCCTTAATCCTTAAATGCAGGTTGTTGCCAAAAGTATACATACTACCTTTTTCAAAAGATATTTTCTTTAATAGTACTTAAATTTCCTATAATATACGATTTTATTAATTTAAAACAAAAAAACAACAACATGCATTTAATAGTTAACACTAATTTTAGTTCAAAAGAAGTTGCTATTTTAACAATATGATGTATGAAAGGAATGTATTTCTAATATTATGGTCAGATGATGCCATTAATGCTTCTATATATAACGAAGTGTCTGAAAATACTGGTCTGAAGATAAGACCGTAGTTTCTCCGTTAAGTGCACTCTCATCAGCTTAATTCGGTTTCACTGGCTACAGAGCATCAGGAAAGAATATTACTTTTTATATTTATAACAAAATGTAATTAAATGATAATGAAAAGTTACGTCAGAGCGGAAGTGACAAAATAAAAACAAATTTAACTTTGTGATCTGATATGATGTTTTGCGACTAAAAATTTAAGTTGATCGTTTTAACGTGATTTTTTTTACCCATTTGGTCTTACTATGGCTATCCTAGGAACTCATTTCCGTGACATTTGTATACCTCTGAAAAAAATCATTGAGTTTTTTTTTAAGTTTATATCGCTGAATACTTTTTGATTTGGTATAAAGATAGATTGAATTGTGGAGAAGATAGAGGAGTTATAAAATATTAGAGTTTTGGATAATCTTCTGAATTCGTAAAATGTCGCAGGTTGGCAGTTACGTTTTTTAATTTTCTTTTAAAATTAATATTTTGCAACATTGTCTAGAGTTACGAGTACCTTCTCTATTTATTAGCAAAGGCCATTATTTTCCCTGTTACGGTCGTGTGTCACGACATGAAAGGGGCCAAATTCGCGGCTGTCACGTTTTTAATTAATATACGAGTAGGTGCGCCCTTAAGGATCACGCATGACCTCTTTTGTCCTGTATAGTGGGCCACAAATATCGTTACCTTATCAATTTATCTTCAGTGCCGCGACTTTGATCTTTAACCCTTTGAGATACGGTTCAGTCATTACGAAGCTCAGGCGTGCAAAATTATTTATTCATCGGGTGCAAATATTAATGGTAGTTTTGTTTTTATTTGAGTGCGAATATGTATCATATTTCTACGAGTAAAGTTGTATTAATCAAATCTAGTTCAAGAATTTTAAAAACACAACAGTGGGTATTAAGATTATTAATTTTAATCCTCCGAGACAGTTGGTTTAATTATCATAATTGAACGAGTTGACGTGTTAACCTTACAAAAGGAATTCCGAGAAACGAATACCTACCCGTTTTTGAAAAACAATATTTTACATTAAATTACACGAGCACAAGATTATATTCTGTTAAATTCGCTCTCGTGGAAGGAAGAATCTTAACATCGCATGGGTGCACACTGTTCTCATCAAGCCGGCACAGTGAAGGTGACCGTTACAAGTAGCTATTGTCTCCGTCCATACATCGCACATTAGCTTAATATCAGGTGGAGTGTGGACACATACACAATATAAAATGTAACAAAATTTGATCAGCCTTTAAATTAGGTTAGTAATTATTTTTAGCATACAAAACCTTATCCACCATAAATGTGCTGAATCATTTGTCGTACGTACTCTTTTATACAAGCATCATGTTAGCGAATGTTTCCCTAAACAGGTGGGCAGAACATTCGAGTAATACAACTCTTATTTTCTATTTTTATTACTCGAAAACATGTGTGCTGGGTTCTTACATGGAGTAAAATTACTTAAATTTTCCCATTTTGAGAAAAATTTCTGCTTTTAGGAAAATTGTCAGACATTTTCACTTATTTTTAGTGAAAATTATATAAATTTTTCTTCCTTGCTCGTTGTGATTATTACGTTCCTTTATTTTTCGATGTTAAGCTGCCCTTTAATTAAAGCTCTCATTTATCTTACAAATTAAAGTTTCAATGCTTCACAGTATTTTTATTTTTTTTCTAATTTATATTTTTCATAATTATTTTTATAAACCGTATAAAACGTGTAATTTAAAATTAACTTTAAAATAAATATTGCCTTTTCTGGTCACCCCTAATGATAAACAAGCGCCAAAAACCAAATACAGGTTTTCACTTTTATTATAATAATTCTTTCTCTTTGTTTCATGTACAAACCACCGCTGTCCGACAACAAATTGCGCAAATAAAACTCTAACAATATGCTCCTTTTATCACTAACCCTCAAAAGGTTAATTTCCATCAAAATAAATTCGACATGTCGCAATACGCTCTTGACCTCATCCACTGCTCGCTATCTACACGGCCGCCCAACCCGACCGCCCATCAATCCCGCAAACCCAGTCTCGATTACAACCGACACTTATCTCGAGGGAACTCTTCAAACACCTTTTATACGCATTATCTGTCCGACTATTGTTTCACACGATTTCCCTTATGACGCCATGTGTATTGGATGTGACGGCGTTTCTGTCTTTTGTTTCTCTCTGTGTCTAATCTCCCCCGCTCGTTCCTATTTGTTTGCTCGTCGAAAAGTTTTTCTCTTTTTGTCTATAGCATTATTGGCCGGAACGCTAAAGACTATGCAGAGAGCGGCTTGTGACGACGAATTCGTATCATTATCATGTCCTCGAGGAACTTCTATAAGTATTCAAGTGGCTCAATATGGAAAGACGGCGCTGCATGGCCATACTTGTGATTTGGACAGATCACGATCGCCGTCCGTCACGGTAGAGGTCGTTGGTGAGCAGAAGTGTCTTTGGCCTAATTCTATGCAGGTAAATATTGTTATTTAAAATCAGAAGACAATAATATAAAATAATGATAACGTTTTGTTACAGTATTCCTTATTACAAACGGTAGTAGAAGCTTGTCAGAAGAAACCTCAATGTAAATTTAGCACCACCCCGAAGAGCCTTGTTGACCCTTGCCCTGCGGCGAGGAAATTCGTAGAAGTTGCCTACAAGTGCCGTCCGTGTAAGTACCTACAAATATAGACATATTTTGTTAAAAAAAGTACTATTGAATTAGGATGGTATTTTTAAAATTGCAAAATACTTTATATATATATATATATATATATACGTTATAAATGTATTTATAATTCTTTGTGAACAGAAGAATTGAAACCTGATCAAAGTCACCGAAAATATGGTGAATTACTTATACGAATGCTAAAACGATAAATAACATTACAATACATTTGAAAGGGCATATTAAATTCCATTCCATTCGTTTGATATCGATATTTTCTCTCTCATATTTAGTGAAAACATTACACTGAATAACTGTGGTGATATTTCCCCTTTTATGTGAATAAAAGACTAAATCGGCCAGGCCATTATCAGGAAGTTATAGGATCCACGCTTTGTTTTACTTAAGTCCGTCGAGCTCTGTGCCCTTTGTCGTAGTCTTTTTGATTTATTCTTCTTTCATTAGGGAGTTAGTTTTTTTCTTGATCTGCCAATTTGTTCAAATAAATCCTTTTATTTTAAAAATAAAACTTTACCTATCAATTCATTAGTAGTGTCAATACAATATTGTCCGTATAACTATGACAGTTAAAAAATAATAAAACTCTTATACTAAATAATATAATTCAATAACATTATAAAGGAGATCCCTCCATACATCCATTAAATTTCACTGCTTTTAGTTAAAAAGTTCCCCATCATTTTTCCTGTCTATAAACTAGGGGTTACAAATTCCGTAATCGCGTGTAACGTTTTGATTATACCCCTGAATGTGTATTGATGTGATTTATACGATGTTAATAAATTCTTAAGCCCCCTGTGTTACGGTGGTATGAATATTATGGTAGGGGCACGATATAAAAGTTTTTAGGTGCGGCTACACACACAGGTAGGGCTGGTGTTTTTTCACAAAACTAATTGTAGGTGCATATAATATTTGTAAATAGTCGTGGAAGTAAAAATAGTGTAGTAGTGTAATTATCATCGGAAGCTTCTGTTATAATAAAAAAATATTTTGCTACTATGTTAGAATAGTGTTTTTAAAACACACATAATTGTTCAAAACAATTACTCGCTTTAATCGTTATGGGTCCGTTGGGCCACACAAATCTTGATATAGGTATTTAGGTTTTATTTAACAAAATTCAACTTAGCCTAAAACAAAAGAAACAAATTAAAAACTATAAAAAAAAACAGTAAACTACAATAAAAACCTTAATATCTATTTTAATTATTGCATGCAAAAGTACCAAAAAGAAACAAAATAAAATAATATTAGTACATGACAAAAAATTTTTTTTGGAATATATACATATATAATACCGTTTTTAAACATTGAAAAATAAATCAACGACTACAGGTAATTGTAAATAAAAATTGGACTCCGTACTAGTTGAACTGTATGACGACAGCCCATAAAATTTATTATAAGTTTAACAAAATGCCTTTGTACACAATTAAAATCTTTTTTTCTTTAAATGCCTATACTAAACTAATACTTGTATCAGTTTTGTCTTGTATCATTGTTATCACTTGTATCAGCGACCAAAGTAAATATAACATAATTACTTTGGTATTGGTCAGCGAGATTTGAACACAGGTCTCACCGGTCGTGAGTTTACACCTTCTACCGCTAGACTATATATATCTATACTAAAGCTATATCTACAATAAAGTTAGGGAGTTTATTTGTACTAATGTTTGAACGTACTAACGTGGCATAGTTATTTTATGTGTATAAAAGATTCTCTAGGGATGGAAATGTAAAAAAAAATAAACGCATAATATTAATTAACGCATAACAAAGTTGCTAAGGATATTAATAATTATTTTACCAATTTTAAACTTGATTATTATATATACCATTTTTTAAAAGGAAATAATTCATTGTCAATAAACAGATGAATTCCGAAGTAGAATTGGATGTCAAGACGATACGATAAAGTTAAGCTGTAACCCGCAATCGAGAGTGGCAATTTTCGATGCCCAATATGGAAGAACTGCCCATGAATCCATACAGTGTCCACAGAAACAAGGAGTCAAGGATGAATGTAAGTTATATAGAATCATATTTAGGTATACATATATTTTATGTTAGATTGGCATGTCTTTATACACCGCCTGATGTTAAGCTGCATACGAATACGGTCTTCTGCAGTGATCGCTTCCGCTATGCCGGCTTGAGGACACGAATGTAGAATACAGTTTCTGTTTACGAGCGCATAAAAGCAAGACTTTATTAAGATTGTGCTGTTAACCCTTTCTATTAAAACGATATTAAAATTTCATCTAAGTGTTAATATTTTTGTATTTTTTGTAAGATGTATTTTCACGTCAGGTGTAGAGGGCAGGCCTCATTTTCCTATGATGGATAGTTGTTGAGCCTCCCCTTTTATGCCTAGTTTCGGACCCGCATATTACATTTTCCGCATATGCCCTTGTTATTAGACCTATTTATAACTGACGTAAATATTTCATGTATAATTTAAGAAATTGATTTCGGTGGGCGTGGCTCTCTAATGTTTATGATAATCACATTGTAACATCACACCGGTGAGCCTTTTAAATCCCAATAATTAAGTCAAGGGTCTTATTTGGCCTCGATTTCAAATTAAATATGCGACCCGATATTGAAATATTCAATTTTGAGGGACAGTTTTCGATCTTATTTCGTTTATAATTATTTGTATTGCTGTTTATTATTATTCAAATTTAATTCTATAAAGCGCTGCAAAACTCCGCCATTGATTTAGATTAGCCAACTGTCCTCAATATTGTCTTTGTGAATAATTTAATTTATAACTTTCTTAAGATTTGATTATCGAATTATTAAATTCTTAGGTTAGCTTCAACTGCTTTCTTAGGGGTCGAGTTTAATTAAATTTCTTCATATTTTTTCTGTAGAGCTTTGTTTTGTTTAACTTAATTCTGTAACTGTAATCTAAACACAAATTTCTAGTATTAATAATAATAATCCATAAAGCATGCATGGCACCACATGCGGCGGAAACTGTAATGCAACTCTGCCACGGGAAACGACGCTGTCAAGTGTCTGCGAACAACAAAACCTTTGGGCATCCCTGCAAGCTCGACTCTCGAACCTATTTGAAGATAATTTATACTTGTGGTTTGTATGCTATTCTATGTATAATATATGTTTACCGCATATTATTTTTAGATTTCTAAAAGAAACGTATATCTTTAGTTCGTTTTTATGTTTCCAACTAGTACTCGTAATGCGACTATAATCCGGCTTTAGCTATGAAATAGAAAACAGAGTTTTCTTAAAAAAGAAGTTCAGAATATTGAGAATATAATTCCATCTCAGGTATTTCGACTAAAAGCTTTTCTGACATTGTCAAGTAATAGTCTTATCATTTTACAGTGCCTCTGGGTGTTCTCACAGAAAAGTATGAAAGCCCACCAGAAAAGGATGAGTTGAAGGAAAATCGTCAAGCACATGGACTATTTGATGATACAGGTAATTTTATAAAAATTTGTTAAGATTACACAAAGACTTAATAATACGAGTACATTAAAATGCAAAAATTCCGGTTCACTTTTAAAAATCGCGATTCTCCCAAAGTTATTAAGATAGATTGCTTATTTAATAAATATATTATGAGTAGATTAGTATTGCGTATAATTAACCGGTAAATAAGTCATTTACATCATACATTTCAAGTATTTCCCGGATTTTTTGCGGTCTCACTGTATTTCTTCAAATTATCTGTCAGATGGTCCGGTAGAAACTTGGGATGAATCTAGTACTGTTGCGCCTGCACCAGCTGTTTTTGGTAATCCAGTGCTACCTCCTGTGCATGAAGACATAACTTCAGCTCCAAATGCTAATAAAGGAGAAACCAGGAGTAATGCAAATAAAGGATCAGGTAATACTTTTCGTATTCTTCCTAATTTTGCCTATTGGTGTCTGTTTATTTAGGTATATAGTTATATAGTTCGCAGGATTTTCCTCAATTTGATATCACTATAATGTTTATTTATCTTTAATTTCAGACGCAAATAACAAATTGTTTGTCTACATCGGTATCGGCATATCAGCATTTCTTATACTCACAATTTTACTAGTCGGAGTTCGATGTTACATAATTAGAAGAGACGCCCGGAACACTAAATCTCCGGATATGTTTACGACAGAAGTACCGAATGTTTTTAACGATGCTATATCAGATATCGATAACGATATTGATGTTAGCCACATTTCTGGAACGTTCTACGATCCTGTACATCCAGATATGATCCTATATAGGGAAAATCCTGCGACCAAAGGTACTTTAAGGGCGATGAGACCTCTATCTACTATTTACCCTTGCGCAGGTGCAAGTATGTATGGCAATGTCGATTACGTACCAAGACAATCTAGTTTAGAATGTAGAGAACCTCCTAGATATAAAATAGATGGGGATTTGGAATTAGAACCTGAAGTGTTAGTTAGTCCTAAGAGTTTGAGGGAGGGTAGGTTTTCAAATTCACAGTTTTATTACAACTGACGAGAGGAGTCGAGGGGAGTTGATGACTCCTCTAGAACTTATTGTTTCTAATATCGCCTTATTATGTGCGATAGAACACTATCTTATTCACTTCGAATTATCAATACCAATATTTAGATTTGCAGGCGCTCTAAAAACAACATTCCATTTTAGTGTTAACACAAATTCTTCAGAGCAAGATCTGTTAAATCTAAATATATTTTTATAATATTAAACAAAAAAATAACAGTACTCTTCGTTATACGCACAAAGGTAATTGATATGAATTGAATTTTCTTCGGACACATGCACAAAGTATTCGTGTATCAGATAAAATGCATAACTTTGTCACATCGCGTTATGGCACTTTAAAATATGTATTTTGTAAATATTTTATAATAAAATCTGTGATCTAGCGCGTCAAAATACGACGTTAAATTTATTATCTAATAGTTATAACACTAATTGTAAATAAAAACATGTTTGTAAGGACAATTTTATACATTTTACATTAAAAGACTTAGAAAGAACTGTGTTTTATTTCTACGAAGTCGATATGAAAATTGAATATTAAAAAACTTTTTCATCTACGAATGTATTTATATTTTTATAGCAACTCGTACTAAAATGTTTGATTAAAAGTATCATATAAATTGCTTTTCAGCAAATAAATCGAGCACTCAATTTTTACATCGAATATTTACATAACTCCATACGTTAATTACATTTTTGAAAAGTAAATGTGTTGTGCTGGTGTAGACGTAGTTCTAGTGCTAAAAAATTATTTACTTCATAATAAGTTGATTGTGAAAGAATTTTGCAAAAAAGTCCCTTTACTGAAATAATTTTCTTAAGAATTATGCCGACAAGTTAAAAGGGTGGGTAGGGAATTTGCATAATTTTAAACTTGACTAATCCCAGAGCTTACAACTTAGGCGGAGCCTTCAAACGATAGATGCTTAATAAAGACTGCCATGAAATAAAATTATTCTTTCAAAGAATTAAATTTCGCAAAGTTGTCTAATGTAATAATAATCATATCTCAAATAAAATTATTATTTGTTTAACCGAGTTGAGCATTTGAGAATTTATTAAATGACCTAGTTAATAATTTTAATTCTGAGTACATAATTTTAATATGTATAGCGAAGTAAGTAATTGTTGTTCGTACATACGATTCACTATTGATACGTCAACAGAACTGAGGCTTGACTTTTTATATCAACTTTAATATAATATTAGTAAAAATATTTTTAAACCTAAAGAATAATCATTAGTCAAAAAAAAAGAGATGTAAGATTTCAATTGTTTCCGATTTACATGAATAATCAAATATTTTTGGGAAATTTTAAATCGGTAAATATTTTATTTTTCTTTTTAGTTAGAAGCGATGGATGATAATGGCATATCGAATTTTAATTTAAAAAATGTTATTGCAGCGTAAAGTGTGAAAAGTCCCACCAAGACAAAGTCATAGATTTTCAAAGAGGCGATTTAAAATCCAGTTCATTGGATCTTCTTTCGTCGTTAGGATGTTATTTATTGTTATAGGTTCCATTTGAGTTTCGTTTTCGACTTTGCGATAATAGTTTAACATTCTTATTCAAGCCTAATCTTATGCATTATTTCTTCCTAATCTGACATTTTAAATTTATTTTAAATGCATTAAAATCATAACTGAAAATAAGGCATTTTAAATATTATTTTCAAAACAATTTCAGAAATACTGCAATCTTTAAAAAATATAAAGAATATTATTAAATTATGATGAAAATTGAACAGCAAAAAAAAACACAAGCCGAGGGGGGGGGGTCGTGGGAATCCAACCCCCCGAACTCTTCACGGGCGCAGTGATGTTCTGACCATGCAAAACAGTCATATTCTCATTCAATTCCAACTGCTAAGTTAATGTATATCCACCAATCACACAAATATGCCAATAATTTTATATTAAAAAAATCATAATTAAAAAAAAACAGATGTCCGAAATCGGGTGAAGGGTCCAGGGATAAATAGCTATACGAAAAATATTTTTAAAATCCAAGTAGTGTATTTTAAAAATTATAGGCATTAAAAAGTCTATAAAATCGCCATTAATGATATAATAAATGTCCGGCTAATTTAATGTGAAAAAAAGATGATAATTTGCCCTTCACGAATAAAACTTAACAATAAAAGTATGTTGTAACAAAAACTAAAGTTTTCCAAGAATTTTCATTCACGACGCGTCCGATGCTTGCGAAGTCATAAGCCGTGCTTCAGTTTGGTGAGACGAGTTTCCAAAAGTTACAGCGTGCTTGTTTTCGTGATAGATCCTTTACTCGCTTTTACCAATTGCTACAATAGTAATAAAAATTAGCTTAAACGAGCTTAGTTATAAACATTCTCTAATATTATTAGTCGTTTTCATTATTAGATCATCATCAATATTTTTTTTTATCATATGGATATTTAAATTAGACTTTTCGATTGATAATCTAAATCCAGTGCATGCATTGGTTGTAAATTTATTAATTTTTAAAAAGTTATATTTAAAGTTAATAGTAAATATATAAAAATGAGTTAATAGGGACGTTTACGTACGTACGTTTGTGTATACCCCGCCCTGTGTGCTCCGTCAATAGATGATGCACATCTGTTTTCTTAAGCCGGCATAGCGGAGGTGACTGTTGCCTGCAGAGATTTCTCTATGGTAGCACTTGTTTTCGTTCATAGACCGCACAATACAAAAACGTAAACGTGTAATATAAGGTCATAAAAAACATACTCGTATAACGACTTTTATTTTAATTGTTAAGTATTATGATGTAAATTTAAAAAAGTCGAATGTAAATTACATAAAATTTAAAATTTGTTTGAGGATTTTAACAAAGTTAACTGTCAGTTTGTAATTGAATGAAGCTTTAACAATAAACCCCCATACATTTTATATAACAGATATTTTGTTAGCTTAAAAGTTTAATTGGCGAAGTTTAAATTCGTGCGTTAGTAAATTTTCAGCAGGTGTAGCCTGTTCTTCCTAAACTTGTATTTTGATACCTATAAGTTTTAGCTTTGAAATTTAGATAATCTCGCTTTGAACAGTTCTTATCTTACTTCATTCATGTTATCTTCTTTTCTTTATCAAAACTTTTGACTCGAGTCCAAGATAGCAGTGAATTATAAACATTCTAATCATTGTCTTAATTTTGGTTTATTTTTAATATTTTCATAATCGAGTATTGTATTCACGTTTTCTTTTGTTTATTCGCCAATAATTCCAGCAAAAACAATTCCAAAATACATTGAAAGTTTATTTATGTTTTGTGAATAATGTAGGTGAGTGGTGACAGATTTATTCTTCATAAATTTAAAGAGCCGTCCTTCTGCATAATGTATTCAGGGACCGCGATATTGGAAACAAAATAGTTTCTAATATAAAACCTATAACTTTTCTACGAGGCTGGATATTTTCGTGCATCGTAATGATATGATAAACGGCGATCGTAATTTGTTTCCTAAAATATAATAAGTATATATTTGCTATACCACAATAAGTTTATTTACGAGTTGCTTCTAATACCTTTTACGATATTATAACGTAAGCGTGAGAGCAAAACTTCTCAGTTTATTCATTCATGAAATCTATAACCATCCGCTGTGAATCTATAAAATTTCATTTTGCTGGATCATGAAATTTTGCTTTTCACACGTAGGTGTGAGTCTCGTAAAACGTTAATAAAGGGCTCTTCACACGCCCCTTTTACCTTCATAACGCGCTATCAGGGAAAGCTTTTGCCTTACCCCATTTTCGACAGTTACGACTTACTCATTTGTTACGAAGATACAACATTTAGAGCCAAAAGTCAGTGCTTATGGTGCTCGTCCATGTACGTGCGCTCCACCGTTACTTCTCTATTTCTTTTATATTTTCAGAAATATTTTCGGTTAGTTAGATTAGAGACTGTCTAAGCAACATTATCTAATTCAGTTCTTTTCTTAACCAATTTCTGAGTTCAATGATCTAAGCTACTGATAACTATGACATTTAAATCTCCATTAAGTTAAGATAGTAAAAGTAGGCTCATCAAAATTGGAATGAAATCGAACAAAAGTAATCTAACTTTTCTTATTTCAAATCTGTATACCTACTTCTCAAAACCACTCGAACGTGTAATTACGAAAGTCATGTGGCCTATTGCCACTAAGTTTAAATTTCTGGCACATTTCCATTCAAAGTTTTCGAACGTGAAACTGTTCGGAGTTAAGAAAAATTTAAATTTTTAGTAGCATCTCCCATCTCATCTCTCTCTCACTCATCAATCTGTAACACGCTTCTCCCTAAACACGAGAGTTTCACCTCATTTATCTCTTAATTTAGTTTTTAGTAGAGCAAGGTACTTAGTTTAAATACGAGGAATAGTCTAACTAAAACTTGATTAGAAAAGTTTTAATTATTTTAATAACGTAAATACGTAATAAACATTACAATTTAGGTACTTAATAATTCTCGATATTAAAAATTAAACTTTGGTTATGTTAGTAGTCTACTGGGTTTAATATCAATTTTAGCTTTATTTTCAATCAATAAGAATTTTAAACTGAATTTGAAATTAATCTTAAGCGTGTGTGTGATATATCATATTAAAATTAGGCAGAAGATAAAATTTTAATATGTTTCTAAGCATACTTTTATGGATACTAAATGACTTGAGGGGTCGGTTACAACGCCGTAAAATAGGTAGATACTGTTGAAATGTGCAAATGGGAAGTTTATGTTCGTTCTAAGATCCTGGCGTTTCTTGTACTCCACTCGCTTTTACCTATTCTCTTAAATTGTGTAGATGTTAATTGCCACCTTATTGTCTATCACATACAGTTCAAAGTCATTAAAAGATGCGTTGTATAATTTCATTCATTTTCATAGTACTTCAATGTAAACATTTCGCATTAGTCAGTAGTCCTATAAATTAGTAATACACATGATATTTTCGGACTTAGATGTTGTAATGTACCAAATATGTAATGAGAAAACAAATACTTTGGTTATCGGTTGTTTTTTTTATTAATTAGTGGTAAGTATATTTAAAATTTACAAATTTTATTATATTTAAAATGCTAGATTAAAAAAAATATAAAGCGCAAATTAAAGGTAATTCAAGAAGGCTACGTAGAGCGCCAATGGCTCTGCAGTTAGTTTAGTTATCAAATATAATAATTTACGCGTATAGCGGGGTTCGAAGGTGGACTCAGCTAGTATGTGCGTTTTGATTTTTTCTATGAAATTTACATCATAATTTATTAATAAATACTTTGGTTTTAATTGACACACAAGAAGTAAGGGTAACGTAAATTTTACGCCTTATAAAATTATCTGCCATTGTTTAATTTTGAATATATTATAATATTCAAAATTTCCGTTCGGGTTTATAGTTTAGATCGTGCTTAAGGGAGTATGAAGGGAGTAAATGAGCTTCTATGAAATGGTTCTTTGTAAGCAGTTTGACGCGTTTGCTCCATAAATGTCCCGAAGCGCACTAATACTGGTGACAATCGAGCTATTTTGCCGTCCATACTACTATTTTAGTGCAATTTTTGAATAAAACAGGGTGAGTTTTCGATGACTCTTCAGTATAATAAAACTTAAAATTATGTGGTAGGTAGACTGATAAAAATTATTAGCCCAGTCGTGAAACCATGCAGTTGAAAACTGCTTCGAAGTATCTGGCCATAATGAGACGAGTGTACAGTCTCACTAAAGTCAGCATAGTGGAGGTAACTGCTGCATGCTGACATTTATTTCTCTATGGCAGCAGCTGTGGACTGCACTCTAGCTAAACATTAGGCAGAGAACGGGAGAACTATAACGCAGATCATCAGACCAGCAGATTATAATGAAACTTAAATTCTTAACTATGTAACATTTTGAACTAGGTCTATCTCGGGGGAGCACTTACTGAAAGACTCAGCACTATTATAATTAAGTTTTCTAAACTAACTCAAATTTTGACATTCAGGTATCATTTTAAGACATTAACTGTATAGAAGAAAACAGAGTCGGGTCTGTAACAATGTAAGGAGTCACGTACAAGACGTCTCACGCTGTTTGGTGGTTCATTCACAATTTTATTAAAGGTTCAACGTACGAGTTCTGCTTTTACATGAGAACTTTTTGTAATAAGCAATTAAGACCAGATTTAGCTAAGGTATTCATTAATTTAGAAAGCGGCCGTCTTCTAGTGGTAAGACTAGTGAGCTCATGATCGATGAGACCCGTGTTTGAACCTCGCTAATTCTGACCGGTACCAATGTAACTTTGTTATACGTGGTAGGCTGATGATGATTATCTGTTCAGTCTGTCGTCCTGAGGCAGTACCACCATTTTCGAATGTAACACCCGTGAAGTGATCTTGTCGTGTTACGCGAGCAGTTTGAAAATAGCCAGGTATAGCGAGAGGAGTGTGCACTGTAAATCTAGATGGTGCATACTCGTCTCCTTAAGCCGGCATAGCGGAGGCGACTGCTGCTCGTAGAGATTTCTCTGTAGTAGCAGTTGCGTCCGTTCACGGACCGCATTCTAGCTTTACATCAGGTGGAGTGTTGTCATATGCCGAGCTACAATAAAAAAAATATTAGGCGAATCATATTTTTAACTGTAGCTCGACATATGACAACACTCCGTCTGATGTTAAGCTAGAGTGCGGCAATATCGGCAGTCAACAGTCGACATCCCTATGCTGGTTCGAAAGAGAGAGAGTATCATAAAACCTTTAATATTATTTGTTTTAAATAAACAGTGACGTTTTCTAATTAATGGAGAGTAGTCTCTCCACACAATATAAATACAAAATGTACCTAGATCATAGATTCTTCTGCACACTTTATTCCTAGATTCATTCCTTTAACTCTAACCTGTGTATTGGCAAAACGCTCTTTCCACTTTGTACTTGGGGTAGTGACAGCTTGGAAGCAGTAGGGTATAATGAGAGAAGTCAAACTGTTTGTTGTCATTGTCAAACTGAACGGTGCACACTTGTCTACTCAAGAATGAATAGTAGTTAATAGGTGATTGCTGTCTTCAGTTTCTCTGTTGTTTCTGTTCATGGACCGTACTCTAGTTTAACATAAGAAGGTATATGCGGAATGTTATCACTGGAATATTTTTTTTAAATTTATTTATTTATATATTTATTAACAAGACTTTAATCTATACAAGTTTAAACTACAAGATCACAAAACCTAGTTTGGTTTATCTGTGATCAGTGAGTTACATATAACACAGTAGACTATTTTTTTTTTTAATTTTTTTTTTATTATTACTATTAAAATATTTTAATATTTATGGTATAATAAAATATAATATTATACATCAATAATAATACAAAGGAACTTCCGATTGACTTTTTTACGTCATTCGGATTCGATAAAGCTATTCCGAGAAAACTACAAACTCATAAATGTCACAAGTAAATTAATTATATTTTAAATTTACTTAACGTCCTCGTAAATGCGTATTAGATAAATGTTTAGTTAGTAAGACTAATATTATTGTTTTTCAAATATTTTCATTGCGATGCTGTTAAGATTGCCACCCGCATTTATTTTAAAGTTAATTTAGATTTAATTAGCGTAATATTACGTAATATTTAATATTTTTCCCTCATTTTGCCATTCTTTCGATTGCAAAAGAGTTCACAGCACTTTATACAAAGGGTCTTGACATGACAACGCATTGCGACTTAAATGTAATCGAAGAAAGTGCACTACAATTGTCTCGTCACTATGCATTTTGCAACGAAATTTAGTATCTTTATTTATAAACAAAGCTTTGTGAATCATTACAGTTTACGAAGCTTAGTAAAGCGAATCTCTTTTATAGTAATTAAAGTAGTGACTAACGAGACTTTGTTTTACAAACAAGTCTTACCTTATAATTCGATGTTAACAACCGTTCGTGAAGGGTTTTCTGTATCAGTAAATGTAATCTCAAGTTTATGCATTATACATGTAGATATGTATTCAAAGAGTTAAATACACTCACGATTCATAAGCTGACAGTTAGATGACGCCGCGACTAATGAGAATTTTCAATAATAAATAAAGATTATCTAGTGGATACTGAATTCGTCGCGTCAGTATTTGCGGGACAATGAAATAATAACTAAACTAACATGTTATAGTCATTGACCTTCATAATATTTCAGTGTCGAGGGAGGTGAAAGAAAGTACAGAAGTGCCTTGTCAGTCGTGTCACGTTTTTTATATGAATTTAGCGCAAAGCGAAACGACTCGACAGAGCGCCCTCCATTTTCCTTGTGAGATCTCGACATACTAAATTTATGTTTTTTGTACGTCATATGCGTGACGACCAGTTTTCATGTTGTAGAAGACATGAAAACAGGAAGATTTACTCCAAATCAATATCATACGTAGTTGTTTCAACTAAATAACGAGTTTTCTAGTTTATGCTCTTCTTTATAAGCAGTAAAGATATTAAAGTTATTCGTTATAATTATAAGTTCGTCGTTCGAGCTCTCAAATATTGTATTTCTCTCTTTCACTACTTTAATATTAATATATCTTTCCATAATGCAATAAGCAATTTCTAATATTAATATCTTTGGGAAAACATAAATATTTAATACGCAATGCAGTAAAAAATATGTTTTATGCATATTTATATTCATGGTCCGGATATTTGTGCGGTAAAACGGACAAATACATAAACGGGGGGTTCCTTCATACGTGACTGGTGTTAGTATTATAATCTCGCTCGTGAAGAGTTAATTCCAGTTCATTACACTTTCCGAGAGTCAACAAATTCCGGTTTCATGTGCTTATACATTTTATAATTTACCTTTCGAGGTTAAATGGTTGGTTTAAAGATTAATTAACTTTACAAGAGTGCTTATAATGTTATTTGTCGTTTTTCCTCATACTATTTGTAATGAAATTTTATTTCTAATTTGTAGCTTTAATATGATAATGAATACATAAATATACAAATTGTATAATACAATATAGGTATATACATAAACATCGAAACTTTGAAACGCAATTTGTGAAACAATTGTACGCGTCTATTAAGAGATAGCTTTCACATTGTTATAAACTTTTTACGATGTTGTTAAGTGAGTGCATGTATTTGATAATTGTGTAATACCACCTTAATTTTTGTAGGTACTATTTAACTATTGGATACCGTATCATACTACATAGGGGATATACACAATAAAATCGTTTGTCGGAACTTATAGGATATATTTTTCAATGGTGATAGAGTGCACGACATAGGGTTCGTGGGATCTGTAACTAAAATAGGTCAACCCAGTTCTGTTCTGTTCATTCCTTTTCCCTGTATCATTATTTATTGTTATTGTTTCCATTTCACAGTCAGAATTGCCCACTGTTTTCAGATTGTAGGCTCGACTGTTATTTGTTTTAGTTAGGGTGGGTGATATTTGACATTTATTTGGGATTCGATTTCTACATATTCTAAGTGTGGCAAGAATTGAAAACTACAGCCGACCAATTAAATGAAAATCTAAGATTAATTTAGTTGAATATATTTCAGCATAAAGACTAGTTCAAAGGGTTAACGGTGACAATCTGTTATAGCAAGCATCACCGTTTAACAACTCCTCAATCATGTGCACGCTTACAACGAGCGCTTGCAATGACGCTCAACAGAATTGGTTTGAATCATGTAAATGGCTTGATATATGACGTCACATTTGAATAGCCGTTTGTATTGGTTAGTGGTACTGCGTAATCGCCAACCAATGTATTGTGTTTAAATGAATTTATGAATTATATGGTGGTAAATTATTAATAGCTCTTCAATTTAGCGATTTAAAAATAATTTTAATTCACTTTCCCAGCAGTTACATCTAAGAGGTTAGTTCTTACAAGGTGGTGTCTCAAGTCGTGTTCGGACGGCAATCAATCACGAGTGCGATGATCCGACGTCACCCGGTCCCGGTGTGCCACGACTGAACACCTCATCAATCAGTCTTACGTCGTTGGATACCAAGATCTGATGATTATACCAGATTCAACTAGTACATTTTCTATGTGATACTGGACTATAAGACTATAAGCTTTAGCACGCAAAATTTTATAATTATTTTAGTATGAGCTTTTGATAATGAAATTTAGATTCTGCAGAAAAAGTTGTGTATCCATATACTTTGATCTTTCTTGTATTTTATAAGTTTTATAAGAGGTTATTTCTCTGTCAAGTATTATAATAATATTATATGGCGAGTTGTCGTTAACACTCATGTTGTCATTTCCGTGGGTCACAGGTGCCTCAATCGACCTTTGGGGGCAGTTGAGTTGGATTGAAAAAAAAAGAAATGACGGTCAAGGAGTTGTTAGGGTCGTCATAAAATCGACCTCTTATATTTTGAATAGTTCTGGGGGCCCACTTAATGCGATATTTGAAATTAAATTAGATTTTATGTTCACATTATATTTAGAATTGGTCACGAGTTTTGTAATAAAATAATACCTTATACACACAACAGGTTAGATATTGAGAACGAGATTCATCATTTTAAAAATCTTACATTATTCTTTCTATTTTAAACTTAAATAATAAAAATATTAATTTTATTATATTTAGGGATTTAAAATACTCGTAAAACATATTACCTATAATTTATGAATTTATTATTATTTCAGTTTATTGTGTTATTTTTAAATTCATTGAAAATGATAAATTTAACGAATTTTGTACAACTTTATTAAAAAGTGAAGAATACGCTGGTGTCAGAAGCACTCTGAATCTGTCAACTCGATATTGAATGAACTTTTAAGAATAAAAAAGGGAAAATATTGATCAATTAATCATTATATTTGAACGAAAGATTAGACTTTATTTTCTAAATATAACATTGCTATTTAGCAGGAATGAAACACTTGTGTTATAAGTTGAAGGATGTCATGATATTTTATGATTTTTAATAGTAGTCAGTGCAATTTGATGCTTTCTTGTATATTTGACAGTATTGGTTTCAGAATGGAGCACTTTCACAGCTTTTAAGTGCCATTAACACACATTATCACTCACTGCAAGATTAAATTGGTTGATGATTGAATTTCCATATTTTAACAATAATTTGTTCACAGTCGTAGTAAATTAATACCAGTTTAATATAATAACAACTACAAAAAAAAATAATTACAGAACTAGAAAACTTCCACTTGACATTCTCGCACAAAATGTAATAGACAGCCACCACGCACTTGTCATTATTTGTTTTCTACAAGGAAAAAGGATCATGGAATCTAGTCTTCAGTTTTTTCTTAAATTTTTAGTAAAGAAGTGGTTAGTAAATTGTGTTCCTCCATAAAGATAGTATTGATTTTTTTATGTATTTAGTTTTAATTTGTAATTTATATAAACATATATGCTGTAAAGTGTAACTCTCCGAGAATAATTGGTAAAGTGTTCCCAAGGATATATGTTATATATAAATCGTTTTTACTATCCGTGATCATCACTAACTCTCTGTTCCCTGAAGGCCAGCTGAAAGAAAATCAGCGGCATTAAGCTCGTCTTTTGATTTATGTCAATAAAGTTTTTAAAATTAAAGGTACCCTTTCTTAATAAATAAATAAATAAAATGTTAACGCACGTAACAATCAACTTATTTACAAAACCTCATATTATCCCCAATAAGCAGAATTGCCAAATTTCGACCGCGGTCACGGTGTCGCATACATTTAGAAAGGTCGAGCCGTTTACCGTTTTCTCCACGTACATTTCAATATTGGAAACATCCCTGAATACATTACCAAACACTATTAATGTAACTGCGCAAAACACTTCTACTAAAACTGAAAATGTCTACAATGTGCCCAATATTAAAAGGATTTATATCCCTAACCCTTTCATCGAACTATATTTCTTATTATTCTTAATACAAAATGTATAATTGCACGTATACTTTGTACTTTAACAAGTTGTGTTCAGAAAATACTCAAAGCTTAATGCTGAGTAAATCCGCCAAACAATATACTGCTTAAATTATAAGTAAGCTTTAGAAACTACATAAATGTAATGAAATTGAATATATCCAATCGAATATAATCATTTAGTAATCAGTTAAAAGCATTCGATGTTAAGTAACAAGCATAAGATGATACGATCAATTAAAAGTTCCCCAATAAAAGTGAGTGACAGTGTGGAAGTTCGTGGTGTTGCGTTAATTTTGTCACATAATTTCTCAAGTACTACACCGACACATATATATATACAAGTATGTAAGTGCCTCTGTAGACTTGAGTAAGATTAATTAAACCGTATAGGGGCATCAATCATGAGGTTCAGATTCCGCGTGTTCCCTGACAATCCAAGTTCTTAACTTGTAGAGTTAATTCCCTCTCTATACACCATCAATTATTTAAAAAAATATATTGATAATTGTAAGATAAGTAAATTAATTTAAAAATTCATAAATTAATTAAACCTTTAATAAAAAGTTCGAATTTCAACTTATACGATGAAGAAAAACTAATTTAGTTAGCGATATAGTTAAAACAGTTGTCAAGCTAGAAAAATTCATTATATACTTTCATGCTAGAATTAAACAACTTCTATATGGAAGGTATTTATCGAAATGTTTTTAAAAAGTTTTTACGAGTAAATCTTTTAAATATTTTTATTGTATAATTTATAATCGTACAAGTTGCATTTCTTTTGAACGAAACGTTTTTGAATGCGAAACAAATAATAAATACAAAGTAAACATTGATGCGGATATCTGTTTAAATGTAATAATAATAATGGAAGACAAGGGAATCCTACTCGTATCTAACCTTGTAGCTGAGTAAATCGAACACAAATCTCCGCAAACTAGCGATCAAGAGCGAGTCGTGTCTCCAAGATAGGCATCTATTAAGTAACTCCTTTAAGCTGTACGAGTTAAAGTGACATTAAATGTATCCCTTATTCGCGAGTACTAGTATTTGTTAAGGGAGGATTGTGTGGAACGCATCGAGAGACGAACACTCTCAGCTAAAGTACGCTAATCCTCGGTAAATTGAAATGTAACGCCCGCCATCAGAGATCGAAATTGGCATGGCAAACTTTACTCAGTGGGTTAAATAATTTGCCAATTACAAGTTTGTTCCGAAATTATTCCTTATTTATATGTATTGTTTGGTTTTTGAGGAATAGAAAGGGGAACCAATCTTTAAACACAAACCGAAATGCGAAAGGCAGGCCTGACGGAGCTGGTTCTATTGTTTCCTGTCCAAATACTTGCAAGAAAATCTGTTCACTTTTACACTGCACTGATTGCTTGATTTTTTTTTTATAATATGAAGGAGTGGCGTTTTTGATCCGTACTTGTTTAGAGTTGCGAATAGATAATTATAGAGACCGTGACACTGCACCGTGACGGCGACACGACGACTATTACAATGACAACGAATTATACGCATTTTTAGGCGCTCTTTAGAGGGTATGTTAGGTAAATATAAATACAAAAAATGAATGTATGTAAACATCTATTATGCATTAATTTTTAGCATATTCAAATTGGAAGAGATGCCAATGGAAAGATAGAATAGAGGAAATTGGACAGAGTCACGTGAAGCGCCAACTGCTGTGTATCTCAGTGGTCATAACAACAGTGTACAAAGCGGAGGACATGTGTATTGAGATCGCGCACAGGTAGTGGGTGCGCGTTGATTTCTTTTATTGTGATTTGCTTTATTTTGTCATTGACCCACACTTTAAAGTATGTAATTTTTATAAGAAAACTTAAATGATAAATAAACTTGGTGCCACAAATATGAAAACGTGCCACCATAATAGCATGAAAATTGCAAGTACAATATCAGACGCTGAGAAAAGAGCAAAGTTGCATAAAATTTCAGGAAGATGCTAAATTTGCATATTACACTTAGCAGGTATTCTCATTATTATAAAATAAGGTGAGGTTACAAAGTTTTCAAATATCTTTGTACTTCGTTTAAAGTCTTGCTTCAAGACAGAATCTCAATCAAACTTTGTCACTTTCGGGAAATATTTCAGTCTGAACAAATGAGACTAACTTGAAACGTTGTATGAATTAAATTAGGAACATACGATGAAATGGCAGAGCACACTAAAGCGTTAGGTTCTCTACATAAAAAGATCTGTAATAACACTAATTATATACTTATATAATACATAAAATAAATATTACCATTTGGTTTCGGAAAAAAGGTACTTTAAAAGGCAATTTAAATAATTTGATTTTTTTTGTCTACTAAGCTTCTTTTTCTAATTATGTGAATGAAAAAAAATATTATTGGAAATTATAGTAATTTGCGAAGCGCTCTTACTTAGCAAAATTCGACACAGTAAAAACAGAAATAAAAGCTTTTAAAGAAATTAAAATCTATCAACCAGATAGCGAAGCATTAATGAAAATTTCGAATTGTTCCGATGCATTGTGTAATGAAATATGAACATAACAATCAGCCTTGAAAAATGTATAGGTGCGTAACGGAAAACGGTGTTCAACAATGTATTTATTATAAATAAGATTTTTTTTTATTTAGCTCTTATATTTAGCACTGGATAAATTTTATGAATATTCGTGAACCTTCTATTGTGTTTATTTTGGTTATTTTAAACCGAACGTTCAAAACGACCAAGAAAGTTTTGCATTGTCGTCGCGATGCGTGCAAAGCTTTCGAAACGTCTGATTAAAACGATTGTGCTGCAAAATATCTACATATTGACAGCCCAGCACAAACAAATGAGTTCAACTTTAGCTACATAGCGTTTACAATGCTGATATTTTAGTTACATTTTAAACATGGACCGCTTAGCTTTAAGTAATGGAAGCACAGACGCTGCTCAAGCAATTCGCATTTTGATGGAGCAACAGATGTTTACCTTAATGTCCGTACATTGTGATAATAAATGAAAATTGTAATTGTTCCACCAGTAAATTCATTCAACTCATTAAATTACTATAGATTTATTTATGTAAAAGTTAATAATATGACTACAAATTTTATTTAACTGGTATTGTATTTAATCAAAACAGTCGCTCGTGTATTTGCATTGTTCGTTCTGTATCTTTCATTGCTCTGGCGCGTTCAGTCAATTCTTCTCGACTAAAATATTTAGGTTGATATATATATAATACAAATAATAGTTTATGCTGGTCAAAGCACAATTAATTTGAATTCAAAATAGGACCCCGTGGTCAACTGAAGTCAGGGAAATTGGCCAATAAATTTGAGTGGGGCTTTCTTGACAGATCTCGTTGGCATGGATTGATATAGCGCAGATTCCTCTTTGAAATATCGAGCACGTTTTAAATTTATCGCTTTATTGGATAATTTATTATGTAGAAAATTATATAAAACAAATATTAGTAAGCCGCCTAAACTAAGCTGAGGTCGTTCGATTCGTGCAATATCTATCTCATGTTAGACTGAAAACAATCGCATGTAACGTATCTGGAATTCGTGGAACCCACATAAAAATCTGAGTAAAGAAATAATCAATCGATAAAGACAAATAGCGCAATATTACACGTATTTATATGTTAGACACAAACTTGTAATTGGGAGATATTTTGTTTGTGTTTTCGTAATACCCTCACAAATTGGTCGTAATACGATATTTTTATACAAAAGTGCTCGAGAACGAAAACTCCTTTTGCTTAGTACTAAAAATGTTATTGTGTTTTACTAATAAATATTTTATTTTTTGTTTAATAAAAATTTCAAATGATCAACATTTTTATTGTTATTTTGTAATGCCTTACTAAGGTAGTGCTTATAATATAACTATTTTCGTTCAGGTCGATTTTTTTCTGGAGATTCGACGGAGTTTCTTGAATAACAACACACTCGGTTATGATTAATATTAATAATGTAAGATCATTCACACATAAATATACGAGTATGTGTATAATAGTTAATAAGTTCTACTTGAGGTCCGATTTAATTTGCATACAAATAGTTCGTCTGCATAGCCGGTTACCTAACTGCTGCAAAGTTATCATAACGTTATAGAACTTTTGATATAACATAGTAATTTTACTTTATTAGCTATTATATAATATATCTAATATAGATTATAAGCGTTGCAGATTTAATTGTAGCACCCCGATACACATCCCCGAGTTCAATTCCTGATCTAAACAAATATTTATATTATACTACGACTTATAGTATTGAAAAAAAAAAGTTTTTAATGTGGGTTCCAAACCTTGCTTCTTTTTATTATTTAAAAAATTAATATAATCATAAAAAACTGTTATTTTAATAATGAACAAATATTTTTTTAATCAATTCTGTAATTTAGGGAGTATTTTTTAAAAATAAAGACTTGAGATGTGAGTTTTCCAGAAACAAAAGCGGTTTCTTGTAAATCAATTAACCGTAACGGCAGAATCACAAAGGGCTTTTTCTTTTGAATGTTTCTCTTTTGTTTACTGCCAATATCTATGGACAACCTTATATCAACCAATTATAAAGTTAATTATAATACTGTTAACTTTGGTATGACTTTTTTAAATAAAATTTAAACATTATTCATAGACATATAAAATGTTTTATAGTAGTTTTTGGACCATGAAGCGGAGATAATAACAATTGCAACCACAGTAATAGCCTCCGCTCCTGACATAATTAGACAAAATATGTACACCTTCCAGAGATGACAGTACAGACTCCCTCTCGGGGTTACTTCAAAGCTGATCCCGAAGAGTGATTACGTCACTTCATGTGCTAGCAGACCGGTATAATCTGTTACCTACTCTTGTAATGAAATTCTTTATTGTGTAAAATTGTTATAAAATCGAATCTTAGGCCCAAATACCGCGTGTAACTCTTATTTGAAACATGTAACATTCACAAAAAATATGTTATAATCGTTTTTAAAAAAACCATCTACGCAATGACAGATGTAACAGTGAAAATTGCATGAGCACTTTATTTTCGTACGGATGAGGGTCGACAGTTACGTGCCACGTTAAATTATGCGTAACGTTGAGAGTAAAGAAGGATAATCCTGTAAAAATTCTCTTCTTTATTGGACATGAAGCTTATTAAGCCGCTGATTTCGGTAGCGGTCTTTCAAAATACCCCGTCTTAATGATATGACAGTTTGTTCTGTGACAGTCACTCACTTTATAATCAGGGGTAAGTGATTTAATTACTTGTAAACAATGAGATCGTAATCAAATTATTGTTCAAAATTTTATTACTACTCGTATATATATTTATTTATATTTGTTGGAAGAATGATTTTTATATTTTAAAAAGGTATTATTTAGTCTTTGACATAAAAAGTGTTGTTCGTATGGTCGGTGATCTATGAGTTGTTCTTTGTAAAAATGTAAGAAAGAAAGTGTGATTGCTCGTGGTTAAAGATATGGATAATTGTTTTATTGTGATAATAAATGAGTAAAGCAACAGAAATATAAGTATAACTAGAAGAAAATGGTTTTATTTGCATTTAATATTTCAACATGGTAGCATAACGCGGTTGGCTAATATTGGGGCAATATTTGTGAACAAAGAACAAAGAGCGCAAAATGGCGGATAACGATGAATACAAGTTGCAAGTTTTTGATGGAACGAATTATAAAAATTATAAATTTAGATTGGAGCTGTTCTTAGAAATGAAAGGATGTTTGGAGGTGGTTCAAAATGAAAAAAGACCAGAAAAATATACAGATGAAGAATGGAAGAAAATGGATATAAAGGCAAGGAATTTTATCGTGAATAGTATTAACAATAACCAGTTGGAAATAATAATAAATGAAAGTACGGCGAGAGGAATGATTAGCAAATTAGACGACACGTATTTGATTAAAAGTAGTGCAAATAAATTATTGTGCAAGAGAAAATTATTGGAGTTGAAAATGAAAGAAAACGAAAATCCGTCAGAATTCTTTAACGTTTTTGAAAAACAAATAAATGAGTTAAAAAGTGCTGGTGAAGAGGTATCTATAAACGACAAGTTGAATTATTTGTTATTGTGTTTGCCAGAAAGTTGTGGGCATATTGTTGATGTGGTTGACGCCTTACCTGACAAAGAAAAGTCAGTGGAATATGTGAAGTCGAAGTTATGTTTAGAATATAAGAAGAAAGATATAAATAATGTAAATCTACAATCTTTTAATGTTCAACCAAGTACGTATGGTGTAAATAAAAATATAATTTGTTATAAATGTAATGAAAAAGGTCATATGCAGAAGGACTGTAAAAAGGAGTATGTTCAAAGAGGTTACCGGAACCAAAAGTTTACAAATTGGAGAGGAAGTAATAATAATCGAGGAAATAATCAAAGAGGAAACTATAGAGGGAGTTATAGAGGAAGAGAGAAAGATAAGTACAAGTGTGCAGGAAATTCTACATTGGATGATGCGATGAGTTTTGGTGTGCAAGCGACGACATCACAGGTGTGCGATAGTGATATCAAAAATAGTGATGTATTATGTTGGATATTAGACAGTGGTTGTACTGATCACATCGTTAATAATGATAAATATTTTTGTAGATCAAAAACATTAGAGCATTCAGTTAATATCAAAGTAGGCGATGGTTACTCATTAAAATCTAACAAAATTGGGGATATAGTAACATGGTATGAGGTAAATGGTGAATGGTCAAAAACAACTATATACGATGTTTACTATGTTCCATCAATGAAAAAAAAATTTATTAAGCGTTTCAAGTATAGTAAGTAATAATAATGTAATCATTTTTAATAAGAATTGTGCAGACATATATAATTCAAAAAATAAGTTAGCTGCAATTGCTTTTAAGGAAAATAAGTTATATAAGTTAATAGGTAAAGTATATTATGAAAATAAAAATTTAGAGTCTCATGTGAGTATCGCTCAAATGACTAATAAAGAAAAATGGCATAGAATTCTTGGTCATACTAATTTTAATAATTTAAAAAGAATGTGTGAAAATAAGTTATTGTTTGGTTTACCTAATAAAATAGAAAGTGAATATGTGCAGTGTGAAATATGTTTATCGAGTAAAATGTGCAACTTACCTTATGAAAATAATAGACGAAGAGCAAATGATATTTTAGAAATTATACATACGGATGTTCATGGTCCAATTAATCCTACAGGGTATACAGGTGAAAGATATTTTGTGAGTTTTATTGATGATTTTAGTAGGTATGCTGTTGTTTATTGTGTTAATAATAAAAGTGAAGTGTTTGGTTGTTTCTATCAGTATATAAAGTTTATGCATAATCAGACAGGAAAACATGTAAAAGAAATTAGATGCGATAATGGTAAAGAATACATAAATAGAGATTTTTATGACCTTGCGAAAAATAAAGGAATATATTTGAATCCAGCTCCTCCTTATACGCATGAATTAAATGGTGTTGCAGAAAGATACAATAGAACTATTGTAGAAAAAGCTCGTTGTTTGTTAGCTGAGGCAAAGATTGAAAAATGTTATTGGCCTGAATGTGTTAAAACTGCTGCATATTTAGGAAATAGATTACTAACTAATACAATAGTAAAGAAGACGCCATATGAAATATTGTTTAAAAGAAAACCTGATGTAAGGAAGTTAAAAATATATGGTAGTACAGCATTTGTGAGGATTCCCGAAGAACGTAGAATATCAAAACTAAATCCAAGAGCTGAGAAAGGAATACTAGTGGGATACACAGATATGGGTTACAGAATCTTAGTAGAAGGAAGAATAATAATAAGTCGACATGTGAGATTTGTAGATGAAACAGCAAGATTTATGAAGATTAACGATGCTGATGATATTGAAGAAAAGGAAAATGATCAGGAAGAAGAAAAAAATATAGATACAGAAGAAGAAAAATTAAATGAAGAGGTAGAAAGTGTAATAAGGAAAGAAACTGAAGTAGGCAATGAAACAGGAAGACCGCAAAGAATGAGAAGACTACCAGCTAAATATGATGATCATGTTGTGTATGTAAATTACAGTAATGTTTGTGTACCTGAAGGTTTTGAAGATGCAATGAATAGTTCAGAAAGTAAAAAATGGCAAAAGGCAATGGATGAAGAGATAAATAGTTCAGAAGAAAATTATGAAACAGGATGTGATGAAAAAGTGGATGCTTATGTAGACGCTGATTGGGCAGCTGATATCATTGATAGAAAATCAACTACTGGAATCGTAATTAGAGTATTTGGAAATGTTGTATTGTGGAAATCCCAAAAGCAAAAAATTGTTTCTAGAGCATCTACACATGCTGAATATTATGCTCTTGCTGATTCGGTTGAGGAGGTGTTACCAATAAAAGGAGTTTTAAGTGATGTTGGTGTAATTGTGAAAAATAGTATTAAAATATATGAGGATAATAGTGATGCGATAATGTTAACTAAAAATGGAAAGTTTTCTAAGAATTCTAAGCATATTGATATTAGTTATCATTTTGTTCATGATTATGAAAAGAAAGGTTTAATTAGTGTTGAAAAGATTTGTACAGATGATCAGATTGCTGATATCTTTACAAAGTCTCTATGTAAAGTAAAATTTCAGAAGTTTAGATATCTTTTAGGAGTTAAAAATGATAATTTGAAAATTGTTTGAAAGAAGAAATATTTTTGTTTAAAGTAATGATAAGGTATTGCGAAATGTTATGTTATTTGGGTAAATAGAACAGTAGAGTTATTGAAATATAAAAATCAAGGAGGTGTGTTGAAAGAATGATTTTTATATTTTAAAAAGGTATTATTTAGTCTTTGACATAAAAAGTGTTGTTCGTATGGTCGGTGATCTATGAGTTGTTCTTTGTAAAAATGTAAGAAAGAAAGTGTGATTGCTCGTGGTTAAAGATATGGATAATTGTTTTATTGTGATAATAAATGAGTAAAGCAACAGAAATATAAGTATAACTAGAAGAAAATGGTTTTATTTGCATTTAATATTTCAACAATATTATAAATTGAATTGTTTTATTAGCGACATGAAGTATTTTTTTTTTTAATTTGACGAATATTTTAATTTCAATACATCATAAGTTGTAGCTAAAAGTTTTTGCAAATTTTGTTTGTTTTTCGTTTTTTTTCTTTAATTTTCTAGATAGATGAGTTATATTGGGATCTTTTGTGTTTTAGGGGGAAATTTTAATACGTTAATTTTTCAAATGGTTCCTCAAACCGACAAACAACAATAGGTACAAGACAATTTGCATTTAAATTGATATTTGCAGACCAGAGTCGGTGTTACGTAGTCGTTTCCATAGAGCCTTTCAAGATAACCCGTACTTCATTTTATACAAATTACATAAGGCAATATTATTTTTGAATAAATATTTTTTAATGCTATAAATACGTAAATATTTTGTCAAAGAATAAAAAAAATGTAACACCATTAAAGTGATCTACTTCCGTTTCGGAATTAGCTTAGAAGTGGTAGTGTTAAGAGGGAAGGGGGGAGTGACGCCTGGGGCTAAAGTCAAAAGCCAATCGAATCCTTTAACCGGTACAGTGGTGAGTACTATTGTCTGTGTAGATTTTTATGTGATAGCAGTGTGGCGACCTCTATTTAATAGTTTTGTTTTATAAAGTAATACGTCAAAAATATTACAAGCTTCAATCTTTTGTTTTTTTATGCAGTATAAAATATATTTTTACTCAAGCAACAACATGTTTTATTTTATTTAGATGGAGTGTCTCCTAGCACTCCAAAGCAGTTATTTCCGAAAATGACACAAAAAGAGTTACATGTCGATAATATAAAAAAGTATTTAAATAATATGTAGGTACGTGGGTATAAGTATAGTAATTTATACATGTTTCTATCGTACGTTGAATACAACGAATTCGTGACAAATCGTAGTGAGTTGCCTGTGTTAATGAACATTTGGCGCGGTTGCAGGTGCGCGCTATCGAGAAATATGGTTCCAATCATGCTCACATTTTCCCTTGATAGATTTCTATCTGTTTCATTCGTTATGTATTTTTATTTATCACTACCCATGTAATATTATTATTTACATTACATAGCCTACTAAATCATACTTTATAGGTACAAAGTACAACAAATATGCGAAATAAATATACATGAATTTATTAGTAAGGTTGAGAGAAGAAGTACTGACTGAAATAATGCAAATTGAAAGGTAACATACTCATATTTTAATTAAAAACAACCTTCCGTTGTTAAAATTTTCGAAAACATGATAGCCGATGGTATACGAGAATAATAATATGTAAATATTTTGAAATAAAAATAATAAAACCCGAAAATAACTGTTTATTTTCGTCTTCGAAGCGTCTAACAGTTCAAAGCGATAATTCCTTCAGAAAATGTATAAAATATGCTTTTTACTTTCTCGTATTCAGGTAAACCCCGAAGCTATCTCTTTACCCGTGTCCCACTTCGGCTTTGCTCAATATTCTAAAACGATGCGTATATGAAAACATTGGCCATTGGCAAAGGTTCTCAAAACACAAATGTACATGTTTAGGGTAATTTCCTTTAGAACTTTTTGGGTTGAATGTCAACGGAAGTTTTAATCAAACTTTGCCTTGTTGTATATAATATAGTAATACTAAGGCAGTCGCGCAGAAAATTTGCTAATTACTTTTCATCGTGCCACAAAATGTTTTACTCACTATAGTTTTAATTATTCATGATATACGTACTTAATTATAAAGGGAAATAACATGGAAATATGTTAAGGAAGTGCGTCATTGACAAGCTGTACCTATACATACGATACATAATATAATCACTATATTAATTTGTTAAACGAATATTATATGAAATAATAATAATTGGAATGGACAAGCTTGTTTCCTGAATTCAATTAACCGATTGATTGATGGTTCTTTCTAAGTTAATTAATCTTGGGAGTTGTGGTGTTTCAACCATTTCTTAGTTAGTATATTTACCTACTTAATCTAAAAATAAACTTGCAAATAAAGCATTTGAAACCCATTTTAATGGTGCCTCAAATATTCCACAATATGAAGATAAATTACCTGAATTTTCGCACATAGAGATCCGATCCGATTAGATGCGACGACACGACGGCAATGACGTCAACTTTTCAGTTGTGACAGCGAAAATAAAAAAAAATAAAAAACTACAAACACCAAGACAGATATGATAAACTTATAGGTAAAAAAAATCTCCTCCTATTTTACCTTTGAAACTGGTATTAACTTGACTGTAATCCTATTCAAAGTCGAATAGTAATCTCTTGACGTGTTAGCTACAACTTAATGGACGTACACACGGAATTTGCACACAAGAATGGCAGGCAGGCAAGAGCTCACACAATAAGCTACGTAATTTTAAAATATTATTCAACTAAGCTCTTCTAAATTTAATTATGGTAAAATTATTAAAAGTGTTATTATATCTCAGGGACCATGTAACGCGTAATTCAATTTATTTATATTTTAACTTAAATTTAAAAACTGGCCCTCTCGGAAAAAACGGGGAAATTTAATAAACGAGCTTGTTTGTAATGATACCGAATTTGGTACTTGTATTTAAATAAGATTTAATTCATATAATGTTAAAAATACTCTGGTCTTTTCCTTTTAAACCACAATAATGATTCTAAAGTATTGTTACAGATTTTTATAGAATTGTATTCAAAGAATTCCTCATCTAATTTTCGGAAGATAAATTCTTCAAAATGACTTTCAAACATGAAAAAGTCCAATTACAGACTTAATTATGCACAAACTTGGCGGAGTTTTTTAGCACTCAAATTAAATAAGCCTACCTACAATAATGTATTCATGAAATTATAACTTTTATAAATCTTTTCAAGTGTACGTCTAATATTATATTCTTTGTTATTTTCAACTTATAGGGATACAATTCAAATAGACATTAAATTTTTGAAGACATACTTATAACATAATACCGACTTTTTTTAAAATTTTAAGGCTAGTGAGAACTCGGGTTTCAATTTTTATGTGGCCTACTATAGCGTTTTTTTAAAAAGGTTTTAAGCCATCATAATCGCGGAAATACGTGATAATAAGCCGCATAAAATCTTTTATTCAATAAAACATGTTCGCGCAAAACTTGAGAAAAGACAAGACTTTTGTGACAACTTTGGTTACAACACCAACTATATCCGAGATATCGCTTTCGGCAAAAGTCGACTTCTGATCAAATATGATTTTTTTTCGTGCTCATCGGACTGCTTCCTAATTATGTTCTAAAAATTATATCGTCCCACTAGGCCAGGAAGTGGACGAACAATTATAAACATTGAGTTTAATGAGCTCTATATAAATATTATTATTGAATGGTAGAATGGGCAGAAGTGTGTATACTCGTATGTATTTCAAATTATGATGAAAAGTGAATAGAAAAAATAATGTAACAGGCAAACATGTAAAAATATAATCAAACTTGGCCGAAGAATTTTGAGAGTGAAAGGTCAAATTAATAAATGCCCATTTAATATTGTGTTTTTGACAATAATACAACCATTTTACTTCTATCAACCATGAATTCGGATCAAATTAAATCGAGTTAACAACTTCAAAACAGGATTGGATAAAATTTTCATCCAAATGTCTTGGAAAGGACGCAAAGGTTACTTCATTATTTGAAGTACTCGACGAACATTTTGTCTTAATTACTTTTATTGGGTATTGATTATCTCAAAATTAAAATTTGATTACAATAGATTATATTATTGAGTTGGAAGTTTAGCAGATTCTACCACTTTACTGAAGCTATTTTCGACTTGACTAGGACTTGACTTGACTGTTCTGTATGATAAACGAAAGCGAAATAATTATTTCATTTGTTGGAATTAAAACAATTTGCCGATGCCAAATAAATATTCATAAATGATGATCCAAATTACGCTAAAAATATTAAACAAAAAAAAACTTACATAGCGCGGATATTCTGACCACTAGAATACTCAGTCATTGGCACTTTACGTGATGTGGCGCAGTCGCCTCCGCTATAGCGGCTTGAGGAGACGAATATGCATCATCCGGGTTAACATTGCGCGATCCACTCGCTATACCTGGCTACTTCCAATCTGATTCCTAAACGCGACTAGGTCACTTCACGGGCTTTACACTTGTATTATTATTTCTGCCTACCACTTTTTAATTAATGATAATATGGGTACTGAGCGACCAAAGTACATAACAGATGAAGTTAAATGAGACGGGTCTCATCGGTCGTGAATTCATGCATCCTACCGCTAGACGATGGCTCCCAAAATATGGTGTGAATGAATTTTAAAATCATACCCATCTTTTTTATTTTATTGCTGTATTTTTTTTTATTGTAGCTCGGCATGTGACAACACTCCGCCTGTTGTAAAGCTAGAGTGCGGTCCATGAACGGAAACAACTACTACACTACTACAGAGAAATCTCTACGGGCAGCAGTCGCCTTCGCTATGCCGGCCTAAGGTACGAGTATGCACCATCTGTATCGATTACCAATACTATTTAACATGAAGCTATGTCAATGTGATTTTGGATAAATATTTGATTACACAACTGGATGGATACGGATATACGAGTAATATTAGTTATTAATATCACATGGTGTCACATAGTTTAATGTCTTAGGAGTAGAAACTGGCAATCAGTCGCATAGCAAGATTAATTAATCAGCACAAAGACGTTTATACATTAATCACAGCATCACTACCAAGATTAGTGGCTAACCATGCATTTGTAAGTCGATATTTTTAAAGAACGATTATCATTTTTATCTTTATTGTATTGTAATCTATATACATATAGTAGTATCTATATTGTAAAATTTTTATTTTTATTTTATTTATTTATTATTAATGTGTACAAAATTTATTGAGACGCAGCATGCTGTTTCTGCATACTTCACTAGGATAACCCGTGCTGAAGTTATGTAGGATTCCAGTCCTATTTATTAAAGAAATTTTCTAGTAACATTTATGTGAGAAAAAAACACTATACTTTTAGCATACAAAATATACCTATATACATATATACATACATATAACATACATACACACATATATATAATAATAATATAGTTTATTGTATCCACTATGTTTATCCAAAGTTTTGCATGCCGCAAAATATGGCGAAACATGTGGACAAATTGTAACTCATTTAACATTCTTTTTTACTAACACCATGTTTCAAGCAATAAAATTTCATTTCATTTCATATTATTTGAACCTTCAAATACCTATATAGTTTTTTATGTAGTAGCTCGGCATAAGACGACCTGATGTTAAACTAGAGTGCGGTCCATGAACGGAAACAACTGCTACCACAAAGAAATTTCTACTTGGAGTGGTCGCCTCCGCTATCCTGGCTTCACGGGTATTAAATTCGAAAGTGGTAGTGTCACGGCAGACTGGGGTAATAACCATGATCAGTCTGCTTACCACTCTTCTACTTTTTTATATATCAAGTTAACCTGATACATTGAAATTGTCTCCCCGCTACGATATTGGTTGGGAAGCTTTTGAAACGTGTAGGACTAAACAAAATAAACGCAATAATAAGCCGCATAAAAGCGCTTAATTTAGTTACAAAAACATTTTAATTGAAATTATTAACATATGATTGAAATGCCTTGGAAGCGTTCACGTTTAGAATAAACTTATTGCATATTATTAAATTAACTGGGATAAAACAAAAGCAGAAAAGCCGTTAAATCTATTGATGGTTAAGTTTATGTTAACTCAAACAACGAAGTACAATATTGGTTAAAAACTAAAGTGCTTGCAACCTAAAGCTAAGAGCTTAACTTCATGGCGAAAATTTTCATTTACAAAGTGCGTCCATTACCAGTCATTAAACTTTGGTTGTTAAAGTGTTAAACTAGGGTAAAGTGAAATTAGACTCTAACGTAGCTTAATCTTTATAGTACGAGTTATTGCTAAATGTGCACATACAAACTTACTCATGTAATTTTTGAGGTTATAACTTTTTACTTTCATCATACCTAACTACAATCCTCAGAGACGTTCAGGACAACTATCCTCGGAGCGCTGTTTTATACGAGTAGTAATAGACCGCATTGCGCCTAATGATAAGTTAGACTACGGTCTATGACCGTAGACAATTGTAACTCCAGATTGATAAAACACACTCGTTTTATTTAATAGTGGTAGGCAGACTAATGATAGTTATTAGTCCAGTTTACTGTCCTGGGGTAGTACCACCGCTTTCGAATATAACACTCGTGAAGAGAACTTGTCGCGTATATCGAGAGGAGTGTGCACTGTCAATCATCTCCTCAAGCCGACATAGCGGAGGCGACTGTTGTCTGTAGAAATTTATCTGTAGTAGCAGTTGTTACCGTTAATGGAGCGCACTCTACCTTTACATCAGGCGGAGTGTTGTCATATGCCGAGCTACAATAAAAAAGCCAAATACTGAAACTACTAGCATGTCGGCTATTAGTTTGATATTTAACTTTATTTATTTATTTATCTATTTACATTTAAAGAGTGGTAGGCAGACTGATGATGGTTATTAGTCTAGTCTGCTGTCCTGGGGCAGTACCACCACTTTCGAATGTAACATCCGTGAAGTGACGTTATCGCGTTTCGGGAATAGTTTGAAAGTAACCAGATAGATAGAACGAGAGGAGTGTGCACTGTCAATCTGGATGGTGCATGCTCGTCTCTTCAAGCCGGCATAGTGGAGACGACTGCTGCCTGTAGAGATTTCTCTGTAGTAGCAGTTGTTTCCATTCATGGACCACACTCTAGCTTTACATCAGGCGGAGTGTTGTCACATGCCGAGCTACAATAAAAAAAAAATGTGGGTAGTAAGGTCTTGTTAGTTTCACCATAACTGCCCATTTGGTCGTGCAAATATTTACTATGTCATACGTATAATAATAAAATAACAATTACATTTCAATTTAGATTAAAATTTACAATACTATTCATTACAATAGTGTCAGAAGTACGAGTATATAATTAAATGTCGAAATTTATCAAAATGTCAAATCTTAAGGAATGTCAGCTTAATATTATTATGTACGCACACATCTAATTATCGAGAAATTCATTTAGGTTGTAGAAGCCTTTTTCTACTAAAAATTTTTTTAGTTCTCGTTCAAAAACCACGTTTAATTGTAGAACTATGAACTTACAATATTAATCTATTTTACGAGTCAACTCATTACTAACTAATTAACAGTTTATCAGTAATTAAATTTACGTTACCTTAAGTATTAAAATTCCTTTCTAAAACCGAAATTGTTGCGAGATTTTAACACAAGACAGTCATTAATTTTTTTGTTCTTTTAAATGATATATATGGGCGTCGTAGTGGATCTTGTCAGTCAACGTAGAGTGTTTTATTACGGGACAAGAACGCGCCGCTTCGTCTCCTCTCTTAATTATTTCTTTCCATTTAGTTCAGTGAAAAAACTCCTCTGTATTTAAGGATCAGATTTTCGAGATAAATTTAGTTTGTTCATGCTTCACTTCATTTGTTTTTTTAACTTTGTGAATATTCTTGTTCTTTGTTTTTAATATAATAATTTCCAAAAAAGCTATTTAATATGTTTTATAATAAAAACAAAACATGTGTACAGGCACATGTTATGCCTACAAATTAATGTCTACTAAAAGTTAGGTCTTTCTAGGCGTGCTGTCGGATTGTGCAATACAGTATGTGTTTTATTGAAATTGGTTCGATTAATTTTTTCAAAAATCTATATATCATTAAAACCAGGCGGCTTCGAGCCTACTTGAAAAAATCACTCTGTATACCGAAATGAACAGATTTATATTTTTATGATATTTTTTTTATTGTAGTTCGACATATGACAATACTCCGCCTGATGTAAAGTTAGTGTGCGGTCCATGAACGGAAACAACTGTTACTAGAGATAATTCTCTACGGCACCAGTCGCCTCCACTATGGCGGCCTGAGGAGACGAGTATGCACTATCTAGATTGACAGTGCACACTCCTCTCGCTATACCTGGCTACTGCTCCCGAAACGCGTCAATGTCACTTTATGGGCGTTACCTTCGAAAGTGGTGGTACTACCCCAGGCGGCAGATCAGTCTGCCTACCACTCTTTGAAAATCTTATCTTATCTCTAAAAAATCTGAAAGTATTCGAAGTTAAAGTTGTTATCTTGAGTTAGTTATCGATATAATTCGTGGTATCATGATCACGTATAATATGGCTTAAGCGAGAATGTATTTTCAAGACGTGACCATCTAAACTGTAGGTACTAATAACACTTGGAACGTGACTTGCTATCAATAAGTTTTCTTGTCGAGATTTGTCAACGTAACTCTAAATTGTTTACTTCTACGAGTATATGTTAAGGCATTTGAAATAAAGTACGCAAGTAAGCAAAAATACAGTTAGTCGAGTTCAAGGCGGTAGGAGTGGTAGGCATGAATGGAGGCGACTGCTGTCAGAGTCGCATCCGCTATGCCGGCTTTGTGAGATGTCTCTTCACACTGCGCTTGAATGATCACATGTTATAGGAAGAAGGAAAGACGTGGCTGGGAATGACGTTCTACACGAACGACTGGATGGAAGGACTGCCCAAACCTTTTAGTTCGCGAGGGGATCGTTTCGACGGTGAGGCGATGTATCGTGGATCTCTGCTGAACATTCGCACTCTGCCATCCTAGGGTACTACCGCCACTTTCAAATGTAACTCGCGGCACTTGAGGCTATAGCGGAGGCGACTACTGCCTGCAGAAATATACAGCTACAATAAAAAAAAAACCTAGTATTATTATTTTCTAATGTTTCTAATGATTTTGATATTTGTTACAGTCAGATGTTCTCCCACTCCTTGGTTCCTTTAAGTAGAACGTAAAAAAACTCTTTTTGTCGACATTTGGCGACGACTATAGATATTTCAGGCCAGTCGGGATCACATCTTGTCACACATTGTGGCGCTAGTATATTATAATACTTTAAAATATTTCTTTTTGTAGGGGCCTTCGTCGTAGGGATTACGATTTAAAAAAAACATAAAACTGTAAAGAAAAGAAATATTAATGGTATAATAAAATTTAGAAATAAAAAAGCTTATTTTATCCATTCGAACGTATCGTTATAGACGCGTACAATTTTGACAAGAATTTATATCGTCTCAGTAAATAGTGGGCCTAAGAAAAACTAAGGAAATAATTGATGAAAGTACATTTAACCTATAAGTTATTTAGGTCAGATATGTCCGACAGATGATTGCTTAGAAATTTGGAAAGGTAGGCGATAAGCTGCAACCTTACTCATGTCAGTTATGAAAACAGTTCAACTGGAAACTAAGGCGATAACGTGTCAGTCCATCGACAGCCTTCGTGTCCTTGCTCTGCATCATCACTAACTTCATAAAAAGTCGCGTCGGAAACAAAAAAGGTCAAATTGGTAAAATTGTTTTATTTTAATTTTTTACTTAGAATTTAACAGTATCTATCACTTCGAAAATATCCTAAAGTTAAATAAAATTAACGGTTATTTCTTTTTATAAATTTTTGGCATATTAAAATGTTAAATTTGTATTTTTTTTTAATAACAGCTCGGTCTATGAACAGAAACAACTGCTACCAAAGATAAATACCACAGGCAGCAGTCGCCTTCGCTTTTGCCAGTTTGAGGTGTCGAGTGTGCACCATGCAAGTCCGCAGTTTACACTCCTGTCGTTTTTAAATGATAATGAAAATTGAACAGTAAAAAAATGGTTTTCCGTGAATTTCGACACGATCATGTGATGTGTTAAAAGTTGTGTGGCTCAGTGGTGGCTACGTAAAGCGGTGGCGAGGACTCGACCTCCACTTCAGCTCGGACTATCGTGTGCGTGTTGAATTTTTTTCTATTCAATTTCCATCGTAATTTAATAAGTTGAATAAAAGTCAAAAAGTATAACAATTTATCAAGTTTTCGATTTTAATTTATATTGCGCTTGTAAATTTAATCCGAGTTTATACGGACTTTTTCCAACGGGAACGTTCTTTTCAGGATTATCCCATTTTTTTTATAACGCGGACTATAAATTTTAACGTGCCACGGAAACTGTCTACCCTTATCTTGAATCTGAATACCTTACTTTACCCAAACGTGGGACATAATTATCTGCCCACGTATGTAAAGGGTTAACGATAAAAATTATAAATTTCTCATTAATTTGTTCGGGTAGTGGCCATATATTACTGATAGTATTGCTTTATACGCTGTTTCTGATATTACTTAACGATATTAGTACCAATTATAAGTGCATTTTAGTGTTTTAGATTATGTTTACGGTAAAGGAAATATTAGTAGTAATGCGAAGAATGTCGAATATAAGAGTAACTAGTTCGAAAAGAGGTCGAGAGTAAAATATACAAATACTAAATATTATCAGAAATCAGAGGCTATATAATAGCAGTATAATTTTGGCATCGATTTCTAGATAATTATATCGGTGAAAATAGTTATGTTTAAATAGCGTTACCGATACTAACTTTAACTATTATCTATTATTAACAATAAAATATTTTTTATGACTATTAAGAAGATAAGAATAATATGACGGTATAATGAAATTTTGCTTCGAGACAAGGTTTGTTAGCTCAGGAACGTACAGTTTTTAGATGATATCATTGTGGTAAACTAAACACTTTATCTGTAAACATTTTTATCTTAGATATCTAAATAAGGTATAGACTTACGGACGTTTTGCCGTTAGCACTTTGGTCTTAGGAATATTAGTTGTAAAATTTTCTTTATAAAAAGTATGTTTTGAATACTTAGAAAATACAATTCTTATCAAAATTATTTCTTGTTTTTCTTTATAGTTTTACCATCAAAGTTGAAATATAAAAACATTTTTATTGAGTTACATCGTATCGGATTTGTTGAAAATATAAAAATACCCGTTAAAAGTTTATAGTGTAATAAACCATCAGAAAAAAGTTTTATATTTTACAATATTTTGTTTACTTACACACTTATTTTAAGTTAAATTTATGGAAATTTATATTGTGATTTAAATAAAATAATATTATAATGATAAAAGTGAGTAAATTAGGGCCAATAATTCAATTTATTATTATTATTATTATTTAATTTGTAGCTCGGCATGTTACAACACTCCGCCTGATGTAAAGCTAGAGTGCAGTCCATGAATGGAAACAACTGCTACCACAGAGAAACCTGTGCGGGCAGCAGTCGCCTCCACTATGCCGGCTTGAGGAGACGAGCATGTACTATCTTAGATTGACAGTGCACGCTCCTCTCGTTATACCTAGCTACTTTCAAACTATTCCCGAAACGCGACAAGGTCACTTCACGGGTGTTACATTCGAAAGTGGCGGTACTACCCCAAGACAGCAGACTGGACAAATAACCATCATCAGTCTGTTTACCACTCTTTAATAAAGGCATTGAGCGACCAAAGTACCATATAACAACATTCGTCGATCGTGAGTGCACCAGCCGCTCAAAGTAAAGACACAATAAAACAAATTAACAACATCAAAAAACGCAGTCGAAATCTTCCACTCTCTTCAGTCTAGCTCTTATTTTACCTTATTCTGGAGTGTAACGTGCGATAAGGTATTTCGTTCCAAAAACTGCTGTAGGTATAATCAATCAAACTATTGCTTTTCTCAAACTCTTTTCAGAATAAATTATTACTTCCATTAAGCGTGATATGTATTTTATTAGAAATAACAAATGCTGTTCGATTAGCCAATATAGTTAAATTAATTCAAGGAACTACACTAGACCCTACCCTCAAAGGATTTCTTCATATTGGCGAAGAATATGCGGTGTTTTTAAGAGTTCCGCAACCAAACGACGAATACTTAAATTACGAACTATATGACGCTAAAAACATTGAAGGTGTGAAAAAGTTTAATCCTGAACTTTTAGCGGTATCTAAAATTCCAATACAATATTTAAAGGAACAACTCAGAATGTTTAAAGAAGAATTAATCGACGTTAAATACTTACACAAACACGTGGTCCCTGGAACAAGAGTAAAGAGTGTCCGAGAATGGCAAATAGACAATGCTTTAAAAATTTCCAGACAAGATGGCTTGATATTACCCGATCATCAGAAATTCTGAATAAAAGATAACCAAATAAAGTTGTTTTCTTTCCAAATGCGTACGTTTATTTTATCGGTAATTGACAAATCGTATTTCAGGGAGATTATTTCTGTATATATTATAATAATGAAAGTAGGTCCAATATTCACTGGATTTTATAACAGTTTGTACACTTTATAGGTTCTGCACTTAAAATATGACGCTAATTTGGTGTTAAAACAGCACGCGCGTATAGACGTGTCTTTCGGTGGATAGTTTCCCATAGATCAAATTTTAAAGTATTTTTAAAAACTATTTTACTACTCTACAACAATTATAATAAGTAAAAGTGATAATTACCACTATTTAATGATAATCTTAGATTACATAATTCCTTCTCAAACAGATTAATTCTGAAATTACGAAAATATTCAAACATTCAGTAAGAATATCGTTTTGATAAATAATTCGTAATATTCACTAGTTGTGAAGCACATTTGCGATCATCTATCATCTGAGAGGGAACGATAGCGCCTTTCAGGGTGTTGCGGGTCTCTCCTGCCTGCTGCCTTCATTACCGTGTAATTTATTGCCTCACTTGGGTAAAGGGTTCATTTGCTGAGACATTCGATAGAAAAGACTCATACAAATACGATTTAAAATAAATTATTAAACAAAAAATAAAGTTATTTGTTTCTGTTTTTATTATTTATTAAAAGGAAAACATGCGTAATTATGAATTAAATACTCGTATTTTATTTATTTATTTTAAAATTTTTTGTTATGGATTTACAAGGCGAACTTGGTGCCCCCAGGCACACTTTATCAGTTAAGGGTTGAGAGTTTAAAAAAAAGCAATGTTTAAGCATTCAATATTAATAAGTTGTCTGTTGACTTCAATTATAGAGCAGTAGTTAGAGCGCCATCAGTCTCGTTATATACTGGTCCCAAGTTCAATTTCCGGTCGAAACAAACATTTATTTGTAATGTTTATTAATACAGACTGCTAATTTCTGTCTGACTATATTTGGACAATGTCTGAAAATAAACTATTTGAATTTGAATAACCCTACGTTATAATAAAATATATGAGATGCTAACAATGAATTCCTAAAAAGATATAAATTTTGTTCCCATATAAAACGAGAACTAACCCTCGACTTCAGTAGTAGAAGTTCAGAATATACAGCGCGAGCGTTTCTTTAAAATTTAATTCACTGCATGCTTAGACAAGCTATTGCTAACATGTTTTTTTTATTATTATAGTTCGGCATATGATAACACTCCGCCCGATGTAAAACTAGAGTGCAATCCATGAACAGAAACAACTGCTACTACAGAGAAATCTCTACAGACAGCAGTCGCCTCAGCTATGCCGACAGTGCACACTCCTCTCACTATACCTGTTTACTAAATGTTAATAAATCAAAAGCTTGTAGAATAAAATTTAAGTAGATATTTAACTATAAGTAAGTGGCAAACCAGAGTGGAAAGGAGTATGCTAAGGTGGTTCGGTCATTTGGAAAGGATGGATGAAAGGAGATTAACTAAAAAGATTTATTGTGCGAAAGTAGATGGCAGTGTCGGAACGGGGCGTCCTAGGAAAACCTTCCTCAGTCAGACTGCTCAACTGCTGAGGTCAGATGAGGAGCACCCTCAACCGACGTGCATGCATGAGAGAAGTAATGGATGTGGTCGAAGCGAAAGTTGTATGTAGAGAGAGGAGTCGCTGGCGCTCCATAGTTTCTGCCGACCCCAGTGGGAACAAGGCGTGAGTTAAGTAGTAGTATGTAATTAGTACACTGTTGCGTGGTATAAAACCAAACTCTGTTGTGCACTACACCAGTCTCTTACGCATAGATGCCGCCTTCGATTTCCTGTCGAAAACGGGTAGGCAGGTATTTGTCACGTATATTTATTTGTGTTGCCCTTGTTACGGTACGTATAATACAGAATGTATCCATTTGTATATTGTATATACAAACACATTTTGAACGAGGCAAGTAGACCTTTTAAATTGTTTTTATTACAAATGCTTTTATAGAAATCAGTAATTAATTACGAGTAATTGAAAGAAATGTTATTATATAATTCATTAGAATTCGAAGAAAAGATCGGGCTGACCTTGTTTAAGTAAAAAATACCGTGACGTTACAAAATCAGGGAATCACTATCAAAAATTCAAGTTCTTTTATGTGAAAACAATTTGGTTTCCTTTCAATGAATAGATGTTTTTCAACAAACGTGCTCATTCATCAGGACATCCAGGCGTAAAGTAGACAAATAGCGTCTTACAAAATATTTTCTCCCTTCTCTTTGTTTTGAATAGCTCTTTCTTCTTTATTTTGAAACATTTCCGTTTGATGTATTTTTTTTTCTACAAAGATACTTAATGGTTTTTTGATAAATTAACCAAAATTTGTTTCTGTTAACCCGAATCAATTTGTAGAGTTTCACTCTTGACAGGGACAATCGGAAATAATACCATTATCATCATCTTTTTATAAGCAATAACAATTTATAATATTCAATTTTGTTATAAATTACATTGTAAAAAGCTTCAAGTTTCATTAAAAAGCTTATTAAAATCTATATAAGTTATGGTGCAATGTGGTGCCTAAATTCTCAACGCCTATTCGATACGAGAGGTTGTGAATAATTTAATACGTCTAAAATTCTAAACGCCAATCGTTTTCCAAAGACTTGTTAATTAAATATAATACTTAAACTAAAATAACTTAAATTTAAAAATTCCATCAAATCTTTTATTTATTTAATTTTTTTTCTTAATCAATTCTATAAAATATAAACGTGTATTTTTTTGGTGCCTAGTCCAGTCCAGATAACGAATGGTCGCATACATCTCCTATAATGATACTATGAATCCTGCCTTACTAGATATTTGTGTGAAATATACCCCTGAGAGATTTGAAAACTTTTTATATATGGAGGTTGGCCCATCTTAGTGTCATATCTACCGTACTATAGTAATAAAATTGAAGAAGTAGATGTAATAAAAGTTCATTGTTACCTATTTCTATGTCTATTAAAATATTAAACTAAAAATTTACATCCATGAGCATCATGAGCTACCACAGAGAAATGTCTTAAACTTCTGACACTATCTAGGTTGACTGAGCATACTTCTCTGTCCACTTTACAGGTAAATAAACAAGTGCATGCCAAGTCCATGCCTACGTTAATAAAGGATTTTCATTTCAATAACTTAAAATAAAATAATAAAATATCGATACCTATTCTAAATGTTTTGCTTGTAAAACTTGCAACAAGCGAGTGTAGAAATTAATCTTACAGTGAAGGGAAATTGCATGACAAACAAAGCATTAATTAATTTATGCGCCTACTGGACAATTCCCTGGAGGAAATACTATAGGATATTATTATGCCTTACTGAAAATTACATATTCAAATTTATTATAACTAAGAAAAATCCCTTTTACATTAATTTATTTTCTTTCTACTACCGCTGTAGCCACGGTGAATGTTCAGGAGAAATCCACGATTTATTCTCTCCTACACCTTCTTCTGTCGTTCATATGCCGAGCTACACAAAAAAAAAAGATCATGAAGACTTAATGAACAATCCACCATTCTTATATTAACACTCGAAGAAACACAGGTTTAGGTAAATAATTTGAGATTGATGAAAGAATTCTGCTACGAGTAACTTCAGATGGCCGTCAACCACATTTTATTTTCTTTGCAGTACCTGATCGTTCTTGACACAGGATTTATTTTTAAAAAATTCGACGTGGGAGTAGATATAATTCGATATTATTTTCTTCAAATATATATTATTAAAGTAATGAGATTTACGTTCCGTGGGTTGTATATTATTATAATTATTGTATGCTAGGAATCGCTATAGGTACTATCAGCAAAACAGGTTCAGTAACTCTTTAAAAAATAAACGTCTGAGCTTACACGGCCCCTTTTATTTTTTCATCCATTTATGGATCTTTTGATTATAATTATTCAATTTCTATACACTAATTTTCAATAACCAGGTAGAAAACAATGAGCTTCTTAAACAACACAAACAAATATAGTCCTTAATGTAGCTAACACTTTTGCTGATTGTACTATGATAAAATATTATACACCCTTTTATTGATGAGAAATGAAGCCTTCTAGGATTTACATGGAATTTTTATACTTTTAATATAATATTTCAAATTTTAATGTTTTACATATCTTTAATATTGTCGTGACGCAGTAGTTGTAGTGCTAATCCGTTACTCGAAGGCCCTGGGTTCGATTCGAATAAAAATTAAGTATTTGTGTCGGATTTTGATATGTTAGTGTTGCCAATGTAGATGTTTGAATTTAAAAACCAAATTATGAAATTGAACGTCTACTGAATTAAAAAGTTTATGGTGATATTTTTCCCTCTTTTACGTTTTTTTTATGAAAGAAATTGGGATAATAAATTTTGTAGCACCATTACAACACCTTTTATATTATTAGAAAAAAGTTATTACCTAAAATGAAGTATGTCTAGTAATATTGAAGAGAACATATGTAGTATCAAATATCGTGCAACATTATTTCGTTTTCCTTAGAATTTTATTTACAATTCAAGTGTAGTTCAGTACAAGTGGCACTGATGCCGAATATTTCTGAATTCTCCAATACCACCTTGAGGACTGATATTGAAAATAATATGGTTTCTATCTGGTATTCTTAGTCGAAGGCAAAGAATATCTTACTTCCTATGTATTGCATTTTTTATCTATTTTATCTAAAATTGTTTTTTTTTTGATACACCGGCTTGTGACCGCAGTCCGAGTCCTAAGTTAGAGTGCGGTCCGCGAGCGTAGACAACTGTTACGCAACTAAAAAAAATGTCTGCAGGTAGTAGTCACCTTAGCTATGCCGACTTGCGGAAACAAATATGCACTATTTAGGTTGACAGTTCACACTCGTCTTGTTATGTGATACTTCCAAACTGTCCCCTGGGCCACTTCACGGGTCTTACATATGAAAATGGTGGTATTACCTCAGGCCCTGGACGAGACAGACTTGGCTAATAACCATCATTAGTCTAGTTTTTAATTGATAGTATGCTTCTTTAACAATATTTATACATAACACCGTGTAAATATAAATATTCATATTGTTTAGAAATTCATATATTCATTTGAAACCTAAATGTTTTGTATATTAAAATGAGAATTCTACACTTCTGCTTCTTCACTTATTCTTTATTTTATAAACGATAGCACAATGTGCAAGAAATAGCTATTTCCATTCATGACTTATGTAATTCCATAAAATCTTATACGTTGGCGTGATTTCGTATTTTGTGTTCAACATTTCGTTTTATATGATTTTGACTTTTTAACATATGTTTGCCATTTTTATCATATGTTGCGACGTTATATATATCTATATAGTTTTATTTTATTATAGATAAAAAGTTACTTATTTTTATAGTAGCTCGCATGTAACTACACGCTACCGGCGAAGTGTTGTCATAATAATGTCGAGCTACAATAATGTATTTATATTATAAATAATTGTGGTCTTAAATAGCACATTTAGGCTTTGAGAGGATCCTAAATTAAATTAGATATTTAATATTTAAATGATTAAAAAAGTGTTTCACGTCTCGGAATACTGATTTTACGATTTTTTACGAAAACCCTACATCGAATACATCTAAATATCATTAGTTTTTAAATTGTAGGCAGACTTGATATAAAGCATGTCACACTAATGATATTGTGATTTTCTTTGAAAGTCTCGTTAAGACTGTTATCGGCAACGAACTTCCTAAGTATACTTAACTTTCTATAAATCGAAGACATACCTGGTCTACCAAAACATTCACGAGAACTTGACTCTAAGCTTTTAGGCGAATTAAATATATTCATTCTAATAATAACATTGTCATACATAAGTACTGTTTATTGAAGATTATATTTTTTTAGTAAATCGGAATAAGACCGTCTGGTGTGTTATGCTAGAATGTGATTCATAAGTGGAGACAAGTGCAGTCGTATCCGCTATGCTGGCTTGAAGTGACAAATGTCTATGTTGAGTCAGACTTCTTTAATTATTTTTCGTTAATTCCAAGGTGATTCCGAAACGCAAAAAACTGCTTACTTACGAAGAAGATACAATGTTACAATGTAGTATTTAGTACGATGCGGCAGTTTCGTGTAGATAATCGAAGAAACTTTTGTCAGCACGTACTTCACGTACTCTTCGAAGCGTTAATGTTGCTTTGATTTTGTTAAGCCACAGAATGCTGGAGTTACTTAAAAAAAACTTTAAAGTAAATATTTTTATACATTTACTTTATAATTACAAGTAAATTATGCTACTATTCAAGATTTGTTTTATTGTTTAAATGATGAAAATTAAGTTGAAAAAATCAACAACAGACATTTGAGTTGACGCGGGGATGTCGGACCTCTTAAACTACACAGCCATCGGTGCTTTACGTGACCATGTCGAATTTCCTCTATTCTATCTTTCCTTTTGCCCGACTGTTGAGTTTTGCATATACATATAACTTTTTTTAATTGCAATCGCAATCGTTTTCATCATAACTTAGTATCATATCATAAATAGATACAAGTAAATTGATATAAAAGAATAAAAATAGCCAATTTAAAAGAAAAGCCAAGCCTGTTTTTGCAAAGGTCTTCGTGACAATATTTAACAATCAACAAGCAATTTCAATGTAATTTGTAAAATCCACGAAATGCTGAAGCTCGGTCGGAGATTACGAAATTCAGTGCCAATAAATAACGCTAAAACTAGGTTTATGTTACTTTATTGTATCTATAAAGCATCGCTACCGGCAACGTAGCATGATCAGAAATAATATCCCAAATCATAAAACAAAGGGGCGGTAATAACCTCTCATTCTTTTAGCAATATTGGAATCGTTTCCTCTAGGTGTGGCTGGAGCCATAATTCTTAATTCGTGCCAAGAATTTTATGCGTAACAAATTAAATTAGCGAATAATTTCGTTATGGCCAAAGAAGTTTATTGATGGAGGGACCGTTTCATTTCGTACTTTTTTGATAAAAAAATAAATAAATTTATTGGTAATATGACTACATAATACAGTACACAAAATTATATAAAGGGTACATTAAATATTTCAGGCTAAATAACCTAAAAAGCATAATGCCAAAATAATAATATTAATAAATCATTTAATAATAAATAATGCAAAGACTTTTGTTTAGTATGTTTGTAAAGAGTTCCGTGCAAAAGCCTAAGTTAAACGCTAAATTGCCGTCAAACGGTACTATTATAATTCTAAACATAGTTAAATCGATGCAGTCGAATTCTATATCTAAATTTCTATATGTTATAACGAAGGCCTTAAATTTTATTTATAACTCAGTATTGCTGTCAAAACGAATTGCATATTTCCTATTCCCGATTGGTAAATCAATTGGATAAAAGCTCAGTTAATCCAAACAAGATTTCGTGCTCAGTCCCAATATTTCATGTAGACCAATAAAAAGCTGAGACGACGGGGTAGCGAGCGCTAGCCGATAATGTCGCCCAATATTTGTTATTACATGTAGCCAGGTGTCGGTAAGCATTTCTAGAGGTATTTGAATTATAAGACGACGTAGTCTAAAAAGGCCTGGAATATTCCCAGTAAGCTGTGAGATAAAAGTAGGTTGCGGATTTGTTCGAAAAAAATATTTGGTAAGAGTAGTTTTCTTGTAAATGTATAGAATTAATTTATAAATTAAAAATTAAAGATAAGTATTAAATGATGGTTCTTACCCCAGTCTGCTTCCCCTTAGGAAGCAAGTTGAAAGTGGTTTCAACATCCGTGAAGATAAAGGATCTATATGATCAGTTTAGAAGAAACCCTGTTGTCAACCCTGGACAATGCGCACTCGTCTCCTCACATCGGCATAGCAAAGGCGATTGCTATACGCAGATCTCTGTAGTAGCAGTTATGTCTGCTCCTGGACCGCACTATAGCCTAACATTAGTCTATAAAAAATAACAAATGTAATGTGACTTTGTTTACTATTAATTCATACCTATTTAATTTACGTGATGTATTAAAATTGTTCTGGGTGTGACAGGAAAATATAATTGATATATCGGTAACAAGTATAAATTCGATTAGTAAATTTGTTTGTAAATGTAATTTCAACCCTTCGTCTATTCCAATTATAATTAATTCGTCTACCTCCAAGCTACATATCTAGTTTCAACGGTTCTTCAATATTATCTTAGTATAACATAATATTTTAATCTTTAATAATATAATAATAATAACAATCTTTATTTCAGAATGTCATCTAATAAAAATATCAAGATTAAAATATTACTTTTGTGTTTTGTTTCTTAACTACTATAAAGAAATAATGTTTAAAAAACCCTTAAGAGTTTTTATTTATTATTATTAATTTTCCTTTCTATATAATTTTCCTGGTCAGCTGGTAGAAAACCTGCCTGTAGGCATTAAGCTCGGCTTTATACATTTATTTTTAATTTTATTATTATTATTATTAGTATCGTATTAGTAGCGTGTCCAATAATCAAATCAAAATTCAAGTTTACCAAATACTATAAAGGTTAAACTTTGTAACCTTCGGATTACGGTCGGATAATCTAATTGAATATTACTATCACAATATGGATGTAAAGGTTTCAATATCCGTCGTAAATGGATTAGTCGAAACCATCAATTGAGGTCTTCATTCCTAGACTGTACTCTAATGAACTAAAACTAGAACTAATTAAATTTTATTGCCTATTCTATTTTTCAAAGTAGTTATTTGCTTAGCTCACGCCCTGTTTTCACTGAGGCAGTCAGAAGCTATGGAGAGTCACCGACTCCTCTCTCTATATACCACTTTTGCTTTGACCACATTAATTACTCCCCTCATGCATGCACGTCGGTTGAGGGTGCTTCTCACCTGAGCTGTCGACCAATCTGGCTTAGGTCTTTCTAGGGCGATTCCTTTTGCCTTTTCTTCTCCCTTCATCCTTTCCAATTGGCCTCAGCATACTCCTTTCCACTCTGGTCACAATATTGGCCTAGATCGCGCTACGATTCCTTATCACGTAAAGTAGTCTATGTAATCAATAGTGTTGTTTAAATAAGTTTTGCGCAAACATATTTTAAAGAGCGGTAGGCAGTTCAATGGAGGTTTTAGTCCAATCTGCCGTCCTGAGGTAATAGAAAGCTTCAGGAATTACTTTAAGGTAATGGAATTTAATTCGATTAATTGTAATGTAACTGGTGCAGAGTCTGAACTATATTCAGAGATAGAGACACGATCTCGGTTAGCCTTTGTAACATTCTAGATGCGAACTAACAAGGCATCTTCTTTAGAATTCAAACTGAAAAGCAATATTTGATAGTATCAGTGATTGCTGCAGGTCTTTCAAGAGTGCTCTCGACTAAAATACGATAATGGCGTGAAATTGTTCAAAGAGATTTTTACGTTGGATTTTATGAAAGTATTTGCATAAAATACGACTCTTAAAGCTATATCTTATTTTATTTTTTATTGTATATTTTATTTTATTCATTTATTATAAGATAAAAAGATAAATCGGCTTATTTGACAGGCACAGCACTATAACTACTAATTTACTTAACCTAAACTTATCTAAAACAACATAAAATATATCTGTCTGGAGTCTCTGACGCAATACATCAATTCAATTCATTTTATTTCTGTAAATAGAAAGATAAACTGCACTCTTACACGTCAATAAATAGTTACAATAACCAATACAATAATAATAATAATTAATACAATAATATTTATGTCAATAGCAGCTACACGTGAGCATTGTCAAATCAACACTTATATTACAACAGAAAGTCATGTTAAGACTCTAATATTCGATGAAAAGCACCCTGAATCGACCATGAGGAGAGTAAAGGTTGTGGTTGAAGCGAAAGTGATAAGTAGAGCGAGAAGTCGTTGGTGAAGAGAACCTACCCCGGTAAGGATACAGCGGGCTAATATTGATAAACATGCTATATATATACATTGATATATACACCTATAAATATACGAGTAAATTAAAGACGCACACGCCCATCCGTAAAATTAAATATTCTGTAATTCGTTCTTCTTTACTTTTATTTATAGATATAATTATTAAATACAATTTAATTAAGGTAGTAATAATATTTAATAGGCTTATGTTTCAGTTAATTATATTTTAACGTAATTTACCTAAACATAAAATCAAAAACAAATGTATTTTTAAAATAAAATCACAGAAACAATACTGTCTCGAGATTGAAAAGTTTCTAAGTTGCGCGGCAAATGTTAACTAAAAAAAACTTCATCCCCACATGCCAGCAACAGTTTTTGTAACTCTACATATGGGGCGAAATGTCGTAAATCTATATTTAGAGCTATTCTTTATTTTAGCGTTTAACGAAAGTGTTCTTTTTTTGTCGGTAAAAGTATACACCTATAAATATATGTTTTTATAGTAGCTCATAATGTGACCATAGCACATATATAGAAGCGGTTCCTTTCGCTATGCCGGCTTGAAAGTCGAATGTACACCATGCACTGACAAGACACACACTTTTCATTATCGTGTGTACGTTGGTTGTGTGTACTAAAGATTAACTTAAGAAATACAGTAAGTTTTATTGTTCTCAATAGTCAGAATTAGCCTAATATTCAAACCAAATTTTTACACTAGAAAAGAAAATGTATACAGGGTGAATTTTTCAAGTGGGCTTTCATGGCCAAATCCTAAACTATAAGAGATATCGAAAAATGCTGAAAGGAGTCTCGATGCCGATTTTGATGAAATCTAAAACTGCATTATTAGATTTTTGATAAATCCATTTTCCCGGCCAGGAATCGAACCTGTTGATTTTGAAAAAAAATAAACACTCTGTATTATTGCACCATCCGATAGTGTTCCTGATAAGGATCAAATTCTGGGAAGTAATGATATACGGCAAACCAAAGAAAAGTGTTGATTTTTAACAAATTATCTCTTATTTCCATGTATTTATACATTACCTACTACATTTATTATTTAATTAAATTTAAAAAATTAAATTTTAATTTAAAATCTCGCGCTCTTCGAGGTTAAAAGCCATGATTAAAAAAAAATAAAGGCAATTTAAACGTAGGAAAAACAATAAATTAATTTTTAAGGTGCTGTGCCGTAGCCGGCTAGGTCGCCAGATCTAACACCTTTAGACTATTTTCTCTGGGGGCATGTCAAAAACCGAAATTTACAAATGTACGTACAATGAAATTGATGACTTAAAACTAGCGTTAGGGAATATTCTGAACGGAATCAATAACCTTGTGATGTGGAATGCAGTACACTCCTTGAGGCGTCGAGTTCAGCTATGTATTGAAAATAATAGCCTATCATTTTAAACAATTGATTAATTAAGATTTAATTACTTAATGTTAAAAAAAAATCATTATTTTGCTAAAAATCAAGACTTTCCTTTCATTTATTTAATCTCGAAGAGCGCGAGATTTTAAATCAATATGATGATTTTCAATCATAAATAATAAATGTTGTCAATGTACCAGTAATGAATAAATACATGGAAATAAGAGACAATTTGTTAAAAATCAACACTTTTCTTTGGTTTGTCGTATATCATTACTTCCCAGAATTTAATCCTTATCAGGAACACTATCGGATGGTGCAATAATACAGTGTGTTTATTTTTTTTCAAAATCAACAGGTTCGATTCCTGGCCGGGAAAATGGATTTATCAAAAATCTAATAATGCAGTTTTAGATTTCATCAAAATCGGCATCGAGACTCCTTTCAGCATTTTTCGATATCTTTTATAGTTTAGGATTTCGCCATGAAAGCCCACTTGAAAAATTCACCCTGTATAAGGAAAATAATCTGTGAAAGTTTCCTAATAATCCTAACTTATTTACTATGTTATCAGAAAATATTATACAGTGATTACATGTTAATCCATATTATGTAAATAGACCACTCAAGATAGTCGTTTAAATTAATCACACAGGAAACCGATTGTCGTGAAGACTGAAGGATATTGGGAAACCAGCGCCAATCGCTTTACTACATAACACAGTAACACCTCCCAAGGAAGTCAACTTACTTATTGGCAAATATTCAATAAAAGTAAAAAATATATCACGTAACCTCAATAAATAAAAATTAAAAATTGAAATACTCGTAATCAAAATAAACAATTATTTAATCAACATGACAATACGAAAATCGCTAGTTTTTTATCAATGCGTTGTCTAAATAAAAACGGTTAATAATTAATAATTTTATATAATATAAAATAAATAAAAACAAAATGATTACCAATTATTACATTCCTCTTGTTCATCCTCATCATACATCCAACTTGTTAAAATTAAAATGTTGATATCATACTTTTTAAAATAATGAATATAAATGATAAAACCTGTTATTCGGAGCATATTATTTTCGTAATGATGAATTTTGAATTATTAGAGTTATGTAGTAAACGCTCTGCGCAGTTTGGGCGGAACGCGGCGGGATGTGGTGAAAGCTCTCTGAAACGAATCTCTGCTGAATCAGTTACCCTCGCGATCTCGCACAATGTGCACGTGTTACTGTTACTCGACACAATTTTTCGTATTCGCGTCATGTAAGCTCAATCGTGTGTAGCAACTTTCATCGTGTTGTCAAGTGATTGAGTGGGTGAATAAAACTGATAAATATTAATAACTATGTCACTATGATAATTTTATTGAAGATGTGGTTAACGGTTAGTAATCTGTTTTCAAGTTAATGTGTTTTAATTCATCAAGGTGTGTGACACGGTATAATTGAATTAACTTACTAAAGGGAAAACAAAATATAAATAATTTTGTGGCTGAAATTTAAATTAGAGACATTGTTCTTTGAATTAACTGTGACATTTATTACGGGACCTGTTACGAACTTTATTATGTATTATGAATCAGACCCGCTCTATTATGATTTATAATTAACATTATTAAATGTTAATCAACATTTTAACAATGAAGGAATATTTTATTTAATAATATTTCATTTCATAATAGGAATATTTTACCAAAGTTTACTTGTTATTCAAAAACTTTCGTTTTGAAGAATATTATGAACATTATTTTTCTTCATTATAAGTTTGAATTTATTACAAGAGTTTGTTATTAAATAATTAAATAAAATATATTTAGTGCGGATGGATTTCTTTTTTAAAATTTTGTGTTGTTTTTTACACGAAAATAATTAAAGGAATTTCTTTATATATTTTTATTTTGTATTTCCTATATTTTATTTTTTCTACATTCATTTATTGAACGTAGACACGCAATCTACTTTAACCTAAAGGCACTACGTCAGGAAGTCCTTTGCTATCTCAGACTTTATCGGGCGAAGTCTATTTGCCATCATTATTTTTTATGCAGCGACCCCGCCAGAATTCCCTTTATGGCATCAACGGCCGTTAATTAAAAGTTCTACTCAGTAAAAGTGAATAGTTATGACGCAGACAGAATAAATTATTTCTTAATGTTATAAACATCTTGTAGCGTACCGCATTGGTTTGAAAATTTTAGCTTATAAAATGTAAAAGTTCGTGACTTTTTATGCAAATATCAACTTTTAAAGTACTTTTTGAGCATTAATTACAATGCGATATTAAGTTGGCCTACTTGTTTATCCGTAAGAGAAGTTTAAAAAGTAATAGTCAAATTAAGGGATAATATCTTGTCATCTACAGTATCGTTGGTTTGTTATAGTGAATTAGGACTTGGCCCGTCACAGTTTGGACATCAGCCAGATGGGAATTATTACTAGCTACAATAAAGCCATTTTGTACACTTAATTTCATTGCACAGCCCGTTTGTTAACGCCAATTACAATGTTTTTAATTTATGATGCTACCCCATCCATGTATTTTATTTCAATTTGGCAGACGGGCGTAATATATTTTTGTAATTTGAACTTTTTTCAAAAGGTTTTCTATTTATTATATTATTTTAAAAAGAAAATTCGTGTATTTGATAAATGATTCTAAGACTAATTTATAGTTGAAATTAGGTATATTTATGGCCAAAACACATATTGGCTTTTGTGGTATTGTGACATCGTGTACAGTGACATTTATATCGTAATAGTTGATCCAAGCAACTTCGCATGTGTATAATTGGTTTTATGTGTTTCGTTAAGGAATATAAGGCTAAAAACCTGTTCTATACCGTTTCTTAATTCTAAGTAGTTCTCTTAAAGCCATGTTAATCCGAAGAAGAGAAAAAGAAGGAGTTTGGTACGTTCCAAACCGCAAGCACGCTGTATATCAAACTTTGTACGTTTTATTTTATAAGTATAAAAGGTGTTTAAACGTAAAGAAGAATAAGCATTAATAGCGCTAACAATTGTTATAACAAAAAATAACCTGAGTTTAGAGGGGTAAGATATTCTCCCCTAGTTTTCTTCCTTTCACAATCCGACTAAGAATAAATGAAGGCAATCGTTCCGGGTCAGAGAGCCATTTTACATCCGCCCACAGTTTAATGACAAAACAAATTACTTTTTACATCAAAGAATATCTTTAATTGAGCCTTGTATTGTATTGTTTACGTGATTTGAGACTCTTTATTTATTTTCCATTATTTCAGGTTTTCGTCCTTTATTGATCTAGATTAGTATCTACATTTTATTTCTTGTACTTCAAGATCGTTAATTCTTACATTGCCTGTCTTATTTTAGGATGATATTCAAAATGTTTACATTAATGAAGATTATTCCTTTAGAAGTTCTCTTTATGTTTGTTTATTTTGAAATCCATTATTCGACTCTAATTTCATTTAAACATAGAGTTTATTATTTTACTCGTATTTCAACACGCGAAGAAGTATGTTTTTAATGATTAAATTAACGAGTTTTAAAACATAATGTTTAGTTCTTTCGAGAAAGAGGTGAAAACCGTAATAATTAAACAGGAGAAAAACGTTTTAAAACATCAAAGAAACTGTTTAATGTGTGGTTAAAAATCCACCTGTGCGATGTCAGTTAAAGAGAATTTTATGAAGTTTTTATGAAGCTCTTAAGTTAAAGTAATATAAAACACCCTGAGAAGACGCTGAATTTTAAAATAATCACCATCTCTCACAGTATGTTCCTATAAAGGAGTATTTGTTGACCGTGTTGAGAGAATATAATTTTATCTTTTAGCGCGTTTCATCTATTTTGGTCTACATATTTTTTAAATGCTAGATGACTTCGTTTTGTAATAGTTTTATGTTATGTTTATCAAGTTATTACACAGATTTTAATTATAATATTTATGATTAAAAACAAAGTTAAATTAAATTAAAATATAAAACGTTATATTTAAAATAAACCTTTTTTAACGAGTGACAACATGGTGCCAGCAGACATTCCTTTGTGGTATATGTGTCGCCGCTCATAAACCGCAATCTAGCTTAACATTAGACGGTGTATTGCACACGCCGGACGACTCTAAATAATATAAGTATAGTAGTTGTATAGGTTTATTAAAAGTAGGTTTAAAGTTGAAGTTTAGTGTTACGATATCAGTCACATAAAATTTTGTTATAAACAAAGTTATGCTTATATTATATACTATAATCATCCGATCATAGTCGCTTTTAGATAACAAAACTAATGTAAAACCTTCTATTTTGTTTCAGATTGAAATTTAACGAAGAACTACAAAATCTATATGTATAGTGTAATATAAAATGACCATAATCAGATAACAGTTATTTTTATAGTACGAAAACAATGAATAAAGTGAAGTGTGGTGTACTGACGTGTATAGAATTCCTGTTTTGCTGATGTTTTGAATAAAGATTGTATTGGAAATGGCGCGAGATGCAGCGAGTGTTCTTATCGTGCTCTGGATAGCTACTATTCCAGTCTACAGGGCTGATAATTTAGGTGAGTTTTGTGTACAGTATTTTCTTATTAATTCAGGCAACATTTTAAATTAAACAAATATAAAATATGTGATAGAGATTATAGCAAATACTATAGCATAATATATACCTAAATAGGAGGTCAGGACACTTATTATATGCGTACGGGTACAATATGTACGCAATGGTACGCATGTTAGAATGCGTTTACACTTTCGTAAATGTGTACGCGTGTATATCTCGAGTGGTGTACGAGTTAAATGTGCCAAAAGCATGTGACCCAACAATTTCAATATCCAAGTAGATAACATGTGTGGGTGTCAGTATGCGAGGATGCACAACTAATTCCAAAGGCTAAGTTACGTTCAAAACTTATACTCAGAACTTCACTGAATTGTAACCTCTTCTATCGTAGCTATTTACTATTTATACAGTTTACAACTATCGGGTCAACCATAACAATCTATGCAAATTTAATTGTTCAAACGGAAATGCAATTCACATTAAAATAAATGGGATTTTGTGTAGCAACAACAACAATTTGTAAACACAATCAAAGATCTATTTACCTTTTTTAATTTAAACAAAGTTTTGTTAGATATGATAATTTTCATGAGAAAAGTCACTTAAAAATTACGTAAATTGGGCTAATACTCATCATTAGCCCAGTTCACCACTCTTTGAATTTGCCTATAGATGGTTTGAAAGAAGATGTTGTAACGAGGATTGAGAAAATAATGCTTCGATGGTTTTTGGGCACATGGAAAGAACGAGTAAAAAGAGATTGACGCAAGGAATTTACAAATCTGATGTGAATGGATGCGTTAAACGAGGCAGACCTAGGAAGACATCCTTATGGGTAGCCTAGTGCTCATAGCCATCGAGATCGTATTAAGAGAATTGTGGTGTGAGAAAAGCGAGGGAGTTGTGTCAGGTGTTTCATTGTCTCTGCCTATCCCTGTGGGAAAAAGGCGTGGCAGTTAATGATGACAATGAACTTGCCTAAAGTACATAATTGTAGAAACTGAACGCGATACATAAATTAGTTTACCAACACGACATTTAGAACAAGAACTAATATTTGTGGACAATTTAGTAGTGTATTGTAAACTGTGTTACCTTTCCTAACTAACATTTGTAGTAAGTGTCGTCTGGGGATATTTGAATACGCACTACAGTTAACTGACATTATGTTTTATATGAGTTTTGATGTAGATCGTCACAACAGTAATAAATACACAATTTGTATTGTGATAGTAAGAAATATAACTACATAACAACGCAAATATAACAGGGAATTGAACCCACATCCTCCATTTTGCTCACGGTTACTTTGATCACTAAGTTACACAGCGCTAGATAAAGATTTACTTAGTCCTCAAACGTCAGTGGGTTTCTTTTTTCTTAGGTTTACGTCATTATTTAGTAAAATTTATATCGAATCGAGATGTAATGTTTGTATTATTATTATAGTATCAGAGAAAATACATTTTGAACGCTAAAAGTTTATTTTGATTTTAACAAGTCTAAATCACATGTTTAGTAAAAATATATAAAAATTGTGTAGTAGTAATAGTGGAAGCGACTGCATTAGCATAAGAAAGCTTGCATCTTCAACAAAATAAAATAAAACTTAATTTACGGTGAAGTTTATTCAAAACCTGAAAAATCAGTTGAGAGCACTTACTCCCTCTCTCATGCATGCTAACAAAGTGCAAGACTTGTCCAATATCCAAACTTTTCCACTTTATTTCACTTTTGTGTCAATTCAGTGTTTGCTTTCACGTGAAAACGGATGCGAACAAAGAAGATACAAAAGTTTGGCAACATCAGTTACCTTGTTCCCCAACTTGTGATATAATGAAATTTGTTATCATGTTTTGTCATGCTTTTGTTCAGTTACCGTTGAATCATATGCGGAATCTATGACTTACAATAGGGAAACAAAAACTACGTTATTATACATTATTACTTTACAAAGTAACTTATTGTTACATTTTATCTCCTATAAGAATCGTTGATGATGAAAATTATCCATAAACGATGATTGATCAATAGATGTTTGTAACACCCGCGATGAGACCTTGTCGCGTTTCAGGAACAGTTTCGAAGTAGCCAAATAGCAAGAGGAGTGTACACTGTCAATCTGGATGGTGCACATTCGTCTCCTCAGGCCGGAATGGCGGAGGCGACTGTTGCTTGTAGGACTTTATATATAGTAGCAGTTGTTACCGTTCATGGACCGCAACTCTAGCGGAGTGTTGTCACATGCCGAGCTACAATAAAAAAATAAATAAAAAAAAACATAAGGCGGAGTGTTGTCATATGCCAAGCTACAATAAAGTAAAATAAGATAATGAAATTCTATAACACCACTATCGTTCGTGTGTACGTGAACGTTTTTAGATTCATAAATTTCTAGATATCTTTTTAAAAGATGCCCTTTATATTGGCCCAAAAGCCGTTAATATCGTACTTTTTTGTAAATGTTTTACTCCGTAAATTTCTAGATATCTTTTTAGAAGATGCCCTTTATATTGGCCCTAAGGCTGTTAATAATGCACTTTTTTGTAAATGTTTTACTCCGTAACTATAACACTTACGAGTCTAAATATTATAAAGTTTGGCCTTCTTTTTTTCTTTTTCTTATAAATATTAATCTAAAAAATTATTTCTTATAAATATGAGAGAGAAAAAAATGAGCCCTAAATAAATTTTTCTGCCATCGGAGATACAGTCCCCAGACTAGTTCCGATGGCAGGTCACTTTTATTTTAATAAAGGCTATTATTATTATTAATGCAGTTTCGGTCGGTGAATAATATATATTATGCGTAATGTTAAAATAACAGGTTTGTTCTTTATTAATTTATGAATTCAACAGTATGTTTTATTATAAAAAGACGCTATCAGAGACAGTTTTTAATTTTAAGCAAATTATTTATATTGTAATTTCTATGGTATTCATATATTGGTATTATATATCGTATATTTGAAGCAAACATAAATGGTGCATTGTCTACCAGTTAGGTACGAAAAAAAAAATTCAAGATAAAATATCTGTGCTTGAAAGGCCGCTCCCTACACTACATTATTACATTCTTGACCTTCTCCACGTCCCAAAACTGAGACCTCACATATTATTTACTCCTTTGCATGAGTGTGGTATTATTTTATAGTTTTCCGAAAATATGAATTTTTAGTGTACGAGTTATGAAAGAGGTTTTGTTATAATAAAATACAATCAAGACGATTATTCAGTTTGGAAGTAGCCATATAAAATGAGTGTGCCCTGTCGACCTTGACAACAATTATCTGGCAGTAGTTGTCACATTTCTTCCCTTCATTAATATTCTTATAACGTTCGTACAGCCGCCTCGACTTCTCGATATCACGAACCATATTTCCCTAAAACTATTTGACCCAAATAACGTCGCATACTATATACTACAAACCAACTTTTCATTTTCCCTCCAAAACACCGCACCGTTGGAAGGTTTAGTAAAGATTCCTTCACTTTACTAAAACTATTTTAGACTTGACTGGGACTTGGTACGCACTATGTTTGCTTTGACACTGGCAAATTGTTACTATGCTATAAATAAAACAAGAAAACAACTACTATTTTATAATATTTATTATTTTGAATGTGGTAAGCAAGTTAATGATGGTTATAATCTCACTTAAGGTTAAGTCACCTCCTGCTAAACAGCGAGGTCGACTGCTACCTGCAGACATTTATCTGTGGTAACGGTTGTCTCCGCCCATGGATCGTACTGAAACAAAACCTCTTCAGTTCATTAACGACTATAACGATCGTTCATATTTTTCTGGACGTGTGTAGAAAAATGCACACGCTGCAGTCTTGGAACAGAATACATCCCCACACGTACTCTAACGAGCGCTCGCCTCATAAGAGCTTTATTATACTTTGGAAACGAGAGCACGCGTGTATTGTACTCAACTACCTAAATATACATTCATTATATAACTTAATTTTCATCCTTAATATGTTGCAATAAAGTTGAATATTATAATAATATTGTTTATAATATTAAAAATAGGGGAGTTTATTCTGGGTGCGTGTCACGTAGCCGATTTCAACCAATCGACCGCTTTATACGAGTGATATTCTGTCTTACGTAAAGATTTTAGTAACAATTTTTCCTTATTTACCAATGGCCATCTGTAAAGATCACACATGTTATTTTTCTTCACTACATGTACATAAAATGTAACTTTAAGCGCAGCGTATATGCCGAAACACACATCAGATCTACCTTGAGATTGTTTCAGAACTCGTCATTGTTTGCCATCTTACCTTTACACAGTTACGAGTTGTATTAAACTTTGGCCAAACTTTAACATAAAGCTGACCAAAATTTAATTTTAACTACATCACTACGTAAATATAAATGAAGTTACCTGTGGATGTCTACTATTTACGGTAGTTGCATCTGCAATGATATTTTTCTATTTCCGTTAAGATCTCTTATTTCTTAACCAACTAAATTAAAACAAGTTAAATCTTTGTAAAAAACAAAATTAAAATAAAGTACGAAAGAACATAATTAAAAAAAAAACACTTGTAATTTTAAAATTAGCAGGTCTAGAAAAGTAAGTAAGTAAGTATTACACCTGTATAGAATTATATATGTGGGAATATTGAAGAAAAGCAAAGAAATAAAATCATCAATCGTATATTACGTTGTGTATTAACTTTTTATTTTAACAGCCTCTAAATGTCAAAATTTGCTCGTTGTTCTTTTTTCGTTGTGTAGCCACAGCCGTCAGTTTATTCATCCACATATATATATTTATAGTTATCTTGTGTGTGGTCTAAAAGCGAAAATAACTGCTACCACAGAGAAAATAAATGCCTGCACATAAATGTGCTTTGCCATATGGGCTTTGAGAGGCACAAGATTTTCTATTGTAAAAATATAATGAATAAAATAAAAAAAGCTACCTTCCAGTCCACTGACGTCTTCTTATACTCAGCTACCCGAGTTTATATCGTAACGTTTCGTAGGTTACACTTGCCATGGTACTTACTAACTCGAGGCGATAACCATCATCGGTCTACCTACCACTCCTTCCCTAATTAATACGCCATAATGAATCGCCAAGTAAAAACTTGTAAAATCATTAATCACATGCAAAAGTAAAAAAAAAATTGAAATACATATGGCCATTAGTTAGTTGTTTTTACAAAAAAGGAAGTTCGTGATTTAGTTGACCGGGTTTCTCATAGTAAAATGACTCGAGCTAAGGGTACACATATTACGTAGCACTATTTACTCCCTTGTATGCTATATTATGAATTTTCTTTCGTAAAATTCACGACTCATTGTCGTTAAAGGAAATGAAAATCTCATTTTAACTATTAATGTGAGTCAAACTGTTGTTATATAAACTAATTACATTTTGTATTTACATTTAAATTATCAATAAAACTCGAGGAGGATGTAGTGGTTTATTTTTTATTTCCCAAAGTTCATAAATTACTGCAGCCGTCGCTTTACGATGTCATTTAATGCTATCCTTATCTTTCTTACGGGAAACAGAATAAAGTATCTTGTTGTCACACAAAAATTCAATGCTTTTAGTAAAATTAATCGACTGCGAGAACATACCTTTGTACCCTAATGTACTCACCGTGTAACGATGACGAGCTTCGGTTGATTGAGACGCAAAAAAAGTATTTGTACTACCTCTGCTAGCTATATGAAAATATAATGCAAAGTTTCTTATAAATGCCACATCAAGATATTTATAGTAGCTCAGCATGCGATTACACTTCTTCCTGACGTTAAAGCCAGAGTGCGGTCGAGGGACATTTGTCGCTACCACACAAACTCAGTTGCCTCCGCTATACCATATCCATATCTTAAATCAATAAATAAATAAAAAATACTTTACTGCCCAAATGGTACATAGGCGAGTTTAATGCCTTTGACATTGTCTACTAGCTAACCTTTGTTGGTGTGAGCGAAGATATCTACAGTGCAATGAAATGAAATATTGTCAAAATAGATAGAATAAACAAATAAGTAATTAAAGTAATCATATAATATAATACACATAAAAATATATATAAATATTTTGTAAATACAAATTGGGGAAAAAGAAAGAAGAATTAAGAGTAATTCTTATTTAGGAGTAAGTATTTAGTAAGCATGCTTTTGAAGCTTCCAAGCGATGAGGCTTGTCTAATTCTCAGTGGTAACTTGTTTCACTGACGAGCCGCTGATACAGTAAACGAATTTGCATAACGACGGGTGACATCTTCACTGGAAATATTATATTTTTATCAATTAAAGTTCCACAGATACCAAAATGATGGTTACCCTTTAAACTAACCAAATGTTTGATTGAAAGTAACAAACTAGATAATAACTTTTAAGAGCGGCCGTGGACTATCGTGGTATGATAGCGATAGAGGACGTGGAGTCACGATCGATGTTCAAATCTCGCTAAATTCTAACCGGTACCGATATAACTATGTTATAATTACAGGCGTTAAGTAAAGAGTGGTAGATTGACTGATGATAGTTATTAGCCCAGTCCTCCATCTTGACGTGTGATGGTACTCACTTTCAAGTGTAACGCCCGTAAAGTGACATCGTCGCGTTTCGGGGTCCGTTTGGAAGTAGCCAGGTTCGAGAGGAGTTTGCATCATCCGCAAATTCATGACCTGAAGCCGACATAACGAAGGCGACTGCTGTCTGCAAAAAATTCTTTGTGATAGCAGTTGATAGCAAGATAGCAGCAGCAGCTTAACATCAGACAGAATGTGGTCATACTATGCCGAGCGACTATAAAAAATGTAAATAATGTTTACCCAAGATTTTTATTGAAACTTTTTTTTTTGTTTCAGAACTTTAAATTTAAATCCGAAATGTTTTAATTATATGGTTCCCCTAGCAAACTTAAGTTGATCTCGTTCACAAACAATACGAGCCGTGTATTCTCAGTTAAACAAGCAAAGTCACGACGAAGTTCTGTTTTACTAGGCAATGGCTGAGCTACGGCGAGGTTAATAAGCACAGGCTTAGACTCTTAAGTACTTCCCTGAAGACTTTACTTTGTTCAAGTTTTTAAACAACTTTTCTTATAAAAATAAGGATAACATTATTGATTGAATCAACTGCCTTTGAAAAGTTTTACCGTAATATTTATCTTCGTGATTTACGTTTATAACAAAAGATTTAAATAAACAGTGCGCACGCTGTTCATCGCAAACGGTTTAACGCAATTTCGTGAATTAACGTAAATTAGGTCGATATAACTTTTGGTCTTTATTGTACCAAAGTCAATAATTGTGGTGTTTAGAATTTCTGCTTCTTGAACACTGCTATTCACCAATTTCCATTTATAGAATTTTAGCATTGTCATTTTTCTAATAAATAAATCAAAAATTAACCAATTATAATTTATTATAGCATAATTGATGAACCACAATTGGTATGGCTTCAAAGGCGACTGTCGAAGTGAACGAACGAATTTTTCGTTAAATAGATTGGCGAACGGCACGTGATCAAATTGCTTGCTATCTTTCTACAAGTCATGTTCCCTTTCCAGGGGTGAAAAATATGTACAGTATACGTGAAAATCATGAAAAATATTTCATTTAATTTTCAATTTTATACTATGAAGCACTGTAATATAAACTCCCACTTTAGGAGATTAATTTTTCGTTCTCCCTCTTCTACTCATAAATAATCTAATCTAAACATTTATTTTCCATAAAAATATCGTTCGTGCCAGGAAATATTGCTCGTATAAAACAGACGTGCAATTATTTAACTAGCAAAATATTGTAACTAGACTTAAGTATCGTTTTAAATGCCTAATTTTTTGTAAAGAAGAGACGGACGGTAAAATAGATAACATTAAATAATAAATAACGTTAGGCGTTCCTGATAAATATCTTCTATGTATATTTTTGTTACTACTAGTACTACCACATACGGGTTGAATTATTTAACAGTAAACCTCAACTGTTAAGTAAAGTTTCTAGTAATAATTGTGATGTAAACTCAGCAGTTGGGAAGATTGTCGATGGTAAAAGATACAGTAGAAGTTTCCAATGCTTCACGCAGCTGTGTGTGTTGTCATGTAGGTACTTTATGGTCAGAGCATCCGTACGTAAAATGGAAGACGTGGTTTTTAATTCTGGTCTCTGTGTATATTTTTTCTATTATGTTTTTAACATAATTTAATTTTAATAACATCTTGTATATTGTATTAAAAGATTTATAAATCAGTTTTATTTTTATGTATCAAACAAGCTAACGAGATTATCGTTTTGATGTATACAATTGTATACAAAAAACGTGTTTGAGGAATCATATATCCTCTTTGATGTGAACTATAGAAGCTTTAGTTATTTATATTCCATGGAATCACTCAAAGAGATCGCTTTACGGCCGTCAAAGGAAAAAAGGGGCAGTATGCTGCAGACGACATGAGAGACAGCTTGACATTAATGTCCTCCCAGAATGTAGGGGCCATATCTTAAGACTTTTCAAAACATTTTTACGAGTGTAACAAACATGGTCAATAGAAATAATAGCTAAAATGTTATTTTAGATTTTATAGTTAGAGCTTTATTTGATTCGGTGTCTCTGCGTACGTGGGATGATGTTACAAATTACGCAATGAAGTCTTCATTTATTATTTTAAATGCATTTAATAAATAAAAAAAACCAGTGGGTTGTTTATTATAAGTGTTTGTATTAACTTTCTATTATCTGTATTCTTTTTTAACTGAATAAAACATTTTATTATAACAAATTAGTCATTACGTAGTAGATCATATTCGTGATCTTGGTCACTCAGTGCCTGTTATACAGGCACTAGCATAGTATAGAGTTTAAAAATAATTAAATTGTAAACCCGATAGTAACCCGCATAAAATCTCAACTCAGTCATTTTTTTACTTATTTTTACTATAGTGTAAAATGATATTATAGCTATTTTTTTATTATTATTTATATTATACAGTTCATGTGATGTTTGGTTAGCTTTCAAACAGCGAAAAAGCTAGATTTTAATAAATTACAGTTGGCTTAATAGGTAAAGTATCGCAGAGGCTGTCGGCTACGAAGGTTTGGCATTGAAAAGGACGATATTATACTGACCCTTCGTAGTGACGGTTCAGGATATCCTAGATCGAAGAAAGTAGAGATTATTCAGTAGAAAGTGGGTATCGGGTGACATTATAACTAACCTTAGTATATGTTGTACTTTTCTAACATACCTACTTGAGTAGGTAGGTTGATTTCTTTGATAAATTCTTCCGGTATGATTGAAAAAAAACCCACAAACTCTTTCTTTTATTATAAAAAATATACTGAAAACAAAAATACTTTCACACATTTGTGTTGCCTGTGATTCATTATGTTTCTTCAATTCTCATTATACGAGATTCCAAAGGAGGAGCAAATGATGAATTCTTTTATCCGAAACCAAATAAATTCCTTTTATTTACAAAATGTATATAAGCGCGAGAAGTAAATTGCAAACAACAAATAAAATATCTTATATTTCTTATATAAAATGTTTTTATTTTTATTTAAATATTATTATAATAAAATATTATTTCGGTAACCTAGGTACCTCATACATACAAACAATATTTACTAGTAAAACCGATGTTTAAAGTGGGTGCAAAAAGAATGCATCTATCAATAAAACTCTATTTTATCATAAACTAAACTAAATTCTGTAACGAAAAAAAAATTGAACAAACTTGTAGTTTAAAAATATAATTACTCGGAACTTGGTAATGGACAGTCCGTACATGGTGATATTTCTTAAAATAATAACTCTCTTGTTTTAAATCTGTTTCTCCTTGAACCGGGATGTATGTTAACCACAACGAGGCAGATGTTGAAGGCACGTTTGCCGCCACGTGCTCTCTATTACAAAGCTCATCAAGTATGAAATACGAGCATCTCGAGCTATAAATAGCCATCTTCCTCTTAATGATTCCTTGTTTAAGTGACTTGTTCTTAAAAGTGGAAGTGCCTTCTTGAGAGCTTACGTCTGGATTATGCAGCAATAATCGGAATGTTAAACGGTGGTTCATTGTAAATGTTAGTACAAACAAAAATGTTTTATTATAAACAATCTAGTGATGTACACGTGGGAAACGAGAGGGTGTGTGTTTGACGGATATTATTGATGCTCGTAAACATTGTAAACACTAAACAATGTGTTTGATACTACTTTAGTATGGTGGTGTATCGTAAAATAGTAATAAACTATGGGCTGTACGCAACTTGTGGGTTATTTCTTTTTTATAGATACCTACAGCTGTGTTCGAGCGTACATATTACATTTTTATTGTTATCATGAAAATTAAATATTTTTAATAATGAATAAATTTAATAAAATCTATAATTTAATTATTACAATACATTTAATTATAAAAAATAACTTTAAATGTTATATTAACCTTAAGTACAATCTTTCAAACAGATTTGTTCTGTATAAAAATCTATTTATAATGGAATTAACTAATAAATATTTCATGTTCTGCTGCGGTTTTATGTGCGCTATTTTATTTAAGCTGAATTGTCAGATGCAATACGAATTCGATACGTTGAGCGGAAAAAAAATATAATTTTCAATTTCAATTACAATTCTAGGATATTCGGATTGTGGTAAAGTTTAAATTTGCCAAGCGGTTTAAGCATTATTACATTACAAATTAATTTTGTATGGGCGGTTATAATTTGTATCCTAGATCATTTTAGACTATTTTTCTTTATATAAAGTTTTAAAGAATGGTAGACATAGTGGTTATGTCCAGACTGCCTTTTTGGAGTATAACTGTCGGGTATTTTTATTTATTATTTGCATGTTTAGGGCAACAGCCATAAAATGACCCCTCGTTTCGGGTTTAGTTTGAAAGCAACTGTGTATTCCAAGAGAGGTGCACACTGTATTAACAAGCCGGCATAGTGGAGGCTGCTGCCTGTAGTAGAACAGTCGTTTCCGCTTAACATCAGGCGAATTGTGGTCGACTATAAAAATTTACTAAACCAACTTATTTTAACATTTATTGTTAACAGAATTATTACTGGGAACACTTCGTACGCATCAAAGAGCAGCTTGTGACGAAGAAATGGTGACACTTATCTGTCCTCATGGAACAACCATCAGCATACAAGTAGCACAATACGGTGCATCACATCTTCATGGTCACAGCTGTACGCCAGATCTTGCTGAGTATCAACCCGTTGCTGTTGAAGTCGTCGGTGATACGTCTTGCAATTGGCCGAGCGCTTTACAGGTTTGAATTTTTTATTACTATTTTTTTCTATTAGAATTATTAGAGAACTGTTTAAATGGCTTTACCCTACATTTAGACCCATGTTGGTCCACAAAAATGAAAATAGAAAATAACCTTATTTTTGTTACTATTTATGTTACTAATTATTTATAGCTTAAATATCTCATCTAATACTTGACATAATTTTTATCATAACTTGACTTTACGAACGATGAAATTTAAAAATTTTCCTGTATATTTTAGGTTTAATTTTATATCTGACGTCCGAAAAAACACCAAATTTAGTTACCTAAAATCTCCATTCAAGTAGAGCATAAAGAGCGGTTGCTTTTATTACTTAAATTTGGAGGATATAAATTTAAATATAGATTAAAAGCTTCTTCATTACGCGATGCGTGTAAAAGTAACCTTTTATAATCCATAATTAATTTTAGATTCTAGGACGTATATAAACGTAGATTTAACGTATAAAAACCTCGTTAAAATTTCGTATGAGTTTGAAATTTTTACTCGAATCACGAACGAAAAATTACCATTGCATTATTTATATTTCCTTACTGCAGGAATTGGAATGGAAAAAGGCAACCGCGTTCTGAATGATTTTCATTATTTATATTGTAACAATTTACGTAAATTTGATATACGGAAGTTTAATCAGACGGAAAATTCAATAGACAAAGCCCGCGGTACTGTAATATCTTAAATGCGGAAAATGTCAATAATGTTCTTCTTCATATTATTTATGTGTACAATTTATTCATGACACACTCATTACACACACACATACACACGTACATGTACACACACTATTATTACTATAACTACCGCGCTGTTTTATTATTGATTGTGTACGAGGTGTACAAATCCGGCTCGAAGGACCAAATTTTACTCAAAAATATATTTGGTCGAGTGATCGTTATGGGTAAAAGCAGCGTGTTTGGTAGCCGAACTTAAACTAACAACAATTAGTGTTTTTCAAGTTTTTTTTTTAACTATTGTTTTGCTGTTTTATTGGTGTTTTTATTTACATGGAATTACAGTTATAATTACATTTAATTAATAAATAAATCACAACATAGAGCTCAATTATAGATAAGAGATGTTTTAACCTTGTTTATTTATTCATTTATTGACGATAATTTTGTTTAGTTATCCGTCATAAGTAATATGTAAATCTAAGACCTTTCTAGATCAAATTGGTCAACTGATCAGAAAGAAAGGAGGAAAGACAACGATAGGCAAAAATATATAAATAAGGTAAAGTAGGGTTTATACAGAGTCAGGTGAGAATCGTCTCTACATGCATGCAAAGGTAGGAGAGTAATGAGGTCGTGGCGAAAGTGGTATAAATGCTAAGTCTCTGCCTACCCCAGTCGGGTCATGGATGTGATAACAAATCTGGCATTTAAAATACAAAAAAAATATTAATTAAAAAAGTTTTTAAAGTGGTAGGTTGCAATAAAGATTTTTCATTTTCATTTCATTTCATTTAATTTCATAGGCAGACTGATAGTGATTTTAATCCAGTCTGCCATCAACTTGATGATGCTCATTCGTCTCCTTAAGCCGGCATAGCGGTGACAACTGTATGTGTGAAAAGTTTCTCTGTAGTAAGAGATATTTTCGTTCATGGACCGAACTCTAGTTTAACATTAGGCGCAATGTAGTCATATGCCGAGCTACAATAAAAAATATATTTTATCTTTTGTTTTATAATAAACAGAACATTCATGCTAACTAATGTATTTAGTACTCATTGTTACAGACTGTGGTGGAGGCCTGCCAAAAGAAAAGACAATGCAAATTTCACACAAGTCCTAAAGCATTTGGAGTGGATCCGTGTCCAGGTTCGAGGAAGTTTGTCGAAGTAGCATACAAATGTCGTCCTTGTAAGTCAATCCTAACACTTCATGCATTATTTAACCTTATTTCAATAGAATTTGTTAAAGAAAACTAAATCTCTTTCAGAGTGTCATTTAGATTTACTTCTGATTTAACAAAATTCTAGTAAACTATTCTTTCTTACTTTTAAAATAAATGGTATAACACATTGTTTAAAACTGAGAAGCACGACCCGTCCTATTCGACCGTGTCCTAATTTTTTAAATTGCAGCTCGGCTTAAAATGGCTTATAGCTTGGCTTATGGCTAATAACGATTGTTAAGCTAGAGTGCGGCCTATGAACGGAAACAACTGTTATCACAGAGAAATGTCTGCAGGCAGCAGTTGTCTCCGATATACCGGTGATTCAGATCCACTCTTCTCGTTTATATTTGAAAGTGGTGGTACTACCCCAGAACGACAGACTAGGCTAATAATCATCATCAGTCTGCCAATTACTCGTTAAAAGCAAAAATCTCAAGTAAGTTGGCAGGTTGTAATTTGCTTTTAAATAATAATTCGAAGGAGTTAGTAGCGACCGTAATTTCTACGTGTAATAGGTTGGTTTCAAGTTTTTATAGATAATTACGAGAAGAGCTTGGGTGCAACATGCTTGCTGAGGCGTCGCGTTGTGGGCGGTATACGGGTGTAGGGTGATCTCCCCAAAACGGTGCACACTGAGATAGGCATGTTGCGTTGTCGTGTACTATATTTAAAAGTTAAATCCGACCAGCGACTTCGGAACAATTTTTTAGTTACATTGTCCTATTTTAACTTAAATTTAAATAGATGTAAATTGAAATAATATATTTGACCCACTTTATAATATTCTGCAATTTTTTCCTAACACCCCGATGCAAAAAAAAAATATTACCTGTAATTGCGTTATTGAAAAACTATATAAAAATATTTAAAACAAAAAAGTAGAATAAACAAACTAAACAATCTAAAATAGCATTCAAAAAACATTAAGAAAACGCTAATTTTAAACTCTGTACAGTTTGTACATTTCCTTCAGACAACTTCCCTTTGTTAAAACTTAGACGTTTGTTGCCGTCAAAAGGACTGCCTTATAAACTTTATCGTTGCATAATTGTATGAGGTCAAAGCATTCTGAAACATCTTTCGATTTCAAATACCAATGCAGTCTAAGTTGTCGCAACTAATTTTTAAATTATGATGGACTGTGACAGTACTTCTGCTGATGCTAATCGGTCAATAATCGGAGAATCGGAGAGAGAATTGTCTTTAAAGTCGCGTCCGCTATGCGGGTTTCCGGAGATGGATGCGTACCATCCAGGTTGACGGAGCACATCCCTCTCGTTATACCAGACTTTTTTCTAGATGATTTCAAAACGTAACTAGGTCTAGTTATGAGGCCATTTGAAACTTGTGGTATCATCAAGCTTTCTACGTTTAAGATTGGTAGGCATTGCTCCGTATTTAAGAGGGGTAGGCAGACTGATGATGATTATTAGCCCAGTTGTCCTGGGGTAATACCGCCACTTTCCTATGTAACATCCGTGAAGCGTTTCGGAGCAGTTTAGAAGTAGACAGGTATGGCGAAAGGAGTGTACATTGTCAATTTGGATGGTGCACATTCGTCTTATCAAGCCGGCTAACGGTGGCAACTGCTGCCTGTAGAAATTTATATGCAGTAGCAGTTGTTTCTATTCATGGACCGCACTCTAGCTTTACATCAGGTGAAGTGTGGTCAGATGCCGAGCTACAATTTAAAAAAAGTACCCGAGTACTTGTATTGTATTGTAAATTGTATCGTTATTTTTCATACTTAATATTGATATTTGTCAACAGATGAATTTCGAAGTAAGGTGGGGTGTGAGAACGACGCATTACATCTCAGCTGTAATCCTCACTCTCGAGTCGCGATCTACTCCGCTCAATATGGGCGTACAGAATATGACTCTATCCAGTGTCCACAGCCAAGAGGAATGAAAGAAGAAAGTAAGTATAAACTACATAATTTTGTTAAGCAACTTAATACAAACTTAATACTCACAGATAAATGCAGGTAGCAATCGTCTCCGTTATGCTGGCTTGATAAGACACACGTGCACAGCTAGGTGGGTTAACTGGATAAATTCCTCTCGTCATATCCGGCTACTTTCAAGTTAATCCGAAATATTTCGCTACCTCACTCGGTCGCTCTTAAATCAACAGATTATAAACCTCTTTATTAATAACTAAGAACACGTATTTCATATCAAAAAGTAGCGAAAGTAAGTTTGTTTATTTGTTCACGGTTAAACTGCTGAATAGATTTCGTTTAAAATTTGGCGATGACGTAAATTACATCCTAAGGAAAGACACCTTTTTTCTCAAAAAAAAAAATATTAACGGGGGTGAAATGAAAGATGAAAGATTGAGGATCCCATAATTAAAGAGATATAGAAAAAAAAACATATTTTTTATTGTAGCTCGGTATGTGACAACACTCCGCCTGATGTAAAGCTAAAGTGCGGTCCATGAATGAAAACAACTGCTACTACAGAGAAATCTATGGGCAGCAGTCGCCTCCACTATGCCGGCTTGAGGAGACGAGCGTGGACCATCTAGATTGACAGTGTATACTCCTCTCCTTATACCTGGCTACTTTCAAACTGCTCCCGAAACGCGACAAGTTCACTTCACTGGTGTTACAGTAGTGCAGTGTTTCGGCGTTTTTATAAAATCCTTTGACCCTTGCTCTTTTGGGAGTAAAATAGAGGATGAAGTATTAGGATTTAGAAGCATAACATATTAACTATATGAAGTTGGAGGACATAGTTACTAAGTATAATAACAACGATATGAACTTCAACTGAGAACTCGACTTTTACTGCTACAATGCCAGAATAGGCAACACGATAGAAAAACTTTACTATCCTTTATAAAAGACTTTGTTGGTTTTAAAATAGTGATGGAAGATTGTTCTAAAAATGACAATCGAGTTAGTTGTTCGAATGATCAAAAATGGAATTTTCATTCATCATTCGAATTCGAATCTTATACCTACATAACCTACATTATGATTGTTAAAATACATTTTTGAATTATAATACATCTTTTATTTTCACAATACTGAGCATTCATTTAATAAATAAATAACTGAAATTGTAATTAATAGTAATAAATTATTTAAAAATAAACTGGACAAACTCATTCGGAAAAGATAAACAAACATTCAAATTAACGAAATGTTTAAAATTACAAACAAAAATATTTCGAAATTTCCCAGTACGAATAATTATTCAACAAAATCATTCACATTCGCGCATCACTTTTAAAACACACTAGAGTAGATTCCTTGATCGTATATATTTCGTAGAAGTACCACGCAACTGAGCTTTGTTACTTACATTATTGAGCGAACAGGGGTCATCCTTATTACGAGTAAAGTGTTAAAAAGTTTTCTTTATTCAATAAGATTGTTCAAGTCATATAAAAATTATACGAGGACTTATAATTCAATTAAATATTTGTATCAATCGAGAATCGAATGTGGGACGTAGAGGTAACAGTCACATACAAAAGTAAAGCTTATTGTTATAATTAACATTTGAAACAAAGTTTAAATAAACTTTATAAGACAAAAGAAAAAGGAAAATTAGGAATATATTATGTAGATACTCGTATACGACAGAAGTTTGTTCTTCAAATACAATCAGAATCTTTGTTAAGAACATGTGTAACGAACTAATTATGAAATCTTGACTTTTATAGACCAATTAACACATCAAATAGCTTACAGAGTTATTTATGAGTATACCTCGGTTCCAAATCCAAACTGTTCAAAAGCGAGCAATTAACTCAAGCGTACCGTATTAACTGAGAAATAGAACTGCACTTTAATTAATAGTACTACCATTGTTGCAGTTGAAAATACGTTAGGTACATATTATTTATCTGGGAATCTGCTAATACTATACTAATAAAACAGTGAAACAACTACAACTAATTAATATAATGTTAACAAATGAACTTTTCCCTTTAATAAAATACAGATAATATGTTTACTCGCGATTTCGTGTGCTTATTAATTAGTATACGCGTTTAGTGTTCCCATTCCCGTTCTAGCTCCATCCCTAGATAATCTTTTATGGAATAAAATAATAGCTATGGCCCACTTTCACCCGTTTTAATCTAAATAAGCCCAAAACCATTCTCGTTTATCGAAGAAGTTTTTGGACTATGCAACACAAAAATGTTTTTTCAATCGGACTGGACATATACGGGACAAACCAACATTTTGTAAGGGATTTGAAAAAGAAGAAGGATATTGAATTATTTTCTTAAACTCTTTCTAAAACACCACTTGCCTGAAGCTATTTTTGACTGTTTTATGTAATAAATAAATAATGCACAATATAAACACTAGAATATTGTTTTAACGTGTCTATATAATAAACAATTTTTATTTTATTCAAAAAAAGGTAAAATTACTTTCCTTCCATTTCACACGTAAGCTCGCAGACTCATAAAAGGAAATGACAAATAATAAAACTTACCTTATAATAAATAATAAGAAGTGTTGATATAGTAAAACAGTATAAAAAAGAACACATGACAATTTACAAAGAAAGTGTTTCCTCATTTTCCAAACAGGAAAAGTTATTTACTAAACGTTATTAATGTAATGGATGTCTACGAGTGTCTCTATTTATCTCGCTATTTCGTACATTAACGGTTATTTTTACTCCGCTTTTTTATTTTTTATTTTTACGGTAGCTCGGCATATGACAACACTCCGCCTGACGCTAGAGTGTGGTCCATGAACGGAAACAACTGCTACTACAGAAAAATTTCTACAATCACGGGTGTTACATTTAATAGCTACATTTATTATTGAGTCAAAAGCGGTTGTATTTTATCAAAAGAAGGTAGACGTTTGCATTAAGATACTGTTTAATATTTTTGGCCCTAATTAAATAGATCCAAGACACAAAAGCAATTTAAATTGTTTCCCCTGTAAACAAAAAGCTTTCGTATTTTACGGGCAATAAAAGACGCGATAGCTATTGTTTCTTAATTTTATAACAAAAATGGTGAATTAATACTCATTAATTTTTCGTAACCAAAAACGTATTAAATTGCTATAAAGTTGATTACCTGTTAATTACCATAAATAATGAAAAAGTAGTAGGCAGGCTGGTGAAAGGTACGCCCAGTTTGTCAACTTGAGGTAGTACCACCCATAAAGTGAATTGGTAGCAGCCTTATATAATGAGAGGTGAATGCACTGTGAACCTAGACTGTCCTAGACGATGCACATTTGTTTCCTCGAGCCGGCATAGTGGAGACCTCTTTGCCTGCAGTCATTTCTCTATGGGTGACCGACTATTATAAAACATAATAATAAGTTATGTTTAATAAATCCTAATATTTCTATGTTATTAGCATGCCTAGAACCCTACGCGACTGAAACAGCAATGAAAGAGTGTCACGGAAAACGGAGGTGCGTGCTATCAGCTGATAGTAAGATGTTTGGTAAACCATGCAGACCTGGCTCTCGTACTTATCTCAAAGTTGTTTATACATGTGGTAAGAAACAAATGTAATGTAAGAAATAGTAACATCTCACAGGCAAACTAAAAAATACTCCCCATGGAATGTATTGTAACCCGTACTAACAAATTAGATATTCGAAACGATGAGAAATCATTTTATTTCGGAACTACCTTATAAAATAGAAGTGGTTCATAGATGAAACATCGTTATTTCCATTTCCTATAAGTAATACTTCGTCAATCAGTCAAAAAGTTCCTCTTATTTTTTCCTTGTTTTTATTATTTTGTTTTCTTACTACGGAGATTGGCTGTCGATATTACGTATTTTTTCATCCTTCTATCAAATATTTTCTTTGCGAACGATTGTTACCTTTTGTCTTTTATTTAGTCTTTCTTGCCACTCCGAAGCCTTTCTGCCTTCCACGATATTTTTTGTAGCTCGAGACAGTTACATCTTACTTTAATATATTTTTATAGAAACATTAAATTCAATCGCGTCAATACTTCATTTTAAAGCAATAATATAGCGAAATATAACTTAATAATTTCAAACAGAGTATCATCATGAAAACTAGAAAGCCAGAATCGCTGTAGAATTTCCAGTCTGGCTGGCGTCCACAATAAATCCGAGTTATAAAAATGCGAGACGAGCCGCGGACAGACTCGCTACCGAAAGTCTCTCTTCAAGTTTTATTTTATTATCTCAGAGATCGTGGATGTCATTCTAGAGAGCTCCTCTGAAGCGACCTTTTTACCATAATGTTTCGACATTTTCAACTAGTTTAAGTATACACAGCCGCGGTTGTTTCAGTATTGAGATAAACTTTTAATATAATATTTAAAAAATATAAGTAGGTAAAATAAACAATATTCTAAAAGTTTAACTAAAATATTGCACTTTTTAAGTAAAATACAGAAAAAAACATGCTCACAAAAAATTTTCATCGGCCTCAAAAAGCCGATACGCAAAGAGATTTCGAATCGATTTTGATCCTCAGATTTATTTTGCAGTTCCCCGGACGGTCCTCAAAGAGCGTTACGAGAGCGCACCCGAAGAGGACGAGGCTGTACATGACGTTTCAGAAATAGACCACGATGACGTTGGTGAGTATGAAATTGAAATTTACCATTTCATAGCTTTAACTTGTATTTTTTAATCAACGTTCAAAAACATACATTTACAAAATAAATTTTATTTTTTGATCACTGCGCATTTTTGGGCCCACTAGGGTCAATATTCAATAGTTTGTTAACAAAACAATATTCTAAAATACACTAATAACTAATAACTAAACACTAAAAATAAATATTGTATCAAAAAAAGTCTAATTACTCAATAACTTGGATGAAAAAATTAAAATTGATTGAAGATAAGAAATGTACGAGTAGATTTATTTTCCTACAAAATGAACTAAAAATGTTCGTGAAACTCGAGAAAAAAATTGTGGGCCCATTTCTCTTGGGCGAATGGGCATTCTCCTTTGTACAAATATGTTTTATTAATTCGATGAGACTTTGTTGTTAGACACAATTAGCATTTACTCACACTCATCAAAACCTTCGATGATAACTTTCGGTTCAGTTTCGACTCGATTACGATGACTGCAAAGCTTTCGGAACATTGAATATCAAATAAACGCAATTGAAAGCGACATATTTAGTTTAACAATATTTCTGTTTATTATTTCAGATATGAAACAAATCTAAAAATAAACGTATAAAGTAAATTTCACAAAAATAAATGGGTATCTTATTTACCTTCTAATCAGTCTGAACTGTAAACTCATGAATGCAAGAAATCTAGCTGCTGCTGCAACTAATCGAAACTTCTAAAGGCTATATAACGTGGAAAATCGTAAAAATACTATCTCGAGTTATCCGCATCTGCCTAGTCTGCACTCACATAAATCGATTTAAATTGTCCGTGCTCTAACCAACTTTACTCTCTGGTAGTAGATAAAAGTCTTAACTAGATGAATATAAATTATTCGAAAAAAATATCACAAATTCTGTAGTATCCATTTATTATATAAAAATTATAATTATTAATAAATTCATATATATAAATAAGAATACATAAATGTTTTCAGAGTTCTTGCTCAAAAATGTTTCATCTAAATTAAAAGATTTTATGTGGCTTACTATGGCATCTATTTTGAGCTTGGCGGCCTACCACAATTTTGTTTTTTTCGTTTTACGTTTGGTTGGATCTCATGATAACATTGACGTCAAATCATTACATGGAAGATTTGTTTGCTGCCAAATTGTTAATATCGAGTACCAAACGTCCAAATTATTGGCCGAAAGAAGAATACCCACTCGCCTAAGAAAAATGGGCCCACAATATTTTCTCGAGTTTGTTGATGATTTTTAGTTAATTTTGTAGAAAAATAAATCTACGACCTTATCACCAATCAGTTTTAATTTTTTCACCCGGGTTCTTGAGCAATTACATGTTTTCTGATCCAACATTTGAGGTTATTATTATTTTAAATGCTTTAATAATTTATAATTGCTGATATCTGTTTTTTATGTAATTAAATATTGTTTATTGATTGGTAAATGATGTGTCGATATAATTGAAATGAATTAATGAAAAAAATAAGATATTATTTTAGAATATTTTTTGTTACAAAACTATTAGGTATCGAGTGGGCTCAAAAATGGGCATTCTCCTTTTGTTTTCGGAACGTGGCGCATTAAAATAACCATCATAAACGCGATGTTGGAACCATAATAATGATTCTAAAGTGTTTCTAGTTGTTCTAAAACTGCTTGAGATATATCAAAATGTATTTGAATCTAATTACATTTGTGTAAACACTAAATAATGATAAACAATTACTTAATATAATCGATCTTCATTCAAAACAGTATAATCAAAGTTGTCTAACTAAGGTCTGCTAATTAAGTGATTATTCCCCCTAACTGAATATGGACGGACGCCTACTCGAAACTTACTTGAAATGTTCTTTGTGAAGGAGAGGAGGTATCGCCCATTGTTATTCAGCTTAGACGACACCCACTCTGAACTAATGGCAAGGGTATTAAACAAATTACTAAGACCTATTTCAGTATCCCCTTTTATACATGTAAGAACTGCCTAAATTTACTATATTATACTACTTAATAAATATAAATATAACACTTTATTATGTAGTCACAATAATAAACAGTTTAGCAGCTACTTTGATTTCAATCTTATTTATTTTGATGATTTTTCTTGAGGGAGATTTGTTTTTCACTCACATACTATTTCCAGATATTTTCTCATAATGTTAATTTGTTTTAACTATTTATAGTTATCTTTAATAACAATAAATGCTTTAATTTGCGGTACCTTTTTTGCGTCAAATAAAAAATATGCATAAAAGTACGGATATAAAATATATTTTTTATGTTGACGGTACAACTGCCATGCGCCGCCATCTTCAGTCCCATTATTTTATTTGGCCGTATATTACTAGCAATCGTCCTTCGAAGTTGTTTGCGAAAATACGATAGAAATGTATCATAATTTAAAAACTATTACATTCTAAAAAGCTTTTACTTTTCCGAAACCTTTTACCGTTATTTTTCTTTTTCCTTTACTTAATTGCATTACCTAAAATCTAATTTAATGTATTAACTGAAATGTCTCAATAATGCCTAACTGTAGTCTCTTAGATTGATAGTACTTTAAACATTACAGGAAGGATTAAGATTAGGTTTATTCTAGAAACAAAAGATAGAATTAGAAAGTAAACGTTTACTTCAGGCTAAATTATAAACTATTTTTTATTATCGCAATTGAATAAATTGGTGTCAAAAAACATTTTCGCAGATATCTGAATGCAATTTGTATAATCAGCTGTATAACATGGAAACTAAAACATTTTTTATGAAAATCAAATTATGTAAACAATGTGTAAATGAAGCGTACAACAATGCAATAAAAGTGAAATAATTTGTGTAATTCGCATTTAATTTGTGTCCATACAATCTTCTCGGCTTCGTTTAAACGCCGGTTTCCTCTTCTGTTGTCATTGTGGTTTTAATGGACCGTAGTCGCAACCTTGTTAGTATAAGCGCGGATTAAAACTACAAAAGCTTTAGAAAATGTATTGTATTTTGTAAGAAATTAACAACCTTCCCTGTCTTCTTTGTTACCACCCGTCTGTCTTATAATATGCTTTATTTACAGATTTAACAAACCATTATCTATCTAAACTGACAATTCAAAGACATTACTCACGAGTCGGCGGAATACTTTTCATAAAACTTATTTATTCTCTTGTAGATGACAGCAATGATCGATGGTGGGGTGAGTCAGCAGCTGTTCCACCGGCACCTGCCGTAGCAGCAGTACCCCCTCAGAGACCATCGTCCGCAACCAATGTCATCAACGCAACGCTTATTTATAGAGATGTTCAACCATCAGCAGCATCTCCGCCCAGACATCATGTCTCTAAAGATGGTACGTTTACCCGGGTCTATTTATTATGTTTATAAAGAAACTAGCTTACAGTATTTTTATAATAGTTCAAAATTTGACCACACTGCAACTAATGTTAAGCTAGAGTGCGGACCATGAGCTGAAACAACTGAGAAATATTAGGCAACTGCCAGCAGTCGCCGTTCTGTGCTATGCCGTCTTGAGGAGACGAAAACCATAGAAGAGCAAAAACTACGGAAGACTGGGCTAATAACCATAATCAATCTGCCTACGACTCTTGTATTCACATCATAATGAACACAAATTACAATATTGCCGCTTCCTGTGTATTATAACACATACACTATTACTCGTAATTATTGCGTCTGAATAAACACTTAACAAACAGATATTAACTAATATTTACTTTGTCCACAGAATCGTTCGATATAATATACGTATACATAATCATAGCAGTGGCCGTATCTATTCTACTTTGCGTCGGTATTGGCGTAGTTCGCTGTGTTATTCATAGACAAAGCAGCAACCAATCAAAGGGTCCTGACGTATCAGCCACTACAGAAATTCCAAATGGATTTAACGACAGCATATCAGAAGTCGACAACGATATCAACATTACAAGCCTCTCGGGACCAGTTGACACTGCCGACTCGAGTGTTAAACCCGACAATATTCAATTCACTGATGTAGCTTTAAGTCCTAAAATTAATCGATACGTAGGCAGACCGGTGCCTAACACATACCCACATGTTAGCACCAATATGTACGGACAAGTTGCAGAATTCCCCATAGAGATGCCACTCAGAACAATGCCTCATGGTACGTTGGGGAGAGGAATGGCAGTCAAAACTTTGCCTCGTGTACAAGTACAGCATGTTGATGATCCCAACGCGAGAACTATGTATCGATATTCGAATGCACAATATTACTTTGGGTGACAGGAGACACAGTGCTCAGACGTCACGAGGACATATTGTTTCTAGTGTTGTGTAAATATATGTAAATAATGACTTCTAGTGAAAATGTTCGCGTTACTGTTCACAAGTCCTACTTTTTAAAACAGAAACTGTGATATTAAAATGAAAATTTCTTTTTTATTGTAAATGTTTATAAAGTTTAGTCAAAGTCTTTAAAAACACGTTATTGTAAAATTACATAGAATTTTCTAGTTATATTGAGTTAGATTTTAAAAATTTTAGCATTTATAAAAACGACTGATTACGAATTCTTCTTTCTTGTACTTATTATTATTGATAATTGTTTAATATTATTGAATACAAATAAATTACCGTTTAAATAAATCAACGATAAGTAATGCCTTACGTGTAAAAAGTTTATTGATGTTTTTCGTTCTTTTCAAAATAACGAATGAAAATAACAAAAGTATATATTAGGTTATATTGAATTATGTTTTCTTTAATAGAAATAAATTGATTACAAATTCTTTCATTGTACATTTATTTATTTGTTTCGATTACCTACAATAATATACAATCAAAAGGAATACCATTGTTTAAAATACGAGAAGCAGGACGACTTGAGCAATCAACTAAAGTGCTAACAAAAAGAGAACCTGTTAAGTGCAAGTGCCATTTGTACGACAAGGATTCCATAACTTCTGTAAATCAGTCATCTTTTGTGTCCACATTTTTTATCTAATTAAGCAAATGTTTCCAATTTTTTCAAATACCTATATTATAATTTATATACGTTCCTAATATTTCGGTACCTACATTTATTTATCTACATATTCAAATAATTTATGTCTTGGTCCTCATTTTAATATATTAAATCATATTAATTTTGGCTAATTTATTATAAGCAGATCCCTAAAAATGAAACTTCAGCATAAATTAAATGAGCTCGTAGTGGACGTGACTGGACTTTTATATGCTGAAATTTACCTAACCATTCTTACAGGAAGAAAGGTACCAATAAAAATTATTATAGTGAGGTTCTGCGGTTGAACCTCAGATGGGTGACCGTAATATGCACACACGCTGGAGAGGACAATACATGAATGTATGAAGAATTATATAATATTAGATTAGAATCCTCATTATTTTAATTTTACTTATTTTATTTTTACATCACTAAATCTAATCAAAAATTTTGCCATTTTTATTTTACTTTTTTTCTCAGCAGAATATGTCGGTCTTATTACAACCACACTGAAAATTATTTCAACTTTGGTTCATACTAATTGAAAAAAATACACAAATTATAGAACTCTAAAACATAATTTTTCATTTCACATATGTCATATTTGTTCCATCTTGGCTTCTAATATCATTGCAGTCATACGTTCAGGAATAAGTACAAGAGATTACTTTTGAAGAGATACCAGTTTACTTATAGAATTATTTATTTTAAAAAAACTTTATTTTCATAATAAATCATATTTTAAAAAATTATATTCAATATAAACCAAATATATTCAATACAAAATGTAATTAAATTAAAATTGAAAAAAAAAGTTTAAACTAAACAATATTATCACTTTATCAAGTTTAATAATTATAAAGAAAAACAACTCAAGTGATTGACATTTTCATGAATTTTGTTTACAGACTTATCTGTAATGTTTTTATTTTTTTACGAAATATTAAAATACAAAATTGACCTGTATTATTTTAGTTTCATGGCGCAAACCCTTTTGAAGCGTGCCTTGTATGCCAATAGAGTAAGTATTCATGAGAGGAATGATTTCAGGTGACCGTTGTGGGTAAGATTTAGCCATAAACCTGCCCCAAATATAATTTGAATGTCTACGTTATATATAATTTTCTTAACGATGTAGAGTGAAGAGGGTATGAATTCTATCCAAAATATTATAAATACAAAGCAATCTAAAAATGAAGCCTTGAACGAAATAAATTATTACGAGCACATTCATATTACGAATCCAAATAAATATCCAATTCAACAAAGCTGAACATTAGTAAATCGAGAAAGATCTCCGAAAACTGTGATAAAGCCAAGATCTTGATAGAGGTGGCCATGGACAAATCCTTTTCACAAAAGATCTCACCCATATTCTCTGAAGATTCCAATCTTTTCAATCATTTATCTTGCCGTCTTGCGCCTTTGTATTAATGTTTATTTTGCTTTGTTAAATACCAAATTAATTACTTACTTTTTATAATGGATTTACTTTTTATAAAGTGAATTTTAAAAACCAAATCCTAGATATATACAAAGATGATAAGCTAAGCTTAAAAGTCTTAAAAGAATTCTATGCTCCTACATATTTTTCATATTGTACACTACGAGATTCTGTAGTCTTCACCAAAAAGCCGGTTCGAATAAAGCGGCTAAAAGTAGCGAACGTAACTAAAAGCCCATTTACACGTTCTAATTCCCACAGACACATTATTCAATGCATTTTTTCTTCTGAAATAGAACGTCCATTAACGTAGACACACCTGTGTCTGATGCTGACGTTTGGCAAGTTGCCTAGACGCAGCGGCGCGACTTCTGCTACCGAACTCATCTCTTCACTTTATAATAACGCTGTCCAATTGTAATAGACATTTTATTATACAGAAATACTATTTTATTTTCAAATGAAATGTGAAAACTATAATAAGAATCCCTTAGCTGACTGAAATGTATTAAAAGTTATATTATATGTATCACAGAAGCACTACTACGAATTGATCCAAATACATAATAAATGTCATTTATTATTATAAACTAGCGGCCCTGGTCTAGCGATAGAAGGTTCGAAGGCTCGCGAATGATGACACCCAGGTTCAAATCTCGCTAAATTCTGACGGGGGCCAATGTAACTATGTTATATTTATTTTGGTCGTTCAGTGTACATGATAAAAGTAATTCTTAAAAAAAAACATAATAAATCCTAAACAGGGTTCAATAAAATCAACACATCAGTTTCATCACATTAAATTTTTCGTTATAATTTAATAATAAGAAATTTGAATATGTCATAAAATTAATTAATTTAAAAAAAATAAAAGTGAACTGAATAGAATGGACTTGCCATCCTGTACTTTTGTCGTTATAGATATCCACTGACTATTCAACATTAGATAAAGAAAAGAGAAAAAGCTAGCAGCAAACTCTGTTCACATTTGTTTTTATAAAAATTTTATCAGTGTTTTTTTTTTTAAATTAATTGCTGAGCGAGGCTGAGTCTCAATCAGCTTATAACTATTCCAGAATGCAATGAATGTATTCAGCAGGTCGTCGTGAACAAAATAAACTATCGAGTGTCCATTTGTAGAAGTATTTCGAGTAGCGTCTGTTTATAAAATGTCTACAAAGCCACATGTAAATACAACTGGCAAAATTCCATCAATGCAAAATAGTCAACACACTATAAATACCTTTTCAAATATTTTCCCGGGGAATGTGGAGGTGAAACTAAAAATAAATTTAACGAACGGAGACCTTTTTAGTGCCGACTAGTGTAAAATAATCCTTAAATAATATAGGTACGAATAAAACCAGCAGATACAGACATAGACTCAGAAAGGGACACAGAAGGGGCTTAAAAAGTGGTAGGCAGACTGATGATGGTTATTAACCTAGTCTGCTGTCCTGGGGTGACCTTATTGCGTGTCAGGAGCAGTTTGAAAGTAGCTAGGTATAGCGAGATGGTGCATACATGTCTCCTCAGGTCGGCATAGCGGAGGTGACTGCTGACTGTAGAGATTTCTCTGAAATAGCAGTTGTTTCCATTCATGGATCGCACTCTAGATTTACATCAGGTGAAGTGTTGTCATATGCCGAGCTACAATAAAAAAAAAGAGGAAAGTCTACAGGCAGTAATCGCTACCGCTATGCTGGCTAGAGCGTAGTATAGAGCGGCTAAACTATTCTGAGAGTAAATTACTTCATAAGTAGTACAATCGAATACAAATGTGATATTACACACACAATATACGAGTAATATTGCGCTCGTATGTGTGTGTGTGTGTTTTTTTTTTTATTGTAGCTCGACATGTGACAACACTCCGCCTGATGTAAAGCTAAAGTGCGGTCCATGAATGGAAACAACTGCTACTACAGAGAAACCTCCACTATGCCGGCTTGAGGAGACGAGCATGTACCATTTTAGATTGACAGTGCACACTCCTCTCGTTATACCTGGCTACTTTCAAACTATTCCCGAAACGCGACAAAGTCACTTCACGGGTGTTACATTCGAAAATGGTGGTACTACCCCAGGACGGCAGACTGGACAGATAACCATCATCAGTCTGCCTACCACTCTTTAATAGTGCCTATAGGCACTGAGCGACCAAAGTACATATAACAAAGTTACATTGGTACCGGTCAGAATTAGCGAGGTTCGAACACGGGTCTTATCGATCGTGTGTGAATTATATTCAAAATTCAGGTATAATTTGTGAAAATTCCAGGCAGATAAACGCTGATTGAATCACGAGTAGGTTTATAAAAGTGATCAATTACCACTCGGACGAATTCAGTTAAAACAGAATTTTAAAACAGGCTTTACCAAGCGTCGACACAAACTATGCTAATATGAATATTAGCTTTTACGTTTTACTGATATTCGCTTTATTACTGAACGGTTTTACATTTCGGGATTTTTCTCCCAAATTTTAATGAAATACATGGTCAACATACTCATTTTTATTTATAGTAGATTGACATGTGTGGCCACACTCCGCCGGATGTTAAGCTGGACTATTCTCTATGAGCAGAGACAACAACGTTACTACAAAGACAAAGACGCTAATTCAAGCAGTCGCCTCCGCTATGCTGGCTTGAAAAATAAATATGCACCGTCAGGGTTGATTGTTTACACACCTCTCGTTATATCCTGCTGCTTTCAAGCTGCTTTCGGAACGTAGTTAGGTCACTTCACGGGCTTGCACCACATGATGGTGGCATTACTACCATTAGGTACGGGACGGCAGACTGGACTAAGAAATTTTTAGAAGTTTTATTTTATATACCTAGTATTAATTAAGATTTATGATATTTTTCGGTCACTGATAGTTTTTTGTTCAATTATGCCTAGTATACTAAAACTATCTATTTCTTTTGATTATTTTATACCTTGATATACACAAAATGGTTTTTTAAACCTAAATATAATTCATATAAATTGACAACGTGATGAAAATATCGCTTCGGTTGGTATAAATATTACAGCGAAGTCAGGCTACATGAATATAATGTGAGAATAGTTCCCAATATGCCACATATAGTACATATCGGGAAATATACCTTTGGATTTAATACCAATATTGCTAGTATGAATATTTAATTTGGTTGCTTTCAACATCATATTCTATTCACAACCAAAACAAATATTATAATGTAAAAATAACTCGAAAATGAATTTTTATTGCAACAAAATGAAGATCTCTTATGAAAAGTTCTTGCAAAAAGCTATTTCATGTTTCTAGAACTTTCAACTCGGAGTACATTTCAAGTTTCTTTTAAAAAAATAAAATACTTTCTAATAAACTTTAACCTTAAACTACACATACCAATATGAATATTAAAAAGGGAGGATCAGGTCTTAAAGACCCCTAAAATTTACCAAGTCATAATGACTCAGGTCTATGAAATTCAGAAAATAGATGTAACTCATTAAAAAGACCTAATCTTAAACACTGTCTCATTATTCATTCTGTCATTATAAATGTAACGTACACCCTCCCATTTCTAGATCGACAAATCTTTTTTTAACAAATCTGATAAAGAGCTGTTTAACATATGTGTGACAGCTGTCTTTACATCAACCACGATAGAATGTCACATTTCAACACTTCTCAAAAACCAAACTCGGAACTGTCTTGTCACGTTTAACCGGGATTCAATCACATCTCCCCTCTATCCCGAGGTAACATATGTTATATAAATTGTCACCATTATTAATATTACGAAAATAGAATTTGTTCATTCATTCGTTCGCTCGATTTATACTTCCAGATCATAGATTTAGAATATACACAAAATCAAGCCGGTTTGATTTCATTTATTTTATGCAATAAATAATTAATAACTTAATGACGGAATATCTGTTTGATGTCGTAATGTAATGTCTACCTCTCCCTCCCACTTTGTTGACTATAATATTAGCGAAATCATTGTATCTGTTTAGATTATTTGTTACACGTTTTCATCAAACTACGTAAATAATATTGTGATACTTAGTCACACGCTTCAAAAGCGTAGCTGACAGTGGGGCGCTGCCCGGATTTATTTTATAGCGTGCTATATCCCCTAACCATGTTTCTATTCATCCTATTTGGTTTTTCATGTTCATATCCTAATGTCATTATCATGTTTTATATGTTTTCTCGAGTTTAACTCATCACATCATTTGGGACTTATCACCAGGTTGTGGGGCATAATTTTACAATACTTTTCCTGGCATTATTTATAATTTTTACACAAAATTACTATGTTATTTTTCACTTTTTCTATATTTTTTTTGTATCTGACAATGTTGACGATTAGTTTTTTAATTTCATTTTCACCTAGATTTTAAACATTTTCTTCCAAAATTACCTTACAAACCTCATTAATTCAAGAAGATATTGTTCCATTTCGAAATACTGACATTCCATGACACATTCTTTCAAATCAAATTTTCAAATCTAAAAAGGGCTATAAAAAACGACCCATTCTCTTCATCGGGATCAATCCTCCGTCATCAGTTCTCTGGATCAGTTCTCCGTGATCATTTCTCCGGCTAAAAAAACACTAACAATGAAGCTCTGCACCTAAAGGTCTTTTCCCGGGGCCACTATACCCCGGGAACTGCAAAAAAAGACCTCAAAACTCTGTAACAAGTCTGATTTATCAACGTGAGACCTCCGACGCCGCTGTTCGCTATACCCAAGAGTGCTGCAAGACGAGACAAGAAGATGGGGTCATCTCTGAAGTCTGTACGCGCCTGCCCATGTGCTGCTCCCAACCGTCCTTCGGGTACCTGCACGTCCTGCACCCTGCGAGGAGTTCCGCCGACGAGGATAGCGGTCTCCGACGCGAGAACGCCGCCGACCCACGCCCTCATGCTCTCCACATCTTACGCACCGGCCCTACATACCTACACCCTCACTAGCCTGTAAGTCTGCTGATTGTAACTCATTCTTTTAAATTAAAATATAGTAAGCTAACCCATTCTTTCATTTAACTATCGCTTCACGATAGTTTGGCGCCCAACTAACTAAAACTTCACTCTTTACTCTTCTAAATTTTTAACTTTACTCTTTTTCCAAATTCTAAAATAACACTTTCTCTAGTGCGGATCATTTTCGGTTTCTTTTGGTGTATATTATTTTAATCTACATAATTCTATTTTTTAGCTTACATTATTTTAATTTAATTCTACTCTTACACTTCACTTCAACCTACATCACTCTTTGACACTTTTTATTATTCTATTCTACATTCTACACAATTCTACATTTACTTGAACTACATATTCTATCATCCTGCAATTCATTCATCGTCATTAATTCTAAATTTATTCATTTTTTTATTTTGTTACTTAACCCGAGTTTTTAAACTCCTGCTTTAGCGTCCCTAGGTGACACGAGCTTTTCTTTACTTCTACACTTGGAGCCCTACCGCTCTTAGCGTATTTTTTTTACTCTACAAATCGGCTACTACCGATTCTACACTTGGAGCCCTACCGCTCTTAGCTTTTTCTCTACAAATCGGCTACTACCGATTCTACACTTTGAGCCCTACCGCTCTTAGCGAACTACTCTAATTATGGAGCGGTTGATAACTCCTTAAATAAGCCTAAGATTAAATCTCTTCATCGAGCGGCTGACTACTCGCTAAATAAGCCTTAGGTCAAATTTATTTTCCATTGATGGAGCGGTTGACTACTCCTTAAAGAAGCCTAGTCGTCATTTGGGAACATTCCTTTTGAGTGGCAGTCATTGAATGTGAACTCCACCCATAACTGTATGTAGATGATAGTATGTTTGATGAATAATGTAGGTGTTTGATTGTTGATGTATGTGTTTGATAGCGATGTTCCTCTGGACTTTCTCGACCTTTGCTCCAAAATTTTTTCTGAGTCAAAAATTTTCTGGGGTTGTGGGGGAAAATATAGCGTGCTATATCCCCTAACCTTGTTTCTATTCATCCTATTTGGTTTTTCATGTTCATATCCTAATGTCATTATCATGTTTTATATGTTTTCTCGAGTTTAACTCATCACATCATTTGGGACTTATCACCAGGTTGTGGGGCATAATTTTACAATACTTTTCCTGGCATTATTTATAATTTTTACACAAAATTACTATGTTATTTTTCACTTTTTCTATATTTTTTTTGTATCTGACAATGTTGACGATTAGTTTTTTAATTTCATTTTCACCTAGATTTTAAACATTTTCTTCCAAAATTACCTTACAAACCTCATTAATTCAAGAAGATATTGTTCCATTTCGAAATACTGACATTCCATGACACATTCTTTCAAATCAAATTTTCAAATCTAAAAAGGGCTATAAAAAACGACCCATTCTCTTCATCGGGATCAATCCTCCGTCATCAGTTCTCTGGATCAGTTCTCCGTGATCATTTCTCCGGCTAAAAAAACACTAACAATGAAGCTCTGCACCTAAAGGTCTTTTCCCGGGGCCACTATACCCCGGGAACTGCAAAAAAAGACCTCAAAACTCTGTAACAAGTCTGATTTATCAACGTGAGACCTCCGACGCCGCTGTTCGCTATACCCAAGAGTGCTGCAAGACGAGACAAGAAGATGGGGTCATCTCTGAAGTCTGTACGCGCCTGCCCATGTGCTGCTCCCAACCGTCCTTCGGGTACCTGCACGTCCTGCACCCTGCGAGGAGTTCCGCCGACGAGGATAGCGGTCTCCGACGCGAGAACGCCGCCGACCCACGCCCTCATGCTCTCCACATCTTACGCACCGGCCCTACATACCTACACCCTCACTAGCCTGTAAGTCTGCTGATTGTAACTCATTCTTTTAAATTAAAATATAGTAAGCTAACCCATTCTTTCATTTAACTATCGCTTCACGATAATTTATGAGATTTTCTTGTCCGATTTCAAATTTTACATTATCGTATATCGTATAAAAGAATATTAGTTTCGACCGGGAATTACACGTTAGACCTCTGCGTAATAGACTCGCTCGCAAAGTTCACAGAAATCGTAACCTTTAAAATATAGACTGATAGAACGTGCAATTTAACGAATGTTAAAGACTTTAAAATATTATTTTACGTTTTAAATTTAGCTAACGTTGTTTTTTGAATAAACAACGTAAAGTTATGTAGGATACTTTTAGAACTCTGCTCATCCTAACGAACTTTGTTAACAAAACTATTTTTGAGGTAAAAACTTAGTAAATCCTGCACATATGTACACGGTCTAACTTAGGAGATTAAGATCAAACTTGTTAATAGTTGAAATAAAAACATAAAATTGCGCTCTCTTTATTCTGAAATTACATCTAGAACTAGGTTACCTAAATAAATGATGAGCGGCGAAACAAGCGTAGAGTAAAACACTTCTTCCCTGATAACCTATATCAGATATAAATCAAAATTGAATTGACCTTCTTTTTTAGGAGCTCGACATGTAACCATACTGTGTCGTTACTCCTGCTGATATTAAGGAGAGAAATCGCTTCCCCTATGCCGGCTTAAAGAGAGGAATGTGAACAATCCATAAAATACTCGTAAAATTACCTATTATCAAAAAGTAAATCGAAATATATTTGTGTATAAGTATTTTATTATGCTTGTACGAGTAGACGCCATATCCATATCAGGATTGGCAATTTAACGGTATTCTAAACTGGGTTTTCTTGGCTTGGAGAACAGCATACCGCTTTAGGAATGAGCACTCAATATTAAATGTAGTTAAATTTTCAAACAACATTATTTATTAATTATTACAATTTCAAAATCATTAATTATTTTAAACAAATTAAGTAGTAGGCATTTATTTAATTCCGTATAATATATTTTTAAATAGAACGCGGAAGTGATCGGTCATGTTAAAAACATTAGCTGTGAACATTGTAAAAGCTACGGAGAAACAATTAAAACAGAACACTGTCAGCAATACTATTACGAATTTTATACGTGGTTAAATTTCGTTAATCGTTGGCATTTGTTTTTCATATGATCATGTCTTTTATAGATAGTGTTTGAAACTGCTGCTAAATTTACACGTCAAAACAACTGCACCGTCTATAAATCCACACTAAATCCCGGAATTGGTTTCCAATTGCGCCTAAATCGAATACAATAATGCGTTTCACGCCGCTCCGTGTGTTGAAAAAATAAACGCGAAAGAAATTCAACGAATATAATCGGACCATTGCAATTGAGAAAAGGTTGGCATATGGTTTTACTTCATAGAACTACTCTAGCTACATGTGATATAAGATTTAAGATAATCAAATAAAAATGTATACATTAAACAAAATTGTATCGAATTGAATTAATAGTTTTAGATGTAGGTACATGTATCGAGTTTGGGAAAATAATTTAAGTTTTAGATTCGTAATGTTACGAAACATTGTTCTGAATAGGTATTTCATCTGATTGTTTTGCGGTATCGGATACTTCGCCCCGGGCAAGGCATATTGAACGAACGTTAATATTAAGAACAGCAATTCATTCATCAGTTTTGTAACCTCTTATATAATCAAGTATGCATGAAAATATATATTAATGTTTTTATACCGAAATTTACTTATTTAAAAAAAATGGAACTTACGCGTGGCGATAACGGCCTATAACAGAGATAAACATCAAACCTTATAATTAAATAATAATAATCATAATAAAAAATAACCGGCTCCGGACCAAGAATAATTGTATTATAGTAAAATAATAATAATATAACGTATTTATTCCAATATATAACAATTATTACAACAAAGAAGTTCCATGTGCGTTCCAGAACTACTAGTCCAATTTATTTTTTTACATCAGATAATCCTACATGAGCTCGAGGAAGGTTAGACTTTTTTCATTAAATTGGTTGAAACCGCGCGGCACAGCTATTTTGTTTCTGTAAAAGGGTCCCTAAGGATAGAACGAGAACGATAAACCCGTAATATTAATTATACGCATATGAAGTCATAGCTAGTAAACATAATGTAAACTTATCATAAAACAAAATTTACTTACGGCAGCAAAACCTTACAAAAATGACCCCAAACCCTATCTTTATAAAACAAAAGGGCATAATAATTTTCTTTCAGAGACTCCGCCCGGACGATGTCGCGCTCCTTTTTTCTATCTTATTGGCTCGAGGGACTTCGCTAACTTCTTGTGCCGACCTAGATCCACCCATTGAGATTTCATTATTGACATAAACAGTTGGTAAAACCGTAGCCGTTTTTGAATTGATCTGAAAAAGTTCGCTACGTTTATTGCAGAGTTTCAAAACATCGTATATCGTGAATATTGATTTAAATAAAACATGCTCTAGCTTTTTACCAATGCAAATAAATACGTTGCATTAAGTTTACTTTCAATTGCAGACTTTATTTTATAGACCATAAAAACTAACTGTAAATTAAAACAAACGTGTGTAAGTGTAAAAAGAAACATTTGTCTATGGTAGGAATTATTTTCGTTAACATCGTTCTAAGTAGCTCGGCATGTGAGCTACTATAAACAAAAGTAATTACAACATTCAATAATTAATTATAATGACGACACATTTTACTTAGGTATTTTATTAATTATGACTAATAAATAAAGTATTATCGTTAAATAATGATTAAAATTGTATTGTGACAAAAAGATTACACAAAAAAAACACAATCTCCATTAAAAAGTCCAGAAAATGCAACTCTATATGACGAAACAATGTTTTCGGTGCTCAGGTGTGTCGAGCAGTCCCGCGAGGGCTGTGTAAAGTTAATGGAACACCTCCTCCGTTCCCGGCGGCCATCTGCCGAGCCAAATTGGAAGTTATGCTGGCCATCCCCCTGAAAATGGCCAAAGGAATACTATTTACATGCCATTTGCCTGATAACTCCAAGGAAATGGGAATTCGAATTTTGATGAGTCATATTTATAGCGGCAAATTATTCTGCAAATGGAGTTCTAGCACATAATATTAATGGCAGTGCATTAAGAAAAGACACCTAACAGCGACTTTCTTTGTAGAACTGAGTAATTAGCGTGACTAGAGCTAGTATTTTAGTTCCGCTAAGAAATGAGAACATAAAGTTTCTTCAACGTTCGTTTTTTTTTTTGCAAATGCTGGTGATTATTAATTCCTATTGTTTTAAATATGTGGAATAATTTTATAATAATTGTCCTGCCTCATGAATTAATAACGGCTATTGTATTTTTTTATCTGCAAATATAAAAACGGGTACAATAAAGAACTACTGTATTCGATATATCTGAATATTTGAATAATCTGAAGGAGGTCCTTGTGAAATATTCTCTTAAAAAAGGTAAAGGAAGGCATTTAGAAAACGATGACCCCTACTTGGATCGTATCCAATATCGGTTCATATGTGAGAAAGCATTTATATTCCATTACATATTGTTTACCAAAGATGAGTATCTATAATTATGCCTACAGCAACAAATAAAAGTCAAGGCCTATCTATTTCCTTATACACTGTTTTATACGATATCCGTCAGAGGATATCATTAAAATTTGGCACTCTGCCTAGAATTCCTGACGCCTTTGTTATACCGGGTTATCGCTTAGTCAGTTATTTCTGTGTCAATAGTTCACGGTTCATAACGTCATTATTTCCTAAGTATAGGAGGTTTGTTTTACTCGAGTTGACAGATATTTAACAGATTTTATTCTTTTACAAAAGCTGTTAGGAGATAATCATATATTTTTATAGTAGCTTCGCATGTGTTGTCATACAATATATGGTTCATGAACAGATACAACTGCTACGATACTTCTGTCTCGCTATACCGGCTTGAGGAAACGAATACGCACCATCGAGGTTTAAATCTCCTTTTAGCAGGAATCCTTCAACGTAATGAAGAGGCATCTACTAAACTAACATAGCGGATACAACTGCTACATGTAGGGAGGAACAATCGTTTTCATTCATAACCACACCTTAGATTGATATGAGATGATGTTTAAATAATTTTTTTGTTTAAATATTTTCACTCCTACCTACGTAAAATTTTAATTATTTAATATCAATAGTATGCAATCAAATTCAATTCAGAAAAATTAGAGAATAAAATCAAAGATATTTACTTGGGATATTTCAAATGTAACCCGAATTACAGCTACTTCATACTGTTCGATACTTTTACTAACTTTTAGTGGTGCTTATTCACGCTTCGCTTGAAAAACTTTTAGGTTTCAGGATTCTTTTTATATGCGTCGCCATTAAAATGAGGAAATCTGGGCTTCACTTTTTTTACTATGATATTAATATATGGTATCTAGCAGTGCCATTTAATTTATTACTTTAAATAAAAAACATTTGACTTAAATGTAATCAACTTAAAATTAATTAATTTAAATGAGATATTTTAGTGTTAATGCTTGTATCAGACACTGAGCGACCAAAGTACATATTATTATAACATAGTTTCACAGGTCTCATCGATCGTGAATTCGTACCTTCTATCGCTAGACCACAAACGGTTAAAATATTGTCAATGTAAAAAAAAGTATCGAATTAATAATAAAATAATACTTTATTGCACAAAATATAAAATATAAAAATTGTAAAAGGCAAACTTAATGCCTTAAGGCGGCTTAAGGCATTTTCTACCAGTTAACCTTTGGGAGATGTGAAAAGTGTTTCGGTGCAGAAACACATAGTAGGAATATTAGAAAGAAAACCCGTTTGAAAATGTTTTATTGCTTAAAACATTTTGTTTTACACTTTACACAAATAACGCATGCAGTAAACATACTTTTGGCAACGATTTAGAAAGCAGCTTCAAAAAAAACCTTACTTAGTAGTCGACTTAATATATTTTCATTAAAAACAGACTCGTCTTGTTTTAAGTAATTAAAGAGAAAACCAACACCGGTTTGGAAGTAAAAAAGATAGAAATAAACCAGATAGCGAATGTTTTTACGTCTCGGAAATTTTAGCGATATTCATAGAATACAAACACCTGTATTCGTAGGAATAGGAAAAAGGAATTAAGTACATTAATATTTCCTTAACGAATTTTTGTAAGTATTAATTGGAAATATGGAAATAAACTTTCTTATAAAAATCTTCTTTTTTTAATTACAGAAATATAAGTAGATTTATTTTTAATATTTATTTAATATAAAATAATGAGATTTTATTGCGAAAATTTGCAAAATTAGTGACGACAACGTTGCAGCAATGATTAACGAACGGATCCACTTTGCTTGATTACACGAATGTTTTCTAGGCCCCCAGTTAAGGCACTTGGGAAATCCGTTCAAATTCGATAAGCATACGAATAGCCTACCAGACTAACGAAGGTTATTCAGTCTGCCGTCCATTACCCTTTCAAGTGAAACCAACACACTAGTCGTATTTAAGGATCAACTTGAAAGTAGCCTGGTATAATGAGTGTGCTCTGTCAACAACTTGGCATGGTGGAGGCGACTGCCACTTGAAGATATTTCACTGTAGTACAAATTGTCTCCGCTCCAGGACCGTAATAGCTTAATATCGAGTGGAGTATAGTCACGTGTCGGGCTACTGTAAGAAAATGTATATTACAACAATTAATATTCATCACCACAATCAACACGTATATTTATGATATAAAAAAAAAAGATGTGCAAAATAAAATTTATTCTCTTGACAAATGTAATTTTAAAAAAAACTAACGATGTACACTAGACTTTTTTTTCATTTCATTTTCCACGCAACCTCTCAGCGCTTCACCGCAAGGTCCCTCGAGGTACCGCAGTGTTTCGGAATGCTACAATCGTATGCACATGAGAAATGTTTGTATGTTTTGTAAACAATTTTATTCCCAAAATATGATTTCGTATTTAACATGATACTTCAAAGAAGATCGTGCAAAGCATCTATTACTTTATTTACCTTATATTTTCACATTATTCATGTAATGTGAGAAATGTACCAATTATGTAATTTCTTTAACGCAAATTCAAATTCAATAAAATATTGAAAGTTTATTCCGAACACTTATTTTTTTATCTCGTGTGTTTATTAATTACATTTTTTTTTTGTACTTATGACAACACTCCGCCTGACGCTAGAGTGTGATCCGTGGAAGGCAACCATCTTCAGTCAGACCGCGGCGTACCATTCCTTATTTATCATAAAAAAAATAAATTATTATTAATAATAATCGCAAGTTGCACGTATAAAATAACAAATTATATTGTAAACAAATATAAATAAAAAGAATTCATACAAGTACAACTATAATTTGTGTGAAAACTTTTACACTAAACAAGCACAATAATATTACCCCGCGTATTGTGAAATAGATTTTTCTGAAGAAGACGTACATCCTCTCTTATTGCAAATCTTGGAAGGAACTTTAATCAGATGCGTGTGAAAAATAGCGTCTATTTGTTAACGTCCCCAGAGATTGTCTGCGATGGCCAAAAGTTTTTGCCGCTACAGATTGTCTGGTTCGTATGCAGATAACTTGTGATTTATCATCAGTCTTTTTACGAAGAGTCGAGTTAAAGTAGGCTTGATCAGCGTATTATATGTTTAATAATAAATAAATTATGAACTCTGTTCTAAAAGTCGTAACTTTGGTCTGTAAACAGAATTAATTTATCAAAAGTTTTCTAGTTTTTTACACGAAGTCAGCGGCTATGACCTAACCGTAGTAGGCATGGACTCATGACGACCCGTGTCAAAATTCTAGCCAGCACTGGTACTCAATGCCTATGATATACGAGTATAAGCATTAATTTCTAGAGTAGGAAAAATAGGCTGTGATGATGAAGGTGATGGTTATTAGCTCAGAGTGCCATTCTGGTGAGTAACACCACTATCAAGTATAGCACTCGTGAAGTAACCGTCATTTCGGGATCGATTTAAAAATATTACTGAGTATAATAAGAGGCGTATGTACTGTTAATAGATGGTGCACATTCGTCTCCTCAATCTGGCATAGACTGCCGCCTGATATTTGTCTGTAGTAACAATTGTTTCCGCTCATGGACCACACTCTATAGTTTAACATCCGGCGGAGTGGGGTCCCATGGCGAAAAAATATAACAAACTACATAATATTACTAAATTTTAATAATATATTTAGACGTACAATATATGTACGAGAAGTTCTAAAATGGCGACGGCAAGAGTTGCCTATTTTTTAAATAATGTAACGAGCAACATGGGAGTCTAGACGCTGGATTTATATTATGAATACAAATATAAAAAATACATATAACAGTAATAACATTTGCCACCTGCTTCCCTTTTAGTTTTGCATTTATATTGGAATAAAATAATATTATAACATGTAAAATAAGTTTCAAATTACAATGAAAAAAAATACTTTTCTCTAGCGGTGTACAAGTTAAGTTTCACTAAAATTTAGTAACTATTAGGGTCGTTTGCACTAGAAGACCGGTTAAAGTAACTTTAACTATTACTTTTACGTTTACTTTAACCGTTACGTTTATATTATGGTGTAGACCAGCCACCCTTTTAACAATACGAATTTACACGATATTGCAACGCGTGTGGAGTAAATGTAAACGTTTAACGGTCGTCGTCGCCGTAAAAGTAATAGTTAAAGTTACTTTAACCGGTCTTCTGGTGCAAACCACCCTTATAGGCACTAAAGAAAGGAATATGTATTTTCGAACCTGAAACTGAAAAAACTATTTTATCAAAATTTGACAAGTTTCTTGTGGCAGCCTTCTCGTCATACGCCTTTACGAAGCCATGGTAGAGTTTAACGATGAGCAAATGCATGCCTGTGCTAATATAATAGAATCACACTTCACTTTATTTCATTTCATATTAAAAACAAAATTCGAAACATGAATTTTAGAAGAATTTTTAATTGAAAATCTGGTAAAAATAGATGTAGAATAAAACTTTTGTTTGAAGTCACAATGAGATAGCGCATGACCGAGTTTTCACCTTTAACAATACAATCCGTCTTTTAATCGTTTGTTTGACTGCCGTGACACCTGAAGAATAATGCCATAGAAAAAAGTAGACTTTACGATAAAAATAAAGAAATATTAATATCAAAAAAATTGTTCATTGTCTATATAATTTTTATTCAAAATTTTCAAAGAGAAATAATATTCATGAATATTATGTGAATTTGTGAAAATTCAGCAAAATGGTGAAATCTCTTTGGTGTAATCTCATTAACACCAAAATTCGCAATATAAACATTTACACAACTATAACGTAACACTCGTTATTCGAATTAGAATATATCCTAATACATAATACAAAAACTTTTAAAACATCGCATTTTTTATTTTCAATATTACTTAGTACCGTATAGGCAAGAATATAATTATTATAATTAAGGATAATTATATTTTAAGTGTTTTTATTAAACCCAAAACATTTTATTTCATTTACATTACAAACGCCTGAATTATAAGAGGTTGTAACTTAACGAGGTTATCATAAATAAAAATAAAGTTATGCAATACTTTATTCCCTTGAAGTTAAGTAACTCGGAATTATAAACTGTATTTTATTACGCTTTAAATACTTTACTGAATTTTTAATTAAATTCCTCAATAACAATTTAACACCAAAGAAAGTTTGCTCTTTTAAAAAATAAAGGAGTTTTATGAATTATTATTTTCTGCTTTATAATTTGTACAAATATTTAGAAGTGATAATTGTTTGACGTGAAACCGTAAATAAGTAGCACCTACACTTGTGCAAACAGAGATAACTGACACGCTCACTGTGTATTATTTGAACGTTAATTACATATTGTCACATTTCACTAAAGCTGCTTTGGGGTTTAATAATATTTTGACTAATTTAATAACACTCGTATATAAGGACCATGGATTTGCAAAATAGATCAAAATAATTACAACAATACTAGTAGTAAAAACATAATTCTTACCCATGTTAGAAGTTAAAACTATGCTAGGTAAGTGTTATAGGCAAAAAGTTTGTTATGTATGACTTTGATTAATAAAAATCGTGTACCATTTTATCAGTGAAATTTTTCACCTCTATTTGTTAACGAAACGTTTCGTCAGACGGCTTTTTTTTATTATTGTAGCTCGGCATGTGACAACACTATCAAGCTAGCGTGCGGTCCATGAATGGAAACAACTGATACTACAGAGAAACCTGTGCCTCTACTATGCCGGCTTGAAGAGACGAACATGTACCATCTTAGATTGACAGTGCACACTCCTCTCGTTATACCTGGCTACTTTCAAACTATTCCCGAAACGCGACAAGGTCACTTCACGGGTGTTACACTCGAAAGTGGTGGTACTATCCCAGGACGGCAGGCAGGACAAATAGCCATCATCAGTCTGCCTACCACTCTTAATGCTTTTGAGAATTAGGTATTTAATAATATGCTTTCAGACTTAATTGTCGAGATATACACACATGTATGAGAGGAAGGTCCTCACGACCCTACCCATAAAAAACGAAAGAGAATTACTTTATAACGATAATTTTGACGCGACATCGACTTTCGGGGCATAACCTTTTTTGACCCTTAAATTATAATGAATTTTGACGATTAGCACCTTATCTAAACAAGAAGAGAATATTATATGTCTGACCAAAGCTTTTTATAATTTGATGTCTGGATATTTATTTATTGGGTCTTATTTAAAGATAAGGAAAGCTATACAGGTCAGATAAGATAAGACAAGAGCTTTGGGTTGTCATATTTTATTTTCTATAATCAATTTTAAAAGAACAAAATCGTATAGATCTAGATATAATAAACCACCGTAAATATGATCGAAATCAATCAAGGTTTAAGGGTCGAAAAACGTTATGGCCTTTTGTATAGGAATTTGAAACGAAACTGTTGTCTTTAAAATATTGGGGAATATGTATGCTCCTGACAGCTCAAACAATTATTTTGTAAAATTTGCAGCATGAACTGAATTCAGCTGTTATTACTGTCTTATCGACATTGTATAATGTCTGCCGTGCAGTCTTTAAATAGAGGCTAGAGGCGCTAGAGTAAATAATTAGCACCAATTCAAAAATATTTTATGTGCATTTCTAATTAATTATATTCTGTTTCATTGAATAATTATCACATAGATTTCGTAATAAACTATATAAATAATAAAAAATTAGCACAATATTTTAGTTAGCTATTGATATATTTTTCGTAATGACGGACAAATGTTTCTAAATATTTAAATTAATATATTATCTAGTTTTTAAAAAGAGACATGGCAATGTAATAAAATTTAATTTTATCTTTTATACACTTTGCTGATAAAATAACATCTACAGTGAAAGTGTAACTTTGCAGGTCAAATAATGTATGTTCTCCGCCAGGGATCGGAGCAGCACAATTGACATTTGCAGCTGCCTTTAACTACTTCGCTGCTTCACAATGTCTTATTACCGAAGATTGGCCGGAGAATGCTCATGTACCCAGTAAGTGAAACTTTTCCTTAAGAGCATTATGATATTGAATTATTCTCTCTCGAACACGTTTTTCGTCTAACTAATGTTCTATGTAAAAATAAAAATAAATATACTGTATGGTTATGACAATAACAAAATTGGAATTAATGGTAAATATATTAGTTTTATTTAAGTGTGTTATTTCGAATTTATTAATAAAATATTTTTATTATTTTTAGTATTAATAATTTCTATATTATTGTCAACACTAGAATATAATGACATTCGTTACACGGATTTTTTTAACTAGTACGAATATTAACGAGTGTTACGCATCATAAAGTAATTTTGTTAATAGGGAAAACAGTTAATTTGATAATTCTATGTATATAACCTTTTGTTATTTTAAGTTATTATTATTTTTCAGTAAACATTAGTTAATAAACGTTCATTTCAGATTTCAAAACTTTTGACTTCATCGTGGTAGGAGCGGGCACAGCAGGAAGCATTGTCGCTAACCGTCTATCAGAAATTCATAACTGGACAGTATTGTTAATCGAAGCTGGTGGCGATCCACCTGTTGAAAGTATAGTTCGTACGCGTATTTATAATTTATTCCTTATTAATACTAATTTTATGCTAATAACTCCGTATTGCTGCAGATACCAGGACTAGATGCAACTTTATTTCGTTCGAAATATGATTGGAATTATGTCACTGCGAATGATGACCGTATAAATCAAGCTAACGTGGAAGGCGGTTGTTATTGGCCACGAGGCCGAATGCTGGGCGGAAGCAGTTCCATGAATGCTATGATTTACATTAGAGGAAACAAATATGACTATCAATCATGGTATAATGAAGGAAACAAAGAATGGCATCCAGACATCGTGGAACAGTATTTCAAAAAGGCTGAAAATATACAGGATCTTCGTATTAGAAATTCGGACATAGGACATATTTATGGAGATAGCGGCCCTTTATCTATTAATACATTTAATCACACTGATAGAGAATTAACCAAAGATTTATTAGAAGCCTGGAATGATGCAGGTATACCGCTTGTTTCAGATTTAAATACAAATATAGTAAACGGCGCAGGTATATTTCGAGCAACGGCCAATGGAGGAAAACGTGAAAGTACTGCTAAGGCTTACTTAAATTCTGTGAGACATAGAAGCAATTTAAAAGTTATTAAAAATTCTCTAGTAACAAAAGTACTTATAAATAATGCCAAAGACGCTTATGGGGTTGAAGTCGAACAAAATGGTGAAAAGATAAATTATTTAGCTAAAAAGGAAGTTATAGTGAGTGCCGGAAGTATTAATACCGCACAACTTTTAATGTTATCAGGTATAGGCCCAAAAGATCATTTACTCGCAATGAATATCTCAAGTATAGTAAACTTGCCTGTAGGACAAAACTTGCAAGATCATATTATTATACCGATAACAATTTATGGAAACGAACCAAGAAAAGAAAATTCACAGATTGATCATTTAGAAAGTATGAAATACATTCATAACCAACAGGGTTATCTGTCTCATGGTAGTGTGCTCGATATAGTTGCGCTATATGCTAAAAATAGATCAGCTACATATCCTATTTACCAAAACCATGTTGGGTTGCTTCCCAAAAAATCTCCAAAAACAAAAGCTTATTTTTCTTTGAATATAAGATACAAAAAGGAAGTAGTCGATTCTATTTTAGAACTAAATAAGAATTACACTTTATACATTTATTTGTTCACCCTTTTGCACCCGGCATCAAAGGGTAATATTACTTTACGATCGACAAATCCTAAAACACATCCTCTAATATACGCTAATTATTTTAAAGAAGAATCTGACTTAAAAGACACAGTTGAAGGAATAAAAATATTACTGAATCTGTTGAATTCAAACTACTTCAAGTCTGTCGGTGGTTTTTTGGGAAGAATGCGTTGGGGTCCATGTAATGATCTAGAGCTTGGGAGTGATGAATATTGGGAATGTGTTTGCTTAAATATGGTAACGACGATATATCACCCTATCGGTACGGCAAAAATGGGAATTGATCCTCAAAACTCGGTTGTAGATAGTCGACTGAAGGTACACGGTGTCCGAAACCTTCGAATAGTTGATGCGAGTATAATGCCTACCCAAACTAGTGGAAACACAAACGCTCCAGTTATAATGATAGGTGAAAGAGCATCCGATTTAATTAAACAAGATAATGGTGTTTTTGTATGATTTCAAAATAAATTTTGAAGACATTTCTTTTTCTTTCAATAGTATTACTACGTCAGGGAAAAATATTTTACCTTTGATTAAAAAAAAAATTTTAAAACAGACAATTTTTGTAAAGTAAACTTGTGTACTTTTATCAAACCTTGGTTCCTTTATTACAGGTATATTATCTCGAAATTTACATATTTTATTACTAAGACATGTATTATCAGAATAAACTTAATACGCCTTAGTTCTTCAATACTATAAACAACATTTGTAATTGTTATTATGTCGGGGTAAGTAGTTTAAATTAATAATTATTGTAATATATTTTGCTTGTTTGACTATTTGATAAAAAGTAAAATTATAAATGCATTTTATAACAGTGTCTGTACGTCTACAACATTGGGGGCGGCACCCCAAACTTTTCTGTCAGCACTGAATTTTTTTGCAGCAGCCCAGTGTTTAATTACAGAAAAATGGCCACCAGACGCTAAGATACGTAGTACGTAAAATTAATGTAATTTAATGTCGTTATGGTTATATTGCGTAGGCGTATAATTAATTATTTCATTTTTTAGATTTAGACGTATTTGATTTTATAATTGTCGGCGCTGGCTCTGCAGGATGTGTCGTAGCTAATCGTTTATCGGAAAATGAAAAAGTGAAAGTTTTATTAATTGAAGCTGGTGAAGATCCTCCTGTAGAAAGTATTGTATGTTTGGAATACGATAAATCTCTATTACATCTATAACACCGATTACACTGATAATTTTTTACAGATTCCTGGATTAGATAAAGCATTATTTTCCTCACAATATGACTGGAATTATACAACTGCGTATGACGAACGAATTAATCAAGGTAACATAAATGAACAGTGTCCTTGGCCACGGGGGAAAATGCTCGGAGGCAGTAGTTCAATAAATGCTATGATTTATATGAGAGGCAACGAACACGACTATCTGCGTTGGTATAACGAAGGCAATGAAGAGTGGCACCCAGATGTTATAAAAAAATATTTTCATAAAATTGAAAATTTACAAGATCTACAATTTAGGGATACCAATATAAATCAATCCTATGGACACAGTGGACCACTTGTTATAAACACGTTTAATTATACCGACAGAATATTAACCGATAATATTTTAAACGCATGGAAAGACATTGGTATTGAGCCTGTATCTGATTTAAATGGCCCTGAAGTCACCAAATCGGGAATCGTAAGAGCCACAGCATACAATGGTATAAGAGAAAGTACAAGTAAAGCATACCTTAACCCCATAAGAGATAGACGCAATTTAAGCGTTATTAAAAATACTCTGGTAACGAAAATATTAATAAATGCGAGTAAATATGCCTACGGCGTCGAAGTTATTGGACAAAAATTCAAGCGACGATATATTGCGAAAAGAGAAATTATTATCAGTGCTGGTACTATAAACACTCCACAACTGCTTATGCTTTCTGGTATAGGACCCAAAGAAGAATTAAATAAATTTAAAATTAAAACTATATCCAATTTACCTGTAGGAAAACATCTACAAGATCACCTTATAGTTCCAGTAACAATATATGGTAAAGACAATAGAACCGAAAATCCTGCTGCATCCCATTTTGATGCAATACAATATTTGTACAACAGAACGGGTTCCCTTGCACAAATTAGTATTCCTGATATAGCATCATTTTATTCAAATGTTGAAAATCCAGATTATCCTATTTATCAAAATCATTTTGTATATTTTCCTAAAGAGTCGTCAAAAATATATCGTCAATTCGGTTCATATAAAGATGAAATATTGAATTCTGCTCTAGAAATGAACAAAAATCATTCGTTGTACCTGTTCTTATTTATTCTACTGCATCCCGCTTCACGGGGAAATATAACGTTGCAATCGTCCAATCCCGAAGTACACCCTTTAATATATTCCAATACATTTATTAACGAAAAGGATCTTAATGATACTGCTGAAGGAATTAAATTTTTAACAAAAATAGTGAACTCGAAATATTTTAAATCTATAGGGGGCTTCGTGGGAAGACTGAATTGGGGTCCATGTAATTCATTAGAACTTGATAGTAGTGATTATTGGAAATGTATAGCGAAAAATCTAGTTCTTACTGTTTATCATCCCATCGGTACAGCAAGGATGGGTATAAATGCTACAAATTCTGTTGTCGACAGTCGACTACGAGTTCATGGTGTTAAAAAACTTAGAGTTATCGATGCAAGTATAATGCCAAATGAAATTAGTGGGAACACTAATGGACCCACCATCATGATTGGTGAGAGAGGATCAGATTTAATAAAGGAAGACCATAATTTGTTGTAAAATGAGTTTTATTCAAATAAATATTATTTTTTATTGTTTTAAATACATCATAAATCTCTATTAGTTTCTAATATGGCTCTTAGAATATCAAAATGTCATTATTACATTTGAATGGCTCCAATAGATGATGTAGAAATAGCGATTTCAAATTTCAGTGAAACATTTACAGGCGTGTTGAGAATAGTCGAGATGTGTGGTTCATGAATATAAATGGAGAAGGCGAGTGACGCCGTGCTCCGTAGGGTGCTAAGCTTTCGGAAACAATTACTCAAGGATTTCACGCATATTTTTGAACTTATAATGTTAGTATATAAAAATAAAGGATGGTCTACAATTTCTATTTTATTTTTTTTTATTCAATTCAATATAGAGATTTTAACCCGTCAGGTTATGCCAATCCCACCATGCCTCTATACACAAAAAAAAAGAATCTAATTTATAACTACTTAAATGTACCTATTTTTCATATTTTTTACAATAAATTTATATCTACATTTATTCTATTTTTTATGAATGAATAAGTCAACATAGCTTATTATTATATTATTATCTGTTTGATTTATATTTATGCACGTAATAATAATAAATATACATATAATCTTGATAAGGCTAACATAATAAGAAACTATTTTATTCTATCTTGTAATGTAATTTTAATTAATAATTATTTATTTTGTTTCTGCCGGGAACCGTATCCGGGTCTTCCACGTAATAGCAACGACAGTAAAAGTGGTTTCCCCACAGAAGCCGTCAAAAAAAGGTTTGCCCGTCAAAAGATATTAAATTTCCACTGTAGAAAGACTTTTAACGACGAAACTTCTGTGTATAAAACAAATGAATGAATACTGCCATATTTACGGTATAAAAGTTTTGTTCACCACGTTGAGGAAGAATAAGAATTTGCCATCCTATGATATTTTTGAAAAAATTGTATTATTCTCCAAGTTTTAAACAAATTATATTAAATTATGATCAAAATTGAATAGACAGAAAATTGTCAAAGTATTAAAATAATGTAATAGCTTTGTTAACATAATTAGTTTTGAGGGCCAAGTAGGTACGAGGAGACATTTAACGCCGTGACAGTCGATGTTATTTGACCGCCCGTATTTAAATGGAGCTATCCTATTGGTGGAGAGAGTTCGCATTACACTGTCACGGCGTAAATGTAACCTCGTACTTACCCCTCTGTTCATTATTTGTATAACTAATTACCAATAGTTTAGATTGTCATTCCTATCAATAGATAGGTAATCCCTATCGCCCGAAATTAATAATGTATCCACAATCCGAGATCCGAAATCTATCTTAGATTAACACATACCGACTGATAGATCTCGATTCAATTTAGATTGGCAGATAGGTTATTGGCACGCTTTATTCAAAATCTGGATTGATTTTTCTATCTGAGTCAGTGAAAAAGGGATCAAGATTGATTATTAATTTCGGCCGTATAACCGCATATTCAAAACCACAACAGTTGTTTGCCAATAATTTGAGGCAACTAATTGAATAATTTTGAGAAATACACACAGTTATCTTATATTAAACGCGGCCTTGTTATAAAGCCGTTTTATAAAGATAATCTTCAATATAACAACATTATAACTACAATAAATAAAAGTAAACAATCACTAAACTTCACACAAATATTTTAACGATATTAATTACCACTAAATTAGAATTGTAAAAACATTTGCTTAAGTACCTAATTCTAAAAAAAACATATTACGATCCAAATAAATACATAAATATATATGTGATTACATAAAGTATAATGGGCATTTAATGATCAAAACAATCGTAGGAAGTTCTCGAGCACACGAATTAAGGATAAAGCCTGCAGCGTCCATTTATAGTTCTCAAGGGTGTTCTTTGGTCGGGCTATAAAATCAGTCGGGGCATTATCCTGTACCGGATTCGCATGTTGTAAATTAAATAAGGTAATATAAGGTAAACAGATCCCTCGTTTTAAGGGAAATGTGTTACATTACAAGTTTATCAAAGGACTCTACGAATATAATGTTTATTAATTAAATTAGAATTGATTATGACGTATTATGTTTAAAAAGGTATTACAATTATGACGTTATGTAATTGTGAATTACCATTATGTTTACGGGTCCAGCATCAGGGACTACCAATCTCGAATCCTTTGTGTCCCTCTTAGGGGTACCTACACTCTATCCGTAACCAAACAATGTGATGAGACTGTTGCGATAGAAGCGGTAGAATATTGCAAAATTCTCTAGCATTGTCACATTGTACTCTATTCACTCAGTGCCTATAACACAAGCACTAACTTAGTATACGCATTAAAAAAAACATACAAAGAGAAAGAGTAAATAAGAAAATTGTCAATCTGATCAACTAAGATAAAAATTTTATTATACAAAATAAATTGAAAATAAATACAAGTTATGCGGAGTATAGTACTGCAGATGCTATTATAGAGTCACTGAAATTATATGATATTGCTGAAATGAAAGTTGATACTAGGAATTGCGGAACCAAAACACAATTGGACAGTTCCCTTTATTACACTGCATTCTTGGAATGAACCATCTTAACAACGAGAATTACCTTCTATCAATTTTAACTGACACAAATGTATTACAAACTTATTAGCATATTATCGAATCGAATATTATCAAATTCGTAATGTATGCATATCTACAAATTTTACTTTGCACAAAGCAGTAATGACACGTTAATTTAGCAATTAAAAAAAGTCCATAAAGGTGGAAAGTGGTATCAAGTTATAATTAGAATATAGATACGTACGCTTAATAAAATTATTGTTTTAAAAAAATATTTTGTACAGTCTTGTGCGATTTTACCGAGGAATAAGATTTGAAGTGAATACAAAAAAAAATTGAAATATAATGGGTAAAATATTTATTTAAAGCTTTTTTACAAATAGTAGGTAAGTTTATTACAATTTTTTCTCTTCGTCTGAGCCATTTGTTTTCGATAGACTGTCACAAATGTTTACCAAAGCATATTATTATTTACCCGTTGTCTACAGAGGGAAACCAGTGATGCGTAGAGAGCGACGTGATTAATATAGAAATCGAGCTTCAATATAGCGTTCTATAGTTTGTTTCCAGTCTGTAACCGTCGATAATGTAACATACCACATAAATGTATTATTGAATGAATCCGTGACATTTATTTATGAAATGTTTCTACCTTTTTTGTACAAAACAAAAGAAGAGATTGTATTTCATTAGACGAGTTTCATGGATAAGATCATGAAAGTATGACGAAGTGTAGTATACAGGGTGTCCCGTAAGTAGTGGTGTCAACGGTATTTTACAGATAGAGGGGTTCAATATCTAGAATATAATTTGGTGATTTTTTTTTATACCTTCTAGTTTAAAAGTTATGACATTTTTAAAGAATTATCATTTTTTCCCCCGTTTTATCACAAAATATTGTTATGAAAATTTGTTTACAATTATTTTCACTGATATTTTTATTTAAGTGGGTTGAGAAAACACAGGGCTTTCTAATTATAATGTTATTTGTAACTAATTAATAACCATGATTAAATAAGAAATTAAAATCTAAACAAGATTTAATTTATCAAATTGTAAGCAAAATATTTAAACGAAGCTGGTGTAAAAAAATTGTATGTAAGGTTACGGGACCATTATTTTAAAAATATCTACAATTCACACGGATTCTAAAAACGTATAATAATGATCACTATCATTTTAATTACAATGTTTTTTCGACACTAATACAACAAATGGGCGTCGATTTTTAATAATGCATTCCGATAATAGGACGGATTTTAAGAATTCTTACAGTCGGATTTGCACTTTTTCACCTCTTAACCTATTGTAAGATACTAACTGCTTGTAGTTCCAATCTTATTTCCATTTCGGTTCCAGACTGACGCCTGTTTCCACTCATACTTCATCCAGAGATTACGTACCTTAAGTACATTAAGGTACGTAAGTACAGCAGAGTATAATCACATGCCGGACTACTAATAAAACAAAGATTATTAAGTAAATTATGGTGTTATTTTTTTTATTGTAGCTCGGCATGTGACAACACTCCGCCTGATGTAAAGCTAGAGTGCGGTCCATGAATGGAAACAACTGCTAATACAAAGAAACCTGTGCGGGTAGCAGTCGCCTCCATTATGCCGGCTTGAGGAGACGAGTATGTACCATCTTAGATTGACAGTGCACACTCCTCTCGTTATACCTGGCTACTTTCAAACTATTCCCGAAACGCGACAAAGTCACTTCACGGGTGTTACATTCGAAAGTGGTGGTACTACCCCAGGACGGCAGACTGGACAAATAACCATCATCAGTCTGCTGTTGTTAACTTTAAAGAAGCTGTTTATGACACATGTAATAATAATGAATATGAACTACGCTAAAAATTGAATATCGGGTCCGAAAGAATTAAAAATAATCAAAGAGCCCTAGGAAATACGAGTATCAGGAGAATCTTTATTAGAAGATGTCGGTTATGCATTAGAGTTAGAGGAGGACATTTTGAGCATTTACTTTAATAAATAGTTTTCTTATCCGTATCTATTTACATTGGTTTTATTGGAATTCGCATAAGGTAATAATGAAATTTCTTCGACAAATAGTACTTTGTTGCTTGTTTAACTTTGAAAAATTAAATGACAGTGAACATTATTATACGTTTTTAGAGTCCGTGTGAATTGTAGATATTTTTAAAATAATGGTCCCGTAACCTTACATACAAATTTTTTACACCAGCTTCGTTTAAATATTTTGCTTAAAATTTGATAAATTAAATCTTGTTTAGATTTTAATTTTTTATTTAATCATGGTTATTAATTGGTTACAAATAACATTATAATTAGAAAGCCCTGTGTTTTCTCAACCCACTTAAATAAAAATATCAGTGAAAATAATTGTAAACAAATTTTTATAACATTATTTTGTAATGAAACGGAGGAAAAAATGATAATTCTTTAAAAATGTCATAACTTTTAAACTAGAAGGTATAAAAAAAAATCACCAAATTATATTCTAGATATTGAACCCCTCTATCTGTAAAATACCGTTGACACCACTACTTACGGGACACCCTGTATATTGTGTATTTTCATAGTAGCTCGACATTATGATCACACTTCGCCTGATGGCAGACCGGCCTGATAACCAACACCAGACTGCGTACTACTTTTTTATTATGATGTAGCTAGATATAAAGCTAGAATGCGGTTCATGAACGTAAACAACTGCTACTACAGATAAATTTCTACAGACAGCAGTCACCCCCGTTATGCCGGCTTACGGAGACGAATGTGCACCATTCAAATTGACAGTACACACTTCTCTTAACTCCATCGAGTTATTTCAATGTACTGTAACCTCATTCGGGTTTAAATTGAAGATCATAAGAAATAGATAAAGTCAAGCTTTCAAAATGGGGTCTTACTTGTAATCTTTTTAATGTACAATCAAACTAAGGCTGTGTTGTAAAAAAAGACCCTACAAAATGAATGAAAAGGTCTTCGTTATAAAGGAGCTTTATTGTGAAAGCAGTTATTTTGCTCTTGTTAAAGTGAAAACTAACAAACCTTATTTTGCTACCACAAAAACATAGACTTAAATTTAATTTAATTTTTGTTTTACCATATATACACGTATGTTTTTAAATTTTGTTATTATTTATCTCTAGACATATTGTTATAGTAGGCTTATGATTACACTTCGCTTGATGTTAAGCCAGAGTGCGGTCTGTGAGAGGAGACAATAATTGCTATTGTTGCATCACTAAGAACTAGTCTGTGGTTTAGTCTCTTCAAGCTAGATTACATAATAATTCTGCACTAATTATAAGCAGATTAAAATAAACAATGTTCTAATTATAATCAAAGTATTTATTATTCGGCTCTTCAACACTGTTATAAGGTCTTATTTTTATTGTAGTTCGGCATATGACGGCACTCCGCCTGATGTAAAACTAGAACGGAAACAACTGCTACTACAGAAAATTTTCTACAAGCAACAGTCGCCTCCTCTATGCCGGCTTGTGGAGACGTATGTGCACCATTCAGATTGACAGTGCACACTCCTCTCTAGTACTCCTCATAAATGCTTAGCTTGGAAAACAATGGATACGCAAATTCAAATGGCATGCGAAAGAGGTCATTGTTGCTAAATCTTTGTCCTTAGAATTAATCAATAGCTGGAATAATATTGCTCTCTGTATAATAAATTATATATACAGAGTGTTTTTTTATGGCATGTCAGTTTCTAAAGGGATATAAACTTTTTTTAATAAAAAAAGGAAGCCAATAGGGATTCGGTTCGTATCACACCATCGATACTGGATCAAGACATAAGATGAAATCTATCGGATACTAAGCATATTGAAATCTTTTGGAATTTTAAAAAGTATAAGTATTACTTTCGAACTTCATGAGCAGGACAGCCAGCTACAAATTTACAGGAAAACTTTCATTGTTACAACACAAGTACAAACTTCTTTGTGCAAATTTCAAACAAATAAGATACGTACGAGTCTACGTTTTAAATTTGTAATTTGAAACGAACGAGAAATTTTAGAGAAGAGTTGTCTTGTAAAAATGTATTTTAAATCAACTACTCGCTTGGCGTCTCGTCATAGACGCGTACTATTTACAAAAAAAAATATTCAAATAAATAATTGCAAATAATAACTGCATGTAGATAATTATAATAATTCCCTAATTCTATGGTAACACAATTTCAGTTCATAAAAAGAGGTAAGGACGTTGCACAGCTAATTCAAGCCAGCATAGCGGGGTTTATCTCCGCCCATGGACCTCTTAAATCAGACAAAGCATTGACAACGCTACTATTATAAAAAAAAACTAACAATTGACGAGATATTACAATAATCAGAGCGGCCGTGGTTTAGCGGTAAGAAGCGTGAACTCACGATCGATGAGACCCGTGTTCGAACCTCGCTAATTCTGACCGGTACCAATGTAACTTTGTTATATGTACTTTGGTCGCTCAGTGCCTATAGGCACTATTAAAGAGTGGTAGGCAGATTGATTATGGTTATTAGCCCAATCTGCAGTCCTGGGGTAGTACCACCACTTTCGAATGTAACACCCGTGAAGTGACCGCACTCTAGCTTTACATCAGGCGGAGTGTAGTCACATGCCGAGCTACAATAAAAAAAAAATAATAATAATATTGTTTTATACTTGTAAGAGCGCAACATTGTGGTTCGTATTTTACCCCGTATTAATTTTGTACAGGTTACGTGTGTGTACATAGTGTACCTAGATAAGTATACAGAGCGTACTCGAAGTTGAGTCCCAGGAGAATAATTTGAATTGTTTCATGGAAGTAAACCGGCAAATGATGTTACCGAGGTTTTCGGCTCGCTCATGTGTATTCATGAATCGCTCGCCATCTTATTCGCCTCAACGACGAATGAGCGACTTAGATTTTAAAAGCACTCCCGAATTGTTCATCAATTGATTTCATCGTTTCATTCAATTCGAAATGTTAAAATTGATTAATTTTATTATTGTTGTTAGCAGCCGTTTACTTCTTTACAACAATTGTAGCTTTTTTACGAATATTTCAATTTATTTTATTTATTCGATTTATATGCTATTAATAGCGTCAAAGAAAACAACAAAATGCGGAATCATTCAATGACATGTCTTTGTTTGGAATTTGCTTAATGTCAAAAATTCATATAAAATTAAATTTGAAACTTTCATAACTTTTAGAGGTTAACCCCTGCGTTTAAAATAGGAACATTTTTTTGCCATTCATTTTATAAAAGTATAACATTGTTTAACAACATTTTTGAAACCTCGGAATAATTTAACACCGAGGAGTTAGCGGTGACCTTTCTGTTGAGACTCGTGCGTATTCATGAGTTACTAACGTTTCGCGAATTGTATTAATTAAAATACGATATTTCCCTCTCGCGACAGATTTTAAGTAGGTTTAAGCTCTCTGGATATCTAATGTTAATTCTACGTAAAGATACTCCTATAGCTAAGGTAATTTGTCTTATTTTATATTAGGTATATTTGTATATCAGTACTTTATTTTCGTTTTTAACAGTTTCTTTTTCTAAATTATAAAGTCGATTTAAAATTATAGAGGTAAATCTCTATACAAAAAATAAGGAATACAAAAAATATTGGCTTGTATCCAATAATACTATAATTTCTATGGAACAATATTATTCATAAAATCATTATTTGTAATGTAATAAATTACGAGACTTCAAGTAATCCATTGTTTGTCACGAGATTTTACCCGAATTTGGTCATTATTTAGAGCCCATATCATATCAATTTTACTAACATTATCGTACCACTGTATAAAACTGTTTTAACTTAAAGAAACACTTTCAAGGTCAAGTGAATTTTTTACATAATTAGCTGATCTTAGTATAGGTATTCTGACAAAGGAGCCCAAAAATAAGTTATCTATTTCGAAATACGCGATTTTTGTGTGATACGATATATTCAATAAAAATAACAGGATAAAAGTAAAATTTACGTAACCTTAAACATTTCCAAAGTAAACAAAGAAAGAAGTCGAAATGTTATTTAACTTTAATTCGGAATTAATCCCTTAACATAGTTAACTGACAAAATTTACATAAGTCAAGTCAATTCAATAACATCGGTATAACATACTTCCCTTCATTCACACCAATAATAGAGTCATTAATTCGGGTTCGGTTCGTTAAAATCGTTCAAATAATATACTCTAAAATACGGGAGAACGTAATTTCCTTCGTAATAGAACTATCCCGTATAATCCGATAACATGGTTACCTTACAACGAGTGAATCAGTACGCGGGTCGATATAGCTTGTCTATTGTTTGCGGTCCAAGTCCCAGGGATTGCGTTATGATTAATATCACTTGGTGAACAGATGAAGTGGGACGAGACTGCCTCGGGTATGTGTATGTAAATTTGTATGAGATAACTTGTTTTCCATTGTCACGAGACGCCACCGCTAACAAACTTTATACGAGAACTTGGAATTTATCACTTTACGACTAATTACAGCTATTAACATTTTACAAATGTCCTGAGGTTTTTTTTTTTAATATTATGACATAACAAATTATTAACATAACATTCATGAATGACGTCAGCTAAATTTATTAAAATTAAGTTTATTTTAAGTACGTGAAGCGGTCGTCAACCGCGTATGTCTTCGCTTTGCCTGCGCCGCATCCTGAAGTACTTCGGCCACATAAAGCGCGCAAAGATGGCGACAATCTGGCACAAGAATATTTAAAGATTTAGGAGATTATAAGCAGACTTATATATAATGTCTGCCGTCTTGGGGAAATTATACATTAAAGAAACAATCCTAACGCATCCTAGAGTTTGTTTTAAACAGATCTAGCTACGAAATTCACATGTAAGATGGTACTAATATTACAACAAGAGTTTGTGGCTGGAATAGTACCACCACGTAGCGGGGATCCTTAGAATTATCCAGGTATAACGAGATTAATCTACCCTCTCAACTTGCACAACGATGCACATTCATCTCCTCAAATCAGCACAGAGGAGGTGACTGATACCTGCAGACAGTGACTGCTGTCTCTTCCCATGGGCCGCATTCTTGCTTAATTAACATCATGGTGAGCTAAAAATAAAAATATTACGTACTAAAAATATGACCAAACGACGTTTTTCTTAAAATTTATATAAAGTTATACAAATAGACGCATCTAAAGGAATTTACGTAAAAGAAACAGTCTCTTTAAATATTGCCGAGAGCGTATTTCTGTAATTGAAATAAGAATTTCAAAGATCTTACGAAAAACAAACTTATTATATTTTGATGTTGTTTAATAAAAATATAAATAAGCTTCAAACTGATATTAGAAAAATACAGTCAAACATATTTTTCTCTTTTTAATATAAATTGGTAGGTATTTTGTGTATAGTAAATTGATATAAGTAAATAAGTATATTTTATTATCTTTATCCATTCGTATCTTAATGTTATAGTATAGTGAATAAACTACATTTGTGGCCTCCTTTTCGTTAGTAATCAGTCATAAAAGTTTCAGCTGAACAATATTACAAACACGCAAGTTGAGTTTGTCTACGCGAACTTTAATATTCCACCTTATTTATTTAAGGAAATAATACAATGCGAATAAAAATTAAATAATAGTAGTAAATAAATAAATACAATATGACATATTCCTCGTACTGATACCCTACTATAGGTATCAGGACAAGGACAAAAGAAACTTAAAACATCCTGACTTGAAATAAATACCTACCTACTTTTTAAAAAAATAATATAAAATCTTCAAAATTTTCAAAATCAACATTTTCGCATGCAACATTCAAAGAGGTCGTCGAGTTACTTTATAATTTCTAAATTTATTTAGATTTATTAACATTTGTGGTTTTATGATAACACTGCTACAAATAATAAGTACCGAGTGACCACTACAGATATAACAAAGAATTTTGGGAAATAACGAACACTTATTATTATCGATTGTGAACCCACTTTTAAATCAACTCGGGCACAGTCACTCTAATAAATAAAACATTAAACCAAACACGGAACAAAACTGGATAAAAGTTTAAAACATGTAATACCCTACTTCTTCATTAATCCATTTAAAATATGTTACAGTCTCCGTTGGTAACGACAAAATTTATAGGAGGGTGGCCACCAAGCCCTAATAAACATTTTAAATATTAATAAGTTAACATTAAAAGTTAGTGAAATACAAATTGGTTCTGCATATTATATCATTTTAACCTCGACGATAGCCCTCCGGGAAATTACACTTCATCACTTTAAGATGAGAAATGCTAAAAATGTAATCTTCATGTTAATTCCTTTTTGATGGAATAAAAGGAACACGATAACCCTATTTTGGAAACGATAGACTCTTGAACACGTTTAACCTTAGATGAAATTGCTCATAATTTTACTGCATTTGCTGTAAAAGACAAGCATATGTAAATTTTATTACGTTTCCGCGCTAAAAGTATATCTATGTAAAACGTCTTAAGCTTTTCTTTTTAAGATAACAGACTAACCTATATATTATATACGTGTTTGTCCTTTTTACAATGATAATAAATTTCAGTTTCATTACGAATTATGTCCGCAATTTCGTATGCATATAATTAGTGTTATTTGTTCCTGTTCGTAAAATAGTTTTACTCCTCGTTTTTACCCACGTTAATCAAAATAAAAACCCTCAATCTATAAATAGGTAAGTGGGCTATCTAAAATAAAGTTTTCTTTAAAAGACCTAAACCAATTATAGTAAATGTAACCATTTTCTAGACCCGTAATATACCTCTGTGCTAAATTTTATAAAGAACGACTGAAGTTTGATCGTAATTGGGTGACAAACTAATATACTTTGAACTACGAGTAGTATAGAATAAAACCTTAATATTGCACATATTATATTTAAAATAGGGGCAAGCAAAAGTGAGGTTCTGCCCATGACGGCAGACTAGACTAATAATCATTATCAGTTTGTCTACAATGTTAAATATTGTTTATCTTAAAATGATTTAAGGGGCGTACGTCTCCCAATCACATTGAGCGAATGCTTTTCGATCTTGACAGCGCGTTAACACGTAAAAACCCTATTATTTTCACATTTCCGAACATTTTCTTAAATATCATATCGAATTAAAGAAAATAACCAGGCTCTAGATCATTATTTTGGTAATATAATAATAAAAATCTCAGCTTACTTCGCAAATTTTTATTATATTTATAAAATATAAAAGAAAAATAAAATAACCAATACCAACCTTATATCCTGTAGTTTTTTTAGACTTATACGTAAAACTGATTTAATGTGCAACCCTTATATAAAAATAATATTTCATAAGAATATTAATTTAACAAGAGAAACGCGCCATTTTCGACTATTATTCAATGTTCATTACTAAAACGTCGGATCGAGCATAGTTGCAAGTTATAATGGTACGACATCACTCACTGGAAATGCACCATATTACACTAACAACCTGTTACGGGACTTTTGATTACGTAATCATTTACCAGAGCACACCATTATTTATTAAAATAACATTTATAGTTAATTTAGTTAATTAGTTTATAAAAAGGATAATGCCCCTTTTTGGGCACTTGATAACTAATACCTATTTAAGAAAATAATATCTTATTTCTTATTAATTTTTTTCAATTATACATAACATCGTTTACCTATCAATAGACAATGTTTAATTACATAAAGAACAGATATCATTAATAATTATTAAAGCTATGCCGGCCTGTGGAGACGAGTATGCACTTGACATATTCTAAATTGACAGTGCACACTCCTCTCGCTATGTCTGACCACTTTCAAACGCGACAAAGTCACTTCACGGGTGTTAGGTACATTCGAAAGTGGTGGTGTAATGTGATACTATTGCACCGTAGTAGATATAGATAGTATTTATTCCATTTCATCATAATTATTCACGTTCACGCACATTTTAAGCCTCTTCTTATGCTCTGTTTGCTTTATATTAGGCTTGGATCAACTCTTATTAAGTACATGTACATGCACTGTTTAACTTATGAAGTTTCCTTTAATTAAATTTGAAAGCTTCCTACACACGCGGTTAGGTTTAAATTTAAGTTTAAATATTCGTATTTAAATTTAGAGATTAACAACATTTGAACACTTCGTAGATGAAATAACATAAATACATCTATCCTGTATATACCCTAAACTAAGATATTCTCTGCTTTGGGTATCAAAGACAACACAAGCATATAATACCCAGACCTGAAACAAATTCTTATTATTCTGTAAGTACTTATTTATAAAATGTGGAAGTAACTCTGTACTACAACGGGAACGGAAACAACTGCTACTACAACTGTATTTATACAATCAGCAGTCGGCTCCGCTATGCCGGCTTGAGGAGACGAATGTACACCATCCAAGACAGAGCACACCTCTCTCATTATGCCTGGCTGCTTTAGAACTGTTCCCGATATGCGAAAAGGTCACTTCACAGGCGTTGCATTTGAATATTAATAATTAATTTTACGAAAACGAACAAATAAATATTTGTTTAGACCTGGAATCGAAACTAGGAACTTTGTAACGGACAAGTGCATTAACCCTTATGTCACAGAAGCCGACTAATAAATGCATGATTTATTTACAAAATTTCTTCTAATATCTGTTGACAATATTTACATACACATGTAAATAACGGCAATATGAAACGGTAAATAACAAATGTGTACGGCATTACGGCATTGCGGAAATCTCCCATTGTTACAGTCTCAATCTCAAAACTTATTTAATTTGCATATAAACAGTTATATAGCAATGACAATTATAATTCTAAATCCTACATATTATTAGTATATTGCACATTTTAAAGATTGGTACGCAGACCGATGATGGTTATTAGCCCAGTCTGCCGTCCTGGGGCAGTACCATCATTTTCGAATGTACCACCTGTGAAGCGACCTTGTCGCGTTTCGGGAACAGTTTAAAAGTAGCCATGTAACGAGAGGAGTGTGCGCTGTCAATCTGGATGGTGCACATTCGTCTCCTCAAACCGCATAGCGAAGGCGACTGCTTCCAATAGAAATTTATATGTAGTATCAGTTGCTGTAATTTAAAAAAGCATGACGTGGACAAAGACAATGGAGCGTTATTTGCTACGAGTGCTACGACAAGTACTACAGACAGTGCTATGACTTTTTTTAATCAGCAATATTTGTTGTGTGACCGCTTGAATGCTGTTTATGAGCGGAAACAACTGTGTCCACAAAAAAAATAGGTGCAGGTCTCCGCTATACCGGTTTTGAAAAGACGAATATGCAACACCGAAATGGCAAACTGGAATGATATAATAACATCATCAATAATATAATATATCTACGCGCATTCACGTTATTTCCCATGAGATATATGCAGAAACAATGGAGTGTCATCTGCTATCAGATATGTCATACTAGAATAAATTAAAAGTACCACCAACATAAACTAAAATCTTGTAACACAAACTTTACGAAAAAAACCCTAGACAATCAATTATTATTCAAGAGAAAGGATCAACTCTCGTAAAAACCATTTCCCTAAGACACACAGAGTCTGGCTCTTGCAAGTTTTCTCAAAATTGATTTACTCCACTCCCAGCGATACCATGAATAAAAAAAAACATCCACAAAAATATATGTACGAGTGAATCTTGGTATATTTTCTTTCATCATCGCTTCTTTATATTCACTTAGCGACGTGTTATGGATAAAGTTTTCGATGATAAAACAAATAAAAGAGTCATCTAACGAATTATTTATGACCTACAAGTTGGGGTGCACGAGATGTTATACTGTTACTGTTCCCTAACTTATTGCTTCGAATAAAACTAACACGAATATAAATTACATTACAGCACTATAATCACGAGGGTTCAAGCTTTCGAAAGGGTGGTAAGGATACCGATTATTAGCCCAGTCTGCTGTTCTGGGATAGTACCACCAGTTTCAAGACCATAAAGTGACTTAGTCGCCTTTCAGGATCAGTTCAAACGTAGCTAGATTATAACACGAGAAGTGTGCACTGCGTCTTCTCAACTCCTCAACTGCGACTGCTGCCAGCAAATACTTCTCTGTTGTTTACGTTCATGGACCACACTCTGGCTTAACTTAATTAAACTGTACAGATTTTTATTACATTTTTACTGCATAAAACTAATTTTACAAACTTGAAAGATTAGTGTGAAGAGACATAGTGGTTATAAACTCATGAACTGCAGCTTATGAAATTATTATGGCTAAAAAAACGAATCGTCTAAATTGTGATATCAATAGTGCATGAACTAATGACTTCAACTTTGTATGAAAGAAAAAATCCAGAACTTCGAATAGGCGGAATACTAAAGTAATTTGGAACAAGCAAATGGATATGAGGTAAAAGGAAATAAGTTCCTTTTGGCGCTCGTTCTGAATAACGATGTAACGTACGTGAGATCTATTTGTATACATTATGGTTAACTGTCTGTACCTCCTTTCATATAGTCAGGGGACTTCTGAAGGCAAGAATCGCTTGCGTAAACTCTAATTTTTACCATTCACTAGCTGTTGCTCGCAACTTCGCATGCGTATACGGAGTCGTTTATACGCTTAAAAATTATCCCGTTCCCCATGAAATCGTTTGTAGGGAAAAAATGTATGTGTTAAAAAAATATAAAATACAAGTATATGATCCCCGTTAATCCAAGATGAGTGCTAAATGTTACAATGCAAAAACATTTTTTCACATCGGACTGGTAGTTCCGGAACCAATATGAGACAAACAAATAAACATTTTCATAATATATAAAGATTATGCTTACTTATTGTTTTTTTATTTGCAATATTAAAATGTGTATTTATAAATAAAAAATTCTAACAAGAATTTCATTTATTTCGACATTTATTAGATAAAACATTTTTATTCTTATAACAACATGTGATATCTAACAGATTCCAGGAAATCGTAAAAGAACTTTGACACAAAAGGTCACAAACCCGAAAAACAACAAACCTAATCTGTCTAAATTTGTTCTATATTCAGCTCTCACTAATTTTCTGTAGCTAATGTATCCCTAACTCAATCAACCCACACTGGGACATAATATAGTGCTATTACTATCAAATAAGTCCAAAATTCTTTCGTTTTTTTTTCTCTGAATAAATAAAGACAAAGACTGTGATTGGCCAAGACGTAGAGGTTAAGTTGAAGTTATTTTTACAATAAAAAATCAGTACGAATCTAGATTCAATAGTCCGAGATAAAATATACTGCTAAACCAATGTTTTTGGTAATTGATAATGTAATGGTAAATTTTTTAATGATCGGTTAAGCATAGGTATCGGTTTTTATTCCTAATCGAAACAATTTTTTTAAATATTATTTAAATAAATTATCATTAGTGTTCCGGGTATGAGTTTATTTGTTTGCTCTTGTCCTGATAACCATATTCTAGTTTGAGGTTAGGACATTGTATTTGTATGTATTACTGAAGCCAATTAGAATAGCATATAAGCATATATAAATTCTATATAATATACTGAAATTAATAATCCCACAAACAAACAATCAACTTAATTAATTTGGCTTGGTATGCCACAAAGTTAAATCCTTTTTACTTTTGATAAAACAAAACTAAAATTTCTAAAAATAACCGTAAAGTTTAACAAAGAAGACCGTTTTCAATTCCACCGGTCGTTTGGCAGAGCCTCAAAAAACCTAAATTTAGAATTTGTTAAGCAATGATATGTTAAACTTGCTTGTTATTTGGTATTTTGGCTTAGAGTCAACTTGTCGTACATTTGATTCTGCCTAATTTACCTAATAAAAATTCCTTTATCAGCTTTTATTTATTCACTATAATATTTCATCCTAACTTCAATTTTAAAAAAAGACAGCACGTAGTTTGTTTTAAATCCTAACAAGTTTCTTTTCGTGGAAACTTGTACTTCTTACTATGTCGATTAAAACTCTTATCTCAGCCGTAGTTCTCAACTCACCCGGAGCTTTTCAGCGTAAAGCTTCCATAAATTCGCCAAGAATAATAAAAAATTTACGAGACCTTTTTCTTATACCCAATGACTCTGAAAGCTAGACCAATAATTTCCTTATAATATTAAATAAGAACATAGTAAGGCTTTATTAAGATATCTTTAGAAAAAAATTTAATTTGAGAATTCAGAAAATAATACAGAAATAATCTCATCTTCGCGTTAATATAATTCGATATAAAATAAACTAATATTAAGTTATTATTGTATTGTAACTTATTATATAGTATCTGTAGACACTAACAAGTTAGTCACGTTCCCAAATAACTGGCCAAACAATAATTAAAACTATTAAACATATGAAATGTAGTCAGTTAAAATTATAGCACGAATGACAGCTCCAAATCTCTAGAGAAGGAAGTTCTGCTGGCTTCAACATTTCTATTTAATGAGGCAGTTGCGGCACCCACGATGTGAGACAATGTGATGACAGGAAATTTTATGAACAGCGGCGAACATGACGTACAGGATTTATGTTGATATAACGCCGACATGACGTATCAACGTTTATGTAGAAAAATCATTTTCTGGAACGATATTTTTTACGATTTTTATCGATTGGAAGAGTTATAGATAAAAAAGAACCACAGATTTATTTGGTACATATGTATATAGACATAGAATATAAAAAGTACGCAATAAAATAATGTTCTATGTCTAATTTTGATCGTAAAATATACTTTGTATTTCGTTGTAAATAGGAACCTTGCAAAATACGTTTTAACAATAACTATAAATTTCAACTGTTTTTGATGCTTAAATTAATAAACGTACTTAAGCATTGTTGTATTTGCTTCATCATTGTTTTTAGTATTAACATTGTTCTCAAGCCCATCCATTGTTACCAATAAAACAATGCAAAACTTTAATTCATTCCGTTTTCAGCAAGCTCAGAGAGAAACAGTCGATCAACCTTTCTACAAAGTTTTATTTTATGATTTTTATGCACTACGATAGAAAATCCAACGTTAAGATTATTTCAAGATGAACTGAAGATTTTTTTAAAGACTACATTAAACTTTCTTATCTGTAGTTTTACTTTATTCTTCTTCTGCAGTTTTTCAGATTGACTTGAAATGTCTGGAAAAAGTAAAAATACACTTAATAAATTCACGTAAGAGAAACAATTCACGATCTCATGTCTCCCAACAAGAAAATTTATACCTGCTTGATTTGTAATTCAAATTAAATAATTAATCAAATGTTAAAGAAAACGTTCACGTTACCAACATCTATCATCATTTATCAGAGGAAAACTTATGTACAGCATTTTGATATGAACATACGTAATATAGCTAACCTAACTTTCGGTCTAGGGGACACTTAGGTCAAATAAATAAAATTGTACATCGAGTATTAACAAAATAATAATATTATATTAAATAATACGTAAAAGTAATAAAAAAATATTCGTAGAACCTAAAATATCCAAGTATAATTCTAAGGTCTCCACGAATATAAGTCTCTCCACGACCTGCTGCCAATTGCTGTAAAGTTTTCGAAACGTCGGATTAACGTAATCAAAATAAACACGATAGTAAGCCGTACAAAATCATTTAATTAAGTAAAAACATTTATTTTGCGTCTTATTAAAACAATTTTGTGACAATAAAAAGTAATTAATGAAATACTTGTAACAAAGAAAATTGTCTAGATTCAAGTATTTGTCGCCTGAAGACGCCGAAGCCGCAACAGTGTGCAGAGGAGCGACAGCAAACGAAATGAGCGCCACTCTCTTCACGCTTCGATGCTTGTTCCTTAATTGAATTTTAGTGACTTGCTGGGAACTATACAAGTTTCAACCCCGCTCTAGAACATTCCACAACACCTTAGGTAATTCGTCTTTAGTGTAATTATGCAATCATCATTTTAATTATTGTAATATTATGAAGTGCACTTTAATACATATTCGCAAGATTGTCGTCGTCATATTTTAATATCTCACTATAGTTAGAATTTAAAGGGAGTTTTTACTGTATACATATTTTCATAGTAATCCGAGTTAACCAACAGTTTCTGCAGACAGTAGTCGCCCCCGCTTTGCCGGCCCTCTGGCTATACCCGGCTATTTTCAAGCTCTCAAAACGCGACTAAGTCATTTCACGCGTGTTACTATTGAAAGTGGTGGTACTACCCTGGAACAGAAAGATGGAGCAATAACCATCAGCAGCCTGCCTACACACTCTTCACTTATACATAAAATATGTAATAATTTTCTCAGAAATTTATTACTCTGAATAAGCAACATTCGATGTCGTTCACATGCGACAAAATTTTATTAATCTCCATTATGTTCACCCGGTTCATTGGTAAATATGAAATCGAGTTGAATCAGATTAAAGAGACGTCATACGGTTTAACAGCTCCATCATGGCCACTTCAAATATTTCATAACCAATTATATATTAAGCATTTTAATATTATTCCATTAATAATTCATTTATTGTTAATCAAACTTATTACTCGAGGTACTTCGGTTTAGAATCTTTTTCATCGATATTTGACTAAACTAAAGGAACCGGGCAATCCTTCTTCTGTCGTTGCATCAAATTGTGGAACGACCTTCCCAGCCACGTCTTTCCCCCTTCCTATAACATGGGATCCTTCAAGCGCAGTGTGAAGAGGCATCTCATTAAGCCGGCATAGCGGACGCGACTGCTGTCTGTAGATCCCCTTCTCTGACAGCAGTCACCTCCATTCATAGATCGCACTCTAGCTTAACATCAGGCGGAGAGCGGTCATATGACGTGCTAAAATAAAAAAAAAGAACCAGATGTGGATTATTTTCTCGTCACCCCAACTTCTGTATTGTATAATTTTGTCAGCCACACATCTTTCTTTCATATAACGCATTTTGTCTCAGTCATAACAAAGTCTCATAGGTATCAGCCGATATTTTAGATATTCAGGGTTTTTGAATCCACATCTATATGTATATGAAGTGGGCCATGATCGTTTCCAATTCTTATATTCTAATCATAATTTAAATTACAGTAATTACGACGCATAACCTCGACTGTCCTGTTTATTGGTAAACATGGTGGAGGCCGACGACTGAAGAAACACATACACGGTGGGTACGTAAAATACAAAGTGCAAATGAAAATACAGTAAAACTAAAACATTTCCTAATGGAGCGTGAATGGATTTTTCTCCAATCTGAATAAGTCTTTTACGAATAACGTAGGTACAGTTAATTTAAAGTCGCCAAACTGGTTTATAACTTTTGTTTGACATTTTCCATGTTCAAGAAAAACTAGATTAATTAATTGCCTTTGACAGAAAAGGTGAAAATCTGCATTTAAATGGCACATTCACTGAACTGTCATAAAAAAGCAGTTTATTTTTTTAAATGCCTGTTCTAATCTAGTGTTTGTATCACAGGGACTTAGCGATCAAAGTACATATAATATGGGTACATTGGTACCGCTTAGAATTTAGCGAGTTTTGAACACGAGTCTTATCGATCGTGAGATCAGTCCTCTACCGCTAGACCATGGCCGCTTTAAATATCTCTAATTATAATTAAACTTATTTATATAAAGTACATTTAAATAAAAGAAACTATTAAATAAAAGCTAATAATTTGTCTTACCTTCACGGAAGCATCTATAAATTACATCTTTTGATCAATTATCGGAAACGATACATCATAACCGTGCGAAAACTACAGTTTCACATGTGTTGCAATTTAAGCATATAATTCTAACTGTTCCACTAAATCAATGCTTAGACAAGCAAATTTATATGTTTTAGCATTTGCCTGTAAATATATTTTCAATATGTTTCTAAATCCATTACCAATATTTATAATTTATATAAATTTTTGGAATGATTTAATGTAAGGATTAATTAAAGAGTGATCAAACTGATGATATCTATTATCCCAGTCTGACGTCCTGGGGCAGAAATTTCTCTGCAGTAGCAGTTGTTTTCGTTCTAATGTTGGGGTACTATAAAAAATACCAACTGCTCGAATTTCATGTTTATTACGAATAGAATTTAGTATGCGAAATATTTTTTTAGGTACTAAACAAAACAGGGCGTATATGCTTGTAAAATAGCAGTATTTAGTTTCAATAGTCTAGTTGACAATATAGGTAATTCCCTTTGAGAAATTAGAAACGAGGTATTGATCATTTAACCTTTTCTATAGTTTAATGGTATGCGATTAAACATCAGAACTAAAATAACAGCTTGACTAATTAATTTGACAACTTTGGGTACCAATCTCTCGAAAAAGGCGGTTAAACATGACTTGTCAAATATCATTTAATATTCGCTCATTTTCTTACGAACAATTGTGGTTTGAAATCAAATATGGATTAGTTATGCACGAGATTTTCATCTCTATTCAGTCTTTCGTAAGAATTGAATTAAAAAGACAGTAACATTAATAAAAAATTTAGTGTTTTAATCAAAAATTAAATAGATTTTTTTTGTTTTATTGTAGCTCGGCATGTGACAACACTCCGCCTGATGTAAAGCTAGAGTGCGGTCCATGAATGTAAACAACTGCTACTACAGAGAAACCTGTGCGGGTAGCAGTAGCCTCCACTATGCCGGCTTGAGGAGCCGAACATGTATCATCTTAGATTGACAGTGCACATTTAAAACTTTTATATTATAAAATTTTAAGTAGAATATTTTGTTAGTAACGGTAGAGCGACATCCATCATAAAAACAGAATTACGTTCACAAGTTAAACCTACAGACAGTAAAAGCCACAAATTAAGTTATAACGGATATGAAATTCATTTATTTTATAAAGAGACAGGGAAACTTGATTTTCGCGTACATTTTTTATTACGCTACCATTTACTTTATGCTCAAATGATGTACGATAATAGGCACCCATCCAAGTTTACGACCTTTAACCTAAAGCTATAAAAAAAACACCACAGGTAAATGATTAACTATTAAATCAAATACGATGAAATATATAGTAAACGAAGTTGATAAATGTAACTGAAAATACGTTGATACGTAAAATTCTTAAATCTTTTAAGCGTTGTGGGCAAATACCATTACTATTAACTCACATTTACGCCCGTATCCCTAGCGGGTAGACATATAACGCTTTCTGTAATCACTTTTGATAATGTTTATTAGCCCAATCTATCGTCTTATGGTAGTACCACCATTTTCCCGTCACACAAAAAAAAACAGAGACTGCTACTACAGAGCAATTTTCTACGTGCAGCAGTCGCCTCCGCTATGCCGGACTGAGGAGACGATTAGGCACCATCTAGATTGACAGTGCACACTCTCCTTTCGCTATAACTGGCTACTTTCAAAATGTTCCCGAAACACGACAAGGTCACTTCACGAGTGTTACATTGGAAAGTGGTGGTACTTCCCCAGCACGGCAGACTTTAATAGTGCTTATAGGGACTAAACGACCAAAGTACATATAATAAAGTTACATTACAAAATTAGCGAGGTTCGAACACGGGTCTCATAGATCGTGAGGTCACGTTCCTTACCACTAGACCACGGCCGCTCTAAATGTTCCGAATTTTATTTCGCTTCTTAAATTTTAACATATGAATATTATTTATCGAACACAATTTTTACTTTTATGAAATCATAATAATAACTCCTAAAATGTAAAAAAAGGTGTGCGAATAAGAGAAATGTAAATTTTTCTGCATTGGTATATAAAAAATGCAACGCCAGCGACCATCGTCATTACAGTAATGGCTACCGTTGGGGTGGCATTCGTAAATTATTGCAACAGTCCCGTGAAGAGTCGCGCTGTTATTTACATTTTATTTTTATCTACTTACTTCAAATGTTATTTATAACGAGACAACTGTTTTACAAGTTTTAGTATTTCTTCCCTTAAAACCTACTTATCAAATAATATAATAATTTTTGGCATTTTATCAAAAATCACCACGTCCTAACGCACAACGGATTCTAACCCATACTTTCCTCCACATTCTGCAATTAGTACTTCATATTTTCACTTTATTTTTACTCGCGTGCTGCAAATGAAAAAACATAACAAAGAACACCAATCATAAAAGTTATCTAAAGAGACGAAGATCTAACCAATGACATGCGTAAACATTTACCTCTTATTTCCAAATTGATCCTAGTTCATATACCAATAGAGGTTACATTAGAAAGCAACATGCTTAAGAAGATGTCTGCTTGTTTCCTACATAACAAATTGCAAGAAGTAGCGAAAAGTTACGGCTGTAAGCGCTGAGGGCACGTGTGTACCGTCTTTGTATTCAATTGTAGCCTCGCATCGCGGTGAGGAATAACTCCTGAACAAATAAAAGAGGCGTGTAATGTGATTTACTGTACCACCTATCTGCCATCTAGATATTATACGAGTACGAGGGTCAAACGGTCGGAATGCCACACAAATTAAACCATGTTTCCTTTGTTGTTATTTGTAACTTCTTGTTCTACATGTAATATTAACATTTTTTTATTAAATTATAATATTTAAAATGATAACGCAATATAATGACTGGCTCTTTTCTCTTTCTTTCACATTGCGGCACGTACTATGACTATGATTTTTTAAATAACATCAATGGTAATTATTTAATAAAGAACTTCAGTAGCAAACATGCTACGTCATAACGAAGCGCCACCGTATGAATTGTAAATTAAAATTTAACATGTAATAAATAAAAAATAAATAATGAAAAAATACAAAAAAAACTTTTAAGTATCATCAAACATAATTTAATAATAATAATAATGTTTTGTTAACTCTATATAGCTTAGTGCTTAAAGCGCAAGGTAGATTCACTAAAGCAACATTTACTTACTGTTTTTAATATCAGCGCACTTTGCTGTATGCAATATTTTATTTCTAAAAATAATTCGATATTTGGAAAATTGGTCGAGAACAGAAAATCGTTTCTCCAATATTTCTGCGATCTATAAATTAATACTTTAGTTATTAATAATATATAAATTTTGATTTATATAACTTGTTAAGGTGGAATAAGATATTAACTTAATCCATTATTTATAAACTGATATTCAAAATATAAATAATGATTATTACTATTTAATACCCTGAGGTAGTACTAATAGGGTATTGCCAAACTAAAACGTAGAGCTTACAAAACTTAACTTACCTATTCAAGTATTATAAAAAATAAAATGGAAAACATTTCGCTATAAATCTCTTAATAATAATTTGACGTATTTTTACCGTTTATGTGTATAAAACAGGGTTATAATAAAAAGGCGAAATAATAAAAACGTAGCAAATTTTCATAACAAAAATATCGTGCACAATTACTAATTGGGGTAGACGGTGTTGGCGAGATGTTGTAGTGACTAGCGTGATGGACGCCCGCTTCCGCCGGAAGTTTAACGTCGGCCATGCTCGTTTTTCACAGCCGCAATTTGTCGCGTGACTACTAAATTGTCAAGCTACTGCGAGGAGACATTATTAATCTGTCTATCCGACTGTACGATAATTACGAGATAGGAACTAGAAAGTGAAATAAAATATATTTAACGCGTTATTTACTTCTAAACACTGACTAATAACTCCTGTAAGATTTCTTTTTTCTCTCGAACATTTGTAACAAAATAAAAAATACAATCTTAGATAAAAGCAGTATTTGGCAGACTCTGACAAATTGCTTTTTACTCCCGACATTTTTACTCCATACAATCTGTATTTAATACATTACTGTACGATAAAAGTTATACGAGTATCAGCTATTATTTCGCCATATCTAGGATTGCGGGGTTTTACAACGTCAACGAACATCAAACTTTGATATACCATATAAAATATTCTTTGGGTAAAGCGAATAAAATCATAATGTAACATAAAGTTAGCGTAATTTCATAAAGTGCGTACTCACGCTCTAGTTGTTAAATATTAAATGTAAAGTTATTCTGCAGAAGCGTAAACTATTTTTAACATTATTGTTTTATAGTAGTTCTGCATGTGACCACATTCAGGTTCATGTTAAGCTAGAGTGAGATCCATGAGCAGAAAACACTGCTATCACAAAAGTCAGCAGGCAGCAGTCGCCCCCACTATGCCGGCATGAAGATACAAATCCAATAACAGGACACCCTCCTCTGGTTATACCCGGCTACTTTCGGCAGTCGTGCCTCGTACTAAATTGTGAACCTACGTCCGTCTAACGTTTTACTTTAACATGCAAACCAGTTTTAAGCATTACTACTGTCCAAAAAGCGCCGTCTAGCTAAACGGAAGTAGGAAGTACGGCGACATATCGCGCTACTATAAAAAAGTAATAATAAAAAAGGTACAAAAAGACTAGTAACTTATAAACATCGAACAAAAGTTTTAACGATTCTCATAACGACCTCTTGAAGGGAAGTTTGAATTCGAACTAAACGACAACAGTAAAATTAAAAGTCATGTCATTTCCGAGTTTACTAACAACGTAGGTATCTAATATCTATAGCTTTTATTCTGAAACCTTAAAGGATAAAGCTACCCTTGTTTTTTACTTCTTCTACCCCGTTTTTAATCCCTTTGCTAAATGAGTTTGGTTTGCCGTGGCCTAGTGGTTTGAGGCAAGGACTCACGATCAAAATATCGGCGTTAGTGCCTACGGTAAATGTAATGTACATAAAGATTAATACTGGAAAAGCAGTAGATAATGATCATGGTTATTAGCTCAGTTTGTTTTCGTGATAGTACGTCAACTTTCTGCGTACTCTATCACACAAATTCGCAAGTCAGCATAGCGAAGACGACTGCTACCTACAAAAATTAAGTATGATAGCGGTTCTCTTGGACCGCACTCTAGTTTAACTTCAGGCGAATGATGTAGAGTATGGTGCCGAGGTATTATAAAATACACGAGTACTCATGTGTCAATATTAAGCAACCGTAGTCTCACTAAATTCTGATCGGTACCAATATGTACTTTAGCCGCTCAATGCGTGTGATACAAGGGCTAGCTAAGATGTACTAAGCTAAAAAAAATGTTTACTAAAATTAAAGTATATAAAAAATATATATTCATCGAAATAATATTATATAATTAACTTTAAAGTTGTGAAATTTATAACAGAATGCGACGAATACTAATCGTATTTTAATAACCCAATATAAATAACTACAACAATTAATCTCTTCACTTGTTCGAATTATTTAGTTAAATAATTGATAAACTCAAAATTTTCATTGAAACGGTTGGTAGATAATAAATCACGAAGATAAACTCTACAGTTCCTCCCCGGTTTCCGTACAACGAGATAAATAAAGTTTTCATCAAATCGAGGAAGTTGCACGCAGCCGAGTTCGTTTTAATTAATTGTAATTGCAAAATGTATGATGTACCTACTTGCAACTAATATTTTAACCATTTATCTATTTTTCTACCTATACAATAATTTACCTTAATATTGTTTAAAATACTGCTGCTGCTACTACAGATAAATCACCTCCTCTATACCAGCTTGAGAAAACGAACGTGCACCATCCAGGTTGACAGTACACACCTCTAGTTAATAATAACTTTTATTTGTTTAAAATAATTGTGTGAAGAGTATTTATTAACTAAAAATGAAAAGTTCAACTAAAGACTGTCCGGCTTCTTGACAATACTAAACTTAATTAAAGTCTTTTGAAGCAACGGAATTGTCCGCAGAACTCCAAAGAAAAATTACGTGAAAGCGGGAAGCAGTTAGTTAGGGAAGTTTAAAGAAAATTAGCTTTTTGTTTGCATTATAACTAGCTAAATCGAGAATTTACGTCACCACATAATTAATTTGTTGAAAATAACATTACTGTTTTTAAAAAAAGTATGATTGTCGAAATAGTTGAATAGGTATCTCGTACTTAAAACAGTTTATCCTCAAAAGTACACCTTTAATTACCTCTTAAAATACAGGAACAGGAAAATAAAACCGGAATGCAGTATCTCTGGAACTTTCTTGGAAATTTAAATTTTGTTGGAAAATTTAAAAAAAATCTGATTGTCTGTTCAAAACGCTTTCAGTGACTTAAAGCGATTCACAAATATTAACATAACTCTCTCAATAAGACGCTGAGAAACTTCCTTGTGGTATTATCTTATAGAGTCTTTTCTTTTTCGCGTCCAGAGTATTCAAAGCCAGATCAACTTTTAATTTGAAATACTTAACGACTCTATCGAGAACATTATTTTGTATTTCGATTTTTAATTTCAGATTTGGATATCTTGCTGAATTCACTAAAGCCTATGTTTACCTTATATCACCATAAGCTTACTTTAGTCAAAGGCTCATAAAAAAGTTTAACAAAAGAGAATTGAGTCATTTAACAGGCACGTCATGTATAAACCCTCAAAAAAAGCGTGAATATTCGCCTAAAGCTCCCCAACCAACACAGAACGAAATGAATTTTTTCACCTCTATTTTGTAATATGAACCGTAGCGTAGCTATTGTGCAACGATGTGAAAATTTCATTTTTGGTTATTCTCATGATATTGTCCTCGTATATGCAAATAACACATGTACTTATTTTAATAATGAATTTTAACAATAAAACCATATAGATATATACTAGAGGTGCAAACTTCATACATTTAACAAAAAAAAACCGTAAACGATTTGACAATGTTGCCGTTAAGTCAAATACTAACTGACAGAGAATCTAAACGTGGCTGTGGCCACGTTTTCTTTCGCTTCACATTGGGAGCGTTATTGCACATCTAATTGTATATATCAATGAATATTGAAAACAGTATTTCATTAAAGACTGAAATAAATAATAGGTAAATTGGTATTTATTAACAACAGATTGACAGAGATTGTAACTCCGATAATTCATTGATCTTTAATGGAGATTTGCCGCCTGAACAATACATTTAAAGAAACAAAACAATTGTAAAAGTCGAAGGTAGTCTTTCTTATTTTTACATTTACTCACGGAGTTGATTCGGTGTACACAAGCATGCATGTACGAGAAGTCGGTCTGGAACGTACCCAGTGGCCGGCAACCAAATTGGAGTTATACAACTCACTGGTTCGAATATTAAGAGATGAGTCAAATTTTTCAAATGTTATTACGATAAAAATGTTCAAATAAAATTGTATTTTTACTATCTCTCCGTGTATTTTATAATTTCTTTACACGCTTACAATAGCTTTAAAATACGAATATAGCCTAAAGTCATTGGAACGACAGTTATTTTGATCAATCATCCTGCATGCAACGTTTGATTTTTATGAAAGCCTTGGTTTTTCGATCTCGTATAGCTTGATTTTACGTTTCATAAATTGCTAACTTCTGACACTTTTTAAACATTTTTTAAGACAAATAACAATATATTTATAAGTAATAAAATTAATAATTAACATGACATAATGAACATTTTACTCTTTGAAACGGTTAAAATAAAATGTTACATAGATAAGTAAGTTTCAAAACGCATTAAGACCGGAACGGAAAATGTGAACCTAAAACTTGTTAATGATATTAATGTGCTGAACATTTTCACTCTTAAAACAAATATGATAACGATTTAACATTATACAAAGTGTTTTTTTTACAAATCATTATTTTTTATAATATAATAATAATTTAAATAGTATTATATTATTAATTTCCAATAGGGACTGGAGAAATAACACACGTATTTGTTTCGAAAAACTCATATTAAAACTTATTTTATGTTTAAACAATGTTTAAGAGGTAAAAAATATTCTCTTAAATTCAGAATAATTTGCAGTATGGTAGGATGTTATTAAATTAAATAAAAATAAAATAGATAAATATATTTTTTAAAACATTATAGGTACCTATCAAAGCTTTTCTTCATTAGTCTGGAAGCAGCTCTAGCATCTCGTGAGTGGTTTTAGCAGTAGTAGGTATACTCGTAAATGTTCATTCATTTCTTGTAATTTTCCACTGAGTACGTTTCACCAAGATACTACTAATTCGGATTTGAAACCCCGGAACCTTCGCGGTCCGACGATTCTCCCTTATTTCTGTGAATTATTACCTTAATTACCTTCAGTACATGTTCATCTATTACAATCTAATAACTTAAAATTTACGCATAATAACATAATAATTTAGTTTTAAGTATATAGAAATACTAAATAATGGAGTGTGTACAAGTGATTCAAAAATAAACGAACTAGCAAAATGTCACAAAGCAAAGCAGCAGCAAAGAAGAAGAATCTGCACTATAAATTGAACAAATAAATGTGCGTCTATACACACACAAAACACGAAACAAATGAATTATCCTTAATTCTAGACTGTCTGATAGTAGTCTTATGTTACTAAGCATTTTATCCGCAAGTGTCAGAGAGATATACAAACAAAACTGACAGGTAAGAAAAGCTAACTTCTCTCAGAATAGAATGGTAATATTTAAATACGGTGAACGTTATCGTTCCATTTTTATTTACACAAGCCAGAGGGGAAAGATTGTAGCCACGATTACAAATATGTATTCCTACATTAAAATCGTTTTTATTGTTTTAATTTAAGAAATATGTTATATTATTTTTAATAAATCTGATATTATTATGAAAACGTTTGTTTTTTTAATTTAAGAAATACTGTTACTCGCAACTTCCTGTTCCATTCCTCGGGTTAATAAAGCTGTAGATAATCATCCCATATCCACGATAATATTTTTTATTTTTGAAATAAAAATGAAATGTTCAAAAGTTTCCTCAATAAACGGTCTATTTTACGCCCTTTTACGTTATTTAATTTATTTATTTATTTATTTTCGGGAAACAAACAACTAAAAATTCTAATAAACATTGACATATATAACTGATAGTCACTTAGCAGTTTTCACTGGTTGAAAATTAAAAAAAAAAGTAGAAAAACTAGAGATGTTCTCTAATGTAAACAAAAATAAACAATTAAAATTATAATGTTAAATCATTAATAATTAAATTAATAGTAAGTGAAAAAAAATTATTAAATAATTTTCATTTAAACAACCAGCGTTCAGCGTTCGTTTGAGCGTTTTCTGGAATAAACAAACACATTTTATTCTTTTTATTTGTAGTGCGTATACTACATTAGTGCTTGTACTAAAGGCATTGAGCGACCAAAGTACATATAACATTGGTACCAGGGAGACTTGAACACGAGTCATATCGATCGCGAGTTCACGCCTTGTACCGCTGGACTACAGCTGTTCAATTCACAATATTAGTATAGATACATACTAAACCACAATTTTGATAATTTTAAATATATAAGAAGAAAAATAATCGTATCGCTAAATAAAAATGCTATTATTTATTACATCTCAGTTTCATTGCATATTAGCATTGAAAACAACTAAACAAATATACTAAATTGAGTGCTATGTGTTTAAAACTGCGAACAAACGTTTTATTGTAACGCTCGCCTTACATTTGTCTCACATGAATACGATTTTAAATGCAAGCTTAAGAGATGAACACTAAAACGCCCTCTGTTGGATTTCCTCTAAATCCATCGTAGCAAGCAGCTTGAACAAAGTGCACATGATATTCATTACTTATGCGTAATTCAAGTTTACTATTTTAGTTTGCACTCTTAAATAAATATAAGGCCTTCCTTAACTTAATTTCTTCTTTTTTTTTTCACAAAAATGCCAACTAATGCTAATCAATTCATCAATTCGAATGATACTTTTTACTGTATTACTGTATTTAAATAATATATTTAAATAGGACTAAAGTAAAATTGCAAGTCATGGCCAAGATCCAGTGAGACAGGTAAGTGATGTATGCGACTCTTAAAGCTTACGTTGCAACAATTTATGTGCAAGGAAAGATCAAAACAACAGCTTCGAATAAACGGAGATTTCTCCTACAAACCAACTCTAAGTAGCATATGTCTGTTTATTTAGTGAACGTACATGGTATAAGTTAAATAAGATACTAACTTTTATTTTACTTTCCTATTTTATATTTTATTTATATATTACTATTTTACTGGTTTTTCTCTCTAAAATATTTTTATTTATCTTAATTTAAAAAAAATTATGCGACTTACCATCGCATGTTTTTTGATTATTTTCATTGGAGCGATGCGACGCGATCTACGACATGGCGGATGTTTCGAAAGCTGTCGTCATCGTTGTAGCTGGTGAAACGTTGACTACAAAAATATTATCTATACTAATATTATAAAGCTGAAGAGTTTGTTTGTTTGTTTGAACGCGCTAATCTCAGAAACTACTGGTTCGAATTAAAAAATTCTTTTGTGTTCGATAGATCATTTATCGAGGAAGGCTTTAGACTATATAACATCACGTTGCGACTAATAGGAGCGAAGAAACAGTCGAAAATGTGGGAAAAACGGGGAATATTATTCATCTTTGAGGGCTTCCGTTGTATAATAATAAACGTGATTGTATCTTAAAATCGATAAAATTTAGTTAAAACTGTTGGCCTAAAGACTGAAGAAATTCTACAGTTTTATTTGTTTTTATTTTATTCTAAATAAAAATTCTGAAATGTAACGACATTAACTGAATTTGAAATGTCTTTATACAAAATTGTAAAATAATATAGAAAATAAAACACAATTCTACATTGTATATCAAGCATAAATTGTTTTAAGAGAATGGAGCGAGTTTGTTGACGACAAATATAATATGTCAATAGAAGTACATATTTTGTTCGACCTCAGAATATAAAGGGTGGTGGACCTTTAGACGATCGTATTACGATGATGTGCCTCCATCCATCAAATCCCCGCCTCGGCATTTACTTTATTTGTGAACTATGAAGGAATAAAGGTGAACTTTCGGAGAAGGCAAGAAAGATTTTAAGAATAAAAATAATACTTGGTTTTATTATTATTTCATTGAAAAGGAAACTAACTTTTAAATTACAATTTGGTATTAGCGGCTTCCCTTAGGGATACTGTGAATAAATCGTTGTTGGTCGTATCGAGTAGGGATTTTCTTCGTAGCTTAGTGACCGTGCTTTCCTTTGAGCTATCTTTTTCTCAGCAGATTTGTAGACAAATCCGCCTTGGCAAGCGCAGAGGCGGAGCGGTTGGAAGGGAAATATTAAACTTATATTTGCTTAAGTCATGCGCCGTTCTAAAGCGCGATCTTATAAAATTGATATGTTAGGAATTAAATTCATTTGAAATATAAATAGTTGTTTCGTACTAAACAACATTTATAATAACTTTTTAAAATTTTTGTCACGAAGTATTTTGGGAACCTAAATCTTATTTGTCTTCAAACTTAATAAGTGAGAAATACAAAATTGTTTCTGAGATTTGCTAAATTAAACTTTGTTTCAACTCACAAAGCTGTCCCCGGGACTTCTCCGTTAATTTGTACAATTCAATATTGTCAAGACGAAACAGAAATTTGATTGTCATTAGGAGTTTTCGTTCGTTCAGTAACAGAGGGGCTACTTTCAAATGACCGAAAACGAACTTTTGACCAGTACAGTTGTATAATTCGGACTCTAAATTTATATTTACGAAATTTTCACACGGACCAAATCTTTATAGTAGGAGATTTGACATTAAATTCTTTAAAAACTTGGATTGCATTTTAGAACATTCAGATTTTAATTTGATAGAAATTTCTTCGTTTGTTAAAGAATCCAATGACTTGTTTATCATCATCGAATCCGACCAAACGTAAATCGAGACTATGCAAGATCACGGTAGGCCCGCAGGGTCTTCATATCTTCGGTAATTTAATACTTGACTGAATCGAATAGATGAAGTAAATACTTTTTTTTTAATTGTAGCTCGGCATGTGACAACACTCCGCCTGATGTAAAGCTAGAGTGCGGTCCATGAATGGAAACAACTGCTACTACAAAGAAACCTGCGTGGGCAGCAGTCGCCTCCACTATGCCGGCTTGAGAAGACAAATAGGTACCATCTAGATTGTGTGTCGCACACTCCTCTCGTTATACCTGGCTACTTGCAAACTATACGCGACGCGAGTAGGTCGCTTCACGGGTGTTACATTCGAAAGTGGTGGTACTACCCCAGGACGGCAGACTGACAAATAACCATCATCGGGGCTGCCTACCGCTACTGTTTAATAGTGCCTATATGCACCGAGCGACCAAAGTACATATAAGAAAGTTACATTGGTACCGGTCAGAATTAGCGAGGTTCGAACACGGGCTTCATCGATCGTGAGTTCACGCGTCTCACTGCTAGACCACGGCCGCTCAATAGGTATATCAATCACATATCCTGGTTGGGCGTAATTAAAAATAACCAAAAGTGTATATAATATATAAATAAATTGAAAATAGTAACAAAGAAAATTAACAAATAAAACTTAATGATTAAAAAATAAATGTATGAAAACAACACTTAGTCTGACTAACACATTTCATCCTAGTTTCATAATTCTCTGTTAAAATATCAATATTTAGATTATACCTAGGCAGTTCTATACCAGGCAGTTCATTACCAATGAATTACCGTGCCGTATTATTCAAAATATAAATAGAAGCAACCGGGGAGAAACCTAAATCGCTGTACACTCGTAAAATATATAACACCCGCAGGCCGAAACCGCTCCACTCCACCCGCGTTGGTGAGGGCCATTTTCTATTCATAAATTCATGGCCATCGTTGCTCTAATGGACAATATTTCTCCAATATTTTCATGCCTGCTCTTTTAATGGTCGAAATTGAAATGCAAATGCTCGCGTTCCGTTTGCAATTCCAAAAAAAATTCATATAACATTAGTAGATTATACATTCGCATTGAGATGACAATGCAACTTTTTTTTATGCAAAGCTAGATCGCAATCTATGAACGTAAATAATTGCTACTACAGAGAAATCTATAGGGGCAGCAGTCGTCTCCGCATGGGCTATTAACCATCATCAGTCTGCCTACCGCTCTTCAATAGGGTCTGTAGGAACTGAGTGACCAAAATACATATAACATAGTTATATTGGTACCGGTCAGAATTTATCAAGGTTCGAACACGGGTCTCATCGATCGCGAGTTCACGCTACTGTTAGACCACGACTGTTGTAAATGTAACTCACAATGTCAATCAATTATTGGTAATAAATTGTAATCCAGGTTCACACACGGTTAAAAGTGTCCACTACAAACTTGAGCAGCTATATGTCAAGAAACGCTGACCGTATTTTCATTAAGTTGCTCCAGAAATACTAGCCTTGTTTGTTACGACACTTGTCCCTAGTTAATACAATACGAAGGTTTAATCTTGGCCATTCAACAAGGAATTTCACCGCTCAGTCCAAAAGGGCCTCTTGTTTTGAAATCTAAAGCTATCCATTGTAATTTTCACAATAGCTTTATAGAACAATTAAAGTGGTAAACTTGGACGTTTAAGTAAAATACTTTCGACATATCGGTAACTATTCCCTTCTTCAGATTTATTACATTTAATTTAACTATAAATAATTTATTTTTATTCTTAAATAAACTGACTACTAAAAATGTTGAATATTTTCATAATATTTTTCCACAAACATAAAAGAACTAAATATTGATCGGTTATTTTTTATTGGCATATTAAATACTAGATTTTCTTTCAAAATGAACTAACTTCTTATAGGCATTAAAAAATCATACTATTTGGGGTATATTTTTGTTACATATTAAAGTTCAAGCAAGAACAATGTATCATTATTTAGATACGTGAGTACCTACCCAAATGTTATTAGAGAAATTCTTAGAATCCAATAAAGAAGCTTTCAGTAACAGTTGTACAAACAAACCGACCCTTAAGATGCTTCAGACAAAATGTTAAAAGTAACATTCGCATGTCGATATATAGTGTTTCTTCTAATTGCACTCAATTTAAAAATATTTATTTATAGGTCAGAGCATACATGCACAAATGAAAAGACGTAGGTTTGACCCCCACCTCAACTCAGGCGTGCGTTTTTTATGCAAAAAAATATTTCAACAAATTATCCATAATAAGTGTCTATTGGGATTACTCCTGGGTTCCTGACCCTTCAGTTTTCCATGCTAATAATAAAAAATAATTTAATTAAGCGCAGCAATTAGCAATAGAAGGCGCGAGCTCACGATCGGCGAGCCCCGTGCACAATCTCGCTAAAATCTGACCGGTATCAAAGTAACTTTGTTATATGTACTTAGGTCGCTCTGTGGCCATGATACAAACACTAGCTTTATATAGGAGGAGAAAAGGCTCTCCGCACTCCACAATAACTGGTGTATTTAGAGAAGTGTGTAATTAAGGTTAGAGTAATCATTGTTTCTGTTATGTTATCACGTAGGTAGAGTAATAAGGGTCGTGTCAACCCGTACTATAAACTTCGCATAAACCTTTGCTCTAACTTACGAGTTTAACCACACTCTTATAATTAAAAAAAACATACAAAAAAAGTAATTGTTAGAATTTTTTATTTTACTACAATAGTTGAACTGACATGATGTAGCATGAGCTAAGACAACAGTTGCCAATAAAAAAAGCAGTCGCCTCCACTATGCCGGCTTGAGTGACGGCGGTGACGGTTTGCACCATCCAGGTAGACAGAGCACTTTCAAGCTGATCTCTAAATACTGTTAGGTTACACTTGAAAGTTGTAGTTCTACTTCGAGAGGGGTGAGCTAATAAACAACTTGATCATTTATCATTTAATCATAATTCCACGATAAACGTCAATAAAAGTATTGTACTAATAAACGCTAAATCACGGCATTAGTGTGTCAATAAATAAAGTCACGCGATCAACGTTTGACACGAATCAGTTACTATTACGCGATACGATCCCAACCAAACGCTAGTGAATTTACTGGATCACATACTAGTTAAACATTGACATAAGTGGAAGGTAAAATAGTTATATACAATTTTACGTATTTTCGTTTTATGTGCGATATTAAAACAGAGTAAGCAGTGACTTTTCTAGTTTCACTTTAGTTAGTAACTGAATAAACACCTTTTCGATACTTTTATAGCGTAGCGTGATTTTAAATTTCGAAGGTAGTGTTGTAAACACGACAATAACAAAACGTCATTTGAAGTGTTTTTGCTTAGATGTTTTTTTTTTTGCATAAGAAATTGTCACATCAATAAATCTAATTTCTATTATAATTAACAATGGTGTGAACTATAATCACTTCAGCCTCGACCACATCCATTACTCTTCGCATGTCTCGGTTGTGAGTACTTCTCATAGACAATAGAAAAAGATAATAGACAAGATGAATGAACAGATTCTAAAAAAAGAATTACAACAGTTCAACAATCATGGTCTTCGGTATCTCACTCCGTCAGATATGACTGTCTGCAGGTAACCGTCCCCTCCGCTATACCGGCTTAAGACGACATCTAATGACAGGACTTCATAACATATAGACCGATCTTGTTGAGCATGATACAGAAAACACATAAATACAATACCTATAGGGAGACGAACGAGAAAGGCTTGTTTGTATAAAGCAAAGTCATTGCGAGTTTTACGATCTACATGCGTAGGGTTGCCAAATGAGGTCATGAAAAAGAGATTCAAGCTAGATATGAGGAATATGTAAATGATTTTATTTTATTATTGTACAACTACTGGATGCTAGTGTTATACAAGAACAATGAAATTCGTTAAATTAACATTTTATTAATAGTTATTTTATTTTATCTAAACATTTACCACTAATTTAAATTTCGGAAACTTTAAAAACTATACTTAATTAGGATTTCTTTAATATTTATTATAAAACAAAATATACAATGTACGAAACCGTTACTGGCTAAAATTATAATTAATTAATTAATAAGTGGGTATTTAAGGTAATGAAGCCATATAAAATGCTACGAAAGCAATCGAAAAATACACAAATTACCGTTGATTAATTTTACATGAAATTAATATTAAAAACATGGTTATTATTGAAAATTTTCGTGTCATTTTACATTAAAATTAATGACAAAAACTTCGGGATCGCACGAACTTTGCCAATATGCCGTCGAACAATTTTAATAATTCGCAAATGACGTGCCGTCTACGAACGAGAGCGCTTCAACACACCAACTACATTTTTTGTCATACATATTTTCATAAACGAAACATCGCCACGCAGGATTTCAGGTATTTACGTGTAACAAATATGCCATCAAAATGATATTATAATATTTTCCTTTGTGAAATAAATTTCGTAACAAAATACTTCCAATTACTGTAACGTCAGGTATTAATTTCTTACAAAATCATAACCCCCCGAGAAGGGGTATTTGGATCTCTTTATTGCCCCCAAGGTTAACTGGCAAAGGTTTAATTTCGCCTTTATAAATAACTTGACGGTTAAAAATAAAAAAGTAAAAAAGTATTTAAATAATTACTATCCTTTAAATTTAACATTTAAAAACAACCCATATTTTCATAAAACCAATATGAATTTAATTTTACTAAAATTCACGTCTAAAAAAAGTCTTTACGACTATTCCTATCAACACAGTATCGGGTAAAACAGTAATTAGAGAATATTATAATGGAGTTCCGTATTAAAAGTGATATAAAAGATGTTATCGTAATTAGTATTAGCGTTGGGTCAGCAATAAAAGAGCAATTTGCGGTGAAGTAGAGTTGAGAAGCGACGTGACCTGCCGAGGGCGAACGGCGACTACGAAATCTGTTGCTTTTACTTAAGTAAGGAAAATATAAAACTGACAGATGCACGCAACAGATCATTATATAAGCGATATAATACATATATTACAAAGTTTACCCTCTTTAATATCTCACGTTGTATCTACGTATTATACAGGATATAAAAAGATAGATAGCAATTCCTTTAACCATGTATTTAATTTTAATTTAGTTCTTTAACATTTTTAAGATCTGTAAAATAAAGCCGCGATGTCCTTCTATCAGCTGTGAATTGAGTGACCTCGCAGGTGTTACGAGGCGTCGCGTCTCTACTCCAGCCGTATATCAATCCATGCATTTACACTGCTCCTTTTGATATTTCGATGATGTTTTGTGTTTTTTAACAAATAATGGTACTTTAATGTTATTATGTCAATAAATAACAAAACAGTTTTTTCTTTATTATAAAAAGTAATAAATCATAAAAATAAAAAAGAAATACTTGGACCGCATCAGTATAATGTATACAACTTTCAGTTGCTTCAGCATTGCTAGCTGGCTTTGTATATAATAACTATGTTAATATTATATCATTTCATTTAGGCAATACACAGTCATCAAAAAACCCGAAAAAGAGTGCCGAAAAAGTTCATTGTACTATTAAATAACACTGTATAATTTACCAAAATCACGTTCTGAATTTAGTCATAAATTATTTTATAAGTCAACCAATTGTCGGCCAATTAATAACCATAAGCAACGTGCCTACTTACCACTCCTAAAATTAAAAAATAAAAGACAAAAACTATAATTGTGTATTTAGAACTAAAGCTTAAGTCACCCTCCGTTCGTTACACGTCCTAATTAATCATTTTATGGGTACTTCACGTTTTCCCGTCTCTCACCTTTACTATTATTACTACATAAAACCATTACCACGTGATAATTTTATACTTAGAAAAAGGTACTAAGTATACTTTCCTTGATTCTTTATTTTTTTATTAGAAATCACAGATATTATATATATATAGAAAGAGCAAAAACTTAAACAAAGAAGAAAAGCCAAATTGAAAGCCAAAAACCAAACTAACTTTATACAAATTTATACAAAAAGAAAGTGGTTTTAAAACATAAAATATTAAAAGTTTAGTTATAGGTTTTCAAGGCAGACTAGTATTGTTTCCGTTCATGGACCGCATTCAAACTTAACGTCAGGCAGAGTCTTGTCATATGCCAGGCTACAATAAAAAACTGTTAAAATATTTTTAAAAAAATAGTAATATCAAAAATTTTGAGACATCAAAATTTAATAACTTGGTAAAGACTAAGCTGAGTCTAAGAGAGCGCTTAAATTCCACATTCTAATTGTTATTATTTTTAAAAACAACTAGTGGTCAGATGCACTAATTCTTGCGTTTGCAAATACAATTCTGAACATTAAAATTTTCCATTACCTACTATTCTCCATTACTACAAAACCTACTTTAGGGTTGTTTATTATTTATATACTTATTATTTATTTTTAAAATTGAAATTGTTTAATTGTACGAATAAACGTTTATAAAATAACAGTGTAACGGCGTAACCAGTCAAATTATTCACTAAGTATTTTACGATATACGTAAAGTGGTAACAAAAGACCCGTTTAACCACGACGATAATATCATCCCAATATTATTATTATAATGATATTGTTATGAAAGACCTTTAATTAACACTAATGACTATGAGCGAACATAATAATGGAATTATTGCGACAAATTATATTATCAACAACTGACAATAATAATAAAGATGTAATGCGATACAACGATACTTGTTTATATTCACTTTATTTCCCAATTAATTGTTATCTTCAATAATGTTTGTCATTATATAAAAATTATTGTTTCTTTGTTTGTTACGTATGAGTTCCAGAACTACCAGTCAGGTTTAAAAAAGTAATTTTGTGTTTTTTTTATTAACGTCTCATTTTTTATTAATTCAAATAGTAGAGAGGCGTATAGATTAATTTCTTTTGAGGCAACGATTCCCTTCCATTAAAAATTATGCGCTACAAAGTTGCGGAAAACAACATGTTTATTGTAAAAAGTTATCTATTTTGTGTAATATAATGTTTCAATAACAATAAGGAGTGGATATTATTATAATTTCTTAGAATTAGTATAAAATTTTGACAGTTGCAATACATTGAAGAGAAATTTGATTCAAATGCTGGCATATTAATTTCTGAAGTTTCGAGGAGTATTATTCGTAAATAATAGTTATAACAGTTGCCAACGCAAATTTAACGCTGTTCTAGAACTAGCAAATGTACCTATATGATGGGAAGATTATACCGTTTAATCTAAAGTTGTCGTTAGTGCAACACATAATGGCTTAATCGACTTTTGTCCTCATTGCCACGGCTACGTAAACAACACTTTTTGAACACGACAGCTTTTAATAACACTTTTATTTTTATTAAATCTAAAGGAGAATGCTCATTGGGCCAAGAGAAATGGGCACACAATTTTTTTCTCGTATTTGTCGATGATTTTTTCACCCGGGTTATTGAATAATTAGACTTTATCTAATGCAATGTTTAAGGTTATTATTATTTTAAATGCTTTAATAATTGATGATATTTGTTTTTTATGTAATTAAACATTGTCTATTGATTGGTGAACGATGTGTTTAAATAATTGAAATAAATTAATGAAAAAATAAGATATTAGTTTAGAATATTGTTTTGTTGACTAATTAATTATTAGACATCAAATGGGCCCAGAATGGGCATTCTCCTTTGTTAACTTTTTTTATGATTTTATAACAAACTTCTAGTGTCAAAGTTAATATTGTGTATCACTCATTCATTCATTTAACAAAACAGTCAGCCCCACCTCATCGAGAAGAAACACCATTCCAGCCTAAATAGTGGCAGTCCAACTACCGCTACGCCACCACCTCCGCCCATGCAATGAAAGGTAGTCTCTCACTCAGGTGTCCTCTGAAAGCAGAGTATGACCAGAGCAAAGACCGCACATAACTAATGTTGGTTCATAGAAACAGCGATTCAACCTAAAGAAGATACCCTTTGTCCACCACTTGAAGACGCGCCTGATGGGAGACTGACAACACCAACAGTGCCCTCCGCATGACACTCACGCAAGGTCAAAGGTTCACCAAAACGCCTCAACAAAACTTTATTTATTATTCGAAAAAATTGTCATTAATAAAAAGCAAATATTGGTCCCAAACAAAAAAAGAGATTAAAATTTGTTAGCACATCAAAGCATCGACAATACACATTGTCTGTCATACGAAAGACGGAATTTTCCTCATCAAAGACAACTTTCAGGAAATTCTTATGTAAAGTAGCTGAAAATTCGCCTTTCAAAGGTTTTGACAAGTTATTTTTCTTTTTTGGCGTCGTTACTCGATATTTGTTACAAACTTGTTTCAAAATCAATTGTTGTTATTAAGAAATTTCGGTCATACTTTTAAAAAGTAAACAACTCTCGAGGAAAAAGGCCATAATACTTTTTTAAATAAATAAAAATGAATAGTCACAAATGTTATTTACAAAATAAATAACTCACCAAATCAACTGTCATGTAACATTAAAATCAAGATATAATTATTTTTTTTAAAGTGGTTGTGGATTTCCGCAAAGTAACGCCTAATACTAATAATCATAAAACATTTATTGTAAAAAGTCATACATAGGTCAAAGATTGTGCAGCTACATTCGGTTTCAGAAAATTTTGCGACGAAATGAAGACCATAACATACTCGATATCGACTTTAAATAACAATAAATAAACTAATCTAAAATTATGGAAAAATTATACCAGCACCGCTTAAAAGTGAAACACCCGTGAAATAAAGAATTACCTAATATAATAATAAATATAAAACATTGTATACTTTAGATTAAATCGTTTGCATATTAATTAGATTCTTAAAGTTTAGATTACGAACTTATAATAAACACATTGCGTCGTATTATTTCAGTTATCGTAATCCGGTAAAATCCGAACCAACATAAACAACAAGTTTCTAGAACAGCAAATTGACACAATGTCTACCTGCAAAAGCAATCAAACGTAAATTTATAAGTAAATAGACTTCTATGAAATGTTATGCAAATCTGTTGATGGAACATCACAACTGCGCTCGGCTTTGATAAATCGAAACATATTGTCTCTACAAAACAGATAGTATTTGCTATAATGTACCAGGTAAACCAATAATCGATATCACTTGAGTGACAATGAAACGTCAAATCGCCTATATTTTGTTATCGATTCGGTCAAGTCACGACTATCGATTGTCTTTTGACTTTAACCCCAGGTAAACAGGTAATGTAACTTTTATTAACTCAACATTTGAACACATACCTAATGTTAAGTTAGAGTGCGATCCATGAGCTGTAACAACTGCTACCACTATGCCGACTTGATGAGCCGAATGTGCACGATCCATTGTGCTAAGGCACACTTCTCTTATTATATCCAAGCTGAACCCTAAACGCAATTAGGTCACTTCACATCGGGGTAGGTGTTATCCCGAGACGTCAGACTAAACTAATAACCATTATAATCAGTCTACCTATCAGTCTTTAAATTATTTAATACACAAAAATATCTTAACTTTTAATACACCAAATGGTATCTTCATAAAAGCTGACATTGAGAGCAATCTAACTGAATCATAGTTACAATGTTTTTCAAGTATATAGTTTTTCTCTCTACCCCCTTTATATGGAGTAATAAAATAATGAGTAGCACTGAACGAATAAAATGGTTTATTGTTACCTAGTGAAACATTCCATTACTGAGATTGAAGATTTTGTGACTTTTGACTCACATTTATATTTTTTCAAGTATCTTCGTCTCGAGAGAAATGTATTTACTTTAAAAGATGCTGTATTTATTTTCCACTTCAAATCTTACATCACAGGATTAATTAGATAATAACTTCGCAGCTAATAGCAGTTGATATCTTGGTGGCATCGCGATCGACAACCTCCGACAAATTTCGGCCAAGTACTCTTTACCACTACAGCTTTAACTTAATTATAATAATAGAAAATCAGCACAATATAAATTAAAAGTTTATTTATTTATCGCTTAGTGAAAAGTGCAAACCCAATTAACATTGTCTTCCAGCTGATCTTGACTAAGACTGAGACAAATGTGTACGAAGAGAAGTAGGTATTTTAAACAAATAATAATAAATTCAGTGTATATTTATAGATGTATATTCTTACTAAAAAAACGTTCGAACTTCGAGATAGGAAAATGATATATTAAATAATTGTATTTTTACTAATAAATCACGACCTAATGATCATAAAAACTCATGACCTATTTTAACCTAACAATTTTCATATTAATGATAATTGAATAGAAAAAATAAATGTAGTATGTAAAATACCGCAAAATTATAAAAAATAACCAATAACCGACAATTTCTAACCAAATCCCTACAACACATGTATGAACGTTTCAACGGCTTTTAATCAATACAACTGAAATAATAATTAGTAAGTACTACTTATTCCATCAGGAATAGAATCATATACGACCTAATGGTGATTTATATACCTTATAACTATTGCACACGTTTAATCAAACATACTCAGATGTACATATTTAATCCCTAGCGAAATAGAGAGCAGATGCATCGGGTTGAATTCGAAATGTAATGTAATAAAAGTAATATCTATTAAATTATGATAAAAATTGAATTGAAAAAGCCCAGGCTGTTGTTTGCGTATTGATTTTTCTTCAGTTTAATTTTGATCATAATTTAATAATAAAACAAATCTAGTATTTACAAATGTCAAAAATTAATAGATTACTATTTTAACATTAATTTTAAACTAAACTAGAATAATAATAATAAATGGAATTGTATATCACATGACGTTGATATTATCATAATGTATCTAGTCGTCTAATGTGGAAATGTCATGAACGTCTTAGCGAACTGCCGCTGCGATATATCGCTTAGCTAATTGTCGACCGTTTCCTATTCGGCATGGAACATTTTCTGCTTTGTGTGCCGAGAAATAAGAGAATCTTACGTTAAAGGATATGGAATATAATGCGAAATGCTATTCTGAGAAGGCATTTCATATGTTTTGTTTTGTTTTCTATTTGTACGTATACGTATTGTTAATTCCGCAAAAAAAACTTCATTATGCAACATGTAAATTACTTTTAGTTTATTTTTATTATGATATTTTTATTTAGCTTATTTGCCGTGAAAAGTAAAAAATCTTCTGAAAATAAAAAAAAATCTTAATTCAAGGTAGGCAGGTGTTTACCATAACACAAATATTATTATTTAAATCTGTGTTAAATAAATAATAAAAACCTTTCAAAAAATTATTTCTCTACTATTTCTGGATAAGAGATGCGGCTGCCTGAAAGAATTCACTTTGCATAGAAATTCCAACAGACAATATCAGCCAGCTGCCCGTCCTATTTGCATTTACTCTATAATTTAACGATCTAAAATGAAACATAAGAAATAAAATGAAGAAGCGCATATTTAATATCCGGTTATTATAAATAAAATTGTGTTGTTGAAATTATAATGAAAAGTAAATATAGTCTAGCGGTGCGTATAACAGATTGTGTGGGTTCAAATCACACCTCACAGGTTGTGTACGTGTAATTTTATTTTTTAAATTCAATTTACATTATAATTTAATAATAAAACAAAAGCATTTGAAATGCCAAAAATTTACAAAAAATAGCCGATAATAAGATTGTATTTTTTTCTTCAAACACGTTGATTGGGTGATCAAATTCGGTATTTCTCGTGAAATATATTAGAAAATGATGTTACTTAATCAACGAAAAGGAAAAACATTTCACAAATTACTCTCATTTCCGTGTCATTCCAATTTTTATATAAATAAGACCAATATTTCAGGAACAATAGTACCTACCTACATATATTTTAATATAAATATTTATACCTCATTACTGTTAGTTAGCACATTTATGTAAATCGTTCTAGAATTGAATTCGGTCTCGATTCAGATTCTAAATATGCATTTGCAAGTTCAATTCGCAATGAACTAAATTGAGAGAGTTTCCTTAATCGACACTTTGTTAACAGTTTTATTTCGAAGAAGTTCAACATGCAATTGTTTAGAACTATACTAATTTTTAAATTATAGTATTCGGCACAACACTCCGCCCGAGAAATGTCGGCAGGCAACAGTCGGCTTGAGGAGACAATCGAGCATCACTCCTCTCGTTGTATCCGACTAGTTAAAAGCGATCCTAAAACACGACTAGGTCACTTCACACAATCTGCCTACTACTCTATAAATTTATAATAATATAATTCGTATATAAAAAAATATACATATTATATAGACAAAAGTATAATTTACAGGTTTCCACTAATATGTTAGATTAAAAGGGAAAGTTTAAATAAATTATTTCCTGAAATGTAAATAATACTTTTGTAGTAAGCATTAATTACAATTTTCAGTTTATTAAGGCCACGCATTAACTTATTAAAATCGATTTTAGTGAATTCAATTTAAATTAATTCAAAATGTATGTATATCTGTTTCAAAGACCTCATTTATTTGCTGTTGCGCATTTATGATAGCTGTGTTAGGTTAGTGAAGTGGGTACATCTACCATGACAACCTGTACACACTGCACGCTCGTCTCATCAGGCATAGCGGAGGCGACTGCTGTTCTGTACCTCTACGGTAACAGTTGTGGCGGAGTGCAATCACATGCGGAATCTGTTCAAGATTACTAATTTGTGTACTCAACTACCAAGTTGCTGTACGTTTGACAGTAACGTCTCGACGTGTTTATTTCTTTTAGATTAATTCTTCATCCAAATAATGTATTTTATTGTCACTAAATAGCACTTAACTCTACAAAATCACTATATAAACAAAAAATGAAATTATTTTATTCAAATGCTTTTAAAAATAATCAACTACTCGTTGCAGTTTTGCACAAGTGACCGTAAATATAACGGTATATTTCGATTACTATTTTTGCTTAATTCGCCAAGGTTTCGGATTTGTGTTACCGCGTAGAGGAGATTTATTAAAGCGCAGTGGGGAACGTACTACATGGAGATAATGGATTCCGTAAGACCGAGGATAATTGCAGTAACCACACATTCCTGTCAGCAACCAGCAGAAAAACTAAGCGAATACAATAGCCTACAATGAAAGCGTTGCCGTTAACTTTTGCAACTTCACGAATTTGTTTTACTTAGATTTCTTTTTTAAACTTCGAAGCTAAAATTGTTTTTCTAATACTACTTATATCTACTGTTTATATATTTGTCACACATATTTTTTACGTAAGGGAAATCTGTGGCTAACGGTCCTTACCTAAGCGGCGAGTGACAGTGTGATGTGGTGGGTACTGTTGGAGTACCTGGTCTTCCATTGGGCGCGTCCTCAGGTGATAGATAGAGGGTCTTGGGGACCCCGAGGTACCCTAGCGTGAACCAAAACCTGCGAAGTGGGGTCTCTCCGGTCACCACACATGTACTCTACATTAATGTTTTCATGTACTAAAATGCAATCCATCATAGTAAGCAATAACACGATATGCATGTAACGCTTATATGTAATACCTATGCATATAGTATAAAGGCGTGACAATTATATTGTATTGTATTGTATTGTATTGTAAATTAGAATCCTCATTTGTACTTACTCTGCCATGATCGCTCTAATTAAAAACATTAACATTTTTTTATCTAGTTTTATTTAATTTAACTAACAATTTTAACTCCACGGTTTAATTGCTTTTCCATCTCAATTTTAACTTGTTCTAGTTAAAACTTTTATTTAAATAACAAACTACACCAACTTTATCGAGTTTATCCGAACACTTTAGTGTAATTTAGTGAAGACTCCTTACGGTTAGGTTGGATTTAAACTTCCCGTTTTAATGTATTTAGGTAAATAAACAACAAATCATTATTTAAAAGTACAAATTACTATTTCAAAAATTATTTGTCCCGGGGGAGCAATTCTAAAATTTAGTAGAGTTAAAACGTATAGATTTATTTTCAGCCAATTGTAAATCATTTTCGCATATTGTATTATCGTAATTTTTAAAATAATTTTTATGTGTATAACCAACATCTATGATGTACCATATATTGCTTACAAACAAAATATGATATTCGATAGTACATAATATACGAGTAATTAGCTCGTAGCGTTTATTAGCTGCTGCGTTTGTAATAAAAGAAACAAAACAATGAAGTTTAAGAATAACTTCATTTAAGAATAACAAAAGAATAACTTCAATTCAACCGCAGTGGAAAGAAATCACTAAACAATAAACATATAATTTATTATAATGAATTTAATTATTAATAAATACCACAGATAAGAGATGAGTGCACCCTGTTAATTAAATAATGGTCCACATTGGTGTTCTCGAGCTGGTTTTACGCGGACTAACGCGTAACTAACTGAAAAGTTAGTTTTTTGCGTTAATTTTTTTTTGTTTTATTTCTTGAGTCCGCAATAAATAATATAATAGTTTAAAACATTAATTAATTATCCTTTGACCGTCCTTATATGAACGGGTCTGTAGTTGGTATGCATTCAGTATATATTGAATTCGTCTTTGACTGATACTGTTGTGAGGCATGCACTCAATTGTGCGCACTTGATGCTCTAAATTGAGAATTCCATTAATGAAATTGCTGAAATTCACTGATAACTAACTACTTAACTCAACTATCCATTTATCATCTTAATATAATCACTAAAGCATTTACAGGCAGGCTTCTACGACTAAAAACAACTACGCAATTATGTCGTAGCAAATTCGTAGTATGATACAAGTATTTTTTAAATTATGTCAAATTATTTACTAATGATATAAATGTGAATGTATCTTGGTTTGTCTACCAATAACGTTTAAGCCGTTACAAACGAACACAGGTTAGTATAGATGAACTTATATTGAACGGATTTTTATCAGATTTAGCATAGAGGTAGATTATGAATTAGAATAGGTTGTAGAATATGTTTTAGAATAATTATATTTAAGAAAATTTAAGAACATTATTAAACGTTTTGTTAACTAATTAAAAGAAGTACAGAATACAGAACAAACATCGAAGAATTTCATTGTCTCTGCCAATCTTGATAACATGTTGATGAACTTCAAAGCTATGATTATGAAAAGAAGTTCAAAGATTGGTAGGTAGACTGGTAATTGTTATTAGCCTAGTTAAGAAGAGAAGTTACCGCGTTTTTGAGGCGCATTCGTCTCCTCAAGACAGCATAGCGGAGGCTACTATGTGGTAAGTTCACTCGTGGACCCCACCCTAACTTAACATCAGGCGGAGTGTGGTTACATGTCGAGTTATTATTAAAAAACAAATGTAGAAATAACGTTTTTATTGCTTTTGTTTATTTGGCGATTTAACTTCATCAGAATCTGTAACTCATTTAAATTTTTATCGCGCGTACACAAACCAAAATTCGTTGGATACAAAATTGTTATTCTCAGTCATTTGCAGTGCGAAGTAAATTGGGACCAATTAGTGAAACGATATTTCTGTGGCGCCAAACTGCAGAGACGTCTCTCGACCTCGCTTTGTCTTTCGTCATTCAATTAATAATCATGGGAAATGTTGCATTTCCTTACTATTTACTATTAAGATAATTATTCATTTAATTAAAATTTCGAATGTAACACCCGTTAAGTGACTTTGTCGCGTTTCGGGAATAGTTTGAATCTAAGATGGTACATGCTCGTCTTCTCAAGCCGGCATAGTGGAGGCGACTGCTACTTGCACAGGTTTCTCTGTAGTAGCAGTTGTTTCCATTCATGGACCGCACTCTAGCTTTACATCAGCGGAGTGTTGTCACATGCCGAGTTACAATAAAAAAAATAATAAAAAATAAGACCCCGTAATAACATTAGTTGTTAAACTTTTTATGGGTATATTTTATCTTTTTAAAATTACTAAATATATATGTATGTATGTACTAAATATCATACTAGATATATACTAGAAGAGCAAAACTCATACATTTAACATGAAAAAAGCGTAGGCCGTTTCGACGAACGACAGTGTTGCCGTCAAGTCAAATACTAACTAACAGAGAACCTACAAGTGATTTTTTTTCTTGCGTCACATTAGGAGCATTATTGCATATCTAGTTTTATATATCAATCAGTTTTATTATAAACTAGCGACGAAACCCGGCGTTGCTCGAGTTAAAATACATCGCATGTTTAATGGTATAAAAAAATATTTAAGGATCCGTTTTTAAAGTAGATATTGTAGATTTATATCTTAGATATTGAGAGACCTATTTGACCATTAAACATACGGTGTTTATAGAGTTAATCAAATTAAAAATAATTAACTAATTAACGAATTGAAAATAAGAAATACTCTAGTAAATGTGTAAACAGAAATTTGTAGAACTTTCTAGAACATTCTATATCGATTTTAGCAGTTGATAACGTTTTGGAACTTTCTAGATCATTTCAGAAATTTGTAGAACATTCTATATCGATTTCAACAATTGCGCTCGTTTTGGAACTTTCTAGATCTTTCCGGAAATTTGTAGAACTTTCTAGAACATTCTATATCGATTTTGGCAGCTATACACATTTTTAATGTTTGTAGATCATTCTAGAAGTTTTTAGAACTTTCTAGAACATTTCATATCGATTTTAACGGTAGAGCTCATTTTGGAACTTTCTAGGACATTCTGTATCGATTTTAGCAGTTGATAACGTTTTGGAACTTTCTAGATCATTCTTGAAACTTTTCTAGATTATTTAAAAAAAATTTAGAACTCTATACTTAGTACTCAACATCTCATAAGTTAGAAAAAGACAGACTTAGTACTCAAAATGTCATATGTTAGAAAGAGACAGATATACATTTTTTGAGATTTTCGCCTCCCACAACCACCCTCTTCCACCCACCGCGACCAAACTCCCTTACTTTCACCAGGAGACCCAGGGGTATCTACCACCCCAACGGGAAGCAGATTGGAGTTGGTGATCATGGAGAAAACCCTGTCTTTACGTACTAACATTAGCATTTTATATAAGTATTTAGATTTAGATTACGCGTACTTTACGCAGCGTGCGCAAATATGTTATGACTTTAAACATTTTTATAATGAACAACAATGGAAGTGTTGCACATTGGCATACAACATAGATAGATATGGTTGGTAGGTAGATATGAATAATGTATACCAATTGAAGTAAACGTCCGTTACAGCAGGTAAGTTAAACTATGCAAAAGTATTTTTACATGTAAAACATTTTCATTTTATATTCATAACTCAAAGTATATAAAATTATGCATCTTCAAATTTCATTAGCTGAATTTCCATAAAATATGACAATGCTTTTTACACAATATCCTGTTTTATTTTATGTTAGGAACGTTTTCCCGGTTTGTAGACTCCATTTGCATATTAATTTAATTTAATTAACATTTTATTTTGTTTTCAATCTCTCTAATTTATATTTATATTACTTAATTCTTCTTCACAAAATAAAAATATAATTTAACTATGATTGCGATAATTGGATAGACAAATAACATTGAAATAACCTAAGAATTATTGAAAATATTTGACCGATTTGTAATTTAATATAAAAAAATATATATTTGTTTGATTGTTTGTCCCGTATGTCGTGGCGGATTATCCTTTAGGCAAGCTAGCCAAGTGCCTAAAAGTGCGAGGTTTCAAGGGGTTCGCATAAAAAACTTTTATGGTTTAAAAATGTTCATTCGGGCTCGTACCCCTTAAAATACGTTGCACACAAAAAAAACAGATACAGCTGCAACCATCCGCGGCATTTTTGCGATATTTATTGTGTTTTAAAAATAATTAATATGCTTGTACACAATACCTTAAAAGCTAGTATCTTTTCTGGAGCTTTCACTGGTTCCAGAACCAGCAATCTGATTTGAAAATTTATTGCCATATTTAAAAAGTAATTAGGAAAATGTTAGGGATTTCTAACTATTATTTTTTTTATCTCTAACACTCACATATAAAACAATAAAAACACATATTACGAATTATCCGCAAACAAAGTTGTGTGCAACAGCTAGTTAGAAATAAAACTTACGTCTAGTCATTTTGACTTTCGTCTATCCTAATCATTATTTTTAACCTTTACAATAAATATTTTAACCTTAGAATTAAAATAATAAGATATTTATATCTGGCGAGCAAATAGCAACATGATCGACCGTTCAATATAGAGTTCTTACCCAAACAAACAGTATCCGCCTTGTGTTTCATTAAGCAACGCCGAGATGCGATATTGGTTCTTTTATCTACACTTATAAAAATATATCCACAATGTTTATTGTCTCCATTTATTAGCAGTAAAAGTTCTTAATTTGTTTGCGGTTCCTCATAAAAGTGTTTACGATCGCTAACGTGATTACATCACTGGGTTAACGATACCTTCGAGACACGGAAGTGATGTTAAAAACAGATCGCCAATTCGTTCGTGTTCGACCATCGAGTTCTGCAAACTCATTCTAACACTAAACATTAACCATTCGAAAATTAAATGTAATGGAAAAACGCTTATCATTATAAATCATACGCTTCTACTCACGCTATTTTCTCGAGGACTATTCACCGACATCAATCAGGTCGCCATTTACCTATATCATAATAACACCCGCCATGGCGGCGCCAGCTGCTTGCAGACATTTCTCTGTGATAAGAGTTGTCTCAGGACCGCACTTATAATCAGGTGGAGTTGGGCACACAAAAGTTCCGCTACTGTCCCAGTACTGTCTCAGAATGAGATCTGCAGGGAGCCGCCAAATGTAGAGTCTAAAAAAAAGTTTAGTTGTTGATAAAAGTTGTATTGTAAAAGAGCGTTGCCGTTATGCGTTTCAATGAATCGACTATATGGGTTTTCAGTGTAGCTCTCCGTCTGGCTCGCTCGTTATCTGTACACGACTACACGTTGAGCACTAACTGCTACGTGCCACTCCACCGGAAGCCTGTTAACTTCATGAACTCCACACTTTAAACGGGTTAAATAGAACTTCTATCTCATATCTGAGTCCGTTTATTTTAGTTAGTATCGCTTCGTTAGCGAAAAGTAACTGGTTTATTTCAATGAACTGAAGTCGATTAGTAATTCACTTTTATTACATTTAATGTTTACTTAGAATTTTAAGGTTATGGCAATACGAGTTTTGGCGGACGTCTGAAAGTATAGTAAGATTTAGTTATCATTAATTATTTCTTTGTTTCTTTGAGTGTTAACATGTAATTTGGTTAATTATTATCGATTAAGTAGTCATGCAAGTGTGTGAGTTTGGGCAAATTGTTCAAAATAGGAGAACGCGTGTTTTCATTTTAGAATTACGTTGGAATTTTTTTAATTTTTTGGATAATTAAAAAAAAATCATTTGTATAGCTGTAGAAATTTTATAGATTTTTTGGCACATACTTATCTAAGCCCGCATGGAGTAAACAAGGACACTATGTTCAGCCACGTCTTTTACACTCGTGCCATCGATAAAATCTATTGCAGCACCTAGTATGAGAATACCATCTCAAGTAATACTGTGTGTTCGATATTTATCCTTATGTGTATGTAATAAAGTTAAATATCGAATAAACATTATATATTATTTTAAAAAATCGGAATTTACATGGATATATCTACTACTATAACTTTAAATCTGTATAAAGCAGAGAAACATAGTTCACAAAAGGAAACTGAAAAGTTTTGGCAGAAGACGTAACATGTACTTATTCTTTTTGCATTTGGAGACGTAATTTCTTTGAATATAAAAAATATATAATGAAGTTAAACAGTTCCTGGAAGTGATCTATCGTACTATTCTAAGAATTTAAATACATTAATTCAAAAGATAAGCATTCGTAACCTGAACAGTTTTCGTGAAGTCTGTTAGTAGATATAAATCTTTTGCCTGCAACTCGACAGAGTGTTGGCTGGAATCCACACCTTCATTTATTATTATAAATGGCTGTCGTAAAATCGACACTCGAGTTGATTTAAAAAAATCTTAGACATAAAAAGCTTCATTTTAAATAGTTAATAGTCTTTTCGTAAAATTATTTTACAATTTAATTTTTATCATAACATACATATTGTAATATTCAAATGCTGGATTTTTTATTATTGAATTATGAAAATTGAATAGAAAAAAATCGCTGCTCACACACTGTTATAACAGTGATAACTTTTGATTTATTCACACAAAAAGTAATCCGTAAACAAAAACATGATTGTTTCCTGAGATTTCCTGCGAACAAACTTTTTGCGGTTTGTCATCGCATTTATTTTCGATTATTTTAACATGGTGGTGACTTCCGAAATATCGTCGAATTAAAATAATCATACAAAACGCGATACAAGGCGGCAAATAGTATTTTAATTTGGTAAAAACACTATTTACAAATTAAAAAATAAACAAGAATAAACCAAAAAAGTTTCAGCTCCCATATGATACCAGATGAAAAGAAACACAGATTAAAAATTAATTTTAATCTAGGTATAAAAGAAAACAGAAGTCATTTCACCCTTATTTATATTCATGAGTGGTTCCTAAAGGTCCCTATAGGCTTATACGTGAATCAGGGTAATGAGAATACATGTGAGAGTCGCACTAAGAAAATCAATTTACGACCAATTCCAACACAATATCCTTTTAGAGGCGACATAAAATTGTGACCATACTTTTAACATAATAGGCTGCTTTTGTCAAAAGCCCAAATATATAAGTTGAACTATTTCAGCAGATAATAACGTTAGCGTTTATACAGTCTTCCATTATTGCTATGTTAACATTATCATCAGCATGTATAAAATAAAGCATTACATATAACTAGCGGAGTGCTTAGTGCCCTAACAAGAGGGCGTATTATGAGTTACCCCAGAGAAAATATCTTCAAGCGGAAGCTATGCCGGCAAGCAGCTTGAGGAGACAAATGTACACAAAGCAGGTTTACATCTGACTACTACCTTGCTGATCTCGAAACGCGACTACTTGTTAGCTTCAAAGCAGTGATGAAAAATTGATTAATATACCGTTAAATTTGTACAACATTACCGATACCGGGGTCATAGGACGTGCTAAAAAAAAAACGTCCATCTATATTTTATGTCTGTCGTTTGTTACCTCGATGACGAGATAACGTTATGTAGTATCGGTATTTTTTCGTTATTTCCCGATATCGTTATAATGATAAAAATACTTTTCAGGAGTAAATATATAAATGAAAATGGTGGCAATTCTCCAAGAAGGTAGATTGAGCGTGAATTTGGCGTTACGTTTAGGAGTTTTTAAATAATTAAATAACAATTCAAATTATTTAGATGCTTATAGATATACGAGAAAGCGGTCGTAGTCTAGCTGTAGAAAGACTAAACTCACGATCGCAATCGATTACATCCTCGTTCACATCTCGCTAACCAATGGCATAAGCATTTAAAGTAGTATAAGCATTAAGAAGAAATAAAAAAAAACTATTGTTTTAAAACAAATTCAAAGAAAAATATTTATGTACCAAAAACAGAGAGTTATAAATACTTTAACGGGACACAATTTTGTTCCAAAAAACTCAAAAGAATTTCATACATATTTTCCTACAATCACAATTCACAATATGCCCCTGTCGTTGTAAATATTTTACAGTGTTGTTATTATTTATGCTGTTTGTATTCCATCAAACAGTAAAGCTGTTTTACGAGTCAGTGTCCCATAAATTGCGTAACCGATGCAAACTGGATTATCTGTTTCGGTATTTGATCTGCTGATTCTAAATGTTATGAGTATGTACAAAAGTATATATATAAGATATGTAATAGTATTTTAAGAATGGGAGTTAGACTAATGATGGTTATTAGCTCAATCTACCATCCTGGAGTAGTACCACCACCCTCAAAAGTGTAACAGCCGTGACCTTGAATCAATTTGGAAGTAGCGGACGAGAGGAAGTGCCACCTAACTAAAAAGTAACACAATTTTGAATCTATCCACTATTCCTATTTAAATACTTAACAAAATTTATTTTTAAGCTCGCCTATTATAGTCTGCTCACCTACTTGTATTATACTGTACAATTTAATTATTTATTATTTATTTAAGTTTTATTAATATTTATTCTAGAATAAAATATTTCAAATAAACCATTGAACTAACCTTGAAATCAAAATTAAATAAAATTTGTTTTATTATAAATCGGATTGTAACAGTAAAAACTAAAGAAAAATTTGATGAAATCGACTATACAACGAAGATCTACTTTTAGAAGGCACTCAATTTTCTACCATCTATTATTAAAGCACGTCGAATAATCTCGTGGTTTTTCGAGCAAAAATATTCTTCTATGCAAAAAAAAAAATATACCTGCATTTTCTGTTCTACAACAGATTTGCATCTCGGAATAATGTTTTCTTTCAGTTTCATTAAAAACATAATACATACATACATTAAATACTTAAAAAAACACACCAAAATATAACTGAGTGATAAATAATTTTATTTTTCGCTATAATTTTATCAGGAAATTTAATATAAAGAGTTATAAAGCATTTCACATTTTAGTTTTAACTATGGAGCTTTAAATAAAAACCCTCTCTTTACTAATTGTTTTTCGTTCCATACGGACACTTAAAAAACAGCAACGAAATACGTATTGCGAATAGCAAAGCAATAAAAAAAGTGTTTTTCTTTATGTTTTCAAAAGCTTTCACTGAAACGACGAGTAAGTAGGTAAAAGGATAATTTTCTCAGCATTGTCATGAAAATAAACAAGCCGGAAAAGGCATTTTTATTTCATACAAACTTACGCACAAAAACGACTCGTGCGTGAAGTGTTTCCTACGACTACCTACATGTCTTATAGTAATAATTGACACATTTACACTTCCTCCATGCTGAGTACACAATCCTTTTTTCTTTAAAATAAAAGATATAAAATTCTTCATTTAGATAAAAAGTTCAATAATAAAATTATAGCAAAAAAATGTTGCTTTGCAAATAAGAATTGATTTCGATTTCTTATCTTTCAACTTTCCACGACGATTTATATAGTTTTTTCTTTAGAATCTGATTAAGAAAAATAGTGTGGGACTCCGTTGTTGATACGTTGCTAGTGGTTGATTTCATCGCGTATTTTATTAAGAGAACGTATAAAATAAATGAACGTAGGCCGCAGGTGGTCGCCCGAAAACCCTCAGGAGACCTATTTGCACTGATTGAACAGATCAAAGATGTGGTTCAGAAAATCGGTATTATGTATCCACGCACAAAAAACATTTTGAAAGTAAAATTGCCAAATTCGTCCTTCACAAATTTCCTGATATATGAGTTTTATTGACTTTGATCTCTGAGTAATATTAATTAGAAATTGCTAATTAAAATATGTTGTAATAAATAATAACCTGTATTTTGCACACGCAATTCTTGCTTTTAATTAAAAATTCCCTTTAACCTTACTCTATATAAAATGTTAATATAAACTAACACAGAAATAGTAATAGTATGTATTAAAGTATGATTTCAAAACGAGCAACATAATACGAACAACTTTAAATTAAGTTTTCTGAATATTTTTTATTCTCACGAAATCTCGAGACCGCTTTTCATTTGCAAGTAAGGAAGCTACTCATCTAAATTGTTGGGAGTTAAACTGTCAGGAATATTTACAATTTAATATTAACTACAAAGAAAAGTCCGGTTTTTATCTGTCGCCGCAGCAACTTCCCTCGCGGTATGAAAGTTTCACAAAATTAGATTGTCGTTTAGCGGCCAAAGAAGCAAGACGTCCCGCTGGATAGGTGCAGAATGCTCTATTATAAAACTTCGCTATATGTTGAAACTGAATTTGATTATACTTTTCTGTAGATTGCACAAAACTTCAGGTACCTAAATATTATTATTTTTTATTGTAGCTCGACATATTGTGATAGCACTCTACTTACCAGATGTTAAGCTAGAATGTGGTTCATGAACGGAGACAATAGAGAGATGTGTTCATGCAACAGTCGACTCCGCTATGCTGGCTTAAGTACACGTTGACAGTGCACACATCTCTCAATATACGTAACTAAGTCACTTTACAGATGTGACTAATAACCACCTACCTGTCTTTAAAAAGTAAAATAAAACTGTATTATGAATTTTTTATAGATTTAAAGTATTTTAATAATTGTAAACAAGCAACAGCTTCTGTAAGAACAAGTGTTTAGACAATGTCACCATGGGGCACTATGAAAGGTGTTATAAAAGCGTCTCATTAGGGAGTCTTTCCGCGGCTGAGCTAAGGTTTAACCTCATTTACTTCGTGTCACCGTGAAATACGGTAATGTCTTTCACCATTTTACTGCTTAACCGAAAGAGAAATTTGGAGGAAGCAGAAATAAATTCAAACAAGGAATGAATACACGTCATTAAAGAAGATTAATTATCTACGATATAAACTAAGCGCTAGGTCAGGAGGTGACTCGGTAAGCCGCCACTCTTTCTTCGCTCACCGATGGCAATATATTCTTCATCGTCAATAAGCTCGCAATCTATTATATTAGTATTGAAATTGAAAAAGCAGCATGTGAAGGCAAATTTTCCGCGCATACTTAAATCCCGAGACTGTCGCGTCGACTCGCTGCATTAGTACAATTGCATTTCGTATTCGTACATTTTGATGGATTTAATATTTCCAATGCGATTCAATCGGTGCATCAATAGAGAAAATAAATAATTTAGAAGTAGCCAGGAATAATGAGAGGAATGTGCGCTGTTAACGTGGATTGTACACATTCGTCTCCTCAGGTCGGCATAGCGGAGGCGACTGCTGCCTGCGTACAATACGTGACACGCCCCCACTCACATGCGGGTTGACCTTTAACAATAAATTCTTCAAGAAATTTCAACAAAAATTGATATATTTATATACAAGGTGTCCCAAAACTCAACGATAAGCGGGCACCAGAGGGTGGTCCTGCTCATGACTACTCGAGAAAAAAATATAAGAAAAAATAATCTCCTATTTTAAAAAAAATACAACATAAAATTAAAATCTTTCGAAAATTGACAACCCTTATGATATTTTTAACTACCATGACCACATTTTTCCAAATATTTATAATTTTTTTTTTGTATCGGCAACCTAAGTAGCACTGCTATCCATCACAACCCTTAAAAATCCCAGATTACCTGTAGTTTTTACACAAAAATCAATCAAAATTACTTTTTACATTAAAATTTCAAAAGATTTTTACTTACAGTCCATTTTAACACATCGTTGTGTAAAAAAAAAGTATGGACACTACTATGGCAAGTTTTTTTAAAAATTGACGCAAGTATCCAGGATTCTAAAATGGTATAATACTCTAGGAAAACTGGCCACAAAAAAAAACCATGCGTATAGTACTAAACAAGAACCAAATTCAAATTCAAAATTCAAATTCAAATTCATTTAATCGACAAGTAGGCTGATTCTCAGCACTTTTGCACGTCAATATTTACAATAAAAACATTTAAAACATTTATAAATAATAACAAAATAATAACAAAAACAATAACAAATTAATAGTAGCTGCTGTAAAGAGGCATTGTCAACTTATAAATAATAAAATAATTATTATGTCAATAATAATAATAGTAATAGTAATAACAATAATAACTACTTCCATGGACTAGTATCTGCCATGTATTCCTCAATTGTATAATATGCCCTTTCTATTAGTCTTAACTTAATGAACCTTTTGAATTGATTATTGGAACAGTTTGTAATTTCATCAGGGATTTTATTATAAAGTTCAACACTTAAACCCATAAAGGACTTTTTTATTTTTGCCAGTCTGGATATGGGTATCGATAAACCACTCCTCGCGCGTAGTTTTTTAAGACAGGTATCACTACGTTTTGTAAAAGTGTTTATGTTTTTTCTGACGTACATAATATTTTCAAAAATGTATTGGCAAGTCACTGTGAGTATATTAATTTCTTTAAATTTATTTCTCAACGAAGTCCTTGAAGAGAGTTGATAAATAGCTCGTATGGCACGTTTTTGCAGGACAAAGATTGTGTTTATATCAGCAGCTCTTCCCCACAACAACATACCATAGGACATTACGCTATGGAAATAACTAAAATAAACTAGTCTAGCTGTTTTAATGTCGGTTAATTGTCGAATTGTTTTAACAGCAAAAGCAGCTGAGCTCAATTTACCAGCTAGTTTTTCAATATGATGGCCCCACTGTAACTTAGAATCAACCGTTAAGCCAAGGAATACGGTATTGTCTACAAGTTCCAAAGTATTGTCATCTATAACTATGTCCGTCTTTGACTGCCTAACATTCGGAAGACAATTCATCTTTCATAAATCGTTGTTTGTTGATTGTAAACGCTTTTACCTACCAAAAAAGCTACACAACCTGGTTCTACCGTCCCCTTTCTTCTTCTATATTTATGGTTCAAGTCCCTAAAGTGCGTACGAGGCGTTTCGACAACACGTTCCTCGTGCGTACTGCGAAACTGTGGAACTCCCTCCCGGTGTCTGTGTTTCCCGACACGTACAACATAGGTCTCTTCAAATCGATGGGTGAACTCCACCTTAGACCGTATCACTGCTTAACACCAGGCAGGGTCTGGTCAAACGCTTGCTTATTAAGCATTAAAAAAATCAATTTATAATTTTATTAATATTACAGCAAATATTTGAATTATTCGCTACCGGCAATAATACAGGCACAACATCGTCTTAAAAAGATCGTTTTATTTGTCGTGCATATCTTCTACCATTGATATGTTCCGCAGCCTGAGTAATTTTTTGGCGAAGCTCGTCCAATGTTGCAATTGATTTTGAGTAGACCCTGTCTTTGAGACAACCCCAATAGAAGAAGTCCATAGATAGGATATGACCAAGTCGCCCAATCCAACGCCCTGGATACTCTTGATTTAAGTATTCTCGCACTGAAACGGGCATAGTGAGCAGGGCAACCATCATTTTGAAACCACATGTTTTGTAAAACTATTATGGGCACGTCTTCCAATAATTCTGGCAAGTCATTTTGTAAAAAGTTTAAATAACTATTGCCATCTAAGTTTCCTTCTAACTCAAAGGGCCCTATTGTTATTCAACAACGAATATCTACTATTTAACTTCTAAATTTTATTGCCTACGCACGTTTTCATGCAAATTCCAAGAAGTTGCACCAAAAAACCAATTTTTGGTAGGTAAAAGCGTTTACAATCAACAAACAACGATTTATGAAAGTTGGTTCTTGTTTAGAAATAGTACGCATGTTTTTTTTTGTGGCCAGTTTTCCTAGAGTATTGTACCATTTTAGAATCTTGATTAGTTGCGTCAATTTTTAAAAAAACTTGCCATAGTGGTGTCCATACTTTTTTTTTACACAACGATGTGTTAAAATGGACTGTAAGTAAAAATCTTTTAAAATTTTAATGTAAAAAGTAATTTTGATTGATTTTTGTGTAAAAACTACAGGTAATCTGGGATTTTTAAGGGTTGTGATGGATAGCAGTGCTACTTAGGTTGCCGATACAAAAAAAAATTTATAAATATTTGGAAAAATGTGGTCATGGTAGTTAAAAATATCATAAGGGTTGTCAAATTTCGAAAGATTTTAATTTTATGTTGTATTTTTTTAAAAATAGGAGATTATTTTTTCTTATATTTTTTTCTCGAGTAGTCATGAGCAGGACCACCCTCTGGTGCCCGCTTATCGTTGAGTTTTGGGACACCTTGTATATGCTATATTTATGATAGGTTTAGAAATAGGTATTCTTGAAATTTTGTTGTACGTGCTCTCTGTTTGTTACAAGTACTCTTAGCGCAGTACTCTTGGATACCCATGCCAAGAATCTGACACACAATTCTGAAATTTATAACACGTGTAGATAGGTACATTACACCGATAAATTTATGGTATATTCATAGTTCCAATAAGCCTCTATAGTTCTTTATTTTAAATATACATATAGAAAAAAATATCACCATAAATGGCAATGAAATTCTAAAAACAACTACAAAATTCGTTTGCACATAAAAGCAAGTTGGGTTAAACAGTATTTTCGCCTAGGTATAACGAGAGTGTGTACTGTCTGTCTGGAATAGTCTGGATGGTGCGCATTCGTCTCCTCAAGCCGGCATAGCGGAGGCGACTGCTGCCTGTAAAAAAATTATCTATAGTAGCAATTGTTTTTACGTAAAAATTTTATGTAAAAATGTAATAATTTAAAAAGTTTTTTAATACTTTTTCGACTACAAAACTTACAACTGTTTTTTATTTAAAAAATATAAAATTATGTTGTTTCAAATTACAATTACATAACACAAAACGTATGAAAATACAGATTAGAAACTAACATTGTTATAAGTTAATATATCCGTTTAAACGAAGCCAAATGTTGTAAATAATTACGGTCTTAGATACGAGGTACATTTTTCTAAGAAATAATCACTCTCATTCAAACACGATCATGTAGGGATAACACAAAAAATCAAAACTAAATAACTAATTATTAAATTGGAAAAAAAAAACATTTAAAACCTTAATCAACAACTTTTTGTTACTAGCTTAATAAAAAGAAAAAAAAATACAATATAATGAAATTATTTTGAAATATTATGTGTATGTGATGAAATAGCTAAAAATAGATATAAATAAAAAGGCAGGTCACCTGCTGAACACGTTCCTGAAAAGGTCGTGATTGATGCGAGGTGTTAAAGGTTAAGGTGTAACCGAGATACTATCGACTAAGAAAAATTAACATTTTTACTATTATATTATAGTATTTTATTACATTTCTTACAAAAAGATAAATATTTGGTTACTTTAAAACTGTTTAAGTTTAAACTCTCTGCCAATTTCAATTGAAACTAAAAATACGAATGAATTTTAAATACTAATGGACTCAAATATTAGGACTTACCTATATTATATTTTTTGCAGAAAACTATTTTCTCTTCTAACGGTATAAAGCGAGAGAAAATAAAATGGAATGTCTGGGCGTATCTAGCGGAGACGTCCACATAATTACGAAGTAATCCAGTAATAAAGAGTACCAGCAAATTCCCTCGTCCTGCTGCGCACTGATAAACCGAAACACAACTTCGCTTGCAACCTCAAATCTTACTATGACTATATATAACAGTTTACGAGTATATTTCTAGAAATTATACGGCCATAACTATGGTCTGTTCATTTTTTAAGGTACTTATGTACTAAAAGAGCTTACATGGCTGTTGTCGCAAATTCCATCTTGGCTTGCGAATAATTCTTGCCTGAATCTAAATTATATCAATACATAGTTATTAACTTTAGGATAACTCTCTCGTTTATCAGCAAGAGAAATAGATTTCCCTCTTTTCGCCGTTATATTGGACCTCTCTGTCCCTCTGAAGAACCTCCACAACACCCCTTTTAGTTCTCCCTGACCACCATGTCGGCGTAACTCTTGTTCTCTTTCTCTCACTGATATCTCTGTTAATAATTTATAATATAATAAACTATTCTACTCACTTGGACACCGACGTACCTCTTTTTAATAATTACATCATAAACACAGCTAATTGTATGTTTTTTCTATGTTACCTCTGTCCTCTCTTACCTCCTCTCCTTGCCCCCTCCACTTCAGTGTTGCCAGTGACAACCACCTCATATTGTCTTTAATTTTAATTGATATTGCCATACTCAGCGAATATCCTCTGTATTTTTATATCGCATTCGCGACAGCTGTAAACAACCAATATCTTTAAAATAAATTACTGCATGATTACGAAAAAGTTAGGTATTCTTTTTTATAGGGTTTATACAGGATCTTCCAATATAGGCAATCCAAGGGAGGAAAACACTTTATTGAATGGAGATATGAAATTGTTCTAAAAGAAAATTATAATATATTTTTTTTAAATAATAAAATGACTTGCATACGCCTGACGCTAGAGATCGGTCCATGACCCTACCAAAAAGCAATAACAGCTTCAGGAGACGAATCTGATTAAGATCTGATCTAATATAATCTGATTTCAATAAGAGATTAAATGCCGCTTCTAATTAATACGTTTGAATTAATTAAAAGACTGCAACCACACGTAAATCTATATAATTATATCTCATTGAACACTATTAAGCTACTTAAATCACAGGGTTGTTCAATTGGAATTGCTAATTGTACGTCCTTAGAATATTATACGTATAATACATAGATGTAGGTTGACGTTGCCTGTTATTGACATGTAGTATCTACATCACGGCTTTATTCTGAGAATTACAGGTAGGCAGAAATTGGCTTTTGACGTACTTATCAAAAACAAATTAATGTATATATTTTTTAAAGATGTTTCATGAATTAAAAGGTATTTTATCTATGCTAAATAAATGCTGAAATAACTTTGTCTATTTGTATGGGAAACTATTAATTATTTCTGAAGTTAAATCATAGAGATACATACTAGAGATGCAAATTTCATTCATGAAAAAAGCGTAAGCCGCTTTATATGATTTGACGATTTTGCCGTCAAATCAAATACTAACTGTCAAAGAACTTAAAAGTGACCGAGGTCATCTTTTCTCCCGCGTCACATTGGGAGCGTTATTGCACATCTAGTTGTATATATCAATGAGTTAAATGCATATATACGCATATGAGGTTGCAGGCAACAGCTAATAAAAAATAAAAAATATTTTTATTATATATTTATTATATTAACATGCTCGTCTCCTCAAGCCGGCATAGTGGGGGCGACTGCTACCCGCACAGGTTTGTCTGTAGTAGCAGTTGTTTCCATTCATGGACCGCACTCTAGCTTTACATCAGGCGGAGTGTTGTCACATGCCGAGCTATAATAAAAAAAAAAAAAATATTTACGGTTATTCGCCGCTCTGAAACCCGCTCACAGCGTAGATTAATTTTCATCAAACATTATAATTTCCAATCATGTTCAAAGTTACATTCTATTACATCCCATAGCTGTGGTAAAGTGGTAAAATCACGACCGTAAACTATCTCGTAAAATACTCTTCTTAAAGCCCACTATCCACTAACATTATTTATTTTATTTCCCACAATAATTCCATTGAGTTATTATGTGCCAATTATGCTTTAATCGGTCATGATTTTATAATAACTAGCGTCTTATTTCATTAGTATATACGTGTATTTCTTACTAAGTTATAGAGTGGCAGACAATGTAGAGATGATTATTAGACCAATCTGCCGCCCTGGGGCAGTCCCACCACTTTCCAGTGTAACACCCGCGAAGTGACCTTTTCGCGTTTCAGAATCAGTTTTTAAGTAACCAGGTATAACAAGAGTAGTGAAATCCCATACATTTGTTGGCCAGTTTTTCTCGCATTCGCCGTACGAGGGTGCTCTTGACTGGACCCCAATATAACTTAGTAAATTATAATTTTGTACTTTGCATGAATCATGATGTGTAGTGTACAAACATACGTGTAGGGTAATAATCTAGTTGTGATCTGTGGTTTCAACTATTATTGTGTTATAATATTATGATTGTTACCTGCTGTATATACCTATTAATAATAAATAAGTACCTAGTGTGTACTATCACCTTGATGGTGCACATTCGTCTTCACAAGCCAGCACAGATTTTTTATGTTGTCATATTATGCTTGGCAATTTTTTTTTAGTATATTTTATTTACCATTAATGTTATCTCGGAAAAACGCCAGTAATGCTGTATGTTTTCAAAATTATCACTTTTAAATTGTAATTTTATCTCACAGAAAATTTACAGATATTTTACCCATAAGTTGCTTCATTTCTGTGTTAATAAATTTGACAAATGTTAAATTGTACGTCTAGATCTACGTTCATTGACCGCTATGAACTCGTGTAACATGTCATACTTAACCACAGCAAGCAATGTAATCTGTCACACCTTACAAAGTTGAATATTTTGAACTTTATAATTTACGAATGAACTCGAATTAATTAGTTGTAAACATAATGAAGATGTATTTACTTAATGTTTTTGAAGTAAACATAGCTTACAAGAGTGGTAGGCAAACTGATAATGGTTACCAGCCTAATCTGCCATCCTGGGGTAGTATCAACGCTTCAAGTGACCTAATCGCGTTTCGGATCATCCGGGGTATAACGAGATGAAAGAGTATACAGCATGTGCTTCTAAAGTGTAGCAGTGTTGATATATCGAGAAATAACTTCCTGGAGATTCCAACACTCCCAGAGCTGTGCCGGAACGTCGAGAAAGGATCTGCGCACGAGAACCAGCCCAGAGCCACAAGTGACAAAGTATAACGAAAGAAGTGTTTCCTATCAATGAATACTACACATTCGTCTACTCGAGCGTCATAGCGGAGGAGACAGCTGCAGCAGACAGTGACGACAGCTGTTTCTGCTATAGATCGCACTTTAGTTTTGCATCAGGCGGAGTGTGGACAGTACTATAAAAAAAAATACACATTTTAAACAAAAGCTATAATATTTCACGATTGTACAGTAATAAGTGTATTAGCATATTGAAATTCTGGACTGTTCTCATATTCCGACATGTCCAATGCAACTTCACAACTTTCTCTAACAACAGGACGTGGATCATTTAAGTACCTGAAATAAAAAATAATAGATTCATATAAAATATTCAAGATAAAAAATCATATATGCTCACAACAGTCATGCTAAAAAATAATAATCTAATGATAAATTCAGAATATCGACTGTAAATTACAGTTCCAATTTTTGTTTTTAACTCATTTTTTGCATATTCAAATACTGTATATACAGGCTGTCCTTCTTTAAAAACGTCATAACTTTTAAACAAGAAGGTATAAAAAAATCACCAAATTATATTGTAGATATTGAACCCCTCTATCTGTATAATACCGTTGACACCACTACTTACGGGACACCCTGTATATATTTTTTTATTGAATCTCGGCATGTGACAACACTCCGGCTGATGTAAAGCTAGAGTGCGGTCCATAGAAAATAATTATGGTGCAAAAATATACACAATCTAAGCTGAGGTGGGAATCTCTGTTCTATGCAGGGATGCTCTGACCACAAAGTTACCCATCAGTGCTACTTAAATTTCCTACTATCACTAAAGAGTAGAAAGAATAATAAATTAAAAATTAGGCTATTAGGGTCACAGTTTTAGGATAAACACATACTGTGGTCGAAACAAAGCCAATTTTTAATATAAAAAAGTCACCGTTTAAGAATTTCAGTGCATTCCTCAGTAGCAATAGAGCCTAAAGCTTCAGCCGCCTCATGTCGAACCATCTCATGTTCAGCAGTATTTTCTAAAGCTCCTTGTAAAAACTTTACAGTTCTCTCATCTTGCATTTGACCGAATATGAAGGCGACCTCATGACGGAATAGGGCACTGCTCGCTTTCAACCCTGAAATTTTATTTACATTATTTAATTAAGATATTTAAACGATGTAAGTAATAATTTAAATTAATATAAAAGTAGCTTAGGTACATGAAATAACAGCCCCGGATCTTGAGGCGGGGCAAAAATTGAAAAATGCCGCCCCCGCCCTATGCTTATGCGCCCCGCAAAAAAATATAATTTATGTGCTTCAAGTATTAGACGTTTCTGTGGTCCAAGTTGCTTTAATGATGAGTTGAGTATTAGTTTCAATCTGCCGCCCTCTAAAATTGCCGCCCGGGGCATGGGCTGTGAAATAAACAAAAAATAGTGTAACTAACTCACCTTCACCCAAAACGTTAATACTTTCCGTTGTACCCAAATTTCTTAGACTAAACATTGCTCTATATCTATTAAACAATGATTCTATTTCATTCATTAATATCTCGTGAAGTCTCAGTATATTGGTTTCAGAACTTGGTGGCGCTGGGTCGACTGATGCATATCTACTAACTTGTAACCTTTTCTCCTCAGGTTTTTCATCAGCAATCCATTTTAGGCGTTCAAGAGCTATTTGACAAGTTTCCGCAACTTCAATGGCCGAGTCATGCTCATATTTTTCTAACAGTTTCCTTTGATTTGGGTCACCTATAGCACCGAGAGCCTCACCTGAAACAGTTTTATGGCATTTATTGTTATAATAATAACTCTGTAACTCTAATTCTCTTAAGAATACTTATTATTATAAACGTTTAGTAATATCATGATATTCGAATTATCGCTGTTTGTTATCTCTACATGCAAAACAGCACATTTAAAAATAATGAAACTAACCTGCTTCATGTCTCACTATAGGGTCTTGGGTTTTATCTTCCAGCACACTTATTAATATCGGAATAGCATCTTTATCCTGCATTTGTCCCAAACAATAAGCCAACTCATGCTTTAACAATACAGATTCATCTTTAAAACATTCGCTTATACATTGTATAGCAGTCTCGCCTCCCAAGTTTTTGAGTGTAAATAAGGCACGAAAACGCTCCTTCATTGGTCTGGACGGGTCGTTTAAAACTTTTCCTATATTTTTAAGTGCTGATTCACTTATTTCTGCCATATTTACCCGAAAATTAAACAAAAAAGCCGCACAAGAAGCAAAAACAATCGAAACAATATTCGAAAAAGGAGAAACGTCAAAAACGTCAAAATGTTTAATGTTGCCAGTAACTGACCAGGCAAATACACATTATTTTTTAATTTTATTAGCGAAAATGCTTTAAATTAAAAGTGTCACTTAAAATCGTTTAGTAATACGTTAAATACTATATTATTACTTATTTAAATATTTCGTTATTTTTAAACTTAAGTTCATAATACTTATTTAATAACTTAAATAATAGTGCTTTTCATGAAGGCTATGATTTAAATACACATATAATTTAGAGTTTAGAGTAAATCCTATTTCTGTATTACTAATTCTTAATTTTAATTTTCTCTGTAGTTAAATCTTTAATATTTATATTAACAGAAATATTTGCTTTAAAATGAGCATTTTTTGAAGTCATGGCTACCCCAATCTTGTTTTGTGTTGCCATATTTGCTTGTGTTACTATGCTAAAAATATGAAGTTAACGGTTTTAACAGGAAGATGAACTCGGCGCGAATTTTAAACATTTTTTCAAAAAACAATATTCATTCATATAAAAATAATTGATAACTAATGTAATAAAAAAATATTATTGGGTAAGTAGTTTCAATAAAGTAAGTGGTAATCTGAAGTTTAGCTACTTTTTTAAATTGCTGGTACATAAATACCAATAACCTATCTAATCGTGATTCGATTTACTTTTAGGTATATATCTCTATGCTTTAAGATATATGCTATTATTTATTAGCAATAGAAAAATGATGATTTACTAGGAAATTTGTTTATTTGTTTGTTTTTGTAATAAGTAATCTATTATATTATCTTTCTCAGTCTTCTAGTTGTAAAATAATAAGTTTGTGCAGTGAATAATTCTATTTCTATGTGCGCAGTCGCGTGAATCGCTGTAAAGTGAGTATAATTTATATGTTTTTATTTATAATCTGTTGTAATTTTCTGACCCATTTATTTAATGACATTATGTAAATATGTACGCAGCTTAAGTTTTATTTTTCTTTTATGAAATAAAAAACGTGAAATCTAACTTCCGTTAAAATTGTGCATGTTAATCATTTTTAAATAATAACTGCGTATTATGTTACTAATTTTTTCGTAAATGATATTGATAATTATTGTTATAGAAAAATGTTTAATTGGTTAAAACGTTCGTTATGGGGAGACACAGATTTGGACATAATAAATGAAATAACGGGTCTCAGTGGACGAGACGTCAACAACATACGACGGTCTTGGTCGAATGTTTACAAAAACAAAGTCGCATTTGGCATGGATGTCTTCATCAGGCAAGTTTATGCATTACATCAGACACAATAAAATTAATAAATTACATGACGCGAATAAAATATTATCTTTTGAAATAATATTCTAGTCAGCGCGCGGTTAACAATAAATAAGTATTTAAAATGTATATAAGGCAATGTTTGTCTATTGTTTGCTATTGCACCTGTACAGCTTTTGGTATGCTCGAATACTCCTCGATTTGTGACTGAAATTATAATGCATTTTTTCAACCTTAACACATTCTATTATAGTTTATTTTAAGAGGTGACACAATATTTCATAGCTAATGCGACATGACCCTGGGGATAGAGTTTAGGTTAAAACGCATTTACTCATAAAATTTAATTATTCGTAAATTTTAATTAGTAAATAAATTACGGAATGTGAAGCTATATTATTGAATGCAGTCCACGCGTATTAACTTTCGAGGAGTTCGTAATGTATGGTCAGTACTCAATATTAATTTTAATTATTTTTCAAAGGTTATTTTGCGAATTTCCTGAGACAAAGAACTTCTTCAAATCGTTTTCGAATGTGGCTAACGAAGATTTGCCGAATAAAGCACAATTCAAAGCACACGTTATTAACTTTATGAACGGATTCAACTCTATTATTATGGAAATACATAACCCAGATATTAGTGCAGCTTTGTGCATGAAAATTGGAACTAGTCATGGTACCAGATTGATCAAAGAAGAACATTTTGAAGTGAGTATTTTAAAAGGGTGGGCAGGGATTATTAATAGCATTTACATTAGAAAGTTAAATAAATAAATACAAATATAGGTTTTTTCGCGCTACGTTCGTCCGATTTAGTTTTACGTTACAAAACTCATAGAATACAAAAAAAAAGTATTGCAACGCAAGCCGGGTATTAAGCTAATCAATAATAAAAATTATATTTTTTATCTCTTTAAAAAATACACGACGAATTGATAACCTCCTTTTGTAGTTGGTTAATAAATGATTGCTCATGTTTATTAGTTTGTGCGTATTGTTTAAAGTTATTTTAGTGCTTTTATTGTTGATTGGATTTTGTTTTAATAAAATAGAAATAGCGTGAAAAGGATAAGCAGAGTATAATGCCTAAAATCCTTCGTTTTATTTTTCAGGTCACAAAAAAGGTTCTATACAAACTCCTAAGTGAAGATTTTAAACTGGACAAAGCCACACTCGTCTCTTGGGAACGTTTTATACATTTCATGTATCAAAATATTTATCCCGAATTAAATAATTAAATAAGTTCACACACGATCGGGTAGTAGGTACCTACCTACCGCAACTGTCACCTCTCTGTCACCAACTTCGACGTGCACATTTGTCTCTCCTAGCCAGTACGGAGACGACTTCTGCTTGCAAACATTTTTATGTGGTAGCAGTTGTCTTTTATGGACCGCACTATAGCTTAACATTAGATTGACTACATCACATGATGACATGCCGGTCTACTATTAAAAAAAAAATCTAAATTAACATATATGAAAAAAGTAAAATGTCCCTAATTTTAAAAATAAATGCGTGGATATCGTAGCCGTTCATGCAAGAACAAATATAGTTGTTCAAAGTTTATTTCAGTTATATTTCTGTTTGCTCAAATAGCACAAAAAGTTTACTTTCGCACCATAAATAATCTAGTAATTATTAAGATATAATTTAATAGAGAAAACGTTTGCATTATTTGGTCTTAGATAGAGATCGTCACAATGGTAATAAATGAGTAGCGGTTTCACAAAAAGCGGGTTATGTCGCGTTAATTGCTTGTGGCCTAATTCATTTCAACAAGTCATACTAATTAATTTATTTGACAAAGTTAACCTTATTTGTGGCCCACGATTCAATCATAATAAAAAGCTGTCTATTTTTACTCCTATTATTGCTAAAAAAGGATGATATGCAGATTAATGATCGCTACTAGCCCAGTCAGCCGTCTGAGGGTAGTATCACCATTTCAAGCATCAGCTTGGAAGTAGCGGAATGATGCACATTTAAGCCGGCATATCAGAGATGATTTTTTAATCAAATAGGTACCTCGAATATTTGTAATTTAAATAAATAAAAATAATAGACAGTAATGCCTAGAGTAAAATATTAAATGAAATGTTTCTCCAAGCCAGACTTGATATTATACAACATTGTAGACTATATTTTAAGAAACAACTAACTAGTTAAATTAACAATAATATGTTATGTAAAGACTGAAGCGACAAAATTATAGCACTTTTGCTAATTGAAGGCCTTAGAAAGCATTCAACTTTGTACCCAATGACATTTTGTAATTATTATGGAAAAGTCTTTTTTTAATAAAAATATATTTTTTAAATATTATCAAATAAAAAATGTGTTTCATTACTTTCTCGTTATTTGCAGTTACAGTGCTATTATCACTGTACATGAATTTATTTCTTCTATTCACCTCTGCTTACCAAATCTGATCCAATTAATCTCGACATTGTCTCTCTAACAACCCAAAATTATTTGCAAACAAATAATTAATTAAACAATTAAACAGAATGTTCACCTTGAACGGTCGGGATCTAATTAGTAATCGCCATAATCAGAGCTTTCGGTGAAAATGTAAATTGAAAAGTATTTGCTCCTCCGTACCGGTGGATTAGTATTCAGATAGCGTGCAAAGAAGCTGAGGTCCCTGATTATCCTGCGCCCGACTGTTGCTTGAATACAGAGTATTATTATTCGCACACCTAAATAAAGTTAAATTATAAACTTATCAAAATAACTATAATATATAGACAAACTTGTAATATTCAAGACTCAACGTTTTGAGAATTATAAGGAAAATTGTAGTCAATCATATAAAAACTCGTAAAATTAGTATAACTAGTCTCCACAAATTGCGGTATAACGTAATTCTATGTTAGAGTGATAATAAAACGATAAAAATCTTCCCTCTCGTTTGCGTGTAAATAAACCTTAAGTATTTGTAATAACATGTCATGTTTAATAACATAATTACAATGTTTTAAGAACAGAAATCCATCCCAAATTATTTTCGCTCACAACAATCATGTAAAATTGTAGAGTCATGCTTTTTTACGTTTAACCATTGCATAACATCATCAGATGAGTGGTTTTCAACATAATTATTACGTCGGTTATTATAAAAAAGACAATTTTTGTTTAGTATGGTAATAAACTTTTTGATTGATCTCTTTTTTGTTTTGAAATCTTATCTATTATCTTATCGTACATGAATTCAAATGTAAGAGGTTTGATATCTCCAACTTATATTAGTCGCTAAGTGGTATCGGGAAGTGGATGGAAACCTAATATTGCATCCTATCTAATTATTTTTTAAACCGAAATAAAATTTTAAAAAAAACTTGTTATAACATATAGCGGTTTTTATCTATATCGACAAAGACTATTCAATCGTTCTGATAGCTCCATCGGGTAACCACTTCACGAAGGATTCTGAGTGCGTCACGGTTTCCGGCTGCCTTTTTCTTCAGGCTTATAAAGTTAGTAGGGCGGGCGGTACTCGCATTGCAAACAGACACGTAGCCAGCGCTCAGCGTTCGTAGCTCAAACAGTACGTCTGAAGTGCTGGACTGAAATATACGCGTGTCGCCTCTCACTGTTGTACGACGAACTATAATATTATTAGTAAATACAACCGTAAACAAAGTTGAAAGTGCTCGAATTTATTGTGTTTGGGATTGTTTGTAATAACGTTTTATAGGTGAGTCGTGTTTCTCAAACTTACTTTATAGTTGATGTTTGTTTGCTTTATGTAGATTGCGATGTTTTGTTTTATTATTGTTAGTTGTTACCTATTCTTGAAAATTGTATGTCTTCATGCTATGCACGTATTTCAGGGCAAAAATGCCACGCAATACTAATGACAAATGCTGTCTGTGTACAGGTAAGTTATTTTAAAGTAATTGAAGTAACTAAACAAAATTATATTCGTGCATTTGCTTCGAGGTATTTTTTTAATACTTCAGCTGTTTCTTTCTAAAATAAATAAATCGATAAGTATACAAGTTATTAGGCGATACCTTTATGTCTCTTGTCTTTAAAAAAAAATATATATTTATTTTAAAACATCAATTATCACCACAATCTTAATTTATTATTAAATGTATATAATTATCATTAAGAATTTACACGTGTTAAAATATTTATTCAACCTTCGCACTTTCAATGTTGCACATGGGTTTAAGTATAACGCTTTTTGCACTTTTAATTTTTAAAATAAAATACCTGTATAGTTTTATTATCAATTATTTCAATTATATAATTTTTTGCATCAATTCATTGTTAATTGATAATTCTATTTGCATTTGCAATCGGTATAAATAACCTTTTACATAATGTGATAAAAAGTAAACTTAGATATTACTTTTGAATAATTGTAAAGTGAACTCTATGTTTATTTTAATACAGTTTAAACTATATTTTTGCATGGTTTGTATGAAATCAACACGCACGGTTCAGATGTCAACGCACTCGTGATAGTTTGTCTCAAACGTTGGCATCTTTTAGTAACACGTGACATCTACACATTTCCAAGATAAACTTTATTATTATTGATTATATACATCAAACACTGCTAAGTATTCTTATATCTACTTAAAAATGATAACCTCTTGCCTCCTGTTTATCAATATAGAGCGTGAACTGTAAAAACTAAGTATGGTAAGCATTTCTATTTCCTGACATTCCCAGCCAGCTCTGACTATCTGGTAGAAAATGCTACATACCATTAAGTATGCCTTCTAGATTATAAATTTATAAAATAAATTAATTATGCCCTTTCTTGTCTATTATAATTTATCAATAATATTCTATCAAAATAAATTAATTTATTATTAAATAACAAATACTCAACTTTATTGATGTTATCCAGAGTAAAAAGAGAGTAATTTTATACATTTTTAATATTTAATTTTTGATTAATCGAGTTGTTTAAAAAATAATTATACCTTTGTGATCATTTTCTGTACACGGTATTAGATATACATATTTTGTGCCACAATTTATATTATGGGGACCATTCATTTCGTTATTTAGGTTATGCGGGTTATTTATCCATACAATGTGTCGTCAGATTGGTTAACCACGATAATGTTGTTGTTAGGTACTACTACACCGTTCAACTATTTCAATAATAACTTGTCAGATTTTCTAAAGAATATCGTTCTAAAATAAATAATAATGTTAGTGATATTTTATTAAATAAATAAAATAATCAAATACTTAATTTACTTCACACTGTTTTATATTATACGAAGGTCAAAATACGTTTTTTTTATATATTATAAATGCGTACCTAAGTATGTATTCAATTTTGTAAAACGGACTTTGTCCATTTTATTTTGAATTGACTACAGAAACTCCAAAAAAATTGTTGTCGATTTTCTATAATATGTATAACGTAACTATCTTCTTTTAAAAAAATGGTAAAAATTAAATAAAAGTTGATAAAAATATCTCTATCCACCTACACAATACATATAAAGGTTCTTTCTATTTTTATCTGTTTAAAAAACACATATCCTGTATCATTGCCCTTTGCATATCCTGAATGATAATGCATTTTTCTAAAAGCTAAAACACTATATGTAGGTTCTTTCATTTGTCTTGATGGAATTATAACAATTTGCCAATGTAGGCAAGTCAACTCCCAGCCGTTGACTACACTGACACAGATTTACGAACACTTATTGGAAAATAATCCAACATTTATTCGAATAAATACAAGTTCAGGAAACAATTCAAGACTGATATCTGTCCCCCGCGAAAACACTAGGTACGTTCATTTGTTATTAAAACAAAAATATCTGTACCTACCCATCGAAATAAACACTACTAAATATTCTTACCCAAAATACATTGTTGGTTGTTACGAAATTGAGTATTGTTAATATATTTTTGAACGCGTTAGCTGTTACTATAATATTGAATTAAAATTGCATTTTTTGTCCTCATTCCACGAGACCTCTGTGGCGCAATGATAAGCCGCACCAGTCCCTGTTTAGGGTCAGGCCATAATATATTATTTTATTTAGGTATAATCTCGCTTTACTATTTTGTAATAATATTTAATCAATTACAATTTTATTATTAAATTATGTTAAAAATTTAACTACAAAAAAGTCCAGCCCGAGGCACGAATCGTAATATTACATGCGAAAACGACAAAAAAAAAACAATCACAATTTATTATCAATAAACAATACAATCAACTAACTATACTGGTGTTCAAGTTTATCATTAAAACAAAACGTATTGAGGTCATAAAATAATAAACATTTTTTAAATTTATAAATAATATTTTTATTTTGTCATACCCGAGACTATCACAAGGCAAATAGGTCACACCTATTGTAAAATAATTCAGCCAATTATTGGTAGTTGTTGGGCTATTATTGGATGTTGTCTAATATGAAATACTTATTTCCAGTCATCAGCCCAGTCTGCAACAACTTTCAAGTGTAACACCCGTAAAATGACCTACTCGCTTATCGCTTTTCGGGATCAGCTTAAAAGTAACTGCATGTAGATTGTAGATTCCTCGCGGGCGCCTTTTTCTGCAATTAAACAAACGCTCGTTGTGCGTGAGGTAGTCCTCATCACCACCACCCGATATCTCCCAGAAAGGCCAACAGACTTCTCACGTTCCTGTACACCTCCGGGAGAGTCCTCGCCGTGCCGAGGAACTTTTGACGTTGCTCGTCCACGCTACTGCACTCCAAGAACACATGCGTAACTGTTCTTCAGCCCCCGTAAAACCTCTGCACAGAGGGCTGTCTTTAATATTAATGGTGAATAAGTGTTTGTTGAGCGAGCAGTACCAATGACTAAGCGGAATTGAGCTCGGTGAAGATTCAGCAGGTCTCTTGTGAGCCGCTTGTCGGGTGCAGGGACTGCCTCCCTTGTTTATCAACAGTCCATTGTTTTTTGACGCAAGCAGTCTCTCACGAATTAAAGTAACCGCATATAACGAGAGTCGTGCGTCATCTCAGTTGATGGTTGTGGTAGCATTTGTTTCCGCTCATGGATCGCACTCTAGCTTCTTAAAATCACCATGTCGAGCTACTATGAAAAAAAACTAACGTAAAAGAAAGTAAAGTTTTTTACTCATATCATAATAAATATAATAACTTTGTAAATTAGGAAGCACAATTTATTGCTGGACTCTATTAAAAAGGGCTATAGTATCTCTTAATTAATAATATAGAAAAACTCTGGCTTCCCCTAGCACTTGATTTAATACTATATTATATAATATCGTACGTAATTTATAAGTTTACTTTCTTATGGGTCGAAGTAACTTAGGGGTTGCATGTCGAACGCTATTAAATGATGATCCATAATCGCAGCGATTCTATGGGCGTTTACGTCGTTCGTTACTTACTACTCCCTCTTTGATACCTTTCATGAAATTAGTAGACGTGAAAGGTTTTCTCCATTTAATATACGCTAAAGTAATTGATTGAGTCAAATAACGAGAGGAGTGTGCACTGTCAATCTGAATGGTGCACATTCGTCTCCTCAAGCCGGCATAACGGAAGCGACTTCTGCCTGTAGAAATTTAACTGTAGTAGCAGTTGTTTACATTCATGGACCGCACTGCAGCTTTACATCGGTCGGAGTGTTGTTATATGCCGAGCTACAATTAAAAAAACTTTTTACTTTCCTGGTTTCCTTAGATTAAATCACTTAAAGCTTAAATAAATACTTTTTTATGCTTAATAATAGGCAAACGTTTGACCGCACCCTGCCTGATGTTAAGCCGTGATGCGGTCTAAGGTGGAGCACGCTTGCCTATGAGGTACCTTAATTTGAAGAGGCCCGTATTGTACTTCTCGGGAAATACATACATATTTACTATATATACTCTATTTAAAAATTAAGATGTAACATAAATCGTCTTAAAACTAGTCGGGTATAAAGAGAGGAGTGTGCCCTGTCAATTGATGTCGCACGTTCCTGCCTTGGATTATTGTTTGTACGAGTAACACGCAATTTAAAAAAAAACTTCTAATTATGCATTATTACTTTAAAACCTGTTTTATGATTTTGAAACTGGTTTTGAAGACACACTCTACAGATTTTTCTTGGCCATGTGTGAATATCAAGCTGTAAATCTCAAAAAAAAATTTTAGCTCTTTTTTATATTTTGATCAAACTAGTAGTGTTAAAGCTTTTGTCACTCCGGATTTATGGTCTACGCTTTGATCAATAGAACGCAAAACACATCAAGTGTGACAAATTTTATTCCTGTTACGCTAAGTTAAAATAATATTTTAAAAAATACAAGAAAGGACATTTCATGGAAATAATAATTCATTGTTTGGTTTACTTAGGTGTCCATAAAACACGGGTAGGTCGACTTCAACAACACAATGCTTTTGTATTAATTCTTTAGCTAGTACGTGCTCGCACAATTATGATTACAATCGATTCGAAGTGCGTTTTAAATGACAATAGATGAAGAAGATGACAAAAGATAAATAAATATATATATTTATTTTATTGATGTTACAGTTAAGTTATGACTATGAAATATTGTGATTATAATATTGTGGTTATATAAACAAGTAGCTGTTGCCCTTCCTCGTATACCTATAAGTAATTTAACTTAAGAAATGAAAGGTCCAAATTTTTTTCCCGTTTGGGACAAAAGGCAGTCTACGTTATTTCCCTGAATGGAATCTATCTCCTTAACATAATCTGTTCAGCGCTTTAGGTACGGAAAAGTAACAAACAGATTATATTATTATAGTATAGATATATCTAGATGGAACATGCTCGTCTCTTCAAGCCGGCATAGTGGAGGCTACTGCTGCCCGTAGAGATTTCTCTGTAGTAGCAGTTGTTTCCATTTAAGGACCGCACTCTAGTTTTACATCTAGCGGTGTGTTGTCACATGCCGAGCTACAGTAAAAAATATATATAGAGTATAGAAATAGGTATGGCGCCGATACAGATTTTATTATTACGATTGACTATGGACACTGTGGGCAGGTGTAGAGTCAACAAACATTGAATAAAACCATACTTCAATCTAAGGGCCTTCCAACAGCATTATAACTATTTTAAAAGGTCTATGTGGCTTGCTATCGCGTTTATTTTGTTGACAGCTTTGCAATCGTCACCGCGACCACGATAACTGCTGCAGCTTTCGAGGCGTGCCTCGTCGCTCGAATTAATATAATCAAAATAAATGCGATAGTAACCCGTTTAAAACATTTTAATTTTGCTGTATGTATGCGTTAAGAATGTTATACGCGAAGAAAAAAAAATTGTCTGAATTCTTTTTAAATATATTTTTTAAATAATTTAATTTACTGATAGAATGAACATTAAATGTACAAGAAAAATATTATAATAAATTAATGATATATAGTTGTCTTTCAATGGCTTGCGAAAACTTGAAAAGTTATTCGTCTTTACACAAGAAGATAGTTTGTTTATTATTAACACATGACCGTAAGATAAAAAGGTCTTCTTTATCTTCAAATAATCACATATACATTGAAGTATTCAGTTAATTATCTCAATTAAATAATAATCACCAGTCTATTGCAGCATCTAGTGAGTGAGAGTAGTGTGAATAAGTGTGCTTGTTTATTTAAAAAATTAAATATAAAGGTAAATTTGTTTTTTGTAAGTTGACAAAATACATGACGTGGTGACGAACTCGAATAAATTATGGCGTATACGATGCGTGACTCTTGCGTGCATTGTAAAAAATTATACGCGTACGTCATGCATGGTTGAACCTTTTTTTTTTTTAATTGTATTATTACTATTTTTCTAATATATTATGTAATGGAACATTTTGTTTCTGCATTTGTATTTTTTTTATTTTTTTATTAGTACTTAGTAACATATAAGTCACTCTATTATAGCCAATATTTACATTTATATTTTGTGCCGTCAGTTACGAAATATAACTTTTCCTTCACACTAATAATAACAGCGTAAAGTAAACTTTTCTGATATTATTGGACACATATAATTATCACTTTTTTGCACTTGGTATTAAATATTTAAGATAAATTGTGGTTTTTCAAAAGAGGTAGAATCTTAAATTATAATGAAAATTACATTGAAAAATACGTTCACGGTCACGTGAAACACTAATGGCTGTGTAACCTAGTCGTCAATCCATTGAGGCGCATAGAGGAGGTGGATTCTCAGCTTATGAAATGAAATGAAATTTATTTATTTACTCTGTCTCTCGACATGCAAAATTATCTTAAAAATATACACACGATTTATAAAATTAATAAATTATACAAACGGAATCAAATTATTAAACAATCATTAGCAAAAAAAATTAGTAAATATACAATTATCATAAAATTTCTAAAATAAGAGAATATTATCATTTTTTTATTTCAGAAATGTCTTTACAGTGTGCAGATCAATAAATATCCTATCAATATCGACATTGCAAAAAAATTTAAGCTATTTGTGTGCTTGTTGATTTTTTATACAAAATTTTATTTATAAAACAAGAATTTCAGCATTTTAATGCTAATAATTAAGTGAATAGATTCGATTATTCAGATCACCCGTTCGTTTCTATTGAAGCGTTATTCCTCTTTGATTATTTAGATATAATATAATATTCGTAATTCGTATCGCATGGTCCAAGTCACGCTTGAGTGAGTAGTTTACTCCGTCCTGAATGATCCCTATTGAATACTCTTATGCGACCTTCAGTATTAAATTTTATTGATAATCCCAAAATATTCCGTGAACGTCTGTATTCAAATCATCGCATTCAAGTCACTCAGTTGTTCTGTTGGTTTGGTTGGTCACACGTTGGTCACTCAGTGCTTCTGGTATAATATAAACATTAAATTAAAAAAGTCGTAGGCAGACAGTTGAACCATGCGATGGCCAGTCATATTCGCGTTTTGACATAATTTTGGACTAACAAAGAATGATAAGAGGAGTATTTATAGCGGCCGTGGTCTAGCGGTAAGACGCGTGGATTCACGATCGATGAGTCCCGTGTTCGAACCTCGCGAAAGACCGGTACCAATGTAACTGTCTTATATGTACTTTGGTCGCTCAGTGCCTAAAGGCACTATTAAAGAGTAGTAGGCAGACTGATGATGGTTATTAGTCCAGTCTGCCGTCCTGAGGTAGTACCACCACTTTCGAATGTAACTCCCGTGAAGTGACCTTGTCGCGTTTCGGAGGCAGTTTGAAAGTAGCCAGGTATAGCGAGAGGAGTGTGCACTGTCGGTGCATACTCGTTTCCTCAGACCGACGTAGCGGAGGCGACTGCTGCCCGTAGAGATTTCTCTGTAGTAGCAGTTTTAAAAAAATCTGAATGGTGCACATTCCGGTATAACAGACATCTGTGGTAGTGGTTGTTTCCTCCCATGGGCTGCACTTTACCTTAAAGGAGTGTGTGGTCACATAGCGAGCTACTATAAAAATTAGCAGTTAAAAATTACCTACCCGTCGCAATGTTGTTCAAAATAAATGTGAGATTTTAATGGAGAATTCTCATCAGACAAAAATTGAATATAGTCAGACATTGACATGTATTGATCTGTATTTATAAACTTTACCTTCTATATTGACTGTACTTCTATACTTAGGTACACTCAGTACTCACAGATATAATTCATTTAATTTGTTTCATCTGTTATGCGTCATAATATGAAGAGTTTATCAATAACTCCTCTGAACTCTTGAGATTTATTCCCCGTCCAAATTAAATAAAAATAAATCATCTATTAATAAAGAATCTAAATAAAACGGCACGCTTATTTGCACGTTATTATATACCTTTGTGTTATGCTACGTATTTTGTTCAAACGCATGTACCATAAACGCTTTTATCGATAAGAAAACATTACTTTTAATTACTTTTTAGTTTCAGTGACTAACAGAAATTTGATTCAGTTCGTTTATAATTTTGACAGGTATGGGCGGTTGGCTGAGCCACATGTGGTGGGGTGGAAATCCAGATGTGAAGCACCCCGTGTCTGGTCTTAGCAAAAGAGACATACATCATGTGCAAAGATCTTGGGCTGTAGCTTATGCAGACTCCGTTGGTACTGGCACGGAGTTACTCAAAAGGTATCTATCCTCCTTAACTACTAAGTATATATTATAATCTACAATTTCGTAGACTAGCGTTTAACGTTCCCGCTCCTTCCTAAAAATTCACACCCTTATTATAATCTATAATATAATTACTTGTAATAAAGTCTGTTTGAGATACAGCTTCATTCCGGCCAATTTTTTATTTCGTAGACAACATCAAGAGTCGACAACTAGTTAAAGGTTGACACGAAACCAAAATATCTTCTTATCTTGCCGCAATTTGTATCCATTCACGTACTGGGTTTTAAATAACGCGGCGGCGCAGGCGGCTTACCAAACAATCCCAATATGTGTGACACACACACACGCCTCTCTGTTTCTGCGTCTTTACAACAGACATTTTTAAATGGTTGTCGAAGTTTTGGCTACGTGCCCTGTGAATCTATGAATATAATAATGTCGCCGACGCATACTTTTAAATTTTTTTCCTTTTCGATTACGAAGTCATTCTTGTACGACTTCTTTTAACGTATATCGACTGACCACTCTCCGCGCAAGTGATATTAAGCTAATGTCTGCAGACAGCAGCTCTCTCCGCTATGCCGGCTTGAAGAGACGAATTACTACCGTCCAGATTGCCAATGCACACTCTTCTCGTTGTACCCGGCTAATTCCAAGCCTCTTACACTGTTACATCTTACATCTGTGTTCCTTACACTTATAAACTGCGTTTTAGGTTCGGGGTGGAGTCGCATGCCAAATAATAAATTTTACGCAGATTATTTTAGAGCTTTCAGTAAATTTCTAAGTCTCAAAATAAATAAGTATAAATCCTGCTAATAATATAAATATGACCTCCAGACATTTAAATTCTTATCCTGTATCAAGTATTTACAATTTTAATTCAACTACAATAGCCAATTTAACATTATTATATCAATTGCTGCTAAGTTAATATACAAAGACGTGTGATATTATATTGAAATCATGTATAAAATTTATATTGTTTTTTTTAAACCGCGTCCTAAAAAGTTGTACATTATTTTGTTAGCTTTTGGAAATATTATTTTCTAAAAATAAATATGTTTTGCAGCTGCTTTCAATATCCGTGTCTAAATAGAGTTCGTTTCCTTTCCTTCAGAATTTACGAAAGTCATATTTTCCTTGAGTTTTTCTATTATTCCATAACAAAAAAATTACTATAGAGTTAAAGACTAGTCTTAAAGGGGTAGGCAGAATTTTAGTAGATAATATACTTTCAAAGGTGCGTTTCATTACGTGATCTATCATATTCGCGTAGATAAACTAACATAATCTTGATTTTTGAAGTGTATTAAATAGAGAGTATGGATGTAATAAGTACTTATACATTATTTGACAACTCGGTCACCATCGTAAAATAACAAATTAATTATTGAACAGCAATAAATCGTTTAAATCTATTTGAAGTTGTTTGCAATAAATCCCCGTTTACGAGTTACTACGGAATTGATTTTGTTATTTATCGCAGCTGCCAATGTTTACGGATTGCAAGGGCGCGAAACCTATAACCAATTGTTCTTATTGTACCTAACTAATGCGGCTTTAATTATAAATTATGTAATATTTTATCAGTGCGATAAACAAATCAAACTGTTCGACTTACTCATAAAATTATCATTACTTGAAACCAATTTCATAAACAAATACATCTTAATTTCAATGCAAACACATTCAATTTAACCGTGTCATCAATCCACTTGTAGAGTTCGATTCAATTGACTTTAGTTAGAGTAGAACGTTTAACTTATTTCTATGCAAATACAGTTGATGCATCGTGGCTCGCATTACACCCACTTATATAAATAACACTTATATTTGTTAGATGAAATAATCAAGATTTTTTTAATGTACAGATTGTTCCGGACGTATCCAGAGACAAAGAATTTCTTCAGAATGATTAAGAATCTCCCTGAAGATAAATATTTAGAGAACGCACAATTCAAGGCTCACGTGATCAACCTCATGACTTCATTGAACCTCGCCATCAGCAATCTTCATCAGCCCGAAATTGTCATTGCTATGATGCAGAAACTAGGAGAGTCACACAATAGAAGAAAAATAAAGGAACAGCAGTTTAATGTAATTTTATTTTTGTAATAACTTTTTTATTTAGCTTGCGGCATAGAGTTAGACAACTGAATTATTATGTATTTAATTCAATGTTTATGGGATTAGTAATTATAAACCACACCAAAACTAGTTTCAAAATGTTTATTTCTTTTTCAGGAATTAAAAGAAGTGATAGTGAAAATGTTCATAGAAGTATTGCACTTGGATGAAAACACTCTCGGTTCTTGGGGGCGCGTCGTGGAATTCTGGTACAAACACATATTTCAACAACTCGACCCTGTTTCTCCTGAGCAACGGTAACGAATTTCAAATAATCATAACTGCAATCAATCAACTTCCTATGTGTTTATAATAAATACCGTACTAAGGAAAAGTATTTTATACACGAAAACAATTAGGTACATACATATGTAATATTCATTTTTTTAAAGTAGGCATTGATTTCTGAAGCAGAGGCTGGACCAAAAATTTATTTGACGAAGTGCCATATTTTTTACTTATAAGTAAAAAAAAAAACATTAATAATATTATCACTACTTATTAGGTATTTGTTACCTATTATTATTTGCAACGTATCTATTTATTTAGTGTGTAAACAATTGGAGTTGAAAAAAAGAGGTTAATTTTATGTCATCTGTAACTGAAACTTCTTTATTCTTACTTGTAGTATGTCTTCGGTTAGTAAAAATATGGTACAATAATACAGTTTAAATAAAAAATATAGGTAGTAAGGGACATTGACATAATATTATCATGTGCTCGTTCGTAAGCACGAATTTTAGCACAAAAATACAATAATTTTGTTTTAAATTGTAACAAAACCGAGTAAAGAATTCACACTTATTCGTAGGTAGATATTAGATATTATTTTTGTAAGCTATATAATGAGTACCATTATTAATTACCAAATATTCATGTTATTTTCATTTAATCTCATTTATCTAAATATAATATTGAATGAAATCTACTTAAAATATATTTTACACGATATTTGTTGTTTTATTTAATTTTTTTAAAATATTACTATACTTATTAGGTACTTATACCAAACCTAACCCAGGCAGTGATACCATGAAAAATAACGTTATTTCGCTGATTTTTACCAGTATCCAAAAGTATCTACCATTATGTTAAAATCGATTCCCTCCGAAAATAACGAAAAAAAAATACCGATAAGAGAGAACGTCACCCAATCATCAAGGTGACAAACAACAGCTTTTTACTGATACCCAGACCCAGATACGGGCTGGGTTTCACTGTCACTCCTTACTGGTGCGGAATTCGTAGTGTTCACCACAAGAACTACTTCGGTGTTAATAACTTGGTTAAAATAAGTGATTTTTACTGTCGGGTGTGACCTGAAAACTGGCGAACCGGCCCGTTCCAACCCCCCTAGCTACGCCACAGATCACAGGCCAGTAAACTAGTAAGTTCAAAATCTAGTACAGAACTGGCTCCATTACTAAATTAGTGTGGAAGCTGGTTTTAGCCGGTGTATTAATCTAAGAAGGTTTAATAGAATGGTTTTCCTCGTGCATCCGGGTATGGTTATATCGGTATAAGTACCTAATTAAGCACCTACTTACTTATATTTGAATTACCAAGTTTTAGAATTATTGATATCCGCGGTTATCCACGAACTTGATACGACTTGATTTAACTAAAAGGTTTTAGAATGAGGCTTACTATGGTGTTTATTATTTTAAGTTCATATTGCACGATGGCTGCAGAGCTCTCGAAAAGATAAGCAAACAAAAGCCACAAAACTTTTAATTTAGTTAACTTTCAGAAACTTAAAAAAATTATGAACGCAAGTAGCTAGTTATGTAGATAGCACTTATCTTTGGTAGTTCAAGTTTCGCCTTGAAAGGTGAAAAGCGAGGGCATCGGATTAGGGGTCGCACACATCCCACTGACAGTGAAACGCATGCGTGAAAAATTTTGAACTCTATTGTATTGTGTAAGAATGGTAGGTATGTTTGTAAGTACCTACCTATCATGTATATAAGTATAATGGATAGGAACGACGCCGAGTGCTTGCATTATTCAGACGCTTGCATATTTAATGGGATGTGTCGTCGACTCCCTTACTTACGTTTCTCTCATTACTATACAGTATACCTGAAAAAACTCGTTTCGAGATTGTACGGCGGATGAGTTCACGTGAAATTCAAAGGATAACCTCAACGTACTGATTAATCTAGCATGGTCAACTCTCGAGATAGAATAGCGAAGGCGACTGCTGCCTGCACATTTATCTGTGGTAGTAGTCTCCGTTCATGAACGGCACTCAGACCTAATATCAGGCACCGTCAAACGACCCTGCATTAGGATTAGGGAATGCAATCCCGACTCGAGATCGCAAATTCGAGATCCCGCGGGATTAGAAATATCAATCCTGCGGGATCCCGGAATTTTCGGGATCTCGTCTAGTTTTAAGAAAATGTAAAGTTCGGATGACTGAAAACGATGAAAACTCAAACAAATAAACCAGTAATTTTTTTTTCTGCAATAAGCCTTATTAGACAATGCTTTTATCTCGTTCACGCTAAAACAACTTATACTGTTGGTATCTCTCTCACTCATTCGTAAGCGTTCATTGCATTATTTACATTTTCTTTTGGTTGATCAACGTCTTCGGTGCTCGGCATGTGACAACACTCCGCCTGATGTAAAGCTAGAGTGCGGTCCATGAATGGAAACAACTGCTACTACAGAGAAAGCGGGCAGCAGTCGCATCCACACACCGGCTTGAGGAGACGAGCATGTACCATCTAGATTGACAGTGCACACTCCTCTCGTTATATAGCCAGGTAAACTGACTTTGAAACTATTCCCGAAACGCGACAAGGTCACTTCACGGGTGTTACATTTGAAAGTGGTGGTACCGTACCCCAGGACGGCAGACTGGGCTAATAACCATCATCAGTCTCCCTACCACTCTTTAATAGTGCCTATAGGCACTGAGCGACCAAAGTACACATAACTCCTTTCAAAACGGAACGTTTTTGTTTACAAACAGTTGATGGATTTAACTGGTTTCGCTCAAAACGAAAAACGGTTAACTCGTTGACAGTAGAAAAACGGTTGATAAAAACAGTTCGTTGAATCAACGCCCATCCCTAGCGCACCGTTCGCGCCCCGAGTAGATGTGTGTAGCGTTGCTGACCACTGCAGCACTACCGCCCGATCCCGTCAATCTCGAACGGGATCTCGTCATATTATACTTCGGGATTGATCCCGAAAAATTACACGAGATCTCGCGAGATCGGGATCCCGCGAGATCGGGATTGCATTCCCTAATTAGGATGCACTTTCCTACCCATACAAAAAAAATCCTATGGCACTGATTGGAACATGCCCAAGTATATGAAATTATTTATTAGGTTCGCAAAGGGAGTTTAAATAAAACATCATTTTTGGATTTTTTTTATTTTTTTTTACAATTAATCAGATAACATACATATCAAACCAGCCGAATTGTGGCTAAACCCATTAATTATCTAAACTTATGAACAATACATGAAATTGATACACCTCAAATTCACATTACTTATTATATAGATATATTATATGCATTCAATCTAAATAATTATATACTACAACCTACTTTATCTCCATCTAAGAATTGCATAAATTCAAAGTAAATATGCCCAAAAGTAATATTTGTTGAACTATGTATATATATATATATAACTTTTTGGCAATTTATTGAGTATCATTTATGTGCATAGCAAAATTATTTATCTTTTAACATGTAACATAGATCTTATCAATAAAGAGGCCACAATTATAACATGCGTTTCTGTCATCAGTTCGATTCACATAGGGACTTTTGTTATTGCCTATGCTAACATTTTGTTTGAAATATAGTCACGCGAAAATAAAAGCTCACGCGACACGCAACCGCGAGCGACAAGCGAGGGTGTCGCTCACGCCTTCGCGCCGCACCGCCATCCGTTGTGCGTTGCGCGAACATACATCTCACACGTACAAAACACTATATTTATTTGTCATCTACATAAAATTTTCTCCAAATATTTATAATAAAAATATTTCTACTTATCGTAACCTCTAATTAGTTACAGCCAACTTTACAAATAATTGATACATTAAACTCTCAAATAGATCTCTACTAACTATTATTAATGGTAAAAAATAAAGAATAAAATACTTCTAAACATTGCATTTCAATCACATAGGTTTAGTTTATACAATATAATAACATCTCTTTAACCCGAACACAAACAAGTATTACAAGAACTTTGATATCGTTGAGTTCTGGAATGGAAAATAGCACACTTAAATTCACTAATTGTTACACTTACATATAATTATTGTTCTGCATTAATTATATTTTAAAATACTTACATTGCTTTTAGGTAGTATCAGAAAAATAACAACATTAGTCAAACTATAATATAAGAACAAACTTCGTGATAAATTAATATTAAATTATTATCTTAAAAACAATATAAATAATGTCTGACAAGAATAAGATTGTATGATAAAATGTGATATTATTACGTAAATTATTTATTGATCCTTATTGGATCATACTTAATGAAAACAGTGTAGCAAAATACATTATAACAAAAGTTAACATTAAATGAACGTAAAATACACTACCATAGCAATTAAATTGCGAACATATTTGTACTACATAAAATTAATACACAACCTTTTGCGCGAAAAGACTGATTTAAGTTGAACTTTTTAAGTTACAATGAACCTGTTATACTTTCATAATACTAGAATTTTAGAATAATTTTTCCATCACAGAAAATGACACAGTACAATCTGCCGACATTAGCCTATTGATATTTATGACAACTTTACAATTATTGACGAATGAACATACATAGTGCTATTGCGATGAATATAATTCAATTTAGATATACATACGGCATAAGACACTAACAACAACAAAAATCTTTTAGAGTAAATACTAACTTAAACACTAAATCAGACAGGTGGTAATTTCACAAAGTAATTCCTATGGTGGAGTGGAGACTAAAACCTACTGTACCCCAAAAACAAGTCTTCATTATTATTGTTGTTTTAAAAACACATTAAATAAATTATTCAAGTAAAGTTGGTTTAAAATATTAACTAAAAATGAGCTTTAAAAATATTATTACTATTAATACATTTCGAAGATATAACGGCCTGAAGATTGGCTATTGCGTTTTATGACCATAAACTGACAAAAAATGCTCAACTATGTAATACATTAGTTCCAGATGACTTCGGTGGTATGAACTAACTCGGCATCAGTCTCATCAGAAATGATAACCATAGTGTCATGTAACGTCATTCATATTCTGTAACACTATAAAGATCAAAAGTGGTGGGGGAAGAAACAAGGTGGCCTACATTTTGTACAACTTACACCCAAAAACTAGAAATAAAATGCTGGACATCTAAATTTTTATCAATATTAAAAGTACAATAAATTTCACTCAAGTCCAACCTTATGCGTCGCTGGCAATAGGAAATGTCTAATAAAAATAAATACTTTTTTTATTATTTGACTCACTGGATAAAATATTAAAATATTCTCTTAATCACAGATATCAGTCTGTTAAAATTTAAATTAAGTATATTTTCAGAATTGCGATTTAGTCGTCCTCACTCTATTACAATAAAGGTACAAAAAATGACTAATTATTAAATTTAAAAGCACAGAGTATTGTTCAAGCCAATATAAGACATCGAAAAAGAGGAATCGCAGTGACTTTATCGAAGAACCGTTCCCATCCAAATCATCAATTACGTATATATATCGACAATAAGATGCGAAGTCACACTGCAGCAACTGTCTGTCTTACAGTAAACATTGATTATAACAATTTCACACAGGTACAACAGAGATCTAATAAATATTAATACGAATAAAAACTAGGTTTTATATTAAGATTATATTATGCTCGATAACAAAAGCTCGTTTAAAGCGATGTCTGAATGCGAGAGAGACTAGAGAAGCGGCGTTGAAGAACATACGCGCACGTGGTCACTGAATGCAAAACTACATATATCACTTTCCCAACAACAACCACATCGACAATGGACAAAAATATATATTATTATTATTATTTCAAAAATAGTAATTCAGACTTACAATGACAGGTTTAGATGTTTCCTACATCAACTAACAGACATACTGGTGACTAAGCTTGTTACACGTTACAAATAGTTTTTTTTTTAATATACTCAGGCATCACATTATTTAGTTAATTATAACCATAAGTATATTTAGAGATAATTTAGCTTACGACGACAAATCAATGGCCCTCTGTTTTACACAATCAAGTCACTCAGTACATTTTTTTTTTAATTTTTTTAGTTTTTTTTTAATATAATATATATTTTATTTAGGTATCATATTAAATTGTGTTAATCAAGAACACTCTTTTCTTAACCTACATAATATACCAATAATACAAATCGAATCACTATAATTAAGGTAAATTTTAGTTAATTAACCACTATAAGGTAAAATATGAAACATCCTAAATAAACTCTGATATTCCAATTTTTAGGCATTAGGTCGATATTTAATATTAATATTCCAGTGACTATGACAAAGAGATATAAATGCATTATAATAATACTAGTGAAAACAATTTTCTCGTTCGTGTCCAAGCTGCTCGGCTACCTACCGCTACCTACAACAAAACATTATATTTGGTATTCTCTATTCGCACCACATCAATAAGACTAGAGGAATGATTGCCTCTCGTGCCACCCGCGCCCCATCACACCACCCTCAGGAAGACTAGTTCATAAACGACCCCCCTAATGCGTTCAAACATTAGAACGATTTATTCAAATAGATCACGCATGACACTTTTTTTTTAAATATTAAAATTACTCAAAAAAATATAAACGGCCGGTATTATTTTGTCTTTTGTACAACAAGGTGGCAAGAACGTCAGTGACAATCAATATATGCCCCAGTGATACGTTTGGTCCCAAACAAGACTATTTAACATTAATATAATTATTATAATTATTATAACTATAACAACGAGAAGGCAAATGAAGTCGTTCAGATAAAATCTCCAATATATAAATAAAACTATGTATTTAAATATACTTTATATATAAAATGGAAGATCATAAACTGTCATTATCGGCATAATCTTAACTTATATTAAATATACATTTTGCAAATGTGCTTTCATTTGTGGTCCTTCATAATATAATTCAACTATAAACGTTTAATATAATTATTTTTATTAATACTTTACGAATATAATTTACCTAATGCACAAATAAAAACATTAATAAATATTAAAAAGAATAACAATGAGCAAACTACGAGATGAACACTTGAGCTAACACCGGAGCAGCTTGGACGAGTGACGGTTGAATTTGTACCGATCTATACGCCCCGCGATTCGGAGATCTCTAATAATTTATAATCTAACATTATTTTAGACACGATCCTTCTCTATAAATGGCATTTTGTAGCAGTAGAGTTCGACTTTGGCATTCAAACGTTGTGGAATAAGTGTACGCATATTCAATACACGACTTCAAATATGAGTTAATTAATGTAACCTAAAATATCAGAACAATTAAGTAAACAAAGTTAATTATACGAAAAATATTAAGTTTTTTTTATAATTCATGGTGTTTAAATAAATATAAAAATTATTTATCTACATATACATATCATAAAATATAAATATGTATATAAATATTGATCGATGATATAACACTTATGACAAAATAAATAACTCATTAAGCTCATTAATGATTAGAGTTGGGCGGGCGAGGTGCAAGTAACTCGACACGCGCCGGCCATCGCTCGCGTCGCGGTAACGTACCACAGTTCATTGAGGCACAATCATTGGTTTCTTTCAATTGCTTTAAATTTTTACTTTTTTTTTAATTTTAGTTTTTTTTTTAATATTACACTTATCAGCTATGATAATTATTAAATTTTATATTTAGGTACGTAAATTTATTCTAAACAACAGAAACAAGTCACATAAAGTAAGTGAAAGCGAGAAGCGTATTATAAAATCTTTTAAAAATTTTTCACAATATACACATTACAGCGTAGAATCGAGATATAAATACACAACAACTTAATAATAACACAGACTAAATTGCACATAGAGCAATCGTGTACAGGAAATCGAAGCAGTCATTGAACCAACAGGAGATTCTATGCGCGGCGTTCGCGCGTCACAACCGTGGTCGTCCCGTCCGCTCATGTCCGTTCAAAAGATAACATTCCGCTCCTACCAATGCCGGACGGACCGGGACTTTTTTAACAAAAATACTATTCGGGAACGAAACGACTATCTGCGTAGTCGAGATACAAAACGCGTCCAACCGGAAAGAGAATATCATCGAAAAAGAACCTTTTACGACTTTTCTCAAGTTTCGAGCCCAATTTAATATTATTCTTGCAACCGTCTTTACAAATCTTGAGGACTCGAAGACCGAATGAAATCACACTATGTAACACTGATATGGTACCCTACAATATAAATTGTGATGAAAATTCTAAAATATAACTATAATAATTATAAAATAAATATGGACCCGGTCATTAAAAACTAGCAACAGAAAACCTGATTTCTGAGCAATATTCGATATGTAAACCTAGTGAAATAAAAATATATTTTCTCTCGTAAATTGATACTTTTTAATAAATTGACTTTCGACCTGCTAATTTGTGTTTTATATAATATAGGAACATAATAGGTTAATAACCCGTAATACCAATTTTCTCGTGGCTCTAAAATAAATGTTAATTCCAGACACAAATTTTCTTTGATACACACTCTTTGGCACCTAACACTAACATGTGTAAATCCAATACAAAGAAACTATCATAATTTTTTTTTGCAATAAGATTAAACGTAAAATTGCTGTTTTTATAGATATGCTCAGAGTAATACTCAAAAATTTAATAAAAAATAGAAATAGCTTATGTGTACATATTATAAACATTGGTGTTACATCACTTGTACTGTCAGTTAATTACAAAATACGTCAATCCGCCCAATTACATGCATGCGTCAGTCCGTCGGCGGATCTCCCATATTACAAACCCCTATAAATACTGAAAATATCAACAAACATTAAACGTTATGAGAAATGCTATTACAACATCGACTCAAAATATATTTCGATATAACATCTACAGTCCAAAGCGACATCTAACTTAGTTTATAAATTTGTGAAAGTCTCGAGCTGGTCGGCTCGTCAAGGTACAGTGATAACTTACGACAGCTAACTTAGGTCTAGATATAACTTGTAACATCACTGGAAGTACTTCATAAACAAGTAGACGCGTCACGGTACGCGGGTGTCGTCTCGTCCTATCTCCGTCATATTATACTGGTAATGATATATTTTGGCAGAGTATCTCTGTGGCACACCTTCAATAAATTAAAATAAGTAAATATTTCTCTTTTTATATATATATAACGAACATCTACACACGTAATCGTTGCATAAAATATCATAGTGTCCTTACGAATCCTAAGACTTACTGAACATACTTAAGAGCTATCTTCATCAAGTAATAAGAGTGACCCTATCAGCTACAATAAGTATATCATTAACAGAATATCTAAAGCATTATGTCGTTTGAATAACGAACAAATTGAGCCTATAGAAAATACCACAATTCTTTTATATAAATAGATATTGATATGGCTAAATTTAAGTTACAACTCTATCCTATACACAAAAGTGTAATAATTAAATTACTGTCAATTAAAGTACTTCATAACACTTCTCACAAATGTAATATAAAATGATAAAACGATTTTTCAATGTAATATATTATTACCCTTATTATTAATCGTATAATCTAGATAATTGTTTTATATATTAAACATAAAGTGGCACTTGAATCACAAATACTGGAAAAATTTGGGAAATAGCATCCGTAGACGCCGGCGACTCACCTATTTTGATACTCTTCGACAAAATAGATTATCCTTAGATTAGGCAAGATACTTTACATCACAGGATTACTCCGGATTGTGACGGACGCGCCCCATAGGAGCGTTCCGGACAATCAAAAGGTTATATAATAAATATAGTGATCTCATCTCAGACTATACACTTACAACAATTACGTCTACAAGAATGCACTTGAATCTCAATATTTTCTTTTTTTTTTCATTTTTCTTTTTTTATAAAATTACAAACTAATATAAAACATATGTTAGTTTGTAAAATGCACTTATTTTTATTGCTGAATAAAAATATCACTAATGGAAAACAAAGGCTCATTTATAAGTGAGAATTTAAAACCATATAAATAATTTAATACAGTATCGTGTAAAAAAATAACGATAAATAAAAACAAGAAAGAAAATCGGAACGCAACAGCCCGACGGACAAAACGACAACAGCCCTCGAGCGTAACAAAATAAATATTTATTAAATATAAGGCCACGGGGCGAGTGACTGAGGTAGCCCGCGACGCATTACTCTACGAATAAGATTATTTGGTAGTTTTACAGGAGCGAACCAACTCCGGATCCGACCGAGTAAAGCACTAATACTAACAGCAGACTAGATGGATTCCCCACCGAGCAGGTCCGGCGGTAGGTAGTTGGTGAGAGAAGGAGTGGCGCGCTGCTCCGGCTCACTCCACAGGGAGGGGAACCCCGGCCACTCCTTGCCGCGCCATCCTCCTCCGCCGCCCGAGCCCAAGTGCTGCAGGATCATCTGCACATCAGACTCCGCCGGCGACTCCGCAAAGATGGTCGTGTTGCTCAGAACACAGTTATTCAGAGCCATCTGCGCTTTCGCCGCCTCCTCGCGAGTCGAATAGCGTGCGAGCGCGATACCCTGGTTCAGATACAGATGGAAATTCTGCAAAGGCCCGTGTTGTACACAGAGCGTCTTCAAAGTCGACCCGTCGATCTGCAACGTGCAGAAAGAATATGAGACCTCGCTCATGACGTTGAGACTAATTATTAAATATCAAATAATAATAATAAATCTCCCGATTCCGAACGTGGATATGCTCCGCTATGAGTATCAGGGTAAATTTGTGCAATGTGCAACACACTCACACAAATACTTGTGCGCCAAAAAGAATGCAAATATTGAATGTATTTTACCTGTGCTGTGAGATTTTTGAGGAGCAGCCATGTGGAAGCCTGCCACGTTGGCACCTGCCTGTTATGTTGTGGCCAGGGCTTGTTAGGCGGCGGGACGGCACCGCGAGCCTTGCCCCAGGCGTCAGCGGGGGGTTTGAGTGCGGCAGTGGCGGCGGTCGCCGGTGGCGCATAACTCCACGTCGATGAGGACAGAGATCGTTCACTGCCAGAAGGAGGTGAGGTCTTTCCGCCTAGGATATCGCTGTCTTTGATAGCTACCAGTGACAACGGGGACCTCACCACGGACCCGGGTGTCATCGCGGGATCGTCTTCCGCGTTCTTCATTTGGTTACCCTGGATAAGACAAGACGACTATGGTTCTGAACGACGCACATAAAACGAATTCCAAAGGTGCTAGCTAATATTTTCACTTTATATCATTACCTTCCAGGGTTTCCCGGGTTCAAATTCTGGTACTAAGTCATAAACGGGTGGATGCGAACCCCAGGTGTCTTTACCGTCGGCTACGTCAGAACCGTCGCCCCAACCTTGTCCGGTCGCCGATCTATCTACACCCCATGTCCTGTACGATATAATTATGTAACTAAACATTTAAATAGAAACAGTAACAAATTATTAAAAGTAGAACTTCATCGTTGTACTTTTAGGGAAATACAATATATTATTGAAATTAGATCAAAATAATGAATTCTTACTATTTTCATAATCATATTATCTTATCATTGCATTTAAGTATATATTATTTTTAATGTTGACTGTTGCTATAACAGAAGCAAAATTATCAGTCTTATATTATCTGCATTATCTCTACTTAAGCTTATGTAATAAAAATAATGAATATTTGGAATGACGCTTGTTCCCATTTTTTTCAACATGTCAAATTATAAGCGTAAAGAAGTATCATAAATAAGAGAAGACTTACGAGTCAGGTTGCAGTCCAATTTGACCAAGTTGGGGACTGGTTGTAGATTTAGCAGTGCCCGGAGCTCTGCTGAATTCAGGACTTTCACCATCTTTGTCCAATGACGGCAACTTCCATTGATTAAGTCGAGATTGCTGATTACTGCTGCCCGCATATCCCTTTACAAACAAAGACTTTATTATTATTATGACCGCCATGATTGAGTTTTCTGAATTTTCAACTTACAGTTTGTGGTTCTTTGTTGATGGCCATATCAGTAAAATTATTTTGGAGCTGCGTAAGTGGATCATGATTTGGCTTAAATAAATCACCACCTTGTTGCTGCTTCATGTAAATTGCTTGTTGAGTTGTTATTTGTCCCTGTTAAAATATTGTTATGTCAAACGTCTATCTATACCATGAAGATTACTACAAATATATACTATAAAATTACTGGAACACAAATTAATGAAATTATGGAAACGAAAATATTTAATTTTTATAACATAGACATGGTCATACCATTCACCTATCCATTGTCAATAATGATGATAATTTTAATAAACCATTTACCTGAAGTGCTGAAATTTGTTGCTTAGCCTTTGTAATCTGTACGGAATATTGTACAGCGAGATTCGTATTGCCCCCCTTGGACACGGCCAGCGATTGCTGTTGCACTAACTGCTGCAACGCTTTTATCTACAAAAAAAAGGCGGCGAAGATAAATCAATGACCAAAACAAAACATTGCCACCATCTCGCGTGCTACCTGTTGGAGCAGCTGGTTGAGAAGCACGAGTGTCTGCGGCGCTAACGGCTGGTTTAAGATCTGATGATTGAGATACCCGGTGGTGACCGCCATTTGTATCTGTTGCACGAGCATGCGCAGTTGGGCAGCACTGGGGGGGCCGCCACTGCCATAGGAGTGAAGCGGTGCAGGCGGTGGTTGACCCAATAGTTTGTGCACCACGGCGGGAGATACGGCCGGGGCACCAGACGCTGGGAACGCATGCGGGAAATGGTCCTCGCGCCGCCATTCGCCACGGGAAGCCGCCGCTAGCAGTTCAAGCGCTTCGTCCGTGTTCATGTCGCAACGGCGTAGGGCCGATTCCACGTCCTCTTTCTTGTAGCCCATCTCGACCAAATACCGAAATTGTTTGCTGCCCCACACTAACTCCTTTGGCCACTGTTTCGACAGCGGACCGCCCGGGGGATGTTTGGGACCCCCCCATTCACCAATGTCGTCCGGCCATGCGCCGCTCGGCCCCGAAGGCTTGTGTTTAGGCCACAATCCGGGACCACCGGCGTCTGGCCATCCTCCAACATCTCTGTCGCTCCAGGACGGAGTGTGCGGCTCTTCCCATGAGCCGTTACGTTGCGAGTGAGCGCCCCACACGGCATCAGGCTTGGTCGGTGTGGGAGGCATTCGTTGTTGAGGCGGTCCCTGCGGGCCCCCACGGCCGGGCATTCCTCCGCCCACCCCTCGCTGCGCCCACAGTGAGGTGCCGTCGTCGAAACCGGTAGCCGCGCGACGAGCCGCCGGCGGAGACGGCTCTTCCCAACCCGTCCCTTTTATAGAATCTTTTGGGCCCTGATGACAAAGTAGGTTAAAATATTTTAATTTGACTGAAAATTACAATACATTCTTTTTTAGTCAGAGGCTCTAACACGAGTCAAATCCCTTATTACCTGGGAATTCCACTGGTTGATACCGCCGCCCGGTATCATCTTATTAGCCTGGTGTTGGCCGTGCTGACCCCACATCTCCCCGTTAAGTCTGCCGGAGATGCCGCGAAGCTCGTTGCGGGGGTCGTGACGCGGGTCGTTAGGAGCCCGCGGGTCCTGAGAACGATGGGTGTCGAGACGCGGATCCTGCGAACGATGAGGTTCACCCCAATTGTTCCAATCGTCCTTCTTGGGCACGCTCCAGTGTTGTTGCTGCGGTGGTCCAGCGGCCCACTGTTGCGGGGGAGGGCCACTCCATACGTTGGCGGAATCTGCGGCGTCATCGTCTTCGCCCCAGGTGCCTCCGATATTAGTAGTCGGCGTATGGCCCCAAGGAGTCTTGGATGTGGGTTGGGCGGGGGGTTGTCCGCCATTGCGCAGATTCGCCTCCCATAAATCAGTACCTAAGAACGAACCAATAAAATTACATTGTCTGCGCAGCCCAGACTCTACTTATGATGATATACGTAAACAATTACCATTGTTTACATTCGGCTTCCAAGCGGGCGGCCCGCCTGCAGCGGGTTCCACTTTAGATCCTGGTTCAGGAGATCCAGGAACATCCCAATTGGTGTCCTGATTGACATGTTGCTGTAAAACAATTATCTCACATAGTACACTCCTTTATAAGTATTTAAATAAACAATTATAGGTATTAATAATTTATTTTATTAAATTTACTTACACCGCCCCAGCCATCCTGACTGAATAACGCCTCTCTCATAGAGTTGAGTTGTTCAATCTTAGCTGAAGAGGTGCTATTAGCATTGTTCCCATTGGAGCCATTGCTTCCTGGTGGACAATTTGCATTTGCAGGTGAATTTGGAGAGTTCCCTCCATTATTACCATTTGTACTATTACCGGCATCTGGAAAGAACGATAGGAGGTTAAAAAAAACTTTATAATGCAAAACATTCAGTTTTACACACAAAAAATTATAATTCAATTCAAAAATTCAAAAAACACATACTATCAGCCTGAGAAGTTGGAGGTCGCTGGTTTGTATTATTCCACTGTTGCTGAGTATTATTGGGTGGGTTTGTTTGGGTGCCATTGCCACTCCAATTGCCAGCTGGAAATAAAATATAGATGAAAATAATATAAGAGTTGTTTATAAATATAGCTAACTAAAAGAAAGCATAATAACCATTAGTCGAAGGCGCTGGCGGACTGCCCCAACCTGCGGCACTATTGAGCGATGTCTCTCCACCGCCGCACAAACGCAGGCCGCGAGGTATCCTCCAACCACCGCATTCATGTTGCTGGCACATAGCTCTAGTAATCTTGTCTTCATGACGAGTGAGTTCAAGTAAAGTGTCAAATGTGAGATCACCATTTGCAAATGATTTGAACACTTTGTCGTCACTCGCACATCTCAGTATGTTATTGTCATGGTCTATTCTCTCGGAGTCATCATCATTGGTAATCATTCGAGTTTCTGAGTTCATTTCACAATGTTTATTAACAGACTTTTCCTTTAATGGTCGCATCGAATTCGTGCTAGCCTCCACTCGTTTTATATAAACAGAGGATTTAAAAGCGTAATCAGACTTGTTCATATATTCCGGCGCTCCTAACGCCATCTTATAGTTTAATTTAAAGCTACTGAAATATGGGTCACTGTATGAGATACCCTGGACTGTTATGGCGTTAATCGTTAAAGGAATGCAGTATTTAGGCGTATCGCCAATCTTTTGGTTTTTTTGGATACTATCAACAATCTCTACATAATAAATATTATTATCTACCATCTTTATTCTAAGTCGCTGACTTTCATTCTTGAGACGACTTGCTTAAAAGCACCAAATATATTTGTGTACCACCTTATTGAGGCGGCTTAGTTACATTGCATTGGTTCGGTAACAGTATATCAGAGTAACAATTATCCTTAATTACACATGGAACACATAATATTACAGAACATTAGACATCAGACAATTATCATTAATACCCTTAATAGAATAATTCTCTACTATATCCATCTAATAATAAACTTATTTTCACAGATTGCATATTGTTTCAATTAAAGACTAAGTAACAATGGTTTGTGATGCAGTCAATAAGCAGGTAGCAGTGTTTCGACGCCTCTTTACGAGGACAGGCTGAGATCACCACTGGAAGCTGCTGGATCGCCTCCTAGCCCCAAATAGCCCAGCCCTATGACAGTACACAAAATCATTAATGTACCAATATTTACTATTATTCTTTGAGACTGACAATTCAATACGATGACAATACCTTGTAGGACGGACGAGAGGCTGAGCTGTATCACAGATAGTAAGGGCTCCGCAGATCCTATATAGCAGCTTCAACAGGCAGCTCTATGTTGTAGTCTGCAAGACAAAAATTGATGTAACCCATGAAAAATAGTCACTATATAAAGACCTTAAGTGTTCAAAGATAACATTGTAAAACATATTATGAACTACAAACACTAAATCAAGCGAAGAATTTACAACTACCTAATTTTCATTAATTTTGTTTTGGAAGACCAGATATATTAACTAGAAAAGGTCACCTTAGCAGAATATCGTCACTAATACTCAGGTTCAGATATTTCGGGTAAGACACCCACCACCTCATTATTTTCCTAAGTACATCGCAACGTAATAAAAAAAAACTAGGTATGTTTGTGTATTTATCATAAATGATACTACGAACATAGATATCTGTGCACAATATTCAGCCTTGAGTGTCGCCAACTTGTATTTTACCTCTATCTACTAAATACACCTATCTATATAGAGTGAAAGTTATCACGGCCCTATGTCTTTAATGAAACTCTAACAAGCAGATTGCCGCTTTCATAACTTGATCAACAAACATGAAGCCTAGAGTGTACACCACTTGAATTTTATTGTAAAATCCATTCTATTTTAACCACACCAACATAAAAAATATCTTACGTGACATGACCGAACACAACGGTGTTGTATTACTAGAAAGAGAAGGAGCGCCAAACACCATGTTCAACACGCGAGTGGAAATAGGACAAAAACATGCCACCGAGAAAGCGATGCCATAAATGCTAATAGACGAAAAAACTCCAATTTGAAAAATACACACAATAAAAATATTTAGAAAACCTACCTTTTGTTCTAGATACCTGTTGGCACGTAAATAACGAATCTTAACAAAACTGCGCTACCCGAAACCCCTCGAGAACACAGCTCCGACGGATGGATGGAACGAATTCGTCGGGGTTCGCACGTAGAATGCGAATAAGTTGCCAACTTAAAAATTCGTTATGTGCGATATTACATCAGCAAAGAAAGGACATTCAACATTTGGTCGGTTAGTAATGATGCTATAGTGTTCTATACAAATTCTATACATAGATGTACGGTTATAAAGCAAAATGTAGTATAGCTACCTATACCTCGCGAGTATTTACGCGATTGCAAATGGCCGATATTTACCGTGAGGCGTAATTTGCGTCTCAACTCTACGATCAATATTAACCTCATGTTAAATGGTACATTATAGTTATTCAATGCAATTTTTGAGTTCAATTCCAAATAAAAAGTTATAGATCATTATTTCTTATAAGTAATCTAACATTACATAACACAGAATGCTTATATCGTTCTATTATTTGACAATCTAAGTACAAGTCATCCCAATAACCCGTGAGTTGGATACATCCAAGTAATCATATCTGCTATGTAGTGCGATTATTTCTTTCAATTCGACAATCCTACCAAAATGTCTTACCTTTTAGTAACAGCCAAAACATTATCGTGAAACAAACACTAGGACGCGACGCGACGCGGCTATCTATTGACTAGTGCCCCGATTGTGAAAACGGAACGTTCGCCGTTTGCGTTCGGACGTTGTCGCCTGTGGTTGTCGCGATCATAGAGGAATATGAACACTGTTCAGACACTTTTTGTGGGCAAATAATTATATTAATATCGTTTAAAATTTCCATGCAAAAGAGCACGACGTTTTTCGACCCTCAATCTGATTGATTTTGATGATCTAAAAATGATTGGCAGAACGGCGCGTAAAATTAATAATAATAATATTACTCAGATAGAATTAGCTTTCTGGCCCAGTTAATTCCTATTGGACGGGATTTTTTTTTGTATAGATCAAAGATTGATACCAATAAAATTTATAAGTGAATATTAGGCGCTAAGGTGCCATAAAAAGAGTAAATAAAAATGGTAAAAACCAGTTTTTCGCTTATAAAGAAAAAACTACAGCTTGGACAAAAAAAAGTTAAATGTAAAAAAAAAACAAAGAGAATGAGCCTCGGGTAGAGCAAAATCGGTCCTGAGGATCGTCCGCAATTCGCAAAAACGTTTTTTTTTTTTTTTGCAAATATTGCAAATAACTCGCGTTCCGGAAGTGATGGAGAGCTGAAATTTGAATATGTCAGTTTAATGGTCCTCTATCTACAGTTAAATTTTCAGATGAAAATGTTGTAAACTTTTTGCAAACCGTCGACTTTGCAAAAAGTTACCTTTTTTTAAATCGACTGAGAGGGTATTTTAATTTTCGAAAAACGTTATAATTTCGGTTTCTATGCATTAAGGAGGAGTTGAACTACAAATTTCCTTTGACAAAGAATAAAGTCGTTTAAATAATCTATGAAGTTCAGGTACTTTTTGAGCGCGCGGCGCAAGCAATTCCTAACACTGATCTATACAAAAAAAAATCCCGTCCAATAGGAATTTTCTGTACTTTTTAAGATTTTTCCGCTAATTCTATCTGAGTATATTAATAATAGGCAAAAAAAATGTGTGATAAAAACGTGCGGTCCTCGATCGCAACAAAAAAAAAAGCAAGACTATTTAGGTACCACGTGTAGTTTCAATATAGGTACATATTGTAAATAATAAAAATCTAAATATATAATTTGATTATATTATCTTTTAAAATTCATCATTGCCAAGTTTAACATCGTAATTTAATTAATCATAACTTTTTTTTATTTATGTGGCTTTCTCCGCTTTTTCATGCCCAAGGTTCGTCCCTGTAGTCATTCGTCCCCGTCAAAGAAATTGGAATATCTTTTATATATTTCTATGGTATAAACTATGTGCATCAAATACGGGTGACCGACATGCGAGAGTTCTCACTTAACGCCATGACAGCGTGAACTCATATTTGGCACTTCAAAGTCGCGAACGCGCACGGCTTAATCGGCTCGGCCGTGCTTAAATCAAAATACACGACGAATTGATATCCTTTTAAAGTCGGTTAAAAATAAGCAAAGCTGAATATTATAAAAATTATTTATTTAAAAAAACACTGCATTTAATCAATGAAAAGTACCTAAGTAATTACAAAATTAGGACAAAGTAAAGAATAAATATAAAAGTTCCAAGATCATTAATTATTACAACTAACTGTACTTCAGTAAGGTATGTAGATAAGTAAAATAGGTACTTAATAAGTTGGTAAAGCAACTCCATCATGCTTGTACAAATATCACAAATGTCTCTCTATATAATAATCTTTAAACCATTTTGATTAATGTAGGTAGGTATTTGTTATTCTGAGATACCCGTGCTTCGTCACACTGTTATGCACGAGTATATAGTTAAAATATCATGTACGATATTAGATCCACCATAAACAGAAATAAATAAACATTCTGGTAGCGTTCGCCAGCGAACTTGAAAACATTTTTGAGCGCCAGATACTTCCACGTGTTTAAGTGCGCTGGCGTCAGCGAAGTAAACAGTTCTCCATGTCAATAAATAATACTCCTGCATCTTAAATAAGTGTATTATTAAAATTATCACTATCCAATTTTAGACTTTATTAAATTTAAGGTTTATTGGCAAATTCATTATATAAATAAAAAAGAACAGCACCGTCTCTAAGAATTACGTACACGGTATTTGATATTATATCATTCTATTACTCCAGCTCCCTTCTCAGAGCATTACTACTCTTCTAATTACTGTCATATTAAATCTACAAATAAAAAAAAGCATGAACACTATAAAATATATTTTAAAATGAAACTTTTTTTATTTTAATAATAATGTCGAAAAATAAAGAAAAATATTTACATTTCGAAAATAAACTAATGAGGGTAGATAATTATTTACTTTCTAAATACATATTGCATATTGTTTGCACATAACACTTCAAGATGTGCCATATACACGTGGATTCATTACCATGAATTGCTATGTTTACGGCTTTCTCTATGTGGTATCTTTATTATATGTTAATAAAAATGTCACATCGACAAATAAATAAAAATAATTATGAGTAAGTATTCGAAAAACATCTATGGGCAAATGATGCAGTGCATGCTACCAGTGTGGTATTTTTATATTTTAAAAGTTTTAATATAAAATAATGAATATATGCAAAACTATATAACATACAATTCTTCTGGACATTTATACAAATTTACAAAGGTGTACGTAGTTAAACGAATTTCAAACATAAAATAATATAATATAGTAATATATTAAACATAAAACTTACAACATAAATTAGAAAATAAATTCGTCGTAAACACAGCAAAACACACAGACCTGAAGATAAAATATATTTTTAAATAATATAATTTCAGGAGGTTTCACGAAGATTTACTATTTTAATTAAGAGTACTACTAAATCATAGATATGAATATGTGAAATCTTGTTCAATATGAGACGCGTCGCTGTTTGCAAGATTGCTAACATAATGCCGGCCAGTGTGCAGTGTCGTGTGCGATGGAATCTGATAACAACACGAGTTGACCACACGTGGAACAAACACGCAAACTGGACCGTCCCGGTCGACCTACAACCAACTCCTGCTGCTTAGCGATATCAGGTAGGAGTGCCACCATCTCTGGAAATATCGCATCCAATTTCTGTCCAAGCACCATTCTGCAATTTTCATAAAACTCGTCAGCAGAGATAATATTCTCGCGGAATGCACGTGACGCCACCCGAAAACTTTCTACTGCTTCCGTTCCTCCTAAGGCGATTGCAAATTTATTCACCAAGTCACTGTTTCGATTGTCGAAGTCCGGCGGAGGGATATACGCGTGTATCGGCGCCGGGAAAGTTTCCCCCGCGGAATTGGTGAACGTCATGTTAGCCTCGGCTGCAGGGCGTGTTTGCATTTTAGCTGCGAATCCTGTCATAACACTTCCATTGACAGTAGGCGGCGCCGGCGCACCTTTACAGAGAGGTGGATAATCTTTCGCTTTCATAGAAAAGTCGGCATGATTTTTTTTCTTAGGCGGATTAGTACCCGAAGCTTCAGCGACAGTCGTTAATTTTGGATCTGCAGGAGTCGAGGTGTAATCATTGTTGTTTGTTACATAAGAATTTCGATCAATTCTTAAATCGTTTATAGCGCCATTGAGGTGACTATAATCATGGTTATTTTCCTTTTTAACATTGCTATTTTGTTTCTTCTTTTCTTTTTTATTGTTGGCTTTGGCGGCAGCATCATTCTGACTAGATGACGGCTGGACCGATGACGCTTGAGTTTGTTGTGGCTGTTTCTTAGATTTAGTTTTAACCATCAAGGTCGGGAAATCTGATACAATAGGGTTAAATGTTTGCGGTTTTGACTGTGACGGTGGTTCCTGCTTGAATTTATTTTTGTCTTTACTTTTAGTAATTGTAATCCATTGAGGAGGAGCGACTGGAGCCGATGTGGATGACAAAGCAGGAAATGCTTCCGCACTAAATTTAGATTTTTTGCTTTGTTGATTAGGTGTTTTCTTTATTGCTTGCATTTCTTGACTACTAATTAGAGATACCTGTGAATAATTAAGATGAAATATTATAACTCTTTGTTAACTTTATTCAACTCGCTTAAATATTCATAATATAATGCTCACTTTAGAAGGTTGCAAAGAGCCAGCACCCAAACTGGGATGATCATCTCGAGGCACACTAAGAGATGGAAAATCATCTTCGCTGAGTGTTTGTTTCTTTTGCTGTTGTGGTATAGAGATGCGATTACCACTCGTTTGTGTGAGTCGGAAGTTACTAGCACTTGTGGGTTGACCATGTACTTGTATAGATACACCCGGTTTTGCTGAAACATTTAAATATGAAGGAAAGGATGCAATTGCGTTGTTTCGCAATTTACTTCTAGAGCGGTAGTATTTTGGCGATAGGACGGGTGAACTAGTGTTCAAACCTCGATAAATTCTGAACGGTACCAATGTAACTATGTTATATGCACTTTTGGCCGCTCGGTGCCTATAGACACTATTAAAGAGTTGTAAACAGACTGATGTCCATCATCAGGCAGATTAGGCTCCATTCTGAGGTAGTACCGCCACTTTTGAATGTAACACATGTGAAATGACATTGTCACGATTCAGGAACAGTTTGAAAGTACCTAGGTATATATAACAAGACCAGTGTGCACTGTCAATCTGGATGGTTCACATTCGTTTCCTCCAACCGGCATAGCAGAATTTATATGTAGTAGTAGTTGTTTCTATTCCTGGACCGCACTCTAGTTAACTAGTTTACACCATCCGAAGTGTTGTCATATGCAGAGCTACAATAATAAAAATAAATACTTACAATTTCTTAAAATAGCAGAGGCAACAGGTGTTGTTGTTGAACGAGTTGTCGGCGATGGCGCTGCACTCGCGCCATCCAACGCGGGAAAGTTACGATCATTACGAGTCAATCCAGATGCACCTTTAAAATATATATTTCATATATCAGTATATTTTTAAAACTAAACCTTGTCTAGTCTGACTTTTAGAAACACACAATACTTCCAGATGAGTCAAATTAAAATAATTGCTTATAATAAATATAGTAAAATTACTCATTTGTTAGTGTTAAAAGTTTTATAATACCTTGATAAGCTCTAGACGGTGGAGCTAGAAGCAATGGTGCAGCAGTTGCAGAGTTGTTACTAAGACTTGGAAACTGTTCCACACTACCAGTATCAATACGAGGTGATGGTGATGAGGTCTCCGCAATCGGTGTAACGGTAGTATCTACCCTGCACATATTTTAAATAAGTTATAATATTATATTTTCACATTTGTCAGTCTTTGATCAGGTAGGTAAACATTTTTGAAATACTTTACTGGATTATTAAATTGGAAAACTGGCGAAAACAAAACATTAAGACCTTGCATTAAATTTGCTTATGGACTGAATGTAATTGGCTTGTGGAAAGTTGATTGTAAGTTTTGAAGAAAAAAATTTAAGTCTTAATAAAACATTTACAAGTACAATAAATAATAAGTAATAATTTTAGAGGATAAATTTTATTTTTTTAGCTCTTTTCTGCAACAGTATCTGTCACAGTAAGGACATTCAGTGTTGGTTGTGGGTTATTTGGCATGTGTGGTACATGTCCTTCTCAATATCAGCGGAGGAGCTCCTTAACATCCTCCAGATTTGGGCTATGCAAAGTCTCTTGGCACTTTCCTTTTTAATCTTCGTCTAGGTTTTGTCTTCGTGAGGAGCTCGGAAGCAAGTTTGTTGGGGTGGTTTAACATGCGGTCTTTGTATTTCCTTGCAGTATTACAAGCAACCGTTCTTACAGTGGGTATATTTAGATCATCATGAATAGATTCGTTTGTTATGAATCATGACAATAAATAAGGGGATAAATTAATGCATAAATTTAAATCTAATTGACATAATATTATTATAATTTAATAAACACACCGACATTTTGACACAAAAAAAATAGAATATAAATTAATACCTCTGCCCTCCAGGATGCGGAGTAATATTGAACTGGAGACCTAACGTTCGCACCTGCCTTGTAGCAGCTCTGGCCATACCTCGACCGTGTACCGAAGCCTTATGAGCTAAGAATAGATAAAAATTAATAAGTAAATATGAAGAGTTGAGTGCATCAGACATCCAAAAATAATTTAATACAGTAATAAAATAGCCATCATCTATTAAAAAAGAAGTCTAAAGTTATGTATGTATGTATGTATGTGTGTGTGTGTGTGTGTGTGTGTGTAACTAACTAACAAATGTAACAGGTGACTATATCATACACAATGTTAACAAGATGTAATGGTAAAAAATGAACTGTTAGAAATCAAAACAATTCAGTGCACCCTGACTGTATGTCTCCACCAATATGATTCTAAAACTGCTTTCTTTTTAGCCAATCATACGACAGCAGTCCCCCTGATGTTTTCAAAGCATGTGCATAAGCAGAAGCGACAGCTGCCACAAGAAGATCCACAGGCAGCAGTCAAGTCCATCATGCCAGCTTAATGTGATGCTACTTTACAATGCGCTTGAAGCGCTTTCAGGTTGTAGAAAGGAGGAAAGTGGCGATTAGTAAAGTGGTTCTACAGCCTGACACAATTTCACAAAAATATCAGAATATATAATAATACAATGTGCAATTAAGAGATTTGATAGTGACAATTAGACTGTTTACTATTTTCTTATCTATCCACTGATAATATCTACCATTGCATAACATTATTTAATTCGGCATTTTGTGTATGAAATTTTTTATTCAAAATCACCTCCTATAACTTATGAAATTACATGTAAAATCAATTTAAAAAGTATTTGCAACCTATATCATGTAAAATATGACAAAACAATTTGTAAATCAAAAATATATTCTGGCAGATCTTCGGAAGTGACATATAAAGATATCATGTTGAAAATTAAAGAGAAAAATGTTAGAGTGGGAACCAAACTTGCGTACTCAGTTTTGCACACAACATTTGCATAGAAATGCCTCTACTCTCAGATCTTCCAACTGCTAGCTTGATCACACATAATACTGGATGTTACATAACAATTATTATTATTAAATTATATAAATATCATAACTTAATAATAAATACCCCAGAATTTGTATAAAATGTCAAAAAAATGTAAACGATAGATTAATTTTCAGATGGTTGCTATGCAATAACCTAAAGCTTATTTACCTCTCAAATCAATTTCACTTCTAAAAACAGATGTTAGATGTTGATCGGCGCATTCTCCTTCTTCACAGAGATAATGTTCTGTTCGAAAATGTTTTGCTAGAGATTCATGTGAAGGGTAGTATTGATTTCTTCCATCCGCGTCACAAAGATGACAGTACAAATGCTCCTTACGAAGATGCCGATAAAGATCATCAGCATCCATAAAACGATCTTCACAAAACTCACAAAGCGGATGACCCCTGTACAAGTATTATTTTTCTTTTTATGTTTACAAAATAAAGAATAGTTTTAACTGTGTAAATCTTAAATTATGTTTATTTAAGACATAACTGATTATTTTCATATTTTATAAATTATTTATCAATATTTGCTGAGAGTGATGACATGATTATAGGCCTCAAAATGCCAAGGTCATATTTACACAGAAAGTTTTTCACTAAAAATTATACATTTAAATATAAATTAAAACCTAAACAAGACTTTTAAATATTTTTAGATGTATGCCCAAGGTCATGCAGGGATCTAAGACGATCCTACATACTGTGAAAAAAAAAAACAGTCAATTCTCTTCACCTATGTGAAGTGTCATCAACATCCCCTTTACGTCTATGGTGAGCCAACTCCTGTCTTGTGTAACACTTTCTTTCACAGGTAAAAATCTGTAACAATATGTAACATATACTTTGACGTTTTAAACATATATTAATTATCTATATTACAAATACTCACCCTAAGATGTTTCACACATAAATCACAAAAGAAACGTTCATGGGCCCTCCTCATATGGTCGCTTAGCGCAGCAAAACTCCTGAATGGTGGTATATTCTCACATATTTTACATTTATGCCCCAACAAAGATAGGAAAGCCTCTTTCAACTCTTCATTGCAAAAGGCAATCTTATAGTTTCTGTCAAAGAGATCATCCTTGAACACTTTATTGTGTAGATTCTTATATGGTTGTACGGAGTCCGTGAACACGACCTGCACAATTGTGAAAATTTGCAATTACAATAAAGAAAAAGGTTGAACCAAACCACATTGATGTTATGATAACAAGATCCTTGATAGGTTATTGATACATACCCTTGATAGTTCTTGACGACATATAGGACACTCATTCTGAACGCAGAGTGCCCTCATACGAGTAGAACACTCGTAACAAACTGGGTGATCACATTCCCCAATGGAATAATATAGGACATTCTTGAAGCATACTACACAAGTATTATTATCATTTGCTTGAGAATCACCCATTTTAGATTGAATTTTTAAGTTATACTCGTCAAATATTTGTCTGAAACTGTAATTTTTTACTTTATATATAAAAATCCTAAAAGAAATAAATATAAAACAGAAAAACCTACGTAAGAGAAACAGGTACACGGCACAGAGACGGAGTAAAATAAATTGACAGATGTAGTGATGTAAATACAAAATAATATTTACAAATAATGAATTGAACAAAAAATGAAGCACGTTTCTATAGTTTAAATACTATTGATAAATGTTTAATAATTATAAAAATAAAGCTAAAATGGAAGTAGATATTATATAGCTACCCTTAAAAATAATATTGTCTATGACATGTATCCAATGCATTTAAAAATAATATAGTCTATGATCATCTTCTGTTATCTTCAATTCGGTTATTTGATTTTGTAACCGTCAAGCCGTCATGCCCTTGATGTTCGTTTCGTTCAACTTGGTTTTCGTATCGCTTCTTCGGTTTTGATGTTATTTTTAGTGTAAAATATGACTATTAATTATAAATCTGTTTCGAGATATATGAATTGTGTCCACTAAATAATCAAGAACATGTATTTTGAAGTAAATTTAAAGAGTTTTATGTAGGTATAGGTAACTGTTTGTACTTATTTTCATAATGAAATATTCTTTTCAGATAGAGAATACGCCAGAGCACATAAAGAGAGCGCGCAAAGCTCTGACAGCTCCAAGTGAGACACCAATCGAAGAATGTGCTCGTTTGGTGCTGGCACCATTTTCACGACCTCCGCAAGTGATCTTTGATAAAGTTCCTGTTGGCTCGACCGTTCGCAAAGAATTAGAGATCTTAAATCCTTCTAAAGATATTCAGCAGGTGTGTTGTTATTTTAATACCCATTCTATTCGTTTTTTTATTTGTTATCTGAACTATTTTTAAAATATTTTTAGATTACATTGAGTCGTGTCTTACCTCCGGGATTACACATCGACTTACCCAGAGAATGGCTCACATTGGAACCACAAACTTGCTACAGCCTGACTTTACAATGGACCCCGCCACAGGCTATGGCATTAAGGGATACGCTACGTTTCATCAATGAAAACCGGCGCCCCTTTGACGTCATATTGATTCTTAAAACTTTGGTATGTATTGAATTAACTACTAATTTTATTTTAAAATTCTTAAATTTCACTATAATCTATAACACTTACAGACTGTTCAGAAAAATGTAAAACCATCGCAAAGGAAAATCACAAAGAAACCTGTACTTAGAAAGTCCCCTGTTTCGTCTAATAATAAAAGAACATCCCAAAATTATCAAGGTTTAAAAATAAAACAAGCTTTAGAAACTGTCCAAAATACTGTTAAATACAAAACAGCAAAATCTAGTTATATGGAAAGTATGCCTACAGATTACTCAGTTGAATCACATGACAATAAAAACCCTTTTGACTCTTCATATATATTTTTCGACACATCTGAAATGTTTTCAAGCATTAAACATAGAAACTTACAAACAACTTATAATAAAGAAAATAAAATTGACAAAGTTGATCATTTGGATGATAATATTCTGAAACCATCAAACAAACAAAATACATCTAACTCTGACATTTTTGATAATATTAAATTCACACCCCTAAAGAGTGAAAGAGATCAAAAGAAAGAAAATAACAACATAATGCCCAAAGTTTTGTTAACACAAGACACCTGCGATGAAAGTTTAGAAATGTCTGACAAGGAGAATATAGAAGTCAAAGTGCCAGAACCTGATACTATAAAATGGCCAACATTGGGAAATCTCACTCCATTTAATGTGAAACATAAGCAAAATAAAAAGTTACCAAACACATCCTCGCCTAAAGAATTAGATAATGTTGATTTTACTATAAATACTGATTTTTCACATATAAGCAATGATTTGTCATTTTATCCGCACAGATTTTCGACTGAAAAGAAAACTTCTACTAAACTTCTATACAATGTAGATGACAATCCAAATCCTATGTTTGGATCTGATACTTTCACTAAAATGGATTCGCCTTCGACTGCATTCATGTCTATGGACTACCATATGGCTAACCAGCATATTGTAATAAACAATCCCAAAAGTAGACAATCATTATTCGTAGAGTCCAATGCAAGAAATGACAAATATCAAGGAAATATTGATAAAGCTCTGGAGAACTTGTGGAATTTAAATGTATCGCCACCGAGATCTATCAGTCCGCTGCCACTTCAGGCAATAACAGAAGAGAGTAGCCAGTACTATGATAGTAGATTAGACAAAACCGACAAGCCTATGGCTACATTTACAATTAATCGTACGTTTAATAAGGTCGAGGACACAAGTTTTGTATCAAAAAAAGTTACATCAAAAGATGCATGGTCTAAAAAATCTGTAAAATGTGAACCAGAATTGTGGAAGATACCAGTTGCGCCACCTAAAAGAGATACTCTAAAAAAGCGTGATACATTTAACATAAAACGTGATTTAACTACAACATTGAATGTGAGTGACAATTTTAATTCAATAATGTCTGTTACTATTGCAACAGGTGATGTTTATTCACAATCCTTAACAATTAATCCATTTTCATCTGCTACATATTTCTATGACGAAAAGGCAGTTCATAGGTTTGAAAGAGAGTTCAAGAAATGGTTAAATTACATTCTAACTCCCCCTGCTGAACTCGACAGTAACATTGAACATAAAGTAGACTTTGGTAAAGCGTGGATTGAGAATAGGAATAAGGAGGTACCAGCTGCGCCGACCAAAGAACAAGTATCTAGCAAGTATCATAACAATAACAGACTAGAAGCATTAAGAAAAGCTGCGCGCATTCTATTGAGAAGTCCCGAAATTTCAGAAGTTGTTGGAAAAGTCAATGCACAAATTGACAAGAAATTGATCGCAATCAGAAGTGACAAAAATCTACATTTAGATGTAGGCTTGCAGAAAATAATTATGGAACTTTTATTATGCTACAATCCTCTTTGGCTTCGTATAGGGTTGGAAGCGATCTACAGTATTGTAATTCCACTAAAGTCTAATAGCGATATTGAAGGATTGTCCACTTTCATAATTCAGAGAATGTTTAGAAACCCTTATTTGAAGAATAAAACTACGAAAAGTAACATTCCTAATATGCTCTTGCCGGCTTATCTTGAAGCTATTAAGAAATATACTCTGAAAAAGTTCTTCATCCTAGTGCTTTTCTTGGATCGCGCTAAACAGAAAAGAATAATTTCGCACGATCCCTGCTTATTCTGTAGAAATGCAACCTATAAGGAAAGCAGGGAGATATTGATACGTTTTACGAGAGAATTGATTGCCGGTATAGGTGATATAACGAGACACTTGAGACCACTGGGTTATGTTGTGTGCCACAAACAATCCTATTTAGACGAGTATAAATACGCAGTGCATAATATAGCTACAGATATAAGAGATGGTGTGAGACTCACTAAAGTCATGGAAATTATATTAATGAAGAATGGCCTTTTAACTCAATTGCGCACACCGGCTATATCGAGACTGCAAAAGATTCATAATGTTCATGTAGCTTTAAATGCGTTAAAAGAGGCTGATTTTGTAATAGCCGGTGATATTGCACCTCATGATATAGCCGATGGGCACCGAGAGAAAACTTTATCATTGCTATGGCAAATCATACACGTATTCCGAGCGCCTCTTTTTCAAACTGCTGCGACTGTTATACAAGCTTGGTGGAGAAAGAAATACGCAGTCATCATAGCACAAAGAATGGCGGAAGAGGAACTCCTCCAGCGACGTCATCATGCTGCGAGCGTGATTCAATATCACTGGAGAAGAATCCAGTACAACCGTGTAGTGGAAGCTAAGACACGACAGATAAACACTGCAACTATTGTCATACAAAAGTACCTCAGAATGTGGCTATGTCGACGTCGACTAATAAAAGTTAAACAGAGCGTGTTGAAAGTGGCGACGTGGTGGAAGAACTTGATGCTGATGAGAGCCGCTAAAAGAACGCTCGCTGTATTACGGCATGAGCGTCTAATGAAGTCTGTAATTATTATACAAAGTTACGTGAAGAGATGGCTTTGTATTAAACGTTACAAAATAATTAAGAAAAAAGTTATTGTGATACAAAGCATCGTACGGAAATATCTTGTAAGGAAAACGTATATACAACTGAAGGAAAGTGTTGTATTTTTACAGAGAAAATATAGAGCGCATCTATGTATGAAGAAGGAATTGGATAACTATAGAGAAATAAGAAAAAATGCAATATGTATACAGAGTTATATTAGAATGCACCTAGTTCGTAAACAGTATTTAACTCTCAAGAATTCAGTGAAATATATTGAAGAGCGCTACGAAGCATTGTTAAATGCGAGGAAAGCTCGACATGAATTCTTAACGTTAAAGGCGAATGTTATAATTATACAGTCTTTATACAGATCACAAAGGGTAAGATTGGAATATCTGAAACAAAGAGAAAACGTAATACATATTCAAAACTACTTCAGAATGTGGGTACATCGAAAACGTTACACTCAACTTAAAAATGCCGTAACCACAGTTCACGAACATTATAAATCTTTAATATTAATGAGAAAAGTACGCAAAGAATTTCTTCTTTTAAAGAAATCTGTTACGTTAATTCAAGCTTTGTATAGATCGAAAAAATCAAGGTCGGAATATTTGAGACAACGGATTTGTATAATAAAACTTCAAAATAGATTCAGGGCTAACATTGCCATGAAGAAAGACAGAGATAACTATCTTAAAATGAGACATGCTGCTGGTGTGATTCAACATCACATCAGAGCTTATTTAACAATGAAGTCAGTTCGACAACAATACTTAAAAACTAGAGAAGCGGCCATCACAATACAAAAATATTATAGACATTATATCAAAATTAAGAAAAGCGTTATTATTATTCAACGAAAATATAGAGCACATCTAATGATGAAGAGAGAAGTAGAATCCTACACAAAAACCAGAAAAAGCGTCATTCATATACAAAGCTATTTCCGTATGATAATAATTCGTAAAAAATATAAACAAGTCAAAAATGCCGTAAAAATTATTGAAGATCGTTATAAGTCCATGATAGTCATGAGAAGGACACGAGATGAGTTTAATCAATTAAAGAAGGCTGTTACATTAATACAATCTTTGTATAGAAGTAAAAAGACAAGAGCAGAATATTTAAGACAAAGAAGCGTTATTATAAAAATACAGAATAAAGTTAAGGCCAATATTGCGATGCAAAAAGAGAGAAATAACTATCTCAAGATGAGAGATGCCGCTGGTGTGATTCAAAATCAGGTCCGAGCATACTTGATGATGAAAAAAGACCGTCAACAATATTTAAAAATAAAAGATGCAGCGACTTCTATACAGAGATACTACAGACATTATATTAAAATAAAGAAGAGCGTTATCATAATTCAACACAAGTATAGAGCTTATATGAAGATGAAAACAGAAGTAGAAAATTATAACACAACGAGAAATAATATAATACGACTTCAAAGCTATTTTAGAATGTTAGTTATCCGAAAGCAATTTGTGAAAAAGAAAAATGCCGTTAAAGTTATTGAAGAACGTTACACAGCTTTAATAGTTATGCGTAAAACACAAAATGAATTTAAAACATTAAAATGTACTGCGGTAATGATACAATCTCTGTATAGAAGTAAAAAAGCCAGGACGGAATATTTAAAGATAAGACGAAGTGTGATTCTTCTCCAGAGTTACTTCAAAATGTCGTTAGCGAAAAAGCGATATGATCAACTGAAACAATCAGTTAAAGTAATTGAAAAACATTACATTGCTTTATTAAATATGAGGACAGCACGAAATGAATATTTAAATTTAAGGAATACTGTAACATTAGTACAGGCTACATTTAGATCTAAAAAAGCAAGATTTGAATACTTAAAACAAAAGAATATAATTATAAGAATGCAGAGAAGAATTAGAGCTAACATCGCCATGAATAAACAGAGACAAGAATATCTCAGAATGAAGCATGCTGCAAGCGTTATACAGAATAAATTCAGAGCATATTTATTAATGAAAACTTTAAAACAGCAGTTTATAAAAAGTAGACAAGCAGCTATAGTAATTCAGAGATATTACAAATGTTATTTATATGAACGACGTCGTTACTTGCGACTCAGAACCGCAGTCTTAACTATACAGTTCAAATACAAATGGTTAAAATTGAGAGAACAAATAAGATCTAAACTACAGGAGCGGAAAGAACAGGCTGCAATTGTTATACAAAAACATTTTAAACGTTACTTGGCGAAGTTTTATTATGAAAAATATCGTAGACATGTAATCTTTGTTCAACAAACCTGGAAGAATAAACTTTTTGTTAGATATCAGAGATGTGATTACTTACAAAAAAGACACTTGATAATTAAGTTGCAGGCTATTATTAGAGGGTATTTAGTTAGGGAGGAGTTCGCAAGGAAACGATTGGAATTGGCAAGGATTCGGGAGGAAAAAATGAGGACCTGGGCTGCAACTAAAATCCAAGTAAGGCTTACAATACCATCTATACAATTATATTGGGTAGATTCGTAACAAAAAAAAATTGTGGCATGGTCAGTATTTTTATTTTTAACTTGCGAAAAAGTCTTTAAAAAATTTAACATCATGGTCAGCCAGTGGCGGACTAAGGCTAAAGCGGGCCCTAGGCACTTGCCTAGGTTACCTAGGCCTTAGTCCGTCCATGTGGTCAACCAGAACCATTATACCATTATACACGAACTTAATGTCAGGCAAAACATTTAAAATATAAAATCTTAAATATAGTGCATGGTGGAAGCAGCTCACTGCTATTGGAAAGAGAGTATTATAAATGTCGATTATTTTCAGGCTTTTTACCGTGGTTATTTAGTTCGTAAGAATAAATCCACTGATCTACGGGTCGTTAAGCTTCGAAGGCGTTGGCAGAAAGGAGCCCTTAAATCGTCTCAGCAAACTATGAGCGAGCGAAATCGTGAAGCTCTCGAAATCATTGCGAACTTCTATGACATTGAAGCTGTCATTAGAGCTTTCAAGTCACTGGGTATTTATTTTTATGATAATTAATTCGCTTAATATTCTTATAGGAGTCTTGCGTGTGGCCGCATGCCGTCTAATATTAAACTACAATGCAGTCCATGAGCGGAAACGACTGTTAGCGCCTCCTGCCAGTTTCAGTACGTGCGTTCGTTGCTTTGAAATGATAAAGAAACTTTTTTATTTACAGAATTATTGACGGAAGTTTATCCAATGTTATATGAACAAAATGCAGATGAAGTTGTATGTAATTTATACATGTGCATGGCGGTCGCGAATCGCTCAGTGTCTAGTGTGGAGATGCTCACTTCCGCTGCAGCTGTCCTTGCTAACTTTGCAAGATATCCTAATACCGCACCACTTATCTATCAGGTTTATTTATCAGTATTAAATAATATAATTGTTGTTATTAAATTAAAATTGAATTGAAAAATGCATCATGCATACAACAGTCAGGGTTGAGGTGAGCGATCGAACCCACGTCCTCCGCTAGGCGCACGGATGTTCAGACCACTGAACGAACATCCATTGGCGCTTTGCGAGATCCTCACCTCGATTCTTCAGGCTATTGTTTTTGTGTAATTTAATAGTACTTTAATAAAGATTGAATTGAAAATTTTCATGTAAAAATCTTATTTCAGAGGGAGCGTATCCACATAGCGTTGAAATTCATGTTGCGTTTTTGTACAAAGGAGACTCGCCTTGCTTGTATATTATGCACTTACATATGGCTATTTAAAAAATATGACAACATACGGGAGGTAAATTATAATTGATTAAAATTTACCTTATAGTTTTATACCTTTATACACAAATTAATATATAAAATAATTTCAGGATTTGACGAAGTATCTTCAATTGCCAGAACTTCAGAAAACCTTAGATTCAATTAAAAAAGACACCGAAAGAATGGTCCGGATGAAAACAGTTAATCAAAACAAAAACAAATTATATACTCCACAACCTAAGAGGATGAATAGTTGTGATCCAAACTATTCACTGAGGTGTACTGTTAATGCGAGTATATTACCGACATTGGAGCCTGACTATGGCATAGTTAAAGCTAATAAACCACGATATTTTCAAGATCCAATTAAAGCTATTGATTGTTTGTATAAGGCATATAAATTGTGATCGTGAATTAATTTCATGTATAAACTGTATTATTAAAGAAATAGTACTGGTTTACAAGTAAACAAAGAATAGGTTTGAAGATTGCGTCGCATGCCAACTATACCGTCAGCATATAATTTTTTTATTATTGATTAATAATATTACTTTGTATGCATTTTTCATTCAAACGGGCAAGGTAATTTAAAATTATTTAACATTGCATTTATTAAAACTTAAACTTCTTTTTTTTCTGTCCATACCTGCAGACGTGCGTAAATAAATGTATACTGCAATATTCTTTATTTGGTCGAGTTCTTATTTTTTTCACTATGCCGTACGAGTGTTTTCAGCCTACAAATGTATTTTATATCACACACGTTTTCGTGTCATCTCGCGATAATTTATTATCACCAGTTTTTGCAAACAGTAAGTTCATTATGAATAGTCTCATTCTGGTGTAATTATTTTAATGTTTCGAGGTTTTTAGAGTAATATCTATAATGTAAAATTATAAAATAAATCATGTTGGAATGTAGTGTATTAATAATATTTTGTTATTATTGTCTGAGAATAATGTGTGTATTTTATTAACAATAATTAAAAGGTGTCTAATGTACGTAACACAATATTATTTTTTATTTTAATCCCTTGTCGGTAATTAATACGTAAAGGATTTGTGACATACTTGAGCTTCGAGATACTAGGATAGTAATAATTCATATACGTGAACGAGCAACCTACCGCTTGAGGTCCTTTACTAATAAGAATGTTGTTTTAGTCTAGTGATCGGTCTCCACAAGATAATATTTTGCAATTTCTGAATCGCTGTACGCTAGAGATTGCTGAATAATACGCTTTTCTTGTTTAGGCGCGTGATATTTTCAAATTTGCCGCGCATTTTTAGGTTCCATTTTGTATTCCATGTCTATGGAATGGCTCGAGAAAAATTGAAATTAAAAAATAACTTGTCAGTTGTAGATTGTCTTTGGTCTGCTTCGTTTGACTGAATGTTGAGTACCGATTGTTTTTGTAGTTTTAATAATATAAATCCTGGGAGATGGATGAAATGGTCAATTACATCTTATTAATACTAGTGATACTCCCGGTGATTTTATTTATTAATCTTTGGGCTGGTATTGGATGGGAGTTGTTCATTAATAATTAGAGTAATTCTATTGTGCACGACCAGAATAAATTTTATGAAAACTACGTTGTTTTTGTATCTGTATTTATGACCTTCGTCAAATAGTGGACCTCAAGGTATAGTAGTCTGCCAAACTACTTCATTGTACAAATAATAACCCAAAATAATTAAAATAGTATAATTGAATAACAAACAATAAAATGTGACAAATTTCAATAATACAATTATTTTAAAGCTTAATTTAATAGAGCTTCTCAAGTTCAATAAATAATATTCAATATGTAAGTATGATCAATATCAATAAAAACATTCAATTCTCTTTAATTTTATAGTACATACCAACATATAAATATAACTTGATTTATGTTAATAACTAAAATTGACTAAATTAACCTAAATATTTGGTATTATATTTCTCCAGATAACAACAATTCTTCCATTCCCATATGGCCTCTATGTCTCCATACACGATATCTTGCAATATCTTTTCTTGTCACCATGCCAACCACCTGAAATTGATAAAAAAATACCTAAGAGTTATACAAAATATACTTTCAAAGGTATGCTGAATATTATTAGCAAAGTAACTTTTTTATGTGTACTTTGGCCGCTAAGTGTCTATGACATAATATAGACATTAATTAAAGAGTAGTTAGTCAACAGACTGATGATGATTATTCATCCAGTTTGCTGTCAGGATATTGCAACCACCAAGTGTGAAATCTGTAGTGAGAGATTTATCCCCTCAAACTGGCATAGTGAGTCAACAACTGGCTGCGAAAATTTCTGTGTGATAACAGTTGTTAGGCGAAGAGTGGTCGCCTACTGGACTACTATAAAAAAGTACCTCATTAAGGTCATTGACGATCGGTAGATGTCTTAGTCCTAAGGCTCGGAACAATCTAAACATTCTTGGTAAAGAAGCCCGGTGAGGCAACGTGTAAGGCGATGGATTCATGAATGGTCTCAAATCTATTGTACAAGTCTTCTCCCACTCTGAGATCTCTAACTGAAATAAGAAGGACATTTTATTACCTATTTATAAAAGAGGAGTACACTCAATATTATATCTTTTTTTAGTTCAAAATTGATATAAAACTTTTTATTTATAAAAAATATTTTCAAAAATCACAAATATCTTTAAATCAGTATGAAATATTTAGCATGCACACCCATGGTTGTTATTAGCCCAGTCTGTCGTCCTGGGGTAGTACCACCTCTTACGAGTCCCGTAAAGAGTGACCTAAGTAGCCAGGTATAACAAGAGTTCGCCCTGTCAATGACACAGCGGAAGCGACTGCCGCCTCAGACTAGGTAAACTGTGGTCCCATGCTGGGTTAGTACTTAAAAAGTGAAACTTACTTGATCTATATTGGGATATCGTGGATATTCTGTTCTAAACATATTAATATCAACTTTGAAGTTTGACCAGCTACTGTTAGCGTTTTCATTGTACATTTTATTTTGTAATAAGACTATTAATTGAGATCTTAATATTAAACCTCTTAATCTTTTATATACCGTTACTTCTGGCTGTAAAATAATTTAATATTATTTCTATGAAGTTTTACTGAAATTTTTTAATAAAGGCATGTTATAACATTTCTTTGTAAATGCCAGTCCTAAGCTAGCCCTTGTATCACAGGCACTGAGCAACTAATGTACATATATTGTTACATTGGTACCAGTCAGAATTTAGTGGGGTTTGAACACAGAGTTCCATCGAACGTCAGGTCCATTCTCTACCGCTCTTTATTGAATTATTTTAATCTTACATTACCTCATCAGCAACGGGAGGATCGACGACTGGAAACCCATTATAAGTAACAATTTTTAATAATTCCACAATATGGCCGACGTTCTCCACAGTCCTCAGTGTGAAGACTGGATGTGACATAACTTCCGATGCGTAGATATTATGAGTCAATGGTGGCGGATCCCATGGCAAAAAAGGTATTCCTGCTAGTTGAATACAAATATCGTAAATACCCTGTGAAAGAGAGATTACTTTAGATTTGTTCAAAACAGATTGGTCTAGCGGTAACCAAACCCAATACCACTAGTAACTATGAACCATTTGTCATGGTTTAAAATATTACTAGAATAGGAGAAAAAAACAAATTATAATCATATAAGGATTGTTATTAACGGATGACTTTACCACACGCTTTAAAAACTTCTATTAAACATAACTGTGATAAATTGGTATTAAAAACAACACATGTGAAGATCTAGACGTGTTTCCGGATCAGTTTCGAAGCAGCCATGAACGAAAGGGTGCACATTTACCTCCTTAAGTTGACATAGACAAATGTAATAAAATAGATAAATAATAAGACAAGATACCTACAAACATATCTCTATGGTAGCCAGCTGTCTCCATCTCACATTAGCTGAATCTAGCTTAATCAGGCAGAGTGAGGTCATATAGTTACTATTAAAAAAAAAGGTCCAGTCATACCTCATTAAAGAAATCACCAGTCCATTTCGCGACAACTAAAGTTATAATAATAGGTAAAGCGTTAGATATTTGTCCTGTTGTTTCAATAATAATAACAGTAAGTGATATTGTCATTCTAACAACACCACCCAGTTGAGCAGCAGCGCCTATTAACGCAAATTTTGCCGGGTCTATGGTCTAAAAAAATAAATTTAATATTAATAATTAACTCAACTGTAAACTAGAGCTTGTTAACATTGAAAAACTCAATATCTGACGTAAAAGGATTGCCGATAGAGAAATTCACATATTCCTCCATACAAAGAGGACGTGGGTCCAACTCCGGCTGTCGTGTGCATGTTATTTTTTTCTATTCAATATTCAACAGTTAGTTATTAAATATAGCAAATTAATATGCCAAAAATTTATAAGAATTATTATAATTTAATTGTTCTCTTTGACTTGAAATGTATATTTCTTTAAACTTACATTAGAAGGTAAGATATACTGCATTCCAATAGCTAATAATCTTCCCCAGGCAGCTCCAGTTAACAAATTAGGTATAAACAATCCGCTAGAAACAGACAAACCGAATGTCCAAGCGGACAATAAGAAATAACATACTAAAAATATTAATATTGACAATGGTTCGTATGAGCCGATAGGGTCATGTAATAAAGACCGGACTGATGCTTCGGGTGTCTGAAACCATATTGCCGCCAATACGTTGTATTCACCATCAGCACAATATAACTGAAACAAAAATAGAGCTGTAATAATTGGACATTGAAATACTTATAATAGGAACATTATATTTTAAAAAGTGGTAGGCAGACTGATGATGACCAAGCCTGCTGTAGTACCACACTTTCGAATGTAACACTTGTGAAATCAGGGACTAAAGCCAATCTACATTTGTCACTTGATCGAATCGACAACAAAATATATGGGATTTGACATTTCATTAATACCCGGGTAACAGTAAAACGTCAAATCTCATTATTGGCTTTTGGCTTTAGCATCCAGGTTTAACAAGAAGAGTGTGTACATTCGTCTCATCAAGCCAGCATAATGGAGACGACTGCTGCCTCTAGAAATCTATCTGTAGTAGCAGTTATTTCCGTTAATGAACCACACTAGCTTTACATCAGATGGAGTGTAATCATATGTAGAACTAAAATAAAAATAAATATCCACGGGGATGTTCAGACAATTATATATGTGAGTGTTTTGTTATAATAAATACCTGGAGTGGTACTTTGGTAGGGTCCTCTCCAAGCGGTCTACAGTCGTTTAATAAGAACATCATAAGGAATCCCACTGTAGCACTCGCAGCTGCTACTAAACAAGCTTCAACAACACGCAGCCATGCCGCCCTCACATATCTAAATATAACAAAAAATAGTTGCCCAAAAAAGTTAATCAATACCTAATCTAAATCTATTTCGCAATATCACTTCTATTAGACATATTTTTTAATAAAAGTCTGAAAAAAAACTTGTTTACGCAGCTGTCGCTTCTATTATGCTGGCTTGAGGAAACGAAGGTGCACCATTGCAGTGCCAGTGCAGGTTGACAGTGCATACTTCTCTACTAAACTACTTCCAAGCTGAGCCCAAAGTCACTTCACAGTTTTACACTTGAAAATGGCCGTACTACCTTGGGACAAAAAACTGGTGCAATAACCATCTGCGTACCACTTCAGCCTTAAATTATTGCCTATTTAACAATACCAACTTGTTAGTAATTCACTTGAATGGACAATTGGACTTTTTTCTCAATAACTGTTGCATTATCATTATAGACGTTTTTAATAGCTTTAAAATAATGAAAATGGAAATAACTTGTTTAAATTAGTTCTAATTAATATAATTATTTACCTCATACGAAAAACTGTCAATTTGTAATTAATAAAGTTCCAGAGAGCGCCTAATGTTCCACCAACGGCCCCAAAGAATATAAATACCGGTACTTCATAGAATTGGAATGGAAAAGGATCCATCTTTCCCAGATTTAGCAGACCTACGATAATAAAAAAAATATCATTAATATTTTTTCTTAAAACAAATTTTCATTAAAATAAAGCGCCTTTATTTATTGCAATTTAGCACGCAACTGCTATGCCTGCTGGCAGCGGTCGCCTCCACTATGCCGACTTCAAAAGACAAAAGTGCACCATCCAGGTTGACACACAGGTGGTACTACTCCGGGATCGCAGATCATCATCGGAATTATTACCTGGGTTACTTAAATCTCCTGGATGTCCATGATAAGCAGATAGCAGAAAATTGAGAGTAAAAGTTGAAACTACAGTAGCAAAAAACGTCCGCCATGTTAGTGCTTGATTCCAAAAACTAGTGCCCTCTTCTAATGAAAATAGTACACCACCTGTAATAATAATAAATAAATAAATAAAAACTTTATTTGATGGTTTACATTTGTATATGTTCGGTTGAGTCCTGAAGCCTATATTAGTCTAATGACTATATTACAGACCTTCCCTAAGTAATAATAGTCAAAATGTGTCAATTTTGACTATTATTTTCTTAACATTTGTATTATACACCCAATAGTACGAACGAAACATTATGGCGGCTCCGAAGTTAACCACACAAATCGAGGTATCAGTGAGGCTAGATGACGGTGAGAGGAAAGGGCATTTTTATATGTTCTATTCATATTTAAAATTAACTTTTTATTTTCTTATTGTAAACTTAAATGTGGCTGAGAGAAGTTGCTCCCGCAGCCAACTTCCGAGACACCATTTTGAATTGACCTAAAGTGTATGTGTGCATGTATTTATGTAAATAACACTATTGTTAGAAATTAATTATTCAGAGCACTGATATAATAAACAAATGCGCATCCATCCGGGACGTTAAATCTCTTTCTGACGTCGCCGTGGGGGTCCCCCACTCCTTTTATCAATATGTGACGTCATCTTTCTTTTAACACTATTTTGGTAGTTTAGGACGATGTTTCAGGCATAAACGTCTAAATAAAAACTAGTTACAAACCTGGGTATATTTTTTTGTATATTCAAAAAAACTTGCCTATTGGTGCGCCAAAAGCAGCTGAAACACCAGCCGCTGCTCCTCCCGAGACAAAATCTCTCTTCTCATGGTCTTCACGAAAATATTGAAATACTTTAAAGTCTCTTTTGAATGTGGTACTTTTTCCTTGCGATATACCAGCAGCGACTACAGCTCCACTATGTATCATTGGACCTTCCTGTAGATAAAAATGTACATATATATATTTTTTATTGTAGCTCGGCATGTGACAACACTCCGCCTGATGTAAAACTATAGTGCGGTCCATGAATGGAAACAACTGCTACTACAGAGAAACTTGTGCAGGCAGCAGTCGCCTCCACTATGCCGGCTTGAGGAGACGAGCATGTATAATCTAGATTGACAGTGCACACTCCTCTCGTTATACCTGCCTACTTTCAAACTACTCCTGAAACGCGACAAGGTCACTTCACAGGTGTTACATTCGAAAGTGGTGGTACTACCCCAGGATGGCAGACTGGACAAATTACCATCATCAGTCTCCTACCACTCTTTAATAGTGCCAATAGACACTGAGCGACCAAAGTACATATAACAAAGTCCGGTCAGAATTAGTGAGGTTTGAACACACCGCTAGAAAATTATATAGCAATTTGTTACAGCATTTTGAATTTTATTACTTTTATTAAGTGCTGAGATAATATTCAATCCAGAAATAATTTCCTTTGCTGATTTATATAGTGATAAATGTAATACCATCTGGTATTTCCAGCTTTTCTGTGGTAGTATCACCACTTTCAAATGCAACACATGCAAGTGATCTAGTTATGTTTGGAAAAAGCTTGAGAGTAAACGAGTATAACAAGGAGAGGACAGCATAGTGGAGGTGACTGCTGCATATCTCTATAAACCGCTCAACATTAAGCTGAGTGTGATACTATATAAAGAAATGACAGCAATTTATTTCATAACAAAAAAAGTGTGAAAGATACTGTAAGTGTGATACTATGTCAATCCTCAGGTAAAGTTAAGGGTAATTCTCCAAAATTATTATTATAAAAATATCTCTACTCACTTTACCACCGGCAAGTCCACCAACAACCGCTGTTATAACTCCAATTGCTTTCACAAACAAAGTTTTGATCCGTACAACACGAGGTACTTTAACACCATTTAGGTAACATTTGACTTGAGGTATCCCACTACCAGCTGCTACAGGCTGAATGACATTAAATAATATTTTTAAAAAAAAATAAATCCCATCAGGTAGTCTTGGGGTAGTACCACCACTTTCAAGTGTAACACTTGTCAAATTCTCTCAATAGCAACAGTAGTATTTCAGGATCTGTTTGGAAGTAATCAGGTATAACGAAAGTAGTGTGCACTGTCAACCTGGATGGCGGACATTCATCTCCTTAGGTTGGCATAGCAGAGGGTCGCGTCATCTGCTTGTCTGCAGAAAGGAGAATGGCCTAAGCGAAATGGGCCCACAATTTTTTCTCAAGTTTGCTGATGATTTTTAGTTAATTTTGTAGAAAAATAAATCTACTTTCTTATTACCAATCAGTTTTAATTTTTTCATCCGGGTTATTGAGTAATTCGATGTTAACTGATGCAATATTTGGGGTTATAATAATTGATGATATCTGTTTTATGTAATTAAACATTGTCCATTGATTGGTAAATGATGTGTTGATATAATTAAAATGAATTAATAATAAAAAAAGATATATTATTTTGAAATATTCTATTTTGTTACCAAACTATTATGTATTAAGTGGGCCCAAAAATGGGCATTTCTTTTCTTTGTGGTAGTAGCAGATATGTTCATGGACTGCACTCTAACTTAACATCGGGCAGTGTCGTTATGTGTCAAGCTACAAAAAACAGCCAATTAAAATATATTTTTTACCAGACTTGTTTTTTTTAAAATAAAAAGTTCAAATACAAACCTCAATATAAGCCACAAGAAATGAACCAATAAATACAATGCAGACATTTGATAATACCCACAACAGATATGGAATGTAAAGTTTGTCCTCTAATAAATATTTGTCAACAGCTGAAAAATACTTAAGTCAAAGAAAATTACTTATCACCATTTTTCATGAGTTCACTGCCCTTCCTAGGCATTAATATGTTTTTAATTTTTGCTGTACTAAGCCAGTGCTCGCTAGAGCTACCAAAGTACATATAACATAGTTACATTGATACCGATCAGAGGTTTAAATATGGGTCTCATCGATCATAAGGTCTATTCTCTACCACTAGACCATGACCATTCTATTGGCAGTTAATGAGTTGGCAAAGTACTAAATTTTAAATGCTTAAAAGGAGAATACCTAAGAAAAATGGGCCCACGATTTTTTTATTGAGTTTATCGGTGATTTTTAGTTAATTTTGTAGAGAAATAAATCTCCTTGCTTATTACCAATCAATTTTAATTTTTTCACTCGAGTTATTGAGTAATTAGATGCAATATTGATGAAATGCTTTAATATATAATTGATGATATCGGTTTTTTATAAACATTGCCTATTGATTGATAAATGATGTGTAGATATAATTAAAATAAATTAATAAACAAAAAAAAATTATTTAAAAATATTGTTTTGTTACCAAATTATTAGGTATCAAGTGGGCACAGAAATGGGCATTCTCCTTTAAATGTTAATAACTACTTGAAGATAGGTCTGAATATCCTATCATTAAAAGGTCTATTTAAATCTATAAAAGGATACATTTCTTAAGTTCCCTATATTTGATTTTTGAGAATTCTTCAATGCATATATCAACAATAAAAGCAATAAGTGCTGTTATAACACCTATTTGCAAAAATATAAACCATCTTGCAATATCTTTTTTTACTATATAAGGATAACCCCGTTTCCTCTCTTCCTCTAAGAGAAGATGGTTTTCACATGTGTCATAGTCTAAACTCTGAAAGAAATAAGTTGCATAATATTCTCAGATAAGCCATAACAAAATTAATAGAGTATGGAAACTATTTTACATATTGTGACCATTTTTTAGGATTCATGACAAGCTGACAAATTCTATGAGTTCTAGCTCTTCCTTGTTCTAGTTCTTAATTGTTATTTGTTCTAGTTTTATTACACATTCACGCAACGCTGTACAGAGCTGCAGCAGTGTCGCAAGAACAATGTAAGTCAATATAACATTTCAATAACTTCACTAACATTATTTTTAAATCATATTATCTGGATACTTTTGGGGTTTAATCCTTCAACCAACAATTACAAATCTAAACTATATCAAACCTCATATTTAGCTGACAAAACATTCATAGAACCAGGTTCTATTTTTTGGACTGGATTTCTTCTCCTAATGCCATGGCTGCCTTCAAAATCATCATCTTCTTCTGTATAGTGGTCATCCTAGAAAATATATTTTACTTACTTTATATAGAAAAATAAAGTGATTATCATATTACAAAATTTGCAATGAACAAGCATTATTAAGAATTTAATCCACATTATCTTTTTTGTGTTTCATTTATATGGGAAAAATAAGTTTCTCATAATTACCTCAAAATGCACAGACCTGCTCAAGTGAGCATTATTAGATGTGCTGGCCTCTGATATCAGATTAGCAGTGTCTGAAGTTGTTTGTTGAACAACTGATTCATCCATAGAAACATCTACTGGACTACAACTCATTTTCATTCTAAGAAGCTATAGCCATCGCTATAATGTTTTATTATTGTTAATATTTATCAACATTCATTACATGTAACAAAGAGTAACATAATACTATAATTATTGATAGCTTTAGTATGCTTACCAATTTTATGAATTAGACTGAAATTATCAACTATGTAATATGCGAATGTAAGTACCAAACAATACGTAAATAAAGTAAACCCAAAATAAAAAACTATAATGGAAAAAACAAATTGATCATCACGCGCAAAACAAGTCAACAAACCAACATCTGAGTCATCTGACAACTAAATTGACATAAAGACTAGTGTTGCCAACGTATGATATGATTAGTCTGTGGATATGATTGGTAAATCCGTCATTGAAAACATACTTTCAATATTTCTAAAACATCGAAATAATAAAGCCACTCCACTTGATATAAAGAATAAAAACATAAAATAAAGCTTTACCAAGGTCTGTTGAATCACAGACCATATAAATATCAGTAGAATCATATTCTAAGTATATTTGAAACAAATGTTCAAAAACGATGATGATACTTTTATTATTTGTTTCTAATATTACATAAGGCGTGATAATTGTTATTGTTATATTACATAAATTATGTGGTTTTTTTACCAATTATATATTTTGTTTTAAAAAAATAATTTTATTTTATATTCGTAATAGAAATGAAGCTTATTTCATCTCATATGTGTGTGAGAGAGCCTAATCAGCATTCTGTAAACAATGGTCGTGTGTGTTTGTGTGTGTAGCTTGTTCGTTTGGTTGACAATCGCGATGTGATGTACTATCATCGCATGCTCCATTATATTTTAATAAATCTTTTAATTTTTGTATTAGTTGCAAGATTTATTTCTAAATGTTTTCTTTTGTCGATGTCGTCTACATTGAGTTTTCTTAAATATGTGTAATTTGCCGCCGAAGTACCATTCAGTGTGTCGTCTTTGTTTATCATTATGTGGTGATAATTGCAGTGATGTTAAATTGTCAATATTCGACCGTGATAAGGATAAATCTCGACTATCCGAGATGATAATAACTTACTTATCTATAATGGTAATAATTTAAAAGTAATTATCCCAAAGAGCCCTTCAAAAGATAGTGTTTTATCATGTGAAAGTTTAGCAAAGCGTATAAGATTGTGGATGCTGATAAGCGCCATTAACTTTCTCGCGGGGTTGGATATTTTCGCATTGTGATATCATATTACGGCCCACGCGTTAACTGTTGTAGCGTATGACTAATGTGTTTCGTAGAAATGATAGTTAAGGCGGGTGGCGAGTGCGTATCAGGCTCCTGATAACAAAGGAGCGCGCGAGATCGGCTCACCTCGCCGCCCGCCGACCTCACCAACACAACATATCTTGAACACATCTTTCTTGCTATTTTAGGGAATTTATGTTTTCTATAAATAGATATTCCTTTAAAGGGAGAGAATTTTTCAAGGGAGACGTCGACTGTCTACATATTATTGATTACAATACAATGATAATGATTAGGTACAGAATAAATTTAGTGTATTTTATCAGATTTTTTTGTTTGTTTACATTTTAATATGAGTCACTATGAAGCGGGTCACTTTTGAAAGTTTGTTATGATAGTTATTTGATATTATTTGTTAATAATATTTATTTATACTGTTATTTTTAGGTATCCCCAACAGATTTATTACCACAGGTGATATGTGGGAGCTGTGCAAATAAACTTGATGAGTTTCATACATTTAGAGAATTATCACATAAGTCAGAAAGATTAATGGAACAATTTGTACAGTATGCAAATTCTCTCACAGGACCTAAAGAGGTAAATAAATAAAGTCATTTTTTTATTAATTAAATACTTATATATTCTTACACTATAATATACAAAATTGAGCATTGCTAAGCTACATAATATACATTTTTATACTACTGCTAATGCTGTTCTTTCTATTATTATAATTTTTTTTAATTTTTACACATTTTTAAAAACAAATTCTACAACAAAATTATCAACTAGGTACATACTTAATTTTATGCAAAACTAGAATCAGTATTTTTATTATGTAAATTAACATAACGGATGGATTGATGCGATTCTCTATTTCTAACATATAATTTTATACTATTAACTAGCAATCCAGCCCCCATTCCTATTAAAACTATTAGTGCAACTCCCAGGATGCTCCACAAAACATGTTTTGGTTTTAAATTAGCTAAGAAAGACTGTTTTGGTGTTGATTCTGGATCTGTTGGACAATTCTCCATTGGGATGTCTGTTAACAGGCTTCCATATAATTTTGATGGTGATGTACAACTGTAAATATTAAAAATAATAATAAATTTTAGACAAAATTTAATAGCAAACATAGTCTAGTGGTAGAAGGGGTGAACTCATGATCGATGAGACACGTGTTCAAATCTCTATGTATACTTTGATCACTCTGTGCTTATAATAGAAGCACTAGTTTTCTATAAGCATTAAAATAATAGTATTGTCCAATAAAATATTAAAATCTATGATTGTCTTTTTACTTACTAAGGTACTTCATCTTTACTGAATTTCTTTCCAGCACCTTGGGTTATGATAATGTTTGCTAAATCACAATTACAAAGCCAATCATTTCCTGTCATACCCAACACTTCCAATTTTTCCCATGGCATAAGGTCTACCGGGAGCTCTCTCAAGTTATTGTCATCTAGATATACCTACAAAACAATTTCATTTACATTAAAGTTTGATATTAGATGAAAAAGAAGATTCCCAATCTTTTCACTTTTATATTATTTCCTATCTACATGATAGTAGGTTGCATAAAATCTTTTTAGTTAAAACGTGTTCTCAGCAAAATCTAATATAAACATTTTATAAACATATTATCGTCCGTGGCCGAAACAACATGATTAAGTAGTAATTAGAATATATTTTTTCCTATTTCCTCTAATTTTGATAAATTCTTTTTGAGTTAGATAGCCCGTTAACGTGGATGAAGCCATTTTATCTATAATGTAACAAGTTTTCTAAAGTAGCGGGCAACATCTAGTAAATATTACAAGATAAAAATAAGTTTTTTTATTTTTATTTTTTATTGTAGTTCTGCATATTTTACACATTTCGCCTGATTTTTTGTTGTTGTGGAAAGTTTTGTTTATTTTTGTGTTAATTTTTAGTTTTTCTTTCCGAGGTTTTCTTTTTACATGTGATAGTATATACCGTAAAGCCTATCATTGGCCTTATTGTTACAAATTAAGCTTTTTCTTTGTTATACTCTAGGTTTACGCTGTTGGCTTTAAAATAAATAAATAAAGCAAAAAGAGTGCGGTCCATTTATATAAAAAAAATTACATAAGATTTATTTGACAACTGATATGAATTAAAAATGATTAGCAGTGTTGACCTACATATAATTGTTTAGTTAGCGGTTATAAATGTGGAACAGATTCAACTACGCTATCTATAATTAAATATTATTGACATGTTTCAAATAAATATGAGTTAAGGAAGTATTATTAAACTATGTTAGTGGGTTATGGTTAAGCGAAGACGTCAAAAAATCTTAAAATCGTAATTCATAATCAATAACATTTTTATTTTATTATCTAATAAGGTCGCTATTAGGGCCTATGCAAAATAGAGTGACTATTTAATAAGTTAATTAAGCATGTTTACACAGGGGCTTTATAACATATTGACTGAACTAACCTAAAAAAAATCTAAATATATTTTCAAACTGAAATTTAGATAGGTATAGGTCGATTCAAACTTTATGGCGTGTCGGAAGTTAACTGCGAGCGCTACTTCGCGCAGCTACAGTTAAGTCTACAATAATAAAATTAAGACTTAATTTTATATATGAATAGAATATATAACATTATCCTGCGGGCGAGTAGCACGGGGGTGTGCCCTTGCCCCTCGCCTTCATCTAGCCCCTCTGATGCCACCATTTGTATACTGCGCAGCGAATCGTGCCTAACTTCGGAGCCGCCATAAAGTTTGACTCGTACTCATAATACGTAAGTTATTGTTTCAGTAATATTAGTTATTACTAGGTAGGTTTTATCATTGTACCTAATAGTTTTAATTCAATGGCACTGGCACGATGGTGCTAAAAGACTTAAAAATTGACATTTAATTGCCTATTAAGCATTGAAGATTTACCATAGAAATTATTTAAAATAATGACGAAGACGCCCTCGTTACTCTTTAAAAATAGTATTAATTGTGTTCATAGATAATCGCTAAGACAAAAACTTAAATACAAACAAAAATACCGTTACTTATACTAGCTAAATAGTCGATCTCTCGACCTGTGAGCTTGTGACTGTTTTAAATAAATGATAATACCTACGTCTTACCTAGCATTATAGATAACAAATTACCTTCATGTATTTAGATTATTACTAATCTGTTTTTATGTTATATAAAATTTAAAGAACATCTTTTAAAAAATACCGAAGAAAGCTATTGTAAATGTAAATTCAAGAATCAATTTCAAGGGTGTACCATCAGTATACCATACCTTTCAAGTGGAAAATCCGTAAATGACCTAAGTCACGTTTCGGGATCAGCTTGGAAGTAACCGGGTATAATGAGAAGAGACTATCGTCTCCTCAAACCGGCGCATAGCGACCTGGGTGTTTCTCTTTAACTTAACATGCAGAGCTTTTATAATAAAAAAAAAAGAAATATGCGTTGGTATGATATTGTCCCAAAGTTCATTGTATTAGAAATCTGCATCGGCTGAAGATAATTCTATTTCTGATGCCCCCCATACGATGTTTATTATAATCTCTAAGTCGAATGTCTACTGTTGCATGTGTTCCAAAATTACGTGCAGTACTGAATTTTATGTCACCTACATTATCCTAATAATGATTTAAGTCTACATATAAAGGTTTAACATTCTCATTTATAAATAAAATACTATTTCATTGGCTTACGTCGCATCTTAAATTATCTATTAGCTAAGACTCTTTAATAGATGGTTTACAATATTATAACGCGTATTATTATACTGAGATTACCATTTATTACTCATAACTTTGTATCCAACTTATAGGTGACTTGACTGAGTATACCTATATAGTGTTAGATCACTGCGTTGATTGTCTATTTTGTAGTCGTTATCAACTATAGTTACAAACGTTTTCCTTATGATATAAGTTTGCTTTATGTATCAACTCTCAGCAAAGCTGCCAATGCACCAATTTACGTGCACGATACACGCCCGCTTTTTTAAAGCCAATTATCGATGTGTCATTTTGATTGTATACCAATTTCTATTGGTTTGAGAATGATCTTGTTGAACAGGACATAGTAATCGTGATGCAGTTATATCTATTGGTGATTATACTGTGACTAATTATATTGCAAAATATGTTATACTATACTATAAGATGATATGATTTGTAAATAAGTGGGGAAAACCCAAAATGATATAAACTATTGATAATACGGCTTCGCGCATCGTAGGCCTCAATATCCCTCCGAGCGATTAAGTTGTTTTTAGAACAAAGTATTTCACAAGATGAGTCACGATTCAAGTTCATCCGTAATCGAGTGGGTTCTACACTTTCATTTAATACGTCTATCTTAATTCCCAACCATCGGACGGTACGCAATTATATAATTATATGTAACTTGTATAAATACTTATTCCGATAATTTCCGCTCACATAGAGAAAGTAAGATGACACTCCGAGTAAAATTTTATGGAAAATTTTGCAATCATTAATGACGTAATGTGCGGTATCACAATAACAATCGTTTAAATGTTTATTTCGTTTTGTTATTCAGAAAAAAAATAACTTAAAAACTATATGCGGTTATTCTTATTCATATATAATAATAATAATATAGAGAACGGATGCTTTGATGTTACCTCTTTTAGCGTCCATGGATTTTTCATTGCTCTAAACGCGTTATGACTAATGTATCTGAGCATTTCATTATGACACAAATATAGAGTTCTCAAACTCGTCAATGGCGTAAAAGTGCTGCGTTTCACTTCCTCCAAATCTTCATTTTCTGATACTTCTAATACTTTAAGATTGCTCAAACCTGAGAAATAAGAATGTACACATGATTCGGGCCGAAGCGCAGATTCCTTTATAATTCAGAAGGTCCGCATCTGTCCCTTTGTTCATTCATTCAACATTAAGTTGTTAGGCTTAGTTTTTATCGTTTACTTTTTACAGACCAGTGATTTTTGTATGGGCATGTTAAACAGACTGCAAGCTTTCAAAAAGATTAAGGCCATTTAAACAATAGATAAGATTAGATAATATAGTTTAGATAGCAAAATTTTCTCTTTTGTTTTGTTTGTTTAATGAAAGCATGTGTTTGCATATTTTCAATTGAAGGTTATCACGTTTGAGTATTGGAAAAATGCACGTGTAACATTATTTACGGAAGTGCATATAAGTAATAATTATGTAGGATAGTGGTTATTGGCCATATAATTTCATATATCGTTGTGTAACTCCACTGTTAACTGATATAGGTGTATAGAATGGAATGCTTATAATATTGTGGATACGTCATATTCTGAATCATTGTACAATAGATTATCACGATGACCGACGTAATTATATCGAGAATTGTAACGTCAATTTTGCTTTCTCTCTTCATTGATAATAATTTGGTTTGAATTTAAACTTTGTCCAGGGGCTAATTTCAAAAGTTTCGATATGATTTGGGTGACAATAAAATGCCAAATCCCATATATTTTGTTTGAGTTTCGATCAAGTGATGTCGATTGACGTTTGACTAGCCCCTGGTGATAAATCAGGGACTGTGGTTGTAGTTACCGGAGCTTATTTAATTTTTTAATGGTAGTCCGACATGTGAACACACTCTGAACACACCTGATAAAGTTAAAGTGCGAACAATGAGCGGAGAAAACCGCTACCATAGTCGCCTCCATATAAAAGAGAAGAATGTGCACCTTCCACCACTCCGTCATACTCACGTTAAAATAGAACAAAATAAATTACCTACGAAGCTGTCATCATTAAGTTCGACAATCGGATTGTTGTTGAAACTCAAATACTCGAGTTTTTCACCAATATAACGCAAACATTCTGGTACCATCGTGAATCTATTTCCTGATAAGTCAATCTCCCTAAGATTAATCAGATCTTTGAAAGCATTTAAAGGTATGCTCTCTATTTCTGTGTACGCCAAATCGAGGATCTGTAATGTATAAAAATAACAATTTAATCAATAGTTTATCTCCTTATCATTTGGAGTCGTGACACATTGCTTCTTGCTTGTTTGTAATTCTATGATTTGATATGATTTTTTTTATGGTAACTCGGTATATGACAGCAATCCGCCCGATGTAAAGTTGGGGTGCGGTCAATGAACGGAAACTACTGCGACTACATAGAAATCTCTATTTACAGCATACGCCTCCGCTATGCCCGCCTGACGAAACGAGTATGCACCATCTAAATTGACAGTGCACACTCCTCTCGCTGTACCTGGCTACTTTCAAACTGTTCCCGAAACGCGACAAGGTCACTTCACGGGTGATACATTTGAAAGTAGATATAACGTGGTTATATAGGTACCGATCAAAATTCAGCGAGGTTTAAACACGGGTCTCATCGATTGTGAGGTCCATCCTTTACCACTAGAACACGACTGCTCTTGATATCTATCGTTATGATTTTTATAACTCGACAGGTGACAACACTTCGCTCTGTTATAGGCTAGCGTGTGGACAACTGCTAGCTGCCACAGAGAAATGTATCGAGAAAGCGAATGTGCAACATCTATTGACAGGGCACACTCCTCTCGTTATATTCGATAACTAGCAGAATTTATATTTCTAGACAAATAATGTCTAGATATTTGTACTATTTCGTAATAAAATCTAGGGCACCTAAATTTGTCCTAATTTTAGTAATAGTTTGGTAAATTAAGCGTTTTTGTTTGGTTAAATCTTACCTCTAAATTAACAGCGGAGTTTAGAGCTAATATAGTCACGTGATCAAGTATTTCTATAGGATTATCATTCATATACAATTTTGTCAAATTCGGTGTGTACTTGAAAAGGTCTTTGTCCACCGAATGAATTTTGTTGTAACCAATATCTAATGTTTCTAATGCAATCTTCGCATATACGCCATCTTTGTATGGTCCTTGGAAAATCTCACTTCTCAATACGTCACCTATGAAAAATGTGTTATTATGATTTATTATTACCTAGTAAGTACCTATAATGACGTGTAAAAAATATAATCATTAAAGTTTTCCACTGCATTAGAAATTCAACGCGCTTTCGATAAACTGCTTTTTAAAAATTAAATTAGGTATAATGAAAAATAACCAATCAACGCCCACATAAGAGCCTGAGCCTGTCTTTCCACCAGCAGGCAGATCTTCCAATTGCTCGTTTGACGTCACGTATTTTTTTACACCACAATACTCGCAAATTCTACTTTGCGGTTGAGTCCATTGACGCAATTTGTATATCGAATATCGATTGTTTTATTCAATTATATAAAATAAATTATATACAGTGTAAACTCGATTTAACGAAAAACTCCTTAAAACGTCGAAATTACCTGACTACGGTTGGTTTACATTGCTGTCCATACAATGATACACTCTATGTAGCATCACACCAACTCTAAATAACGACCACAATATGTCCTTATTAAACAATAAACAGTACTTTCCAGTTGCCAAAATTAATAAGAACTGCAGCTGTGTACGTTCTTTTGTTGCTTTATTGTCTAGCCCGTATACCTTGACTGTCGGCATCATACGGATCGAAGATTCTGTCGTTAGGTTGTTATGCATAATGTTATATATACTTTATTGGGAAACAATATTGTATTAGTAAAATATCTCTATAACGCTATAAAATGCGCAGTCCCTTCAGTGTCGCTATATAGAGTTTACACTGTATATTATAAATATTTCTACCTGTAAGTGTATTATTGCTCAAATCCAAATACACCATATTTTGAACATTTTTAAATGCATCATCCACTATTTTGTTTATTGAATTTCCTTTAAAATTGAGCGCAATTCGGCTTCCCTTCACTACGTCTAGTTGTGTTAATCTTTTTATTTTATTCGAATTGAATGTTAATAAAACATGCTCATCTGAAATTGTTTTTGGAAAAATATTTATCAGCTTAAAAGAGATTGGTGTGATAACATAGTGTTGAGTTATTTATTCATCAATGTTATTTATAATGTTGACGACATCAATTTTAACATTAAAATGTCCTTTTTTGTTTGCTAACCCGGCATGTGACTGCACTCTGCCTAATGTTATGCTACAGTGCGGCAGAGTCCCAACCTATGGAGGCAGAAGATATTGTCGTTATGGCTTCGAGATACGAATGTAGTCCAGGTTGAAAGTACACACTCCTCGTTGTGCAGACTGGGTTCACTGCCTATAATGTTATACTATAGACACCGAGTGACCAAAGTATATATACCAAAGTTACATCGGTATATACCGGACAGATTTTTTTTTTTTTTGCGAGATTTATATAAGGGTCTTCATCGCTAGGCCACGGCAGCTCGATGTGTGATTTCATTTAATTTTCACATTAAAATAGATAATACAAATCCGTAGGTGCGGTTACGATTTACAATTAAACATAACTTGCAATGATAAGGATATTTAGTACTTATTGATATTGTTATCAATAGGGACAACTGACAAATGAATATTACCTTCGCCTAATTCTTTTAATTTCTTCGGCCACGTAGTAGGAACTGTCGTTAGTTCCCGTTTAGAACAGTTCAATGTATTGGTACTTGAAGCATCAATATAAAAATCGCACACAACATTTTCCGACTTCGTATCTTCACAATGACACGCCGATATTAGAACACACAAAAACATCGACGCCTACAACAAACATTCAAAATGATTATATCATACAATCACTACACATGTTACGCGGCACATAACTACTTACTTTAAATAAGTTTTGTAAATACATTTTGATATATTTTTTAAAGAAACCTAAAACATGTCTTTGTTATAAGTTAATCGCGAGGACACTGCCACGAGTTATCTTTTATCATTTCGTGATAACATAATATCAACCGCATTTACAAGTAGATATTGGCGCTTCTAACTAAATATACTTATCACTTTCTATTAAAGGATTTGTTGATTTTGCCGCTTTGACTAAACATGGACATTTATTTACAGGACATATTGAAAATAACATCTTGTAAATTGGATGAAATCATTAAACCTCTGAACTTAAGCGATTACAATGCATTATTAAAAGATAGTAGTTATTGTGACAATGGCTCGCCCGATTCTACGGAAGAAATGAAATATCTCGAGAGCAGACAGGCGGCTGTTACATTGTTACAGATAAAAAATTATGATCCTATGAAATATGTCGTAAAAACAGAAGACGACAGTCAAATTATATTCAACAGCGTACCGAGCCTGCCCCCGTCTGAAAGGGCACGAGAGGCGATGCATTGTAACGCTATCATCGACGTTTTGAGTAAAGCAGTCGCACAACGGCAGAGTGAAGAAGCTAAAAATTCAGCTAACACTCATTCGATCGACAAACACGAATGTGGTGAGGCTTCTCCGAAACCCATGACAAGATGCAGTCCTTCGGCGGCGGAACATGACACAGAAAATAAAGAAATAGATTTATCCTTATATGGATCAATGAAAGACGAACCTATTGAACAAGACACATCGACAGAATCCGAATATTCATCATACTTTCATCATGCACACGGAAATAACGATTTGATCAGCGAAAGTAAATGTCAGACCTTAGTGAGGCAATATAATAAAGCGAGTCCAAATAAAGATACGAATCCTGGTTATTACGAGCCGAGTAGTCCATGCAGCAGTGACACTGACCCGGACAGACTTCAAATGGATGTTTCTCAAATGTCACAGGTGCTTTTATACTTTTATTCATCTCATAATCTTAATAATTATGCTTATCTCTACCGTCGAAGGCAGAGTTTTGTGTAGGGCTTTATTGACTTCTCTGTACGTATCACTTTCGCCTTGACTACATCCATTACCCTTGGGTGCTCATATGAGAACACAAAAAAGTTTTAACATTTAACAAAAAATTAACATATAATTTTTTTAACATTAGGATGACCCTGAGGAGACACAATCTGCGCGATCAGGACAGTCGTCACCACAACCAATGCACGAGGACACTGATAAGGAATCTCTATGGCAGGCATTACATCGACAGAATGGTACTAATTGTACATTTAAACTAGTTTTTTGGGCGCGCTTCGCGGCGCTGAAAAAGTTTTTTTTCGGGTAGTTTTGAAAAAAAAAATTTTTTGAAAAAACAAATTATGGATTTCGATATTAGAAGGCATTCCCTACGACTTTTGTTCCGGTACTTCGGCCCTATCTTCTTCCGTTTCCGAGATATCGACGTCACTTCCGGTTCAGAGTCCACTTCCGGTCAAAGTCGAGGTTTTCCCGAGGTCCCGGGACCGCCCTCTACACGCCCCAAAAAAAATCACCCCTCTGACCCCCCGGCAAGTGCTTCATAATATATGTCAGTGAGTGAGTCAGTGAGTGGTAATCGAGCTGTATATAATATGACTAGTTTTTTGGGCGCGCTTCGCGGCGCTGAAAAAGTTTTTTTTCGGGTAGTTTTGAAAAAAAAAATTTTTTTGAAAAAACAAATTATGGATTTAGATATTAGAGGGCATTCCCTACGACTTTTGTTCCGGCACTCGTGCCCTATCTCGTTCCGTTTCCGAGATATCGGCGTCGCTTCCGGTCCAGAGTCCGCTTCCGGTCAAAGTCGAGGTTTTCCCGGGGTCACGGGACCGCCCCCTACACGCCCCAAAAAGAATCATCTCTCTGACCCCCCGGCAAGTGCTTCATAATATATGTCAGTCAGTCAGTGAGTGAGTCAGTGGTAATCGAGCTTTATATAATATAACTAGTTTTTTTAGGCGCGCTTCGCGGCGCTGAAAAAGTTTTTTTTCGGGTAGTTTTGAAAAAAAAAATTTTTTTTGAAAAAACAAATTATGGATTTCGATATTAGAGGGCATTCCCTACGACTTTTGTTCCGGCACTTTGGCCTCGTCTCGTTCCGTTTCCGAGATATCGCCGTCACTTCCGGTCCAGAGTCAACTTCCGGTCAAAGTCGAAGTTTTCCTGGGGTCACGGGAGCGCCTTCTACACGCCCCAAAAAGAATCATCTCTCTAACCCCCCGGCAAGTGCTTCATAATATATGTCAGTGAGTCAGTCAGTGAGTGGTAATCGAGCTTTATATAATATGATTAGCTATTTCAATATGAATGGATGCTTCACGTTAATTAAATACAGTAATACCCCGCTTAACGCGAGGGATACGTTCCGCAAAAGGGGGTCCCGTTTAAGCATAACCAAAAGTCAGTACAAAATGCAAATCAATACATATTTTAACTCTAAGAACACATGCATTTTTTATGGAAAATTGTACATATCTATTGTCTTCTTGGTTGCGTTTCGTTTACGGTCTTGTAAAATATTTTCATAACACACAAAACTGTTTTTTACTGATTGACACACGGTTAAAACACGGTCATCATCACTGTCTATGCTCTGCAATATGTCCAAACTTGAATAAATTTTTTTAAAGAGCCATTTTAGCGCGAAATTTGAAATTCGCGTAAAACTGAAACCGCGCATAACGGGGTCGCGTAAAGCGAGGTGTTACTGTACTATGACGTAATTAAATAGAGAAGTATTAGAAAAATGCATTAATAATGGAAGTAATTTGTTTTCAATAGAGAGAGGTAGGCAGACTGATGATGGTTGTTAGTCTAGTCTGCCATCCTAGACTAATACCGCTACTTTCAAATGTAACACCCGTGAAGTGACCTTGTCGCGTTTCGGAAACGGTTTGGAGTTAGCCAGGTATAACGAGTGTGCACTGTCAATCTGGATGGTGCACATTCGTCTCTTCGAGCCGGCATAACGGAGGCACCTGCTGCCTTTAGAAATTTATCTATAAAGAATGGTATTAATGGAACGTGTACCGTCAGCATGTAAAAATAGTTGTTTTTTTTTTTCACTAATAATTTTATCCCTACTTTGCATGCAATTACTTGTAAATTCTTATGCAATAATTAATTTAAACATTATTATTGTGAAACTTTTTTTGCTGTACATACATCCATGTGCCGCCATCTTATTTATTCGACCAAGTTTTGTTATTAGGTCGAGGTGGTGAAGCGACACAGCTCCTTCGTAGATTGATTAACAGCAAACATTTGGGTATGACCGTGTCGCCGTTACGTGCAAACACATCGCCACTATCATCGTCACCACAACAAACGCCAAATGGTGCTTTGTCACCGGTCAGTATATAATAAACCTTAAAAGTACTCTTATAAAGTTCATTTTACCTCTAATATTAAATACTTGTAATAAATAAATCTTGACTTCTCTTTATAAAAACTGCGCGGCACAGAGGCTGATACATTAAGAGCAGATTTAAAAGTAGGCAGACTGACGATAATTATTAGCCCAGTCTGTCATCCCTTTCAGGTCTAGTCACGTTTCCTAGTTTCGGATCACTGCTTGGAAGTAGCCGGGTATAACAAGAGGAGTGTTCCCTTTGGACTGTGCACTTTTAAACCGGCATAGTGGAAGGGACTAAAGCCTTCTGCTGCTGCTGCAGTTATATCTGTTTGATGATGAAAATGTGATCTTTTGGTTTTTGTTTTTTTTTATAGAATGGTGAATGGCAAAGTCGGGGAGGCGCTATAGTTGCTGGTACGGCGCGAAGGAAACAAAGTTTTCCCGCTAGAGCACAACCGCTGCAGGATTCTACGCCAAATCCACAACACTGCCCACCTAATTCCATTGATAATGTATTATTATTTTTACATCGATTGCAAGTTTTACTGTAGAAACTTTAAATTCAAATAAACTGAGACCCATTAGAAAAAGTTATTTAAAATTGCTGCTAAAAATGATGGTTTTCCTCAGTCTACCAGGGTACTACTAAGTGTATAGTATCCGTGAAGTGACCTGGGCACGATCGGAGATCAGCTCACATATGAGTGCGCTCAACCTGGACGGTTCACATTCGTCTTTTCTCAAAACGGCATTGCCGAGGCGACTTATCTGCAGACTTCTCTGTAGAAATCAGGCCGAGTATCATCACTTTAAATAAAATTACAATTATTTTTTTTAAAAAAGACTAATACAATATTTATATAACTCTAGAATTATTATTATTATTTTTTATTGTAGCTCGGCATGTGACAACATTCCACCTGATGTAAAGCTAGAGTGCGGACCATGAATGGAAATAACTGCTACTACAGAGAAACCTGTGCGGGCAGCAGTTGCTACTATGCCGGCTTGAGGAGACGAGCATGTACTATCTAGATTGACAGTGCACATTCCTCTCGTTATACCTGGCTGCTTTCGAACTATTTCCGAAACGACATGGCCACTTCACGGGTTTTACATTCGAAAGGAAAGGCAGACTGGACAAATAACCATCATCAGTCTGCCTACCACTCTTTAATAGTGCCTATAGGGCGACCAAAGTACATATAACAAAGTTACATTGGTACCGGTCAGAATTAGCGAGGTTCGAACACGGGTCTCATCGATCGTGAGTTCACGCGTCTTACCGCTAGAACACGCTGCTCTTTATTATTATAATTAAAACCTTATTTTCATTATTACAGTACTCATTATCACTAGAAGAACCGGGTGACTTGTCCGTATCAGGGAAGCAAGGCAGCACAACTCGTCCAGGTCCCAGAGTCGAATTAACATGTTCTAACTGCGGCACTCATACCACTACGATATGGCGGCGAGACGCGCGCGGTGAGATGGTCTGTAACGCTTGTGGACTCTATTACAAGTTGCATGGGGTACCACGGCCGACTGCTATGAGACGAGATACGATACACACGAGACGTAGAAGACCACGTCATGACGGAAAACATGCCAGAAATAGTGAGTATTTTACGCAGACTAAATGATGGTTATTTTCCCGGTCTGCCTTCCTGGGCAGTACCACCACTTTCGAGTGTAACACTTGTGATATGTCTTAGTGTGAGAGAAGTGTTCCTTATCATTGTATGGTTCACATTCATCTACTCGAGCCGGCATAGCGGACGCGACAGCTACTTGCAGACGTTTCATGCCAGTAATTTGTTTACGCCAAGCTACTACAAATGAGAAGCTGTAACCTTATCGTGATAGTACAGTAATCTCGTCAGAATTTGCCATCCAAAGATTGACATAATAATTGGTTAATTAACTTTTATTTTAAAAGTCACTGAAATGTTTTATAAAAATAGGCAAATTGGCAGCCATTTTAATTAATTAACTATTATCCAATTAATTGTGTTTTTATTAAAAGGCGAATAATTACTGTATACAAAGTTCTGTTAATTCCTGATTAATTGTATTTGGAAATTAAAACAAAGGACAAACAATTACGTATCTACATAATATTAATATTTGTTGTGCTGAATTTTGTTTTTTCCTTATTAATTTCTTAAAACTAAGTAGGTACGTGTAAATATGTCGTTTAGTTATTTGTCATAATTATGAAAATGTTTTCATTATATGACGCATGACACATTTTCTTAAACATTTCACTTTGATAGCGATAGCAAAGATAACCAATGTCGGATTACTCATTATTCTAAAATTACTAAATAAAAAAAGGTCGATTAATAAACAATTACACGATTTCTCCTCCTTGTGATGTAAAATTCGCTCACATCTGTCCTAAACACAGAGGTTAGCTGGAAGAGAATGCTAATTAGCATTAAGTTCGCCTGTGTGCACGCTACACTAAGCTTTAAATAAATAAATAGAGCTAGAGTGCGATCCATGAGCGGAAACAATTGCTACTACAGAGAAATCTCTAGACAGCAGTCGCTTCCGCTATGCCGGCTTGAGGAGACGAGACTAGGCATCATGACAGTGCGCACTCCTCTCGTTATACTTTGCTACCTTCAATTAAATATTTAAGTTTTAATTTTTTTTATTGTAGCTCGGCATGTGACAACACTCCGCCTGGTGTAAAGCCAGAGTGCGGCCAGATAGCAGTCGCCTCCACTATGCCGGCTTGAGGAGACTAGCATGTACCATCTTAGATTGACAGTGCACACTGCTCTCGTTATACCTGGCTACTTTCAAACTATTCCCGAAACGCGACAAAGTCACTTCACGGGTGTTACATTCGAAAGTGGTGGTACTACCCCAGGACGGCAGACTGATAACCATCATCAGTCTGCCTACCACTCTTAATAATATCGATTGGCTTTTGATTTTAGCTCTAGCAATTTTCTTTGGTTAAGACGATCCTCGGCTACGAGTCGTGAACTGTAAAGGAATCTAAATTGTTTAACCAGATATAAAAGCTACTGTTTGTAAATTTCAGAATCTCGTCGCAGTGGCAATGGTGGTGCAGAGATACCTAGCACGGAGGCGCCTCTTAACAATGCAAACGACACGGCAGAAGAGGCTGTATTAGCTGCGTTACGTCGACAATTACAACCACATTTGTTAGCAGCCTTACATGCACAGAATACCAGCCCGCATTGTCCACAGGTTTATTGACATTTTGTTTGTTAATTTATTACAGTCTTGACTTGAAATGGATACGCCTTCTGTATCAGAGAACTCTCCACCAACAGAATCGCTTTATTTAAGTGCGGCAGTCAAAATAACATCGTCTGATTTTTTTTTTATTGTAGCTCGGCATGTGACAACACTCCGCCTGATGTAAAGCTAGAGTGCGGTCCATGAATGGAAACAACTGCTACTACAAATAAACCTGTGCGGACAGCAGTCGCCTCCACTATGCCGGCTTGAGGAGACTAGCATGTACCATCTAGATTGACAGTGCACACTCTTCTCGTTATACCTGGTTACTTTCAAACTATTCCCGAAACGCGACAGTCACTTCACGGGTGTTACATTCGAAAGTGGTGGTACTACCCCAGGACGGCAGACTGGGCTAATAACCATCATCAGTCTGCCTACTACTCTTTAATACTGCCTATAGGCACTGAGCGACCAAAGTACATATAACAAAGTTACATTGGTACCGGTCAGAATTAGCGAGGTTCGAACACGGGTCTCATCGATCGTGAGTTCACGCGTCTTACCGCTAGAGCACGGCCGCTCTTATTGGTTGGTGGAGATATCTCGCGTTACACTGTCACGGCGTAAATGTAACCTCGTACTTGGCCCTCAGGTCACACTGGCGTTCAATGGAGGAGGCGTACGTCCAGCAGTGAACTTACGGTTTAATTTATGAATTTATTTTAATAAATCTACTTTCCATTACATTACAGTTGGTTCGCGCCGCGCCAGATTATGACGAAGGACCACTCAATTTGGTAGCAAGTAATGTTGCGGCGGAAGAGTCACACTGACATTCTGTGATGCTCGCCTACACTCTCGCTAAGGTCAAACTATTTTAAGTGTCTCTATGAAAAGATTTGCCTTTTTTATACAAAAAAAAAAGTATTATGTATATAGAGTTATACTATGTGATTAAAAATCTTCGAGGTTGTTCGTATAATATGGCAGTATTGTCAGATTGAATTTTTCATAGAGACACAACGCATTATACAAACTGATCTGTATGTCTATTTGAGAAGTTTTCTAAACATTTTCATTTAGTCGTGTTATACTCTATAGTACCTCACGTTAAGTGATAAACGAGGCCAGTGACCTTCGACAATATTATAAAAGAAAACATAATTTAAGTTCGTTTTATGCAGAAATATATTCTCTTTTTGGGAATATCGCGATTGTCTTTATATGAATCTCGATTTTTGGCGTAAAAGTACGCCTTTAGTGCCTATTCTACGTATTATAGCAATTTATTATACGCGGGTAATGTTAGGTAACTTTTTTCTTCCAAAATGCGGTCTTTTGATGCGCATTTGTTGCGTGTTGTTACTTTGTGGACTACATCGGACATTAAATTACTTGACATTATAATAAGACAAATTTAAGATGGTACTACGTTTCGTTCGCTCTCTAAACTCATGCTGGTTTCATGTAAAAGCAGGGTAAAAAATTATATTCTAACAAATTTTAAATTTCAATAGCATTTGTGTGTGACGCAGTAAATTATTTTATGTCCGTGTAGTCTTGAACAATTTTTATGAACAAATTTTTTCTTGACTATCATCTGATATTATGATTTTTTTGTTGGTAACACTTTCATTTGAAGAGTGTAGTATATTTTTATTATAAGAGATGTTAATGGCAAAATTCTTATCATAATATCAAATGAATAGTTTTATTAATTATTAAGCCTTGCCTTAAAATGCTCTCTTTTTATATTGAATGAAATTATTGCGGTTACCTAATTTCGGGACAGAAGTATTCTCTTAGAATTAAGACATTGTACATTAATTATTTTACTTAGTGGTTAGTCCATTACGTTTAATGTCTTCATTAATATACGTATTTTTTTGTGTTAATTTATTTCCCGTATCGGTCAGTATTTACAGCGATACTTACAAGTATTGTTAGTTTATTTTAGTTAAATTATTTATATATTTCTGAAGCAATAACAACGGCGTGTTGATCAGGGCATTCGGTAGTTAAGTTTACTTTCTTTATTATTTTTAGTGAGGTATCTTTGCCGCATGTATTTGTCTATCTTGCACCAATATCTGACTCATTGCAATCTATTTTTTTTTTCTGTTAAAATTACATGAACTAGTCTGTACGGTCAGTAATACAGTTAAGAATAAACTCAATAAGAATAATTTGGTGCAAGTATATTTAAAAAAAATCCTTATGCATTTAACACCCAGCTTACTAATTCCAATGCATGAAATAACAAAAAACATAAGAATGTATGATGATTAAGTTTTACCTTGTGGTCAGTTTTAATGGCATTTACGTTATGTTTAAATACAGTCGTCTAATGTGTGTCTAGATTATTCCAAGTACTATATTATTGTTTACCGTCATATGCTTAAATTACATGTGTCGAGTCGAGTTACATAGTCAACGAAAACGTCTTCGTTAAGGTTTGTTCACACGAATAGATGCTTACAAGGTTTCAGTATTATTATTTTTTTTGTATGCATCTTAAATTCGGATACGTCACAAACTAAACGAAATATCGAAAAAATATTAATCAATAGTTTGATTTTTAAAAACAGTAATTGTGTCGTTGGCATAACCGATTCATAACCGCCTGGCAATCTGTCTGCCTGGCGACATCCACACGATGGCCAAGCCTTTAAGTCGAGCTCCCACTGTGGCCGACCACACCAGCCAAGACCGACTATTCATCCACACGTTACTGTTGATCAAGGCTGACCGTAGTTGGGCGTTTAGCGCTGGCATAACAATAGTGGTAATACTATCGATATCGCGGTCAAATATCTCGATATCTCGATTAGTTTTCGACGTATCGATACAACACTTAGCAAGAGGATGTGACAATGAGTTGTAGACTTTTTTATTTAAAAAAATTACGTAAAAATCGTACTCGTACTCGACTTTCAGGTTTATTATAGGCCGTAAATCTTGATGTAAATGTTCGATCTCTCGATGACTGTTTTATTATTGCTTCCACCTGAGTTCTGAATGAACAGTGTGAGTCCTACTGCCGTCCTTTTCTTTTTTGTTTTTACTTAATATTAGTTATTATGTTAGTATCTATACCCACGGGCCAGTAAAACATCAGTCTATGAGACGTTGTGATAATATTTAGAATAACCGTAATGGTCAGTTTTTTTTTTTACAAACAATTTTATTTTAACGCATTACAACTCAACATACCCTACTTAGGTCCGTTTGCACCAGAAGGCCCGTTAAAGTTACTTTTACGGCGCCGACGTAACCGTGTAAATTCATACTGTCATCATTAAAAGGGTGGCTGATCCCGAAAATAGAAAATATAATAGAAAAACATATTTGGACTATTTCCATATATTTGACGTTAGTGACGTTGGTTTGACGATTACTTTAACTTTAGCCAATCCAATATTCGCTGGCTACGGTTAACGTTAAAGTAAGTGTCAAAAATGACAGGCGCGACGATGGTGCAACTCGTGTGAAGTGTAAACCATAATGTAAACGTAATGGTTAAAGTAAGGGTAAAAGTAATAGTTAAAGCAACTTTAACGGGCCTTCTGGTGCAGACGGACCTTAGAGATGTATCTTAGTTTTAGTCAAAAAAGCTATTGGTTTATTCAGAGCTTTAAAATTTTGAGATTATTTTTTTTATTACTTAGCTCTCTACTTTTGGTTCTTCCGCAGAATCCAACGAACGGAATCGAAAGATACTTTTTAACCTCTGCGATCCTCTATGGAGCAGTGTTTTAATCAATTTTCTATGGTACGCCTAGTGCCAGTTTCGCCCGAACTGTACTATAGCGTCCAAACCATGGACGTATAATTAATTGACGGAGCAAAACGTATACCTGATGGTTTGGAACGTCAGACTAACTAAAAAACGGACATGTCAATGTTCCGTTCGTTCCATTCTTTTTATATATCCATGGCGATAACTAAACGGTAGGACGCGTGGGAAAACTGGTACTCTGGCTATCTAGCGGGTGGATCAGGCGGATAGATATAATTTGATCCTAAAGGTGGATCCAAGTAGAATGAGCTGATTACTTACTCGATTATGTTGTGATTGAATCGAATCTCGTTTTACATGTATACGTACGATTGGTTGGAAATAAAAAAAGAATATTTCATACGCTCTCTAATTTATAACAATTGCTCTCTTACGAAGTATTGATATTATTTTTTTGTGATGAAACTACTTAATTACTTAATTTTACTTTTTCTCTTTTTATTTTTATTTTAGTATTATTTATTTATGTTAGTGCTTCCTAGTGTAGTTGCGTAAACGTTCATTTAACCCTTGGGATGCCTAGTGCCTAAATTTTAGCTTCTAACTCTACAGAATAATAAATAAAACATGCATAAGTTATAAAATATAGTCTACAACGTTCAGTAGTTAACTGACTTATATAAATATTAAACAAAAATCTTTAAAATGCCCGTGAACGCGCTCCCTGTCGACATGAAGTACCGGCATTCGAAGCAAGCTTTCCGGCACCCCAATGGTTAATCTAGCTATCAAAGAACGTGATAATATGAACAAAAATAAAAACTTTAATGATTATTTTATATAATTAGTTTCAGTAAAACGATAAGATCTGAGAATGTACTTAAAATTGTATTAATATAGTTTTTTTTATATAAAATTTATTTACACGTATATAATAATGAAATCTGATAGTGATTATTATAGATTTTTTTTATTATACATTACTTTACAGAGGAAATAGTCAACCATGAACAATCTGCTCAAATTAATATGAAATGTATCTTTAAATTAAATTTAAGTCTATCTATATATTATTTACAAGCAATATTTAAAATTTATACATCGTTATGAGTATGACCAAATCGACAACGCAGCAATAAAATATTTTTATATTATAATATAATTGAAAATTACAAAGTATATGTTATTATATATTTATATATTACATGGTTTTTCTTACAATTATGTTATTAAGTAATATCTAGCTATCTATTTTATCGTCCAAAGATAAAGTGTCTAAATAATTTCATATTTTAAGTTGCAAAAAAACATGTCGCACCATTTTGAACTAAAAGTGTATTTTTTCACGATATAACCTCATATTCAATAACTACACAAAATAAAGTATTTCTACAAAAAAAAAACTTGAAAATGTTTCGAAATACTTATGAATAATACCATTGTACATTGCATAAATATATTGTCTAACTTTAGTAGATATATTAAACTATCTTTTTTTATATAAATATGGAGAAATCTCACACAAATATAAAACTCATACATATCGAAGTGCGCGATTTTTGAGTTATTTAAACTCAAGTTTGATAGGGTGCGATGTGTCGGCCGAATACTCTCACGTTATTTATAAATTCACTAATCTTTAAAAATAAAAAAAAGCGATACTTGAGCTTTGGACGGTAATATACAATATTTTGTATTTAGTCGTAATACAATCACAGCAACTTTATAAGGATTGGTGTGTTGTATGAATAGCGCTTTACATTTAAACATTAGCAAGTCCGCATTGTTGCGTTTGTATGTTAATGTTACACACGTTCGTATGTTAATGTTACACACGTTCGTATGTTAATGTTACACACGTTCGTATGTTAAGGTTACACGCGTTCGTATTTTAATGTTAAAAATTCGGTCGTGTAACGTCGGCGATCCGAATGCTGTGGATACAATGTACTACGCATAGTTATTCCCTTACATACGATGCGGACATGTGAAAGCATTACTTTAAATAGCACATTTACATATTTTTCCCCTTAAAAAACAGTTGCCAAGCTATTTTGAACTTACTGTTGTCGTATTCAAATACAGTATTATTTTATTTTCCCTTCTATGTTAGTTTTACCATTTATTGTATTTTGTTGTAGAATTTAATTTTTTCTATATTATTTTTCCCGAAAATGTACATTTTACTTTTTATTATACGATAGTTTTTTAAATAGATTTGCTAAGGAGTCTGGGAATGTGATTTTGTTTTCCCCGTAAATGCAAATTCTATTTCAAATTCAAATAATCTTGAAATTAATCGTCAATAATTGTTTACATCTTCCAATTTTTTATTTTTTTTTCATTTATTTAGAATTATTATGAATTTATTAGTGTTGTTTATTAAGATAATTTTGTAATTTTAAAATTATGTTTAAATACTAACTCGGTTGTGTTGTGTGCTTATCGCTCTAACAAAGCATGTGTTTGAATATATTTTTTTTTTATATAGAATCCTAGAAAACTTCTTTTTTGGTTGTAATCATTAAATGACACTTTTTTTTCTTTCATTATTTGTGCTCGACGCTTTGAATGCAAATAGAAAATACAGTTTTATTAAACATTCATACTAAGACTGATTAAAGATGTCAATTTATTAAATTTGTAATCTCGATTGGGTAAAAAATTATTTTTCGTCGATAATTTTTGTTTACTTTTTATGTATATCCCTTTTAAAAAATCTCGTAGTAATTCTCTCTACTTTAATTGCACTGTCAACCTGGATGGACATTCGTCTCCTCAGGAGTGTTGTGTGTTCATATGTCGAGCTACTATTAAAAAAACATATGTGGGTTATGTGTTATTTACCAATTTTGTCTTAAATTCTTTATTGATCTGATGTTACTACACTCCGCCTGATTTTAACTTAGAGTGCGGTAAACATGAACCAATTCTCGACTTTCACATTTTGTTGGCAACACCACAACAAGATTGTTAGTGAGATATTTCTTTGGTGTAATATTAAGAAATAGCGTTAAGAATCATTGTCTTAAATAATTAACAAGTTCTAATTTATATTAAAACAATTATTCTTATTACTATTCTTAATATGTACGCCCTGCGAAATATCTCACTTGACAACCCTGCGGTGTTGCCAACAGAATGTATTCGAATCACATCTGGAACTGATCTGTAAAACAACCATTATTAAAAATTTAAATATTTCTATATGTGTATATGATTTCTTAAATTACCGATATCAATTAAAGATTAAGATAAAATAGTATAAGCGGAAACATTAATAACGACACTAAATGAAGCAATAAATATTGGATAACATTGTGATATATTGGAAGATTATATTAAGAAACAGAAAAGCAATATAATGTGATAGGTTGTGTAAACATTGTATGAACGGATTAATAAATAAGTAATTTTATTCGGAATAATGAGAATTTAAAGAGATTGTTGTCAATTAAATGTTTAATTAATATTGTCAATTTCTGTGCAGCAAAGTATTATTATTAAAATATTAGAGTTGTGGTTTATATTTAAGATGCCTCGATTGGATGGTTGGCGATCTTGTGTATTATGTAGGTGCTTCATTTTAAAAAAAATGTCTTAATAATTACAATTTCTAATACTGTTTTCAATCCTCATTATTCATTCCAAATTTATTAATTAACATTAACAGAATGTAATGTTAGAATATGGACCATAATAATTTTGATAAATTTTAATTAATAAGTTTCAGCAAATTAACAAACCCGGGATTGTTTTCTTGTGAACAGCAGCGGGAATACTCGTTTTTAATTGGTCAAATAAAGAATGGGGTTGATGATGGGCGCAACGGAATATGCGTTAGTTTTTATTATTTTTTTATTCTTTATTGGACACAATAAATTAAACATTTTAAAAGATACCCATTTATTAAATATTGAAAAAGAATGTATAAAACTAAATAATTATGAAACTATTTTTTCGCTAGCCATAGACAATAGACATGTTCAAATATAATTGTCATCTTTAATACTTTTCTTTATTTGATCAAATATTAAATAAATTATGAAAATTGTGACTTAACGCAGGGACGGATACTTAAGTTATTAAAATTTTAACTGATATTATACGGCTATGTAGTGAGTAGAATATTTTTTACAAATAAATTATAGCAGCTATGTCTTTCGTTTTTATTTCCATGTTTCCTTGACTTTTGTGCCCACATCCTTATATCACACAAAAATATTTATCCTACAATGAAATGAAACACTAATCGCGTAAACTAAAAAATAAGCAGTAATTCTTTGTTCTCCTAATTAAAATGTATTTAATTATACACATTGTATAATTATTTATAATGTATATTTTATAACGGTAAAATCGATTTATAAATTAAACAGAAGTCATCTTTGAATATCTCTAAGATAAAACCTCGGGTTTTAGTTTGATAACCCTATACAATACAACTTGCTAGTCTTATCACAACCCTCGTCTTTGTATATGCTAGATTCTTAAAGATTTGCCTACAAATAAAAAAGAAAATCTGTTGAAAAATGTTGAGTTCAATTTTCAATAACAAATATAACTGTGCCCTTGAGACATCGAAGCCCGTGATATAACGTCGAAGGGACGATAAGTCGGACTAGCGAGAGATGGTTAGCTTTGAAAGATCGCAATTTCGATTGACAGATAGGTTATTGGCACGCTTTATTCGAAATCTGGATTGATTTTTCTATCTGAGTCAGTGAAGAAGGGATCAAGATGTGATTATTAATTTCGGGCGTAAGAGAATAATTTGGTATTCATCTAGATGACAGTAAAACGTCAAATCCCATATATTCGATTCAATCAAGTGTAAGTCGATTGGCTTTTGACTAGCCCCAGTATATTCTAATAGTGGCCCGGAACTATCTAAATAAAATTTAACATTTAATATTAAAAATCTTTATTTAAAAATAATAAAAATCACGTAACAGTAACAATAGGTCTTTTAATTGCAGTTTTTGTTCTTCGTCTGCGATCTCTTTTACTTTTTTCTGTGAAAGCTTCTCTAAAAAGTTGCTCTCCTTCAACGGCTTCTGCATTACGTTGCATCCACTGCAGCGCATGTACATTGTAGCCGACCACATCCTGGAATAAACATTTAATACTAACAAGTTAGTTAATACAAAAAATCTCGACCGCGTACCAATGTATGTCTATTTATTGAATATCTATACTAATATATAAATGTGGCAGTAACTCTGTTAGTTTTTCACACCTAAAAAACCACTGATCGGATTTCAATATTTTACAATGAGATGGATTGAATCCTGAGGAACACACATGTCGAGGTAGTTGATTAACTATATTCTTTAACTTCAGTTTTTTTAAATTGATTATAATTAGCCTAGTCTGCCGTTCCGAGTATACTTTCGAATGTAACACCCGTGAAGTGACTGTCGTGTTTCGGGAACAGTTTAATAGGAGCCATGTATAACGAGAGGAGTGCGCCTGTCAATCTGGATGATACACATTCGTCTCCTGAGCCGGCATAGCGAAGGCGACTACTGCCTGTGGAAATTTCTCTGTGCTAACAGTTGTTTCCGTTCATGGACCGCACTCTAGTTCATATAATATTTATAACATAAAATCACAAAAACTTACACGTAATTCACTAATAGCTATAGAAGCCTTTGCTTGTATGAGTGTAATTGTCTTCAGTAATCCCTTACTGGCAACTAAAGGCGCCTGATGTACTTTCAATAAGAACAATGCTAATCTACATACAAGTTCAGTACAATCCCTTCGCTCCAGCAGAATAGGTACAGTACGTATTATTTCACATGCTGTTGAAAATGGTATGAGAAGTAACGCTTCTTCTAGTTCACTGTGAATAAAAAATATATGCAATTTAATCAAATTCTAGGGTTTTTAGCAAAAAGTGTCTATTCTATTTTCCCATCAAGCTGAAGCCAGACATCAGCATACCCTTCCGATTGCAGGGTTGGCGTCACATAATAGATTTTACATCACAAATTACTTTTTTTGTTCAATTTTCAAAATTAGTAAACGATGTGTATTCATGTAATTGAGATAAATTAATGAAAAAATAAGATATTATTTTAGAATATTGTTTTGATATCGAACTATTAGGTATTAAGTGGGCCCAAAAATGGGCATTGTCCTTTAATATAATTTTTAAAAAAAACAATCGAAACATACCTAGACCTGATTCTTTTAACAGTTTCAAGTAAAAAATCCTCAGGTGTAAAACAGTTGTATGCGGCCATCAAGACGGGCACTTGAACTGGTTGTCCACGTGCTTCATGTAGTTCCTCACGGTAGCGATTACCAATTTCTAGGCATTCGAGAAGAGAATCAGCCTGTGTATGAGGAAAATCTATTAAGTCAACTATATGAGGCATATAACTTCCAATTTACACATATTGATGATGGTTACTAGCCCAGTCATGTTTCACGAACAGGTTTCAAGCCGGGAATAACGGGGGGAGTGTTCTCCCTAGCGCAACCTTAAGCGAAGGTGTTGTCATGTTTTTAATGCTTGTACTAAGTTAGCGCTTGTATCACAAGTACTGAACGACCAAAGTGCATATAACATAGTTACATTAGTACAGTATTCTAATACAGTAGGAACTAGATTGTAGATTCCTCGCAGGCTCCTTTTCCGCAATTAAGCAGCCATGGCCGCTCGTTAAGCGTGAGGACAGTAGGAACTAATTAAATTAACAACTTACCGCTTTCTCAGCACCAATCGTTTTCTTAGATGCCATATTTATATTTGGTAATCCTGGTACTGGTGCCTGTAAAATAACAATTATCAAATCTCAAATAATATTAAATTATAATAAATTTATTAATCAAAATTGTACTTTTTCTCCAGTAGCAAGCCCTTCCTCAGCCTCATCAGCGTCACCTAACACCAAAGGCTCATCAGTTCGTGCGTACAACCTCAAAGCGCCGTCACTTCCACACGATACCACATGTAGACCACCAGCTCCCACTGATAATCCCCAACACTCACCTGAATGACCCTAAACATAAACAAAATTTTATAATTATCGATTTTTATTAATATTTATTGCTGGATATGTTATTATTAAATTATGATGAAGATTGATTAGACTGAAATGCTGATCGAACCCACGTTCTCCGCATACTAAGCTACATAGCTGATGGTAAGATAAGCTGCTTCGTAGTTTTGCTTTGTAGTGTCATTTATAAAAAAGCTCATTCAGAATCCTCCTTGATAGTCCGCCACGCAGGACACAGAAAAATATCGGATAATTAATGATTTTGTAGGCCTGCATGACGTCCGATAAAACAATGCAGAATGGCATGCTCATTGTGTCCTGCTCAAGACCTGTAATCTCCGCCCTCTGTTTGCAGGACAGTGTATGCGCTGTACATGTCCTACGACTGTAATGCAGAGTTGTGAATTGGCAAAAAGTGGAAAAAATTACATACATTCAAAGTTAATATATTGTCAAAGGTATCAGCGTTCCATTGTTTAACTTTTCCATCCTTCGAAGCGGTGAATATGTAATGTGTTGTTGGTACGAATTGCAGTGATGTAATAGAGTCGTTATGTGCAAATATTGATTTATGACAATCTCCAAAATCCATGCCCCAAATCTTAACGTTTCTGTCAGCAGAACCAGTTGCAATAAGTGTTGAATCATAACATATATCAAGGCATAGCACTGGAAGTTTGTGTCCAAATAATGAAAGATAAAACTGAAATGTATAAAAACATGATATAGAATTTAGGCCTATAATGTACCTGCTTAGGATGCAGATTTGATCAAACATGGGCAGACAAACATTGATTCACTTTTATAATCTCTTGTAAAGCATTAAAAAAATATTTACCTTAAAAGTATCCAAGAAAAATATTTTAACAGTTAAATCTAAAAGAGATACTGCAATAAATTTACTATTGGGACTTATTTTCACGGCGAGTACGGATTCTTCCAATTCTAATGTTCTAGTGTGTAGTAGAGATAGCACCTACAAATAAAATAAATAGAGTAGTAGTTATAATTAAAATATGGTTAACTAAAAAAATTGTTTAGGTGTTACCTTTGCTTTAGATTCGCCAGTCGGATCAGGAATGAGTTCAAAATTCCATAATTTAACAGTTTTATCACCTCCTCCAGAATAACAGCCACGCTGTAAATATTTTAAGAAATTTGTTATCTTTTTACTGCAAAAAAAAAATTTAAAGGAATAATAATTTTAAAAAAAGTGTACAGCAAACTGCAGAATATTCTTACCATATCCGGCATGAGACCAACAGTACAACAATTCTCACTATGAGCTGGTACTTGTTCCAGAACAACACCAGCCCCTACATCAATTACAAGAAGGTTACCATCAACACATCCGACTAATGCATGTCTATCACCCGGAGCAAAACACACACTCACTGGACGACCACAAGGCAAAGGAATTGTGCGCAAACAAGTCTGAGACGGCCTGAAATACAGATAATAATAATAAAAGTAACACTCAGAAGCTCTGATAAACCCAACCCCAGAGCACAAATCAGAGAGATCACAAATTAAGAAAAATATATTACCTATTCCATAATTTAATAGAATCAGCAGATGCGGACAATATAGCTAAGTTATCAGAACTTATAGCAACACAACGAGGATCCTTCTGATGTCCCGGTAGAGTAATTTGCTTTAAACATTTGACTGGAAAAAAACCATTAGAATTAATACATTAAGCATTGAGCTATTTTTTATTTAAACATTACAATTAGGTGAATCTGGAAGGCACAAAACATCTTGGCTTGATATGGTAATGTACTTGGGAGTGGTATGGAATTATTTTCAAGGAAGTGGTTGCTTCATTTGGCAAGTGAAGTGACCTTGTCGCGCTTCGGGGATAGTTTGAAAGTAGCCAGGTATAAGAGAGGAGTGTGCACTGTCAATCTAGATGGTACATGCTCGTCTCCTCAAGCCGGCATAGTGGAGGCGACTGCAGCCCGTAAAGATTTCGCTGTGGTAGCAGTTGTTTCCATTCATGGACCGCACTCTAGCTTTACATCAGGCGGAGTGTTGTCACATGTCGAGCTACAATAAAAAATAAAAAAAAGATATTTAAAAAAGAAAAAAACAAAAAAATACCTTCACTGGGTTCATCTAATCTTAAACTATGCATTTCCACAGTATTATTGGACAGTGTAACAGCTGCTCTGAGTTCACCAGTGGTCCCTAACAATAGAGATGTAGACTTTATTTTAGCACTCATTTTAATTGATGTTATACGGCGTACTTCATCATTTAACGTCATAACTTGTGATATTTCTGCGCTTTCAATTTCTTCAGGATTTGTTTCTTTTAATTTTCTGTAATCATTGTTCTCTAGTTAGTATTTATTGTAAGATAGGTTGGAATATTTCAATAAATTGAGTTTATCTGCATGGGTTAAAAACTTCAAAACTGCTGTTCTTTTTAGATAACTTACTGTAATTTCTTCTTTTGTTTTTTGATACGTTTATCCATTCTATGCTTAGCATCTTCATCTGAGCAGAAAGCGAATAGTTCCAACGTTGAATCCTTTCCGAAGCATGCCAACACACTCTGCCCTAAATCTGTATTAAGACTGACAACACGTCCATGTCCTGCACGCATTAATGTACCTACTAGGTGACATTGTAGTACCTGATAAAAAAGGCAACAATATCTTTAGCCTGTTGTTGCAGATTTGCAATTTTTAGTGTATTTTAATTTTTTGGCACCAGTTTCAAGAAAAATACATACATATGAATTCAAATTGATATAGAAATCTAAGAAGATTTAAGCAGCAAATCCACATATCTTACCATTTGACAATTATATGGCGTGTGACTGGAGAAAAAATCAAGCCAACCAAGTAAGGGCGTGTCGTATAAGATTCAAATTGTCTCCACAAGCTACAAAGCCCTGAGCACAGACCAGTATGTCTATTAAAAATAAAACTTACAGATAATTCCTCAGAATTTTCAGAATCTTCTAATTTAACAACCTCTAACTGTGATGCCAGTTTCTCTTCATCTTTTGTCCAGTTCAATTTAAATACCCTTAACTCTTGATCAGTACTGCCTGTTACTAGAAACTGTTCCTCCTTCATTAACACTGCTGACCAGACCTGTTTGAAAAGAAATTTATTAAATTGGAATGGGCTAAAGGCAAAAACAAAAACATCCTTTTTTTTCATAAAATATTGAAATCTAATATTTATCTCATGTACAATCTAACCTAACAAAGGCAATGTATACAATGTGAATACACATAAATTTTGTACTGAAAAAAAAAACACTACAATACAATATTACCTCAGTCTGATGTCCACCAAGAGTTTTAAAACAATGTTTAGTTTCTATATCCCAAAATTTGACAAATGTATCTTTAGAAGAACTAATTAAGCAGTTTCTACTGTTAATAAATGATACAGCAGTTATTGCTCCTTTGTGACCACTGAATCTAGCTATACCAGTCTCTGATACAACATCCCACAAAATTACTTCAGTGTCCTGCAAAGAAAAATTTAAACAAGATTTCTTCTTATGAAAAAAATAGCTAATGATTTAGTTCAGTACAATAAGAGGTGTGCGCTGTTAACCCAGAGGTGTACCCTGTTAACCTGGACGGTACACATCTGAAGACCCCTGAATGAACAGACCCCTCAAAACTACTATAAATTTGGTAATATTATGAAAATAAAGACGCTTTTACTCACCTTAGATCCAGAAACAACTCTGTGTCCTTGATCATCATATTGTAATGAAGTTATTGCAGATTTGTGGCCGGCAAATACACAAACAATCTCATTGTTACTCAAATCGAATATATTTATGTTACCATCCACATACCCTACTGCCATATGGTTTCCTGTTGGACTTGCAGCTATTTGCGACACCAATACATTCTCCCCAGAGAGTACTTGGGCCTTTAAAACAAATTGCAAACATTAAAAGTTAATACATAAAACTTCAGTACTCTGTAATATTTAACGGACAGGTATAATACCTTTTCACCAAGCCGCAAATCCCAAATAATAACATGTTCACATGCACCGACAGCAACATATCTACCACTAACTCCATTTAGAGACACGTGTGTACTATTACAATCAGCACTAGATATTATATTAAAAATACCGCTTGGAGCGTACCGTAGATACTGTTTAGTCAAACCCATAATTATTTAATTTCTTAGTAACAAAATCACAATTCTCGAAAACATAACCAAAAACGAAAACACCGTACGACACCGTACCACAGACAAGGAAACCACCACAGACTATATAGACAGGGATAAAGCAAAGGGATTTATTAAACCTTTTGTTTACACAGGATACATACGGAAAGGATAACATTATTATTATTCATTATTTTTCGTCGCATGGTTAACACGCGAACTATATTTTAATAGTATTATAATAATTTTTCAAACAAGTGTGATTTTATTTATCAGAGGGCCAAGTATGAGGTTACATTTACGCCGTGGAATTATAACACGCAAACTCTCCACCAATAGGATCGTTTCATATATTTTTTTTATTATGGACTGGGCCGTGTACCTATAGGATTGCTTTAAATAAAGCAAACTTTACCAAATCTGTCAAAATAACATCGTTTGATTGGTGGAGAAAATCACGTTGCACTACTGATTCACTGCGTGATGTGAAATCTTTGCAAGCAAAAAAACCAAGGAACATAATACTCTTTTACGAGTACGAAGACCCTTACCCTTTCCGCCAATCAGACAATATTATTATCTAGGTGGAAAAGAATACTCTTTAGACGGTGAATTCGTAAATGTAATGCACACTTGGCCTCCTTGACTGTTATGTATGTTTCGAGAGTGTACAACACTATTTCCTTGATTTTCTTTAATTTGTTTGACTTGCATTTTCTTGAAACGTGAATGAATAGGCGAACGTCTCCGTGTTGCTGAAATTATTGGAGATATTAATTATTTTGGCCTTAGTTTTTGCAAATTGGTTTTATTTTCAAAAATCATCACCAGGTTATTATGTTACTCAACAAAACCAGGTTTTTCTTTTCTGTTCTTTTACTCTCACGTAGACGGGCTCACTAACAGTTTTATTTGCTCTTATGTCGCACTTAACATAACGTACTTGTGATTGTAATACTTTATTGTATTCCAGGCTGGTAGGCTTTACATCAAGCCGTCCACATACATTTGAAATGGAAGCTAACTCCACCTCGGATATCGTGATTATTAGTGGAAACTCTCATCCAGACCTAGCAGACTTAATTGCGAAGTATGTTGATTGTTTTATTACACTGTTAATCGTGTATTTTGTTTTGTATTTAACAACAATTCTGCACAATCTCTAGATTTTAGATAAAAATACACAAAATGGGATATTGATAAACAAAATACACTCAAAAAGTTATTATTAATGATGCACAACACATTCTTTTAGTTTTTGTAAGTTTTGTGCTTAGTGCTTGTAATAAAAATTTATCAACTTTATTTTAGTCGTCTTGGTGTACGAAAGGGAGGATGTTTAGTGTATCATAAAACTAATAGAGAGACCATGGTTGAAATTGCCGACTCTATTCGTGGCAAGAACATTTATATTGTCCAGACTGGCAATAAGTATGTATACCTATTTTTATTTTTTCAGATATTATTTATAGTAGAAATTCAGTAACTCTTAACTCATGATGGTTCCATTTGCTTTATATTGCATTTGTAATTATCTCTCATTGTTTGCTGTTCGCATGCTATGGCAATGAGCCAAAGTCTATGTAGAATTTATCTATTTGAATGTAAAATATTTGTTATTTTTACTTTTTTCACTTATAAACATTATGAAGCAAATAATAATAATAAAACAAGTTTATTTTAAAGTCATAACTATTGTGCATGATACCTCAAAAGTTTGCATGGATTACCACTAGGATTGCCAATGTTTTCTCAAAAAAATATAGTATTTTCCAGAATTAACAATAAAAAAATTGACCTTGGGTGTTTTTCAATTGTCTACTATATCTTAATTGAAACGACAATATGTGTGAAGATATAAACCTGAATATATCTTTACAGAGATGTGAACAACAACATAATGGAACTGTTAATAATGGCATATGCATGTAAAACATCATCAGCACGGTCGATTGTTGGTGTTATACCATATCTACCATACAGTAAACAATGTAAAATGAGGAAACGTGGATGTATTGTCACTAAGCTGCTTGCTAAAATGATGTGCAAATCGGGTCTTACACATATTATAACCATGGATCTTCATCAGAAAGAAATACAAGGATTTTTCGATTGTCCCGTTGATAATCTCCGTTCATCACCATTTTTATTGCAATATATTCAGGAGTGTGTGAGTCATTTTATTAAATCTTAGGTACATGCTATACGCATTAATCTACATTCACTACCTACCAATATATACTGTAATCATTGAAGTATAAGACAAAATGTACACAATGAAATCATTTCTCTTATATTTTGCAACAAACTAACACTTATTTCATATAGTGGCTTAGCATATGACCTCACTCTGCCTGAGGTTAAGCTAGAGTAGAAATCCATGAGTAGAAACAACTGCTACTGTAGAAAAATGGTTCCTGGCCTACGATTTGCTGGCTTAAGGAAACAGAAGGAAAAAAATGGCGCGCAATAACGGCTCATACGCCTCTCTCGTTTTACTTTCAAACTAATGTGATTATGGGACTTTATGGCGATTTGGTACTACCCCCAGGGTGACAGACAGTACATGGCTCTTTAGATTTAAACTTGCTTTACAATAGATTTGCAATTGCTTTTTTCTTTACTTATTGTCCCATGCTTCAATGAATGGACTATATTCTTTGGAATTAAAAAATCACCATGGTTACAAACAACCTCAATATTTAAAAGCAATTTAACAATGACCTTGAAGCATTTAATCATGTCTATTGATTTTTTTCTTCTTTTTATAGATACCAGACTACCGTAACTCTGTTATTGTGGCACGAAATCCAGGGTCAGCAAAAAAAGCAACGTCATATGCAGAACGACTCCGATTAGCTATTGCTGTGATACATGGTGAACAAAAAGAATCGGAGAGTGATGAAGTTGATGGCAGATATTCTCCACCCTGTATCCCAAAGTTAGTATTATTTCTAAATTATTATTAAATTATATGTCAGTTAGTAATGTAATTTTGGGCTTTGGGATTACTTTTAAAGCATAACTAAAATGTATTTTTTGTAATAATATGATAATTTAATAAATATTTTCCTCATATTAATTTTATGTAAATTAGTGAAACTTGCAGATCAAGAACTATGGATGTCGCTGTCGGAGTACCAGTACATCCAGCTAAGGAGAAGCCACCAATATCAGTTGTAGGTGATGTGGGAGGCAGAATTGCTATCATGGTGGTGAGTTTTATTGACATCTATGTCATATTCTGAATGCAAACTTATTTACAAATACAAAAATGTCTTTAACAGGATGATATGATAGATGATGTCCACTCATTTGTGGCAGCCGCAGAAGTTTTAAAAGAAAGGGGTGCATACAAGATTTACGTGTTAGCAACGCATGGTCTGCTGTCATCTGATGCACCACGTCTGCTTGAAGATTCGCCTATTGATGAGATTGTTGTCACAAACACTATTCCACATGAGCTTCAGAAGATGCAATGCTCTAAGATCAAAACTGTTGATATATCTGTCCTACTCAGTGAAGCTATCAGACGTATTCACAACAAGGAATCCATGTCCTATTTATTCAAAAATGTCACCTTAGAAGATTAAATTTCCTATTCCAAATTGTTCCATTAAGTATTTTAAAGTACTAATAAGTTTTGCTCTAGTTTTTTATGTCAGGACCAAGTAAATTTTACAAAGAAAATATATTTCTAAGAATATTGATAACATATTTTTGTATTAATATGTAGATTAGGTAAGTTGCAGATGAAAAAAGATTGTTCTGGCATGAAAAACTAAGTGCACTTTTATTCCCAGTATACTTTATTCCCTTGTAGTATCTATCATATTATAGTCACTCTTTATTCTTATCGTTTGTTTTTGTTTCCGTTTGACTAATGATAGATACTACGCTCCTAATAATAAGCTTACCATAATATTTTAATTATTTATGTTTAGTTACTATTATTTGGTAAAGTATTAACAAGCCTCGTATTGTCTCCACAGTTTGGTTGCAAATCACATAAGCTACAATGCGAAAGAACATCTATATATTTTTAACTTGTCCATTATTAAATATTTGTAATGACAATGACGATGTTCATTATCATTGAAGATATTGTGTTGCATATACTAAACTAACAATAGTCTATAACAAGAGTATTACGTTGTGCGTTAAAATGAAAGACGAATTTTTAATACCCTCATGGGAACTATAATGAGTATTAATTTTATTTTTAATTTTTATTGTTTGATTGTGTATTTCCATATAGTTTCCTTTGCCTTTTTTTTATTAAAAGTTTGCACTTCATTTCGTGTAAAGCTTTTGTGAATAATATAAAAGATACATGTGTAGAGTGCACTAAGTGTAAACATGTCTAGTACAGAATGTTAGGTGAATTTATATGTAAAGATTCGTTACTATATGGATGCAATAAATTATGTGATTGAATATTGTGTTTTTATTGGAAATCCGTTTACTGTATAAAATTCTTGTGGGTTTTATATGCTGTTGCACTTTGAGACTGTATCAGTGATAAATAGTTTTTGTTATTTGCTCCTCTGCGAGATTGCACTTGCTTTTACAAACTAGGGTTAATGTCCTAGGTCTGAACGGTGTCAATTTTATATTTTTGTTTATAAGGTGAAAACCATTGCCAAGTAAAAATTAAAAAAAATATTATTTGACGTTTCTCCGGGCGTCAGGGAATGCCGATGTATTTTGCCGGCGCACTGTTTTAAATATTTCTATGTAAATTAATTTTTATATTACATATTTACGCTTATGTTTTACTATTCGTTCATAGCAGTTTTTGTCACCATAGTACAAACTAATTTTTATGTTCTGTTTAGGTTAAGTCTGAAACTATAATAATGTTTTTAAGACCAATTCTTCAATTAACGCCTTACTGGTCTTGGTCTGTGAAGCGATTTTACACTAGAAATATTTTAAAACTGAGTCAAAGAGGGATGTATCAAGATATGTTTCCAAATACCGCAGCGTAAGTATTATTAAACTATAGTGGTAATAAACTCATATACATTAGTGATTTTTTTCAGGAATGATATGCTGAATCTATTGAATAAATCTCCTCAGTGTGTATACGCCGGCTTCGACCCTACGGCAAATAGCCTGCACGTTGGTAATCTACTGGTTATCATCAATTTATTACATTGGCAACGAGGTGGTCATAATGTTATTGCATTGGTACGATATATTTTAAAATTATTATTTATTTTATATAATAAACTATGTTTTGAATAAATTATAGTCAACCATAAACTAATATCACAAACAAGCAAAAATTTCACTAGTTCGATAGCCAATTTTGCAGCAATATTAAGTTTGGGTTCAAATTTAATATAGAAATAACAAAAAAAAAATCAAAAATATTATTTATTGAGTAGCATATCAAGATAGGCACAATCAATCAAATCCTCATCTGATATTCCTAGTTTATTTTGTAAATCATGTGCAATTTTTTTACCATCTTCAACAGTTTGTTCCGCTTTCAGTACAACCTCTAACTCCAAGAAATTGCCCAAGTTTTCAACGGTATCTATATGAATCCTTGTTTGCCCAACCATAAATAAGATCCTAAAACAATATTAATCATTAGTTCCAAAATTACCATAACTTAATTTAAAAACAAACAAACAAAATAGTTTTTAGGTTATAATTTTTGATACTAAAGTTAAGTAAGGTGAAAAAAAGCAGGTAATAAAACTACCTTTTCTTCTTCACTTCCCCCTTTATACCCATTGAGTTTCCATAAGATTCTAGTAATTCAATAGATTGGGCAGCATCCAGTTCTCGTAAACTGTACGTACTTAATTTCGCATCTTTTTGATCTTTACGATCATATCTTACTAAAGTTGCGGTTTCATCTGGATGTTTTCTTAATTTTAACCGTCCCTCATTAACATTAAAAAACACATCGTGCTGAAGGAGGACTTTACTGGTCTCACCGCTTAACTCCTCAGCTATTCTAATTTTTTCTTTCACGTCATCAATTCGTGCCTTTATTTCCACGTTTCTCATGTTATTACTATCTGAATCCATTTCTAATTTAGTTAAGATTCTTTCATAGAATTATAATTCGCGAGTCTAATAATATGTCAATACGTCAAAAAAACGGCCGCGAACGACGTTTCACGTTCAAATCTCAGACGGTAATCGGTATGAACGTAACTTAAAGATAGTGTTGCCAATGCCAATTTTCTAAATTCCCTAAATATTGATGTGTGGTATATTACGATTTACGATTTTCAAAAAAAAAATCGCTTTATCAGCTTTTATTTTAGCAATAACTTATTGCTTCATTTTTTTCAGGTAGGCGGAGCTACAGGGCATATCGGCGATCCCAGTGGCAGAACTTCTGATAGAATAGCGATATCTGAGGATTTAATAAAACAAAATGCTATATCTATCGCAAGAAATATTGAAACTGTTTTTAATAATCATCAAAAATATCTTACTGATAAAACTAAAGAACTACCGCCAATTAGGTAAGGAATATACTGTAAAATTTAATATAATAGAATGAATGAACTGTAACTAAATTAAATGTTAATTTTTTGCGGCTTAAAGCGTAACCTAATCTCTCCATCAATCAGACGATATTATTTTGACCGCCGTATTTGAATGAAGCGATTCTATTGGTGGAAAGATACTGGTGCAGTATTCTGTGCAGAAACTTAATTCTTTTGTTTGTATTATATTTCAGAGTGGTAAATAATGTAGATTGGTATAAAAATATGAATTCAATCCAGTTTGTGAGTGATGTCGGAAGGAATTTTCGAATGGGTACAATGCTACTAAAGCAAAGTGTGCAGACAAGAGTTAAATCAAATGTAGGAATGAGTTTCACTGAGTTCGCCTATCAAATTTTTCAGGCTTATGATTGGTTGCATCTTTTACAACAATATGGTTGTCGATTTCAGGTAGGATATATATTAATCTATGCAATATGAGTTCCGGAACTAACAATCCGATTCCAAGTTTTTTATTAGGTAGCCAGTTCATTGTAGAAGGCCTTTTTTGTGTCCCCTATGAGGTTTCTTATGAAGGAACTGGAATTTTGATCCTTATAAAAATATTCCCTAGATATAATACTATAGGTGTACCAAATTTTTAGGCAAACAGAGGTAATAAAATTCGTAGTAGGCAACACCAGGGAAATTGGACATGGACATTTTGATATGACAGGTGACAACTCCTATTATCATGTGAAAATAACATTAATTATTATTTTTTTAATGCCACGAGTTTCTGGTACATCTACATATGCAGTTGCAAGTAGTAAATAATATTTTTATTTTTTAGGTGGGTGGAAGTGATCAAATGGGAAATATAAGTTCAGGCCACGAATTGATTAGCAGAACAGCTAAAATTGATGTTTACGGTAATTACATTTACATTTAGTTTTATATTATTAGCTAGTTTTTTGGGCGCGCTTCGCGGCGCTGAAAAAGTTATTTTTCGGGTAGTTTTGAAAAAAAATTTTTTTGAAAAAACAAATTATAGATTTCGATATTAGAGGGAATTCCCTACGACTTTTGTTCCGGCACTTGTGCCCTATCTCGTTCCGTTTCCGAGATATCGGCATCGCTTCCGGTCCAAAGTCCACTTCCGGTCAAAGTCGAGGTTTTTCCGGGGCCGCATGGGCCTCCTCTATACAACCCATAAAGAATTATCGTCTTAACCCCCCGGCAAGTGCTTCATAATATATGTCAGTCAGTGAGTCAGTCAGTGGTAATCGAGCTTTATATAATATGAAATGACCTCAACATACCTTATTCCATTCTGAGAGCCAAGTACAAGGTTGCAGATACGCCGTGAGAGCGTAACGCGAGTATTCTCCACCAATAGGATCGCTTCATTTAAATACAACCGTCAAAACAACATCGTCTGATTGGTGGAGAGATACCGCGTTACGCTCTCACGGCGACTTCATACTTGGTCCTCTAATCGTTACCACGTTCACATGCTTTATCACTTTGTTTGGAATTCACGAACTTCTCAACAACCGATTTGTTTTTCTTTCTTTTTTAGAATTTTAACTTTTTTTAAAATTATAGGTTTAACATTGCCATTAGTAACCACGGAAGAAGGCGATAAGTTTGGTAAATCAGCTGGTAACGCTTTATGGCTTGACCCCGAAAAGACGAGTCCATATTCATTATACCAATACTTTGTTAGAACAAAAGATTCTGATGTCGAAAGATTGCTAAAACTGTTCACTTTCTATAGCTTGGGAGAAATTAAGGATATTATGCATAAACATTCCCAAAGTCCTGAGGAAAGATATCCACAGACGTGTTTAGCTGATCAACTAACTGTACTTGTACATGGCGGTAAATATTTTATTATTGAAAAATCTAGAACAATTGATTTTTATTATTTGAGTGAGCGCGGCAGTAGGCAGTAATCGCCTCCTCTATGCCAACTTTAGGATACGTTGTTCATGTTGACAGGGCTCACTCATGTTATGCCTGACTACTTCTTAACTAATCATCACAACTTGACAGTGGTGGTACTACTCTGAGACAGCAAACTAGGCTAGTATTTAGTTTTAAAAAATAGGTTAATAAGTTTAATTTTGGTTGCAGAGGAAGGTCTAACTAGAGCTAAGAAGGCCACAGAAGCTATTTATGGTAAAAATGTGAATTCCCTATTAGCATTAACACCTACTGAGTTGGAGGACGTGTTTACTGGTGCTCCCGTAATACAATTACTGATGACACCCGGTACGACGGTTTTAGATTTAGGAATGAAAGCTAACTGCTTTCCTACTGAAAGTAAGTTCCACATTTTATTGTAGATTTTAATGTCTCAAGGAGTCTAGTGCCGTAAAAAACATTTTTATGAAAAATGTGGGTAATACTTATTTAATGTGGCAACATTTTGTTTCCTAAATTTCCCGCGCTTTTGTTCAAAATTTTTCTAAAACGGATTTTGTCTCATTTTATCTTTGGTACATTTTCAAAAAGGGTTTCTCTTTAAAGTAATTTTATTTTAACAACAATAATTTAGTTACGCAGCTTATTATCGCGTTTAGTTTAATTTGACGATGATATCGGCAAACACGATAACTGAAAATAAGCTTTCAATTAAAACATGTTTGCGCAAAAAAAGGCCTAAGGGAAACGTAATAGTTTTGTCTTACATTACAGATGACGCTATGAGAATAATAGAAGCAGGAGGTTTTTATATAAATCACCAAAGAATACAAAATATAAACGAAGTCATTACTGAGTCAGCACACATATTGCCTAATTTAATATCTTTATTAAGAGTTGGAAAAAGAAATTATTATATTGTTAAATGGCATACTTGAAAGTTTTAGAATTAATAAGCTGTATTAATATATGAATATGAAAGTAATTCCGTTTGTTTTGTTACCTCATCATGCCTAAACCGTTGAACAAATTTCTATATAATTTAGGGAATGCTGGGGAAGGATATAGGCTTCCTTTTGTTTAAAATACACTAAAAGGGTTAGGAAATTGGTTAGGTTAGCGTTTTATGGGAGTAAAATAAATGATCATGGTTTGTATGATATGTTGCTAATCATTTCTGAAGGTTATGTTAAAAATATTACACATACATACACTACACACAAATGTAATATTTAAAAAAAATAAAAATGTATCAAATACAGGTCTACTACAGGACTGGACTAATACAGATTTAAAGGGTTCAACCGAACTCGGCAAATGTAAACTGTCAAATAAAATTTTTATTTATTTATTTATTAAACGGTGTTTTATGTTATCCTGCCGTTTGAAATAATGACTGTGCCGATGCTTCGGCCTCGTAATAATCTTGTAGTAACTCATCCTTACTAAAAGTTATAAAGAAATTTAAATCCTCTTTATAAAACCAATCAGCATGTGTAATCAATGTTTCAATAACACATAATATAGCTGATGTCGTATTCATATCGAATGTAGTTTTATTAGACGACCATAATAAGTTGGGCGCAACGACGATAGCCAAATTCGATGGAGACATCTTGTTTTCAGCTTCATTCTTGCTCATTTCAGATAGAAATTTTATAATATATCTTAAATTTTGAAAGTTTGCCTCTGGTAAAAGATGAATAGTATCCCATATTAAGTTCATTCTATCCTGTTCTGTTGGTTGTTTTGATACTGATAAAAATGTATCATAAAGTCTGTAGGTTAGGAGTGGTTCAGGGAGCTCCTTTAGGTACGATTTGAAGACTGATGAGATGACGTGGATGTTTATGTATTGTCTTTGTAAAGGAATTGTTAATACTCCAGCGTCGAACGATAATTTCATACTTTTTACTTTTGATGAGGCTGAAATAAATATAAATTTGTTATAATATATAGTTTTAACTAACTAAAGTTTATTGAGCCTCATAAAGAAAAAAAATACATTTACGTTGGGCCATTATTAATGGGTTACTGAGTTGGCGATAAAAAATATAAGCAAATTAAATATTATTTTAACTAATTTATTTTATCTGTCACGAAAGCTTTGCAGCCATCGGAGTAGACGAGACAGTCTCCTCTCCACATATAATCTTTTTATTTCGATTAAAATAATGTTCGCGAATATTCTGAGAAAATATCGTATTTTAAATTTACTTGTATTATACTTACTTCCTGGTATTCTTAAAATGCCTACAACATCTCTCGCTAATTCATACAGCATACAAACACATAATTCAATAGGGAAGGCGATTGTTCTACCTGTCGCTTTCAAATGATCCTCTAATGGAAAACCGAATGTTGGTTTTATTGAATTGTCATCTGTAAAATATGTTTTTTTTTAAATTTAATACTTTCATTTTATATCAGGCTATGTATACATTATAGCTGCAGTGCGGGATTAGCCACGTAGCAAGAGTAGCAAATGCTACAGGCCCCGCGCTCCAACGCCTGTCTGACCGTAATAAAAAAATATTAATTTAAATAGGAGCGTTAAATGCCTTAAACGTGAAGCGCCTTAGGCTGTGCTTCACTTCCACTTATTTAATATCATAAACTTGAGAATCTAAAGCAAACCAAGGGCCCCTTGACAGAATTTGCTACAGGCCCCGCGCTGGCTTAATCCGGCACTGTATAGCTGTTAATATAGCCTTACTTATAAATCCTTCGATTTCTGGCACAATATCTTCCAGCATCATGAGTGCTGCTTCATGATAAGCTCTCTGTAGCTTTATGTATCTCAAAAATGCATGCGCTATCTCAGCTTCTCGTGTTATTAGAGTGAACATTTCCGAAGCTAAATTGTCATGAGCCGCATCCATTTTTGCTGTAGTTTCTTCTAATTCGTCGCGAGCCGCTTTCAGCTTAATTGGGTTTTGGTGTTGATGTCGTTGTAAATGCTGTAATGTTTTGTTTTGTTATAAATATTTCTTAATAGAGACAAACAAAAAATTTAAGTCTTTCTGATTAAATACTAATTGTGTGTGAAAAAGGATTTGTCCTTTTTCCGATTTTTTATTCTTTGCCTATTAGAGATGTAAGCTTCAATATTGTATTCTATTGTTTCAATAAAGGCAGACGCATCTTCAGTTTTATTTTCAGCTGTTTTTAGTTAAGCTGAAAATGTTCAGTAGAGTTTTGAAGGGTAACTGAAAATGCACGCTTTTTCTGTTTTGAATCATTTATCACCCTCACGCACGTATAATATGTTAGTATTTTGCAAACACTACTTTGCAACTAATTTTCGCTAATCGATGTTAGTGAGGGTAGGATTCACAGTCTCTCGACGCGTTTCGCCACTCCATGTGGCATCCTTAGGATACGTGTAGTCACCTCGATTTCGCTCCGACGCGACGACTAGAAACTCGTCGAGAGGTATTTGCATGTTGGTGAAGGGTTTAACATTGACTGATGTGACTGTGTACCTATCCTCACTAACAATGATTAAAGGAAATTAGTTGCAAAATAGTGTTTAAAAAATAATTTTGACTATAAAAACATGTGGTTGGAAAAAAATATTGATAACATTTACCTCCAAAGTCCCGCGGAAAGGGGTCTTTTTTGGTTAAGTTCATATTTAAAGTGGTATGCAGACTGATGATGGTTATTAACTCAGTCTACCGTTTTGCTTTCAAATACCTAGTTTCGGGCTCAACTTCGAAGTACTCGAGTATAACGAGAGGCGTGTGCACTGTCAGCCTAGACGGTGACCATTCGTCTCCTCAAGTTGGTATAGCGGAAATAACTTACTGGAGAATTTTTGTCTGTGGTAGCTGTCGTTTCCGTTCATGTCGGGTCACGGTCAAATGTCGAGGTGCTACAAAAAATTATTTGAAGTGAATTATTACCTGATATTTACTAGAAGCAAACAATTTATCGCTAATCATTTTATTAAGTTGCCGTTTTGATTTAGTAATGGCTGGTATATCTTCATTGCAAACACTATTTAGTGGAATACAGACTTTTTCTTCTATTTTCATTTCTAGTTGCGCTTTCTCTTGCGCCAAATATTTCTGTATGTTTCCTATAAATAAATAATTATTTTCATGAATATTTTAAATTAATACGGTTAATAATAAAGCTTGATGAAAGTGGGATAAAAAAAAGAAATCAGCCGCGCACATAGCAGAGGATATGGGTTCGATCTCCACATCTGCACAGACTGTTGTGTGCGTCTTATGGTGCACATTTGTCTCCTCAAGCTGGTATAGCGGAGACCTATTATCTGTGATAGTATCGGTAACATCAGACAGAGTGTAATCACGTGCCAAAAATAAAATATATGAAAATTTAAATTTTGCGAATTCAACGACCCAAGGTTGTTCCTAAAACTTACCGCAATCCTCTAAAATATATTTTAAAATGCTATCATCATCATCAATACTGGCAGCTTCGCACATAGACACGCCTAAGGAATATTCTGGCGTTTTCTTAAGTCTCTTCTCATTGACTGATGGGTCCATAACTTGAGAAACATTGCTCACAGAAGGCAGCCGTTTGTTTACTAATGTTAGAGCATTTCTAAGATTTTCTACTTTTTTGTCTGCTATTTGTAGTTCATCTGAATATATTTCGCTGTTTCTTCTTGATCTGAAGTTACAAAAGGAGTGATAGGCAGATTGATGATGGCTAGCACAGGCATCGCTTCCAAGTTTTTTTTAAAGTTTATAGCTGAGTATAATGAGAGAGATGTGCCCTGTCAATCTTACGATTTGGACGATGTACATTGTACTTAGGTCCACGGCCGGATTTAGACTTCGGCTGCCCATAGGCAGAGCATGTTGTGGAGGCCCTCAAATTGTTTGTGGTTAACTGTTGAAAGTTTCTATTAAGGTCAAGATAAAGAAGAGAGCAACTAAATAAGTTGGCTAACACAAAATTTAAAAGAAAACTCAGTATTTTTTTGTTTCTACTGCCTTTATCGATTTAATTTAATTTTTTTTTTGTGGTGTGGTGGCGGCCCATAAGCCTGCATAGAACTGCCTATGTTGCCTATGCTTACATCCGGCACTGCTTAGGTCCATATTTAAATGAGTCTCACTTATCAATTTAGTTTTATAAATATTTTATTCGTATAATAATAATCCAACTAACACTTCTGCATTAATCTACCATTGCTTGTTTTTATTTTATTTTTTAACGTCAAATTACAAACTCGATTATAGGCGTATATTCGATATAAAAATTACATGCAAATAGTTGCTGTAACACGCCGCGTGGGTAGTCTGGTTAACCGTTGAGTTATAAAAAATTGTCTCTGCTTCCCTCTCGGCAGACGTAACTTCCGTTTTATTTTCCTTAACGATGACAAAATAAAATTACCGGTATACGTTCGAATTGTCATAATTTAATCTGAAATTCTGAACTATCATCAATCATAACTACACTGGCGTATCTATTTATCGTTCAGCTTATGACTCATTTGCGGCAGAAATAAGTTTTGTCAATGTATCAATAATACATGTGATATTTTACTGTCAGAAATATTAACTAGGCTTATGTAATAATAATATAAATGTAAATGCATAGATGTGACGTAATAAATTGCGTTATTTATATTTTTAGAACGACCGTACAGTCGGATATAACATCGCTGCTTGGACTTACTTTTATACTTAACAATTTCTTGGACAAATAAATCTAGCACAGCATAAAAATGGACGATAATACAAAAATCTTTACAAATATACAAAAACAAGAGATACCTAATGCTTAATAACTTAATGTTTTTTAATTAGTGTTGTTAGGCAATCAAAAAAAATATCTGTAGTTGTTTTTTCGAGTTATGTATTGAATAAGTAGTAATTATTGTTATCTACAAAAATAGACACTAGTAGTAAGATATGCTTACCTTGAAAACTTTTGATCAGCTAAATGCTTAACTCGATAAAATTGTTTCTTCATATTTGCATGATAAATAACATGTTACTCGAGGAAAAACACTTTAATTCAACTAATTTGAAATAAATAATTAAATAACAAACACCGTGATAGACAGTATTGACAGAATGAGTGAATATAAACAATAGATAGTTTATCAATTTAACGTGAGATTACGTTTGTATTTTGTGAAGTTGATAAAAAAGCGGTCAAGGTGTTGTGCATAAAACTACATTTCGTTTTACATTCAATGGATTTTTTTTCTTGGTTCAGCAACTAACGTTTTAAGTTCTTTGAACTGAAGAGAAATGCATTCTTTAGCAAAATTTTCCTTTTCTGTGGAGTGCTTACGTATAAAAAAAATAAAAAATAAAGTTGGTATTTTTTATTGTATAATGTTTGATTATTTATTTATTTACAATTCTAGCTCACAAACATCAAATTTAGAGAACCCACACTAGGCAAAGCCCGTCTTGTGGGTTCAAGGTCGTACGGTTTTCCATTTAAATTCCTGAATAAGCATTGAGTGAAATTTTTAAATTGAAAATTCGTGGGTTTTTTATTTTCCTCTCTGAACTCCACCGGAAGTAATTAGTAAGGATTTCCACCCCTTCACTAGAAGTAATAGGCAACGCCTTCTGTCTCAAATAAGACTAATAACAATAAATAAATAAATAACAAAGATTTAATGCGTGATTATTATTTTTTAAACTTGCTTCAATCAATTAACTTAGTATTTTCAGGTTCGTGAAGATGAATGTAAAATAAAAACAGAAGTAAAATGTAAGCAATATAATTATTTCTTTACAACAAAAGCTTATATACTTGAAGTATGATATTATAAAAACGCATATCACATAAAACAACCGTAGATACTACATAACATACATAACTATATTTACATATCAATTACATGCAAAATGACAACTGTTGACCTCCATAATTATTTCTATACAATATATAAACAACTATGTTGCTTAAAATGTCAAAATGAATGAAAATTATACTACAGATTTTAAAAAATTAAATTTAAAAAAATGTTGAGGTCAAATTATTATTTGTCACCCATTTGAGCACCAAAAGGATCCAAATCTTCCAATATCACTACAACAATTTATATTTAAAAATTACTTAATTGTACATAATTTAGATATAAATATTGGATGAATACATGATATGTACTTGTTGATTACACCATCGACTATGGTATAATGGAGGTGAGTGTTACAGAATATGTAGTTTGGTATCACATATTGTTAACTTAACACTACAATTCGACTATAAATAGTTTAATAACACTGAAAATACAACCGAGGCACTAGCTACCAGGACATTGATGTCATTTTAAAATAATACATTTATCCTATATTATTATGATTTAAGGATGAAATTGACAAAATATTATGGTACTAACAATTTTAAATCAGTATCAAATGACTAATTTAAACATGGTGCATCATTGCTATAACAATCGCATGCACATTTGGTGCAATTTAATAATGTGACTTTACAGCTAAATAAATTACAAAAAAGCTTCATGACATTTACAATTAAAAATTCAGTCTCAAAATAATTTTGAAGTGATCTATTGTACATTAAAGTAATTTGGTTAATCATCAAGAGTTCATATAAATGCATGAATGACGTGTAAAAAGGCAAAACAACAAAATTGACAAAGTTAAAAATATAATATCCTCATCATCTGAGCCTTGGAGAGCAGATATGATGCGCCATCCCGTGCTATAGGTCCGTGCTCTCGTGTGCCGCGGAGGGCGTCGGCGGAGGAGGAACCTGCGGCCGCGGAGGACGAGGACGCGGCTCCGGTTCTGTGATGCTGCCCTCAGAATGGGACAACTGTCGACTCAGAGCGCGCGGCTCGTCATCGCGACCGCCCGAACTATGTGTGCGTTGTACTGTCACGCGGGACTCGTCGCTTACACCTACACCTACATGTATCATCGTCGGATGTTGCTTGTCTACGCTGTAGACGTGCGCCCTCTCCAGCTGCGTCGGCGCCCGGTCAGAGTCCGACTGGGAGCCTCGTCCGCCGCGAAAACTGTGCGGTCGGAGCGCGGCAGGTCGTTCGGGCACGGCGGGTTTGCCGCGAAGGATGACGTCGCCGTCGTCCGTTGCAGGCGGTATGGTGCGGGGTGCCGCGACCGGTCTCGCCATATTTCCGACTATGCACACCGGATCGCTCACCTTCATTCTGGCGACGACCCCGCTCTGTGCACTAGTATTCTTTACAATTAGAGTAGATTCTCTGTCATTTTTTTGTTCAGGCCTTAAATCTATTTTTTCTTTTTCGAGTTCTAGACTCTGGCGTCTGATCTCGAAAAGGTTTTCCCTGCTGCCGCACTTGTTGGTGTCATCTTTTAACTTATTTTGCTTATATGTGGATCTGTTTATCGTTTGAACGCCGGAGATGACCTTCCCTGTATCTGATATAACTGGCCTCGGTGGCTTCGCCGGTTTTTCGTTCTCAATCTTCGGAAGAGGTTCCACTTGGCTGTCACTGGTTCTTGTTTTATCGGGTGTGAAATTAGGAGGCACAGGAGCCAGAGGTTTGTTCTTTCTACGCGTAGTAGGCTTGGGGCTGCCGTGGGGAGGACTAGATTGGTCAGATAATGAACTATTTGACTGAGCCTTTTTCATATCATTTTCTAACAATATTAAGCTGGTATCATGACTATTACTTCTCGAATGACGTCCGGGAGCCTCATTGACATTTTTATATTTAACCTGTGAACCATCGTGCATAGATTTACTCATACTAATCAATTCACCATTAGAATTTTCTTGGTTAAGGGCTGCAGTTTGGTTGTTTCCCGGACCAAAGTTGCTAGTGAATCCATAATCACATTGTTCGAGAGGTAAATAATCCTCTTTACTGAAAGTAATAAAGAATTCTTCATCATCTTTGTAGAACCAATCGGCGTGCTTTATTAACAACTCTACAACACTGTTAATCGATGTTGTGATATTGGTGATATCAAAAGTATTTTCATTCTGTGACCAAAGTAAGTTAGGAGCTATAACAATAGCTAAGTTTGCAGGAGTCATTTTGTTGCGACTTTGATTCTTTGTCAATGTTGAAAGAAATTTGACAAGATATCGAAGATTGTTGAAGTTTGGCTCAGGAAGAAGATGTATGGCTTCCCATATTGAGTTAAGTTTGTCTTGGACGGAATTCTGCTGTGAAGCGGCGATAAATGAGTCATAGAGAGAGAAAGTGAGTAGAGGTTCTGGTAAATCACGAAGATAACTTTTTAGTACAGCGGCCACGACATGTAGATCTCGATATTCTCGTGGGAGCGGTACTGTGAATAAGCCTGCATTTAGAGATAACTTCATCCGCCGCACTTTTGTTGCACCTGAAATATAAGAGAAACTACTTTAGAGCGGGGGCTAATACCAGGACATTACCCAGAGAGGTATTCCAAAAAGTATGGTACTTTAATATTGATAAGGAAAAATAATATGAGGTAATATTGCCGAGCCATCAAGCAACAAACAAGACGATAAAAGTCGTCCTAATAAAAAACGGACAAAAAAGAAGTACACATATAATTAGGTATCTGTATTATTATTAATACTTTTAATGTTGTTTTCACAGTATTGATACCAAAATATTTCAGTCCTTACTATAGAAAAAATATTGAGGCTTGAGAATATCTATTTGTAAATTTTATAAAAAAACTCAAATACTCACTTCCAGTAATTCTAAAGACACCTTCTTCGTTCAATCCCAGTTCATGTAACATACATACACATATTTCTATAGGTAATGCTATCGTACGACAAGTAACTCTTAAATGCTCTTCTAACGGATAACCAAATACTGGTTTCACAGCACTGTTATCTAAAAAGTACATTCTTAATGTATTCTCCTTTGTTAATGGATTAATGAACGCAAACAAAACCCAGAAGTAAGGAATATGAATTACACATTTGCTACATTTTTAGGACCAAATGAAAGCAGTTAAAGCAACTGAGATTAAAATATTCAACACACCAAATAGGTCATGTCAGAAGTCTGCTATTACAGGGTAGTCCTACTACTTTCAAGTGTAACACCTGTAAAAAGCTGGCATAGGTGAGGTGACTGACAACACTCCGCCTGATGTAAAGCTAGAGTATGGTTCAACCGACAGCTACTATAGAGAAATCTCTACTGGCAGCAGTTACCACCGTTATGCAGGCCTGAGGAGACGAGAATGCACCACCTCTCTCACCACACTGCACATTCCTCTCGCTATACCTGGCTACTTGCAAGTTATTCCCGCAACGCAACAAGGTCACTTCACAGGTGTTACATTCGAAAGTGGTGGTACTGCCCCAGGACAGCAGACTGGGCAAATATCATCAGTTTGCCTACCACTCTTTAATAGTGCCTAGAGATACTGAGCGACTAAAGTATATATAATAAAGTTACATTGGTACCAGTCAGGGTGAGTTCACGCATCTTACCGCTAGACCACGGCCGCTCTTGTCGCCACTAAAGGATCTCACTGTAGCTTAACATCGAGAGGGATATGTCCACATAATAAAATAGGAAATTCTAAATATACAAGGACTTACTAATAATTCTTTCAAGCTCTGGCACGGTATCTTGTAGGAAATGTAAAGCCGACTCATGATATGCTCGCTGCAACTTTACATATTGTAATAATGTATGCGCTAATTGTGTTTCTTTGGCTACTAGAGTGAACATGTCTGCTGCTAGTGAGTCCCGAGCGGCATCCACTTTGTTAGCAGCCTCTTCAAGTTCATCTCGAGCTGCTATTAATTTACTCGGGTTCTGTTCTATCTGTCTTTCTAAATGCTGGAAGATAGACGATTATTTTTATTATTACATTGGCTTTATTGTTCATGGAAAAAAAAAACATCTTTCACAATCATATTAGTCTTAGGTTCAGGTGAGAAGCATCCCTAACCTAATCCAAACATGAGAAAATTTTGTTTCAGGAGCAGTTTGAAAGTAGCCAGGTATAACGAGAAGAGTGTGCACTGTCAATTTAGATGGTATATGCTCGTCTCCTTAAGCCAGCATGGTGGAGGCGACTGCTGCCCGCACAGGTTTCTCTGTAGTAGCAGTTGTTTCTATTCATGGACCACACTCTAGCTTTACATCAGATGGAGTGTTGTCACATGCTGAGCTACAATAAAAAAAGTAATTAATAAACAAGTTGATTAGTGTTCTGTAGTCTCTGCCTACCCCAGGAGGGACATGGGCAGAGCTATGTAAACTACTAACAAACACTTGAAAATAGGGAATAACTAATGCTATATTTTTCTAGTGTTAGATGTCTATTTAGATTCAGAGAGAACATAATGTAATTACATGATATCTGTTAGCAGCAGATTCTTTTTCACTAATCATCCTGCTGAGATGTTTTTTAGCCTTCATTATAGCTGGGACATCTTGTTCACTTATGGCCGACAGTGGAGCGCAAACCATGTCTTCTACTTTCAGTTCATGTTCAACCATTTCATTCGCAAGATATTTTTCTGTATTCCCTACAATAAAGAGATATGTTATTTTAGTCAACTGCTCAGAAAGAGTCAGACCTCACGCACAACGAGCGGCCATGGCTGCTCAATTGCGGAGAAGGAGCCTGCGAGAAATCTACAAGTGTCAGATGAGGAGCACACTCAACCGACGTGCCTGCAATAGGAGAGTAACATGTGGTTGAAGTGAAAGTAGTATGTAGAGAGAGGAGTCGCTGGCACTCCATAGTTTCTGCCTACCCCAATGGAAACAGAGCGTGAGATAAGTCGTAATAGTATTTTACTCATTTGAAAAACCAAATATAAACAATGATATATTTTTAAAAAACCTATATTAAATTATGTGTATAATTTGTATTAATTTACATCATAATGGTCAGATAGAGTTGACAACAACTCTATTTATGTGATGTACATATAAATTACTCATAAATCATTTATGATAAGATTGTTAATTAATATGTTTGAACTACTAGGTACTAAAGGTCATGCAATAATTAATGAAAAGATCAACACCTATATACTTTTAATGCATTCTAAAAATAACGTCTAAATATGTAGACTAAGTGTTCATTTTCTTGAAAATAAACAGGTACCTTCTATTTTAGATAAATTATATTGACTACTGACTGAGTCTACAGAGGTATAGACAGACATGTTAAAATTCATTTTACAAATATAAGAAAAACAACATTAAATACACTTACCACATTCACATAAAATAAACTTCAGGATACTGGCTTCATCATCAAAATTACTCGCTTCAGTCATAGACAATCCGAGCGTATATTCTGGAATCTTTTTCAGTCTTTTCTCACGGGCAGCAGGATCTTGACCGAGTGTACTACCAGCACCGGTTGAAAGTCGTTTACTAACTAATTGGAGAGCATTCCGCAAGTGTTCCACTTTTCTATCAGCCAATAATAACTCATCAGAAAGAGCCTCGCCTTTTCCTGACCTGAAGAAATATTTAAACTTGAATATTAAATGTGACATTATTGTGTATGTTAACAAATACTATTGAGCAAAAATGACTCAATTAAAATTATAACTGATAATGACTATTGTTTTTCTATGAAAGTTAAGAGAACAATATTATTAGTATTTCGAATTACTCAATGCTAATAAGAACATTTGTTGTATACAATGACTATTCATATTATCTTGTTAAGATTTAAACTAAAACATAAACAATGAGTATTATATGTATAACCTTAAAATATATTTAAACATTCCAAATAAGGCGGATGTAATACTGCTTTGTATAGAAACTTTTTAAAATGTAAATAACAATTGTTTTCAGTGTATATGGTAAATTAGAAGACAACAAGGACTATAATACGGGTTATGTATGAATTACAATAAAATGAAATCTTATCTTGATGTATGAAAGATAAAGTCATACCTAGAGAACGTTTGATCGGCTAGTTGTTTTACTCGATAGAATTGTTTCTTCATTTTGCCTAAATTAAAATATAATAATATTTTTTAGAAGGTCATTAGTCTTAATCGTAAAACCATAAAAAGATCGAGAGAATCTTCACCAAAAAAGAATAAGCGTAATGTCAGTATGAGATCATCCTCGTTAGATGATACAGCATCGAATTACATTACTATTTGTAAGGCACTGTTATTACATATTTTAAAATATATATTATACACGGTATTCCTTCCTAACAAAGAACGGCACTAACATAAATCACACAACCACACAAATAAAGGAACGAACGACGAAAATAAAAATAAAATTACAGTCAGCGAACCACAGCAAGCTAATAGACTGCCATAGACAAACTATTTTTTTTTATGCACAGACTGTTTGTAATTAGTTAAACGATGATTTAAAACATATTAAAATAAATATATAGCTTATAAGAATATAACGTCATTCATATATAAAAACAATTAATTTATTGATTGATTTTCAAATCACCTTGACTGTGATAATTATTGAATTATATTTAGTAACATCACTAGTTTATTTACAATTTTGGATACGGGCCGTCAAATTCAAAATGTTTTGTTCCATTTTTGATTTTTCTATCTGTGCTGGGTAGGGTAGGTTCATAATTTCATGAAACTTTTGTACTGTGCTTATTATATATTTATATTAAATAGTGTATTACATACAACATGTATTGGTTGACGCAATATTTACAAAACTACAAGTGCTCGTTTATTGAAGAGGAGGGAGGACAATTACAATCCACTGTTTATAATAGTCGTGTCGATTGTTTGTGAAATCAGTTGACCACTTTGATAACGTGGGACGCGGACGGCGCTTGTTTCTTTCGATCGTGTTATAATTTATTTAAATAGAGAAAGTGTAGTAATAATTATCATCATGGATAGCAAATTTTTAAATGTAATTTTGTTAGGGTTCGGCTTTATGTTTGTTTTTACAGCATTCCAAACTATGGGAAATATAGAAGTGAGTATAACTAACTTTTACATTTTTATTGTTAATATTTTCATAATGAAGTATTAAGAAAGTAATTAATAAAATTAATAAGTTAAGAATATAAATATTATTAATGTTGATGCTTTCATTATTAAACATAACATAAATTAATTTAAAAAATTGTATTTGTATTGTAATATAATTTAATATAATTTAATTAATAAAACAAAATAAATCATATTGGTATTTTATTAATTTGCTTATTAAATGTGGTTTTCCCCTGAAGATTATAAAAAATCAAAATATATTATAAATAAAGTTTCTATAGATAGCAACAGCTTAGGAATGGCAATAATTAATTAAAGACAAAAATACTTTTAATATACATAGTTCTTGTTATTTTTCATCTGTTTCAACTCCTGCGTTTTCGATTCAATTCATGGTTGAAACAAATACTATAATCTACTTCATTCCACGATATTTTAATTAACATTTAATTTAATGAGATTGGGGCACTGTATAAACTTATATATGTATTTATTATCATAATAATAACTGAGCTTAAATGGAACAATAAAGCTACCATTAATAATAAATCCTCTTTAATTGAAAAATATTGTTATCAATTTGGCTCCCCTAAAAGGCAAATTTAATATCTAAAACATACAAAGAGGTAGAATTTTTGTTTTTTTTTGTTCCAGAACTTCTATTTACTTTTGCATTAGAGAGCCCTAAATTAGTGTTTTATATTGTTGTTTTTGTAGTAGGATTTAGGGCCATTTTTGGGCCCACTTGATACATAAAAGTTTGTTAAAAAAATAATATTCTAAAATAATACCTTATTTCTTCATTAATTTATTTTGATTATATCAAAACTTAATTTCCTAATCAATATACAATGTTTAATAACATAAAAAATAAATATTAACAATTATTAAAGTTTTTAATACAATAATAACCTTAAATATTGCACCAGAAAAAGTCTAATTACTCAATAACTTGGGTGAAAAAATTAAAACTGATTATGATATGAAATGTAGATTTATTTTCCTACAAAATGAACTAAAAATTATCGTGAAAATCGAGGAAATATTGTGGGCCCATTTCTCTTAGGCGAACGGAATGGGCATTCTCCTTTGTGTAAAATAGAGACCTAATAAGCAGTTTTAATAATGAATTTGTACGCTTGTTAGTGTGACATAATCAATATCTATAATAGCTATTGATAACTTATATTCAAGGATTCTTTAATTAGGTCACAAAGGTTTACTTAAAACTTAAGTCTTTATTTTCACGTGAAGTGCATTTTCTACATTTCCATTGGCTATAATTATCAATTTTAATCTAACTAACAAATACAAACCTTGATCGCTTTCTATATGTACTATCGTCAAAGTTGACTCTTTAGAAATTGTGTGCCTGAGATCTTAGGAGCATGCGTGTATCCTCAAGCTGTAAATGGAAATTGATAATATCAGTCCAATTAGTCGAGAATGAGCTTGTTGATCAATTGAAGCACAAACTAACTGTCCTTAAGATGATGCAGCTAAACTATTACTGATTATATTCATACATTCCTCATCTAATGGATGTAGATATATTCAGTTACTTTTTTTTGTTTTTTTTACTTCTGCACTGCATCAAAAACTATGAGCTAAAAGGAGAACGCCCATTCGCCTAAGAAAAATGGGCCCACAATTTTTTTCTCGAGTTTGTCGATGATTTTTAATTAATTTTGTAAAAAAATAAATCTACTTTCTTATTACCAATCAGTTTTATTTTTTTCACACGGGGTATTGAGTAATTAGATGTTTTCTGATGAAATATTTGAGATTATTATTTTTTAAATGCTTTAATAATTGACGATTGGTTTTTTTGAAATTGAGGAATTGTGAAATGAGAAATTGTGGAATGACCTTCTCAGTCACGTCTTTCCTCCTTCCTATAACATAGGATCCTTCAAGCGCAGTGTGAAGAGGCATCCTATCAAGCTGGCATAGCGGACGCGACTGCTGTCTGCAGATCCCTTTCTCTAACAGCAGATTGCACTCTAGCTTAACATCAGGCGGAGTGTGGTCATATGACGTGCTAAAATTAAAAAAAGAAGGTGGCAACTTTGAATTTTAACTTTATGCACAGCCCCTCCCATTATTATGTACGTATCCACGCCAGTTTATTTCCTGTGCTATGCTACCTATTTCTATCCTAAAAAGAAAAAAGAGTCCTATTCGAGAGTCAAATCCAATATGCCAAAAATTAACAAAAAATAATAACAAACATTTTTTGAAAATTATTAGAAAAACAATCAAAAGTTAAGTAATATTTAAAATATTTCCGTATCTAACAATTGAATTTTATTATCTCTTACAAAATTCAATATACCGACTAATAGGTATAGATTTATTGCCGATAGAATTAAATAGGTTTACAATATGTTGAAATTACTAATCTAGGTAGGTACTGAATAAATATGTTAAAATTGAATAAAAAAATGTATGACGCTTACTATTACGTTTATGTTTATGAATTTGAACGTTGTGGTTTCCGATTCGAATAGGAATCGGAAATGCCGACTGGACTTTGATTAAAGAAATCAATATGAACGCGATAGTAAGGGGTTTGCAACAGAAGGCCGGTTAAAGTAACTTTAACTATTACTTTTACGGCAACGACGATCGTTAAACGTTTACATTTACTATACACGCGTTGCAATATTGTGTAAATTCATATTGTTATCGTGAAAAGGGTGTCTGATCTCGAAAAATAATAGAAAAACATATTTGACTTCTCTACATACATTTGACGATAGCAACATTGGTTTGACGATTACTTTAACTTTAACCAAGCCAAGATCCGCTGCTTACGGTTAAGGTCAAAAACGACAGGTGCGACGATGGTGCAAGTCGTGTGGAGTAAATATACACCATAATGTAAACGTAAAAGTAATAGTTAAAGTTACTTTAACCGGCCTTCTGGTGCAAACGACCCTTAGTCGCAATTATTCAGGTAAAACATCTTCGAGATAAACCTAAGATAACACTGTTTAAATTGTTATAAAGAATTAAGAAAAAGGGCAAAGAGAATATGTACTTTTTGTTTAAAACATTACAATAAAACTTTCTATTTGAACAGGTTTTGGTTTTAAATAACGTAATCTCGTCCTACGCTGTATGATGTAAAGCTTGAAGCAATCGAGCTTTATAAAAACTGGTTCATGACAATAAATATCCTTTTGACTGTTGCATTTATATTGTTGAAATCCTCGTAACATATAAATGTGAATCCCAGATGAAGAAATCATCTCCTTATATGATCTTTACATAATTTTTACATAATTTGTATTATTTGTCACGTAAATCTAATGTTATTACGTGTTATTGACATCAAGACGGTCAAGAACATCAAGCAGATTATGCTAAATCCACCTCTATGCTAAATTTCATCAAGATCAGTTCAGTCGTTTGTGCGTGATTGGTTTTTTATTATTATTGTAGCTCGGCATGTGACAACACTCCGCTAGAGCGCGGTCCATGAACGGAAACAACTGCTACTACAGAGAGAAACCTGTGCGGGCAGCAGTCGCCTCCACTATGCCGGCTTCAGGAGACGAGGATGTACCATCTAGATTGACAGTGCACACTCCTCTCGTTATACCTGGCTACTTTCAAACTATTCCCGAAACGCGACAAGGTCACTTAACGCGTGTTACATTCGAAAGTGGTGGTACTACTTCAGGATGGTATGGTATTAATTATAAGATTATATTTTTCGATCGGAAATCAAACCCAAGGGGCGGTAGACCTTTGCGTAGAATACTGGCACACTCATACCGTAGGAGTAATAATGTTCTGTGGGCGCATTAATAATTCCTTCGCAGAGGCCGACGATCTTGCAAACTTTAGTAAACACTATTAGGAATATTATTAATTTATTTATAAGACGTGAACATATTGAAATGTAGCTTCCGGTCCGGGGACAGTAGGCACTTTAAGCTGCATAGCGGAAGTAACTGCCTCTGTTTGTTGTTTCCGTTCATGTACCGCATTTTAGCTTAACTTCACGCGGAGTGTGTTATATTCCCAGCTACTATTATAAAATAGAAAAAAAGATAAAGTAATAGAATTATTAAAGCAGTGTCAACTTCGCAATATCACATTAAAATTAGGTCAATTATTTTTGTATTTGACCATGATCTCTGTTCATATTTAAAGTACACAATAACTAGGCATCTATTTAGGTACATTTTTCTGACAAAAATATTAGACAGTACGTAACATCGTCTTGTATAGTCCCTAGTATTTGAATAAAATATAAGTTATTCATATTAATGCTTGTAGTTTAATTTGGTCATGAAAAAAGCGTAAGCCGCTACAAACGATTTGACAATGTTGCCGTCAAGTCAAATACTTACGGACAGAAAACCTAAAAGTGACTGCGGTCATCTTTTCTTTCCCGTCACATTGGGAGTGTTATCGCTTATCTAGTTGTATATATCAATGATATTTATACACATTTTTAGCAAAAAAATGTTAATAATGAACCTAGGATTTTCGTGAATAAAATTATACTTTACCATTCCACAGAAAACCATTTTAGACAGCATAAACAATGATGATCCTACTTTCGTTGGCGATGGATACACATCCCTCGCTATTATTTACACGACTTTGGCTATTTGCAATTGGTTAGCACCTTCAGCGATCACCTTTACAGGACCACGAGGAGCCATGCTTATTGGAGCTGTTACTTATTTGTAAGTTAATTTTTGTCTATTTTTTTTTACGTATTTTAAACCAATATGTATACCAATAAAATACCGTTAAAAGTACCGTTAATTTTGAATGTCGGTACCGATACTAATAACGTTAACTATTGTCTATCTCTTTCTCTATGACTATCATTTGCCGCCTCAGTAATTTTTTTCGTTATTAAAATAAATTAATTTTTAGAATAATGGATAAATCAGAGAAATAACGTTACTTGTCATCGTTATCAGAACCTGTTTTAAACGATTCAGTGAAAAACTAATGCACTATTACAGTGCTTTCGATAGAAAGTCCGTAAAAGGTAAAGTCAACTTTACGTTTTAATTATGGAGACCTTGATGTATGTTTAATTACCCGCATGGTGCAATCGATCGTGCGTACAAACAAACACACGGGGTGAGAGTCTGTTTACCAAACAACATTGTAAACATTAAACTGGAGCAAGTGTACCCGGAAAAATTACACTTTATAGTGGAACTTTTGGTTTGCAATAAGGAAAACTGTCATTGACGATAAATCATCTCGATATTACTTTATCTGGCAATTATTACCGAGAAAATGGTTTACGTTACATATTATACGATGTTTTGTAAATTATAGACTTGACGTCAATGTAATTCAATCTGTAATGAATGTTATGAAGTTTGTCCTTCTAGTGTACTCTGTGTTAATAGATAGCAGTCTCTCCAACCACGTGTTACGCTACTAATACTAAAACGTTATTGCTAGATATATTTTTAAATATTAGCTTTTTAAAGATTTACAGTAAAATAAAGCCATATTGTCATGATTGATCACTAACAAAGCGCGCCCAGCTGCCTATCTGCTGCGAGTTAAATGACTTCGCTCTATCGATCTTGCATTTACATTGCTTGTTTTTGATATTTCAAAGATGTTTTGTGGTTTTTTTTACACATGACCATAGAGATATATACAAGAGGTCCAAACTTTATACTTCGAACATAAAAAAACTGTAGACCCGCTTTAAACTATTTGACAATGTTGCCGTCAAATATTAACTGACAGAGAACCTAAACGTGACTGTGGCCATTTTTCTCTCGCGTCACATTGGGAGCGTTATTGCACATTTAGTCGTATATATCATTGCAAATAATAATACCATTATGTTATTTAGTTGATCAGACCAATAAGTAATTAATGTCAAAAATGATGCATTTTTTTTAAATTATGGCATCAAAAATAATAAAGTCTATTCATATTAAAGTAATTGTTATTAAATTACATATCTAATTTTTATTTCTACCGGCAAACTAACCTGGGACTTCCGTGCTGACTTGTGCGCTAACCACCGCCCGCAGAAAACGACAACTTTAAAATTTACGTAACTTTATGTTGATGTAACAATTTAGTCAAAACTCTTCTACGATATTTGTTTGTAGCTGACCGTTCTGAGTAAAGTTTTCCCCCGCTTTCACTATTCATTCGACGCTAATTTACTTCAAGTAGAAAGAGACATATAATTAGTCCGGGATATGTGCAAGAGAGAAAGCATACACATGAGACATACCGTTTTTCACTGAACGGAATTTCGTAATAACTGTCTATAACAAATAATTAAATATGTTAATAAAAATCTACTGATTACTTAAATATCTCGACTTTGTTAATATTTTTGTTTTTGTTCTTATCTCAATTAACATCATGTGGAATGCAGTCACATGGCATATTATTTATTATAAAAAATATAATAATAATTAAGGTTTATTTAGAGTTAAATTGAACGTCCAATTTCGCTAATTCATAATATTATAAATAAGTAGGTTACGTCTTCAAAATTATGATATAACTCTTAGAGCATTTAGTTTTTTTTATGTTGACATTTTTGTTACGAAATAGTCTTATCATATCAATTTTTTAATACAAATAATTGTAGCGCAGTAATTAGCCTATTAATCTGATACGCTAAGGTTACGGGTTTAGTTCTCGGTCCACACTTTATCTGCATTTTTTTATTGTGGTTTAATATAGAACATTGGCGACACTCTGCCTGGTGTTAAGCTGCAGGAAGCAGTCGCTTTTGCTTTTTCTGCCTACCATTTATTTAAAAAAAACCCTACTCTCTATTATTTAAAAAGATATTTTTATGAATTAAGACTTGGATATTATACCTAATAATGTTTGTATCGTGCTTCTCCTGATACCCTAGTTTGAGGTCAGGGTATCGCATATTATAATTTTATTATAGATATTACATTTATTTATTATATTACATTTATTTATTATTAATATTTGTAAAACGTGTGTTTACAATTAAGATTTAATTACACTATTTAATACAAATAAAATTGTCCAATTGTTTTTCTAAACTCATTAAATAAAGTTGAACATTATGACCGCGGTTTTGATTAGTTCTAATCTAATTGTTATCAGCAAATATTGTTCCTTAATACAACGGAGATATGGTTTAAATTTCTATGCACTAAATTTAAATTGATAGAGCGGTATTTATGTACGCCTAGAAATGACCGGCCGAAGCAAGGCTTTTTGTACTCAAGGTTGTATGGTAGTTGTTGAACCCGCTCACATTGTTAGCTTTTTATTTCCGATAACGTGCAGTTAATATACTAAGCAACCATTTTCTGATAAGAGTATATTACGTTACAATGCAATTGTAGTACCACCACTTTTAAATGAGTGGTTGCTAGTAGTCTGGCATGTAAACAAACTCTTCCTGGTGTTGCGAGAACTGCTACCACAGATAATATCCGTCAGTAGTCTTTTCCGGCTTGAGGAGGACGGCAATTAGTCTGCCTATCACTCTTTAATTAAACAGTATCCTCTGTAGCTGTTCTTTTCACTCATGGATCACTCTTTATTTTAATATCAGGCAGACTTTAATCACATGCTGGGCTACTGTCAATATTATATACTTACATTATTATATAGATATCTGTATATTATTTAAGTAGTTATTTCTTCAGTCATTTAATTATAGAAATCTAAGCTAAATTTTATGTTTTAATTACTAAATTACTTTAAAAACTTAAACGCTCTGATTTGGAAATTTTGAAACATAAATAAATGAACTCTAATGATCTAGATTCTTGGTAATTGTTTGTTTGTGAGTCAATTACGAACAATTAAACGTGATTTTCTTATTATTTTTTCGCGTAAATAGTATGTTACTTAGGCTTTCTATTGATTAGCGGTAGGCAGTACTTTTGAAACAATTTTAATATTTATAATTAACCTAAAAATAATATTTATTAATTTATTTATTTTAAATAGTATAGAAAACAGTTTACAAAACATAGTAATATAATAAAGATAATACACAAATGAAGACAAGTCAAATTTTGTAAACCTAATAGCTATACATAACATTTGTTTAAAAGAACAATATAATTACATAATATAGAAACAAGTATATAAAGTGAGGTGAAGTATAAATAGTATAGAAATAATTTATTTAAGATTAAATTAGATTCGTATTTAAGTATGAAATATAAGTATTCATATAATATATATATTCATGAAATATAAATATTCATTACATTACTCCTAGTTATTAAAAATTACGATAATAATTGTGCTATAATTATATAAAACAGGAATTGATAATAAACTTGTTATTTGTGTTAATGTAGTCGAGTTTTTAAGATATATATGTATATTGTATCCGTGATAGTTGTACAAAATATTCTGGGAAATGGGTCCCAAATTAAAGTTCGCTCCTGTACTGTTTGTTGCATTTAAATTCAAACTTGTATCATGTAAAAAAAATTATGGTCTGAGGTAAAAATAACTTCAGGTCAACGAACTATTAGATCGGCTAGAATATTTATAAAGCCCACAGACTGAATATAAGCTAATATGCTAAGTCCATAACATAAATCGAGTTCTATATACTTAACTAGTTTTCTTTGTGGCGGGTGGCGATTTGAACAAAAACGTAGCGATTTCTAAAATAGAGGGCACTTCCTACAACCTTTGTTCCGGAACTTTGGCCCTATCTCGTTCCGTTCCGGAGATATCGCGTTACGGAACCGGACGTAACGGATCTTCGGAACATGTAGAGGTTTTCTCGAGGTCGCAGGGCCTCTATACGTATAAAAAATATATCTCCGAGGGGGTTTTTTTTCTTTATTTTTTAATACATTTTCCTATATTTTTATAGGTTCTTCATAGTGACCTTCCTGTTCCCCCGGACATGGCTGCTTTACGTGGCCAGTGTATTAATAGGCGCTGGTGCTGCAATGATATGGACTGGACAAGGCAATTATCTTACAATAAACAGCGATAGCGATACAATATCTAGAAATTCCGGAGTATTCTGGGCTATGCTGCAATGTAGGTGAGATTTTCTAAAATATTTATCAAGAAAGAAGGTAAAGTTAATAGAGTGGTAGGCAGACTGATGATGGTTAATGGCCCAGTCTGCCGTCCTGGGACAGTACCACCACTTTCGAATGTAACACTCGTGAAGTGACCTCGTCGCGTTTCGGGAACAGTTTGAAAGTAGCCAAGTATAACGAGGGGAGTGCACTGTCAATCTAGATGGTGCATACTCGTCTCCTCAAGCCGGCATAGCGGAGTCTACAGCTGCCCTTAGAGATTTCTGTACACTAGCTTTACATCAGGCGGAGTGTTGTCTCATACCGAGCTACTATTTAAAAAAAAAGTTAACCAATGCATTCAAACGTTGAACACATAATTATATGATTTATATGAAGACAATAAATATACGAGTATCTTGCCATTATATGTATACTTTATGTATGAAACGTGCTTGGAAGGAACGCGATATACATACCTACATTGTTTGTATAATTATGTGTAATCTAGTATTTTCTGTTCTTAGCTCTGTGGAGACTAGTGGAGAGTAATCATTAAAATAAATAATTAAAAACCATAGAGTCTATTAATAACGTTCGATTTAAAAATAAATCTAATTTATTTATTTTTAATATTAATATGAAAAACTGAGACAAGTTTGTGTGACCTTTCCTTTTTTTTATCTGTCTAATATCCAGTTAATCAATTACATCATCATCATCATCATGTATTAGCACGCCTTTTTCACAGGGATAGGCAGGGCAGGCAGACAATTACACTCTGAATTAAATTTGTTTTACCAACAAAACTTTATATCGAAGTTTTTTAGTATTGTCTTGGCTGTGTTGTTTTAAATTCAAATCATAATCAGCAAGTGTGCGCGAAGGAATTCTTTTAAAGAATATGCTTTAATTTGAATATTTTGCTGGTAAAATATAAAAAAATCTTCAAACAATGTCCATTTGTGTAAAATGCAAAAGTTTTATGTTATGTTGTCTAACTACAGTGCTTAGTAAAACCTTTTTTTTATTGTAGCTCGGCATATGACAACACTCCGCCCGATGTAAAGCTAGAGTGCGGTCTATGAACGGAAACAATTGCTACTACAGATAAATCTCTTAGAAGACGAGTTATATGCACCATACCTCACTATACCTCGCTAATTTCGAACTGCTCCCGAAACGCGACAAGATTACTTCACGGGTGCTACATTCGAAAGTGGCGGTACTACCCCAGGACGGTAGACTAGGCTAATAACCATCATCTGTCTGCCTACCACTCTTTAATAGTGCCTATAGGCACTGAGCGACCAAAGTACATATAACAAAGTTACTACTAGTCAGAATTAGCGAGGTTCGAACACGGATCTCATCGATCGTGAGTTCACGCGCCTTACCGCTAGACCACGGCCGCTCTGACCTTGGGTCTTAAATTTTTTTTTCATATTTTCAGCATGTTCTTTGGTAACTTATTTGTCTTTATAAAGTTTCAAGGCAAAACTCACATTGATTTGGATACAAGAAACTTTGTATTTGGTGGCCTGACAGCCGTCGCTATTGTTGGTATTATATTCCTTTTGCTACTCAGAGCTGCGAGAACACCACACCAAATTGAAGATGGCAAGGTATGCTTATAAAATTCCTGATGAAAAACTCTTTTCTTTATTGTAAACCAACAGTTTTATAACGTAACTTTTAATATACAGGGTGTCCCGTAAGTAGTGGTGTCAACGGTATTTTACAGATAGAGGGGTTCAATATCTACAATATAATTTGGTGATTTTTTTAAATACCTTCTGGTTTAAAAGTTATGACATTTTTAAAGAATTATCATTTTTTCTCCCGTTTTATCACAAAACAATGTTTTAAAAATGTGTTTACAATTATTTTCACTGGTCTTTTTATTTAAGTGGGTTGAGAAAATACAGGGCTTTCTAATTAAAATGTTATTTGTAACCAATTAATAACCATGATTAAATAAAAAATTAAAATCTAAACAAGATTTAATTCATCAAATTTTAAGCAAAATTATTAAACGAAGCTGGTGTAAAAAAATTGTATGGAAAGTTACGGGACCATTATTTTAAAAATATCTACAATTCACACGGATTCTAAAAACGTATAATAATGTTCACACTCATTTGAATTACAATGTTTTTTCGACATAAATACAACAAATGGGCGTCGATTTTTAATAATGCATTCCGATAATAGGACGGATTTTAAGAATTCTTACAGTCGGAAATTTGCACTTTTTCACGTCTTAACCTACTGTAAGATACTAACTGCTTGTAGTTCCAATGTTATTTTCATTTCGGTTCCTTAATTTGACTTTAGGGATGTTCAAAGAGGGGTAGGCAGACTGACGCCTGTTTCCACTCATACTTCATTCAGAGATTACGTACCTTAAGTACATTGGCAGAGTATAATCACAAGTAAATTATGGTGTAATTTTTTTTTATTGTAGCTCGGCATGTGACAACCCTCCGCCTGAGTGTTAGAGTGCGGTCCATGAATGGAAACAACTGCTACTACAGAGAAACCTGTGCGGTAGCAGTCGCCTCCACTATGCCGGCTTGAGGAGACGTGCATGTACCATCTTAGGTTGACAGCGCACACTCCTCTCGTTATACCTGGCTACTTTTAAACTATTCCCGAAACGCGACAAAGTCACTTCACGGGTGTTACATTCGAAAGTGGTGGTACTACCCCAGGACGGCAGACTGGACAAATAACCATCACCAATCCGCTGTTGTTAACTTTAAAGAAACTGTTTATGAGACATGTAATAATAATCGTTTCGTGTCCGAAAGAATTAAAAATAATCAAAAACCCCTAGGAAATACCAGAAGAATCTTTATTAGAAGATGTCGGTTATGCATTAGAGTTAGAGGGAGACATTTTGAGCATTTACTCTAATAAATTATTTTCTTATCCGTATCTATTTACATTGATTTTATTGGAATTCGCATAAGGTAATAATGAAATTTCTTCGACAAATAGTACTTTGTTGCTTGTTTAACTTTGAAAAATTACTTTAATTAAAATGACAGTGAACATTATTATACATTTTTAGAGTCCCTGTGAATTGTAGATATTTTTAAAATAATGGTCCCGTAACCTTACATACAATTTTTTTACACCAGCTTCGTTTAAATATTTTGCTTAAAATTTGATAAATTAAATCTTGTTTAGATTTTAATTTCTTATTTAATTATGGTTATTAATTGGTTACAAATATTATTTTAATTAGAAAGCCCTGTGTTTTCTCAACCCACTTAAATAAAAATATCAGTGAAAATAATTGTAAACAAATTTTTATAACATTATTTTGTGATAAAACGGGGGAAAAAATGATAATTCTTTAAAAATGTCATAACTTTTAAACCAGAAGGTATTTAAAAAAATCACTAAATTATATTCTAGATATTGAACCCCTCTACCTGTAAAATATCGTTGACACCACTACTTACGGGACACCCTGTATAATAGTTACCACACCCCATATGGGATAAAACAATCCCTGCAATAAAACTGTTCTACTTCGAAAAACAATGGAGAGTGCCCACTTGATACCTAATAGTTTGGTAACAAAACAATATTCTAAAATAATATCTTATTTTTGCATTAATTCATGTTAATTATATTAACACATCATTTACCAATCAATAAACAATGTTTAATTACATAAAAAACAGATATCACCAATTGTTAAAGCATTTAAAATAATAATAACCTCAAATATTGCATTAGAAAACATCTAATTACTCAATAACCCGGGTGAAAAAATTAAAACTGATTGCTTATATGGAAGTAGATTTATTTGTCTACAAAATGCACTAAAAATCATCAACAAACTCGAGAAAAAAGTAGTGGGCCCGTTTGTCTTAGGCGAATGGGCATTCTCCTTTTCTCCCAAGTCAGTAAAAACTGACATTAATTGTTTTTTTTTTTTGTTTTATATGGCATTATAACAATTTGCCAGTGTCAAAGTAAACATCCTTCACATCAAGTTAATAATACTGTGTATCACGAGTCATTCATTCATGACACCAAATTGACTGGTCAAGTCTCAGTCAAGTCAAAAATTGCTTCAGTGAAGTGGTAGATTTTTTACTGAAGCTTCCTACGGAGTTTTGGAGGTAAAATGGAAACACAGGTTCTCTTCTTTTGAATTGTTTGCACTTAACGAACACTTAATGGTTAATAATCCACCATTATTACACATTAACACTCGAAGAAACACATGTTTAGGAAAATAATTCAAGACAGATAACCTGACGTCTCAAGATGGCTGCCAAAACTCAACATTAATTGTTCATTACACAAAATATAATAATAGTTTTAAATTATTGCGAAAGTCACGATTTTTGAATTAAAACAGTTTTCATCTAGAAATACGATCATAAGAGCGGCTAGGCGGCTCATCAACTCACGATCGATGCGACCCGTGTTCAAATCTCACTAAATTCTAACCAGTACCAATGTAACTCTGTTAAAATTATGTACTTTGGTTGCTCGGTGTCTATGATACAATACAAGCGTTAGATAGTGTCTAAATGTAATTTCAAAAGTGCAAACTGTATTATTTCAGGTTGAGGTGGTCACTCCGGTCGCAGAAGGTCCATTAGAGGCATTCAAAGGTGCATGGAGATTGTTTTGTACCAGAGACATGCTTTTGCTAAGTGTTACTTTTATTTATACAGGTAAGGGCATTGATATATGTATACAACTAAATACGCAATAACGCTTCCAATGTGACGCGAGAGAAAAGATGACCACAGTCACTTTTATATTCTCTGTTAGTATTTGACTTGACGGCAACATCGTCAAATCCTTTGAAGCGGCTTTGCACCTCTAGTATATATCTCTATGGGTAAGGGATCATCTATTGTTGTGGATGCAATTAAAACAATGTTTGTGGTGTCTTCATCAAAGTTCTATTTATTATTTAACAAGAGACAATTACAACGCATTACGATTCTACCAACACATTTCTAGAATGGCGTCCTTGGCTCTTTCTTTGTTTACAATAGTTGCCAACATATAAAATAAATGTTGCCTGGTTTTATTTAACATCTATAAATTACGTCACACAAATTTCATGATTTTTTGACCAAGCCCGTCCTTGTTACAGCTGGTCACACACATTTTGCAATCTAATTCAAGTTTCGTGTTTTTTTTAAATAAGTAATTAGATATTAAATTTTAAAATGTAGGATGAAAGGAGAATGCCCATTTTTGGGCCCACTTGATACCTAATAGTTAGGTAACATAACAATATTCTAAAATAATATCTTATTTTTTCATTAATTCATTTTAATTATATCAACACATCATTTACCAATCTAGAGAAAATGTTTAATTACATAAATCATTAATATTAAAGCATTTAATATAATAATAACTTGAAATATAGCAACAGAGAAGATCTAATTACTCATTAACCCGGGTGAAAAAATTAAAACTGTCTGTTAATAAGGAACGTAATATTATTATTTTTCTACAAAATTAACTAAAAATCATCGTCTTACTCGAGAAAAACATTGTGGGCCCATTTCTCTTAGGTGAATGGGCATTCTCCTTTAGGACCCCACCCAGCCTTCGTCACACAATATCACATTCGTCGAGTCGTCTTCCGTATTACCTGACTTGTATATTAAGCATTGAAGATTATATCCGCCTTGGCAACAATTGTATTATTTACTCGACATGTGACAACACTCCGTCTGATGTTCGCCATGTAGTCCATAAGCGGAAATAACAGAGAAATGTAGCAGTCAGTTACCTCAGCTATGCCGGTTTGTGGAGGTTAATATGCGTTATCCATTGACTGGGCACACTTCTCTCGTTATACTCGACCAACTTTCAAGCTGATCTTAATCTTGAAAGTGGTGGTAAGAACGTGGTTTTTTTTCTTTTTTTTTTGAGCTTTTAGCACCATTGTGCTTATGCCAGCCCCATTGGTAACACAATACACATAATATACATCACCTACTATAGTCTTTTCTTAATATATATATTTACAAAATTAAATAGCATTCTAGCTGAAGCAGAAATTGGTTCAGCTAGGATGCTATTAAGTGCTCATACTTCCAAAGCGTTAACGCCCAACTTACTCATCAACACCTCTCTCTCCATTTTGCATCGGCCGCGTTGCCACAACAAATGCATAAGGTCTTCCTCCTGCGTGCATGTCTCGCAGTTGCAGGACTCAACTTTTTTCATCTTGAATGCAAATTTGTTGAGGGTAACGTGACCGGAAGACGCAAAGTTAACAGTGTAGTAAAGATATGTAATTTCTATTGGTCGATATTCAAACGACCGAGGTGAGCCTGCAGAAATGTACATGATATTATTTTTCCAGGAGTGGAATTATCTTTCTTCAGTGGCGTATATAGCTCCAGTATCGGCTTCACATTAGCTCTTGGTGAACATTCGAAACAACTCGTTGGATTATCAGGTGTTTTTATTGGAGTAGGAGAAGTTTTAGGTATGTAGAAATCTAGAAAAGACATACACTAATATGTGATAACTAATATAAATTGGTGTATTTTGTAGGTGGAGCCCTCTTTGGTATTCTCGGCGCGAAAACAACACGCTGGGGTCGCGATCCTATAGTTTTAATGGGATTCATAATTCACATGACGAGTTTCTTCCTAATTTTCCTAAATCTACCAGCAGTAGCACCTTTTGGAGATACAACTGAAGTTTCATACATAACACCCTCAGCCTACCTCGCTATGTTCTGCAGTTTCTTACTCGGTTTTGGCGACGCTTGCTTCAATACACAAATTTATTCTATACTTGGTGGAAACTACTCTGATAACAGCACTTCTGCGTTTGCAATCTTCAAATTTACTCAGGTAAAGAATCGTGTGGCGCCATCTGGTTCCGTCAACATTAACTAGTAATTCTTAAGTTGATCACTAGATGGCGCTGCAAATGAATTTGTTCATGTTACAAGGGAAATGCAATAACTCAAATTTATATTATTCAGTCCATGGCAGCCGCAGCATGTTTCTTCTATTCATCACAAGCACTGCTCTCCGTGCAATTAGGAATACTCGGAGTACTGGCCACACTTGGAGCTGCCACCTTCTGTAAGGTCGAGTGGGCCGGTAAAGCGAGAGCTAGGGCAAGGGCTCTTGAGATTAACGGCGACAAAGGGTCTCCAGCTACACATGGATTAGCTGATAATGTGTTAAGTTATGATTGAATTTATTTTGTTAAACACCTAACTATGATATTCTGACTGCCTTTTTACATTCCAACATGAATTTCTAATTGTAAAAGTAATCTAATATTTGAGAAACGGTTAATAAATTCTATAAAACGTAATTTAAGAGAAAAAAAAGTTAATTATAACAGAGTTTATTTTTCTATGTTTAATTAGATTTTTTAAACTTTTATTTAAATTTAAAACTATGTCTAATGTAATATTGATAATGTATGTAATGATATTGAAATAAAAAAGTGCCAGATCTCTATATAACAATATCAATAAAATAATAACAATAAAGATGGTTATTTCCAAATTATAATGAAAGCTACATCTAAATAAATCAATAAATATGTTGTTAATTTGCATGTTCTAGTCAAAGATGAAAGATGCTTATATATTTTCAGAGAAACAACTTTTTCTAAAACTTAAAACTAGTCTATAAATCTATTGTGTTCTATATTTAGATAATAAAAACTATTATTATAAACAATTATACAATGTTAACTATAGTAGATAAGTTTATATTGCTTGATGTATTAAAAAATAAATATTTTATATTCACAGCGTTTTTCTATAAATACACACATTTCGTATTATCTGTCTACACACAGAACAACCATAGATACCGTCTATCAATGTATATGTTCAACATTACTAAATTAAACAAATTAAAATAATTGAATTATTTAATTTATAAATAACAGCACATTCTAATATTAAAAACTATTATTTGGTTTCTTTTTTTGGTTCATCATCCCCTAATTTAAAGTCCATCGGTTTGTCGTAACCCATTAGTTTTGCATAATACATTGGATCTGTGAAGTGCCTCGGTTCTACAAATAGAGCAGTTCCTTTTACTTTAAACGTAGTGAACATTCCTGGAAGTTCTGGAACTTCTACTTCTTCTGTCTTGAATGTGTGCTGAAAATAAAATTATATTATTAGCAGTTCTAATTTAGCTAAAACCTCGATCAATAAGTGTGAGGCTTTACAGTACAACATAAAATAAAAATTCAACTACCTCTCTTCTTCGTAGAAAGAAGTTGTATGTTATAGCCGTATAGTAAGACTTGTCCGCATTGTAATGCAACTCTGTGACATATTTCTTTGTGATCATATGCAGTAATACAGGCGTTACAAATGTGAAAAATCCAACTATAGAACATATAGCCACTAGCAATGATGTGCTGCCGATCGCAGCGGCTTGTTGTATTATTATAGGTTGTGCTAACAGTCCAGTTAGACTCGAACCTAAAGAAAATATCTTCACTGCTTTAATTTGTGGTGTGAGCGGCCCATAATATATTTTTCCATTACTTTTATTATCAATTATTGTACACAAATTACGTGATATTCTAATTTGGTCATGAGGTAAATACCATAACCTTATGCTTAAATTTGGTCTAATTTGTGGATATGAATATTGTTGCGCACAATATTGTGCACTCCGTAAACAAGTGCGTAACATTTTAATTGATCAGTCTTCAAATTAAATTAGGAAACCTTAAACAATTTCAGAAAAAGCCTTCTATACCCCACACACAGCACTGACAACCAGCTGACAACAACTGTCAAACTCAAACTAAATGACGTTTAAAGTTTAAAAAAAACAGGCACTGATTTAATACTTTCTTCAACCTATACTAGCTCGGGGTAACAGGTGGTTTTAAATAAAATTCCAGTTGTTTTATTTATTTTTTTATGTTGTATCTATAAGTCATCCAGTGTTTATTTTATAATATAAATATTGTAGTCATCGTCCATTCACATTTATCTCGAGGTATCTAGTCCTAGGACCTTTACTCCATGATAAGGTCTCTACGGCCTAAACAAGCACGCGACAATCGCCACAAAGCCGTTATCTATCGTGTACACATTGGCTATTGATTCAGTTTATCTGCTAGCAAACATTGGCTGAGACAAGCAAACAACCTATACAGTACAAAACTTGTCACTTTATACGTGAAGAGGAAATTAATAAATTGCTGTATCGTCCTGACAATATGACATATTTTGTTATGTACACCACCTGAGTAACGAAAGAACCTAGAATTGTATGAAAAGCATAGCTTTTGTAGGTATCTCACAATTTACATCCAAACGCAAATAAAAACTTGATTTAAATGTACAATTTAAATAATTTAGTTATAGATCAAAGTGTATAGCAATTATGCAGTAAGGTGCACTACAAAACAAATGGGGTATTAATTTACCTTTTTTCCTCTCCCCATTTCCATCCCTTTACAGATGCCCTGGCTCTTGGGGAACGTACCAGGGTTATGTCGGACTCTCCAGCCTAGCACTGGCATACCGACTAAAACCCCACGGTTTATCACTTTACACATTAGCATTCATATACTAATCTACCCTAGAGCATGGATAAATATCAAATTCAATGAATATAAAATTAATAATAATAACCTCGTAAAGTTTTTAACATTATACGGCCTTTTGAATTATTCACAATATTATTTTTATTATGCAATTATGATGAAAATTTGTGGTTTTTTTTCTGTTCAGTTTTTATCGTAATTATTATAGATCGTTTGTAATAATCGAATATATTGTAAGCTTACAAAATATCGCGTAAGAAAAAAAAATTGCACTCAAACTAATATGACAGCAAAAACCGTATATCCATTAGTTAGGATGTGTAATTACTGATGTTTCATTGGGTGCGGTCTCGAGGATATGGTCAAAAGGTTTGTAGAAAAGTCGTTGAAGACCACAAACATTAGGGTAAATCTCGGAGGTATCCAAACAAAAGAACTTGCTAAGTCATAAGCATAAAAAAATAATGGCAGGTAACAAAAAAAGTTTAACACTAATAATTATGCCTTTAACTTTAAATAAAGCCCATCTTAATGCACCATGGTATTTATAAATAAATAAGTAATAAATCTTTTAAGAATTACTAGCTAATTATTAGTTAATAAGAAGTTTGCGTTTTAATAAAATTCTGGCCTATTTGTTTGGTGTTTTTTATAGTTTTATGAGTTTTTCGGCAAAAGAATATATTTTAAATACGCTCAAAAATGAAAAACTGAAATGAAACATTTATGTATCAAATAGCGAATGTTAAACTTTTTGGAATGTCTTTTGTAATCAATTGAAAAGTAAACAACGCACCCGGCCGATATGTTTTGTTTACTTAACATAGGTATTAGAAATAAAAATAAAAGAAATGACGAATGTCGATAAGAAACTCGCTAAAACTTTTAAAATTCGAAGCTTGCAATTTTATTTTACCGCCAAATGCATTAAGCATTTTCGCGCTCTAACCTTATTGTAACTAATTTTTAACGCTATGCTGAGCGCGGAAAAGTCTTTTTAGATTGCAATTGCGAGACCAATAACCATTCTAATCGAGTGGGATGGCAACAAATTAGACGAGTATAGAAATATTATTCGTCTCTTTTGTGCTCTCATGGCATTGGCGACAAGCACAGAAGATTTTTTCGTTACTCCTTTAGTTGTTCTCCTGCAGCCGAAGAGGGAGGGTGTGCGAGTTATTTTAATATTGTTTACTTTCAAAAACTTTGTAACATCGTTCCTAATGGAAATAAGATAATAGTGCTTTAGTTATTAGTGTATGGATTGACAAATTGATTTTTTAATGTGAACTTTCACGATTTCACGATGAATATTAACTATTTATTTTGGACATTTGTTTTTGGATATGTCAATTTTGTGGAGGCGGGTATGATTGGTGATCAATGTGACTGGACAGGCAGGTATGTTGAAATTATCATCTCATAAACATAATCTACGTATAGTTGGGTGGCTCGGCATTGTTTATAATATTCAATACAATAGCTTTGGTGTATTTTATAGAGGTACTTAATGGGCCGTTTCTTCTTAGTCATTTAGTATGTATGAGCGGGATAATGATTGTGTGTTTGAAATATGAGGTGAGACTGAGAGATATTTTGGGATTTAATTTTTGGACTATAGGATTCAGTGCATTATTTTTATGATTACAAAACTTAAAAAAGGTCAAACTACGAATCCCAATTCATTTTTTATAAGAAGCTACGAAATACGTAATTAGTGTGCTAATTATACAATAATAAAAGTATATTAATTTCAGATTTACATACACTTTATAGGGACCCATTTTTAGTGCCTATAACCCCGAAGGCATCCATAATGCATAATTTGCGAATTCCGCAAATGCTCGATATCAAAATGTTTCGTGTTTTAAAGTCATTAAATTGATTTTTTTTTGCATTCTTTGAAACCTTCCAATTGGATTCTCTATATGGGATGCATATTAAACTATTATTAAAATTAACAGCTATAAAAAATTAGTGGTCGACTTTGAAATAGACGGGTATAACTAGAGGAGAACTTACTGCCTTGTCAACTTTGTCTCCTGGAGCCGCCATTGCGGGGGCAACTACTACCTACTATGTGAGCCAACTAAGAATTGGAATAGACTTGCAGCTAACTTCAGTTGACAGTTGTCAAATAACTAGCATCAGCAAAAAAAAAAAGGAATAAGTTCGATTGCCTTTTTTTTGTACTTGGCAAATAAGCCATCACATTATAGTAAAGGTTTTTACTATAATATATTAAATGTGTATTTTAAGGTATTATGTTCTATTGTTTATAGTTTATTTTGTACACCTTACAACAAATCATTTATTTGTGGTACAGGGTATAAAAGTTGAAGTCTAATGAAAACAAATGAAGTAAGTGCGACTCGCGGAACAAAATGGCGTCTTTACAGTCCTAATCTTGGTTGGTTCGCATAGTACCTGCAGACATTTGCTGTGTTAGCACTTAGCAGTTGGTTCTGCTTATAAAGACCCGGCCAATACGCGGACGCCCGGCCCCTTGAAATTGTGTGACCCATCGATAAACTATCATTATGAGTTTGATCCTATTCAGCTTAATATTTTTCTACATATTTGTGCTATGATCAAACGGAATGAATTTGTAGTTTTAAATCGAAATCTCATTATATTGCTTCAAAGCGTAATATCAAAGTTTTATTCATTTTGTGTTTGTATTTAAGAGCGTGTTTACCTAAAAGCGATTAGCGCGCTGAAAAATTACGCTCATACAAAATGGTCCGTGAGACCGTTTATTGACCAGACCTGGCTCATATGGATCACATTGTAGCTTAGATTATATATTTGAGCGGCATTGGTTTTAATAAATAGTTTTAAAAAAATGTTATTCACTAATACTGTACTTAATGTTTGAAAACAATAATTAAAATCATAAGATAAATAAAAAGAGTCTAATACTTAGTCATTAATAATACGGAAATAAAATTCGTCATAATGCACCCCTACTTGGGTTTCCGATTAGCCGATGGGGTGGCGTGGGAAACGTTGGTGAAGAACGTTCACTGCAACCCTAAATATTTATGGAGACACGTGACCCTTCCGGTGATCCTCAAAACTATTGGGGTAGTCAATTATAAGAGAAAGTTATTGTTTGCAAAAGAAAATCGACACATTTTGAGCTATAAAATGTAATAATTTTTCAGAATTTTTTCACTTGTTTCACCTAAAAACATATTTTAAAAATCAATGTTTTAAAATAAATATTTTAAAATTATATTGCAGACTTTGTTTAGTTAGTATCTTTGAGAAAAAACCTTATTTTTTAAAAATGAAAGTAGACCTCATAAAATTAATAGTAAACGACAAAGTCGATATACCTACCATTATTTATGTTTATATCTAGACTGAAATATAATCCCTAACTATAAGCTATCAATGACTAACACAGGTATATGATTAGTTTCTACGAACAATGTGTCTTATGTTGGTACTTGGTACTTCAAAAGAAAAAAGCAAATAAGGTGTCAATGTACCAGCATCAGTCGATCGTCCTCGTGCATTGTAAAGCCTATTCAAGTTCAAACATTAATATTTATTAGAGAGGGCGGAGGCTGACAGAGGGGACGACCGGGATCTGTTTATTATAATATCCTCCTCAGATTATAACGCGTTCGCACGATATCAACTCAGGAATTGATAATGTCACAAATTGTATCTATAAATATGTATACCACCATGCTTATCGAGTTCCAGATCATTTAAGAATAAATCGTACTTTTCGAAAATGTCCAGATAAAGCTATCTTAAATACCGTAATGGGGTCATCCTTCTTCGCCATTCAAACATTAAAGATAGCCGATTACTATTCAGGTATCAGACAAAAGGAATATTTTAAGATCAATATCTTTTTAAACGAGCATGATTATATAAAATTTAAATTATTTCAAACATAGATACTTACCTACTTACTAACAATATCGCAATAAGTATCTTTTCTTTTGACACGCGAGATTTTTAAAGTAAAAGTTTTATTATACATAAACGTATTCAAATTATGATGACGTCTATAAGTTATTGACGTATGATTTGTCTCAAACATGTGGCGGAAATACGCGTCCCTTTCTCCTTGCTTAATTCCTAAGAACAAATAAAACATAGTCTATAGCTGAAGGTGCTGAATGTGAACCTACATTAAAATTATAATTGCTTAAATACAATTTATTATGTTACGTAATTAATATTGTATAGCCATGTAAAATTTTTCATTTATTTACAATGTTTTTTGTCGAGACATGCAAGATTGCGACATTTTTTTTTCATTTCTGGATATTAATTATTATTATGCATGGTCGACATTCGCGACATAACAAAACAACATCATAAAAGGCGTCTCGGGTAATATAGTGCTTGAGACGACACGCAATTAAAGGTCTGATACTCGATCAAATTTAACAACAAAAAGCGGAAGTTAATACACGCTACCGCTTGGTTGAATGCATTTGATATTTTTTAAACGTACTCTATCTGGACTGAAAAAATTGGTTGCAAATTTTTGATGACAAAATCGTTTAAAAAACTGGGTTATCAAAGTGGTTAAATTTCCTGTTAATAAACTCAATCTAGTTATGACCTATCTAGCTAAACCGCAAAGTGCGGATGTCATTATCAAACTACTTCAGCAATAGTGACCGCCTCTGCAGATTTTGTAACATCGAAGCAAATATAAATAATTAGATAGTATTTTGTTTTACACCGTTTCCAGGAAGAAGTCTTTTTCGCGTTCCATATTCCACAGACGTACTTTATTAACATCATTAGTGATTCAGAAGTGCCGCGATGTTTTGGTTGAGGATGGTGGGACCGCGACGCTCGGTCATTTCACATGGAGTTGTGGGAACTCCTCCCTACAGCTGAACGCTTCAGTAAGAGAAAACATGTGAGGAGGCTCCGTGATGAAATCACGGTTATTTTTAAGCGACGATTGTTTTTATTTGTTCGCCAATTGGGGGCAATCAGCGACACGTGTTCCGTTCACTTGAGACGTTTCGTTGTCTATTGAGCTAGTTAGTTGTCTCGAGAGTACATACTCCTAAATGATGTACACATACATGCCATTATTATCCTGATTTTCCATCCATATTTTATAATAATTTTATCTCTATTTTATGCATTGGTATATTGTGTCAATACAAAAGTATTGGATAAGCAACTACTCAATGTGCTACTAAAGAGATGTACTGCTAGAGTAGTTACTGGCTATAAAAATATTTTTATTTGAACATTCAACACTTGAACTCTAATCATGAGTTGATGTGTCACTTGTATCGTCTTACAAGTACGAGAGATGGTTTTAATTGAAAGAGTATGTATTTTTAATTATGAGTACTTTAGACAGTCATATAGGGCTGTATAGGAGTTCAATGGATACGTTCTTTGAAGACAATTAGCGGCAAATAGTAGGTACAATAGTATTCTTATTTCGGATGAGCGTAGTCTTTGTCGAGTCGGGTGTTTATTTTTTTAATTTGTTCCGCAGCTTTCGGCTGAGAACCGTTTCAGTGTACGTTAATTACAGTGGCGATAATTGTAATGTAAGCCCGACATAGCTGACATCGAACCGATATGACCGTTTTTATTATAATTTCCAAACGTAATAGATGGTCTCCGAGTATTTATTATGTTATTAATTATATGGTTTAAAATACATATCGCTGATGATGATGATGAATTTGATGAAAGAATAGCTGTGTTATTTGTTGACTTGTATTGTAAAAAACGGTTTATTATATTAGATTGTAATATGTATGTATGTAACCTTGTTTTTATAAATATCAATATTATGCGGAGATGAAATTTTTGGTTAATAAAATGCAGTCATATGTGGTACAAAAAAGTGTATTAGCCATGCTGGTTCTTCGAAAATTTGAGATTCGGGATCAAGAGGACTTGTTGAATAATGTATGAAAGGTGAAGGAAGGGGGCAGATCGTCGCGCCGCACGAGCTGAATTTTAATGTTGATCAATTTTCTTGGCACGCTGTCTTCGTATGATAAATGTTTTTGTTCTTTATATCCGAAAGAAATTTAAATAAAATAGAATTAATCAAAGTTCCGTTATAGTTTCATATAAATAGTTGTGTTTTTATGCCATCGGGATATTTTGATTCATTTTATTAAATCTATAACCACAGAGTGTAACATTTCAGCACGTTTCATTGACATACTATTTAAAACAAACATCTAATTGCGAAACAACGAATACGAAACCTTGACGGGCGGCGTGCACGCAAATCTATTGAGGGCAAACTCTCAGGTTTCTTCGTTAATGAGGCGGCACGGGCCGACTTAAATGTGCTCGAAGGTAACATGAGCCGCACTGGCCAGCACACGTCGCCGCACACAAACCTTCAACTAACTTGGCCTCCCGTAAATGCACGAACCATAGGAGAAACTGGCTTAGTAAATATTATATGAGTAGTCTTTTATTACTGGTTGTCAAGAATCTCAATAATATGACAGATAACCGATTGTCGTAGCAACATTGTCTTCACGGTCGTGTAGGACAACCATCGCTTATCTGGACACCGCAAAAAGAAAACGTCGAGGACGACCGATTATAATGTAAAAAGAGGTTCGCGGTCGTTCCATAACCGATTGCAAATGGCGACCGCCTCGGGCTTCACTGCGCCTTTTAAGGGTCCTTTGCAATCTCGGCTGCTAAAAAATAACGAAGCAACTTTTCTTTGGTTGATCATTCTCTATATCTATCGATTGCCCAAGTTTACCCGTCCGTTTGGTGACTTGAATTTAAGATACAAAAACGAGGGCTTTTCGGAACTCGTGTCCCTTTGATACGAATATCTTTGCGTAGACACGTTTTCAATCAATGGTTTACAATCAGTAAATGTGTTACAATTGAAAACTGCTTATTATAAACATAAAACAATTCTGTAAAATGTCCAAGAAAGTAGCTCGGCCTGTTTAGATTGTTTCCACCGTTCACTTTGAAAATATGGCGACACAATAACAAACGCTTTGCGCTACCAAACTGTAGTACTTGTTCAGTTCCATAGATAGTGAAATGTTCGTTATACAGATTTTGTCCGATAATGGTTAAATTGGCTCCAGTGAGCTTAATAAGGAGCTTTGCCCCTATATCGGTGACAAGTTAAGGTGTCTTTTCAATCGCAAACGCAACAATCGCTTTTGTCTGTAAAATCTATGCGCTCGTTATCTTAACATCGCGGTAGTCTTTCATCTCATATTATACGAGTATGAGGAACTTATTCGTTGATAATATAATTCGTGGTATCCTTAATGTAACTTTCCGGACACGTTAATGTGAAATTAATGTTCTTCGTTTTCCATTATTGCGAATCTGTACATCGAGAATATTCGATGCATGATTATCTTTAAAAAATACGTATTTTCTACTCGAATTCTCGGTAAGATGATACAGGAACATGCAAAATGTTACTTGAGACGGTGTGCAGTGCTCTCCATTAAATGACGGATGGACAGTTGATACGCAAATGTTTAATGAAGCTGATTAATGGGTCATAATAATGAGCGGAAGTTTTGGTATTGACAGTTTGATATTCACATTGTTACATTGGTGTATAGGTACCGTACGTTATATACGAATGATTTGAACGCGGATTTAAAATGTTATTCATTTATAAAATAACAAAATTCGAAAGAATTTCATATTTGGTTAGCGCTGAGGTAGCAGTATTGTAATGAGGTACAACATAACATGAGGTGTTCGGTCGTCGGCCATTCGGATTTATGGGGACTGGTTCAGTAAGCGGCTTAGCGTTCCCGAGTACAATAATAGCGGCCGATCACGCGGAGTCGAGGCTTTTCACACCTCCATGTTTGGGTCCCGAGTTAACGTTCACGCCTTGTGTGTACCAACCCTTCAGTTCATTCCTCAATACATATTGAGTTTGTAATATGTAACTAAAAGCTACCTCCCGGCGTGTCTGAGTTATTCAAACTTCATTTTCACCGAGTTATACCTATTACTTATCAAATATCAACAAAGAACGTGCGTGGATCCGTTAACTTTGAGCACAATATATACCAGGAAATTAATGATTAACCTTTTTTGCGAGTCGTCAATGAGGTCTAAGGTACGAGTGACTTCGTTAAAGTTCGCTCCGACATTCTGCGTGACTTGAGGTCGTGAGTTGAGTTCCATTGTTCAAGTGAAAGTCGAAGCGTTACGATCATTTTGCGTGTTATGAAAACTACGTCGACTAATACTTAAATAAACATTCGCTTTAAATAATATTTTGTGAATGCAAGACATAGTTTTTTTAACAACATTTTGTATTTTGTTTTCTCTTGTTTAAAAAGTATTTTTACAACTTCAACAATACTATTTTATGTGATTTATGAATTGTTGCTGCATTAGCATTTAGTTCCAACTACTTAAGTAATCAAAACTACATTACGATAAGCGTTGGAGGTGAACAATACATCTGCAATGAAGAATATACATCCCACTTGTTCTTTTCTGTGCTCGATGGACCTAAAATTAATACAAGAATAACCCAAATCTACTCAAAGTTAAACTAAATAGAAATAAAACTGATATTTATTATTTATTTTATGGATGTGGATACAATAGTGAAAATATTAACATGGTTCATTCTAAAGTGTAATAGTTTGTTCCGCATTAGAAGTGTATGGTAAGTTTAAAAGCGTAGGCGGTTACCGAGTCTACACAGTAAGGTCTAACTGGTTAAATAAACACAAAGAAGTCTGGCCGGCTGTCATATGTATTATATACAAGAGCCTACATAAGCTTAGTGGCTAAGTATACATAAATTTGTAGCTATAACGTCTTGTGGAGGTGTCATTCTAATGTTTGGAAAGTACACATATTTTATATCTTATGACAACTTTAAGTCTGATACTTGTACATTTCTATACTTCGAAATCAATTATGGAAATAGATATAAAAATAAACATCCAAATATTTCTTTTGTCTGCGGACATTTTACTTCTATGGTGTTTCAAAATATACCACGAAAATATGAGTGTATTTGTTAAATAACAACGAAAATCTTGAATAGATAACAATGTTTGTGATATTTTTGTTTTAGTAAATTTTATCTGTCACGTATAATATCCAATAAAGAACTTAGAAATATTACGGTTTTCTCGATATTTAAGCGCGACTTTGAATCGACTTTAGGCGATAAATGTCGATACTAAAAGCCGTCGGGACATAAAGACAATCTTGAATCAAAATTTATATTGCCTATATCTTTTGACAATTTACAGTTTTTATAAATGATAATAAAGAAGTTTAGAATTGTCATAAAATTGGTTAAAATATCAACCAGTTTTCGGTTTAATAAATTTATTTTTGTCTAATATATACGATATTTTATAATTCTGAATACTGAGAAGCCGCCTCTTGGCAATATTTTCCACCGTCCCTAATGGTCAGTGATGCAGTTTATGGTGTTTTTGTTTCGTCTGTCGTATTGTTATGGGCAGCGACAATCCAAAAGGCCGTCATCTCCACAAATTTACGATCGCCAACGTCCCGACCACTCTAATTGGACCCTGTGTTGAGCTCACAATATTTCAAACGATTCTCATTTGAATAAAACCTCGACGACTGCAAACAATTTACATTTAAATCGCAACATCTCGAAACATCCGATGCGTTTGATGTGTGGTTATTATGACTTTGGGGCATTATTTGTGCCTTGTGATATTTTGCCTTTTTATTGTGAATACTTATTCATATTTCTTTTACTGGTTCCAACGTTTTATTATCATGTCAAATAGTTTTGCTTGTCATTTTAATTAACATATCAATAAATATTACATGTTACTTATCCAACGTTCATATTTGACTCTAATTAATAAGTTATTCAATTACCTCAATATATTTATTACTTACTTGGAATATATTCACAATTGCAACATATAGGTATAACTATATCAATGTTATTTACGGTCTAAAGCAATTCCCGGAAGAAATAATTATAATATTGCAACTTATGTGTAAGTTGTGTGTACTCTGTGGCTAAATCTAGACATATCCAGACTAGATGCCAGCTTAGGATTATGGTAGTGAGACCGGTCTGGTGACTGCATGGTTGTGTAATAGGCGATCACTGCGCACGCGCCGCATTTCCCCTCCACACCCCTCCAAGATTATAATTATTAGCTATATTATTTATATACTCATAATTATTAAATTTAAAAAAACACTAATAATTCTAACACTAAATTAATTTTGTTAATTAAAATTGATTAAATAGATGAAGTGGTTGATAAGTTCACGTAGCCATTGTCCGACTCTAGCGGCCGCATTGAACCTAACGGACCTAACCAATCATGATCTAGTTTATGTATAACTATAGCTGTTCTATATCTAGTCTATATATCTATCTATAGTAGAATTATACAAATTATTTAAATCAGCTTATTCTCTGGCTGTCCCTATTAAAATTATAAGGTGGAATATTCCGGGTCTCAAAGTAGTCCATAGGGATTAATAAAATATTTAATTTTAATACGTACAAACAAATTTGAAGATGTCCCGAAACCTCACATAAAAAGTGGGAATCAAACGGCTTAGTGGTAGTAGACTCGGAATAGTGTACATACATTTACATCCTTTTTATGGATTTTCTCTAAAAATGTCTAATTGTCGCAGTGTGATTCGTAGATGCAATCGTTATCTGACGTTTTTCATTCAATTTACAGTAATTTTCTGAAGAAAAAATAAGATCATTGATTTAATCAATGATTGTAATTATGTGATTTTATTTCTGCTACCTACTTATTTATTTATTTATACAAATTAGATACACCAACAGCTGGTACATTGAACTTATACTGTAATTATTATTTTTAAACCTAAAATAGAGAGAATGTAGGTATAGGTAAAGAGATTCACCTAGTATATAAATTTGTTAGTCTATCAATGGCGGATTAAACTGCCTTAGGCAACATTGTAATTCCGGGACTATTTTTTAGTCATGATACATACTTTGCGTTTCGTAAAAACCAAATTTTCGGGCCCCAAAAATTACGGGCCCTAGACACGTGCCTAGGTTGCCTACGCCTTAGTCCACCTATGTAGTCTATTCACATTAGTTGAGTCTGGACCCTGAACAATTAAGCTTGTGATAGATAGCAGTTTAAAGTTGGTTAATTCTTCATTTGGAAGTCGTATAAAGCAAATTGCATTCAAATTACGCCAACTTTATAGCTTTTAATTAATTCAGTTCGAGTGTGGACTGTAGGTCGGTATCCAAGTAAAGCCAATTACCTCAGGCAAATTATAAAAAAGGCAACGAAGGCAATCTACTAGACTCTATATTACAGTCACTAATTAGTAATCACTCGAGTTAATAATATTCATTGACCGTTAATTGATAACTGAATAATAATAATTGATTACTGAGCGTTGCTGTAGAAATAATACATATGATACATACACCCCATACAAACAGTTCCTCCACTTTTTACGGACATAATAGCTACACCTTGCCCACGCAGTTTAGGCGTGGAAAGGTAGCAGACAGACAGAGAAACTTTCACATTTATATATGAGTAAAAGATAAAGGTTGTTAAGTTTTTTTTTGCTAAAACTAACAATATTGTAATTTTAATACGGTACGGTATTTATAAAACGGTAAAAGGTTTGTTTGTTACTTATAGCGTAATGAAGTCTATAAATCTGATGAATAATGGTGCACAAAGCTAGATCGGCGCGTGCCGCAAGGCCACTTAAATCGAGTAGTCAGATATCCTGCCGAGCTGCAACCCACTCGCTTGCACCCACGACCATTCGTATATCTATAACTCTCTCTATAAGGATATCAACTTAATAATACTCGGAGTTGAAACAACTATTCGTCATCAACTGTTTACCCTAAAGTGACGCATTTATATTAATTATAGTAATTTTTTAAATTCTTCTTGCACTCATAAAGTAGTTGTGTAGACTGTACACAATATTTTGACCTAATACTTTTTGTTAATTTGACAAAACATGATATTTTCCTCAATCTATGCTGTTGCTTTTTTATTTATTATTGTCATAAAAATAATAACATGTAGGTACTTATCTAAGAAATCATTACATCCTGAATCAGATGTAAAATACAACGGTGTCGGTAACAAGCCCGAGGCTTCTAAAAGACCATGCTGAGGTCTTTGCCACATTAACTATTGTACGTTTTAGATTGTAGATAAAATAGTTAAATATACCTACCTAATACTTGTTTGCTTTTTTATACTTTCATCTTACGTGCTGACAACAATATAGCCTAAACATTAATTAAATACAGAATTATTAAACTACTTATTTTCTACAAAATAAATATAAGTTTCTCGTTGTAAAGTCCGCCAAAGTTGCCAGTACCTCTAGCATAAACGGCGTCTTGGTACCACTCAGCTATAAATTGTCCACAGCCTCCGGGCACGCGGCACGCAATCTCAACGCGGAAAATATTATGTCGGTGCAGCAGGATACCTAGGTATAGAGCTAGAATTCTGCAGCCGGCCCCGCCTCGGGCTAACCATTTTAGCATTGTTGCTCTTACGCTGTTTCACGTGCATGCGCTTTCTTACCGCATTGAATATGTAGTAGACTTATTTATTAAGTTACGGTCTGTTTATTGTCCTGTGTCCTATCCTATGCATTGTTGAATTATATGTTTTGTATTTTTATACATATGCCAGCAACCATCTGTTGTTTCTTATTTAGAGCTTTGTTTGATTTCAACAAATGTATAATACAAGCGGTGCCACATTTTTTTCTCTCCACTCTCCGCCTGATGTTAAGCAGAGAAATGTCTGTAAGCAGCAGTCCTATAAGCATGCCGGCTTGAGGAGACGAATGTTGTACATCTATTGACAGGGCGCACTCCTTTCGTTATACCCGGCTACGTCCAAGCCTACGCGACTAGGTCATTTCACGGGTGTTGTATGTATGTATCAGTATTTCTACCACTCTTGAAATTTGTATCATTTCAATAAATGTAAAAGCGGTACCACAAAATCATGGTTTAGTTAACTTACATTAATATTTATTGCGGTTAGATGCTATGAAGCCAAAATAATTGTGGCTTGTGGATACTAAGTCTGGCTTCATCCGCGGTCATCCTGAGCGTGCATCGAGGCGGTCGATTCGATGCATTCCTACGCATTGTCACCGACACGCTTCACTGGAGCTTTAATTAAACCGTGTTTATTCAGTTCGTAATAGTGGTTTTTTGTGTCAAACTTGATAATAGGGAACGTGTAAAGTGATAAAGGTTTATCGTGCTTTGAAATAAAACAAGTAAAATAGAAAGTTGGGCAAAAAACCTTCTTATTAGTTACTAACCTATGTTATGCAGGACTTACGCGGATAAAATGGGGAATACTGTTGTGTGCGATAGATGTGGTCTAAAAGAAGATGTAGTGATTGAGATGAGCACACGGAAAGGACGAGAAAAAGGAGATTGACAAAAGGAATTTATAAATCTTATGTGAATGAGTGCGTTAAACAAGTCAGACTAAGAAGGGTGTTTTCCGATCAAATCGGAAATTATCTTATGAAAGCTGGGCTGCCTGGTGTACATAACCGTTTAGCTTGTATAAAGAGAATTGTAGATGTGAGGGAAGCGAGGGAGTTGTGTCGAGATCGAGACATGAGGCGTTCCGTTGTCTTTACCACTCCCTGTGGGGAAAAGTGTTGATGATGATGATGCAAAGTTTCATTTCCTATTTTACTCCCTTTGTGTTTTACAAGTTTGTGAGTAATTATTAATTTCTTACTAAAAGCCTAAATGTGAATTTTCATATCTCTAACTTTCATCCCCTATTAAACAAAAGTTTACTTCTCCAGGATGCAATATATATTTTTGCTAAATTTCAAACAAATCTTTTGAGCCGTTTAGATGTGAAAAGGTAACAAAAAGTATTAGTACCTATAGATAACTAAAGATTCGGGTTTTATTATTGTAGTTAGTTATTACGCAATGAAAACAAGCAACCAAATGCGAGACGAAACGTAATTATATTCCTATTACAGTTAATGCAAAATAGGGCGATGAAATTGTAAGTGACGAGTTAGTATTCAGATCGAAGTCGCACACCGTTCTCACGGCTTCTTGCGTATTCCACTCGCACGGTTGCGTGAGAAACTCAGTAGAATTCACTCACTCACCCGTAGCTCACCAAACATGCGGGTATGTTGATCGCAAATGATCTACATTACTCGCTTACAGAACCGTGAAATAAACAAAATCCAATAAAGTCGGGAAATGTACACCAAACACCAACATTTTGAACTGTACATAAAGTTATCGGCAAAACCGATCGCTTTGAACAGAATTCGCTAGTTTACTGTTATAGATCAAGACGATAATATCGAACAAGTTTTACTTACAAAAAGGATAACGTGATTTAGTATTGAAATAATCAACAGTTACCTCATCCATTCACCACCTTTCGAAATTGCGCAAATAGTTTTTAGTACCTACTTATCGATAATGCTTACTCATGGTATTATATTAAAAATCGATTTTATGTATTTTTATTAAAAGTTTATAACGGTAATCAGTTTCTAATTAGCAGTAATTATACCTAATAGTATTTCTCAACTTACGAACGTATTTGTTTTGGTGTTCGTTAGATAATAATGAGGCTGCGAGTACAGATAGTATCTTTAACGAGGTGAACATAGAACCAGTCACGCAACATTTCCTTCTAATACATAATGCTAAAGTGTTATAAATAGGTACATCACTTTCACCACAATTTTATATATGGAGTAACTAAAAAATATGTTCAAAAAAAATCTTTATCATTATCATATTTACAGAAAGATGCGTGTGAACTTCCAACCTTATCGATGTTATCTCATGAATTTACTATACCTTCGAAATGCGACAAGTGACAGGTTAGTCAATACTGCCATCAATAGTGCTCGGTCGTCAATCATTTATATTGACAGAGTATTTTACTAAAATAATGAAGAGCGACTTCTACAATAACTCGATATGCTTATAACCCGAATAATTTAGATTTAGATTATAGTTGTGTTTTCGTTAAACATAAAAATATCGAACACTATCAGTTCTGAAAACTTCTCACGGACGAGTCGCGTGCCAAGTTCGTGAGAGTACGTGATCGAGTGAATTATATCGCGATTATCTCCTTATCAATATGCTTTCCCATAGTGTTATTGGGAATATATTTTGATACACTTTCTCATGGTTTGTTTGCCTTTTTTTTAATACCGATCTTCAGTTTTCAATTATTTTTCGTGTGAAATCCCCTTGCGTATTCTGCCTTCATTTCAACATCTAATATTTTGTTGGGTTACAAGTAAATACTTATAAAACATGGCAGTTCGCAGTAGTGCGGTCGGTATGCCCCTCACCTAATTACACTCTGCGGAAAATTGCTTCTAATTGAAGTTGTCTTACTCAACGCTATTATAGTGTTCTTCGTTTTTATTATTTCCACATACAAACAAGTTTTTTACATCTTCACCATTGTCGTGCGACGCCGCCTAAGGATTTCTTTTGAAAATGCACAAAGACCTAGTTTATAAATTCTTTACGTACTATAATATGTTTTTAATTGTATAATAACCAAATGTAAATATTTATGATTTACTGAATCATTGCTCTGTTTATAACAAGATTTAAAACAAAACTGTTAGATTTTAACGTGTTGAAAAGTTTGGAGCCGGTGACGCACTATCAGGCGCCAGAATCCCGCACATGTGTTGGGTAATGGTTATGTCGAGACACCATAGGTCAATATTTATTGAATATTTTAATGTAAAAAAATGCGGACACATGCAGTACGTTGCCATAAAAACTTAATAACGTACCTTTTTATGTATGATTTCTAGTATTTTCAAGTGTGCTAGGCATACTGTGGATTTATTAGCGCAGTCGCTATCCTCGGGTGGTAAGACTAAACTATAACACCCGTGTAACACCTATCGTTGGTGCGCATTAATCTTCTTAATACCAGAGTATAGCGAAGGCGACTGCTGCCTGGAGATATTTATCTTTGGTGAAAAAGTATAAGTTTCGATTTTTTTTTATTGTAGCTCGGCATGTGACAACACTCCGCCTGATGTAAAGCTAGAGTGCGGTCCATGAATGGAAACAACTGCTACTACAGAGAAACCTGTGCGGGCAGCAGTCGCTTCCACTATGCCGGCTTGAGGAGACGAGCATGTACCATCTAGATTGACAGTGCACACTCCTCTCGTTATACCTGGCTACTTTCAAACTATTCCCAAAACGCGACAAGGTCACTTCACGGGTGTTACATTCGAAAGTGGTGGTACTACCCCAAGACGGCAGACTGCCTACCACTCTTTAACAGTGTCTATAGGCACTGAGCGACCAAAGTACATATAACAAAGTTACATTGGTACTGGTCAGAATTAGCGAGGTTCAAACACGGGTCTCATCGATCGTGAGTTCACGCGTCTTACCGCTAGACCACGGCCGCTCTTATATTAATGAGTCACGTATAAAAGTTGTCACCAATTGGAAGGATGGACTAATTTCACCATGTACTACTAAGTAAAGTGTCAACATTTGTAACTTCAAATCAAGCACTACGCTCGTGTACATAATATTTTCCTGTGACCAATCAATTGAGAGCTCGTGGGTCGCCCACGCGTTTACGTGTTAACGCGTCGAATCCGCTGTATGAATTATGTGCAATCAAACTATTGGTTTATTATAGATAAATAAAGATTTTATGTTCATCGCCATCTCGTATTGAAAAACTGAATATGGTTAGTCTTTTGTTTTTGCATTTTGCTTTATATTTTATACGACGACGGGTTTTCAAGTTTAACGATTCAGCCTACGCTCGAGGGATAAGCTGTATCCTACGTGTAGTGTATCGTTTTATATCACTATATGAATACAATGGGCCACGTGCGGCGACGTCGCTCGCGGGCACCTCCATTGTCTCCACCACCTATTGTTTCACGGAATCCTACATAAAATATTGTCAATTATGCCTTCATGTAATGTATGCGTCCATAAGAACGGATATTTTAAAGTTATACTGTTGTCTTGATCAAAGTTAATGCTATACCCGACTTGCGGATGAATATTTCGTAACATGTATAGAGATACGAACACCTTAACATTCAGAAATTTGGAAATTCAAATAACTTACATTTAATTTAACCAAAACCGGAATTATAATTGACAACTACTACTTACTAGATATTTAATAATAATTATTTTTTGGCATTTTAAATGCTTGGCTTATTTATTATTAAATTATGACGAAAATTTAATAAAAACAACAATATCCTAAGCTGAAGTGAAATTCGAATCCACGCCCTTCGCTATGCGCGCGGATGTTCTGAACTGCTGATCACCAAACTACACATACAGGCTGTTTGTTGCTTTTTTCTATTCAATTTTCATCAAAATTAATAATTATTATGTTAGTATTTAAATTTAAAAGTTTATTTAAGTGTTCCTTGCGATATGCATAGCGGGTTGTTCAGCGTGATGTCTCGCGGCTGCTGACCCAGAATTGAATAAAAAACGTAGCACGAACTTGTGTGAGAGCTACTTTTACTATAGCTTTTGTAGTACGAAGGCTTTAGTGGAGTGATTGTGTGAGTGGTTCGATAGCGACACAATACCGGCGCGCGCGTGGGCAGCAACGACCGTGTCACATAACCAGGGTTGACTATAACTTAAATCATGCTGGAATTCATAAATCGTTTGTTATGCATTTGGGTTGAAATTCTTTGTGCTTCTTTTCTAATATTTGCATAATTCTATTTTTTAATTAGAAATAAAATTCGCATTAAACTTTATTTTTTAATTGTTAGTTACTCTACTCTGCGTAGATTTCATTAAATTTCTGTTCACAATAAAGGTGACGTTAATAGATTAACGAAAAAATCAAAATAAATCCTAATCAAATAACAAATGAACGTGATGAACCCTAAGATAGAGGTTGAACGTACGGCGTCATTGTTATCTCGGGCCAGGTTTGGGCGAGAAGAAATAAAAAAAGTCTTCTTAGAAAAGATATACATTTATTATTCTTGTGATGTTGTAAAACCGCGATAAATCTTTATGAGACCTGTTATCGCACTCTAACTGACTTTCTACGAGATAAGTGCAAGTTTACTTATTCCTTGTCCAGTTTATTCAGGAACAGCAGCATATCATTTAGTATGAGGATGACATTAGACGATCTAACGTTTTAATAAAAAAATAATTGTAATTGAGATAACATTTGAATAACTCGAATTTTGTTGACAACTGGATTTGTGCGAAAAAGGAGCCGTAACGTTCAGCATTTGAATAATTATTTTTGGTCATTTTTCTTTGTCAGTTATTTGAATCGACCGGTCGAGTCGGCCACTAATTTCGAATCGGTCGCGAGCGCGTGACTTCGTTTCGGCGGTGTGTCTTTTGATTCGTTGAAGGGAGATAATGTCATGTCCAGATCACGGGAGTAACAGCGATGAAATAAATAAAGGGCTCGGAGGACGATAGGGATAGAGTGCCAGAGGAGGCATTAGGAGCTTTTAAGCAGCCGTTATCGGCGCCAGCGTCATTTGCCTTGTAATGGCTGCCACGAATACGACAGATTGCTCTAATTTGAATGCCACTTACAAGTTTTGTGTTTTGTTTTATGCCATCGCATCGTCGACGATAATAAACATGTAAAACATTCATTTTATTTGAATTATATATCTCATTTTGGTAATAAATATTAACTGGATCTGTGATTTTTTTATTTTATTTTTTACATAAAGTTTCGTTGTTGAATGTAAATATGGTGATTTATCGTTGTATATGTCACGGCTGGCAATGAAACGCGGAACAACTCGTTGGGTTTTTAATGTTCTCGAGGTTTCAAAAAAACCTTGCGTCGTTTTTATGACAACTTTTTCTATGTTTGTTTTAGCGCGCGCCTTGATAAGTCGAAGGCGCAGTTTAGAGGGTGCAGGCAGAATTCCTAAACCAATCCAATGTTTACAATGTTCATACTGTGACATACTTCTTAAAATAATATTGGAATAGTAGTCATTGGAAAATAATTTAAGCTATAATTTAATTTGTTTAGTTTTATAAATTATTCAAGTTTCCATATATTCTAATAAAAAAGTTTTTAAAAAATATATATATTTATTTTTAAGGGTGCATGAAATTGACAAAAATATAATTCCACTTGTTCATGTTTTTTTTTTCATATAAGGGCAGGTAGTGTATTTGGTTTAGCACCCCTGCCCGAGACGACCGGGGTGAGTTATGCCCGCACGTGTGTCGACGAGACGTAGACTACACCATTAGCACTGCACTTGTTTCAACCGAACGATAATTAATAATAACTTAGAGCTTAAAATTTTCAACACGGACACATTAGGAGGGTATTAGTAAGATATATCAAGTATTTAAAGTTTAATGAGCCACATTAAGTCACTATAGGCGTAAACGAACGAGTATTTCGCATAATCAACTACGTTTTTATCAATAGTATAAATAAACAACAACTTTAAATTGTATCTAAAAGCAAAAGAGGAATTACGTCCGACTACGGCTTTCGAAAAGTAATAAATATAATGTTAATGTATTGAGAGCCATTAGCGTGTGTATGCGTGTGTTGTTTGTGATGTTGGATGGAGAGACGGCTCATATTGGAGACAATAAACGAATGCGCCGAGTTCTGGGTTTATAACTCGCGCTCTTGTGTAAAATCTTTTCATGCCATCTTTTATAGGTTACCTTTCTTTAGTCGTATATTCAGGTTTCTGTAGTCGTATTTGTGAAGGCGGTGCGGCGTGGGCGCTACTCCAGAATCGCTGCCCACGTGCCGTACGATTGCAGATACAATTGTCTGCTCGCGGCTTGTTTATGGGAGCGGTTTCGCTGATATCTCCAAGAAATGACACCCTACATCTCGACCGGCGATCGTTGCTGGCGAATATGTTTCTGATTTAATTTATAAATCTTTCGTGGCCTAACGATACCTATAATAAAAATTACAAGAATTCACTACTTATATGAAATAAATCTCATTAAAATCGCTATTATTCCTTCCCTCCAAAAGATATGACGCCCAATAAAGCTGACAGATTCCACTTGTTTTTGCACCCACGTACAAGTTGATCGTACAAGGTTGCCGCATTCGGGCAATTTGGGAATATTTTAAATAAAATTTTTATGGTTGAAATGAGCGGTCGGGCCCGTGTCGCGTCTCGCCGTTATTGGAATTTGTAATGAGCTTTCTTTTTATAAAAATAATTTTGGTAGCTTCATCCCAATCAAACCGTCCAAATATGATTAAGACGAGTTTCCGATGTAATAAATAATTATCGGCGAAGGTTCGGTAGCGATTAATGGAACTCTGACGACAGATTTTACGAAGAATATGATCATTTATTTAATTTCTTTTGTTTTAGTGGTTTAACCGACAACGTCGAAAGAGGTGTGACGCCGGTTTATCTACGATGTCGGGAGGGTAGTCTGTCGTGGGTGTATCCTCGTGGAGCATTGAGACTGTTGTTCCGGCCACCGTTGCCCGCTGCTGACAGAGATTTCCGTGTCTGTGTGAGGGTATTGCGACGTCCAGACCCACCTGACCTTTTTCATACCCATCGGCATAATGATACACGTATGTATTAATAATATTTTATATAAATCCTATATAAATAAATATCATATTTTGGTAATCTAACCGTGTTGATAGAAAAATATTTTATAAGGATTTTTTTTATAGATGCCTTAGAGCGTTTTCCTGCTCGTCTATTCGTCGAAGGCACCAGACGTTTGGTGCCGTTGTACGCCCCAGATGATGGTGATCCTCGTGAGTTAAGGTGTTTTCGAAGTAAACGTGGACGAGCAGCGTTGTATGTAGAAGCGGAACCTGAAGAAGGGACTAAGAGGAGGGTCGCTGCATTGAGATACGAAGCGAAACCATTACCACGTCGGCACTACGACCCCACGACCGCAGATTGCCGACCGTGCACGGACTCTGAGATGGAACTCGCTTTCTGCACTAGTGATTTAGGTATGTTGTATATAGTTACCACATTTGGACCTCCAGCGACCTTTAATGCGATTCAAAAACCGCAACGGCAGTAATGAGAAACGGCGGCACGGAGACCGCGTCCTCATGAATGTTAATAAAACCCGCCCTGACGCGGACCGCACGGTAATTTGTCGCTATAATCGAGATTCCTCTCGCTTGAAATTAAATTAAGCATTATTACAAGTGAATATTTTCAACATCATGAAAATATTTCGGAGAGGCGACCCGCGTTTATCATATAGTGTACACGTTTAAAAGAAATGTCATAAAATTCTCTCGTGCAAAGAAATTCTTCCGACGAGAGCTGCATTGTTTGGATAGAGCTTTGTTATCTGCAAATTAAAATGGGCTGGCTCCAGCTTTGTTATATACAGCACTTTAAATAAGTTTTAACGTAAAGTAAATTGGTAGAATCTGCGTATCATAAAACTCTGATATACTTTTGTGACCGATTAGTGGATTAGTTTTGACCGGCTTATTTTGTTTTGTTTCATGTATAGATTTTTTTTAAAATGCATATAATAAACTACGAGCGGTTACCGATCAGAATTTTAGCGAAATTTGAACACGGGTCTCATCGATCGTGAGTTTACTGTTGGACCACGGCCGCACTGATGTCTCGTTACATAATATTTTATCGTTATTTATATGATTTGATTAATAATAATAAGACGATAATGGCAGCTAGAGTGAACAGGGCAACACGGCGGGCGGCCGCTCCGGGCCGGTCGTTATTAGCCTTATGTATGAGTTATTATTGAAATTTGTGTTTGTCATGCAACATAATTATTGATATTCTTTATTCTGTGGACTATAATAGTCGTCTCGCGAGGACTTAAGCACCCCCGAGACGCCTGGAGGAGCCTAATCTCGAAAGGGGAATAAACTTTGCTTATTAACATAAAAACATAATTTGTCTACTTTGAAACAGGAATGACTTTTCTTCTGTTAGGCGTAGGTATACTATAAATACCTAAATTACATATTGTTCATTTAAAAAGACCTACGTGAAATATAATACAACAATTTACATGAATTTTCTCACAAACTTATTTAATGTACAATAAGAGAGTTATGGCACGTCGTTATTTAACTTTTTCATAATTAGTGAGGGCGGAGTCGGGAGTTGATGGCTATTTAGTAAAACTGTTCAAAGGAATTCACTTATCGCGCCACTCAAACAAAGATTTGTATAGAAAAAAACTTGGGTACGTTTTTGAGCTTACTCATGCAAAAAAAAAAAAAACAACACTGGCTGCGGTACTAGTAATGGCGACATTAGTGATTAATGTACATCCAATCTATAAACAAAGAGGTTTTTTTGCGAATTGAAAAACTTTTAAAATGACGTCATAATATGAGGATATAAAGTAAATTCTTTCACGTTATGTTTATATTTCTTTCTATTAAATTATGTTGATTTAAATTAATTTGTTATGTAGTTAGGAGATCTGTCAGTTACCAAAAAATCCTCAATTCAGCGGTTGGAAGAGCTGCGATGCCAATGGAAAGATAGAATGGAGGAATTTCGACACGGTCACGTAAAGCGCTTTGTTGTTTGATGGTCAGATTATTGGCCCCATAGCGCAAGGACGTAGATTCGATCCCCACCTCAGCTCGACACTATTTTGTCTGTTCCAATCCATTATTATAGTATCACGAAATGAATAAAAAATAATCAGTTATTAATATTAATTTTTGTTATAGTTTCACGGGGCATAATTGTGGACACACAGCATAGACACGACTTGGACAGCACACAGTTAACTATAAAGCTAACAAAATTGATACGGGCTACCGGCATCGATGGATATGATCCTCATGACATAGACACAGAAAGGAAACCCGACGAAGAAGATTATTACAGATATGAAGTTGATAACGATTTAGAAGAAAAAACGTATGGTAGCAGAAGACGTCGCAACACACATCTCCATGCTCATGTTCATGTGCCTTCGGAATGTGGTGCGAATGGTGGTGGTGGCGAATTCTTAGTAATGGCGAGGAGGAGGTTGGGTCGACTGTCTGTGGTATGCGCCCCGAGAGCTGACGATTGGGCGAGACTTGTAAACGACAGAAATGCTGATGGTACTGCTCATTGTCTACTGCAACACTAGAGTCGAGACGGTGCTTCCTACCTATTCATATTTTATTGTCAGAAAATAATGTTTACTGACTTGTGATATAACTTTAGCAAAATAGACCTTATTGCCATGATTATAGGTTTAATTTTTGCAGTTTGTATATAGACAAATGCTTCCACTTTACGAGTTGTTTTAACTATGTGCTTGCCATATAGATCCTACATGATTTATTGTACAAAGTATAGAGAATATATTTTTATTTAAGTTGATTATTATAAGTGTAAATATTTGTTATGTTTAATGATGTGGTCGTTTGTGCCAAAATCTGTAAGATCTTCATGTTGTAAATGTTCAAAGTTGATCTCAACAATGTATATAAGTTGTACAAATTAGAAAGTATATTATGTAAAGAAAAAACTATATTTTGATTGTTATTATATTTTAAGTTTACAACAAAACGGAGGAATTTTCATTATTTTGCACAATTTAGTAAATAAATTAAAAATAAATAAATAAATAAATTGAAATTTATTAACAAAAATTAAATTATAGTAAACAAGCATCCAATCCTAATAATCAGTTTTTACATATACCTGTATAGAATAAAAATGGTAATATGGTAATATATAAAAGTTGACCAATTATCTTTCTTTTTGTTTTATATGGCAATATAACAATTTGCCAGTGTCAAAGTAAATATTTTTTGCATCAAGTTAATAATATTGTGCATCGTGAGTCATTCATTCATCACAGTAAACAGTTAGGTCAAGTCTCAGTCAAGGCAAAAATTAACAGATAACCTGACGTCTCAAGATGGCCGCCAATACATACTCCTTAACTAATTATTGGCTATTTTCTTACTAACTTTTAGCATATTAAAACGCTAAAGGAAAATGCCCATTTGCCTAAGAGAAGTGAACCCACAACTAGCCTTTCCTTATGACCAATCAGTTTTAATTTTCATTTCCGGGATACAGAGTAATTAGACTTTTTCTGATGCAATATTTGAGGTTATTATTAAAATTTTTATTTATCATTATATTAAATGCTTAAATAATTGATGATATATATTTTTATGTATTCAAACATTGTCTATTGATTACTATCGTTTAGTAATCAATCAATGTCGATATAATTGAAAGAAATTGAAGAAAAAATAAGATGTTTTAGAATATTGTTTTGTTAACAAACTATTAGATATCTAGTGGGCCCAAAAATGGGCCCGTCGTCCTTTGTTATGAGATAAATTTAATAGAAAAGTTTCATCACCCATAACGTCAAAATTTAATGACAAATAAAACTAAATTCAAAGATTTTGCAGAGCTTGCTTTGTCTCGCTGCAACCACGTTGGTAACTTGGTAACATAAAATATCTAATATAAGCTGCATAAAATCTTTAAATTGTGTTAATTTTCACGTAAATTCTAAAGAAATAAACTAAATAATATAGTTTTACGTAAGTCGTATCTTGGATTACGAGTTAATTAATGGGATCGAGTTTGAAGTAGATGTATATACTTTTTTTTGTAAGGAGAGCAATATTTATAGATATATGAAAAGAATTTTGTGATATAGAATACATTGATTATATTTTATAGATTGCCTATTGTATTATGTTGAAAGCGAGTGAATGAAAGAATGAATTTTATGAAAATTAAATACAGTTTCAAAAAACTAATAAGTATTTTATTTAATTCGTCTGTATTCTTGAAAACTTGTGGCGTTTCGGGAATAGTTTGAAAGTAGTCAGGTATAGCGAGAGGAGTGTGCACTGTCAACCTAGACGGTGTGTACTCGTCTCCTCAAGCCGGCATAGTGGAGGCGACTACTGCCCGCACAGGTTTCTCTGTAGTAGCAGTTGTTTCCATTCATGGACCGCACTCTGGCTTTACATCAGGCGGAGTGTAGTCACATGCCGAGCTATAAAAATTTTTTTTTGGGATGCCTAAACCCAAAGGTTCATTGTAGTTACTTGGAGACTGATAATGGACTACAGATTAACCCAGACTGCCGTTCTGGGGTAGTACAAAGCATTTTCAAATGTAACTTAGTCGCGTTTCAGAACCGGCTTGCAACTATAATGAGAAGTCGACTTGGATGGTGCGCACCCCTTCTCCTCGAGCCGGTATAATGCTGATGATTTTCTAGTCGACCAGACTACACACACCAAGTCATATGCAGACTAAGACCAGCGTCAACCACGTCAAATTGGTGTGATAAAAAACACTAATTGAAAATTTCAAGGTCTTTAATAATAATGATTTAAAAAAACCAAGAAGATAATTATAGCAATTATTTATTAGAAATAAAAATCACAACTTATTACAACATAGAAAATCTACTCGGCACGGTTAAACTCTTATCTATATCACATAAACACCAACCATCCCATTCATTATTACATTATTTATTATAATACACATATAATTAATTGGAAATAATATAGTCTTTCCAACGAGTATGCCAATTCGATTCAAACCCCAACTGGACAGGACAGGACAAGCCCAACACAAAGAGAAAGAAAAAATATCCGGACCTAAAAAAATTGTTTTATTGTAGCTCAAACTGCTACTACACATAAATTTCTGCAGGCGCAGTCGCCTCCGCTATGCCGGCGTGGGACTGTGCACTAGTCAGGTTGATAGCGTACTCCTACAATGTGATTTGTATTTTATTAAACCGTAGTAGGTTACTATTCTATGACCGATCTATCTTAATCGGTTTACTCATTGGAAGGACAGTAGTGATTTTTACAAGCGTGATAAAGTTGTCTTTGGTAAACTAACCAATATATATAAAATATACTATTATAATAATGTATGCATTTCCTTTTTTTTTGTAGCCCGACATATGACAACGCCGCCTGATGTTAAAGCTAGAGTGCGGTCCATGAACGGAAACAACTACTACATCTCTACGGGCAGCAGTCGCCTCCGCTATGCTGGTCTGAGGAGACGAGTATGCACCGTCTAGATAAATGTCGCACACTCCTCTCGCTATACCTGGCTACTTTCAAACTGCTTCCGAAACGCGACAAGGTCACTCACTTCACATTCGAAAGTGGTGGTACTGCCCCAGGACGGTAGACTGGGTAAATAACCATCATCAGTCTGCCTACCACTCTTTTATTGTATGAAAAAAATATCGGAACTAATATTTTCCGATAAAATGGTTTAATTTTTTTAGAATTAATATCATAAGACATTTTGAACGGCGTATACGTTTTTTTTAAATTTATTTATTTATAACGATGATTCGTAAGAAAATTAGACACAGGCTTCGTCCGGTGTGGTTCGGTAGCTTTCCCTCCATTATCAATGTCTATTGATATATCAATGATTAAAATTAAATTATAGATGAGGCATACAAAATTATAATAGTTGTTAAATCTAAAATAAATTCTAACTGAAACAAAAAAAACATAACTAATTATCTCGGAGATTTAATTATAAAATATACAAAATAATAAAAACAAGAGAAAACAATATTTAATATTGCACGAAAGAAATAATTACAATATTAATTTACTTTCACAACAAAACAAATTATAGATTTCCTAAAATACAATGGAATAAAAACACTAAGAAATAAACTCTAATATAGCGTGCCATTAAATACACAAAAAACATCAACCGACATAAATAAATATAATATATTAATAAATAAATGTAATATTATATTAGAGAAATAATGTTAAAATAGAATCTATGGCAAAATAGGAGTTCGTGTTTTAATTTTCCCTCCAAAATTCCACTGAAATTTTTTGCAGAGATTTCACTGATGCTATTTTCGTCTTGAGAGGGATTCGACTGTTTCAAGAAAAATGACGTCAATTCGAAGCTAGCAGCTAGTCTAGCTCGCGATTTAGCTATACACAAAATTCACTCAAAGTATGTTTTCTGGTTTTTTTATTGTAGCTCGGCATGTGACAACACTCCGCCTGTTGTAAAGCTAGAGTGCGGTCCATGAATGGAAACAACTGCTACTACAGAGAAACCTGTGCGGGTAGCAGTCGCCTCCACTATGCCGGCTTGAGGAGGCGAGCATGTACCATCTAGATTGACAGTGCTCTCGTTATACCTGGCTGTTTGTTACAATGCCATGATAAAATAAGAAAAAAAAATTACGGATAAAGAGAAACATTAATATGTAAAAGACAGGTACAAATAGTTTTAAGTGATATGTGTTTAAAAAAGTTATTAACGGGTAATTTAAAAGTTTATCAAACAACTACGTAACTTTTGGCATATCGAATTGAGGTCGACTTCCGTGACGAGCGACTGTACGTCTGACCACAGAAGTCAGCCTCAGCACTATAAAAGATGAGCAAATTGCGATTACAAAATAGTTATTAATCTATATAAAAACAGTTTGTGCGTAAATATTGTATCTAAGAAATTTTCTAATTCACTCTAGAATATAAATTTTAAAAAATATTTCTTGTATGTAATTTCGTAAAAAGGTGAAATAAAAAAATGCATAGATCTATAATCTAGTCTACAGTAATAAAAGCATTTAAATTAATAATATATTATCATAAATATATTTATTTTGGTATAGGAAATATATTGAATTATTAGTTAATTTAGCAAAAGTTTATCAATATTGAAAATAGTTTAGTTTGATTTCCATTCAAACTTTTGAATAAAATAAATCACTGATTTTTTGCATTCTATCGATTACATTATTGCGTCGCCATTGCCAAGAGCCGACAAAAAAAAATGAATGGCTGTATGGGCTCTGTTCCCTTTGCCTTCCCAGAATGGGAGAAAAAAAAAATAAAAAAAAAAAAATGATTGAGCAGCGCCACGGATGTATATTAAAATACAAATTTAAATTTAATGTTTTGTTTAACGTTTTACAGGCGATGAAATAATACGAGATTGAAAATAGCGAATGGCGACGAGATAACGTAATTGGTTTATTCTGTGTATTAATTATAACAAGATTTAAGGGATTGGAATCATGCGCATGCGCATCAAACGCCGAATAATGGGCGTGGCGGAGTCTCTAAAATGACCACAGTTATACTTTCTTCAAAAATTTGTATGAAAAATGAACAATAAGTTAAGATTAAATTGATATTTTAAGATTTTTTTAAAGATTTAAGTAATAAAAAATTTTGGTTGGTAATTACTTATTGTCACAAGGAAGCTCAAGTAAGATTTTTTTAAGTTTATCTTTTTCGTAAAATGTATAATAATTTTGAAAAGTATATAAAATATTGTTATTATTTTTTTAAGTAACAGAGATTAGTAATTTTGGCATATATGTAAATATCATTCATTCGAAGAAGCTCGTCGATTCGATAATTTTTTTAAAATTTACAATCACATTTAAAAAATATATATTTATAATAATTATATTAAATTAAAAAGGCAATATTCGTATTCAATTAGGCATTAAGAAGTACAATTAAAAATTAAATTAAAATCATTTAATTTTAGGGACAAAATTCATTCGATGAAATAAAAATGTCCTAGAATATTTATAATTCCTAAAAATTATTATTCATAAAAGAAAATAATTACGTTTTCATAATACATACACTTTATAATATCGCAAAAATAGACAAGATAAACAGATACTATTAATTTTTTTATTATAGCTCGGCATGCGAGAACACTCCACCTAGTAAAGCTAGAGTGCAGTCCATGAACGGAAACAACTGCTTCTAGAGATAAATTTCTGAAGGCAGCAATCGCCTCCGCTATGCCGGCTTGAAGAGACGTATCTGCACCATCTAAATTGACAGCGCACACTCCTCTCATTGTACCTGGATGCTTTCAAACTGTTCCCGAAACACTTCACGGGTATTACATTCGAAAATGGTAGTAATATCCCAGATCGGCAGACTGGTCTAATAACGATCATCAGTCTGCCTACACTCTTAACATATGCATCACAAGTTTAAAAAAAATACAAATACAATTTAGAACGAGTAAATATTACAAAGTGCCCGTTTTTTTTACAAATTCAACCCTAAGGAGCAACGCTTTATGGCTCAAAATCGATTGGAGTCGGTGTCATAAGGTCGACAACCAGATCCTCCATGTTAGGTAATACCAGAACCTTCTCGAACTCCCTCGTTAACTTCTGTTCAATCCAATTTGATATTTGTGTGAAGCGAAGACTTCTTGCGCCGAACGCTGGCTTTGCCTTTAATATTAGCTGCGGATTGGTGCGGAAACTGAAAATTAATTTAGAACATCTTGAAGCCATTCATCAACCTTGGCAACAGTAGTTGACCAACCTACACCCGACACCGTTACTAGAGTTATTTTTTTTATTTTTTATTTTATTGTAGCTCGACATGTGACAACACTCCGCCTGGTGTAAAGCTAGAGTGCGGTCCATGAATGGAAACAACTGCTACCACAGAGAAATCTCTACGGGCTGCAGTCGCCTCCACTATGCCGGCTTGAGGAGACGAGCATGTACCATCTAGATTGACAGTGCACACTCCTCTTGCTATACCTGGCTACTTTCAAACTATTCCCGAAACGCGACAAGGTCACTTCACGGGTGTTACATTCGAAAGTGGTGGTACTGCCCCAGGACGACAGACTGGACAAATAACCATCATCAGTCTGCCTACCATTCTTAGCCAAGATCAATTATTTTAGCAGATGTGCTTATATATTTGTCCTATCTGCCGTCCTGGGGTAGTACCACCACTTTCGAATGTAACACCCGTGAAGTGACCTAGTTGCGTTTCGGGAATAGTTTGAAAGTAGCCAGGTATAGCGAGAGGAGTGGGCACTGTCAATCTAGATGGTACATGGTCGTCTCTTCAAGCCGGCATAGTGAAGGCGACTGCTGCTCGCACAGGTTTCTCTGTGGTAGCAGTTGTTTCCATTCATGGACCGCACTCTAGCTTTACATCAGGTGGAGTGTTGTCACATGCCGAGCTACAATTAAAAAAAAAAAGTCCAAGCAGACTGGATTACCAAAAAGAATCTTGAATGTATCGTAATGACAAGTATAAAAATAAAGTTATATTATTTATCTATTTATTTATTAACGCAGTCTGCTGTACTGGGGTAGTACCATCGCTTTCGAATGTAACACCCAGAAAGTGACGTCATCGCGTTACGGGATTAGTTTGGTAGATGGTACATGCTCGTCTCCTCAAGCCGGCATAGTGGAGGCGACTGCAGCCCGTAGAGATTTCTCTGTGGTAGCAGTTGTTTCCATTCATGGACTGCACTCTAGCTTTACATCAGGCGGAGTGTTGTCACATGTCGAGCTACAATAAAAAAATAAAAAAAAGTTTGGAAGTAGCCAGATTCTCAAGCCAGCACAGTGGAGGCTAGATAACAGTATCTACTGCAAACATTTCTCTATGGTAGCAGTTGTTTCATTTGATAGACCGCTCTCTTAATATTAGAAAGAAGAAAAATGCTTCCCGTTCGCTGTCCGGTACCAATGTAACTATGTTATATGTACTACGATACAAGTACTAGATTAGTAGGTAGTAGGACTAGTTAATTAAAAAAAAAAAAAAACATACCCAATCCACAGTCTGTCATGCGGAGGTGGTGGTAAGTTGAGTGCAAGTCGACCTTCCAAAAAGCGGATATCAACTTGTAGTTTTATATCAGTGTTAGATAGACCTTCCATCGCACGTTTGATATACTTATAGTCCGTCACCTATAAAAAAAAAACAAACTGGGTTAGCCCAGTCTTCAGTCCTGGGGTTGTGTAGGTACCATCTCTTTCTAGTGTAACATGTGTCCTGACGCCCACGACAGTACAGATTCGTGTTATCAAGCCGGCATAGCGGAGGCGAGTGTCGTAGTAGCAGTTGTTTCCGCACTTAAGTTTATGATGAAGACTGAACAGACAAAATGTCGTGTGGCAACCTCTCTTAAAAAGTAAGATGTCAAGTGAGAAACGTCCTGCTGAGGTGGTAATAGAATCCACGTCTTCCACTTTTCCTATGGATGCTTTGATCACTAAGCTATACAGAGCCACTTTTTTAATTAAATTTCTGTTCAATTTTTATCTTAATTTAATTTATAAATACATACTTGTTGAAAATATTTATTAGTTGCAATTTTATCAACGATTCGAAGGAACTTCTTTTTTGATGACACACTTTCATTATTGCTTGTCGAAGATCTGAAAAAAAAAAAAAACAACAAATTACAATAAATAACAGCACTCAATGTAGACAAGTAAATATTTTTTTATAATCGTTTTAAACCTGATCCGGCCAACCCAAACGGTCTCACGGTCCACTCGGATGACGAAAAACGTCTTCAGGTATAACGTGCTTCAAGAGTGGCCATGTTCTAGAGGTAAGACGCGTGAACTCACGATCGATGATACCCGTGTTCGAACCTCGCTAAATTCCGACCGGTAACGCCGGTCTTGACGTAGTACCTTCGGGAATAGTTTGAAAGTAGCCAGGTATAACGAGAGGAGTATGCACTGTCAATCTAGATGGTACATACTCGTCTCCTCAAGCCGGCATAGTTGAGGCGACTGCTGCCTGCACAGGTTTCTCTCTGTAGTAGCAGTTCGTGGACTACACTCTAACTTTACATCAGGCAGAGTGTTGAAAAACAAACGAGAGGAGTGTGCAAGCACTCAAATTGTCTAGGCCTGCTTTAAATTATATGATGAAAAACTTACTCAGTAATAAAAATATCATCATCTTCAATGGGCATTATGGCTTCATCATCGCTGCTTGATTCAGCTGAATCCTCCAAATCGGAGTCATAAATGGCTGGTTTTTTCATCTTAAAACAAAAATAAATTAGTTTAATTTAAAATAAATACATTTTAATATCTAAATTATTATGAAAACTAAACAAATAAAATTATTATAACAATCTCAGTATTAACGAACGGATTTTTTTTATTGTAGTTCGGCATAAGACAACACTCCGCCCGATGTTAAGCTAGAGCTGCGGTTCACGAACGGAAATAAATGCTACTACAGATAAATTTCTGCAGACAGCAGTCGCTTGCGCTATGCCGGCGTAAAATGTTACCTTAACCCAGCAGAAGGGCGGGCTGGCCGATTGAAAGATAAAGGAATTTGAACGCCAATATTGTTCGTAGTAGTAGTAGCCAGATAGAACGAGAGGAGTGTGCACTGTCAATCTGGATGGTGCATGCTCGTCTCTTCAAGCCGGCATAGTGGAGGTAACTGCTGCCTGTAGATTTCTTTGTAGCAGTTGTTTCCATTCATGGACCACACCCTAGCTTTACATCAGGCGGAGTGTTGTCACATGCCAAACTACAATTTAAAAAAATATAACTACAGATATTACCTTCTTTTTAGCTTCCTTTGGCTCCGATATTGAGACTTCATCATCAGGATTTGTTTCCTCATCCTCTGTATCATCTATGCAACAATAAAATATACTTAACTTATTTTTAAATATAAGTAATCTGATAAACAGTTTTTTTTTTTAAATAAGGAATTAATTATTTTTAAGTATTGGTATATCTCAACAAGTACATACGTTGGCGTAACCCTGTAAAGACCAATTTTGTACAGTGTGATATATATTTATATATTTTTTTATTGCATTAATAATTAAAATCTTACTCTTTTCCTTAAGTTTCATCAAATTAATCTGCGTTAATATTGTAATATAGGCGCCGCCCTCGTATCTTAGATCAGCATCCAACCATACGCCGCGTTCATCCCACGCTGGACCCCATATATGTTCAACAATAGGACACGCAGAGCCTAACTTTAATTCAGTTACTAACAGAGGTGACATGAACGCTGGTAGCTGAAAAACAACATTATAAAATATAGATATAATAGACACCTAAACTCTGTAACTTTACGTCTATGGTACAGTCATTCTGGTACAAGTGTCCCGTAACCAGTGGTATCAACGGTATTCTACAGCCAGAGGAGAACTGATAAGATAGAACTGAAGATATTTTAAAAATATTGTTTTTGTGTTAAAACGGGGAAATACATATTTTTAAAATGTCATAATTTTAAAACTAGCAGACATAAAAAATAACACTAAATAATATTGTACATATGGAACTCTAGAATACCGTTGATACCACTACTTACGGGACATCCTGTATACATCAAAATTTTTCGCTGATTGTACAAGTACTACTGTACTAAGAACTATATTACATGAAATAAGCGATTCATATCATAAATCGATTCTATGGGGCGCCTCATATGTTAAGTTCATTGGAGTGCCAACGAATTTTTCTAAAGACTACACTTAACTTTTTATTGTGGTTGCAAGACGTTTTTCATACAATAAACTATTGAATAGAATAAATTAATTTTTATCTGATGTGAACGGATGTGTTAAACAAGGCAGACCCAGAAACAGTTTTTTCCGAGCAAATCGGAGACATCCTTATGAAAGCTAGACTGCCTAGTTGCCAATAACCGTCTGGCTTGTATAAAGAGAATTGTGGACGTAAGGGATGCCAGGGAGTTGTGTCAGGATCGTGGCAAGTGGCATTCTGTTGTCTCAGCCTATCTCTATGGGAAAAAGGCGTGATCATGAAACTATTGAAACATTGTAAAATTTTACCTTAAGCGTTGCTAATTTCCGTTGTATTCTATCTTGTAATCGATGTGTAATAATAGGATCTCGCATTACATCAAACACGACTCTAGCTAACATTGTATTAATCCACGCGACTTCTCCTGGTAAGGTGTTACAACCACAGTCGCTCGTACTTTTCTTTGGCTGCTAAAATGTATATTTTTATAGTGGTTCGGCATGTGACTACACTCCGCCCATAGAGGAGCAAACCTTGGACATGAACAGAAAAACTAAAAGTGACCGCAGTCATCTTTTCTCTAGCGTCACATTGTTTATCTAGTTGTATATAAATCTAGAGTGCGATCAATGAAGAGAAACAACTGCTACCACAGAGAAATTTCTGCTGGCAGCAGTCGCCTCCGCTATGCCGGCTTGAGGAGATGAATGTGCGCCATCCAGATTGGCAGTGCACATTCCTCCCGCTATACCTGACAACTTATAAACTGATCCCGAAACGCAACAAGGTCACTTCACGGGTGATACATTTGAAAGTGGTGGAACAGTACCCCAGAACTGCAGACTGTAATAACCATCAGCAGTCTGCCTACCACTCTTTAACTATGATTATGAATTATTTTTTGGTATATTCTCTTAATTCAATGCTTTGTCGAAATCCCTTTGTTGAATAATTGTCAAGACAGAACTAGCATAATAATAAGTTTTTTTTAAATAAAAAAAACTAACAAAATCTTTTTTCTTGAATTTGCTCATATTCCGTTCCATTGTGCACATTGTTCCGACGTCTTTTGTGCGTTTATTTATTACTGAATGAGCCTAGAGTAGGTAAAGTTAATTATATTATTTAAAAATTAATAAAAAATCTAGTCAAAATCGACTCACTCAACTAGTGAAATTGACAATCAAAAAAAAGTTAAAATAAATCATAATATCAAAGCGACAAGTGCCTAATTACAGAAAATATGTACCTGAATAATTTTAAACAAATAAGGCCAAAATATCTTCTCATAGATGTCTAGATCTTTTTGTTTGAATGGATAACTTATTGATGTGCATGTAGCTTCCGATACTATTGTTTCAAATGATTTACTCTGTAACAAAAAATCAAGTTATTAGCCCAGCCAGCTGTCTTGGCAGCGTATATGTCCGTCTTCTGTACGTCCCTCTGAGAAGAGACGAGCTCGGTACGCTTTTCTCATGGTCTAAACAAAGAAAACCCGTACTCCATTCGTCTCTGCGAAGTGACATACTGAATACGGGTTTCTGTACCAATTCTCGCTCGCGGTAGCTGGAAACGCGTCTCGTGCGACGTGCAGAAGACGGAAAGCTATATACGTGTCCTGGGATAGATTTTCGAACGTAACACCCGTGAAGTGACCTTGGCAACAGTTTGGAAGTAGCCAGGTGTAACGAGAGGAGTATGCACTGTCAATCTGGATGGTACACTTTCGCCTCCTCAAGCCAGCATAGCGGAGACGACTGCTGCCTGTAGAGGTTTATTAGCTTTACATCAGGCGGAGTGTTGTCAAATGTAGCGCTACCTGCACATCTAAAATGCCTTTTAACTAGTGTGCATTGTCGATCTGACCACTTGTAACATAAGACAAAGTGCGGTAACATGCCAGACTACTATAAAAACACAAGAGTATGACAAAAATACTTCACTAACATTTGGTTTGGCGAAGGAGACAGTATCCTTGTCACCAGTAACTTTATAAACGGCCAAATCGTCTTTGTCTTCATTCGTGGTTTTGTCTGTCGCATCTGACCCATCTGTTACTCCTTGACCGTCCACAGCCGCCGTGATTAGCCTACGGAACCTAGTAAACGGAATTTATTACAATTCATAGAATATATTTAAAGAAAAAAGAAAACAGCCTCTTGGATATTTTTCATGTTAAATAACAGTGCAGTCAACAGCTAAATGCTTGCAAACAGCAGTCGCCTTCACTATGCCTGCTTGATAAAATAACTGTGTACGGACAGACAGGATGCATATTTTTCGTTATTCAAATACTAGGACCATAGAGGATCCACCCACTGCTTTCAGAGATGAAAGAAAAGCGCCCCCTAACAACTAACGACGATATACATAGCTTTACGTTACAATCATGGGCGGACTAGGCACGTGTTTAGGGCCCGTAATTTTTGGGGCCCGAAAGTTAGGTTTTTACGAGACGCAAAGTATGTATCATGACTGAAAAATGGGCCCGGAATTACAATGTTGCCTAGGGCCCGCTTTAGCCGCAGTCCGGCCAAGGCTATAATTCGTGCCATTTAATGTAAACTTGTTAAGAAGAAAGAAAATAGAATAATAACATACCATTCATGTTTATCGCGCCCTGTACGTGCAAATAGGTACAAGTGTGAATGTTTATGACTCGATCGTTTAACATGGACACTCCATCCACCTTCCGAATCATTTTCTGCTGTAGCCTCTATTTCCTACAACAACAAAAAATGTTGAAATTCTAAAATAATTTCAACATAATTTTTTGCTTTATAAAACTTAGTAACTTACAGCTTCTTCAAAATAATCCTTTATTCTACATATTTCGCTTTCATCTAAATCATCTTCTGGTGTATTTTTCACACTGCATTCAGACTTTTTTGATACCTGAACAAAAAACATAAATCCAATATTATTCAGGGACTTTTAATTTAGTTCGGTGACATCAGTCCCATCATAACCTAAAAAATCAAAATTATTTTATTTATTTATTTATTAATGTGTACAAAATTTATTGAGACGCAGCATGCTGTTTCTGCATACTTCACTAGGATAACCCGTGCTGAAGTTATGCAGGATTCCAGTCCTATTTATTAAAGTAATTTTCTAGTAGCATTTATGTGAGAAAAAAACACTATACTTTTATCATACAAAATACAATAACTAACACTTTAACCTCGAAGAGCGCGAGCTTTTAAATTAAAACATAATAAATGCAGTAGATAATGTATAAATACATGGAAATAAGAGACAATTTGTTAAAAATCAACACTTTTCTTTGGTTTGCCGTATATCATTACTTGATCCTTATCAGGAACACTATCGGATGGTGCAATAATACAGTGTTTTTTTTTTTTCAAAATCAACAGGTTCGATTCCTGGCCGGAAAAAATGGATTTATCAAAAATCTAATAATGCAGTTTAAGTTTTCATCAAAATCGGCATCGAGACTCCTTTCAGCATTTTTCGATATCTCTTATAGTTTAGGATTTGGCCATGAAAGCCCACTTGAAAAATTCACCCTGTATACATACACACACGCATATACATACATATATACAAGTTTATGCATAGATAATTATATATAATTTGTAATATAATTGTAAAGAATTGTATGTAATATACTACTCAAAACAAAATAGGGCCCACCTGGTGTTTGTTCCGCTATTAGTAAAAGTATAAATAATATTATTACCTATTTAGTCAATTTAGATTAAACTTAAAATAAAATTAGGCGACCTTTTCCTCCAAACTCACTTTTAATAAAAAGAAATTGATTATAATCTAACAATACACTATTGAGCTCTACATAAATTACAGCACGTAGAAGTGTTGTTACAAGTTTCCATAAATTATTTTATTTATTATTAAGCGTTTCTTTGTAATTACAAATAATTATTTACATAACTTTATAAGCTAGCAAACTATGATTTCTTACCTCTACAGTTTCACTGGAAGCCTTATCATCTGAAGTAGTTTCTTGTGTTTGTACAGGATCAGCCAGTGTCGAAGTGCTATCAGACTTTTTATCTATATATAAAAAAAAAGGAAAATTAAGTTCTTAGCTAATCAATAATGACCCTTACAGCTAGTAATAATAAAGTAGATAATAAAATAAATTTACCTTTATGTAATTTCCTTGTGATTCTATGTCTGAGACCTTCTTTAGTTGATTCGCATTCTGATATACTAGAACAAAAAAAAACAAATATATATTTTTTTTAATTTAATTACTTTATTATTATTATAACAAAAGTTATAAAAACTTATAATATACTATAAGTATAACAAAAGAGCAACACCGCCAAACCCAAAAACACTATATTTTTTATTTTTAAAATATCATAGTTTCATCAGGGAATCGACGCTGGGACTTCCGTGTAACAGACTGGCGTGCTAACTGCTCCATACAGCAAACATATAAAAAGGACTTTTGTATGCAAATCATCGGTTACCCTACTTTGTCATTAAATAAGTACCTATTAATACCTTTTCTCCCGTTTTCTCCATGTAAACTTCTTCTTTTTCTCGGGGCTAGCATTAATTTCAATAGCCTCTGGTTCCTGAGCATGCTTCTTATCGTTTGTATCCTTTTTATCTGTGCTATTTTCCTTTTCTAATACTTGTATTGTTACTTTTTCATCCAGTATTACACATATTGGATATTTTTTACTCCATTGTCTTGGGAAAAATAATAATTATAATATTTTTGTAAAAATGCAGTGCATAAGTTGTTCGTGGAGGTATACATCAAGATTTATGCAATGGCTTCAAATATAGGAATCAGCAAGATATGCCATAATTTAAAAAAAAAATTGCCTGCGAGAACAAACCCACACATCAGGTTTTTAAAAAAGTTTTTTTTTTAATTAAAACATTACAGCTACATTTTCTAGTTTAATTTCTTTATGGTTATGCATATGGCAGTTGATGGATTATTAATGTGGGCCTTATATGTTTGAGAAACTCTTATGACATTGAATATATTTTTTATTAAAGGAGAATGCCCATTTTTGGGCCCACTTGATCCCTTTTGGTAACAAAACAATATTCTAAAATAATACCTTATTTCTTCATTAATTTATTTTAATTATATGAAAACATCGTTTTCCAATCAACATACAATGTTTAATAACATAAAAAAATAAATATGACCTATTTTATTAAAGATTTTAATACAATAATAACCTTAAATATCGTATCAGAAAAGGTCCAGTTACTCAATAACCCAGGTGAAAAAATTAAAAGTATTTTCTACAAAATGTACTAAAAGTGTTCACGATCACTCGAGAAAAAAATTGTGGGCCCATTTCTCTAAGGCGAATGGGCATCCTCCTTTAAAAGTCACAGAGCTGTTCCACTCAACCTCTCTGGAGAATATAAGAAACAGCCATTGACTCATATCATATTTGAAGATTAAGTGCAGTCAAGCGTAATTTACGCGAAAACATTGTTCATGCTACTTTGGTTCAGGCAGAGATTATAGTCTCAAAGCAGATTAAATACTTTTAATGTTACCTTCTCTTAACTAATCCTTTAGGCAGCAAGATAACACGTGCACCACTAAGATTATAAAGTCTGTGTTGATAGAAATCAACTTTATCTAGTTTTTCATCCCATAATTCTCTTTTAGCTACTTTAGTTCTTGTGTACGATATCCTTAAATTGCTACCTGTGTAAAAAATAACACAACTAATTAAGAATGGTAGGCAGATGATGGTTATTAGCCCAGTCTGCCATCTTGGGGTAGTACCACCACTTTCGAATGTAACACCCTTGAAGTGACCTTGTCGCGTTTCAGGAACAGTTTGGAAGTAATCAGATATAATGAGAGGAGTGTGTACTGTCAATCTGGATGGTGCATATTAGTCTCAAGCCGGCATAGTGGAGGCGGCTGTTGTGTGTAGAAATTTATCTTTACATCGTTTGCCTATTTAAAATTCTGGAGATATCTTTGATACATTTACATGTGGTGTTATACCTTCTAACTTCATAAATGCTGTAATTGTCTTATTAATATGGTATGTACTTGGATCATAATCTGGCATTCTGTAGTGGTTGATCCAGCCCTGAGAAAATAAGAAATTAGTTGAATTCGGGACATCATTTCACCTTACTATTGTCATGAAAAAAAAGGCCTAAAAGTAAGTGAATATTTTCAAGAGTGGTAGGCAGGCTAATGATGGTTATTAGCCTAGTCTGCCGTCTTAAGGGTCTTCCAAGGGTAGTGACTTAATTACGTTCTGGGACAAGTTGGTAGTATATAGGTATAACGAGAAGAGTGTTCTGTCAATGGATGATGCACTCAACTCGAGCTAGCATTGGCTGCTTGAGCTCTAGCTTAGCGTCAGGCAGTGTGGTCACATCATGTCAAGCTACTATAAGAAATTACGTGAATAAAAGGGCTAAATACATACCTCATGTTTCTTCAAGGGGCGATGTTCTTTAACGGACGGCATAGTATAAAAAGTATTAGGTGATTTATTCCTTTTAACTTTAAAAAAAGTACTTTTATCAGTCTCCCAATCACAGAAATAAGTATCCAAAATATAACGCTTACATTCGCTTAGAAAATAAAACATCAACAGGCCTAATACAAAACCATTCCATGAATGTGAATTCGGAAAACATAAGTAACTGATCAATAGTATAAAAGTCAAAAATATCATTATGAAATTTATGAAATGTGTTCGGCCTTTCTTCTTTTCTAATTGGGAAAACTTTTTATTCGGTGTTGACGTGATTGCTGATGGTATTAGTTTTATAGATGGCTGTTGAGGTTCATTATTTTCTTTGGGAAAGCCATTTTGTTGAGTCGGTAAATCGACTATATCAGACGGTGGTTCTTCAACAGCTTCCACACCAGATTCCACATCCATTAGATTGTCATCAATTAAATCATGACTTGCATCTGATGAATCAGTTTGACCTGAAAATAATACTAGACGTCAACAACAGACGACAACTGCTACCTGCATACATTCGTAACTTGGCTATGGTCTTCATGCAAAGGTAGGTGGTTTCGTGAGGTAACATACCTAAATTTTTATGTGTGTTATCACTGGAATCACTACTTTTTTTGTCATTAACAAGACTTGCGTCGCATTCATGAGCTTTAGCTGTTACAGGCTGTGTTAATTCAGAAAGGTTTTGTATACTGCTGTCGAGGGATGATACCTGTGAAACAAATGTTATATACAAAATAAGTAATTAATTATTATTTTCCTATACACAACTAAATAATGAGGTTTTTTTTGCTGTTATAGCTTCTATAGCAACTAAAGCGCACGCACTTGAAGCCACTCAGCTCACGTCTGTTTACTAAAGTTGAGCGGCCAATTTTGCACTGTGTGAAAAAGCGTCAATATATATAGAAGAGACAATATATAAACTGGTGATTTTCAGTATTTCAGTATGGTTATGACAATAAGAAAGGGTCTCCAATGAACAAGCCAGTGTTCAAACACCTCATAGCTAATACTGGCAGTAGTTTAATATAGCCATAAAATATTAATGTAGAAGAATTTGTAAGATGATAATCTATTGTCTATGTCTATATTAATAAAAACATGATATAGATAGAGTACCTGATTATCAGTATCTCCTATACTTTGGTCTACATCACAGTCTTTGTTAGGAGAATCCTCAGAATCAGACATAGAGCCTTCCCTTGGCACCTTTTCTTTAGTTTCTGTAAATTTAAAAATAGGTAATTAAGATTAGAGAATTAGGTGTTATTATGATAAAAACAATAAACATTATAAGTTGTATAAAAAGTGATAAGAACAAAGGATAATGCACAATTGCCAGAGAAATTGGCTCACATTTTTCTCTCAAATATCATACAGTTCACTTTAGGAAAATAAAACTCCAATATGGCTGATTTATTTTATACCTGGTTATAGAGCTTTTTTTTACTTTTTCTGATGCAATATTTGATGTTATTAAGCATGCTTAAAAAATTACCAAAATTTCGTGTTGTTTTTGATAAAGAATTAGGCAAATTTAATTAAAGATAAATATGATTTTAGAATATTGTTTTGTTTTAAATTATTAAGTAGATATTGGCACAAAATGGACAACATCCTTTATTCTTATTTTAAATATAATTAATTTATAACAACATAAGATGTACCTTCATTTGAACGTGACTTAATATCTTCGACAGCTTGAGCAATTTTGAATTTAAAATCACTAAAAATTTTCCATGTTTCATTCGGAGGTTCTTTTACCTCACCATTGCCTTCTGAAATTGTACTTCTCTTACTAAGTCTATTTAAATAATCTTTCACTGGAGATGAAGAGACCTCTTTAGGAACACTGGCAATTTTAACTTCATCTCCGCCTTTAGGCTCAGATTTCGTATCATCAGGCTTATCTTTATCCGTTCTTTTGAAATATTTATCTATAAGTGAAGAGGTTTTATCTAACTTTTTAGGGCTAGCATTTTCGCTATGACCACTCAATGATGCATCAAATTGTGGCGTAGGAGGGTCTTCATCACTTTGATTGTAAAGCTGCTCCAAGGCTTCATTGTTAGCATTGTAACGAAATGATAGTGCAGTATTTGGAGATTTTCCTGTATTAAATGGTTTTGTTAGTTTTAATGGCTGTTAATGGCAAATTTCTTGTTTAGATTTCTTATCAAATTATTATATAAAATAGCATGACTAATAATTGCAAACATGTGAAAGGTTCTTTTAAAGCAGTATTCACACAAAACATGCTGCAGATAACCGATATATGTTTATGAATATTAGTAATAATATTTTATATTTATTTATATAGTTATAATTGATAACTATTGGAATTTTACATAGTAATTATTCATAATTAGCAAATAAACTTTGGATATGAATGATTCCTTTGTATCAATAAAAGAGAATTCAGTCAGTAGATGACAATTAGACAAAAGGCTTCCATATGGAAATATTGTTTAGAAATAAACAATAAGACAATAGGCACTCACCCGAACCGGAGATTTCCATTTTTTTAGGAAAGTAAACCTACACCACTACGACGAGAATGTTTGTTATTTAAATAATCCAGATTAAGGACACATTTCATCATTAATAGATATAAATACAAGAATAAAATCTGAAAACACTATTCCACTACAAACCCGAATTATGAAAATCTGAAATCTGACGTCGCAAGTCCACATACAAGAAATTCATAGACTAAATATATATTACAGACCATGCATGGACTAAAGTCAAAACAAAGAGTCAAAAGTCAATCGACAGGTGTCACTTGATCAAATCGACACCAAAATGTATGGAATTTGACGTTTTGATATCACCTAGGACCAAAGAAATTGGAATACAATAGAACACATGTTGAAAATAGCACAGAAAATCTATAGTCTGCACTCTTTTAACTCACCAAATACTGAATGCAAAATTATGAGACAGATATATACGTGACAAGACAGGCTAAAATTGAAGTGTCCAGTTTTGAGGCAAATGCATAGATTATAGACTGTTGTATAGAAGTAAAATAGGGATGTAGTCAATACGTATATCGAGATGTAAATGCAAGCATTTATCGACTCTTCTATTTACTCTATGACCAATTTTTTAACACTTATTATTTATAAACTAGTTATTTAATTTGTAGCAGTTGTAGAAAGATGACATCCCAATTTTAAAAAGTCTTATCAGCTATAATATCAGTGATAATTATAAAAACTGGACAGAAAAAAAGACCTGTCCAGCGGTAGACTCACGGTTGATGAGACCCGTGTTCAAATCTCACTAAAATTCTAACCAGTAGTGCCCAAGCACTATTCAAAGAGCGGTAGGCAGACTGACGATGGTTCCATATTAGGCCGGTCTGCCGTCCTGGGATAACACTATCACTTTAAAGTGTAACATAGTCGTATTTCGGGATCAGCTTGGAAATTACCGGATGTAACGATAGCACTGCCAACCAAGATGGCGTACATTCGTCTCGCACTATAACTTAACATCAGGCGGAGTACTATCATACGTCAAGCTGTTAGGAGCAAAATGCTACGAACAAAGTCTAGAGTGTTTTGTCCATATAAACTCCAATGATTTTTATCAAATTATTTCTTAATAATTCATCTCTCGAAAATCTAAGACAATAATTAATAACAACAATTAATTATTAATAACAACAATAATATGTAATGTAAAACACCCATATGTAATAAAAAAAGAATAAATTAAAATATCGATACCGTCTGGGACATGAAATAATATAAAAAAACAACACTAACATAACCTATAAAACGAATGTTTAATTTTTAAAATAAGACGGTTTTATTGATAACATTTATTGTCTACAAATAAAATGTAATATGAGAATAACTGCTCACCAAAAATTATACTAAATTAGAAGAGTTAATATCTTAGAAATACTCAAAAACTTTTTAAGAATATTTACCGGTGAAAACTCGTAAATTCCTCATTATTTTCTTTACGAGAGGTATGTGAACGGCAACCTAGTACTATACAAGCCATAACAATTCACAATATTAAAAATTAAAGAAATAACTTAAGAAATAAACAATAAAAAATACAAAATAACGAAACGACACAAACGTAAACAAATCCAAATGAAACCCGACTAAAAAAAGAAGTGTGTCGAACTGTGGATTTTAGAACAAAAATTCGAAGTTTTTTAAAGTAGTCGGTTAATCAAAAAATAATGACCAGAATGATGACCAACTACTACAAAAATGATGACACTTCAAGGAAAAAAAAGGCAACAAAGGCATTTCTATCTCTTTTTGTTGCATTTAATATCCTGGTAAGCTAAAAGAGCATAGAGTATCAGTTTTCTGCTGCTCTTTTGACGATGCTTCTATTATATTCCAATTTCTTTGCCTAGGACCTAGGTGATAGTGAAACGTCAAATCCCATATATTTTTTAATTTCGATTCGATCAAGTGACAACTGTCGATTAGATTTTGACTTTAGCCCCATTTATTATTATAAATATTATAAGTATTAGTCGCGCTGAGATAAAAAAAAATCCAATGAAACGATCCTATTGGTGAAGTAACTTCACATTACGCCGTGAGAACGTGAATGTAAACCCATACTTGGCCCTCTATCTGTTGTTGAGTTTTCTTGTTTACTTTTTCTCAATGTTATTTAATTTTAAGTTGAATATGAAATATGAGTTATTTAGATTATTATTTTACTTTGTCTTTATTAGGGTGGCTTGCACCAGAGATGGCCGGTTAAAGTAACTTTGACTGTTACTTTAACTTTAACTTTGACAGTTACCTTTACTTTTACTCCACGCGCGTTGCACCATCGTGTGAATTAATTCATTATAGTTAAAAGGGTTGCTGGTGTAAATGAATTCTCTCAATACAAACAAGAGCGGCTTTTCAACGATTTGACGTTAGCGACATTGATTTAACTATTACTTTAACTTTGACCGGCCGAAATTCGCCAGTAACGGTTAAGGTTAAAGTAATCGTCAAATGTGACAGATTTTTTTTGAAGCAAACCAATTTTAACTTTAACCATTACTTTAACGTGACAGTAATAGTTAAGTCATATGGTGCAAATGGACATTATTTTATTATAATTTGATTTGGCCAATGGCTTATACCTATGCCTTAATAACTTGAAAAAAAAAAACCCAAATTATCATTCTAATTTGAGGTTGTTTATTTGTCATGTTTGTCAATTTCGTTTTGAGTTTCAATTTCGATCACACGTAAAAACATTGTTTTGCATATTTTATGTGCTGTTTTATAACAAATCAATTATGGGCTTTACATCGTTGTGTATAATAAAAACAAGATAATTAGAAAATGAAGATATTATTAATCTTATTGTTTGCATTTGTGTTTAGTGGATTGTGTTCTGTTGTGGATGATGACAAAGTATGCAATTTATTTATTTTTTGCATTTCTTCTATAAGTGAATTCTGGCATTATTTTTAACAAGCATTAATGTGTTTAGATTAAAGTATTACATTTTTTAGGAGTTAACGCATTTGTCGCAAGCTGTTGACGGCAGGCCTTTATTGTTTGCCACCTTAGGGGGCGGAATGGTGGCTGTTGATTTCATATCTGGAAATATTATATGGAAATTGAAAGATGGTAAGTTCATAAGACTATCTGTTTTACTGTGTATTTTAATATTTGCATATTAAAATATTTCAACAATTATTGTACTTTTAAATAATAAAGCGCTAGCCTTAGGGAGTACAGAATACTCTGACTTTGCATAAAGCCATTGTGTCACCTCTAGAATTTGTAAGAGGTATGATTATTGTGTAATAATTTTATTTTAATAAAGGTTACCATGGCCAAATGGGGACATGGGCTCGTGGACGAGAAATATTTAATATACAGTGTAAACTCGATTTAACGACAAACTCCTTAAAACGTCGAAATTACCTGTCTATGGTTGGTTTACATTGTTGTCCATACAATGATACACTATGTAGCATCACACCAACTCTAAATAACGACCACAATATGTCCTTATTAAACAATAAACAGTACTTTCCAGTTGCCAAAATTAATAAGAACTGCAGCTGTGTACGTTCTTTGTTTGTTATTTTGTTGCTTTATTGTCTAGCCCATATTTACCTTGACTGTCGGCATCATACGGATCAAAGATTCTGTCGTTAGGTTGTTATGCATAATGTTATATATACTTTATTGGGTAATAATATTATATTAGTAAAATAATATTGATTTTTCTTCTCTCCATTTAACGACAACTCTCTATAACGCTATAAAATGCGCAGTCCCTGTCGCTATATAGAGTTTACACTGTATTTTATAACTGCTTTTGAGGTTAATAACTACAAATAAACATTTAAAAAAAAGTCTGTTAATATTGGTTTGTGGTTAAAAATAACCATATCTATCTATAATTATTATCAATAATGTATTAATGCATATGTTAATCTATGTAGGCTGCCAATACTCAACGCAGATTGCTTATCTACTAAATGGTACTTTATAATTTGTTTACAAAATATTTTTTATTAACTCCCCAGTAATCTGTTTTGTTTTTTTTTTAATCAAATTTTTATCTTTGTTGGTCTATTACTTTTTAAGTTGTAAATAAATATAACTAATAGTTAATTTCGATAGGAAAAATATTGAATTAAAATTTTTTTATTTTTTATTGTAGCTCGACATGTGACAATACTCCGCCTGATGTAAAGCTAGGGTGCGGTCCATGAATGGAAACAACTGCTACCACAGAGAAATCTCTACGGGCTGCAGTCGCCTCCACTATGCCGGCTTGAGGAGACGAGCATGTACCATCTAGATTGACAACAGTGCACACTCCTCTCCTATACCTGGCTACTTTCAAACTATTCCCGAAACGCGACAAAGTCGCTTCACGGGTGTTACATTCGAAAGTGGTGGTACTGCCCCAGGACGGCAGACTGGACAAATAACCATCATCAGTCTGCCTACCACTCTTTAATAGTGCCTATAGGCACTGAAATTTTAAAATCTTTTTAATATACCTAATTAAAATATATTGTATTTTTTACCTCGGAACTTTGTCATACATAACATTAATGTAAATAATTGTTTAATACTGTAAGGTCATATAATATGTTATTATGTTTATTTCAAACACAAAAGGCAACCAAAAATGTTATTATAATAATATTGTAAATAGCAATTTTGTTAAATACACTATGTAATACTATGAAATATTTTAATGGTAATGCAATCTTTATATCAATTAATATAAAGCATATAACTGCATGAATATTAAATAAAAATAAAATTTTGATTGTAGGTATTTTGGCTTATCATAATTTCACGCATTGAATGGTTTAGTGTTGCGCCGTTATAATTAATTTAACCATCGATATGGATGTAATGTACACATTACACTTGATTGTAATTGGGTAATGGAAGTCGTTGACCTTTTGTTGCGCTCTGAAACATTTCATGATTTCAGTGTTCCTATTATATTACAGGCGATTTTTAAACGAGTAGTTATGTAGTTGGTGCAATAACAAAATAAATATTTAGTGACAATTGTATTGTATTGTATGGTATTGTATTGATTTATAATCCTAATACAAAATCTAAGAAATAAATTAATAATTGTCAGTTATTTTTTCATTAGAAATGTTAGATTTGTTTATTATTTAATTATGTTGAATTTTTTTATATTCAGTTTTTATTTATTTATTAATTTAATAAATTTTCGAAAAAAATTCGTTTACAATCCAGTCCATATAGTTTAACGCTAATTAATGTATCACGTTTGGCTCTATGATTTCTTAATTTAGTAACCATTCAATAACTTTGCGGGAATTGTAAGCAAGGTTACCTACCTAGGTTTAGATTTTTTCTTTTACATGGTGAACATTCTTACATACAATTTATTTTTTATTTATTTATAAAGAATAAATAGGGCTAGACCATGACTTTCATTGTTCATTGTGAATTTGTTACAGAACCTGCTGTAAAAGTACCAAACCAAGATGCAAATCTAATGCCCCAATTTTTACCTGATCCACGTCATGGGTTCTTATACATGTATGGACCGATGGGTGACCAGCGGATGCTTAAAAAGTTACCCTTCACTATACCAGAATTGGTTGCAAATGCACCATGTAGGTCAACTGATGGTATTCTTTACACGGGGAAGAAGATTGATACATGGTTTATGATAGATCCTTTGACTGGATCTAGGGAACAAGTGTCAGGTAGAATGATGCCTATTTTACTTAAAGATACTTAAATAAATGTATATGTTACATACTTACACACCTCAAACTAAAATACCATATGACAATATAGATAACTATATTTGCTTTCAACTGGGAATTGAAATAGGGACTTCCGCGAAGAATTTGATGCGCTAACCAGTCACAAAGACCGGTCCAAAAGTGTCATTACATCACATGCGTATTTTTTAATATTTATTTTCAAATAAATTATAACCAAATATCAAATCAATACTGAAATATTTTTATAGGATTTGACAAGTCAGAAATCTTTAAAACTGAACAACATAATCAGAATACATGTTTTCCTGATAAAAATAAGGGCATTTATGTAGCACGGACTGAATACAATATTTTGATGCATAATTCTAAGAATCAAAATCAGAAATGGAATGTTACGTTTTATGATTATACATCACACGCTATGGCTAAGGAAATGCTTAATGATTATGGTAAGAAGTTCTTTATTTCTCTAGTCTTGCATCTTTTTTTTTATTTTAGCACGTCATATGACCGCACTCCGCCTGATGTTAAGCTAGAATGCGATCCATGAACGGAGGCGACTGCTGTCAGAGAAGAGGATCTGCAGACAGACACCTCAATGAAAGACAAACATACTTTAGCATTTTTTGACATGACCATTCTTTACTACAGATACAAATATCTTTATTGACTTCATGTTGTACCTACATACAATGTACATGAAGAGGATATTGCAATTTTAAAAATAGGATTAAATTACATTTTTGTTAATTTATTAAACATGTATCATTTATTTAAGTATTATTATTGTCAAAAAATTCTTGCAAATTATAATAATTAATTAATAGTTTTGTCAATTTTGTTTTTAAATTTAGGTGTAGTTTTTACATTAAATTTCTTCATGTTAGATTTTGGCATCAGCCTGGAATTTGGCCGTAACTTTAGTGGTCGTGTTATTCAAATTTGTTCACGGAAATAGAAGAATAATTGTAAATGTTTTTTTTTACAATTATACATGTTTCCAGTATATATGTATATTGACGCCCAGAGTTAAGATATTGTATTTATGGAGATATGGTTTGCACCTTTCATGTTATCAATATTAGCTATTATCAATTTAATACTATTATTTGTTTGCAGGTATCATACATTTTACATCAACATCGAGTGGTAGAGTAATGTCGTTTAATCGTAAAACTGGTGATCTAGTATGGTCACACGATTTTGAGACACCAGTTATTGCGGCATATTTGTTAGATGCAAATGGACTTATCAGTGTGCCTTTCAATTCGATTGGAGATGACACATTAGATCATATTATGGAAGATGCATCCACGCTTAGAAATGGACAGGGTATTAAAAATTCTAATATAGAGTTATAGTAAGTAGACTTTTATTTGACTTTGTTAACTGTGTACATTTTTTTAGTAGCTCAGCATATGACAACACTTCGCCTAATGTGAAGCTAGAGTGCAGTTGTCTCTGCTATGCCGACTTGAGGAGACCATGCACCATCCAGATTGACAGTGCACACTCCTCTCGTTATGCCTGGCTACTTCCAAACAGATCCCGAAACGCGATAAGGTCACTTCACGGGTGTTATATTCTAAAGTCGTAGTATTCATGATGGTCTAACTAGTCTACGAACTATGTGCGCGAGTTCAATTATGGACGATTAAGTCGAAGTGGACGTGTCGGCCCGCCCATGTGTAGAGGCAGCCTAACAAAAAAAGCGATAACAAAGTCATAAATTGTTATTAATTTCATTTGTTTAATGCGTTTGAATAATCAATTTTAGCTGGAATGTTTAGTCTGAATTAGATTTTAGTAATTATAGTATTTGTTTTATATGACCTTGCGACTGACCTTCGTTTAAAAGTCAATTTCTTATGTCGCAGTTTTAATACGCCTTTCACAATTTATTGCGCCTTAATTATATAATTATTTTTTTACTAATATAAAGGTGAAAGTATGTTTGTTTGTCTTCCAATCACAATCTTAATGAAATTTAGCATATACGTAGATAATAGGCTAAGATAGGTTATTCAATAATAAAGTCCATAGTCTCTACCAATGGAGGCGAGTGCTGACATAGTCACCTCCCCTATTCCGTCTCCACATTTATATGCATTTGTAATGAACTAAAGACAAGGATTGCCTTTTCAGCTTTATACACCACTAACAATAATAATAACAAATATTTCTTTTTTCTTTCAGCCCAACTTTATATGTCGGTGAACATAACCACGGCCTTTACGCTCTATCTTCATTAGTCGATAAAAATACGATAACAATATCGACTGGTCACGCTCCCTTATTACTCGAGGGTCCATCAGAAACTGTCTCTAATGAGAAAAATAACGAAAACAAATATGCAAATATTCATTATAAATTAAACGATTTAAATTTGCATGTAGCAACACCGTATCTGTTATTAGGACATTATAAAGTCCCAGAATTGACGACGGCGTGGATGCCCCAATTACCTGATACTAGTTTTCTTAAAATACGCGACTCTGGCATTAAATTAATTAATGGCGAGGTTCGGGGTGAAGATGAAAATGAAACAAATTTGAAGTCTTCAGTATCTGTTTCGGTACAAACTGATGATATTGTTGAAAGTTTTACAATAAGACCGGATTTGTTGTATAAAAGAGCATATGTTTGGTTGAATCAGCAAGAGAATAAAGGATTGAAAGTTGCACTCATTATATTAGTTGGATTGGTTATTACTTTGTTTTGGCATTTACGTTATCAGGTATGTTTATTGCTTTATTCAACTTTTTTTCTTTGTAGCTCGGTATATGACAACACTTCGTCTGATGTAAAGCTAGAGCTCCATGAACGGAAAGAACTGATACTACAGAGAAATCTCTACAGGCAGCAGTCGTCTCCACTGTAATTACATTAACTTACATGACTTTAATCTATTGTCCTTTTTCTAAGTCTTAAGTAGTTTTTTTTTAATCCGTGACAAACACAAGGCATCTTACGATATAGATTTTTTTTGTAGTAATCTTCAGCTATAATACATCTTGATATAATTTATATTTTATTAACGTTGCCCGCAAATTATTATATTTTTTATTTTAGCACTGCTTCCTCCTGATGTTAAGCTAGAGTGCCGTCCATAAGCGGAGGCGACTGCTGTCAGAGAAGTGCAGACAGTGATCGTGTCCAGCCGGCTTGATGATATGCCTCTTCACCCTGCGCTTGATTACATTTACTCTGGAAATGAAGGGCTCTCTCTTACAAACTGTCATATCCATTTTTACTTTAACAATACAAATAGGCAATAATATTAGTATTTAAGTATAGATGATATAGCTGTCTGTGTTGGATTTTAATCATATATTATATAGGTGAAAATGTTAACCATAAACTTGTATAATATTGATTTTATTATTCATACAGGTGTTTTTTGTATTTGTACGTATAATTACTAATAAGTCAATAATATAATAATAATATATTACTTTTTATTGTTTATACAATTGGCGTGTATGTATGTATGTATAACGTCACTTCTTTCTGTTGTAATTGTTAATTTCAAGGTAATAAATAAAATTTTATACCATTTATAAAATAATCGGTTTTAATGTGACCAAATATTCTTGAGATAAATTGGATTTAGATTAAAATTAGTAATCAGTAATATTTGTAATAGTGATAGGTTGTCTAGATAATAGTATTGGCCTCATCTGTCTTGTAGGAGTAATTTATTCATTTGGTTTTGTGAAACAAACTAAAAATTCTAATGAACATTGACATAAATAACATAATATAGTCACTTAACAGTTTGCCACAGGTAATACCGTAACTTTCCTTATTAAAGTGACCTAATCGTAGGGTACAGGAGCCTGTTGTGTAAAATTATTTTCCAAACATTACTTTGCAACTAAGTTCCACTAATCAATGTTAGCGAGGTGTAATAGCAGTTGTGTTCTCTCATATACCTCTATGTAGATTAACGTCAGACGTTGTTGTTCTCATTCTTATGGCTCTGGGCTTGTTTCCTCACGCAGACCTTTCATTTGAGATCCCTGGTGCGCCACTCCGTTCTTGTATTTCCTCCGTGAGGGCCAACACGCCTACGACGTTCCGACACGCCTCAGGCGTGTTGACGTAGTTAGTCTTCAGGAATTTCCTTCTCGGTATATCAATACTGGTGCACTCCAGGAGTACGTGCTGTACCGTTTCATCTAAAGCAGATGTACGGCAGTGATATATAGGCAAAAAAATAATTCTTACTAATTGTGTCACGTTTCTTGTAGGCGCGTGAATTTCAACAATTATCTCAAGGTGGCTCCCGTGGATCTAACGTTTCTTCTGCATCGTCATCTAATGGTGAAATAACTGGTTACCTTGAAGATGTCGGCGAAGGGGAAGTACGAATTGGAAGGATAACATTTAGGACTGATCAAGTTCTTGGGAAGGGATGTGAAGGAACTTTTGTTTATCGGTAAAGTGTCCATGAATTAGTTTTAGTGTAGGTTAATTAGGAATAGTTTTTTTCGTTGTCGTCTATAGCGTTGCAAGTTAGAATTGAATTCTCGTACCGTAGTTTTATTAAAACAAAAAGAGGAAGATGCGTTACGCACGACTAAAAAGTGGACCCCGAAAACTAGGTCTGATTTACACACGTACGTAAATGGGTGACAGTATTCTGTCTCCTTCGCGTTGCAGTTTAGCAACGTCTTGTCTTTGTCTTCTGTGCATGAGTATCGTTACTGTAACTGTGTGAGTTACTGCGTGTAGTGTAGCTATAGTAAGCAATAGGGAACGTACCGTATCTTCATCTTTTTGCTTTAAATCTCAGACCGCAGTACTTATTTCAAATTTTGTAAAAAATAAGAAATACTTATTTTGGACATTGCCTGTATGATTAAAACATTTAGGTAACGTTATCTAGTATTGTTATTTTTTTTCCTACAAAAAATACAAGTTCTTTTCGAAAGTGCTTTTATTACAGGCACTGAGCAACCAAACTACACAACATAGTTACTATCAAGAGCAGAGGAGCAGTCCCATATTTTTTTCAAAATTGTTTATCGGAATATTACAGTTGCTTTCTCTTTCTGATTGCATTATAAGTAAAGGAGATCAATATTGTTGTCAATGTTTCTATATGTTTTTTTTACATATTGCACCTCATTTAGTTGTCAATGTTATGAGGGAAAAACGAAAAATAATGACATGTAAATGTCAATCAAATTAATCTACACACGTCAGTTGTCATAGCAACGTAAACATAAGTTATATTTAAAGTAGGAGCTGAGAGAAACATAAAAATATGCAAGTAACATTAGTCCTTAAGGTGGGACTGCTCCCCTGCTCTTGATAGTACATTGGTACTGGTCAGAATTTTATTTAGCAAGATTTGAACACTGGTCTCATCGATCGTGAGTTCACGGCTTTTACCGCTAGACTACACCCGCTCTTAGTTACTTCATATTTGACTGTTATTTATTTTTAACTTTTTATAGGGTATTTTAAACTGATGAAAAATTGAACTCTCTAATTTCAGGGGTACATTTGATAAACGCGATGTCGCCGTCAAGAGGTTACTACCAGAGTGCTTCACATTTGCCGATAGAGAAGTGGCTTTACTCCGCGAATCAGATGCGCACGCCAATGTTGTCCGTTATTATTGCACTGAACGCGATAAACAATTCAGGTATGTATCCGTACATTATTTTAATTGCAGCTCGGCATGTGACTACACTCCGTCTGATGTAAAGCTACAGTGCGGTTCATGAATTGAAAGAACTGCTACTACAGAGAAATCTCTACAAGCAGCAGTCGCCTCCGCTATGCCGGCCTGAGGAGACGACGTACCATCCAGATTGGCATTGCACACTCCTCTGGTTATACCTTGCAACTTCCAAACAGTTCCCGAAACGCGACAAGATCATTTCACGGGTGTTACATTCGAAAGTAGTGGTACAATCCCAGGACGGCAGACCTAATAACCATTATCAGTCTGCCTACCGCTCTTAATTATCGTAATATTTTTTTTAAGTTGTTTATTTTAGTAACGTTTTTTTTTTTTTTATTCTTAGGTACATAGCATTGGAGTTATGTTCAGCAACATTACAAGATTATGTCGAGAATAAATTAACCTTTCAATGTAACATAGATGCTATTGAAGTGCTGCGGCAAGCAACACTCGGTCTGTCACATTTACACTCTATGGATATAGGTAAGTTCACTAAATTTCTAATTATTCATTATTAAAAAAAAAGATTAAAAACGAAATGCCGTGTGGTCTCACGATCTATGAGACCCTCGTTCGAATCTCGCTAAATTCTGACCAGTACCAATATAACTATGATATATTATAATAATAATGATAATAATAATTTATTCGTTTTGAAAAGGGTTATTCAAGAGCAGGGGAGCAGTCCCACCTTAAGGCCTAATGTTACTTGCATATTTTTATGTTTCTCTCAGGTCCTACTTTAAATATAACTTACGTTTACGTTGCTATGACAACTGACGTGTATAGATTAATTTGATTAATATTTACATGTCATTTTTTTTCGTTTTTCCCTCATAACATTGACAACTAAATGACGTGCATTATGTAAAAAACATATAGAAACATTGACAACAACAATGATCTCCTTTACTTATAATGCAATCAGAAAGAGAAGGCAACTGTAATATTCCGATAAACAATTTTGAAAAAAAAAAACAGGGACTGCTCCCCTGCTCTTGATAGTACTTTGGTCGCTCAGTGTTTATGCTGAGCTGCAATAAAAAAATTGTTTTAATTCTTTATAATTATAGTTCACAGAGACATAAAACCTCATAATGTTTTATTATCAACACCGAATGGCTTCGGAGAATTTCGTGCTATGATCTCGGATTTTGGTCTTTCTAAGAAACTGAACATTGGTCGATCGAGTTTCTCCAGTCGTTCCGGAGTAACCGGGACTGATGGATGGATAGCACCTGAAATGATTAATGGACATCGCACTGTAAGATATATCTTGTAAAATGTTCATTAGTATATTTTTTACTTGTTATTGAGGAAGAACGTAATGATCACAGAGAATATGTTTGCAAGCAGCAGTTCCTTCCGCTATGTCGGCTTGAGGAGACGAGTGTGTACCATCTACTGAAGGCACACACCTCTATACCTGGCTACATCCAAGCTAAACAAAAATCCCTAAACGAGATAAGGAGGCTAAAGTCGAAAGTTTCAGACAAATGAAACGTCAAATCCTTTGTTTTCGATTCGATCAAGTCACATATATTTTTGTTTAATTTTTTTAAAATTATATTTCAGACAACATCCGTAGATATATTCTCACTAGGCTGTGTCTTTTATTATGTTCTATCGAAGGGCCACCATCCGTTTGGAGATGTTTTAAGGAGACAGGCAAATATATTGACTGGAGAATTCTCGTTGGATCAACTTGAGTAAGTTTGAATTTCGCTACATTTTGTATGTGGTAAATTACTACAGTACCGCATCATTAACAGCACTTTAACGTAACATAAAGCGCAGTGTTGCTGGATTATTATAAAACACCCTAAATCTTTTTAAATAAAAAATATTATAGCTTTACATAAATAAACCTTGGAATATCTTGGTTCGTTACATTAAATTCTCGATGAAAATCTGAGGGGAAAAATCGCAGTAGTTTTAATTTTCATCATTAATTTCGTAATAAATACCCAAACATTCAACAACAAAAATAAAAATACAACAAAAAATAGTTTAAAAATCTTATAATAATAATGTTTCTTAAAAAATATAAAGTAGATTGAAAAATTGAAAAAAATAAAAAAAAAAATTTAAAAAAGCAATATTTGTGTTACTGTCATATACTGTAAAAGGAAAAAAAAAATTAACAGAAGAATAAAAAGTACCGTCAGCATATATCTACTAATAATTATAATTAAAAAATTGTTCTATATAAGTCTTTTTTTTAAATTTATAGTACAACATTGCCTGTCGATGAAGTGTTATTATCTAAAATATTAATTCGTTCAATGATATCTGCATCGCCAAATTCGAGACCTCCATGTGGAACTGTACTTATGAACCCGATATTCTGGAGTAAAAATACTGCACTTAATTTTTTGCAGGTTAGTTTTAAAAAAAGTATTATTGTTAATTAGCTTCCAATGTAATATTAAGTTTTAAATCGATAAACTACAGCTTTTGTAGTACATCACTATTAAGGGCGCCTGCTCGGGTTGCAAGGGTACTGGAGCAAATTTGATACATATTTTTGCTTGCATACCTTACTGGACATGGCCCGCTTTGGGATAAAATACCGAATTTTAAAGGTACTTAACGCAAGTTATTAGCCCAGTCTTCCGTCCTGGGGTAATACCACCACTTCCAAATGTAACACCACCCATGAAGTGACCTAGTCTCTTTCGGGATCACCTGGATATAACGAGAGGAGTGTTATTATTAAAAGATGGTTCGTACATCGTATTCTGAAGCCGGCATATCGGAGGGGACTGCTGCTAGCAGCTTTTTTGTGGTTGTAATTATTTTCGCTCACTTAACATCAGAGAGAGTGTAGTCATGTCAAGTTATCTATTCAGAGTCAGTCAAGTTATTTAGTAATACTTATTTATAGAACTTTATATAAAATAAAGTATAACGAATTAATATATTTTTGCAGGATATAAGCGACCAAACAGAGGGTTCTGGTCGTGCATGGATATCTTCATTGGAAGAGAATTCGAAGTGTGTGCTTCGTGGTGATTGGCGTGGTGCCGTTTGCCCGAAAGTAGCAGCTGATCTTAGAGCAAGACGTTCATATAAGGGTGACAAAGTTACTGATTTATTACGTGCTATTAGGAATAAGGTATGTACAGGCACAGTTTTATTATTTGGCTAGGTTGCCCGCAACTTCGTCTGCGTATGATTTGACACGTGGTGTCCCTATACAAATTTTCATTTCTTTGTTTCACCCCCTTGAACGACAATTTTGTAAATTTTGATGATCAGGTCCCTATACAAATTTTTATCCCCTTCAGGTTCTTTAAAGACCCTATGTTATTTCCCAGGATGTAATCTATGTCATTCCCAATTTTTTATCGAAATCTGTTCAGCGGTTTTGGCGTTAACAGACAAAGTAACTTTCACATCTATATAAAACTTGCTTCTTTTTTTTGTAGAAACATCATTATCGAGAATTAGACGAAGATGTGCGAAAGAGTTTAGGTAAAGTTCCAGAAGGTTTTGTGACCTATTGGCTGCGACGATTTCCTTTCTTGCTCGCACACGTCTGGTTACAAATGCAACAGTACAGAGACGAAGATATTCTTCACGCTTACTATCCGACTAATTTTACATTTAATCGTTGTGACGTCACAGAATTAAACGACGAAGGGTACGTACCAGAATTTCTGCCGGAAACATGCGATCCGACGTCAAATCAGCTGTTTCTTAAAAGCAAGACGTATTTTGATGAGACTAACGCTGACTTTTCTAACTTCAAAACTAAATACAAGAAATATTCACCGAAGAAACGGTTTGATCGTAATAATGACGTTGAAGGTGAAAAGTGTGATGATGTAAGGATGAGAGATAGACACAATTATAGAAGGAAAAATGAGAAGAAGAAAGAATCGGAAGTGTTTACATGGAATGTAGTACAGTGAACAATATTAGATAGAACTTTCTCGTGAATTTAGCTGGTAACTTAAGAATAATTATACTAGTTTTACAGTTAACTGTTCAGGGCCTAATTGTCGAATGTAGAATGACTTGACTAATGACTTAAAACGTATAGATTTATTTCTTAAATTTTTTTAGTCAATAGGAAATCGTTTCTACAAATGTAGTAAAAATTAATCTATATCTTTTAAGTCTACTAGAATTGGACTAAAAACAGAATTGTCGTTCTGTTTAATCATTGATATTTTAGATTTTACGATTAAATTGTATTTGACGTTTGTTCTTTATTATCTATGTCTAATTAGTGTCGATCTATGGTACAAGAATAACAAGACTTTAGTCTTGTCTATGGATTTTATTTGAATTAGGTCAACAGTGATATTTAATTATGACCTAGATTTAATAAATAATTATGTAAAAAATATATATTTTATTATGTAGATGCAGTTTTAAGTTAGAAAACAATTTTATAATATTGGGTTTAGAGTTGGGGCTATAGTTAATTTGCTGGTGCCCAAGATCTCGTTAGGTTGCAATGTTACTTAAGGAGTCCATACACACTAGCGTTTGCGTGAAGGTTATACTTGTGATATCATGACGATCATACAAACCCTAGCGTGTATGGCCTCCACTACTCATGATTTTATTTGGGACCAACATGTATGAATGTATTACTTTGGTCAAATAAAGAATGGGATAGAAGATAGCGGGCCATGGCTGTACTGTCAGCTACATGCGCAAGGGCGTCGCCAAGGGGGAGCAGGGAGGGGCAGCTGCCCCCCCCCCCTAGAGATTCTAAAAAAGTTGTTAAATGTAAATTTATTTATTATTTACAGTCAAGAGCTCGTGTAGCTTTACACGTTAGACTCTGTACCGTTGTTATTACAATCGCCGTAGATGTAAGGCTCGTACTACAAGTAAAAAGCTTCATGTACTTTACCTACAATTCATACTTTTCTCATCCTCCATATCAACTTGCCCCCTCCTAGATCATCGGCTGGCGACACTCTTGTACATGCGTATAATTTTTTTATCCGTATCTTATTGGTAAATTAATTAAAAATATTAAACAATGCATTTATTAAATAAAAAAAGTTTATTACGCAACTATCTGCAAAAGTTGTTAGATTTAACCATTATTATTGTTTTTTTTTAATTCACCATACAGTTAAGTGTGAATATAGATGCCAATATTGCGTGAGCGAGAAACAAATAGCCGTTAACTTCGATTCCATTCTTTAATTGACCGACTAGTAACTTTGTTGTAAGTACCTACTTCTGGTGTTTGGAATTTGGAATTGGAAAAATTTGATTTAAACAAAAATAGGAAGATAGCGAGGAGGAGTGTGCACTGTCAATCTAGATGGTGCATTATTTGTAGAGTAAAATAAATTATATTGAATGTATTTGTAGCCTAAAATAAAACACTAATTTATTACGTAGGTAGAAATTGTTTAAGATTATTTAATAATTTATTTGTCGAAATTATTGTTGTTCCTTCATACCAAAGGATCAATGACGTCATTAGGTTAATTATTAAGTATTATTATTTTAAATTAGTTAATGACTTAGAATTAGTTCAAAATTTAATCGCCCGTCCATTTTCGTTTTTATAGTTATGTTTGTACAAGTCGTAAGAATTTTCAAACTTATATATTTTTTTTATTAACTTTATTAAAGATATTATAGTCTAAATACATGACATAATAATTTATTTACGTGTAAGGTTTGGGGTGCGGTCTATCTTTAGTTAGGCTACGTTTTAATTATTTCCCCTAACGAGAGGAGTGTGCACTGTCAATATAGATTGTGCATATTCTCATTAAGCCGGCATAGCGGAAGCGATGGCTGCCTGTTGAAATTTTTCTGTAGTAGCAGTTGTTTCTGTTATATTCCGAGCTACAATAAAAAAAGTTAATTGTATACTATTTTTGGCCTGTTTGTGGCCGCACTCAGCCTGATGCTGCTACTACAGACAAATATCTGCAGAAACAGATGCACACTCCTCTCATTGTACCCGGCTACTTCCAAGTTGGTCCTGAAACGCGACTTGGTCACTTCACTGGTTCACTTGGAAGCGGTGGTAATACTCTATGCTTTTAGGTAGATTTAATACATTTTTACATTAATAAAGTTATTGATTAGTAAAACTAACATTCCTAAATAGATAAAAAGTTAGATAATAAAAAGCTATACGCCTAATTCTTTAATTGTAACGAAAAAAAGGAAGATATTTCATGTGCCCAAGGAAAGCTTATTATTTTTTAAGTAATTTTAGACCATTGTTTGTGTTCAGCACAATTCATCCGTAAACAAATTTACATAAATGGTATGTAAAAGAAAAGCTGGTGCTCCATTGGTTTCTGCCTATCGCGGTAGAGACCGTGGGCGTGTGATTAATATTTTAATTGGTTACAAATCTATAAGATTATTGTGCATTTTGTTTAATTGTATATTTTATAGGTACTTACACATGTAGATGTTATTTTTTAAATATCGTTGTTATATTTAGCAAAGTTTTAGTATTGTTAATTTGTTTTTAAAAACTTTTAATACACTTTAAAATTACTTAGGCAAATATATCGAAATGCAGGGATATAAATTTTAACTAAATATTTATATTATAAAATAAAATCATATATCATTAATATTATTGTTTTATTCATATATCGTCGACAGGTTATATAATTTCGAGTTTGAGTACAAGAACGATTAGTCATTATCTAATATTTTAATTAGCTAATTTAAATGTCTAAAACAAAATTGGTGAGTATAGGTCATGAATATTTTTAGTAAAAAAAGTTAAAGAAATTAGCATAAAATAATCAGTCTTAAAATAATGCCAAACGTCAAATAAAAATGTTGCACAATTTGTGTGACAATAATTCTAAAACAAAAGGTTTTTATTAATTATTACACTAATACAAAATAATCTTGTAAAATATAAAGAACAATAAATCCTAGTCAATGTTATTCCTGTAATATTTTTCTATTATATCAATAATAGTTAAATGCACTTTATCCTTAGCAATAGCTAGAGCTGTCTTTTCGGAACCATTTAAAATAGTTACATCAGGCTTATTATTAATTAAAATCTTAGTTGCAACAATGTTACCCATCTGACTAGCATTATGAAGTGCTGTGTTTCCAGAAAAATCAACAGAATTAATATTGGCACCATTCTCTATGAGAGTACGCATTATTGCAGTTTTGTTATTCAAAGCAGCCAGATGTAGAGGTGTTTCACCTTTCTTATTAGCACAATTAACATTTGCTTTATTGCTTAGCAGAATCTTACATATATCTTCAGACCCAAATTTAGCTGCATAGTGAAGAGCTGTTTGTCCATTCGAATCAGTAAAGTTTATATCGAACTCTGAACAGGTATTCTTAGCTTTGCAATGTTTACATTCACATAATGGATGGCAAATCGAGTAGACTCGCTCTTGGCTCATTTCTTTGGTTGCAGGAGGATCATAATCAATATTTAGGTAGAAACACGCAAGTTTAATGTCATTGTGGGATATAGCCTTTGCAATTCTGTCCATTTTCTTCAAGTTTTCAACACTTCGATATATTTTCGTAACATCAATGTCTTTAATAATTTTAGATTGTGTTTTTTCAGTTTCAGGAGTGGTCGGCTTGATATTAAAATTGACATCTGATATATGAATATACTCAAATAGGTTTGGTGTGCAAGATTTTAAAATTTGCAGCATTCTTAGATTGTGGGCATAGTCAAATGCACTTTTACCATTGCAGTTTTGAAGCGAAGGTTCTGCTCCATTTTCAATAAGTAATTTTGCAATGCCTTCGTATCCCCATTTAGAAGCCATGTGCAAAGGTGTGTTTCCATTAATATTCATGCAATTTATATTTACATTTTTTCTATTATGTTCTGCATAATAAATAAGAGCTTTAACACAGCTCATGTGACCATTATTTACAGATACATGTAACGGTGTATTCTTATCAATGTTAGCTGGTATTATATTGGCTCCAGAATGTATGAGTAACAGGAGGGAGTTTTGGTGTCCTCTCGAAGCTGCATAATGTAAAGGTGTACATTCATTAAGATCAGTGGCATTAATTTCAGCTCCCATTTCGATTAGTGACTCCACAATGTTCGACTTTCCATGGATACATGCCATGTGTAGAGCTGTTAGACCATGACTATCTCTAGACATGATAGTTGGTGATGTTTTTAAGAGATTCTTGAATATTTTTTTATTACACTTCTTGCAGTTGCATAGAGGATGACACAGAGTTGTAATTTCATCATCATCATCATCGTCATTGTTTATGGAACACATTTCCAATGCCGCATCGAGTGTACTATTTTGCATTTTGGCAATTTGTTTTTTATTCTTCTCTAAAATTGTACAAACTTGATCTCTATGACCGACTTTGATCAAATCAAATACATATTCCAAAGTTTCCTCACCTCCGTTAGTGTCAGAAGTAGAAACTGATTCTGTCAGACTAGTCCTCCTGTCTTTTGTAGTTTCAAATTGTTCTTCAGTGAGGTCACTCTCATAATAATAAGACTCAGGGTGTGGTGGTCCCGTTAGAGCATCAGATCGTATATGTTCTAAAACTGCTTCCAGCGTCGTAATAAGAAACGAAGCCTCATCACACCCACCTTGACCGCTAGCACTAAATCTAAACTCTTTCATAAACATCAGTTGACTGTACCAGTTAGGTAATCCTGATTTAATGACTAGAAAAACAAAAATTGGTAGCATATCATCAACTGTGAGTAAAACATTTTTATTATTTCCATTATCAGTTTTCTCAATTGCATTTAATGACCTCTTAATGCAAATTGCTTTCTCCAAAACTGTAGAATAGTTGTTTATTTGTGATAAGATTTGTTTAGCTCTCGGTATTGCATGATATAAATCTTTTCTAATATCTAAGTCTGTCAATTGTATATCAGAGAGATTTCTCACTTTCTTGTTAAGATGTGAATCTTCGAAAGCGCAACATGTGCATATTGATTTGAAAAGTGAATTGTATAATAATTGTTGCATATAACTCTCCACAGCAATTTTAACATTTTCTAATATATGTTTACAGGTCTTCGTTCTCTCCCGCAGTCGTCTATTTTGCAATGCAGCTTGTAAGCAGTGTGTGTATAGTTCACTTATCAAATCCCTCAGAGGAGATATAGCAAGAGGCAGTTCATAATACTTTTCCAAAAATGTTTTAACATTAAATTCAATTTGATCAAGGATCTGTCTACCGGCCGCTTGCGTCCAGAGTAAATCAACACAGTCATTAATTGAAGATAAATGTTCAAATCTTATTGTGTTGTCTTCGCGACTAGTCGAGGGTGCCAAAGGTGTTTCTATACACCACACGACATATTTCATTTTATCCTCTGTATAGAATGTTTCTACAAACAATACATGACTCTGTAATGGTATATCTTTGGTTACTTCTAATGTAATGACTTTATTAATTACAGTCACTTGTTTTTCTGTCAATGTGCTGTAGTGTGTCTCTGGAAGCTCATCATTTGGTACCAAAATATGAGAACAGAAATCTTCTACAGTAAACACGCGTGAAGTTAAGCTGCCGATACGAGGAATACATATTATCCATGATTCAGTTATACAATGTTCGTATAAGTGTTTGTATTCCTTTATGAATTGGATATAAAATGGATTTTCACTGATATTTTCGTCATATGTAGATTCCATCGCTGTAAAAAGATTTACCGGTTGATTACTATTTAGATAAAAATCAAAGTATTGATTAAAATTTATTGAACCTTACCTGAATAAAGCAACGATTGCTGCTGGGTTAGTTTAATGGTCGATTTTAAACAGGTTTCTCCAATTTTTAACACTTTTGTTCAATGAAATCATACTAAGGCTTCTCAAATTTCTAAAATAAAGGAATTACACACGATTGGGCATACAAAAGACCACCTCTAGACCAGAGACAATTAATAATAAGGAGACGGCTGTCTTCATACTAGCAAACTGACACAATAAGGGTCACTAACACTAGCGTGACGGATGTGTGCGTTTCTGGACAAATATAAGCTCATTTACACGTCTCTATAAATAGACTATATCTTGCATCTTTTTCTTACACGTGTGAATTCCATTAGCCCTCACCTTACTCACTCGCACACTTGCCCATAGAGACGATGGGTACGTTCATAAATATTATTTAAGTAAATACCTTACAAATAAGACCATGTTTTTCGTTGATTATTCACGTAATAATTTGGGAGTTCATTTTATAATACCATTAACATAACACTCACATGTTTTAAATAACTAAGAGCTGCCATTTTAAATCATAAAAAACCACAATAAACTCATCAAAATGAACGCTCCTAAATAGAACGACAAGAAGGGAGAGTAGTGATGTGCAAAAAATATTCAGTTAATAATTGATAGTATTCGATCAAAAAAATCAATGCTTCGCAGGCCGCGCGGGGCTTCCCTAATCCTTATTAATTAGAATTTCCTAATAAGCAATAAAACTCAACCACAGAAACAAAAAATGATTATTTATTTACAATTTGTTTAAAATGTTCATCAAAAACGTATTCGTCTTTCGTCTTCCATATTTTCTATGATGACATTGTATATACCGATGTGATGAGGCTAGATACTTGCGCTGCTGTGTGATACATCTGGAAATTTTAAAACATTAGTTGTTATCGGAAGAGTAGTTTTCTTTTTCCTGTATTAAATTGGTTATCTGCTTAGAAAAGGTCACTTGATGGGCACTTCACATGCATGCATGAGAAGAGTGACAGATGTGGTAAAGAAAATGGTATGTTAAGATAATGCAGTCATTCTCTCCACTTGAAACAACTGTAAGCAAGATTTTAGTTGATAATATAACTAAAAACTCCTGTTTACAACACAAATAATGGAATGATTAAAGATAAACTCAATATGGCAAAATATAACGTTAGGTCGAAAGGTCGTTTTTACAATACCTAGGTTCTTCAGTTGTCTGTCAGTACCTCAGTACCTGTGTACTGATACTGTTACAGTAAAACAAAAGAAATGCTTATTTATTGGCGGCACTCGTTCGCCACGTCCCAGTATCGTCATAAGATTCTTGTGGTATTTTTAGTGTAAACTGTCACATCAGATTATCATGCATATCCTAGTAATATTAGCGCTGTCGTCGGTCAGGGACTGCTTATTCAATATATTCTCAGCTCACCACCATCATCTGGTGGTCGTTCACGGTCCGCCACCAGTGACCCTGAGGGTAGATTATAGCTCAGCCAGCCCCCACAAACGTCTCCCCCCCAGCGTCACCTAAAAATATAAAAAATATTAAAATATGCCACGATATCAATATCCCTATTTTATTAGCCTAGTTTGCCGGCCTGGGGTAGTACCACCACTTTCGAATATACCACCTTGTCGCGTTTCAGGAACAATTTGGAAATAGCCAAGTATAACGAGAGGAGTGTGCACTGTCAATCTGGATGACGCACATTCGTAATTTTTGAGAAAACATGTTTTATGATGGTCCACTTTATTTATCAGGTTATTTTTATATTTCTTAAATTTCGATATGTATACTTCCGTAAAAAAGAGCGAACACTTACCCACGCTTTGAATCTATTTTTGTTAAAATGAGATATAGAAAAATTTCTTGTTTCTTTAAGACGACTTGGAAGAATTTGGTACCACACAATGCCAATCCATGGCGACCTACCTATGTAGGTAAATTCTTAACTGTATAAATACAAATAACACCGAGAGTTAAAATAATAGCAAATCTAACAAAATACACTTAATGAACATGAACATGAATAACATAAGATAAATAAAATGTGCATTTCTATTACGAACTCGTCCGCCATATTTGCGCCATTTCGGCAGGCGAAATTACATTCGGTAATTTTCGGTAAATTTCGGTGTGACTTGACATTAACGACTTATCTTGCACAAACACATCAATGTATCTATGTGTTTAACATTGTGCGAGCGAGAAAAGCGTGGGCCAATATGGCGTTTTTAGTGGGTGCGAGTGAAACATAACATCTGTCAAATGGGCTTATTGTGTCGGAATTTGAGCTCGAGTCGGCAGGGCCTGCTCTAGACCACTGTTGAAAGTTTATTTTGACAGTTTTGACAGTAAATATTTTTAAATATATATTTCATGGCATTATAATAATCTGCCAGTGTCAAAGTAAATATTTTTAAAGTAGTAAAAATATTTTGAAACAGTAAAATAAAAGTACATTATTATTTATCAAAAATATTTATTTTTACTATCCGCGACCATGACCACCGCCACCCCTACCACCAAGTCCGTGTCCCCCAAAACCACGTCCACCAAATCCTCGACCCCCAAATCCTCGACCTCCAAATCCTCGACTACCTCGTCCTAAACTCCTGCTACCATAGCCATAACCTCTTCCACTATATCCTCCACCAAAAAATCCACCATGTGCTAATGTTGGATAACGGCCTGTAAAAAAAAACTTTATAAAAATAAGAGTTATATGCCATATTAGCTTTCAGATATACACGTGAATTTAATAAAATCGTTTATGTTTGATTCTATAATGCATCTTGTCCCGTTAGACTGTATAGAATTTACTTTCAAATATTTGAGTGCTGTTAATGAATAGAAACGACTGTTATCATAGAGAAATGTCTGCAGGCAGCACTCGCCTCCGCTATGCCGGCTTGAGGAGAATGTGCACCATTCAGATTGACAATGCATACTCCTCTCCTTATACCTGGCTATTTTCAAATTCATCTTGAAACGCGACAAGGTCACTTCACTTAAAAGTGGTGGTACTACCCTAGGACGGCAGACTGGGCTAATAACCAACATTTGTCTGCCTAGCACTTTGAATATAGTCTACATTATTTTATGTTTCCTAAGGTATCGATAAACATATTTTTGTACTTACGCCTCGAATAGGGTACGGAATAGTATTGCCGTTTAATTCTTGTATGAGCATCTTGCTGGCTATCTGGTGCTACTGAAGTTTCTTCTACATTTAAGTCTTTATTAGAAGGATTCGAGATGTCTTTTTGGACATCACTTTCTAAGGAGACAATGACGTTGGCTCCAACAATCACCAAGAAAATAATGCCAATAATAATCTGAAATATACATTTTTATTATTAATATAAGTCTATATTTTATTGTTTTCGTTAGTCTACAGCAACTGCAGTCAGTTGACAGGGCACACTCTTCTCGTTATGCCAGGCTACTTTCAAGCTCTACTGAAACGCGATTAGATCTTTTACTGAACTTTAGCACTTTTATCCCGGAACAGCAAACTAAGGAAATAACTATCACTCTTTAAAAGTTAATTTTTTTTAAAGTTTAAAATTAAACACACCTTCATTATACTTTTTTTTGCATAAACACACTACACAACAAAATAAATCGACTGAAATACTTTTACAGGTTATTTATGTATTTATAGAGGACGAGTATGTTAATTTTTAATTTACACTTAGTCATTTTTATTTTTCCTATCATGTGTAAAATTATTTAGTTGGTTTTGAAACATAATATTATTGCGTATAATTGCAGAGGTCATTGTTCAGTTATTAATTAACAAGATAATAGATTTTAATGAGGATTTTGAACTGCTCACTTTAAATCATTAATTAAAGTAGATTTTATGAAGTATTTTTTATCAAAATTTATATAACTTTTGTGCTAGTTTAATTATTTAAAAAAAGTTCATAAGAAAAGAATACCTATTGCATTTTTAAAGTCTATATTTTTTTTTTGTAAATATAGAATAATATTTCTAGAGATTCGATCATTTTACTTGTAAATTATTTGTTTTTAGTCATAGTCAAAATATATATATTTTTTTGTAAATTGTTTTCATTTGTGTAATCTACATCTTATCGCAAAAAAATCATTCTTGATTACATTTTTCTTTCAGTCGCTACTCTCTGGAGATCAGCAATTGAGATTTACGTTATTTTTGTAAAGATATTTTCCGTCTCTTGATGATTAGAAACAATTTCGAGTATTTATTCATTCGAAAAGATATAATATAAAAGCTCTCTCGAATTTGCAAAATGTTTTTCAAAATTTATTTCACTATATCATTTACCTAATATTACTTAATTATATTAATATAAATTTTACGCCAATAACTAGGTTCGTTCTCTTCCGCTAGTATTATTTTTTTTTTTTCTTTTTTTTTGTGAATGAAACCGCATTACACAGATATTTTCGCACTGTTAAAGATTTGTTAGATATGGAAGGGGAGCGGAAACGCAAAACGCATAACGCAAATCGCTTAATACTAATTATACGTAACGTTAGTAGTAACGTAGTAGTAAATAGTTCAATAACAAAGTTGGAAAAACCTATATAAACACAAGACTATTTTTAAATTCAATAACATAATTCAGTCCTTTCAATTATCACGATTTTTACTATATAAACTACACTTTTCATTCATCCAAAAAGAAAAATTATTAAATGTTACACAGATTCCTTCAGTTTTTTCAGCTTAACGAGTGAAAATCTCGTTTCACGTAGGCTTAACGTTATTCTTTATTGGGTCATTTTAATAAAATATTACCTAACCTTCTAGTCCATGCTTACCTATTCGAAATATATCCCAACTCAATACATTTTAGGCAATAGTTTAAAAAATTTAATCCACCAAATTACTACAATAATTAAAAAAATGAAGTTTACAATCTGTTGCGTGTATATTGATTAATTTTCACCCGAACGTTTCGAAAGCTTTGCATTCCTCACGGCACGCGGTGAGACTGTTAAAAAATATAATATTTAAAAAAATTGTTGTAAAAGGTCATGTTTAATAAAATAATAAATGTCGCGTATAACCTGAATACTCTAATAGTTGAAGCTGAACAATATCCCGGTTCGCGCCACGAGTGTTGCGGTCATATCAATGTTTCAGGAGCTTTCATGCGTCTATGTTCAAGCTTTACCAAAAATCACGGATATTTATATAAAAGGTATAAGGGATTAAAAAAAAGTAGCAACTACACTTCCCTTGATGTTATGTCAGAGTGCGGTCCATGATAGGAAACAAGCGCTACCACATATATTGCTGCACAAAAAAACTTCTTATGACATGTGCTGAACTAATATTGCATAATATAATTACAATTAATAAAAACTAATTAGTCTACTTTTGCAAATTGCTAATGAATAATGTTTTTTTTTTTCATTTTGGTCACCCTATCTCTGGCGGGAATATGAGTCGGTTAATTTAAATTCAGGCCATTGCGTGTCGCGGCCGAGCATTGTGCACTAGGTTACACTGTAATGGCTCTCTTTTAAATTCACAGAAATTTTACAATGATAATGGAACTGCATTTTTTATTTATCTATCTGCGTACTGACCAACATTTTTTAATGAAATCAATAATTTTAAATAGAGATTTTCAATAATTATGGTCCTGTCTGTTGTAAACATGATTTAACTATAATTATGACTTACAAAATTATGATGAAAATGGAACAGAAAATATTGTTGGCATTTTATAATATTAAATGTCTAAATTTTATAATAATAAAAAAACATTAATAAATGATCAAGCTAATCCGGCTTATTAAAAGTATTTTAAAGTAGTTACAATTAGTCTTTAAATTTTTTAAACACTACCAATACATTAACAATAAGAAAATATATACGGTAAAGTATTCGAGAACAATCTCACTTCGCAACTAGGAAATGGTATGTGTGAAATAAGCGAACTGAGTGCCTTTGTGACAAAGCGAGGCATTTGTGCGAATACAGTAGTATAGGCTGCATTGAATAAAAAGCGCAACGGAACAAACGGTGAGAAATTGCTGTACATCAGTTTCTACATATTTATAGAGATAAATCTAGTTTTGATGTCGTATGTATGGAATTAATTCACAAGTGATCCAAGTAACTCTGTAAGATATTGTTACAAATGGGTGGGTGTAATGAAGATTTCTTATCAACCTCAAATAAGAGAAAATAAAATATATACCGTTTATTAATTATGCACATGAAGTTGCGGGCAACAGCAAGTAAATAAGAACATAAAAAGGTCTATATTATGTAAAAAAAGCCACGATATAAGTATTGTTATATAATATATAAAAACTGCGGATTACACAGTAGTATGCTAGCTCACGAATCGCTTAAAAGCAGATCCATGTATGTAGTAGAAGTTTTCGCTTGAACCGCGAACGACTACGTCGATCTATTCCGCACCAGTGGGACGGAGTTGCACTGTTCATATAGAATTAGATACTTTCTAAACCACTGCTGCTAGTGGTTTTCTTAGTTTAACAATTCTGTATTAGATATTTGTTTACGAAAATAAATAATACAATCGTACAATCGAAATACAATCGTAAAAAAACATAATGTTACAATGTCTGCAGATTTATACCTACCTAAACTATTCCAGGAATCTATTGTTTCTTTTAATTAAACATACATTTAAAATAAATGAATTTCCATAAATCATGTATTATGTAGATTTTTATTTTGTGGTAGCTCTACATGTGACCATACTCCGCTAGAATACGATCCATCTCCACCACAGAGAAACTGCCAGCAGCAGTGAGCTGATTCTGAAACTGCTAGGTTACGATAGACCATCAGCAGTCTGCCATCACGAATTCTACACATCTAGAAATGTATGATTTTATGGAAACATTTTAAAATTAACACGTAGCGTGTTGGTAAAATTTTATAATTTGTAAGCTACAGCGTGACTGTGGCCCGCTAATTTGGAGTTAACGCATGCACGAATACTGCGGTGGGTGAAATTGCACGATGCATGTTCTATCCCGACATTTATTTAAATCAGACAAAGATTGTGAAATTATATTTCATTATTTTGATTTTTAATGTTAGTCGTACAAAAGCGAAAGTTCTTTTGTTTAAGGCTTTAATAGCAATTTTTAAATATTTACATAAATAAATATTTCTAGCTAATTTGGTGACAAAAATAAAAAATATCAACATTATGTTTTGTTATTATTATCTCGCTTGTTGTTGTATTTTACATGGTGTAAATTGATACTAATTTAAGGTAAATACACAGATAAATGTTCTATTCAAAATAAATGTCACGGATGTTCGAAATTTGGTTCGTCTTTTCATCAATAATTAGGAAATAAAATAAGTAAATAATTAAAATAAAATATAAAGTAATCTATTTCATTTTAATAAAATATAATTTCAGTCACAATTTTAGTGTAAATGGTGTGTAGTATACAAATGATAGTGCCAGTGGACCGGCAGTGCTCCGCGGATAACGGCCCGGAACGTGTCCGTTTCCTGCGCGGCCCGCTGCAGCACTTCCCTTTCCGGTACTATGCTCAACTGCATTCACACAAATCTCTATTTCGATAAGAGATATGCATCTATTCTCTCTATAAACAGATTTGCTTATTCAAATGGAATTGAAACATAACGCAAAATGTTTTTATGTTAATTTTTGTTTTTTTACACTTTTAGGTTTGCAAATTACCAACATCAAATTTTATTATTTGTAAGCGTTGAGAAAGCAACATAAGTATAATATATTTTTTATACATACTACAGATAAATATCAGACAGTACTTACCTCCGCTATGCTGGCTTGAGGAGACATAGCTACTCCTCTTTATACCCGGCTAGTTTATTTATGAGTGCTACACTAAAGTGGTGACAGTACCCCAGGCGGCAGATTATCTACAACTCTTGAAAATAGTTATATTAAACACTTATCTGCGTCTATTCGTAGTAATATACTGAAATATTAAATTTAAACGTCTTAAGTCAACAGAGACTGTTGCGACGCTGAAATCATATACATCGTTCACGGAGGCTGTTTGCAGGAATTTCGCTGTAGTAGCAGTTTTAAGAGTGGTAGGCAGACTGATGATGGTTATTAGCTCAGTCTGGCGTCCTGGGGTAGCACCAACACTTTCGAATGTAACAACACTCGTAAAGTGACTTTGTCGCGTTATGGGATCAGTTTAGAAGTAGCCAGGTATAACGAGATGAATGTGCACTGTTATAGCGGAGGCGAGTGCTGCCTATTAAGTTTATTTGTGTAACAGTTGTTTATGTTTATGGACCGTACAAGGCGGAGTGTTGTCATATATCGAGCTACAAGAAAAAAAAGTTGTCTTCGCTAACAGCAGGGCTAAAATAAAAATATATATAGTATAGGTGGTTTATAATTATTTCGGACAAACACTATGATAATTGAAAAGGCATTGATGGAGAATTCACACTCACACCCGAGTGGGTGTTGCTGCCCGTTGTTGCGTATTGTTTGCGAACATTGTTATGGATTAATCGATTTAATCGCGTGTGTGATTCGAATGCATAGTTGTATTGAGGTCATCTCATGTCCTATAATGCAATATAAATTCATAGCTTAGCTTTCAATCAACAATCATTATGACTGATGAACTATCGTCCATTCTGGATGCAATTACTTTTTTTTGTAGCTCGCCATGTGACAACACTCCGTCTGATGTAAAGCTAGAGTGCAGTCAATGAATGGAAACATTGTTACTACAGAGAAACTTGTGCGGGCAGCAGTTGCCTCCACTATGTCGGCTGGATATGACAACTAGATTTATTACGAGTCTACATTGATTTTTGTCAACCCGTAGAGCAGTAGCTATACGTGCAAATCCCGGGTTCCATTCCGGATCGAAATAAATATTTATATTATTAAAAAAGTTATACAACGAGAGGAGTGTGACTGACTAGGCTCAAGCTAGGGATGGGCAAAATATATCAATAAACTATATATTTTTTGCATAATTATATAATAACAAAATTGTAAAAAACACTTACGTATCTTAAAACAACATAATTTCACGATAAGGTCGATTTCACAACAAATATAATTTTTTTAAAAATATGTCAATATAAATACTTCATCGATACATTTTTCCCATCCTTTCTGATGATGTCTTATATGAATTTGCGTCATTTCTTTTTAATAAACAATGACTGTGTGAAATTAATGAATACAAGCTATGTCTAGCAACAATTTAACTATGTAATACAATGTAGTGTTTACACAGCGCGTCCGTGTTACTGACACGGGGCATTTTGATTAATAATTTAATAATAGACAGGCGAGAGAATCACAGAGAGCTTTGTTTGATTAAATGGTGACCTCGACATACATAGCGAGTGTTATGCTTCATTAAGTGTTCTTTTTTTTTATAAAATATATTTAATGCTTTACTTATCCATTGCTCAGCCTGATGATGGTCATTAACCCGGTTTGCCGTCCCCAGGACTACGACTTTCAAGTGACTCAACTTCAAGTCGCGTTTCTGAAACAGCTTGGTACTAATTGGGAATCACTAGACGAGCGCACTGATCTCTTCTTCAAACTTCTTCTTGAGACTTTTCTTTGTAGTAGATAACGTCAAGCGGAGTGTGGTCACATGAAAAAACATGAAGAAAAAAAAAACAACAAATAATCTTTACTTTTCCTTTTGTGTAAGCGCATAATTTTAAATTTTAAAAGTAATTTAAAGTATTAAATTACTTTAATCAACTCATCTGAGCATGGAAGCTTTTTCGTCACCACACCCACCGCAGCTTTCTGTTATGTATGTACAATAGTTATATACGTACATGATGTAGATATCCAATCAATTTTCAATTATTATCTATGGAAACACCCCGAGTGATTGGTACTTGGAAACGTTCATTGTTGCCATGCTAGTTAGGATTAAGTTTCGAATTAATTGAATGCACGGGATTCGAGTCCCTACGCTATTGTAGACTTTATTAACCTATAGAGCTTAAGGTGAAGTGGTCGGTTATTGCTTGCTTCGATACTTATAAATTTATGCAAGATCGATATTCGAATTAATAACGATCAGAGACGTTTTTCATTTATGCATCTACATGCATCGATAAGCTCGGTAGTATGGTTCTAAGTGTGCATATTAATGAAGGGCCCAATTTTTAAACCAATTGCAAATTTTACTGGTTTTTTTTAAAGTAAATATATGAAATGTTGTAAAAATCTAATGCAAAAATTTGTAGTTCGTGTTATGAGAACTTCAGGGAAACATTCACATAAAAAATTCAGGAATATACGTGTAAAAAACTAAAAGCTAAATTTTTAAAGCAATATGTTAATTTTTAAAGCAGTGATGATTGTATACTATTTTGCAGACGGTTTTATAGATTATTGTGAAGACTGTCGTGCAGACTGTCCATCTGACCGCTGTGCAAACGGTTACGCATTCTTAGGGCAGACTATACCGTCATAACAAATGTAGCAAAAAATAATAATTGTACAACATATTTTACATGACCGCGAAGGGTTTTTTACAATGTTTCCAAACTACTCGCTTTTACGAGTATTTAGCCATGGGTACATAAAACTGAGCACTTGTGTTCCAGCAAACAGGGCTGGCAAGTGCCTCTTGTGTGAAACCGACTCTTTGTCCGAAGCCCTCATCGTAGCGCACTGGGAGTCTGCGAGAGTACGGGTGCGGCGTGCTTATACATCGCACAATTTCACTCGGATTTTGTAAAAAAAAAGGAGCCATATTTACAAAGAAACATAGTGGAGAGAGCAGCGTTTCATATGAAAGGAGAATTTTGAATGAAGGTCGAGAGTTATTTAAAAAAATCTGTTTAAGAATATATTTGCAAAAAGCTTTTGAGGGAAATAAAATAAATACAGTGGTGATAAAATTGTGCAGCGTCGATATAGTTTATGTGGGTCAACCTGTACGCCATTATTGTAATGGATTCGTTCACTTTCTGCTTGATATATTTAAAAATATATATTATATGTATATAATACAAATATATATTATATATATATATATATATATTTGTTTGTCTTTCAATATTAATCAGTACATTTTCACGCTACAACGACACTTCAGTTTCATAACAAAATCATAACATTACAAACACAAATAACGTCTAAAGCAAGAAATTCTTACCCTTTCAAGAGAAAGTAACAAATATCAAATGTCACATTACGCAAACTTCCAAACTGGCAGCATATAAAAGCCATTGTAATTATTATAGAGTGGTAATTAAGAGGAACGTGTCAACACGCGCCGTGCCCTATCTACATCGAGCTCTATTTTATTTATATAAGTACCTACATACTTATTACACGTAGATATATGTACATTAAATTCATTGTATCTAGATCGATTTATGTGCGAACTCGTGGACGTAATATTAATCACCTATCTAATTAGGGATAATTAAATATCTTTTGTTTTGGGAAATAATGTACTATATTTGACTAGGTGTTTAGGTGGTATTTATAGTAATAAATTTACTTATTTTTAATTAACTAGGTTTTTAGGTATACCTACATTTTATGGAGCATACGACCTCACTTCTTAAGGTGAGCTTATTCACTTGAGTCACACATTTAAAGTTCGACAGGGAAGGAAAATTCATCCCTTTCGGTTCCACTATAACCAATTTTACAACTAATTACAATTAATTAAGATTATTAAAAATGAGATTTCTTTTTATTGTAGCTCGGCATGTGACAGCACTCCGCCTGATGTAAAGCTAGAGTGTGGTCCATGAATGGAAGCAACTGCTACTACCGAGAAACCTGTCTGGACAGCAGTCGCCTCCATTATGCCGACTTGAGGAGACGAGCATGTACCAACCAGATTGACAGTGCACACTCTTCTCATTATACCTGGCTATTTTCAAACTATTCCCGAAACGCGATAAGTACTTCACGGGTGTTACATTCGAAAGTGGTGGGACTACCCCAGAACGGCAAACTGGACAAATAACCATCATCAGTCTGCCTACCACTCTTTAAATATGTGTTAAATGTGAATGTGAAATTATTGGAATAAATGTGTGTTAAAATAATGCCAATTCGTTATAAATTGAGCGAACCACGAGACAATATTTTGATATACACTTCAGCTTAATAATAGCGACACATCTGCGCTCGCTTACCCTTATTCCATTTATTCTTCTGAACGCTTACACCATCGAGCCATGTCGAAAATATTGTTAATATTTCTGTTAAGTTGATATGAGAGAGAGAGATGAAAATGGGTTAAATTGAGGAGCTTGTTACACACCTGCTACCAATTAATGGGTGATAATATAGAAGTAATAATGAAGCTCTGAATTTATATCAACTCGTGGAGTTAGTTTATTAATGTTGAATTATTTTCTTAAAAATATTTTTTGATTTAATAATAAATGTTTTTATTTTTTTATTTTTGACTTGACTTGCACTCAACGTTAATGTATGAACTACGCGCTATGCACAATTGATAATTTTTTTAAAATTTTATTTACTTTGTTACTGACAATTTGTTACCACAATGATAGATTTTCGTTTTTGGCGTATTACATTATTACTAAGTTTGAAAAAGAAAAGAAAACTGATTTCTTGTCTTACGCCATTAAACGTTGTCTGGTTTAAAACTGCATGTCTGGTTTAAAAGCGCGTTAATCTTTTCATATAAAGTTTTCTTTAGTGACGGTTTCTTTAAAGTAGTCATGTCTGTTGCATATAAACTACGCCTGTCAGTGGTAGGTAGACAAAGCACTCGAAGTAAGAACCCTTAGCAAGTGCCACCGCGGAGTGCACTTCTGCATCAGCTCTCTAATGGCCACTTGTCAGAGGATATACGAGTAAGTCCTCTTATTAATATGAATACGTAATTTTATATTTATAAAAAATACTTCAAGTACGAGAGAACTCTATTTGAATTACACTCTTGAATTTTATTTCTGTTTTTAATAAATTCTACATTATTTTCAATTGTTTTATACTTTTACTTATAATACAAGACAAATAATAAAGTGCATTAAGAATGTTCCACCTAAAATTACTGATAGTTTTTTTGAAAATAAATAATAATAAATATTATGACGGTGGGTAAGACAAGGATATCCGGACAAATGTTTTTTTTTGTTGTATTGAACCCGAGACCACCAACAAACAGGTAAGCCAAACGTACATAAAATTAAATTCTCGAAGTTATTTACTGAATTTCTGTAATCTAAATACTTATATAAAATGCTAATGTTAGTACGTAAATACAGGGTTTTCTCCATGATCACCAACTCCAATCTGCTTCCCGTTGGGGTGGTAGATACCCCTCGGTCTCCTGGTGAAAGTAAGGGAGTTTGGTCGCGGTGGGTGCAAGAGGGTGGTTGTGGGAGGCGAAAATCTTAAAAAATGTATATCTGTCTCTTTCTAACATATGACATTTTGAGTACTAAGTCTGTCTTTTTCTAATTTATGAGATGTTGAGTACTAAGTATAGAGTTCTAAATTTTTAAAAAATAATCTATAAAAGTTTCAAGAATGATCTAGAAAGTTCCAAAACGTTATCAACTGCTAAAATCGATACAGAATGTCCTAGAAAGTTCCAAAATGAGCTCTACCGTTAAAATCGATATGAAATGTTCCAGAAAGTTCTAAAAACTTCTAGAATGATCTACAAACATTAAAAATGTGTATAGCTGCCAAAATCGATATAGAATGTTCTAGAAAGTTCTACAAATTTCCGGAAAGATCTAGAAAGTTCCAAAATGAGCGCAATTGTTGAAATCGGTATAGAATGTTCTACAAATTTCTGGAATGATCTAGAAAGTTCCAAAATGAGCGCAACTGTTAAAATCGATCTAGAATGTTCTAGAAGGTTCTAAAAATTTCAGGAATGATCTAGAAAGTTCCAAAACGTTCTAGAATGATCTACAAACATTAAAAATGTGTATAGCTGCTAAAATCGATATGAAATGTTCTAGAAAGTTCTACAAATTTCTGGAATGGTCCAGAAAGTTCCAAAATGAGCTCTACTGTTAAAATCGACATGAAATGTTCTAGAAAGTTCTAAAAACTTCTAGAATTATCTACAAACATTAAAAATGTGTATAGCTGCTAAAATCGATATAGAATGTTTTTTTTTAGTTTGGCACGACATGTGACCTCGACTGGTCTGATGGTAAACGCAGTGGAGGTCCATGAGCATTGACGACTAGAGAACCGCTCGCACGGTGGCTCCAGTCGCCACCACTATGCCGGCCTGAGAAAGTGCTTTTTCACGCTCCGCTTGAAGGATCCAAGGATTGAGAGAATACATTCTAGAAAGTTCTACAAATTTCTGTTTCCACATTTACTAGAGTATTTCTTATTTAGAATTCGTTAATTAGTTAATTAATTTGATTTGATTAACTCTATAAAAACCGTATGTTTAATGGTCAAATAAGTCTCTCAATATCTAAGATAGAAATCTACAATATCTACTTTAAAAACGGATCCTTAAATATTTTTTATACCATTAAACATGCGATGTATTTTGACCCGAGCAACGCCGGGGGTTTCGTCGCTAGTATTCATATAAAGTGAGTATTACTGTGAAAAATAAGTTTTACACTTAAAATCAGATAAAGAATTTTTGCAAACAAAATAAAATTATTTTTATCATATTTTTTTACTTGTTTTCAGGATGATAAAACCGCAATACATCCGTTTTCACGGAGCGACACGGTTGTATACCCCTTTTCATTGATATTTTTTTCAGGAAACTTCTTTTTATCTAACATGGCGGCGACAAAATATAACAGTGAGAAGGAAATATAACTTTTATATTTCAAATTCTACACTATTCCAGACCTTTTCACACAATTTTTTTCAGAGTGTTTTAAAAGTAATGAAAAGGCTTTGTTTCTATCTGCCTAAGTACTAGTTTTTAGAACGAATTATTTATATTTGTAAACAAGTTGTGTTTTAATAATCTAAATCAATTTTCAGAATATGTGTGTTCTATATTTATATTATATTTATATTTATTTATATATGTGAATAATATATTTTTGCATAAATTCTTATAAACTAGTTAGTAAAATAATAAGTTACGTCAGCGTGAGAGCGTCTATGGCAAGTGATTAATAAAATTTATATCGACAGTGGATTAATATAGACAGCCTAAACTTTAATACCAAATTCCACCGAGAATTCATTTTTTGAAATCCTCTATAAATAAGTAATATAATTAACTAGATATCACTGTGATATAAACAAAATAATTGGGGGGATAAGTTAACGGTGACGATTACGTATTGTTTATTTCACTGCAAACGCGCGTAATATTTAAGAATAAATAATAAAAAAATTAAGAAAATGTATGTTTTTATGTTCGTACAGAAAATGGAACACGTCAAAGGTGCAGATGCGAACACGAGAGGGCAGCACAGGAACAAAGAGCGTACTCGCAATCAGCTAAAAGAGGAAGTCCACCCCCTACTCTGCAATTATTTAAAACACCTCTTTAACAGCTTTTTATATCCCTCTTTTATTTTGTCGACTGAATAGCTCATTGTTTGATGCTACGCGAAATAACGTTTAACTCCCAAAAGAGTCTACTATGTGGAGACTAGGACTTTAATCATTCTATTATCTAAATCCTTAGAAATATAATATTTACAGCAACGTAATCTTTGCAGCGAATACCTCTTAGTATTGTCTAAATAATAGTAACCTAAAATAGAAGATCAGTAAATGTTTCAACCACTAAAATGCTTTTGATGAAGGAATTCAGATCAGATCATAGATTCGCATAAATCTCGCTTTGAGCACGAGATTCGAATTCCTAACAAGTCTCGAAGAGCAGTAATGAAGGTTTAATCTGGGAAATTCCTGCATATCTGCTGTAGACGCCGCTAAATTTGCTTATTGTGTTGTTTATGAATTAAATATTTCTAAATATTATTAAATAAAATACCACAACCTGACCTGAGGTGGGAATCGAACCTACGCTTTGCATACAGCTGTTCCGACCACTAAGTTAACACCCAGCGTCAGTACTTCACGTGATCGCGTCTTAATTCCTTTGTTCTTCTCTTCTCTATAGGCAGTTCTTCTACTCTGAATTCTATCTGTTGGGTTGATATCACATTTTCACCAAGCTCTACTTTTTTTATCGTATTCTTTTCGTATTATATTCTTTATCGTAAACTCTCATCGTAATTTGTTAATAATATATCTAGTGTTTGAATATTATAATCGTTATTAAGTTATTGTATTTAAAAAAACTGGCATTCAATTATATCACCGGTCAATTTAAACAAAACTTTCATAAATTATACAACTTTACTCGTGAATTTATTGGTGAACTTTATGAAAAAACATTGCATTTTGCAATAGTAAGACACGATGGTTTACTAGTTTTTTTTATACTAATTTTGTAATATTTTAATACTTTCCTGAAATATTGTTAATTATAAGGAACGACCTTCCCAGCCACGTCTTTCCCTCTTCCTATAACATGGGATCCTTCAAGCGCAGTGTGAAGAGGCATCTCATCAAGCCGGCATAGCGGACGCGACTGCTGTCTGCAGATCCCCTTCTCTGACAGCAGTCGCCTCCGTTCATGGAAAACCGTTCGCACTCTAGCTTAACATCAGGCGGAGTGCGGTCATATGACGTGCAAAAAAATTAACGTAAAATAATATGCCCCTAAAAGTCTAAAATGATGTCTGACAACATTGAACTAAAAGCACATTATAAAAGACTTCTTCATAATACTCCTCAGCCTACGATGACACCTCAGGGAGGACGTACATTTAGATAATTGCGGGACAGAGCTATACAACTTTGTTGGCTTTTGTGGTGGCAGCTCGGTTTCCATAGTACCTTTGATGTTGATAATCAAGCTTTGGAACCATTGTTCGATTGCATCCCTTGTTATATGCGGAACAGTCACAAAGAGACAGGATTCGTGCAGGTTTTTAATATACCCCGAATACTAATATCGTGAAAAAAAAAAATGTTGTTAACGCGTCGGTTCTTCGTTTTTATAAAACCTACATTTGATGAGTATGAACAAAATAGAAACTATTTATAGCGTAAAAAGGATTACTTTATTCCATAAAGGCTAAAATTGCTACGATTAGAGTATATAACTAGTTTATCTAAAAATAATCCACAAAGTTTAAATTTAGCTCGAAGAGAGTACGCCCCAATAGTCTACATTGTCGTCAATAATCGATAAGTGACAGTCGTAAAAATAAATGAATCTCGGAAACGGAGAGATTTATATGTATGTAGATTTTCAATGTGTAACTGGAACAATACGTTCTATGTTCCAAACCATTGGGCGCATCAATCCGATGAGTGGGTTTCAACTGATTTCCCATCCATTGGACATTGCGTTTATTCCTGTGTTGCCTATTGGTAATTCTCGCGCATTTCCACACCTTATCTATTTATTGACACTAAATAAAATAAATAAATGTATAATGTTTTTAAAACTAAATATGGCATTACTATTAACAATCACACGTTAGCTTGTGTTAGCAATGTATCGCGCCCATTGAGACTTGATAAAATAAATATTACAAATAAAAATCTTACAAAAAGCTAATTCCGTCCTGGGGCAGTACCACCACTTTCGAATGTAACACCTGTGAAGTGACCTTGTCGCGTTTCGGGAATAGTTTGAAAGTAGCCAGGTGTAGCGAGAGGAGTGTGCATTGTCAATCTAAGATGGTACATGCTCGTCTCCTCAAGCCGGCATAGTGGAGGCGACTGCTGCCCGCACAGGTTTCTCCGTAGTAGCAGTTGTTTCTATTCATGGACCGCACTCTAGCTTTACATGCCGAGCTACAATAAAAAAATATTAAAAGATAAGTTGCAATAACGTTTTGGTATTATTTATAGTATAGTATAGTAACACGCGGTTAAAGGGATTGCTATCTGTTTTTTTACACACTGTGTTATAGCTACATCTACGAGCTCATGGAAAAACATTTTCCTTACAGCAAAGAGAATAACTTGAAACAAAAAAAAAACGATTATATTAATTTGCAAACTCCTCTCGTTAATTTATATATGTATAGATAATATATTACTATATAGTTACGAATATTGTAATTTTGGTAAAATCTGAATTTAAGATACAAAGTCTTACTTTACCTTTAAGTAGAGCAAAGCGTTCTTAAGGCTAATCACTAAATCCTTGTCGAGATGGATTAATGAGGTTGTAAGCTTCTTACAAAGGCATCTCATAGTGGAGTCAGAAGATTTTGCGGAATGACGCACCCTTACAGGTCGTAGGTGGGATCAAGGTTATTTTAAATTCAAGCCTATATTTGTTTGGAATTCAATGAATTACATTGAAACCTCTAAAAGACATATCGAAAAATACAATATTTGTATGAAACTATTTTTGGTTATTTTTCTGTGGTATTTGTATGGTATTGTTACTACGAAATAGTAACAAAAGACTGCTTTGTGAACCGCAGCTCAACACAATGAATGGCGAGTGAATTGCTATATTCGAGATGTCCAAATAGCACGTTTTAGTAAGATTTCTATAACATAACTAGTATAACGTAATCAAATTCAAATATTTTATTGCATGTCACGAAGGAAATACTAGTAAGGTCAATGTGACAACCTGCTAGGGCGCAACAAAGTGTTGTACTTAAAATTATGTATTACAACATAATAACAATAACAACAATAAAAATCATTTCTTATAAACTATTGATAATATACTGTTGAATATCACTATCAAACATCACTTATTAAAATATGTACATCGGGAATCATAGAAAAACTAATTTATAGAATAATAACATTTTTGACTAGGTATTGTTTTAATTTGTTTTTGAACTGTACCGGGTCTTCTTCTGGATTTACTAATCTGGGTACAATATTGTTATATATTTTTATAGCCATAGCATAGGGACCGGAATGCACTAGTTGTACTTTAGATGATAGCTATTTTTCGGTCTTAATTTATTTGGCCTAGAGTATTCTGCGAATAAATGATTTGTAGCTGAATTAGTAGCTAGTAGTCGACCCGTGACGTCATACTCGACAACACTCTTAATTCACATTGTAAAAGAATAGCGACCCTAATATCCTGGTTGACTCTCCTTTCTTCTTCTCTTCTGCTTTTTGATAAATAGTATAAAGGTATTTCATTTGTTGCGCGAAATTGGATAACAATTTCGGAAGGGGGCGCCCTAGGAAGACCTTTCTTAGGCAGATTGGTCAACGCTCAGAAAGCACCCTCAGCCGACGTGCATGCATGAGGGGAATAATGGATGTAGTCGAAGTGAAGTGAATTGTAGAGAGAGGAGTTGCTGGCGCGCTATAGTGTCTGCCTATCCCAATGGAAACAGGGCATGGGCTAAGTAGTAGTAGTATTTCAAATACTAAACAAAAATGGATAGGTATGCAAAATATTTAGTATTTTCATTTCAAATAAATGTATATTTTTCATATAAATCACATCATTATAATAATAACTCATTAGTTAAAGATTTTACAATAAAATATTCATAATTGGTATATTTACTGTAGATACATTATTACACAAAACACATCCTACGGCATTTTCATTTGTAGATCTCTGTGGCGTAGTGATCCTTCGATTCCTGGATGAAACAAGAATGCAGGTAAACAAGCAAGCATTGTGTATTACCTATATATGATACGAGTAAAAAAACCAGAACATAATGTTGAATTCTCAAAATGTTGGATTCCCAAAATATTGAATCTCATAATGTTCGCAATTTTGGTTTTTGTTTGTTTATCAGGTAATTTTTGTATAACTCAAGATGAATGGAAATATTTTATATGAAATATTTTAATGTACATAAATGAAGTACCTTCCATAATTCAGTTTTAAAAGAAAAAGGATAATTGAACAAGTCGTGTTGTGTCACTTCTTCAAACCGGCGACTTTAATTATGCGACTCGTCTGTTGAATTATCTTTTTTATTTAATTTCCTGACTTAACGAAGTTCCTATTTGAATATTTATACTTCTCCATCTTTCTTTTTACTTGTACATTGTTTAATTAAGGATCTTCCTAATTTAGAGTCTTAGAATATTTTTTATTTTATTTTTTATTATTAACTTGGCCAATACAATGTTCGGTTTAAATATGCAATGTTACGTTACTACTGCGGCCTAAAGCGTTTTTTTCTTGGTGGTTTGTAGCCCGAGAAATCTCCGCTTCATAGAGATGTGCGTAGACTTATAGAAAGAAGGACGTCTATAATTTAAACTACAATAAGGGAAAGTTAACAAAGGAAATTTTATTAAAAAAACATACTTTTTGACTTGGTTTGTACATAAATCGTCTAATGGGCGCTAGCGCGAGTTGCCAAATAATTCACACGCAAAGCGCTATAATGGCCTGAAAGAGCGACTATAAACAATGAAAGGCTATAAAACTTCAGCGGGAAAGTGATTTTAATGTACCCACATATTAGAAGATAATGTTTTCTATATAAGCCTTTTATAATAAGAATAATTTATTGAGTAATATTTATTTATTTATTTTTTTAAATTAATACCTAACTTGCCTGCTTCTAACCATGTTTTACAATGCTTCATGACTACGCCTGTAAATTTTCGGTGTATGAAAAGTAGTGTGGCGTTAGGTACTCTCCGCAATGTGTTAAAAAAGTTTATTTTTGTTAATAACAGCACGTTGGCCCAATTATGGTTTCGCCTTTTTTGTTATTAAAAATGTTCACAAAAAATTCTTTGAATGAGGAACTACAAGAACTCGTACAAATAAGAAGAAAAATTAAAGTGTAAAAGCACAAAGCCAAACAAGTTGACGCGTTTCCTCTCTTCTATGTTGAAATGGCAAAATGTTCACCTCAAATGACGTTCAATATTTTGTGTTTCCATTATTTATTTATATTATAAATATAAATATTTTTAGGTTCATAATATGAATTTCTCATTTTAATAACGATTTGAATGTACTATCAAGAGCAGGGGAGCAGTCCCACCTTAAGGACTCATGTTTCTTGCATATTTTTATGTTTCTCTCAGCTTCTACTTTAAATATAACTTATGTTTACGTTGCTATGACAACTGACGTGTGTAGATTCGTTTTCCCTCATAACATTGACAACTAAATGAGGTGCAATATGTAAAAAACATATAGAAACATTGACAACAATATTGATCTCCTTTACTTATAATGCAATCAGAAAGAGAAGGCAACTGTATTATTCCGATAAACAATTTTGAAAAAAAAAAACTGGGACTGCTCCCCTGCTCTTGATAGTACGTGCTACAAAATTTGATACCCAAATAAGACTAACTAAACTATTATTACTATAATAACTACAAAGATCCTGCATAAATAGTTATATTATTTAATTTAAGGAGATGTGCGATCTACGGTCATACTTTGTAAAGTTAAAAAATTAATATCGAGTCAAAAATGTCAGACTGAAACTTATATTTTACCGAATACTTGGAAACAATTTTGCAGTTCAAGGGTAGAGGGGATTATAAAGGTTTATTGCCGAGGAACTGGGATCTTTTTCTATTTCAAACGCTTCAGCTGTGTTTCATTTTGGTATTTTTATAGCGAGAAAAAATTAATAATAACTGTAATACTTATTTTTGTAAACAGTGCTGACCTATATAAATGTCAAAATTATACTTTAAATACTTTTTAAAAAATCTATAAAGTGGAATTAACATTTATTAATTGAGGATTAGCAGTAATGCCAGTTGTTGTGGCAAATGTGGTATGGTATGACTAGAGTATATGTCTTCTCAAGCCAGTATAGCGGAGATGACTGCTGCTTTCAGACATTTCGTTACGGTACAGATGTCTCTGTTTATGGCCCGCACTCGAGCTTAACTTCATGCGTAGTGGTCCATGGAATGATAAATAAATATATAAATAATTCCGCAGTACTATAAAAATCTCTGGAAAGCACTTTATATTAAATATTATTATAATGTAATGTTTGATAAAAACGGCAACATATTTCGCCATGTTCATTATATTTTGTGTAATGTAATCGACACCAGCCTCGCTGCGTACTCGTAGTATACAGGTTCACTTTCAATATGTTACATCCTGAGAGACTGTATCATAATATGAAAAACATTTTTTTTTGTGATCCATTACCCGTAGGGCTGTCTCTTAATATAATGTATTAAATATAAGTTTTATTAGGTTTTCGATTAGTTTATTTTAGTATGATAATATACCATATTCGACATGTTTTTGTAATTATTGTCATATTCAAATGTGAGTATTTTTATGAAAATTTAACAGAAAAAAACCATGACCCACATCAAACTGTGTTTTCTGTGAAACCACTAATAAATGCTCCTTTAATTAATTTAATTAGTAATATTATTTTATAATTATGAATAAATAAGTAATCAGCCAGATTGGTCAACTGCTCAGAAAGGGACAGGTGACCCTCAACCGACGTGCATGCATGAGGGGAGTAATGAAGTAATGAAGCGAAAGTGAGAGGAGTCGCTGGCGCTCAATAGTTTCTGCCTACCCCAATGGGAACAGGGCGTGAGCTAAGCAGTAAGTATGTAAATGGAAAATGAATGTTAAGTCGCTATGAAAATTGCAAGCATTTTCGCTGTTCCACGTTTCATGCAGATCTGATAGCAAATAATTTGCTAACAGTACGTGAGTACGTGACTCAGGCGTTAACGACAACTTCCGTAAAATGACATATACACGAGCAAAGATAACAAAGTTATTTTACTTTTATCGCATATATTTTCTCCTAATGCGTTTATAAAAAAAAAAACAGGTGGCGACAGGGTATGTCCTCACAGACGCCGATCTTTGCATTTTCACGGGATGGGTTGCCACTCCTGAGTTCGCATATGGCTAGGTTATAGACTATAAATTCTTTTTCGTTAATCTCCAGCGTACGCGATTGTCTGCAAATTGTGCACTCTGTCTTTTTCTTTTTGAAAATGATTAAATAAACATATCTATCTAATAAAATAAGAAAGTAACTTATCAAAGTCTGTCCAGGACAGTTTTAATTTTATCTAGCGCCATTATGTAAAAACTAAATTAAAAACTAGATGATGCAGTAATATAAATAAAATGGCGCAAAGTTAACGAAGACGATCACATGTTCTTATCGTTTAATTTTTTATTTTATATATTTTTATACTATTTGACAACCCTATTTATCTATAATATTCACCACACACACACCTACTTGCGATCTTTACAACATAATATACCATGCGCCTATATCAATAACAGGGGAACAAATTGTTTCATTATTATCAATAGGCCGATATCTTGTATCAATGTTTCTTTAAAAAAACAATATCCTTAGTTTATATGTTGACAATATGCTATTGGTTTATATGTAACAGAATAGGAGTCGATTCGCGTCACACTTAAAAACTTGAAAGTGGTACTAATACTACGCCTGGGATTACAGACTGGGTTAATAAACATCATCAGTCTGTCTACCATTCTTTAAATATCAGGTATTTACTTAATAATACTAGAATAAGCTAACAGAAAATGAGTTTTTTTTACATTAGGATTTCGTCGAACTTTACTCTTTAAATACGAGGTCGCACATAGCACATACAATGTATAGTTAACACGTGCTATACCCGTAACTAAAGTGGTCCATTTTCATGCTTGTGGTAAGCTTCGATAAAAGCCTTAAAGTTCAGATATTCTCTGTAATGTTTTCAAAGCTTTTTTTCTGCACTGTTATAGGAATTAATTCCATTATTTTGCTTTTAACAATTTTACGTATTTCTCTTTCACAAAAATAAAAAAAGAATCTTTAATGATTTTATTATATATACTTTTTTCAATTCTACGGAAATATTTATTACACATTTATTACTTTTTTAATATAAGCAATATTTTATTAAATTGGATTTATCGACAAATAATTGTTTAATTTCTCTTGTTACTTAATTATTGTTTCTTAAAAACGGGATATTGCAATTTATATAATCGAATTTTATATAATGTAGAGAATATATACCCTCATCTTAGCAGCGACAGATAGAAAACGCTTGGATATACTCGTAGTTAGTACAGCCATGCAGTAGCGTAACCCCATTTTACTGGAATCTGCATTTACGAATTCACTAAAAACAAATGGATTGCTTTAAAACTCAGCTGAAGGTAAATGAATGGATAATACCCTCAATAAATAAAAAAGAATTTGTCTACGAGTATATTTATTTAAACGCGTTTAAGTAAAAATACAGTCAGAAAAAATATTAATTGTAATAAATTTAAAGTAGGTATTTATATTGTACTCAAAATCTGGATTCAGGTAATTGATGAATAGTCGAATACTTTTTTCAAGGGATGCAATGTCCTGTTTTTTTTTTTTTTACTAAAGGCGTTAACTCCCCACATTGACGTTCCGGCTCGAGGTGGTAACGGGTAACTGATAAAAGAGTCTTTGTTTCGATACAACGAGCCAATTTCAGCCACTCCACTTTCCTTTTATATTTATACTCCTTAACTTTAACTTTACATATAAAAAGGAAAATGCCCATTTTTGGGTCCACTCGATACCTAATAGTTTGATTACAAAACAATATTCTAAAATATTATAATATAATATCTTGTTTTTTTATTATTTTATTTTAATTATATCAACACATTCTTCACCAATCAATAGACGATGTTTAATTACATAAAAAACGGATAGCATCAACTATTAACGTATTTAATATAACAATAAACTCCAATATTGCATCAGAAAAAGTCTAATTACTCAATAACACGAGTGAAAAAATTAAAACTGATTGGTAATAAGGAATGTAGATTTATTTTTCTACAAAATTAACTAAAATCATCGACAAACTTGGGAAAAAAATTGTGGGCCCATTTCTCATAAGCGAATAGGCATTCTGCTTTATACAAAATAATTATATTTTAGACTAAAAACTTTATAATATTTTTCATGACCTGTATTTTTTTGCTGAAAGTAAACACCGGGGGAAGAGTCCTCGCTCTATTTTATTTAAAACCTGTCAGTTTGCAGTTCGCCACTTACGCCCCGGAGACCAGTAAAACCCGATTTGCGTCGTGCCTCGCTCAGCTTGAGCCGGAACTCTGATTTATAAACACAGAGAGAGTGTCATCTCTATACGTAAGTGGGGATGGCCTAAATCACGAAATGTCACGATTATATAATATTTCAGTCGTTTATTAATGCATCTAATTTTAAATTAGCAATATTTAGTTTCTATTGAATTATTTACGATGCCACTTCGACAAATTATAGGTTTTGATTCTGCTAATTCTTAATTAGATTGTATAATTAGCATTTGTTAGGTTAAACACACTTTTAAAATAAAATGAATATAAGCTAATTTTTATTTCTTTTAAAAGCGCCGTGTTTTGATAAAAATAAACAATGTTTATGACGGTCATATTTTAAAGCAGTACCGTTTTTTAGAGTAAAATTTAGCAGCATAAAACTCCCTAGGTGATGTATTTGTCGCAGGCGTCTGTAGGGTGGTATTGTAACTCGGTGAGCGAGCTACATGGAATAGCTTTTAGGGTGTTATGTCCACCTGAGGTTACGTGATTATGATGCATAACCACCTCGTCTCTCCATCAACTAGTTACTTACTTAAAATGTCATGAACTAGAATAATGTTTTAAGTACTTAATACTTACTTTAAAGCCGGTAATTTAATCCTTTCTTTAATAATAAGGTAATCTGTTATTTATTAGTAAAAAAGTCATTTTTAAAGATATTTTAAGGAACATATATTATAAGTTTCTCAAATGACTATGCGAGTAGTCGCATTTGGTAAAACGCCTCTACGGAATATAGGAAAGACTACCTTAGGTTTACCATTTGACGTCAAGGTTAAATTACCAGATAAATCTTTAATCCATTTTTTATAAAATAAACGAATAAAGTCCAAACTGAGTGAGCACTGTCAATCTGGATGATACACATTCGGCTCATCAAGCCGGCATAGTGGAGGCGATTGTTGTAGAAATTTATCTGTAGTAGCAGTTGTTTCCGTTCATGGAAACTCTAGTTTCACATGAGGCGGAGTGTTGTCTTATGCAAAGCTACAATAAAAAAATATTTTTGTTTCTAAATAATAAGAAGGTATAAATAATAACCTTATATTGATGTAGATAATTACATGTAACACGCGATAACTTAATTAAATGGTTTGCGAAATTAATCTGAGATAGAAAATTATGTCTGGAAAATTTCTCTGAACTTGATACTCGTATATGTTTAACCACCATAAATCAAAATAATTTAAAATATTGGATATCTCACATTTGTGTTAAAAACGTCGTAAATAAAATAATTCAATTTATTTTTCCTCTGCAATTTAGACAATAGCCGTGTTTGCTTTTGTTTTCCATAACAACCTTTACGTCATTATTAAAGGACCTGTCAGCATTTTAATGAGGGAAAATGAATAATGTTCGTTACATGTAGAGAATGCATTTTACAAGTATTATTTTGATAGTACCATGACGTTTTTAATTGTATTGTGAATATACATATATCTCTTCACAATTATAAAATACCAAATCTTTATTAATGAAAAATAAATCTATAAAAAATAAATTGACCGAAATGACATATTTAAATTTTTTTTTTTAAATGGCGTATAACAATTTTCCAGTGTCAAAGTAAATATTTTTGCATCAAGTTAATAGTATTGTGCATCACGAGTCATTTATTCATCACACCAAACAGTCAGGTCAAGTCTCAGCCAAGTGAAAAATTGTTCCAGTGAAGTGGTAGAATCTTTACTGAAACTTCCTAGGGAGTTTTGGAGGGAAAATGGAAACACAGGTTCTCTTTTGAATTGTTTGCCCACACTCACGCACATTCACGAAAACTTAATGGTTAATAATCCTTACACATTAACACTTGAAGAAACACAAGTTTAGGAAAATAATTCAAAACCGACAGCCTGACGTCACAAGATTGCCGCCAAAACTTTCATTTAAAAAGTTAGTAGATACGGAAAAAATATGTTTTAATTCTGTAACCTTGTCCCTAAAGAATTTAATCGAACCGACAGAATTTCCGAGAAAGGACCTTGAACTTTTTCTCCAGAGCATTTTTAAAAAAATGAAAAATAAAAGTAAAAACTAGTGGTAACATTTTTACCTCACTTTTAACCTGGCGCTACTTTGACTAGTATGCTTTGCGTAGTTTGTACAGACCGAAGTCGAAGTGTTAATTAGAAACCTTAAAGACATGGAAAAAAGTAATAATCAGGCCACCGTGGTCTAGTGGTAGAGGACAGACCTCACGATTGATGGACCCGTGTTCAAACCTCACTAAATTCTGACCGGTAACTATGCAACTATGTTATATGTACTTCAGTCGCTCAGTGCCTGCGATACAAGCACTAGCTTAGTACAGACATTAAAAAAATGTTACCAATTGATACATTGACAAGTGAAATCCGAGTAGCTACAGTTTTTGTTCCATTCTAGCCTCACTTAGCTGGCTTCACATTCACCTGTCATGCTAGACATTGCGTTGTTCGTTGACATGAATTGTTCTCCGTTGTTCCGCAATGTTCGTAAAGATTGTTAACGAGCGAATGCGACAGCTAGCACCCATTGTGAGGCGTTTGTGTTTGCTATGAGTCCCTTTTTGTTTTTCATGTCGAGACATCAATTATGGTGGAGGTGAGTTTTGCTTATTATTCTCTTTTATTTTCTTTAATTATATTATTTTTTTATTGAAGCTTAGCATATGACAACACTCCGCCTGATGTTAAGCCAGAGTGCGGTCCATGAACGGAAACAACCACGGAGAAATCTCAAAAGTCGACAGTCGCCTTCGCTATGCGGATTTGAGGAATCGAATGTGTACCATCCAGTTGACAGTGCACACTCAGTTTGGACTCTATTTGTTTACTTTATAAAAAATGGCTCTCGTTATATCTGGCTACTTCCAAACTTCCCGAATCGCGACTGGGTCACAAGTTAAAAATAACAACATTCAAAGTAAGTACACATACCTATCTGTCATTTGCATAAAGTACGAAAGGAACTCATACATTAAGAAAGTTAAGCAAATGTTTGGTCCAAAAGGGAAGAATTGACATAGGTTTGTCAGAAAATATTATTCCCTCGGTGAGTTTAGGCATAGGCGAAAGGCGCAAAGAAATGGAAGGCCGGCACAAAATTTTTCATTTCCGCACTATAAGATGATACTACACGGTAAAAGCGTATTTGTTTTTACTCGTATTATTAGTATTTATTATGCTATTGTTGGCAGTTGAACAATTCAGGAAGTAATTAGGGATATACAGGGTAATTTTTTTAACTGGGACAGTATGGGGAAATCTTAAACCACAGGAGATACAGGGAAACTGTCTTAGGAACCATTTGCTCTTTTTTTATGAAAACGAATTTGGCATAGTAATTTTTCTGGTCAAGCTTGAGGTGTCCATGGAAATGAGTCATTTTGATGAAAATTTTTTTTGATGCGATTCGACTCGGTTTCATGTAAGGATCATTTCATTGTATCGGAAGAAAAAAATCGAAGCAGCAGATGTTAGTCAAATTTAGTCAAGTAATATTTTTAACGGGGCAGTATGGGGAAATCCTAAACCACAGGAGATACAGAGAAACTGTATTAGGAACCAATTGCTCTTTTTTTATGAAAACGAATTTGGCTTAGTAATTTTTCTGGTCACTCTTGAGTTGTCCATGGAAATGAGTCATTTTGATGAAAATTTTTTTTGATGCGATTCGACTCAGTTTTATGTAAGGATCATTTCATTGTATCGGAAGAAAAAAATCGGAGCAGCAGAAGTTAGTCAAATTTAATGAAATGATTTGTCATACAACGGGCCAGTACATGGTAGATACTGAATGAACCATAGTCGATACATACACACTCAAAAAGTGTTCCATAATTAAAAACTAAATTTTATTTGCACTCAAGAGGTAGAAGAGAACCACTATGATCTTACGAGTCACGGTTAAACATAATTTTAAAAAGTTTAGAACGAACATTGTTCATACTGTGATTTTTATTAATAGTGTACGAGTATGTTTACAAGTCAAATATCTAGAGATGTTAAATGTAGTTGTGGATTTGGATGAGACCATTTCAAATAAATTTCATCTACTAACAAGATGGTGCACCTCCTCACAATGGTACAACGAGTGAACGGTTTTTGAAGAACACTATCTAGGTCGTTAGATGGGCACATTGGTCGGTGGTCCTGATAAATGACCATGACGTTCAGCCGATGTGATGCAGATGAATTTTTCCATGTGGAGTCACGAGTTTCGAGTTTATGTCGTATCTCATTAATTCTTAATAAAATATCATACAACGCAATTCTTTAACATTTAACAAGATTCACCACACAACTTTTTGTCACTAGAATAGTTCTGAAACGTGCCCGTAACATTTTTGCGTTAGTATTATTAATGTAACCATCAGATTACTTACAAATTGTATGGGAATACATTTCATTAAATTTGACTAACTTCCGCTGCTCCGATTTTTTTCTTCCGATACAATGAAATGATCCTTACATGAAACTGAGTCGAACCGCATCAAAAAAATTTTTCATCAAAATGACTCATTTCCATGGGCAACTCAAGCTTGACCAGAAAAATTACTATACCAAATTCGTTTTCATAAAAAAAGAGCAAATGGTTCCTAAGACAGTTTTCCCGTATCTCCTGTGGTTTAGGATTTCCCCATACTGTCCCAGTTAAAAAAATTACCCTGTATAGATAAATTTGTGAGTGAGTGTTTTTTTTTTTTTTTTTTTTTTATGCTTAATAGGCAAGCGTTTGACCTATTAGTCATCTCCTATTAGCTTCCTGGCGCGCCTCTCAATCGACTCTAATGCCGCTAGTTGGTATTTGGCAGAGCCATCCCAAAGGTGAGAGCAGTACTCCATGCAGGTCCTCACCTGCGCTTTGTACAGAGTGAGTAGCTGCTTTGCTGTGAAGTACCGTCTCACCTTCGAGAGGATGCCAAGCTTTTTTGAGGCCAAAAGAGCTTTTGACTCGATATATGAGCCAAAATTTAGAGTCGATGATAAGGAGACGCCCAGGAGCTCCAGGTGTTCCGTTATCGGCACGGATACATTTCGGAAAGTGGGAGACAGTTGGAAGGGTCTCTTTTTAGCAGAGAACAAACACGCCTGGGTCTTGCTGGCGTTGAACTTGACTAGATTGGCATCGCCCCAATTGGAGACTGCCTCGAGGGACAAGTTCAAGCGCTCGACCATGGCCTCTCTGAGTGTCTGGATCTCTGACTCACTAGCTCGTACGTTGGATGTGTAGCTCTCTACAACTGTGCTGTCGTCTGCGTATCCAAAGATACCGGGTTCTAACAGATCATTGATGTGCAGCAGAAAGAGAGTCGCAGAGAGTGTGGTCCACTATCTTACACATTCATATAATTATATCTTGTAATAAAAATGAAGCGTGTCGGAAGAGGGCGGCCCTAGAAAGACCTTTCGCAGTCAGATTGGTCAACTGCTCAGAAAGGGTTAGATGAGGAGCACCCTCAACCGACGTGCATGCATGAGAGGAGTAATGGATGGTCGAAGCGAAAGTGGTATGTAGAGAGTGGAGTCGGTGGCGTGCCATAGTTTCTGCCTACCCCAGTTTAAACAAGGAATGAGGTAAGTAGTAGTAGTAATAAAAACTAAATAAAAGTATACTATTGGAAATTGCTTAGTGGTTTGATTTATGAATTTTTGGCATGTTAAAATGCTGAATTTGTTTTTATTAAATTGTATAATGAACAGAGAAACAAGTGTGGATCGAACTCCCGTCTTATGCTCTTCAAGCTGTTAGATGCGTGTCGATTTTTTCCATTCAATTTTCATCATAATTTGATGAAATTACAATCTTTATTTATAACACGAAATACTTAATCGTCCAAAGTAAGTGCTATGTCGAAAAAAAAACTAGATAAAGTATATAGGTTGTTATACATAGATATAGTCGTGATACGGCCTCGGAGGCCCGGCAAAGGACTAGGAACGGAAATGAAGGTTGTCTTCGGGGCGACATCATTTCCTCCCCGAGCGGTACGGAAGCTCGCACTCTCTAAACAGACTGACTCTATTATCGTTAACTTTAAATACCTATTTAAGTTAAGAATTTACTGGTATATGTACCTAAATATTTTTTATAGTTTTATTTTTGAAATACTTTGTTATTTTTTTTAAATGTATATTTTTTTAATTGTTAATTTTAAAATTTCGAAAGATGAAAGTCACGGAGACATCTTGTGCATATAAAGACAGCGGGTAGACAGTGGCCCAATAATCTGTAATTCAATTTTTCCTTAATTACAAATACAAATACAATTGTCACGCCTTTTTCCCACAGGGATAGGCAGAGACAACGGAACGCCACTTACCACGATCCCTACACAACACCTTCGCTTCCTTCACATCCACAATTCTCTTGATGCACCCCCGACGGTTATGGGCACTAGGCAGCCCAGCTTTCATGAGGATGTCTCCTATTCGATCGGAAAACACCCTTAATTATAACTTTGATTCTAAAAGTGATAATTATACAAAAAATCTCAACATTTTTAACATACATCAGTATTATATGGTTAGTGAAGCGTACAAGTAATCAGTACGATTTTTTACGCTTGGTTTATTAGAGCGCCGACACATCACTAATAATATCAGAAATGTAATTAGTGCCAACAGCTTATCTCTAATTAGCTTTGACAACACTATAATGTTCTTAGCGGTAAAAGTTTTATATATGAAATTCATTTATATATCTTTATTTTGTCGCCGTTTGTAAGTGTGTTGTTTTTTTTTTAATTCAATTGACATTGTAGGATACAGGATGGCTCACCTCGAAATATCCAATCTTGTCACTCCAAAAGGTGTTCGGATTTTTCTTCTGATGCAGTACCGCGTTAAATTCGTCAGATGATATGGTGACGAGAGATGTTTCGCACCAGGAAGGGAACAGTTGTGAGGAGAAGGGTTTACAGGTCTCACACGTATAATAACTTTCAGGTGCAGATATTTTAACTACAGAAATTACAGATACAGTCGCGAGTGTGTGCAACACTGGGTTGCCAGTAAAAATTTAAATTAGTGTTCTACAGTAAAAAAAAGAAATTAATGATAAATATAATTTATAATAAGGAAATCAAATAGACATTATTATATAGATATCGTAATGTTAGAAATGTTAAAAATTAATATCGATAATTTAATATTTTGTGTATTAATAAATATTATTAATCAATAAATCTCTGAGAGCAGACATAGATCTTTCATCAAGGGATTAATACATTAACACATACAGGATAGTAATTTAATAAAAATAATTAAACTAAATTTTTCTAGAAATATTTTCTAATGGTTCGTTTATAGTTAATAAATAAAGTTAGTAATAAATATAAACTGTATGATTAGCTTAAATCATAACAGCTGTCAATCTCGATGGCGGTGTACAGCTGGCATGGCGGAGGTAACTTCTCTGTGGTGTAAGCATGTTGTAATGGTAGTATGCGGTCACATGTCGGACTATATAAATAGTATAAATTATTCTGCTTAATTGGAAAGATATTTCTGATTCCCGTAGAGAGTTCAACTTGTGTTTGGTCCAGTCGCTTATCGAATTTCCTGTCAAATAGTAATTGAAGTCAGGTTCCGTCGCACTTCAGCATAGTTTAGCAAACAATACTACATAACTCTCCAAGTTCGAGGAGTTTCTCTCTTAGAACTTTAGCCGATAGAATGTGTTACACATTAAAGGAATGTATTGATCCTTTTACTTAACAGAATTTTAATTTATAAATTGACCTTACTTTAACAATTAATTAACGTGATGAGAAAGGAAAGGATAGAGTGATAAGCAGATTGGTTATGATAGTACAACCACTTTTAAGTGTAACTTAATTTACTCGCAATTCGAGATCGGCTTGGTATAATGAGTGCAGTGTAAACTGGTGCACATTCGTCTCTTCAAGCCGGTATAGCGAAGCCGATTAGTGATAGTAATAGTCGTTTCCGCACAGTATAAGTATGATCACATGTCGAACTACTATTAAATAAAGAAATAAATGTTAGGTTAAACAAGGTTTTGTTTGTTTGTGTCGTGGGAAATAGATGTTGAACTCGCATATACGTGATTTTGTATAGAACGTTTTTCTAGCAATAAACGCGGGGTCTTGTAGGCTCGAGTCAACAATATCAGCTTAGTACAACAAGCGGGCGGGTAGAATGTGTTCGCTGACGCAGCTATGTTCAACTCAGCCACGTAATGACAGAGTGAGACTACTCCGAAAACATTAAAACAAAAAGATAAGTAGTGAAAGTATTGCTGACTTATTTACACACCTTTGACTTTACGCACACAAAACAAGGACTGCTATATTGTGTTCGTATCGTATTTCGGAACGCAAGTTCGTAGTGAACCCCCTGTGTTCAGCCCAACCACGTAATGACGCTGACGTGGCCCTGTAGCGCCATAATGAGAGATGTAATTATGTGTCGTTGCTCACCGCCGCGCTTTGCATTTTGAACGGTAAGAATAATTTGCTATACGCGAACGTTTAATATGTAAAGGTATGGTTAGTACATTTAAGGAATTAGTTACTTTTTTGTATGGTAGTAACAACTTAATTTTAACTGTCTTGGTGGGCAACTGGAGCTATTTATCAACTTATTCCCCTTTAAACTTATAAAACTTTATACTTATAATAAAAGAGTGGTAGGCAGACTGATGATGGTTATTAATCCAGTCTGCCGTCATGGGGTAGTACCACCACTTTCGAATGTAACACCCGTGAAGTGACTTTGTCGCGTTTCGGGAGCAGTTTGAACGTAGCCAGGTATAGTGAGAGAAGTGTGCACTGTCGATCTATGGTGGTGGTGTCTATGTTCTATGTCTATGGTCTATGGTGGTGCATACTCGTCTCCTCAGGCCGGCATAGCGGAAGCGACTGCTGCCCGTAGAGATTTCTCTGTAGTAGCAGTTCTTTCCGTTCACGGACCGCACTCTAGCTTTACATCAGGCGGAGTATTGTCATAATTATGCCGAGCTACAATAAAAAAATATTTGAGTGTTAATGTGTAATAATGTTATTATAGAAATTATTATTCATTATGATTAGCTTTTATTGAATGACAGCAGTGGCGGACTAAGGCTAAAGCGGACCCTAGGCAACATTGCAATTCCGGGCGAATTTTTCAGTCATGACACATACTTTGCGTTGCGTAAAAACTTAATTTTCGGGCCCTAGGCACGTGCCTAGGTTGCCTAGGCCTTAGTCCGCCCATGAATGCCAGTGAGTCTGTACAAAAAAGAAAACGTGTGTTTTTATTTTACTTCCAAAACTTTGTTGAGAGTTTTAGTTATTTTTACACCATTTTACTGAAGCTATTTTGAACTTGACAGGACATTTTTGTTTGATGAATGAATGACGCGCGACGCACAATGTTAACTTGATGCAAATATTTACTTTGACACTGCTGAATTGTTACAGTGCCAAGATAAGAAAGAATCAGAAAAGCTAACCAATTACACAATGGTTTTTATTTATAAAGGATCTAATCACTCTAAGTAAAAAGTTGCCACATAAACTAAATACATACATATATGAGACAGAATGGGCGTTAAGAATTGAGGGCAAAAAGCGAATGGCGCATTAGTGGAATTAATGTTCGTTTTTGAAGTCGGTTCGTGCGACGGCAAATCGGCAGCCTCTTATCCTTCCGCCCTCCAGGAATTGAATAAAAGGAAATCGATAATCCGCTGGAGCCTTTTTAATATTTATCCATAATGAATGATTGATTGAATTAAATTCTAAATTATCGTATTGACAGTTTTTCTTATATTATGTTACTTAGATAGATTATAAATTATTATCTTGACCAAAAATACAATTTAAATGTGATCATTTAACACGACCACACTCCGCCTAACAGTTGTGCACATCATTCCAGGTTGACAGGTACCCTTCTCTCATCATACCTTGCTATTTAGCTGATCCCAAAACACGACTTAGGTTTTCATCTCGAAAGTGGAGATAGACGCCAGACTAAGCTAATAACCCTAATTAACCTACTTATCACTCCTAAATATTTAAAACAACTGCTAATCTACATTGAGGAGTAATAGCTTGCTTATGATAACGTGCGTAAAACCTAAAAAATCACGAGACGAATAAAATACCTCGAATATAAAGTACATACACACAACGGTATAATAGTATTAGATTGAGGTATTTTCTCGTCATTCCCCTGGTATCCCCTGTCCGTAGCACTCTTAATTAATCCGACAGAGCCTGCTGCTAATCACAGCTCGCTCACAATGAACCAGGTGCTTGTTATAGTCCGCCTGAATAAACTCTGCAGATATAGAATAATATTGGGTAATAAAATATACACCTTTTTTTATTCTAATAATTTTAAAGATTATCCTGTGGTTTATTATAACGTCATTAAAGCTCCCACTTGGTTCGCCGAAACGAATCGCAAAAATTCGCTTACACATAGTAAACAAACTATGAAAATGCATCTATTAGGAAGAAATCGAGTCGAGAAGAATCGGATCAAATCACAAGCCCACGTGGGCACCATAAGGGGCACCTCTAGCTAAAATATTGTTTCAAAATATACAAAATAAATACAAAATCTGTCTAAAATATTAACGCAGTCATAAGACATGCTTAATATAAAATGGAATATATAATTATTATTCAAAAATATTTTATATCAAAACAATGAGAAATTCTCTTTGATATTTTAGTGAAAAGGTATGGTTGAATATTTAATAGTTGCAGTTCCTTAGGCGTCTTTAATAAATGTTTTAGTAGAACTGATGTAAATTATTTAAATACCTTCCCTTTTTCATATTCCTTCATTGTACTCTGAAAGTAAGTTATTTATAATCGTTTTTAGACACATTCGTACAATACACAAATGCAAATACTCGGTAAAATGAAGTAGTCGGTAATAATAGTTTAACACGGAAAGTTTAATGACTTAATACGAGTATAATATCATTAGAAAAACATACGAGGCCGTCAGGACACAAGCCGTATATCAATCCTTGCATTCTCATTGCTTGTTTTGATATCAGACCAATAAATGTTAAAAAATTATGCAAAAATCTAAAAAAATATATTTGTACCTCATTCGAAATACACCGAAGTAGGCGGACATAACAAGATGAGTGTGCCCTGTCAACTTGGACGGTACACATTCGACTCCTGAAGTCGATATAGCGGTGATTACTGCTGCCGGTAGACATTTCGTAATCATAATTTTGTCAAGTTCAAATCAAACAAAACACTGTATTACTATGATAAATTATACCATTATAAATGTTATACGAGTAATTACTGCGAAAGTTTGATTCTCCAGTTTCAAACAAGAATAATTTCAGTATCAGAGAAATGTTATATTGATGTATTCAAACCTTAGGGTTGGTTAGCCAAGATAGTATGTAATTAAATTAGTAGTATTTGCCCTCCATATAAGCGAATCGCACGTATTATTTATTCTGTTTTAGTATTAGCTATAGGAATAATGTGGTTATACTTGTCTAATAATGGGTGATGGAGTTTCGTAACTTACTTTACGTTACTTAGAAATAATTCCGTTGCCGTGAATTTTTTTTCTATTTTAAGTTTTGTTTGTAACTTCTGCCCTTGGGTGTTTTAAATACAGACGAAATTATTTTAAAGATTTTTATTTCAGTTGCTTAGCATGTGACCACACTTAGCTCTAGCTTAGAATACCGTTGATACCACTACTTACGGGACACCCTGTATATGTATATCAACACATTTATGCAGACTTAATTTTAAGATCATTATAGTGTACGCGTCTGTGACGATACGCTGTAATAGATAGTAGACCTAAGAATTGTTTTACTAACCTAACTTAGTGTAGTTATTCTTATAATTATGCCATTAATTTATGAATTTATTCACAATTGTGTAAAATGAATAAAATGATATTGCAAATGTAACAGTAACCGCAAAATGTCAATAAAATTCAATCAGCTAAAATGTTTGTGACTAGAATGGAGTTTGTGGCTTTTGGGTCACTCATATTCAAAGGACAAAGTTCAAATCCTTTTGATGTTGGTTCTCTTTAGACATATTAAAGCAAATATAAACATTAATGCTAATTAAGTACCATTTAGAAGTAGCCAGGTATAACGAATGTGCACTGTCAATTTGGATGGTACAGATTCGTTTCCTCAGACCGGCATAGCGGAGGTGACTGTAGAAAGGAGAATAGAAATGCCTATTCTCCTAAGAGAAATGGGTCCACTATTTTTTTACCGAGTTTGTCGATGATTTTGAGTTCATTATGTAAAAAGATAAATCTACGAGTACAGTCATTATCATCGATCAGTTTTAATTTTTTCACCCAGGTTATTCTTGTGCGATTGATAATATCTGTTTTTATATGATTAAACATTGTCTATTGATTAGTAAACGATGTGTTGATATAATTAAAATTAATTAATGAAAAAATAAGATGTAATTTTAGAACATTGTTTTGTTAACAAACTATTAGATATTAAATGGGCCCAAAAATGGACATGGTCCTTTGTGTGTAGTAGCAGTTGTTTCTCGTATTTCAGACGTAATGTTGTCATAATATGCCCTGTTACAATAAAAAAATAAAATAATATTAAATTTTTATGCATCTGTTTACGACTTGTGAGAGATTGAGACTTGTATGTGTTGTAAAAGAAAAAAGAAACAATTTATTGGGTAAATAAATAAGTTATTCATTAGAAATTATTATTATTGCATCTATATATAAGATAAAAATGGCAGTGATATGTTAGTTGTAAGAAAAACATATACAAAAGTGGGTACTAACGCTTTTGCCGTAAATATAGTCTTGAGTGCTTCCACTTTACATTGTACTCGTACATATTATGTTAGGTAGCTTTGTAAGTTTAACACAGAACGCTTTAGATATTTTAAACTATATAAAAGATTAATTCCAGTTTAGAAACGATTTTGTTAAGCTAGACTATGATCCATTAGCGGAAATAAATACCATATTTTTGTTTAAAAGATATTTTTTTTTCGAATTTCGAAGCCGGCATAGCGGACGCGACCGCAGCCTTCGGATCCCCTTCCTGACAGCAGTCGCTTCCGTTTATGGATCGCATTCTAGCTTAACATCAGACGGTGTGCAGTCATATGACATGCTAAAATAAAAAAAAAAAAAATTAAGTAATATTTCAAAATAAAATTTTAATGAGCTATTTTATCTCTATAATAAATATATCAGGAGTAAATTGAAGTATAAAACAAACGTAGAAAATTCGCATGATTGATGTAGCATAATCACAGGGTTAAGAGGAAATCCCGAAAAATAATACAGGTGTTTTTGTTAAACGTAATCAGGCACAATTTGTAATAATAATCTGTGAATTAAAAAAAAAAACAGGAAGATTAAGCGGTCTTTAATCACTGCCAGGCCTGTCTGTTGTGAGTACGAGCTTTAATCATTTCGCGCTTTGTACTAGGGCGGGCGGTTATCTCCCGCCCAAACTCCAGTTCACGGGAATATGCCATGAGAGCTGCACGCCCGCCCCTCTCAACTTAATATAGATCGCGGAACTTACAGAAGTTAAGTTAATATTTTGTTTTATAATGTAAAAGTTCGTTTGGTGATTTTTTGATTGTGAATTTTTGGTGAAAATACAACAACTTTGGTTTTGGTGACAACTATGACTAAAAAACTTTGGAGTTATGTAGATTTACAGCTACAGTAGTTTAGTTTGAAGTGAATATGGCAGGTATGTTCTAAGTTTAATTTAGTAATTACTAGATGCAATAAACTGTATTTTACAGGTTTAATATAATAAAAATTTATATATATTTAAACTTTAAAAGTAATTATGAAACTTTTTATTATTTACAAATTTTGATTAAATTTAATTAGGTCAACGTTTTTGTTGGAAATATTTAAAATATGTCGATTTTTTAATAATTCATTGAACAATTTCTGAAATTTTGCAATATATACTCGTATGTGTATACTGATATATTTTATATTTACTTTTATAAATAATAATTATTATGTTGGTTACTATTTTAAAAATAAACAATTATGCTATAAATGATGATAATTGTTATTTTCACAATATTTTGTATTATTTTATTCAAAAATTTTAAAATAGTAAACTTTATTTTCAATATCATATACTTATTTTTGTAAAACGTAAATATAAAAAAACTTAAAATTTTATATTAATTTTAAAATGCAAATTAAAACAAAAAAAAATTTAAACTCTACCTTTTTATCTGGAAAAAGTTCGAACAAATATTGAATTGAAAAAAAAAATGAAACAGCATTTTCGAGCTATCGCAACTGCAGCTTTCACACGGATTGAGTTATGGCCGCGACCACCACGCACTGCACAACTGTAAATCTTAAAAATCCTCTATAAGTGTTCGGCCAGAAAATAAATTTCAGCTTTAACGGTTTTGTATTAAATTGAGAACCCGATATTGATTTTTATAACACAGTAACTCAGAACATTCTCTTGCAAATTTATTTTACTAAAATGTACTCGGAGAAATTCGTAATAAATATAATTAATAACGTGAATTTCTTTTTTTTTTTGTTATGAGTGTAACTATTTATTAATGTTATTTTTTAGTATATATTTTTTAAATTATAATAATAAATCGGTTCGGCGCGTCCTTTTTGTGTCGCACATCTCAGGCCGGCATAGTAATGGCGACTGGAACCGAGTAAGCAATGGATCTCCACTCTGCACAAATTAAAAATGTTAAATTACGAATTTTACTCGACTGTTACATATACATTTTGAAAAAATATATATTAAAGAGGAGTGTTACTTTGAAGGACCGTTATTTCGTTCGATCAGATGCGTCATATTCGTTGTTCCGAAAATTTGAATCGAATGAAGTGTTTGCTGATCAATACGTCACATCGTGATGTACGAGCCCTCAAACGTTATCGAAACTTCGTTTTACGCCACCTGAAAGTAGTTCCCCAAGTTTCATATTCGTGACGTAAAAATGAATTCTTTACACAATTATTAGTACATAAAAAAACAAATGAATTATTGTTCTAGTTTCTGGATTAGTATGTGGTGTGATATTCACATTATTAGTACAAAACGGGTTGTGCAATGGAGATAAGCGACCTCACTTTATCGTGGAACCACCAAGCAGATTGTATTGGCCTACTACCCGAGGAGCCCATGCAGTTTGTCGCGCGACTGGTCACCCTGCACCCGAAATTCATTGGATCACCGCTGAAGGACAACTACTTACAACTATACCGGGTTTGAGGTTTGTATTTGGAATTATCTTTAGGGACAACTTCAATCGGGTTTATATAACTAGATTGAAAGACTTTAGCGGTTAACTATCGCGTTTGTTTTGATAAATTTAATACGACGTTTATTAAATAAATGTAAGTAAATTAGAAATAGTCAAAAATGACAATTGAGCGACTACGCTGCAAAGCTTTCGTAATCTTGGATTAAATTATGCAAACATACTCGTAATTGTAAGAAAAGAACTAAATAATGAACAAGAAATATACTCGATAGTTAGCATAAAGTATTTTAATTTAGTTGAATCATGTTAAGAGATTTTATATGTATAACCTACATTTTAATCTTTGTATGATTCTATTTTCTTTTAAACTTATTTACCATTGCGGTTAACGATGAAGGGTCAAGGTAGAATAGAAAATCATAGCTAAAAATAAAATTTGAAAATAAATAAGATTCATCAATAAATATACGTTTCACTAATTTGGACGTTGAAATGAAGGAACGAAGGCTGTCTACCATAGCAGACATGTCTATAAAATAAAGGGAACTTTGGGCATATATTATAGAAGGTAATACACATCGTTGGCAGCCGTTCTCTGTTAATTTATGTTTAGAAATATATATATGAGTAGACGCGATTCAATAGGGTTGCCAATTTTTTGTTAATAAATGAAAACAATTACTATAAGGCAAGCTAAAATAGATTTCACATAGGTAGAAGTGAAAGCCATATCGAGTTAAATAATTTAACTTTAAATTACATGAACAGACAATTCAAAATTTTAAGTTTTCAGCTACATACGTGTCAGTGTCAATTAAAGTCAACTAAATTAAACTTGTGGGTTCTACGTTTTACTTGCAAGATGTTTAAACTCGGTTTAAACGCTATCTAATTAAAACTACATATATAAATCATACTTATATCAATGGGGAGACATATATTCATAAATATACCTACAATATAGACAATAGTTAACGTTGCGTACGTTTATCTAAATTGAACGGTATTTTTGTACGTTACTTTTAATGGTATTTTTTGGTCATCGATACTTTATACTGGGATTTCAGTCACTGATTCATTTAAATATATTAATAAAAATTATTATATTAAAAGTGATATAATATTGTAAATAAAGAATATACATATTTCAAAAATTCACGCGGATTTTTTAATTTGAAACTTGTTAAATTCCATGCAACGTAAATAATGAAGTGAATAAGCTGTCGGTCTCTTCGGTTCAGACTATTTCTCGTGAGTTACACAACAAAGTTGGAGGCACGTTTACCGCGCTAGACTCGACGACGGAACCATTAAATAAATTAGCCAACTTCAGTAGCATCTGGGAAGTTCATGAACTCGGCCGATTAGTCGCGTTTCACAGCTAATCTTATATTTTGAAGTTGAGGAGTCAGTTAATTATGTTTAATTTGATGCAGTTAACTTATATGGAATTCTCTTGCATTTATGTTTAAAAAGAATTTTTATTATGAATATAGAAAGCGACGGTAGAAGGCGTGAATTGACGATCTATGAAATCCGGGTAAATTTTTACCGGTATCAATGTAACTATACTATATGTAATTTGGTCGCTTAATATCTATGAAAAGCACTAGTTTAGCAAAGACATTACACAAAGAAAAGTAAAATATACATATGAATAAGCTTTTATTTTTAAGATAGACTAAACTAGATTTTCTTTATTATTTTAAACGTCTATATAGAAAATTCATCCGTGAAATTTATATAGGCGTATTTTACAACGACTACACTTAAATAAACAAGTTAAGATTTTTACTTAAGTAAATATAAAGCCAAAAAGTTAAAGGTTAAAAAAATTATAAATAAAACACAATATATGTTTTAAGCAACTCATTTCTTTCTGAAATGAAAACGTGCAAACATCTCTAAAGTTATAATTTAATACTATTTTTTTTTTAAATAAATAAAGTACGAGAGCTGAGTTTTAAAATTTATAACGTTTAATTTAAACGTAGGTAAATTGTAATAGGGAAAAGTTATACATACAAAAGTGTGTTTTTTTTTCTAAATAACAAAGGCACCTGCCTCGGAAAAAGTTTGCACTAACGAGCAGAAGTTTGATCCGGGTGCTGAGAACTTACTGATGTCCGAACTTTAGTAATTTTAATTCGAATTTCTATCGACACTATCGCTTTATTTACTATTTAAACGTAAATAATTCTATAATATAGAAAGAAGATTGAAATAAAAATATTTATAAATCTAAATACAGATGCAAACTATTTTAAAAGCTATAAATATGCATTTTTTATGACAAAAATTACTATATTTTATTTTTAGAAGTCGACTGGGAAAGAGAAATATAGTTATGACAATTTGTATATAGAGTCAAATTATTTAATATTATTTCAACTCAGTGACATACATAGCAAAGTTACATTGGGATTCGAACACAGGAGTACTATAAAGTTAAGTATAGAGTATGTATGTCATTAATTTTCTGCTGGCGAAGTAGTTTATAAACCCATAGAAAACTAATTTCTTCTTACTAAGGTGCCCATTATTATGAGCGTTGCTACTAATAAGTTTTCAGTTTTCGAACAGTCGTATCAGTTGATATGTGAAAGAGATTAAAGACCGCTATCCATCGACTCAGTAATATATGACATCAGCAGTTAAAAGAATATAATTTTGTATATTTAATAATGTATCATAAATAACGTCAATTAATAACGTAAAGGGGCACTCAATTTATTTAATAAAGTTAACTCATCAACTTAATGAAAAAGCATCCGATAAATTAGCTTAGTTGCCGAACTTGCAATGGAGTTTTAGAACTCTACGCAAGCTCTCTTCTTTGTATTTCAACACGTGTGTAAGTATTCCAATTTAAACTCTATTCCGTTAATATAGAGTATAATATAACTGTGTATACACACAATTGTTGTTCGGTAGTTCATCGATGTGTTATGGGAAAACTTTTCTGAGCCTTTAGCAAAACTTATAACGGTACTACGAACTGTCGTGAACAGCATCAAATCAAACTGTCTCATAACTTTTTGACAATGGACTGCACTATTTTAATATTTAAAAAGTGGTAGGCAGACAGTCTGTCACAGAACATAAAATACGAAAATTCTTTGTTCTGTGCAATTTGTCGTCCTGAATACTTCCTACCCGGTTACTTCGAAGCGGGATGGCGCAGACTGGGTAAACAACCATCATCAGTCTATTAAGTATATTTGCAAAACACTTGTTTTAACTAATAATATTCAATGTAAATATCAAAGTTTACAAGCACGTCGCAGCGTCGCGTCCTCTGTTAGTTTAAAACTTCCTACTTGTTTACGAATGTACTTAGAAGCGACTGTCAGAAAGCTGCCCAAACTGTATCGTAACTAACTTTGAGACGGTGACACTTTGTCGATGTCCAAGTTGGGGGTGACGTGTGAACAAAGTTTAGGATATGGGCAAGTTATGCACTGTCCCCTCTGCTACTTGAATTTCAATTTCTTCCCGTAAAACGTTGTGGGATTATCTTACATTTATGTTTTGTTATGAAATGTAAGCGTAATCAAATAATAATAAATATTATATAAACGTACTACAAGACTGATATTTCGATTGTATTATTGTAAATGAAAATATATAAGCAACAAAATTATTCATGAACAATTATAAAACTTTTAACGAGAATTGCCTAAAACTTTATTATCTTAGGTTAGAATTAAATTGAAATTTTCTTAGAAATGTAATAAAAATTGAATTTATGATATCTTTTTACTTATAATATAATGGAGCTTGTTTTTAAGTTATGGTTCGGTCACACATGCACTGTATATATGTGCATACTGACAATCTGTAAATATATAGAGAATATAAAGTTCTATGAATTTCGATTTATTCCTGTTAGTAGGGGACTATTGGTTTTAGTTAGTATCATGATATACGTATAAAATAAGTAAACGAATGTTATACACATATAGATTATACAAATTTGAGAACAGTGAAGCAGAAAATTACATTTCTCTGTGAATATAGGCTTCAATCGAATGTGAACGTCACCGAAAAAATGACATTGATCGAGTATCGCGGAAATTTATAGGTAATCTGTCTGCTGTTGATAGAATCGTGTGCTGATAAACCTTCATTTGAATAATGTAACGAGGTACAAGAAAAAGTTTTCTCTATCAGATTTAATTTACTTTTATTTGGATTATTAATTTCATTTTAATATTAACCCAGTTGGATATTGGCAGTACCATCACTTTTTAATACAATACCGCAGCGTCTGCCTGCAGATATTTCCCTGTGGTAGCAATTGTTTCCTCACTCCGCAGTCTAACTTAACATCAGGCGGAATGTGGTCATTTGCTGTCCTACTATCAAAAACAATAATTGTTAGATCATAATTGGAAAGAACCAGAAAAGGTGGATTCTATTTGACGATGTGAACAAGCAATAACACTTAAGTATCATTCCAACCATTAGGCGCACTTTTCACAGTCAATTTAGCAAACTGTAGGCGGCACGATACGACTCTTGTCACGGCATTAATCTCGGATACAATTTTTATTCCATTACTCGTGTTGGGTTTAAGCATTTCCATAATGGAGAACATGATATGGTGATTTTATTTTACAAGGCATGCATTTCTTTCGATTTTATCATTTATCATTTACCTTCACTACGACTTTTATTATGCTAGGCATGTGGTGAATGATGGAAGATTAGTCTTGGGTCCTAGAAGATCGCTCCTAGATGCTGGAGGTGCCGTACTACGCTGTCGAGCTTCTAATCGTGCGGGAATAATTTTATCCAGACCAGTATTGCTTCAACCAGGTAATATATTTATTTCCTTTTCAATACTAAAGCTTACTCTGTTTATTTTTTCGACCAAATAATTAATAACGTTGCACATTTAAATTAACTTCAAATAACGAATATCCAGTATTCAGAAAACCGCAAACTCCGCACCGATAAACAGACGAACGAAAGAGGGCAAAACAAATTACAACTTGGAACAGAGTTGGACCAATTAACTTTCCGTTACACAGCGTGGAAATATGAAATAAAATGAAAAACAGGCCTTCAGCTTTAGATTTTTTTACGAAGAGAAACTTTTAATTAAGGGATCAAATGACATTAGAGTAAGCTCGCAACAAGGTAACTTTCCTTTTGTTCGCGGAATGTCTGTCGTTGGAAAAAGTTGGAATTCATTATTCTCAGAGGATTGCCATAGAAGTTAATGAGCTTTAATACTGTGTACATAATTCGTGTTTTTTTTTCTTCTTCATATTTCTATTTCCTCGTCTCTAATTTACACCGAGCAGGGTAATAAATTTTATTTGGCAACTTTTACATACGAGTAAGTAGCTGACTTTGTTTTAAAGCTAATGGATATTTGTTGTATTCATTAATGCGAAAAAGGACTACATTCAGATAACATTCACCGGTCGTAGCTTGATGAAGATTTATGTCCTTTCTTTATTTTATTGAAGTACCTCTAGTAAACTGATAAATAATTCTTCAAAATAAAAAATTTCTTTACATGACAAAGTAATAGTTCAATTTCAAGTAAAAGTTAATAAAGTGCGAAAATTGTGTCGGCGTACATAGACAAAGTAAATTTAACGAGTTACCGTAAAGTTGTAGTTAAGTTGAGAACTTCTATCTGTTGAGAAGTTGGCCTGAAGTTACCGATTTTACTTACCATATTTTAATATTTCTCGTACAATGACGATGAGATACAAAAGACGGAATGGAAAAGTAACAAATACCCATTCCGGCTTATTTTTATTCAAATTACGTATTCGATACTTTAATTTAACCTACCTCTTTGAATGCATTGACTACAGTTAACTCTAAATTCATTTTTTTTTTAAATACTTACTAAGTAACAATATATTATGAGATAGGTTTTTTTTTTACAAAATGAGTCAAAAATAGAAGTAATGTATTAAGCAGTCCTGATAGACTATTATATAGATCTTTACTTTAAGAAAAACTACACCTTTGAAATGCAAATATATTTATGAAGTTCTTTTATAAATTACGGAGCTGATACGTACATAGGGCGGATCTGAACAAAGAAACTCTTTGTAAAGACTCTTTCGCAATTATTATCTCATTTATCTAGTTGTTTTATTTTTAAACAACAGCTTGCGTTCCTTTTCAACCATTATTAATGTTGATCGATTTCTTTACATTTTCTCCACTATTATTAATTTTGTACATTGGTCAGTTTTACAGACATGTCTGAACATAGATTTATTGAAAAAGTACTACTACTACTACTTAGCTCACGCCTTAGTTCCCACTGGGGTAGGCAGAAACTATGGAGCGCCAGCGACTCCTCTCTCTACATACCACTTTCGCTTTGACCACATCGGGTGGGTGGTCCTCATCTGACCCTTTCTCAGCAGTTGACCGATCGGACTGAGAAAGGTCTTCCTAGGGCGTCTCCTTCCGACACTGCCATCCACTTTCGCGTAATAAATCTTTTAGTTAATCTCCTTTCATCCATCCTTTCCAAATGACAAGTAATTATTTACTAATATTTTTTTATTATATTTAAAACTTTTATCAAACAGTTGAAGACAGCGTTCTGTCTCATACGGTGAAGCAACTAACCCCAGCCAAAGTTGGTCAAATGCTGTTACTCAAATGTGAAGTGTCGCCGCAACTTGGTTTAGTCGATGTAAGATGGTTTCAAAATCATGTACCGTTGCCTTCCGGTTTCTCAGCTGTTGGTAAGATATTTATTTAGGCAATTAACTTCTTTAGAATGAAACTTAAATAAAGTTACCGTCTATTTAGATTCTCGATGGACATCTGGAGCCGGTGGTATTCTATTAGGCAACGATGTAACGAAGTCTGATATTCAAGCTGAATATACGTGTATTGTTTTAGATACACCAAGTTTACCATTAAAACTTACACAAGATGGTTAGTATTTCGTCAGAAATATCTTAATATGTAAACAAAAAAAACATCTAACAAATTCTTATACAGATAGCAGTTGGTTGGATAACATAGACATAAATTCAATTGAGGCTAGAGACGGTGAAACTGTGGTATTACCATGTATACAACGATACAGTTTAACACATGCAGTTATGTAAGTGCAATATAACATGGATACCACGCCGTTTTTGTGTTGTCTCTAAAATATGATCCTTATCAGTTGGCAGAGACAGGATTCCGGCGGGGCATGGGGTACAATTAGTGGTACTGATGTTGTGGTTCGAGGAGCTGCATTAGTATTGACTACAGCTCGACATAATCATGCAGGAAGATACGCGTGCTCCATTGGGGCTGATTCAACACCAAGACTTTTAATACGTTTAGTAGTTTACGAACCTTTAACAGTATCAGTGTCACCTAATCCTTTGGTGAGTGAAGTAAACAGTTACTTTTCACAAGGTGTATTTTCTAAATATATTTCCGGTCAATTTTGTAGATAGTGGGAACTGGGGGATCAGGGTTTTTCAATTGTTCTGTACATGGAGGTCGAGGCAGTGGGATAACTATAAGTTGGCAACATGAAGGAAGATCGTTGCATGCGCCCCATGCTCGACTTCCCGTTGGACCAATAAGAGCACACCATGCTGGTTTATATCAATGTACCGCTCATGATCATGTTGATACTGGTACAGCTGAAGCTGAACTTTTGATTGCTGGTAAGAACGACGATTCGCAACTTTACAATGTAGTTTGTTAATAGTTTGTTCTCCATAAATAAAATTTGGTTTTAGATAGGCCACCAAGATTGGTGACAACATTTAGCGAAGCAATAGCTAGAGCGGGACAGAGTATTGCATTACGATGTGTTGCTACTGGAGTTCCACCTCCACGTATTCTTTGGACTTTAGATGACAGACCATTACCAGCAGCACCAGATAAGTTCGTTTTGTTATATACTGTATAACATATTAAATAACGAAAATAGTGACACGTGTGAGCTATAGTAAATTTATTCTGTATTTATCAGATATACTGTAACCACAAGAGCTGAGACATCACCAGGTGATGAAGAAAGCAGTATAGTATCAACGCTTAGCGTAACTATTAGAACTGCAGATGAAGGTGGACGATATGGTTGCAATGCGACGAACTCACAAGGATCGCATCACCACCATGCACGTCTTAACGTTTTTGGTATTGTATCAAAACATTAGTTAAATGTATATCTTAATTAATTATTCGGTAAATAGTAACAATTCTTAACAGGTCCACCAAATATAAGATATTTATCTGCCATTCATGTAAAAGCTGATTCAGATGTAACTCTATATTGCCCTTATTCTGGATATCCAATCAAGTAAGTGACGTCACTTAATTTAAAAAAAATTAATATATTATTTAAAACTTACTCGTATTTAGGCAAGTAATCTGGAGAAAAGAAGATGGCGGTTCATTAGAAACCAGCACAGAAAGTGGTGATCAAGGCATTTTAAGATTAACAGCAGTTCGGAGTTCAACAGCTGGCGGTTATACTTGTGAAGTTCGTGCAGAAAGTGGTGAATTGGTTCGACGTACCGTGAGAATTGATGTTCATAGTAAGTCTGCTAAAACTTTTAAGTATTCAGGGTATTTGAAGATACAAAATATATTTCGTTCGTATTCAACAGAACCACCGAAAATTACACCATTTCATTTCCCTGAAGAAGTAGAAGTGGGTGGAAGTACTCAAGCTACATGTAGTCTTATTTCTGGAGACAAACCTATACAGTTTACTTGGTTAAAAGATAATTTACCTATTCCACCTATGTTGAAGGTATAAACTCTATTTATTTTATTTTAGAAAAAAAATTGATTAAAGACCATTTTCGATGGTTTCGTAGGTAGAACAGAAGAACATGGATTTCTTCACAATTCTTATAATTCAAGAACTTAGTTCGTCACATAGTGGCGAGTATACTTGCAAAGCAAGTAACGATTTTGGTACTGTAACACATACAGCATCATTGATAGTTAAAGGTACTTATGAATTTGTTTATTATATCACCTAAACTGCATGATATTTACTTTCAATTGGTTATTTAAAAGAAACCTGCCTGATATGGGGTGCCCCTCTATTTGGATATTTTCAAAAGTTATTGCTAACATATATTATTTAAAAGATACTATATGGCTTCCTTTCTACTTTATTCTGATTATTTTAAATCCGATGTTTCTAAAGCTTTTAAAATAATCAAATCAACATTGACGACGGTTTAATATAATCGAAATAAGTCGCACAAGATCGTTTTAGTTTAGTTACCTTTAACTGGTGGATAATGTAATATGGAAAATAGTGGTTCCGTACAGAACCGCCGACCTGGGTTTGGAGAGCACAGAATACGTCCCTTTCAGCGGGTTCCGCGTTACTTCTGCCGTGTTCAGCAAAAGGACAACCAACACCAAGAATATCATGGGAATATTCATCTGGTAAATATAGAATACCTCGTATATTAACATTAATTTACACCTGCGTGTTGCCTGAACTACGTCAAAACTATCTGTAGATGGAGAAAATTGGAGACATATACTATGGGGTCAAACGGAGCCGACAGATGCTAATTCCGGTTCAATATTAGCAGATGGTACTATTTGGTTACGTTCAGCCATATCTCAACATGAAGGATGGTACAAATGTGCTGCTCGAGCGCAACATGCAGTTCTTCATCATTCATTTTATTTGGACGTCAGAGGTTTGAATAGTTTAAAACAATTGATCAATCTATGCGGTAACGGATTCAAATTTTAATTAATTTTAAAAATAGAACCCCCTCGACTTGCGAGATCTGGAGATGGTGGAGAAACACGTTGGGTTATTCGTGGTGCTACTGCACGGCTAGCTTGTACGGTTCGCGGAGAACCAGAAATTCACGTGCATTGGACCCATGACTCGAGACCTTTAGCTTTACAGTAAGATATACATCAACCTATAATTAGATAAGTGACAAAATAAATAATGATAATTTTTATAATTAGTGGTGCGGGTGGAGTTGAAACTAGAGAAGCAGGTAGTGGGTTATTAATATCAGAAATGACGATTACACATTCAGGACCAGAACATGCTGGTGAATATAGATGTCATGCTCGCAATTTATACGGGAACGATGAGCTTAAGTTTAAATTATTCGTTAAAGGTATTATCAAAATTTAAGGTGATATTTGAATTAAAGCATGAACTACCGAAAACAATTATAAATTTTAGAAAGGCCAAATGTGCCGGAGGAAGTTAGAATATCTGAAGTCTGGTCTAGACGTGCTAGAATCACGTGGAGAATGAGTCGTGGTGCGATGGTAACACATTATACGATACAATATAGAGAATTAACAAGAGAACATAATGTACCACTTGATTCGCCTCTACCTAATTTAGCTGATGATTGGAGTTTACCTGATGTTTTGAATATTTCATTAGCAAATTCAGATCTTCTAAATATACCGTGAGTACAATTATATTTTTACATTAATTTATTTTATACTAGAGCAGCCGTGGCCTAGCGTTAAGACGCGTGAACTCACAATCGATGAGTCCCGTGTTCGAACCTCGCTAAATTCTGACCGGCGCGGTACCAATGTAACTTTGTTATACAGGGTAATTTTTTTAACTGGGACAGTATGGGGAAATCCGAAACCACAGGAGATACAGGGAAACTGTCTTAGGAACCATTTGCTCTTTTTTTATGAAAACGAATTTGGCATAGTAATTTTTCTGGTCAAGCTTGAGGTGTCCATGGAAATGAGTCCTTTTGATGAAATTTTTTTTTGATGCGATTCGACTCGGTTTCATGTAAGGATCATTTCATTGTATCGGAAGAAAAAAATCGAAGCAGCAGATGTTAGTCAAATTTAGTCAAGTAATATTTTTAACGGGGCAGTATGGGGAAATCCTAAACCACAGGAGATACAGAGAAACTGTATTAGGAACTATTTGCTCTTTTTTTATGAAAACGGATTTGGCATAGTAATTTTTCTGATCACTCTTGAGTTGTCCATGGAAATTAGTCATTTTGATGCAAAAAATTTTTTATGCGATTCGACTCAGTTTCATGTAAGGATCATTTCATTGTATCGGAAGAAGAAAATCGGAGCAGCAGAAGTTAGTCAAATTTAATGAAATGATTTGTCATATAACGGGCCAGTACATGGTAGATACTGAATGAACCATAGTCGATACATACACACTCAAAAAGTGTTCCATAATTAAAAACTAAATTTTATTTGCACTCAAGAGGTAGAAGAGAACCACTATGATCTTACGAGTTACGGTTCAACAAAATTTTAAAAGTTTAGATAGAACATTGTTCTAACCTAACTGTGATTTTTATTAATAGTGTACGAGTATGTTTACAAGTCAAATATCTAGAGATGTTGAATGTAGTTGTGGATTTGGATGAGACAAGATAGTGCACCTCCTCACAATGGTACAACGAATAAACGGTTTTTGATGAACACTATCTAGGTCGTTAGATGGGCACATTGATCGGTGGTCCTGATAAATGACCACGACGTTCAGCCGATGTGATGCAGATGAATTTTTCCATGTGGAGTCACGAGTTTCGAGTTTATGTCGTATCTCATTCATTCTTAATAAAATATCATACAACGCAATTCTTTATCATTTAACAAGATTCACCACACAACTTTTTGTCACTAGAATAGTTCTGAAACGTGCTCGTAACATTTTTGCGTTAGTATTATTAATGTAACCATCAGATTACTTACAAATGGTATGGGAACACATTTCATTAAATTTGACTAACTTCTGCTGCTCCGATTTTTTTCTTCCGATACAATGAAATGATCCTTACACGAAACTGAGTCGAACCGCATAAAAAAAAATTTTCATCAAAATGACTCATTTCCATGGACAACTCAAGCTTAACCAGAAAAATTACTATGCCAAATTCGTTTTCATAAAAAGAGAGCAAATGGTTCCTAAGACAGTTTTCCCGTATCTCCTGTGGTTTAGGATTTCCCCATACTGTCCCAGTTAAAAAAATTACCCTGTATATACTTTGGTCGCTCAGTGTCTATAGACACTATTAAAGAGTTGTAGGCAGACTGATGATGATTATTTGCCATGTCTGCCCTCCTGGGGCAGTACCACCACTTTCCAATGTTACACCTTGTCGCATTTCGGAAGCAGTTTGAAAGTAACCAGGTATAGCGAGAGGAGTGTGTACTGCCAATGTAGATAGTGCATACTCGTCTCCTCAGGCCGGCATAGCGGAGGCGACTGCTGTCCGTAGAGATTTCTCTACAGTAGCATGTGTTTATACTCATGGACTCATTGAGTGTGCAACTCGCTTTACATCAGGCGGAGTGTTGTCATATGGCGACATAGCTACAATATAGAAAAAAAATTCCATTATAATATTATGTATAGTATTTTATTTATGTAGATCTGAAGGTACTGGGAGGGCTGGAGCTGTTGTAATTAGTTTATCGCCTGATACTCGATACGCATTAAGAATCGCTGCTTTCAATGATGTTGGTGCCTCATCCTATACTACTCCTGTGCACTTTACTACTAGAGAAGAAGGTAATAAATATATAAGAATATATTATCTATATTACAAATAAACTATATGTCTCTGTCACAGCTCCAGGCGGACCACCTCGTGATATCACAGTGAGAGCTCTTAGGCATAGAGAACTACATGTCTCATGGCTGGTGAGTACTTCTAATATCCGTGCGTTAGATGTTAGATATTCTGTTTATATATAAAAAAAAAATAGGCGCCTCCGAGAGAAACGTGGCATGGGACTTTATTAGGATATACAGTTCGTTGGTGGGAAGTATCGGAAGAAGCTTCAGATACTGGATTGAAAGAGTATCCAGGTACAGAAAGCGGTGCAAGCGCAGATGCAACGAGTGCAACAATACGGGGTTTAAAGTCTGCCATTAGATATGCTGTGACAGTCCGAGCGTATAACGCGGCCGGAAGCGGACCAGTCTCACAGCCTCATTATAGACATACTTTAGAATCTCGTAAGTATCTTTTCTCGTAAGTAAGGTTTTTTTGTGCTCGGCATGTGACAACACTCCGCCTAATGTAAAGCTAGAATGCGGTCCATGAGTGGAAACAACTGCTACTATCGAGAAATCTCTACGGGCAGCAGTCGCCTCCACTATGCCGGCCTGACGAGACGAGCATGTACCATTGACATGACAGTGCATACTCCTCTCGTTATACCTGGCTACTTTCAAACTATTCCCGTGTTACATTCGGAAGTGGTGGTAGTACTACAGTACTACCCCAGGACGGCAGACGGCAGATAATAACCATCATCAACATGCCTATCATCTTTATAATAAACGTTTGCTGATATTAATAATTAATTATATTTTAAATTTTGTTATAAAATATAATATATTATTTGCTAAAATTTTAAAATACAGAATCCGAGCGCACAATGAATCGCCATTGGACAAACTCGTAGATCGTAAATTCACTATCAAAATGCAAAACGGCTTAATTGAACGATGGCCTTTTTAAAGTAGGTCAGGCACTAGCCGAGGATTATTCAAACGACTTTCCCAAGTGAGACAAGTTTACATTTTTACAAAGGATACAAAATGTGAATAAGTATACCTAGTTGAAATTTTTGTAGTAAATATTATTCATATAACTTTTTACATTAAATCATAGCTCCCACTGGCGGGCCTGAGAGTTTGACGTGTATTGCGAGTGGTTCCACTTCGTTGAGAGTATCTTGGAAACTTCCATCAATAGAGGTTAGAGGTGGACAGATAACACATTATACATTGCAATACACTAGACGTGATGCTGATCCATTATCACCGCCTCAAGATGCTTATTTAAGAGTACAGGTAACGTTGCAATTTGCAAATATAATTTCAGATTGTTAAAATACAAAGCTGACGAGAATATAGAAAATAAATTCATGAAATATATAAAATTGACGGCCTCTGAGGCATAGTGGTTGTGGCGTTATTACACGGAAATCCCGATATTTCAGTCGAAACTAATATATTTTTTATTATAACATGTTTATTTCTCGTGACATAATTCAGCAATAATTTTAGGGAGAGGACGCGACAGTATCGAGGTTATCACCGTATGCAGAATATGAAATAAGAGTTCGTGCACATAATGCTGCAGGAGACGGTCCACTTTCTGTCCCTCAAATATGTAGAACCGATGAAGATTGTAAGAAATCTATATTTATTCATAATAAATTGTATAGTGTAACCACATATTATTTCTTAAATGTTTCTAACAGTACCAAGCGCTCCAGGAGGTATGAAGCTAATTGCATTGAGTGAGAGATCATTGCGGGCTTCATGGTTACCGCCTTCAGAACCTAATGGGAAAATAACGCACTACACGCTATATGTGAAGGATTTATCTGGGTAATAATATAATTAATAATTATTATATCTTTTAATAATTATTATTATAATTAAATTCTCTGCAATTCTTTCTTTAATCACAGGTCCCAAGAACCAAATGCAACTAGAATTAATGCTTGTGCGGAAGGAGATAATGGGTCTGTTGAATGTATGAAACCAATAAGAGGATTAAGAAGTGGTCGAACTTATGAAGCTTGGGTTAAAGCAGCTACAAGTGCCGGGGATGGTCCTTCATCTGTAGCTGTTGCTTGTCAAACTAGCTCACTTGGTTAGTTTTAAAAAGTAAAAAGAATAACGATAAATAATATGCAATGTCATTACATAAGCGATTTTCTCTTGTATAGCACCTGCGAGAATATCATCATTTGGTGGTATAGCTGTAGGAGCGGCAGGAAGTCTAATTTCATTACGATGTGTGGTTGGAGGAGCTCCTCCACCAGCAAAACGTTGGTTACGGGGAGGTGTTACACTTCATCCTAGACCGCCATTTTATCTTGATGGTGATGCTTTGCTGATAAGAAGTACGTAATACTTATTGTAATTGAAAACTTTCTCATTTAAAGTAATTTTTAACATCGTTTGATGTTATCATTCAGATTTAGAACTATCTCATGCGGATAATTACACATGTGTTGCTGAAAATCCACATGGAACAGATTCAGCAACCTGGAAACTCGTTGTACTGAGACCGCCTCCTCCACCTTCGTTAGCACTTTTGGAAGCTAGAGCTAGAGAACTTGAGTTAGAAATTCGACCTTCTCCACGTACTCAGGGTCATGCTTTGCCTAAGTCGTATACACTGCATTGGAGACTTTCTGCCCCAGAGGTAACTATATTGTTATTACAATATAGATTAATATGATTTTATTTACGCAAGTATATTTTTTTATAACATGTAATAGGGAGAATGGCGGATACAACAGGCAGCTCTCGGTCCGACATCTCTCACTGGATTAAGATGTGGATCAGCATACAAAGTTTATGCTTCAGCTGGTGGAGCTCCCGGCTCAGAATTAGTTGTGCGAACTTCAGGCGGTCCTCCCATAGCACCTTCTGATGCTCGATGGATACAAACTAATTCAAGTCATGCTAGTTTTGACACGAGCGTGTGGATGGACGGCGGTTGTAGACCAGTTGCATTACGTTTAGAATGGGCTGGTGCTGGTATAGTTGGAGCAAGAGACGTTCCTGTGGGAGGGGAAGCTATTCTTGCAGGTATTTTAACATTTTAATATACTTTCTTGCAATTGAGAAGTCGTTGAGCGTTTAGTAAATTTTTATTTTACAGGACTTACTCCAGGATCTAGATATCGCGTAGCAGCCCGAGCTTCTAATGAAGCTGGGTGGATAAGAGAAGTGTATGAATTTAGCACCACTCCTGCCGAAGGAGGGATAGCCGCCGAAGTGGATGCACCGTTTCCAGCAACTGCTGGAGAATTGGCTTTATTATTAGCGCTATGTGCTGCCTTATCACTAGCAGCCTTAACTATACTTGCCATATTATTAAGAAGAAAACGGTAAGTTCATTCTCGACTTAGATTCGGTTAAGAATTGACATGAGAAGACAATTTCCGTTAAACGTCTATATCACTAATTCGAGAGATATGAATCAAAGGGAAGGGATTATAGAACGAATCCAACTTAATTTTGAGAGAAATGTTTAATATGTAAAGTTCGTTAGTCGAAATGATCTGTTGCTGACACAGACCCTCACTTTAGTCGCAATTAACGTGACATCTCCATCGACCCTTTTCACTTATATTGTCGATCACAGTCGGGTACATCAATTCACTTCACACAGGCTTACGTGTCATAAAATAAAATGGTGATATCGGCTTTACTTTGTTTTCCGAGTGGAACGGGGCCAGGGGTTAGGATGGAAGTTTATTTTTATTTCATTCTGGGTTATAAATAATTATAAATATTAATTTCGATATAACACTTCATTTTAACATCAAATGCAACAGATAACTAACGTGTACGTCTGTTGAAGTTAATTTGAACACGAGCCGGGGAATATTAATCCCATGTCGATGTACTAAGAGCCTCTAAGAGCTAGATGAAGTAATTTATTGAGGGAGCTAAAATATCGCTGCTGTAACCTGGACGTACATTGAAACATGAGTGTTTCAAAGCGGCCAGTCTAATACTCCTTCAGCGTTATTATGTTTCACACGCAAACCTTTGTTACTCACATGTCTTACGATTTAGAAACGTGGAATGTTAGTGCCATTTACTATTTTGTTTTAAAATGTATTAAAATTAATATATATCTACTAAATATAAACGTGAAAGTAACTCTGTTACCTTCTCACGCCTCAAGCCGGCATAGCGAAGGCGACTGTAGTTTCCCCAACTTTTAATGCAATTATGTATGTGTTTCTATTCAGGGGAGTCCCAGGGGCTCCTCGAGTATCAATTCCAACGGATAAGCCTGGATGTGGGACATACAGAGCTCCACCACACCCAACACCAAAACTACCGCCAGATCCACCAGGTAACATATTTGAAATAAATAAAAAATAATTTTGAATTAAAGGGACAAAAAAGTCGGCATTATCTTACAATGAACAGGTGTAATATGACTACAAAAACCTTAGTAAAAATAATTCCTTTTTATTCTAGAATTGAGGGTGGCCGAGGATGTTTATTCAGACCCTTTTTTATGAAGGGTTGTATTTACTGACGTGTAGCAATATCTAATAATATAAATTCGTATTGAATATTTTACTTTTGAAATAACGTGATATTTTTGTTATTTTTTTTACTTATTTACATAAAAAATACACGAGAACCATTGATGGATCTTTTTACACCTTTACGTCCACTATAATCCTTAATCCACGATTGTACCCATAATGATTTTTTAAGAAAATGTGTATGTTTTTCACATACACAGACACGTGTCACACTATGAATTAATTTAACAGAGGTATACGAGATAAGTCCATATGCAACATTTGCTGGTCCTCCTGGAGTTGGAGCCGCTTCGAGAGCTTACACGTTACAATTACGAGCATTAGCACGACATGATGATGATGCAGCACCACCTTCGTTACCTTCATGCTGTGACGGTAGGATTTATATTTTATTTTTGTAGTAGGCAGGTTGATGATGGTTATTACTCCAATCTGTCGTCCCAGGGTAGTACCATTTTCAAGTCTTGCCGTGACGAGTGTGCCCTGTCAATAAGAACATGGCGTAGGTGACCGCTGCCTTTTCTCTGTACTAGCAGTTATCCACGTCACGAACCACACTTTGGCCGAGTGTAATCACTTTCCGCACTATGAAGTATAATTTTCAATACTTAAGTAAAAAAAAAATTATTACATTTGATCTTACCATTGTGTAGTAGATTTGAACTCGAGAAATAAAATCTTGGAATAAGTCTTCCAGAAAATACTTACTTCAAGTGATTCTTTCATTTCTTCACATTCTTCCTGTCGCTATGAGATACAGGAAACTTTTAATTTTAGTCAAGTGATGCGTAAAAGGATAAAATGTACTTTATTTATTATTGTTGGCTTTTGTGTAATAAATAGTAAATAAATTTTCGGTACAAAACTTATTGTATTTTAACGCGATGTAAAATATAATATTATTAACATAATATAATAGTTATTACGATAGCGCCAGCGGCAAAGCTTTGGAAATAAAATAATTAAAAAAACACGCCACTAGGCATGGATAAAACCATTTAATTTGTAATATTAAGTTATGATGAAAATTGAAGAAATAAAAAATTTATAGCAGTAGTATTGTGATGTAACTCGTGTATGTGGCGTTAATCCAGCGGACTGCCGATGGAAAAATAGAATATAATAATTCTAAAGTCTTCACGTAAGCGCTGTGTAGCTTAGTAGCTGTACAACTTTCTACTTCGGGATGTGTGCGTTTCTCTTCAGTTCTCATCATAATATAATAATAACAACCTCAAAATTTGAATATCCCAAAAAATTGTATAATAATAAAAAAAATATGAATAATTCATTTAATTTAGTTAAACCATGTTCTCACAAGACCTGAATTTTTTAAAATATTTTTGTTTATTATTAATAAATAGCATTTTGTTCACAGAAGAGACCTGCGTGGACGCATGTGACGCTCAAAGACGCAGAAGACGTCGTAGACATTATTGCCCCGATCATGGTAAGTTTGTCTAAATTATACATTTTTAACCAAAAACAAATACATGATTTTTCATATCTTTTTAGGTTGTTCACAAGACTCAGGGAGTTGAGGGAGAAACTGCCAAAATTTAGAATATTTTATCTAGTATGTGTAATTAGTTGAAATTCGGTTAATATAAATATCTATACAAAAATTATACAATATATGTAATATTATTGTGTATTATGATGTTTTAATTTTCCCCTTTGAATAATAAAATAATAAATACGGGAAGCATCAGGGTAAAGTACATTACACAGAGGGCCAGACTGTTACGGCGCGGTAAATCTATCAATCGTACAATAATAAAAGCAAGTAAAGCGATCCTATCAGTGGAGAGTTCTTACTTTACGCCGTAACAGCGTAAATGTAAGCTCATACTCAGACCTCTGACCCCAAACTAGCATACTTAACCCTAAACTCAAAGGATGAGCAACCGTGCGGCCCGGCAAACTTTCTCGTGCGACTCTTCAACTATTTAACATTTTTATTTTTTCAGTTTCATTGTATAAAGAAAGGCATTCTAATCACTCCGCCACAGAGGTCATCAACCATATTAACTATATTATTATTATATATAGTTAAGCTTAAGTAGCTATTAAGTATGGGAAGAGTGTCGGCGACATCAAGGGTCATTAACGAAGGTCAAAAGACCCTTACTCGAGTACTTTTCCTTACATTTTAGCCTGGAAGCTGAATTTTTAATTTTCATCGGCACCCGCGCTTAGTAAGACGCCCTTAAAACGAAATAAAGCGATTATTATTATTTATTTAGCTCGGCATGTGACAACACTCCGCCTGATATAAAGCTAGAGTGCGGTGGAAACATGCATGGAAACAACTGCTACTACAGAGAAACCTGTGCGGGCAGCAGTCGCCGCCACTATGCCGGCTTGAGGAAATGAGCATGTACCATCTAGATTGACACTGCACACTCCGTTCGTTATACCTGGCTACTTTGAAACTATTCCTGAAACGACACTTCACGGGTGTTGCATTCGAAAGTGGTACAAAGGACGGCAGACTGGACAAATAACCATCATCAGTCTGCCTACCACTCTTTAAACTTTTTTAACGTATAGTAATAATTTGTCTCTTTCAAGGACAATTAATTTCATAATGAAAACAAAAGAATGATACCTACCAGTTTTAAGTCGACCCGCTTTTGGAAGCAGCTGGTTATAACGAGATGGCCACAGATCTTAAACTGGAGTACGGTCTCAGAGACACAGAGATATCTCTGCAGATAACAACCACCTCCGCTATGCCGGCTTGACGAGACGGCTTGCACTGTATACTGCAGAATTATCACAATCACACACTCAAAACAATACAACTTTGGGAAAATAAATAGACTTCTAAAGGACTTTAATGCCATCCTAGTAAGGACCTATATTATTAGAAAAGATATTAATAAATAACCAAAATAACCTTCTGCCTATCTATCGACTTTAAACTAGTAGCTATTTTGCTAAATAGTAAAAAATTCCCTTCCACACAATAGCAATAAAATAAAATGTTTATTTGAAATGGGCGAACCTTACCGCTTATCACGTAATGTACTCTACTCTTCACATTTCGACATAATCCGGGACAAAAAATACTTTAAAAAGTAAGCCCTATGGTACACTGACGACATTCTCTAAAAGTGGTTTGAACGCGGTCGTTACACCAACATTCACTTATCGTATTACCCAGGCCACATTCAATGCCCTTATAGATCTCTTATTATACCCATTTCACAAATAACTTCTTGAATCGAATTCGACAGTGAAAATTCGAACCGAGAGTGAAAATAAATTTCCATTAAATAAATTATTCGAATCGCCTAAAGTTTATCGAATATTTTTTTCTTCTATAATTCTGATATTGGCTTTTGGGTAAAATGTAATTGCGAATTACTTCTCAGATAGGACCAGATTTACATCCCTAATATTTATAATATATAATACTTAGGTCCGTTTGCACTTCAAGGCCCGTTAAAATTACTTTAACAATAACTTTTACGGCGACGACTTCACCGTTAAACGTTTACATTTACTCCACACGCGTTGCAATATCGTGTAAAATCAAAAATAATAGAAAAACATTCCCTTCATACTTTTGACGTAAGTGACATTGGTTTGACGATGACTTTAACTTTAACCAGCCAAGATTCGCTGGTTAGGGTTAGCGTTAAAGTAAGCATCAAAAATGACAGGTTCGACGATGGTGCAACTCGTGTTGAGTAAATGTAAACCATGATGTAAACGTAACGGTTAAAGTAAGCGTAAAAGTTATAGTTAAAGTAACTTTAACGGGCCTTCTGGTACAAACGGACCTTAAACAATTTTGGAGTACATTATTTTAAAGGTCGGTTTGTATTATATGAAAGTCCCTGTTTCGATTCCCAATTCAAAGAAATATTTATTTTATTCATTTATTATTATTATTTTTCAAACTACTTTCAAACTATTCCTGAAACGCGACAAGGTCACTTCACGGGTGTTACATTCGAAAGTGGTGGTACTGCCCCAGGACGGCAGACAGGACAAATAACCATTATCAGTCTGCCTACCACTCTTTAATAGTGCCTATAGGCACTGAGCGACCAAAGTACATATAACAAAGTTACATTGGTACCGGTCAGAATTAGCGAGATTCGAACACGGGTCTCATCGATGGTGAGTTCACGCGTCTTACCGCTAAACCATGGTCGCTCTAAAAGTTTATAAGTATATTAAACTAGATACAAATTGTAATTGTAAGGACTAACTATTTAACATATTTTCAGCGTGAACAGTCAACAAAATATACCAATACAAAATGTTAAAGAGGAAGAAAAATAAAAGATATTACTGCACTTTAAGAGATGTATTCCTCGCCGTTGACGTAGCAAAAAGAGGCCGACGGCCCTGCTTCACTGCCTTTTATACGTTTTCCATGATGACTCATGCGCGAGCAGGACAGACGCACATTTATTCGCGCGCTCGGCAGCGTTGCACTTTGACGTCGATATTTATGTAGCTGTCAACTTCAATACGTAGCTAGGGTTGCCAGTAGTACCTTTTCATAATCACGATGAGGGAGCAGGACTTCACTGCCGGCATGCTTCGTGTTGACGTGAACATTCAGATATGACAGTTGTAGGTTAACAGTTCGGCCATCTGTATTCTTGATGCGTCCTCGCATCAAATATTTAGTTATAGTACTAATTGCTATAATTGCTATGAGTAATTTTAAATAAACATTGACAATATTCATCATTATGAAATCAATAGTCAGCTTAAGCCTATTATTCTAATGAATTTATTAATTTTACTTTAATAATTAATTTATCAGTACTGGACAATTCTAAGTTACATAATAATTAAAATATCCACTATAGCGCGACGAATCACGGGTCGCCCCGCACGTTGCGATAAAGTGTTTAATAAATGCTAAACAATATATTTATAAACTTATGTATACACACAATATAAGCTATAAAACAATAAACGAACTAAAAATGATATGTTATTTCATAAATTTAAAAGTTTAGGGTTTATTTTATATATACATATAATTATTCCAATCAACTTAATCAATTTTGTTCCAATAGCAAATTTTAGGTTATTACTATTATTAATTATTCTAGAAACTGATTCTAGATCTGAAATTACACAATCATAATTTTAGCTATCCTACTACTTAACTACTAATAATGCTTTTAATCATGGTTATATATTTCATAGGTTACACATATAATATTCAAATATAAAAATGAAAGTATTATAAAACAAAATGAGAGTATATTCAAAACAAAAGTACCATTGTATCTGTAACAAAAGTATCATTATATCTGTTATAATAATTTTAAAAGTCTAGGTGTGTATAATATGTGTAAGTTTATGGTGTGTCAATGTAATTGCCTGAATGATTAAATTTGTTCGTTTTCAGAATTATCATTATCGCTACCTTTATCGTTTTCATCAGAACTGCTGTCATAATTTCTAGAGAAATTTAACCACGGTTGGATTTTGTCTATTGCAACTGTGGCTTCATACCATGGTTATTCCTTCGCGTGAGTGGAGCACCTTCCACAACAAGCCGATCATTTAGAAGGATTTTGGTGATTCTATACAGACCATGAAATTTTACGTTTAATTTTTTGGACTTCCATCACCAGTGCCTGACCCGCGCTCTAGTCTCACCAAGTTACCCTACACATACTTCCGGCTATCTTTTCCAATTTTATCAAAACGATGTTCATCTTCACTTTGTTGACATCCAATGTGTTCTCCCGCCACCCTTCCGACCTCGGACAAGTCATCTGATGCAGAAACCTCTACAGTGCCATTAATAACCTCATTCAAAACTGTTTCACTTGTGTCGGTCAAGTTACAACCAAATAGAAGCTCAGAGGGACCCCTCTCAGTAGCACTATGTATCGCAGTGTCAATACCCAATTGCACATCCGGCACGCATTCATCCCAGGTCCCATCATCCCTACCGTGAGTCCCTGTAGATAAAGCATCCAAAATGATCACAATAAATCCCTCCACCTGGCCACCGGCCCTAGGTGCTGCGACAGCATTCAATATATGTTCCATACCAGTACCTTTAATAAAGGTTTTGAAAGCATTACAGGTGAAGCAAGATCCTCGACCAGCAATTAGCCGTGCAGGCGCGCCAAAACAGCTGATATGTTCCCCAAACACTCGAACATTCGCGATGGCTTTGGGATTTTTCACCGCCGCAACACCTGTGTATTTTGCAAAACCATCTACAACCACTAACAAACACGAGTTGACACGTTTGCCACGCACAAAGGGTCCCACGCGATCGGCATGGACTGCGTGGAACGGCATTTCCACCCTGGGGATCGGATGCAACCCTCCTGCTTCAGGACCACCCCGGGCCCCATGATGGGCTCACTCCAGACAGGCTGAAACACATCTCTCAATAAAGCGACGCATTTTTGGGAACCAATAGTTCCTTACACGTGCCAAGGCCTTCTCGAAACCAAAATGGCCCACATCATCGTGGTTCATCTTTGCAATCTGCCATCCAACGCCTCCTGGAACCAGCCAGCGCAGTCCATTGTCCACTCCTTCGTATATCCCGCCACTTTTAAGACAGCAATTACTATAAACGTCTGTGATCTTCCCTGTGTCTGGACTGCTAAGGATCCCTTCAATAGATTCCATTTCATCATCTGCTAATTGGACTGCACTAAGCCAACTGTCCACGCCTTCGATATTCAGCACATCTAGAACACGAGCGTCAATCGATGCAGGCTCGACCGGGCCTCCGCCGAGTGCATCAGCATGCGACATGCGGGCCCCAGGCCAGCATTCAACGCCACAATCAACTCCCGAAGCTGCATCCACCAACGCGCGATACGTCGTATCAAATCACGTTTTGTCATGGTTGTCCTTAAAGCGCCACAACCTGCATAGACTGCAAATGGAATATCCAAAAGGCAAACACGACATTTATTTAGAGAGCATACGACGACAAGAGTTTCGAGCCCAAAAGAGTGCAATTTTTGTTCGTCCGCAGCAGCTCCACGGCCATAATATGACACTGGACGCAAACCACCCTCTCTGCATCTCTGCAACAAAACACCTGCGACTCCAACCTTACCTGCATCAGCATGAAGCCCCGCCTCAGCCTAAGGATCACACAATGCAAGGACGGGACGCTCCGTCAGAGCAATCTGTAAAGTTCCAAAAGCCAGCTCTTGACCCCGAGACCATGTCCACTCAGTATTCTCCCTTCAATAGGTCGGTTAGGGGTCCAGCTGTCGCTGTGAAGCCCTCGATGAATCGCCGAAAGAAACTTGAGATACCGAGAAATTGACAAACCTCGTGCTGGTTCCCTGGTGTAGAGAACCCTGTTACTGCTTCAGTTCCACGACTGCCAGGTCGGATGCCATCCTCTCCAACCTCGAATCCCAAAAAGTCGATCCTGTTAAAGAAAAACTGACACCTTGATAGTTTCAGTGTAAGGCCACCCTTTCTTAGCAATTCCAAAACCCGTTTCAAACGTGACATACCCTTAGCGAAATCACGCGCCGGAATAAGAATATCATCCATATAAACTAGGGCAAACTCTACCTTTGCCTCAGCCATGACCTTATTTATAGCTCATTGAAACTCGGATGGCGCGCCAACGAGGCCGAAAGACACACGAAGGTATTCGCACTGTCCACCGGGTGCAACAAAGGCGGCCCCATCTACAGATTCGCCCTCAATAGGCATCCGACAATATCCCGATGCTAAGTCCAGTGTAGTGAACATCCTGTTGCTAGAAAGTAAGTCAAGCTGATCGTCAACTCTTGGTAGCGGACAGTGATCCCCAACAGTCTTCCGATTCAATGCTCTGCAATCCACACTAAATCTCTCCTCTCCCGTTTTCTTCTTAACAAGCACAATAGGACCAGCATATGGCGATGAAGATTCACGTACGATACTAGCGTCGATCATTTCTTGGACCATACCCCTAACTAGCGCCCCCTCGGCACATGACATGCGGTAAGGACGATAAACTACAGGCTCAGAATTTCCAAGTTGAACTTTCGGTGGCAGTAGTAAATCCAATATCACTCAAGTCCTTTGAAAAGCAATCCCCAAAGTCGGACAATAACAGTTGCAGACCTTGTCCCTGATCATCAGACATCTCGCACCCTTCGCGAGGACCACCTTGTACAACAAGACCACAAACGCTCCTCACTCTATTCACGCGCCCGCTCGAGCCAACAAGGTGTCTTTTATGAATACCAAATTAACTTCAGCTATGCTTTGCACCAACAAAAACCCATAACCCAGTTCAAGCTCGCATTCGCCCTGTAGAAGGCAAAATTCATTGCCAATTCCACCTCCAACGGATCCATGGACACAAATTTTACCACTATAATCAGTGTTCGATCTCACTGGTAAAGTTTGAAAACCGCCTCCAACGACTGTCACACCATCATTCATGGTTAAGAGCAATTTGTCACAATCCTCAACAGCTCCAAAAATAAGTTTGTAGAAGTTTCAGCTATAATTAGACTAGGGCGCTCCGCGAAACTTTGACCAGGAAGGACAGGCTGTTCAACAACATTGTCCTCTACTACAAACATTTCGATAGGCAAAGACACGTCTTGGACTCCAGCCACAACATAAACTTTTCCTGTCGTATCTATTAAATTGCCGCCGAGGCCTCCCAAACTTGGCAAGTTGTCATGAGTGATAGGAACATCCAAACCCGATAAGGGAGCACTCACTCCCAAAATCAATAAACCAGGGAAACTCATTCCCATCCACTGTGACTGTCATCAGGCATCCATCCCTGCAATTTGCGCCACCGCCCGAGTGCTCGTTAGACACAATTTTTCTTACAAGTTCCTCTCCATTAGTGTTTTCATCATTCTTCCCACTATTAGGCTTAAGGTGTGGACATGAGGACACCTCATGACCAACCCGGTCACAACTATTGCATCCCATGAGTGGCCTCGAGCACAGGAATCCGGGATGGCCCTCCCGGCCACAATTAAAACGTTTAATTTGCCCCCCTGCAGCACCAATGCCTTTCCCTTCATTAGATGCTAAGGTTTGATTATTTCTTCCGTCATTTCTGAATCCATTTCCATTCAATGAATTATCTCTCTGTTGTCCAACCTTTACGGACTTGAAAAATTCTAGTACCCGCTCCGGCGAGTCGAATTGAGCAGCCTGTGCGCCGACCTTAACGGCTCTTTCTTCTACTCCTTGTAATAGACAGTGAACGGCCTTTTTGCCTGTGAGTTCTAGATCTATCCAGTTCCACTGGTGTTTGTAGTCGTCTATGCTGAATACCAAAAGGACGCTGCTCTAGCTCTTCGCCCAATCGGTGATCTTCATTACATCCAATCGTGATCAATTGATGTCGCTCAAGCTCACCATCAAAATAATCCAAATTGGACGGGCGTCGTCGGCGGCTCCGGGGTTGCTCAAGCTCGCCCCCCGAGTCGCCGGTACACCGCTCTATATCATCATTCAACTGATTCGTTTCATTACATCCAATCACGGTCAATTGACGTCGCTCAAGCTCACCGTCAAGTTGATCGAAATTGGACGGGCGTCGTCGGTGGCTCCGGGGTTGCTCAAGCTCGCCCCCCGAGTCGCCGGTACACCGCTTTATATTATCGTTCAACTGGTGCGTTTCATTACGTCCAATGACGGTCACAAGCTCACCGTCAAGTCGATCGAAATTGGACGGGCGTCGTCGTTGTCGCGGGGGTTGATCAAACTCGTTCCCCGAGTCGCCGACACACCTTTATCGTGTTCGTAAATTCGTATTTCGTTCGAGATCATCGCGTGTTCGCTCTAGCGATGGATTATTATCAATTCTCGAACAACGCTTTGTTACCTCTCGTTGCGAATAAAATGAAGGGTCATATCTGCTTCTCGATCTTACATCAGCACGAGGTTCAGTTCCGTTGTATACGCTGGCATCGTTGTCACTCCGATTATTGCTGTAGTTACTAATCGTTGCCATTGATCTGGTTCGATGCATGTTACTGAAAGGAATTGTGAACGTGAATTGAGAAACTAAATACTATTTCCAAATCCCACTTCTGATATGTTAAAGAGGAAGAAAAATAAAAGATATTACTGCACTTTAAGAGATGTATTCCTCGCCGTTGACGTAGCAAAAAGAGGCCGACGGCCCTGCTTCACTGCCTTTTATACGTTTTCCATGATGACTCATGCGCGAGCAGGACAGACGCACATTTATTCGCGCGCTCGGCAGCGTTGCACTTTGACGTCGATATTTATGTAGCTGTCAACTTCAATACGTAGCTAGGGTTGCCAGTAGTACCTTTTCATAATCACGATGAGGGAGCAGGACTTCACTGCCGGCATGCTTCGTGTTGACGTGAACATTCAGATATGACAGTTGTAGGTTAACAAAAATTTAAATAATATAATCTTGTAATATTTTTCGAATATAGCTCGTTCGTATGCAAATTTTATACCCAAAATCCGTTCTGATGGAAAACGGCCCTCGAAGTGTTATCAGACGGACCCCGCCCAAACTTTTGGGTCGAGACTTGATAACATTTTCCTAAATAAAGTCGGGTCGCCTCCTGTCGATTATGTATGATGTTTCAAAAAGAATTTGAATATCGAAAAGTATAATAAGCTTTATTTACTATTATTTTAATATATCGTTATATAATACTACCTCTAACTGTTGTCTGCGTATTGAATTTTATTCTGTTCAATTTTCTTTAACCTTTAACACTACTCGCTATTTTCAGCCTACACATAATATTATATACGCTCGTAGGAGATCGACGTCCCCCAAATATAAATTCAATGTTAAAGTACCAAAATTTAAAAAAACATTAGAATTTCTCTTCATGAAATAAACTAAACATAAATAATAAATGCTAAAAGTGATTAAATACATAAATAATAAAAAATATATCTATGGCAACAAACAAAAAACAAAATTTTTAAAGCGAGTTATATTTTTAATTATATTGGCATTGTCTACCAGCTAGTTGGTGTGAGCGGAGATGTCTACAGTGCAATGAAAAAAAAAAAATATATATATTGACAAAATAAATAGAATAAGCTAATAAATGAAGTATAAAGTAAAAATAAAAGATTAAGTTATTAAAATATAATACATACATATCATATAATATAATATACATAAATATAAATATAAAAAAATAATATATATATACATTGGTACCGGTCAGAATTAGCGAGGTTCGAACACGGGTCTCATCGATCGTGAGTTCACGCGTCTTACCGCTAGACCACGGCCGCTAAAAAATTCAATATAATCGACAAGTAAGTACCTGATTTAGGACGTTCTTTCAATAATCATAACCAATATCTCTTTCTAACTAAATCCAGCTTATCTCGAAACCTTATTACGACATATTTAATCAACTGTAACAAATATGAATCAAGTAGAACCAATGGGTATCTCTTGACTTTCGAATTCTCCTGGCTTGAATAGATCGTCGGATATCAATCAGCGACCGTCCATAATCGCCTGTGATAGAAGAGCTACGTCACTGACGGATTGGGTACCGCGTTCGCTCAATCACGAACCAGAATTACTCGCTCCCTATTCAGAATGCCGTTTATTATTACATTTTATTTATTGTTACGGGATTTAATTAAAAACAATTTTTCAAGTTTTTTTTCATGTCTAGCATACTTAGCCTGAAGTTACGCTAAAATGCGGTTACGGACAACTGCTCTACTACAGAGAAATTTAATGTCTGCTGGTAGCAGTCACCTCCGATATACCGACTCGAGGAGACGAATTGATGCTAAGGCCTTTTTATCTCGTTTACATTTACTTACATATAGAGCGGCCGTGGTCTAGCGGTAAGACGCGTGAACTCACGATCGATGAGACCCGTGTTCGAACCTCGCTAATTCTGACCGGTACCGATGTAACTTTGTTATATGTACTTTGGTCGCTCAGTGCCTATAGGCACTGTTAAAGAGTGGTAGGCAGACTGATGATGGTTATTTGTCCAGTCTGCCGTCCATGGGTAGTACCACCACTTTCGAATGTAACACCCGTAAAGTGACTTCGTTGCGTTTCGGGAATAGTTTGAAAGTAGCCAGGTATAACGAGAGGAGTGTGCACTGTCAATCTAAGATGGTACATGCTCGTCTCCTCAAGCCGGCATAGTGGAGGCGACTGCTACCCGCACAAAAAAAAACTTAAATTAGAGTACTAATAATTAACTTATTTTAGAGTATAGTAATAAATTTGTTTACCCTTGTTAGACACAGGCACAAGTATATTCGTACATTATTGTTATAATAAAATATTAAATAAATATTAGCTATAGTATGTCAGTGAATAATAAGGACGCCAAACATTTCAAACACATCAAATACACAGTAAGGGTCTAGGGAAAGGGTGACGAAATGGAGCCTTTCTAGCGTGAAGTGGCGCCGATAAGCAGCGTCCATTAGACAACCGCTTTGGAATAATCCGTATAGTGCTTCCTCTTCCAAATATTACCCAACAAAGTTATACTATAATGGCACGTACAGTTACAGATACATGCGTTGGTGTACTTGTAAATGTACATTTGGTAAAATATAGAAGGTTTGGTGATGTGTGTGTGATACGGATAGCAAAAAAAGCTTTATACTTATTAATATATTATTCCTTTTAATGTTCATTAAATGTGATTTTTAAATATATTAGTTCATTTATATTGCCTATTATTATTCAATTAAGTACGCATATATATATTTTTTTTTAATTAATAAACAAAATTATTTATTTTATAGGGTGACAGTACAGCTGTTACGCGCCGCCATCCATCGAGCCATCTATAATTTATAATCAGAATCTTCATTAAATTCTTAAATCTTCATAAAAAAAAAATACATTTCTATGAGATTTAAATCCGCGACTTCTTTGTCAGAAAGTTTATATTTTTGTGACCGTAGTTCGCCTGAAATTGAGTGGGTTCTAGAACGAAATTTACTCCACAAAATAAACAGCACTCGTCTCCGCTATGCCGGATTAAAAGACGAGCTAGTTTGATAGACACATTTCTAAAAAAATAATAATGATTTTCCATAAAATAATTTCAAATTGTGTACTTTTCAATTTATGATTTAAAATAATTAATTTAATATCTTTAAGAAGCTGTATTCAAGAATTAATTACAAATTATTATTAAGACAACATTTTCAACTTACTAACAATAGTTTTAATACATATAATCTAGTATAATTCACACCTCTGAATGCAAATGGGAGCTCATGAAAAGATATTCTTTTAAAACCACGTATAAAACGAGAATGGTCCCACTGTGCGGCGAGAACTTGGCGAGCAAGTGTTTTAATATTTGATGGCATATTGCGGCATCAGCGAGGACGCAATAGAGCGGGAATATTCCTAACGTTGACACTTTTAACAAAACCTGCTTAAAAAAAATTCGTGTTACAATTTATTATATACCTTTTCAGTCTCTCAAAGACTCCCTGAATTGCATTGGATTAAATTGGTAATGATTATTGATTAAAGTAAAACGTAATAGTGAAACACTAAACTAACGAAAAATATATTACAATACAATACAATTGTCACGCTATATTAATTTTAAATAAAATTTTGTTTCTCCATTCTGTCTTGTATTTATTCAATTGTTGATGATGATATGCGGAAAATCGTGATAATTTTTTTAAATCCTAAAACCCTAAAAAATTATGGATATCAGAATTAGGACAACACAAACATAACACCCAGACCTGAAACAAATATAATACATATGTTTCAAACAGGAATTGAATCCCATGTTTATCTAATATACAGGCATGCTAAGCACTCTTAGCCAATTTTTTTTTATATAACTAGGCAAGTTTAGTAAGATGAAATTGGAAAAAGGTGACAAAATATTTTTTTTTAATTGTAGCTCGACATATGACTACACTCCGCCTAATGTAAAGAGCTAGAGAGCGGTCCATGAACGAAAACCACTGTTACTACAGAGAAATCTCGACCGGTCTTTTTAATAAATTAAACCACACATTTAATAGTTCGGAGATTATGTATGTGGCTAGTTTCTGCACACAGTTGAGTTATTAAATAATAATAAACTTACTGTAAACGGGTTAGTTTATAAACCACACATGCGGAAAATTTTAGGTTGGTAATTGAAATAAATCGCAGTTTTGTCGTAGTAGTTTCATCGTCAGGCCACATATAGCGTGTACAATGCATGACAGGCGTGTGTGTCAAGCGTATGACATGCGTGTATGGTTTCTATCTTAAATAACTACGAAGACATTATGAAAACAACATTTTTGTTGTCGGAAATCTTTAGTTTAAAATACATTGCTGTTTCTCGCTTTTATTTTTTTTGTCCTCTACCCTCATTTGGGACTTACAATTCGTTGTATTCTATGTTTACACTGCTATAAATATTATCTGTTCTATCTATCTAATTTTCACTGTTAGTGAAATTGTGCTGGATTTGGTCTGGATCAGAGATTATTACTAGTACCACTTACGTTACGTATTCATTTTCCTAGATGAAGAATATAATGGCAACCTGTATGGTAAACATTCGTCTCGCCAAGTCGGCATAGCGGAGGCGACTGCTGTCTCCCGAAATTTATCTATTTTAGAAGTTGTTTCTGTTCATGGACCGCACTCTAGTGCAATCATCGGAGTATTGTCGTGTACAGCTATAATAAAAAAATTATTGATTATTCCATTCGCGTTATCCCATCTTTATCACGGCTTCCCATTATAATATATTTCATGTATCGGCGCTAATGGATAAATATCTCGGGGTCGTCGTTAATTTATAGAACAACATAGCATACAGCTGTTGGCCAGCCAAGTTACTACGTGTCACATCAAATATTATTTATACATTCATTGCAAAAAATTAAAAAAATAAAAATACATAAATATAAATTAATAAAAAATACTCGTAATAACGAACGAATAATAATATTAATAATTAAATGAATTTCAACGATAAATGGAATTTGTAATTACAATATAGTTAAAATATCTAATGGTGCTAATAGGAGATTGATCTTTCATAGTGTTGATTAATTTTCAGAATACCGTCGAAATTCGATCGAAACCAGAACTCAACTATATCTATTAGTATGTTTATACTGTTACGTACATTACGCTAATTGGAATTAACAACTAAATACTTTATTTATTTGCCATTAAATCTAATTTAGTTTAAACGTAAATCAAACATTTTACAAATGAGGTTTCCTTTTCGTTAACTCATAAGATGATAAATAAGCTCATACTATGAGAATGTTTTCCTTAAGATGGAAGAGATTAATTAAGGAATCGACAGTTTTAATTAGTTTTGTAATTAACAGGCCCACCCGGCCTGGCTTCCACGCGAACTAAAATAAATTACCTTTTAATACAATCACTTCGGCGGACTTTGATTAAATCGCTACTCGGCGACGACACGAAATTTTATTCCTTTTTATCTGAAAATTAAACTTCAACGGAGTCATTATTTATTCGCTCAATTCTTAGAGACTTGGTCAATGTTTGCGTTAGTATTTTATTATTAAACTAGATTTAGTAGAGATTTTTCATTAAGAAACAGATATTTACTGAATTTAACAAAATTAATTAATTTTATGTACGTAGAATGAACGGAAATATATTGTCCACGTTTTAAATATGACCTAGTTTATACAGTTAAAAAAGTTTATTTAATAATGGCCTTTAAAAATTACGAAATTGTTCAGTCGGCAATTCGTCACAATCGAAATTGTGACGACTCTCCAGGGTAGAGTTTCAGAAAAATTGTTGCTAACGAGCTTGTTCCTCCTCCCCTCCCCCTTTTAATCCACCATCACCCCTCTATTCGCAGCACTTAAAACCCTTTTGCGATTTTCCGCACCAAAGCATTATTAAGAAATGAAAAGTACCGCTAATCATTTTTTCGTTTTTTCTTAATTATTTCTGAGACAAAAGAGATGAATGAATTTTATACACGACTACAATTACAACGTTTTAATTGACTCTGTAATTAAATATATAAAATGAATTTTCAAAATAATAAAATTCAAATTCATTGTGTGTTTCTCTTGGCACTAACTCATCGCATAATCTTTGCTTCACTGAAATATCGGCCAAATCACAATTTATAATCTTCTTTTGACTGTTGAAAGAATGGGAGTTCTTTACCGATAAAGTCCTTTTTCCAGTTTTCAAAACCATTCTCGATCATTAACGTACTTCCACTTGATTTATTCAGCTGAAAACATAGATTTAAAAAATATAGGAAATTTCTTTTTTACACACAAAGAATGGTAGGCAGACTGATGATGGTTATTGCTTCTGGTTACTGCCATCGAGTAGTGTCACTATTTTTAAACCTGGTTTAAGGCGTCTTGGAAGTAGCCGAGTATAACGAGAGATTCACTGCAATCAAGCCGGCATAGCGGAAATGGTTGCTGCCTGCAGACGTTCAACAGCGATAGCAGTTGTCTCTGCTCAAGATCGCTCAACATGATCACCTCAGTTAGGTAAAAAACTTATTTTACGAATTGTTTGAAAGAATCGGGGAAAAGGTTTAAACACCCAATTGGCAGTTTTTAGTATACTTATTCAAATGCTTAGTTGTTATTATTAAATTATGATGAAAATTAAACAGAAATAGTCGTTTTGTACATCCTCAGGCGGGAACAGGCACTGCTTGAGGTGGGAATTGAACCGGACCACGTCCTTCGCTTTACGCACGGATGCTGTAAACATCTCTGTGGCTCTGACTGAGCTACTTCTATTCTGACGTCACATTTTGATACCTCGCGTTTCGGGAAAGACGGCGAGCGATGTCGGACTTCCCGATCCTCCACAATAACTCCATTTTGTATTATTTAAAGTGAACTCAAAGTACTTTAGGTTTCACTGTTTAAGCACCTTAAAACTCAAAAATATATCTCAAAAATTATAATAAATAAGCAATAAAAATCCCTACCGTTTTAGGGCTAAAACACAATTAACTGCTATCTACAATCAGTATTATTGTGAAAATTTATTTTATTTAAACTCGTATTTAACAATAAAACCTTTCCAGTCATTATTTTATTCTTATCTTTTGTATAATAACTTTATTTGTACCCTTATTGGAGTGAGATTAGCAATGCTGCATTAACCTATAATTTGTATGCGACGCGACACTGAACGTGACGTCACACTAACTGCTGTAATTAGACACAAGCTGCGGTTATCTCTCGTACTCCAAACATTATGCATCTACACACACATATAGACAAATATCTGCAAAATGTCAATAAAATTAATAACTTATTAATAGAGGTATAAAACATAAATAAAAACTGATGATAATCAATTTAAATATTTACATCTTTTACTCGTCACCACTAGACACTCTTGCTTGCTCACGCTGCTTAGGTCACTTCACGGGTGTAGTCGCTAACGCCCGGGATAAGCAAGGGCAGTTTTGTTAGTAGTACTTCTGCCTACTATGCCGGCCTGAGGAGAGGAGTATGCACCGTCTAGATTGACTGTGCATACTCCTCTCGCTATACCTGGCTATTTTCAAACTGGCCGAAACGCGACGATGCCACTTCACGGCCGCCTGCCAAAAACTTTTTCAATATGTACTCTATTTATTATAATTTTATACATAGAGATATATAGTTGTTATATATCAATGATTTTATTCATTATATTTGCAATTACGCCACGGGAGTAAACAGACCAGAGTTTACAACATTCCCACAAAATGCCAAAATAATAATATTCTAAAGTTACAAATTTAATATGAATTTTGTAGTCAGTATGTACACCTATTAAAATATCATAATCATGTTTCATTAAAGTGAAAATTTCATAACGCACTGCAATATCCATTAATATGACGCTTCAGTGCAATGTACATAGCTCCTCACTTCTGATGAGTTCCGGAACTGTTATTACAATAATTAACTCAGAAAGATAAATAATATGTATGGTAATACTGAAAACTTTGTTATTATTTAATATTTTATTTTATAATATATTTATTATTTCAATATTTATATATATTTATAAGTGAGAACCTCACGTGTCTGCTAGACGTCCATCAACTTGAAGATGACGGTACATAAGGCCCTTCACCAAGTAAGCAGTCGCAGCCGACAGGGGCATCTGTTGAGGATATGCATGAGGCATCGAACACAATTATATATGAGATACATTTTATATGAAAGCTATCAAAAATAAACTAAATAATGAAATAAGAAAGAACGTGAACAAAAACATAATTGTAATAAATAAAACAGAAAAATAAAAGCAATCACAAGTTAAAGACATTAACAACCATATATTAAATAGCTTGCGCTACATATTGATATAAATAAATGTATATATTTATAGAAAAATATTTCCACATGTTATTTTTAGTCTATCAAAATATTATTATAGACGTAGGTATTCCCACAGGTACATACAAAATAGCTTAATACATGTAAAACTAAAGTGATCCCAAACATTATTACATAAGGAGATACTAATTAAGGTTTTCGTGGAATAACATACACATAACTCCCAAAGCGCGAATTGTGATGCATTCTAACACATATCATAATATACACGGTAAATAATTTTGATTTATTATGTAATAATATAAAAAGTCCAACCTACAGTCGTGGTTAGACCTGGAGGGGTATAAACGGCGCCAAATCGGAATTTTACGATTTGCGAACTTTGAATTTATTTGAGTTATATCGATTTAGGGCTGCCATAAGCAACAAGGGCTATTTTATAACATTCTGGTAACTTTAGGCGCCTAGTGTCACAGTCACGTTGACTATGTCATCTGTACATACTGTGATTTAAAGATTCCAGGTTGTTGGAAGAAGCAAAGTCGCTGGAGAGATCGTTCCACTGAAAGGATTGTCCTTTTTGTTCGCGAATAGTGAATATGGATATGAATTTTCTTTGAGTTTGTGGCGACGTCTATTAAAAAGTTTTCTTTTAAAAAGTAGGATGTCAAAAATATGTCAAAGATGTCAGACCTTTGTTTTTTATGTCAGAAGATATATTATTTTACTCTAGCAAAAACATGTTTTATTCAATTTAATTAAAGCATCTCTTCTCACCACCAAATTGGTGACTCCGGCGATGTTCGCTCGAAAAGTTCTTCAGTTACAACAACAAGTACTGTTTACCTATGCCTTTGATCCTACCGGGGTCGCAGCATCATTATATAAAATTTTGAAATTAAGAAATGTTACTCTGAGAGTGGAGGCTCTACTTATGAAGCTAATCTTAGGGTGCCCCAAGCTACTTACTAAGTGGCTGCGAAACGAATCGTTCACTGAATTTGCACTATATAGATGGTTAAGAAATTTGTATTTGACATAATATTACAATGTTTAAACAGTTTTTGTTATTGTTTAAAAAGGTATAACTAGATATTTACCATTGAGAAAATCAAATGTCATCAAACAATCAAAATAAATGAATGAATAAATGGCGTTTATTTAATAAAATCATTAAGTCGGCATGGCGGGCACGACTGCTGTCTGCAGATCCCCCTCTCTGACAGCAGTCGCCTCCGTTCATGGATCGCACTCTGGCTTAACACCAGGCGGAGTGCGGTCATATGACGTGCTAAAAAAAAAATTATTGAATTTTAGTTGAAAATATTTTATTCAAAGATCAATATTTGCTCATCAATAAAGCTACACTTCGTCAATTAAGATCAAAAACTTAAATGATGCTTAAAAGAAAAACCGTATAAGAGTAAATGAAGGCGGGTAGGCGATAAAATGAAAATGAGGAAGGAGGGAGCCTCGTTAGTGAGATTCTTCTTACTATGCTAGCCGTCGATTGTCACCAACTCTCAAACAAAATCCTTTTTAAACAATTACGACTCTTATCCCGATATACTTAAAGTATAGAATTAGTATATGGATTGAAAGCGTTTTAAAAATGCTGACGAACAAAGAACGCATAAAATTCTGCAATACAAAGGATTTTCAGAAACGTAACAGACGTAATGCTTAATTAGATGATTCGCTTTTTAATACGGATCTAAAGTAGAATTTTTGTTGTTAATTTTATAGTAGATATTATTTTGTCGGTATGGTTAATTTTATTTTTTCTTTGCAATTTTTAGCATATTCTAAGCGTTCCCGTGAAGTCCGAGACGTGTGCAATGTGTATGCGCGCATTTTTGTGTTTAATTTTCATCATAATTTAATGACACTGTAATGAGTTGATGTTCGATAAGAGGCTTTAACTGAGAAATCATTGAATTATACAACTAGACGTGCAATAACGTCCCCAATGTGAACCGAAAGAAATGACCACAGTCACTTTTAGGTTTTCTGTCAGTTAGTATTTGACTTGACGACGACATTGTCAAATCATCTGAAGCGGCCTACGCTTTTTTCATGTCAAATGTATGAAATCAAATAATAAGGAATTTTTGTGGCGGAACATAAAAAAAGAAAAAAAAACAAAAAATAGTATTTTTATTTTAGAATAACTTTAAAATAATGTACGAGTACTAACGTAATAAAAGCATACTTTCATAAAAGAAACTTTTGTAAATTCCGCTGAGACAGTAGCGTCAAACATAAAGGCTTTGAATGCAGAAAATTCCGTCTAGCTCTAGGTAAACAGGGGCTATTAAAGTCGCAACCGACTCGCCCATTGAATGTTGTGTACATTGCAAGATGCGACACCCGATGTATGATACCATCTAAGTTAGTTTTGAGTGATGTCCGGTTTGAATAGGACTTTGAAAGTAAAGAGGAAAATATTTTCTTTTTTTTGCGTGAAAAGTTTAAACATCGCATTTATACGTACAATCGAAGATAAGAATCATAAGGATTCCTCGATACTAGTACGTATATATTACTACTACTTAACTTACGTCTTGTTTCCACTGGGGTAGGCAGAAATTATTAAGCGCCTCCTCTCTCTACATACCACTTTCGCTTCGTTACTCCCCTCATGCAGGCACGTCGGTTGAGAGTTGCACCTCATCTGACCCTTTCTGAGCAGTTGACCAATCTGACTGAGAAAGGTCTTCCTAGGGCGTCTCCTTCCGACGCTGCCATCCACTTTTGCACAATAAATCTTTTTAGTTAATCTCCTTTCATCCATCCTTTCCAAATGACCGAACCACCTTAGCATACTCCTTTCCACTCAGGTCACAATGCTGTCTTTGAACTCGCAGCGATTTCTTATCACACTGTTTGGGATTCGCTCGCTCAAGGATATTCCATACATACTTTGAATGTATTATTTATTAGTAGCTTACTGACAATACTTTGTAAAGTTTGGAGTTTATTAACAGTACTTACGTGTACATACGTGTACATAATGTTCTGTGAAGTTTATCTTCTTATAAATTTTATTTCTTATAAGTGTCTCGTAATAGTAGATAGGGTCCTAGAAACATAGAGTTAAACGAATACGATATATTCAAGTTCACGATAGTTTAGTAACAACACTATTCAAAATAAAATAAAACGAATTAGTTGTTTTTGATGTAGATTATTGAATTTTAAATAGTCTTATTATTTTGTAATCCATGTGAGTACGCTCGAGTGTCGAGTACGTACGTTATCACAAAGAAATGGTCTGCAGGCAGGCAGTAGTCACCTCGGCTATACTGGCCTGACGCGAAACAATTCACGCATGTGTTGCACTTAAAAACGGAGCTACATCGTCAGTCTGCCTACCACTCTTAACTAACTTATTTTTTTTTTTATTGTAGCTCGGCATGTGACAACACTCCGCCTGATGTAAAGCTAGAGTGCGGTCCAAAAATGGAAACAACTGCTGCTACAGAGAAACCTGTGCGGGCAGCAGTCGCCTCCACTATACCGGCTTGGGGAGACGAGCATGTACTATTCAGATTGATAGTGCACACTCCTCTCGTTATGCCTGGCTACTTTCAAACTATTCCCGAAACGCGACAAGGTCACTTCACGGGTGTTACATTCGAAAGTGGTGGTACTACTCCAAGTGTGCCTACCACTCTTTAATAGTGCCTATAGGCATTGAGCGACCAAAGCACATATAACAAAGTTACATTGGTACCGGTCTTTAGCGAGGTTCGAAGACGGGTCTCATTGATCGTGAGTTCACGCGTCTCACCGCTAGACCACGGCTGCTCTGTAAATTGACCTTAGTTTATAATTTAAAAAAATGAAGCAGCGATTAACGTTTATTTATTTAGTTGGTGACATTAAAGTGTACTTGGTACCAATGTCTTATTTTTTTGAAGCGAATGCGTCGAGTCGAGCGTCTCCTCTAATTAAGTTAACTGGAAATGCCTCTCGTGTGAACGAGTTATGCAAATTGAGTTATCTGTTTTTCAACGTCCGGTTAATTCAGTTCTTTCTCGTTTGGTCCAACACGAGTTGCGGCGAAATTGTGCTATTTTGCATTTTGATGAACAATCTAACCGAACTCTTTGAGCAAATGGAAAATTTCTGCTCGATAAGGCGGAGCTGGGCCAGATTTATGAATTGCTAATTGCGACTTTATAAATTATATTTCGTTTTTATTTTATTCTAAGAACAGTATTTATAATAATATCTTTTTATAAAATAAGGTACTTGTTCCTACATTAATGTATAGTGTGTGTTGGGTATGGCAGAAGAAGCAAGAGAGTAGGATTAATGCTGTAGAAATGCGGTAACTAAGGAGTGTATGTTGAGTCACGATAGCGGATAGAATGAGGAATAGTGTTGTGCGCGATAGATGTGCTTTGAAAGATGATGTAGTGACGAGGATTGAGAAAGGAATGCTTCGATGGTTTGGGCACTTGGAAAGGATGAATGAAAGGAGATTGACGAAAGGAATATATAAATCTGATGTGAATGGATGCGTTAAACAAGGCAGACCCAGAAGGGTGTTTTCCGATCAAATAGGAGACATCCTCATGAAAGTTGGACTGCCTAGCCCATAACCGTAGGGCGTGCACGAAGAGAATTGTGGATGTGAAGGAAGCGAGGGTGTTGTGTCAGGATCGTGGTAAGTGGCGTTCCGTTGTCTCTGCCTATCCCTGTGGGAAAAAGGCGTGACAATTGTATTGTAGGTTTTCTTCAAAGCATAATAATTCTTTAAAAATTTCGTGGCTATGATTAAAATTTCCTTGCACTGAATTTATAGCCGATTGTTTTAGATCATAAAATATCAAAATGAAAAGTCATAAAGTAATAAACAGCACATAATTCATGTTTTATTGATGATAAAAAAATGATTTAAATATAATTTATAAAGTTTTTTTATAAATAGATTATTTTATATTGATAAGTAGGTATCTAGTTACCATTTGTTGTTTTCATTTACATAATTTCATAACAAAAGGACGAATAGAAGACTATTTCTCAGCGAGAAAGTGTGGGTAGGCCTCAATTTACATAAATTGTTGTAAAATTTTATTCATCCATTAGTATTCAGATTTTCCTATCATACCATAGTGCTTCAAAATCTATCGAAAATCCCAACGGTATTAATTAAAAAATATATATATTGCTGATTTGTAGGCAGACAGATAATGGTTATTATGGTGGTAAAACAATTATTTTCAAGTGTAATATTCTTGAAGCGACCAAATCGCGTTTGGGAATCAGCTAGAAAGTAGCCGGGTATAACGAGATGAAAAAAAGTCTTTGATATCAAAACCTTAGTATGTACATAATTATAAAATAAAGTGCTCTTAATAAAAACTGTCTCAGTGAAAGTATGAAAATGTATTATAATATAAAAGGAAAGTGTAACTTTTAACAGCATAAGTTAGTAGAAGGTAGCTCTCTCAGTGGTCAGAGCTCATCAGGGGTTCAAAGTTTACTTTGAGTCGGGTCCGTAGCTAACTTCAGTGCAGTGCCGTGGCCAAAACCGCAGCGTCTGCTCTACACGAAGCGTCGAAAGTTTTCTTTAAACTAATTTTAATAAGACTTTTTTTGAGAACTTTTAAAAATATTTTAAAGTTTTTTTTTTACAAAATTGTAGATTTAAAAAAAGAATCGCCCTGTCAGCCCTGCTGTCCCGGGGTAGTACCAGTACGTGTAACGCATGTGAAGTAGTACTAACACAAGAGGAGTGTGCCCTGACAACCTCGAAGCTGGCATTGCAAGGGCTGTTGGCATTTCTCTGTGGTAGCAATTGTCTCAGCTCATGGACCGCACTCTAGCTTGACATCAGACGCAGAGTATTCAAATGTTAAATCTTTTTGTGTGTGCATTAATTTAGTAAAGGAAATAAATATATTATTGTGTGAATTTATGTGTACTTTTAATGTTTTGTGTGGATTTGGGTATAGTAATAAAGGTATGTGATATGAGGGAAGGTAATCTTCTCTCAACATCACCTTTTTGACTAACAAAGATCTTGCGTGTTAATTTTTGATGCTTTAGAATATTAAACCCTATACCGTAGGAATTTAGGTTTAATTTAAGCATATGTTTAATATAGGGTGTAGCGATGAGGAATTTCATTCCTATGTGTTGGATAAATTATCAAAATTTCTGACAAAAACCCGACCTCGTGTACTCTAACCTAATTAAGTTGCTTTAGAGATATCTATTTACAAACGTGTGAGGCTAGAAATATAAAAATAACTACACAATAAATAGCACTTTATATATAAATTGCTGTATCGTGGAGATAATAAAATAATATTAAAAACATTTCGGAGTAGAGTCCATTTTCAAGTTCCCAAACAAAAGACCTTAACGTTTTTCGACCCTTAACCGACTCGTTTTGTTGATATTTGAGGTGGTTTAACATATCACCAATAACTATATAAGTATGTATGTTTTCTTTTTTTATTGATCATAAAAAGAAAATATCGCTGCCAAAAGTAAAATAAAATTTACAAAAAGAGAGGTAATATTATTAGTTAAAAATTATAAAGTTGAAGAGAAAACATTTTGAATTGAAGTAATTTATGAAAGAGCTTTTTTACATTCAAAAGAATGCGCTCCTTAAAAATAATGTTATAACTTGGATAAATAGAATTACACTAATTATAATCTATGACGTTTTTTATTAATTTATGGCACATCTAAAATATGATGTAATGTTTACAGAAAAAAAAATCTATTCTTAAAATCTGGCTGAGCTGAGTGGGAATCCAATCAAAGTCCTCCGTTTTGCACGAATCACCACGAATGATCTGACCACTATGATACTATGACCGCCTGAAAATCCCTGTGTTCAGGTATGTTAACAATTATTTATCCATCGTCAGCCATTCAAACTGCTGGGTTATCGTTACATTTTTTTTTCATCACAGTTAATACTAGCAAGTTCTACTTCATATTATATAAAGCTCGATTACCACTGACTGACTCACTCACTCACTCACTGACATCAATTATGGAGCACTTGCCGGGGGGTTAGAGAGATGATTCTTTTTGGGACATGTAGGGGGCGTTCCCGCGACCTCAGGAAAACCTCGACATGTTCCGGAACTCCGTTCCGTCCGGTTCCGGAACGCATTATCTCCGAAACGGAATGAGATAGGGCCGAAGTTCCAAAACAAAGGTTGTAGGGAATGCCCTCTAATTTCGAAATCCAGGATTTGTTTTTTTAAATTTTTTTTTTTCAAAAATACCCAAAAAAATAATTTCTGCGCTCGCGAAGCGCGCCCAAAAAACTAGTTTTCATTATAAAATTAGACTAATTGTCGCTTTCTATATTATCATCAAAAGTGAATATCGGTTTTCCGTTTCCCTATTTGTACACTATAGAAAATTGCTATCAGTAAATTGTCACGTATCCATAGATTTCCTTCGTGACAATATGGAGTTGGGCTAATTTTTATAACACACAATGCTATTCTTGGTTCATCACATCTTATAAAAATTCAAATTCATATATTATTAAACTCTATAAAGGCACTCAAAAGTGGAAAATAACTTTAATTAAGATAAACTTACACATAAATTAATAAAAAATAAGCAGTATCTATAACTCATAACATATAATTCCCAAAATATACGAGGTATTTAAACAATACGGTGTAGGTTTTGACTATAAATCGAACTCGAAATCTCGGCATAGCAGTTTAGGTCCACAACCACTGGCCTCCATAGGTCGTCAACTGCAAAATAATATTGAGATATTATTGGAAATAGATTTAGATTTATCGCTAAGTTTAAGTTAGCGTCCCTCGAAGCAAAATATTTATAAAAGTTTTACCCTTTTATATCGTGACAGCCTCTGAAAATCCAATTACACGACCAATTCAAAGTTCTTAATAGTCCATTAATCAACTTTGCCACACTGTTAAGCAAATTATGGTCTATTGGAAATGTCGTTCTGAAATATGTTGTGAATTTGCGATAAGCTTTTATAATTCTACAACGGTTTTTGTTAATGTCCAAAGTTTAACTTTATCATCGTACCGCATTTATTAACTTTAATAATTGTAAAAATGTATTTTGAGGTTAAAGCTTTATGTTTTAATTAGGTAATTTATTTACTTCTCTACACTCCGCCTGATGTAAAGCTGGAGTGCGGTCCTTTTAACGGAACCAACTGCTACTAAAGAGAAATCACTACGGGTAGCAGTCGCCTCCACTATGCCGGCCTAAGGAGACGAGTGTGCACCATCTAGATTGACTATACCTGACTACTTTCAAACTGGACAAGGTCACTTCACGGGTGTTAAATTCGAAAGTGGTGGTACTACCCCAGGATGGAAGACTGGACTAATAACCACCATCTTTAATACTCTACCTACCTACCACTCTTTAATAGTGCCTAGAGGCACTGAGCGACCAAAGTACATATAACAAAGTTACATTGGTACCGGTCAGAATTTAGCGAAGTTCGAACGCTCGCTGGTCTCATCGATCGTGAGTTCACGCGTCTTACCACTAGACCTCGGCCGCTCTTATTAAGTAGGTTTCGCAAAAATGCGTTTACAAAGGCGTTACACAACAAATATCTGCTACTTGGTCAAATAAGAACATCAACGCTCATATTTATTTATTGTCGCACATGTCGCAAATACAGTGTAAATATAAAAAATAAACAATAATAAATATATACGAGTATTTTAAATATTAAACATTTTAATTTTGTTTTAAAAATAATTCATAAAGGAATTAATTGCTAGCCGTAAACGCGGCATCGTCACTCATTGCTGCATTGCATCGCCCAGTCGCTAGATGTAGTCGTGTTGACACCTAACCTCTCGGCCTTGGTGACGTCTCTATATATAATATAACTAGTTTTTTGGGCGCGCTTCGCGGCGCTGAAAAAGTTTTTTTCGGGTAGTTTTGAAAAAAAAATTTTTTTGAAAAAACAAATTATGGATTTCGATATTAGAGGGCATTCCCTACGACTTTTGTTCCGGCATTTGTGCCCTACCTCGTTTCGTTTCCGAGATATCGGTATCGCTTCCGGTCCAGAGTCCACTTCCGGTCAAAGTCGAGGTTTTCCTGGGGTCCCGGGACCGCCCTCTATACGCCCCAAAAGGAATCATCTCTCGAACACCCCGGCAAGTGCTTCATAATATATGTCAGTCAGCGAGTCAGTGAGTGGTAATCGAGCTTTATATAATATGATACGACACAATTGTAATATTTGATTTAAAGTTTCAGGCAAACGATAACTTAATTGCACTTTTTTGTACGTGTTAATTACCATATGCCATACAGATGACGACGTCGATGCTCAACGATTGATGACCAAAGCGTAGATTCGTATTAATTTAATTATAATTAACTGATCCAAAAGTCGTACTTTCGTAATACCTACATTAATAATGATATTGTAGCTTTTAATTAATTATTTAAAATTACATACGTTAATTAAGTGTGCCTCAAATAAAGCGAGATTTATTTTAATAAATATTTCTACAAATACTGTAGTAAATTCTTAATTACGTTATTATAAAGATTCTAATTACCTCAGAAATGATTTTATTATTTATTTAGGTTTGTAAAATAAGTGTTTATCATGATTTTCATCACGAATCACTTCCAAAGTATTTTAAAATATTAAAACACAATTTTATTAAAATACAACGTAGCATTTTCAATCTCTTTTTTATATTAAAAATGCGAGACGATATGTACGTTGGGAGGTAGGTAAAAATGTGCTATTTACTCAGAATCTAAAGTGCAGTTGGTAGTATGAAAGGTAACTTTGTGCATTTCGCTGCAACTGCACTTCTAATTAGTAGTGTTGAGGAACCTTTGTAAAACTGAGAGTAGCTATATCAAAGACATAGTGGAGTGATACTACTATACAACTTTTCAAGCATGCACCTGTATACTACATTAATATTTGTTTTAGTGTAGAGTTGAAAAAGTTTATAAATATTCTACATTTTTATTACACAGAAATCAATGTCAAAAAGCACAAGACGATAATCTTGTTATTCAAAGTTTAAAAGAAGAAAGTTTACATTGCTATGAACACTAAATCATCGAAATATATATCTGTATTTTGTCGGTCACGTTTCTCACTGTGTTAACAGGGGAATTCGTTGTAGAGGAAAAATTCTGTGAAACGGTGATTGAGTTAGCGCCTTCGCTGAGGAAATGGACGTTCGATGTCGCAGGGTGTAACGCAATACCACTGTCTCCGACCGAGCCATTTGCTCTATATTGAGTTACATCAGCACCCGCGACAACCCCGGGGTGGCCCACTCTAGAAAATAGCTGTGATTTGATTGCCTCCCTTATAAAATGTTGAAGGAAAAGATAAAAGGCTTTGTTAAAAGTTATTTAGTTTACCTTTTTTCGTACTGACACTGCTAATAAAATTTCTACCTACATGGAAAATTCAATATTTCATGTTGAACTTTCTTCTTTCAGCATAAAAATTAAACAAACAATAAAGTTTCATAAAGTGTTGAATACGAATTGAATACTAAAATTGTTACCAATCTGAACAATGTACAATCTGAACAACATAATTCAGAGATTCAACAATTTTACTTAAATTTACGAACGATAAAGTCACAAACCATTGACGAACTAAGCCCAAACTAAGCCATCCTATCACATTCGCCTTACCAATTAGTTATTCAAAGTGAAGTTTGTAGTTCAAAGTAATCCCAGTCCCGCACATTTCCACATTCACCATGGATTAACGTTGTATACGAATTACTAAACTATATCTGTATACTTAATCATTAAGTACATACTTAGTACGATAAACTTTAGTTACATTGACAAGATTACTAACGGCCGAAATTAATAATCAATCTTGATCCCTTTTTCACTGACTTAGATAGGAAACTGACTTAGATTGTGAAAAAAGCGTGCCAATAACCTATCTGCTAACCGAAATTGCAATCTTTCAAAGCTAACCATCTGTCAGAGGACGAAGCACAGATTACAGATTGGCCTCTGTATGAAAATTGTAGTTTGTGCGTGCCAATAAGCTATCTGACGATTTTGACGTTTCTTTTGATTGATGTTTCAATCTAGAATTGCGATCCCGGGAAGTGATCAGATTACGCATACTTGTAGAGATTTTATTGAAACATTATTGGTAAAAATGGCTTTGTCGATATCTTCTGTTGGATAGTGACAGTAATTCGGAGGAGGCGCTGATGCGGATTCGATACGACGCGCATCTTTACGTAAAATCAAGAGTAAATTATACGCAGTCTCGATGATGCGGATTTTGCCTTTAGGTTTAGATTACCTAAACAGACAGACCTAAATTCACTACTGACTGAAATTATGCCGTATATACGTGTAACTTCGTCAAGGTAAGTTTAATATTAGTTTTATCACTCTTACACCACCAACATCATGCATAATACCCACGATTTGTGGCGACATCTGCCTAATATCTAAATACTACATAATTCTTGTTTAATGTAATAAGATGAAGAAAAATACCGACTACCAAAATATCTAGTTTTGCAGAAATCATCTATAGGAATTACAACATCGAGGAAGTTCCTCCAGAAGTTGAGCTGCCGACTGCAGAGAGTTATGACGAGGGCAACTCAAAATATGAATATACAGGACATCAGTGGACCTTATAATTATTTTATGTATCATATTATGTATGTATATTACAATTATTCTAAGCTGTGTGTTGTGATTTTGAAAACTAAAATGATAGATAATAAAATAATATTGTTATGTACACAAGGATTTTATTTTATAAAATATATAAAATGTAGATATACAAGACATTAAGAGGGAGTTTATATTTGGTGGTTTTGCACTTAATTATTCTGCTGCCCTCTATCAGCTCCATCAATGCCTTCGTTCCGTCTTTGGAGAGCTTTTCCTTTCATCTAAAATAAAAATATTTTTGTTTGTTAAAATATGTAGTAAATTATCTTTGTTCGTCACATACAAACAAGCAGAAAATGAATACATTCATTTCGTAGAAAACGCACAGTTTTCCAAGGACTCGAAGAAAGAACACAATGATAAGAAATTTAATGATATCATTAAAGAAAACTTACCATTTCTGAATCCATTTTAATTAATATACATATTATTTATTTTCGAATATAACAGTCATAATATCACTGACGCGCACCGACCTGACGTTTGGCGACGTTTCAAAACATACGTTCCATTACAACCTAATATTTTTGTCATCGCTATCGCTATCACGATTGTTGCAAGTTTTAGCAATCAGTTGTAGTTTTGTTTGTCTAGTTAAAGGTAAACTTTACGCTACATAAATAATTTGTACGTTAAACAGTTTATTTAAACTTAAATGATATAATTAAACCATGTAAAAATGTATGACTTTTGTGTAAAACGAAACGTTAAAGAGGGTGCGGATGGGCCGTCAGTCTGAGCTTGTCAAAAAAAAGGATTACAGAATTTTATTATTGGGTCGTAGGTTGGAGATCATTCCGTCGATATGTATTAATGTAAGATTGGTCTTAATCTCTGATTGTGGATACAATATTAATTTCGGCCGTAAATATATAGAAATTATTTGCCAATCGTAACAGACTATAGTAATCTCGGACAATGCGTCTACTTTCCGATCCAGAAAAATCGCATGGCTTTTGCCGATCTGGAGAACGATCAAGTTAAGAGACATCTTTCAGCCGCCGTACATTCAACACATATTTTTTATTATAGCAACCCATCATGTGGAACGTATCACATCTGATGTTTAAGAGTCCATGAGTTGCTATTGCTGTCATCTCCGCTATACGCCCGCTATCGTTGTACCCGACTGCTCCCGAACTGATAACGAAACGTCAGTCTGCCTACCACTCTTAAATTGAAAGCACTTAACTGAAGTGGTTAAAACTTTATAATCCTGGTTATAGTTTAAATAATCCTTAAGGGTACTGTGGGCATATATAATCAACATTACGTAGATGTGTTTAAAATTTAGCGAACTGAGGGACCCATACAAATATTATTATAGACCAACGAATGTTTTACAATGGATTTATTCATGAATACGAATTACATATTTTATATTCAAGGAATATTCATTAAAAATTTCGATTTGTAAAGTTAATTTTGGTTCTCACTGTCACCACGCACTACTCTAATGGACAATGGACATTTCCTTTTGTGAACAACAACAAACGATAAAAGGTATTTAGTTCACCTCCGCAATCAGTGAAAAGTTATAGACAATTTAAAATTATTCAGGGTGAATTTTTCAAGTGGGCTTTCATGGCCAAATCCTAAAAAAACACTATATTATTGCACCATTCAATAGTGTCGCTGATAAGGATCAAATGCTGGGAAGTAATGATATAATACAAACCATATGAAAGTTATAGACAAACATACGTATATATATAAAAAAAGGATTTTGTAAGCAATATTTTGGCATCAAAAAGTGTCTATAATCTAGGTACATTTTGAGATACGGCCCTTATGTTAAGGACGGCAGTATGTAATGTAAACCCATCCGTTTTCCCAAATTACTGGCGCTATTGGCCTCCGTGACATAAGGCAATTTAAGCAAAAAAACCAGGATCTGCTATTTTTTTAAATTTGTTATTTGTGCTGCTATTTCGAGTATTTTTTTTATAAAATAAAGATTATCATTAAAGATTGAATAACGAAGAAGTTTTTAAAACGTAAATATACCAACGTTTATAAAATAAAATTTCGCTAATGGTGACTGTAATTCGTAAACAATTTGTATAAACTATACTAGGCTTAGTTAATCAAAGTACCTAGCAGCAAATTAAGCGAATGGAGTAGTAGAAGGCATCAGTAGGGTTCCAATCGGCATTTAGGATTACCTCCATTACTCTTAATGAAAATGTCCGGGATAGCCAGTTACGAGCCATTTGATTTTGTCCCATTTATTTCTACTCTATTATTTATATCTTCTGTAGTGTGTAATAGGTACTTACTCTAATTTTATACATTTACGTGTAAAGTTTCGGCTTTGTCCCATTTGAATTACGCAGGACTATTTTGTGGGTTTACCTATCTAAATAAATATTATATTAAATTTTTAATAAATATTTAGAAGTCTGAAGTAATTAATGTATTTTAACTTTTATATAACTAAATTTTATAAATATTTATTCTACTCGCTATTGCGTTTATTTTGATTATTTAAACGATGCGAAATTTTTTAAACAATTAACACACGACTAAACGCTGTAGCAAGCCGAATAAAATTTAGTTAAAACATGTTCGCGCCAACTTCAGATATGTTTTTGTAGTGGTCGAAACCATGTAATTTAAGTAATTGAATATGCAGGTAGGTATAATAATATAGATCTACTTTTTTCCAATTTTATTCATCTGATTTGAAAATTTTATTTTTAATTAAATGACCAGTTTATTGAGGGAGGTTACAGGCTTCTTTTTATGGGTGGGTCCGCGCGCTACAGCTGTTATATCTCTATAAAAGATTATCTAGAGATGGAACGGGAACAACGGACGTTACGAACATACGAAGCTGCGGGCAAAGACTATAATCGCATTTACAAACAAAACAAAAGAACAATGTATGTTATGGGTAGTTAACGGGCATCTACAAAACGATCGGTGCAGTTGGACCACCTCATTTCTACATCGAATGCTTCAACTTTTATTACTAAATGTAACTTAAAACTTAGTTTACTTACGGCGACTATTCATAATAAATTTAAGAAACTTATTTTTAAAACTTTAAAACTTTTATTTAAACTTTAACATACAATATTATCATTTATACAGAATGTAAAAAGTCATATAGCATTCCCGTGCACCTAAAGTTGTGCTGATGCGGTACAAGTATTTATTTTTTATTTTTTTAACATAAAAAAAACTAAATACAAAAACAAGCAATGTAAATACGACGATTGATAAACGACTGGTGTCGCGAACGGTCGCGGCTTTGCAAGAGAGGATGCCTTGTGTTAGCGATGTTACGTGTACATTGCAGCTTGAGAAAATTAAATATTAAATGAAAAAAAAAGCTAATAATTAAAATTATTTCTCAGTATTGGTTGTGTAACACAGGGATTGCTATTTTTACAGCCTTTAATAGGTAATAATTATGAAACGATAAGAACACACCACCGTGCCTCACCTTCCTCTGTGTAGGTTTAATAGAATACGATATAAAATAATGTTACCTTTAATTGCAATAACAAGTAATATAGGAAAAAGTATATTTATTCAACAGCTGCAGTAGGAAAACTGGTAATTTCATTACACTTAAACAACATTGTATGATGAAGGAAACAACTGGAACTGGAGATAGCTCTATTAACCTATTACTGTCTACTTTATTACCACGTCCCATGACAACTGCAACTACTAACTACATTTTAATACTGCAACTTTTATACAAGTTCGTCATGATACCTGCATTTCACTTCAGAGATGGGTAGATTTTTCGGAACTGTTTTAATGTAGGTAACAATGTATTCATTCTTTAACAAGTAAATCATGAAAAAATGTAAGTAGATTACAGAATTTTATTCATATAGCAGCAAGTTATCGTAGACTAAAATAAAACCGACGATGTTTTTATTATTTCCTATATTTTCTAGACTCAAATTGAAGTAATCAAGAAAATTAATCATTCATTCATATATATATATTTTTAAATCATAATATAATTTTCATATTTGTTTTTGAAATGAAGAGGATTATTTTATTTAAATTCAATCAACGTTTCAAATCTCTCAATCATGTTTCACTGCGCTGAAATATAGGATATTTTTATGAAAAATATTAATGCAAATACTGTTTTTATTTTGTGATGGAATATATAAAGTAGAACTCGCTGCGAACGTGAGCCGAGGCTCGGACAAGAGTGATCTTTTAATCTCTTAATTACATGAGAGCATCCAGCTCCGGGATTTTGCCAAAATAACCATACAAAATGGATGGACGGGCGTCCACTCCCGCTGAATATGAATTATTCTTTCACGACCATGGACGGCTTGTACGTGTATTTATTATTTACATATTATATGAGGACCGAGACATTGTTACACCTCAAAATAAGGAATTATTTTACATATTGTTCACAGGAATATATTATACCCAAAAAAAGAATATTATAGTAATTTTTTTATCGTAGCTCGGCATATGACAACACTCCGCCTGATTTAAAGCTAGAGTGCGGTCCATGAACAGAAACAACTGCTAGTATAATAAAATATCTACGGGCTGCAGTCGCCTCTGCTATGCCGGCCTGAGGAGACACGTATGCACCATCTAGACTCAATCTAGAGTGACGGTGCACACTCTTCTTGCTTTACCTACTTTCAAACTACTTCCGATACACGGCAAGGTCACTTCACGGGTGTTACATTCGAAAGTGGTGGTACTGCCACAGGACGGCCGACTGGGTGAATAACCATCTTCACTCTTTACTCTGAGCGACCAAAGTACATATAACAAAGTTTTTTTCTTTAATTTATCTAAGTATGCTAAAAATATAACAACAATTTATAATTACAGAAGACTTTATGTTTTCTTATAAACTAACTCATGAGGAATTAACTTTGTGAGTGTTAATTTTCAAAATCAAATCGGAAGTATGAGCGTTGTACATTATTATAACGAAAACGTTTTACGACTATCCCATTGTTAAGGAGTTTCACACTGTCACCCCATTTACACTTTATCACCAAAGACTCCCCTTTCGCCTCTTCACCTCCCCAAGCTTTTATGGTCGTCACTCGTCACGACGCGATGGCGCGAATTCGCAGTAAAATTTCAATATCCCCAAAATATGGTATTTCATTTCGCCTGGTTGCTGAAACGACTGGAACAGGCTGTAAAAGTTAAGAGGTTTTTTAATGATTATATTAGGATTCGATATTTATTTCGGATATTAAGTGTAATGGCCAGTTATTTATATGTCATGAATATAGCCGTGATTGCGTTAATATTTAATATAATCGTGTTGGTTTCGACCGAAATGAATTAAAATGAAAATTTGATTCAATAAAACGTAAATAAAATGTTTAATATAGAGCATTCTATAGAGTCAGTGGAAAATGGGTAAGTGCAACTATCCAGTGAGGCTTCTCGGTGAACATAGCAATTGAAAAACTGGTTCAACCCGAACAACGTACTGTATTATGAAAAAATTCATATATTTTTAATTCTACTCGTTTTTTATGATACATATACAAAAGTGCTAAAATTTAATAAAATTGTAGGAGGTAAACAAATGTATTATAAAGCTGATTATTCTATAAAAACGTAAAATATTTTATAGTCCGATAGTCACCACATACTACACGATAGCATTCTCATAAAGTGCTACTAGGGTCAATAACCTAGACTTAATAATGATAGTGATAATATGACTTAGAACATTTATTGTTTTCACAGAAGTACTTACACAAATAATATTAGCTATAGAAGTAATCGTTTTGTGCGCAAAAAAACATCTAATGTGGGCGGGTTTGCTGATATTTTTTGGTCAGGAAAATGTGGTGCTCTAACATTAAAATTATTGTTATTGCCTTGGTCTTCTTGGTGGCAGGTGAATTTATTTAATTGATAATATAATTCGTAGATTTTTGCACGAACATGTTTTAACTGAGCAAAAGATTTTATACGGGTCACTTTGATTAATTTGATTGAGGAGCTGTCTCTCCACGATCATGAAAGTTGCAAGCTGGCTGCTTTCGAAACATCGTGCAAAATAAACGCGATAGTAGGCTGTTACTTATATATAAGTTGTATCTTTCTATATAGTATTTTAATTTTTATTAATTTTAGGTGTTCGTGTTACTGTCTATAACTTACACATATTTCCACATATTTTTTCATGATAAAATTGTAACATATTTTTATTTTGACATTATTAATTACATAGTTGAAGCAGTATTTATTTTTGATGTAATTATATACCTGTTTCATGCTTTGTCGCCATCTTTAAAAACTCGTATAACAATATATAAAAGAAATGTTTTGTTACTCACTTATGATGTTTTGACGATCATACCCTTACGATTTATAGGTAAGATTTTATTTTAACTTTAAATTAAAGTTCGTACAGCACGCCAATAAAAATGAGACTGGAGTATATGTATATAAAACTTATCATGTGAGCTCCATTCATTGAAGGGAGTTCGAAGCTGAGAAATATCTGGGCGCGAATTGATCGCCAATAGTTACCATTGAATGCATAATCTTAAAAAGCTCTCAAGCTCTCATGGCGAGGCTGGGGTCACTCCTGACCTCACGCCTAAACGAGACGGTGACCAACTGGCTATCGATCCGCTACAACAACCATATCTACAATAAAATGGCAATGATATTTACTTATTTACATCAATTATTAATTACTAATATTTATTAATAATTACTCGTCTATTATTTTATTACAGCAAAACCATACTATACGGAATATCCCTATGACATTATAAACACATTTGGAAATTTTTTCGTTATGTTTCGTATATACAGACTAGCAGTATACGTTAAACGATACAATAATGTTGTAAGTTTTAGATTCAATGTCCATTGATAAGACAATGTAATGATGATGGGCTGTGGGCCGTAGCTTTTTTTTTTAGCACGTCATATGACCGCACTCCGCCTGGTGTTAAGCTAGAGGTCGATCCATGAGCGGTGGCGACTGCTGTCAGAGAAGGGGATCTGCAAACAGCAGTCGTGCCCGCTATGTTGGCTTAATGAGATGCCTCTTCACACTGCGCTTGAAGGATCTCATGTTATTGGAAGGGGGAAAGACGTGACTGGGAAGGTCGTTCCACAATTTGATGGAACGACAGAAGAAGGATTGCCCGAACTTTTTTGTCCGCGAGGGGATTGTTTCGACGGTGAGGCGATGCATTCGATCGCCTGCACGCGTCGACCTCAAGTGATGTGGGGTAGGAGGGATTAGATCGTGGATTTCTGCTCAACATTCACCGTGGCAGTAACGGTTTTGTCAAATGATATCAATAACACAGGATAGATCGCGCGTGAGTTGTTTGCCGACTTCAGCAATGCATAATCATGCGAAAGCTGTCAAAATACAAAAGCGCGAGACGATAGATTGGGCCTTGCGTTAGGGAATAAATTCGCGCCTTTACTTTACAAATTACATACATAATAGATATTTTCAATCTATTTTTTTTTTCGTTTTAGATGCATTCATCATGGAAATTAGTGTATATAGTGCAACATATTCTGTCTGTTTGTTTAATTTTGCATGCAGCTAGTACCATGTGGTTTATTTTTAATAATTACGACGAAAATGATTCTATATGGAGTAATTTAGGTTATACCAGTTCTAATAAGAAGGAGCATTTTAAATTTGATACGTAAGTTGTAATAAATTTCAAAATACACATTTTTCGTACAATTTATGCAAAAAATAAATTCGCTTTTTCAGATATTTGAGCTGTTGGTATTACTGCGCTTGTCGATTTCATTGTGTTATTTTTGGAGATTCCTATCCAGATGTTCGTATTATTTTTTCCATATTTTATATTTTAAATAATCTGAATTCCCAAAGAATCTCGGATGTTCTGTTTGCTGTATATAAATACTTTTATATAATTTTAATTGGTTACCAAACTATTATCTTTTAATAAAAAATCTCCAAGGATATATGTTTTATTCTAAAAACTCTTGCAGACAGTCCCACAGATATGGTTAACTTTAATCTTAATGCTGACTGGCTGTGTTCTATTTAAATATCGCCTAATAGGTATCTTAGCTTGGGAATATGTCAAAGAAAATAGGCGCCTATTGACTTTTATTGATCAAGTAAGTTTATTAATTTTTAATTTAGGGAAGCGAGGGAGTTGTGTCAGGATCGCGGTAAGTGGCGTTCCGTTGTCTCAGCCTATACCTGTGGGAAAAAGGCGTGACAATTGTTATTATCACGAATTAGTTCTTAGCTTGTTGTTATACTACAATACAACTATTATCAATTAACATTTAGGGTAATATATATGACTTTTTTTAAAATTAATTCGTTTTCTTTTTACCAATTACTTTATATTTTATATAATGTATTAATTACTATAACTATTAATATAACAAAATAGAATTTTACGCATTTTTACAGTATCGTCACATGGTAAAATATTTAGAATTCCGAGGAGCACCAAAAAGATTAATTGAACAAGCGAAAAAATATAAACTAACACTGTGGAAAATGAAAGACGGTGTCCAAAGTTCAGATTATTTTGAACAGTTACCTTTGACTTTACAAATGGAACTGATTTTTGATATAAATGTTGATTATTTCCATAATAGCTTAATCTTTAGAGACACAGGTGAGATTAACAAAACATAAGTTTAGTGTTAAACAAAGTTTCAGCTTAACTTACACATAGGAACTACAACATAAAAGTAGTTTTTTATGGCATTAAAACAACTAACAAAAGTAAATATTTGCATCAAGCAATATTATGCATAACGCAACATAATTTCAGTCATAAACAGCCAGGTCGATTCCCATAAAAGTAAAAAAATAGCATTAGTAATATGGTAGAATCTTTACTAAAACTTTTGTATTATTTAGGTACCTCACGGATGAACGTTTTTAAAAACATTTATGCAAACTAATCTACTATTATTACATTATACTCGTAGCTGTCATCTAATAAGCTTGCTGAATCGAATGCCTATATTTAGTAAAACTGCGTCAATTAGGAAGCAACCAATCCGAGAACCAGAAACCAATCGAATTTCTGACTTACCGTGTAACAATAAGGTGTGATTCGTCTATGATAGACGCACGCGGGAGAAATGAGATTCGATTAGGCGAGCCTCGATTCGTTGTACTTAACACTCAAAGAGACATGAGCTCAGGAAAAGAATTCTAGATCTATGATAGAGAAGCTATTATCTACAGATTTTTCTCAAAACTGATAAATAGCATATTTCAGATGAGGCTTTAATGCGACAGATATCTCTGTATATGCGTCATGAACTATTTCTATCTGGCCAACATATTTGGAGTCAAGGCGTCGTGAAGCCTGGAATGATTTGTGTTAAACGTGGTGTTATTGAGATGCTGTCTGATGAAGATGATGAAAGTCCAATGATCTCTTTTTCTGAAGGCACTGTTAGTGTTTTCATACAAAAATTTCAGCAGCTGTTTACTTACAGTTTTGTCAATTGTAGCTTGTTTATTATATATGAGACATCCGTCTGATGTTAAGCTAGAGTGCGGTTTATGAACGGAAACAATTGCTACTACAGATAAATTTCTACAGGCGTTAGTCACCTCCGCTATGTCAGCTTGAGAGGAGTCTTGATTTTTTGTTGTATATATTTACACACTTCGAGTATAAATGTCTTTCTTCCATTACTTTGACGCAGGAGTACTAATTTTTGTTATAATAAAAACTGCTGATTTGAATGTGCGGTGGCTGTAGATATGAATTGAGCTTAAATAGGTTTTAATAATGATAATTTAGAAAGATATTACGGTAAGAAAAACTAATGTATACCAGTAGGTTCATAGTTAACAAAAAAAAAGAAAGAAAAATGGGTCACTAGAAAAAATGAACTTAAAAAATAAAAAATGATTTCGTATTCTATTTCAAGGTACTCGGTGAATTGAGTTTGTTCTATTCAATACCCGCTAAAGTGACTGTAAAAGCTGCCACTTACGTTGAATTACAGGTCAAAGTATTTTATTATTTTTAAATAAAAAAAAATCTACTTATACTATCTACCTAACCCAAGGATATTTAATTAAACATCCCCCAACAAGAATTTTAAGTGCACTGAGCGACTAAAGTATATATTTCTTTTTTATATAATATAAAACAGTTTGACCACATGTTTTATATAGTAGTGACTGACGGGATAATAACCATCATCAGTCTACGTACAAAGCTTTTAATTAAAGTATAATAGCAAAGGCACATACATACATACATATAAAGTACATAATATTGTAAGTAAACTAATTATATTGGTACAAGACGGAGCTGATCGTGATTGCACGCTTTCACGATTTTGCGATCGCACAAAAAAGTGATTGGATTAGAACACGCGAAGGCCCTGTTTTGGGAGCCAACGTCTCTTAACTTATGCAAATAATATATTATGTATAGGTTTTAAAAAGGACAGACTTTATAAAAGCAATGTTGGAGCAGCCGTATGTACTGAAATCGTTCAGAGTTAAAATAAGGCAACGGGTCAAAAGAGCACGATTGCGAGAGGTAAATATTCTACAAGTTTCCTGATATCAAAGAAAAACACTTTTAGGTATTTGACTCTGAAAGGAGCACGGCACCTTTATTTTCACATTCGTTTTAAATGACAGCACTTCCAAATTAAATATATGTTTTATTATACAGAGATGCAAAACACGATGACATTTTAAAATGATAATTAATTAAAGATCACAATGTCAATTTTCGATCGTGTTTCCAATGATTTTCGTAGTGTTTCGTAGCGTGTTCGTAGCATTACGTCTCTACGCACACGACTTACACTCACAACAGTGCTATCTGCACAAACATCGCTTCACTGGAAACACGCACAAAAATCACCAGTTTATGTGAATAAACTTTACAAAACATAGCTGTGTTTTGTTAGGCAATACAATTTAAAATCCCGTAGGCTTTATGAGTATTTAAAGTTCGACAATGTCACTTAGGTATTTCATACTTCATTCTTAATATTTCTAATGCAATTTACGATTAATACTACTCGTAATAAATACAAAATAAATTTATTACAAACTAAGTTTACTGTACGGTTTCGCTTGTTATGACGATTCAAATCAAAGACTTTAGCTAGTTAAATTATTTTAGGAAGCAATTACAAGATATGATAGTAGTGATTCAAGATTAATTCGCACGAGATATCGTCCTATGAAAATATTAAAAGAACGTCTTGCTGGAATTGAGCCTGAAGACCCTACATTCGTTGATGATTCTCATTTATATTACAAAGGTAGAGGAAAAAATACTTCGTAAATATTATTATGAATTCATTCATCAGTTCATTCGGTATTAGAATCAGAGAATTGGATCGAAAGAAGTGGAACGAACTTCAATAAAGATAACGCAATTTTAAAATTTGAATAAATTCTACGTTTTTATTTGGACTATACACGATCTATTTTTTAATTTATAAAAAATAACAGCTTAAAGCTCTAACTGACCTATACGCGGCACGGCACGGTGAGCTACAGCGATCGGCGCAGACGACGCTTAGCGACGCACGTAGAATTTCCAGCAGAGACATAGAGAGATCTTGCATACATATTTTTCTGCACCATGTCTACTCTCCGTCTGTTAAGCCTAGTACAGACTTACGAAACGTAACATGCAATGTATCGTGAAAGGAACATTTCATAAGTGTAGATGCAGCGCGTGCGCGAACCGAGCATGTACCTACTCGCATCTGTTTCCGGCATGCCCGCGGCGAACATTGCTCAGTCTACCGAGAACATGGCGAAGCCATTGTGTTCGGCGCGCACGAGTTTTAATGCTCTCTCTGTTCGTGCGCGTAGTGTGCACAATTCTTTAATTGCGTGTTACATTGTATGTTACATTTCGTAAGTCTGTACCCGCCTTTAGCTAGCGTTGGCCAATGGCCACCTTAGTGCGGTTTAAACGTAAGTCGTTGTATTTTCAGATGCGAACAATGTACGAAAAGCAAAATTTATAAGCGACTATTTGGAACTATATAAAATATCTGAAAATGTATCTAATATTCATAAACCAAAAATTTGTTTAAGTGCCAACTTTCCTTGGGTATTAGAACCAAACACTGATTTTGTATGTACCTTTTCATAATTGTTATATAATTTTAGAATACGCTGTTTATTTATATTTATTAATCGTTTTTCAGACTCGTATATGTAATATAATACATTTAATCGCGGTTTTGTATTTATGCATCGTTTTGCCGTATTTTGAAATTTTGGCAACCAAGAAATATTTTGCTTTGAACATTTTAAACGAAGTGTTCATGGCGACCCTTGTATTAAATATTTACATACAACTTACTACTGCTACGGTCACAAAGGTAATAAAACTATTTAACTAAATAATAGCAAATGTTTATCCGCCTGATGCGGTCAACTGCTACCATAACAAATTACTGTAGGTAGCATTGCCCTCCGCCATGCTGGTTTGAGACCATGACGACTAGTCTAGTCTAAATAATAAGTAAACAAGTACATAAATTTATTATCTGATATTTTAAGAATGTGCGAAAAGTCCGTTTAAGTGAAATAGCTAAGGAAAAGATGTCGACATTTGGCTTCTATTTGGATATATTCTCTATATTTCCAATGTATGTATTTGCAAATGCTTTTGATCGGAATGAAGTAACTTGTATTGGTCAGATAGCTTCATTGGTGCCGTTACTACAAATCTGGCATATATGGGATTATTTTGGACAGTGGGAGAAGTGTTTCGATATTAATGCTAAGGTAAGTATTTATATTAATATTTATTGTTATAATTATATTATAGACTTTTTTATTGGCAATTATTGTGACGTTTTAAATATTATTATAGTTTTACTAACCTAACAAATGAATAATGGTTAATAATAAAAAAAACTGTTTAACATTACTTGTTACATTTAAAAAACATCTAAAAACCGTTCTAATTTACAAATGAAGTGTTGATAAAAAAAATCATAGGAAAAAAAATATACATTGGTGAACCTATCTCGTTGTTCATAATGCAATTACCTGATGCAAATGCAATTCTGATTTTTATGAGATGTACTTTCATTTATTGTAGGTTCTCAATGCCGTAAAATTCTCCATCTTAATGTGTATTTTTTGTTACTGGACTGGTTGTTTCATGTACTTATATGCTTGCCCGCGGAAAATTTGTCGTAAGGTAAAAAAAGTTTCTTTTTATAATTGCAAATATAGGCACTGAGCGACTAAACTACATACACGTATTATGCGAGAACACGACCTCTTTGAAATAGTATAGATATAATAATAAATAATAATATGTGAATATATTGGAATTTGAAATTTTGGCATGGTGTGACAGTCTAAGGCCTTTACTTCTCCTTAACGTTGTAATCTTATATTGTACACTATTTTAATATGTTTAGGACACATGGATGATGCAATTAGTGTTTTGGGAAACAAAAGTGTACACGACACATTTCGCAAAACATGAAAAAATTACTTTAACTTCACTATTATTTGGAACGAGCATATTCACCGGTTCTGGTATTTCTGATATTTTTCCTGCGTCCAAAGATCTATTAATGGTTAGTTTACGATTAAGGGACTCACTAAATTGTAGTATGTTCTTAAATTATGATGAAAATTAAACAACAAAAAAAACAACGAGCACAGAACGGCTTGAGCTGAGTTGGAGATCGAACCCACGCCCACGGCTTTGTGCAGGGACTACTAAGGTGCACAGACTCTGGTCAGGGTCCATTCCCACCGTAGCTCAAGTACAAACTTTTTAGCCTATAATAAATATTAGATAAGTATGATTAAGTAATCGATATAATAATAATAATAATAATAATAATAATAAATTCTTTATTGCATATAAAACACAGTTAAAGAAATACAAAATAATAAATAAGTTACTGCAATTGGCGGTCTTATCACTAAAAGCAATTTCTTCCAGACAACCAATTGATATTAAATAAATTGTAAGGAAAAGAGAAAAGCGGGTAATGCAGTCAAGAAAATCTAAAATTAGTTATAATAAAGATATAAATAATAATATAATAGTAACATACTATACAATACAATAAAATACATACATATACACATTATAAATACATACATATATATTACATAAATACCTAATTTAGAAAGATAGATAGTAGGATTTAAGTTTAGATTTAAAGATCGGGAGAGAAGGTGAAGATTTAATAGATGTTGGTAACTCATTCCACATACGTATAGCTTCCACAGTGAAAGAGTTGGAGTAGAAGGATGTAGTATGAGTAGGAATCAGTAGGGTAAGGTTATCAGAAGAACGAAGAGAATAGTCTTTGAAGAGGTGAAGAGACTGGAAACGTTGTTTGAGATAGGACGGAGATGTAGGCTTAAACTTAAACTATAAAAAAAAAATATACAATATTTTTCGTTTAAATTTAGTGAAATTGTAATGAAATTTTAGTTTTTATCCTGTTGGCTGACCTCGTCGCATTTCGGCATCAGCGTGGAAGTAGCAGGTTATAACGAGACAAATACATCCTGTGGTTATCACACTGTGTCATTTGTCTCGTCAAGCTGGTATAGCGAAGGCGACTGCTGCTTAGTTAAAAAATATTCTTAGAAATAAATCTAATATAAATCAACTTTTCAGGTAACAATTCTTTTTATAATCGGCAGTTATATAAAATGCTTTTATATTGCTAAAATATGCAGCATATACAAGTTGTCCACTCAAAGGGAATTACAGTTTAAGGTAACAATTACATTTTTTTATAAGTTATTTTATTTATCAATCGAAATCCTAACGAAATATAGAACAATACGAAAATACCTTGGCTGTAAAGAAATCCACCAAAAATATACTATGTATAAAAACTTCAACAGTGTTTTAGTAATACGATATATTTTGTGTGTTTGTGGGTGTTTTTTTTTATTTAAATCAATGCTCCACACTGAAAAAAGAACGGCATTATTATGCTTGTTATTTATGACATTTATGCCTGCCCTAAATATTAATCTCTGATGGTATACCTACATTTGCATTTAACAAGATTGAATGTGAATATTGAACTGTAGCCAGACTATAGTAGTCTCCAGAATACAATTCAATTCAATTGATTTAATCAATTGATTCTAGGAATCGATGCGAGAATTATTTTATTTTTTATCTGCAAATAATATATCGAATAAAATCAAGAAGAGAGTGAAGAAATTCTTTTGTGTTCAATGGTATTTTTTATATTACACTTTTTACTACATTTTCAAACCAACTACTATTTTAATGCTAACGATTCATTCATTCTTATTAGTCCAGTTAGCCAGGTATCACAAAAGAAGTGTGCATTGTAAACCTGTACACTTCTGTCTTAATTTTTTTTTAACCTAGCACAGAGGCCTCGGTAACTAATTGTGAACAAACTTTTATAATTATTTTTTTAATTCGGTATAATGGAAGTGATTCTTGCCTGCAGACCCGAATATTCTTAGGAGTCTATACACGAGTACGTTCAGATAGGCTCACTCCAAAAAGTCACAGCAAATGAAAACATGACTGAAAATTTAATGAAATGAAATTAAATTAGGTATTATAATGAAGCAATGTCAATTAACGCATTATTTGACGATATGTCACCGAATATACAACAAGAAGTGTTGTATATGGAAATGGTAGAAACATTGCAATTGTGTCCGCTTTTTCAGGTAAAGCTCATTATTCACGGAGACATCTTATTATTATTTTGTAGGCCAATATATAATGCCTCCTTCTATAATAGGCGGTCTGCGGTAGATAAGAATTTTTTAATATTCTAATGTATATTTATTTACAAAGCGAACTTAGTGGCCTTAAGCACTCTTTGCTTGACTTTTTTTCTTGAATATAGAAAGAGATGCAAAGAGATAGGGATAGGGAGGGGGAATAGAAGGGGATAGGAAGGATATGGGGAAAGGAAAATAATAAAAAATGGATAAATATATTTGTCAAGCGGGAGAATCTAGAAACGAAGACAACTGCTGCCTGCACTGCCACACACACAAATGTTTGTAGGCAGCAGTCACCTCCACTATTCCGGCTTGAGATCATACATTGTTCTTGTTGATTTTTTTAAATAATAGTATTTATATAATGCTTCCTTATAATTTAGGAATGCAGCAAAGATTTCTTACAAACAGTAGCTGCATATACGCGTTCGATAGTGTTGCCAGACAATGAAGTTGTGCAAAGGACAGGTGACATTAGCCGCGATATTTATGTGTTGCAAAAGGTACTTAGAGTTCACTTTTCCTTGTATTAAGGTATTCATATTTTTATACTATTCATTAACTTGACATAAATCAGAATATAAAAACATTTTTTTTCTTCAACAAACATAATTTTTTGACGTCTTTTGATCTGCGAATGTTATGAAACCATTCAAATACAGATTTCTCTCGCGTTTAGCCAGTAATTTTACATCGTTTGATCATGTGGACTTTAATAAGGAAAAATCTTATACCTTGCGTTGAACGCTCAGATATTTCTCAAGGGAAATAGAACCGCCCAAAAGAACGTACTTCAAGTCGGGGACTGAAAAGGATACCATAAAAAGTAACATTATTTCCCTGATTTTTACCGGTATTCCAAACAATAATATATCAGACAATGAATATAACTTATATGTATATCTAATATACTCCTTGACATTGGACAATGTTATCCCGACTTAAATAGAAATAAGAAAGAGATAGGCCGGTATATAACGATACGATAACGATTATTTTACGATATATAACTTTATTGACAAAATATATAATTATACATAGTTACCAGCGCCGGATTTAGACTTCGGCAGCCCATAGGCAGAGCATGTTGTGGAGGCCCGCCTTCAAACCGTTTGTGGTTTTACTGTTGAATGTTTCTATTAATGTCAAGGTTAAGAAGAGAGCAACTAAATAAGTTCGCTAACACAAAATTTAAAACAAAACTCAGTATTTTTTATTTCTACTGAACCTTTATCGATTTAATTTAATTTTTTAAAATTTTTTGTGGTGTGGTGGCGGCCCCCTCGTGGTGGCGGTCCATAGGCAACTGCCTATGTTGCCTATGCTTAAATCCGGCACTGATTTGGCATGGGTTGAGAACCCTAGAGTCTGTATTACGGGTGTCCTCGCTCTTTCCTAAAACAATTTTATAAACACTTAGACAGAGAGAGCTATATTTTGGTAGGTATAGTTACTTTTAATGGTATTTTCTAGGTATCATTACTAAATTTAGGCCGGTATTTGAGTCCCTTCTTCATGTATATTGGTCATATTTCTTAGTATTTGAGAGTTGTATGACAAATATTGACCTCTACAAAATGTAGCCATGCAAAAGTTACATTAAGAGAAATTTCCTAAGCAGGATAGATTAATAAGGTAGCCTACATATAGTGCCTATAATGTTCAGTGCGAATTTCAAAAGAAACTCCACATGACAGTAAACTTACATGTATTGTTGTCAGTTTCATATGTTTTTTATAATACACAATACACATATGTTATTCTACCGTTGTTTATGCGCCTGGCATCAAAAAATAATAATTTATAATATATTAAAAAAGAAGTAAATATTGGCGATAACACAAGACGTACAGACGTCGAAACGCGAGACTTCTTCAATTCCTTTTTTCCTTATCCAAAATGTTAATATATTTTTATTGTTTCAGGGCCACTGTAATGTAATTGATAATTACGGTCATATTGTCGCAGCAGTGTCCGAAGGGCATACATTTGGAATAATTGAAATGTTTTACGGTTTACCTAAGGTCATACTTTTAATCAATTAGGGGCAATTAATTCCATTCTCCATTAGTTATAATATTTTTTTCATTATTGAATTTATGAAGTTACTTTCTTATGACATTTAAAGGGATGTTGTTCTTTTCGATGACTTTATTTTCACACAGGACCACTACTATTACACTTCGCTTGTATTGTTCAAGAACTCATTCTTCACCGCTTGGATATTGACCAATAAAAATCAGTTTACAATTAATACGATAAGGATATAATTGGCAAAAACAAAAGGGTGATATTTTATGCTCCTGAAAACACACACGATTGTTTTCTAAAATGCTGTAGCGCTAGTTTTGCTGATAGTACCTAATGATACTCGTAGCTAGATGAACATAGAAATGATAGGGAAATTCCACACATATATTTAGCGGTTGTTTACGTAACTCGTATTATTTGAAGCCATTGTTATTTCCTTTATATTTGCGATAACAAGAAGGAAGTTTCTAAAGCGAGTTTCACCAAGGATGGTGTCAAAACAGCAGACAAAACTCAAGACTTCTGCTTGCACTTAGTGGAACATTTTCATTGGGTTTAGTTTGTAAAGTTTTGTAGTTGAATAAACAAATATTTTGAAATAACAACGCATATGTGAGAGTGTGTGCCAACTTGTTTACAGTATTATCAGGGAGTGTGCTCCGTCATCAGATGGTGCGCATAGAGGAAGCCACTGCTCGCATACATTTCTCTGTGGTAGCAGTTGTTTACACTAATGGACCACACTCTAGCTTAACATCTGGCGGAGAGTGGTCACACGTAGAGCTAGTACAAAAAAATCTTTTTAGTTTTTTATTTATAAACACATTTTCAAATTTTCGAGTCAAACCCGGTTAAATTTTTTATTTTATTTTATAAACTTTATTGTTATACATAGAACAAAAGGCGAGCTTAATGCCGCAAGGCATTTTCTTCCAGCTGGCCTTCAGGAAGCAGAAAGGTTCTACCTTGGGTAGTAAATAATAATAATAAAAAAAAAGTCTTATATATAACTTAGAAATACTTAACTCTATTCAGATACCTACACATACACACACACACACATTACTAATAATATACATAAACTAATCGAAATATAATACAATACAACAACGATATAATGATACACATACATATATACATGATAAGACATAATATTAGATACACGAGTACTGACTTAGTATATATAAAATTATTGAGACTTCAGAAAATGTTCATAAAGTTGTCTTTTAAATATAGGAAATATTTTGAAAAAGGATGTCCCTAGAAAAATTACTGTGATTTTAAGATTAATTTATAATCTTAGATTACTAATCTGTCTCTGCTCTGTTTAAAATATTTATTTTTCTTAATTTTAGGTCTACACAGTAGTGACAAAGACAAATTGTATAGTCTTAAATCTGGATTATAGTTCTCTAGTACAGAGTTTGAGTGCGTTTCCAAATATTTATTACCCTATAAGCGCGGTAAGTCATTACTTAAAGTTTCAGTCCGCCAAACCTCAAATAGCAATATAAACCTTGTACATCTATTATATTCATACTCCGTCGGTACCGCAGAATGTAAAAAACTGGACTGCCATATTGCCATATACATACACATATAACCAGAAAGTAACAATACAACAATTAAAACTCCACTTTTTATTGGACTCCATTAATTATAATTTTTGTTAGTATATGGATATCCAAACTTTTTCATGTCTTGACCGCTGAACAGATTCGGCAAGAGGATATTACATCCCGAGTAAGGACATTAGCTATCTTTTGTTTTAAAAAAACCTGAAGATAATAAAAAAAGGGCTTGAAAGTTTATAGCAACCCATCGTTTCTCAAATTAAACTCATTATAGGTATTGCAAGATCCAGAGTTAATATCGAGCGCATTAAAATTTGAAACAATAAAAATAATTAGCAGCAAGATTGATGCAAAAACAAATAGAATTGCTGTGAGTAAAAGCATTATTATATTTATGATTGTCGGTGAGCCAGAAACACCCGCTTCAACGAAACAGTCGCCTCCGCTATAGGTTGACAGTACACTGGTTAATTCTGATTCCGAAATGGAACTAAGTCACATCACTTGAAGGTGGTGGTGCTACTCCAGGACGACAGACCTACCACTTTATTCACGCCGCAAACGTATAAGATGTCTTGAGATAAAACTGAATTTAAAATATTGTAAGCTACTAGCCGCTGGGCTATTTTGTTGGTGTTGATTTTTCTATTGAATTTTGATCTTAATTTAGTAATAAAAAATCTAGAATTAAAAAAAAAATATATATATATAATTTTGTATTAATTTTAGCAAGAATTAAAAGAAAGCTTCGTAATATCTAACAGAGACAATGAGAAGGAATATATGAAAATATTCGATGAACTTGGTATTCTAAGGTATTTATCACTTGTCTAGTCTAGTCTAGTCTAAATTTATATATTATCTAGTATTAATAAAATTTTAACAACTCTTGGCACAAACGTGTCGGTTACAGGCAATTTGCCATTTTCGGTTAGCCCTAAAGTTAATTTAGATCTATAAATTTCCTCATTTTCAGATATATTAGATATTTTATTGTTCCAATAGTGATAACGCCGCATGGTTTATTTCTCAAAGTCTGGTGTTTGTTGAGATTTTTCTGTGCATTGTATTATGTTATTATTGGACCCTATCATATAGCTGTAAGTTCCAAATTACTCGTACCTTTTTATTTTAATACCTGAATAATTATTTTCACTCGATTGGTTGATGAGAACAACCCTAGTTGTGTTCGATGGTACTTATTTTGAATTAGAGTGCGATTTATGAGCGAAATGAACTACCATAGAGGTCTTACAAAGCACTTTTGTATCGTTATTTCTGTAGATGTGTAGGTAGAGGCACACTTAATATTATTAAAATTAATAAAAACTATTATAATAACTTTAATTATTAATTTACTTGAAATCGAGTATAATCAACACCGACTGAATAATTAAATTATATTTAGCCACAAATATTTAATTATGAAATTCATATTTATACTTTTAATTAAAGCACAAATTAGTAAAACAGTAATTTATTTTTATATAATAAAATACATTATAACCGTATTATTTTAGGCATAATTGTAAAGTAAATAAATTTCATTCTACTTTATATTTGCCTATTGCTGAACAGTGACACTCATCACATCAAGCCGGCATAGCGAAGGTGATTTTTGTGTGGTACTACTTGTCTTCGCTCATAAACCACACTCTACTAGATTCAACATCAGCGGTCCATAAGCGGTTCCATAGTGTAAATAAAAAAGTTTAAAACGAAACTTAAGGTCCAATTGCACCACATGACTTTACTATTGCTGTCACGTTAAAGTAATGGTTAAAATTAAAATTGGGTTGCTTCAAAAAAACCTGTCAGTTTTAACGCTTCCTGTAACGCTAACCGTAACCAGCGAATTTTGGCTGGTCAAAGTTTAAGTAATAGTTAAACCAATGTCACTAAAATCAAGTGTATGAAAAACGGCCAAATATGTTTTCGTATGATTTTTTCGGGAATGTATTCCTAATTACATCAGGTACCCTTTTATCGATAACGATATGAATTTATACGATGGTGCAACGCGTATGGAGTAAATGTAAACGTAACCGTTAAAGTCATCGTAAAATGTAACGGTCAAAGCAACTTTAACGGGCCTTTTTGTGCAATTGGACCGAAGTGGACCATAGAATATAATCGTCTGAACTCACAGCATGATTCAAACCTCCTCTATTTTGAGTCGATGTAAAGGTGATTGCCGCATCTATTAAATAAACAGATTTAAATAGGGAAATTTTGACATCATTTCAAGTGGGCCCAAAAAGAGGCAGAATTTTTTTTTTTATTGTAGCTCGACATGTGACAACACTCCGCCTGATGCGGTCCATGAATGGAAACGACTGCTACCACAGATAAATCTCTACGGGCTGCAGTCGCCTCCACTATGCCGACTTGAGGAGACGAGCATGTACCATCTAGATTGACAGTGCACACTCCTCTCTTATACCTGGCTACTTTCAAACTATCCCCGAAACGCGACAAGGTCACTTCACGGGTGTTACATTCGAAAGTGGTGGTACGACAGACTGGACAAATAACCATCATCAGTCTGCCTACCACTCTTTAATAGTGCCTATAGGCACTGAGCGACCAAAGTACATATAACAAAGTTACATTAGTACCGGTCCTTAGCGAGGTTCGAACACGGGTCTCATTGATCGTGAGTTCACGCGTCTTCCCACTAGACCACGGCCGCTCAAATGGGTATCATCCTTTGATTGTAAACTGATTTCTAATATTAGTCAATATCCAAGCCGTCGCGAATGAGCGTGTTAAACAATACAAGCACAAATTGTCTTTAAGGTGACTCAACTAACCTATTGAGTCTTCAAATAATATTTTTTTTATTTACAGACGAGCAATTATAAATTCGGCAGAACATATCATTTTCTAGATATTGCACTAATTTTAGACATATTCATAATGGCTCATGTTGCTTATTACGATAAACGTAACATACTTATTACCCACCCATTGTATACTATTAAACATTATTGGAGAAACACTTTCTTATGGGACTTTCTTACCATTTTTCCTTTTGAATTTCTTGTAAGTACTTACGCTGTATTTTTTACATGCAGTCCCAGTTATTGTATATAACGAGAGGAGTGTTATTGATGGTGAATATTAATCTCCTGGAGCATAGCGCAGGCGACTGCTACCTGCAGACATTAATTCTGTGTGGTAGCAATTTTCTATTCTACCGCGTTTCGAAAGATTTGCAGCCGTCGCGGCGACCGAGACTGAGGTATTGTTAGTCTCAGTTGTCTACTAAGACACTCCGCCTGATTTAAAGCTAGAGTGCGGTCCATGAATGGAAACAACTGCTACTACAGAGAAACCTGTGCGGACTATAGTCGCCTCCACTATGCCGACTTGAGGAAACGAGCATGTACCATCTATATTGACAGTGCACACTCCTCTCGCTATACACCTGGCTACTTTCCAACTGCTCCCGAAACGCAACAAGGTCACTTCACGGGTGTTACATTTGAAAGTGGTGGTACTACCCCAGGACGGCAGACTGGACGAATAACCATCATCAGTCTGCCTACCATTCTTTAATAGTGAGCGACCAAAGTACATATAACAAAGTTACATTGGTACCGGTCCGAATTAGCGAGGTTCGAACACGGGTCTCATCGATCGTGAGTAGGATTTGACGTTTCATTGTCACCTAGGTGATATGGAAACGTCAAATTCCATATATTTTATTGTCGATTTGATCAAGTGACACCTGTGCTTTTGACTTTAGTGCCTGGCTATACACAAAGTGTGTATAAAAAATGATCGCTCAAAATGTTAGGAAGCATACACACAACAAAATATTTTGGCATTCTAAGTAGCACATTAAATTACTTTAAATCAATTTTTTTTAAAATTATATTCATTCAATTCAATTCATTTATTTACTTTATTTTCATTTTTTTCTTATTTTATTTTAATTCATTAATTTTACACGTCGATAAATACAATAACTAATACAATAATAATAATTATTATTAATACAATAATATTCATGTCAATAGCAGCTGCACATGAGCATTGTCAAATTCACTAATTAAAGAAATACATTAATTTTAAGCAATTTATGATAGCTGCATTATATTTTACTACCCTTTTATATGATACAATAAGCTTTAAAACTAATTTAATATTGTTGTTATAGCTAAGAATGTTTAATCCAGCAATAAATATTGATTTATGCCGTGTTAATAAATTATTTCAGGTATTATTTTAATTTCTTACTTTAAAACAAAAAAGAAACTTGAATAAAACTCTGTTAGTGGTGAAATAAAGACTGGGATGAAAATAGCGCACAGCTGATTTACTGTTAGGGAATAAAATACTTTTTTGTACATTTTTAATCCATACTTTATGTGATATTTTGCAATGTTGCTTTTTTTTTAAATTGCTTTAAGAGTGGTAGGCAAACTGATGATCCAGTCTGCCGTCCTGGGGCAGTACCACCACTTTCGAATGTAACACTCGTGAAGTGACCTTGTCGCGTTTCGGGTTTATATAGTTTGAAATAGTTTGAAAGAAGGAGTAACGAGAGGAGTGTGCACTGTCAATCTAGATGGTACATGCTCGTCTCCTCAAGCCGGCATAGTGGAGGCGACTGCTGCCCGCACAGGTTTCTCTGTAGTGGCAGTTGTCTCTATTCATGGACCGCATTCTGGCTTTACATCAGGCGGAGTGTTGTCACATGCCGAGCTACTATAAAAAAATATATATATATTTTATGCGTATGTTATTGAACGCAAATGAGGAAGGTTTTAAATTATAAAATACTGCATTTATTAAATATTAAAAAATATTATTCTTGTGAAACTTTTTTGTTGACGATTCTTTATTTGAACAAGTAATATATGAATTTGTAGGTGACAAGAATTCTAAGTTTATTTACATATTTGGAAAGCGATATAATGACTGTACATCATGTGATCGTTCTTTTAAAATTTATACCAGTCGTATTAACTATAGTTAACGTGGCAACTGCATGGCTCTTCTTTATGGCATGCACGACATATTGCAAAAATTCCTATGTGATGGCACACTGTAGCAGAAGTTTGATGACTTCGAATCAGACAGATCACAGTAAGTTAGAAATTAAACTGAGCGGATTTACTATTGAAATTAAAGTATTCTTATATTCTATTCCAGGGAGATTGAATTCACACGGGTCGGGTGGTGATAATAGTAAGTGTAAATTATTATCTGTTTCTTTATTCATTTTTGCTAATTTTTTATTTAATTATTAAAGTATTAAAACTATTAAAGAGTGATAGACAGACTGATGATGGATATTAGTAATACCCGTGTGTAACACCCGTGAAGTGACCTTGTCGCGTTTCGGGAGCAGTTTGAAAGTAGCCAGTTATAGCGAGAGGAGTGGGCGCTGTCAATCTAGATTCTAGATGGTGCATACTCGTTTCTCAGGCGGGCATAGTGGAGGCGACTGCTGCCCGTAGATATTTCTCTGTAGTAGCACTTGTTTCCGTTCATAGTCCGCCTTCTAGCTTTACATGAGACGAAGTGCTGAGCTATAATAAAAAAAGATTTTTTTATTATTAAATTATGCACCTTACACCGCTAGCTAATTGTAAGGTAATTATTTCAGATGCGTTTATTGAATATTTGCACACATTTTATTGGGCTTTTTCAATATTTATTGGTAAGTTAATTTATGAACCGGTAATAAAGGTGAAAAAATTAACGAATACAGCGACTTTGATTATTTTATTATTAAGTATATTTATTATGTACAATAATCATAATTAAAATTATAAGAGCGGCAGTTTTGTTACGGTAGAAGACGGACTTCACGATCAATGAGACCCGTGTTCGAACCTCGCTGAATTCAGACCGGTACTAATGTAACTATGTTATATGTACTTTAGTCGTTCAGTGCTTATGATACAAGCACTAACTTAATACATTCATTTTAGAGAAAAAAAACTATAAAAAAACACTTTAGTCTTCTATATTATACTATAATTTTTCTAATAGTTTGGTACTAGAGTAAATAAAATAAATAAATAAATATAAAAAAAAAGTAATGAGTTTTTTTTAAATTTAGGTTGTGGATGTCTACCGGTACCACCAGTATTAAACAGCGATATGATTATTGTGATGATTCTGGGAATTTTGGGTGTTATGTATTTTGCATTCATGTTCGGATATGTGGCCTGCAGTCGTGCATCAACTTCAAATGCATTATTAGAACATGTGGTTAGTTTTTTTTACAAGCTACGTTATAATGTATGTTTGACATTATGTAATTCTAGACATAAATGTATTATAATTGTTATTTTTATTATTATTATTGTTTTTTTTATGACATAATAAATATTTACACGCCCAAATTGGCCGTTATGGTGCGGAACTAACATAGATATAAGACCTCACTAACCCATAACATGTAAATTTAAAATAAATAAATAAATGATGAAATATAATGAAAAATAGCTTATTGGAGACACTCTCTGCCTTTTATTTTACAGGAAAAAACTAAAGATTTAGAATACTTTCTCACCCAATCGAATGTTGATACAATGTTGACTTTAAAAACTATAAAATATTTCGAATATATCTGGAAGAGGACTAATGGTAGTAATCCTCAGGTGAGATATAATCATTAATTCTTCCATGAACAAAGACAACGGCATCAGTCGCCTCTACTATGCCGGCTTGAGGAGACGAATGCGCACTGTTCACACCCTCTCGTCATACCTGTCTACTTCCAAGCTGATCCTGAAACGCGACTAAACTAAACTTTTTTTTTTAATTCTTTACCTTTCAGGAAATATGCCGTTGTTTAAACTCTGCTCTAATGGAAGACACATTAGTTTTTATGTATGAAAAGACATTACGCGAGGTGCCTTTATTCGGAAAAGTCGATCGTTCATTTATCAGAGTCATTACTCAACATTTGCATGAAATGTATTTTCTCAAAGGGGAAACGGTCGTTCAATGTCATGATGTCCAACCTAACATCTATATTATTTATCGGGGAAAAGTACGTCTCATTTTTGCTTTTATAATAGTGTACATGTAGATTTCTAAAAAGAACTTACGTCGTTGGAAATAGATAGAGATAATGGAAGAACAAAGCTATGGGTGACGGTTACGATCAAGTTTTACACAGTTTACTCCTCGTAGCGGAGGGCTTAATGTTCTTAAGGAAGTTTCAAAAATAACAACTTTTTATACTTATCTTTTATTTCAATTCACAGGTCGATGTGTTATCTTCTTATAATGAAATGATTACTTGTATGGGTCCAGGAGGGATGTTTGGAAATTTCGCTGGAGTAAGTTATATGTTATATTTATTTATACCAAAAAATTATTACAAATTAAAATGTTTACCAATAAAATCACACACAGAGTTTAATGTAGATAGGAACCTGCATTAGGATAATTCTGTGATGCAAATAGCAGATATTCAGTTAATATTAAAAGTAAATTTAAATTACGCAAAATAAATTAATTAAAAAATAATTAATTAATTATGTTAAAAATTGTGTGAGATCCGTCAAAGATGAAATACCATTTTTCACTTGAAATTGTTTGATTTACTAAACGGTTACTTTAATAGCTCTGTTAAGGTCTTCATTTGTAAAAAAAATTAAGTAATGTAATAAGTTTTCAATTTATAATAATCAAGTTTACCGTTTCAGCAAGCAATTTCTTGTGCAGAAGTGACAGTATGCGCGAGTAGAAATCTAGATTTGCTAGTAATACCAAGTCAGATATTTCTTAATTTAGTCAGATATTATCCCAGAATTAAAGAGCCTTTAAACAAAGCCTTTGAAAGATCTAAAGATTATATTTTACCTACTAATATGGATGTTAAATATAGTGATCAGTCAAGTGGTTAGTTTTATTACCAAGAGTTATAAACATATTATAATATATTTTTTTTTAACTTTGGCTCGGCACATGACAACACTCCGCCTGATGTGAACTACTACAGCCAAATTTCTACAAGCAGCAGTCGCCTTCACTATGCTGGCTTGAAACGAATGTGCACTATCTACATTGACGGTACACACTTCGCTCGTTATACCCTACTGTTCCCAAACCGCGACAAAGCCACTTCCTGTGTGTTAATTTTTTTTTACATTCGAAAGATTTTATACTTTTAAAACTTTTAATTACAGATGAAGATTCTGATGATGATAAAAACGCTATGAGCAAATCTTTTAGTGACACCCGAAGTGAATCTAGTAGATCTGGAGTTACAGGTATAAACAACTTTACGCATGAGCAGTAAAGTGATTTTGAGGTCCTAAACATCCTTAAAATAGACCTAAAAATAACATATCTACTTATTCAATAGATGGAAATAGTTAAAAGTTATAGTGAAATAAAGAAAACTCGCTTATATCTTAAATTGTTATATATTATATATTACTCTCTATCTGGGCAACCGTATAATTTTTTAAAAGCCTTATTAAGAGAGTACTTGCATTATAGGCACTGAGAGACCAAAGTGTACTACATGGGGCGTTGTATAAAAACATTAAAAGGTTTTACTTGTACATATTCAGGTCCTGGAATTTATAGCAACTCAAGCATTCATTCAAGTGTTAGCAAAAGTGATACCCGATCTCAGACATTGAGTAACATGACTGGTCGCAGTACCAGTACTAGGCAATTTAGACCCGGTACTAGGACTTATCAGGTATCTTTATAATTTAAACCAACATTAATTTAAGATATTTTGTTTATTACTTTTTTTAATATAAAAAAAATATATAATGATTATTGTGAAATAAAAATATTAAAAAAAAACTAGCAAAAAATAGATACTTACAGACAGCTTGATTTGAAGACGCCTCGCCGTAGCATCTACGTGCGAATCGCGATTTGGTCTTCTCCATTTTGTGATATTATTAGCGTCTTGTTTAACGAGGTAATTTTTTTATTTAAATTTTAATTAGGGACTTTTAACCCGTCAGGGTACGCCAGTTCCATCATAACTTAAACATTAACAAACACTATAACAAATTATTGTAACTTATAACTAATACTTAAACCTAGAGATCTAGCAATCTGAGCGGCCGGTAAGACGCATGAACTCACGATCGATGAGACCCGTGTTCGAACCTCGCTAATTCTGACCGGTACCTATGTAACTTTGTTATATGTACTTTGGTCGCTTAGTGCTTATAGGCACTATTAAAGAGTGGTAGGCAGACTGATGATGGTTATTTGTCCAGTCTGCCATACCACCACTTTCGAATGTAACAACCGTGAAGTGACCTTATCGCGTTTCGGGAATAGTTTGAAAGTAGCCAGGTATAACGAGAGGAGTGTGCACTGTCAATCTGGATGGTACATGCTCGTCTCCTCAAGCCGGTATAGTGGAGGCGACTGCTGCCCGCACAGGTTTCTCTGTAGTAGCAGTTGTTTCCATTTTTGGACCGAGCTACAATGAAAAAAAATCTACTTACAAACTACTTTATCTTTAATAAACATATTTTAAACATACTTACATATTCATTTAGAGTCTATTAACCTAGTTTGGGTGCGTCAGACCAATTATAACTGAAACATTAGTAAACAGGAAAATTAAACAAAATATCAAGAATTATATTATAAGGAGAAATTTATTTTTATTGTTTTTAATATTTAATTTAGAAATTAATAATGAAGTTTGTTATACAGGCGTTTGGCTACACATCGTGCCTCATTGCTACAATCAGTTATTCATTGAATCTCTACTGTATTGTAACCTTAAACGATTGTTTATTATTGGCGTATTTGGAGTCATTTATAGACATTTTCTTCTACATTAGACTTTATTTAGTTATACATCAGGTAAATATTTGTATTAATAAATAAAACGTTATACCATCATTAAATGGAACGACCTTCCCAGCCACGTCTTTCCCCCTTCCTATAACATGGGATCCTTCAAGCGCAGTGTGAAGAGGCATCTCATTAAGCCGGCATAGCGGACGCGACTGCTGTCTGCAGATCCCCTTCTCTGACAGCAGTCACCTCCGTTCATGGATCGCACTCTAGCTTAACATCAGGCGGAGTGCGGTCATATGACGTGCTAAAATAAAAAAATAAAAAAAAAAAATATGCCACTTTGACATTGTATCTGTTTCAAAAAATATATAGAAAGTTTTTTATAGTAGACTGATATGAGATTACAGGTACATTTAAGATTAAGCTTCGATGTGGTTTATGAACCAGGACAACTGCTGCCATAGATAAATGTCTACAGGCAACAGTCACCTCCGCTATTCTGGCTTGAGGAGACGAATGTGCTTCATCGATGTTGACAAGAGTTTATGTTTTTATTATAGAGCTATAGTAACAAATATGGCGAACTAACTACAGATCCTGTAAAATGTCGAAGGAAATATTTCAAGAAAAAAATCAGATTTATTTCAGACATTCTAGTTAATTTTCCTTTGGCACCGTTAATGTATTTATGCAGGTATTTACATACAATCATAGTTTTGCTATGATGCATTCTATTGAGTTATGAGCTGCCGTGGTCTAGCGGTAAGACGCGTGAACTCACAATCGATGAGACCCGTGTTCGTAACTCGCTGAATTCTGACCGTTATATGTACTTTGATCGCTCAGTGCCTATAGGCACTATTAGTGGTAGGCGGACTGATGATGGTTATCAACGCAGTAGCACCACCACTTTCGAATATCCGAGACACCTTGTCGTGTGTCGGAAGCAGTTCGAAAATAGCCAGGTTATATACCTGAGAGGAGTGAGCACTGTCAGTCTGGATGGTGTACATTCGTCTCCTCAAACCGGCATAGCGGAGGTGATTGCTGTCTGTAAAAATGTATCTGTTTCTTTTTATTGTAGCTCGGCATGTGACAACACCCCGCCTGATGAAAAGCTAGAGTGCGGTCCATGAATGGAAACAACTACTACCACAGAGAAACCTGTGCGGGCAGCAGTCGCCTCCACTATGCCGGCTTAAGGAGACGAGCATGTACCATCTTAGATTGACAGTGCACACTCCTGTCTTATACCTGGCTACTTTCAAACTATTCCCGAAATGCGACAAGATCACTTCACGGGTGTTACATTCGAAAGTGGTGGTACGGCAGACTGGACAAATAACCATCATCAGTCTGCCTACCACTCTTTAATAGTGCCTATAGGCACTAAGCGACCAAAGTACTTATAACAAAGTTACATAGGTACCGGTCAGAATTAGCGAGGTTCGAACACGGGTCTCATCGATCGTGAGTTCACGCGTCTTACCGCTGGACCACGGCCGCTCTTTTTGTGACATCAGGCGGAGTGTTGTCATATGTCGAGCTAAAATTTGAAAAAAATGAATTTACCATGTTTATATCGATATTTCAGTTATCAAACAAAGATTATGCACTATTCTAAATTACTGAAATTAGGTAGATTGAAATATTTGTTCGAGTTCTATTGGGAAACAGCAGCTGAGCTAACAAACAACCTCATTACTCTACAGGTACTCAAATTACGTAGATAAAGGTATTCATATAGGTAGGTAGGTATATATAGGTATCCATATTAAATGTTACAATCAAATTAAAATAGAAGAGCCGTGTCCGAGTGGTAATTAGTAGAACGAGAGCACGTAATTGTGATTCGCTGTATAAATCTCGGAGACTACTTTATTCTTTGTACTTTGATTGCTACTCGTTATCTTCTAATTTTCCCCCCTAGCTCCTCGCCTGATAACGCTACCACAGAGAAAGAAAAGAAAACTCAGCAGTCATATCCACTATGCCGGCTTGAGGAGACGAATGTGCATCATTCAGGTTGACAGTGCAAACTTCTCTCGTTGTATGTGGCTACTTCTGCGCTAACTAGTAGCTATTAGTTCACAAATATTACAGTTGAAAAACGGGGTTCACGATTGTCGTTTCACGTCTCCCGTTGCTTTTCTACCTTTTTTTTTATTGTAGCTCGGCATGTGACAGCACTCCGCCTGATGTAAAGTTAGACTGCGGTCCAAGAGTGGAAACAACTGCTACTACAGAGAAATCTCTACAGGCAGCAGTCACCACCACTATGCCGGCTTGAAAAGACGAGCATAACCATCCAGATTGACAGTGCACACTCCTCTCGTTATACCTGTCTCCTTTCAAACTATTTCTGAAACGTAACAAGGTCACTTCACGGGTGTTACATTCGAAAGTGGTGGTACTGCCCCAGGACGGCAGACTGGGCAAATGACCATCATCAGTCTGCCTACCACTCTTTAATAGTGCCCATAGGCACTGAGCGAACAAAGTTACATTGGTATCGGTCAGAATTTAGTGAGGTTCGAATACGTGTCTCATCGATCGTGAGTTCACGCGTCTTACGCTGTTGAATATGCTCTATTTGAATATAAATGTAATGAAAAGCCACAAATGGGTGTTTATTTGCTCTTTTTCAGACCTCAATGACAACATTTACATTGTTACTAATAATACATACGTTAACATGTGTGTTTTTAATAGTTGTCGTTATAACATCGCCCTATAAAGTTTACAGTACTATTAAGCTATATCAATCTGCCAAGTATGTATATATTTTTACTACTTCACGTGGAGCCGCCAAATTCACACGTAAAAAGATACAATTTTCAAAACAAAATTTTGCTTTTAGCTACTCAAGTTACTGAGGCCCGTATAACATAGGAAAATCGGCAATGTTTTTTATTTTAGCTCGGCATATAACAACACGCGTTGTCACTTAGGTGACAGTGAAACGTCAAATCTCATATATTTTGTATGTGATTCGATCAAGTGACAACTTTTGACTTTAGCCCGGACAGGCGAGCTTTCAAAGCGAAAACATCGGAAAATTTTTGAATTCATTTCAATTTAATTTTATCAGATAATTTTAGTGTAAAAAGGATTTATTTGGTTAGATTGTGTATGTTTATTAATTGCACATAGTCTTCATTTACATTTCACGGTACAAATTACTCAGTATAGATTTTCTTCTAGAATAATCTTCAGTCATCTATCTTGTCACACAGCAAAAAAAAAATACATTTTAAGTTTTTTTTTGTAGCTAACAAAATAAATAATGGAGTTTAGGCGCCTTCCTCCTAAACCTCCTGATATAAACTCTACACCAAATTCACCAGCAGCTTATATTACGGTTCCTGAATATGACTCGTCAAGCTCATTCCACGATATGGATACTTCATCTGTAAAATCCACTAAAAAAAATAAGAGAAAACATTCAAACAAAAGACATAGACCAGACTGCATTAAATCAATAGCTGTTCCCTTAGCCCCATCAGACCATTTAGCGCCTCTTCCATCTACGAGTACCTCTCTCTTAACTCAATCCAAAGAAAATCTCGCTCCATCTCATTCCTTTACCGTAGCTAATCCTGATGTAAAGAATATGTACAATGAATCTGACAAGGGTCCTTTCGTTGTACATGTTCAAAAGAAAACCGTTTCATCTGACAATGACGATAGTACAATTTTAAACCCCATTATGTTTGGCAAATTCATCCATAAGAATACTTTCCGTGGAATAACCCCAGGAAGTATTATCCGCATTGGTCGCAATAGACTTAAAATCACTTTTATTACATCCAAAGATGCAAACCATTTCGTAAATAACCCAATGTTAACTGATAACGGTTATCATGCATTTATTCCTTCATTTTGTGTAACTAAAATGGGTGTCATCAGAGTCCCTGCTGATGTAGAGGACAATGACATAATATCAGACACTGTTATTCCTAACAACCCCATCAAAATTTTAAAAGTAAGAAGATTAAATTACAAGGTAACAGTCAATGATTCAGTCACCTGGAAACCATCACACTCTGTGGTGGTAACCTTTGAGGGTCAGATACTTCCAGAATATGTATATTTATATTTCAATAAAATTAGTGTACAAGCTTATAAATTCCCGACCATCCAGTGTTTTTCATGCTGCAGATTTGGCCATATGAAGAGTAACTGCAGGTCTAAGCCTCGTTGCTTTAAGTGTGGCCAAGGACACTATGGGGACTCATGTGGAGTTGATGAGGATGAAGCCTGTTGTCTATTGTGTTCTGGTAATCATTTTGCTATAAGTAAAAGGTGTCCGGAACTATCTAGACAGCAAAATATTAAATCTTTAATGTCTGAAAAATCCATTTCATACATGGAGGCAAATAAATTAGAACCTCGCACATTTACTAAATCTTTTGCCGAGATAGCCAAAACGGGTACCTCGTCTTTTAAAAACACTGTGTTTTTAAAACCTAAACCTTTAAAAAAATCTACCAATAAATCTTACGATGAAGCATTCCATAAAAATCTATTAAAAGAGTTTAGGATTCCCGATCCTGATAACGGGTGTGCTTTAAATAAAAACAATATAAACAATAGTGATAGTAGTAACGATAAAATAGAATCTTTAAAGTCACTTCTCTTACTACTTGTAAAAAATTTCAATTACGACGTACCGGACAACGTAGAAAATATAATCATCAACTTTTTTTCTTCCCTAAAAAATGGATCATACGACAAAAATTATCCAATGGAACGCTCAGAGCCTTCGCAACAAGAAGGCTGATATAATACATATGTGTAATAAATTTAGTCCTTCCATCTTGGCGGTCTCAGAGACGTGGCTAAGGCCTCTTTCTCCGTTTGGTTTAAGAGGTTTTACCTGTGTCCGGGACGACAGACAAGATGGAAGGGCTGGCTCTGCTCTTTTTATATCCAACTCTATTTCTTTTTCAATTCTAACACTCCCCACACATAACGATAATATTAATATAACAGGTTGCATTGTTAATAACATAAGTATAATTTCTCTGTATATATCTTCCCCTGATCGTCATTCTCTAATTTTCCTAAAACATCTTTTTGAATTTTTACAACCTCCCTTTACTGATTTCAATTACCATCATACAATATGGGGCTCTTCATCATGTGATCACTTTGGTAATAAATTAGTCCAGTATTTAGATGATTATGATTTAGTTTTATTAAATGATGGTAGTCCTACACGAATTACATCGCCTGTTCATAATGCAAGTGCAGTTGATTTGACAATTTCCTCTAGGGATATATCCAGTCTATTATTTTGGAATATTGAGACTAGCTCTTATGGTAGTGATCACTTACCTATTATTATAAATTCCCCTATTCCAAATTCACACAATGTTCTTCCTCCGCTTCTTAAATACAAAATTCAAAATGTTACTCAGGAAGGTTGGGAAGCTTTCTCTGATTTACTAAACGCTAAAATAATGGCCTTGCCAGAAGTGACCAACGATAATTTTATTGCTTGCTATAAACAATTCATCTCAATTATTATTAATATTGCTGACAATTATTTTGGGATTAAACCCTTGCGGACCAAACATTCTTCGCCTCCATGGTGGGACGCTGAATGTACTGAATATATAAAAAAAAGAAAAATTGCGGAGAGAAATTATAAAAATAATATGACCATTGAAAATTTTATTACCTATAAACACGTTTTGGCTAAAAGTAGAAGATTCTTTGAAACAAAAAAGTTTAATGGCTGGCGTAAATTCTGCTGTTCCCTGTCTCCTGAGACACCATCATCACTGGTTTGGCAAAATATTAGGAAATTCAGGTCATCACAAAATTCAAATACATCCAATGCAGCGGTTTTCTCATCCTGGACCAACCCGTTCTTTAATAGACTTGCTCCAAATTACGTCCCATGTTTCAATGAAAGTTGTAGTAACAACATTCCATCTTCATCTAATCATTATTTGGATTCCAAATTTACTCTTAAAGAACTTTAAATTATTTTATCACATGTTAAGGATTCTGCTCCAGGCATTGACGGAATTCCTTATTCATTTTTAGTACATTCAAAGGATCACACTCTAAATTATCTTTTAGATATATTTAACTGTGTATTCTTCACTGGTGATATCCCACAAGAATGGAAAACACAATTGATCATTCCAATTCTTAAACAAGGAAAAGATCCCTCATCCCACACATCATATAGACCCATTGCACTATCTTCTATTATTTGTAAATTATTTGAACATCTCATTAAAAATCGTCTGGAGTGGTTCGTAGAAAGTAAGCGGGTTTTGAGTGAGTTCCAACTAGGATTTAGAAAGGCAAAAAGCACAATAGACAATCTGAGCATTTTTACAACCGACATTAGGCTTGCATTTTCAAGGAACGAATCTCTCTGTGCTGTGTTTCTTGATATCGAAGCGGCTTACGATAATGTTTTATTGAATATTTTAACAGAAAAACTTGTCAAAATAGGTGTTAGTGGAAAATTAGCTTTTGTTATCGGTCGCCTATTTTGTGGTAGAATAGTGAAATTAAGACTTCTTGACCAACCAGACGATAACTATTCAAGAACTTTATGGAAAGGATTACCGCAAGGGTCTGTCCTTAGTCCTATCTTATTTAACATCTATACATACGATCTAGTATATCAAGTAAATTCTTGTGTGCGTTCGTTACAATATGCTGATGACGTTATCCTTTACATTAACTCTAAAAAAACAGAAATTTGTGAAGTCAAACTCAATGAATCTTTATTCCGCTTAAATAATTGGCTATCTAATCATGGTTTATCCTTATCTCCCACTAAATCAAATGTCATAATTTTTAGTCGAAAAAGAAAAAGTCCGGCAATTAAAATTGTAATCAACAACACTATTTTAGATATAAAAACTCATCTCAAATTTTTGGGAGTTATTCTTGATTCAAAATTAAATGGATTTAATCATATCAACCACATCATTGATAAGTGTGAAAAAAATCTAAATATAATGAGAGTATTATCAGGCACATGGTGGGGCTCTCATCCGTTTTCTCAGCGTATCCTTTACAATGCCATTATAAGAAGCCATCTGGATTATGCATCCTTTTTACTAGAACCCTGTAACAAATCCTCATTAAACAAATTTGATAAAATTCAATCAAAAGCATTGCGTATCGTTATTGGAGCGATGAAATCTTCACCAATAAATGCATTACAGGTGGAATGCGCGGATCCCCCTTTAAAAAAAAGGCGCCAATATCTCTGCGACAAATATTTTTTTAAAGTTATTCAATTAAGTAAACATCCTCTTCTCCCTAAAATTAAATTGCTATTTGAGTACATTTATAAAAATAATTCAACAAAAAGGTATTGGATTTAAAAAAAAGTATTTCCTCGTTTAATTTATTCTTACTCTAAATTAATAAATATTAAAGACCCATATATCTCAAACCCCTCTTTGCCAGTTTTCTCATCCCCTTATGAGTCTCTTATATATGATCCTCAAATAATTTTGGATTTGGGTATAAATAAAAAAGAAAAAAATAATAATGATAATTTTAATAATATAATAACTAAAAATTGGCCTAATGCAGAATATTTTTTTACTGATGCCTCAAAGTTTTCATCACAGGGTAGTGTAGGCTGGTCTATATATCACCTAAATTCTAGCACTTCATTTATGTTCAAAAGTCCTAGTCAGTCCTCTGTTTTTACAGGGGAAAGTCTCGCTATAAAACATTGTATAAAATTCATCCAGGAAAACGAAATTAGTCCCTGCGTAATATTTTCTGACTCACTAAGTTCTTTACGATCCATCATGTCCAATCCATTTTCATCCAAAAATCGTTCTGAAATAATATTCGAAATTAAAGATCTTTTGCACAGTTGTCACCTCGTAAATATAACAATTATATTACATTAGTTTACATTCCGAGCCATTGTGGCATTATTGGAAACGAAAAGGCTGATAATCTGGCGAAACTCGCAGTCGTTAAAGGAAAATTAAATCATTTTAAAAATTATAGTTATGACCTCGTCGCACAGGCTAAAGTTAACTTACAAAATTCATGGAACAGTTTTTGGAGTAATTCTGCTAAATTTAAAGGTCGTCATTTATTCTACATTCAACCGGAAGTCACTCTGAGACCATGGTTTTCAAAATATAATTCTTTTACTAAAAATACGACATCCACCGTGTCACGATTGAGAATCGGACACAATTGCTTGCCTGATCATTTATACAAAATAAAAGTAAAAGTCAGCAACATATGCGAGTGTGGTGATGATATTGGTGACATAGATCATTTATTTTTTAATTGTAAAAATTACTCTTCTTTGTATTCTTTATTACCTTCTTATAATATTCCATTACCGACTAAAATGAGCCATTTATTACATATTTTCTCTTTCGACATTTTGTCTCTCATATGTAAATTCATTGATCATCATAATATTAATGTGTAGATATTATAGTTTTTCATGATTTTTTTTTATTTATCATATAGAATTTTGTTTTTTAAACTTTAATTGTAGTATAGTAGTTTATATCCTTTTTCACTAATATTTTTATTTATTCCAGAATTTATTATTATTTCATAATCCGATGTTTAGTTTTGTTGTTAGCCTTCCTATGGACTGATGACATAAGTCCATAGCAGAGACATTCATTAGTCGAACATAATTTGTCTGTGGCAATATTGTCAAAAATAGTGACAGAATGCCAAAATCCACAATTGAATTGAATTGAATTGACTTTAGCCCCTGATGTTAAACTAGCGTGCGGTCCAAGAACGGAAACAACTTCTACCGCAGAGAAATTTCTGCATGCTGCAGTTGCTTCTGTTATGCCAACTTGAGGAGACGAATATGCATATTTCTCTCGTTATACCTGGCTACTTTTTTTTTATTGTAGCTCGGCATGTGACAACACTCCGCCTGAAAAGCTAGAGTGCGGTCCATGAAAGGAAACAACTGCTACTACAGAAAAATCTTTACGTGCAGCAATCGCCTCCACTATGGCGGCTTGAGGAGACGAGCATATACCATCTAGATTGACAGTGCACAGTCCTCTCGTTATACTTCCAAGCTGATACCGAAACGCGACAAGATCACTTCACGTGTGTTACAGACGAAAGTGGTACGGCTAATAGTAAGTGGGCTAATAACCATCATCTGTCCACCTACCACTCTTCAAACTCAACTCTGATCTAGTTATTTATACACTATATTGACCACTAGGTACACAAAATATTTACCAGGTATATAAAATTTTTTTCGGAATTAAGTTATTATGTATTGCATCAGTTTTTCAGAGTCTAGAGATCATGATCTTCAATTAATACAGATTGAATTCACTATTAACCTCCAAACACAATGTATAGTATAGGTACAAGCTAAAATACATTTCAGATATGGAAATATAGAGAGAGATCGTTGGGATTACGTCAACGCTTTATACAAAATATCAACCCTATTGACCGGAACTGGTGGTAATGAATTAGTTATAATGGAGTATATACTCAAAGTTATTATAGTTGTTTGTAAAATTTGCGGAATAATACTCGCAGCTATATGTATAGCAACTGCTATGCAACTTGTATATGCTACCAAATATACTCTTAACAACTACGAAATGAATACGCAGAGGCTTGTTGATGTGTTAAAAAATCAAGGATTATCTGGTAATTCGTTTATATTTTTTATCTTGCTACCATAATGAAATGAGTCCAAGTTCGTCTAAGAAAAATGGGTCCACAATTTAGCGAGTTTGTCGATAAATACAATACAATACAATACAATTGTCACGCCTTTTTCCCACAGGGATAGGCCAGTTACCATTTTACCATACCATACCATACCATTACCACGATCCTGACACAATACCCTCGCTTCCTTCACATCCACAATTCTCTTCATGCACGCCCTACGGTTATGGGCACTAGGCAGCCCAGCTTTCATGAAGATGTCTCCTATTTGATCGGAAAACACCCTACTGGGTCTGCCTTGTTTAACGCATCCATTCACATCAGATTTATATATTCCTTTCGTCAATCTCCTTTCATTCATCCTTTCCAAGTGCCCAAACCATCGAAGCATTCCTTTCTCAATCCTCGTCACTACATCATCTTTCAAACCACTTGAATGAATTCTGAAAATGAATGTCGATAAATCACCGATCAGTTTTATCCCGAGTTATTGCATGCTTTAATATTAATGATATTTATTTATATGTAATTATACATAGTCTATAGATTGGTGAACGATGTGTTGATATAATAGAAATAAATTAATGAAAAAAAAAATTGTAAAATATTGTTTTGTTAACAAACTTGATAACAAGTGGGCCCGAAAATGGGTATTGTCTTTGAGCGGCCGTGATCTAGCGGTAGGGAACAGATTTCACTTAAAAGTAGACTCCCTTAGGACGTCAGAGTAGTCTTAAACCCGTTAATTAATGTACAAATTACAATAAAATTCTCAGTAATAACTGAACTTTGAATAACCATTAAAATAATAAAATTAATCTTCTTTTTTTTAGGCTATCAATTTAAAAAACTATGGAAATATATTACACAGCTATGGGATACGGAACGTGGGAGACAGGTACCTCTAAATCTTATTATTTATAACACGAGGCGTGTGCCCTATTAATAATTGGTGCACATTCGTTTCCCCAAGCCGGCACAGTGTTACGCACTTTAATTTAATATCAAGCAGGGCGTGGTCACAATGTGAGCTACTATCAAAAATATCAATTATTTACTTTTAAAAAATAGTTTAAAAAATAATACAGTATGTGTTTTATTTTTCAAAATCAACGGGTTCGATTCCTGACTAGGAAAATAGATTTTTCAAAAATCTAATAATGCAGTTTTAGCTTTCATCAAAATCGGCTCCATGTCCAAACAAAGGCTTATAATAAGGCCAATTTCATAAGTATTATATACAATTAATACGGCAAGGACACTCCCGGAGCTGTACAGGAATGTGAAGAGTTTTTAGCCTCCCTGTTAGATGTCAGGTGGTTGCAGTGATGCCGACCATAGCCGTTCAATTGCGGATAAGGAGCTCGCGAGAAATCTATAATCTACATGTAAATTTAATTTCGAATGTAATACCCAAGTCACTGGTCGCGTTTCGGGAACAATTTGAAAGTAGCCAAGTATAAGGAGAGGTGTCTCCTCAAGCCTGCATAGCGGAGGCGACTGTGGCCTGAAATTTATCTGTAGTTGCAGTTGTTTCCGTTCATGGACCGCACTCTAGCTTTACATCAGGCGGAGTGTTGTCATATGCCGAGCTACCATAAAAAAATCGGCTCAATGCACCAGACAGATGCTAATCATTCAATTGTTTTAGTTACCAGCGCTTTTAGCTGAAACGCCATACGTCCGTCGATGTGACCTAATGTCAGCAATGTTTGGTCAATACATAAGAAATTCATATTTATTCTGCGATACTGGAGAGCCTTTCTTACGCCAATTGACTGCAGTTATGAAGTTTACTAAATTTTTTCCTGGTATGTCTTAGTTTACGGCGATAGTATGAAGAAAATTGACAAAAATACTTACATCTAATTGCATATATTGCATTTATAATTAGCTGTAATTTAACTAATTATAAACATTTTACATTACAACAATTACAAACAACAAAAGTTGATAAACTGTAATTACTACTTGGAACTCACCTTCGACTAAACCCGTGTTCGGACCACTTTCGAATGTAACACCCAAGAAGTGACTTTGTCGCGTTTCGTGAGCAAGAGGAGTGTGCACTGTCAATCTAGATGATGCATACTCCTCTGGCCGGCATAGAGGAGACGACTGCTGCCCATAGAGATCTTTCTCTGTAGTAGCATTTGTTTCTGTTCATGGACCGCACTCCAGGCGGAGTGTTGTCATATGCCTAGCTATAATTAAAAAAAAACTACTTAGTTCACGCCCCGTTCCCACCGGAGTAGGCAGAAACAATATGGCGCCAGCGATTCCACTCTCTATATATAACTCAAATATTTATTTATCTAAATATAAAAGTCTTTGACGTATTTTTATGGCAATTTATTTATTTTTAGGCAATTACATAGTAGTAGCAGGCGATAGTGAAGCATGTATGTATTGGGTGGTATCAGGTAATGTTTCAGTTGTATCAGTTAGACCTGATCTCACTGAAACTACACACGAACTGCTCAGTCATGGCGATGTTTTTGGTATCATTCAAGGCATCAATAGAGGAATTGCACATTGTTTTTCTTATCGTGCTGAAAGTAAGGTATATCTACATTTATTATTTAATACCCGCTCTCCATGAAGGCTTGGAATTTTTAAAGCTTGTCCGTTGCATTCTGTGTAATTTCATGTAGCTATTAGCTATTCTTTTATTCTATTAAGATTTATGCGGCTTACTATCACGTTTAGTTCGATTATTTGCCTACAATACATTCGAAACGTAGGATTAAAGTAATCAAATTTAACGCGATAGTAAATTGCATAAATTCTGTTAAATTTAGTTTTAACACCATTCGCACATAAAAATTATGTTTTTTATAATATATAAAATATTATATTTTCTTCTCAAGGTGAGTGTGGTGTCTTTAAGCCTGGATTCCTGGATAGACATTTTAACATTCTTTCCACGTGCAAAGGCGACAATTATGGAAAGAGCAGAAAAGCTATTTTCTTTACTTTAATTTGTTATTGTTTGTTTTAATAAAATATATTTTAAAATACGCGTGTTTAAAATGTCTTTTGCACTTTCAGCAGCCAATATCGACTATGACCCTCATAGTTGACTAAATGAAATCCTTCAACTTTTTTCAAAAACAATATATATTGAAAAGGGAAACTTCCGTATCGTTAACTAGTAAAAAATGTTATAATAACCTATTTTGCTTGTTATATACGTGATAAATAATGAACAATAAAACTAAACTATTAATAGTATTAACCAATAACTCACGCCCATATCCCAACCGAGGTAGGCAGAGATATACCTATTTTTAGTCCAGGTTGACTTTACGCCAGATGGGACTCTGCCGACTGCTCTTTGTAGGTTTACTCGATTTAAGTACTCGTAAATATAGCAAATTTAGATTGGAACCGGTCAGAATTTAGCAAGATTTGAGGACAGGTTTCATTGATTTTACACCTTCCGCTATAATGTGAACATAAAATTTATCATATAAATTAGTAGGTATATATATTATTCAACTAATAAGGGGTATCTAACCCTTTAAAACTCACTTATATGTTAAGAGGGAAAGTTTGCTAAATTATACAGACGTTGTGGTTTGGACCACGAGGCGTCGAGTTCACTACAAACTTAGTTTTTGGTTAAAGTAAACTTTCTGTCCCTGATGAGCTCTGCCCGTCAAATAGCCAACTACAAAATTTGATATTAAATATAAAATGTAGTAAAAATATAGTCTTAAATAATAATCGAATTTTACTGTAGAGTTTTCCGTGGTCAATTGCAGAAAATGTAATGTAAAAAGATAATAAAATAAAATGTATTATGTACAACTTATTTTGAAAAATGTTTTACTTTTTATTAGCCTCTTTTTTCTTATAACTTTTTCAATTACATTTCTAACAAATTTACCTTAATAATTCAGATGGAAATTATTTTCGCGAGGGCTTTTAGAAAGTCTCAAGCTAATTTAGACACAAGATGGGTAAAATCTGAATACTAATGAATGAATATAAGTTTACAAACAATTTATGTTAATTCCGCTTGTCTTGGAACCTCTACAGCGTTACAGTCTCGGAGCCTAGTCGCTACAATATCTAACTTCGCTTTGTTTTCAAGATAAGAATATAATTTGTAAAATTAGACATTCACAAAAAATATTTTTTCTTTTACTTCTTCTAATTAAATTTATACTTATGTAATATACAATATATTATTATATTTATGTAGCTCATTTTTTAAATAGAATTATTACATTATTACAAAATTACGCAGTTTTTGTCGATTCTAACTATTCCTAATATAAAATAAAATATATATACCTGAATAAATTACATTTATTTATTTTTTAAAGTGCATTTAAACAACGAAATACGAACAAAACACAAGGATCCTCTCTAAGTCTCCACTTTACAAAATTAACAACTTCGATCTCAGTTTATTCCCCTGAATTACTGGGTCTTTTAACAGTAAGCTTCGAGTTCGTGTAAAAGCTTCTGTGCATTTTGTATCTATCTAATTTACATAATATAAAGCGTATATTTGTAACAGTGTTTGTGTTCCACAAAAGCGTTTCAATTTATATTTGAATTCATGAAAGTACTTGCGGATATGACAAATAATATATAACCAATATAATTAATAATAATATAATCAAAACCTAACCTAACTGTACTAACTTTAATTGTCTTTAAATAAGTATTATACCTTGTCATAAACCAATTTACTCTACATAAATTCAAACAGACGATCGTCGCAGCGTTGAACGAGAATTGAGGATACCAAAAACCTATTGCTTTTTATAAGGTGTTTTTTACTAATTTCAATAACCTCGAGTACCATTCTTTGTACTAAGCGACTTAACGAAAATTTTGATTTATAATTTACTAATTTAAAAGGTTTTACTTTAATTAGGCAATATTTTAATTCATTATGTACGTCAGAATGTACACTACACTAACCATTGATTGGCAATGTATGTACACATCTACCTGAATATTATTATGTAAACACATTTAGTATGAAATTCTATAAATACAAATTAAATGAAAGCCAATATACGTACGCCTAAAACGTTAACGATCCGCTCGTCGCTCGTTATGAAACTCAATATTTTACAGCCTCAATGGTCATTTGTGTGGAACAAATCACGCAACCTAGATCCTTTTTATGGCTTTCAATTTCAAACGAGGATTGTTGAAAATATTTTAACGTGTTTGACGTAAATCATTTTCTGTTATTTTATAGGTTTTAATTTGGGCGTTTTATGTTGTGATAACATCTGCGTCGGCTATAATGTCGCCGACACCCGGGGGAAGCCTTCGTAATGAACGCCAACGGTTTTATAGCCTTTATTCCGTCGACTTTGAAATATAATACAAACTACATTATTCTGTAGACGTGACGACCTAACTGGTCTACTAGATAATAATAATAAAGGTGTACATATTATAAACGGTAAATACATTTAATATATAAAATAAATGTGACTTTGTTTGTTTGTTTTATCCCGTGTCAACTCCGGGTCTAACGGTTCAATATAACAATATTTGATCATAAAGCGCAATCTAATGATACGCATGCGAAGTTGCAATCAACAGCTAGTATAAGATTGCGCATCAGCAAGTTTCTCGTTAAAATGTAAAGCATGTCTCTATACAGAGTGTTTTTTTTAACTAGGACAATATTTTTGGCATAGTATTTTTTTGGTTAAAAAAATATGGTGATTTGTACATAAAAATTTGTTATTCTAGGCATTTTTTTTTAAATCTACAATTAACATAAAAATATAATTATGTAACTAGTACTGTAATTATATGAAAAACATAAAATTTTTATTATGAAAGCTTTATTTTGTAACGATTCCGAATTGGCTCAAAGAAAAAAACGTGAAATGGACATTTAAAACAAAAGAATTTGCATAACGCGTCCCATAAATTACTAAAAAAAGTTTTTAGTTAGTACTTTTAGTAAATTACAGCTACGCTAGTAAGTGCTGGCTATGAAAATTGCTCTTGTTTTGAACTCTAGCTGGTATAATTAATTACTTATTTTATTCATTAATAACTATTTTTACTTTGACAGTTTTTTTTGTGCTGATTTTTCCTTGGAAACTGAGATTATCAATAAAATGCGGGTATACATATCTTATTTATGTTTTAATCATCTTTATAATATAGACTACCTTTCGTTTTTTTTTTGTGATTTTATTATAACAACCAGGCGTTCGACTACACTCCGCCTGATGAGGTCCATAACTGCTACCTCAGAGAAATGTCTTCAGGCTACAGTTGCTTCCCCTATGCCGATTTGAAGAGACTATGCATCTTTCAGGTTGAAAGGCTACGCTCCTCTCGTTATACCTGGCTACTTTTAAACTGATCCCGAAACGCGATACTTTACTTCAAAGTGATGGTGGCACACTGAGCTAATAACCATCATCAGCTCTATTCAGTCTCTGTTACCTCGGCTGTTAGTTTTATGGAAAGAAAATATAAAGAAATTGAAGTGGATTCTAAATAAATTAATATTTGACCATTACTTTACTTCATATCCGTAGTTCCTGTCTATCCTAGTAAAAGGTGCTGTAAAAGAAACTGTACTGTAAATGCTTATCCCTAATTAGTTTACTTGATGCGAGATAATGATGGCATTTGTCCTCTACTCTCAGATTTTCTTGTTAACATGACAAACTGTAAACATATCTATAACTAATTGTAAACAATGCTCTGTTTTGCTATTATGATAACAAAACAAAGACACCGGAGGCACTAATTAGGCCCTAGCCCCTTTTCTGTCCTGTGTTTGTTACTAAAATATTCTTGTGTACACTATTATGTTATTTTTGTTTAATTTCAAGATAAAATTAAATTGAAATACGCTAAAATTTAATTTAAAAGCGCCCGTGGTCTACGGAAGGCTTAAACTAACGATCAATGATCCATGTTCAAATCTTGCTTTATTGTGACCGGAACCAATAGATCTATGCTACATGTACTTGGGTCGCTCATACATGCACTTGTTTAGTATAAAAAAATATTGACTAGGTAATAGTGGTTGGCAGGATTATAAGAATAGTATGGATGGACGGCACACATAGGTCTCCTCAACGGCATAGTGGATGCCACTGCTGCCGAAAGACATTTCTCTGCCGTGGTAGCTCGCTTATGAACCACACTTCAGCTTCACATCTGGTAGGGTGAAATTAAAAGTTAATTATAAATAGTTTATTGAATAAATAAATAATATATATTAGTCGTTAATAAAGCTGACATCTTGTTAATCAATGTTTATAAATTTTAATTAAACCTAACCATCAATCTCACCGCGGAATAATGATATCTTCATAAAGCGAGCTTGAGATTTTAATTAATTTTCCTCATCTCTTTTTTTAGTATGGTAATATATAATTGAAAAGTTCGTAAATAAATTTATTTTATTTAGACTTTTTTTTAGTGTAAATTGATTACGACTTGATAATGAAAACTAATATAAATTACTAATATTTTCTAGTCTAATTATAAACCATCAAATCAAAATATTTCATTTCGGAAAAGGTCTATAAGAAACACGACACCTATAAAAAGGGTTAGTGGTTAGTAATAAAAACACAAAAAAAAAGAAAGAATAACAATAATTATTTAAAAAGCAAAGCGGAGGTCGTGGGTTCCATCTTCACCTCAGGCTGTGTGTACGCGTCTTTTTTCTGTTTAATTTTCATCATAATTTAATAAAAGTAACAATAATAAACAGTTACTAATATAAAAACATAAACATTTAAAACAACCTATAGGTAAAACGCAAATTTAAACTAACAGAAAGCTATTTATGTTTATTTTTCTACGAAAATGTAAACGTTTATTCCAACGATTTAATCGGGGTAGTTATGCAGAATCTGATCTATCTACCCTCAAATTCGCTCGATCCAAATACCTTTGCCAAACATTTAGGTCATCGCATCAATCGGCACAGATTAGTCGTGGGGTAACCCTATTTCAAATAATTTTCATAGAATCTACGTATATTAATACGTTACAATATTAACAACTATTTTAACATATTTAGAGCTTACCAATACTTTGTAATAAATAAATATTCAAAATTCAATAAAACTCTTTTCCGTGTATAATATAAATCATGAAATGAAAAGAAATAAAAAAAGATGACATTTGTCAACTTTGGTCGATTTAAATTTCAGTGGCTAACTTATTTTATAAACATTATGTATTGGGATTTAAGGTGAAAAATATTAATTTTTATACATTATACTATACAGTGAATGGTTTTTGCGTTTTAGTTGTGTTTTTTTAAAATGATCGCATCGGAAAATCTTGAAAAAGAAGCACCGACAATACCGACATGTCCCGTAAGTGTTTTAATACAAGTTACATTTTAAAATAACTAAATAATTTGTAATTGTTTAAAGTAAATTTGTAATTTGCAGTGGTTAACGCGCCAGTCTCGGGTTCAATTATCAGTCGTGTAATAATTATAATACATAATTATTTTATTAAAAAAGTATATAATTCGAGCCTAGGTATTAGTTGATTTGTCCTTGGGTATCAGGACCCGTAGAACAGTGTATCCTAGTTTGGAATCAAGGCGTTGTATTTGTATAATTTTAGGAAGGTATAACTGAAGAAGAAGACACAGCACGTCCTGAAGGAACGTTTCGATTCACAGTAGAACACTTAAGCGCGTTAAAAAATCAAGTTTTATCGCCTCCGTGCTATATACGTTGCTTACCATGGAAAATATTGGTATTAATTCGTTCAACAACGACCCCTGATCGTCAACAACAAAAATCACTTGGAATTTTTATACAATGTAATGGTGAATGTGATTCTTCTGCCTGGTCATGTTATGGTGTCGGGGAGCTAAGGTTGCTTTCATATAAACCTGATGTAGAACCTCATTGCAAGAAGTTACATCATATGTATCATAGGTTAGTATACTAGACTAGTGTATTAAAAATGTCGCTATTCATTATAGCAAAAAACGCGCTCGCTTATACTTCATATGTTTATATATTTATTTCGGCTGTAATGTTAGTTTATAGGCGGTCCATGTTGCAACCAAAACCGTCAAGATTGACAATGTACAGTTCTATTGATATATTCGGCTACTTGCAATCAAAACTGCCATTTCACAAGTGACACTTCCAAGTCCAGACAGGGCCCAAACTAGGCTATAACGATTATTACTCTGTCCGCTTTCTTAGCAATCTTTAAACCATTTTATACATAACTTATTTTGTTACGTTTTATCATAATATCTGTTTTTATTTTAATTTTTAGTAAGGAAGACGATTGGGGTTATACACAATTTATTCCATGGAAAGATCTCATCGACCCTAACAAAGGCTTTGTAAAGGATGATAGCATTACAATTGAAGCGCACGTGGTCGCCGATGCACCGCATGGTGTTTCTTGGGATTCCAGAAAATACACTGGTTTTATTGGTGAATCTCTTATTTTTATCTCACAAAAATTTAATTTATTCTTCATATTCTAAACAATAGGTATTCCCCAAATTATGTGTATAAATAAAAATTTTATAGTCAGTTTTATGTCACTAATAAAAACTTATATTTAAAAGAAATATTATGTTCCGGTTTCTCTATCGTGCCACTAAATGCTCAGTCTCTAACTACTTCAAAAACTTTTGAATTCATATTCATTACATGTAGCTCTCAACGTGGAATCTCGTCGAATTAGTTATCATTTCTAGGTCTCAAGAACCAGGGAGCAACATGTTATATGAACTCGTTACTACAAACTTTATTCTTCACTAATATTCTGCGTAAAGCTGTATACAAGATACCGACAGTTTCCAATAACACATCAATATCTGTGACGTTTGCCCTACAAAGGGTTTTTTATGATCTTCAATTCTCGGATAAACCTGTTGCTACAAAGAAATTAACTAAAAGCTTTGGCTGGGAAACTACAGACTCTTTTATGCAGCATGATGTACAAGAATTTTTAAGGGTTATTATTTTCAATAGCATTTTATTAGATATATGATAATAAATTAGATAGATAGTACTTAACTACTTGGTCAAATAAAGAATGGGATTGATGATGGTGGAACGCGGAGTGACAGCTATACCGTTAGCACGTAAAATTAGTTTTTTTTTAAATAATTAAATAATTTTATGCGCATGTTTGTTATAAAAATGATAACAGAATAAATTTGTTAAATATATTTTTAGAAACATATAAAACTTTTTTCTGGCTTATAACATTTTATATATAAAAAAAGAATACAACATATATAATATTTATTAAATTTATTATCGTGAAAACTGCGATATTATATAAGCAAGAAACAAATAGTATTTGATATTAAAATGACAAGATCAAAATCTAATATTTGACATTCAGAATACCAATTTCCATTCTATCTCACGACTCGAACAGTTGAAGGGATTGTGACAGTTTTTTCTATTATTTCCTTTATTAATTGTCAGATACTGCTAGATAAATTAGAGAATAAGATGAAAGGAACTTGTGTAGAAGGAACGGTGCCTAAACTCTTTGAGGGGAAAATGACGTCATTTATAAAGTGCAAGAACGTCAACTGCACGAGCACTAGAGAAGAAGTCTTCTATGATATTCAACTAAGCGTGAAAGGAATGGATAACAGTTAGTAAATTGTCACATAAAGGATTATATTAATAACTAGCTATTGCCTGAAAATCCCGGAATTTCCAATGCTTATTATGTATATTATACTATTATTAATTTGTATTAGGTATCTTATACGTTGACCGTTCTATTTCATCTCTAGGAAGACAAAAAAGACCTTCCCCAAAACAGACTATCTAATGCAAAAAGAATTTCACAAATGAACTGATCAAACAATCAAACTTACATGGGTCGTAATCTATATACTAATATTATAAAGCTGAAGAGTTTGTTTGTTTTGTTTGTTTGTTTGTTTGTTTGTTTGTTTGTTTGTTTGTTTGTACGCGCTAATCTCAGGAACTACTGGTTCAATTTGAAAAATTCTTTTTGTGTTGGATAGATCATTTATCGAGGAAGGTTATAGGCTATATAACATCACGTTGCGACTAATAGAAGCAAAGAAACAGTCGAAAATGTGGAAAAAACGGGGAATATTGTTCATCTTTGAGGGCTTCCGTTGCGTGCGCTGCGAAAACCGTTCGAGATACCCAAAAAATATCTATGAAAGAATTATTCCTCTTTAAATTATCTAAAAAAATGTCCACGACAGTATATGTCTATCTTTTAAGATTAACTCACAATAACCGTTTTTATGATAATCAAATCAAAATCGTTCATCTTTGAGGGCTTCCGTTGCGTGCGCTGCGAAAACTGTTCGAGATACCCAAAAAATATGTATGAAAGAATTATTCCTCTTTAAATTATCTAAAAAAATGTCCTTGACAGTATATGTCTATCTTTTAAGATTAACTCACAATAACCGTTTTTATGATAATCAAATTTGGTCGAAATTAATGCATTATTTCAAAATATTTGTCAGAGTTGTATCAACATAATAATATTAATTTTTCTGTTGTTAATTATTTTGTAATGTCTGTAATTAATTAACTGTGTTAAATGCAATAAAGAATTTATTATTATTATTAATCTTTATCCAAATAAATGTGTTATTAATTAAGAGTATTTAACTGTGAACACAATTGTCTTTGACATCACCTAATTTCAATAAACATCTTATAAGATAATACAATTTTAAAATAACTCTAAAACAAAATTCACACGCGGCGTATGATGACGAGGCGGGGAGAGGCGGGCGGAGGGGGGTGTAGCCCTACGAGGTACCATGCCGCTTTAAAAAATATATTCTTTTTAAAACTACTTTAAAATATATTCTATTAATTATGTAACTAAATCGTCTAAAATAAGTTGTGGGTAACAGCTATAGGTAATTTATAATAAAGCATTATCTTTATCTTATGTGTAACAATAACTTGAAAAAACCCGGGCAGCGCCGGGCACCGTCAGCTAGTCTTTGTTATATTTATGTATTTGGCACTGAGGCTATGATATTCATAAAGGAACTAGCTTACTAAAATATGGTTGATGTCCTAAAGCTTTAATTTTACAGTTTACGAATCATTCAAAGAATACATAAGCATAGAAACGCTCGATGGTGAAAACAAATATGACGCGGGAGAGCATGGACTTCAGGACGCTGAGAAAGGAGTGAGATTTGATGTGTTTCCACCGATTTTGCATTTGCATCTAATGAGATTCCAGTACGATGCACGTACCGACGCTTCTATTAAATTTAATGATAAGTATGTACTGATTAAATGAAAATTAAATTTTATTGTTGAAGGATTGTATAGACGATAGTATTAACCACTAAGTACAGACGCGCGGCCCACTGTTAGCATTCTACTGTCGATTCCCGGTTAGAATAAATATGATTTATTGGACCAATCAACTATATAACATTACGGTACCATTATTTGTTAAAAAAAAGTTCGGTGAAATACCAAAAACAAGCAATGTGAACGCGACGGTCTTGCGCTTTAGCGATGTTCACGCCGATTGATAAAAATTACATGAAAAACTTTAAAAAGCTAATAATTAAAAAAATATATCTTGCAATAACATAGTGCAACACATTAGTAAAGGGATGTTTTTAGTCCTTTTACACCTGTATAATGTATGTATAGTTATTAATTTAATTATTATACTAATTAATTAATTGACTACATGAAAAATAAATTATCTTTGTTTATTTCTATAATAAAGGCCTTAAAGAAGATAAGTTGAGTGTTAATGATTAACTCAAGGACTTCATACATGATTAATCTTACAACTATAGAACGATAGTTACGAGGGGTCAAATCCTTTAAGCTTGACTAATTCGGGGCCGTATAAGAAAACTTTGATTCGACTTTACAAATAATTTTCGTTTATTTTCTGTTTGTTTTTTACTCTATTACTCAATAATTTTTATATCCTGGGCCTCAATTGACGAATATATTCGAAAGTACGATTTTTATTGACTATCAAAACTAGTAGAAATTAAATAGAAGTGATTCAAGTCTACAACATTCAAAAATTGACCCACAGGTATGAATTCTACGAAGAAATAATCCTAGACCCTTACCTGCAAGAGATGCCACAAGCACCCGCTCACTATACTCTCCATGCAGTATTGGTACATTCTGGAGATAATCACGGAGGACACTATGTTGTATTTATAAATGCTAACGGCGAAGGGAAGGTAAACTATTGTAAATTATTAATAATACCTAATTTATTTCTTGATGCCTAAGGATTGTTTTCAATTGGGAATGAGAACCGAGGAGGCAACAATTTTCACGTTTCAATCGTTCCATTGCATCCAATATTTTTATTATAGTCCAGTAGGTGACTAAACTATATACAAAAGAATTTGTGTAGGCCGCAGTCACCTCTGCTTTAACGAATTTGCACGTTCTGGTTTACGTTCTGGCACCTCTCGCTGTACCTGACTACATCGCACATAAATTTATTGCTCAGATCCCACCTACCCAGTTACCTCCCTATGAAAAATCCCTAACTACGTCCATTGATAATAGTGGAGGCCAGACAGGGTTTTCTTTAATTTAATAAATGTAAACAGTGGTACAAATTCAACGATGACGTAGTATCTCAATGCACGAAGGAAGAAGCGATTACATACAACTTTGGTGGAAAAGAAGATGTTCCGTATCTTGCACGCCGAGCAACAAGCGCTTACATGCTCATCTATATACAGTTAGTAGACTCCAGATAAAGCGCTAAAGCTGCTTTTTAGATTTAGCTTAGTTTTAAAGTGCAATTTAACTAAGCTGCATACAAGCGTGTTGATGTAGAATATTGTAGACAGTAAGATGAATGTGCCCTACAACGTATCTTTTATGCACATAATAAAATTCTTATAATATTGCTATAATATTGCTTATAAATTAATAAAATTATTTTGTTATGTAAACGTTTATATCTATTGTAATGATAAAAATTGCAACTACTGCAGCCTAGAATGAACCAGAAATCGTGAATTTATGAGTACTAGTCGGACTGTCATTTGTTTTTTTATAATATGTTAAACAAAAGCGCAGTCAGTGAGGATATCTGCGCTCTCGTCACCGCTATGCGGCTGAAATTAAGCTAAATGCAGTAGTCAGTTGACAGGACACACTCCTCTTGTACACTGACTAATTCCTAGTCTGATCATTTCACTTATTTATTATCCGATTATTTCTATTAAGCATATTTGTTAATATTATTAGTTATTATAGAATTTATTATTTTATTTAGTAAAATTATTTAATTAAGACAACATACATACGCACCCAAATGGGTGCAAATGGCGGCAAAATAACATTAATTTTAAGAACATTGTAACCCATAACTTGTAAATAAATTATTTGATTTGACTTAAACTACGTTTACGTTATATCGATGAGTTTTGTTCTCTTTTAAGAACTTCACAATTGAAACACATTCTACAAGATGTGACGGAACAAGATATACCATCGGACCTTAGTGAGAAAATTAATCAAGACATACGATGCGAGATGGTAAGGACATGTAAATATCAAATATCATTTTTGGTAGATACTGTTATAGCATATCAACGAACCCGTATTATAGATACCCACTTAAGTACCATTGGTTAAAAATAAAGATAGACATAAAACTTAAACTATTTCTAAAATGTCCCAGCACTAGTTTTGCTGTCATATACTTAGATGAATGCCAACACTAAAATTTCCGCATATTCGATTTGTAATCTACTCGAATATCCGAACGGAAATACTCGTACATGTTACCGACTACGTTGATTGGACTCGATAATCATTCTTCTTGTCTGAAGTTAAGCTTGAGTGCGATCCATGTTCATTCAGTAATTTAAATAGCTATTATAAATGTATTAGACTGATAATAGATATTTATAAACCACTTGTGAATGTAACACCCGTGAAGTGACCTAGTCGCGATTCAAGATTAAAGTAGCCAGGTATAACGTGAGAAGTGTGCACAGTTAATCGGGATGGTGCACATTCATCCAATCAAACCGGCATAGCGGAGGCGACTGCTGTCTGTAGAAATATATCTGTAGTAGCATTGTTTCCGTTCATGGCGAAGTGTGGTCATATACCGAGCTACAATAAAAAGAACACCTTACCTACTACGATGGCGATGAGATATGATGATAAAAATGTCACATTTGTATCCGCTAATCCGAGTAGGCCATAGAAGTATAGCTTACTGTTAGAGTATTGAAAAATGTGTAAATTACAGGCGGGAGAAAGTTAAAAGGCAAAAAAGATAATTCAAACACATCGGTAGGTTCCCAAGTCAAATACTGTTCGAAGATCCTCAGCTCACTAAAACAGGTATTCACATTACAAGCTCTTGTTGGGAATAAACTTAAAAGGTGATGGAATAATAATTAATAAAACGCTAGTCCTCAAAATATTATTTATAAATCAATCTGTTTTACTTTTGTTTATTTATTTGTTTCTTTTATTCGCTAATAAATTATCTTAATTATTTTAAATTATGGTTTTTTTCTTGCTTCATGTCATTCATACCTACAATGAGGCCTTTGTAAGAAAAATCTTGTGTCTTGGTATATGCCATACACTTTATAAGATTTTTATGTCTGATCAGACATGCGCACTATACTAGATTTCTTGTAACACATTTCTTATAATTCACAAGATTTTTTTTATAATGTGCAAAAAGTCTAAGTATGGCACTTAACTTATGTACAAGTCCTATTTTATTTGGCGTATATAGAACCGTACAAAAAAAACTATCTTTGTGCTGCATTATTTTGATTATTTCAATCAGACGACCGTTAAGAAAAATGCTGCCATGGAGTTCGCAACGAGTAGGCAGTAAGAATAAGAAAATAATCGCGATAAAGCCTTTAAAAAAACTTTAAATTTAGCTAAATGCACTTTCTGTATTTGTTATTCAATTTCTAATTTAACTCATCAAAACTTTACAAATATATTAAATAATACATTTTATTGTTAGAAGTATTTAAATCTGGTGCGGTTTATCCATTGCAAATAAATCTTTCTAGTTGCGCTATAAATTACATTGAAACTGTGTCGGTGTGTACACAGGCGAATCAGTATTTTTGTTCGTCCGCTAGCAAACTAACATAAAACATTAGTGTTGTATACTAAAATTCATATTAAAAAAAAAAACAAGTTTACATTACTCTTTCTTAAATACATAGACCATACATAATATTTGAAGAACTAGATGAATACGTTATTAAGCTCAGTTCAAAATCTTTGACACAACTGGAATTCATTTGCATTGTATTAATTTTACTGCGGAGTGCTTGGCGCGCTCTTGCCCGGGAAGGTTGATGTGTTTTTTATCCCTTTCCTTAATCAGTTAGTGTTTATTATTGTGTAAAATTGGTGATATTTAGGGTAATTTTATGCTGCGCATCTGAGTAATTGTGGAAACATTAAAATTCTCTCTATATGAGGCAACGGGAGCGGTTTTTTTTGTGGTTAGCCTATGCCGTAACAACGCTCGTATTGTGACGTGACCGGGTAAATTGCCGCCAAATACTCCAAGAAAGCGTCAAATTGTAATTGCAATTTGATGCAAAAACATCAAGAATTTACTACTCGACATTGGCAGAATTATCGTTGTTATGGCAGTGAGGCCATTTAACAAAGAAGAAGTAATTTTGCTGCATGACTTGTACCTATACGTCTCAATTAAACCATTTTTTAAATGCTTTCTACACAAATACCTAATTTCCGTAACTGAAAACACCCTAAAAGAGCCTAGGTTCTATATGCAAATGGTTAGCCGCACCTCATTTTCGTTTCTACTTTTTTTATAATAACGTCATTTTGGTTCGCTTGATCATCGACCAATAGTAAAAACTACTGACAGCTCGCAGACGATTCGTGATGTATTGCAGTATGAAGGTACTGTGCCAAATTATAGGTTAAAAAAATAGATAGATAATTTTATAAGACATTTTATTATTTTCTGTACTGTAACTCGAATAATCACTAGAATTGGACTTAAATAACTTTTAGCTACTTAATAGCCTTGCATCAATTACTACCTACTATTTCTTTCTAGTTTTTTCGGTTAAAATTCAAATAAAAAATTATCAACGTCGCGTCCGCGCCTTCGAGATCGTTCGCTAATTAATCTGGAAGCTTCACTATTAATTAGAACAGTTTTTCTCCGTCACAAGCTGAGGATTACGACCGAGCTTCAGTAATTGCTCTTGGTACCCGTCAACCGAGAATTTTACACTCCAAAAGATATGATTAAAGTTTTTAATAGCAGTCTATTTTTTTACTCTAATCTAACTAAATTAAATAGCAATCATCACAAATAGGTAATTTAAACCTCATACTGGCTAATTAGACCCTTGGACTGAGGGGCCACTTCTGAAACAGAACAAAATTGCCAAACTAGGACTTATCGCAAAATACTTTATAAAGTGCCTCTCATATATTTGTTATCTCATAAAAATCTCACGGTGTAACACACTGGAGAGATATAAACTCTGATTTAATTCGCATTCTAGTTTTATAGGGGACAGGAAAATTAAGTGAAATTGGTGGCGTCTCGAGTTGCACGTGCCGCCGAGACTGCCGCACTGGGAGCCATCAGGATCTGTCAAGACATAATCAAGCTGCCCAAGGGGCTAATGTTTCCGTCAAAAACAATTAGAAATAACTGAGAGTGACACGCAAATTTTAACTTTATTTAATATTAGTATAAAAATAAATAAAACAAAGACAAAATGTTCAATATAAAAAACACGAAATGGCAATGAAAGCAATATGTGGAATACATATGCGAATGTTACTTAATGAAACATACGAGCTCTGAACAATTATGTTTGGTCACGATCACATTTTCCGATTAAAATTGGTAACACAGATCTAAGTAAACAATAGTTTGATTACAAAGCATTTGTTTGCTATTCTAATGGCATTTTCGATTTGCATGTGCATTCCAAAGAGAAAAAGCTGAGGTGCACTGCGATGTGGGTTCGGAATGCTACCCACCATAATCGAATTATCACTAACAACCCGCCATTCACGCTACCTCGGCAATGCTCGGTACTCAAGCATTCAGAGTGTGTTGGCGACAGATAAAAATACTTTGAAACATTGCTGTCATTATGGTGTAAAATCTTCAGAGGTATTTGCATAATTTGCTCCTATCGAATGCCATTTTTCCCCCTTTACACCCAACTATACTTAGATATTTTTAACTCGAACTTTTTTTAACGTAACCTCGCATAAGTAGAGTTTATGAGTGGAAAACTGCTATCATAGCGAGATATCTACAAACAGGCAGTCTCCGCTATGCCGGCTGTATGTGCACTATCTAGACTTTCCTCTCGTTATACCCGCTAGAAGTACCAATACCAACCTTATCCCGTAGCGCGACTCACACTTGATAATAGTAATAAATAACAATAGTAATAAACACTCCTACTATTCTTTAAAAGCTATTCGACAAAATAATTATTATAACTAGGTGACTTTAAAATACCGAAACGCAACGCTTTAAAATCGTCGTCGTTTTTCAAAGTCAGCTATGTTATGCGGATACTTTGCATTCCGGCAAGCGCCAGTTTTCTTTGTAGCTCAGCTTAGTATTAATTAGGATAGTTTTTCTCCGTCAACGAAGAGACGGGGATTACGAGCGTAAATCCTTCCTCGTCCACCATTAATTACAACAGCAAATCGCCTCCTTATACTTTACTAACAATAGGATAACGCCTGAATTAATGAAACGCCTTAAATAGGGTAGTGTAAAATAGTGAAACCCAATTTAATTAAGTAATATTAATTAATTGATGAAGATGAAGGATCCAATGGAAGTAGAAAGAAATTAAAGGATTTATTTCCAGAATATCATCTAATTTCTGAAAAATATTTCATTATTATAACTATTGTCACGGTGAAACAGATGCAGTATTATTTTTAGCCGACGAAAAAGGTGGACGTTATATGTTCGTCGTGTATATTTTTTTTTACGTATGTTTACCGATTTTTCGAAAACGGCTGAACCGATTTCAATAATTCATAATTGTACTGTGTTAAGCTGCACCCCATAGTGGTCCCATATATTTTTCTAAGATGCACAGTGTGCAGTTTTTTAGTAAAACGGAAAAAAAGTCAGTTTGTAAATTTTTTTACTCCGATTTACTTGAAATTTGGCATACATACTTTACAACAAAAATAATGTGTTTCAACATTTCTTGAATCTTGAAAAAAAAACCCTAAGAGGTTGAAATGGGACAAAATGGGTTGAATTTTTTTAGTCAGAATTACTTGATATTTGGAGTACTTTACAACATAAATAATGAAACACGTGTTTCAGCATTTCTTAAAATTCAATCTCTAAAGGGGTGAAACGGGGTAAAATTGGTTGAAATATTTTATTAGTCTGAATTACTTGAAACTTCGCATAAATCTACAATATAAATAATAAAACACGTGTTTTAGTATTTCTCAAAATTCACCCCTTAAGGGGGTGAAATGGGATAAAAAAGGTTGATTTTTTTAAAATCAGATTTACTTGAAACAACAGAAATGCTTTACCACATTAACATTGAATCTTGCGTTTCAACCCCAAAGGGGGTGAAACAGGGTGAAAAAAATAAATATTTTTAGTGACAAAATACATAATAAATTATGCTCTATGTTGCGGTATCTAGTAGCTGATTCGAATACTAAACACGAAAATAGATGGCGCTGCGCAAGGCCCTAACATTTTTGAAATATGTAAAAACTGAAACAGATGACTACCTTCACGTATGTCGCGCAGACAGGATTGCACATAAAAATTGTAAAAGCACGCATTAAATCATTAAATAATCAAGTAACAAGGCAATCTTTAATTTATCAATGGGACCAGTCCAGTTTAAATTGGAACCTACACTCTACAATATGCGTTTCAACCCCGAAGGGTTTAAATGGGTGGATTTTTTTGTCAGATTTATTTAATTCTTAGTATATTTTTTCTACACACAACATAAATAACGATACACTAATTCACTCTATATGAGGCAACGGAAGCGGTTTTTGTGGTTATCCCACGCCGTGAAAACGCGCATATTGTGACGTGACCGGGTGAATTGCCGCCAAATACTCCAAGAAATCGTCAAATACCCTTGTAATTTGATGCAAAGACATCAAGAATGTACTACTCGACATTGGCAGAATTGGGGAGGTGTATCTGGTGACAGCTATCTTTTTTACATATTTTTTAGATAATATAGATTAATTTAGTCGACACGTGTTTCTGGAAAACTTTATTAATTGCTTTGTTCTTTTTTTATAAATTTTCAAAAATTGCGATCGTAATATAGTAAACCTGAGGTTTCGTTCGAAACTAAACCATTGCCAATGAACAAAAATAAATCATTGGGAGTGTTTGGCGCGCTTTTGCCCGGGAAGGTTGAGGTGTTTTTTTATCCCTTTCCATAATTAGTTTAGTGGTTATTATTGTGTAAAGTTGGTGTTATTTTGCGTAATATTATGCTGCGCATGTGAGTAATTGTGGAAACATTAAAATTCACTCTATATGAGGCAACAGAAGCGGTTTTTTTTTGTGGTTATCCCACGCCGTGAAAACGCTCATATTGTGACGTGACCGGGTGAATTGCCGCCAAATACTCCAAGAAAGCGTCAAATTGCAAAACACCATTGCAATTTGATGTAAAAACTTCAAGAATTTACTACAAATGAGATATATATTATATTACTGAAGACATATTATATTACTGAAGACATGGCTGTATGGGCTTTGTTCCCTTTGCCTTCCCAGAATGGGAGAATTAACAAAAAAAAAAAAAATCATTTGTCAAAAGTTCAAACAAACTTTTGATTTTTAAAAGTTCCTGTTAATTAAAACATCGTGTTTATAGTGTAGTTTTGTTTTAAAAATTACAATAGTTATTCGTATAAAACACTGTTATTGTTAGGAAACACAAACAAAAGATATTTGACAAACTTGTGAGGCGACAACCATAGACAACAAAATGATCTACAAAACTGTTAGGTTGGTACTTTGTATTCTATCTTGTCAAACTGTACGAAAGTCGAAGTGAAAGGTCGGTGACGGCCATTACAGTTTTTTAAATATCTCCTCGATTTTTAAGTATTTTCAGACAAGAATTTAAAAATTCTTCTAATTGAAGTAATATCTCGAAATGGTTTTCGATTCACCATGGGTTAGTTTTTTTGGACCTTGCCCATTGTCGTTATTATGACATATGAGGCCATTTAACAAAAGAAGAAGAAAAAGAAGGTATCAAATACCGACCTGTCATAGTCTGTGCCTGTCATGTACAAACTGTCATATAGGCTGTGACAAATAATAAGAGTTTTGGCGGCCATCTGAAAATATTATCTATCTTGTGAGTGTGGGCAAGTAATTCAAAATAAGAGAACCTGTGTTTCCATTTTCCCTTCAAAACTCCGTGAGAAGTTTCAGTAAAGATTCTACCACTTTACTGAAGCAATTTTTGACTTGAATGAGACTTGACCTGACTGTTTAATGATTCGTGATGCACAATACTATTAACTTGATGCAAAAAATATTTACTTTGACACTGGCAAATTGTTATTATACCATATAAAAGAAAAAAGATAATCATACAATGGTCTGTGGTATTTATTTCAAATTATTATTTGTGTTTTCTCTCATGTTATCTCATGTTTATTATTCGTTGCTTTAAAAAATAAGGCATTTAGAAACAAACAAAAATATGTATGAGAAATTTTGTGCATGGCGAAGAGTAACTAGTAACGGGTGAAGAATGAAAGTAGTGAATATTTAATAAATAGCATATGTTATTTTGAAAGTATTGAAGAGAATTTGTGAAAATTCTAACAATGCAGGATGATAATATTCACACGCCGATTGCCGCTGTTGAACATGCTATAGAAATGAACACTCAGATGGATAGAAGCTTGGCAGAGTTGCATTTTCGTTTTCAACTAAAATTAGAAGAGTGCCGCAGTAAACTTTCGGAGCTAACATCAAACGACAATAGTAATAGAAAAAAAAGAAAGAAAAGTTTAGACTCTAATGATAAATATTGGAAATTTCACGATAATGTGTTTGGCCCGAATGAAGCGATCAATATATCACATATAGACTATAGAATGCCATGTCGGTGGACCGGCGCTGACAAATGTACCTTTCGTACCGTTTTGGAAAGTCAAGGACTCTCTTGGATAAATAAACAGTTGCATCAAACACAAAAGCAACTGAGTTTGAAGAAAGGACTGACAAATAATCATCTATCAGAATTACTCAAATACAAAAAGGACTTGGAGAACGTGAAGGCGTGTGTTCCATTCAAACCACCTGCTAATGTTGACTATGATTGGTATGAGGTTGAGAAGAAACTAAAAAAGAGGCATACTGCAAGGGAATGCCAAAGTATGTGGGAGATGTTTGAAAATCCGGACGTGAACAAGTCAGCATGGAGTAGAGCAGAGGGCCTGAAACTTGTGGAGATAGCCATGAGACACAACGAGAGCGGTTGGGAGGCCATCGCTAAAGAACTCAATACAAAAAGATCTATGATCCAATGTTTTATATATTATGTGACAAACATAAAAAATAAGCAAAAGGTGAAATGGACAGAGGATGAAGATGAAATACTAAGGAGGCTCGTGAACGAACTTACTGTTGGTGATATTGTACCATGGCAGCGTATCGCATCTAAAATGGGAAAAAGAAAATCTCAGGTATATTTAAGATGGAAACAATGTTTACAACCCAATATGAAGAAAGGAAGATTTCTACCAGAAGAAGATACTCTCCTTCTCGCCTGCGTCAAAAAGTACGGATTAGATTTTAAAAAGATTTCCAAGTTTGTCGCAGGTAGAAATACTGTACAGTTACAAAACCGTTATAGATTATTACAAAATACTTGTTCTGCTGAATGGACAGTCGAAGAAGATAGACTTTTAGTACAGTTAATGGCGGGTCACGGGAATAGAAATAGTTATAGCAAAGTATCACAACACTTTCCAGGAAAAAATCGTACTCATCTGCGTATAAGATACTTAACATTGTGTAAGTGGATGACACGCTATCCCAATTCAGATTTAGCACTTGCTCCTCGTCATCGTCCTCGTTTGCTCAATCATGGCAAAACAGGCGATGGTATAGAAAATGCCCTGACAGGATTGAATAAAAAACTTAGTAAAATTGTTGAAATTCGTGATAAGGAAAAACCCAAAAAAGATCGAAGAAAAATGTTGCTAAGAGCAATATTTACAGAAATTATTAAGAAACGATCGGAAGTCTTAAATTCTAAACAGAAATCTATTGAACAACTCGATGTTGATACAGAAGCTGTTTTACATTTATGGGGATTGCGCTCGACTGTGCCCCCTCCACGGACATATTCAAAAAAAGATGCCCTCGCTGCTTCGCCAAATGTGGGTATTTTCTTGGAGTCTTTCAATTTATATACAAATACTGTGTACTATTTTCCTCCAAATTATTCCAGTTGTATTGGTTGTAGGACACTTTTGCAGCAATTTGTAGGGAGCCGCAAAAAAACATCCATTGCCTTCACTTGTGCTAAACATTACAATTTTAATAATGAATGGACTACTTTACTATTTAGATTTAAAAGTATATTTGTACTACCACTTATGCTAATAGAGATTGGTTGGGAGTCTGATTAAAGCAAGTCGTAAACCGCGGTAGGTAGGTTCATCAGTTGCCTAATCCATTAGGTGCGAAGTAGTTATCTACATTTTTTATTGTAGCTCGACATACGACAACATGCCTGATATAAAGCTAGAGTCCAGTCCATAAACGGAAACTGCTACTACAGAGAAATCTTCAGACACCAGTCGCTTCTGCTATGCTGGCTTGAGGAGACGAGTAGGCACCATCATGATTGACACTCATCTCATTACAATTGCCAATATTTTATTTTATTTGTATATAATATGAGAAATTCTCATGTAGTTCTATCCTGTCATTAAAATGTTTTAAAAGAAAAAAAGTTTTATTTAATCGCTTCAGTATGTTTAATCTTCCAGATATCGATTGAACTGCCTTAACAGACTATATATTTTATAGACGACTAGCTCGGGTTTATTGTATAAATTACATACAATCGCTCAGACTCGTTCCATTAAACGTATTACTACAAATTTTTTAACCAATAAGAAATCGATTTAGATTTACTATATTCGACGATTGCCCCCTCTTCACCACCGCCTGCGACGTCACTGTGACTTCCAGTCATCTGGATCCTGGGTGCCGGTTACGAACCAAGCTCACAGTGAGTAGTTGACCTCCTTCAAGTCCGCTTTGTAATGTAATTAGACGAGCCACCGTGGTCCAAAGCGGACTCGAAGGAAGTCAGCTGCGCACGGTGAGCTCGGTTCGTAATCGGCACCCTGATTAATACTTTGCAAAATCGTTAATGCCTAAAATACCAGGTTGCTAGCTATCATAGTTCTAGTAAGTAGATTACGAGGAATACCAGGATTATACAGACTATATGCTTTAAATAAAACAACAAAGTAAACAAATATAAGATTATATTCAGTGAAACATTCAAATCCAACAAGCTCTGTGGCAAAGTATCATTTACCAACAGCGGATAGGTAGACTTGAGTCGGCATTCTAAAGTCGTCGTACCGTTATGCTATGTCCATGCACTGACTTCCTTAGTTTTAATATTAAACCAGACATGTTAGAAACTCAACAACAGCGCAACTCTATTTAGGAGATCTTAAGCTATAATGCTCCAGCATCTGATAAACCTATGCATGTAATGAGTAATTAAAAGTGAATTAAAACAAATAAGATAATTGAATTATAAAATGTCCTAGGAAACTAACGAAAAACTTAATCCTCATTCTAATATTGAAAATTAGTTTAATAATATGTACACATAATTTCGACATATAAAAGTGAAATAAAAGTTATACGAAATTAAGTGTCACCAATACGTCTGTATGTAATTGCATTCAGTTGAATTTTCATTGACCTCACTTGACCTCTAGATACATATCTTCAAAGTCTAGACTATAAAATTATTATAAAAAATGTAGTAAAGGCTCACTGTGATGCTTTAAATTTACTTTTATAAAAATCTATAACGTACGTCGGCAAAGAAATGCAAAATACATACAAATTCTTTTAACCTATCTGATTACCGTATTAATGCGATTTGCTTATATACAAGGCTCACTTCTATTTATCACCTCGCTCGATCATTAATCTTCTATTCAATAAAAATATATATTGCATATTCAATCATTAAAAAAAAATACGCACCACTATTTACCGTATTCAGCTATGAATCAAAGTATGAAATGTAACTCAAATAAATAAGAATTATAACATAAGGCAATTAAATTTACTAACAACAAAATTCGGGCACCAGTCCCTACTTACTGAAGTCTCTGTGAATATTAATTATTGCTTTCACACACTTTCACACAATTTCGTTAATTATATATAATATTAGCTAATAAAAGATCAACAAAGAAAATCTAGAAATACATAGAAACCTTCAGTATTTAAATAGAGTGTAACACAATATCAAAATCAACCGAATAATTTTGACACAATTAATAGATATAAATAACAGTGAAAAGGTCATACGACACCGCATTTTAAAGGCCTCCCCGCCTATAGGCGCCATTAATTTGAACTATGTTCAGGCGACAATTAATCTTTACACAAATAATAATGTAAAATGCTTAACTTTGCCGAAATACCAAAACATTGTCTTATTAATTGATCAGAATTAGAATGCAGTCAAATTATTTAATTATTAATGAATATCTTCCAAACAACATTATAAAAATATAATTCAATAAAAAGGCTGTAACATCGTATATATATATTTCGTTAAAACCTGTCACACTTCATGCGACATCAGTCTATGTAAAGCCACAACCGATTATAATAAAACATGTGAAGATCAAAGTGACATTCTGACTCCGTTCAATTAATAATTTAATTTTGGACTGCAATCCAATTGAACCCTGTCTGTGGCCACAAAAATGTCCACATGTAGGTAACGCTAAATCTAAAACGAAACGTATTTTTAAAATTACAAACAATATACACAAAAAAATCAAACTTAAATGAAAAAATACATAAGTTAGTAATTAGTCTAACATGCTATCATACATCGCGGCGTGTCTGCGCGGGAGGCGGTCACGGTGACGCATGGAGTTATTCTCAGTTGTAGATTTTGATAGCTTTCTCCAAATAGTTGACACGGGAACGCTTCGGAGTCTTATTTATATGCTCTAGACCCAGCCACGGCCGACCTGTTGCACCTGAAAATACATTTCACCATATTCACCACATTGCATCATATAAAACACTTAACTGTCTACACATAACAATACTATTAATTATCCCAGACTGACAATACCATGAAAGGAATCAATACAAACATTTGAACCACTTTATAACTAAAAAAAAGTCACCATGGACTTTGATTGGCTTTAAAAAACGAATACTTATAAAATAAAAAATTATATTACTTACTAGCAGTTGCGCTCGGCCTAAAGTCAAATATGCTTATGGTCGCGTCCTCTGCTATGTAGTTGGGTCGACCATTCGTCACTATTGCAAAATTATACTGAAAAACAAATCATTGTCGTCATACGTTTATTGCAAGCGTGGTAGAGTGTAAGACGTGGAATAGGAATTGATAATGTACTTTGGTATCTCAGTATCTATTATACAAGCACTAACTCAAGGTAGGGTTTCCTTGACGCGTGTAAACGCAGCACATGCCCGTCGTGCGAAACTAACTACCCGACTCGTTATATTTCCGACATGAATCAACATCTGTTTATACGCGTTAAAGAACCCTCTGTTTGAGTATAAAAAGGTTGACTAAATTGAGTATTGAGTTTTTTACCTTCTCCCACTCCTTATCGGGTATATCAAGTTTCTTCTGTAGACGATCCTTTACTACGCGGAAAGATTCATTATGTTTAACACGCGTGTAGAACGGCACTCCGAAAGTCGCGTACACTTGCTTATGAAAATGTGCGCATGGTACCAACATCTCATCCTCCTAATAAATTAAAGAATTGATAATAATTTCATATGAAATGACCACTCCGTCACAAAAAGAGCGGACGTGGTCTAGTGGTAGAAGGCGTCAACTCACGATCGGAGAATCTTCGTATTCAATTGTCGCTAAATTCGGACTGGTACAAATATGTACTTTGGTTGCAAAAAGGTGTGTTAATAAGTAAAGGTATTTTGTTTACCGAAACATGTAATTCATCCCTGGGTACTTCCTCTATTCTGTAGAGACGTGGCGGCGACATGACCACCTGGTCAAGTGTCAAATCAGGGTCCGGCCCTGGCAACACCTTATGACAGGATACTTCGACGATTCTTAATCTTTAAAATCAAATTATTGCCATTAAAATTCAAACTTTGTGGAATAGGAGTGAAAGTAAAAATTGTTTTATATTTTTTTACCTTCCAGAGCCTTCTGGTGACATCTCAACAACTTTTGCGGCTTCTTCAAGTATATCTGCCACTTTTCCACCTTTATTCGGATATAAAATCAACTCCTTGTCTTCCTTATAATTAAGACCAACCTACGAAATTCAAATTTAAAATCATATAATCGAATTTCTTTTGTTTTAAGGGGACTTGGGGAGATAAACAACTTACCCATAAACATTTAAACTGTTTCTTGTTATCCAATTCATTCACTTTAATCGACAAAATCTGATAAAACAACTTTTTAGGGCACTTTGGTTTACAAAACACTAACAGGTCTTGCAGAACACCATCGTATGGATATCTTAAAGGCACGCCTGGACTATCCTTGTAACTGAAATGATATCACGATATAGAAATGCATTATAACTAAGGTACTGCCCATTACGCCTAGCATATGGCTAGTTTTAAAAGCGAGCTAGTACTTTAGATATATTTGTACATAACTAACTTGATTCCTGAACCCGTGAGCTAGTGAGCCAGTGCCTCAAACCAAGAAAGTTTCTATATTTTGATGGCTTGCAAAACTGGCCTCGTTTATTCCAGGCAATGACAAAAATGGACATGCATCAAGTTGGTAAAAGAGCTTACAAATTTTAAATTTAAATAGATATTCACAACATACCTATGACCTTTAAAGAATTGTATTAAGTAAGGATCTACGTTGAGTCTCTGTCCCACTGCACGCGCCATTTGATCATATCTCATTTGCATGGACAACTCCATTGTGAATCTGTCAACATAACATAATTGATACCGAATGTTTGATTATCAACTAAAATACACGAATTTTGGGTTTGTATGGATTGAATATGTGTGCATTTAACTTCAGAAATGATTAGTTCTCCATATAAGCTTACATGCACTAATTTACCACCCTTGAAGGATAATGAGGGAAATCTTACCAAAAATAAATATGCATTTCCATATCCCTAACTTGATTGATGGGCATCTTTTATGTTTATATGAAACTTTATTATTATGTAATCTATTCTATCTCCGCCGGTTTAGACGTGAAAGGTAACAAGCTGACAAAGTTACTTCCACATTTATATTAATATAGATCAAATAGTCACAAAACCAAGCGAATGAAAAATTAAATTTTGTGTGCTGTAGACAGGTTAAGGTTCTAAATTTTGTAATATTATTATTTATGGATATTAGCACCGACCCTGGGTCGTTGAGCACGGACTTATCGATGAAGTGGACCTCGACTTTGTGGTAGATGTAGTTGAAGTAGTCCTGGCAGGTTGGCAGCTCGTGGTCATGGCGGCGTCCGTCCTCTCGCTCGAACACGATGATGTCGCCGTCCATCAGCTCGTCCAGTACCTGGCGGCGTGCACGCGATATACCGGGGAGACACAACACACACGGACACCCATACACCAGGGTATTGTCAAATAACCAATAATTTATGTTATTTTAGTGTCCAGCATGATTCTCCTCTTTTTTTGCATTAAATGTCTGTATCACAGGCACTTAGTGATCAAAGTACCGGTTTACCAAAGTACATTGGTACCGGTTAAAATCTGAACACGGATCTCATCGATCACGAATTCACGCGTCTTACCGCTAGACCATGGTCTCTCACATTAGCGAGAGTAGTCACATGAAGAAATTCGTTATATGTTAAAATATTATTGAGAAAAACATAAGCAATGGTTACTCAAATTTTTGACAAAATAATTTAAATCATTATTAGTTTACTAATATAAAGTTAGAGAAAATAATTTTACCTTTTCTAGTGGTTCGGTGTAAGTACGGATTTTTTCAACATAATCAGGCTTTATTTCCTCATATAAAATCAAAGGTGTGTCTGGAGGAAAGCCTAAAACATAAAATATAAAAAGAAAAAAATTAGACATAAAATCCATATGAGTAACGTCATCTGATATTCTAGACCACATTTGGTCTTGGAAAACAGTTTATATACGAGCCTATGACATTCAAAAACCATACCTGCTCGCTGGTTAAGTACAGGTATAAGATCAACCAATTTACTAGCAATCGGTACATAATGATGACCACAATAGTGAATCCTTTTATTCTTCGGATCATAGAATTTCAAAAAGAGAATGACGTCGTTATCTTTATCAAAAACTGGTAAAGTCGATAGTCCAGAGTCCGGTGACAAAAGCTCCAAGAATATAGTCCATGGATTACTGCTTTCTGATACATCAGCGACTGTCTTCGTCTGGTCGTTTGATAAGTCCATACAAGTTGGGCGACAAGTCTGTAAGTTTTTTTAAATATATAGCATACTATAATAATACTCTTATTGCACTCTCCTTGGTCTAAGTTCTAGTGCAGTTGATGAACTGACTTGAACAGAGTTCTAGTGAGAGTGGAAGGAGAAAGAACTATTCAAAACTTTTATGTTTAATAGTATTAGGCGTTACTTTGCGGAAATCCATAACAGACTCCGAATTCGACTGAGCGATGTCGAAGCGACCACACGTCTCCTGAGGATGCCACGTGGAGTGGCAAAACGCGTCGAGAGATATTTGCATGTTGGTGAAGGGTCTAACATTGACAGTTGATGTGACTGTGTACCTACCCTCACTAACATTGATTAGCAGAAATTAGTTACAGAGTGGTGTTTGAAAAATAATTTTGTTCAAACCTTTTCTTCCACATAAATATCATTTATACAGTAAAATTATAAATTATAGAGAATTAGAGATTTTAATGAAAAATGTCAACATTATACTCACTTGGTTAGACCGCGCACTGAAAGGCCATGGTCTCAAATGGCTAATAGGATACTTGAAGTTCTCAACGAGCATTTCCATAAGTTCGGAGACTGTCGCCTGTTTCCTCACACGGAATACTCTATAATGTGCCTTCTCAGGGTCATAGAGGTCATTGCCCTGATGCCCGTCGAATGATTCTTCCAATACAACATTTACTGTCATGTATAAATGGGCTTCGTTGCGTTCCTTGCGACGAATCTGTAAGTAAAACAGACCGATTGGGGTGCATAGAAAGATATCGCTTTTTACTGTAAACTTAATATAAATTACCTAAATATTAGCTGATATTCCGTTTTTTTATTAATCGTATTTTTTTTAAATATTTTTTTAATCACAAAAATTCCTTCTATTTTCCTTTATTTTTTTAAATATTTGTTATGTAAGCTAAACAAAATCTCTGTTACCGTTTCAATTCTCTTCTCTTCGGCTAGTCGTTCACTTAATTCAGTTGGAATATCAGCTTGTGTTACTTCTTGGAGGACCGTCTTCAACTGCGAATCTCTAATAAAATAAAACATTGTAGGTCAATAAGAATTTTTCATGCATGAATAGTTCATATCCACTTTATGCACAAACTACTGAGTGCTTTCCTGAATACGTGTATGTAGCCGGCAAGATAGCAACACGCGCAAGCCTCAAGCGCAATTTGTGCAATATTACAAACATGTAAGATTGAAAGCGCTGTTTTGGCTTGCGAAACCATATGAAAGCCTATTCAAGCCGCGCTTCAGTACTACAGCGCTTAAAAGAGATGTCCGGACGTATTTAATTTGCGCTAGCATACTTGGGCACCATTCTATATAGTAAATATTAATATTTCTATTTCTAAGTAATAAATATAATATTGTTACCTGATATAAACCAACATGTATGCATTAGTACAATGGCGTACAGTAAGAGCCATATCTTCATCATGACCGCCGTAGTTATATTCGATTGCTTCTTGTTTAGTGCACCGTGATACCACATCGTCGTCGAATTTACACCACTGCGTTTACATTGACAATTATTAATTGAAAACAAATATACAAAAAAAAACACAGAACTATCATTCTTAAAAATTTCACCTTGTTAATTCAAAATGTATTTTTATAATAGCTAAACATTTTACCACTCCATCTGATGTTAAGCTAGAGTGCGAACCATGAACAGAAACAACTGTTATTACAGATAAACAGCACTTTTGAGTAACGAGTTTGGATGCACAAACTGATCCCAAAAAAATTACTAAGTACCCGGCATGTAGAAGTTTTACAAATCAAAACAATAACAAACCTTTCCGTCCCCTTTAGGATTAATGAATACAACATAGTGTCCGCCGTGATTATCACCAGAATGTACCAATACTGCATGGAGAGTATAATCAGCGGGCGTGTCTGTTTTCTCTTGAAGGTATGCGTCCAAATTTATATGCTCATAGAATTCGAATCTAAAATAATATTCTTATTGTACTAACTTTTTAATAAACTACAAATTTTGTATCCTAATTATGATAGGATTGTATATTAATTAGAGGAGACTGTGGCCAAGCTGGTTGCAACTGGTAACCTCTGACCTCAAAAAATCTCGTTTAGTTCCAATGCATTCTTAGTGCCTGGCAGAAAATAATAAACATCGATTTGAAGAGATAACCACCTAACTTGGACTTCGTAAAGCGTGACGCTTTTATCATGTATACAGGACAAAGCTATTAAAAAAAAACAATAAATAAATATTATATACCTATCATTGAACTTGACCGAGCTATCAGTAATGGGATCATATTGAAACCGCATCAGGTGTAAATGTAGAATCGGCGGGAAAGTTGCAAAAATCACACCCTTTTCTGCCTCTTGCAATCCATGTTCACCAGCATCATATTTGTTCTCTCCGTCTAATGTTTCTGTGCTAATGTAGTCTTTGAATGATTCCTCGACTATAATTAATTCAGTTTAATTAATAACTTGTAAAATTAACTGGCAGTGATTATCAGTTTGTGTTTATGGGACAACTGCTACCACCGAGCTATGGCTGCGGCAGCAGTCCCTCCAGTACACCGGCTTGAAGAGGATAATGACAACCATCTAGGTTGAGAATGTACAATTAAATCGAGTTAATATATATACTCCAGCTATAACCAAAATAAAATAATGTACTAAAGCCAAAACAGAAGTTGGAGCTACTATAGCAGCTGGTAACCAATACCTAAAGGCATTTGAGCTCTTTTAGAATCTAAAATCACTAAAAATATTACACTCTAGACAATTTTCAAATAATCTAATTTTTAATCTAATTATTAATTATATTTATATAACAAGGATTAAAACTTACTATTTTTCTTCCCTTTAATATTAAGTTGAATATCGTAAAATGTTTCTGTCCGGTTACTTGTAACGTTAACATTCTTGCATTTGATGTATGATGTCATTTTGCCTTCAAATAATCGTGGTACAGTTCCTTCAACACATGTGCCTTTCATTTTACTTTCCAATTTATCTAAGAGTACCTGTAGATTGAATGTTACCAAGTTAATTTTACATTTCAAATAACAATACGTATTTAACACAGCAACGAATATTGAAGCATAGGCTCCTGGTTACATAGATTTATAACCGTCTCAAGCACATACATGCATGTTTAAACATATTTTTCTTTTTTTTTATTGTAGCTCGGCATTTGACAACACTCCGCCTGATGTATAGCTAGAATGCGGTCCATATATGGAAACAACTGCTACTACAGTGAAATCTACTAGCAGTCGCCTCCACTATGCCTAGGAGACGAGCATGTACCATCTAGATTGACAGTGCACACTCCTCTCATTATACCTGGCTACTTTCAAACTATTCTCGAAACACGACAAGGTCACTCCACAGGCGCTACATTCAAAAGTGGTGGTACTACCCCAGGATGGCAGACGGGGCTAATGATCATCATCAGTCTGGCTACCACTCTTTAATAGTAGGCACTGATCGACAAAGTACATATAAAAAAGTTACATTGATACCGGTCAGAATTGGCGAGGTTCAAATACGGGTCGTGACCGTGGGTTCATGCGTCTTACCGCTAGACCACGGCCGCTCATATATCCAATTATCATTATACTTACTCTCAAGAATTCTTGAACGTCATGTTGCATAAATGAATCGAGTGTTTCCCAACCAAAACTTTTTGTTAGTTTCTTAGTACCTACAGGTTTGTCGCAGAACTGAAGCTCATAAAATACTCTTTGTAATGCTAAAGCTACCGACCTAAAACCAAAATAAAATATAATTAACCAAAAATTATTTTATAATGTGTTAATCGCTGAAACTCCAGTGTCTGCCTACCCTCTGTAAGGGTGTGATTTATTTAAATAATTATTACTTTCTAATGCTACAGCTCCACCTCTGACTTAATGCGATAATTATTGCATTATGTTAGTGGCCATAGTTTCAATGATGTGATTTTTAACGCGCTAATTATTACGCAGTTGGATGCAGCCATTAACACTAATTTTAACGCAGGTGGAGCCTAAAGCAGTTTAACGTGAAAGCCAACACCTGAGCGTCCATACATTTTGCTTTAACAACATTGTTTTAAACATAGCTTTATGTTGAAATTAAGTAAGTATAAACCAATATAAAATGTTTAAAATTTTATATATTCTGTGCCGTAGCTATTTGTTTATTATAGTAATTTGCGATAATAATTGGTGCTGAGAAAGTTATAAAATTACTTAATTTTAACATAAATCTGCTATGTTTTAAACAATGTAATAAAACAAAATGTATGGACGCTCAGGTGTTGCCTTTCATGTGAAATATATTTTATGCCAGTGTAACTAAAAAATTTTAATAATCATAAATATAAATGATTATTATTTATTATTAGCAAATAGCCATTAAAAAATAATTACCTCGTACTGTCATCAGACTCTGTAGGCATTTTGTAAACAGCTTTTCTTAATTGATTAGTAAAGTAAAGAGTTTGCAATAAAGAATTCATATAACACGTCGCTCCTTGATTCTTAAGACCTAAAAGTGAAATAATTGTGCATTAACTTTTCAAACAAACAAACAAAATCATAGTTTTATTTAAACATAAAACTGAATTTAAAAAAAAAAGGAAAAAATTGGTACACAATACAATTTTTTTTTTGATAAATTTAAAATTAATTAGTGTAAAAAATATACTAAGATTGATTTTAATCGAACAGATTTCTTTCCACAAAAATACTGAATTATAAATGTAATTTTGTCCCATCTTACCTACAAATCCAGTATGTTTTTTAGAATCCCACGAAACACCATGCGGAGCTTCAGCAGTCACGTGTACTTCCAAAACAATAGCATCATCTTTTACATACGCCTTCTCGACATCAAATAAATCACCCCAAGACATAAAGTGAGAAAAACCCCAATCATTTTCTTTACTATAAACAAAATATGTGAAGAATTACATAACAAGTAAATATTACTTATTCTCTATTGAGATTGGATGGATTTTTTTTATTGTAGCTCAGCATATGACAACACACCGCCTGATGTAAAGCTAGAGTATGGTACAGCAGTCGCCTCCGCTATGCCGACCTAAGGAGTCAAATGTGCATCACCCAGATTGACAGTGCACACTCTACCTGAGAATTCAGCGAGATTGTAACAAGGGTCTCATCGATCGTAATATTATGCATTCTATCGCTATACCACGGTCGCTCTAAATAATTCTCTTCATTTCTTTAAAGAGAGATTAATTTCTTTCTCCAAATAGCAGCAAATGAAGTAAATTAAAGGCATGGTTATTACTAATTGGCTAAGTAGAATTAGTCAAGTACAATGTGAATTATGAAGTCAATCTGGGTTGCACACTTCTGAACAACAGAGGCAGCTTCTGCTTGCAGACATAATTGCTTGTGGTAGCAGTCATTTCCGCTTGTAATCCACACTCAAGATTTACATTGCACGGAGTGCAATCAAATGTCAGACTACTATGAAAACGTACTTACTTATAAAACAAGTGTTGTATTTTCCTATAAAATTTTTCTGTACCAGGTTTATGAGATAATAGCCTCAATTCAGCCATGGCGTAACAAGACCAACTTGATGATTCACTTTCCCCATTACATTGAAGGAAAAACCCTAAAGATTTTTGTTGTTGACGTTCAGGTGAAGGTGCTTGTCGCTGCATAACCATTATTTTCCATGGAAGGTTTCTAACATAACAAGGTGGTGATAGGACAGAATCTTTAAGACCTCTAATATTTTCTACTGTGTAACGGAAGGTGGCTTCTGATCTTGCTTCATCGTCTTCCATTTCAGCGTCTTGCTATAAACAAAAATAGACATTGTACTTTGGGCGTTCAATTAAAAAGTGGTAGGCAGACTGATGATGGCTATTAGCTCAGTTTGCTGTCCTAGAGAGTACTAGCACTTTCGAATGCAACGCCTGTGAATATGAAGTAGCCAGGTATAAAGAGAGGAGTGTGCAAGCCAGTATAGGCGCATGCAGGCTGTGATTAACTTTAGTAGCAGTGGGTTCCGTTCATGGACCGCACCCTAGCATAACATCAGGCGGAGCATGGTCATATGCCGAACTACAAAGAAAAAAAATCCTTACAGCGATTGCAGTGGTTGTTGTGTCTTGATTGGTCATAACTTCATCCATCATTACTTCTCCATTGGGCCCTTTCATTAATATATCTTCTACCCAGGCTTTATCTGTAGCTGGATCTGTAGCTTCTACTACAAAATCAATAAAAAAATATATTAATTCAAACGAAATCTTTCTTGCAATTTTTTTTTATAAATAATGAATTTACAGACACACACCTACACAGTTCTAAAAAGTATTACAATAGAAGAAAAACAAAAAGAAATTACTTTTTTTTTATCTATTTTCTTATTGAGAAAAAATTTGTCCTTGAATAACTAAAGAATGGCTTAATATGAGATAAAAAAGATAACAATAAAAAAATAACTTAGTCAAAATCAAATTATTTGTAAACAGCAATATTTTATAGAGACCTACCTAAAGAAACAGACATACACACAAAAATATATTGTACTTATACATATACAAAGAGCTACACCATTTCAGTTCTACACTAGTGCTACATGAGTTGGTTATGATTGGGTTACTTATAACCCGATTCAAACTTTATGGCGTCGCGGAAGTTAGCTGCGGGCGCTATATCGCGTAATGTTTACAATAAAATCGACAGGCAATTTTAAATATGAATAGAACATATAAAATAACCTGCAGGCGCGTAGTGCAGGGCTGTGTCCGCCCTCTAACTTTCATCGAGCCCCACTTATAGCTTAATTTGTGTACTGCACAGCGACTTGTGGTTAACTTCAGAGCCGCCATAAAGTTTAGTTCATCCTACACCTATCTAAATAACTAATACTCCAATATTATAAATTTTAATGAATTTAAGTAGGTTTATAAATTTTTCAATTTTAAAATAAATATAATATAACAGTTATACCCCGTCCTGGGGTAGTACCACCACTTTCGAATGTAACCCCGTGAAATTGTCGCATTTCGGGAGCAGTTTAAAAATAGCCAAGTATAGTGAGAGGAGTGCACTGTCAATCTAGATGATGCGTACTTGTCTCCTCAGGCCGGCATAGCAGAGATGACTGCTGCCCATTCATGGACCATAGTCTAGCTTTACATCAGCTGTAAATATTTGCCATTGTCAAATGCCAAGTTACAATAAAAAAAAGTTACAAATATTAAAATTACAGTTAAACACTTCGAAATCAATACATACCTACCTTATTAGATTGTTTTGTAGTTTTCCTACATGGCACACAGGAAAAGTATATAGACATTATTTTAAATTCACTCACTAGTATATCCGCTATCACAATTAATATTTTGGTGGAATTAGTTATATGAGATAAGAATAGATAAACTTAATGGACAAAAGAGATTTTAAGTGTAATTGTAAACCACTACATCTCAAAGTTTTTTTTAAATTAAAATATTACATAATAAATGTTTATATGCTCCTTACATTTTGTGAACTGACAGCTCTTTAAAGATTGTTGTAAATTAAAAAAATATATATCAGCATGATTCATAATACTAGATAATCTTCTTATACTAAACAATATATTTTGTGTTAGTGTGCAATGTGTATATATGTGTGCGACAGACATTGATAGATCTGAATTATGTTATACTTGGTTTTTCAAATGTCAATATTATTTATTTTTAATAATTTATAAAAATTAAAACTAAATGAACTAATAAAACTAAAGTAAGTTCTACAATATTTTGTTAAGGAAAGATTTGCTTGTGCATAATACATCAGGTGCTTAGACTTAGCTTAGACTTAAAAGTTGTTTATCTTTTGTTTTATTACTTATTGGCAATTAAAACCTAAAGAAAATTGAAATATATCCACATAGAACATTATTTATATACGAAAATACAGAAAACAGATTTTGGTGCCAACATTACAAACAATGACAGCGACTTGCAGTTTTTAGAACAAAGAATGTAAATTTAAATAAAAAACAATACAACCACTTATATATACTTTATAATATATATTTAAAGAGTTAAGATACATTTAAAAATAGGTACATTATTCTAAGAACTATTTCATTAAAAAAATACCACATTATGCTAATGTGAATTAGTCTTTTGAGGTTATGATTATGATAAGATTAAATCAAACTCAATATATTAGAGAAAGTGATAAATTGAGAAAACATTATTAATGTAACTTGGTAGACAAAACGAGGAAATGTCATTAAGCAGAAAACAAAACATTCTTATCTTTATTTTGATATTGTTATGCTTATAAATAAGAGTGAAATATATGACCTTGAACAGGGTAATTGGATTAACTCACCACTTTGGGTTTCCATCTCTTCAACTTGGGTAACATTTGTGTCGCTCTGCTGCCTGTCCGGGGCAGGCGAGTGGTTCATGTTGGCCGGGCGCGCCACGAGTGACTCTATACCTACACTCTTCGATATTTTCTGAAAATTCTCGACGCTCAGAATACTTCACAAAAAGATACATTGCGTGCATCATCAAGTTGCACAATTTTGACGTTCACGCATACTTACGTTTAGTGCCAGAGGATCTGTCCCCCTGCTTCTGCTAAAAATTCGTCTAAACCCTTTCAACGAATTCTTATCATCGATTATATCACCCTGAGACCCCGGATCCTTGTTTTTCTTGGATGAGATGTTAATTTTCAAAGAGTGTTTACTAGCGGCGCGGCCGATGTCTGCGAATTTCAACACAGGGGCCTAATGTAAATGTAGGTACGCTAATAGCACATTCCTTTCCTTTATACCATTGTAGGATTTACTTTAAAACTATGTTACGCTATCTTATAAATAAATACACAAAACTGGACTATCTTTTAGTGGTTTTCTCTTTAAAAAATAAACAAAATGGTGGATACAATATAATCTAATTTTCGTACTACAAGATGTGTTAAGCCCGGTTTGTTCAACGAATGCACCATTTTATCTTCGTTCTCTTTCTCATTTTTTGTATTTTTTCATTGCTTCATTAACGGCAAAGAAATCATTGCCCATGCAGCCAGGTCATACTTTTTATTATTATATTCGCTTAAGTAATGAAATATTTACTTCCACTAAAACTTTCAGTGGAGTTTGAGAAAACAGACAAAATCATTTTATTATTTTTCTTAATCATTCGCCTATTTTCACGTAGGCACTTTCGAAAATATCAAATGGAAAAGGGAAGAGAGGAGTTTTGGTGGACGTCTGTAAATATCAGAATCAGTGAAATCAACTGCTGAATTTTATTATTTTACACAGCATGAGTTTCTTATGTGCTATAATGGTTAATTATTACATTATTTCTACATTAGTGTATTGAAGTGAATGTTAGGTAAGATTCTGCCATTCAAGCATGGGAGTAGAATAATTAATATAATTAATAAGAATGCGGTCATTGGGAACGTATATGGAGTCACAATAGCGTACAAAGGGCGAGTATACATTTACGCCATGACAGTGTAATGCCAGTACTCTCCACCAATCAGACAAAGTTATTACTCCCGCGAAATTAATAAAAATCAAATGAAGTGATTCTATTAGTGGGGTTCTTTCGCGTTACGAATCATGGCGTAAATGTAAACTCGTACTTGGCCCTCTGGCCTCAGAAAGAGAGAGAGAGTTGTGATGGATATGTCCTAGGCGTACTTTATTTATTACTTATTAAAATGATTTGCCCACAGATATATGTTTTTAAATCAGTGATCTTCATTAAATTAATACAAAGAAATTGGAATACAATTCTTTTTTCAATTACAATTCCAATTTCTTTGTACAAATATTATTTATATTGACACTGGCAAATTATTGCAATTGTCTCTGCTTGTTGACATAGTATCTTTATATAATCTGTGCCTTATTGTTTTTGGCCGGTCGTCCATATCGGTTGTAGGAGTTTCCGGTTCTTTATAACTTTATATGTGTTTTTGTATATTCTGAATCATATTTTTGCTAATACATTAAGAAAATGTACCCAACAAACCATAAAACAATATTCGTATTAGACCACACCCCATATTTTGGTATATCCTCAGAAAATCCTATTGATTTTGACGCTTCTAAAAGCCGCGGACCTGGCTATGTCCCTTTACCACCAGTATGTAAGTCTTTATGGACGTGTAGCGTTGAAGCTGCTGTAGAATATTGTAGGATAGTTTGGGATCTCTTTCCTGAAGGAAAACTGGTAAGGACGAAGTATTACAGTAGAGCGATTCTTGTGTCGGCGTTTGTAACGAAATGTCTTTGTCACTTACTTTGGAACATCTCACTAACAAAAACACATTATCCAAAGCAAATGTGTCATACATTCTATTCTTATTCGACCATGCCTAAACTAATTTGGGTTACAATTTTATCTGGAGACCTTAGAAATTCAAGTAAATAATTATTGCGTTAAATCAGACAGTTAAAGCTTCAATTTGGTACCAATTTCATCTTTCTTTCTTTTCTTTCAAGCAACACTAAATTTTAATACAAACCTAAGTGGAACTAACTTATTCGTAATAGGTCCAACGATTTCTGCGTGGCAATCGCCTCGATTTGCTCGGCTCTTGCATTGTATGGATACAGACCTAAACCTAACCTAACCTATTCGTGACGGGTGGAAGGATTTCTGCATACAAACCTAAATCTAACCTATTCGTAACGGGTAGAAGGATTCTGACAATTAAATGTAATTGTGTATTAAAATTAAGTGTCTGAGAACCTTTGGTACCGCGTTTGAACTCTAACCGGGAGTTATTTAACCCAATAATTTTCCACTAAAAGTATCTCAAAGTTTTAAGGTCTGTCCTCTAATAGTTAGCCCTAATTTGATATTATTGGACTATAAGTAGCAACGAGCCGTGGTCTCTTGGTAAGACGTGTGAACTCACGATCGATGAAACCCATGTCAAACCTCGCTAAATTCTGACCGGTACCAATGTATCTATGTAATATGTATTTTGGACGCTTATAGAATGGTTCACAGACTGATGGTGGTTATTTGTCTAGTCTACCATCCTGGGGTAGTACCACTACTCTCGAATGTAACACCCGTGAAGTGACCTTGTTGTGTTTCGGGAGCTGTTTGAAAGTGACCAGGTTGAGACTGAGAGGAGTGTGCACTGTCAATCTAGATGGTTCATACTTGTCTCCTCAAGCCAGCATGGCAGAGGGGACTGCTGGTTGTAGAGATTTCTCTGTACTAGCAGTTGTTTCTGTTCACGGACCGCACTCTAGCTTTACATCAGGTGGAGTGTTGTCATATGCCGAGCTACAATAATTAAAAAAGTGGTACTCACAGGCAAATCTGCTACTTAGCATACAGGCCATGGATATCCACTAGGTGTACATTCTCTCAATCAAGTCAGAATATACAGATTATGTGTGAGATATTGCCCGAGCTTTGGACCACACTTTGCTAAAAATGAATGTTTGCACAAGACCATTTCACAGAGGCTAAGTATTGGCGCTTTAAAATTAAAAATGATTCTATTTTAACGAATTGTTTTTGTCAATGGCTTGAAGACAATGCTCCTCAAATGGCTTTGTGTATGGTATATTATCCGTTAGTCCATAATATATTACAATTTATACAAAGGAGAATGCCCATTCGCCTAAGAGAAAAGGGGCCCACAATTTTTTTTTCTCGAGTTTGTCGATGATTAATTTTGTAGAAAAATCAATCTACATTCCTTATTACCAATCAGTTTTAGTTTTTCACCCAAGTTATTGTGTAATTAGATGTTTTCTGGTGCAATATTTAAGGTTATTATAATAAATGCTTTTTATGTAATTAAAGATCATCTATTGTATTGATAAATGATATAATTAAAAAAAATAAAAAAAAAAATAATTTTAGAATATTGTTTGTTACCAAACTATCAAGTGGGCCCGAAAATGGACAATCTCATTTTCATTACTAAACTCCAACATTATATTATTATTTGTATTTGTGCATAGATTTGTGCACTAAAGGAGCAAACTTCATACATCAGACATGAAAAAAGCGTAAGCGGTTTCAAACGATTTGACAATGTTACGGACATTCAAATACTAACTGACAGAAAACCTAAAAGTGACTGCAGTCATCTTTTCTCTCCCGTCACATACAGAGCGTAATTGCATATCTAGTTGTATTTATGTCAAAGTCAAATTCAGAATCTTTATTTCAAATAAGCCAACTAGGTTACCTACTTATGAATGGTCTAAATAAAATTACACCTTTTTTTGTACTGCATTACAATACGGTAATAAAATCTAACATAGAATAGTTTGAAAATAGCCAGGTATAACGAGAGGAGTGCACTGTCAATCTAGATGGTGCATGCTCGTCTCCACAAGCCGGCATAGTGGAGGCGACTGTTGCCCGCACAGGTTTCTCTGTAGTAGCAGTTGTTTATATTCATGGACCGCACTCTAGCTTTACATCAGGCGGAGTGTTGTCACATGTCGAGCTACAATAAAATAAAAAAACTAATTCTATAAGTTGTTTGTTTTAGGTAAGATTCATTGTAAGTGATCGTGCGGCCCATGTCTTAAATACGTGGGTATTGGCACAACAAAATTTAACACATGTGAGTACCTACCAAATATATATATGTAGTAACAGTTGTTTCCATATATGGACTGCACCCTAGCTTTACATCAGGCAGAGTGTTGTCACATGCCGAGCTACAATAAAATAAACCTAAGCTAAAACTACAGAAAATATTGTAGAACTTCTTCGCAATACATCAACAACTATATTACAATAGAGACTCACGTTCTACATCTATATTTTTAAGAAAAAATGACTAGTCTTTTTTAGTGGTTTTTTCATTTATACAAGCAATTTACCGCACAAACTTCTGGTATTAGATAGTCTATATATAGAATAATATGTCATAGTAAGCACTATGTAATATACTTTGCTTTAGTCTTGAGTATAATGAAATAAAGTTTGAGAACAATTGATATTTGTTTAGGTACTTTGTTTCTCTGTTTTTTATTTTATTTTAATTTTAGCACGTCATATGACCGCACTGCGCCTAATGTTAAGCTAGAGTGCGATCCATGAACGGAGACGACTGCTATCAGAGAGGGGGATCTGCAGACAGCAGTCGCCTCCGCTATGCCGGCTTTGTGAGCTGCCTCTTCACACTGTGCTTGTGTAGGAATTAATATAATCTTACTTTAAAATTCCTAAAGATTCAATTTTATTTACAGATTTTAAACAGTCTATGCTACGTTGGTTTAGTAACACAAGGTGCTGGTGGCGACGTGGAAGGCTTGAGAGCTGCTGTCGAAGCACTTTCGGAGCCATCACCGGAGCAGGCAGCTAGACCTCCAGGAGATAGACTTTTTCAGAATCGGTAACGAACATTGATCATTATTGTACAATTAAAGAGTGGTACACAGACTTATGATATGATAGTTATTAGACCACTCTGCAGTCCTGGAGTGGTACCACCACTTTCGAATGCCTCCCTGCACTGTCAATCTAGACGGTGCGCTGTGTGGTGCGGCGACTGGGGCCAGTGTGAGCTGCAGTTCTCCAGTCGTCGCCGCTCATGGACCTCCACTGTGCTTACCACCAGGCCAGTCGATGTCACATGTCGCGTCAATATAAAAAAATTAACAGACGAATGGGCATTTTTCTTCATGCAATTATTTTTGTTTACAGAGGCCGTATAATATGCATAACAAGCGCAAGAGATGACGAGTCACTTAACAGTTTGTCAAAAATTGCATTAAATAAAATTATACAACAAAATAAGAAGGCTACAAGTGGAGATGTTACAGCAGGGGCTTCTGATATTAATGCAACACAGTTAGTATGCATTTACTTAACTAGAGCTTGTATCACAGGCACTTAGTGACTAAAGTATAATACATATAACCAGTGGCGGATTAGCCACGTAGCAAGAGTAGCAAATGCTACGGGCCCCGCGCTCCAACGCCTGTCTGACAGTAATAAAAAAATATTAATTTAGATAGGAGCGTAAAATACCTTGCATGCCTTAAACGCGAAGCGCCCTAGGCTATACTTCACTTCCACTTATTTAATACCCTAAACTTTAGAACCTAAAGTAAACCAAGGGTCCCTTGATAGAATTTGCTACAGGCCCCGCGCTGGGTTAATCCGGCACTGCATATAACATTGGTACCGGTCAGTATTTAGCGAGGTTTGAACACTGGTCTCGAGGTCTGTCTACTGTTAAACCACAGGAGCTCATAAATAAAATAGTCACTCTTACCTATTCTTTTTTTTATAATAGTTCTATGGAACCACACTCCACCTGTATTTAAACTAGAGTGTAATACAAGCTGAAATAACTGATACTGTAGGGAATGTTTTTTAAAGCAGGAATTCATATTTTTAAAATAATTACAGATCCTTGGTTATTCATTATGTTCATTTGGTTATTATAAATGTAACACCCGAGAAAACTGAAACACCTGTTACTAATCAAGCATTGTCTGAGGTAAGAATAACTGCTTAGTCTTCATCAAGCCATGTGTCAAATATGTTTTATCCTTAAAAGAGTAGTAGGCACACTGATGATGGTTATTAGCCCAGTCTGCCATCCTGGATTAGTTTAGATTAGACCAGCACTTTTGACTGTAACACCCGTGAAGTGACCTTGTCGCGTTTCGGGAACAGTTTGAAAGTAGCCAGGTATAACGAGAAGAGTGTGCACTGTCAATTTAGATAATGCATACTTGCCTCCTCAAGCTCTGTAGTAGCAGTCCTGTTCGTTCATAGACCGTACTCTAGCTTTACATCAGGCGGAGTGTCACATGCCGAGTTACGATTTAAAATAAAGAGATACAGATCACCCACACAGATGCATTTGTTTTACACATGTGTGTCAAAGTATGTCGGTTAGACCTAGGTTGCGGGGTCCACTTTTTCATGTATTTGACTTTTTTTTGTTTAATCTAAGCTTTTATCACATAAAAGGTAGAGTTTCGTTTGCTCGTAGAACCATAAGTTTAGGAAAATAATTTGCTTTTCAGATAGGAGGAGGATTAATTGGTGTAGAAGTAATTGTATCGCGTGCTAGTCAACTCGCGCCATTATTGGGACGTTTAGTGTTGCCACATTATAAATTGGCAGTTACTACAGTTACTGGTATACCAATGAAGGTAAGTAGTGTTTAGTAGCTATAAAATTAATTAAGATATTATACTGATTAAATTAATATATACAGGAAGAACAAAATGCAAGTTCCAGTGCTAATTATGATGTGGAAATAATTCATTCGGCTGAAGCTCATACCGGGTTGAGGGCTTCGCAAACACCAGCTGAGGCGTTAGAATCAGTATGTAAACATTAAAAGTTTTAAATATAAAGTTTAAATAGGGAACAGCAGAAGCTTGTTGCATATGTGTTTTATAATTTTTTTTTCTGTTCAATTTTCATCTTTAATTGAAAGGCGTGGATTATTTAAAAATCTCATAAAATTCTGTTTGGTGCCATAGGTACTAAAAACAGATACAATATACACTACATAAGAGCGGCCGTGGTCTAGCGGTAAGACGCGTGAACTCACGATCAATGAGACCCGTGTTCGAACCTCGCTAATTCTGATCGGTACCAATGTAACTTTGTTATATGTGTTTTGGTCGCTCAGTGTCTATAGGCACAATTAAAGAGTGGTAGGCAGACTGATGATGGTTACTTGTCCAGTCTGTCGTCCTGGGGTAGTACCACCACTTTCGAATGTAACACCCTTGTCGCGTTTCGGGAATAGTTTGAAAGTAGCCAGGTGTAAGAGAGGAGTGTGCACTGTCAATCTAGATGGTACATGCTCGTCTCCTCAAGCCGGCATAGTGGAGGCGACTGCTGCGTGTAAAGATTTTCTCTATAGTAGCAGTTGTTTCCATTCATGCGCCGCACCCTAGCTTTACATCAGGCGGGGTGTTGTCACTTGCAGAGCTACAATAAAAAAAACTGGCGCTGAGATATATTTAATTTGTTTTGAATGATTAATTAATATAATCGTGTTTATACATAGGTGGTCCTTCGTTGGTGGACACCACGTGGTGCTGAGGGTGGTGCTAGTGGTTGTTCTGGACCGCTGTGGAGAGTGACTCCTTCAGATGTGGCGTCGCGTCCTTCTGCCTGTTTGGTTAATTTCTTACTCAACGGCCGGAGTGTCACGCTCGAAGTACCCAGGTAATTAGGGCTCATGTTCATGGAGCGATTCCATAGACATTTTCGGTAATATCTATGCATACAATTTAAAAAGTGGTAGGCATGCTGGTGATTCCCACTTTGGAATGTAACACCCGTGAAGTTACCTTGTTGTGTTTCGGGAACAGTTTGGAAGGGGTGTGAGAAGTGTGCACTGTCAATCTGGGTTATGCACATTCGTCTCCTCAAGCCGGCATAGCGGAGGCGACTGCTGCCTTAGAAATTTATCTGTAGTAGCAGTTGCATCAGTCACACGCCGAGCTACGATAAAAAACACAGTCCATAAAATTATATTATAAATTATAAATTAATTTCGGGTACAGAAAAATAGGTGGTGGCAGATCAGCTTCACACATTCTTGCTGCTCAAGGTGGGGAGTTATGGATTGGTGCTTTAGGTGGTCGTACTCCTTATGATGACCCACCTGCTTTATCTGAGGGTGCTGGTGGAAGAATTACTGATTATAGGTATATTTTTAGCTAAATTTCTTAAATCACCAATCGTCTATCTGATTCCTATAATGTAAACAATTTGTTCAGAATCTATTTTTATTAAAATTTTATTTTAAGTAAAAAAAATTCAAAGACAAGACATCCCGTCATCACATTACCCAGTAACTTAAGAGCTGGATAGGCGCCGTTGACCTTGCAGACGAGTTTCTCACGCGATTGTGTGTCGATTTATGTGAAAAAAAAAAATTTATAAAAATTATTTGAAAAAAATAAACCGAAGATTCCCTAGGTATTGTAGTATCTGTGTGTTTTATATTTTTAAAAACCATTTTTCTTCTAAACTATTAATAGCTAGGTTTTTTTTTATTTTCATCATGATATTATACAATACAATACCTAGGGATTCTTTAGGGTTTATTTTTTTCAAATTATTTTTATTAATTTTTTTTTCACATAAATCGACACAATCGCGTGAGCAAAGTCAACGGCGTATCCATCCAGCTCTTGACTGTATGTTTAATAAAGATATGAAATGGAAGGAAGTAGGCTTCTCCAGGGAAGCGTGCAGGAGTATATATTTCTTGGCCTTCCTGGAAGAGCTCGCAAGGAATCTACAAAGATATGAAATTCATAATAAATACTGTATTTCAGAATAAAGGAATTTGGGACTCTTATGCAACAAAATCGTTTGTATCCGCGTCGTGGATCCAACGCCAATACTCGTGCGAGAACAAAGTTACAAAGACTCACTACATACTGGCCGTTGACTATTTCATCTACAGTTGTACTTAATTTGGGACCTGTGAGTGTATTTGTTTACATACTTAAGATTTTTTTAAATTGTAGCTCGGCAGGTGACAACACTCCGCCTGATGTAAAGCTAGAGTGTGGTCCATGAATGGAAACAACTGCTACTACAGCGAAATCTCTACGGGCAGCAGTCGCCTCCACTATGCCGGCTTGAGGAGACGAGCATGCATCATCTAGATTGACAGTGCACACTTTGAGATGCAGCCATGGTTTAGCGGGTCTAGCGGCAAGCAAGTGCCATCCCAGTGCAAGTAGTCGAGTATAACAAGAGTATACCCTGTCAATCGGTACACACATGTCTCTAAACCAACATAGTGGAGGTGATTGCTGCCCGTTACACACAGAGCTACTAAGAAAAACATTATTTTGTTTTTTATTTCTCTAAATGCTAACTAAGCTAGCGCTTGTATCTCAGGCACTGAGCGACCAAAGTACATACAACATAGTTATATTTATTAAAACGTATCTCAGGTTATGGACCCATTACTCCGGTTGGTGGTACAAGAAAGCTTATCTGACGATGAAGTGGATACATGCAGGGGTGTGATGCTTACACTGTTGGGTATGGAGACGAGACATGAAATGCCTACGTCACAAACGACTTCTACATCTAGGTATTTATCAAATCAATTATGGGTATTGACTTTTATGTGCATATTCTAGTTAATAGTCTAACTAGTTTGTTACTAGCTCTAAAACCGGTGGATATGAATCTATTAAAGATTCGTAGCCGCTAATATTTCCCTTATGTTACGGCTCCACCTGTGTTTTAACGCATTAATTAGTGCATTAAAAATGCATTACGTTAATGTGGCTAATGTCCATTTGCACCATATGACTTAACTATTACTGTCACGTTAAAGTAATGGTTAAAGTTAAAATTGGTTTGCTTCAAAAAAAATCTGTCACATTTGACGATTACTTTAACCTTAACCGTTACTGGCGAATTTCGGCCGGTCAAAGTTAAAGTAATAGTGAAATCAATGTCGCTAACGTCAAATCTTTGAAAAGCCGCTCTTGTTTGTATTGAGAAATCTTGTATTATTTATCTAAATTTGTTCTTATATCTAGTTATCTATTTGTATCTTCTATAGTTCATCAAACATACAGTTTATTTTCCAGAAGAATTTTGAGATTATCCATTACTCAGCTGCTTCTTTAACTGTCTTTTATAAATTCCAAATATTTTGTAAATACTAAAACACGATACAAATTTTTCTGTGGTGCCACGCGCGTGGAATAAAAGTAAAGGTAACTGTCAAAGTTAAAGTTAAAGTAACAGTCAAAGTTACTTTAACCGGCCTTCTCTGGTGCAAACCACCCTAAGACTTTAATGTGTTATTCTATCAACGTCATTGACTATAACCGTTAAATGCTAACTCTAATGAAACCTTTATGCATTAATTTTAATGCGCTAATTATCGCGTAGTTTGACGCAGCCATTAACACTAACGCAATTAACGCATTCTCGTCTGAATAAACTTTAAAATAGCGGAGATATTTGAAAAGCTGTAATGATAGACAGATAGAAGACAAAGTACCAATCTAACAATTTGTAGATTATGGTTATAATCTCACAAGTTTTTACAAATATTTATACACAAAGTTTTCTTCTTAATTAACAATAACCGTGTTTTATACGATTAACTATTACAATTTTAACACTAAACTATACTATGAACACGATGTTTTAATTAACAGGAAGTCTGAACTTTTGAACTTAATAATATGTAACATACTAATAAAGAAAATGTGTAATTTTTTGTCCATTTCTCCAGGTACAGAGCGGATAAGAATAGGTATTAAAATAATTATACATTTTATCTCTGCACTTTTTTTTCTGTTTGCATGTCAGCCAAAAGAAAATTTATATTTATTACTGTGTACTTATAATGTTATTTTTTTCATAAATATCACTTGTTTGTCGTAAATTGGTTAATATTTGTTGCTTTATGTCAAATTAGTTTTATTGTGTTTTATATTATTTTATTATCCCCTTAATTTAAGATTTCCACGTTAAAGCCATTTTTGGTTCGCTTTTTTACTCAAAGTTGAATTCTATACTCAGCTGTTGCTTTGTTTGATTTTTAAGCCAGAGTTCGGTCCATGAGCTAAAACAACTGCTGCTACCAGCCTCCGCTATGCTGGCCTGACGAAACGAATGGACGGAGTTGTTTCCGTTCATGGACCTCACTCAAGTTTGACATCTGACGGAGTGTTGTCATATGCCGAGCTGCAATAAAATAAAGCAATTTATTCTCTCTCTCTCCTCGTCGGTCCCTCATTGTTGAGGATCGTGACTCCTGGTGGCTTGCTCAATTAGATGTCTCCATCGGCTGCGACTGCTTGCCTGATGGAGAGCTTTATGGACCGGCATCTCCAGACAAATGGAAACCTGGTCTGTCCAGCGGCTTGGGCTTCTACCACGCGGTCTTCTGCCATCAACCTTCCCTGTCACCACAAGCCTTTCCAGATTGTCGCCATCCTTGCGCGCTATGTGGCCGAAGTACTTCAGGATGCGGCGCAGGCAAAGCGATGACAGTCGCGGTTGATTTTCAATGCCCAATTCCGACAGAACAGAAGCATTTGTCCGGTGAGCGGTCCAGGGAATCCTCAGCATACGGCGCCAGCACCACATTTCGAACGCGTCCACTCTCTGTCTATCCGCGGCTTTAATTGTCCATGTTTCGACGCCGTACAGAAAGACAGAGAACACGAGGGAGCGAACGATGCGCATCTTGGTGTGTCGGGAGATGTTTCGGTCGGTCCATATTCGACTCAGTTCAGTCATCGCCGTTTTCGCCATCCCAATACGACGCCGGATTTCTGGTTCACATCTACCTCTGTTATTTAGGGTTGAACCGAGATATTGAAACTCTTCAACGGCGTCGTAGTCGTTCAAGAGATTCGTACGCTGGATGCTCGCAGATCTGTCCACTATCATGAGTTTGGTCTTGGCCCTGTTAATTACAAGTCCAAACTCTCCACTGACTCGTGCAAGTCGTTCTAGAAGGTTGGCCATCTCCTCTTCAGAGGCGGCGATCAGAGTGGTGTCATCGGCGTACCTAAGATTTGATATTCTGTTTCCGCCTAGCTTTATCCCTCCTTCCCAGCCTTCAAGGGTTTTGCGCATGACATATTCGCCGTAAATGTTAAAGAGGATTGGAGAGATCACACATCCTTGTCTGACGCCCTTCCTGAATTTGAAGTTACTGGATACTGCATTGCCCACTGCTACGGTGCCATAGCCATCCATATAAAGGGACCGGATTATGTGCACCAGATGGTTTGGTACGCCAGCCGCTTCCAGGACTTCCCACAGCCGCTTCCACCTTACACAGTCAAAGGCTTTTTGGTAGTCCACAAAACACAATATTACAGGCGTGTTAAACTCGTAGGATTTCTCAATTATTTGCCTGAGGTTTAGAATCTGTTCTGTGGTGCCCTTGCCCTTAACAAAACCGGCTTGCACCTGTGGGATTTGCCAGTCCAAGAATGATCTTAGGCGGTTGTTGATGATGTGTAGTAAGACCTTGCTGGCATGCGATATTAAAGCTATTGTCCTGTAGTTATTGCAGTTTCTCATTGACCCCTTTTTGTGCAGAGGGAGCACAGCTGAGTGTACCCAGTCCGACGGCCATTTGCAGCTGTTCCACACCGCTTGGCAGACTCTATGTAGTTCGGTTATTCCTCGTTTTCCAAGAGCCTTTAGTGCCTCCGCATTTAGCTGGTCTCTACCTGGGGCCTTGTTTCGTTTTAATTTACGAACTGCGTCTTCAATCTCGGCTCGTAAGATATCAGGTTCTGTTTCGGTATGGGTGTAGTCGCAGTGATGCGTCGGCTCTTCGTCGTTATGGTACAGCTCTGAGCAGTATTCTTTCCATCTCTCAGCGGCCTTGGTAGCGTCGTGGATTGGATTTCCATCCTTGTCGTCGATTATCCAAGAGCACGGTTTGAACTTTCGTGTAATTTGCCGAATTTTCTTGAAAAGATCAGCTGTTTGGAATTTCTGTGCACAAGCCTCGATATCAGCACATATCCCCTCAAGAAAACGGTTTTTATCACGTCTGCAGAGTTTCTTTATGCATTTGCTTAGTAAGGCATACTCTTTTTGGCGCCGGTCAGATGCGTTGAGTTCTAGCAGACGCTTCCTTTCTTCGATCTTCTCCCATGTCTCATCTGATATCCAGTACTTTCTGTTGGAGGGACGTTTGGTGGTAGAGTCTAGGACTTTAGTTATCAATTTCAATCAATCAAAAAACAAACAATTAGCAATTTATTAAACAGGGGCAAATCAAACAGTCGCCGTGAAGAACAATGGAGGCTAGTGTGGTCCGAATTAGAGGCGCTGGTTCGTGCGTATTCCGTGTCACCGTCTCATCGTGCTTTGTTACGCACTCTTTTGGAGTGTAAGGCACATAATCATGCCGATACTTGTAAGTTGAGTGTCTTTACATATATTGCTAAGTATTGAAGCGGTCGAAAATGTACATTGATCTCTTGTACCTAGACTACGAGCAATAAGCCCAAGCACTACTTAATATATGAATGTAAAAGTAAGGTTGTTTGTGTGTCTGAACAGATTTCGTTTGGCAGGGAGATAGAGATATGAACTTGTGATCAACAGCTAGTTTTGTATAAAATCTTTCTTGCCAGCATGATGTATTTTTTTTTCATATTTTACAGCGGAATTAAGAAATATAGTAATGCGGGCGACGACAGACAGTCCTCTATCTCCAGGAGCCGGCAATGGCGTCCCGACACCTTCGGCTAGTGAAGTATGGGCTTCCAGAACTGTTTTAGATACACTGTTAGGTGGTCCGAAGCCATCAAAACGGCCTGATTTTGCTGGAAGAATGGCTGCCGGATCACGTACTGCGGTTTTATATCCACACATGCAGAAAGATGATGTGTAATAACAGACATGTGCCAATGTTCTTTCTGATGAAGCATCTATTTAATTTTCCTGGTCGAACTTTACTGTTCTATTTTAAACTCTAAAAAAGGACTTCTATTTTAATAATTAAGAATAATTATAATTTTAATAATTAAATTGTCTATGATATTATGAACTATAGATATCTATAAAGAACGTTTATGTATTTAATGAAACGCGGTTGAACTACCGTTACTGGCGGTTGTTGACGTCATTGCACAATCCAGGGCTCGCTGTGACCTAGGTATGGATCCTGGTGCATATTTTTTTTTATCCAGTATGTCAAAGATTTATTACATTTTTAAGAGTATATTTACCTAAATTGTGGCGTGCTGTACAAAGAGACCTACTTAATATAAGAAGACTCAATTAGGGTAAATTTGAGCTTAAATTGTACGTAGTAATTATCGATAAGTAATTTGTACTGATTATATTTAATAAAAAGTATTTCTAATTTTATTTTACTGTATAGAGATCTTGTAGTTCCTATGCCTATTTTAGAATAAAAACATTAAATTGAATTCTATACGAAATGCATTTTTATTGTCAATGACCTATTTATTTAATAATTTCTACTGGGCTAACAGTACTCGCGACGCGTGTAAGGTATACTTTCACATTCGGTGTGCGCTTGACCGCAAAAAGTTATAAAGGGAAAACCTAACTTCTTTCGACGTTCCGCAAGGTCTTTGTGATTATAGACCGCTGAGTGTTGACTCATTGTATCGTACTTTACTTTCCAATTTGAAGTACCAGTTTGGCCCGTAACTACACTATGGGTTATTCAAACTAGGAAAGAAGGTAGCGTCCGTCGTGCCGTGTAGAGGGACTAGTATAAGTTTACATTTACGCTCTCACGGCGTAAAGTGAGTACTCCACCAATAGGATCACTTCAGTTCATTTTTTAATCTCACCGGCTAAATAATATTACATGCTGATTAGTGGAGATCTCACTTCTCTCCGTGACGGCGTAATGTGGGCTCACACTCGCTCTGAAGTTTTCCGTTCGTTAAATTTTTATTATACGTCCGTTAGAATGGACATTAGCGAACGATAGGACGTCGTTTGACATATAGGTAGATATTTTCATATAGATGATAAATAAAAATGCTTTATTATAAAATTAATATCTTATATTTGTTCAATAAAAACTACAATGTGGGCCCGTGTCCCGGCGCCCGGGTAACACGTCCTTTGTATTCTCTTGTTGCATATAAACTCTGCGGGCAGACTGTGTCATAAGGCAATGGTGTGAGTGGTCAAGGCATCTGTTGCCCCGCGACTCGTACGGGGACTGGTCAGGTGCTCGCGGGCGACCCCCGCCGCACGTACACATTAAAATATATTGGAATGTCACGCGAGATGCGATCAAAATCATTACAAACAAAATATAAAACTAAGTCGGGCTCCACACGAACCCTCCGTATACACTCACAGAGTTCACCGGGCGCAAGCCGCGAGGGTGCGCGCACGGACGCATACAAAATTAATTCATAAAAATTAAAAAATAATACCCTTATAAAAAACTTACAAAGACGATCGGTATCTTAAAACTTAGGACTAATTTATAATTAAACGGAATTCCAAAATAAATTACCTAGGTACAAATATTTTAGTCTAAAAAAGTAATGAATAGGCGCGCACGTGGTGGGGGTTTAACCGCGGGTCAGTGGGTTTCTTCACGTGTTTTCTTACTGACGGGACCATCTTGGGAGCTCTCTTCCGCTGAGCTGCCTTCTTCCAGTGATCTGTCAAATATTTAACATTTATAAATATTTCTACACAACACTCCACGACGCTTGACTTCATAGTTGATAAACATTAGATATCAAAAGATAATTCATATCTTGATGTTTATTTTGTAATGTAATATGAATATAACAATACTGATTCAAAGAAACAAGCCAATTTATTTTTTCTTTTATAATAAATGAGGTCCACGAGCGGAAACAACTGCCGTCATAGAGAGATGTCTGTATGCACTTAATTTTTGTATATTTTTTTTCTTACCTTTTTGTGAGTGGTGTTAACGCTGAATCACTATTATCTGAAGGCGAAGGAGACGCTGAGGCAGCTTTATCCAGAGAATCTTCCGTACATGACGTCGTTGTATCTTCATTTACAGATTCAACACCAAATTTACCTGGTAATAAGAAATATTCATGGCTATAAACGTAATCAGGAGAGGTAGAACTTTGAGTTACCTTTAGGTTTATGATGAAAAACGTAATACGATGTAATTTGTTTGCAAATAATGTTCAAAACAGAATCAAATTCCAAGTATCATTAATATTTCGGCTATTGTTGTATTTTATAGCATACGATTTAAATTCAAAAAACGTGCCTACATCCAAGCTGTTTATTCTTAGTTGAATTTCAGATTGGGTAGACGTAAAATTAATAAAGACAAAACGTGTGGAGTAAAATAATATGTATAACTATAGTTTGCTTGTTGTTAGTGAGTTATTATGGCGTGATGCATCATAGTGGTTGACGTTAAAAAATTAAAAAAAAAAAATTAAAAATTTCTTTATTATATAAAAAATATATAGCATATGGTTTCCGGGGCCCCTGTACTGACAAAGACATTTACCACAATGCTAATTATAATCTCTAGGATATTTTAAACTTTAAAGACTTTCTAAAATTGTACCTCGGCATATGACAACACCCCGCCTGATGTAAATCAATAAAAAACGATAAATTTCGGTTACAGTCGCCTCCGCTATGCCGGCTTGAGGAGACGATTCACTCGTTATACCAAACTGAGACTGGGCTAATTTAACCAGTAATATATTTACCATTTCCATTCGTTGGTGGTTCAAGATTACTTTCATCACTAGGTAAGGGTGAACCTCCATTGGTTGTTGGGTCAGTGGTGATTATTGTTTTAGGTGATTTGCCCAATAATTCTGGTTGTAAGTCTGATACAATGTTGTGCGTCCATAATGCTAATTCTACCATGTGTGGGGACCATTTTTTACCACAACCATTTTGTTCCTGTAACGAAAAAGGACTCATTCAAGATATATATTGTTTATGGTTGTTCAGCATATAACAAAACTCCGTCTGATATTAAGCTAGAGAACGATCCAACGAAAACAATTGCTGGACAATAATCGACTCCACTATGCCGCCTTGAGGAGACAAATGCGCGCCATCCAGGTTGACAGTACACACCTTTCTCTCTCTTTCACCTGGCTACTTCCAAACCGATCTCGAATTATCATAGCTCGGCATGTGATACCACTCCATGAACTTTAACTCATTCAACATACATCAACCCGTGTTCAAATCTCACAAAATTTTGACCTATGTTATAAGTACTTTATGTACATTGGTCTTACGAACCCTAGCTTAGGATAAGTTTTTAAAAAACAATATATAAGTGAAATTACCTTATTTAATCTATCACAGACACTTTTTATATGTTTAACAAAATTAAGGTATTCCTTGGCAGTGTAGTCGCTTCCGTCCATGTCTGGGATCGCTTGTAAACATTCGTCGGCCATGAATGGAGCAATCTCTGGACTCGCTGCTGCTAAAAGTGCTGAGGCGGTCGCTGTGCCCACACCCTTTAGATTACTTAAAGCCGTCATAGCAGACTCGATGTTTGGTAATTTTTTGAATGCTTTCTTTGTCTCTTGCATTACCGCTCTTGGTGTATTCACTTTTATTAAATACGAAAGTTGTGGATAAAATCGTCCTCTCTGCAACAAAAATTGCAACATTTTTTTTTTACGATTTTTTATAATGACAGCAGTCCGCCAGATGTTAAGCCAGTGGAGACGACTGTTACCACAGAGAATACCCTATAGCGACTCGAGGAGGATGTGTAGCGTCCAGATTGTTTAAACTCTAAGTCAAAGGTGCGGTAGTATCACCACGGGATTTCGACGGCAAACTGGACAAATAACCTTTACTGGTCTGCCTACTATTTTATTATTTATTAGGCTCTGTCTAAAAACCGTAATAAATTAAGATTAAAGAAAGAATAAATAAATAGGTATAATTATCCAAATTATTATTATTATTATTACTTAGTTTATAATATTTGTCATATTTCAATAATTTAATAAGCATGTAATAAGTTTTTATTATTTTATACATAATTGTTTACGATAGACGAAAGTAAATATGCATTGAGAGGGAAAGGGGTTGATGAAAGCCCCCCTTTTAGTAAAGGAAAGTGAAAACACAGAGTGGGTGGGTGAGGTGACTCACCGATTGCTTCCATTTCATCAATTGTACAAGCTCTTCATGAATCATGTGCGCGTCTTTCCCTCGAGATTTAATTTTCTTTGGTAATTCATTTTGATACCTGAAATTCAGAAAAATAGCTCAGTTTAAATTAATTACGTACCTGATTCTACCAAATCAGTAATTAATAGGAATAATAAATTCTATTATTAAATATTTTCAAAGCTCATTTGTACAAACATGTTATTTTAAATCACACGATTTTTTATATTGACTTTCTTGCCAGCGTGATATTAACTTAGAGTGCGGCCTATGAGCGGAGAGAATCGCTACCACAGAGAAATTTCTCTAGGCAACAGTAGTCTCCACTATGCCGGCTTGAGGGAGACGTATGAGCACTGTCCAGGTTGTCTAGGTGCACTCGGAGCTTCCAACGGGTGTTACACTTGAAAGTGGTGTTAGGTACTACTCCTAAACGGCAGAATCAGCTAATGACCATCATAAGTCTGCCTAAAACTTTTAAAATATTTTACGTTCACATAAAATATTCACAGCTACCTACCGCAACTAACAACGAAAGCTTTCGAAAAGTCGCGCGTCGAATTAAAATAATCAAAATAAATACGAGCAAGTCGCATAAAATAATTTAAATTATACTAATTGATATAATACATTATTATTTGAAGAATTTGTCTTAAAATGTTTAACCATGTTCCTATTTATAGTTAAAGTATGTTATAACCAGATGTGGAAAGAACCACAAAAACCATCTGGTAGATTCATAAATTTTTAAACAAATTTTGATGAGTATAAAAAATTAACTAAAATATACAAAAAACAACTTTATTAAATTTTCTAAGTATTAAAAATTAAATAATAACTAATATAAATGTTATTAAATATGGTTAGATTAAATGGTTGAAGAAAATAGTCTGTTCAAATGTTAACCCTTACAGAGAAACGGTTCAAATCGCCATCCATGACCTTGAAAAGTTTTACAATTCGATTGTTAGTATAAAGTTTATTTAGAAGTTTATATAAGTAACCAAAAGTCAAAACTAAAGAAAAATAATAAATGATTAAAAACGAGTTGTAAATGTTCCAAGTAAAAGCGATACGGTAATTAATGGTATCCAAAGTACAAAAGAACTGTTAACTGCTAACGAGATAACTTCCAATCTTCGTTATTAGAAATCTTGTCCCATAAAACTACATATAACTAAATAATAAATAAATAAATTGAAAAAATAAATGGTAACTTTCCGAAAAACATGGCACCATTTTGAACGGATGCGATAGACACAGCGTTCAACAAAGGGTCATAAAAGTCCATTAAATATGAATAATAACTTAGAAAATATTAATTAAAGTCAATATATTAAAGATAATTAAAAATACTGAAAACATTTTAATTAGTACGAAGTAAAAATAACCCTTTAAAATGCATTAAAACAAGCTATAAAGTTGCGGACAGCCACCATTTTACAACGCTTGAACGCCATCATATTTTCCCGTATACTGGCATTAGGAAAAACGATCGAGTGAATTTGACATCGATCCCACGTGACGCATGGTTTTAATGAGCGGTCCGCGAGCTAGAGATGCACTTCGCGAGGGAGGTAGCTATCAAATCAGTTTGCACGGGTACACATACAATACAAGTTCATTGACACGCCACGGCCGCATTTTCTCCTCTCAAAGACGTTCGTACTTACCAGTTGTCCAATTTTATTAGCTCCTCGGGTTTCTTTGTTTTCTGTTCCGCTTTTAATTTAATCGCTTGTGGATATAACTTTAAAACATTATCAAATTGTATAGCATCCGCTTCTAAAAAGAAAGCAGACGTGTCTTTCGCGGTAGCCATTGTAAACGTTCTAAATGTACAACACTGCGTATTTAGTTAGCTATAGTTCCGAACTCGACGCGGCGGCAGCACCTGGCCAACTGGGCGCCCTCTCCCCACTCGCCGCCATGTTGGCGAGTTAACAGCGTAGCGTTGACGCTCGATATTGTTTAAAATACACTATTTTCTATGGTTTTTCTTGTATTATTAGAGAAAATATATTTTGTATTTTATATTTATGATCTTTTTGACTAGTATTCTGTGCAAAATTTGACAAATATCAAGATATTTTGTAATTGACACTTTGTACTCACTTGATAATATGGCAAGGTTATATTGCATACTCATCGTGGCGAATGGCGTCTTACATTTGTCTGGCCTCAGGGAATGTGAAACGGGGAAAATATGAACTTAATTATGGATTGCATTGATTTCACTTCACCAAACTTCATAAATTCGATAGACGTACGCACTAAACGAGATCATCGTGCCTATAATCCGACAATACAGCGACCTCATATTATTATTATCAATTTCCTCAAACATGACGCAACACACGACACCGTTCTGCCGAAACGACTTTGGTAAACACGCATATTTTCCGTTGCAATGCAGTACACACTGAGCTCGGAGTAGTCATGAAGTAGTAACTAGTCGCGTACATAAGGCATTTAGGTAGTAGGACGTATATATCACCGGGGTAGAACGTCACCGCACCAATCGCCTTTGTTGTTTTGATAGATTGCCATGTGCTGATTTGTTTTGGGAAGCGTGTCATGTTATTGGTTTGACTTATGATTGTTTAATATTGATCGAGCAGGGGCTTAATTAATTATTCAACTTTCAACCATGCGCTGAGTACCAATAAGTACCATTTCATTTTCAAAGCGTTAATTATATTGTATTCATTAACTGAAGCCCAACGTATTCAAATTTCCAGTTTATTTAGACCTCCTCTGATGAACTACGTACTTAGTATACTTACTCATAAAAAACTATATTCTTATAAGGGACACAAAATGAATAATACCTTGGCTAATAATGAGCATATATTCAAATACATTGCACACGTATCTTGATCTGCAACTACCTTCATATTAGAATAACTGTAAAAATTGTATCCCAATAATCATTAACACATTAAAACTCCAAAATAAATTTTATAACATATTCAACAGACATAATAAAGTGTAATTGTCACAAAGGATTATTTTTATTATTTTAAATGTCAGTTTTACTTTGTTCTGAAAAAAGCGCGCGAGCATTAAAGCCAGAAATAATGGATATCAGGCAGACAATAACTAATGCACCGTTTTTGGAATACAAAACATTTTCGTTTGCATAGAAGGGTGCACAGGGACAAACCCTCGAGCTAAATAAAAATCCGTTCCCTAGAAGGGCCGCGCGGCCGTGCGAGCAGGCAGGCGCAAAAAGTGGGGTCGGATTGTAAGGGACAAGGGTTTCAAAGCGTCATTTTTTTATCTACGGCCTGGCATGGTATAATGTTACTGGGGTTGGTTCACTGTTGGAATTTTTGAGTCGTGCTGATTATTATCGTTATTTTTTTATAGTATCCGCGAACATTTATCTTTATTGTAGAAGTTCTTTTAAGTTTAATATTTGCTATAATTAATATTAGATTTAATTAAGTTTCGATATCTAGACTGCTTTAATTCGAGTTTGAATTCTTGTAACTTGGGCTACATTCCAGCCCGTCATAATGCAGTTACTGGACGAGGCTGGAAAAAAGGGCGCTTGTCCCGTTGCCAACTTGTTGGTCTTGCCAACTACTTACTAGGTACTTGTCGACTTTCCTTGACTTTAGTAGTGCCAAGTTTTACGTTATGCGAAGTAGGTACCGTACTTGGCAATGGATTACAAAAAAAAAAAAAAACTAAAACTTAACTAATGTTAAAAAATTATTATTAATTTGTATTAATTTAATACCAAACACAAATACTAAACAATTTAGTTTATCAAAATTTAAAATAATTTCAAATCGGAATTAATGCGGCCTCATTTTACCTGACGGCACTCGAACGGTTAACTCACACGTAGGCATCTTACGAAAAACCGATGAGCAGTGAAACATACGTAGGTACTCAACAAACTCAACGTAATCAACGTTGTTAAGAAATAGTTTATTTATAAAAACATTTCTGAAAAAAATTGAACCGACTTCTAAATAAAACACAAGGCACTAAAAAGTAAAAAATAATTTTAATTGAGAGTACATACACACAATTTAATAAGCATAAACATGAATAGATGCTTATTATTTATTTACAAATTAATTGTCTGCATTTTATTTAGCATATATCTGAAGTCGGTGCCAACCAAATATGAAACTCCTCATTGCTTGATTCTAGGTACATTACCAATCATAAAACATGTTTCAAATGCTTGCACCGACTTCAGATATATGCTAGATAAAATGCATATAATTAATTTGTAAATAAATAATAAGCATCTATTCATGTTTATGGTTATTAAATTGTGTGTATGTACTCTCAATTAAAATTATTTTTTACTTTTTAGTGCCTTGTGTTTTATTTAGAAGTCGGTTCAATTTTTTTCAGAAATGTTTTTATTTTGTAATTTTTAGTTGTAACTGTTGATTGATTGTATGGATAACATTCTAAACGCGCTGTTCAAATAAAATGTGATGAGTAGTGGACTTATAGACAGACACTCTCGAGTCCTACCCGATAAAAAATGAATCATTAAAATCAATCGAAACATCCCCTAATTTTCCACCCTTAGAGATGAAATATTGTATTCCTTAAATGGGATCAATCCCGAAACGTACTTTATCAAACAAAAAAAGAATCATCAAAATCGGTTCACTAATGGCGAAATATCCCTTAATTTTCCACCCTTACAGATTGAATATTTTATTCCTTAGATGGGACCAATCCCGAGACTTACTTTATCAAACAAAAAAGAATCATCAAAATCGATTCACTAATGGCGAAATATCCCCTAATTTTCCACCCTTAAAGGTGGAATATTTTATTCCTTAAATGGGACTAATCCCGAGGCGTACTTTATTAAACAAAAAAAAAAATCATCAAAATCGGTTCACTAATGGCGAAATATCCCTTAATTTTCCACCCTTACAGATGGAATATTTTATTTCTTAGATGAGACCAATCCCGAGACGTACTTTATCAAACAAAAAAAGAATCATCAAAATCGGTTCACTAATAGTGAAATATCCCCTAATTTTCCACCCTTAAAGGTGGAATATTTTATTCCTTAAATAGGACCAATCCCGAGACGTACTTTATCAAACAAAAAAGAATCATCAAAATCGGTTCACTAATGGTGAAATATCCCCTAATTTTCCACCCTTAAAGGTGGAATATTTTATTCCTTAAATAGGACCAATCCCGAGACGTACTTTATCAAACAAAAAAGAATTATCAAAATTGGTTTATAAACAGGGAAACATCCCCTAATTTTCCACCCTTAGAGATGGAATATTTTCTTCAAATTTAAAATTGACCAATCACGAGACATACTTTATCCAACAAAAGAAAAATCGTCGAAAAATCATCGAAATCAGTTCACAAACGGCGAAACATCCCCTAATTTTCCACCCTTAGAGATGGAATATTATCTTCAAATTGAAACGGGACCAATGCGGACATATACTCTATCCAACAAAAAAAGAATCATCAAAATCTGTCCACAAACGGCGGAGATATGAGGGAACATCGCCACAAAAAAAAAAAAAAAAAAAAAAAAATACATGACGAATAGATAACCTCCTCCTTTTGAAGTCGGTTAAAAATAAGCATACCTACCAATAATACTACCTAATAATAGGTACCTTTATTTGATTTTTTATTACGTTTTTTTTTTTATAATGTAATTTGTTTGTATTATACTTTGATAAGTTATTAAATTAGAGTGCGACAACTGCTATCACAGACAAAACGTTTCAACAGTCGCCTCCGCTATGCCCGGCTTGAGGAGACAAATGTTTTTCGTTCAATTTACGTGACTGGTGAAACGTGAGTGGCACTAGAATATATACCCTAATAGGACAACAGATTAGGCTAATAACCACCAGCATCACATCTTAAAATTAAACAAGTGAAATAATAATGCTAATTAATTATTTGAGTATTCAGATTCGATCATCAATACTGTATTACAGTATCCGATTGACAATACGTTTGCTGTTGAATAAAACAAAAGACATTGTACTTAGTTTCCATACCTAACAATTATGTTTATTTCTTCGTTCAAGTTTTTACCTTGGTTTCATTCTGTTCTTTGGAATTGCCTACTTTAACAGGTATACTTTATACTTTAACGAGTCTATCTTAGAAATGTTCTATTGACAATGAATGAGGGAGTTTTGCAGAAATTCTGTAGATAATAATAAGTACTTATGTTTTTATTATAATATTTTGGCTTAGAATGTTAGATTTGTTTCAATTGAATCATAATTCAATACCATATCTATATGGTTAAGACGCAATAAAAAAGAAAGCAAAAAAAAATATGTTAACAAGAAATATTGTGCCGAGAAAACCTTTTTAGGATATTGACCTCTCAAATTTCTAATTCAGAGATAGGCTGCCACTTTTAATAGATTGCTACAAATTTACTTACTGAACTCCAAATGTCAAGTTTTATTTATAGAATTTGACGTTAGTTGTATTGGTAGACGTTTGATTCTGCTTACCCTATTTTTAGTTCTGTTTTCACGGGAACATAATATGATACCTACGTCTTAAAGTAGGTAGGTAGTAGGTAGGTACTTGGTTATGTTTTATTTATGCCTACGGTAAAACTCAGGTGTAGGCAGGATAATATAAATACTTATGCTGACGTGTAGGCAGAGAGACACTAGATTTAAGAGCTGTAGAATGATCCTATAGGCACTTAGGTACTTAATAATTTGTTTAGTTTGAGGTAGGTCAAACTTAAGAGTAAGAAACGTAAATTATTCTCATAAAAAATGGTCATGTAAAGGAAAAGTGTAGTTTAATGAATATTTCCCGGATCCTCATGTCTATGGTTGCCAATCATGAATAATATTGTACGATTGTTTACGCCACAGCAACAGAAATTAGGTAATCATTCGTTGTGAATGACGTAGACTACACCGGGCGTTAAATTTCACGGAACGCCTCCGTTTCTTGAATGAAATGTGACGTCACAATAATAATATATTTATATTCAATAGGTTTTATTGGCTTCTTTCTTTTGGCGTCATCTCTTGCTCCACTACTTACAAATTATTAGTCACAACTCGGTAGCGATGTGAGTCGGACGCTATGCTCAGTTAGTTCATTTCATTGTTCGCGCTCTTTCGCGCCGCGGGCGGGCTTCACCGCGTAATTTGGGCCAAGCGCTTGCCTCTCCCCTCTCTGTTCGCCATACCAACTAACACATATATTTGTCTCTGTCTAATCTTTTCTCTTTGCATCAATGTTTACAAGCACAGCTGCTGTTATGAGATATCAGGTGATCGCCTGCTGATACCACTGCAATTTTATAACCTATGTTTTGAATGCAACGAAATATATTTAGTAAGTAAATAATAAAGTAAACCGTAAGGACTGGTTTGATAATAAATCTTACACAATTTGATTTAAAATAATATTTTTGGTAAAAATCTAATCCGAGCTATTTATACCTACCTACTTAATATTATTTTTCTCAATTTCAACACCAATTTCATTAGCTACGATTACCGCCATAATATGCGAAAACCAATCTATGTCAAAGAAAATCTGAAAGTGACATCAATACGTTTAACTCACTCACTCCCGCCCGTGACATATTCACGGTCATGGTCACGGTCACGCAGAATGAGTTTCACCCTTTCCACAAAGAACATTGTTTAGAGAATTGCGACAGAAATAGAATTCAAATAGGTATGATGATCTAGAATACTTTAGAATATTATAGCCAGATGCTGATGCGCCAAATGGTCTATAGCTTAGTTAGTACAAGATTCATAGGTGTAGCAAAAAACGTAGAAGAGCGGCCGTGGTCTAGCGGTAAGACGCGTGAACTCACGATCGATGAGACCCGTGTTCGAACCTCGCTAATTCTGACCGGTACCAATGTAACTTTGTTATATATACATTGGTCGCTCAGTGCCTATAGGCACTATTATAGAGTGGTAGGCAGACTGATGATGGTTATTAGGCCAGTCCGCCGTCCTGGGGTAGTACCACCACTTTCAAATGTAACACCCGTGAAGTGACTTTGTCGCGTTTCGGGATCAGTTTGTAAGTAGCCAGATTTAGCGAAAAGAGTGTGCACGGGCAATCTGGATGGTGCACATTTGTCTCCTCAGCCGGGATAGCGGAAGCAACTGCTGCCTGTAGAAATTTATCTGTTATAGCAGTTGTTGCTGTTCATGGATGGTACCTACACTGTCATATGGTCTGAAATAAAGAATTTTTATAGGTTATTTTTATTTAAGCATAGGGATCAGTAAAATAATACTATTTCTAATATACATTGTGCCTACTTAATTAATCTCATATTACTCGTAATTAAATAAGAGTAATATTTTTTGCTATCGCGATTGAAAACGAGTTATAGTATCGATATAATTAACACATTTTTTTTGATGAAGTGATAAGAATAGATTTATTATGGAAAATTGTAGGTCTGTGCTAGATTTCATTAGATAAAAGAATAATGTATTCAATGATGAAATAAAATATTATCGACAACGCCCTAGACTAGCACTGCACTAACCGAAATCGGTCAATATCTCCAACCGCCGACAGGTGCTACGCTAGGACGGCAGACTGAGCTCTTTTATTTGGTACCAAATATTGGTACCTAAGAGATGGGACTATTTGGGACTCTAAGAGATGGAGTTACTAAACGCATAGAAATTGCTCGCATTACTATGCAAAATATTAATCAAATTTTAACCAGTAACAAAATTTAAATGTATTTTATTCATTCAATATTGAACTTTATTTCGTTCTGGATAAGAGAAGAATTTTCAATGACAGCCGCAGCGTGTTTGTTGATAGATCCACAGGTATAGGTAATATTATTATGACTTCAAATACTTAATCGAGCGGTGTAAGTCTAGACTATAGAGTTGAACAAACTTTTCAGGAAATAAACAATTTAAAAACGCTTTAGTTATGTTTTTGATACGTGACAACGTTTAGATATTAAAATAATAATAATAAAGTTTTGGTTTAAATTAGTTTCTTCGGTTCGTACTATAGTATTCTTTTTATTTTAGTATTCTATTGATAGCCAATTGTAAATTGTCGCCAATGGCGTCACTCGACTTAAATCGAACTGGAATTTATCAACTACGATTTTTCTTTTATTAGGCTGGCATGTGACCTCGCTTCACCTGATGTCAAGCTAGAGTGCTAGCAGAGAGCACCATCTCCTCTCATAATACCCGGCTACTGCCATGCTAATGCCAAAACGCGGCTTCAAGGGAAATATTTAAGCCCTTTGCGAAATTCGGGAGTAAAATAAATAAATTAAGAAATACATTTTTACTTTTGACCTCAATGATTATTATTAATTTATTTGATAAACCTGTTTTATTTTTAAAACAATATTATGGAATAAATAACCTTGAACATGACTAGTATACTCATTTCAAGTTACATCAGTGAAGTGACTTTAGTCGTGTTTCGAGATAGCCTAGATGTGCACATTCGACTGCGGAGGCGACTATTGCCTGCAAACATTTAACTCTGGACATTGTTTCCATTCATGGACCACGTTTTAGTACAACCCCAGACGGAGTTACTATAAAAACAAACGGGGTAAGCAGAACCTTGTAAATAGCATTTCATGGATAAATTTACGTGGTAAATGAAAAAGAAGATTTGAAAAATGAAAAATAAACTTTACTATTTTAGAAAGTGAATCTAAACGGGTTAGGGCAGTCTGCTGAGTAGGTACCAGTTCTGCCCTTTTTCGTCCAAACCATGGATGAAGCAATACGTGTTGCCTATCAAGCGAATGAGCAAAATATGTTCCATTCATTCCCTTTTTATTATCATCCATGCCTAAATTAAAATATTAGTGGACCATCATAGAATCACGTGCATGCAAAACTGGTACAGATCTTGCGAGTATAGATAGAGCTTGGAATTAGAGCTACAGGACTATCGGGCGAAAGAACAGAATTGCTTGTATTAGTTGTGTTTTATTATAGATTATCTCTGTTTAGTCTTCTAAAATAACTTAAAATTCCTGTACTAAAAATGCATGTTTTTACTTTACAATGTTCTACAAAATGCATTATTAAAATTAGTTATATGTAAATTGTACGAAAACATGTTTGTGGAATGAATCTATATCTATAGTTTAACAAGTTCCCTTTTGAGGTGAAAGAGGTCAGACAACTGTCTACTTATAACTCCGAGGACTCGAAACTCAATACCTATTCTAGGAATAATACAATAGGTTTGTTTTCTGTTCACACATATATCAGTATACTATCTTTTAATCGTAACTTCTCTTATTTCACACTTTCACTTGTTTTTTTGAAACAAAAAGTAATCTATCTTCTTGTCAAATTTTGCCGAAATCTGTTCAGCTTTAGGCGTGAAAAGTTAACAAACAAACAGAGTTACTTTCTCATTTATATATTGATGTGTAGATAGTGTTGTCAATTGAAAGCGACATGTTGTTAGCGAAAACATTTATTAGTTTGATTTACTAAGTTCAAAGTGCAATTTGTCTCATAACTCCACAGGCCATTACTGTTTCGGACTTTGTACATATAAAGTAAATTAATTACGAATTGGTATTTAAACGTGTGATAGTATATGATTTGTTTACAGCGTCGATATTCGTCAGTTGCGCTTCGACTTCCACCTGGTACGGATTCCAGGAGTAATCGCGACCAAAAGGGTGAGATTATTATTTTAGTTGTTCATTATTTTTCTGATGTTAGATTTTGAGTAATGAGGTTCGGTTTTATTGTTAATTTTCTTTTGTTTCATTTTAACTATGTGTTTTTAAACTTAGTGCAATATATTTTTATCTAGAGCAACCTTGTCGTGTTTGTTTTGTTTTTCTAATAATTGTTTAATAACGATGTAACTATGTGTATTATAGGTAGAGCTGTTTGTAAATAATATTAATTTTAATAACTACATTCTTTTGTTACGAATGTTTGGATATAAAGTAGAATATTATGCTGAACATTTGTGTCCGAGTGACAAAGCATAATTTCAGTGTGTCGTTTGGAAAACATCCAAAATCTTTCTTATAACCGATGAACCATTATCTTTAACATTTTAATTTTATTTTAGTTTATTTTAACATTTTTATTCGTATGGAAAATTTCGCACATTTTATAACTTTTCTTTTATTCCTTGTAAATAAATCTAAAGTGTAGATTATTCACTTGCGTCGCCAAGAGCGATTTTTCCGATAAAAGTACTTATTTTAAGTATTATGTCATAGTATCGTGAAACGCTTACTTTATATAATTGTGCTATTTTACAGTTTTGAATGAATGTGATGAACATTCTAAATATATTTTCAACACGTGTATGCTATTGATTATAGAAATACTTAACGTAGATCAAGGTTATTCTAGTTTGAATCGATTTCAATATCAGCAATTTATTAACTATTAATTTTATCAAATGAATAAATTTCAATTCTCGTAGCTATAACTGTATTGCAAATGTCACATCCGTGTATGCGTTATAAATTAAGGATTTACTTACCTATTTTCATGATCAGCCATAATAAATAAATGATTATCTTGTGTGATATGACATTATTATCAGCAAAAAGGGGCGTAGGTATTCAATTAAAATATATAGACTAGACTAAGATATATTACGTGTGAAATATCACGGAAGATAAAGATTATTTTGTATAACATAGTATCGATTACTGTTGTTATGACAATATCGTTCTAAACGATTTGAGCGAACGTATTTTTTTTAACGAAGGTGCAATCAGCAAAAGGTTGGCTGCATCACCTTAAAGACTGTTTGTGCTCGTCTGTCTCATTCTCAGCAGCTTGAACGTCGATTAAAAGGTGATCAAAAGATTACTAAAAAAGAGCAACATTTTCTATAGACTTTCAGCGCCAACTTTGTTGTTGGTACCGAATGAAGAGTTTTCTTGAACCCCAAGTATTTATTTATTAAATATAATATCGTGAATAGGTAATATTAGTATCAATATTAAAAGTAATCCTTTTAACGAAATATAATTTTATTTAAAATTAATATTCTTTTCTAAGGGGAATTATAAATAAAATTTTATGAAAATATTTACAGAACAAACATAGCTTAATCATTGTATTGGATTTTATTGTTATTGTTATTATTTTTGTTATATTATAATGCTGGATTTGTTATTATTAAATTATAATAAAAATTGTACAGAAAAAAATTCAACGCGAAAAGTTTTCAATTTTCATGATTTTTTTCAGTTTTATGTTTGTTAAAAATAATAGCTGTACATGCAGATCTATCTACTTATTATTTTTTAGCTTATTCTAGTTAGAGAATTAAAAAACTTGGTTATCAAAATAATTGTAGGCTCGGCCGTCTCGATCTATGAAATCGCGGCGATAAATTTGGATAAGGAAAAGATAGGTTTATATAAAAACAATGATTTAATATGCATTGTTTAGAAGTGTCTTAATATAAGAATTGATAGTGTGCTAGAAATATTAGCAAAGTAGGTAATTAAAAGTTGCGCGTTTTTTAAAAAATATTTCGTCCAAAAATTTTTTTCAGGTGTGAATTTTTATATTAGTTTGTAAAAAACTATTAAAACAAGATGTTCCCTTTACTACGCAATGCTCACCATCCTGTGGTGGATGAAAAGCATATAAACTCTATATATACAAGATACGCAGTTGCTGTCATCGGTGCTTGGTCTGCTGAATTACGTAAGCAGTTATTTTTTTATAATCATTTCATATATTTTTTTTTACAAGAAAAGAAATGTATGTAAAGTTTACTACAAAAAATCTATATATTTGTAAACAGTAGCCCGGCATGTGAGTTGTGTTCGCTAGATCATGAGCGAAGACAGCTGCTATCACAGATAAATCTGCCAGCACCACCCAGGTGTACAGGAATGCCAGGACAACGTCATCAGTTTTATCTGTCAAAATCAATTATTATGTACAAAACCGATTTAATAATACGTAGTCATTCTTCCATTAGATTAGAGACGTCAGCCTGTATTATTAATACATACAATACAAGTACAAAAAGGTCCTTAATGCGTAGTTATTAAGAATGAAAATCGAATTAATCGATTCTTAAAATTCCAAATTAGTAAATAGGCTCGATGAGACTATTTCTTGCTAATCAATCAATTTGAAGTTAAAGTAGTCAGTCCTCTGCGATAAGTATAAATTACGATCTCTGACGTCAGTGGGAGAGACGTGACGTAGTTACCTATATTATCAACATGGTTGGATTTAGATGTTTTAACTAATTAGGCTGATAAAATGTTCACGTAAATCTCAGATTACGACAAATAAAATACCTTTTTATAGTAACTCAGCGCACCCTCCGTCTCTTCGTTAAAGTGTGGTCCATGGCTATACCTATTTGTACACTATTCAATGACAGGACACACTTCTTCCTTTATACTCGGATACTTAAACTGATCCTGAAACGTGATCACTTTATGTTCACTTAAAAAAGTAGTGCTACCCCAGGACGGTTGACTGGGCTAACAACCAGTGTTAGTCTATCACTCTGTTGCCGAGTCGGCATACTGTGACAGAAACAAGACTGCAAAAAAAAGTAATAAATATGTTATGTTTTTAGTTACATATCCTTTTGATTTGACGAAAACAAGGCTTCAAATTCAATCCGAAGTTGCAACGACTAAGCAGGGTTATAAAGTAAGTTACAATGTTATTTTAAAAAATTTCAAAATGTGCCTATGTAACAAACACTAGCTTAATTTAATCATTAAAACAATATAACTTAATATAAGACGTGCACTCTAAATTAGACTCTATTCACTTAACAATTAGTCATTAAATGCAATGTACAGTTATGTATATCGACTCTATAAAAGCGACAATAGTTTTAAGGTAAGAACATTGGTTCTTCATTCAGACTGCAGCCTGAATATAAGCTTTTCTTATGTCTATTTTTATCAACTACCCCTTAACAATCCATCAATTAAGGATCGGTTATTCAATCCTCCTTAATGATAAGGCAATCTTAGTCTGAAATTTTTGACATCAAAAGTGATTTTCTTAAAATATTTTAAGGGACGTATGTAACATACGGAATGTTACGAGCTTCCTTAAGTGCCTAAGGTCGTCGTCTCGGATTGCCTTATTATACACAGCGTCACGACCTTAGCTGTTTACCATCTGACTTGTGTTACCAGTCCTAAGTGTATGGAAGCCAAACTTAGGTTAAGTTAGTCAATTTTAGCTTAGGGAGTGTTGGTGAAAACGGACATTAAAATATAAACAATAATAATATTGGTTTTAGCTAGAGAATCATGGTATGTTTAAAACAGCTGCAGGAATAGTAAGAAATGAAGGAGTAACAAAACTATGGACTGGTCTAATGCCAATGTTTCAAAGGCATGCCGTTTATTCTGGAAGTAGATTGATCATCTATGAAAAATTAAGAAGTATGTGGAGAGACGAAAATGGAAGGCTGTCGTTAGCTTTTTCGTCTATTGGTGAGTTTCTTTAAAACATTTTATAAGTGCTTATAAGAAAATATACCTATATTTTTTAAAACGAAATCGAAGCGTGGAAAGTTGCTGGGCGGGAAACATGAAAAATTTATTTAAAAAAATGCAAAAAAACCTGAAATAAATATTATGATGACTCACTAGATACTATCCGTATATAAAATAAATCAATCCATATATGTACTTACATACAATGTATTAACCTAAAACTAGGATACCTTGTACAATGGATATCGTGGCATGACTACCACAAGCATATTATACCTAGAACACCAAGGCCTAAGCAAATTCCTAGTTTTTAAATTAGGTATAATATTATATTTAATAAATATTACAAAATATAAGATTTTCAGAAACATCTCAATATCATGAATTATTTTAAACAATTAACATAATTTGTATTTTTTTTTTAAAGTTGACGCAACATTATGTTATGTTTCAAGAGGTCAACCACATAGCTAATCAAAATCTGTTTATCCATAGTGATATGGGTTTTTGATTACCATTATAATTATCTCGGGTCGTAACTATGTTTTTATCTTTTTATTATTTAAGCAAAATATTTAAGTTTAAATTTTATTTTATCACTAATCAAGAGATAAATAATCTTTGTATATATATTTAAAAAAAAAACAAAACAATAATATAGTTTAACTGCAGCTATCTATAATTATTTAATATTAATATAGTTCTATATTTAAACGGTGACAGATAAGTCGTAAGTTTATTTTAAATTATACAAATTATTATATTTTGATAATTTTTCTTTTAGCTGTGCAAATAGGCGAGTAGTTTGTAGTTAATTTTACAATTTTGGTTATAATTTAAATAATTATTAGGTCCGGTATCAATATAATGCAAACAAATACCAATATCAATTATTATCTATCGGTAATTTTTTTAAATTAATTTTTGGTTTTGGCATGCTAGTTTTGTTCTAAAATATATTTTTTAAATAAAAATAAAAAATTTAAATATTAAAAATTAAAGGGCAGTCTACGCGTGAAGATAACTGTTAAGTGCTACTACATCATACAATAGTGACTCAGATAATTACATAGAGAAACCCTATAATTGAATGGAAAAGTTGTCCTCTAATTGATTATAAGAAACTCACCTAAAACCTTATGGTGACCGATAAATAATTACAATCAACAAATAAACTAGTTAATAAAATATAATTGCAATTACGATGCCGTTACCGAGTAAATAATGTGAATTCTTTCCTTAGGTCCGTTTGCACCAGAAGGCCCGTTAAAGTAACTTTAACTATTACTTTAACCGTTACGTTTACATTATGGTGTATATTTACTCCACACGAGTCGCGCCTCTCATTTTTGCCGTTTACTTTAACGCTAACCAATGTCACTAATGTCAAATGTATGAAAAGAAGTCAAATATGTTTTTCTATTATTTTTTCGGGATCAGCCACCCTTTTAACGATAACAATATGAATTTACCCGATATTGCAACGCGTGTGGAGTAAATGTAAACGTTTAACAGTTACGTCCGCGTCGTCGTCGTAAAAGTAATAGTTAAAGTCTGGTCTTCTGGTGCAAACGGCCCTTATTGTGCAAATGATTGTTGCTAGGGATTCACATTTTTATCCACCGACTAAGTATAGCATTTTTATCCGAAATACAGTACAACACTATAAAAACAGTTCGGTTGGTAACCCTAATTATGACCTTGACTTAATGTAGATATCCTTTATAAGTTTAACAGAGGTCAAATTTCTTGATATGTAAAATGTTATTTTAGCTATAGATTAGAGAAATGATAAGTTTTAATTTCTTTCTACGTTTTATTTTGTGTTAAACTCACGAATCACTTTATAATCTTAATTTTAAAATATTATGATTTATTTGACATGCTTTAGTCCTCTTTAGCCATAAAAATGATTAATTGCCTTTTAAAACTAATATACACGATCTAATACTTTATACTCGTAGATAAAAATGTAAAAAAACAATAATTAAAAATATACGATTTTTTTTAACATAGCGTAACATATGCGAAGTTCTTCAGGCGGACTATTATCGGGATCTCTGGCGCAGTTGGTCGCATCTCCAACAGATCTGGTGAAGGTGCAGATGCAGGCTGAAGGAAGAAGAGTACTCCAAGGGAAAACTCCAAGGTTTTCCAATTCAAGACAGGCTTACAAATTATTATATGCTGAAAGTGGAATTTTTGGATTTTGGAGAGGTGAGTTTCACCAAAACGTCCTTTAATGTTACTTTGACTGTTATATTTTATGATGACTTTAACGGTTAAGTTTACATTTAATCCACACTTTAACGCTAACTGTAACCAGCGAATTTTAGCTGGTCAAATTAAAGTAATCGTCAAACCAATGTTACTAGCATCAAAATGTATGAAACGAAGCCAAATATGTTTTTCTATTATTTTTTTCGGGAATGTACTCCTCATTACATCAGCCACTCTTTTAACGAAATGTAAGAGTTAAAGTAACTTTAAGAGGCCTTTTGGTGCAACAGGGCCTAAGTAATATTGTCTAAATCTATTTAGTCCATTTTCTCAATATTTTTTTTATTTTCTTACAAAAATTATACATAATATTTACAGGTGCAATTCCAAATGTGCAACGAGCTGCAATAGTGAACATGGGTGATTTAGCAGCGTACGATTATGCGAAACAATTTTTAATTCACGAACTTGGAATGGCTGATAATGCATTGTTGCATGCGACCTCTGCGTTCATTGCCGGTTTTGTTGCAGCTGTTATGGGTACGCCTGCCGATGTACTTAAAACTAGGCTTATGAATCAACCTACTGGACCTGATGGAAAGTGTGTATTTTTTTTTGTTTTAAACCAGTTAGATATTACTAGAAATTGTCTCTTTTAGCTTTTGCGATAACATGTTTTGATTAAATTAATTTTTTTTATACGCCACCGAAACATTATCGTCGGATTAAAATTAAAGTGATTCTAAGGTCCAGTTGTAGCACATAATTTAACCTTTACGTTATAGTTTTGGTTAAAATTAAAATTGGGTTGCTTCAAAAAAACCTGTCACTTTTGACGATTACTTTAACGCTAACCGTAACCAGCGAATTTTGGCTGGTCAAAATTAAACCAATGTCACTAACGTCAAGTATATGAATAGAAGCCAAATATGTTTTTCTATAAGATTATTTTTTCGGGAATGTACTCCTCATTACATCGGCCACCCTTTTATCGATAACGATATGAATTTACACGATAGTGCAACGCGTGTAGAGTAAATGTGAACGTAACCGTTAAAGTCACCGTAAAATATAACTTTAACGGGCCTTTTGATGCAACAGGGCCTAAGTCACATAATTTCTTTAATTAATTAATGTAATGTAATAAATGTTATTGTAATAATTAAATGAATACATTAAGTAATTTCTTTTTAAAATATGCCCAAAATAAGAGTTTCACTCGACTAATTATTATTACGGGTTGAACATTGGATAGTCTATTACCTCGAGCGTTAGCATGTATGTCAAACTAACAAACCATAAGTTATAACCATTAAAAATAATAATTTATGCCTTTGAAAAGTTACTATTTGAAAACGCCCCACTCGCCGTGTTTTGAATATTTTATCCTAATCGATACGCCACCAGTTCAGTTACTCCCACATGTGACCGATAACAATGATGTATTTACTACAAAAAATGTACACACCTATCTACTAATTGGATTCCGTACTATATACGATAAGTTTCTGTGTCATAGGATAAACGCTGTTATTTTTCTTTAAATATTTATTAAATGTGTTATTTAAAAGCCGTGATCTTAAATTCTTTTCTTTATTTGATGATGAGCGGCCGTGGTCTAGCGGTAAGACGCGTGAACTTACGATCGATGAGTCCCGTGTTCGAACCTCGCTAAATTCTGACCGGTACCAATGTAAATTTGTTATATTTACTTTGGTCGCCCAGTGCCTATAGGCACTATTAAAGAGTGGTAGGCAAACTGATGATCCAGTCTGCCGTCCTGGGGCAGTACCACCACTTTCGAATGTAACACCCGTGAAGTGACCTTGTCGCGTTTCGGGAATAGTTTGAAAGTAGCCAGATAGAACGAGAGGAGTGTGCACTGTCAATCTGGATGGTGCATGCTCGTCTCTTCAAGCCGGCATAGTGGAGGTGACTGCTGCCTGTAGAGATTTCTCTGTAGTAGCAGTTGTTTCCATTCATGGACCGCACTCTAGCTTTACATCAGGCGGAGTGTTGTCACATGCCGAGCTACAATTAAAAAAAAGTACGTAGATATTTTAGACATTAGGGATTTCTATTTAACTAACTTCCTTTATAATTTTCATAAAAAAAACTGATTAGTATAAGATAATAAAGTTATATTTAACAATAGTGTTGCCAGAGCCACTTAACGCAAGTCAAATGACGGCTGTTATCGAGAGCGGTCGAGGTCACACGAACGGGGTCAAAGTCGACGCAACCCAATGCTTTGATCTCCTCGACCTAAACGTGACACGTGACCTATATTCATAGTTCTGCATACTCTAGTTTTACATTCCTTTCTCGGGAATAAATGTTTATAAGTATAAATACGACACCGTGTGTTTATTACTTAGCACTTTCCTGTGTTTTTTTTACCTATTTTTAAGAAAAAAATTTAATGTTTTTTTTTATATGGCGTATAACAATTTGCCAGTGTCAAAGTAAATATTTTTGTATCAAGTTAATAACATTGTGCATCACGAGTCATTCATTCATCACACCAAACAGTCAGGTCAAATCTCAGTCAAGTCAAAAATTGCTCCAGTAAAATGGTAGAATCTTTACTGAAACTTCTTAGGGAGTTTTAGAGGGAAAATGGAAACACAGGTTCTCTTCTTTTGAATTGTTTGCCCACACTCACGCACGTTAACGAACACTTAATGGTTAATAGTCCACCATTATTACACATTAACACTCGAAGAAACACAAGTTTAAGAAAATAATTCAAGACAGATAACCTGACGTCTCCAGATGGCCGCCAAAACTCCCAAATGTAATGTTTAAAAGGATTACAAAATGGAGCACGTTTTAACCTAATTCGCCGCGACTATACCTTTCTATACTCCATTGCAGACCCGGCCAACCCAAATGGTCTGGCGACCCATTTTTTATAAACATAACATTACAGCTGTAGCGGGCCGCGTGTTGGCCAGGCCTACCTACTCTATAGTAGTCTATAGAGTTCCGAGATGAAAACCTTTGTCTTTTTTTGTTTGTTATAAAGATTTGGTAAAAGAACCGAGTTGTAAAATTATAGCGACTTTTATTACCATCGTGCTTTGAATTATAATTTTGGTTCTGGTAATGAGAAATTGAAATATCTATAATCTAAGCAGCCTTACTAGAATAAGTTAACCCTATTAAATCCCACTAGAAAGAAATAAAGAAAAAGGAACAAAGGTTTTTTTAAAATTATTATTTAGAATATTTTCTAACTACCTATATACTTAGGTGATAATAATTTATCTCGTTCTGTAATATTATCGAAACAAGATGTACCCATCTAGTTAGGTATGTATAAGTAATGGACTATAGTCAATGTGTAAAGGTCACAAGACTTCATTACTGCACCCGATAAATAAATCGATATAAATTATTGTTATTCATAAAATACATACGGTCATTTACTAATATTTACTATTACTAAGTAAGGTCCATTTGCACGTTAAAGTTACTTTGACTGTTACATTTTACGGTCATTTTTCATTTGCATAAAATATGGTAAAATAAGACGTCAAAAGAATTTAACGGTAACGTTTACATTTACTCTACACGCGTTGCAATATCGTGTAAATTCGTATTGTTATCGTTAAAAGGGTGGCTGATCCCGAAAAATAATGGAAAAACATATTTGGCTTTTTTTTATACATTTGACGTTAGTGACATTGCCTTGACGATTACTTTGATCAGTCAAAATTCGCTGGTTACGGTTAGCGTTAAAGTAAGCGTCAAAAGTGACAGGTGCGAGATGGTGCAACGCGTGTGTATTAAATGTAAACGTAATCGATAAAGTTACCCTAAAACGTAACAGTCAAAATAACTTTAACGTGCCTTTTGGTGCAAATGGACTTAAATATTGGGAATGAACTGGTTACCAATGAATTCTATAACTATTTTTTTTTCGCCTTATTATTTACTTATTTCATGAAATGTTTGATTCAGAGTGTGACTATATCTTTACGATTTATGTTTTTTTTTTTACAGAGGAGCCCTATATAAAGGGATGATAGATTGTTTCCAGCAATCAGTGAAAAATGAAGGTATCTTCGCACTGTACAAAGGTTTTCTACCTTTATGGATGAGACTAGGTCCTTGGGCGTTAATCAATTGGATGGCATTTGAGCATATTATGATTGCAATTGGCGGGCAAACGTTTTGAAATATTTATTTCATAAATTGTGATATTCGATTTTATTATTTATTGAACAATTAAATTGGTGTTTTATTAGATAAATAATTGTTCCTTTAGTTTTAAGGATAGTAAATGTACTCGTAGGGCTTCTAAATTCCATATTAATGTGATTTTGTATTTTGTAAAAAAACAATAAAGAAATTATAAGTATACGATGTTGTAGATGCGTATACTACTTTAATTATTGTGTGATAATAAAATACGACAATAAATTCATATTTTAAAGCAGTTTATAGCTAGCGCGAGTATTTTGAAACATTGTTCATATTCTAGTTAGATACATCTAGTATGATTGAAAGACAGTTCGGTTTTATTAGAACATTTTGTCTCTGCCTATCCCTGTGGGAAAAAGGCGTGACAATTGTATTGTATTGTATTTTTAACAGCGATAGAGGCTGTCATTGTTTCGAATTTATGCAATGTATGGATTTACAGGTACTTACATACAGCTTTTTTTAAAAATATTATTTATTATGTGGTCTTTAATTACTAAGATTTAATTTTAAAACTTGATAAAAAAGCATGACACCAAAAGGCATAATGTGATATTTTAAATAATTTGCACAAAATAGGTTTTTTTTATGTAGTTAATTATAAATTAACAAAAATATAAGCACAAATGATTTAATTTAGTTTATTTTTGAAAATATTATTATAGTATAGATTAATTTTCGTTAAATCTATTTAGTTTATTATATTACTGCCAGTTTTAAATTTAATTATGAACCATCGAAATCTGAAATAACGAATACAATTAATATTTTTATAGGTATTTGTTGATAGAATATCTTTTGTAGAGAATATTTGTTTTGTAATTGTTATTAATATTAATGAAATACATATATTATTCCGTTATAAACTTTTTTATTTACCACAATCCTATTCGCTATGTCTTCCAAGACCCACTAGTACCTACTTAATCTCAGATTATGACTGTTAATTAAAAAATAAACCACAATTAAGTTTTTTCTTTTCGTATATTACATTCCTGGTAGGTCTCAGGCGATATAAAATTGAACAACGTTGAAGACTAACCGAATCCCGTCTACAGTAGTTTACAAAAAACTTCAATTATCAACTTTCTTTGTCCACATATACCTACAATTACTTTAAAAGTTAGAAGTTATTCAATCTAATTATCTTACTATAGGAAAATGTTTAGCTGTATCACCTTAAGAGCTATTTTTGCTTGCACGTAAGCTCACATTCTCCCGCTTCACAAGGACCAATATTCTTGTACCTTTTGCCGCATCATAAGCTTGCACCCCTAATTATAAAGCCAAACTAATCCACCAATCAGACGATGTTATTTTCACCGCCGCATTTAAATAAAGCGATCCTATTGGTGGAGAGTGTTCGCGTTACGCCGTCACAACGTGAATACGAAAGAAAACACAAAAAATACAATATTAAATTTATTAGTAAAAAATATTATACATCTTCCACAATATTGGAGAATCATAACTTAATTAAATTAAATATTTTTTAGATTATAGATAACATTGCAGTTTTCACTTCCACAATAAAACTGCATTCATGCACTTACGAATCACTACAGTAAGAAAGCACATATGATTATGGACTATATTATTTTAAATCATACATTTTCCTTCCGTTTCCACTTCAATCCATTTAAGTGCTAAACATCCTATTTTCTATGAATAGCAGCTTGGCATGCGTTCACAAATGTCCGCCTTACGGGTGTTACACTTGAAAAAAAACATATTTGAATATTGTGAACAAAAAAGGTGCACAAAAATCCACAATTGACATTTTGAATGGGTTAAAGTGGAAACGTGGCACTTTTTCATATACTGTCGGACAAAACATTTAGTCAAAATTTTAATGTATAAATAATTTTTTACCGCCTTGAGAAATATAACCAAAATGGCCGGCCACAACGCAAATTGTGAAACAAATAAAACGTGATAAACTATTATAATAATTACTGTTAGAAACAATCTCAAAACGGTAAAAAAAGTCACTCAACAAACAGTCGAACATAAAAATTACATTGGCCCGATTAGATTATTATTAATTAATTAAATATACAATAAAAATCTCATTTAAAATATTAATTCTGAGTACATTAGAGAGGGACCACATCATCAATCAAACTGGAGATAAGCTGAGAGGAGATAACTTCTCGTAAATAAAAGATTTGATCACAATATATTGTTTTTTATTGTAGCTCGGCATACGACAACACTCCGCAACTATAGATAAATCTCTATGGTAGCAGTCGCCTCCGTTATGCCGGCCTGAGGAGACGAGTATGCACCATCTAGAGTGATAGTGCACACTCCTCTCGTTATCTCGTCGCAGCAGTCTGCCCGTAGAGATTTCTCTGTAGTAGCAGTTGTTTCCATTCATGGACCGCTCTCTAGCTTTACATCAGGCGGAGTGGTGTCACATTTAGAGCTACAATAAAAAAAATTTAAAAAAAGTCAGAGGTCGCATAGAAGTGGTCAACGCAAAAATGGCATCTGCCTACCCCGGTTGAGACATATGCATGTATATTTGACATATATTTGCCAGTACCAATTAGATATTTACGAAAAATTTCTCCTCTCCGCTCATCTCAGCTTTGGTGAATGACTCAACCTCGTAAAAAACGACAAATAATACTACAAATGAATTTTAGCTAAGTACCAATCAACTTGTCATTATAAAAAAAAACATCGAGTTTTTTCTATTAGGTAAGAAATTAAAAAAAAAAAATCAGCCTCACGTTAAAAATATCATCAAAACAAAGCACATACAGAAAATCACACTGAACAAAAAAAAAAAATTTACTTATCCAAGTTTAATCTAAAATACGCGTAGATAAACTATTGTAGTTCTGCATATACTGAACTGTTACCACAAAACGTTTACAGGCAATAGTTGCCTCCGCCATGCCGGCTTGATGATACCGTCCAGATTGACAACTTGGTTGACTTTTCCCAAATGATCCCGAAACGCATTCGATACTTCACTTGAAACCCCAATTCAGGCCGGCATAGCGGTTGATGCGACAACGTAATTTAAAAAAAAACTTATTTATGTTGATTATGCGAGATTAACGGCATGCGACCACCACACCTATGTTAAGCTAAAACGATCTACGAGCGGAGTTAACTGCTGCTACAGAGGCACGTCTTCGCTATGCCAGCCAGGTGTTACACTTGAATAACAAACTCGGATAGGTAAAATAGTAGATCTATTAACAGAAAAGTACGTCTAACATCAATGGCGTATAACACAAAAACTTCATTTACTATACGAAAAAACTGCGCTAAAATACAAATTGGAAGCGGTAAAGCATAAAACGTTATTACGTAATAAAATAGAAAATCATATACTAATCAAAATAGTGTGATTTACACTACTTGACATAAAGGCTGCATTTTCGGTGGACACCGAAGCGATACGCTCATTTCATATATAATATTTAGTACGCGTTACTTGTTCCTACATTAATGTATGGAAGTGAATGTTGGGTATGGCAGAAGAAGCAAGAGAGTAGGATTAATGCTGTAGAAATGCGGTCACTAAGGAGTGTATGTGGAGTCACGATAGCGGATAGAATGAGGAATAGTGTTGTGCGCGATAGATGTGCTTTGAAAGATGATGTAGTGACGAGGATTGAGAAAGGAATGCTTCGATGGTTTGGGCACATGGAAAGGATGAATGAAAGGAGATTGACGAAAGGAATATATAAATCTGATGTGAATGGATGCGTTAAACAAGGCAGACCCAGAAGGGTGTTTTCCGATCAAATAGGAGACATCCTCATGAAAGCTGGGCTGCCTAGTGCCCATAACCATAGGGCGTGCATGAAGAGAATTGTGGATGTGAAGGAAGCGAGGGTGTTGTGTCAGGATCGTGGTAAGTGGCGTTCCGTTGTCTGTGCCTATCCCTGTGGGAAAAGGCGTGACAATTGTATTGTATTGTATATTTAGTATGAAATGCGTTGCCCACTCAAAGTGACGGGGGTTACTAGCGGATCGCGACAACACTAGATAATATATATGACAGAACGGGAGAGCGGTCCATGGCTCCTATCCTCCATTTGTGGGCGATATCTAAGCAAATATGCTGAAACACGACAGTTCCTCCGCACAAATAAGTCGCAACGTGTTCGCCGCGTGACGTGTTTTCAGAGACTCTGCCAAAGCGTAAGCACGCTTTTGTTTCATATTCAATTAGTGTTTGTACTCATGACTACGTATTCATTTTGTTCCAAGTTAGTTTCCGTAATCATTCAAATTAAGAGTCCGTATCGTATTCCGACATATAGATTTAACATTGAGAGATGAAATTTGAGCAAAATAGCTCCCGTTCACCACTGTCCACCGAAAATAAGACTAGCGGGCCGCTATTTGATTCTGCTCCCGCTAAGCGCCACCCAACGAAAATGCGGTCTAAGGTCGGCATGTACACCGGAAAATCTGAATTTTACAGTTAAAAAAACTAATTTCTTTATCTAATCACTAATGAAATTTCTATCTGACCAATAATAATTTCAAATGCATTTAAGTTTGCGCAAAATTCGCCACAATACACGTGCAAATCTCGTTAAATATTAATACGGCTGTAATTCTAAAAATGTGACTAAATCATAAGGGGGCAAAATAATTTTGTAAAAAATAAAATTTATATAAAAAAAAAAGAACGCTAACTAAACTATTTTTACTTAAAACGTAAAATGGTAAATGTAAAAAAAAGAAAAATGAGCATTATGCTAAAAAAAAAATAAAAGTATTTTTTTTGCGTGTTATTATAAAGAGGAATCACAATAAGAGGAAATACATATTTTATTGGGATATAATTGCAATTTCAAAACCTCAAATTACAGATTTACACTAAACTACAAATAACATCTGGCACAATGAACGAGGAGGACACGCCCTTCCAACGCAATTCCCACATTGCGGAAATCAATAAATTCATCAGAAAACACCGACACGACATATAAAATTTGTACTTCCAAAAAAACATATTCAGTAATCAAAATATTGATAGATATATGTATAAAAAGGTCCTTTCGATTACTGAATATGTTTGTGCAGAAAATAAGGCAACTTCCATATTAAATTTCAGAAATTACATTTCCAAACATTATGTCAATAAAATGTGGCTGTAAAACGAAGCACCAAATATCCACCAAAATACTAAAAAAAAATTAAGCCATTTATGAATAATATTAAAAAATATAAGAAGCATATTCACCGACTTTTCAATGTGCAAATTATAACAAGCCACAAAACAATAAACTCTTCAGAAATAAGGCCACGGACGTATTTCGCAAAATCAAAAAGCACGCGGTTTCATAGACAAAACAGTTCTATAAATACTCGGGTTAAAGTTGGTAAAATACAACAATAATCCAATTAAAAAATCTGTAAATACGCCTCCAAAAATGATATAATACTTTATTGCGTCAACTATAAAAATATTGCTATAATTAAGAAAAAAAAAGTTTACGATCGTCTATCCCTTAAATACTACAAAGTAATGCGTATTAATGAAATGTCATGCAGTACTCTAAATGAACGAATGCGAATGCGAATCCAAAACAAGGCAGTAGTGATGCGAAAATCGTGTGAAAAATGACGATTCTTCTTCTGGCGTCCAAATGATATTGTACAGTATAATAAACTTCGCATCACTTTGTCTAAACACTTTATAAAATCATAATTGAGGGTCAAATTCCCTCAAATCTCTACGATACAATAACGGACAGTAAACGCTAATGGGGAAGGCACATTGTTGTGTTTCGCTTAGGGGTTTACAATGCCACAGAACCGTTAACTTCGCGGAAGAGAAATCAAATTGCCCATGTTAATTAAGCCAAAGTGCGGTACATGAGCGAAAGCAACCGCTAACAGCAGTCGCCTCCACTATGCAAGTCGAGTCGCTAATAGAACCTCTAAGCGAATCACATAATTGTCGCCACAACCTATTTTTAGGTCCTAATTTTGGCAGTAAACTTGTAGAAAATGGCGGACTACAGGCGTCGGGAAGAAGGCAAGCAGTGGGGCACTATGAGTGATATGCCGTCACGTACGACGCCGGGAACAAACCGCGACGATGAGCTATCTCTCCCTGGAATTATTGATATTTGTAAATAAGTTTAACGTGAAAGCCAACACCTGAGCGTCAATACATTTTGTTTTACAACATTGTTTGAAACGTAGCAAATTCATGTTAAAATTAGGTAATTTTATAACTTTCTTAGCACTAATTTATTATCGCAAATCACTATAATAAATAAATAGCTACGGCACAAAATATACAGAATGCATTTTAAATAGTTTAAACATTTTATATTGGTTATATTTAAAATGCATTTTATATATTCTGTGCCGTAGCTATTTGTTTATTACAGTGATTTGCGATAATAATTAGTGTTGAGAAAGTTATAAAATTACTTAATTTCAACATAAATCTGTTATACAAATCATTTGAAAACACTACTTGCAACTAACCTCTCGTATGTTGGTGAAGGGTATAACATTAACAGCTAATGTGACTGTGTACCTGCCCTCACTAACATTGATTAGCGGAAATTAGTTGCAAAGTAGTGTTTTCAAATGATTTGGTTATGGATTTCCGCAAAGTAACGCGTAATACTATTAAACATATAAATCTGTTATGTTTCAAACAATGTTGTAAAACAAAGTGTGTAGACGCTCAGGCATTGGCTTTAACGTTAAGTACTTAGGCTTTAATTATTTTCTTTTAATACAATAAAATGCATATTATTTATTATAAATGTAGGATTATTGATTAAGTTATAAAATAAGACAAAATAATCACGAACCTGCCACCAATGTTGGTCCGAGCGGTCAGTGACGGTGATGACGTCACCGCGTCTGAATTCCAGCTCGCCCGCCTCTTGCGGTGTAAAGTCATACATCGCCTGCACCAGCATCTGAAAAGCGAATACAGGTATTTTTTTATTACAGAGAAATTGAACCTATTTGCGTCGATAACAAGAAGTTACATACATTTAAAGTTATTTCAACTTGACTAAATTATTTAATAACTTAATTAAGAACGTGTTATTGCTTGCCCTCGATATATATTTTTAATACATACGGATAATTTGTGTACTTGAAGCCACAGGACTAACATGATAGGGGGTAAGCAGAGGAAATTCATTTAACTTTTCAGACGTAATTTTCATCTTAAATAAAAGTTATAACACGTATCTATTTTATATTATTTGTTAGTACTTTAAGAGTGGTTGACAGACTGATGATGGTTATTAGACCAGTCTGCCGTCCTGGGGTAGTACCACCACTTTCGAATGTAACACCCGTGAAGTGACTTTGTCGCGTTTCGGGAACAGTTTCAAATTAGCCAGGTATAACGAGAAGAGTGCGAACTGTCGATTTGGATGATGCACATTCGTCTCATCATTTGGCATAGCGGAGGCGACGGCTGCCTGTAGAAATTTCTTTGTGGTAGCAGTTGTTTTCGTTCACGGACTGCACTCTAGTTTTACATCAGGAGGAGGCCGAGATACGATAAAAAAACTTTTTTTTTTAGATACTGATCATCTGTAGCATTTTTGGATATACCAAGAGGCGGTGATGAGATACTTGTGACGACATCAGCTAGAGATATCATTTTATTGGTACCCGTACATTATGTTCGTACGAGTTTTATTACACTATACAGAACCATATCAAAACGTTTGTATCGTGTTGGTCACACGGTAAGCATATTTGCATAATCAAGAATCACACGAGTAATTATATAATTAAAGCATGTGGAGGTTACCAGCTGTAACTAATCTCTTGGAACAAATTTTTTAATATGGTGTTGAAAATATAAAAAAACTGGGAGAAAACTTTCTCTATGGACACAATAAGGATTGATAACGATACAATGAAAAGTAATGAAATTTTGACTGATTTAAAAAAAAAATTAAAAATACTTTTTTTTATAATTTTTTTAGCTCGACATATGATAACACTCCGCCTGAAATAGAGGTAGAGTGAGAGTAGACCCATGAGCAGAAACAACTGCGTGTGTTAGACAGCAGCCCCCTCCGCTATGCCGACTTGTGGAGACGAATGTGCACCGTCAATTGATAGCCTTTTAAAATTATGAATTTATACAAAAAAACTGTTTCTACACAAAAAAAACTTATAGGTAAATATTTATATGAAATCGAGCATAAAACGCGATTATTTTCATCTATAAAAATAAAAAAGGCGTACAGCGAAATATGAACAGAAACGAGTGTGAAAGATTACGAAAATACTGGTAGGTAGAGTTATATCATGAATAGTTTTTATGTCTGACGTGCGTGTAAAATAGCAACGCGGTTGTGTCCCTGGTAACTGGAAATAGCGGGCGTTTAAATATTATATGAACAAAATCTTTGGTTATCGTGTAAACAGAACAATGCCTTTATTTATATACGAGTACATCTGCACGATGCAACGTATTCTGTGTCACGGACATCTCACGGTGTATCGTTGACGGAAATATTTAAAAAAAAAACTGCGAATTTACTATAAACAATTGCCATCTACCAATATCCTTTAGTTTTCTTCATAACCATTGAGAGATATATACTAGAGGAGCAAACCTCATACATTTGACATGAAAAAGGCGTAGGCCGTTTCAAACGATTTGACAATGTCAATCTCGGCTTACGTCAAGTCAAATATTTACTGACAGAGAACCTAAATGTGGCTGTGGCCATATTTTCTCTCGCCTCACATTGGAAGCGTCATTGCACATCTAGTTGTATATATCAATGTTTATAGCTATATTTTTGGAAACGCTAGGTCAGAATTTTACGAGGTTTGAACACGGGTCTTATCGATCGTGAAGTTCGTCTTTTACCGCTAGACCACGGGAGCTAAATTTTTATTGATAATGGAGGTACATGAGCGCCGTCACTATGCCGACTTTAGAAGTTGCTCCGCTTGAAAGATCCAAGGTTAAAAGAGTGGGAGAACACGTGAAATTTCAGATTTGGTTTTTAGATGTCAGGTTGGGTCAGTCACATATAACGGAAGACGCGAGTTCGATTCTCAGCTCATATAGCCCATATATGCGCAGCGATTATTACCACTCATGACAATTTTAATATTAACCTCTGTTTTTAGACAACCTAGCAGAGTTCGATTCCCGATCGGAACCAATATTTATTTCTTTAATACGGAGATCCGAGTCGTTAATAATTATAAATTAAAATATTATTAAAAACGTGTTTTAAATTAATGTTTTCTTTGAATAAAGACAATGCGAAAAGATAATAACATCCTACGTACACTTGTTTAATTATCCACCGATACTCGATAACAATGCATGTATGTGTATTAATGTGGTTATGAAAACATACACGTATAATAAATGGTGACAAAAACGCGCTCCAATTTGATTGTTGACAATGGACTAACAACGTATTTATTTATCGAGCCCATAACAAGATAGGGGAAAGTTTATTCTTTCTTGTTACATAAATAGAATAAAATTACTGTAATATTATTATTTTTGTGGAAAGATGTCAGGCACAAATAAAGAGTTTTTTTTTAAATAGTAGTTCGGCATATGGCAACACTCCGCCTGATGTAAAGATAGAGTGAACAAAAACAACTGCTACTCCAGATAAATCTCCACGGACAGCAGTCGCCTCCGCTATGCCGGCTTGAGGAGACGAGTCTGCACCATCTAGATTGACAGTGCACACTCCTCTCGCTATATCTGGCTACTTTCAAACTGCTCCAGAAACGAGACAAAATCTGGAATCGAAAGTGGTGGTACTACCCCAGGACGGCAGACTGGACAAATAAGCATCATCAGTCTGCCTACCACTCTTTAAATGGATTTAATGTTAAATATTATTGTGAGGTTTTCGGTTGTATTATTCCTGAATGTAACGCGTTTACGATCAAAATAAAGCCAATTTTTCTAATGTACATTATTAAATTAAAAAAAAAAAAATCTTATATACAAAAAAGGTAAAAAAAAATTGCTTACACTCACCTCTTCAGGGACAACGTCTCGTAACTTGACATCTTGTAGACGACTAACGGATGCTGTGCGATGGTAGTCCACTAACTCGTTAAGGGAGTTGAACTTAACTACCCACAAGAAGAATTTGCTCGACGCATCCCTCAGTACTTTGAAATGTTGGACACCATCTGGACATCTGTAAAATTGTAACGTTTTATATTATTTGACTTGAAACCTGCGTGGATGGCGGAGTAGTTTGTGCCAATCTGTTGGTAATTTAAATTAAAATGAAGTGTGAAAGAAACTGTCGAAATACTGAATACATTTCGATAAGGATATGGATTGCATCACGAGGAAAGACAACAGTTATAATTGTCTTCAAAGCTGTAGTGGGACAAGTTTCTATGAGAATATCACAATTTGTCCAGTAAAGCAGATAAAAATATTAATTACATAACAACACCTACTATCTAAAAAAGAGGAAAAACGTTTGTTAAGGATCTGGATGTGATACGTTTGCGTTGTATTTTTGTTATTATCTTTAAAGGGCGTGTTAAAAAAGTAGAAATCCTCAGGACAAGAATCATAGAGCAAGAAATCTGCCTTGCGTCGCAAAAGTAACTCAATAAGACTCCACATATCCTTAAAAGTCGTGAATTAAATATGTACATAGCATTTGAGTAATGCTTTTTTTGTCAATTACATGTATTAATCATATTGGAAGTGACGAATAAAATATCGATTATTCGATGAATCACTCCCGTTGTATATTATCAGTGCAACAAAATATAATAATAATTTTAAAAGCTTTGCTAATAAGAAATAATTATTAATAAACTCTTCCACATGTGTTTGACCTCAATTAAAACTACATTAACTAGAAAGCATTCCTCAAGATTCTAGATATAAATTCGAATTCGCGTTATTACTACTATATTTTTGTTACTAAATCAAAACAATTTTTATTATTACAGCATTATAGACGTTTGCCACTCATTATATGCATCATCTTAATGACTTTATGGCGAGTTACAATAAAAAATACTGTATCGCGTATCCCAACGCGTATCCAACGTAATTGGAGTTTCAAAATGCCAGGGTAGTTGTTTATATAGAAAAAAGAGCTTAATTTTTACTATATTTCTAAAATTTATTATAAACAAAAACCATTTGATATTTTTATTGATTACGTTCCAATAGTATGTCCAGGTATGACCAGGGGCTCCTGCATGGCTCAAGGCGAACACACTAACCTAATTGTTGTGGTCCTTGCCTACTTTAGTTAATGTCCGCTAAAACTACGTTAAATTTAAGGAAAAAAAGTGTAGATAGCTTTTAAATTTATTTATTTATGTGGGGTATGTAAAACAATAATATTATTGTTATCTTAGGAACAGCGAAAGTGTATTTTTACGATTATCGTAAATTACGAATGGCAAAACGATGGCGATGTTTGATATTTAATCGTTAAAATTTCATTCTACATGTTTTATCCGAGACGATTTGTACTGCAAAGAAACTGGTTTTCATTTTTGTTATGAACCAGTAGATATTAATCCACTACTCAAATATGACTCACGAATTCCAAATACTAAACATATTTAAATTAATTCTAACTTATTAGTAGCGATATTTAATATAGAATAGCTTTTATTATAACCTTGATCTAAGTTTTCTTTACAAGTGAATATTGTTCAAAAATTCACAAATTCATGATTTATATGAACCTATATGAAGTTTTTAGGCCAGACTATTAATTGTACTGACCTCATTCGAGGGTTTTCCTCCCCTAAAAAGTAGATCGGAGCGTCATTTAGCCCTACCTTTATTATATATTCCCCACACCCAAAATATACGCAATTATGGGTTATTTTATCCAATTTTGCTCTATTTGTCAAAATTACGTTTCATGCGAAATTAGATTGTAAACCTATTAGGCATTCGGCGTCTAATTGCGTTCCCAAATTAGTACGAGTATAATAAAAAAAGTTGGAGGTCATTTATCACTACGAATAATTTTTCAGACACATCCAATTAGGGACAAATTTTGTTTTTACTCAAACGTAGAAAAGTCATTTTATCTCCGCCTTCAGATGAGTAATAGAATAACTAATACCATATATTATCTACAACCGAACGAGCAAGAGCGACATCGAATGAGTCACTGCATACGTTCGTGACGCGTGAGCTTTTTTTCTTATTAAAAAAGATTTGTTCACCAACTGCAGACAATGTGTTGCGTTTGTTTTTTATATGACATTGTTATAATTTATTATATGGAAATATAATAACTATCTATTATGACAACAACAAATTGATATTTTATAGGGTCATTGGCCGCCATTGAAAAAGTAATAATTTATTGTATAATATAATTCATAATAAGTCATTATATAATAAAAAAGCTCAAGGGCGGTGTAGTGAGTAGAGTGGAAAGAGGTAAGTTGATGCGGTTCATTGGATCGGTCATTTAGAAAGGATGGATGAGAGGAGATTAACTAAACAAATCGTGCGAAAGTGGATGAATGGATGTTAGAAGGAAACGCCCTAGGCAGACCCTTTTCAGATAGATATGTCAACTGTTCAGAAAGTCAGGTGAGAAGTATCCTAAACCAATGTTCATGTATAAGGCTAACCTAACACTACCATGTTAGGTAAGGTTTTGATTGGGGAACAATAAACGAAATTATGTCCTACGAATATATGAATGTAAATTGTTCTTAGTAGCAAAGGTTAGATGGAAGATAATGCTAATTACACTAAATTATAAATAAATAAATAAAATCTACTATCAAGTTGAAGATGATAAAATTTTAATATTATTATTATTATATGACCACACTCCGCCTGATGTTAAGGTAGAGTGCGATCCATGAACAGAGGTGACTGCTATCAGAGAAGGGAATCTGCAGACAGCAGTCAGGTCCGCTATGCCGGCTTAATGAGATGCTGCTGCACACTGCGGTTGAAGGATCCCATGTTATAGGAAGGAGAAAAGACGTGGCTGGGAAGGTCGTTCCACAATTTAATGGAACAGAAGGACTGCCTGAACTTTTTAGTCCGTGAGGAGATTGTTTCGACGGTGAGGCGATGCATTTGATCGCCCGCACGCGTCGACCTCAAGCGATGTGGGGTAGGAGGGATTAAATTTCTGCTGAAGATTCACCATGGCAGTAGCGGTAGAACGCTTTTAGTATTAAATTTAATTTTTACCTATGACTTTTTTAATCTGTGAAGTTTGAATATATAATTAAACAAATAATAAACATACGCTTCTATAGTAAATTCTGATTAAAGTTGTTAAACAACATTAAAATTTTATTTTTTGTGACAAGATCGCCAAACATGTCCAAGTTTGCGTTACATATTGTATATGTTTTCCATAAGGTGTAATAAAGTTTACAATTATTGTAAGACACAATAAGATAAAATAATTATAATAATATGCATTGTATCTATTAAAGTATAGGTCAATACACCACTTGATAAATTTACAATAAATTATTGTGATTGTACAAAATTATCTGATTTGTTTACATATTTACAAATATATTACTTAATATGAGGAGAAAATCTTAAAGTTTGCCCGCACAACGAGCGGCCATGGCTGCTCAATTGCGGAAAAGGAGCCTGCGAGGAATCTACAATCTACCCAGTTTGCCTTACTGTAGCATCACCACTTTTGAATGTAACACCCGTGAAATGACCTTGTCATGCTTGGAAGTAGGTAGGTATAACGAGAGGAGTGTGCACTGTCAATCTGGATGGTGTACATTCGTCACCTCAAGACGACATAGCAGAGGCGTCTGTAGAAATTGCTTGTAGAAATTTTGCCTATGTTTGTTTCGTTTTCTAGGTATTAGTTTATAACAATGACATGTTTTCTTTCTCTTTAGGCTTCTAGAGAATGTAATTAGCAAGCATTTTAATTAATGAATATTAACTAATTATAAAATGGTGTTAATCAAATAAATAACAAATAATAATATGAAAGTGAATTAATTTTACATTAACATAATTTATTCCTTTTATTAGGATTAAAATATTTTAATGAAATTAGAAAGTTAATTTTTTTTATTTTAAAAGTAACAGGTACTGACGCCTCATTTTGAAAGAAAAAAACATTAGTTAAATATTACCTAGATAAGATTTTACTTCGTTGATAGTTTTTAGAACAATTAAAAAAAAGTTATTAACATACCATAATGGGAAGACTAATTGTTTATAGTGTACCTATGTAAAAGTAAACAAAAGGCACTTACTTGACAGAAAGTGAGAAATCTCCGGGGCTTGATTCACTAATCCTAATAAGAAAACCACCTTCAGGCTTATTTGCTAATAACTTTTCTGCATCCGCCCTTGTAATTCTGCCATAGTACCAACTGCAAACATTAAAAATAATATATCTATGCACTCATTGCCATAGCATTAGTGGTGCAATACAAGCAACATTTTTTCAACAGCTACAATGTAGATATGAAAATAAAAATAACTTAATTATAAATGGGAGTTTATTGTCTCACCTGTGATTCTTCATTTGTATATAATTACTAGGTATAAGACCTTCTTTTCCATCTAATTCAGCTCTATACCAATTCATATCATCCTCCATATTAAGTATCTGAAACATTGACACTTTGAAAGTTTCTATTCAAGCTACTTTATTAACAAATGTATTGCTTAGAATTTTCGCGAACCTTTAGCACTTGGTTTTTCTTGAAACTAAGTTCATCATCAGCAGTAGCAGTGAAATCGTGTTTAGCGATAGCCTCCATGATCAAAATTAGGCAGACACTTTTATATGACACCAATTACTAAAATAACTCTTTTATATATTTATCCTTAAGCGGCACTTCACGTCAAGAAAGTAACGTAATCATATTGCATATATTTTCACAAATATCAAAATTAAATTAATAAAATCGAGACAATTACGAAAAGCAACTTCGATCTCGGCAGGCCACTCGTCAAGACTAATGTTACTATACTAAAAATATACATTTATTTATACCCAATAGTATTTTATTGTCAAATGTTAAATATTCTCTTTTCCTTACAATTTATTCAATATCAATTGGTTGTCTGGAAGAAATTGCTTTTAGTGATAAGACCGCCAATTGCAGTAACTTATTTATGATTTTATTTCTTTAACTGTGTTTTATATGCAATAAAGAATTTATTATTATTATTATTATTATTATTGTAATTATTGCGAATTTTTAAATGTGATAATTAAATGAATGATTAAATTAAGTATTTTGGTATAACTTATAAAATATAGTAAAAAATGGATTGTAAATATACAATAATCTAAAACAATATATTATTTTCAATACTTATATATTTTTTTGATTAAATAATATTCAAAGTAATTTATGCATTTACGATAATATATTCTATAGTAATGTATTTTTCTTCTGGCGACACGGCCCATTATCGCTGTCAGAACTGTCATTCTTTTCAATTTGAAATCGCTCCCAGTGGCATTATACGCGTAAGGGTTTTTTCAAAATCTTAATTTATACGAGTGATCTTTAATTAATCACATATTTTGGCTTTATTTTCGAATTTTGTGTGCGGTTGTTATTTGTGGAAATACTATATTTCATGAATTTTTCTCAAATAATTGTGTTTTTGAGCGGTACCTACCTATTAGGTTATGAACTCATTATAATGCTGTATTATTGTGTGTTATAGGTTTTGTCGTTACTCACAAAAACGCAACGATGTCGGGAGGGCTAGACCTGCTCAACCTCAATGAGGAGGATGTCACCAAGATGCTCGCGGCGACCACTCATCTTGGTGCAGAAAATGTCCACTTTCAGGTTAGTAACACATTGTTTTGCACATAATTCGACGATTGGGACTAACTGGTTTTAGGCTGGTGTTTGTATAGAGAAAAAGTCTTCAAGTTTAGGAATTTTAAAATGTTTGAAAGTGTTGGAAGCGGATTTGTAACAATTGTTTTGATTTATCCCTGCAGCCGAATTAAAATGATGACAAAGAGAACCCGTTCCATTATAATCATCTGATTGATAGTGACGATAAATTCTCCCAACTGAAGTGTTCTAAATTTATATTTACAAATTTTTCTTAAGCAAATAATTCTAAAAACATGATATTATTAACTTTGCAGATGGAGTCATATGTATACAAGCGCCGTGCTGATGGTACACATGTCATCAATCTCCGTCGTACCTGGGAGAAGCTAATGTTAGCTGCCAGAGCTGTGGTAGCTATTGAGAATCCAGCTGATGTTTTCGTCATCTCGTCTCGTCCGTTTGGACAGCGTGCTGTGTTGAAGTTTGCAGCCCACACCGGTGCTACACCCATTGCTGGGCGTTTCACTCCTGGTGCTTTCACCAATCAGGTAAATGATGAAAATACTCTTATCAATTAATCGTCTTGTGGGATATGTGTATTAAGTTTTTTTATTATGTTAAATGTCCTATTCCACTTGATGTTAAGCTAGTGTGCAGTCTTTGAGTGGAGACAACTGCTGCCCACAAAGAGATGTCTGACCACCTGCTTTCAAGTTGATCCAGAAATGCGTTTGCAATGTCACTTCGCAGGCGTTACACTTAAAAGTAACTCCCATGCCGGTAGACTGGACTAATAGAGATCGTCTGTCTGCCTACCTCTTAAAGTTACTACTGTTTTTATGATACATTTAAAATCTATTCCTTTATTTATACATTTTACATGTCTAAATATCTATAGTGTTATTTATGTATATGTCATTTGTTGTTTTACAATATTTAAGTGTTTGTATTTACTTTTATTCTTATTACTATCTTTATTATTGTTATTAAAATATTAAGAAAATAATGACCTGTTTAAATGATGATAATATCACTAAGGAACCACTGACAGTATAAATATACTGGTATGATTAAATTTTTTCTGATTATAATAATAAAGTATAAATTCACATCTAATTATTTTGGAATTTGTTTTTAAAAGTTGTTATTCTTATATTTAGATCCAAGCTGCCTTCAGGGAACCGCGTCTGTTAATTGTGTTGGATCCGGCACAAGACCATCAGCCAATCACAGAGGCATCGTATGTCAACATTCCAGTCATTGCTTTCTGCAATACTGACTCTCCTCTGAGATTTGTTGATATTGCTATCCCTTGCAATACCAAGGTAATTTTTTATTTTATTATAGCTTGGCATATGTCAACATTCTGCCTGATGTTAAGTTAGTGTGGTCCATGCGACGAGGATGTTTCATTCGAAAATGGTGGTACTACCAGGTCCAGGATGGCAGGCTGGGTCAACATAAATTTCTTAATAACTGGGCGACCAAAGTACATATAACATAATTGCATTGGTACTGATCAGAATTTAAGCGAGATTTGAACATGGGCTTCGTCGCCGTGAGTTCACGCGTTCTACCGCTAGAGCACGGCTGCTCTAATTTATTTATAGATTCCTTGCAGCGACTATGATGGCTGTAAAGCTTTTGTATTAAAATAAACACGACAGTAGCAGCTGCATTAAATATTTTAATTTAGGTGGTTAAAAGTTCGTGCAAAATGTTTTAGTTAAATGTTTATTGTCTCCCTCCAGTCATCTCATTCCATCGGTTTAATGTGGTGGTTACTTGCCCGTGAAGTATTAAGACTTCGTGGTGTGCTTTCTCGGGAACAACGTTGGGATGTCGTAGTCGACTTGTTCTTCTACCGTGATCCTGATGAGAGCGAGAAGGACGAGCAACAGGCCAAGGAACAGGTAATTATTACAACTTTACGCCAACTTTTCCAGTTAGATAGAACTATACTGATCAACTTTATTTCTTTCTCAGCAGGTCATTGCACCTGTAAAGACCGAGGTTCCTCCGCCAGCTCACGAGGATTGGAGTGAACCCACTGAAGCCACTTCATGGGCTGAGGAAGGTGCACCGGCTCCGACGCCTGCCGCTCCAGCTTTTGGAGCTCCCGCCGCACAAGAAGATTGGGCTGCCCAGGTATATAAATTGAACACTACATTGGTGGAAAGGTGCATTATGCGGAAACTATTTTAACTTCTAATAATTCCAGGTGCAGGATGAATGGGGAGCAACAGCCCCTGCCGCTGCTCCAGCTGCGACACCCTCATGGGGAGGAGCAGCTCAGGACTGGACTGCTTAACTTATAAGTTGACAGAAGAATAAACAAAAATCTGATATCAGTGTTTTATTTTTAAATCGTCTTAATTCTCTAATTCGCGGGCCGCGGAAGGTTAAAACCACTATAATTTTTTTTTCTCTTTCGACTGTTTTTCTTCTAGACTTTCTTTAAATTTTCGTGTCCGAACCTGGTCCAAAATTACTCGACGACTTCATCTAAATCTGTCTATAAAGTAATTTAAATTAATCGAATAATATCTAAGGAACACGGGATTGTCTTTCTAACGGGGTCCATGTGCTATTCATACATATATTTCGGAATTCTGTAAACGTGACGTGTAATGCAGTCACCTCCCAAGCGTGTAAATGTAGTTTGCTATTAATAAGTTCCATACAAATGGAGTCTATAGATACAGGTGTATTTTTCGTTGCCGTGGTTGGAGAGGACTTTAAAGATTATTCGTATAATAGGCTTCCTAATGTGGACACTATAAAACTGTTGGGATTTTCCAGCTTTCGTATATTCACCACGTAAAAGTTCTATGTTGGTTTCATTTTCAAAGACACCCTGTAAAAAGAAAAAAACAGCTACATAGTTTTGTTCCTTTAATTTGGCGGTGATTTATTTAATTACACAATTAGTGGTAGGCAGGCTGACCATCTTATTAGCCCAGTGCTGTTCTTGGGTCACTACTTTCAATCAGTTTGGAAGTATAACGAGAGTAGTGAGCACTTTCAATCTCTGTGATGAATATTCGTCGACTCAAGCCGGCAAAGCGGAGACGACTGCGGCCGCTCGTGTACTGCGCTCCAGCTTAACATCAGGTGGAATGTGGCACATGTAGAGCTACAAAACAAAAAAAGTTTCTTTATATTTTAAATAAGTAAAAGCATTGTCTTACATATATGGAAAATTTCTTAGGTGCACTATTGGCAGAATCAGGTCGGACATGTTCGATGCTTACGTTGTATAAATTCACTTGACGTGACGGTTCTATTACTACTTCGCCTTGGGTACCTCTAAAAATAAGAAAAAAAAATCTTATTGTCTGGATATACCAATTTCTGGCTCCACATGTGACTATACATCGATGTTAAGTTAGAGTGTGGTCCATAAGGGGTAACAGTCACCTTCGCTATGCCGGCTTGAGAAGACGAGTGTGTGCCATCGAGGTTGACAGTACACACTCATATCGTTATTCTCATTGATATATACAACTAGATATGGGAGTGTCCCAATGTGACGCGAGAGAAAAGATGACCGCAGTCACTTTTAGGTTCTCTGTCAGTTAGTATTTGACTTGACGGCAACATTGTCAAATCGTTTGAAATGGCCTACGCTTTTTTCATGTCTAATGTATGAGGTTTGCATCATATTATATAAAGCTCGATTACCACTGACTCACTGACTGACTGACTGACATATATTATGAAGCACTTGTCGGGAGGTTAGAGAGATGATTCTTTTTGGGACGTGTAGAGGTCGTTCCCGCGACCCCAGGAAAACCTCGACTTTGACCGGAAGTGGACTTTGGACCAGAAGCGATGCCGATATCTCGGAAACGGAACGAGATAGGGCACAAGTGCCGGAACAAAAGTCGTAGGGAATGCCCTCTAATATCGAAATCCATAATTTGTTTTTTCAAAAAAAATTTTTGTTTTCAAATTACTCGATATCATATCAATCAGCGCCGCGAAGCGCGCCCAAAAAACTAGTCTCTAGTATATATCTCTATGGTTATTGTTATTAAATAATGGATAATATTTTATTATTAAAGTTCTGTCTATCTTTAAAACCGGAGTATTCACTTTTATGGCTTATAAGAGTAGGTAGATAATATTATAATCTTTCAGGTAAGTTGGTTCAAAAGGCCCTAGGGGGTAAATACGCCGCTAGAATTGAATTACTAGCCCTTGAAACTCGTTTTAAAATATGTAATATATAATAATAAAATATATATTATTATTATATATAAAAATTAAAAAAATATATATATATATAATAATGACGTCTTTTAATTTAAAAATTATGTCAAGTCATTGCTGCACGCAAATACTACGATGTATGTTAACAAAATTAATATCAGCAAAATTATCTGGATTATTGGATCACAGATTTTAAATGTTATTCTTTATTAAACAGCATATTTTTTATTACTGCCTTGAACCAGTTATGAAATCAATTAAATATTTATTTTAGGAAATTCTCGTTTTTATTTCAGTTATTAATAAATTCGACCTTTTATTACTTTTTATTCGTTATTTCAGGCTTTGAATAATTTTGCTTTGACATTATAATGACGAGGATTGTATTTAAAAACGAATGTCAAATGTTTCTAAATATCAAATTCAAGTATGTATTAATTAAATTACAGATTCGAAAGCACATTAGAAGCTTTCTAGTTAATGTTTGGTACAACATTGTTTGAAACATAGCAGATTTATGTTGAAATTAAGTAATTCGATAACTTTCTCAGCATTAATTATTATCGCAAATCACTAATAAACAAATAGCTACGGCACAGAATATATGAAATGCATTTTAAATATTTTTAACATTTTATATTAGTTATATTTCACAAGTATTTTATATATTCTGTGCCGTAGCTATTTGTTTATTATAGTGATTTGCGATAGAACAAGCCATTGCTTTCATATATTTAATAATAATAATTAAAAAAAACATACATAAAAGGCCAACAGTCTCCAGGAGTAGGTTTTATTGGAGAAACAATAGTGTATGGTGAAGGAGATGTCTTCCACAAAGGTACGATCCCCCAAAGAGTTGCACGACCACCATACCATTCCTCAGTACCAGTGCCTATAGTAAGAGCTGCCTCTGCTTCCAGATTCACTAAGATTCTTTCCTTTGCAATACCTGTATTATTTTCCAATATCAGTTTGACAGCCGGGTATCTCAAGCCGGCATAGCGGAGGCGACTACTGCCTGTAGAAATTTATCTCTAGTAGTAGTTGTTTCCGTTCACGGATGGCACTACATTCCTCTCATTATTTCCGGCTAGTTAAGATTATCTCGAAATAAATGACCTTCGGGAATAATTTGAAAGTAGCCAGATATAAGAGAGGAGTGTGCACTGTCAATCTAGATGGTACATGCTCGTCTCCTCAAGCCGGCATAGTGGAGGCGACTGCAGCCCGTAGAGATTTCTCTGTAGTAGCAGTTGTTTCCATTCATGGACCGCACTCTAGCTTTACATCAGGCGGAGTGTTGTCACATGTCGAGCTACAATAAAAATAAAATAAATAAATAAAATAAAAGTGGTTGTACCTCAAGACGGCAGACTGGGCTAATAACCATCGTCAGTCTGCCTACCACTCCTGAGGTTCAGTATGAGTTTACATTTACGCATTCACGGCGTATAGAGTGAGTTCTCCACCAATAGGATGGCTTTATTTGATTTTTTTAACATTGGCTTGGCTCTCAGAATATCTTTTAGGGGAACTGGTACATACATACGGGGGGGGGGGGGTTTCATTGCGGTATCCAATCGCATCGTATCAAAAATTTGGTTACAAATAAATGAGGAATGATTATTGTGTCTGATAAACTTATTTATTGTAGCAGAAATTTTGAAATTTAGCCGAGAAGTAATTTAATTTACCTACTGCGGTTTAATGCAGTTGGTTTTAGGCGATAATTTTATAGCGTGTGACAAATCTATGTTACATTGTAACCCACTTTAAGTACTGGCACGATTTTGCACTAAAATTTAATTTTAATTTCAAGATTAGTTCCCACTAAAAATAAAAATCGACTTCTATTAGCCTAGTTAGCCTGTAACGTGGGGGCTTCAGGTTCAATTTTCGGTCCTATTATTATATTGGGTCGTTTTTTTTATTGTATGACAACACTCCGATGTAAAGCTAGAGTGCGGTCCAAACAACAGCTACTACAGATAAATTTCTACAGGCAGCAGTTGCCTCCGCTATGCTGGCTTGAGGAGACACAACTGGCACTATCCAGATAGAGAGTACACACTCCTCTCGTCAAACCTGGCTACTTCCAAACTGTTCCCGAAACGCGACCAGGTCACTTCACGGGTGTTACGTTTGAAAGGGTTTTTTTTAATTATTTTTTTATTGTAGCTCGGCATGTGACAACACTCCGCCTGATGTAAAGCTAGAGTGCGGTCCATGAATGGAAACAACTGCTACTACAGAGAAGTCTCTACGGGCAGCAGTCGCCTCTACTATGCCGGCTAGAGGAGACGAGCATGTACCATCTAGATTGACAGTGCACACTCTTCTTTTATACCTGGCTACTTTCAAACTATTCTCGAAACGCGACAAGATCACTTAACGGGTGTTACATTCGAAAGTGGTGGTACTACCCCAGAACGGCAGACTGGATAAATAACCATCATCAGTCTGCCTACCACTCTTTAATAGTGCCTATAGGCACTGAGCGACCAAAGTCTTACCGCTAGACCACGGCCGCTCTAAAAAGGGTAATTTTGATTTGGAGTTACTTATTCATTCACTAAAATTATGTTGATATGTAGCATATAGCGTATTCTAGAATATTCTTATTGGATGTTCTGCTGAATTAGCGTCCTCCCTTGTTAGTAATAATTCATCCAATCTAAGTCCGTATATATCTACATAGCGTTAGGTCTTAAGTCGGTTACTAAGCTACTAATCTAGACATGAATACCTAAAATATGCGGTCTAACTTTTGACGCATCGCGTGTTTAAATTTTGTAATACTTAAGAAGTTTTGAGGTGCTTAGATTTTCGTAAAATAAAATCTGTTCTGCAGTCACTACGCGGATGAGCAGACTGGGTTAATAACCGTCATCAGTCTGCCTACCATTACGTTTTCATATGAAGAAAAGTATGGTGAAAAAAATTATTTTTCTTTTGTTTATTGTAACTCGGCATGTGACAACACTCCGCCTGATGTAAAGCCAGAGTGTGGTCCATGAATGGAAACAATTGCTACTACAGAGAAATCTCTACAGGCAGCGGTCACCTCCACTATGCCGGCTTGAAGAGACTAGCATGCACCATCCAGATCGACAGTGCACACTTCTCTCGTTCCATCTAGCCACTTTCAAACTATTCCCGAAACGCGACAAGGTCACTTCACCGGTGTTACATGTGGTGGTACTGCCCCAGGATATGAAAGTATGAAAGATAATAGAAATAAAATATGAAAGAAACTTGCCTAAATCACGATTAAAAGCCGCATTCCAAACATTATAACGTCGGTTTCTTCTGAAAACAGTTGTTTTTAATTACTTTTTCTTAAATACATAGGGTAAAAGGTTGCATTAAAGAAAAAAGAAAATACTTGAGGGCATGTTCTGTTCGAGATAAGGCGCCAGTGAGCTGCATTAGTCGAGCTTTACATTCTTCAGGTACAAGCGAACTATGTTCCAATTTATTCGCTGCAAAATAAACTTATAGTGAAATTTACTGCATTTGAGAGAATTAAATGAAAAGTTACTTTACAACGATTTGAAGTTGAGATAAATTGTTACAGAAATATTTTCAACGTAAAATTGTTTTATCCAAACATTGTTATGATGCAAATACTATAACATCTTTAAAGCCGACCACAAGCATGACTACACAGGCAAGCGTGCGGGCAAGACTGCGAACACTGTGTCAAAGACATCAATGAGGTGTACGCGGGTAATCCTGGACGGTGTTCATTCGTTTCCTCAAGCAGGCATAGCGGAGGCGATTTTTGCCAGAGCAATTAGGTAATAATTGCTTCCGTTCATGGCCCACACAGGCGAAGTGTTGTAATTAGACGTACATGTACTTTATTAGACGCAAATGTATAGTTAGATTAAACAAAACTTGAAAAAGGACATTAAACATTATTATTGTGTAACTTTTTTTGTTGTCCATACAGACATGTGTGGATATAGAATTATAGATATAAGAGACACAAATAGATGCGAGAGGAGTGCGCACTGTCAATAGATGGTACACGCTCGTCTCCTCAAGCCGGCAAGTGGAGGCGACTGCTGCCCGCACAGGTTTCTCTGTAGTAGCAGTTGTTTCCATTCATGGACCGCACTCTAGCTTTACATCAGGCGGAGTGTTGTCACATGCCGAGCTACAACAATAAAAAAAAGAAGCACCGCCATTCATATTAACGCATCGGTGTGCGACATCTATTCTCTGTTCTGTGGTGTACAACATGTCCTCCAGCGTGCACGTTAGATTAAATTAAATAATAATATCATGTACTACTAGTACTTTAAAAGAGTATGTGGTTTTTTTTGTTTAATATGGCGTATAACAATTTGCCAGTGTCAAAGTACATATTTTTTGGCATCAAGTTAATAATATTGTGCATCACGAGTCATTCATTCATCATACCAAACAGTCAGGTCAAGTCTCAGTCAAGTCAAAAATTGTTCCAGTAAAATGGTAGAATCTTTACTGAAGCTTCCTACGGAGTTTTGGAGGGAAAATGGAAACACAGGTTCCCTTCTTTTGAATTGTTTGCCCACACTCATGCACGTTAACGAACACTTAATGGTTAATAATCCACCATTATTACACATTAATACTCGAATAAACACAAGTATAGGAAAATAATTCAAGACAGATAACCTGACGTCTCAAGATGGCCGCCAAAACTTCGAGTATGTGGTTTACTAACGCGCTTATTTTGAATGTCTTTTTTTTAAATTCGATTCTCTCATTCTGGAAAGGCAAAGGGATCAAACAATTTGATGTTTTATTTTTTAATTTAGTTAAAATAAGTTCTCGCGAAATCTAAGAAAAAGCAAATTTTATAACTGGTACTTACATAGTAAAGGCGCTTGCATAAATCCCAGCCAATAAGAAAATGTACCTGAAATTTAATATTTTTAATTTGTACAAAGATACAATAAAAACATAAACTTTACAAAATATAATAATAATTCCTTACTAATCATTAAAATAACAATAAAAAATAAGAAAAGAATACTGCATTTTCTTTTCGTTGCGACTGTCTTCTGTTTCGAGAAAAGTCTTTGAACTCTTTTTCTTTTGTCGTATTTAAGTTTTCTAATTTTTGACGCATGTAAATCGTGAATAAAACACGCTCTTTTATCACTAGAAGTAGTTATTTGAGACGTGTTTCCACAAACATTGACATATCTCAACTCGTTTGCGGTTCCTGAAATAAAAAAATAAATAAATAGCCACGACTTCTAGGTTTAGAAATTTCATTCTTTAAACGTGGATAATTTTAAAAACAAATTAACTAGTAAACACCATCTGTCGAGTGAAATTAACGGTCGCTGTATTTTATGAGGCATAAATAAATAGATCACTGAATGTTTGTGAATAGAAAATAAAACGAAATAAATCGATGCAACCAATTTTAGTCAATACGATAAATGACTTCAATTATTAATGCCACGGCATGTGGAAATACGGTAAAATTGCATTATGCAGACAGCCCCGATTCGGTAACCCAATTGAGTCGACCAATTAGGGACTGTTTATTTAATTAAATAAAAAAAGATAGGTTAATTTGGAGAAAATGGTAGACCCATTTTCATAGCAAAGATGTAGAAATGAAACCTATCTTTAGAATAAAAATAAAAGTAAGCAGTTATTTGTCATTAATAGAATAGGTATTAGACATTTAAAATGATAGACTCGTTTTATTATTAAATTACGGTGAAACTCAAATTGAAAATTTTTATTTTTATTTTTTATTAAATTTTAACTTTTATTTCTATTAAATATTTATCGTAATTTAAGAATAAAAGTAATTATTAAATATTGTCTGTACAAAATAGTTGTAATTAAAAGTTAATTTATTGCTTTGTTTAAAATAATAAATATAATAACGTACCGGAACACCAAGGCGGCAAATGGCAATTATCACGTGTGTTGTTGTTATTATTATTAGCAATGCTTTGATTACTACAATCACGATATTTTAAGAGCATTTTTTTCATTTTATAGCTTGTAATATATGTAACTCTAACTAATAAATAGTTTTATTAAGAAGTCTTATATTTTTTTAAATGTTCTTTTTTTAAGAAGGCAATGGGTATTCTGTTTTCTGCCATAACATTTTTTTTTGTAATGATACATATAAGAATGTTATAAGTATGGTATAGATATTAATTAAATTATAACAAAATATTTCCTGTGATTATAGAAATATTTAGTTCATTGATTTGATACTAACTATTACACGAAAATTTGATTTTTTTGACATTTTTTTTATTCACTATTTTTTAAGACAATGGTTTGAAACCAAGTGGAGCCATAAATTAATCTATAAAAATGTGAATTTTGTTGTAGATTTTCAATACTAAAACAAATATTAAAATTAAAAATTTTAAAGCTGTGTACGATTTAATTTTAATTACGCTTAAACTAACAACTCATTATAATTAACCGTTATTTTAAACGATTGCTAGCCACTAAAGAGTGGATAAATTTTCCCATGTAATAGTCTTGAAATTAAAATTTCATGGTGAGATGTTAAATAGGGTAACCTCAAGAAAACGAAGCCATTTTCGACATCATGTTTATAGCAGTAGTCGCGTTTCTAGTGGCCACTCAAGTCCATGCTCAAATTTCGACTGCGCTCACAGATGTGCAATCGACACAAATACCTCCATCGCCATTTCTCGACTTATTTCCTTACGCGTCCAGTTATTTACCTGATGTTGTTAGAAAATCTTACATGGAGCCGAGTTATAGTCACACCATTTGCCCGACGTATAAATCTGATACATTGTCATCTTTTGCGAGTGTACTCGGGAGTGCAGCGAAGATCATGTTAGCGGCAGCAGCTATAACTTTCTTAAAGGTTATAGGAGGAAAATTACTACTATTGCCGTTCGCTGTTTTAGTTATGGCGAAGATAGCTGTAAAAACGTTTTTATTGTGGCCAATGTTATCAAAATTCATGAAGTATTTGCGAAAAAAGAAGAGAAGGGTTCATAAAGGAAGATCAATAGTGGATTGTTCGGAGAGATTTGCTTGTGTCATTCGAAAAACAATGAACGGGGCATGGAGCACTAACCTCGGTAGCGCAGTGGCGTTCTCAGTAATTGAAGATTTCGATGATTCATACGGAGCAGTATTGTTTAATATTTTAGCTGGTGAAAATGTTGCAAAATGCATGAAAATTACATGCAGCAACGATGTCGATATAAGCATTCGCTGATATGTCATATTATTTAGCCCAGATATTAAAAGTGTTACAGTGTTGTGCATTGTGTGAAAAATATATTATAAATAACAATGAGGATTCAATATTTGTTTATTTCATATATTAACAAACATGAGTGCGGTGCAGAAGTGCTTTTTATTATTAATTGTAATGAATTATTTCAAGACAGGGTCTTGCGCACAAGGGGAACCTGTTGTATATTTTCCACCGTTCGAATTAAGAGCTGTTCGGCCGGTAGTAAATCCAAATAATGTTAACCCTCTGTTACAACCATTACAACAACCTGTGCAACAATTTCACCAAAACAACATCGAACAACTACAAACATCGACAACTGCTTCCATCCAGGCCTCAAGTTCTCCAACACGTAATGAAGTTCAACAACATCATGAGGCGACAAACGAAACTGTAAGCGTACATAATCTATTGAAGGCTCTTGGAATAAATGAAGATGAGCACAAGAAAAATAATGAACAAGAACGCACAGCTACAGGCCGAGATTACGAATACCCTTCGTATCCTCAACCACCACCAGACTACGGATATCCATCAAGAGGCTATTGGCCACCTTCGCCACCATCCTATTATCAAGAAGATAATTCATACGCGTATTTACCCCCAACGTACGGACATCATTCACTTCCATCGCCAGCGAAACCGTTTTCACTGATAACCCATGTACCGCAAAAATCATCCGAGGCGCATGCTGTAGAGAAACCATTAACTGCTAAAGTAGCTAGTAAAGTAAGCGGTATAATTGGCCTCGTTATGGCGTTACTTACCGGGTCCGCTCCCGACGGTTTAGAAATAAAAGGAGTTAAAGATTTGGTAATCAATGGGATTGTTAAACCTTTGATGTTGGCTAAAGGAGGAATCAAATCTTTGATAAGTAAATTATCGATTCCTGTAATAGTTTTGTTGTTGGTTAATTTAGAGATGTTAGTACTGATCTGGTGGTTGTGGGAGGACTGTCAGCAGGCGGCAACAGTACAGCATCACCAACCACCAGTATATCCATATAGACCTGCGCCAAACTACGGTTACAATCCATATTGATATAATTTTAAATAGGGTTATGTTAGGATAATTTCCAGTGAAATATGTGTGCTGTAATTGAGACTGAGATGTAAATTTTTGTAATAAATTATAAATTTTAATTATTGTTTTGTTTTAATTTGCTTTTATTTATTTGCTACATCTTCCGAATGTAACACCTTGTCAGGTTTCGGGGCCAGTTTAGAAGTAGCCAGGTATAGCGAGAGGAGTGTGCACTGTTAACTTGGATGGCAAACATTCGTCTCTTCGGGCCGCTATCGCAGAGGCGACTGTTGCCTCTAGAAATTTATCTGTAGTAGCAGTTTCCGTTCATAGACCGCACTCTAGTTTTATATCAGGCGGAGTGTTGTCATATGCCGAGCTACAAAAAAAATTTTGTTTGTATAGTTTATGAATAGATAATCTAAGACTGTACTACTCGTAGATAACTTTAAATTAACGAAAGGGTAGGCAGAGTAATTATAGGTACATATTAGACTAGTCTGCCGCCCCGGTACAACTTTCAAATGTAACACCCGTGAATTGATCCAGTCGGAAGTAAAGGAGAGTACACTGTCAATCGGATGATACACCGCCGTAAGCCGGTATAGCGTAGGCGACTGCTGCCTGCAGACATTTCACTGTGGTAGTAGTTGTCTCCACTCATAGACGCCATAGACCTTAACACCAGTCTATGAAAATTAAAAAAAAAATGCTCTAGAAGCTTTTTCCAGTCTCTATTCTTAACACGTCCAGTGCCCTACATCTTTTTCACGTTACGAAGCCCATAAAAAGGTCAAGTAATAAGATTATGCGACATGTGTCTACATTCCTTATTGTAGGTTCTATATTCGGTTTTCTTTCCAGGTGGACTGTTAAGAATAATTGGGTTAAGATGTTCCAAAAACCTATGCTTTTATCTTATAATTTATTTATTTATTTTATTTTGGCAACAAACAGTCATCAGAAAAATTGTTTTCAAAATAAAAGAATTAGATGCTAAGTAGACCAATAGTGCCGAGAAAGTACTAACAATAATGAATAAAAATTTAATGCAAATCCGACAACGGTAAAGTAAAGAGAAAAATATATTGTATATAAGAATTTTTTTTTAAAAAATACATAAGGAAAACAAAAAATAATAAAAATAAAAAATAACTTATAAGTATGGACAAAAACCTACAAATTCAAGTATTAAAGTCGTAACAATGTGTACTGTAAAATAAATAAATAATAGCTACCATTATTAAATTATTTAAAAAGTGGTAGACAATCTGATGATGGTTTTTAGCCCAGGCTGCAGTCCTGGAGTAGTACCACCACTTTCGAATGTTGTTGTCAATCTAGATGGTACATGCTCGTGTCCTCAAGCCGGCATAGTGGAGGCGACTGCTGTCCGTAGAGATTTCTCTGTATTAGCAGTTGTTTCCATTCATGGACCGCACTCTAGCTTTTCATCAGGCGGAGTGTTGTCACATGTCAAGCTACAATAAAAAAAGTCTCATTCCTGGAATAGTACCACCACTTTCGAATGTAAAACCTGTAAACTGACCTTGGCGTTTCGAGAACAGTCTCGAATAACGAAAGGAGTGTGCACTGTCAATCTGGATGGTGCACATTCGTCTCCTCAAGTCGTCATAGCGGAGGCAACTGCTGCCTGTAGAAATTTATTTATTTAGTTTCTCCGTTCATGGACCGCACTCTAGCTTCATCAGGCGAAGTGTTGATAAAAATTGACTCAAAACAGAAGATAAAGTTAGAATTAATAATCAAATTGTTTTCGAATCTAGCACATGCCTAGTTTTAAAGTCGGAAATGCATTTATATAACTCAACAACGAAGTTAAAATCTGAGAAGGGTAATACGTTTACGTGTCAGTTCGTTAGTCAGGTGCTCGTCGTGTGTTCGAGTTTGGAAATGTCATTAACAATAATTGTTTAAAGTTGCAGCCTATTCACGAGTTTCAGAGGTGGAATTATATTTTCAGCTCTGAAATATATTGAGTTTCGTTATTAAACGAATTCATTGTTTATTTTCAGTTTACTTTAACACCTTTAAAGTGTAGTCTATATATAGCCGTTTGCTCAAGCCGGCATAGCGGAAGTGAATCGTGTATGCAGACATTTATCTGTGGTAGAAGTAGATGATTAAAAATTAGAAAGTTTAACAATGAACGGCAAAACATGCATCTATCAAGTAACAAGTATAAAATAAAAATAATAAAATGTACTATCTTAAATTTTAATTGATGCAATAGAAAAAAAAGTTTGACCTAATTACCTTTGCGCACGGAAAAGAAATTTGATGACTACTTGTGCTGAGGAGGCAAAGTAAATAAACTTTCAATTCGTTTTTAATCCTAAGTTTGACAAATACCTAGCTAATACTAGTTTCGGCTTAGTAAAGAATCTTCTATGCAGCTAAATAACCACATTATATAAAACAACTGTGTGTGCAAAGATGACCAAATCGATAAATTGCCTAATTAAGCCATAATAGGACACGGCTCGATAGAACACTACGTCTGATGTAAAGCTAGAGTGCGGTCTATGAAGGGATACAACTGCTACTACAGAGAAATCTCTACGGTAAGCAGTTGCCTTTGCTATGCCGGCTTGAGAAGATGAGTATGCACCATATAGATTGGCAATGCACATGTTTCACGCTATGCCTGACAACTTTCAAACTGCTGCCTAAACGTGACAAAGTCACTTCACCCGTGCTACATTCGAATGTAGTCGCACTACCCTGGTTATTTTGCTATATACGATTCAATACTATGCATTGGTTTCATACATTACTTAAAGTTTTATTAATTAAAATAGAATGAAACAATTTAATATGTTATAGAATATATAATAGATAATATGAATAGTGTAGCCGGGTACGTTAAAATAATATTAATTCAATATTTAAATTTAGGTCGATAACATTTGTATCTTTAATTTTATATTTTAGAGCTGTATTTTGATCTTATCCATTATTGAATAATTTCATTAAAATAAATGTAGGTCATTACAATTAATATTCAAATAAAAACAGCTAATAATTAATGACAATATAATTAAAATGAAAGTTAAAGAAAAAAGAGGGCATGCAAATCAATTTAAATTCGGTCAAAAAAAGTGAAATTGTATTGGATTTATATCGTTCATGGTCTATTGTAGTTTAGCATTATTATTTGCTTAATAAGTTATCTGTTATTGATGTCACGCGCTCTATTTATTATTTATTACAATTTACTTAAAATTCCTCCGCTATGCCGGCTTGATCACATCGGTCGTGAGTTCATGCGTTCTACCGCGCGATCATAGGTGAAACTACTAACCACACTTGACTATTAAAATAATTTAAATAATTTATGTATTAATGTAGTGTTCACACTTTGAGTTGCAGCCCAGCTTTACTGATCAGATCTTAAAATATATGTATGTGACTTTTTTCGGCTGCAACTTGTAGTGAGCATCTGATAAATAAATAAATAAATCACGGCCGCTCCTGCAAATTCAGTAATTGCAAATAACTATATAAAGTAGTTCACAGTTTACGCTATTCGACGTTGTAGTAATTAAAGATTGTATTAATATATTTATTACATTTTTATTGTTAAAGTTATTAAAGATAGCTAGTTTATAAGTAGATTTAAATATTAGTCGGCAACTAATTTTAGATGGGGTACAGATACTTATGATAATTCTTTAACGGAATTCAGAAAAATATACTAAAATTTTAAAGGTTGTATTGATATTTCGCACTGCACTGTTCGTCAGTTGCCGACCTCTGCTCTAAACTATGCATGCAGCTTATATCGCGTTTATTTCGATTAACTGAATACGACATTTTGAAAGCTTCGCAGCCATAATTTAGAGGCATATAGTATGTTTTAGATTTTTTTATTTTGTCGAATCATGTTTGCAAGTAACCTAATAAAAATCGACTATAATGTTTAATTTAGTTTCATAGTTGATGTAAAAAAGATCACCATGCTTTTAAAGGTTATGAGAAATGAGTGAGTACACATAAATGTACAAATTGATTTCAGTAATTAATAATTCAAGTTTACACGCACGTTGTTTAATTTCAGATAACAATTAGCACTAATGAAGATCGGTAACGAGATAGCGAACTGTAATGAATTCGTAGAAACAACGAGTTAGCTTACTCTTAAGACATAATTAACAAGAATAAATTATGTAGTCAAGTATCTTATTACGTTTTTTCTCCAGAAACATCTTCAATGTAGGATGTTGTTAGTAAAATGTGACAGATACCAACACAAACATATGCTACATCAATATCATACTCAGCGGTCAAAGATGAAAAGTCGGAGGAAAATTACTGCGTCTCATAAATATAGAGCCTATTGCGCAGCCATAATAATGAAACTTTTGACTGTATACACGTTTTCATAACTTGATAGCTTTATGCGAGCATGCTTCAATTATATCAAGAGTTTTGTTGCATATGAGATTGTTTAGTATTACAAATTTAATAGTTATAATTAGTTTTCAGGAAAGAAATGTGGACATGTTTTGTGGAATGTTCGGCTCTGTGAGGGAGAAATGTATGTTTGTGTGGGAGTGAAATGAAGGTAGCCACTGAGGGGCTGCGCGGCTCCTGTCCGCGCACCGGAGTCGATACGCGCACTGGTCTGACGTCGGCCGCCCGCGTACAGGGCCGCACAGTCTCTCCACACGACTAAAATTATTCACGTTTTCACGGAGGATAAATCTATCGGTGCAGTGTCAAATACGTGTGCAACTCGTAAATAAATTAAGTGTTATTGTAAATAAAATCAATATGAACCAGTTTTATACAATGCTATGTCTGTGAGAACACAATTTCAGTGAAAACAAACACATTTAAAGCCAGCTATACGCAGGCGCGTAACCGAACGTGTTGAGATCGGCCATCTTTCTTGGCAACCCAGGTTCACCGCGCCCTAAGTCCTGATCCTGGCCGGCCAGGCCTTGCGGGACTACGAGGTGATTTTCAACGATGATAACTCGAGCGTGTTACCCCGCGGCCGAAGCGCTCTGAGCCTCGGCCGCGCCGCGTTATCGATCGGGAGAGCGCCATGGCGCTCACGGAGTGAATGCGGATACCAGGATCGTGCCGCACGCTAGCGGAGCACCCTGCCTGTGAGAGTGTATCAGTGAGCGGGCATGTGAACGTGGGTCTCTTCTCCGATGGAGTGGCGCGCGGGCGGCGGCGGGCCCGCCTGAGCGCGTGCCATGGCCGAGGAGTACGCGCGCTCTCCGTGCGAGCGCTTCCCGGCGGCGGGTGCGTTCAGCGTAGCGCCGCCGCCGGAGAGGCTCAGCCCGCCGCCGCCCGCGCCGCTCCCGGACCGATTCTCGGCGTCCCCGCGTCGAGTGCGACGTTGCTCGGAGCAGGAGCGGGTGCGGCGTCCGCGGTACGTTCCGCCGGCTGCACACGTGCCCGTGGAGCGCTATGTACCGAGACCACCAGCACCGATACGGCCACCGCCACCCGTGTACTGTGGGATGGCATGCCGGCCGACAGCATCCACGGGCACGTTGCGCAAGTGTTGTGGACCCGCATGTCGCGAGGACTTGGCCGCGTCACCACCACCACCCTCGCGTTACGTGGATTATGTCGGTGCAGCAGCAGCACGAAGGCTGGCATGCACACCGCCGCCACCACCACCACCTGCATTGCAGCTTCCCTGCGAAGCTCAAGAGCCACCTTGTTGCGTACAGGCTCGTCGTCGACCACCTCCTTCGCATGATTGGTAAGCTTTTATATTGATTTATTATACTATACTTAGAATTTGCTGCACCTATAATTTTTTAAAACTTCAGGATTTAAAAAATTGATTTACGAGTAACGATATCGTCGCGACGGCGACGGTCGTCGGTAAGCTTGCTCTCAGTAATTGGGTAATATTTTGTGGGTGGAATTGATAACGTGTGATTGATGATGGGTACGATTAACGATCGAGCTTACTTACTAAATATTGACAACGAAAACAAACTGCTTTTACTTACATAATTTTGCATATAAGTGTTATTCGAATCTTATAACTGTGTTTGTACAATATAATTATTTATCTTTATTTTTTAAAGACATATACGATGCACTAAGCGATGAATTATGTTATCTATATGAGTCCACTCTTCCAATTTGTAGTTGCAGTGTATTATCATGAATGGCATATAAAATAATGTGTAGGTATAAATGATAGATTGACTTGGTGATAACAATATATAATTATTATCATTCAAGTAGTTGGTCTTGAGTTTTTCATATCAACGGACATATTATTAAAGTCCTTATCAGTGATGATGTGAATTGTGTGTGCAAAGAAAATGAAGTGTTTTCGTGTCAAAAACAAAACCATATCAATCGTGAAAAACATCAAATTTTGTTTACATAAGAGTAATGGAGACAAAAGTGCATAAGTAAGTTTCCATCACTTAAAGACGTACTTAATACAATTTTAGATTATGGGTTATTTTTATACAATGTTAAAGTGGGTACCATGTTTTATCTTAAATGTATTTAGATCGTTTGATACATAGTAAGTTCCGTACCAAATGTGTACCTAACTCTGACCCCAGGCAATGTTTTGATTTTCTGTCAGTTAGTATTCGAAACAGACGAAAACCAAGTGACATGTAAAATTTAAGAAAGTCGAAATGGGCAAATAAATGTGTGACGAAAATGAGCGATTCTCGATCGCTAATACACAAAACAATAAACAGGTTTACGTTTTATTAAAACTGTTTAAAACAGGCTACGCGTCGTAAGGAACGCGTTAGGAGGGGTTTATCTCTCTAGTAGGTATAGTCATGGTAATCACAAGTATTCTACAGTCCAGCTAATCTTAGCAATACCTATTACTACAAAAAAAAAAACATAATTAGGTAGTAAATATTTAAATATTAACCTACCAATATCTGGTTGAGAACTAATTAATTTAGCTACCTTTGTTTTTCCTTAGAAAGCCTACCTATTACGGGGGGGATGCCTTAATAAATCACTGTACCTCACTTAGGATAATTTCTTTGACCCACTGCCTCTTGCCTTTGTTCTAATGATGCCCATTTATAATTTTTTCTCTCGCATTAACAAAGGTTACTAAAAGCAATCATTGTGTGTTGTAATCTTCTAAACAAAACCGTCATTGCACAATTAATTACTCTTTCATGTGTAATTTCGGACTGATAACGTTATCGTAAAAAGTAACGTTATTCTCTCCAAAAAAGTACATATACGAAATACCGATACCCAGTCATCAAGGTGACCTTACCTATGAAAAGTAAGATTTAACGTTGTTATTAATGCCGGTATATAATACTTAACGGTATTTTCTAGGTATTGATATCGGTATTTTTATTTTATCTGATATTTTGTAAATAAAAATATAAAAGAATCCCGAGTCTCACGTAATCTATTGGTCGAGTACGAGTCATAATTCGTCGTATTAGGTGTTTCCACGTGTATAATATTCGTTTTCATGTTTGTTTGCGACAGACCATTTTTATTTTAATAATTTATATTAGACGTTATATAGCTATATTTAGCTAGATGTTAAGCCACAGTATGGTACTGCCGCAAAGAAAGACGTTTGCAGCCCGTAGTAGTCTCCCCTATGCCGATTCGCGAGACGAATACGTATCATCCATTAACATAGCACACTCCTCTCGTATCTACTTTCACATTTGAATTAATAGAAGTGTGGATAAACTACGAAAAATTACGTAATATACATATCTTCACGTGTGTTCTCGAGCTAATTAAAAAAAAACTATAAATCTGAGACGCTATATAAACTTTATAACCTTACTGTGAAGTTATGGACGTACTACTTACACGTACTGCAGTAGTGCAACATAAAAATTTGTCAGGGTTTATATGACTGAAGTACCACATTCGCAGCCAAGTTCGTTACATTTAGTGGTTATGTACAAAATAATTTAATAGAAAGTTTTTTAAAAACCATAATGCGAACTGTAACGAGTGTGTTCACTGTCTGTCCGGCATGGAGGCGACTGCTGCCTGTAGATTTATGTAGCAGTTGTTTCCGTAAATGGACCGCACTCTAGCTTTATATTCGGATTTATATAGGCGGAGTGTTGTCATATTTTATTTTCATTTTTTAAAAATGTCTATACTATCTCCTTCATTCATAGAGTCTAAGCAACCATATATGTATATCTATATTTAGTTACATATGTATTGGTACCGGTGAGAATTTAGCGAGATTTGAATACGGGTCTCATCGATCATGTGTTCACGCTTTCTACCGCTAGACCATGACATTTTTAAAATATGTATAATTAAATTTGATCTTTGTTTCACTTAACGATGTCTATTGTTCATAAATTAATAATAACGAAGTATCGCTTGACATTTAAGTCGCGTTATTAGTTCCACTCAACAAATTAAAGTCTCCCCATACTAAATAATGTTCAATAGCTTATCAAATTACGAGGCGAATAAAAAAAGGGAAGTAATTGGCGGTTTGCGTGGTCAATACTAAATTGAATAGCAGTTTATTATGAATAACATATAAGTCATAGGGCTTTATAGAAATAGTTATTTAATAGTTTTATTAAAATTTCCTTTTTTTTTGTGTTAAGCCATGTTAAGCCAGAAAGTGGTCCTTGAGCGGAGAGAAACATCAAGCAGCAGTTACCTTTACTATGTCGGCTTGAGGCAGTGCACTGGCTACGTTCAATTACAGGCGTTACACTTAAAAGTTGTGGCAATACCCTAGAGCGGCAATTCTCAGTATGGATAAATGTTAACGTGTGCCCAAACTTTGTCCACTATGCGTCGAGAGAAACACTGTGGGGTTTTAGTCGGCATGCCAGCGCTGGAGAGTCCGACTTAACCCCGAGGTACCTTCCCCAAGTGTCAGGGCATCTTAACAGGGATTTCCCCACGAAGAAAAAGGGAGGCCACTCTCGAATATAGCCGATTTATCTAAAACGTCTAGATTCCTTTTTATCAGTTTTCAATGCTACGAATACTGCCTACCTACCATTCTTTTAAATGCTCATTGATGTAGTTTATATTTAAAAATCCTAGACTATATCAAAACTGACTTTCCTTAACTTAATTTTTGAAGTATAACAATTTGAAGTTGACTGGATAATGTCACAAAAGGGGTAAATTGGTTTGGCCTTCGGGTAATAAAATTGCATTTGGTGCCATCAAAATTGCCGTCCCTTAATGATCCGACGAAGGATCCAATTTCGCCACGATCAAAATACGTTAATTAAGAAGTCTATTTGAATTTGTAAATGAGTGAGCCCTCTTTTTACTTAATTGGTGTTTTGGACCGCTTTTCGGTCAATGGCTGCGAATGGCCGGTATTTATTGAATTCTCTCTGCTTTGGTATAGAAGTTTGACTGAAGGAAAAGCTAAATGTTAAAATAATTATTTATAAAATAAGGTTCTCGTAATAATATTATCTTGAAAAGAATAAGACGATGCCGATCGCCTACACTATGAAAATAAATAGATTTGTTTATAGACAAACAATTAAGGAATGCGAATTTGGAGTGAGCCCAGTTTGCTGTCCACAATTTTCAACTGTAACACCCGTAAAGTTACCCTTAAAGCGTTTTGGGAGCTTGGAGTGTGCCTTTCGTCTCCGCAAGTCGGCATGACGGCGGCGACTGCTGTCTGCAGACATTTCCTTTATGTAGTAGTTATTTCATATGGATCGTATTCTAGCTTGATATCAGGCGGAGTGTCGTCATATGTTGATCTACATTTAAAAAATAAAAAAACATTCATATTGTTTAAAGTTTCAGACTAACATGGGTAATCCATTACCTAACTGGATTTCTCCCTTTAACTCTCTCCAACAAAAGCTTTCTAGATATTTAGAATTAGAGTGAATGGTTTAGAGTTCCAAAAGACAATTTCAGAAAATTGGCGCTCAGCTGAAATTCTAATAGCGGGCCAATTTTAAAGCCTCACTATTTGAACGTTATAATTTTCTCTCACCTAATTTAAAAGCTTTTTATAGCCGTATCTCATTTAATTACTTGTATTTATTCTATCTTTTTTTACGATGTAAATATTAGCATTTAATTACCGAGGTTATTTATTCAGTCTTTACAATTTCATTTTAGAGTACGACTTTTTCTGACCGAGACGTTTAATTTATTTTTAAATTATACAAATTAATTATAGACCTTTTGTGCTGTTTTATCAAATTAAGAATACGATTGAAGATGGCGCGCGGCGCACCTATTCTATCTCGTTTTTACATACAGAAAAAAAAGTTTCACTGACCTGAGATGAGATTTTCTTTATGTTAAATTTTTAATTGTATATTTATCTTCATTTCAAATTTTTATTTGACCAAGTACTACCTATACAAAAAGTAGTAGTCGATTTTATTGTTTTATAATACCGCTCGTGGAAGAAAACGAAACATTGTTAACGAAAAGTTTCAAAGGGAAAACTCCGTTAACTAAAGAAAACAATTTTAAAGTCGTTGAAAGTTAAAGTATAACAGGCATGTTTGTATACAAGTTAAGCATGTGAATACGTGTTTTCCAGAATAATTAACGAAAAAAAAGCTTCTATTATTTTAGATATTTATTGTAGCTAAAACTGAGAAACTTGACCTCGTCCATAATTATCTGAGTAATTATAATTATTTTAATATAAATTCTTCTTTATGTTATGAGCGAATATGTTTCATCTTATTAAATTATGATGAAACAGAAATCGCCACGTACACACATGCCTGCGGTGAGCTACATAGCGTTGACCTAAACGAGTCGAAATTCCTCTGGTTGGCTGTGTGCTCTTGAATATGTCAAAGAATTGTAATAAAAAAAAATCAGACCAGACTCCGTCGACCAGAAAAATCTGCGGTTGTTAGTCGCCTCTGCTATGCCGGCTTCAGGAGACAAATGTGCACCGTCCAGGTTGCACATTGCAAGTTGATCCCAGAACACGACTTTGTTGCTTTAAGGAATACGTTTGAAAGTGGCGGTACTAACACTACTAAGACTGCAGATTGGACTGGTAAAAATTATATAGTTTTAGCTGGTGCCGTTTACAAAAGCTTATTTTTGTGATTTATGTTGTGTATAGTTGCACTTAGAGAAGATTTCTGTGAATTTATTATGTAACAAACAAAGTATTATTATTTTAAGTCTGCAAAAATATTATTTTGTATAAAACTGTAAAAGCATTTTAACCAGTTTCAGATGTAGATTTCGTTTCTCTTAGTTAAACTTAAAATTTTGTTTATAATATAAATAATATTTATAATAATGAGAACACATAAAAGTAAGGGGGAGATAGAGGTCAAATAAATTAATGTAATAAAATAGAAACGGGCTTGAAACATACTGTAATTATGAATGAATTTGTCTGAATAATCGATTACGAAGATGAAGAGTAAAACTTTGAATTAATAACAAGGATTATATCTAACGTCATGATAAACAAATTTTCCAAAGGATTAGATAGATTAATAGCTGTGAAATAAACGTACATTTTATTCAATAACACGACGATTGAAGGTCGGTCGTTGGTTAATATTTTAGATAATTTTAAATATTTTGATTTTTTTTCTATATTGTGTGTTTTTCTTTTTAACTTTTATTTAGGCTGAAACCGCACTAGAGACCGAGTTGGCTCGCCGCGTCTCTCTAGTGCGGTTTCTACGTTTTTTGTTAATGAATAATTTAACACCGATAAAGTGGCCAAGCTGCGCTTCGGGATTTGCGTATAATAATTTTAGACCTATAACTTAATGCCAAGCGGATGTGGTCAAATGCAAGACTACTACAAAAATATTCTATAAAATTTATTATAGATGAGTGAGTAGTACTTAAAACGTGTTTGTTACAATACATAGATATACGTATGTGGTAAGACATCAATTTGAACGTTGAAACCGGAAAAAAAATTAATCAGGGCTTTGTAAACCAGTTGGCTGCGAACATCAAAGGAAAAAGAAAAAAAAGAGTTGTGGGGGTGCTACCTCGCTCCTTTTCGTTGATAACAAATGACTTGTCCTAACGCGAAATACAGAAGATATCTGACAGATGAATGTTGCGGCAGAATATAATTGTTCTACAGTTGAAGTTACATTTTTAAGACGTCTTTCAAGCTGTTTTGAATTTAAAAGCAATAAAATTTTCGAAGATCTACTGCTAAATTATTGGGCAAAGACGCAATTTTATAACTAAAGTTTTTTTTTAATTTTAGTGAAATGAATAGTAGAGAGAACACAAGGTTATAAGGTCGCATCTTTTTCGTGCCAAAAATTCAGCCTTCATTAGTCAGCTAATATGAGATCCAAAAAAGTTTTACGCCAACTAATTCTTATCTAACTTTTATTAACAAATCTTTGAACATCTTCATTTTTGAGAGTGCCTACTCTTGTCTGTCTGTCAAGCTGGTTCCGAAATGCGATCAGGCTACATAACTGTTTTTATAGTATCTCGACGTGTCACTGCACTCCGGCTGACGTTAAGCTAGACTGCGGTCCATAAATAAATAACTGACATCATGGAAAAAAGCAAGCAGCAGCCCTCCGCTATGCCGACTTGGGGAGACGAATGTTCACCATTTATTGATTAGGGCACATTCATTTCAGGATATTCCATGACGCTTAGGGTGGCCTTTGGCACTATTATTATTAAAATATAGATATCAACGCGTCTAAGCAACTCAGTTCCCACACGCGAAGCAAGATTAAACTTTTTCCGTCTAGAATATTAATTTTCGTGCACGCTTCATGAAATCTGTGGAAAGGCTTTGGCTCGGTCCCAAATACCCATGTGTCTCTGGCATCGGCCCTAGAGTGCAGCGGTATCGCGTCTTTAATGATGACATCCTCTTAACCCGAAGTTGTTAGATACTTTAATTTAATTATAGATTATGTTATAATAGAATAATATTGTTTAAAACGATTTTTTATTTAGTAAACATGTATAAGGAGAAGTGTCTCATGATTTTTCTACTTTATTTTAATTCTCCGAGGTAATATTTGGGGGCGACAGATTACGGATTTAAGTTTCAATATTTTTGTCCATCAGCGCAGGGCTGCAGACCTTCCATGTCTCAGCTACAAATTAGCTAGAAGTATTCTAGAAAACATTAGTTTTTACCAGTCTAAAATAATTTATCATGTCGTAGCGTGGGACTAATCTAGACGCGGGTTAAATCGTATCAGCCTTTATCTTTCAATACTTCTTAAGTTCAACTCAGACATCCTGATGTACCCATGAGGTGTAGACAATGGCGAGATGCATGACATTAAAACAAAAATTAATGCTTGTTAAAAATTACGACCAAAGTACATATAACATGGTCAGAATTTAGCGAGGTTCGAACACAGGTCTTCCACCGCTAGACCACGGCCGCTCAATTGCTCTACTAATGATGTTTTCCTTAAAACTCTCAGGTTGTGAATACCAAAGTTATCTATAGTATTTGAATTATGAATTTATTACGTAACACATGTTACTAATGGTCGTCAAGCAAATAAGGATAAATGATAACCAATTGGTCTGTCACTAGCACCACTTGTCTACAACAATTTCGATTTGCATAGCCATTGAATATCGCACAACCGTGTTATATTGTCAAGGTGCTTTGAATTGATATATCGTAATTGGATAGGACGTTGTCGCTTTTATATTTAAGTTCGGTTATTTTATTTTTAAGTTCGGAAATATTGATTTTCTTTTATTGCAGTTATTCTCTACTACTACAGCAGATACTAGAGAGATAAACATCTCTAGGTGGTAGTCGCCTCCGCTTTGCAGACTCATTGCCATTGCTCTTCTAGTTATATTCTGAGTAATTTGACAGATTTTACAGTATCAATTGTACACGTGTAAGTCGTCGTTACATATATATATATATATATATATATAGTGTCAGGCAAAGTTAAGTAATTTACAAAACAAAGCTTTTATTTCGACTCATGTAATGTATAAATTACTTCATAACGGTCTAGTTATTATTTAGGTACCATAACTGGTACTGAATATTGAAATAAATGGATAAAGTTTTGAACATCAAGTTAGAAGTTTGAATAATAAGGGCCTTTTAAAATAGAAACTAATGCAATTGCATTAAGTAAAATCGCATCCGAGTGGGAAAGTTTTGTGTGCAATAACACAAGGCAGTAATGGCGTTAAGTTTCTTTGAAATAAGTTTTATTTTAATTTTAATCCGCAAGTTTTGTTTCACTGGATACGGAGATACCTGGAAGGTAATTTAGAAAATGTTCTCTTTTACGAACGGATTTTATTCTACAAAATTCCGTTGAAATGTTTAACTAGCTTTGCTTTGCATTGCTAACATATTATAAATGCTATTTTTATGGCATTATAACAATTTGCCAGTGTCAAAGTGAGTATTTGCATCAAGTTAATATTATTGTGCATCACGGGTCAAGTCAAGTCAAAAATAGCTTCAGTAAAATCTTTTGGAGGGAAAATGAAAATACACGTTTTCTTCTTTTGAATTGTTTGCCCACACTCACGTATGTTCACGAACACTTAATGGTTAATAATCCACCATTATTACACATTAACACTCGAAGGCCCAATGTCTTCAGATGGCCGTCAAAACTCCATTATAAATGTTATTAAATAATGTATAATTTTGTACGTAAATCATTTGGCCTTGGCTCAACCTTGTACTTGGAAAATTTAAAGTATAAAAAAATATTTATTAAAATATTGCCTTGAATGTTAGAAATTTGGCAACTCGTGAAACAACAATAAAGCTGTACAATGGCTTCACAGTTCCAATCACAAAATCTCAGTCGACCTATACTCAGTCTCCATTATTTATTTTGTAGACGCCAAAGCGCTTGGTATCTGGCTTCCAAAATTCTGTACATTTTGCGGAAGGTTGCCAAGAGGTTTTCTCGGCGCCTCGCCAAATAGACGATCTTCTCGAAGACGTTGGCTAAACGCGGCCATCACGATGTTAGCGGCGATAAGTATGTAACAAGTTAGCACCAAAATACTTTATACATAAATATATTTAGCATACATTATGGGGTCTCTAAGTTATATTTAAAGAGTGTTAGGTAGACTGATGATGCTTATATTAGTCCCGTGATCAAGTCGCGTTTTCGGAGATAAGCTTGGAGGTAGCCGAGTATAATTAGAGGAGTGTGTCCTGTCAATGAATGGTACACATTCGTCTCTTGAAGCCGGTATGGCAAAGACGACTTCTGTACAGACATTTCCCTGTGGTTTCGGCTCACCTTAATATTATGCGGGGTGTGGTCACGTGTTGAAATTTTTTAACTACAGTGGACTTTAATCTAAAATAAATAGAATATTGATGATGTTGAATATCCTTCACCTACAATGAAATTACCAAGAAAAAGCAAAACTAACAAAACTCTTAACAAAACAAAAATAAAATTTAACATCATTATAATGTAGGGCAGTTGCAAGAAAAATGCAATTTCTGAGAATACATCATTATTGTGGTTATCGAATCAGCAATTCCCAAACCCCATTTAGGTCAACGAGTCGACACACCACAGGCAGCTGTCTGCAAATGTCGCTCTTGTTAACGTATACTTTCAGGTTCTATTTCCTTTTTGAATTTAACAATTCTTTTTGGATTATAATTATTGTTTTAATACTAAATCATAAACCTACTAAAGCCACACATATGTTACATATATCGTCATATATCTAGTATGACGTAAAATATGATGTTTCTAAGTCGAAGATTATGTGAAAAGCACCAAAACTCCACTTTGTATCGCATTTTAGGTCGACTTTGTTTTATTGCTACCATAATGCCTGCTTGAAATTCACGCCCTTTTTATTATGCTTGTGACAAAAGAGAGTTCTTACATTTTATAGCATGTATGGATCTTTAACATATTTATAAATAAGCATAAAAATACAATGAACAACCGTGGTATAGCGGCCGATGGCGTAAATTCACAATCGTTCAAATCGTACCTATGACACAAGTCAATCCAGTGCAGGGATTAGAAAAAGTTTTCCTTTCAAATTGAATTTATAGGATTGTAGAAACATATTTGTTTTAAAATATCATCAAGGTCAATCAGATCAATTTAAATAATAAATTAATGTTAATACCGCGGAGATTGAAGAATAATTCTTCCAAAGAGTTACCGCATTTACTGAAATCCGCGGATTATCCTTAATTCGTTTCTTATACTATCTCAATCTAAACAGCTTCCAAAGCCGACTTAAAGTGACTTCGGACTTGGTGATAAGGTCAAAAGGCTTGAGATTTCTCTCGTGCGAGTGGTACATCCTTTGTTAAAAGGAAAAGAGACTCTAATAACATTGAATTAGGCTTTAGTGTAATTTCCACAAATTTCCCTTAACTACTCAGAGAAAGTTCAGTAAAAAGTTCGACCAACAAGACTACTTATAGATCGATCGCCTTTCTTACTAAACTTAATAATTTTATTAACTTTCATCTTCCTCTTCTTATTTAATACGAAATTCGATTAATAATAAAATACCTTATTGTTTATTATTCATGATTATTTTAAATAACTAAGACATTTTAATTTCATTAAGACTTCATAAATTATACTCATCGAATTCTATTTTAAACGTAAACAGCAAAAAAAAAAATTGTTCAAATAAAATAAATAGATTGAATTATCTAAGTGGAAATAACGTTAATAACACAAATAATTTCATATTGAAAATAGATTAAAATACTTAGTTTCTTAGCAAGGGTAAGCTAGTTTCTTAGCAAAGATAGCACGTTGTGGGACACGTGCCCTGAAACAAGTTACAAAGTTGCCGAAGGAACGTGTCGAGAATACAATATGTTCTCCGCCTTTACAGAGTGCTAGGTAAATTAGGCTTATGTAACACACTAATACGAGTACTTATTTGATTGTTGATGCCATTATGCTATTATCCAGTATTATGGATTTCGATCACGTAACATTTTAATTATTTTTAGGAAACAAAAACACAACACTTGTCTTCTTGTAATAATAATAATTTTATTCAAAATAAGTTAACATGGGAAATAAATAGATACTACTTCTAAATAAATCTCTAATCTAATAAATAAAAAATCTAATAAAAAAAAATCAAAATAAAATCTTATCACTAACAACCAAACACCATGGGAGAAATTATACACAGACTATGTGTATGGTATTTGTTTAGGATTTGCTTAAACATGTTTCATCTGAATAAAATATATATAATATTTATTTTCTAAATGTCTGTACTAAGCTAGTGATTGTATCACAGCCACTGATTGACCAAAGTACGTATAACATAGTTACTTCGGTACCGGTCAAAATATAGTGAAGTTAGAACACGGGTCTTATTGATCGTCTTGATCGCTAGACCACGGCCGCTCTTATTTTACCGCCGCGTTTATTTCGATTAATTTAATCTACGACGCCGAAAGCTTTGAGTCATTATGGTCGCGGAGAGATAGTCCACCTTCTCAGATTTTATAATAATTATTTGATTTGCACCACAAGCTTCGCAATTATTATGACTATAATATAATTTGGATTTAATGAGATGTAAATGCAGTAAATATTAACTGGATTTTATTTTTAAAAATGTAGATCACGTACGCGCTATCGAGCACAAAGTAAACGGCTCTGAACTTCTTCAATCTTGAAGAGTTGTGTTCTGCAGTACCTCCCTGAGGCACCGACAACTTCTTTGTCTAAATTCGAGTGAAAGTTCGCTTTGTAACTTGTCTTCTGTTTTTGGTTTTAGTGTAAAAAAAACTTGCCCTACTCTCACCATGTCAAAATTTGAATAAAATATTCATGACGAATTTTCATTCTTTGGTTCAATCACAAAATAACATGATAATAGTAAATAAGAATAGTTTGGAATACATTTAATTTTTTATTTCCAAGGAGGAAAACTTATTCCAGCCTTTTTTGGGTTTCCATTCTTATCGTTATCTTTCTTGTTGAGAAAACTTGAATAGAAATTTTTATAACTTGTCCTGGCTATGTAGTGTGAATACGGTAGTATTATTATGCGAAAGTCGGGTTCGTCTTCACTCCGGGTGAAAGGAATAGAGAAGGCATCAATCACCAACCCGGTAACCGCATTACGTCGCCACTAATTGTGATCCTCCTTTAAGAACCGAAGAGAGGGTATCGGCGTTCACTCTCACCGATCGATCGCGACTTTTCCACATATTTCTAAATTGCGATTTTTCATGTCGTCCACATACATTGATCCGTGAGTGCTGCACAGTACGCTCGCGACAGAAACGCACGCCGAGTTAGATTAGGGTTTGAGCGATATCATCGCTTTCACTGGCTGTGCGGTAGTAGGGTTGAGGGTGAGGGACCCTTGTGGAAGTAGGTCGCGCTGGCGTCCCCCTCTCTTCCTCTGTCGCCGCTTTCACTACGTCCGCCGTTCTCGGGATAAAGCCTAATTTTATTGCGATGCTTTCGATCATGTCTTTTCCTAGCCGATGCTCCTTTTACGAATAAGAGATGAGCTATGTCTGTAACGAGATAATATCGACGACACAAAATAATAATAATAATAATATACATTATTTAATTTTAACAGAAATACGTATTTTTGTTTGCCATTTCTTTAAGAAGGGAGTGCGGAGTAAAGTAGTAAGTACAGAATATAAGTATTCACAATAAGAGTAATTTAATTTTTAAACAACACAAAACTGCAACCACCTAACTGCAGCAATGAATCAAGTTGACAACAACCCTTTTATTTGTATTTTATGAATGTCAGAAATATGCAGCACGGTGTTCGCGACCGACATTTTAAATACCTCCACGTAGGTAGTTGTTTTATTATTTATAGCGTTTAAATAATTACGGTATTCAATGTAGATTATGATTTTGTTTGCTTATAACAAATAAAACAGTTTTATTTGTTTAAATATTTATTTAAAAGCTATCTTTTCAAGAATAGTAGGCAGACTGATTAACTTTCAAATGTCACCCGTGAAGTGATCTAGTCTGGTTTCTGCATCAGTTTCTGTTAGTTGCCCATCAGATATCCGCATAGCGGAGGCGACTGCTACCTGCAGATATTTCTTTGTGAAACAGTCGTCTCATGGATCACGCTTTCGCTTAACAACATGTCAGGCTACTACGGGTATACCTATCTATCTTAACTCACGCTCTGTCCTTAGACGATGGACCACCAGCAGCTTCGGGCTACTATAAAAGAATATTTATGAGGCCAATGACCAACATTTAATTACTTTAGGGAAACTTACTTATAAAACTTTTCCACTTATATACGAGTCACAAAATTAATGGTCCATGTAAACTAAAACGTAATGTTCTATCTTGGAGGACATAAAACAGGTAATAAATTGGATGTGCCAAAATTGAGGTTAAATCTAGTATTGCCTGGTATTGTCGCACCGCAAACATTGTCCTAGAAAATTTCCGTATTGCCAGCCCGTCTCTCCCACAAAACAACCCTCGTTCCCTTTGCTCAGGGTCTTTTACTTAGAAACCAAGTTGACATGTTTAATTAATGATTATTCCGATTTAGGAAGAGATAGAATAACTCTATCTAATATAGGTACAGATTAAATGTAGGTATTATTAACCTATATAACTTTAATGTGCTTGAATAATTACATTAGAATTTGAATTAAATAAAGTTGAAAATTTGAACGAATTCTAGTGATATATGAAGATATGTTAGTATTCTATACATGCTAGCTTTGAAGTTATAATATAATATTTTTTACTTTAAATCTAAACATTCTAAAAGTTATAACAATGTTCACCGTTAAGTAACAATATCATAACATTGTTCTAATTCCTTGGTGGCATTTGTATCACAACTTGCGAACCAATCATATCGCTATATATAATTATATTTCTGACATTTAAAGAGCTAAGTTATATTTGACTACACTGAATTTTAGAGCGACATAATTGCATGTCCAATATGTGATAAGTTTGTCCCTGGGCAAAATTTATATTCTCTATCAATTGATGACAAAATGCGGCAAGTAAAACGCACAATTCACGATCCCAAAAACAATAAAAGTAGTATGTTTCGTGGGCTACGCTTTTTTCATGTGCTATTATTATTATGTATGGAGTTTGGCTAGTTACATCTCTATTTTATACATATTACTAAATCTTTTGTTATTGACTAAAAACAGTGAATGCCGCTAGTTCCGCAATATGCAGTTGCCATAATGTCATTCAACTCGTTTGACGTGTAATTACTTAGGTTTCGCAACAGAGGTTTTTTTTGTCAACTGAAAACCTAATTTATGACTTTTAGCGACCTTAATTAATAAAATTAACATGGACGTCACTTTGTAATTTATTTAGGGTAAATGGATTGAAAACGGCTGGTTACAATTATTCATTTAGTTTTTTACTTTAATTTATAATGTCCAAACTTAAGTGAAAAATAATTATAGTTCTATGAGGGTGTTCACAACTACTGACATGCGTGCCATTGCGTGCGCCTGTCAGTTTTGCACAACACAAATGTTATTGTAGGTATGCGTACTTCACGCATGACATGCGAATATGTGGGTTGCCCTATATAATTATAGCTTAAGGGTAAGTTATCAGCTGTTTCACTTTAGGTACATTTTGTTGGTTAGTAGGGTTGTCACAGAGATACATAAAATAATAAGTTTAATTGATTGCGGTAAACTCACGATCAATTGGATCTGTGTTCTAATCTCGCTGGCCGGTAACAATGCAGTTAAAACTATGTAATATGTACTTTGGTTGCTCAGTGAATAGGCACTATAAACAGCTGTCTAGTGTAGTATTTAACAAAAATCTTTAGTATTATTGTGGAAAATATTGAGTGGAAAGGAGTATGCTAAGGTAGTTCGGTCATTTGGAAAGGATGGATAAAAGGAGATTAACTAAAAAGATTTATTGCGCGAAAGTGGATGGCAGTGTTGGAAGGGGGCGCCCCAGGAAGACCTAGATTGGTCAACTGCTCAGAAAGGGTCAGGTGAGGAGCACCCTCAGCCGAAGCATGCCTTAGTGCTCCATCGTTTGTGCCTACCCCAGTGGGAACATGGCGTGAGCTAAGTAATATTATTTTATAGTCTTACATCTTACGAAATATTTTGCAAAACGTGGTGATGACCGTGAGTTCTTTTCGTGCTTACTCCTCTGTTAGAAGCATAATAACTACACATATATAGATACTAAGTATAGGTAAGTAGGTGTGAGATGTAAGGGTATTTTGTGAGAATCGAAAAGAGGGTTTGGTCGGAGGGAGACATGTCGAGAAAAAATTGGGTTAGTATACCTATCGATATCTAGGTGCCTATAACTATTGTAGATAGATAGGTTGCCCTTTGACTTGATGATGATCAGAGCTTTTTATGTATGTTTTTATTTATTTATTATAGTTCGGCATAGTAGGCAGAAACTGGAATGCTAGCGAGTCCTCTACATACCACTTTCCATTACTCCCCTGACACGCGTGTGTAGAGAATGCTGATCAGCAAAAAAGGTTCTAAATAAATAAATATATAATCAACCGACTAACTATAATTTTCTACTTAATATAACTTGAAAAGTTGTAACGAGCCAAAGTACTCGTAAATAAATTGATAAAGTCAAACGGTACGCAAACTCATGCAGCCGAGGAAAGCAATGTTGAAGAGTTAATACTGAAAGTTGAGTTCAGACGACAATACTGAAGTGATAGTTGTGTAAATGGCAATGAGAAACAATACAAGTTCGCGTGAGTATCTGGAAATGAGTTTGACCTAAATCTACCCTCATCTAGAACTCATTGAAGTTAGTTCATAGTGTAACAAGTAGGTATCACATTTTAATAATTGTTACTGCTTCGTTCAAGTGGTCGTTGTACAGAGCTTCAACGTTGGATTTTACGGGAACTTCTGTACTCTTAAGTTATTTTATTTTGAATAATAAACTTTTTATAGTCAATCTCTACTTTTATTTTTGAGTGAATAATAATATTTAAAAGCGGCCGTGGTCCAGCGGTAGAGGACGCACGTTACGATCGATGAGTCCCGTGTTCAAACATCGCTACGTTCGGTACCAATTTAACTATGTTATACTCGTATGTACTTTGGTCGCCCAGTGTCTGCCTTCGTACAGACATTTGAAAAAAAACTACCTAACAACTGCTATCACAGAAAAATGTCTTCAAGCAGTAGGCGTCTCCACTATGCCGACTTGAGATAACGAAAGTACACAGTCCATTGGCACAGTTAGAAAGTAGCTGAGCTCGAAACGAGACTGAGTCATTTCACTTGAAAGTGGTGAATAATCGTCGTCAGCCTGCCAGCTACTCTTTAAAATTAAAAATCATGATCTTTTCTACAAGATATTAATGAAAAACGATGGTCAAAAGTACGCAGACTAAAGATGCCTGTCATAAATCTAAATCACATTCTTAGAGCAGTAACCCTTTAGATGTTCTCGCCATTGCCGCGCTAAAAGATTGCTTCGTGTTATTTGACCCATCCATCTTGTTGCCAGCAATTGTTTACGAGTTTTCACTTAAAATAATACTCTTCTCGTACTCAAAGAAATAAGACGTCTAAATATTTTCGATAGACTTGCATATAAATTAAATTAATCAAAATAAACGCAGTGATAGAGTCACTTGAATAATTAAATTATTTTGAAATTCACTAATCTAACGGGTGTCAAAGTAACATTTTTTTTATTGTAGCTCGACATAATACGTCAACACTCCGCCTGATCGCTAGAGTGCGGTCCAACAACTCAAGTTAAATGCTTAATATTAATTATAGGCATACGAAGTTGCGGGCAACAGCTAGTATTGCATATAATAGTTAGAATTGAAGACTAGAAAGTAATCACAAAGGCTAAGTGAACGTATTTAGAAGATCTTAAGTTTTATAGGTAAAGACGGAGTAAACAATATGACTAGGTATATCTATATGTTTGATGTATAAATAGTATATCATTCGTCTACAAAAGTTATTATAAATGGATCGGTGAAAAAAACTTATAAATAACGCTGTCGATTTTGAGAATTATAAAAAAAGGTTGAAGAAATTCAGTAGAGTGAAAAACAGATGCTTGCATATTTGAGCGGAATGAATATTTTAGGTATCATTTCGTAGTCCGGGAGAATTCATCTCCACTTGAAAGATTTATATCGGTAGAAATCTCCGAGTTTATTGCTAGCGTGCGCTATTTAAATCTTTCAATAGAGATTTTTGAAGAGTTTTCATGATTATTTTCCATGAGTGCATTTGAATCTCACAGAAATGTACGCGGTCTGAAAATCTAAGTTACAGAATACCCTAAAATCGAATCGAATTTATTTTGGTTTTTTAGTTTGTTTTCGTTTCATATTATTAAGCTAAACCGCACTAGCAGCGCGGAGCAGGCGCCTCATCTAGATACTCGTGCGAGAGTATAAATATGCTATTATATAAATCAATAGAAACAATATTTGACAGATCACACCGCGCTCCGTGTCTCGTCGCTTCGCTTCTCTATAGTGCATTTAGATTCCTGGTCAAAGCAAATATTTATCAAATAAATACTTTTAATACGAATATATTGCTAGTATGTTATTATTTAAAAAAAAAACACAAAATAAATAGGTACTTGTTTCGGGTGTTATATGTACTCCTGGTACCATGTGGGTGTACAAGGTGGGGATTTGTATGTATTATTGGACTGAAGTTATAAAAGTACGTAATAATAATATGTCTAACGATTATGCCCCAGTTTCCAAACTAAGTTGACCTGAATTTTAGTAGCATATCGATGCAGAAGATCTATTTGATTCGCATTAATCTTACTTTGCCATTATTTAGGAGTTTCTTACTTGAAGGTGACACAGGGGTTTACCTTAAGTAGCAGATAACAATATATAAATTATAAATAATTGGAAATAAAAAGTATAGGCACTATTAAAGAGTGGTAGGCAGACTCATGATGGTTATTCGTCCAGTCTGTCATCCTGGGGTGGTACCAACACTTTTGACTGTAACACCCGTGAAGTGACCTTGTCGCGTTTCGGGAATAGTTTGAAAGTAGCCTGGTATAACGAGAGGAGTGTGCATTGTCAATCTAGACGGTACAAGCTCGTCTCCTCAAGCCGGCATAGTGGAGGCGACTGCTGCCCGTAGAGATTTCTCTATAGTAGCAGTTGTTTCCATTCATGGACCCCACTCTAGCTTTACATCAGACGGAGTGTTGTCACATGCCGATTTACAATAATAAAAAAAGTAAGTACGTACATTTGGAGACACATTTTTTTATTTTTCGCTGTAAATTTATTTATTTTTATTTATTGTATTTTACGTCGCGTTGGACCTCACTCTAGCGTGTAGTAAAGGAGTGTAGTAAAGTGCGCTATAGAAAAAAAATACTCTACCAAAGTCATTAATCTATTTTATAATAATACTGAAAAACAATTAATCATTGAATGACGTCATATTTACGAATAAAAACTCACCACATTTAAAATACTTTACTATTATCAGTATGAAAAAAATCGTCATTTTTGTGAAGCGGTCTTTACAAGTTAAATTAAAATGACAATCATCAGTAAAAATATATGTTATTAAAAATACCAGGATTACACTATGTTTTATTGCTGTCTAGACGGGCGTGGGTGGAACGGGGTGATTAATGTGTCAGAGGAAATTCTGTATTGCCTACAGCATTCGATAAAAAGTTTGTAGGAGAGCAAGCTTTATAGCAAGACATGCTGTCATTATATACATACTGGCGCTTAAACCGACGTCTGCATTTGTCTACGTAAAACACTTGGACTTTTTATGAATGAAAAAACTTATTCATTTGCACTTTGAAATATTTTAGATTTTTAAATTTATTTTGTATTACTCCTACATGTGACCACACTTCGTCTCCTTTAATGCTAAGTAAGAGCGGATTTAAATAAATAAATGCCTGGGAGCAATTCTGTCGCTTCCACTATGCCGCTTCAGGAGACGAATTTGCATATTTTCGAGTCTAAGTTTTTTAAATTTATTTTGTAGTACTCCTACATGTGACCACATTCCGTCTTCTTTAATGTTAAGTAAGAGCGAATATAAATAAATAAATGCCTGAGAGCAATTTTGTCGCCTCCACTATGCCGCTTCAGGAAACGAATTTACACCATATACCAATGGTTCACTCATTATTATTCATGTTTTTACTATGTTAAACTAATTTATTTAATAACATTTTTTACCGTCTAAATGTTAAATAATATCATAAATTATAAGCATTAAGTCATAACAGATTAAATTCAACGCCTGTCTAAGTTATAACTGCAGTGTTTAGCATAGAACAGAGGCGTCTATCAGAAGCTGGCATTCAAGCTGAGTCAGTAAATACGGGGTTGGATAACAGCGAGTTCAAGTGGGAAATCCGATTGTCTCTAGTTTGACGTGAACTATTTTGTACGCTATGAACGAAAGGTCTGCAAATTATAGAGTATGTTAGAATTAATTTGAATTCATTCAATCAAATTGTAACGCGATATACCGTGTTTATATGAATAAATAATATCATTTCAGGACGAATAATTTAGGTACTTTTAAACTTTCGCTCGCATATTATAATAATATTTACATAAACGAGATTCACGCACGGTTGCTTTTATGATGTCCGTTTTTATTATGATTATAAACGTTTATCTAAATATAATAGATTTTATAATATATTTAAATTAATTACTATCTAATAATGAAACTTTATAAGCACTTAAGTAATTAATTAAATAGTTTTTATGCGTCGACAATAAAATGCTTTAATCAATTTTTAAATGGTGATTAATTTGCAGTTAGTGGTTAATGATTTTCAATTAATAACAGTAGATTGAAGTATACACAGCGATAAAGATCTATTAGTTACCCATTATCTATTAAAACAGAAAAGTTTCGTATTCGTTCAGACGCGACTCATCACACGCCTGTCGCATCGAGTTCTGCGGCGTTGTCGGTTCTATCGATTTTCCGCAGTCGCCGGCGGGGTGGAAAAGCTCGGGGGCGACGAGGTATCTCAGCTGGGCGCCTCCCCGTCCCCTTCTGGTCGAGTCTCGTGCTCTGTAAATATAAACACAGCCTCGAAAACTCGTACATGCCGCAACATTTCACAGAATTGTTCGTTTTTCAAATGGTATCGATATTTAACAGTCGATTAAGTACGATATAATGAAAACTTTTTGTATTAAGTCTCTTAGGAAACAAAATCAATAACGTATTATATAACATGATTTTTAAAATTAATTTTTATTATTTTAAATGCTAGATTGTATTAAATTGTATATAATAGTTAATAACATTGTATAATTTTGTATCATGTGAATGTTGGATGCGCCTAGAAAGGCATATCTATCATACAGGATGTATTCTTGGATGCTGAGGACTCTTAAATGTTATGTATGATATGCCATTGGCGCAGCAAATAAATAAATAAATAGATTTGTTTTATCATGAAATTATGATGATTTTTTTGTTTTATTAAATTATTAGTGGGTATTATTTGTTTTTCATCAGAAAAAAATTAAATATTAATTACGAAACCTTTCCAAATTTTAATGATGTCTTTAAAATTGTCGACATGAAAACCTTCTCTCTTATAATCCAATCGAGAATGAACTTTGTATTAACTTAAGCTTAAGAAGTAAAATGTAAAAAGGGTAGATAATCCCTTAATGTACTCACATAATCATTTCAAATGTATAGGTATGTATAGGAATGTTATATTGAGTTCTCCACAAAAGTTACCATTCAAAATGAGCTGAGTTGAAAGTTTACGAGAAATAAAGTAAATTTAATTATGTTTTAATGGAGCAATTAAAATTACTATTAACATTATAATTAAGGCAGACTGATGATGGTTATTAGACTAGTCTGTTGTCCCAGGGTAATGCCACCACTATCAAATGTAACCCGCTTTGGTTGGTGCATACTCGTCTCATTAGGCCGGCATAGTGGAGGTGACTGTAGACATTTTTTCAGTGATGGACGTTAGGTACTCTTTTTTAACATCAGGCGGAGTTTGATCACGCTAGACTACTATGAAAAGAAAATCTACGAGTACTTGAAATATTAGAGGTGTATATTTAGTTTATAGGTAGTTTATGTAACTTTATGAATAATTTAAGTTTCTACAGATGCATTTAATGTGGTGTAGAAGAACATTAGATTCGTTTGCTTAATTACGTTTATGGAAATGAAATAGCGTAATGCTCATATCGTAAGTTTTCGGAGCTTTAAAATAATATTAATGGTTCTAATATTATTATTATATAAATATCTTTTTGAATATTAGAATCAATATAAATCAAAATTATTAAGAATTGAAAGGAGAATGCCAATTCGCCTAAGAGAAATGGGCCCACAATTTTTTTCTATAGTTCTAAACAAATCTACATTCTTTATTAACAATCAGTTTTTCTGACGCAATATTTAAGGTTATTATATTAAATGCTTTAATAATTGATAATATCTGTTTTTTTTTGTATATTAATTGGTAAACGATGTTTATATAATTAAAATGAATTAATTAAAAATAAGATATTATTGAGAACATTGTTTTGTTAACCAACTATTAGATGTCATATATGTAGGCAGCAGTCGTCTCCGCTATGCTTGAGTGAGGAGATGAATGTACACCGACCATATTGACAGTGCACACTCCTCTCGCTATACCTGGTTACTTCCAAACTGTTCCCGAAACGCGACAAGGTCACTTCACGGGTATTACATTCATTTAAACAAAGTTGTGTCTCGGCCCTTTAATTTTATGTTTATTTCATTGTAAATTAGTTAGAATAAGGTTTGATAGGGCTTATGTATCTAACGGACAAAAGTCTCTAAATAATAATAAACAATGTACCAACACGTATTTTGTTAAACAATTAATCACCCGTCTTTTTATTGAAATACATTATTAAAATGTAATTATATAACTTCCACTCCAAATAAACAAAATGTAATTTTAGATTTTGTTCGTGAACCCCCAAAAATAGGTTGGTCCGTTAACAAAGTGAGCTTTTTCATTAATTTGATATTTTATTATGATGTTGAATGAATAATATTCTGTATATTGACTTTAATAATTATAATTTAGGTATTTTGTTTATGTACACAGCCTGTATTCTAATTAGACCCATGTATTAAAAGCTTAACGCTTGTGTACACAGCAATTTGGTGCCTCCTGTTTACCTCTGCCAGATATTAATAAAGCTTAGGAAAGCTACGAGGTGTATGTGATTTGAAATGAAGTAATAAATCAACGGCATTATTGCGAAATGCATTACTCATTTCATGCTATAAAAATAATTAGATTTTAGCTTTAAACATTAAGCTTTAAACCGGGTATAACATTAGGATTGTCCCCTGTCAATGGACGAATGCGTATATTCATTTCTCAAACCGCTACAGAGGATGCGACTATCCATGCCGTTTGTAGACATTATTCTGTAGTAGCAGTTGGCTAATGAACTGCAGCCTATCTTATCTTGCTGTCAGGCGGAGTGTAGTCTCATACTGACCTAATAAAAAACCGACAGTTCCATTCTGTAACCAAAAAACTCAAAACAAAAAGAATTTTTCAGTTGTATTGTCAAATTTTAACTCAAATTCAATAAAAAAGACAGAAGTATTTTAATTCTGTAAACAAAACAACAAATGTAAGTTTTATTTTTGTTTTATTTCTATGATGACTTGGTATATATGGTCTTTTACTAACTAACGCCTCAGTTTCAAGCATCAGTATAACATTCCTTCTAAACGAGAGTGTACCATTAGCACACAGGTAATATAAGGAGAAGTGGCTACTGATTCTTGACAACAATTTAAACGTTTTAAAACAAAAACGTTTAATTTTTTTTTTATAAATTTCAGCGAGGATAGAGTACCTGGATTTAAATACGGATTCTACGCTGCAAACATATTATAATATTTGTAATAAATAATAGTTTGAAGAACGAATAATAAAGGAAACTTATTAAATTAAAATCGAGAATGCTCATTTTTGGGTCCACTGCAAACCTTCGGGGAGTGCGCAAGAGCTACACAACCTAGTTCTACCGTCCCCTTTCTTCCATCGGACGTCTAGGTACCCGGAGAGGTACCATCCATTTATGGTTCAAGTTCCTAAAGTGCATACGAGGCGTTTTGACAACACGTTCCTTGTGCGTACTGGCAAGCGTACCTCATAGGCAAGCGTGCTCCACCTTAGACCGCATCACTGCTCAGGCAGGGTGCGGTTAAACGCTTGCCTATTAAGCATAAAAAAACCCTAATAGTTTGGAAACAAAACAATATTAAAGAATAATATCTTATTTTTTATTAATTCATTTTAATTATATCAACACATAATTTACCAATCAATAGACAATGTTTAATTACATAAAAAATAGATATCTTCAATTATTAAAGCAAATTAAAATAATATTAACCTCAAATATTGCATCAGAAAACATCTAATGTGTGTCTAACCCGTGTGAAAAAATTAAAACTGATTGGTAATAAGGAAGTAGATTTATTTTCTACAACATTAACAAAAAATCATCGACAAACTCGAGGAAACATTGTGAGCCCATTTTTCTTAGGCGAATGAAAATAACTAGATTAAATAGAATTAAATATACCTAATAGTGTACTGCAGTACTGAAGAAAATGTATTAGTATTATGCAATGGGTACCACAATCTGTTGGACGTACAGGCACCAAAAATGTTAATTTCGATTAGTTTTTACTTTCGTTCAGAATAGAGTCTAGTTTTAAAGTATGTACGAGTAGAAGAGAAAATTCTAGACATATTTTCTTCGTAGGTATTAAGGTGTCATACGAGCAGGATGCTGTGAAATAGTATACCTACGTAAAGTTTCAGAAATATAAATTCGATGTCAAACGCAGGCCATAAGCTTTGATTTGTAGTTCAAATCCGTTTGACTCGGTAAATATGTAGAAACTTCTCTTTTGTTTGTAGAAAGAAAGATAAAATTTTGTTTCTCTTTCTCCTTTGGTCGGTTCCTCACTGTTGATGATCATGGCTCGCTCAACTAGTTGCCTCCATCGGATATCTTCCGTGCAGATCAACTTTTCCGACACCATTAACTTTTCTCTAATGCGGCGCGAACAAACAATGTAAATTAATAAAAACAATTACAACGTTTTATTAAAACCTAGACTATTGTAAACTCATTTTCGAAACCTTTCAAGGTTTTTGTGAGGACGAGGAGTTCGAATTTATTTTACTATAAAGTTAACTTTTCATATTATGTACCTATAATAGGGACTACTATGTAGTATGTATTTACTACATTTCTATAGCTATCTTATATTAATATTTTTTTTTATATTCTTGGTTATCGAAGTAGTCATTCTGTACTCTGTAGATTTATTATTATATTTGGGCTTCGCCGTGATGTCTGCCGGTTTATAATCGAGTGTTCGAACCTCCTAAAAATCTTTATAACTTACTCATATATAAATTATTTGTTCATATTACATTTACACTCTGCAACACGTAGAATTGATTGAATACTGTGGTCAATGTTTTTTTCGTCTCACTGGTTTTTCCTTTCAACCATTTAAAGTTTAAAGCTGAAGCCACGTTGAATGTATGGCAGTAAATCATTTATTTTTCTCGTTTACCATTTAACGTTTGTTGATTGGAAGGGAGAAACATTATACACATTATTTGAATTATTGCTCATCATAATCATTATTAGTAATAAAAGTAATCTAAAAATCAGTATTTTTAGATTGTCAAAATATTTTGGTCACGCTAATTGACTTTTAAAACACAAAAGATTTGAACAAAGAGCTCGATATGAGATAAAATTGTTTTCCCAATTGCCTCTTCAATCATAATTCTCTTCATTTTAAATTGAATTTATCGAAACGCAGTTCAAAAAGTTTGCATTTATTGTGAACAAATTTAAGCCTGCGTAGGCAAAATAAATCACATCAATAATCCTAAATGGAATATTTGTGCTTATTTAAAAAAAACTGAATAGTAGCAATAAAAATTTCATTTTTTACAGATTAAGGAAATAAATTAAAACTAATAATAAAACTAAACTATTATATATACAAAAGCAGGAACTTTGTGATTGTCTAGAGTTACTGAAACATACGATTGGAGCGTATTGTGAGAGGACGTACAACGTGATATAAAAATTACGCACAAATGTGGATAAATGAATATAAATTACTAAACTGAGGAAGTTTTTTTTGACATTTGCTTCACGAAAAAACGAAAAATAATGCTAAATTGTAGGTAAACCATTTTCTCTGAGACGCTATACGAGTATGTAGCCGTCATATTTTGTTCAGAGGGATCCCTTATCTTCCGAGCTCCATTAACCTCTCGCATGTGGTTCATCTCTGGAAAATGAACTACACTGCGTTAATTATAGCTACTTATAATATACCAGTCATTTCTTTTACTATAGTGAGACAATTTTTAAATCGAATTACTACTATTTATTTATTTCAATTTTTAAATAATAGAATAATAATTACGTCGACATAATTTTATTATTAATAGGTTTAATTTTTATTTTTAATTTAATTAGTCATACATTAATAGATCGTGAATAAAAGACAACAAAAATAACATCATCCAAATTTTCGTTACTTCACGATCGTTACATCGGTTTACACCCCATTTCAGAGTGCCGATATGTTTATGTTAGATTGGCTGGTTTTCATTAAAAAAACAACTGCGGTACATTAGCAACGCTGAAACTATCTGCTCCGACGTGAACGAGACGCGGAGAGAGATGCGATGCGGACAAATCAGAGGATCCGTGTGCTATCGGTTGTTTATTATTAATTTTTAGCAGAGTAGTTTAGTGAAAATCCGCGCGCATAGCGGAAGATGTAGGTTCAATTCCCACCTCAGCTCAGGCTTTTCATCATAAGTTAATAATGAAACAAGATATTAATCCGAAAGTAACATTTTCTTATAGACAAGCCGCATTTGTGAAAAGTAGTCCTTGTGTGGTAATGCTTGCTATAAACGACTAAACAAATATGGTGCCAATGCGTAGTTTAACTCTGATGTTTTGAATTTGTTTACTACATTAGTCCTAAAAACGGTCAAGGATATGGGACCCGTCCCTTTTCGATTCCAAGTATTTAATGTGTATTTTGTATTTTTTTTCCAATTTAGAAAGTTTGTCGGTCGTTTAATTTATACCTGATGATTTATTATTTAAAACTTAAACTGTATACAACAGATAAGTTTTTTGTTTTACCGAATCTGTTATCAATAATATTTATTATTTTACTAGACTAAATATTGATAAAATTTGAGTTCTATGTTTTTAATGATATTTTTCCTAGTAAACGCCAAAAATTTATAGCAAATCCGACAACCTTTTAAAGTGATGTTTTATTTACATATCAATTCGTTTGTAATTTTTTTTGGCATGCAATATTTTTTTGTTGTAGCTCTGCATGGGACTATATTCCGCATGATGACGAAAACAATTGATATGTACCATACAGAATTTCTGTAGGTATCAGTCGTCTTCCCTAGGTCTAGTCGGGGAGACGAATGTGTTTGGCAATGCATACTTTTCTAGTTATACCTGACTACTTCCAAACTGATCCCGAAACGTAACTATGTCACTTCACGAGTGTTACAATTGTAAGGGCGGCAGACTAGGCTAAAATACTTTATTTGAACAAATAAAATACTATTTACAATTCAAGATTAGAAACGAAACTTAAACAAAGTTCTATGAAACGACAAAGCTTTTATTATTATAGGCATCAGTATACAAAATTGAGTTATTGTAAATCTCTTTTCTGAGAATGGAGTACTTAACTACGTAAATTTGCGTAAAGAGAATAACAAAACGGCATTTACAAATTGTTTTTCGATAGAACAAATTGTCAAAAAGGTTGTGAAGGAAATTTACGAGAAAATTGTTATAGATTTAGGGAAAACGTGCACACTTTTGAGAATATATAAATATCGATGAAGAGATGTCTATGTTGCGGATACTTAGCCTTTCTTACAAAATTGAAATTGTAAACTACTTTAAAACTATTTATCATATTTATATTGATCATTTATGAATTTACATTTCCTAACGCTTTTTTACTTTATTTAAATAACTAAAATATTTTTATATGATTAAATATTAATAGATGTTTTGTTGACATTTACATAGTATATTATTCGTTGCGACCTTTTTTGTGTTTCTAAGAATTATAATATAATAAATTTATCTAGTTTTTTTGTTTTTTTAATATATTCATATTTATATATTTTACTAAATTCGTCGTAGATTTATGACATTTTCCTAAGTAAGAAAATGGTTTAATTTTTAAATAATGATACAGTTCTTATTACTTTTTATATTATAACATTGCATAATATTTATTTCATCTAGAGATACTTTTTTAAAAATAAAATAGTAAATTGTTGAAAATGATCGTACTCTGACCCAACGTTCCTTATAATAGACAATCAAACTTTAAAATGATCTTTCTTTACAGCTTATCTAACTTTACAATGGAAGAGTTAGTACAACTTTTGTATAAAAATAGAATAATTCACTTCGTATTAAATGAAAAAACGACAATTTTGACTGCGAACCAAATTGTTATGTAGAAACTTTGTTATATGTTACGATTCTATTTATAGTAATAAAATAAAAATACTGTTTTTCTTTTTTTCATTATTAATTTATTCTAAAACTTAAAAACATCGACAAAATATATTTAAAACACAAAATTTTAAAAATTCTCTTTGTATTTCTGTATTCTTAATAATAATAATGATAATGTTTTCATTATATCATGTAGTTATAATAAAAACAAGAATAAAAAGAAAAACAATATTGTGTGTTTTTATAAAAGGAAAATATTATTCTAAAAAAATTGAAACAAAAATAAAAGCAATTATAATACAAAATATAAGTTTGGAACAATAACCTGTACGAGTATGCTGTGAGAAACAAAACATTTATAATATGCTAACGTGAGATTTGCGAACCCGCTCTGAGCAAGGAACAAAATTCCTCATTAACCATACATTATAACTACAGCCACGAGAACATGTTGTTGAAAATTCTTTTGTGATAAAACTTTATTAGTATTAAACATCCTGAATTGCTTTAACAAAAAGGTTCTCTCTACGACGCTGCTACAAGTCTACACGTACTCTGAGAGAGAAAAAAATAACGAATTTACTGATTATACATATTACTCGTAAAGCTGTTGTTATCTTTGTCTTTCTTATGGAGAATACAGTGTGTGAAAGAGATAGTTTAATACAATGCGTTGTCCGACTCCTTGTTCGGTATGGTGGTAGTATACATACTGTACCGTGTCGGAGTAATCGAGCTAAAAGCGGCCAGGACCTTTATATCCTATACTTTGTATGTTAATTTAAGTATCATATGAGCATATTTATTCGATACTATAGTTTCGTGGATTTCTTAGTTTCAGTAATAAGATAAGTGTTTTAAAGGGTGTTGAGTAAACAGACTCTATTTTTCAGGAAAAAAAAAGTTTTATAAATGGATGCCGTAAGGTTTTATGAGTAGTAATGTATTACGTACGCATCAGCTGAAATACACTGGGTCATATAAAACCCGCTCAGGAATGATACCTACACATTACATGTACATTATGAAGTAAGTAGGCTTATATAAAATGAAAATAAATGTCAGAGTTTTGCCTATATTCGTGTATTATTACATATAAAGAGAGTACTTGAAATTTAATGATTCTTAAACAAAATCCCTGTCTTTTTTGTACTCGAGACGGGCTTCACTTTTCTTAAAGCATGTTAAAGCTCCAAAAGCACTCGCTCGTGTTAACAGGAAACATGTTTTACGATGCTTTTCTTTTTTTTTGTGAATCGTCAAAAGGGTTATCATGCATGTCAGACGGGGGTGAGGATGAAGTAATTTTGTAACGGAATAAAGAGTGATGGTGAACAGAAATGAAGACTTCACCAGAACTGAGAAAAACAAACATTTATATACAAATAGTGATACAATCGTACTACGTACTACATTTTGGAAAACTTTTCTTTCACACGTCCTTACGAAACTCACTCTGTACTCGAGTGTATAAACTTTTTTGGGGTCACGTATAAATGGAAATTGTTGAGATTTAAGTTTCCCAAGTGTTCTCATATTCCAAACTGGTTTCGGAAATGACAGGCGCAGAGGCGGAGGCGGGAAGAGAGGCGTCACCGACGGATGACGAATTTAGAGAAGCGGCAACGAACTTCCGCCTAAGCACGAGCGTAGGTACATTGTGAGACAAAACAAAAGAAAATTACGTTCGTATAAACAGCTTAAACGGAGTTGTGCTTTCAAGTGTCACCGAGTTAAATCAACAGTTCTAAATTGAGTTTTATTGTTCGGCTAGACTTTATTGCGCTTGATGTGGTCTATCCGACTTTGTTCTTTACTGTTTTATTTATATATGTTACAGACCATCTGGGCAAATCTAGATTTCATAACTAGCGAGTATAAAATATGGGTTAGCTTTTTTTTTTATTGTAGCTCGGCATGTGACAACACGAATGGATCCATGAATGGAAACAACTGCTACTACAGAGAAACCTGTGCGGGCAGCAGTCGCCTCCACTATGCCGGCTTGAGGAGACGAACATGTACCATCTATTGACAGTGCACACTCCTCTCGCTATACCTAGCTACTTTTAAACTATTCCCGAAACGCGACAAAGTCACTTCACGGGTGTTACATTCGAAAGCTGAACTAATGAACTTAATAATGTTAAATAAAAAAATCGTGCAGTTTACTATCGCGTTTATTCTAATGGTTTAATCCAGCACGTTTATAAAGTTTGCGTCGCGACACGATGGGCGCGAAGCTTTCGTAACGTCGAAATTTAGCTAGATCATTTTCGCGATAACTGTAAATGGTGACAGTGGTGTAGTCAGCGTGGGTGGCACCAGGGCGGATCTCCCCATGCTGTCTCCACTAGCCATGCCACTGAACCTCATACATCATTTTGATTTTTATAAACAAAGAGAACACAGATATGTAGCACACAGACTTAAACAAATATTACAAGTTACACAAATATATATTAACATAACATACATTTAGTTATTTATTTATTCATTTCAAAAGCCAACAAACTACCCTTGATGTAATAATAATTAACTTAATTTATGATAATATGGTCAATAATAGGTTTTACACTATAAAAGTTGTTCGTAAACATCAGAAATTAAACATTAAAAAAAAAAACAAAAAAACATGAACAATGACAAAACAAAATCTACAATGAGTGCAAAAAAAACTAACATACATAATTATTAAGGAAAGTCTTTAATTGGCCTTGTTGTTATAACTGTTTTGTCTATGTATTGTTATTGTTGCGCTGTTGTATTTCTAAATAAAAAAAGAAGTAATTATTAGTCTCTAACGAGAATCGAACCTGTAATAAGATGACTAACTACTGCTCCACAGAGACCGTTATATTATAACCTTTAGTTTTTTATTTGGACGTACGAATAATTATAATTAAACACTGTATTTATTTAAACATAGGTATTAAGAGTAAAAAGTCAAAACAAAATAGACAATGTTCGAAGATAAATATCGCTTCACAGTATCTCATTTACATTCACAAACGTTTATGTTTCCCTGACCGTGGCTGCACTACTCCCAGGAGCCCTTATTTGCATGTTATACAGATTACTTTTTACAAGTTCACTAATTTTAAGTAATTTATCGTGAGGCGTTCCCGTTTGCTCGTTAGGAAGACATTCTTTATTATTACATGTTTGTTCCTTATTTTATATACTGATAAATAGTTTTGTCTTTTCTCTCTATAACTACTCTCTGACTTAAGCTTTCATAAAATTAAGTTTCATTGTCGTGTCTTGGCTCCGAGTTATCGGATTCGCTTTCCGGTCGAAATAAATTTTATTTATAGATAATATTTATTAATATAGTCTGTTAATATTTATAATTTAGTTACCATTAAAAAAAAAAAGAAAGTTTGTCCTAGTCCTTATTTATTTATTTTTAAATAGTATTATTAAAATAAGTTTGATATTGGAGGCCTACCACGATCGGTTCGTTTTATGTTACATAGAATTCGATGACGATAAACGAAATTTTGGTTTACTCTTGACAAATTTCATTCGGTATTTCGGTCGAAACCAATAGGCTATCTTCGCGGCAATGGTTTAGCGGTAGACGACGGATCTCACGATCGATGATGACGTACTTTGGTCGCTTAGTGCCTGTGATACAATCACTAGCACAGTAATTAAATAAAAAATAATAATTTCGTTTTCGGTCAAACTGTCATCAAACAAACAAACATCAAACATCATCAAACCGTCCTGGGGTAGTACCACCACTTTCGACTGTAACACTCTTGTGTATGTATGTAATATGTATATATGTAACCATCTCCTCAAGCATAGTGGAGGCGACTGCTACCCGCACAGGTTTCTCAGTAGTAGCAGTTGTTTCCATTCATAAACCGAACTCTAGTTTTACATCAGGCGGAGTGTTGTCACATGCCGAGCTACAATAAAAAAAAAAGTGAAGGTAGCCCTCCTGTTTTGATTAAAAAAAAAACAAGTAGAGTTAGTAACCACAACCGGTTTTCTAATTAACACTGCGATTATTGTTTCCGATAAGCGGCATGCAAAGTTTCCAGCCAAACGATAAAGTTGACATGGAAAACGAGGTTACAAACTTATTGAACAAATATAACTGAATAGTCATGTTATAAAATTAATATAACGTTATAACGATAGCTCTGTTGCATGTTATAGTATGCGGCACGATTTACTAGATTAAGTAGGTACTGTTATTAAAATAAAAAAAAAAACAGAGAAATGAATAGAAAAGAGAGAGAGAGAGAGAGAGAGAGATCTACAAGAATTGTCAGTAGACCCCAGGTAGACTTTTTATAGTAGCTCGACACGTGACTACACTCCGCCTGATTTTAGAGTACGATGTATGAACGGAATCAATTGCTACAAAGAAATGTCTACTGGCAGTAGTATCCTCCGCTATGCCGGCTTAAGGAGACGGATGTGCATCATTGCGACTAGGATCCCCGATCGGCAAACTGACGGCTAATCATTATTAGTTTGCCGACCACTCTTAAATTTCTTATCAAGCTGGCATAGTGAAGGCGACTCAGGTAGACATTTGATTGTGACAGAAGTCTCCTGCGCTATCCGATTTAATTTTAATAAGTAATGTTTGATTTAATAGTATATTGTCAATAGTTTATAATTAATTGTATAATTTTAATATTAATTAAAATAGTATATTATTGTTATTATGTTGTAATGGATAGTTTTAAGTACAACACTTTGCTGCGTCTTAAGAAGCAGGGTGTCACATTGACCTTACTTGTATTCCCTTTGTGACATGCAATAAAATATTTGAATTTGAATTCATGAGATGAGATGTGTAGTTTTCTTGTTATCGCACTTTGTTTAAACATCAGGCACGCTGCAATAAAAATAACATAAAGTAAAAGGCAAAAATAAAATGTTGATATTTACTGCATACAAGGAAGAGTTATGCAATAAAGCGTGAGTATTTATGTGTCTAAAGTCTAATGGTTTCTGTTAAGAAGCTTAAAATGCTGGTCTATAAAGAGAAAATGCTTCAATTTTCTTTTAACAAAGTCGTGTCAAGTTCAAATTAGTTACAGCGTATTCAAATATTATGTTACTGAGCGAATTTGTTTATGTTAAAATATTCAATGAACTTGAAAGTTTAAAGCCGGTTGTTTGTAGTTTTATTTACTATCGATTTTGTTCGAATAATAAATTACTTTTTATTGTTGAACGAAATAATAAATTAAGTTATATTAGATTATATTATTAAGTTATATTATATTGTTAGGAATCAGAAGCGGTTTGTAGTTTTTAAAATTAATCAACAACCAATTAGATTAAATTCACATTTAATTTTACTAATAAACAAATAAGAATTCTCTGAACAATAATGTACACGTGGTAAAATAAACGAAATCACCACGCAACGATGTTTTCAGTCCGAGCGCCACGCCGCAAAGAGGGCGAGCCTCGTCTATATACCCTCTTATATAGCGTTTCTATGTTGCCATCTTTTTCTTTTTTCATCAATTAGGCAGTGGCTTCTAACACGGCCTCTCCTGACGTAGCGCCGTCCTCGGTCGCCACGCTCGGTAGATCTCCAATTTCCAGTAGCCTCCGGTGCGTCTTCAGTCGGAACTTCCGCGGAAGTCCTTATTGTCAGCTGAAAGGGTTAGTTCTGAACGAGTTCATACTCATCACGCAATCAAGAAGCCTTTCAGACAGTTCAACCAATCGCAGTTAACCCAGAACTTACTAAGTTAACCTTCATTCATGTAATAGTGACACATACGTCGAGATCTTACATCATCACAGGACAGGATATGAACCTGAAATTCATAACCAAAATAATTTGTCTATGAATCCCAAACCCACTTTCATAATGAATAGACCGCAGCCTAAGGGAAAGATACAAAATCCAAAATTCATCTGCACATGGACCGCAGCCCGATAGTACACTACAGGTTAAATCCCTGTCTGCAAGACATGACCCAAAAGCGTGAGTTCCCAACCCATTCCTTGGGACTAGAAATGAGTTAAAAACACACAATGAGTTTAGTCCCAAAACTGGTTTCCGCAGCTTCTTCAAAAAGCGTCCATCTTCAAAATGTTGCACACACCACTCCCATCGCCAAAGCGCGATGTGCGCGGCGGCAGAGTACTAGGCTTATAACTGAATGAAATCTCGATCTACGTGGCAACATAGATGCATATTGAGTTGTATGTCAACTGTCCCGTTCAGGGTGTCGTGAATGCCAGCTAGATTTAAGCACCGATTGTAGATCTATCCCGAAAGCGCGACGCCGCTTATATCCGCCTATCACGCCTATCGTAATGCGATTTTAGACGAGATCTACTAAATTTGTTCCGAGGTCAACGACACTTACGATCACCCGACATTACAAATTAACGAAACATAACCTATACGCAGTTATTTACACAGTATTGAACACAAAACCAACAAGTTTAACAAAAATTAAACTTGAAGTCAGTTTGAAACGCAAAACAACAAAATAAAAATGCAATAGTTAGAAGTGTTCACTTTTGTTCATTGAATTCTTAATTATTAATGATCAGGATGTAGCTAAACGTGTCAACAAGGCCACGTGTCATCCCACTTCTGATGTTAGGAATCAGAAGCGGTTTGTAGTTTTTAAAATTAATCAACAACCAATTAGATTAAATTCACATTTAATTTTACTAATAAACAAATAAGAATTCTCTGAACAATAATGTACACGTGGTAAAATAAACGAAATCACCACGCAACGATGTTTTCAGTCCGAGCGCCACGCCGCAAAGAGGGCGAGCCTCGTCTATGCACCCTCTTATATAGCGTTTCTATGTTGCCATCTTTTTCTTTTTTCATCAATTAGGCAGTGGCTTCTAACAATATTTTATTAAAATAATAGAAAAAAAAAGTTTGGAGAGAATTTTATTCACAAGCGCACAAAACTATTAATTGGCACTTATTTTTCTTACTCAATGAATTTTTTTTATAAACTCAAAAAGATCTATTTCGCTCGGTAGCAGCTGTTGATGAGTTTCCGCGAAAATTTGAGAATTAACCACGAGTAGTTAACTGCGGAAGTAATGTGAACTTTTCCATCAGTTTCGTCTTGAAACTTCTTATTGAAAAAGTTAGCGCGAAGTGTCTCGGTCGTTTCTAGGTCACTGGATCTTTCGACAACTTTTTGGAATGACAAACTTCTCTCTTGTAATTTAGAACCCGGGATATGTCTTGTTCATTGTATCCGTTTAAATTGTAACCACATTTGTTAAATGTTCATGACCCAGAATAATGAAAACTTCAACGGAAATAATTAAGATTATATTTATAATTTTGGGTTTTTATAAAAGAAATATAAATAATATGAGATAATACGTTGACAGTGATAAAAACCTGTCTTTTTAGCTTTTTCCTTTCATCATTTAACGGAGAAGTTTAAGAAAAGATAAAGTTTGGAGACAGTTTTAATTGCTTTCGGTGTATCTTGAAGAGGCCTTAAAAAGTCGCTTTTGGCGTAGATGGCGATAAAATTATGTCAAGAATTCATCCTAAAATCTGCTTATTAAATGTAAAAAAGTTTTACATTTTTTACTCAAAGACAGTGATACAAAATGCTAATTAAATTTTATTTTTTTAACAAAAATCAAGTACATGTATGTAGTCGTAATAAAGTAACTTTATTGACTTTTTGTTATTTAGATTTGCAATATGGAATCCTGGTCGTATCTTTTTATGTTACGGAAGTTTTATGCAACATGTAAACGAGACAATATGTGAAATTGTGAATAAAGTAGAACATATCGCGAGTATAAAAAAGAAATATGATTTTTGAATTGCTAAAGATTTCTACACGGAAATGGTGGTCGCGTTTCAAATAAACTTTATTGTTTTCTGTTATAAGTATTTGTTATAATTATGTTTTTGTTGTGTTTGTCCTGGTAGCTATGGAACATTGTATTTATTAAATTATAAATCAGAACATTTTTGAAATATAATCATTAAATACAAGCTAGTATAATTTTCATTATTCCACATTTTCAATACAAATTCAATAATAACATTTACAAATGTAAAAAGGGCTGTAGGCACTTAATCAATTAAAGTTTCTCAATAAACCACATAACCCAAAATGCATTTTAGTTCAAAATTTCTTCACCAAATTGTCTAATTTACAAAATGATCCAATCTTTACTAAAACGTACGAGGAAATGTTTAATTAAGATACCGTATCTGCGTGGGAAGACGTTTTCTCTGCTAATGAAGGATCTGATAATGAATCAATTAAAATCAAAATACAACTTGTTCAAAATAAATAATGGAATTGATATCTCGGCGGTTGAACGCTCACACTCAAAATATATGGGTTAAGTTAAACAATGTATTTGTTAAACATAAAAAAATTAAAACATTATTAATGAAACATTTTTTGCTGTCCTTTCGACTGCTGCCCGCACAGGTTTCTCTGTAGTAGCAGTTGTTTCCATTCATGGACCGCACTCTAGCTTTACATCAGGCAGAGTGTTGTCACATGCCGAGCTATAATAAAAAAAAAACATGTGCGAATATAGACGGCAATATGAGCCGGCAATACGGCGATATGTGAGCGAGTGACTCAATCCCATTATTTGGCCGAGTAGTGACGCGATGGGGCGTTGTCAAAATTGACATTGTGTCTGTAGAAAAGCAGACGTGTAACAAGCAAAACAACTTACGATATGTTTTATGGACAATGTTATTTGATCTTAGATATCTTTATTTTACTTATTTACTTCTTTACTAGCATTCTGTCTTTCAATTGCATCTCTCGCTTTGGTTAGCTTTGCTGCGCTTTGGGATTAAGCTCGCATTTGTACCAGGTTAAAGGTGTTAACAGACGATCGTACCATGTCCACATGGTACAATAGCAAACCAAATCCGTGGTTAACAAATTCCAACTATTTTACACTTTTTTTGGATGCCTGTACCTCGTGCTTGTATCACAAGTACTGGCCGATCAAAGTACATATAACAGTTTTTCATTAGCATCCATACTATCTAGATAGAAAAACTACATAGGAACATCTTTCTGGCTACCTATATTTTCTATGATGTTTCAAAGAGAAGTTTTTCTCTTTGCATCCAATTATTGGACCCACTGTCCAAGAAAACTAATTTTCCTTATAGTAATAAGGTTGGTACAAATAAGATTATAGTATGTACACGAAGGGAAAGTTTCACGCATTGATATACCAGTCGATACGGGTCAGATTATTTTATTTCCCAAGTTTACTATGAATTTTGTTGATATTTTTCTTATTTTGTTCTCATGAGCGGTATTATCATTTGAGATCTCAAATATAGGTCTAGAAATTGTTTGGGCAGCTATACTTTTAAAAAAATGGATTTATTTTGTATCAAAAGCTGGAGTCTTAATTCTGGTGAAAAATCTTAGTATTTGACATCAACAACTTTAACGGCTGTGTAGCGGAGGTTGTACGCGTTGACTTTTTCTCTTCAATTTTCATCATAATTGAATAATAATAAAATTATTTTCTTTAACATTTTTCCTCATCTAACAAACGCGAAGAAGCGGTGTTGCCTCTATTGCGGCAGATTTCAAGGTCACTTGCACTGAATTCTGACTTTACAGAGAGAGAGAGTGTGTTAATTTAAAAATCTTGAATAATTATTTGACATGATCAATTTGGAATGTAAATATTTTCGTTTTAATACTCAACTAAGAAGACATGTAATCTTTTATGCATATATTTTGACATATATATTTCAAAACTTAAGTATACGAAATGTATTAAATATCACATTTCCCAAAGCCACAATGAATTCACATTCTTCAAGATTAGTGTCAGATAAAGCGAGGATCGCGACCCTTGAGTGATCCCCAAGGAGACTGCGTATCAATAAAAAACGCTACCAACTTTGAATTAGGCCGATCACATTTTCAAAAAAACACATCAAGTAAAAAGGCTACTAAGTAGGTACCAGGTTAATTATTGGAAAAATTCTACGTGGAAATTAACACGTGATACCTTCATAACACCTGAACTTATTAATTATGATAGATAGCGATCTACACATTATACATGACATTAAAGGAAAGTTTTATTTTTACTTATAAATTAGAATTTATTATTAATCCAAATATATAAGCTAAAAGAGTGGTAGGCAGACTGATGACAGTTATTAGCCCAGTCTGCCGTCCTGGGGCAGTACTATCACTGTCAAATGTAACATATGTGAAGTAACTCAAATTCAAATGTAACACCCACTCACGCATCTTCATGAACATATGGATAATGGCATTTTTAAAATAATTTATAAGAATCTGTTTACAGTTGGATACCTAGGCCTTTTGCTAGGTTCTGCTCATCTCTAAATAATTAAGTACATATACCTAAACTGTAACTTAAATCTTAATCCGCTATTAATAAATATTAAGACAAGTAGAAGCACAAGGAAAATATAATTCAAGTTTTCGAATGATGAAAATCACAAGTCTAAATTACTGTTAATAATTCAGATTAAAACTTCAATAACAGTTATAATAAAATAGGCATAAATTATGGGTGTTAATAAATTTTATATGTTTTTAATGAATATGATATTAGGTAGTGAATACATTACCTAATTGCGTTTGAATAAACAGCGGTGGCCTCTTGTTCGTGACTTCTTAGTATAAATTTCATCTGCTGTTTTCGTTCGTACTTCAACGTAGAAATAACTTTACAATTTTGCAACTGAATTTATAATTATGTTAATGTTCATTTAAATAAAGCACGAAAGCATTTTTATACATATGATTTTATGTTAAGTATTTATTTATATTACTTTTTATTTTATCACAAATTGATTTTATTTATTATTATAATGAATAGGTTATGAAAAAAATTCAAACATAATTTTTTCGTACAATAAAGCTTATTTCCTGTTACGCAATCGCTGCGACAATCTACTTACTCTATTTCGATAAAAACGTCTTTCGAAATGACGTAGTTTTTCTGGAAACTTCCTCAGTTTTTTCCAACATAATGTGTCAATGATAAAGTTTCCTTTAGTATTTAAAAGATAATATTAACAAAAACTATGTGCGTTTTATAATACTTGACCAAATAAAAAATGAAATTAAGTCGACAATTTTCCACCCTAGAATTCAAAAGCTCACAATATGCTCGACATTCTTGAAAAAGAGCACGACTTGCGACTGTCAATTAATTTGTTCTTTTTTATACTTGTATAAACAATATTTATTTCGTAATATTACAATATTAGCGCTAAATATTTCATTCGAGAATATTCTATTAGCTACTAATATTAGTTGAAATGAAAAGTGATAGAAATATTTATACACGTTTATACACGAGTCTACATTACATCTACAATCCTTCTTCTGTCGTTCCATCAAATTGTGGAACGACCTTCCCAGTCACGTCTTTCCCCCTTCCTATAACATGGGATCCTTTAAGCGCAGTGTGAAGAGGCATCTCATTAAGCCGGCATAGCGGGCACGACTGCTGTTTGCAGATCCCCTTCTTTGACAGCAGACGCCTCCGCTCATGGATCGCACTCTAGCTTAACACCAGGCGGAGTGCGGTCATATGACGTGCTAAAATAAAAAAAATAAAAAACATTCGAGAATTGTCTCCCTAGGCACCTACTCTTCTCTCACTTACATAATATTGCTATCTAATATTCGCATAACACACGAAAACAAAAATTATAAAAAAAAATCCATGACAGTGCTTGCTCCGCCATCTTCAATTCCATTCTTTATATTTTGACAAAACAGTACTACATTACACAAACGATTCTCCAGGATACAGGTTGTCATAGTTTGGGGGGTCTTACCACATACTTTAAAGAAGCAATCTTGACGCAAGGTATGGTTTGTTTTAAAGAGATCTAGGTACGAAATTCACATGTAACATGCTACTAATGTTGTAATAAGGGTTTGTGGTTGGTCCCTGACCCTCTATATTTTGTTATTTTATTTTTGTAAATAATATTTTTAGTTTTATGAAGTAAATTTAGGCATGGCAAACTATTTCCTGAAATTACTTAGGCTTTCTAAATTCCATTAGTCCATCAATATAACACGTATCTATATCCAAATTTCTAAAATGCATTTCCTACTGTCCATGTTACGGTACGTGCACGTTGCTCATATAAATAGACCTTAATTCTATTATAAAATACAAAATATATTCTGTGAACAATAAAATTAATTCAACAATATACTTAATATTGTTGAGTTAATTTTATTGTAACAAATTTGTTTATAATTTAATTTAAATTATAAAGTTTAGTTTTAGTTAGAATCTTTGAACAAAGGTCATTGATTGAATCCTACCTTAGTCTCCAATTCTTGACTTAAGTGCCTAAGATTGTCTTTGTTTATTTCACACCACAGTAAGACGAACTTAGTTCTTACTCGTAAGTCAGAACTGACTCACCGGCCCTCTTTGCTAAGATTATGAGGTGGAATTAGAACTTTCTTTCTGAATCCTCACATATCGTAAAATATAAGTTTCTTAATTACACGAAACTTCAAAATTACATTAAGTAAGAATATAAAAAACATCGTTAATTTCTATGTAAATTAAATTAATGGCAAAAGTAGTATATGGAGAGAGAAGTGGCAGTGCCTCGTGCTGTTTACTCGCATTTTCTTTCCTTTCCTTACGGCTGAAAATGATGAAGGATGCAAATGAACTAGATTGGTTAATAAAGTTACGATTTTAATAAATAGATAAACATTTCAAGAAGTTCTATTGTCACTAATAAAATAGTAAAAAGTATTTATTTAAATAATAAGTAATATAGCAGTTAATTAAAATGAAACAAAGATGTTAAATTGACAGGTTTTTAAAGCATATCAATCATAAAGATGTCTACGGGTACATATCTACTTAATATTTACAAACCTTAATTGAAGACAACATAAAGTAATTTAATACAAGCAAGTGTATTTTTCCATTGTTGAGATAAGCAAACGAAACCAAGCTTACCTTTGTACATCATACATAGTGTAGAGAACAAAGTTATTAAATTTGTTAGGGGAAATTGAAAGAACTGTTTCTACTTTATTGCCACGAGTAGTTTTATTGTTCCATCTACTTGTGAATTGTTGAGGAACTCTCCTCTCAGGTTGAGTGTCCTCATTACAAACGCAGAATATAAATGAAAAATATTCTACTTTTCAATTTTAGTTATTTAATACACAAAATAATTGGAAGTAACTAAGCGAATAATTTTAATTAAAATATATTAATTACTTGTTATTAAAATAAACGTTACATATGCGAAAAAATATCATGTTTAACATTCCAGATGCGGCAGTAAAAAGTGAAGCACCACAATTTACTGAAATGGAATCGCTGTCACAAGTGTGCCGCGGCAAAAATGGACGCATGAAATATGAGTGTAATCAAATGTATTTCAGTGTGGGTCATTGTGGGTCACGACGTGGGTCACGCAGTAGTCCCAACGGGTCACGAGAATCGCGGTTACCCGCCGAACCCGAAAGACCTTTCTGAGTTGATTCTGTCGTGTAATTATGAATATCGAATAAGTGCTTTGGGTAACAAATAAAGCCTTATTCACGATACGACAAAGTTCACATTGGTGTCGAATTTTCGTATTTAAATCTGGAATTCAAAACTAAGTTTCCACATTGCAGAGTTCACTCACATTATTTTAATTTGATTTCTATATTGAATTCGTATCAGTATTGAGAATTAGGCTGCGGATCGTGAACATTATCAATGCGAAGGATTTGACATTGACTAGGCTTCGTTTAGATATTGTGATCGATAGCTGTGTTAAAATTAGATTATACGAAGGGTTTGTGAAGGATATACTACTCGTAAGTTATCTAAAGGTCCTTCGAGATGGGTTACATTTCTATAAGTAATGAAGATAACTTTTTTGTTCCATACTATGTACATATTTTATTATTTTTAAACGGAAACATCAACAACTTTAAAAGAGCACATATTAAATGAAATTATTATATCTAATTGAAAATTATATCATTTTAACATGCATCACAGAAAAGCATTTTCATGTTTATTAATCACGGTGGAATTATGACGGCGAAGTCTCTCCTGAAAAATATACACATTAAATTTTCTTTGTTAATGGGTGAAAATTCTATTAAAATGATGCCGCTTTTATTCGATGTTAAATTTATAGGTGAAAATACAGAAAATATCTATCATTTTCCACTTTATTATTTTGAACAGAGTAGAATTTATAAAATGATTCACTACTAATAGAATGATAAAATTAAGCGAATTTTTAAATACAGCAATTTTAATATAATTCAAAAGTAGCGCACAAAAGTGATTTGATTGCATAATAGCTGCCTAATTAATAAGAAACAATTAAGAGATAGAACAGCGATATTTTGGCACGATTCCCAGTCTCGAGTACCGAAATTCTTGTATTGCAATTTTGTCATAATGACACGGAGGCGAGAGGTCAACCCCGCGGTACTTGCCCGACTTCTAAAGCTCTCAGAGTTAATTTAATTTATAATTTCAACGCCAACTTCTCGAAAATGGTTTTAATTCACTATGTTTTTATATTCTAAAGTGCCGAGTATAGCTCCCTCTTATTTCTTAAAAGTTCATGTTTAAATCGAGTTACAGAAGTTATTCATTTTGTACAAGCGAGTGCTTAATCGTTGCTGTGATTTAACATTTAGTTTTCATTCCTTTTCTTCAGATTAAAGCTTTTCTTCTTTACTAATGTACTAATAATAATTATATACATATTATAATGAAAAATAAAAATATTGACAAACAAGTAACCTATCAACTGCTCGTGTGGTAGTGACCCAGAATGCTGAGAATATTATCTCGCTGTAGTTTAATAAAGATAATAATAATAATTGATTAATAATTAATAATGTAATAAAAAAAACAGGTGGCATCAGAGTACGCTCGACAGAAGCGAAGCGAATTTTGCGGTGAAAGTAAAAAATGTAGAATAATTTGCGTTAATTTGTTTATTTGCGAAGAACCTCAAATTAACAATTGGGGTCGTAACACACGTAGAGAGTGTACGTGTGTACATTCAAGATATATAATCGTGCTATTGGAGAGAGAATGTAACGGTGATGACGACGATCTCGTGTTTTCTTGGTTACCGGTAAAAGTACACAGCGGCTGTGCTTGTAACGTCCCTATTGAAAAGTTTAGATTCAATATGCGTATGTTTTTTGTATAAAACATGGAAAAGTAATGAAGTATACGTTATACCGCGATCTGTCTTTGTTGCCTATCTTTGTAAAAAGTAATCTAATATTACCTATTTACCCTTTTTCGTACGAGAATATTTGGGTTTAGATTAGATTAGTGTTCAAATTAATAAGTACGTTTGTATGCAAATGAATTCCATTGGTATTAACCAGTTGCCAGTAACGAGCAACGAATAGATATCAGCATCTATTCAGCATATTTTAATTAGATCATGCATATATTGCTAATGAAAGAATATTTTTAATTTTGTATCGAGGCCTTAGCTAATATTATTTAACCTTTTTGTATATATTTTTTTATTGAAAGATGTAAAAACTTAAGTGGGGTTTTTAAAATTATTTTTTTCCATATAAAAATGTTATTATTAAAGTATAATGAAAATTGGACGGAAAAACATGGAGCACACGCCCTCCAGTTTTGTGCACAGAAGCTCTAGCTCTAGGTACGCGGCAATTGGCGTTTCCATTCATCCTTTGCTTTATTTTTCGATCAGCCCTTCCTACACACTAACCAGTGCGCCCACAATCCCTAGTCGCGGCGGATATTTTATTCAGAGTAAAATCATAGAGATATACTCGTATACTAGAAGAGCAAAACTCATACATCGGACATGAAAAAAGCATAAGCTGCTTCAATTTTACGTCAAGTCAAATACTGACAGAAAACCTAGAAGTGACTGCGGCCATCTTTTCTCTCTCGTTACATTGGGAGCGTTATTGCTTATCTAGCTGTGTATATCAATAAGTAAAATAATGTAATTTATTATATTAGACATCAGCGACGTCGTTCAACAAAGTGAATTAATGGCGGTATACAAAGCTAAAATAAGCTCATTTAATTGACTGGGAAATGAGAGAGGTTTCGCAAAAGTTGAGGTTGCCGACGCGACGCACTATGGAATATCGTAGAACAAGTGCTGCTCATAAGTACTTTTATTAAATGTTACAAATAGTATATGTTTTTGGTCTTATTTTTTTGTTAAAAGATCGTACTCCTATATGCCATTCGATTTTATTTTATTAATACACAAAATAATGAGAAAATGACCTTTGAACTTTACAGTACAGAAATTCTATAAAATGTAACCTGCGGATTACATATTCTCGGAGTCTGATTCCGAGCATTCTGGTTAAGAAACCCCTATTGTGTTATATATTTTTAGAAAGGATATTTATTTTACGTAGATTTAGTAACAGTTATTAAAAATTTAATAAGAAATAAAATAACGGCCCCAAATTTTTTAACGTCAGATATGCTACAAAAATGTTTGATTTTAACTTCAACGAGAGTTTTAATAGTTAGCTAAGCTTGCCTAAGTTGTAAATTTTATAAAATTTAGTGCACAAGGTATTCACCTAACATATACAAAAAGAATTATCTGCATCTATTTGCGACTTTGGGTACTATGAAGTACAATGTTAAAAAAAAGTCCGAAATGTTATCAAAATAAATATCGTTTTTAGTTTTGGTGATGAAAATTAACGTTTTTACATAAATTTTAGGTGTTGATATATTTTTGCAGACGTGTTGCGTATGAATAAAACCGTCTAAGATAAGTATGGTGCACACCACCCTTATTTGATTTTCCGATATAAAATTTATTTTTTTACGACATATTATTTTTTTATTATATTTAATGCTGCGTTTTATTCAGTTTCTATTTCAATTTACTTATTATCATATTACAATTGTTAAACAACTATATTCAATTGAAACGTAAAACATAATTCGGATTTTTAACACAATTGAAAATTTAAATGCGAGTAAAACCGCAAGCAAATGCTAGTTTTTTTATAAATTTTTAATCAATTAAATATTTATAGTATTGCCTATATTGCTGCAAAATTTCAACTTTGTATCTATAAAGATAAAGATAAAAAAGTTATAGAATTTTGATCAGCAAATGACTTATATTTTCTATAGTGCGACGTCCAGGTTTGTCCTAGCGCCTAGATGCGCTTAGTATTAGACCTTATATATGATATTCTTTATAAAAATGACACTAAAATGTTGAATAAATAAATAAAGTGTCGTTAAAACACATAATTATGGTAATAAATGTTTCCATATGAACGTATACGTGTATGATAAAGTTACAAAGAAAACTTTGCGCAAATTAAGGAGTAAAGTAACCACAGTTTGCTCAGTAAGTTAAAATGTTTGCATACAAAGTTCTGGTGGTATTAACCAAGTCACTTCCTCAATGTGACACGTGTGTCATAAGCAGATTGTTAAAGTTTGGCAACTCTAATGAGAAAGTTCATCCTTTAAACTTGAATGTAGCGTGTAGATATCAAAATATGCAACAGGATTATTTATATAAAACACGGAGTAATAAGTGAACAAAGTTAAGAGGAATCACGTATCCTAACGGTGTTTAGAAGTTTTAGTTTACTATGAATATTTTCATCTATATCTACCTTTCATTTTATTTGTGTATTTTTTTTATGTATTAAAGTAGTGTTCACACTTTGAGTTGCAGCCCAGCTTTACTGATCGGACTTTGAAATATATGTATGTGACTTTTTTCGGCTGCAACTTGTAGTGAGCATGTGAATAAATAAATAAATAAAATAAATAAATTTAATGCTTTAAATTACATCAAATATGTTGCACCCGTCCACTCAAGTCTATTCTTACTACAGTGAAAAGTGTGTAGGCATCAGTCACCTCCGCTATGTCAGTTTGAAGAGACAAATGCGCCATGTGTGTGTGTCCAGGTTGGCAGTGCACAATGCACACTCCTTTCGTTATAGGCGACTACTTCAGAAATTCCCAACTACTTAAACAAGACTAGGTCACTTCATGGCAATTGAAAGTGGCAGTGCTACCTACCCATCATAAATCTGCCTGCCACTCTTTGTTTGTCTGAGACAATATAGACTAGTGGTTAAACGAAAAAAACCGCTACTTTTTAATATATGTATTTTTCCATATAACATATAATTACTAATAGAATATAAAGGCGACTTCTATATGCAAGTTACCCTATTAAAAACAACTGATATGATTAAATAATGCATAAAATTGCTACTTTCCATAAAGTGCCTAGTATTATACTTCATATATTTTATAAAAATTATTGATTTTCCAATTATATACACGTACGTTTGTTCACTATTCATTGCGCTAATACGTTCCTTTGGCGTCAATTTCCCGGTCATCGTTCTTCCGCAATATTATGACATGACCTGTCGTTGGCAGACCGCTGGACTGTCACTTGCGTTATTTAGGTCGACGACTCTTCGGGTTAATGGGTGAATTCGGATGACTGACAACACTGTAGGCATTAACAGCTTAAACCTTTGATAATATGAAGTCAATTTAGCTAACTAACGGCTCATTATAAGGGTTCTTTTAAACCACAAATTGCTAATTAACTTGAAATACGTCTAATATTTTTATGATTTCTTTTATTCTGAGAAAATGTTTTTGATTATCGGTTATTTTTTATTAACTTTTGGGATATTAAAGTACTAAATTTGTTTATTTTTTATTTATAATGAAGTGTGATAAGCAGATGATGATAGTTATCCCAGAACACCTGTAAAGTGACCTTGTCGAGAGAAGTGTGTACTGACAACCTAGGCATTCGTCTCCTCGAGCCGGCATAGCGGAGGCGACTGCTGCCTCTGGATTTTATCTGTAGTAGCATTTGTTTCTGTTCATGGACCGCATTGTAACTTAACATCTGGCAAAGTGTTGTAAAATATATTGTTTTTTTTAGCATAATTTATTAATATTCTTAATCATGATATTTCTGTCATTATTAAAATTAATTGTAATTTCATAGATGACTAGACAGTAATAGAAATATAATGTAATGAATTATATTTATTGAGATTTCTTTATATAAATTAAATAAAGGATTTCAAAGGTTTAAAAATTTCTATAAAATATTAGACTTACGATATTTTGATTTAATTTAAGATTTATAGAGGGCCAAGATTAGACTCCAAATAAAAACTGTCAAATGCATACTAGATCGTAGATAAGAGCATATGTAAATTGTTGCCAAATTTTTAGAAATCTTCAGTTCAAATAATATGTCATAATTGTTTCTAATATCCAAAGGCTAACATCAGTAGGAATCAGGTTGTCCAGACACCCATTCACTCTTCCCAAATACTAAAAAAAAGTAAGAATGTATCGATGGTAATGAAAATTCGAAATTTAAGCAGTTGGGCATCCCTACCTTTTTTAGTTCTTGTGCTCCTGCGTACCAAAAGACGCATATGTACGGGAAAAATACCTGTCTGTGGAGGTTCAATTTCCTGCCTATCGCTGTGGGAAAAAGGCGTGACAACTGATTGATGGTGATAATAACCATGACATTATTGAGAAAAAAGTAAAGTTTGGGTTATATATTTGTGGTTTGAATTGTTTTGTTACCAATTCGTCTTCCCAGCCAGTAAACATTTATTTGTGGCAGCAGTTCTGTCTTTTCTAGGTTTGTACTATAATGTCGGACTACTATAAAAAATATATACAAGCCAACTTATAAATTTATAACATATTACAATTTAGATAATTCTATAAGATCCGAAGAGAGATCGTCCTTCATCCAGATGTTTACTATTCGTAGATGAAACGTATTTTTTATTAAGTCAGTTCAATGAATAGATCCCGAATGTATTTGTCTATATATGCGACTTAATAAAAAATATCTGGTAAACAGATGGGTGAAGGAGGAGCTTTCTTCGGATCCTGTTAGTTTTTAGAATTAAAATCACATGTTAAAATAAAGTGCTCGATCACGATCAGCCTGTTATATCCTAAACTCAAAATCGCTTAGCTATCGTAAGCTTAACAATGTAGCCACATAAATCAGGCACACTTTCATGAAAGTGAGGATTTATTTGGAACGTAATATATCGTTTATTTCAAAAGCGGCTCGCAACAATTTTAGTTCACGCAATTCATAATAATTTTGCTTATAAAGGTTGATTTGAAAATCTTATTTTGGCCTACATTGTTACCAGCAATTGAAGGTACAATCAGCAATGTGTTAGCTCCATCACCTTAAGGGTTATTTGTGCTTGTGCTGATTAACAAGATAATTCTTAGCCGCTTGGATGTGGACCGACAAAAATACTTCCATAATTTACTAAAAATAAAGAGGCAGCATGTAGCTAATAGTATCTATATGTCTAAATATGTTTAAGTTAGAGCACGTTTATATATAGTTATATACAATGCACTAATTTCAAACTAGGATACCCCGTACGCATTTTAGAAAGAGTACACAAACAAACCACGATTCGAAATAAATTCAAGTGTTAGTTTTTATAATAGACATTAATAGATACTGTATTAACAAATATAGATAGGTAGGTATACTACAATTAATAACATTTCAAAGTAATAATAATAATGTGTCAACGTCTACTTGATTATATTGTGTCGTTAAATAATATAATGCGAACGCTATGAAAACGTCAGAAACATTTTCTATTACACATAAAATTGCGAGCGAATCGATGTGTTCAAATTATAGTACCCAAGCAGAATTTATGATCTTTAATGGAACATTCGGCTATAAGTCAAGAAGTTATGACGCGAGTTTACAAAGTAGGTCGAATTTGAACACGGTTTATCGGATGTCATATGAGTTCTACAATTGTGAAGAGTCATTTTCAATCGACATTTAAATCATCCAATCATATTTAAACATGTGTTCTTTATAATTGTTCTTGTTTTCTTCTTTAATTATTTTTAATAAAGTCATGGAATCTTTACTATCGTAGTTTTGGAGGAAAGACGAAAACACATGTTTTTTTAATAATTTCTCAAACATGTTTATGAATATTTAATGGATAATTATCCATGTTTATAAAAACATTTAACCAAGTAGAAAAAAAAAATTAAAAACCAACATCTCTATAATTTCGCCAACTATTATTTATACAATGAACTGTTATTCCTTATTGACAGAAGTTGCCGAGAAACTACGGGTTTTCGTATCAGATAAATAATTTCAGATATTCTATACGTAATGTATTATATATTAATTAACATATGTAAATTTGATTGGATTAAATTAATTAATTCAGTTACCTAATCTCTTGATTGATTCAGAATTTCAGATTGAGATGATTGCACTGATTACAGCTAATTTTACCACAAATTGACACCACGATATGAATTTGAGTATTAATTTGGGCATAAATTATTTAAATTAAAATTGACATGGCAATTTATATGCCATGCATTTTAAACGATAATAATTTAATGGCTTTCTTCAAAATTTTAAATACGTGCATTTTAAACTATTAACGATGTAAAGACTCGTTAAAATTGTATTTTAATAAGTGAGTAATCATAAAACGATTAGTTATTTTATCCAGTTGTATAATGTAAGGCAATTATGCACTGAAATGCTCACATGCTCTGAATTAATACACAAACAATCATGTTTCAATGAGGTGTGGGTAGTCGACATAAACGTGACAACACGGTCGAAACTCTATATAGATATGATAAAGTCCATTAGGCTACGTGTTAAAGCCCAAGTTGGAGTCAGTGACGCGTCAGTCGCATGCGAATGACAGCTTTGTCATTTTGTGGGAACAAACTTGTGAATAATGTAGGGACACATAATTACTTCTGAAGGAATTATACGCGTTGTGTTTGACATGACCCAAAAATATTTTAGTAGCTGTTAATGTTCGTTTTAACATGGACGGAAAATAGAGCGCATGGTGCATTTTATTCAAAGTTATTACTACACACTTGTCTCGCATTACATTATTAAAACAGCCAACTTTTTTTAGTGTATTGTTATTGAAATTTTTTAAAAAAGTATCTGCACTAATCTAGTGATTATATCACAGATACTGAGAGACCTAAGTACATATAACACTGTTACTTTGGTACCAGTTAGAATTTAGCGAGATTTGAACACGGTTCTCATCGACGATCGTGAGGTCGTTACCGCTAGACCACGGCCCCCTTCTATTGACTTCTAAATTTAGATCCCTAAACGAAATAAACCTAAAAATATTTCATATAAACATAAAATTTCCATAGCACAGAATACCAGCGCCAGCGTGACAATGTCACCAGCAACTCCCATGAGAGTTCCTCAGTCGATGTGCTCTGCTCAAACTGTGTAAGTAGGTTATCGTTTTATTCGCTATTTGTTTCAATTTAAACCACACATTCGCTGACGTTGTCGCTCTCCCCGCTGCGGCATAACATGGAAAATGCTTTTCCAGAGTGTCTGCGCTCGGAGTCTTTCTGTTGAATTATTAATATCAGCTTTAGGATACAAGATACTTTACCGCGGCGTCGCGTCGTTCTGGTAAACAAACTGAGAATTGATAATGTGTTTCTATGAGATGCATATCAAAGGTATAAAAGTCGTTTATAGAGGTTGAGTGGTATAATTTTCGGGGAGTCGAGAGCTCTACAAAAATAGCATTCTAGTAACAATTTCGTAAAAACAGTTTTATGGAACACTTTTAGTTACTTCTCGTTTGGATGATTTCAAAAGTATCATGTTTTACATAAGACTGGTTAATACAGACCCTATCTAACTAGAAGTAAATTAAGTAAGTAGGTACATCATCTTGTTTTCAGATAAAGGATACTTACGAGTATCTCTCCTAATCCATATGCATATATTTGCGTGTAAATTAAACAGATATTATAATATTCAGTTTACGGTCCATGTCTTTATATAGTGTCTTTCTTAGATTTACCTTTAAGCCAACATAGGAAATAGGGGAAGGCAGAAACTTTTTTATTCGTAAAAATTGTTGCGGGACTGAACTTGGGTGAAGGAAATAAGTGTTAACAATTTTTAATATATTTATTTATTCTTAATTTCAGTCGACATATGTTAAAGATAACATAGATTTTATGATTACTAATATGAATTATAGTTTTACTGAGGTTTAAACTTTATTTAATTCAAAAAGGTCCGTTATAGGAGAAGTTTTTAACCGTTTATTTGGTATTGCTTGTGTATAGGTTTAGCGATACGTAGAAGTTTGCGTTTAGTTTGTTTTAGAAAACAAACTTGCTAGTGACTAAAGTTGATTTCAAGTAAAAGGTGTGCTTTTAAGTTTTCTTTTACATTTTCAGTATCATAACAAAATAATATCATTTTCTATTTATGCGATGTCATTATTCCAGAAATTTCTTTGTTATGTTGAAAAAATAATATTAACTCAATTCCTATAAACATTTCCTAATAAAAACGAATGTGTTACTTACAAATAATCATAGTAGTATGTGAGTCTCTTCCATCATATCACGGGTGTGCTCATTAATAAAGTTTCCTACGAAAATAACAATTGATTACCACACAAAACAAGAAAAGAAGAAATATGGTTCAAATAATTTCCTTGTGTACATATATCTATTGTGTATACGCGCTTGTTAATCAGGGTCCAATAAGTGAAATCTCGCAAAGGCTATGGGATTATCGCTCTTTTTATTTCCATCAAAAAATTCGCTTTACTTATGTTGGCCGTATTTTCACACCACCTATTTCAGTCCGCGCATCCGATGTTTAGCTACTGCGTGGTTTATGAGCGGAGATAACGATACCACAGTTAATGTCGGACTGAGGAGATAAATGTGCATCGTCCACTTTTCTCTTTATACTCTGTTGCATGATCATCATCAGTCTGTTTCCACTATTGAATGTTGAATATTCATACGTAGCTAAAATTGTCGCTCGTAGCTAAGTCAAGTGTACCTGAATCGTTTATTACGTAAAGTTGTATCGCGACTCAAGACTCTAAATGGAAATGTATGTGAAGGCTTCTCAGAGCTCCCAAGAAACGTTAATAATTCAGATCGAGACTTGCGGACGATGTTTTACTTACTTAGGATATTTCGTGCGTGGGCGAATTATTCGTTTTTGACGCTTAGTAGATGGAACTTTGAGCAACCTAAATGTATTCGGAGGGCATGTAAAAGTCAAGACTTTTCAATGTTATATTTACATAACAATCGTGAAAGTTAACGGGGAACGGAAATACGGTGAAAGTACTCATCAGGGTTATATTGCCAAAATTACTATTATTATCCAACGTGACTTCATATTGTAGACGTATTTAATGGTTTCTCTCTATTAAGAGCGCTCGTGGTTTAGCGGTAGGACGCGTGAACTCATGGTCGAGGCGACTCGTGTTCAGACCTCGCTAAATTCTGATCGGGACCAAGGTAACTATGTTATAGGCATTAATTAAAGAGTGGGTCCTGGGGTAGTACTTGTAACATTCGTGAAGTGCCTTTACGAGTTTCGTAATCAGAGCGAGAGGAGTGTGCACTGTCAACTTGGATGGTATATATTTGTCTCCTTAAGCCGGCATAGTAGAGGTCTGCTGTAGAAACTTTTCTGTGTTAGCAGTTGTTTCCTTTCATGGACCGCACTGTAAGCTTAACATGAGGCGGAGTGTTGTCATATGCCGAAAAAGAAGAAAATTACAAATCAACTTGTTAATAATTAAAACTAATTAAAGTTAGTTTGCGAAGTTATTTTCGTTTAAAATGTTGTACAAACTCTTTATTAGTCAGTTGAGGTGGTTAAACGGCCGACTGGTTTGCTTTTATTGAACAAAATAGAACGTTAGTTAGCCAAATGAAAATTAATTGGTATTTAATTATCAAACAGGTTAATAAACTTGATATATCGGATTATAAAAGCACAGAGCTTTTTTAAAAATATCATATCTATTTATTTATAGCTGCATATTTTAATAGTCAGGGGTAATCAGACAATTCACAACTACATTTACAATACACTATATTTTATGCAGTTTACTATCGCGTATATTTTGATCAATTTAATTCAAGCTCTTCGAAAGATCGGATTAAACTAAACTGATAGTCAGTCGCATAAAATCTTGTATTTAGTTAAAGTAAACTATACGCAAAAACTACTGCAATAGTTGCAACAATAAGTGCACTTTAGGAAGTCAAAACAAACTATAAATTACACGCAAAAGGAATGTCATATTAAATAATTTGTACGTAAAAGTTTTGGAGCTACAGGCAAAGGTCGCCAACTATTTGTGCCGAGTTATATGCCTGTTTGTTATTCGTAGCACGCTACCAATATTTCACTAGTCCTGCCACCGAACGGGCGTGCTACCCGCTACTGAGAAAATGCAACGGCGTCAGTGATAAATGTTTTAAGAACACTCACTAATTAGGCTTACTATTAATTATGCAGCGTTTAGTGAATGCTAGGCTGTTTCTGCTTTTATTGTTTGTTTTAAAGTTTGGTTACATGAGTTATTTTATAACTAGTTTCTAAGTTATACCTAATTTTATCCAAAATGTCTCGGTGATGAGGTTAAACTGTTCTCAAGCCTCGATTCACCTACAATTCACTTATTTATATATTAATAACTCCAATTTTTTATACTTTTATTTTATGATATTATTAAAATTCTTACCAATATCTGCTATGTGGTGTTTATATGTATAATTTAAAAAAGTTCAATATAATTTTTCTCGTAGTAATTTTCAAACAAATCCCCTTTAAAATCGAGTTCAGAGTTTAATCACACTGGAGGTTCGTTGTCAGTATAGTTCGTCTGATATTGGCATTGCGGTAAGAATAACAATCAGCTTCGGAGTGGGAAGTCTGTATTATTACTACTCGGCCACACGGATTCTACTTACTATTGAAAAATTTGCTCCTTCCGATGCTATTCCTTTGAGGCAAAGACAAGTAAAATTGTATTTCTAAACGAACTTTCTATACTTTCTTTTTTGTTTTTAGTTGTGTCACCGACTGATATAATTCATATTTTTTTAAATGTTAACTGCAGACATTTAGTTTTTAGTTACAAAAACTTTTCGTCATGGCATTGTGTCACGAGTCATAATAAATACAAATATTGACTAAATTGTACGTGTGTATGATAAAGTTTTCTCATTTAAGATATATACAGGGTATTTTTTTTACCTGGGACAGTATGGGGAAATCCTAAACCACAGGAGATACAGGGAAACTGTCTTAGGAACCATTTGCTCTTTATTTATTTAAAAAAAATTACTATGCCAAATTCGTTTTCATAAAAAAAGAGCAAATGGTTCCTATTACAGTTTCTCTGTATCTCCTGTGGTTTAGGATTTCCCCATACTGCCTCGTTAAAAATATAATTTGACTAAATTTGACTAACTTCTGCTGCTACCATTTTTTTCTTCCGATATAATGAAACGATCATTATATGAAACTGAGTCGAATCGCATCAAAAAAATTTTTCATCAAAATGACTCATTTCCATGGACAACTCAAGCTTGACCAGAAAAAATACTATGCCAAATTCGTTTTCATAAAAAAAGAGCAAGTGGTTTCTAAGACAGTTTCCCTGTATCTCCTGTGGTTTCGGATTTCCCCATACTGTCCCAGTTAAAAAAAATTACCCTGTATATTTTTATTATTTTGTCATTGTTTGTATTTTAGACACAGAAAGATGAAAATTGGTACCGGTTGATATTTTTAGCGGACTTACTTTAATATAATTAATGTTTAGTAATATATTTTTATAGTAATACAGCAGTATATTCGTAAACATGTAATTTATGTAGCTATAAGTTACAATACAAATAACCCTTATCCAGTGTAAGCGACATCTAAGACGTAATAATACTGAATATTTATCAAAGGCTGTGTTTAGCTATTAAGTGTATATCTTGATTTACAGAGACCGGTGCGCCTTGCGTACAAATTATTGCCACCGCGTTCACACACCTGTGCCTTTGTATTTAATATAGTGATTTTGTCAACCTTGCTAGCTTAGAATTTTCTAAGAATTTTTCTTGTTGTTCGTTAGATTAAGTTTTCGTTCGGTCAGAGATTAAAACAATTTGCAAATTCACTTTATTTCATTTCATCAGAAAATGTATTGTATTTAATTTGATACGTACTATCGACAAAGTTGGCTCTGCAGCACTTTAGAAAATAATAGCCTGAGATCTCCGGAGTATACTTGTTTTTTGTAGCTGGGTATATGACAACACTCCGCCTGATGTAAAGCTAGAGTGCGGTCCATGAGTGAGAAACAACTGCTACTATAGAGAAATCTCTACGCCGGGTATTCCGGGACTGAGTGTGCGCCATCTAGACTGACAGTGCACACTCCTCTCGCTACCTGGCTACTTTCAAACTGCTTCCGAAACGCGACAAAGTTACTTCACGGGTGTTACATTCGAAAGTGGTGGTACGGCAGACTGGGCAAATAATAATCATCAGTCTGCCTACCACTCTTTAATAGTGCCTATAGGCATTGAGCGACTAAAGTACATATAACAAAGTTACATTGGTACCGGTCAAAATTAGCGAGATTCGAACACGGGTCTCATCGAGTGTGAGTTCACGCGTCTTACCGCTTACGGCCGCTCATTGCACGCTCCATTGCAAGCCTATTAAGGATATAAAGTAGATATGATTGACATAATTCGAAGTAGATTATTATTAGAAGTAGACATAATTCTACTGGTCGATGTCTAAGCGTCAGTACATGCGACTTGCCCTACGTATACTGGTGCTACTCACAAAGGACACAAACTAGTTTGATTGCATTTTTAACTATAAATGATAGTATCTTTGCTTTCCATTATTTATATTTTTTAAAAGTTCAGTAGATTTGGAGATAAAACCTTGTATACTGGTGTAAGTAACTGCTTTTTCGCTACACAATTGTTAATACTAATAAATAAGATGATGTAGCTAACACATTGCTGATTGTACCTATAAATATCTGAACAACATACAATGTTGTGTTGATTATTTATTGATATTGTGTAGCATACGACTTTGTTACACAGTTATTACTTGTACTGAAGAAATGGTTTTCTTTTTCACTTCCACGAAATATAACTTAACTATTGCTCTCAAACAAATAATTTCTTAGTACTTACTAATGGCAATTAGGTATTATTTTAGTAAAAAAGAAAAAGAAATCTAATAAAGCAGTTAAATTAGCCCATTTAAACGTTTACGTAAAATATCTTCTAAATCTCAGAGTAAGAAGCGATTCAGGAAGGCGATTTAAGAACGTTAACGCGGAAATAGAGCAATTTAAACTAAAGTTATGCGACCTTACACGGTATACTTTTCACCACAAATTTTCTCGTGAATCGTATCCCTAACGTATCTATTTAATAGCGTACATTTTTGTTTTGTTAACATTTAAAAGGTCATCTTTTTTCAGTGAGAAAATTTATGTTTTCTAGTAAAGTCTTAAAGAATTTATTAATAGGATGTTTGTAGTGTTTCCTAATTAGGGTTTTCTTATTGTTTTAGGCGATCAAGTGGGCTCCTGGCGCCACAATTGGCGTGTCCGACACCGACGCCACCGAGCTCATCGGCGCCCGTACAAGCGCCAACATCACCACCTCGCGTTCAATCAGCGCCACCAGCCCCCTTGGCACCATCACCGCCCGAAACGGTACCCCAACCTGATCAAGAGGACGGAGTACGGTTACGAAGGGTGCACACCCTCGATGTTCGAGATTACCTTAAAAGAGAAACTCAAACGTTTTTTGGTGTGCAAAAAGACAATGAGGATAAGCAGAGGAGATTGTGGAACGAGAGGCGGAGGAGGCATGCAGCACGGGCGCTCGGTGATCTCCGTACTGATCGACCGCCCGATCATCACCCAGATAATGATGATATTAGGTTAGTGTAATATGTTTCAAATCATCTTAAAGTTTCCTTTTTACGACACTCACCAACAAAACATTATACTTATTTAAAGCTGGATTACCACTGACTGACTGACTGACTCACTGACTGAGATCCATTATGGGGCACTTATCTGGGGGTCAGAGAGATGATTTCCGAAAATTCGTTCCGTCCGGTTCCGCGATATCTCCGAAACGGAACGAGATAGGGCCGAAGTGCCGGAACAAAGGTTGTAGGAAACACAATCTAATATCAATCTAAAAAAATATGTTTTTTTTAAACTACCCACAAAACTATCCTTGCGCTCGCGAAGCGCGCCACAACAACTAGATTCAATTATAAATCTCAGTAGTTGTAAAGAATGCTTTATGTAGTTAAAGTATACAACTGAATCTTAATAAAGGAAGATAATATTATTATTCATAATAATTGGAAGGTCATTCTTTATGAAAACTGAATTAATATGGGAAATATACACTTTTGAAAAGGAATTTTTATTGTCCGTCCTTTTTATAATATAATCTTTCAACGAAGCCGTTATGAAATCTTCTCTTACAAAGCTTTTGTTTTTGTTTCATTTATAAAGAAAGCGTCTCTTTGCTTTGGAAGTCGTTCACGGTTTCATATCGCTCGGACTGTGTTTATTCTTGACTGAATAAATAATCGAAAGACCTGAAACTGTTTGTTTGTAGCCGGTTTTCGACGTTCGAAGGCTACCTTTCTCGTCGAAGACCTGATATTTAGAACCAAAAGCACAGTTTCTTTATCCCTCCGACATTGCTACACGGAAAGAAAACTAATATAACTCAATACAATATTAAATGCTTCTTTGAACGTGACTTTTATTGTGCAAAAGTATTTGTTATTATGTTAAAAATAATATCCGAGTTAATATGTTAGTTAAGCTCTACGTTTTATACGTACATCTACTAAATGATTTCCCAAAAATATTTACGTATTCATTACGTAATATTAATCATTATGCTGTATCCCAAATACTTGGTACATATTAAGATATGAGTACCTATCTATATATTGGACTCATCAATTCGATGTAGACATAGTGTTAATATAGAACCCATATCATTTTACTGGAGACATCAACAACCCTCGTCATCTTACATACCCTCATATGTCATTTCTTTATGTATTGTGTATTGCGATCACTAAAAGCGAATGTAGAGTATCATACCTAAAAATACCTACTGCGATATACGTAGGTGTATCGCGGTAGATAAAAATAACATTTAATATAAAAGTAACGTTTATTTGTTAACAGAATAACAGATAAAATAATAAAGTTGAAATTCCTGACACCCGTGCTAGGATGCCCTGTACTCCTGTTACGGGTGAAATTTAATATCATTTATTTACATATTTTGTATTAAACTTTGTACTAAACTGGTCAACTATACCAGTTTTCTTTCCATTTTCTACAAGTAAGGTGTAATATTGCGTTATTTATTTTAGTATGTATGGTGCATCTGGAGCGGCACCCAGAGAGGCACGGGGGCGAGTGCGCGAGCGGCCAGACGTGCTGCCCGCGCCATCGTCCTATGAAGACCATTTGGCTAGTAACCCACAAATGCGGGTCCCGCCAACACCTCTTGGAAAAGACAGTGTTGCGAGACTTACCATTAGTGCAGCTTCTTTTGTATTTAATGTAAGTAATAAATTTTATTTTTCTTTTTGTATCACCCTGAAGTAACCTACGATTTCGAAGTAAGATTTTGGTTTGGAAATATGCCAGACTGTCCTGTCAATTTGGATGGTTCTCACTCGTCTCATCCGGCATAGCATCAGATGTAACTTCTGCCTGCACACGCTTCTCCGTAGTAGCAGTTGCCTCCGCTCATTGACCGGGGATTACTGAAATATTACTGCATATCTTCACAATAAATTAGTTGCATGTGTTTATTTATTGTTGTTGTATGTACAAAAGAATACAAAATGTTTCAGCAAAAATATAAATGATTGAAGAGTAAGTCAATATAAAAGCATTGTGGTTTGTTTTCGTCGCTCAAGTATCTTGTTATTTTCTTTTTTGAAGCATAAATTAAATATAACGTTTTGTTTGCAACAACAATATTTCGTTGTCAATAAACCAACTGGTTTGGAAGTTTTCTATAAATAATGAATGTAGCATTTCCAAGAGTATTGAATAAAATGTTATGTTCCTCCCTTTTCATATGGAAATGTATCTTTTTCTCGGCATACGGGAGCGAACCAACGATGGCTGTCATAACATTTTCCGGGTGCTCTCAATATTTTCCGTTCAAGTTTGTGGAACTACTTTCGTGAACGTTTTCACTGAAATTTGGAAGTGTGTCACGTTTATTTAGGTGCTAAGTGGCTAGGGAGGTAGATATTTCTTCTCGTTTTCTTTTATAATCCCTTGACATCTTTCGATAACTGATTTCCTTTATAACATTAGTTGTAACTACGTATAAATGAGAGTACACGAATAGATAAGTAATGACAAAGTTAGAATAACATTCAGTATATTGTAATTAGGAAGGTACATTCAAATTTATCCTTACAATAAACCATTTTCAATAATGCCGATATTATATTGTATATGAGAAATACGTTGTACTTTATTATTATATTATGTACAAGAATAATATGAGAAGTTGAGTGAATAGCACAGAGACCTTCTTGCGTTTCGTATCGAGGGGCAATGACCTCGAGAAGTAAATGGGTGCAAAGCACTTTGCTACTTGAGTGTCATTCGTTTCAGACATAAATTTCTTTATTTTCTTGGAACTACTTTTAAGAAAACAACATGATACTCATTTATAAACAAAGTTATATTTTGTAATTACAGTTTGTTAACTGCGTTTCATTATTATATAATATACTAGCTGTTACTGGCAGCTTCGTATGCATATAATTAGTACTTATTATGCGGTTGGCTTTCCCCCGTTCCATTCATAGGGTTTTATGCCGGCGCTACATGCTGGCGAAGCTTTTTCTTTAATTTATATATATATTTACATACTTTAATTTTTTTTTTATTTTAGCATGTCATATGACCGTACTCCGCTTGATGTTAAGCCAGAGTGCGATTCATGAACGGAAGCGACTGCTGTCAGAGCAGGGGATCTGCAGACAGCAGTCGCGCTCGCTATGCCGGCTTGATGAGATGCCTCTTCACACTGCGCTTGAAGGATCCCTATATAGTATAATAATAATAAAAACCCAATACTTTCAATGCAAAAAGAATTAAAAAAGTATACCTAACCTATATTAGCCCATAATCCACATCTAATGGTAAATTTCATCAAAATCGCTTCAGCGTGATAGCATTATTTCACTTAATGGGTCATTGAACTCAGTATTTTTATTATTACTGTTTTTTGTACGTACCAAAATATAGTCTTTACGATTGGAATCTTAATTCAAAATCTCAGTTATTATGATAAGAAATAATACATAGTTACTAGGATTATAGGTACATAATGCTTGAATATAGACTTCCTGCAGACTAGCGCACTTCGAGGAAATTGGATATGTCGAGACACTAATACCCTATGACTGGTTATATCTCATTTTAACTACATTAGAAATCGTGTTACATCCAACTGAGCTTTACAGCTTCTAAAGCTGAATCATTCATGATTTTCTCTTATAAATATGTCAATATATTATTATTATGCCCGTCTATATAGCACACATACTTTAAAATTAGTTGTAATTTTAACAGTTTTGCCACTTAATTAGAGCAATCGTGAGTGTAGGCTTAGGAACCCCGTGTTTGAAGCGGGGGAGAAACTGCTACCACAGCGAAATTAGCTGCAGACAATAGTCGCATACACTATGCCGGCTTGTGCACCAGACTCATCAGAGAAAGCACACCTTTCGATATGTCCGGTGACTTTTAAGCTAATTCTGAAACGCGACTTCTACTTGTTCAAATGAAGAATCAAATTAAATATAACACAATCTATTTTTGTCTAGCTGACATAATAATTGTTGTCTATATTCTCACATGCTTATACGCTCATCAAAAAATTTTGAGTACGCCAAAAAATTGCCATAAAAAATTAATATTGAGGTGTTACAAAGGTAGTAAATTTTTTAAAGTAAAATTGTACTGGCGGGCGTAAGCTTTATGGGGTAATAAATAATAGGAACAAGACGGCAGAGCTGTGCAATATCCATCCGAGACAGGAAGATAGCCCTGACGACGAAATTCAACTGCTTCCGTTCGCAAGAAAGGCTACCGCGTGAAAGTAATTTTATATAGGTTACAGCGTTTTGGACGGACTTTGAAGAGATTTCTTATTTAATTTTTAATATGCTTCAAGAAATAGATTTTCATTTTGTGATTTTTTCATTGTAGCTTGACATATTGACAACACTACGCCTGAAGTTAAGTTATATGCTATATGTACGTAAATGACTGCTTCCACAAAAACGAAAAAATCTGCGAATATGCACACTCAGAACTCCCGGTTACTTCAGAACTGTACCCGAAACGTGTTAATTGAAATTGGTGACACTACCCCAGAACTGTGGTCGATTGGGCAAATAATCATCATCAGCCTGCCTACCACTCTTTTGTTGTTGAATGTATAATAGCTCTGTTAATTATTACTTTACTAAAATATTTTAGGCAAAAAACCTAACTTCATTTATTTCTTTAGGCGGTGACACGTCGATCGCGGCAGTCGACGTCGGAACAATGGTCGCGGTCTTTTAGAAGTTCTGCGCCTGTACCACCCGACGAGGCTGCCGAGAATGATGTGTTCTTCACACCACCTCCTACCTCGAGTTCACTCAACCAGCACCACGATGAGACTGATTCTATAGATGGACCGAAAGGGTAAGGGAAACAAACCTAAAATGGGCCTATAATAGTAGGCACTACAGTGGTAACAAATGTTGAATCAAATATATTTAATTAGGTAAAAGCAGTCGACTCACGACAAGAATTTCAAGTAGGTCTCATTATGCTTGCTCATTTTCAATCGGAAAAAATAAACCATTGTTCCTATCATCAGGTTAATTAGATTCTCTGACAATGAGCTGACGTTTAAGTTTGAAGCGAGAAACATATATTTATTATTGCAGACATTATAAAAACAGTAAATGTTTGATTTGCGGTTGACACAGATTATAAATTGGTTTAGAATTTAGATGTGATTGAGAGAGGCATCGAGACGTAGAGATGCAGAAATTATGAAATAACATATACAACAACTTGATAGATAGCATTATATTGTAGAAAAAGGTTTGTAAACAAGTGCATATTGCAGTGTTTAGAGGTAGGTGCAAATTAAACGCCAACAAACAAGTTTATCAAGTGTTTTGCATAGCTACTTGAAAAGTCAAACTTCAAAGACATAAATATACAACTCAACAGTTTGACGTCGTTACTTGGTAAAGCACTCTGAGCTGCTTTTGTATGCCTTTACCCTGGAAAGTTGTTGTCATTGTTGTTTGTCAGCGTTTAACCAAGTTTCATCGCAAGAGACTAACTTGAACCATATTTACTATACAACTCTATGTTTAATATAAACATACTTGTAGGAAGGAGAGTGCTCCAGTGGTCTGCGTTCTTAAGAGACGAGAGAAGGTTAAATGGAGTTATACTTTAATGAAATATGTCAAAAAAAAATCTTTTTTAAATTCTTAATCTTTATTTTATTTTGGGGCTTACGCGATGTCAGCCCCTTTAAAACATTTTATACGGCTTACTATTGCGATTATTGTGATTCTAACGTTTTGCTATATGGTCACGGTGAAACTGAAGAGCGACACGGTGGCTGCAAAGCTTTTGAAACGATAAATTAAAATTAATCAAAAGTAAGACTCATAAATTCTTTTATTTCAGTTAAAACATGCTCTCGTAAATTCTAAGAAAACACTATCTTAATGTACTGTAAAACACCAAGACCGATGTGATCTGGGAGTCTTATTTCACTACAAATAAATTTCTGATAACTTTGTAATTTGATCAGTCAGTGCCCGTAATGAAAACATAGTATAGGATAGCATATACATTAAAAAAACATACATTATTAGTTAATTAATTTTAACTAACTTTCTATTATGACTCATTCAGGGACTATAATGCTAGTCTCTTCAGTTTCTATTGTTTAAATATTTATAAACAATTGAGTATTTTATTAAAGAGCTTTTAATTTAGAATTTAATAGAAATTGGGTCAGTAGGAGTTTGCACAAAGTAATGAAGTTGCGGACGAATTAAAGAAGACAATAGATAAACTACATTTAGGTCACAATGGAAGATGGGTGGGTAACTTATCTGACAGTGATATCTTTACCCGTATCTCTTTGACGCGGGTCAGTTTTGTGACTATAGATTATATTACACATGCTGTTTTAAAATTATAGTGTAGTACCTACAAATAAAATTTCCATGGTCCAGTTTTGTATAGAAATAAATAAATAATGCAAAAAAGCGTTAGCAAAATATATTTATGTAGTGGCGAAAGATGCATAAAAGCCGATTTCCGTTTCAAATTAGTAATTAAATAATTTGATACAATTTTGTTTTTAAACTTCTTTTCGCTCTGATTTCCTATTGGAAATCAGTCCACCCTTCGCTACTAGTAAACATAGGCAGATTGATCATGGCATAAGCCTAGTCTGCCGTCCTGGGGTAATACCCATCATATACCCGTAAAGTGATATAATCGCTGTTTAGAATAACAAGGAAGTGTGTCTTGTCAGTGGACGGCGCAGTCGGTGATCAAGCATAGCGGAGGCTACTGTTGTCTGTAGCATTTCACTGTGTTAGCAGTTGTCACTTGGCCACATATTTATTTTTATTATTATTGTAGCTCAACATGTAACAACACTCTGCCTGATGTAAAGCTAGAGTGTGGTCCATTAATGGAAACAACTGCTAACAGAGAAATCTTTACGGGCAGCAGTCGCCTCTACTACGCCGGCTTGAGGAGGCTAGCATGTACCATCTAGATTGACAGTGCACACTCCTCTCTTTGAGCTACTTTCAAACTACTCCCGAAACGCGACAAGGTCACTTCACCGGTGTTACATTCGAAAGTGGTGGTACTATCCCAGGACGGCTGACTTGACAAATAACCATCATCAGTCTGCCTACCACATATTATTAAGAATAATACTTTGTTTTTCAGTTCAAGGTCTCCTCTTGGTGAGTCAAGTGTTGAGTATAGAACACATACACTGGGCGCGGGAGGCGCTCGAATTCATACCGCGATGTTAGACCCTCTTGCCGATAACTCTAATCGTAGGCAGTTCGGCATGGGTGTCTTTGGAAGACTTTTTAGGTGAGTCAATTATGACCGTTTTTACTAACAATTTGTACATTTTAAATTAAATTTTAAAGTCTTTAAAGTCACTTAGACATTTGAGTGGTTTAGAAACTTCTATTTTATATCTTAAATAGAAGTTTCAAGGTGGTGTTAATGGTTTGATAGCATAGATATTTAGAGAAAATCATAATAACCAACTAAATAAGTCAATAATCATTCGTATTCGCGGGAAGAAGAAGAATGTCCATTTTTGGGCCCACTTGATACCTAACAGTTTGGTAACAAAACAATAATATCTTATTTTTTTATTAATTCATCTAATTATATCAACACATCATTTACCAATCAATATACTAGATAGAATAGATAATTACATAAAAAACAGATATCATCAATTATTAAAGCATTTAAAATAAGCATAACCCTAAATATTGCATTAGAAAACATCTAATTACTCAATTACCCGGATGAAAACATTAAAACTGATTGGTAATAAGGAAGTAGATTTATTTTTCTACAAAATTAACTAAAAATCATTGACAAACTCGAAAAAAAATGGTGGGCTTATTTTTCTTAAGCGAATGGGCATTCTCCTTTAAGTACTCTGTGCTAGACACACCTGTGTGTATACCTAATATATATTTGTCATAATAATTATGAAGCATACTAATTCCGCTACATTAAGATTTAAATGACCTCAAGAAACTTGGGTAATAAACAAAAAAGGAAAAACGTTCGCATAAAAAAGATTTCAGGAAATTGAACAACATTAATAAATCTTTTCTTTTATACTCCTACAAAGTATCGACCCGTGGCATAATTAATAAAGCCTTGCTGCAATGAGGTCTCTATATTATGAGCAGGCCTTGCCCCAAGCTCAAGCGCGATATTTTTCATTTTATAACTGCACTGGGATTTACCTGTATTGATTGCAGGGATGAAAAACTGCAAGCTTTTTATAGCCTGTAAAAGTATAAGTAATATTAATTGAACCTGTAACCGGTATAGTTTTAAAATATATTTTAAAGTTTAACTATAAAATAAGATATTAGTTTTAAAAAGTATTTAAAACGAGACGTTATGCTATTATGATTAGGCTGAATCTACCTTCAACAGTCAGTATAATACAAATATAGTAGTAGGAAAACTGATGATAGTTATTAGCCCATTCTGCCGTCCCGAGGTAGTACCACCGCTTTAAAGTGTAATCCGTGAAGTGACGTTCACGTTTCGGGATCAGCGGGGTATAACGAGAGAGAGCGGTCTGCCAGTGATTAGTACACATTTCTCTCCTCAGTCCAGCATAGTGGAGACGACTGCCGCCTGTGTATATTACTCTGTAGTAGCATAAAATCAGGCGGAGTGTGGTCACATTCGGAGCTTGTAGAAGCTAAAAAAATAAAACTAAAAAACAGTAAAAGAATTAAAACAATTTTAGTGAGAAATGTATCACTTTTAAGAGAAACGAGACAGGTCGTTAAGAGGAATAGCTCAGCAAACGACATACACAGTGGAATACTAAAGTCCGGAGCACATTACGGCCCCCAGAACCCACTGAAATACCTCGTCTTGTCATAAATCACTGAACCCCACACCTCGTCCGAAAATACCGCATTACGACTTAACACTTGTTAATGGCTTGAAAACGTAGCACGTATAAAAAAAAAACTATTATATTTGCAAATTTAAGTAGAGTTTCTTTGTGTGCTTTTTGTTTTCGATTATTATTTTTTATTGTAGCACGGCATATGACAACACTCCGCCTGATGGAAAGCTAGAGTGCGGTTCATGAACGAAAACAACTGTTCAGCTGGCTATTTCCAAACTGTCTCTAAACGCGGCAAGGTCACTTCACGGGTGTTACATTCGAAGGTGATGGTACTACCCCAGGACGGCAGACTGGGTTAATAACCATCATAACTCTGCCTACCACTCTTTAAATAATTATTTAATCAAGCATTGATTATATAATTATATTTATATAATCAATTATTAATTTTATATATAATTTATATGTTTAAATATACATAATAAAATAAAATAACTAAACTAAATCATTAGCAGATATAAACTTTATGATCTGTTAAATGATTAATTAAAATAGAAAGTTTTACTACTGGAAAGCAACAGCGTCATCCCCTAACCATAATTCACCTGTACACCCCAATATATCAGACATGTTTACGGAAAGTACCCCCATTTAAAACTTGCTGTAATGGGTTTTTGAATTAATACCTTGTGGACATGACATTTGCTATAATTTATTGCAAAACGCAATATTTTACGAATTTCTTCACAATATTTGGAAAAACACGTGTTTGTTTATCAAATATCTACCCAATTTGAATATTTTGAGTAAGGAACACGCAAAACTTAATACAATTTGAGCCGCCGCCGCGCCGTGGTCTAGCAGTATGACGCGTGAACTCACGATGTTGTAGAAAACCCGTATTCGAACCTCGCTAATTCTGACCGGTACCAATATAACTTTGATCGTTCAATGCCTATAGGCACTATTAAAGAGTGATAGGCAGAATTATGATGAATATTATCCCAGTTCGGCCGTCTTGGGGTAGTACCACCACTTTCGAATAGAACACCCGTGAAGTGACCGCGTAGCGTTTCGGGGGCACTTCGAAAGTAGCCAGGTATACGAGAGGAGTGTGCACTTATAATCTAGATGGTGCATACTCGTCTCCTCAGACCGGCATAGTGGAGGCGACTGCTGCCCGTAGAGATTTCTCAGCAGTTGTTGTCGTTCATGGACCGCACTCTAGTTTTACATCAGGCGGTGTATTGTCATATGCCGAGCTACAATAAAAAAAATCTAAAAGTATTTGGTTTCTTATTACTTTTGCTATTATAATGGTTAATTTTCGATTATATAATTATAAAAATTAATGTTTGTTTGTGTCGTATACGACGGAACTAAGCAGTCCGATTAGTAGAAACTAATATTTCATATTTTATTAGATTTTGTGTAAGATAGTTTTATCTTGTTTATTGAGTAAGGTTTAGACTTCTTATTGGATTAACGTAGACGAAGCATAGCTATTTTATTTATATAAAAGGGTCCCTAGGGAGGTAACGGGAATGTACATACGAAATTGGTGGCATTAACTACGGCCAACACACGATATAGGTACTAAAGTTTTTATTTCTAATTACAGTAAATCCCTCCGACATTCAGTTTTAAGACAAGAAGATCAACAAGTAGACGCCATAACAGATTATAGACCTTACTTTACGTGGTGGGTCAGCACGGTGCAGACGCTGGTGCTCCTACTATCATTACTTTGTTACGGATTTGGACCAGTCGGCTTCGGTCGTCACACGCATTCCGGACAAGTACTACTGAAAAGTTTAAGTTTACAACAGGTATGCATTTTGTATAGCTTTCATTGTAGTGTGTTTTGGCGAGCTGATTGAGTAGCCGCGTTTCGGGATCATCTGGAAAATTGCGAAAGGAATCTCTCTGTTAACGTGAATAGTACTTGTCTCATCGAGCTGACGTAGTGGAGGCTACTCCTGCAGACATTTATCTGTAATATTGGTTGTCGCTATTGGACCGCGCTTTAGCTTAACATCTGGCGGAGGCTTAAAACACACCTATATAAAGATCTAATCGTCTTTATTTCTGTTAGAGGTACACATAAATTTTAGATGTCAAAATAATTAGCACACGTATTTTTATCGTATTTTTTGAGTTTTTCAGTATGTAAATTTTCGCATCAATAATATTGTTGACCGCCAATAATGTTTTATTGTAAGAATGTAACAATATTACTTAATAAAGTATTATAGTATCTATTCAACAAAACAAATGCCTCCTAGAATTTAAAATACAAAGGACCGCGTACTCTATTTTCACCTACGAAGTGAAAAGTTGACGACGGTAAGGGATGTAGGTCACATTGCTTGCCTTTGTGCACTAACTTCTTTTGTCTGATTTTTCTCCTTCAAGATTTCTATAATACGAGTTTTCTATATACTTCTTCATATGTTGTGTAGAAAATAATAGATCAATAATATTCTTTTTTAGGAAAAGACTGGGTTATTAATTCACTTTCAAGTGTAACACTAGTGAAGTGACCTTGACCCGTTTTATAGATTAGAATTGATCAGGAATTAGCCGGGTATAACAAGAGGAGTATGCACTATCAATCCGTACAGTGCATATTTGTCTCCTTAAATTGGCATAGCGGAGGCGACTGCTATGCATTTAAATGTTAGCAGTTGTCTCAATATAAAATTGCAAAAGCCTTAATATAGATAATAGTTACTATAAATAATTGATTAAAAATTATACGAGTATTATAAAGAATAAAAATAAAAACAATGTTAGGCATCTACAGTTTTATTGTCTGTGAAAAATATTGGATCGATTTTTACAGTAGCTTAAAATTTAATTTAGGAATAGTATTTGGAAATGGAATTATGTAACGTTCTCATATTTCAATGTCATTAAAATCTGCTTTGGTTTAATTTTCAGGTGGAATGGGAAGAACCAGCGTCATTTTGGTTGGGACCACGTGCGGCGGATTTAATACATTTAGGTGCTAAGTTCGCGCCTTGTATGAGGCGGGACGCAAGAATAGCTAGGGCAATAGCGGCTTCAGCAAGAAGAGAACGAGATACGGCTTGTTGCATACGAAATGATGATTCAGGCTGTGTTCAGTCATCGAAGGCTGATTGTTCGGTATGATTTTATTTTGTTTTTTTACTAGTCTCTTGCGAAATAGTGAGTTAATTATTTAAAATAACTTTTATTTCTTGTGCCCACAAAGGCACAGCATCTTAAACTACCTATTTATTAACTAAAAATTTTAACAAATTTCAACAAAGAGAGCACTATAACTACTTAACCTAATATTAACAAAATCAACAGTGAATTATAGATGCAGAACAGGAGTTTCTGTCGCAATACGTTGCGTTTATGATACAATCAATATTACAGCAGAAACTCACGCTCTACATCTATATTTTTAAGAAAAAAAAAACTTTAAGCCTTTTAAGAAACTAAATATTGTTTTACACGCTTACCTTAGATACGAGGTTTAATACCAAAGGTAAGGACAACATATCTTTGTCATTTTTTATTGATATTATTTTTTATTATACTTGATGTACCTACACTTGGAGTGTCCTACACTCTTTTTTACCTCCACTCCATCCGACGTTAAACAGAAGTCCATGAGAGGAAACAAATGTTACCATAACCACAGATAAATGTCTTCATGCAACTTACAGCATAGAAGCCGGTTTAAGGAGATGAATGTGCAAAAATATCCAGCTATTTACAAGCTGATCCCGATGTCACTTTACGGTGCTTGGATTTATTAATATTATTTTTCGCAATTCAGAATACAATATCAACATGGAAGAAATGGACATCGGGGGACGCGGGTCCAGGAGGTAGAATATCGGGGTCTGTTTGTGGACTTGACCCAAAGTAAGTTTTAATAATTAACTTCAAAGAGAAATAATATAATTTTTCAAAAATTAGAGGAAAATTCAAAAAATTATTGTCTTTTTTTTTCAGATTTTGTGAAGCTCCAAGATCAATAGCACCACACGAATGGCCGGATGACATCACGAAGTGGCCAATCTGTAGGAAATCTAGTGGCGATGGTTCTGCTGCAGCTGGAAGAGCAGGTCATGCTGCCGAGCATATGGCATGTGAAGTTATAGGACATCCATGCTGCATAGGTGTACATGGTCAATGTGTTATTACAACCAGAGAACATTGCGATTTTGTGAAGGGATACTTCCATGAAGAAGCATCTCTTTGTTCACAGGTGACGTATAATAGCTTTTTTAAAGACCACCCTCCGCTTGATGTTTAAGCCAGAATGCAGTTCATGAGCGAAGATAACAGCCTCAGATAAATGTCTGCAGGCAATACTTCCGCTATGCCGGCTTCAGGAGATGAATGTACACCGTCCATTAGCAGTGCACATTCTTAGATCGATCTGAAGTGGAAATTGGTAATATAATTCACTTATTATTATTATTATATTACAGGTTTCCTGTTTGGATGACGTCTGTGGAATGTTACCATTTATGAGAAGAAGAAGACCAGACCAATTATACAGAGCGTGGACGTCGTTATTTGTTCACGCGGGTTTACTTCATTTAATAATTACTTTAGCAATACAATGGCTTTTTATGAGAGACTTGGAAAAGATGGCGGGACCTGTCAGAATAGGTGTGATATATCTGGGAAGCGGAGTTGCCGGTAACATGGCGTCAGCTATTTTTGAACCATATCGTGCAGAGGTCTGTCTAACGTATAATTATGTTATTTATTTATACAATATAAGTCAAGTCATTTTAATGCTTTTTTTATCCATTTTCAGGTGGGACCGGCAGGGGCACATTTCGGTCTGCTCGCGTGTTTAATTGTGGAAATGATAAGTGCTTGGCATAAATTAAGACATCCACGGCGAACACTTTGTAAACTAATAGGTCTTGTTGTGGTGTTATTAACGGTGGGCCTTTTGCCATGGATAGACAACTTTGCACATGTGTTTGGTTTTGCGTTTGGATTTTTGTTGTCGTACGCTCTCCTCCCGTTTATCACGTTCGGGTCTTACGATCGAAGACGAAAAATAGTGCTAGTGTGGGTGTGTTTAGTGTCCGCGGGTGGGATGCTCTGCGCATTGATCGCTTTGTTTTACGCGGCCCCCGCGTACGAGTGCGCGGCGTGTGCGTACTTCACATGCCTGCCGTTCGCGCCCGAGTTGTGCGCTTCCCAGGATGTACGGGTGCGGCAGATGGACGGAGTATGACGGCGCGCGGACCGGGCGTCCCCCCCGCTGAAGCCCCTGCGCTGCCCTCGTCGCCGTCACGCCGCGCATGCAATCGACAAGTGCCGCCCGCCCTCAATGATAGAATCAACTGCCCATAATCATTGTGAAACTCCGTTGTCGATCTATGTTCTGATACGTGTGTGATGAGAAATGACTTTGGACATATACTTTTTTTACGTAACGTTATATTAGATATCGCTAGATTTGTAACTATATTTTAAATACTCGTGTTTTGTATATTAGAGTAATTGCGTTTTATGTATTCGTTTATGGAAGTTATCAGAATTTAGATTGGGCAACGACAATGTTAGAGATTGAGATAAATGTTCAAAGCGGAGGATAAATACAGTATTCACTTGAGCCTTATTAACTCACGCGTGTAATCTCGGATTTAAAATCTCATAAAATCTAAAGACTATGAATACGATTGTGATAATACTCATTCATATATTATCGTGTGATTTCTTAACCAAATACAATATCAATGTTATAGTTGGAACGACTTTTTTACAATAAACTATAACTTTGAATTATCTCAACATTGTGATGATATCCACGATGTATGAATTATATGCTGACTTGTCATGAATATGTAAATATAGGATAATATTATAGTTATAAGTTTCTTGTTTAAAATGGGCTGAATTTATATGTGAGTATATTTGGACATATTGCGGGAATCTCGTTATAAAATTAATTACAAAAACATTTCAAATGGTGAAATGATATTTTTTATTAATTTTAAATATTAATTTTTTGATAACAATTTATGAAGGAAAATTAAAGTAGACTCAGTAGTTATTTCTTATTATTATTAATGTTTGGCATATTGAAAAAATGTAAAATGATGAAAATTGAGCAAAAAACGCATCTAGCTGCGTGTGGTTGAAGGCTGTTGTAGGCATGTTGATTTTTCGGTTTAAATTCCATAATAATATAGCTTATTATTGTTTATTTTTTAAATTGAAGTGCCAATGAATCTTGATTTGAATTTACTAATAATATAATTGTTGTAACAAAGAGTTCCCGTAATAGTGTCACATTTAAAATTTAGTTTATTTCTAAATAATGTAAATAACACTTTGAACGAATATTTAATATTTTTCCTTCATTATGTTTACAGTATATAAACGAAACGAGCCTTTAACATTTCACATGCATTTAATTTTGTCAATTTATAGTCTTATGATGGTGACAGTCTGGATAGAATTACCTTCTACTTGGTCAAATAAATAATAGGATTAAAAGCTTTTCACTACAAATTCCTTTTGTACAGACAGCAAAAATAAAGCTCATTTATTATATTTAAATATTTAATTTGAAGAAAATAAAGCAATGTAGTTGTTGTATGATTGTAGGACAACCGCGCGTCGCCATCTTTATTCCAATTATTTATTTAATCAAGTAATATGACTTATTTTGTAATAATTATTATAGAAATGATATGAAAAAGAAAAGAAATATTTAACTTTAGGAAAAATTATTTTATTACAATTGTCATAATTATTAAACTCCTTTGTAATGTTAAGATAATTATTATTATTATTATGAGTTGTAATATATTTTTTATAATTTGTAAAATGACTGAAATGTGAGAATTTTTAACTTTTAACTTCGTAATTTTAGTTTTATTTATTTTGTGTGTTATTATTTTTAAATCTTCATATTTATTTAAATTTATTTATAGCTTTTATTAGCAATTATAGGCTTTAATAAAACTTCGTACAAATCGTCACTGCCTTTGTTCACTTACGTGCAAGACCATAAATAAAATTTAACCAGACTTTGAAAAAAAAAAACAACATCTTATACTTAATGTTTTAGTAGAAATCGATTAGATTTTTATTTATAAATTTTTTTATTAGATGGTATATTTTATTTATGGTTTAATCTTATTTAGAATTATTATAGACTATTGCAGTGTGTAATATTTTTATTAAGTTGGTAATAATTATATGTTGCAATATCTCAAAGTGCCCTTGGTGGCCGGGAGGCACCGGCAGATATGTTTAATCAGAATTTACTCTTAAGAAAATCTTAAACACATGTACATTGTGAACATATTAATTGTATTAATGGTAAATTAAAATGGTAATGTAATCTTATTGTAAACTAGTATTAACCGAACAAAAAAAACCTTATTATCATATTATGAGTGTATTCTTTTATTTCTACCCAAGAATAATTGTACTGGTCTCTATCATGTCTAGAAAAACTCGCGGAAAAATAGATAATAACGTAATCTATTTAAAATGGTTCTGTCGTTCCGGAGAAGTACTACCACTGTAACAACCGTGAAGTGACCTTGTCGCGTTTCAGGATAAGTTTGGAAGTAGCCAAAGCTTACTCAAGCCGGCATAGTGGAGGCGGCTGCTGTCTGTATAAAATCTGTGGTAGCAGTTGTTCCACATCATGGATCGTACTCTTACTTCTAAATAATTGAACGCATGGTACCGTATTCGATGTTTCACTGATCAATTAAACTTCCAGTGTATGCGTTTCCTGCCAACCCAAAAGATATGAATGACTTTATTACTGCCATCTAGCGGCGACCCATAATACTAAATACTTCCAAAGGTTGTAGTTCAAAAGTCTGTTTAACATAATAAAAGCTAACTTTAAATCCTCATAAAAATCATAGATGGCGTATTACTGAATTTTTCCAATATTAGTTCGTTTTCAAATATGAATTTGTAATATCGCAAAGAATTTCAAGTGGTAAAATTCCGAACAAAATATTAGTAGATTATGAATTCGGATAATTTTGAAAATCATGCAAACGTCATGTGATTATATCAGATGCTGAAGTGTATTTGGTTATCTTGAAAATATTGCATAAATATTATTTAGATGAAAAGATCAAATCAATAATCTGATCTAAAAAAGAATAATGTTCAAAGTCTATCATCGATAAGAATAAACGTCACGGACTATTACTAGAGAATTTTAAGATATAATATGTAATTGATTAAATCTTAGTGCAAAGGATTATTATTATTATTTTTTTTTTTATTGTAGCTCTGCCGGATGTAAGCTTAAAGTGCGGTCCATGAACGGAAACCACTACTACTACAGAGTTTCTGATGTCGATGGTTGAAAGTGGTACTAACCCCTTGGACTGTAGATTGGGCTAATAATAACCATCATCTGTCACCAATATCCAAGTACTAACAGATTTGAACACCGGTCCTATCGATCGTGAGTTCACGCGTCCTACCGCTAGACAGTGACCGCTCTTAGTATACGAGTACTTCCAAAAAAATAAACATCTATTTTGTCTGAACGTTTTATTGAGTAATTCTGATAATTCAAAACTATGCCACTAACACATGAATTTACATTAAAACTTAATATTTGACCTTCCAATGAAGTAGTACAATCATCATCAAAAATGTCGGGGTGAACAAACCGTTCAAAATAACATGTACAACAAAGAAAATTAGCCTATATCTCGATGGAATAAGGCGTGTTTCAGAATGAATAGAGTACACGACAACTGTTATTCTTTAATTTAAATAAAAACTAGTAAGATACCCTGTACTTTGGGTATCAGGACAAGAACAATTTGAATATATTACACCCAGACCTGAAAAAAATAAGAACAGCGATCAATAATTAAATTGCAGCAAACAAATACGGGACCTCCGCGAATATTTATAAAATTAAATTATTCTGTTTAAATGTCAAAAGAAAAGATAATCGTTTTTATTATCTTTATTATTTGTGTTAAATAATAAAGCTAGCGTACGGTCCATGAGAGAAATAGCAGTTGCCTCCGCTACGCGCATATTTTAGGACACGAATTTATAAGGGTTAAAAGTTTGTATGTAGCGCACTACTAAGATAGAGACGTGAAAATTCATAGTATTTTCGTAAGAAGTAAAGAATCGTTACTCCAGAGAGCACTCCAGAAAACACTCTGTATTATTGCACCATCCGATAGTGTTCCTGATAAGGATCAAATTCTGGAAAGTAATGATATACGGCAAACCAAAGAAAAGTGTTGATTTTTAACAAATTGTCTCTTATTTCCATGTATTTAAGATAATCTCGGTGAGAACAATATGATTTTGAAGAAGTAATAATCTTCCATTTTTTATCAATTATGTTAATATTGTGAACGTGACTGAATCCAAATCTTAATTTTAGTGAATGTAGAGTTCAACAGGGATATGAATATTATGTAACTTAAATGATATAATAATGGAAGTTTGTACAAACCTACGAATCGTACACTACTCGGAGCTGATGATTTTATTGCAAAATTGGTGTTTTGGTATTGATTGAGAGGTTTTTAAATTACATTCTTATTTTTTTTTAAGTTAAAAAAATCTGTATCTGTCGCTGTTTAATGTAATTAGATATTATTTATTAAAATAATAATAAACATGTGTGTTAATTGAAGTAAAAATTTAAAATTACATTCTAGAAACAAAAAAAAAAATCATGACTTTAGTTGCGGGAAAAGAATTTTTATTTTTTCCTTGTAATATGCACATTTTACATTTATTTATTGTTTGTTTGTTTTTCAATAATTTGTGTTAATAATGATAAGAATGACGTAACATAATATTTTGCACTTCTTTGCAAAAAAAGGAAATGTTTCTGAAACATCATAAAATATTTTCTTATAGGAAAAATAATATTTGAATTATATGGAATACGTATTATACAATTTTGGTCAACTTACTAAGGCAGTTGAGTAATAAACATATTAACGTAGGTACTTGAGTATAAAGTACTTTTTATATAATACCTATAGTAGCTCGGCATGTAACATTCGGATAAATATTTGTTGGCAGCAGTCGATACACCTATGCCTCTTAAGTGTGGAACGCCAGGTTGACAGATTACACTCCTTTCGACTATTACTATCGACTCATTATATCCTTCCAAGCTGATCCCAAACTGCGGCTAAGCCACTTCACCAGTCTTGCAGATGGTGGTACTGCCCCAAGACCGCTGACCTGGATAATATGCAATAATTAATCTGCCTACCACCCTTTAAAATTATAATTAATTTAATTAAAATACTATTAGTGTCATTGTTAGTTTACTCTTGAAGATTACGACCTGCTATGATAATAGAGAGTAGCATTCAAACCATATCCGATAACGATATTATCTAGATGGTTGATTATAAACTAAAAGAGTTTGTAAATCAGTCCTCTTAGGACCGCGAGTTAAGACAAACGTTTTAAATAGTCCCATTGTTAACGAGTAGTCATAAATAATTTATTTTGTGCTGAAGTAAGTCATTGTATATTTTTTTATTATTATCTTCTCCGTCATATTTTTATTTTTAAAGTATGATTTAAATTATAATAGAATCTAACTAAAATTAGGTTTAAACGAAACTGTAGGGTGGTTGAAATCATTGTTTTGAAAAAATAAAAACATTGTTAAATTGTTGATAAAATTTTCTTTCCATATTTTTACGTCTTTACAAATTATTACTCTTATTGCTATTAATAGAACCTTTTTAATGTCCCGCCATAAAGCCTTAGTAGAGAAAATATCAAACCAGTTTTTACTTAAAATAAATTATGTTTGCTGTTCGTGGAAAAATTGACACAAGTCAAGTCATAAAAATACACAATAAACTTATGCCACAACATTATTATGTTTCCTACATTATAAAAAATGTTATTATGTGACAAATTGTCATATTTTATAACAAATAAATAATAAAATTATAGGTTTTTTCCACATACTTATTCACTTTTGTAATTAGCTACAAACAATATTAAAAACAAAACCTTTTATTTCAAAGTTAATTCATTTAGATTTTAGACCAATAGATTAATTGAATTCTGTTAGGGGTCCCACATTCTGACCCGTTTAATCTACTAATTCGTACCGAAAATACCTTAAAATCTACAACATATTTTTCACTTTTAAAAGGGTCTACAGATACAACGTGTTAATAAAATCTAATATACGAGTTACCACCTAAACCTGAAACAAAACCACTCTATTTTTTTAATATTATATTAAGTCTAGGTAAAGAAAATTGAAAAGAAAAATATATTTTTATAAATGAATGTTTCAACTGAGAATCGCTTACAAAGAAAGTGCTCGCCGTAACAAAGTGACATGTTAACAACTGCGCCACAGAGGCTGTCAATCACCGTTAATAGTAACTAATCAAAATCAAATTAAATAGTGTTCAAACGTTAGATATGTTTAGACTATAGACCTACAAGGCCATTATCAAACAAATCTACAGATGCATTATAAATTATCATATACCTAAATGTTGGTTTCCGTGGTTCGTGGTCCTTGGACCGTGAGAGACAGTGTCATGTGGAGAGCTCTGTTAGAATTATTCGCCTCCCTCGGGTGCATTCTCAGGTAGTGGTGGGCATAAGACCAAGCATCGAATGAATACGAAAGTGTATCAGTGACTTCACCATATGACGTAGGATGAATACTGTGGAGGTTATAGTCGTGTATATCCAGTACGGACATCGCCTCGTCGTCTTCCTCGAAACGTGAGGTATCTATAAAAGATTCCCCCACGTAAAAATTCAGGTAGGTTTTTAGCACAGCCGTCCCTAGATAGAACCACCGTTCACCACTTTCAACTAGTGAAGGGCCGGTCTTGCTTTGTGTTTTAACTTAGGACTAAACATGTAAAATTTGTCGAACTATTATGAAAAAAATTTAAAGAAAGTACTAGGGATTAAATTAGGAATTGACATTGGAATGTTCACATTTAATGTTAATAATTAACATTTTAATAAACAATACATTATTTATGCAGAGTTGTTTAAATAGTATAAATAGTAACATGGACGAATACTAATGTATTTCTAATTTGCATAGTTAATAAATAAACTTCCAGATGTCAATTAAAATAACAATAACGATTTTGCTAAAATAATAATTGTGATAATAAATTCTTTGAATTTTATTTATACTTGTAACAGATATGGTCGATCTTTTCCATCAAAAATAAAAAAGTTATACTTTACATTTTTCATACCCCATATTTATTATTTTTTTGGTATTTTTTTATTATCTATATCCTTTCTTTAATTCTTGTTGGCTATATGTTTTTTTTTTAATCTAGCGCCACCTAGCTCAACATTAACTTAGTTAATCCCTAATTCTTAGTTCCTAATCTACATAATAGGATATTGCACAGGAATGTGCTGGTAATAGTTTGAAAGTAGCCAGGTATAAGAGAGGAGTGTGCACTGTCAATCTAGATGGCACATGCTCGCCGGCAGTGGAGGCGACTGCTGCCCGTAGATTTATTTATCTGTAGTAGCAGTTGTTTCCATTCATGGGCCGCTCTCTAGCTTTACATCAGCTTTATTACAGTGTTGTCACATGCCGAGCTACAATAAATAAAAAAAATAAAATAGTACGCTGCATATTTTGTGTATTTCTATGATATTTTCCTGTCTGTACGTTGTATTCCAATGTTTCTTTACTCACGTAAATGGTATTTTTTCTTTACAATAAAACAGGTAAAAGTTAGTTTCGTATTTAACAATTAATCAGCCTCGACTGAGTTTTCCGGAATCATTTTGACATTGAAACCTGTAGTGATTTTTTTCCTGAATTTCGTTAGTTCCTCAATTGCTTTATAGAACGTTAGTGTACTTTCATTTGTCTTTAATATATTTTTAAAAAAGTTTTAATTGTGTTTTTTATATTTAAAGGTAATTCATAGAACATGTTAACAGGATGGAAATTATTTATTTCAAAGTGTAAGTAATTTAATCAAATTGAATGTGATGTCTGCGTGTGCGATGATTTAACTAAATTAAAATAATTTATACGGTTTACTATCACGTTTATTTTGTACAATATTTTCGTTTCGTTTCTACGTTCGAAAGCATTCCAGTCATCGTGGTTGCGCTTTGATTAAATAAATCAATGTAGACATGATAATAAACCGTATTTTAATTTAATATTTATTTTATATTAATATGATTAATTAATTTATTATAATATTTTTAAATAATTAAATTTATATTTAAATAAATTTTCCATTGTCCATTTGTGCTAAACTTTATTTTTATTCAAATTATTTGAAACAAGGCAAGTATTCAAATAAGTAAAACAAAAACTATTTACACTATCTTACGTGTACTTATTATTATCTTGCATAATAATATATTAAACGTATCACGCTATTTACTTACTTACTTAGCAAAAGCGTAAAGTAAAAACATTTTTTTTTGTTCACAATTTTGATAGATGAACCACTAAAAATAATAAGCATGTACTAAGTTAGAGCTTGTCTCATAGGCACTGGTATATAGGTAAAATACTTAAATTAAAAAAAACTTATTAAAAATATAAAAAAACATAATTGCAATGCATATAATAATAAAAAAATGGATTCGTTAACTTTTAAAAAACTTTACATCAGGCGAAGTGTTATCATGTTTTATCGGGCTACAAAATTTTTTATTTTTTTATTTTCAGTATTTATAATTCCGCAACGATATGTTTTGGCAATCATGGGCTTGTTGGCTGTTGCCAATGCATACACAATGAGAGTTTGCCTCAATTTAGCAATAACACAAATGGTTAAGAAAAGTCATTCAGGCGGAATTGAACACTACGACCCTGATGCATGTCCTATAGAAGGTGACACAAACTCAACTATAGAATCCATTAATGTATTTAACGAAGTAAGTAATTAATTATAATAATGGAACCAGCAATTCAATTTAAAAAGTTGTTTAAAATTATTTACAAAGTTACAATAATTTAAAATTATAACGCTTTTGAAAATACGATTTCCTATTAGTTAAAAAATTTGTAGATCGTTTTAAATCTTAAATTTGAGAATTACCCTCCGGGTATAAATTAGGATACCCACCCTGTAGTTATTGGTATCAGGACATAATTACGACTATAACGTCGTTACCCAAAACATAATAATAATCGTGGTTTTACCAGTATTGCGGTGAAAAACAGAGACGTCAATGCAGGCATTATAAGGACAGCCGATCTGTACGCGCTTTATTTTTCAAAATCAATGGGTTCGAATCCTAGATGGGAATGTCAATTTAAAAAAAAATCTAATGAGTTATATTAGTTTTCCTCAAAATCGGCCTCAAGACTCCTTTTAGTGTTTTTCGCTATCTCTTATAGTTTCGAATTTGACCACATCCACGCACACTTGATATATGAAGTATGAAGTATCCTACTTATCCCATTTTAATAATAAAGCATTATTTTAATGCTATCTAATAGTAAAATATTTATTGCAAAAACGTGTCTCAGTAGTTATTATTATAACATTGTTGTTCAAATACAGTTTATTTATCTTTAAGTAGTTTTAAACATTTGTAATAATTGATAATGATATTATTATCTAAATATATAGAAAATGGCGCCATATTGTGACCACACTCGGTCCGATATTACGCTAAAGTGTGGTCCATGAACGAAAGCAACTGCTACCATAGAGACAATGTCTGCATGCAGCAATCACAGCCGCTGTGTCGGCTTGAGGAATTAAATGTACGTACTAAACAGATCTCGAAATAATGAGTGATATAGAACAACGGACCTCTTTTTGTTGTTTAACAATATTTTAAAATATAAAAATCAAATAGTTATTATTATTATCTTATAGAACGCCTAATGTTCGTGCCTATCCCTAAATAAGAACACGGTAGGTGTGAGTAAGCCCTAAACATACTCACATATATATAGTGAAACGCTACTATTTAACTTTATGAAAAATATGCATGAGTAAGCGGAATAACCTACATACAAACTTGCGTGCGAATAAAGAATGTAAGGGTGGGTCTTCATTTGTGAAATTTTGACAGAGCTTAACTGAATATTTAACAATAATGTTGAAGAATTTTATTACAGTTTATGGCACGCTACTTATTACAAAATGAAGAAACACCCTTATAGGGGACACGTAGTGCCTCACACGACATAGTAAACACATTTTAGGTTCATTTAGGCTCTCACCCGAGCTCGTTAACGTTTTGGTCAATATTTAACATAATGTTTTATATAACTAAATGCGAGTATATCAAAGTACCAGTTAGGGATGATTATTTATTTAGGTAGGTATGTGTTGTAAAAAAATATTTTTTAAAATAATAAATTTAATCTTTAAACGTTTTACGCATTCTTTTTAAAGTTAGTTTAATTTATTTCTTTAATTTAAATTATAAAATATCTATATATTTTTAATTCGAATATTAATATTGGACAAAAGTACATAAGTAACACTTCAAAAGTATTATATTAAAGTAGTATAATAAAAGTAGTCAGGTAACGAGAGGAGTGTGCACTATCAATCTAGATGGTACATGCTCGTCCTCGTCCTCAAGCCGGCATAGTGGAGGAGACTGCTACCCGCACAGGTTTCTTCTGTAGTAGCAGTTGTTTCCATTCATGGACCGCACTCTAGCTTTACATCAGGGGGAGTGTTGTTACATGCCGAGCTACAATAAAAAAAAAAATGAAAAAAAGTTTATTTATTTATAGATAGTAAACATGACTGGTATATATGATATACCTACCTAATCCTTTGTAAATATCCTGAGTGGAATAGCCTCGGAAAAAACAAAAGAACGATAGGACTTTCCTTGTAATAATGCCGCTATCTAAATGATATATTTTACATACTTAAGAATATTAGTATATTTTTCTTTATATTTTTGTTGACTATCTTATGTCTGCTGCTGATATGAATCTGCTGTCAATCTGGATGGTCTTTACAAACCAACATAGCGGAGGCGACTGCTGCATGTAGAAATTAATCTGTAGTAATAGTTGTTTCCGTTCACGGACCGCACTTTACTTTTATATCAGGCGGAGTGTTGTCCATATAACAACACTCCGCCTGATGCTGTAATAAAAAAAATATATATAGGTATCTTAGAACAAACAAATTTTATTCGATATTAATTTTTTATTACGATATTTTTGTGCCATGCAAATTTTAATACTTTTCATTTAGTATTTTTTTTTTAATTAAATTTTAGAATGCATTATTTGATTGGAGCGAAGCAACCCAAGGATTACTTCTTAGTTCATTTTATTACGGTTATGTGTTAACTCATATACCTGGAGGTATGTTAGCTGAAAGATTTGGTGGAAAATGGGTTCTTGGCTTTGGATTATTATCGACTGCAATATGTACTTTTGTAACACCGATCACGGTTAGATGGGGTGGTGCTTATGCTCTTTTCGTTTTACGTGTCATCGAAGGTTTGGGTGAGGTGAGTTAATTTTGATTTGAGTTTTATGACTTTGGTTTCACTGAACATAATTGCCATCACTGTCAACGAGGACGTTCAAAAGCACAATTTAAAGTTCTAAAAGGAACGGTAATTTAATCCGTCCCTAATTACGAGTATAAGGCGATCTTAACGTGCAATTTTTGACTTAAAAAGTGAAGACATTATAAGAAAAGTACGAGTATATGAACTTAATAATAATAATAAAAATACTTTATTGCACAATATAAAAATTGCAAAAGGCGAACTTAATGCCTTGAGGCATTTTCTACCAGTTAACCTTAGGTGTGGTGGAAAACTTCCTTAAGTACTTTTTCTAAGTCTAAGTTGTCTTTCTTTTATATATTTCATTATTAGATATATATATTCCAAACGACACGGTGAGGATGTTAATAAGATAATAAGGCCGTTTTCAAAGAGGTGCCTGTTTTATTATTACAGCTCGGCATTGTCATATGCCACCTGATGTTAAGCTAGAGTGCGATCCATGAACGGAAACAACTGCTACCTCAATGATATTTCTGCAGATAGCAGTCGCCTTCGCTATTCCGGCTTAAGGAGACGAGTGTGCACCATTAGGTTGACACTGCAGCCTCCTCTCGCTATACCTTACTACTTCAAACTGATCCCGAAACGCGGCAAGGGCACTTCACGGGTTTTACACTTTAAAGGTCTGAGATACTAGACTAAAACCACCATCAGTCTCTCTACCAATCTTAAAACTGTTTACTTTAATATATATTTACTAATTTAATATTTTTTTTTTTATTGTAGCTTGGCATGTGACAACACTCCGCCTGATGTAAAGCTAGAGTGCGGTCCATGAATGGATACAACTGCTACTACAGACAAATCTCTACAGGCAGCAGTCGCTTCCACTATGCCGGCTTGAAGAGACGAGCATGTACCATCCAGATTGACAGTGCACACTCCTCTCGTTATACCTGGCTACTTTCAAACTATTCCCGAACAATGTTTTGTTTAATTTTTTTTTTTCAAATTTTAGGGTCCTACAATGCCAGGTTTGATGGCAGTATTATCACGATGGGCTCCAAAAGCTGAACGTGCCAGAATGGGATCAATAGTATTTGGTGGAGCTCAAATTGGAAATATCGCGGGTTCCTACATATCTGGCCATATAATGCACGAAGGGTCTTGGGATGATGTGTTTTATGTATTCGGTTCTTTGGGAATCATTTGGTTTATATTATGGGTGGGTATTATTTTTTTTTGTGAATTTAGGAGTATGGTAAAATTATAATAGAAAACTTCAAGAGCGAAAGGGAGTTCGCATTTTTTCTTTTGTAGCTCGGCATGTGATGACACTCCGCCTGATGTAAAGCTAGCGTGCGGTTCATGAATGGACCAACGCGACAACGACACTTCACGGGTATTACATTCGAAAGTGGTGGTACTACCCCAGGATTGTAGACTGCAAAAATAATCATCATCAAGAGTCTACCACTCTTTAATAGGCATTGAGCGACCAAAGTACATATAACAAAGTTACATTGGTACCGGTCAGAATTAGCGAGGTTCGAACACGGGTCTCATCGATCGTGAGTTCACGCGTCTTACCGCTAGACCACTAGAGTTTAGAGTCAGTTGGGAGTTCAGATTACACCGTGTACATTATATTTTTTTTTGTAGAAACATAAAAAAAACTAACCTATCACAATAAATAAATTACAAAGCAATGAACACATTTATTAAAATGTAGTTCTAACAATTCAAAATAAGTACAATAAAAGAAGAAATGACCGGTTGACATTTCGTCCCCATTGTTATATTTGAAGGACAAACAATGTTTACCTACTTCATGACACTTGTTTTAATCTACTGAATTATATTTTGTACTATACTATAAACATTTGTTAAAATAACATAGAGATATACATATACAAGAGGTACAAACTTCATACATCTGACATAAAAAAACCATAGGCCGCTTTAAACGATTTAACAATGTTGCCGTCAAGTCAAATACTAACTGACAGAGAACTTAAACGTGGTTGTGGCCATATTTTCTCCTGCGTCACATTGGGAGCGTTATTTCACGTCTAGTTGTACATATCAATGTAAAATAACATGTTAATTGTAACAATTTATAAAATTATTTAAAGCGACGTTAGTCTGCAATTCTTGATTTAAAATGAAGTGCTTAAATTAGACTTAGACTATTTTATTTCACACAATACGCTGCTTCAGTAAGACGACCCTTGTTGATCACCTTACTTAAGTCAGGCTTGAGTTACCTTAATAAGTAATAACATGTAATTTCAGTGCTTCCTCTGCTACAGTACACCGAACACTCACCCCTTCATATCAGATAAAGAAAAGGAATTTCTAAATGAAAACGTTGACTCATTAGCTTTAACACGAAAACAAAATCTGGACCCAGTACCTTGGAAGGCTTTACTGAGATCTGTACCACTTTGGGCCTTAGTTATTGCTGCTGTGAGTACATTTAATTATCATTTAGAGATGCATCCATATATGGCGATTATCATCGGCGTGCCGCGAAGTACTTTTCTTTTTATATATTACCTTAATTAATTGCGCAAACAAATAGTCTTAGTACGATATTTACATTAAACAAATAATAACAAAATAAAATAGCCTAGCTGGACCTGTCGATTCTGTAAGTGCACATTTAAATACCCACCGATTATTAATTCTTAGCTTTTTATTAAGTGCTCCTCTCTCGTCTGTCTCGTAAATAATAAAGTAGGAATTAATCGTCTTCATAAAATAAATATTAAGCTATCACTTATTTATTTTTAAAGTATTATAACTTTATTCATAAATACTATAGTATTTTGAATAATATTTTGTTGTTGTTAACGTGGTTTTTGAGCATTATCGGTATCGGTTTCCTTAATTAATAGTAAATCTAGTTACCTTAATAATAATTATTGTAATATTTGTTGAGGATAATATAGTTCATTTAGAGGAAATTCATAATTAATTTTTACGTTAGCTATGGAAACACCCGCAAGAAATCTAATATTATATTTTCTTACAGATTGGTCACGATTGGGGTTATTTCACAATGGTAACTGACCTACCAAAATATATGACAGATGTGCTCAAATTTAAAATCAAAGCAGCAGGATTTCTTTCCGCGTTACCTTATGCCTTCATGTGGATCGCTGCATTCTTTTTTGGTCTGCTTTGTGACTTCTGTGTGAAGCGTGGATATCATAGTATATTGAGTGCAAGAAAGATTTATACTACTATTGGTATGTAGAGCATAAAATTGATCAATCGTCATCAGAAATTAAAAAGCGATTTTTTTGCTTTGTCGTTCTAAGTTTTTTAAGTGTAACATCCTGTGACCTAGCTTGATTGTTTGGAAGTGCGCCCTATTAATGAATGGTGGCAAGTCGGCATAGCGGAAGGGTCTGCTGCCTGCAGATATTTCTCTGTGATATCAGTTCTTTCGGCTCACCGATCGCACTCTAGCTTGACATCAGGCAGACAGTGGTCACTTTACTACAATAAGAAATTGTTTTAGCTGCAACTGGTCCCGGAATTTGTATAATCCTAGCATCATATTCTGGTTGTAATACGACTCTTGCTGTAACATGGTTCATTGTTGCTATGACTCTGATGGGAGCCTACTACAGCGGTATGAAAATAAATGCATTGGATATCACTCCGAATTATGCTGGCACCACAACGGCGTTAGTGAATGGTATTGCTGCAATTTCTGGAATTATCTCTCCGTATTTGATTGGTCTATTGACGCCGGATGTAAGTTTCCAAATTTAAATCTAATTAAATTTATTTTTCCCATTAACAAATCAACTGAGCTCAATTCAATTTATTCAACTAAAAACTATTGTTTAGCTATGTTGTACATAATTGTGGAGTCTAATCTTAATATTGTCCACAGTCAACATTGTCGCAATGGCGGGTGGCATTCTGGGTGTGTTTCGCAGTTTTGATTTCGACAAACATTGTGTACATTATATGGGCCAAGGGTGATCAACTCTGGTGGGATGACGTCAAAAAACATGGATATCCGGGTGATTGGAAACACGGACCTTTACCGACAAATAATATCGATGTTGAAGGAACAAAATCAAATAATACCACTGATTTTAAACAAAAGGAATATAGAATTTAGTTATTAGCTTTAGTTTAGAGTTACGTAATTGTTGTACCTGATAACTTTATATGATTTTCATATTAGTTAAATGGATTATATTGAGCGACCGCGGTCTAGCGATCGAACGTGTGGATTCACAATCTATGAGACCCGTGTTCAAACCTCGCCAAATTCTGGTACTTTGGTTGCTCAATGCCTACAGTATAATATGGGTACTATTAAAGAGTGGTAGGCAGACAGATGATGAAGTCTGACGTCTTGGGGTAGTACCATCACTTTAAATAGTGCCAATAGGTTCAGTGTGGGAGTAGCTAAGCTAGAGTATGATCCGTGAACGGAAACAACTGCTAGATAAATTTCTACGAACGGCAGTCGCCCACGTTAAACCGGTTTGAGAAGAGGAATGAGCACTATCCAGGTAGACAGAGCACACTCCTCTCGTTATTTTTCAAGTATATGATTGTATTATAGTTTCGATAGAAAACTTTTGTAATATAAATTAAAGTAGGCACTTTAAGTTATTGAGTAAATATGAACAGTTTATCTACGTAAATATTTCTGCAAACGAAGCTGTGAGATTTGTTGCCATTTTATTAATAATTATAATTAATTAATTGTTATAATTTGTGTAACCGTGAGGTATTTATTTTATAAGATTATGGTATAAAAATTTGTTATATTTATTACGATAAAATATTAAATTATATGACAATGTGTTTAAAAATAAGAAAAATTTAATTACTTATTATATTATTGTGTATCTCTCTTTCTCCATCATGCCCTCTTTTCTTCTTGTTATTCGCCTTCCTGTAGATACCACGGTCAGTCTGACAACGAGCAAGTGCTAACTAAGTCCATGCCCATGCTGATGAAATTAAATTAAATTTAATCCATTGTATTGCCCATCCACTCCCTCTTCCTCTCTCTCTCTCTCTATTTACATATATGACTAACTATGTACTTCCTCATGACATGTTGCAAAGTGCATTAAAAAAATTAATAAAAGAGGCTTTTTTAAAATATCTGTAAATTAGAAATATTCTTATAAGTATGAATAATATTATAATAGAATATTACGAGTATATGTTGCCTATTACCTATTTTATTGGTATACATATGAATTTAAAAGTAAATAAACAACAACAATTGTCTAAATAAAGGAGACATTTTTAGAAATATTAATCTAACCTATGCGGCACATGCATTGCATGGTAATTAAAAACACATTGATTCGACCATTACATAAAATCATTTTATATAAAAGACATTGGTATATGCGGATGTCGTAAACATGAGCTCTAGATAATTTATTTATCGCAATATTCATTATCAGATTTTCTATCAAATACATTGGTCTTACTCTTACATAGGAGTGAAAAAGATAGTATTTGCTCTTAAATTATCTTGTCTGCGAGTCTTGGGAAGCGTGTCTAATCTTAGCTTTAGTGATAGTAAACAGTGGGTCGTAAAATGACACAAAAAAGATGGAGGCTCTTCGTGAATAAAGGTATGTGTAATTATCAAAGCAAATAATAATATAATCTACGTTATATATTTACTCTTAGTAAAGATACGAGTACATATTTCTAACTTCCGCGAACGTAATTGGTTGAATGTACCTTAAAACAAAAGAATGTCTTTCTTTCTTTTTTATAGCATTATAACAATTTGTCGTTGTTAATATTTGCATCACGCATAATTCATTCGTTACAACGATAAACCGAGTCCCAGTCAAGTCAAAAATAGCACTTCATATACATGCAGATTTTGTATATAATACTCTTCAATAGCTTTACCCTTTTTAGTATTATATTTGTTTTACGTACTTAATAGTTAATTAAATTTTCAGTATTGTTTTTGCCGCAGCGTTATGTTTTGGGTATTATGGGTCTCTTTGCATCAGCAATTTTTTTAATGATGAGAACGTGTTTGATAATGACTCTACCGCATATGGTGTTAATAACATCTGAAATTGATCAATTTAAAGATAATCGAACTACGATTTATATAAATTTGTCCAATAATGTGAGTATATAAAATATTTTTCGTTAAAGAATGATATAGACTGATAATGGTTTTGAACCTCCGTCCTGGGAGTGCACCACCACTTTGAATTATAACACTCGTGAAGTGACCTGGTTGCGTTTCGGGACCAGTTTGAAAGTAGCCAGTAGGGAATGCAATCCCGATCTCGCGGGATCCCGATCTCGCGAGATCTCGTGTAATTTTTCGGGATCAATCCCGAAGCATAATATGACGAGATCCCGTTCGAGATTGACGGGATTGGGCGGTAGTGCTGCAGTGGTCAGCAACGCTACACACATCTACTCGGGGCGCAAACGGTGCGCTAGGGATGGGCGTTGATTCAACGAACTGTTTTTATCAACCGTTTTCTACTGTCAACGAGTTAACCGTTTTTCGTTTTGAGCGAAACCAGTTAAATCCATCAACTGTTTGTAAACAAAAACGTTCCGTTTTTAAAGGAGTTATGTGTACTTTGGTCGCTCAGTGCCTATAGGCACTATTAAAAAGTGGTAGGGAGACTGATGATGGTTATTAGCCCAGTCTGCCGTCCTGGGGTACGGTACCACCACTTTCAAATGTAACACCCGTGAAGTGACCTTGTCGCGTTTCGGGAATAGTTTCAAAGTAGCCAGGTATAACGAGAGGAGTGTGCACTGTCAATCTAGATGGTACATGCTCGTCTCCTCAAGCCGGTGTGTGGATGCGACTGCTGCCCGCTTTCTCTGTAGTAGCAGTTGTTTCCATTCATGGACCGCACTCTAGCTTTACATCAGGCGGAGTGTTGTCACATACCGAGCACCGAAGACGTTGATCAACCGAAAGGAAATGTAAATAATGCAATGAACGCTTACGAATGAGTGAGAGAGATACCAACAGTACAAGTTGTTTTAGCGTGAACGAGATAAAAGCATTGTTTAATAAGGCTTATTGCAGAAAAAAAATTATTGGTTTATTTGTTTGAGTTTTCATCGTTTTCAGTCATCCGAACTTTACATTTTCTTAAAACTAGACGAGATCCCGAAAATTCCGGGATCCCGCAGGATTGATATTTCTAATCCCGCGGGATCTCGAACTTGCGATCTCGAGTCGGGATTGCATTCCCTAGTAGCCAGGTATAACGAAGTAGTAGTAACGAGTGGAAGTAACTGTCGCTTGAAGAAATGTCTTTGTGGTCGTAGTTTAAAGGTTTAGCTTAGGTAAGCTATAGAGGATTGTTGTCATTTTCCGTGCTACAATATAAAAAAGATTGTCTATACAGCGCTGCAGCGGCGTGACCGAAACTCTAAATGCTATGCTAAAATGTGAATCAACCCTTAGATGGATATGGCCATAAAACGTGTGATAACTCTAGCTATAAATGGAACAATATATCCATATATATCCATTACTAAAAATGTGTGTATCCTAAAATATTAACCTAAAGTAACGAAGCATATTTTTAGAATCGAATACTTTACGACTGGGATGAAACTACACAGGGGTTTCTACTAAGTGCCTTTTACTATGGTTACGTCATCACACATTTGCCGGGAGGTCTACTTGCGGAGAAATTTGGCGGCAAATGGATAATCGGGATGGGAGTGCTCTGTAGTTCGTTAGCAACCCTAATAACCCCTTGGGCAATTCATATCGGCGAAGCAACTGGTCTTTTTATTATAAGAGCCATAAAAGGATTTGGTGAAGTATTTAATAAATTATTTCTTAAGAGTTTCTTATTATTATTATTTGTATTATGATATTACCTTTACCTAATTACAACATCTTTTAAATATTATTTAAAGGAAAAATTAAATACCTTTTCCATCTGTCATTATCTATATAAATATAAACATATTTTATTAAGTTTATTTATTTTTTTAATTTTGTAGGGTTTTGCAACACCAGCATTCTTATTAATACTGTCACGTTGGATTCCGTCATCTGAAAGGTCAAGGTTTGGAGCCATAGTATTTGGTGGAGCGCAAATAGGGAGTATAGTGGGGCCCCTTATTGCAAGACATATAATATTAACTTGGAATAGCTGGGTTTATGTATACTATTGCTTTGGACTTATTGGTGTACTTTGGTTCATTTTTTGGGTAAGAAGTTTTCTATAAAACAACTACAAAAACAATTTTTAAATTTTTTTTCTTATCAATTTTTGTTTAAGGACTTTCAACCCGTCAGGTTATGCGAGTCCCATTATACCTTAAATATTAATAAACAGAAAAATTAATCTAACTTATAACTAATACGTAAATCTATTTATTTTTCATAATATTTACAATAAATTTATATATGCATTTAGATGAGTCGGACAAAGGATCCACTAATGCTGTTTTGATGACACCGACATCCGTTTTATTTTATTTTTATTTGGATTAGCAATTTGATGTAATATTCTATTTCTAATTGATTTCCAATATGTGAGCACATTCCACCTGATATACCATTTATGAGTGAAGTCGACTGCTACTGCAGAAATAATGGAAGCAGGCAGCAATCCCCTCCACTATGCCAGCTTGATCTCGCTAGGAAATGCCACTAGGTCACTTCACGGGTGGTTACACTTGTCTGCTATTTATTTGCCAATAAGCGAACCAATCAAATTGTTGTTTAAAATAAGTTTTTTTTTTGGTTTAGGTTTTGTTTTGTTATAACACACCAAACTCTCACCCATTCATTACTGACAAAGAGCGTGTATATTTGAAAGACAATATTATGGCATCGGGGTTACATAAAAAACTTGACCCGGTACCGTTTAAAGCTATATTACGATCCGCACCATTCTGGGTGTTGATATTCGCAGCTGTAAGTTTTTTATTTTCACTTTTGCTTGTGTAACACACTTTATTGAATTTATATGAATATTTGCAATTACACAGACCATGTCAATAAATAACCAATTTAATGCAATGTTGAATAAACGCGTAGATTTTGAACCTTAGTGCCGTGAAAGTAATTATTATTTAATAGATTACAACACTAAAATAACCTTTTATAATTTTATTGTTCCAAATGTTAATTGCATATAGATAGTGTTGTTTTTTATATATAATTTAGCGGCTAAAGTTTATTAACCTATTCTTTTTTAAGGTTGCTCAAAATTGGAGTTATTTAGCAATGAATGCAAATTTACCGAAAGACTTTCCGGACGCATTTAAATTGGATACTGGGTTCATATCCGCATTGCCTTACTTTGCGGTATACGCTTCCTCATTAATTTTTGCCACAATAAATGATTTTTGTATTAAAAATAAATGGCATAACGTAACTATAGGGAGAAAAATATATGCCAGTTTATGTAAGTATTTTTTTTTGTTCTTTGTATTCTTTTTTAATTGTAGATCGGCATGTGACTACACTCCGCCTGATGTAAACCTGTGTGGGCAGCAGTCGCCCCTACTATGCCGGTTTGAGGAGACGAGCATGTACCATCTACATAGACAGTGCACACTCCTCTCGCTATACCTGGCTACTTTTCAAACTATTCCCGAAACGCGACAAAGTCACTTCACGAGTGTTACATTCGAAAGTGGTGGTACTACCCCAGGACGGCAGACTGGACAAATAACCATCATCAGTTCGCCTACCACTCTTTAATAGTGCCTATAGGTATCCTGTACATTAGGAGATTAGTGACAAAAATTTACCACTATTGATCTCTATTTATTCTTATTTGTAGCTCTATCACTACCGGCTATTTTTATGGTTCTTGCTGTGTATTCTCGCAATAGGATCGAGGCAGTCGGGTTTTTTATTGCATCTATGTGTTTTATGAGTGCATCTTATAGTAGTATTAAAATTAATACTTTGGATATTGCACCAAATTATATTGGAACTACAACAGCATTCGTTAATGGTATTTCTTCGATATCAGGGATTGCCACACCCTTCTTGGCGTTCGGCTTAGATGTAAGTTAATTGGCATATTATTTGAAGCTTTATGCATTTTTCAATGAATCTATGCAGGCTTTAGGAGACGAATGTGCTGGTGCACAAGACAGTTCACACTCCTCTCGTAATACATGGCTACTCCCAAACGGTTCCCGAAACGCGAAAAGGTCACTTTACAGGTGTTACATTCGAAAGTAGTGGTACTACCCCATGACGGCAGACTGGGCTAATAACCATCATCAGTCTGCCTACCGCGCTTTGATAGTGCCTATAAGTACATATAACATAATAATATTGGTACCGGTAATGAATTTAGCGAGGTTCGAACACGGGTCTCATCGATCGTGAGTTCAATGATCAATCAATCACTTTATTGTTGAGAATAATGGAGTTATTTCTTATTAGTAAATTACAGTAAAAAATGAACTGTTTGAAGAAAAAAAATCTTGAAATTCTGTTTAATTTTGAAAAATAACAACCACATAATCAAATTATTATTACTTCTTTTGCAGAAAAACGAATGGGTGTTAGTGTATTGGATAGTCACTACAATTATTATTGTAATAACGAATATTCTTTACCTAATATGGGGTTCTGGAGATCAACAATGGTGGGATGATGTAGATAAATATGGTTACCCAGAGAAATGGAAACATGGTCCTTTGAAAAAGATTAAAACAATTCATGATAGACGAGTCGTGTATCCTAAACATGACCATTCTCCTCTCGCTATAGATTAGAACGTCTCCCGTACCTATATTTTATTTTATTTATTTATAAAATAATATAATTAAATAAATATAAGTTAATATGTAAGTTTGTTTTATTTAGAGAGTAGACGGCAAACTGGGCTAATAGCCATCATCAGTCTGTCTAACACGCTTTAGCTTTATTTCTAATTTTGTTTAATGCACTTTTGACAAGGTTTCTTAATTTTTTATTTTTGAGTTAACTAAAGATTTGTGTGTTATAATTATTGATATATACAACTAGATGTGCAATAACGTTCCCAATGTGATGCGAGAGAAAAGATGACCACAGTCACTTTTCGGTTCTCTGGTTCTCTGTCCGTTAGTATTTGTCTTGACGGCAACATTGTCAAATCGTTTGAAGCGGCCTACGCTTTTTTCATGTCAGATGTATGAAGTTTGCACCTTCTATCTCTATGGTATATATCTCTATATTTCCAAGATTTTATTTTTATTTTGGCAGTCATATGATCGCACTCCGCGATATTCATGAACGGAGGCGACTGCTGTCAGAAAAGGAGAACTGCAGACAGCAGTCGCGTCTGCTATGCAGGCTTAATGAGATGTCTCTTCAGACTGCCCATGAAGGTTGTCTTACATCGATCATTACCAATATTTTCTTTAACCTAACTTAATAAGATAAAAAAAAACAAGATGCGCATAGTTTATATTCGGTAATTTTTCAACCAAATAACTCGTTTAGAATATTTAATGTAAAAATAAAATAATAATATAATATAATATAACAGGTGTGATCAAAATAAATAACAGCTGTTACATAGTTGACTAATTATAATTATTTTAAAATATATTTATTTTTTCAATTAAAATTCCGTTAAATTCATGATATTTTGCTTCCACTATTTTAAATATCCTAATTTCTAAAACAAATTTTATTTATATGAAATTATTAAAGAGTGGTAGGCAGACTGATGATGGTTATTAGCCCAGTCTGCCGTCCTGGGGTTGGACCACCACTTTCGAATGTAACACCCGTGAAGTGACCTTGTCGCGTTTTGGGAATAGTTTGAAAGTAGCCAGGTATAACGAGAGGAGTATGCACTGTCTAGTCTTGATGGTGCACATTCATCTCTTCAAGCCGGCATAGCGAAGGCGACTGTTGCCTGTAGAAATTTATCTGAAGGAACAGTTTTTTTTTGTTCTGTTCATGGACCGCACTCTAGTTTTATATGAGGCGTAGTGGTGTAAAAAAATCGAGTAGTTTAACTTTTGAAAGTGCATCAGCGGAACCAAGTAAAATTTGTACTAATAAAAATCGTCTCTACTATAATTTACAAACTACGTATAGAAAATAAAAATTACTACATAATAAAATATATATTTTATTTCCCTGACAAATCGTATGATTGTGTGATTCCGTTACCGTATAAAATTATAAAAAAAAATATTTATTAAACATACTATAAACCAGTAGATTTCCATACATTTACGACCTTAGTGTTATTTTAAATCAATTTTAAAAAACTAATAAAATATATATATATTTAACATTCAAAAATGTTATATAGAAATGACAACCAAAATTAGCAGTGTTCTTAGATTGGTGTTACTTAGCTGAAGGTTAAAATAAAAGTAACCGATTGAATGCTGAGACAGCGAAGCTCTCGCGAGATAGGCACGGGCACAGAATATAAAACGCACTGAGATGTGATATAAATTTTATTTATAATATAATTTATATACGTCAAGAAACTTTAGTACTGAGTGACCTTTTCAACATTATGTATTAATATGATATATTCATTCATATGAATTAAAAACAATTAATTAGTAATAAGCTGAGTAAAAAATTGACAGACCCTGATATTAAGCCATAGGGAATGCAGCAGTCGCCCCCTCTTTGCTGGCTTGAGGAAACGAATATGCATCGTCACGAGAAGTGTGTACTATTACCCGTACACACTTTTCTTTTTAGACTCTGCTACTTCCAAGCTAAATTTTCCACAGGTTACGCTTAAAAGTGGCGGTACATCAACAGGATGGTTCACTGGGCAAAAATCATCGTCTGTTCACCTACCAATCTTTAATGAAAAAGTTAATTCAATATTTAACTAAATATAAATGTTTTATGATAGAGTATGTATTGATACAATTGTACTAGGAAGTTTTTAACATACTCTGATAAAAAATCTACAAACAAAAAAATATTATCCCAATATACACAGTGCGGAAAAATTTCAATCGAATAAATTTCATTAGGTACTTGAGGATTAATCAGCAATATAAATAAAAAAATAGGCATCTACGTAACTACACTTAAATAAGTACAACCTCTCATAAGATACTCGTACATCTGTTATCGAAGGCTATACGGCGATACTAATCTTTGTTAACAGCTAGCTGCTCATGCGCAGATATTATGGTAACAGTCGATCTGACTGACGTTTAGCAGGTACTTTAATGTGATAATATAGTTTCAGTGATAAGGTGCTATACGTAGTTCCTGAAAATAATTCGAAAATTTTATGATAATTATTCTGTAAGTATTTTTCAGTGAATATTTGTTTTAATCAATTTCGCTTCTGTTTTAATTGGAAAAAATATACAAAAATATTAATTAATTTCCTATATTAATTAATATACGTCTCATTAAAATATACATTTAGGGCTTTACTTACAATTACTCAATTTAAAAATAAGCAAAACAGTTTATTTTTTATTTTTACGATTTACATCTAAATATTTTAATCTAAATTCTTTTATAGATTTAAGTCCCACATTTAAAAAAAAATTTTTACAATATTTATGGCTATAATTAAATAAAAATAAAATATTCTGAATATAATTATTTTAATTAGCATATTCTTATAATGATTATATAAAACATCATAAATAAAACCTGTATGCTTAATAACTTAACATAAATCTCGATTTAGTATTTTAAATAATAATTAACTTTATTACCCTTACTTTAAAAATAAATTTATCATATAAAATATTTTTTTCTATAATTTAAATTTTTTATGAACTTTTGTAGCTCATTGTATAATTATATATAATGACTTTTTTTTCCATAAATAATTTCCTTTCTTTATTATTATTTTTATTTTTATATTTAACACTTTCCTTTGGTTTGCCGTATTTTTATTTCTCCTTATTAGCGACACTATCAGATGGTGCAATAATACACTACGTGTTTTATTTTTCAAAATCGACGGGTTCGATTTCTGGCTAGGAAATGGATTGTTCAGAAATCTAATAATGCAGTTTTGGTTTTCACTAATATCGGCATCGAGGATCTCTTATGGTTTAGAATTTAGCCATGAAATCTCACTTGAAAAATTCATTTTGTATATTTAATTTTAAAAAAATATTAAATAACCAGACTCTAGAACTAGATCATGGCTTTGTGAATTTAAATAACGATGTAAAAAAAAATTCACTAAGTTTTCGCTGAGTTTTGACATAAAATTTCATAGTATGATAGTAAAATTTTCTGTGACTACACTTGATATTATTAGGTTTTGTCGCATGGGTGAGAAAGTATCTTCGGGCAACAGTCGCCTCCGCTATGTCGGATGTGTGCACCATTCGTTGATATTAGGAGTGTTAAGAATACAGTTAAAATATATATACAATGTCGTTTCATTTGTGACAGCATTTGTGACATAAAACACTCATTTTATCTTTATTAGTAGGTACAATAGAATAAATATTATGTTAGTAAATATTGTTAAAAGATTATATTGTTTCAATATAATATATTTTTCCTATTAATATTACTATTATTTTATATTTTCTTTACACTTACAATTGAAGTAAAAATACTCATAGAAATAAGTTATTCAACTTCGTGATTGGTTCTCCATGAGTTAGAAGGCCATTAGTTATTATAATTATTATAGCAAAATGTAAATTTTGTTTCTATTATAAGTACAAAGAAACTTGACACACTGTTCAGTAAAATCATTATCATTTTCTATTCCAAAATGAACGTATGTTTTGTCTATATTGCCGAATTAAAATCGGTTATCATTTGTCAGAAGAGAAAGTGAAATAAGCCCGCAACTTTGTATGCTTGAAAAATGACGAGTCCCCTCTTTTATTCCTTTCAGGGATGATTTTCTAAAAACGTTAAAATACGTAATTTTTCATTTCTCACTTAAATATTAATTTTTATATCCTTAACTTGATGATGGGGATTCCCCCTCATGTTTTTACAGATAAAAGGTAGCATACGTCCATCCTTAGGATGCGATCTATTTCTTTGATTTTTATCGAAGTCTGCTCAGCAGTTTAGTTGTGAAAAGGTAATAAATACAGCGTTACTTAGCGGCATTTGTCTGAATAGTATGACATAATTCAGTGTATTTGTCAATAAAAAGTGAAAAAAATAATACTATATATATATCAATATATAAGTATGTATTATAATTAGAGTTTATTACACTTCGTCCTAACAATGCATTGTTATAAAACCGTGACATATAACTAAAATTAAGAATTTGCAAATTGTTATTTATCGAAATATGATTGCTTTATTAAAAACAGTTTCAATGCACCGAACATTCTGATTGGGTAATCGACCTCGGCTTAAGAGTTCTTGACCCTGAATATTGATTTTATTTAAATATTGATTAGTGAATGCATTTTTTAATAAATTATTTAATATTATTTTTATTTCTTGCACTTAAATAAATGAATAGTACGTGTCTGTCTGGTTAATTACTCTACACACAACGTGACTTGTCTTTTTTTTTAATTAATGGATCGATATGTGAATTCATGAGCGGAAGCAACTGCTAAGAAATATTCAAGCAGCAGTTGCCTCCGCTATGCTGGCTTGTGGCCTTGAGAGGGCGCATTTTTTTCGTTACATCCGACTACTACTAAGCTAATCCCCAAGCGCGACTTTACAGGTGTTACACTTGAAAGTGGTAGTCCTACCGCAAGACGGCAGACTTCATTAATAACCATTGATACCGCCTAAAACATTGCAATATTTAAACTTTTTAAATATATTTGAGTGTAAAGTAATTGATTATTCATTCAAGATATGATAGGTAGTAACAATATATTTAGCAATATCGTTCAAATCTTGTCTCCTCAAGCCGGCATAGCGGAGGTAACTGCTAGAGATTGTAGAGATTGCCTGTAGAGATTTCGCTGTAGTAGCCGTTGTTTCCATGTATGGACCGCATTCTAGCTTTACATCAGGCGAAGCGTTGTGATATGCCGAGCTACAATAAAAAAAGTAATTGAATAAGCTCTCATGTATGATTTCCTTGATGACATAGTGATTATAGTAAAAGTACTTAATTACGTGTGTCTTAAAAAACTTAAATACATTAAAACGTGTTAATTAGGAAATATTATTGCGTCCGTGTATGGGTCAATCTTCCTTATACAAAAGATTAAAGATCAAGTCGACTAACGCGTTCTGTATGGTTGATGTTTTATAATAGATTCAATTGATGAATGAAACATAATTAATTTGTGCTGGAAAATCGATGAATTGTGTATTGTTGTTTTTACACTATTGTGTTTAGAATAAGGCATTAGGCAATGAATATCCGACCTTTAACTTTTAAAAAATTCGATTAATAAAAAAAAAGTTTGTCATAAAATTGTTAGAAAAACAAAAATAATAGCGTATATAATTAAAGTTATTAAAAAATTAAATGATTAATGTTTTTTATTATAAAAAATTTTACACCAAATACTTCAAAACATTTCCATTCCGTTCCATTTCAACAAACTAAGAATTGCACATACTATAACAACTCCGTGTAATTTAAATGTACCTACTTATTGATTAATAAAATTGAGCGTGTAAACCATAAAATTAGTCGGCAATAAAATTTAATAATCTAATCCAGGTTTTAAACTAGGTCTAGGTATTTGGATAAGAAATTAAAACTAGATTTTATATAGACAAGTTCTGTTGAAATTGTGTCTGATTATACTTTAACTAATTAAAAAATAATGTTTCTTTGTTTGTATGTGTCTTCGCGCCTCGTATGCGTTCGAAAACTACAAATCCGATTTGAAAAATTCTTTTTGTTTTATTATAGATAGCTCGTTCATAGAGAAAGGTTTTAGGTATTCTTTTTTTTTTTAAATTGTAGCTCGGCATGTGACAACACTCTGCCTGGTGTAAAGCTAGCGTGCGGTTCATGAATGGAAACAACTGCTACTACAGAGAAATCTCTACAGGCAGCAGTCGCCTCCACTATGCCGGCTTGAAGAGATGAGCATGTACCATCCAGATTGATAGTGCACACTCCTCTCTAGCTACTTTTAAACTATTCCCGAAACGCGACAAGGTCACTTCACGGGTGTTACATTCGAAAGTGGTGGTACTACCCCAGGACTGGACAAATAACCATCATCAATCTGCCTACCACTCTATAATGAGCGACCAAAGTACATTGGTACCGGTCAGAATTTAGCGAGGTTCGAACACTGGACTCATCAATCGTGAGTTCACGTGTCTTACCGCTAGACCACGGCCGCTCTCAAAGCCGTCTCTTCTTTTGTTTTTAGGATTAAGCCGAGCGAAACCGTGGCCACATGTATTTTATCTCTATAAAAGGTTTTTTAAATGTCGAACGGGTACGCTAAGCACATAATACTTCCTAATTATAAGCATTCGAAATTACAGGCAACAGCTATATGTATACTCCATTCCAATTACCAAGTCTTATTTGACACTTCTGAAAATGTAACAGTGCTCGTCTAACATAAATTAAAAAAATGAATAGTCTTTGTTTATGGCAGTAAAACATAATTTGAATTTATTTATTTTATTTATTTACATTTTATTTTTATTTTAATTTATTTATTTAGCACAACATAGTATTACGTGACGCCCCGCTAGGGCATTGTAACAATTTTTTTTTACAAATTAATTAAAAAATAAATCATAATCAATCCAAAATATTGTATAATTAATTCACAGTTTTAAAATATGTGCGATTTCTTTATTGGAATGGCGTATTATTCTTAATAAATCATTGCATTTTAAAGGCCAAAAGCCTGCCTGTTAGGCGTACAGAATATTGACTAAATGTTTCCTTGGATAGAGGCCCTTAAAATACCTAAGTTTAGTGCAATTTTATTACGTGTGAATTTTATTTAATACCTATAGACTCTTACCTTACTAAAACTTGCGTATTGCGTTTCATGGCACTATTTTGTATTTAGTATTTTTAACATTTTCTATCATCATTATTGAATTTATATTTTCAACTTGTAGCTCTTAAATGTTTTGTATGTGGTTAAGTCATCTATCGTCATTATTCACAGAATTGTGAAAGATAATTTCGTTATCAGTTTCGCATTGTTTTATGTGCAAAACAGATATCCTTCAAATAAACCGCCCGCCTGCCTTGGCAACTCAAGTGCTCTTACTTACAAATGAGTCATTTTGCGTTTAGGGCGTACAGTGTAGTGGGTCTCTTTCACCAGGCCGGCATAGCAGAGTCATGGATGAATGTGAAAGAAAGGGTTTTAGTCGTTACACCTTGCTAGGAGGGAGTGGCCTATGCGTTAATTAGCTATGTGTTCAAATATATTAGGAGATATGTGATTGACTAACAATTTCAATTTCGTTTCTTCCGATAGAGCTTCATTCTGACATTCGGCAATAAAATTGTCAAATGTTCTTTTCCAATGTAACCATTGTGTAGACAAATTCTGTCCCGCTGATGGATCAGCATCAAAACGATCGGGCTTGAGGAATTTGTTCATTTTATTTAAGTTAAATAAATTGAAATAAGGGAGAACCTGAATTACTAGGTTTTATTTAACTTAAATTCAAAACGTACATTTCTATGACAGATGAAGACATGAGTTATATAGTTATAAATATTATGACAGAACGGCAGACTGGGCTAATTGACCATCATCACTCTGCCTACCACTCTTTAACATGGAATACGTAACATAGTAACACGGAAACTTGATATCACTTGAGAGTTTAACGTAATATTGGTTGAAGTAGACTTTTTATCTAACAACTGTCAAATATTTTTCTGAGGGTATCTTCTTTATCTTCATTAATATTATATGTAAAGAGACAATAAAACAAAATAAGTAATTTAAATAAAATTGCAAATAAAAACATGATCATATAAGCCGCTACCGTTTTTTATATAATATTTATTATACGTAATTTAGGGAAATACGAAATCAAATCCTGCGCCTTTTTTTATTGTAGTTCGGCATATGACAACACTCCGCCTGATATAAAGATAGAGTGCGGTCTATAAACGGAAACAACTGCTACTACAGAGAAATCTACGGGCAGCAGTCGCCTCCGCAATGCCAGCCTGAGGCACCATCTATAGTAACAGTGCACACTCCTTTAGCCTGTTTTTTTACGTAGGAATATTAATTTAAAATAAAACCTTTTAGTTTTATTTTATTTGCAAAAGCAATATTTTTTATTTCTTTTGTGGTTTTCTCATTGTTATGACGTCCAATATTAATAGTTTCAGTCATGTTTCTCTATTTAGTTGGGATCATAAATGGAGTTATTAAGGGTAAAGAGCGAATTAAAAAGTCTTAAAAATAAATAATATTTCTTATTGTCTTGACAAAGCATTGTAATTTATTTTTCCTATATTTTTTTATGTTTAACAATAAGTACCTATATATTTACGTCTTATTTCAGATAACGTTTATATATTGGATAGAACTACAAAGTTTTTGAAATGCTGACGGGATGGCGGCTTACTGTATCAAAATGTACGTATTTATTTAATTGTCTTATATTAACATGTTTAAATAATTGTTTATTTAGTTTGGTCTGTATGTGTTCTGGAATAACCAATCCAATTTAAAGAAGAAGAACAAGATAGCCGAACCTAGATAAAAGGTTCCCTAGGGTTGAAGCGGGAGGCGGAACGCTTGTTCTTTTAAAAAAAAAAAGGAATTCTGAACGCATAATACTAACCATACGAAGCCGCGGCAACACCTAGTAGTTTCCTACATCTCAATTTTTGTAACTAAAAATGTTTTTGTTTGTAATTAATTATTTTTATTAAATTTTAGTGTTTCTAATACCTCAGCGTTATGTGCTGGGTATAATGGGATTGTTAGCTGTATGCAATGCGTACACAATGCGAGTTTGCCTAAACTTAGCTATAACTCAGATGGTAAATAGCACTAAAACTACGGAAACACACTACGATCCAGATGCGTGTCCTGATGATGACCTCGTTATTGTCAATGGTACAACTGTAGAAAAACCTGTAAGTTTATCACACATTCATTATGAACAACAGCCTGAGCCGAGGTGGGTGGGATACAAACCGTGCCCTCAGCCCTGACTACTAAGCTATACAGACATTGGGGCGTTAAGTGACCGCGTCCAATATCCTCTATTCTATCTTTCTAATTGCAAGTTTAGTTATTCTAGAAGTCTTTCTTAGAAAATACTGATGTCATTTTTTGTAGAGAGCGCATCAATAAGAATAGACCATAATTTGATGGCATAGGCTAAATTAAACTGAGAAAATTGCAATGTGATTAATCAATATTAAGTAGAATAATTTTCTACGCTTGCATCGCGAGTAGAAATACTCGCTACGCATAATAATCAAATGATATGTACATCTTTATTGTGTATAATCGTTTATGAAAATATTTAATATATATTATTATCAATTTCCTTCCGACTTTTAGTTTGCAATGTTTGATTGGAGCGAATCGACACAAGGTTTAATTCTAAGTGGATTTTACTACGGTTATGCAATAACGCATGTTCCTGGAGGTTATTTGGCAGAAAAATATGGTGGTAAATGGACTTTGGGTATTGGTTTATTGAGCACTGCCCTATTTACGCTACTCACACCAATTGTCGTCAAAGCTGGAGGGGCTACATGGCTTTTCGTTCTTAGAGTACTACAAGGAATGGGAGAGGTACAGAATTAATTCTAAAATGTTATAAACTTAATAAAATTATACTTACGGGTAGCACACCAAACTCTAGTAGTAGAACTCATAGTCGACGAGACCCGTGTTCAGATCTTACTAAATTCTGATCGATACCAATGTGTTATATGTACTTTGGTTGCTCGATGCCTATGATACAGGCACTAGTTTAATAGTAAAGTAAAACGAAAAAAAGAGCATTGAAAATTACACACAAATAATTGTAGTTAGACTTATAATGGTTATTAAGTCTGCCTTCGCGCGGCAGTATCACGTCCACCACCACTTTCAATGTAACTAATACCCGTTAAGTGACTTAGTTACGTTTCGGGGTCAGCTTAAGGGATGGCGGATATAACGGGAAGGAAGGGATTCATGGGCAAATAATAACCATATTTACGCGTATTTCTAGGGGCCAACAATGCCAGCATTGATGATTGTTCTCGCTAGATGGGTACCACCTCATGAGAGATCAAGACAAGGAGCTCTCGTTTTTGGAGGTGCACAAATTGGAAACATATTCGGGTCATTTATGTCAGGCATACTTCTAGCTAACGGAAGAGATTGGGCTTATGTGTTTTACTTCTTCGGTTGCTTTGGAATATTATGGTTCCTATTTTGGGTAATTAATTACATAATTCTTGTTTATTTCTTGCGAAGTCAATTAAGGGTTTTCTCTACAAAAACAGAACAAAAAATACGGAGCTTAATATAATTTATTAGTTTACTTTTCCTGTTAAATACTTTATACGCAACGCCTCAGACATAAATGTTATTTCAGATTCTTTTATGCTACAGTACACCGAATACGCATCCATACATTTCTGATGCAGAATTAAAATATTTAAACGAGACTGTAACCAGTGCAGATAATACATCAGCTAAAGATCCAACTCCGTGGAAAGCACTACTAAGATCTGTTGCAGTTTGGGCACTTGTTTGTGCTGCTGTAAGTATTTGAATATATTACTTTAGTTTTGCATTCGAATAACAACTAATAAATAATAAGTTTGCTATAAATTTTTAAAAAGGCATAAAGTATAAAAATTGCTATCAGCCCAGTCTACCATCCTGGTACCTCCACTTTCAAGTGTATTATTTAATACGTCACTGACTAAGTCAAGTCTCAAGATCAGCTTGGAAGTAGGCGGTTACAACGAGAGGATTCTGTCCTGTCAATGGATGGTGCACTTTTGTCTCCTCAAGCCGGAATCAGGCGACTTTCTTCTTATTATTAACTACTACTAATCAATTAAAATTCTTATTTCAGATCGGTCACGATTGGGGTTACTACACAATGGTTACAGACCTTCCAAAATACATGACAGATGTATTAAAATTCAACATAGCAACTACGGGAACTTTAACAGCGATGCCATATCTTGCCATGTGGATTTGTTCCTTCATCTTCGGCTGGGTTTGTGATTTATTCATAAAACGCGGTTGGCATTCAATCAAAACTGGACGTATTATTCACACAACAATAGGTATGTACATTATTATTTAGTTATATGTATATGTCGTCTTCGCTATACCGGCTTCAGAGACGAATGTGTATTATCCATTGACATGTCACACATAACCATTACCAGTCTGCCTATCACTCTTTCAGTTAATATTTTGTTATGATAGTTGCATGAAAAATTTTATTTTAAATTTTAATTTTAAATTCAGTTTTTGGTAGAAAACCTATCAAAGAATGCCGTTATCTGCTCTTTTTAAATTCAAATAGATACAACGTTTGACATTAAACTTTCAGCTGCAACTGGTCCAGCAATTTGCATAATCCTCGCATCGTACGCCGGCTGTGACCGTTACGCCGCGGTTGGATATTTCATCGCTTCAATGGCGCTCATGGGCGGTTTTTATAGCGGGATGAAGGTTGGTAATTTTTTTTTAATATTAACTAAGCACATGACAACACTCCGTACAGAAATTTGTCCAGTCTGTCGTCCTGGGGCAGTACCACCACTTTCGAATGTAACACCCGTGAAGTGACCTTGTCGCGTTTCGGGAATAGTTTGAAAGTAGCCAGGTATAAGAGAGGAGTGTGCACTGTCAATCTAGATGGTACATGCTCGTCTCCTCAAGCCGGCATAGTGGAGGCGACTGCAGCCCGTAGAGATATCTCTGTGGTAGCAGTTGTTTCCATTCATGGACCGCACTCTAGCTTTACATCAGGCAGTGTTGTCACATGTCGAGCTACAATAAAAAAAAAAAAAAAGAAATATCCAAAGGCTGCATTCCCTTTTGCTATGCCGGTTTGTGTACCATCCAGATTGTCAGTGCACACTCTCACTATACCTGGCTACTTTTGAACTGAAAGTCACTTTCACGGGCGTCACATTCGAAAGAGTATATTCTTAGAACAGATGACTGTGCTAATAACCATTACCAGCCTGTCAATCTTTATATTTATGTATTTTTTTAATTCAATGTAACTTCTCCAAAGTCTTAATAATGTATAGAGAAAGTTTCAAATAAATATCCTTATTGTTGTAGGGTCATGTCACAATTTTGTGAGAATCAATACAGTAGACATAAACCTTGGACTAAAGTACAAGATTTGTGTAAACAAAGCTATTGAGTATACAAATTGGGCTAACTTATAGAGCCGTTCTGACTGTGTTGACTCCGAACTTACGCCTGAAAAAAAAAAACAGTGCAAATTATCTTGTACATAGATTACTATTTTGTTTTTTTTTAAGTTAGAGTTCGATTCATGAGCGGAAACAACTGCCAAGTGCTAGTATAGAGAAATTTCTACAATCAACAGTCTCCACTATGCCGGCTTGAGGAGATGAGTGTGCACTATCCAGGTTCATAGTGCACACTCCTGTTGTTATATCTGGCTATTTTCAATCTGTTCTCGAAACGCGTCTTGTTTACTTCACGGGTGTCACGTCACTTGAAAGTAGTGGTGTTACCCCAGGACAGCTAACTAGACTAGTAACAATCATTATTTGCGTCTGTCTCCCGTTTTATATATTTTTTTTTGCATAGGTTAACGCATTGGATTTGGCGCCAAATTATGCTGGTTCATTAACGGCTCTTGTAAATGGAATTTCAACTATATCTGGAATTATTACACCATATTTAATTGGCCTGCTGACACCTGATGTAAGTATTGATATTTCAAACAAATTATTTTGAAAGTTGAAAAGAAGAAAATTAAAAAAACAGAACATCCGTCCGATTAGCGGAGGAAATGGTTTCCACCTCAGCCTGGGCTATTTATTATATGCAAATTTTCATCATAATTAACTAATAAGTAGCATTTAATATTTAAAAATAGATAAAAACAACCGATATATTAATCCTAGTAAATAATGTTATAGGTTTTAGAATAAAAAAAAATTAACTAAAAATAAATTAAGTAAAAATAGTTATTTTTAAAACGGACACTTCTTATAAACCTACATAGAAGAATAACGTTTATAGGACGAGATTAATCATAGTTAAAACCAGATAAAACCAAATAGACTTGTTGAGATTTTTCTTGATACATCAGAGGCGTTCATTAAAAGAACCAGTCTCGCGTGAAAGTACTCCATGCGCTTCGAGTTCCGACCTATTAGCTTTTACATGGTGTTCCATTTTTACTTTTGTACCCTGTTCTAGATATGCATCTGTTTTAGGGAAATCAAAGATATAATTATAATATAATATGTCAAGGAAAAACTGATGTCTTTTTCCTCATTTTATTTAAAATTAATAAATTGCTCTGGACTATAAAAATGTTATTTGTTGACTTTCGTTCTACGGGGACGATTTCCTGTAGTATCCCTACACGGGTATCAGGGTATAACACCCGGGACACAAATACCTACCATCGTTATTTCTATTATAATAATATAAATAGTACTTAGTAGTATATTAATAAAAAATTGCGACCGGGAATTGAATTCGAGACTTCACATGCATTGTAACCACATCCGCCTGATGTTAAACCATGAGCGAAAACAATAGCAGTTGTTAATGTCTGCAGGCAGTCGCCTTCACTGTGCCTACGACAGTGTAAGATTATTTTGGGTTATTATACGATTACAATATGATTTGTTTATTTTCTAGTCAACATTACATCAATGGCGAATTGCATTCTGGGTGTGTTTTGTCGTGCTGGTGGGAACAAATATCGTCTACATCATCTGGGCAGACGGTAAACAGCAATGGTGGGATGATGTGAAACAATATGGCTATCCAGAAAATTGGAAATATGGACCGTTGAGAACAGCTGATAAATGTGATAAAGAGAAGAGTGAAAAAGGCGATTTGCATAAAGGATAAATTAACAAAACGGTTGTTTAGAGTTATTTTTATGTTTTGCGCGAATACTTTCGCGTTAATGTTGTGTTAAAATGAGTCCTATTAGGAATAAGGTAATTCCTAAGGTAATAAATACAGTGTAATTGTATACAGGGATTAAAATATGTATTTAACCCTCAGATCAGTAAAATAATTGATTTTATTGATCCGAGGTTTAACTTATGTACGAGTAGTATAGCCTATTCTAAACTTAAACTGGTTATTTTTTTTTTATTTTTTTGTAGCTAGACATGTGATTTTTTTTTTTTTTAATTATTTTTAATAGTTAATCGAAAAAAAAACTTGTGCCCTGTCTTTAAACAAGGATACCCTGTCCTGTATGGGTATTAGGACAACACAAACATGTAATACCCACCCAAAACAAATGCTTAAAATATATAAACAAATATCTGTAAAACTGTTCCCGGTCTAAGCGAATCCGGAACTTTCGCGTAACAGTGTAGCTCGTTAACCACTGCACTGAAGATACGTTTTTTGCTTAAAAAGTGTAGTTTACACTTTCGTGCTTGGCCTACGACTGCTTGTTTGAAAAAACGTATACCTAGGTACATCACAGGTTCGTGTTCTTTTAGAATTTTTTCCCAAGTGTTAGAAGTTTTGTAGCTTTTTTTATTTACATTGTTGTTAAGTTGGTTGATTTAATACTATTGTAAATCGAGTGTTGTGATTCTGTGATATGAATAGAAGAGATTCATAAAAAAATAAGAATGCATTTTGTTTTTATTATAATTAAGTAGGTATTTTTAATAAAATAAATAAATAATTGTAAAAAAATGACAAAAATACTATAATTTGTTATAATTTAGCAAATAATTTTGTATTAGTCATCTAATTTTAGAGTGGTAAATAGACTGATGATGGTGATTAGCCCACTCTACCGTCCTGGGATAGTGCTCACCACTTTCACAAGTGTAACCACGAAGTGACCTCGTCGCGTTTCGGGATCAGTTTTGAAGTAACCGGCTTTATCTAGAGGAATGTACCCTGTCAATGGATTTCTTCTGAAGCCGGTATAGATGAGGTGATGACTGCTTAACCACACTCTAGCTTAACATCAGACTAAAAAGAAAAAGGACCATAAAGATAATAAATACCTAATGAACAAAAGTATTTTATACACTATTAATATTATTTATTAGTTTTATTTGTATCGCTCGTGTCAAACGAGCATTGTACCTACACTGATTATTGCTTGTGTTGGTGGTACACGACATCTCGTCGAAGAACAAATAAATGAATTTATAAAATAATAATAAAGAACTATTTAAACATAATATTATATATTTTTATTTTCATTCGTATCATTTAAATATGCCAATCAATCCAGTAGTACATGCCGGTGGAAAGATAGAATAAAGAAATTTCGACTCGGCCGTGTGAAGCGCTAATAGTTGTATGGCTTAGTAGTCAGAGCATCCGCACGCAAATCAGAGGGCGTGAATTCGATTACCACCTCAGGATAAGAGCTCGCGGAAATTCTTAATTTTCATTTTAATTTTATAATAACTCCAGCATTTCATTATACAACAACTATAATAAACAATAATAGGTCTTTGATGTTAGATAATTATATTTAATGTCTCAATAAAACACTGTTTTTGTTCTTCAAGCGTGTGATATCGATTTCCGTTGCTAATTATATTTAAAAAAACACACACAAAAAGGGGTACCTAATTGTTTTAAAAATACGAGTATTAAAATTAAATCTCTTGCATATTAAAATCCGATTGAGGACGGAATTCCGTTTTTTTTTGTAATATTTGTCGCACATGGTGGGAAAGGCTTTATTTTTCAACTAGCCATCTCAAACTCCTCCTCCAGATTTAAACTTGTATAATTTATAATAAATCTATTTGGATTGTGCATTCAAATTTTCTAAATATCTGTTAAATAATAAAACTAAACTGTTGTATTTAATAACCTCTAATTAAGTTTTATTATGGTATACTTTGTGGTCACCGGTTCACTCAACCATATTATGCACTCCACGTTATAGGTAGAGTCAGCATTAACATAAATATACTTTTTTTTTTGCATGTATATACATTGGTACATAATTATTTTTATATTATATATTACAGTGTTTTTATTATTTTGTTTAAGGTAATAAATATTAGAAATTAAACCGAAAAAAAAGTTTTTAAAACTGATTATTTTTCATACTTTTCTGCTAACTCTATAACGGCATGTACTACACGTTACTCCACAGAACACTCTTGCTATAACCGTTCATCGCATCGTAATTTCTAATGTTATCTACGTATAAAATAAATTAAATAAAAAATGGTCTTTTAATCCGTAGTAATCTAGACCTCGTGATTTTAATTTATCTAAATTCACGAAAGATTATAATTATTGTGTGAGTTGACATAATGTTATTTAATACATTTATTAATAGCTATGGAAGATTAGTCACCTTACTGTATTCATTACGATTATAATGTGATCAAAGAAGACATTTTTATCAATTGATTGTAAGTATTATTTCTTTTTTATTTCATAATTTATATAATTAATTCAGTTTTTTTAAAATTAATCTTTAATTTAATTATTTTTAAATAATTATAGGTTAATAATTTTTTAGAAAGATAGTAATGTTATAGTAATAGTTATGGAGGCAAAGGCAGATAATAAGTTATTGGGACAAATCCCTGAACCAGATTTGTTGAAAGAAGAATATCGGCATGAAAACGCTTTGACTAGAACTTTACAATCATGTAAGTAAATCTTTTTTTTTCTTTCTTTAATATGACGAGAGGAGTCTGCCCTGTCAACCTCTACTGTGCACATTCGTGTAATCAACAAAAGCATAGCAAAAACGACTCCAGTCTGCATTTCAGTCTTCATTTTCTCTGTGATAGTAATTGTTTCCGTTTATCGACCACATTGTAGCTCAATACTATAACTGCACCTGCACCAGCTTGGAAGTAGCAAGGAGTAATTTCCTTAAGCCGGCATAGCAGAGGCGACTGCTGCCAGCGGACATTTCTTTATGCATGGACTGCATTTTAGCTTAACAATAGGCGGAGTATCACCGGGCTTTGTAAAGCTAGAGTGCGGTCCATGAACGGAAACAACCGCTACGACAGAGAAATCTCTACAGGTAGAAGTCGCCTCCGCCATGCCGGCTTGTACAGACGAGTATGCTATAATAAAAAAACACTAACTCAAATAGTACTATAGGTAATAATTATTTCTTGAAATAGTAAACTAGTTAGTAACAATAAAGGGAACTGTATTACGATAATAACAAAGGTCTATTGATTACAGGTTGTATAATACCGCAACGTTACATACTGGGTGTCATGGGACTGCTTGGCGTATGCAATGCGTACACAATGCGTGTTTGTCTAAACCTAGCAATCACGCAAATGGTTAACAATACACATCGTCAAGAGACTCACTTTGACCCTGACGCGTGTCCCAGTGACGCTGTGGACTCTGTCAATGGAACTTCTATAACACGACCTGTAAGGACTTTTAGGTATCTGTCACTGCTGACATCATTCTTGGAGCACTTTCCGGGCGGTAAACGAGATAAAACTTTTTGATACGTATAGAACGCGCCCGTATGACTTTCGAAAAAAATCTAACTTTGACCGGAAGTTTACTCTACACCGGAAGTGACGGCGGTAATATCTCGGAAACTGAGCGACTTGAGGCAACCGCCCCGAAAGAAAAGTTGTAGAGATACATCTAATATCGATCTCAAAAAAAATAATTGTCTATTTGTTTCACGTTTGAGTGTTGTAATAATGTATGCGTTGTTTGTGGTCAGGGGATACATACAATTATTTATTTATTATTACTACATAATATTATAATATATTAAAATGTTCTAGTATGCAATGTTCGATTGGGATGAAAAGACGCAAGGATTAATACTAAGTGGTTTTTATTATGGATATGCTTTAACTCAAGTGCCTGGAGGTTATTTGGCTGAGAAATTTGGCGGTAAATGGACATTAGGTGTTGGTTTACTCAGCACGGCAATATTCACATTCCTAACGCCAGTGGTTATTAGAGGAGGTGGAGGAACTTGGTTGTTTATTCTCAGAGTTCTTCAGGGAATGGGAGAAGTAGGTATACACTTACGTAAGAAGCCTTAATTGTAAATTGAGTTAGAATTGTGACAGCTATTGCAATTGAATTGTAACTGATCTACGGTCCATGAGCAATTGCTGCTATAGAGAAATATGAGCAGGCAGCAGTCACCTCCGCTGTGACAGCTTGATGAGAAAAATATACACTATTTATCGAGGTTTATATAGCAGTCGCCTCTTCCTACGAGTACACTCGATTACTTCCAAGATAATCCCGAAACACAACTAGGTCACTTAACTGGTTACACTTGGAATGGAGGAGGAGATGTGAAGGGCGGACTGTAATAATAATCATCAGTCTGTTTACCAATGTCCGTTTTTCATGATCTATTAGTTTATATGAATTACATTGTTGAACAAATTTCTCTATAAATATGATAAATATAATTTCAGGGGCCAACAATGCCAGCTCTAATGATAATGTTAGCGCGATGGGTACCTCCACATGAACGATCATTTCAAGGTGCATTAGTATTCGGTGGTTCACAAATTGGGAACATATTTGGAAGTTATATGTCAGGCGTTTTACTTGCGAACAACAGAGATTGGGCCTATGTGTTCTATTTCTTCGGAGGATTCGGAATTCTCTGGTTTGTACTCTGGGTAAGTTTGTAGTACAAATTCGGTTATTATTGCAATGCGTAAACCAATGAAATTCGTATCTGATTTTAGAGTCTTTTCTGCTATAGCACGCCAAATACACATCCTTACATAACTAAAAGAGAATTGAATTATTTAAACCGAAGTGTAACAACAGCAGAGAATAAGACGAAAAAAGATCCAGTGCCGTGGAGAGGGCTTTTGAGATCTGCCCCTGTCTGGGCTTTAGTTTTTGCAGCTGTAAGTATCTATTTTATTTTGACTTATTATATATAGATTATAGATTGCCTTTATTATATATTTGGTTTATATTATAATTCTAGGTTGGCCATGATTGGGGTTACTACACAATGGTGACAGACCTTCCGAAGTACTCGACTGACGTGTTAAAATTCAACATAAAAACTACAGGAACACTAACAGCATTACCTTATTTGGCTATGTGGATAAGTTCCTTTATATTTGGATTCGTTTGTGATCTTTTCATTAGAAAGGGTTGGCATTCCATAAAAACGGGACGTATTATTCATACTACTATAGGTATGTTAATTGTTTCTATAAGCACTCGTTTGATGTTAAGGCAGAGTGTGGTCCGTGAGCGGAGACTAGCTACTGCTACCATTGAGAAAAAAAATACAGGCAGCCGTTGCTTCCGCAGCTTAAGGGATCGAAGATATACTTGATTATACACGCTATTTCCAAGCTCAAAGAAGATGATCTCAAAATACGAGTAGTTCACACTTAAAAGTGGTAGTACTATACCAGGATGGCAGATTGTATCACCATAAACCATTAGTCTTCTTACCACACTTCAAAAGTTTTTCATAAACATTGTGTACTAAATTCTTTCCGATCATTTGAGGTGTGCCATATAATATTTAGAAGCTAAATTAATCATGTTACATCTACATTAAGGTTATAATTAGATGAAAGCAGTTGAAACTGAATAGACTTTAAAATTGATAATTTTGGTGTAATAAATTATTTTTTATCATTTAGCTGCTACGGGACCTGCGATTTGTATAATTTTGGCTTCATACTCTGGTTGTAACCGGTCAGCCGCTATGATCTATTTTATTGCTTCTATGGCTCTTATGGGTGGTTTTTACAGCGGAATGAAGGTTAGTTGAATAAAAAATACGAGTAATGCCTCTAAACTGTAAAATTGTACGTAATCGGATAATTTGGTTAAGGGCGAAATTTTAAAATAACTTGATAATCTTTTGGGGTTGTCAAGTCTATTATCTTCAAAGAAAATTGAATTAAATTTTGGTATTGATGATATCGACTAGACAGTTTACATTTACATATAATCACATTTTATAATATGTATCACTACGTTGTTTCAACTATGTTTCATTTTAATTTTATATTCTTAGTCATACACGCTAGGGCGGACCTGAAAGGTTTGCATGTACAGTTCAACTGAACAGGTAAACCAACTGTGTAAGTTTCCACTCATGCAGGCGACCGAATTTTTTTCTAACTGTGAGTATATCTACAAGTGCAATTTAAATGTGCAAGCAAAACTAAGCGTGTGTGGGAGTCACCTGTACAGGCGTCAGTTGTTAGTTCATTACGAGTGCTTGGTTTTAACTGAGAATTGTGTACTCTACTCGGCTTGAACTTTACTGTTGGGTATAACTATACAGGCAAATCTATCAGGTACATTCTACTGTATATGACCTTTAGGTTATGTTATGTAGTTACTATGTTAATTAATATTGGATTTTTTCCATGAATTCTGTTTACTACACTTAGAGGTGTGGTTAACTGGTTATATCTATACATACATTTTCATGCAGGTGAACGCGCTAGACTTGGCACCAAATTACGCTGGATCATTAACATCTCTTGTGAATAGCACTTCAACGCTAGCTGGGATAATTACTCCGTATCTAATTGGATTATTGACTCCTGATGTAAGTTTTATACTTACAGTTATTGTCAACTTTATTTCATTTATTCCTATTTTTTTCGCCACTGTTGTTTAAAATTTGCTGTTGAAGTTTCCCAATCACTCAATAAAACTAGTGGAAGTAAAGATTTAAATTACGTCAAATATGTTGTTAAACTAATGTATAAGGAAAACATTTATTTTCAGTCAACACTTCAACAATGGAGAGTCGCTTTTTGGGTATGCTTTGTTGTTCTAATTAGTACAAATATAATATACATTATATGGGCAGATGGCAAACAACAGTGGTGGGATGACGTCAGAAAATATGGTTATCCAGAAAATTGGAAGCATGGTAAACTTATCCCTGATGAGGACAAGGAAAAAGCGGAAAGTGTCAATATAAAAGAGAAACAATAAAAGAACTCAATAAGCCGTCATTAAATAATTTATTTTTAGTTTTTAAGATAAATAAAAATTAAAGTTGTATTTAAAATTAAGCAAAAATAATAATAATACAAATTTTAAAATAAAAATAAAATAATATTTTCTAATCGCTTCCAAGTTCTTCCTGACCATGACCGTTTTGATTCTGCATACGGCGACGTGCTTCACGCAACTTTACCGTGTTAGCTGCAATTTGTGCCTTAAGTTGCTCTTTTTTATGCTTTAGTCCCTCCACCTGGATAAATTATTAAACTTATACTTTTATACAGTAGTATAGCATATGACCGCACTTCGCCTCGTGTTAAAAAGTTGAGTTTAGAGAGAGGATACGCTTTAAAGTGGTTGTACTACCCCGGGACGGGAATACATTAGGCTACGTAGTAATAGGCTGTAAGGCTTGTTATTGTCCAGAATAAATAGGTATACATCACCTCATTAATAGATTCTTGTAGATCCCTTAACAAATCCTTTCGTGTCAACAACCCAGCCTTTTCTTTTTCTGCTTCCAGTGCGTAACGTAATCTGTCACGATGGTTCTGCAATTTCGAGGTTCAAATCACTTTAGGACAATTAAATTCTCTTCAAGTCATTATTTACCTTTATGTACCCAAGATCTTCTCTAGCTCTTAGATATTCTATTTCGGCTTCACCGAGATCACATTCAGCTAAATCTATTTGTTCGTCAGTATGATGCATCTTCTCACGTATATGTGCCAGGATTTGATTATGTTCAGTGCATTTACCACGGTTTCGAATCAATTCATCTTCCTTTTCTATTCGAAAGAAAATAAAATAAAGTATCGACTCAACATTCATAAAAGCTATTATTGATTTACCTTCAATTTTATTTGATAAATTTTGATAATCAATAAATAGTTGTTCATATTGCGCGACATAGAGACCCGGGCCGAGTTTTTCAAGTTTACGAACAATTGCATCTAATTCGGAAACGGCATTTTTTGCTCGAATATATCGTAGCCTAAGAGCCGAACATTGTTCACTCTTGATCTTTTGCAGTTTTAAATAACGATCGATTGTCTGAAAAATAAAATAACAAAGACTGTCGAAGAATGAGTGAAGAAAGATTTTTTTACATATTTACCTTGTCCGAAATAGGTTTTCCTTTATTTGAATAAATTAATCCAATGCCAGTTGAGCGTTCTAGTTGTTGAAGAGATTTAAAAAGATTTTCAACGTTTTCAAGACGATCTTGATATTGAACTTCAACAACGTTTAATTTAGATGTCATCTGAAATGTATTTAAGTAAGCATGATCAATGAATAGTAGATTTATTATGCCAAATAATTAAAGTAAGTGATAAAATAATTTTAGTTATTTCGGTTAGTTATTTAGGTAGTTACATCTGCTAATTCAATTTCTTCTTTCAGCTTTAATTCCTCATACGAATAAAGTTTCTGATAGTATTTTTCTTCCAAATCAGCACTTATTTGTATGGGTTTTAATACGTGTTCCAATTTACGTTTCCTGTTAAAATAAAATAAAATAAATAAATTTTTTTTTTTCAAACATAATTAAACATAGTAATAAGTGCTTACTTATAATATTCCGCTAAACGACGGTGATAAATATTGTTTTTAATTTGTAGTCTATTCAACTCATTGTGAAGATCTCTGTGTGCTAGAAGATAGTCTTCTTTGTCGACGGCAACTTTACTACCGGTAGTAATTTTTCTTTCATCGCTTGGTATGCTTGAATTAACTGTCAATTTATAAAAATTAGTTTAATATCAAAAATATTAGATTCAAAGACACTCGTATATTTTAACATACTCGTAGATGTAAACATTGAATGAAGTAAAAACACCCTTATGTTTTATAAAATAAAGAATGATTTGCATTGAATGCATTGTACCTGTTGCAGGGAGAAATTCATTATATTTTTTATGAGTCATTACTTACCGCTGGATATATCGATTGTCACACTATCATCATCAGTCTGAAAAATGGCATGTTCTATATTAATATATTTTGAACATGAATCGGGTGGATCAGGCAAAAGAATAAAGAACGTGGTAGAGGAGATAGGGAGCCGCCAACACACTCACGATAGAGGAAGATTATATTTTTGAAATAAAATACTTAATTATTCATGATTATATTATAACACGCCACAACTAACCACAGCAGTCACGGTTAGATAAGGTTAAATATGATAATAGATATAACTGAATGTCACGCTATAAGAAATAAACCCTCCCAAAATCACAATTTGCGCTATGTACACGAAAAAGTTAGGAAGACTGATAATAGCTTAGCTGCTGTCCCGAGGTAGTAAGCACTACTATCAGGTGCAACAGCCACGCGTTTCAGGATTATCTGTCGTATAACGAGGAGTTTGCCCTGTTAGCATAGATGTACCGCACTCTGTCAGGATAGAGTTGGGTGGAGTGTGATCACATGTCGGATTACTATAATATAATTTATTAATATTTTAAAACAGTCAAAGTTTGCCATATAATGTTAATTAGATGCGCCTGAAAATCTAAATGTCAAGGCTTTGTCAAGGAACGTTTGCATGTCGGAACGTCTATAGAATGATAATTAAATGATACTATACAAAAGCATACCTTTGCGTCAGCCATATCGCGTGTACGATTTGAATTACCCTCGGCTTATTGATTTGGGTAGGGTTACATCCGAATTATTTTACTCCATTATCTGCACAGGTACACGAAACATGCGAAGAAAATGTTTGGTATTGCTATGGTAACGGGTACACGAATATCGAACCAACGACATCGTTTGTATAATACTAGGTTCATTCTTTATCTTTTTGATATTAAATCGGAAACGTGAGTCATTCTCATCGAAGTCTCAAAGATAATAAATAATTTATAAAAATACTATCTATCGGATAATTCATCAATGACTTAACAATATGTTCACGCTTTTTAAATGATTATACTTTTCCCTCAACAGTTAATTTTTTTAGCACACTAACCTTTGTTGACGTTGGCAGTGTCACTGCACGATCTGGGAGAATGCCAAACTTTCGACAATGCGCATCTAAAAATAACCCTGGGTAAGATAACCGATCGAAATAATACTAGACTTTTTCCACAATCCCAATCGGTTCCTTGTCTGCGCCGTTTTTACCCAAAATGGCAGACATAATTAAAAGATAATTTTTTTTTACAACAAAATAATAATGCAAGGCCTTTACCCTCATAAAAAGGCTTAAAACCTAAATAAACATGCCACTGGTAAAAAAGATTTAATAATCATAAAATATAGAAAGACTTTTCTTAATGAAAACTCATAAAACTTTGAGAGTTTTAACGATATTAACTATTTTTAGTTTATAGGGGCTTAATTTTAATGACATCTTGAACCAACTGAGAGATTTGCCTTATAGACTTTTAATGCGAGTTTTATTACAAATATTTTGTTATTGCCAAGCAATATATTGACGGAGCGGTCGTTATGATTCATTGTTTGGATTGAGAATATTAGAGTATTAGCAGAGTCCGTAGAAATTTTACGACCACGACATTACACATGCGACTTCAATAGCAAAATATTAAAATGGGCTATATAAATTTGTGACCAGATTTAATTTTACTAGTAATAAAGGAACAAAAATTTCTAGATTTAATTATTGTAAATAAAATTATAAATGAAATAATGATACATTTATTAAAAAGAATTATAACAAAAAGGTTCAATTTACATAACACCAATCCACACAACAATGCAAGTGTATTGGTATACTAAAATACCATTCTTCAAACAATATGCATTTAAATTGTCTTGACTAGAACGTCCATAACGAATATAGGTATAGCAGAGTAGAAAACATTAAGTTACAATAATTAATGCATTGAACACATCATTTCTACATACAAGAGGCCGCAATACTTATAATTCTATTCGTTAATGTAATAAAATTTATTATACGCAATTATCTATCTAGAAATTAAAATACAAAGCTAACTAAGGAGTCATTATCATTATCATAATATAAGATTAACAAATAACTTATCTTTATAATTATGTATACAGCAAATATGGAAGACATTGAACACTGCTAAATCTATTGGTCAATTGAGCAGTTGAGAATGAAGAAGAAAGAAGAGAGCAGCAGTGAAGAATTTAAGCAATATAATAGTTTAGGCGATCTGCAGTGGGTGAATATTGGTAATTAGGTCATCGCCCGATGATTGTTGGTTCGTCTGCCATGGCGAGTTCGTCTGTCGCTGCTTTATCACCTTTCCTCTTCCTCGAGAACCAGAGGAATGATGCTGCAGCAACAAAATTAACGAGAACTACGAACCATGCTAAGAAGAAGCTGACGTGGTAACTAAAACAGAAAAATAACAATATAGTCAACGAACTATAATCCCAATTTTCAGGTATAAGGTAAAAGAGTGAGCTTTTACCGCGGCCGTGGTTTAGCGGTAAGACGCGTGATCTCACGATCGATGAGACCCGTGTTCGAGCCTCGCTAATTGTGACCGGTACCAATGTAACTTTGTTATATGTGCTTTGGTCGCTTAGTACCTATGGGCACTATTAAAGAGTGATGATGGTTCTGCCGTCTTGGGGTAGTACCACCACTTTTGAATGTAACACCTTGTCGCGTTTCGGGAATAGTTTGAAAGTAGCCAGGTATAACGAGAGGAGTGTGCACTGTCAATCTAGATGGTACATGCTCGTCTCCTCAAGCCGGCATAGTGGAGGCGACTGCTGCCCGCGTAGGTTTGTCTGTAGTAGCAATTGTTTCCATTCATGAACCGCACTCTAGCTTTATATCAGGCGGTCACATGCCGAGCTACAATAAAAAAAAGGGTTACTCACTAATGATAAGCGCGATCTGGATAGACGAACTTCATGTTCTTCTTCCAATGGTCCACTGTAGACATCATTACTTGAACCACTACGAACGTACAAGAAGCTGTAACAAACACATAATACGTGTGAATTTTTTTTCTAAGGACATGATGTGGCTTTAATTTAAACATAGAATACGATCTATAGGAGAAAATCATATCATTACAATATGATTACAACTAACTCAGCTGTAATTCTATCGAAGGTAATCAAAAATAATTTAGGTGAGGTAGAGATACCTAATTATACTAGATATGGTGTAATTCCTTTGTTTAAGTAGATACGCTTTGTACTCCAAAGTGTCCTTTTTACCCTATTTGTAAATTCACAACGTAGCTTTTGACCTGGACCGAAAGTCTAAATGTCAAACAGCTTTTATAGGTCAGGTTGGGTTAACTGGCCGATTGTTCAACTCATTGAAACTACCCTAGTCCTCTCCGGAAACTTATGGTTCGTTCGTGAAAATTACTCTTTGAGTCTATTGTAATTCTTGTCAAATATAGGTAGTCTGTTTTCATTTAGTCTGAATGTAAATTGTGATCTTAATTTTATTAAAGAAATAGTCTTGTTTGAAATAATTTATTTATTGTCGATCATAATTATTATTTATTATATGCTTATAAAATAATTTAAGTATTAAATTCAGATATTTTATACGGCTTACTATCGCGTTTATTTTGATTTATAAGCGACTTTTTAAAATCTTTGTAGCCATTTTCAGTCGGATTAAAATAATTAAAATAAACGTGGTATTAAGACGCGTAAAATCTTTTAATTTACTTTAAATATTATAAAAATTATAATATTGTAAAAAACAGATGAATCCCACACCCATATTGGCACAAACGTCATTAAAATTTACAAATAACTGCAATTGTTATTTAGTTATCTGCCTGACAACTAATTAAAATTATAACAACAATAGCTTTGGTGTTACTGTTTACATAAACCTACCACACAGATCTGTATCTCTAACGCTATTTTGAAATGATAAACCATGTAGTATATGATAATTATGTTATTAAATGTAATATATAATGTAGATGCATCATATTTTTGTTATTTTGTACTATGATTGTGAAAGACTTGGATATGTCGCCTGTGTCTCCTTTAGTGACATTAATAATGCTACATTTTGCTACTTTTACGCTCTGTCAAAAAGATATGGTAAGGTATTAAAAATACAGATTTCTTTTAATATCCTCAGGAAATTGGTGGTAAAAAAGTGTCAGGAATGAAGCCAATTATACAGTGTCTGAATCAATTATTGACTATAATAGGTGGGATATGGGCACATCAGTTGTATTTTGTCGAACCGTCTTCATTTTTATTATATTTTGTTGCACTTAAAAGGGAGGATTATGTTTTAGGTGGGCAAGTTCCCCCACTCCCTCTAAAAAAAAGTTTGACCTTTTTTGTTCACTACCCGCTTATGTGTCACGTGTCACATGCCGATACTTTAGAAGAGGATAGGATGTGTATTAATAGGGGTTGTTAATGAAAATGAGCATAAATTAGTATTTATTATTTCAGGGTCCAGGATTGTGGTTAATTAAAAACGTAAAAGATTGTGAAGATCCAGAGCAGTATGCAATACAATCTGTTTTAGAACGTAAAAAGATAAACAGGACTCACGATTCGTTTAATTTTGGTGTAACTTTACTAGATGATCTTGACTGTACTTACAGTGTAAGTATTAGCTTAGATTATTATGAGAGAAGAAATGCTAGACATGTTCTATCGTTGCTTATAAGAGTTAAAATAATACTGTATAAAAAGTTTGAATAAAATTCGATTGTTTAATTTAAAGGAAGGATTTGCTCTCCCTGACCTCGATGACAAAGCTTTCGAAATGCCGCGCCGGATCAAATTAATCAAGATAAACGCGATAGTAAGCTGCATAAAATATTGTAGTCACTGTTTAAAAGAATTTTAAATATATTTTTCAGCTTCTAATAGACGTGTACAAGCTATGCGATGGAGGGTATAAATATCAACAAAAGATTGAAGATAAATGTGCCTGCATGTTTGCTGACGAAAATATAAATTCTAACTTTGTTCAAGCCACATTTCTCGCTGATTTAGCTCCTGAATGTCCGATACCATTGGTATGTATTCCATTTATATTAATTAAAGAAAAACGCGCTTGTTTTTTCTTAGAATAAGACATATTATATTTTTCTTACTTGTTCTATAAATTAGGTGTTTATTCCTCGCACACAAATACGTCTCCCAAATATACAGTCCGCACTGTCACTACTACGCTAAAAACAAAATAACGTTGGAAAGACGACCGCCATAAAACGGAGAATTTTATTTGTTGTTTTATTAAAGGCAAAGGAATATAATTTAAAACTAGAAGCATGCTTTTATGCTATGCTCATATTCTTTGATATATTTGCATTTTTGTATTTATGTCACGTACCAAAAATTGATTAATCTTAACAATTATTAAATATCGCAGTTAAATTGAGGGTACGTAACCAAATCGTCGGTAGATAAACTATTAAAATTGAAATATTATGACAGATATAAATCTTTACATCGCTACGAGTGATTCGCGTGATTGATACTGATCGCGAAGTTGTAGTTTTAGTAAACATCATAATACAGTAAAAAAAGTTGACAGGAGAGATTTTATACGTATATTATTTTAGTCTTTAATAAAATGTGTTATGGTTGATAATAGAGAATTTTTCTTTAGAAAATTTTAGTGTATCATAGCCTGGGTGGGAATTAAAATGTATGTTCTGATTTCCTTCAACTCTCAATCTCAATTTATAAAACAAACAAAAAACAAATTCGTAAAGATAATTCGCTATGCCGTTAAAAATAAACTTTACATGTATTTTAAAACTGTAAAACATGCTAATATAAATTTTATTCCGTTTTTAGGGAGTCCACTATATTGAAGAATTCATAATGAATTACGAAGAACTACCAAAAAAATGTATTTATGGTGAATTTCTTGCCGAAGTTTATATAAAACGATTCGGTGAAGTTGTAATGTGTAAGATTATGGAGTTGGAGTGCGAAGAACAGGAGGAATAAGGCGTCTAGAGAACAAGGCTGCTTTTGTTTTTGAACAAAAAAAAACTCAAGTATTTTTAGCCCGAAACTATGCAACAAATATTTAAATATAAGATAGATTGGTTATATTGTCTGAACTTTATGAAGACATTTTTATTAAAAAACAAAAAAATTGCTATTAATTCTTTTTCATTTATCATTTCCACTAAAAAAGTAGTGTAAACTTACTACTTATAAAATGTATACCCGCCGCAAGTCTCTTGAACATATATCTTGGATTTCTGAAAGTATAAATGGAGAATCCACATCCCATAGTCATCACGAACAAGCTGATGATGCCGAATGAGACCATTGTTCTTACATAATCTGTAAATAAATTATCATAATTATAATTTTTTTTAACATTCGGAGACATAAATATTCAAATTAATTTATTATAGATAAACGTATAAACATTCCGAAATAGGATATAACGAGTTGAGTGTGGTGTGTGTCAATGAATGGGTCCACGTCTCCTCAAGTTGGCACAGCGGAGGGGACTACTGTCTGCAAACATTTATCTGTGGTATCCACACAGATTGAAAGTGCAATGCTCTCGTTTTACCTGGCTACTTACAAACTGTATCTGAAAAGTAGTGGTACAACCACAGGACGGCAGCCTGGGCTAATAACTATCATCAGTATACCTACCACTCTTGATAAATTGTGTAATTTTAAAAGAAAACAAACAGACATAAGTTTCTCAATCTGTTTTCTGGTCGTATCTGCTCGTAAATAGTTTAATGTAACACAATACAGCACTCACGTTAATGGTGTTACCATGTAAAAAAATAAATTGGCACTCACTGGCAACGTCAACATTGTACGCTGGGTCTAATAGTCTCCCAGTGGGTGATGTGATTGGTTGCGCTAAGTAGTTTGTACATCCTGCAAAAGAAGAAAAATCATATTTATTTTGAAGGAAATTGACAAAACTGTTTTTTGATAAAAAAGCTATTAGCATGTTTGAGCGGTAGACGGCACGGGTGGAATCACGCTCGAAGTTCAAAGACCTGTGTCCAAATCTCGCAGAAATTCTAACCAGTACTAATGCAACTTTGTTATATGCACTTGTATCGCTCAGTGTCTACGAAATAACATGGACATTATCTAAAACAGTGATAGGCAGACTAATGATGATGATTCTTCTTCTTCTTTTGTTAAATGGCCTCATATGTCATAATAACGACAATTCTGCCAATGTCGAGTAGTAAGTAAATTCTTGATGTCTTTGCATCAAATTGCAATGGTGTTTTACAATTTGACACTTTCTTGGAGTATTTAGCGGCACTAATGATGATTATCAGCCCAGCCTGTCGTCCTGGGGTAAATCCATGACTTTCAAGTGCATGTGACCTAGTCGCATTTCTGGATTAGCTTAGAGGTGTATATGTAAGTGTCCCCTGTCAATAGATGGAGCACATTACTCTCATCAAGCCAGCATAGCGGAGGCGACTGCTGCCTGAAATTTCTTTCTAGTAACAATTATTAAAATTGGAGATATGTAATTAGTTAGGGTTTAATAACCATCATCAGTCTGCCTACCATTCTTTTAATTAACGCCTATATAATTATTAAACCATAGACACTGAGCGACTGGCTACTTCCAAGCTGTTTGACCCTAAACCGGAACTTGGTTGCTTGACTTTGAAAATGGTGGATTAAAATTAAATAATAAGGTTTACTTTATTTATAAATCATTGTATGGTAAATGATTTATGAAATAAACTCAATTTAACAATAAATTATGTATAATAAATTCAAAAATTTCGGTTTGAATTTGAAACTAAATAGAGATGAAAGGGTATACGGGTAAGGTACGCATAATGTAACCTTCTAATCTACTTCAAAGATACCTTTCTAATGTTTCCGGATAGAAGAACCTCCGGAACATTATCGCTTTCATAACCTTTTCATTGTTACATTTAAAAAGTCTTGAAAAAAAAAGTGTATTATTTTCTTCTTTTTTTACCGAAGTTAAATTTAAGTATACCTACTCCGCTAAGTAACCCGGTGTGAGATACTTCAAAGGTAGTTGAAATTTTAATACAAATCAAATATTAACGTAGGGTTAAAGAGTGGGCATCGAAAATCAACCGCGTCTGTCATCGCTTTGCCTGTGCCGCATCCTGAAGTACTTTGGCAACATAGCGTACAAGGATGGCGACAATCAGGAAAGGCTTGTGGTGCCAGGGAAGGTTGATGGCAGAAGACCGCGCGGTAGAAGCCCAAGCCGCTGGACAGACCGGGTTTCCATTTGTCTGGAGACGACGGGCCATAAAGCTCTCCATCAGGCAAGCAGTCGCAGCCGATGGAGACATCTAATTGAGCGAGCCACCAGGAGTTACGATCCTCAACAATGAGAGACCGACGAAGAGAGAGAAAGAGAAAAGAGTGGTAGGTTAGTAACCATCTAGCCCAAACTGCCATCCTGGGGTATTAACACCACTTTCAAATACATCCCGTGAAGTAATCTAGTTTCGTTTCAGGATTAATTTGAAAGTAGCCGGGTATAACCATAGGTGTATAAACTGTTAAGCTAGAGATCTACGTCTCCTCAAGCCGACATAGCGAAGACGACAGCTCCAACATACATTTCTCTGTGTTAACAGTCGTCTTCGTTCACGAACCGCACACTTCTAATCAAACGAAGTGTGAACACATGCAGGGATACTTAAAAAAGTCTAGCGGCAATATATCGACCGCGATAACCCAACACGACTAAGTTTAAATAATTATTATAAATCCCACAAATTAAACAGCTATCTGTTGTGTTGATATATTAAATAATCGGTTTATCAGTGCGTAATCGCATGGTTATTCTGTTATCAACATGACTTAACAATTATACAGCAGTGGGGGGCCTGCCGACACCTAAAACGAGAACATGGTGCTCTGCCAATCCTTCTAATATCTGAATATCTTCGTTTACTCAAGCCGGCATAGCGGAGGCGACTGCTGCCTGTAGAAATTCCTCTGTATTGGGAGCTGTTTTCGTTAATGGACCGCACTCTAGCTTTACATCAAGCGGAGTGTTGTCATATGCCGAGCTACATAAAAAACTAAAAAAAACCTAACAAAATGTAGTTATTAAACGCGAATACCTCAGTGTATTTGAAATGTGATGAAACGTAACTTTATAAAGATAGTTAGCAGAAAATACGCTAAGATTATGTAGAATGATTTTTTTGGGATATCGTTTTATAATCTTAGGATAAGGTCCTAAGTATCGAATTAAAAAAGACCGATACTTTTATATCGATATTAGATAACATTATCCGTCATCCAAGCGACAGGCAATATTTAGAAGCACTAGTTAATGTTATTAGTATCAGCTAGGACACTCCAGGAGGTGTGCAGGAACGTCTCTTGGCCTCGTGTCTGGGAGATATTAGGTGACTGCAGTGATGTGGACAGCCATAGCTGCTTAATTGCGGGTAAAAAACCCTTGAGGAATCTACTATCTATTAGTATCATTTTTAAGAATGCCTGTACTATGCCTTGTATCACAAGCACTGAGGGTTAGAGTACATATAACACTTTGTTACCGGTCAGAATTTAGTGAGATTTGAACTCAGGTCTCGTGAGGTCCTCTATCACTAGACCACGGCTACTCTGAACATCGAAAACATTAATCAAATTGAACGGTATATTATTATCATTAATTGTCACATCTTTTTCCACAGATATATGTATTTGCCGGCATATTTTTGTAATTTTACTTTTAATTGTATTTTATAGATATTACAAGAACAATTTCAAATAAAAAAACTAGTCGATTTGAAAGAAAAGAAAGACGAATATGCCGCATTACAAGGCACTGAAGACAACACCGATCTAATAATGAATATTCAAAAGCAAAATCATTTACAAAGATGCTTATTTGTTTCGACATAATGTAAATTTCATTTTGTGTTCATTACAGTAAATAATTATTATTACAAAACGCAATTTTATGTTAAATATCATAAATATGCCATTTTTTACCAAACAATTTAAAATTTTAAGGATAATTCATATACCTGTTGATAACATTATTACAGCCCCTGAGTTGCTACTAATTTTACATGGAGCTTTAATATAATTAATTTTCATTATATTTTTAGACACGACAAAATAAACAAACAATTTTGCAAAGTACATTGAAAGTAGGCAGACTTAATCTGTCTAACCTGTACTCAGGTTTAACCCCCCATAGCGGAGGCTACTACTACCTGTAAAGATTTCTTTATTCGTGGATCGCACTCTAACAAGAAACGGCATGATTTAGACATTAATTATAATAAAATAAAAAATCTTACAGATTTGTGTTATGGCTTGTTGAGTTGCTTTGTATTTATGTATTTACACAATTTATTACGTATAATATGCACAGTAATGCACACTGAAACTATTATAGGAAAAATAAATATTCAACAATCAACACAGCAATAATATTCAAAAATGTGTTTATCTATTACGAGGAACGTCGTGAATTACAACAATTTTAGGTCAGTAAAGTTTTTAAAAACCAATGATGTATTTTTGTCGGTGACTATAAATCTTATTGTGTGGGTTGTGTTAAACAGTGTGTTTATTTTTCGTTAAAATCTGATTTCCTAGGCAGCACACTGTATACAGTATCGCTTTGTGAACGACGAGAATGAGCGAGTGATCGTAAAATAGAATTGTTTGAGGTGAAGATTAATTTGCTTCATAAACGAATGTACTGACCTCAAAATACAATTTACACTTTTTAAAACGTGATAGGCAGAGTAATGATTGTTTGTTATAGGATTAAATTTTATAGTAATTAAGAATTTAAACGTTATAAATATAAATGTACACACATCTGTTAAAGCTTACGAGTAACCCTTGATATTCAGTGACGATTGAAGGGATTAACTTCCCTCTCAAGAGTAATGGAGCCATGTAGATGTCATTATAGGATAGCCCATCTTAATCTAGACACATTTTATGTATACGTAAGTATTTCTATTCAAAGATTAAGGACAAACAAAAGACAAACACATTAGAACTAAGTCTCATGAGATTTGGATACGGAGCGAGCGAGATGATCTAAAATAATCTATAATTTCGACACGATTGTTCTTCCTTTAGAGTATGTATAGATTTTTCGTACAATTACAGACCAAAGTGATTCTGACACGCTTCGGGTGTTACACTTGAAAGTGGTGGGACTGACTAGGTTAATAACTATCATTAGTCTGCCTCCATCGGTTAAACGCTTTCACTCATGTTCACAATCCTAGATCAAAGACCAACAAAATATGAATAAAAGCTTTATGTCCATACCTTATGTCTAAAATTACATACTAGAATGACAAAGTGGCGCGAAACTAATAGGAACATTCCACGCGCGTTTCATGTGTCGCTGGCGCCCGACTTTCAAAATAAAAAAGTAAACTCCGCGCGTCGTCTTGGAGTTGTTTTTTTTTCTTTGTAGCCGTTTGAAGTTGTTTTGTGGCTTTACTTTTCTATCCAGCTATTTATATTTTTCTGCCTGACTTTATTTTTATTATTAAATTATGATGAAAATTGAATTGAAAAAAAAACTCAACACGCACACAACCGTTTGAACTGAGGTGGGAATCGAACTCACGTCCTATGCAAAGCACGGATGCTTCGACCATTAAGCCACTAAGCTGTTGGCGCTATACTACTTAAACTTCGTCTACTTAAACTTAAAATAAAATTGTATGGAAACGTGTGCAACTTTATAGATCTACTGAAGGGGTATACGACAAATCGATCTGTCAGGTTCTTGATGGGCATACGTACTGCCCTACACGACTACGGCCTACACTATTTTTTCCGGTTATAAAAAATATTTAAAGAATAATTAAAACCTAGTAATATAAGCTAATGTAATAATTTAAAAGGAAATTAATCTGCCAAGTATTTTCACCGCGTGAAATGAGAAATCTTATTCAATTATGAATCCGGAAGAAGTACGAAATTAATTCTGACTCATAGATCGCACCTCATTTACTCTGTGTATCCAAGAAATTCGTTGAGTAAAGTATATTCTGGGAGACAATATCAGATATTATTAACAGTTAGTGTTTGTCCATATTGTAGTGTAGTTTAGTTCAAAATATTACTACTTTTTATTGTATTTTAGTATTAAGCAATTAAGTTAAAGATTGGTAGGCAGACTGATGATGGTTCTTTTAGTGAAACTTTATTTTCATTATTTTTTTGGATATAAGTTTTTTATAGTAACAAAATATTGTGAATCATTGGTCTGAAATAAAGTTTTGTTATTATATTTTTTTTTGCGCCAGACTTGGTCAGTCTTTGTCAGTCATCCTGGGGTAGTTAATACCCATGAACTAATTTTGTCACGTTTCGGGATCAATTCGGAGGAAGCTCAATTAGCAGAAGTAGTTTGTTAGTCCTCCAATCATGCTCATATTGCAGCTTACGGTTTCTAAATCATGGGCTGGAAAGAGTTTCAGAATATTTTTTTAAATTTCCTTTTCAATAACGAGTGTTCAATTTTGAAGACCGCAATAGTTCATGAAGATATAAAGTAGCGTTAATCATGTGTTGTATGCATCGCATATATGGTGAACGCGAACTACTTTATCTTAATTTATTTTAAAGTTCTCGAGCTGCCGTGGTTTAGCGGTAGAAGGTGTGAACTCACTATGAGACCTGTGTTCAAATCTCGTGTATGTAATTATATATTATGCATTATGTACATTAGTCGCTCAGTGCCAAGTCTATACAAGCACTAGCTTAGTATTCTAAATATAAAAACAAAAATTCTTAGTGTCTAATAACTTTAGTCTAAATTATTTTGTTTTATAACAATGTGTAAGAAACAATTGCCAACACGAACAAGTTTTATTTGATTGGTTAATTTAGTTTTATTTTAAATTTAATTTAACATACTAAATTGTTGTAATAAAGTTAATAGTTTACGTTTACAGGTACACAGTAATTGTTTATTGAAACGTATTAAACCTATCAATGAACCAACCAATTTAATAGATTTCTCAATAAAAAATACGATAAGTATTTTCATAAATAATCATAATAAATTTCAATTTAACGATTATTTTTAAATACTTTCAGACTATTAGTTATGTAATATATGTATAGTTAATCTTGTAATTAAAATAACTCACACAGAAATATTCGACGGAGTTAATGGAAAGAGCGATTGAGTTAAAACAGAAGGTGTTTCCAAAACCACAAATTAGAGACAAGATAAATTTAATTTCAATACATTAAATTAATGTATCCGCAAAAATTTTAACCGTAAAATGTTATAGTTTTAAATATGGCTACATTAAAATAGTTTTTAGAATGCTTAAATTGTGGTTCTGTTTTGCATATAACTTTGTTTTGTTTCAAACAAAGCTTTATGTTTAAATTAAATCTATTATAAAAGAAATAAAAAGTACATTTTATAGTATAGAACGAGTATTTTTACTGGACGGTAACGTGATGACTATTTCAGAAAAGTACAAATGTACTTAATAATTAATTAATTTTTGAACTTCGTTTAATAACGATTATTGCTTAGTATTTCTTTTTGCTTCTTAATAAATCTTATCGGTATATATAAGGTGTACACGCTGTAATGTATGAAAGCTATGAAATTCATGAAAGAAGATAAGAACCTATTTCTTTGCTTCTTAGTTTATAATAATACTGCCATGGGTTACATACATTACAAATGTAACTGTTTGCATACCTCACTCCGTTTGATTTTAAGCTAGAGTGAAGTCTAAAGAAAATGTCTTCAGGTAGCAGTCGCCGCCTCCCCTCGTTCTAACCGGCTATTTTTAAGCTGATTCCGAAAGCGTGACTAGATCACTTCACTGAGCTAATAAGTATCATCAGTCTAAACGTCAACTTACTTGTACTGTAATTTCCTTTAAGGCCAGTTATTTCAGACGGTGGCCTCAGTGTTGTAGTGGTTGTATTACTATTATTTGTAACAGTATTGTTATGTGGTGCCGGCTGGAAAACATATCGACACAACTCCCAAACACCAGCGTCACTCGAGAGGAAGTATCGGCTGGTTAGATGAAGATATATTCCTGAAAAATAAAAAAAATGGTATAATATGTAGATTAAAAATATGTCTCAGAAGGGTTGATGGGGAAATCTCACAACTTGCATGCTCGAAAAAGATATTTTCCATTTGCTTGCTTGAAAATATTTATGACGCTAAACAGGTGTGTAGAGAAGAAGTTATTATTTCCTCACAGTCCACGCCTACCCTAAAGCCACACTCCACTTGATGTTAAGCTAGAATGCGGTCCATGAGAGCAAACAACTAACTACTAGAAAAAAAAACACCGCCTATTGACAGAGCACACCGGTCAATTGAAAGTTTACCTTTCGCTATACCCGGTTACATCCAAGCTGATTTTGAAATACTACTAATACTTCACTGGTTAGAATTTAAAATTAATCTACACTACATTTAGAATTGAAAATGTAATAATAGTTTTTTTTTTAAATTCGTCGAGTTGTGGCAGACGTATTTTTTATTTTAAATTTATGCTTAAACCAAAATTAAGAGGGTTGCTTTAATTGAGTTTAAAGATTTTTTGTTTTATTTAAAATAGGTTCCACCTACACATATTATTATAACGTACCTTAAGCTTTTTTTTAAAAGTCATAGAAATTTATGTCTTCCTTTAGATTGACAATAGCTCTCGCGAGTAAGTAAATAAATGAACAGTACAATAAAATTATATAAAACATTCTCACATTTTTTTCCTTTTATTAGGAATAAGTATAGAAGCGAACGAGGTCACATCATCGTAATTGGAATTCCGGGGAGAACCTTTCCGAATGAAATGCCGTTGGAATATTTTAATATGTATTTTTACAGCACTCGTTCTATAATTTAAAACATACCGTCTCTGTTCAAATAAAAAAAATGTCTTTATTAACGTAATTTCATTGTAATTTTTTGTATTAGAAAATTATGCAATTTTATTCGTGACAAAACGATTTTAGATATAACATTCGACGTGTTATGAATTGTAATAATAATTCATTCAGAAATATCGTGAATAACAAAAAGCAAAAATGAAATATCACAAGTTTATGTAAACTGCACGTAAAATTTGAATATTTAGACGCGCAGTGACGAATGATTAGAACGTAAAAGGTTAATGACCTTTCAGCCGGTCGTGTTTGGAGCTGAACTGTTGTTGTTTTGTCTACAGAAATATGGTCTATGAAATTGTGAGCACGTACCCCGAAATAATGTTTGGAATCTCTCATAAAACAAAACGCGCGCTAATGAAAACATCAACTTAATAATAAATGTTAGACGAAAATAATTATTTCTGAATTGCAAAGAAAAGATTGTTCTTGCTTTTCCTAATTAAGGATTTTAATTAAAACAGCTCGTGATTTCTCGAAGTTTCTTTTCATTATTTAGTTACAGCTTAAGTTTTGAAAATAGTATATTTTTAATTAAATTATTATTCTTTTCATAATAAACAATAAAATTAAATTAAAATATCACTCCTGCATCTAGCTTTGGTGAGTAATATTTAAATATAATATAATAATATGGTTTTTGCATTCATTTAACATGTGAATATTTTCAGTAAACATTTTGACTCACGTAACAACTAACATTTTATCTAATAAGAAAAGTATCTAAAACAAATCGTCCTGATCTATTGACGAGCATCGCACCTACCACTCCTTCACGATCATCATCTTCATTTTTTTGTAGTATGATATGACGCTCCATTGTTTTCGTAAACACAAAGAAGAAAATCATTGAAGCGTATCAATATTATACGGTCTGGAATTTCTCATATAGCCTTTACTACTATGGAACTACAAAAGATTATGATACTTTCTTTTTATTATTAATGTTTTTATCAGTTAAAATTATTACTATGTATTTCAGGAACCTTTTGAAGTAACTAGAATGTTTTTATTAAAATAGAAGCACCTTCTGTGACATCAATATTGGAATCAATATTAGAATCTCAAAGCGCTATTTTTTTTTCTGGCATCTGGAAATAATTCTGGTCTTAAATTATTTGACTAAACCAGTTTATCATTTGACTACCAGTGGAAACTGTTAAGTGACTGTCAGTTATGTTAATGTAGTGTTAATGTTTATATGAATTTTTAGTTGTTTGTTTCCCGAAAATTAAAAAAAAAACTTTTGTTTTTCGAGTGTCAATGTGCAATAATGGAACGTGTCTTCTAAACAAAATGGGAGAATCTTTATTTCCGTTGATAGTTTTTGTGAAAATTTTACTACTTTCCGAAGATTATTTTTGACTTGATTGGGACTCGACACATAACTCTTTTAACAATATTAACTTAATACTTTAATACTGGAAATATGTAAAAATTTCATAACAAAATAAAAAATATATATATTGCGGAGATCTAGCCACATTTCCTTCACTAGATTACAAACAAATATTTTATATTTAGCAGGTGGGATTGCGTGACGTTGTGCAATAAAAATTGTACAATAAACCAATTTTTCAGTGACGTTCGTGTGACGTAAATGATAGTAAATGAAGTTTTCGTCCTAAATATTTTTAATTTTACTCCAGAGGTGTATGACCTACCTAAATTAGTTAACCTATTATGATGGTCATTAACCTTAATTAATTAGACTACATAATTTTTCCAAGAAGCTTCAGCTAGGAATGTAGCAAAGTCACTAAAAATAAACAATTTGTATGTACTTGGTGAAATAAAGAATAGGATTGAAGATGGAGACGCACGCCAGCTGTGCTGTCAGCATATAAAATCGGTTTTGTTCATTGTTTTTTTTTTTTTCATGAAATATTTTCCATTTTCTATATTTATTTAATTTTCCATATTTATTAATATTTTCTACTTTATTAGACGCAAATAGGAAAGACGTATAAATTGTTTTACACAATTAAATATTATTATTTTAAATTATTTGCTCTTTGTGCGAATAAATGAGCAAGACAGATGTATCGCCAAAAAAAAAAAAAGAAAAAGATTTTAAACGACTGCCAGTTGCAAAGATAGAAACGTGCCTTTTTAATTTTGAATAACTGTGTATTTAAATTAACTATGAAATCTACATGAACAAACATTCTACAAAGCATAAGTTGCTGGTTTTCCTGCAATAAATTCCAAGCAGCCATGTGGCGCAATGCCACTGTTCTCCAAGTAGATAGAAATTTACGTGAAATTTTATCTGCATTATACATAGTGTCCAACAACGTCCCACGCTAGTAGAAAACAAAACACACAAGAAACATTAACAAAAATAAAAGTAATTTGATATTATTGAGATTATTTTTAAAAGTTACTCTTTTGTAAATGTGTGAGTAAGTCATTCACATTAAAACTAAAACACATCTATAAAAATAATAATTTATATTTATTGTATGGGTTTTTGCGCAAGCACATTGTTTTACCCTAAAAGACTGTCGTAATTTGAACAACCTATATATCATCAACATTGTCATCTATAAAATAATAAAATCATCAAACCAACAAAACACTACACTATCATAGAGATATACGAGTATACTAGAGACTACATCGGAAATGAAAAAAGCGTAAGTTACTTCAAACGATTTGACAATGTTGTCCACATTCAAATACTAGCTGACAAAAAACTTAAAAGTGACTGCGATCAACTTTCTCTCTCGTCACATTGGGAGCGTTATTGCATATCTGTAATGTACACATTACCACAGGGCCGGACAGATTTAATTACTTTTGAAGAAGGTTTAATCATCCCCGCTTTTGAATGATCAAAATATACACGATAGTTTATTTTATTATTATTGGTGACATCTTTTTAAAATAGGCTTATTTACCATTTCCACCTTCTATATGCACCCATCTTTCAGTACATACAGCTGTAATCCACACGAACGTGCATAAACCAACAAAGACTGTGCAGCCGAATAATATCCGTCGCTCGATGACCAGGGCTTGCATTAGAGGCCTGCGTTCTGCAGCGCCCACCGACGACGCTGTTGACATCTTATCGGTCTCCATGATTCTGAACTGAAACAAGTTACTAATTTACATTTTCAAATAATAAAAGAAGTAAATGAGCTATTTTCTAAAGATCGTCGGATACCGTCGGCCGTAAGTGCGGAGGTAAGTGCTATAAAAAATTTGATATCGCAAAGATCTGTAGGCAAGGGTCACCTCCGCTATACTGTCGGCTTGATGATAAGACATTAGATAGAGCAGTGTTGTGTACCCACCTACTTCTGGACTGATCCCGAAACGTGACTAGGTCACTTCACTTGGAAGTAGTGGTACGACCCTAGGACTAGTAACCACCATCAATCTACCTACTACTGTTAAAATAATGAAAATTAATAAAACAGTATATTTTTTATAGAAGTTAGGAAAAAATTATTATACAAACAAAATAGATAATTATTTTAATAATATTCTATTTAAAACAAACATTAGATACGACCAGGGTCTATGCAAATATAATTATTGCAGTCTTTATTTATTTGTACAAGGAGTCAATTTGGTGTAATAAATGCCAAATTATATCTCACATGTACATTTGTTTTGAAAGTATGACGAATGTTTTTAAAATAAATAAACAAAACGCTGACGAGTTTATTGCTTTTCGGATAATCTCAACAGTGATAGTTTCTTAGACGTCACAAAGATGACTTTGTAACATTACAAAACAGATGTATGATGTACTGTCACATGAAACGTAAAATAAACGTACATTGCATAAAATAAATTAAAATATGGCGTCCTTAACACCTTTATAAGGTCGAATAATAATATTTTGCTTCGTTGTTAATAAATTAATAAAATGCCACAAAGATCTTTTCGACGCTCGTTTAAATAAATCCTCCTGGAATAAATAACCCGATAGAAGCCCCCGAATGACCCGATGTCCTAATTTATAAAGGGATCGGTATAGGGATTTAAAGCTCAATCAATAAGTAATGGATTCACATTTAGCGAAAGATTGAGAAATTACATTTTAAATATATTTTGTTAGTAATATGTTCACATTTCTTCAAGGTCGATGAAATAGTAGGCGTGAAATGTTCACTCTATTTCTTAAGAATTTCCTCTACCTTATCACTCCTCTCACGTGCGCTTGAATGATCTCATAAAATATCTAAAGATATGGGTTTCGATTTATTTACTAGGAAATATACTTATCTTTCTCGGCGTATCCTTAGTTTAATACATCGCACGCCCAGATCAAAACAGTTTTAATCTAAAAAAAACACTAATAAAGAAAACTTGATATTCAAACTTTACAGATTTTATGAGCAAACATGTCTGGTGCATTTTACGTAATTCGCTAATTGTATGCATTCGAATCAAGAATAAAATGACGCTATCTCGAACACAAAAACTGTTAGAACAGTTTGATCTAAAATATATCTAAATAAGTTTTTTTAAATTATTATTATCTTGTAATAGTTTAGTTGAACGGTGTCTTAAAACATTGTTTAGTCATTGATAAAATTAAATATTTCTTAGGAACTCCCGCTTATTGAATGATCTGATTAACTATTATATTTACAAACACAGTCTCGACATTAAACTTGAAAAATCGCCAATGTTACCGAGTAAAATGGAGATTTTGTTTTATTTTTAACTAATGTCAACATGTCACCCTATCAACGTGACACTGTTATTGTAAGAATTTCAGCCAATAATATTGACGACACTAGACAATGTACCTACAGTGGCTTCATTAGTACAACTCCGAGCGTACAGCTTCCGTTACTACTCGTACATACGAACCTGGTGAATTTTTACGAGTTTTCTTAATGTAATCTCTTCTATGACGATTTTAAAGTCGATAATAAAACCCATGTTGACGTTAGGATACATAATAAAACATTTAATTTAGCGCCACATTTTTTGATGTCAACGAAATTGAATCGTTGTCATAAAGTGTTGCGGTAGCCCATAAAACATTAATTAGAGTACACGAAGACTTTAAATTAAAGAATAATTTTGTTTGCTTTTTTTCAGATTTCGATTTTCGATGCAATGTTTTAATATTTCTGGCACCAATACAAAAAAAAAAGAAGGTAATAAAGTAATTTTGATTTTGAAATGAGGAAATTTATATAAATTTTTCTTAGAATGTTTTTCTTAGAAGTTTACCATAGACAAAATTCTTTATATTTTTAACAAATTTACAGGCATCGATAACATAAAATAACAGAGCAAAATTAAACATAGAGCGGCGGCGTCAGCGTACACAGAACAGACCCATCTTATATTTAGAAATACTACTGATGTATTTGCCTTATGTTTTCATCACCTGGGACGTTTAACGCGACTTTAATGTGTTCCCAATGTGGACTGTTACTCAATATATTAGTTCTTAGGAAGAATATTTTAAAATAAATATATCTACCATCTTTATTGAACTGCCACTATATAAATTACTTCGATAATTAATTTTATATATTATGTTATGTTATTACAAGATATATCTACAGTTTTTTCTGCAAAATTTATAGATTTCGTAAACACTTTACCTGAGTTAGAAATACATTAATTGCGTACTTAATAAACTTTTCTAAGATATGACTTAGGTTCATTAATTAAGAGTTAAAAGCAAACATTTACAAACATAACTCACTCATGGTTTAATTTGCCGTTATAGCACAAATATATTATAATATTATTTAAATTTATTGGTACCTATTTCAGCTTAAATTTTCAAGCTTATTAATATTAAAAAAATATATATATATAAATTTATTATATAAATATTAGTTTATTCATCCACAAAACAAAGTTCAATGTCCGTTGTTTTTGTTAAAGTTGGATCTAGATTCTAGAATAAACCAGTTGCGTGTTCAAATCACATTTCGTAGTGAAAGCTATTTGTTACCGCAAACCGGCGTTGGCTGTCTGATACGTCCTTCAGCACATTTTTTTTTGCCAAATAGAAAAATATGTTTATAACCCATCCCATTTTTTATTTTTGTGTATTTATTTTAAAATTCAATATGTATTAGGTTGTGACACTTCATAGTGTGACATTTCACAGTAAAGGACACCTGAAGCGACCTACCTGCCTTTCGGGAACAGCTTAAAAGTAGAGTGCATACTTATCTCATTAAGCCGGAATAGAGGAGGCGATTGCTGCCTGGAAACGTTTTTTTGTAGTGTCACTTGTCTACAATCATGAATCGCATGTGGCATAAAAAAGTGTTATGGTGAAGTAAAAAAGAATAAAAAGGACCTATGTATAGAAAGAAGAAAATATAGATATTTTATGCGAATATTGAGTTTGAAGCCTGTTATCCGGCGAAACCGTTTAGGTCATGTTACTAATTATGGATCATCTTTATGGCTTAACTCTCGGCTTTAGAATAAGGCGACACGTCGTCGGGCGATAGTGAGTGGGTGTTCTTTGTAGTGCTGTCGAATCACTTTTACTGCAATCTTTATTGAGGCTATTGAAAATTGATAAAATCTTTAGAATATGTAGACGTAGATATATATTTTTATAGACGTGTGACACGTTAGTATTGAGCATACTGTTATCATCATACTGTTATATCATGTCGCACTCTAGTCTTGCATCAGGCGGAGTGTTGTCACATGCCGAGCTACAATAAAAAAAAGCAGGCAGAGGCAGCAGTACGGACTCTTCTCGTACTTGGCTACTTCCAAGGCACTGAGTTATTGGTTATTTTTTATTATTTTTTGTCATTTTAGATGCTAAACTTGTTTTATTATTGGATGTGATATTTTGTCCATTAATTTTTCATTATAATAATTAATAATTAGTTGAATACAATTATTTTTTTATGTAGTAATAAATTGTTTGAATAGGCACTTACAAAATGTTAAATTTTCAAATATTTAGAAAATGATGTCCATGATAAAACCGAAAAAAATCATTATTATAACTTTATGTAACAATTTCTTTGCCAAGTTAATTATACCAGTTTGGAAGCAGTACAAGGTAAAAGTACATAAAAAGTTATTTATTTTGAACTTTTAAATTATAAAATGAACTTGAACTTCTTGGCGAATGTCCATCGGCAGCGCAATAAAAATTTTCATCATGACAACTTTATTGTAATTTAATATAAGAAACATTAACCATAATTGGGACATTTTATGACTTGCGTACTAATTGATTATTTTGTGGAGAGAAAAAAAGCTTAGTATTAAATCGTCTATGTAGAAAAATTACCAACTACGCAATTGACTAAATAGCAAAATATCAAGCGGTCTATTAATATTTGGGCATGTTCTATGTAGCCGTGTCGCCTTGGTCATATATATGTAGATTTGGTCTTCTTTACAAACGGCCGTTTTATATAATATGGACATTTAGACGGTTCAACACTAAACCATTAAAATGGGATTAAAGAAGAGACGGTTAGCACACCCGAAAAATAACATGTTATTGCTTTTTGTTTAAATAATTATACGTATATTTTCAACATGACATCATCATCGTAACACTAGTTAAAATAAATGCGTGACACATTTGACAAATTTTAAAAGCAAACTGTTTTCGATCTGTTTTTAAATTAATGTACTGTAAATTAAAGATGGGAATAATTATTTTGTAGATTATATTACAGGCGCCTTTATTTTTATTAGCAAAAGAAAAAAGAGAGCCAATATTAAATTAATAACATCCAATTACGAGTATTTAATTAAAACAAACGTCAAGTCGATCTTCATTTGATTAGAATCTCCTGTTACATTATTACACCTTGTTAGTTCCACCATACGACCAGAGATTAATATCTTAATATTGTAGACTAGAGTAATTTGTCAAAGTACTAAACTGCAAACATAAAATACGCTCTTCAAACGCAATTGCATCATTATTACACTCTGAGCTTTATTCCACTGGAAAACAGTTCACAGTTGAGTAAATAAATAAATGTGGCTTAGAATCGTTTTCAATTTCCCTAAGTGTAGACAGAGGTGAAGTGAGGTTTACCTTTGAACATATAGTCTAGATAATTTATTAGAGCACTCGTATGCTATTTAATATGGTTTAAAATTTTACTTGTAGTCTAATTGAATTAAGTTGTTTAAATATTGTAATAGAGTGAGAATGACTTTCTAATGTCATTCACCTTAGATCTATCAAATTGATTAACTTGACGAGAATGGTCGTGAGGAGTTCCTGATGCTCCAAAAAAAGTATACTCTAAGGATAAAGACATGAGCTATAGTTGTATTGATCATTGTTTTTTTTTTTAATTTGTTCCTCTTTAAAGAGTAGTATGCAGACTGATGGCGGTAATTATCTAGTCCACTGTCCTGGGGTATTGACCTAGTCGAACTTAGGAATCAGCTTAGTCGTAAGTAGCGGGTAAAACGAGAGGAGTGTGCACTGTTAATAGTTGGCACAAACCCGTCTTCTTAAGTCCCTATAGTAGCAGTTGTTTCCGTATGTATGTAAATGTAATAGAAGTAAGCTGTTCAGAATTGTTTTTCCAAAAGTGATAGTTACATAGTATTAATGAAATTACAGAAGCATGAAATAAACTCATAATTGTAAACAAAGCTCAACACGTTATTTTATGCATATATTCACGAATCTAATTTACAAACAAACCGACGCGAAGTGTGTGAAAATTGCTGAAGCTAAAGCAATATGCAGTTAAGCTCGGTTGACATTTTGGATTCGGGTAAAATCAAAGGGAAGGTTGTATTTGTAAAGGACTTTAGCTGTTTGCAGTGGCTGTTTAAATCTCTTTGTGGGAACTTCTAGAGAACTGATGTTGCCCGAGGATACTGATTTGAGAAACATAAAGCGGCCCTAATAAATAATTCAACAAGTCTGTCTCTATTTTGACGTTTCTAACGAATATGAATAGTTTAATTTTATATTGTTATAACGTTATGTTAATTTCTTGAACCTATCGCATACTCTTATTTTTAATACTAAAGAAAACGGACTTGGGAAATGATTATAATTTGTAGACTTGATAGATATTCAAGTTTTGGTGATAAAAGTAGGAGTAGACAATTATAGACGAAGGTTGCCGAAATGATACAAATACAATGTTTTTCTTACTGTATGTGATCCTAATCACAAAAAGCTACAAAAAGATGCGAATGATGAGAACCGTTCAGGTGAACAGGGCACGCCTCTCGTCTACCAAAACATGACAAGGGTTATTCTTGAAAGTTGTGAAACAATGATGTCTGTCCACAACTGATTTAATTAATGCGTATAAGCAATAGGCAATGACGGACATTGGTACTAACAGGGATCTATCTAGATTTGAACACGGGAGTTATTATCGCCTTCAACTGCTCAGCCACGGCCGCTCTTTTATAATTAGAGATTAAAGTTAACATTTTATTGCCAAAAATGTTTAACCGGGAAATACTCGTAGACTCCAATTAAACAATATAAAATGGTATTGTCAGTGTTGATGTTGTAATAAAAAAGTGTTTAATAGACTAAACTGTGCATAAATAACTTTTATTAAATGAGATGGAAATTGTAGAACGTCTGAATTATTTTCACTTCGTTAGCATAATGAAATAAACGTGAAATGGCAATATGGCTTCATGCCAAACTACTCGTATGTGATGAGGTATCATGATTATCAACGGACTCGTTTTGTATTAGTAATAAAGCTCTGTCATAATAAATTGTTTCTGTGTTTTGTTTGTAATGTTGTCGCTATTTTGTATAATTTTCAAGTTTCTTTGATTATATTCATTGTCACACTGTTTCTCTTTTCAGTAGTCTGGCATGTTTTGTAAATATAAAATTATCTACTTTTAGATATTATAAACCAGACATTAATTTTGTCTGTCAGTTAGGGGCGTTACAACTCAAAATATTCAGGGGGGTCGACCCATCGATTAAACAAATAGAAGTTATTGAGGCTTGATTATTGGGGTCTGCACCTCTATTTTAAAAATAACAATAATTGTTATTATTATACGAGTATAATGTTTCCTTATAAAGCAATATCAGAATCAAACAATTGTTGACTCATAAAATAATTTTGTTACCAATATATTATGATTTTATTACCACGGGTTTGTTGATATTCGCTTTTCTTAGATCATTTACTATCAAAGGTCAGTAACGATCTTTTTATTGATATTTTTAATGCCAATAATATTTTGGATGAAAAAAGGTGAATGAAAATTACCATCCGGTCTCAAGGCTCGATCGCGTAGTTTGATCAATCGAAACACGAGGAACATAGAAAGATATAGATACTCCATAAATAATTTTTAAGTATTATTTGGATTGTTTTAGGATACTATTTTTTTGCGTTACTTTTAAAGATATTTAATAAAATAAAACATTTTGGGAAAGTTTTATTAACGACAGACCTTTTTTATAGTAGCTATTAAGTTAGTGATATTCCTATACTTATGAAAATGATCCATGAGCGGAAACAGTTGCAACCATAGTCTACGGGCAGCAGTCTCCTCCGCTATGGCGGCTTGAGGAGACAAATTTTCACCATCCCTCAACAAGGCACACTCCTCTCCTGGCTACTTCTTTATCCCGAAACACTACTAAATCACTTTTGTTACACTTGAAAGTCGTGATACTGCTCAAGATTGGGCTAATAACCATCATCAGTCTCCCTACCACTATTTGACCTATTTCTTGTTATTGGTGTAGTTACCAGTTTTCCCTCCTTTTTCGTGTTAAGTTAGTTAGGAAAACTAATACGAAGGCGACACGTGCGCCGTTTAAACTATTGGAACATTATTGCATTTCACTCTTGAAACAACATGTCGGCGAAGCCACAAATAAGAAAATCAAAGAGCCTTGCGCTCGGAAACCAATACGCTTTTACCAACTGAAATTGAATTTACTTTCTTCTCTACTTATAAAAGGAAACTAGTTCCTTGGTGCACAAAATGAAATATTAAAGTACTTTGTGTTTTATTTGCAAATTCTATTATATTATTATTATATACATAATCTATAGTCTATACTAATATATAAATGTAAAAGTCTGTTTATTACCTTTTCACGCCTAAATCGCTGAACAGATTTCAATAAAATTTGACAGGAAAATAAGCTGCATCCTGAAGAAGGACATAGGCTACCGTTTGCCCTTAAAAAACTGAAGGGGGTGAAATAGGGAATGAAAGTTTGTATGTGTACAAAGTTGTAGGCAACAGCTAGTATAGTATATAGTAATATTTATGTTTGAAATTTAAAAGATTTTTCATTAAATTGGAAAAAAACATCATACACATTTCCTGTGCTATGACTGTGAAGACAAGGACAACACAAACAAACTCAGAACCAAAACAAGTATAGGTCTACCAAAATCTCATGGCAAATAGAGGTAATAAAATTCGTAGTGGGCAACACCAGGGAAATTGGATTGAAGATCTTGATTGTCTCTCAGTTAACGTTAACAATTCTTTTATTTTGATATGACAGGTGACAACTGCTATTATCATGTGAAAATCGCATTAATTATTATTTTTTCAATGCAATGAGTTCCTGGTACATCTATAGTAAGTTTTCTTTAAATAAAATAAATATTAAGAAATAATATATAACAATTAATATTTGTAATACATGTAAAAGTACAAACTTCAAGTGCATTAATGAAAGACACATTTTTTATAATAGCGCGGCATGTGACAACACTTTACCTTAATCCATTAGCGAAAGCAACTGCTACCAGAGAGAAATGTCTGCAGGCAGCAATGGCTCCGTTAAGCCGGCTTAAAGAGACGAATGTTCACAATTCATTGACAGTGCACATTCTTTTAGTTATATTATTTTAATTAAGTAATATTCATTTAATAATTTTAAGCGAAGACGAAAGATTAGTTCAAAGATAACTACCTAAAAATATTAGAATACATTGTTCGACTTTAAATAGTTTAGCAATATATATAAATAGATATTTAGTACTATCCTAAATGAAAGCAGTAATTATCGTTACAAACTCATGAAACTTACTATTATGAGACCTGTTGATGTAACAGAGGCACTGAGCTCCCTGGCAACGGCGTTACACTACGAAGAAACTTTCATAAATATTTAATGCAATCTTTTAACTCCATTATTTTTGTAAACAATCCCGCACAATGTATGTTACATCGGCTAAGTTTACACTTTAACTATAGTCAAAAGACACGGGATAACGCAGTGTTTAATTTGCATACAGAATTCGTAATAAGTATTACAAGTTTCGGGTTTCGATAAAAGTGCGGTGAGAGGGAAACGCGTCCGCCCGGCATCTCCCGTTCGGACCGACTGACTGGCTGAAATTTTGAAAGCGCGAGCGATGTATCTGAAAAAGCTCTAGGTCGGTCGCTTATTGCCGGGATCAGTAACGAAGCTCAATGGTATTCTTGACTTTTGAATCAATTATAACGTAAATTGTTTACGAATTAATTAATGTATCTTCAATATAGGAAATATTTTATAATAGTAATTTCTTAGACTTTGCGCTAACTAAATTAAACAAAAATATACGGCTAACGTAGTCTCACCGCTGTCACGATGGCATTGATTTAATCAAAATAAACGGTAAAAGTAAGCCATATACATTTTTTAAAATTTATTATACTGATTAAATTATTTTACGTGAAAATTGCAAATATTATGTTAAAACATTCAATTTTTTTTGCTTTACATTTTCTCAATGTACCTTTCTTATCCTTCATTATTTATTCGTCTAACGAATTTTGATTAATTTAAAAATTATAAAGTACAAGAACAAATAAAATTGCCGTAAGCACTCTTTTTCAGTTAATTAATAATTTTTACGAGATTTTATTATGTAAAACTTTTTGTTTGAAGCGAAAGTAAGTTTATCATTTGATTTTTTTGGTAAAAAAAAATATTTTATCCAAATTATAAATATTCATACCTACTATTTTATTATCAAATTCAATCGTCACCAGCACAAGCCTTGTACATTCCTCGCGGGCGCCTTTTCGGAAATTGAGCAGCTGTGGCCGCTCGTTGTACGTGAGATAGTGGCATCATTGTAGTTAACCGATAGCTTTCAGAAAAGGCACGCAGACTCTTCACGTTCCTGTACACCTCTGAGAGAGAGTCCTTGCCGTGTCGAGAAACTTCAGTTCTCCACATTATTGCACACTTTTTCGCAGTCCACTGATGGACTCACTATGTAAGTAGAAAATGGTTTAAAACCTTATCTTCAGTACGAAAGCCTCATACTGGTGTATATTTCTCTATCTTATAAGCAGAATTTATTTTATCATAAGTAACATCAGCGATAGATTAGTTCCATCACTGCATGGACAATTTGTACTTTTCAACACGCTATTCTTGGCCGCTTGAACATCGACTTGTAGAAATCAGTTCACAATGAAGTTTACATCCCTAATTGACTAAAAATAAAGGCAGGTGTGTCTAATGCTTTTAGACGATTATTTCTAAAGTGCTTTTCATTTGAACATTTAGAGTAGATGCAGTATCAAGTATGCTAAAATTGCTTCCCTCCCGATTTGAGAAGGGAATAGTTCCTGCAACTTTCATATATTTAATGCTTTGCTATATTTACAACCTAACTCCATATTTTTATCTTTTTTGTGTTCGCGTGGAAAATCCCTCACGAGTTTTTTGAATTATAAAATTGTATCTTTTTGGATGTGAAAAGCTTTTACATTTGTTTTGTTAAAGAAACGACCCTTCAGGCTTCTTTTTTAATAATAAATGGCTTTTTGTTATAGGGCTGTAATAAATACTCGTTTTTATTATTGAGATAGGCAGATGTTTTTGTAAAATTTTGTTTTTTATTTTTTGTCTTGTAAGTTTATAGTAAACACCATTAATGTTAGGTTTAATTAGGACGATTTAGATATTATGTGAATGCATTTGAATTTAAATTGATGTAGTCTATAATTTAAATGTCAGATGACAACATTATTGGCACGACTAGTGAATAGACTGGGCATGACCAGCTCTCAGGGGTTAGCCCAATTTGTTATCTATGAATATCGTAAACAATAGATATTTTTTATTAAATTTGTTTAACAATTTATTATCGTCTTAACAATTTCGTACATAAAATGCCATATTGTTGAACACGTAATACGTTAATTTAACCATATACGTAAGCTAAAAAAAGATGGCACATCCAAAAGCTATGCGTTTTTATCGTTTTATGTCAAATAATGGAATTTATTGTAATGATAAATAAATAAATAACGATAAAACACAATGGCAGTGTTTATTTTTAAGGAAATTTAACAATAAAAATCTTAATAACATAAGTCACATGGGTTCATAAATTCGAAAACCACTTTCGTGAAATATTCCGTAAGAGTTATTATCATTTGTCTTTTTGCCACAAAATTCACTTAACGATATGCTTTATATTCATAGGAAGATGGAATTCATTTTCATACAGGTGTAGTTCTACGATAAGGGTCCGTGCCCACAGCACAGTCATGCCGCACTCTCTCGTTTATTCTTGCACCTCTACCGAATGTCACCAGCTCTTCTTCCCGTGATGGTGGCGGTTCAATCGCCGATGAGTCGAGAAATCTTCCACTAGCGACTGACGTTTGAGACTGAAATATAGATGCACTTCTTAAGCCACTCAAAGTGTTCGCACTCTGAGGCACTTCTTTGAACTCCTCAAAGTAATTGTCAATGGCCGTATTCCGCGGTGCAGCTGGAAATCCATAAAGCGTTGAAGAGGAGAGGTCTTTTAAAGACGCTGAACTTAGATTCAGTCTTCTGTTTTTATGTATTGAACAATGTGGCATTTCTGTTACTTCAGCCTCAAATTCGAAACGACGTCGTTCGTGAGGTGTAGCTGAAGAAGACCCGGGTGGTGGATAAGTATCTCTTTTCATCATGCGTCTTTCCAGTATTGTGGAGTCTCTTTCTCTAAAATCTGTAAATGCATATTCTCTATCCCAGGCTCTACAGTCAGCTTTAGCTCTCTCTGTTAACTCAGTTATCCAGTCCTTTTGATACCACTGCAAAAACAGAAAGATCGCCGACGTTCCTGCTAACTCCACTACGATGAAACCACCGACGTACAGCCCGAAAGAATACCCATAACTGTAGGACATTCTCGGTGTCTGGTAGAAAGTATACATATAACGTAGTTTGTGGCTAACTTGAGACTTGAACACGGATATGTACATGATAATACCAGTGAGCATTATGAGACCTAAAACAAAAATAATTGATTTATTGGTTGACTTATTTATGTAGTAACTTGATATTTATGTAGACCTATGTAGACCTCACTCCGACTGATGTTCTAGACTGTAGTCCATAAGCCACAAAAAATATCAGCAAGCACCAAATCGGGTTGACAGAATTCCACTCCACCCATAACTTCTAAGCTAATCCCGAATGGCGTCTAGGTCACTTCAAAACTTTGGAAGTTATGCATAAATATTAATGAATTACCTGAAATAATGAAGATGACGCCAGAAATGAATGTACAGAGACGTTTAGTTTTGATGCAGTGTCCAATTACACAGCAAAGACAGCCGACGACTTGACCTAGCACCGCTAACAACAACGGTGCTGCCGACCTCGTCACTACATCTGAAAATTACAATTGTTGCGTATCAGAATAGAATATATTTTATTTGTTACAAGTATAAAGTTTTTAGGTTCGTATAGAGTCAAGTGGCAAAAGGGAAATAGAGCCAAATATGAGTTTACATTTACGATTTTTTACCTCGGTAGTTAAAATATGTAATAATGTCTGATTATTGGAGAGTTCTCACTTTAGACAGCGTGACAATTGTATTGTATTGTATTGTAAATGTAAACTCAATTAGCATAAGCTCTGCCAAATAACGGAGTGCTAGTCTTCAGCTGATACCGCTTCAAAATACGTATCTTACTTATACCACTAAATCTATTGTTAGACATACAACACTTTTTAAAATAATCATATTGTTTTCTACTATAAAGAAAACAGGAATATGGAATGAGTTTATATATTATACTTCTCAAATAACATTTTACACAGTACGATACCACAAAAATAAAATCTTATCGCCTAAATATGTAAGTAAAGTTATTAAAAATCGATTACTACTTACATGGAATGGCATTAGTACAATCGCTCGGATCTGGCGCGTATTGTGACAACGGAAAGTACGGAATATCCATACATCGATATATTGTACTACCAGCTGAAACATTAATACACTTATTAAAAAAAAACCTCTGATTTTTATTTGACTGTTTAAAAAAAAAGGAAACCAATCTATTGAAGTAATAAATTCCCGTAAAAATCAATGGTTATATTCAAAAATAAACTGATGAAACCAAATAGACAAAAGCGGACGGCTCTTTTTAATGAAGGAAATGGACTAGTCATAAAAGGACGGGCGCATCAACGGACTCCATAAATAGAATGGAAGTAGGACGAGCGCGCAATGCACTACAATGCATTTTCCGTAACGCAGCGGAAGCGAACGCATTGTAGAGACGTGCCAGCCGAGCCGCGAGCGGACGTTACTCATGACGTCATGGCACAGGCTGCCGCTTCCGTTCAACCTACTCGCCTATATGATTGTATACTATTCAGTTTTGCATGAAAATATTCGTAAAATGCGGGACCTGTTGAAATTTCTCACATATTTTCTTTCGTATTTAAGATGCTTAAATTTAATTCCTCATATTTCAGATGACCTAATCATGTTTCGTGATCAACTTGGAAGTAGCTACTACGCTCGCCGGTATAGTGGAAGAGACTGTGTTCGTTCATGGACTACAATCTAAATTAATATAAAAAAACTTACGATCTGTATGACATATCCTCCATAACCCTGAGACTGTGAGTTTCGCTATTAGGTCTCTGTGACCTGTTCCATTGTACATAGGGTTAAGAATATTTTCTTCTGTATGAAGCCAGTTATTTGTTGTTACAGCAACTAAAACTGCGACCGCCGCTGTTCCCGCTGAGAGTGGTGTCAGCAACCATAGACATGCCACTGACGAATCAATTTGTGCTACTAATGTAGGTGAAGGTGGAACAGGCCTGAAATGAAGTAAAAAGTAAAAGTTATTAGAATTTATCGGAATTATAACGCATTTCTTTTAGAATAAATATACAGGTGAATTTTTCAAGTGGGATTTCATGGCCAAAACGCTCGATTCAACAGGTTCGATTCCTGGCTGGGAAAATGGATTTTACAAAAACCTAATAATGCAGTTTTAGTTTTCATTAAAATCAGCATCGAGACTTTCAGTATTTTTCGCTATCTCCTATAGTATAAAATTTGTCTATGAAAGCTCACTTGAAAAATTCACTTTGTATATGAATTTAGGAAAGCTTTTTTATCGAAATTTATATTACTATGTTTTTGAGCATAAAATGTTTAATTTTATCCGTGCTTAAAATATAACGTTCCAAAAACTAATTTTAAGCTTCGGCAAATGAATCCTTTGTGATCGAAAACATGATTTAAAAAATAAATTTTTTTATACTTTTAAACATAACATAAAAGACATTTTTATTTTTCAATGTCCATAATAATTTAAAAATAAACAAATCTAGAGCATTTTAATATAATAATAATAATAATACAAACAAACGCACTTCACCATCCGACCATTAAGGCATTTTCTACCAGTTAACCTTTGGGAAATGTGAAAAGTGTTTTCAGTGCAGTGCAATATACTAAAATTCATAAAAAATATAAATTATAATTGATAGCTGTTGTTTCCGTTCATGGACATGTCATATTATTATATGTCGGCTACAATTTTTTAAAAAAGTTGCAGGTTATGGCTCGCAGTCATTTGACACTGTTCGAGTTGCTGGTTTCCCATTAAGCGAGTCCACATGTGGTGGATTGAGGGTCTCGGGGGTAAACCAGCGAGGTGGGGTCCGTCGTCTGGTCACACCGTGCCTATAACACCAGTGCTTCTCTAATCTACGAGCACATCACGGAGGCCGTGTGGGATTTAAAATGCCAAAAATTAATAAAAAAAATAACCGATAATATAAAAGTATCTGTTGTAGTGATATGAAAAAATATTCTCGTAATGGATACTTTGTCATGCATTAAAATTGAATGGCAATTTGCCAGTCATGTCGCAAGACTGCCAATAAAGATGATGTAAACGTGACTAAGTGGAAGACTACGTCAGGATACTTTCGCTGACACGTTATAAGTTGCCCACACAAATTGGCCCATTATTTCTTTCTCAAATACGTTTTCTACATACATGCTTGAATATAATTCATCACAAGAAACTAATAACTAATAAAAAAATATGTGGTAAAAAGTGTATATATACAAAGTAGATATCAACAACCCTTTTTCGCAGTCCACTGCTGGACTAGGGTTTCTTTTTTCGTACTCCAGACTATGCACATTCATTTGTTTTAGGACACACAATCGTGCGGGTGGACGACCTATGCTCCGTCATTACGGTACCAAGGATTACCATTTTTTTCAATTTAGCTCGTCAAATGACCGCACTCCGCTTTATGTCGACTTTATGAGATGCCTCTTCACACTGCGCTTGAACCTGAGATGGTTGCAGAAAGGAGGAAAGACGTGGCTGGGAATTTCGTTACAATGTGTCTACAACTAATTATAAATTCTCTATAATTATACCATAAACATTTAATAAGAAAAAAAATATATATTCTCATATTAATTATTATCAGTATGTATTATACCGAGCTCTTTTTAATTACATTAAATTTATTTATAATAGTATTATTTGTAAAAGTGAATGTAATATTCTTTTGAGAAATAAAGTTCTTAAAAAACATTATAACTGTATGCAAGGATGTTATATCAGATATTTGATGTGATAACTTTGGTGATTTTGCTTACCAATCCCATATTATTATTTAATGTAGTGGAAATACTGCCCCGTTGGGTATTTGAAATAACTACCTAACGTTAAGCATACACGTGTACATAGTAAAACAGAAACTTTAGTTCGGTATTCGTATACTTTTTGTTAACAATACACGAATCCTAGTGCACGGATAAACCTTAATTAATTATATCGGTCTCCATTTCACAGAAGGCGGGTGCGGGTGTGCACAGATGCTGTTCAACTGTCAGCTCCGTTAATATCTGGCTTAATTTGCAGCTACCTACGAGTAAATATCATGAAATCTGGTTAAATTAGATTTTAGCCTTTTTTTATTATTTAAATTAGATATTTAGAAATTAGCCCAGTCCGCCGTCCTGGGGTAGTGCGAAAAGTTATGGGATGATAGATTTAGCTAATAAACTATCATCAGTCTGCCTATGGCAATATTTTCTATAATAAAATAATGACGAAATATAAATTAATATATCTTTTGCCTTACTTTAACTTTCAAAACTGTAAAATCTAAAATCAAATGTCACAAATAAAAGACAAACGCAGCCGTCAGTCGCTAGTCGTGCCCGATTGTATTTGCTAACGGTACAGAGTACTCCCTCGACAATGTTTGCTTTGTACCAGCAGAAAATGTTTACCTCACTCAAGTTCATGGCACTCATCAATCCTTTGAATTAGAATTTTCACTGATTACACAGTCAAATATTATTTAAACGACGTTTGTTTCGTATTAATAAAGTCGATTTTCCTGAAGCAAAATACTAACTACTTATATTAAATTAATATAAGTATAGATCTTCATTATCTTTGAATTTCAAAGGTAATTTTTGTTTGTTAGATTCATATTAGAAATGAGAATAACAAATCTAATAACAAAAAATATATTTTTATCTAATTGGGTTTTTTTTCTTATTGTAGCTCGGCAAATAACAACACTTCGCCTGATGTAAAGCTAGACTGCGGTCCATGAACGGAAACAACTGCTACTACAGAGAAATCTCTACAGGCAGCAGTCGCCTCCACTATGGCGGCTTGAAGAGATGAGTGTGCACCATCCAGATTGATAGTGCATACTTCTCTCGTTATACCTGGCTACTTTCTAACTGTTCCAAAAACGCGACCAGATCACTTCACGGGTGTTACATTTGCAACCGGTGGTACAACCACAGGACGGTAGACTGGGTAAACAACCATCATCAGTCTGCCTACCACTCTTTAATAGTGCCTATAGACACCGAGCGGCTAAAGTACGTTAGTTATTTATATTGGTACAGGTCAGAATTTAGCGACAAGTTCGAACACGGGTCTCATTAATCATGAGTTCACGCGTCATGCCGCTAGACCACGGCCGCTCCGCTATTATATTAAATAGTCTACTAGTAAATTATTTGTAAATATATGTGTAATAATGTGTGTGGGAAATCAAATAAATATCAAGATTTACCGCCGCTCCTAATTAATTCCCCAAAGGCGTACAGAGTGTACGTTTTTGTTTTTCTTCGACATTAGGCTATGAGGTTTATTTATGTTTGTGATTTAATTATTAATATTTAAATATTATATAATATAACCTAGGTATAAATTAGATGTATTCATCATCTAATTCTGTGTAATTTGCAAAATGATATGAAACAATTGAAAGTGGTAGGCAGACTGATTATGGTTATTAGTCCAGTCAGCCGTATCAGTATTAGCCAGTCAGTAAGAGTGCATGGTTCACATGGTACCTATGCGATTTGTGAATATTTATCTGTGGTAGCAGTTATTTCCGGTGTCGGGTTACTGTAAAATGGTTAGGTTAGGTTCTTTATTATTTTATTTGCCAGAATAATATGTGGATAATATTTACCAACTTTGATTTTTTTTATGCACGTATAAATAAACTTTTGCCTCTATGGATGATGAGCTCAAGCTCTAGGTAGCTAAGGTCCCGGCTCATCGACCGGGGTCCGTGTCATGAGTACTGGGGCTCCACGGCTACACAATACATTCTTAAAGGTATAATGAATATAATTAGTTATTATTAAGAACGCGTCATTTTTGGAATTTTTGAAGTGGACCACTAGAAAACGTCTTGGCTTAAGTATTAGAATTATAATAGATTAAATGACGAGCGATTGGAATCATAATTTGAATAGACACAAACGTAAACAAAGAGAGCTCTGATTGCTAATACCATTTCGCCAAGAGTCAAAGTTGTTAGTAGCATTGAAAAAGCAAGAAATAAAGAAAATTCCAGTTTTCTCTCTACACGTTTTCCCCTCGTTAACGGCCAATCTCGGATTTCTCTCGTAACTCATGCCTCGGGAACATCTATATACCTATATGTTTCTTTTGTCCTCATATTTTTGAAATTGATATTTTAAGTAGCTCCTATAAAAAATGAATAAAATTGCAAAATTCTTACTTCTTACGATGAATGTTACGTATATAATTTTTGTTTAATTTTAAAATTTAAAAGGCTTAAATTTAAATTCTTTCAGTGCATATCATAAAAGGCGTCTAACGGCGATGTTATTTTTTTTTAAGTAAGATTTTGTTAAGTAATTTTTATAGTGCACACATTTTACTGTTAGCGTGAACATTCTAAAAGCACTAGGGCAGGCACACTCAACTTCAATCATTTCGTAAAAGCTTTTACACTGAGTTAGTTATATCATTGCATGAAATTTCAACAAGTTTATATTGAAGTAACTCAATTTAATGGCATTAGTTTTGAAATAATATTTGTTTTTAATTATTTATTATTATGCTATTGCATGTATTATTTCTTCTACTAATTATTATTATTACTTTTCTAATTTTAATTGTTTATTTTTGTTTATATTATGCATGCCCTTTAGTTTATTTATTTATTTTTTATTGTAGTTCGGCATGTGACAACACTCCGCCTGATGTAAAGCTAGAGTGCGGTCCATGAATGGAAACAACTGCTACTACAGAGAAACCTGTAGGGGCAGCAGTCGCCTCCACTATGCCGGCTTGAGAAGACGAGCATGTACCATCTAGATTGACAGTGCACACTCCTCTCGTTATACCTGGCTACTTCCAAACTATACCCAAAACGCGACTAGATCGCTTCACGGGTTGGTTGCTTTCGAATTTTCGAAAATTCGAAAGTGGTTGTACTACCCCAGGACGACAGACTGGACAAATAACCATCATCAGTCTGCCTACCACTCTTAAGTCAAAACTGTTAAGTGACTATCTGTTATTTATGTCAATGTTTATTAGAATTTTTAGTTGTTTGTTTCCCAGATAAATAAATAAAAAATAAATAATCAAAAGGAAAATGCAATGAGTTCTAAAATAACACAAAGGAAAAAAATCGATTTTAAAATTTTATCTAATATATTTTTTATTTGATAAAACATAATTTCAATTTACGTTTGAGTTTTCATTGGACGTAGTGGCATCTAAAGGTGGATCATTCATCTCTTTGTTAATAAATTTGTTTGTATTGTATCCGACCGGGTGCTGGTCGCCCTTCCAAATAAAAATAAAATTAATTGTTGTGTTCACGAACAATCACGCCACACTGAATTGAAGATAGCCACGAATCGTAAAGCTAGCAGAGAGCGCGAAACGCTGTCGTCTTTTGTCAAAGAAATAATAAGCCAAACGTAAATCGTCGGTCTGAGAGACCAATGCGCGGGTATACGAAGGTTAACTTTAACGTAAGTTGCATATGACTATGTTTATGATGACGTTTATTCTGATTAATATAATCCAACGTTTGAAAACCCACGTTGTGAAGCTTTCTAAACGTTCCGAACGTTAAATTAATTAAAATAAACACAGTAAGCCGCATAAAGTCCTTGAACTTATTACTATTAGGTTGCATATTATTTCAGTTATAATAATTCTGAAATAAACTGTTCGTTCTAAAATAAAGTGATTTTTTTTTCTTTAAACATTAAAAACAGCGATTTTCTAGAAGATTAAACACTACAAAAAGCTACAGGAGACAAGAATAATGTAAATTAATGACGATGGTTACTGAAGAAGAATAAATACAATTTAACGTTTACCCCTTGATTTATTTAAATGAATCTGTGAGGGTTCTTTGTAAACAATATTAATATTATTTAAATTATGTTAACTATCTCTAAAATAAAATTATAATTTTTTTAATATAAGTTTCCTACTACTAAAATAATGAAGATTATGTTTACATAAGAATTAAGATGTCCCTGATTTTTTTTTTAATTTCTACAAATTTTATATATTTTATTAGAATTATTTACTTATGAGTGTTTGCTCTATCGATTTGCATTATAAAAATATTGATGTCTTTTTTTGATGCGTTAATTTGTTTCAATATGGATAAGTTTTATTTTGAATGCAGTTCTTTTAATTTCTCAACTCGTAAAACTTGCTTCCCTTGTCTGGGATAGTGTTTTGGGATATTTTGTGTAGTATTTAAGTCGATTAATAAATTAAATTACCTGGGTGGGCGACGGCTAGCGATGGCACCACTAAGCGTCGGCGCCGGGGTAGGTCGTTCTCCTCGTGGTAGCGAGGCGTGCATACACTGCGCACCGCCGCCCCACATTCCTTTCTTTGGTTTCACTGAAACAAATTAAAATTACACGTTAGTTACAAATTCGACCAAACCTGATTTTATGCATACTAAAAGTTTAATTAATCTGTTCTTTTAATTAAATTAAGAGTGCGATTCATGAGTGGACGCGATTAATGCCACAGCTATATGTCTGGAGGCTACAGACTCTACTATACTGGCTTGATAAGACGAGATGACTGTGCAGAGAAGTAAACAGGGCACACTCCTTTCTCCGGTTTCTTTCAAGCTGATCCCGGAATGCGACTAAGTCACTTCACGGATGTTAGTTACACTTGAAATAGTGATATTGCTCCGGTAACAGTTCACTTACCACCGTTCAGTCTGCCTAACACTCTTTAGGTACAAGAAATAAAAAAAAAAATACTTCATACGCTCTTATTCTAGATTTATTTGAAATTAATATGAACGCATAATTCATAAGTTTCACTAGCCGGGATTGTAATAACCGTAAATATATAGCAGAGGTTCGTAACGTGGCTCAATCTATCACATGGTAAGCAACATAGGGGGCCTACTTTCAAATGACCGAAAACGAAATTTTGGTCATAATTCGGACTACTGAAACCTGCCAAATCCTCTACATAGTGATATGACGTGGAAAACCACTACTTGCAATGCATTTTCAGGGTGCGATTTGACAGTACTTTCTTCGTTTGTTCTGAGTAACACAATGTTTCGTTTTCGGATCAGACCAACTGCAAAACGAAACTATGCAAGATCGCGGTAGGCCCCCAGGCTGCGGTCAGTTATTGGATATGTGGCCGTTTAATTTATTCATGTAGAGCCCTTCGTGCCACGGAGAGCTCGTTAAGCCGTCGATCCGGACTGTAATTAATAGGCAGCTGTTAAGTCAGAACACCACAGGTAGTTTGAATAACTCTCATAGTTTGCTGTTAATTATTTCAATATTTTGAACCGAAAAATTAAATATCCTTACTAATTATATGTATAGGATTAAAAATATCTATAGAAATATTAAAAATAATTTTCACCACCACTTTCTAGTGAAACCACGTAACGAGACCTTGTAACGTTTTGGTATCAGTTAGAAAGTAGCCAGGAGTAACGAGAGGATGTGCACTGTCTATTTGAACCGCGCACATTCGTCTACATAGCCGACATAGCCGAAACGAGTGTTACCTGCAATCTTTGTCTCTGCAGGCGGAGTGTGGTCACAATGTCGATTTACTATTAAAAAAGGTGATTTGTTAGAATACCTAGTTTACGTAATCGCTTTCACGATCATATTTATTTGATATCTTTTTTACAGAATATCTCAGCATTAAACTTGACGACTCCTTTCATGGGACATTAGTTTTTACGTCTTATTAAATTCCTTATAAAGCCTGAATAAATAATTCTGTGGATATTGCTTCTTTAAAAAATAGCTTTCAATAAGTCGAAGCGTAGATACGGAAATAACAATTTTCTCAAACCTTTAGGGTAATAGTTTCAGCTTCTGAATAAATATAATAACAAAAAATTGTTGATATTAAATTTGGGGTAGGAAAAATAAATAAAAACATTTTCATCCTATATTATGATTATTTGTGTAATCTAAAAGGATGACTTTCCAAATATAGGCAAAAGTGTTGGTAGAAACGCGAGACATTTGAGGCGATGTACCATGAATAATTCAATATTTTGGTACGTTTTGATCAAAGTAGGTATAGGAAGTGTCACAGAAATATTCTCCAAGAGAACGAGTAAGTGCTGTCCGGAAATTACAATGCTCAGCCCATCTCTATGTGGGTAAGACAAATGGCATATTCAGAACTCTCGGGGACCAAATGACCGGGCACAGAATTATAAATTAACGACAACGTGATTTGATACAATTTTGTAATAATACGTTATTTTAGATATTATATATGTATTTAAATACACATATGTTATAGCGTTCTTTCTACTCATACAGCGATGGTTTAAGGTGCAATCGACATTGCTTGAGTACTAAGATTTATTTAGAGACAACTGCTCCCACAGATAATTGTATGATGGCAGCTGTCGCCTCCGCTACGCCGGCTAGGTGAGACTACTGTCTTCAAAATATACGCTTTACCAAGCTGATCCCAAAGCGCGTAAAGTGACTTGTGTATTAAAGCTGTTTAGTCAAATAGAAATAGAATTTATTGGCCTATACTTTAACATAGAATTAACTCTATGGAAACAATAGTTGAGAAACTTATTTGACAGTATTACGATCAGACACAGTGGGAAATACTCGTACATTTTCCACAGTATATTACCCTCGTTAAGGAAAGTTCGAGTAATTAGTAAGTCCGTGTATTGTTGGGCAAAACAATTTCTAGTTGCAATTCCATTCACAGCGGGTAATGTAAACAATACTCAATGAAAATGCACTATGTGGGTGTATTTAACAGCCGCGGCTAAAATGTAATTTTGAACCCTGTTAATTTACTTTTAACAAATAACGTCGCCGGTTAAACGTGCTCGTGCGAAAAGTCGCCATGTATACATTTTTATGGTAGTTTTATTTATTATCTTTTTATTTTAGCACGTCATATGACCGCACTATGCTTGCTCAAGTTAAGCTAGAGTGCGATCCATGAACAGAGGCGACTGCTGTCAGAGAGGGGAATCTGCTGACAGCAGTCGGGTCCGCTATGCTGGCTTGATGAGATGCCTCTTCACACCGCGCTTGAAGGATCCCATGTTATAGGAAGGTGGAAAGACGTGGCTGGGAAGATCGTTCTGTTCGTCTGATGTTAAGATAGAACTGCACATAACTGGTATCATTGTAAAATGTATACGGGCAGCATTCATATCCACTACACCGGCTTGAGGAGATAAATGGGTATCATCCAGGTTGACAATGTACAATTTACTTTATATATACGCAATGTACTTTATATATATTATATTCCAAACAGAGTCCGAATAATGCCTAGATACTGTTAGGCTAATAACTTTTATCTTATTACCATTCCAATGTATTAAATAATATAACATAACTTATTTGGATATAGATTGAAGAATGAATAAATTAGATGTAATTTTTCCGTCAGAATGTGAGGCGCGTGGAGTTGCGAAGAGGTACCGAGTAAACATCAAGATGAATTCCCGAGCGATTTTGTCACCATTGTACTAAACAGAATGTATCTTCCCCAGGTGGACATTGATATTCATCCGACGTACCCAAACCGCGGCAAGGAATTTTGGCAACCAACGTAAGCTTCATTTCTTTGTAAACTTGCCATTTCTCAACCCTAAATCCGCAATGTAATAATATGAGGGACGTCAATAACAAAATCCATTTTTTTTTCACCAAATAATATTGTCAACACAGGGCTTTATCAAATAAGTACGTGTTTGTTATACATTTTATTATTCAATGAATTGATTTATACTTATTTAAAATTTATAAGTTATTTTATTGCTTTTTTTTGGCGATATTGGCCTCAGTTAAACAGAATTAATTAATAACTACGCTATCTTTTTTATTGTAGCTCGGCATATAACAACATGCCGCCTTTTTTTTATAGTAGCTCGGCATGTGACAACACTCCGCCTGATGTAAAGCTAGAGTGCGGTCGATAAATGGAGACAACTGATACTACAGAGAAACCTGTGCGGGCAGCAGTCGCCTCCACTATGCCGGCTTGAGGAGATGAGCATGTACCATCTAGATTGACAGTACACACTCCTCTCGTTTACCTGACTATTTCTTAAACGCGGCAAGGTCATTTCACTGGTATTACATTCGAAAGTGGTTGTACCAGGACAGCAGACTGGGCTAATAACCATCATCAGTCTGCCCACCACTCTTAATGAAAATACTGTATTTCATGAAAATAATGTTAGTTTAGTTTCTTTTAAAGTTGTTTTTTATAAATAAAAGCCACTTAGGTACTCGCTTCTTCAAAATCATAATTATTTAAACACTTCCTTTTCATGTCAAAAGAGAACTTCTAATTAAAAATTTAATGAATGGATTTTAATTAAAAACAGTAATTAGGTGTTTCTGTAGACAGCTAAATCGATGTTCGTGAAAGTAGTATTTTAGAAGCAATTTACTACTTAAATCTTAAACATCTCGGCGGGCGTCAAAATAAACAATGCCAAATTATTTTGCAAGTAATAATGATAACACAAATATTTTCGTGTCATATTATATTTACGTTTTAATAAGGAGATACTGCTTGCCCTTTTCGCAGGCGCCTCAATTAATGAGTTGAGGAGCTTTAAATTACAGTACCTTAATTGCGGGTCACCAGAGCAGTGTAATAATACACTATACAAAAGGTCTTATTTATATCTATTTTACTCTTAATATGATAAGACTTTATCCAATTCGAACAGCTTAAAATAATGTTATTAGTAAATTAAAATATTTTATGGGTCTCAGGCTTATCTCGCCGCGACCACGATATCGCTGAAAAACTTTGAATCGTCACAGCGTCGCGCGTCGCGTCGGATTAAGAAAAGTCAGAATATTTTTTGTTTTCGAATAATCTTATTAGTGCTGTGCTAGCTAGATGTATTAACAGTTAACTATTAAGGAATTAATAAAATAAATCGTTTAAATCACAGTTATATTTTTAATATGAAAAGATCAATTTTCTTCTCCTACTACATGTCACATCATGAAAACGGTTTTGCAAGATTATATTTTGTGATTTCCTCCGGGGTTGTTTGTAGCACATTTTTCTATAACGTTCTTCTTTTTCTTCGCTTTAGACAGATATTAAAGACCCTTTTACAAGCGGGCACGGGGCGGGTGTCGTTTAATATTGACTCGAATTAAAATAAACGTCGTATTAAAATGTCATGACGTATTTACGATATCTGGATTTCTTAATATAAATAATTTATTTTTAAAAATATGAAATTTACACCACGAGTAAATAAAGTTATAAAAATTGATTAAAATTATTGAAATAAACTATTTTTCTAAAACTTTTATAAATCCTAAATTTTCATTATGAGTCATTATTAATAATTCAGGTTTTTCTATGTATTCACATTCGAATTTAACGAAATTTCTTATTCATAAAAGGATATCACCAAAATTTAAAATCCTTGTTTTATATGTTCATTTCCTAAATTGCAACAGCCTAGAGACATTCCCGTGTGAAAATTAATTCTCTTAACATGTTTCATTTCATTCTGCCACTCTTTACGAAGAAAGAAAGAAACAAATTACGTTTGAAAATAAGGAATTTTCTTTATTTTCTTTTTCCGGCGTGACGTTGATGTACAATGATTGCCCGAGCATTTAAAATAATTTTCTCATTGTAATTACAAGTTTTTAAATGTACCATAAACATTACATCAATAAATATTCAATTATTACAGGCATTTCATTTAAATGTACAATTAGATTTTACATTAAATTGTTAATTTAATTTAATGTAGTCCCATTAATTGTCCCTGAGGCCCGTTATAAGAAAATATTATTTACTAGTAATGTGAAACGAACTAACTTTGAGCAATATATTAAAGCTGTACGCAGTAATGTCGGCGATAAACGATATCGTTAAACATAATTACACAGCTAGCGACGTGCTGTGAAAGACAAGCCCTGCACTCGTCCTTTGCGAGTTATAAAACTCATTTGGGCGTCGCTGAAAGTTAGAAAGGCAGATGTCGCTCCGCTGGCGGGCAGGCGTCTGCAATTTATTTAATGTGGCTCCGCCCACATTTTATGACATTTTTTTCACCCCCGAGATGATACTGGCTTCGTCTTATTGAGCCGTTTTCTTCTCCCGAGAGAAAACTTTTATTAAGTGTTGGTGCTTCACGAGTTGAGGGAGATGGATTTGTTTCACAGTTTTACAGTTTTCACTTTGGCAGAAAGTTCGCACATGAAAAGTGTCGACATTATTTTGAAGACGCTACCAACCACCCCAGATTTAAATAAATTTATTGTGAGCTCAACTCTTAACTCTCGATATTAAAATTAAAGTTACTCTTTTGATTGCAAAATATTAGAATGAACTAAATTAACTCTGAGTTTGATTAACTTTTAGACAATATAAACAAATTTATTGTTTGAAATATTTCAATGAAATAATGAATTAACATTTTAAAATATCTGATTGAAATCAGTGTATATTTTATTTCATCAAAATGAATAATTGTGAAAGGCAATGGAGGTTAAAATTATTATTGCATTCGATTTGAAATAAGATAACCATTCCGTAACCCGGTCATGTTTTGATTTATTGAAAGTTATTATTATTAAAAGGAGGGTATTGTGCCCGAGGCTCTTGCGATTATGAGAGGTCCGAGTATTTGCAGAGGATCTCATTCTGTCTTTATGTGAACGCCGCAGGTGGACATTGGTATTCGAGTACTATTGCCGATATTCCGCAAACTGTTTTCTCAGATATGACGGTTCAACCCTAAGAAACGTAAAAGTTATATGGCCATATAAAATAGGAGAATGTTTATTATTATTATTATTATTTCCTTTCGCCTATGTTGCTATTTATCTATCAAATTTGTAGATAATAGAAGGGGACGGGTTTCTTCCTTCTTTAAACTGACATAGCGAAGGACACGGCTGCCTTTAGGTATTTTTCTGTGGTAGTAGTTGTTTCTGCTGCTTCGTACTTTACCTTAATATCAGGCGGAGTGTAATCACATGTTGAGCTACTATAAAGAAATAGTATGTAATATATTCACTTTAACGTTATGTAGATGCCATTGACATGTCAATAACAGGTAGGTACAGCTAGAAGTAACCCTGCGCTTGACAGAAGTGTTTACATTATCGACCCCCGACAAATATTTTATCTCCAATAGTTCAAAGCTTTTTTAGAATATTTCGAGATTATAAATCCGCTAGCAATATAATACACAAAGTAAATTTATTGTTAAAAGATCTGAATAAATAATAATTTAAAAACATAATTATAGGATCAAATAATGCTAATGAATGTTTGTACATAAGATTCACTACCTACCCTTGATTAATTTAAAGTGGTGGCAGACATGTAGAGTTTTAATTTATTTATTTTAGAATTCTTTTTTATTATATTATATATTACATAACATTTCTCATAACCTTATTAAATAAATAAAATTAAAGGTCTTAAATTATACTTGTTCGGAACACCTGAAACTTATTTTTTATTTCGAAAGGGACACCGATGAGAATTTGCCCTTATAGAAGAGATTCGCTATTGCCCAATCTGAAGTTACTTATGATTTTAAGCCTGAGGAGATAAGAGTGCGGTGCTCGAACGGAAACAACTGTGGTAGTAAAAAGAAATTTGTGTAGATAGAATTCGCCGGATTGTGCCGGCTTACAGAGATGAATGTAAACCAATATTAAAAACACAGAAATATAAGTATCTCTACTAGTATACATCGGTGTGAAAACATCGAAGACTCTCCTCCTCTTCGGACACGCGTCGTATCTTCACCATAGATAGCTGGGCTTCATGTTAAGTTCGTACTTGCGATAGTAGTCGAACAACTCGCACTCATTGGTCGAATAAGAACGCGGGTTACGCCATGTATGCCAATGCCAAATAAAAAGCCAATACATTAATATCAATTTGTTATCCTCTCTTCGGCTGCAACTCTTCGCGTCGTAACAGTGCTTTTCTTTTCTCTGTCCTCCAAAGTCTAACCCTCACTCGATGTCACTTCACCCTCGACTAGGCTCAATCACGTCACTCTTCACTTCATATTCTCTGAAAAAGCCTTGACCGGTTTTCAGTAGCTTCCACACAAAAAAAATCTTTGTATCTAATAGATATTTATCAGAGAAAAGGGTACGTTCAAATGAATTTCCAAACCCAATTAACGTAACTACAGAGGCACGTACGTATCACTCATATTATTATCATTCATAGCACGTAGATTCTACCTAATTGGTGTAGAATATCTCGCAAAGATAAAACGTCGCAAATACAATACAACCCTCGAGGTTACGAAATATGATATTAGTATTCCATCACCTTTAATATTATCTATCAGAAAGGATTAGCTTTCTCAGAAAATAACAAGAAATTTCAACCCAACACGTTTACTTCGACGGCCTCTGGCGCAGTAGTCTGTTACGCAGTGGTCCTGGGATCGAAGCAAAATGTATTAGAAATATAATATATGTATATTTGCATAATATGAGTACTTGTTTCAGGTCTGGGTGTTATGTTTTGTGATGTTCTTGTTCTGATACCCATAGCACAGGTTATTCTAGTTTTGGGTTAACTTGTATCTACGAGTATGTGTATTGTGTATGTAATGGGTGTTTTTTTTAGAGGTATAGAACTTTAAGTTGGCAAGACTGTTATAACTGGCGGCCATTTTGTCAGCTGTCAAGTGATTTGAGTTTAGTTTGGTTTGGCATTTCAACATGAAAAGACTGACGCCTGAACAACGCTTCCAAATTGTGCAAATTTATTTTGAAAATAATGGTTCTGTGCGCGATAGCACTACGTCCATATTACGGTCAACATAATCGTCCATCAGAGCAATTAATTCGACTAACTATGGACCGTTTTCGCACCACGTTTACTTTAAATGATAATACGCATCCACAGAGATGTCGTACAGTGCGTACAGAAGAAGCCATTGCTACTGTAGACCGTAGCGTAGAGGAAGACCTGAATCAGTCCATCCGCCAGTTACAGTCAATGGTGACCGCTGTAGAGCCATGATTACTGACTTTTTTCTTTCTCAATTGAACAACCATGATGTGCAGGAGCTGTGGTTTCAACAAGACGGCGCAACATGTCACACAGCTCGTGCCACAATTGATTTACTGAAGAAAATGTTTGATAACCGCCTAATTTCCCGTTTCGGACCCGTGAATTGGCCTCCAAGATCGTGCGATTTAACGCCGCTAGACTATTTTCTGTGGGGATATGTGAAGTCGCTAGTCTACGCCGGTAAGCCCGCAACGATCGACCACTTGGAGGACAACATTCACCGCGTTATTGCCGACGTACGGTCACAAATGTTGGAAAAAATTATTTAAAATTGGACCTCCAGATTAGATTACGTCCAAGCCAGCCGTGACGGTTATATGCCAGAAATTATATTTAAATTATAATGCCAAAAGATTATCTTTTGAATAAAGTCAATTTCATGTCAATTTTAAAACTTCAACCTATTTTTATTCCATTTCAAAGTTCTATACCTCTAAAAAAAACACCCATTATTTGTTTATAATTTATCTATAAATATAAGGTAACTAATTATAATATTTGAAAAGGTTTAAATATTTGATGCTTTATTAGAAAAGTTTGAATTTTGTTTTTCATAAACTATTTGCTTATACATAAAATTATTAATTACATTTTCTATTCTCGTAATTACGAAAAATATCTGGAATAACAATTTTTATATTTATAATAAATTAGGTCCGCAATATTAATTACATTAAATCTTTTATTTAAGTACAAAGAAAATAAATAGACGAAATCAAGTAGATATGCCCTCATTCGCTTTCTGTTAACTTATGCTCACATAGTAGCTTCGCAATTGGTTACAAATGATACCTATTCTCTTATGGTTTCACGGAAAAATAATAGATGGTGAGGCACCAGAGCGTGCCGCAATCAATCAAGACGAACACAGTAGCACGCCCTCACAAATCTACGTATTTTAGGGATGCCATACATGTTTATGACGTGGGGTCGTTGGCTTATACATTGAGATGATCTTCATGTCAATAAATAATGAAATGTATGTGAATGGTGACGTTTTTGTCTTCTCTCATAGACCGCAATTTAGTTTAATATTATAAAAAATATTGTTTTTTGTTTATATATCCATCAAAAATATGTTACTAATAAAATATCTGTCTATGTAAGTAAGTATGCTATTTATAGGAAAGAACAGGGCTTTGGAAGCATTCGAACCTACTAACGTATTTATTTTTATACGAACGTTTCGAAAGCTTCGCAGCTATTTATGGTCCTCTACTTTAAGAGTAGTAGGCAGACTGATGATGGTTATTAGCCCATCTGCCGTCCTGGGGTAGTACCGTACCACTTTCAAATGTAACACTCGTGAAGCGACGAGTGTGTCTTCAACAGTTGGAAAGTAACCGAGCTAAACGAGAGGAATGTACACTGTCAGACTGACAGTGCATATTCGTCTCCTCAAGCCGGCATGGCGGAGGCGACTGCTGTTTCCAGAGATTTTTTCTGTGGTAGCAGTTGTATCTGTTCATGGGCTGCACTCTAGCTTTACATCAGAAAGAGTGTTGTCATATGCCGAGCTACAATAATACGCGTACGAGCTACAAATATACGTGAGAATAAAATTAAAATGATTATACAAATATCTTAAATGCGTTCTCCGGCAAACGTACGAGTAATTGTAATGATCTTCAATGTTATATAAACGTTTTTAATACAAAAAGATCATGTTTACCGCACATATTTTCCGGTCTCAAAAGGCATACTATTTATGGCATCCCTATTCGCCGAGAAGAGCACTTCGGTTAATATAGCTGGAGATTACGAGTTGAAGTTACTTCTAAAGAGGAAAATATGAGAGTGACTCATACTCACATTTTATTGCCAATGTAAATATACTAAATATAACATATACATGTACTCGTACATATTTAGCCCATACTGAATGAAATTGCTAGAAAAAAAACATTATTAAATATTAGAGGCAAATAATACTTGTTTAATCATTGGCTTTTCGGTGTCGTATATTTTTCATTCTTCTATCTTTGTATAGACTTCATTGTAATCTAACCTTAATTCATTTATATATCAATATTTTTCTACCCTGACCTCTTAGCTCTGTGTGCTCCAGAATCTTAACTTTATTTAGTATAAAAATATCAATAAATACATGAATTTTTTTTTTGTTTTTTGGATGTAGTCTATCCAAGAATAAATACATAATAATAAATTTAAAATCTTAAATTATGTGTCATAAAATTAACATCATACTTAGATCGTTCTCTAGTAATTGTTTGAAAGATTAATTTCTCGATAACTTTTCCAAAAGATAAACTTTGCCTCTTTATATTAAATTATTCCGAAACTTTTATGGGGAACGGGAAAGATTTTTCGGACTGCTAATTGATTGATATTCTGATAATTGTATTTCAGAAAGTTATTTCACGAAACACTGTTTAATTCTCAAGAAATATATTCCAAAAAGTATTATATTTTACAAATTAAAAAAAAAATACATCTTAACAAATTTATTATTATGTTTTCAACTTTCTAATTGTCCTTATAATTTGTAAAAATGTATTCCAAATATAATCAAACAATACTAAGTAATATATATTTCAATTATTTAAACCTCAAACTAAAAACGTAAATAAATAAATAAATATAACAATATACAAATAGGAAAGTATAATGAACTTTAAAGGCAGAAAAGCTTCTTCAAGCCAACATAGTAATAACCTAATGAAGCATGGATAAAAGTATGACAATGTCGTTGGTCACTCTTTCGTACAGTGTCTAACAGCTTTACGAACTGTTCGCGTTTGAACGATCAAAGAGATGAAGTAAACCAGAAAATAAACGTGGCCCTAACATTAGAAAATATACCTACATAAATTTGAAAATAAACCCTTAAAAATGATATTTTAAGGATTATTTTGAACTATAAAAATTTATAATCGTGTTTCGGGAACAGTTTGTCCCACTACAGGTATAATGTAAGAATGTATACTGTTAATCCGGTTGGTGCACATTTGTCTTCACAAGTTGGCATAGCGGAGGCGACAAATTAATCAGTAGCAGTTGTTTTCGTCCATAGACCGCATTCTAGCTTGATGCATCAGGCGGAGTGTTGTCATATGCCCTACTACAATAAAAAAGCAAACTTATTTTCTTTATATTGGATTAAACTTTTGCCTAATGTACTTAAAATAATAAAGAAATCTTTAATTAAAAATTTACTACATCAATCTTGTTCAAATCGAGAACTTTTCGTTCCGAAGTGTAAGAAAAGTGATAAAATCATAATAATGTAGAACTCAGGATACATTCTAGATGTTAGCAGAAGGCTATTCGTCTTGATCCGGGTCAAAATGTGCTCGCTGCTACATTAGTAGATCTGTAAGGCGATTATGTATCTTTGATGGATGATGTTTCTTTTAGACCTTTGTTACTCATTTTATCTAAAACTTGAAGTATAAGCGATTTTATTTCTACGCGTTTACACAATTGAGTTTTTCATAATGAATTATCCAATGATATCACGGATTGAAGACCAGAGGTGGACTTGCAATAAATAACGTTGCTGTAATTTCTCAAGTCTCAGGAAGTACAAAGGAAATTTCCATTTTCGGGCCCACTTCACATCTAATTGTTTGTTAACAAAACAATATTCTAAAATAACATATTTTCCATTAATTTATTTAATTGTATCAACACAACATTTAACAATCGATAGAAAATGTTTAATTACATAAAAAATATATTATAAAATATAATAACCTAAAAAATTACATCAGGAAAAGTCTAATTACTCCCGATAAAAAAATTATTGGTAATAATAGATGTAGATATATTTACCTAAAAAAAGAATTAAAACTCAAGAAAAATATTGTGAGCTCATTCTTCTTCAGTCACCCCAGATGATTTTTTAAATTATTGTAGCTCGGAATATGACAACACTCCGCCTGATGTAAAGCTAGAGTGCGGTCCATGAACGGAAACAACTGCTACTATAAAGAAATCTCTACGGGCAGCAGTCGTCTCCGCTATGCCAGCCTGAGGAGACGAATATGCACCATCGAGTGCACACTCTTCTATAAACAAATAAACAGAGAAAGAATAATAAATCTAAATAGTTTAAAAAGTGCTAAACTACGCTGTTTTCTAACTCAATCCACTTGATTGGTTTAAATTCACTTCTAAATCCGTGACATTCGTTTACGTGTCCAAACAAGGGTGAGTAAAAGCGGAAAATCTCTGTCTGTCTTTAGTAGATTAACTGTTATAATCTTGGTATGGATTTAAACAACTTTTTTTCAGTTTGAACATAATTTTGACAACGCACTTGCTAAGAGCGAGTGTCATCAATCAATCATGAGATTGTTAAAAGCGCCCATAATAACAATGACAAGCTGAAAATTATACCAAAAAATTTATTTTTTTTATATTTTCCTGATTCCACGTTTTATATTCATGTGTTCAAATATACATTTATTTACATCAAAGTTACTACGACGTTATAACTAATTGTTTTAAAATAAAATCTTATTGTTATTTTTTATAGTGTATTATCACTTCACCTCATGTTAACCTCACATTTTTTTTTTATTGTAGCTCGGCATGTGACAACACTCCGTTTGATGTAAAGCTAGAGTGCGGTCCATGAATGGAAACAACTGCTACTATAGAGAAACCTGTGCGGGCAGCAGTCGCCTCTACTATGCCGGCTTGAGGAGACGAGCGTGTACCATCTAGATTGACAGTGCACACTTCTCTCGCTATACCTGGCTACTTTCAAACTATTCCCGAAACGCGACAAGGTCACTTCACGGGTGTTACATTCGAAAGTGGTGGTAATACCCCAGGACCGGCAGGCTGAACAAATAACCATCATCAGTCTACCTACCACTCTTTAATAGTGCCTATAGGCACTGAGCGACCAAAGTACATATAACAAAGTTACATTGGTGCCAGTCAGAATTAGCGAGGTTCGAACACGGGTCTCATCGATCGTGAGTTCACGCGTCTTATTGCTAGACCACGGCCGCTAGACCACTTCACTTGAGTGCGATCCATGAGCAGAAACAACTGCTACCACAGAGAAATAAAGAAATGTTTTTCAGGCAGCAATCCCCTCCGCTATGCTGGCTTGAGGAGGACATGTAATGCTAAATAATTAATAATACACATCTTCACGCACACTAAAATAAGATTCACATGAAATGTATGTATGAACATAATAATAAATATATTAAATATCAAACACTGAGGGATCAAAGTACATATAACAAAGTTACATTGTTTTGCCCAGAATTTTTGGAAGATTTTAGTGCTACTGACTCTACTCTTTGCCTTTTACTACTAGGCCACGGCCGCTCAAATTATACATATAAATACTACAACGGGAGAATTTTAGTGCGAGAAAGGAAAAATGAAACAATGTTATCTGAAAACAAGGTAATCATCAAATGTGATTCGCCGTAGTACCTTGTACTAAAATAGAAATATAAAAATCGTAAAAGAGTCATAACAGCGGAAACACACTGATGGACCAAATTCCAGCTATAAAAAGTTCTCGATAATTGTATAACCAATAACGTCGGCGATGGGAATCGTTAAGCTACCTTGTACTCAGAATGCTCAAGGAATAGTCCATATTTCATTTTCCTTCGCTTCTTGAATATACAATGAGTTAAGCACCATGAATACTAACTAGATACAGTTTATTTCGCTAATCGTGCAAACAAGAACTTTCAGCCAGTTCGCGTGTTTAGAACTCAGCATGCAATTTTGCTTACAAATTATACTTAAAGCGATAACTTTGATAGTTCAATATAATTTTATAATAACACTGAATAAATAATATTTAAGTTGAATAACTTTCAAAGAAAAAATATAATTAAATTAATTTCCTTTGGCAAAATTTAAGACTAAACTAAGAATTCTCAAGTATTGAAGACCGAGGTACTTGAAGCTTTAATTATGTTACCCATTAATTCAGTTATGTAATGTAAGTAAGTAAGTAAATGTTATGTTCGTGAGGACGTTGTTTAATTTTTCTTCAGGCGAAGTGAATTTCTTCAATATAAAAGTTTTGAACGTACGCTTTCTTTGACAAATAATTACAAGTTACCGAAAGCTCTTTTAATGTATAATAAATACTAGTTGTTCCGCCCAACTTCGTATGTGTGTAATTTAATTAGTTTAGCGTTCCAGTTCTATTCCTAGAGAACCTTTTAGGCGCCCTAAATTACTACCCAATAAACAGGATACTTACAATTTTTTTTTTTTTTTCAAATCGGACTGATAATTTCGTAGCGCACATGGGACAAACAACCAAGCATTTTTTATCAAAATTTTCTGTTTATTTCCTATTACAAAGATTCCATATAACTTATTATAAAATTTATTATTATGAAGAAGTCGACTACAAAACTAGGAATATATTTTAGCTGCTCTTCTTTTTCTGAAAAGCAACAACGATTTAGTGGCATGCCCATTTTTTTTGTACATTTTTCTACTCGAAATGTTCGATCATCAAGGCTGGTCATAAGCTAAAAGAAAACGATGCAAGGTCGAAGAATTTCTCGGGAAGCGTAACGAGCGAAAGGCCGATAAACTGTGCCATCCAACTGGGCTCAATATATCTTAAGATACACTTTGAACGAACTTAGCAAAATTGGCTCAGAATACAAGTATACTTATATTATATATTTTTGTAAATGTCGTAAGGATATGGTTACGTAAAGAGAAGGCATTAAAATCAAAGTTGGGGAGAGTCTAATGTACATATGTGTATAGGCAAACGTAAAGTAATGATGCGAAACGACTCCCAAGCTCCTTTGTTTTTCAAGAATTCTTTATTGCTTTTGTCGTATCCAAATCTTCCCGCCGGGAGACCTTGGCGTGCGGTACAAAGTACTTACTTATTGCGAGTCGAAACACAAAAGTTTGGCTCGTATGGAAAGAAAAACTATTAATTCAGAATACGAGTGCTTTAGTTCAGAATGTGACGTGTGTGTGCTTAATAGCTCTAATAAGTATTTTATTTCATTAACAAAATGTACCTATACTATATAGTTATATATGTGTATATTATAGCAGATTTTCTTTTCGTTTTTGTTAATGCCAAAGTATGTATGTAAAGTTACATAGGTACCGGTTGAGATTTTAAAAGTTTCATAAATATATTGTTTGTTGCAGCCTCTTATGTGGATGCCCTGGGTTCATTTCCCGGTCGAAACATTTTATTTTTATTGTATCTCGATATATGTTAAACACAACGCCTGATGTTAAGCTAGTGTACGGTCAATGAAGGGAAACAACTGACATCACAGAGTCATGATACCCACAGAAGTTGTCAGACTTTGGAGTCAGGGCTTTGTGTGTATGTATAATGTATTTTTTTTTTCTATACCCAGCCATTTTCTCTACCTAATTTATTACCGACTTAATGTAGTAAATAAACTAGTAATTAGATACTGTTAATGACAGTATTTCAATTTATGAAATGAATTATTTCATCATCATCATCGATTGTCGCGCCTTTTTCCTACAGGGATAGACAGAGACAACGACACAATTCCCTCACTTCCCTCCCGGTTATGGGCGCTAGGCAGTCCAGCTTACATAAGGATGTCTCCGATTTGATCGCAAATCATCCTTCTGGGTCTGCCTTGTTTAACGCATCCATTCACATAAGATTTATGAATTATTTAAAATCGTAAAATGGCGTGACAATTGTTGTTGATTTGTTACAATAGTAGCTTCTACATTATGCATGTGAATCATAAATAATTCGGTCGAAGAGACTGCACGATAAACCTTTAAGTAAAGAGTAAATTCTTCTGCAACTTTTGTCAAATGCTTTGAGAAAGGAATGAAAATAGAGTAGTTGTATGTAGAAGAGGATATATCACTTCAGTATGGCACAAGAACGAATGCGATACATCTCCATCACATTTCCATACATTACCCGTGCGAGAAAAGTTTCCCGCTCGCTTGAACTATGTGGGGAAATGGAAACATTTTGGCATTGATGCGTGACGCTCAAGTGATATCTATATACGTCCTTATTTCTAAGAAGCTAAATGTTGTAATACTGTTTATTTTTTGTATGATTGTTTATAAATAGTTCTCCCACATTTAGAATAAATAATAAATTGTTTTTCGGTAATATTTTATTGAAATAAAGAGAGGCTAAACAATTTTACTTTCTGAAATAAAATACCTTAATATATTCCTATTTTTATTTTATTTCATTATGCTTATAATATAATATATATACATATATAAACTAAGCTTGATTTGGTCTTTTATACTGGTCTTATTTCTGAAGACGATATACCGATTGTTGCAATAAAATTCAATTGTCTCTGCTAATCACAGTAACTTTAAAAAATGTAACAAATTAACAATTTTTATTATTTTATCTATTTACGTGACACACTTTTATCACAACAAATGTGACGCCCCGCCAGGTCATAGTAAAAAAAAATTATATTTTTTTTACAAAATAATTAAATAACGATTTATTTTTTAATTTATAATTTTAATGTCAAATTTTACCTTACAAAACTAATATAGCAGAAAAAAAAATACAAATGTCACAAAAAAAGCTTGAAATATAATAATTAATTCTGATATAATATTATTATTATTTCATGTCTTAAAAACTATTAAAGAGTAAGCGTAGATCATGATAATCTGAATTCACGAGGATTTTTTGCAAGGAAAAAGTATATATTCACCGTCTTTAGCTATGATTTAAGATAGGATGTAATAAAAGGAGGAAAATTTTGATCGATGAAAAGTGTAATATGATAGATTTTGATTGATGTGACATGGAGTTTGCTATTACACATGCTTCCATATTACCAGGCGAATAAAATTGACATTAATAATAAGTATGCATAATGGCTGGCGTCCACTAGACTCGCACAAAAATTCGCTAACAAATTTCGTCTATTTGGAAGGCACCGAGCCGAAGTGAATTGGGCATCGCTCGTCAAGTGAATTTCTGACTTGCTCAATAATGATGGACGCAAGCGGAAAAAAAACAATTCGATTCGGTGCGACTCTAGTGGACACAGAGCTTTATAAATCCGTGCAAAGAAAATGCACATAAACGCACTATGTGACCACGCTCTATTTATTGTATTTACGGACTATAAGCGAAGGCGATCGCTGACGCAGAAGGAGATGCGATGCTTGAAGTATCCCAGGTCAATATTAACTTGGTGGTTATCACCGATATCTAGGTCTGTACGTATATCTCTCAATTGTTGAGTCTGAAAACATATTTTCAAATATCGAATTCTCAAAAACTGTCCTCTTAAAATTAGTTTATTAATAAATTGTAATATAAATGGAATAGAAAAAAAAAACCAACGCGAACACTGATTGAGCTGAGATGGGAAGATTTTATTAACTTTAAGTATTATTTTAGTAATTAACTCCAAACATATTCAATAAATTCGAAGTATGAACTAATAATTTACTCAAAATAAAATAAAAAGTAGATATAGTATGTATTTTAATAGCTACGAATAATTTAATTCAAAAACCTTTTCACAAAATAAAGTCGTTTGAGGATCATTAATCGATTGCTTTTGTTCTCGAATTGTTCGCGTGGTTTTCGTAATAACCTACCGAATATTAAATTGCCAAAAACTAAGCGCGAATTACGTAACTCAGAATTGAGTTTTGAAACAAAGTAGATTGTATGACGTCGAGGGGACTACCAAAATATGTAGTGTTTATGAACATCGTCCTCGACGACCGGTTCATTCGTTTTTGTGCACATAACTCATGCTTTTTATTCCCAAAAGAGACGAACAGAGTTTTAACGTGAAAAAAAATTTCGTTTATATTATTTAGAATTATTATAATAATACGATATATAGTTGTAAGCATCTGTGACGTAATGATCAGCGCGCTAATTTGTTTGTTACGCATAAGCCTGGGGAAATCGATCATTTCAAAACCTAATTTTTTTTTTAAGTGTAGCCTGGCATGTGACAACACTCCGCCTGATGTAAAGCTGAAGTGCGGTCCATGAATGGAAACAACTGCTATTACAGAGAAACCTGTGCGGGCAGCAGTCGCCTCCACTATGCCAGCTTGAGGAGACGAGCATGTAACATCCAAATTAACAGTGCACACTCTTCTCGTTATGCATGACTACTTTCAAACTATTCCCGAAACGCGACAAGGTCACTTCACGGGTGTTACATTGGAAGTGGTGGTACTACCTCAGGACGGCAGACTGGACAAATAACCACATCAGTCTGCATACCATTCTTTAATAGTGCCTATAGGCACTGAGCGACCAAAGCACATATAACGGAGTTACAAAATATTATGGAATTATTTTTAAAAGTAAGAATTTGTTTCAAGTCTGCCTCATATATATTTGTGTTATCTTTGTCGTGATTAATAGTTCCCTGAAATGCATTCTATGTATAGTATATTATTTATATATTAAAAATTGTTAATTTAATTGGGTGGGTGGGGATGGTGACCCCATTTGTGTAGTGTCTATTTATCTATAAATTCTATAATAATATTGCTTTAAACTTAATTAAATAATATTAATGATATGTTACTGTAATACATGTAAATGGGAATTGTCTTCTTATATAAATTTTGTAGAAAATCCTGAATCTGAAAGCCTTTTTTAAGATGACGTAAAACGAAATCCGCTCCCGTTGAATCTCGTCATGATGTGACGGGTGTATGAATCCGTAAATATTTCATTCGATTTAAATTTCCGAAACGAATATTCACGCATTTGATCTCACGAAAGACGGAGATTTAGTCAGCTGATGTTTAAAGTCAGTTACATATACACATGTCATTCGTAACGTTCCTATACGAGTACCTATACAAGAATTACCATGGTATTCGAGTTGACAACAACCCCGTGTTCGAATTTTACAAAAATTTTGTGCAAATTTATCATACATAACTTCTCTGAAAAATGTATATCTCTTAGTAATCATGATCTAGTACAGAAAAAAAACTAGCTACAATCATACTTAACAGATTTACACATACAACCTATAAAAAAAATCTAAATAAAAATTAAACTTTATTTAACTTGTATAATGATATATATAATAAAGGTTTTTTTCTTTGTAATTCTTGGTAAATTTAAAATGGCATAAACGATAAGAGTTGACATAATGCTTTTTGAAATGCTTTGTTTGTCTCTATTCCCCTTTATTGGCTTAATTCAAAAGTATCATTTTTATTTCATTTATTTTCAATCTCTCATTATAAGGTCCTTCGTCATAATAAATTTAATAAAACTTAATATTTTACAATACAATAACCAACTAGCGAAATGTAATATTATACGAGATTTTCAATATAAAAATAACACTGATTATGAACAAATTTTAACTAAGTACAAAACAAACGTGCTTTGGATACAATTATATAAATTCATATAAATCTTAAAGGGGACAATATTATTTGGATGTGAAAATACGCCTACCATACTTCAATTGTAGAATCTATTAATGGAATGCCGATTCGTTCTTCACAATCTCTAAAATTATAGTGGTAATATTAGTTTTTTAATGTATAACTGGAATGATGAGAAATAGATCAATAATCATAATAGTCTAAATAAATTCGATTTTTTTTTCAGAAATTCACTATTCTGGTTAGATTTTTCGACTAATCTATCCACCATTTACTATTTAATAAATTTTTAAGTGTAATATGATCAATGGACGATAGGAGCCCACAAAAAATGATCTCTTTTACTTAAATTAGTGGTATTTTTATATTGAAAGTGTTGCAATGGACTTTTGACGGCCATCTCGAGACATTTTTTTTTTTTTTTTTTTTTAATGTGTAATAATGGTGGATTATTAACCATTAAGTGTTCGTGAACGTGCGTGAGTGTGGACATACAATTTAAAAGAAGAGAACCTGTGTTTCCATTTTCCCTCCAAAACTCCGTAGGAAGTTTCAGTAAAGATTCTACCACTTTACTGAAGCAATTTTTGAATTGACTGAGACTTGACCTGACTGTTTACTGTGATGAATGAATGACTCGTGATGCACAATATTATTAACTTGATGCAAAAAAATACTTTGACACTGACAAATTGTTATAATGCCAGAAAACTAAGAAGAAGTGTTGCAATTTACTAAGAAATGTACAATAAAGACTGTTAAAATATCTATAAGTAAACAGAGAGCACTAGCAATTAATTACAAAGTCATATTTCGAGATAAGCCTCTGAAAATTTGTTAGCACCAACTTGGAAAGCAAAGCGTGAAATTCATGATTATTTAATAAGACCACCGACTGCGCGTAAAGCGGTACAACAATGCGCGTTACTATACTCAACTAAGTCTTATTCATTCACATACGATAGTAAACAAATAAATCCTCTATTATTAAATAAACAAGAGGAACGTTTTCACCAAAACCTTTGTTGGAAATGCCGCATAACGATAGAATTAATTAGTAGGCGAGGATAACCGCGGTTACTGATATGAATAGGCGGAAAAGTAATTCCATAACGTTTCTATTAAAACCATAATTAATTTAATTTGAATAACAATGACTTGAATTTATAATAGAATATTACTGCCAGTACACTTTCGAAGCATGTCGTGAGAGGCGGCTTACAAACTTCTTTTTCTTATAGGAATATAATTGCGCAAGATGTGACTGGCCTGATAGCAATCACACTCCAGGTCTATTAAGTACTCTACATGATTCTTTATTTTCCTCTTATTTATAACAATCCTGCGGTATGTGACCGTACTCCGCTTAATGTTAATTACGAGCGTACTACAGGCAGCAGTAGCCTCTACTTTATAAGACAGGTGTAGACTTCTCTCGTTAATACATTACATGTGTTACTTTGACCCCAGACTTAGTACCGTAGACCGAGTACGCTTCCACTATACCTACTCAATTTGATTTTTTAAGTCAATCACTTGAAGGATGAAGCATGTCCGCTTTCAACGACCGCTATGTTTCCAGTATGGTCGTGATTACAAGCCAAACAAACATTGTAAGTTGTCTATTTATTGTTCTAACTCCAGAAATGAGACGATATGTAAATATAAAAGTTCAAGATTTGCATATAAGGGCAAAATAAATAAGTAGATTATCTAATTTACAGAACTATATTCCAACGTTGTTACTGAACCAGAAAATTATTCTATCTCAAAAAATTTATATGCATATAAAAAATAACATACGTTTGCCATCATATTTTGGTCTCTTTTTTCTGTGTCATTATATTTCTTTGCCTTTACGAGAGCTCTTACTCTCCATTAAATTTGTTGCACGACAACTCTCCTATGTTTTCCACTTTCTTATGTTTTTCTAAAAATTAGCTTCTACTAGAAACGAATCGAAGTGTTTCGAATCGAATCTCGGGCATCAGTTGTGTCTATAGACCACACATTAATATCACGTGCTAAATCATAAATTCGTTTAGCGTTATTTGTTACGATTCGATTCGATTCGCCTAATGTGCATCCACTTTTCATAGTAAAACATAGTGGAAGCAGTTCGTAGTGAAAGTAGCTATTTAAAGTATACATATTGTATATTAAGCTGCCGTCTGAAGTTTAGAAACGAAGTAAACGTGAAAGGTTTTCATTATGTAAAGATGTAATTTTTTCTTCGTGAGGAAAATATATATGAGACGCGTTGATGTTGGTGCAGTAAATTTTTATTAGTATAACAATTAATGTAGGTATGAAATTCTGTACTTACTTTTTAATAGTGTTACGTGCATCTAGGGTGCGAAAGAGACAGCATGCGTCGAAGTTTCTAGAAAGGTCTCGTATAAGCGGCGTAGCGTAAACATCTTGGCCACGCCCACGCGAGTATCGTGACCTGTGACCTTGTTTACATTAATTATTATTACATTAATTAGTAAACAACTTCGACGAGATCTTTCTCGAAGCTTCCTCCTATTTGAGTATAAATACCGACACCCGAGTGTTCCAAAGGGTAGTCAGAGCCTCACTCTAGACTAGTCTCAATCACGTTTGTCTCGGACGTCCTCCACTTCAGTTTCGCTGAAACAGCCTTGACCGGCTACCAGCAGTTTTCACATAAAAAAAAACCCAAAGGGTAGTCCCATTCTGGATGCGATACAAGCAACTCCTGCGATAACAAGCGGTACTGAACAGCGACTGAAGGCTATCCTGCGACTATCGTACCACTCCTGCTTCTACGTTATTGTGTGTCGTATGCAATAAATTGGTGTGAAGACCGAAGTCGTGTATTTTATTTTGTAGCCCCCCACGAACGTAACAATATTTTAATTATACTAATTTTCTTTTTATAACTATTAAAGTGTGTTTTAAGTTAATATTTCATGTTGTGAGTCGAGTCGATATGTGAAGTGACAAAGTGGTTGCGCTTTGAGATTAGCTGGAAATAGCCGACATGCGGAGGCGACTGCTGCCTGGTGGTGGTGGAGGTGGAGTGTAATCAATGCAAGAATTATAATAATTAATGTTATTTTTATCGGAATCAGTTTGAAAGTTGCCAAGTAAATATATCTTCAAGCCGGCTTAGGTCTGATGCTTACAGTAGTAGCAGTTGTTTCCGCACTTTACAACAAACACACTTTAAACATTCACACCCAATATGTAAATTCGAACGTGTTCCAAACACAACTCGATTTTATTTCCCACAAGACACTTTAAACTATATGTAGATAGGTACGTCTCGCTTACGATCCGCATGATTCAAAGCTTAAATTTTGTCATAACACCAAGCAATTTAAATCCGGATTCTAACTAAAACTTTTGAAATATCAAACTGTGCTATGAGTGCCACTTTCTCTTATAATTATACCTAAATGTAAACTACATTATATCATTTAAATTGAGGGTTGGGGGCATGAAAATTGAGCAGTAAAATAAAAAAGTCAGTGCGAAAAGCCGAAGGCGTGTGTTCGATTTCCTAAGAAAGCTGTGTGCACGACGATGTTTTTTTCGTTCAATTTTCATTATAGTTAATTTAATCATCAATATTATCCGGGGGTCAACACATGAAAATTAAACCGAAATAAAAAAAATACTATGCATGTCGTACACGTAATGTACGGTATGTGATCGGTAGATAGTTTAATACTTAGATCCTTATATTATTATGTGGCCGGTCTATAAATACCAAAGTGCTTATAAGACAAAACTTAGTTATGAAACTTTTACTAACATTCGAACCATCCGATGTAAAGTGTGAACATAACATTTATTCTAAAGTAAAACGTTGAGAGCAATTTCTAACAATAATACATTTCGTACTCCCAAACCACTCTGCTGTTGGACATGAATGTTAACTTTATGTTTCATAGGCATGGGCTTCGTTTTGTTTCCCGCCCTAGTATGCATTTTGGGAATTGTAATATTGATACTCTCTGGGTTTCAAGCACAAATATGCAGCGATAGCTTGAAATAGCTTCCATTGTTCGTTTGTTTCCTTGTTTATAATAATGTGTAGTGTATTCACACATTCATTTTATTTTTATAGTCGTCTGACATATTATAACCAAAATGAGATGTTAAGCTAGTTTTAAAGCACGTTTTATTCGATTTAAATTGTATGTTACTACCAACACAACACACGTATTATTAAATTGTATTTTTGTGAATATTTTTGGCCTTTGTACTTAATGCTTTTTTTTTTGTTCTGTAATTCGCGGTGAATTTATTTAATAAATAAATAAAAGCCGTTAAACACAGAATTTAACTTTTTTATTCAACATTCTCAAAACGACAGAAACAGAATTAGAAACGTTCCAGGTTTAGTTTTTATAAATGAGTGAATTAATGTACGCAAGTTAGTCGGCATTTACCTACACACTAACCCTGAAAATAGTCGTTAGGGTCGGCACAAAGGGCCGTACTTGAAAAATGACCACCTCACAAATTGTTGGTAACGGCACGGATTATTTGTTGTCTCATTAGGTTGCTTCTCGGTTGCTTTAGTTGTGAGTTTGTTTATGTTTATACTCTACTGAGAGTTCCCTAAATTCAGCTTCATAATAGATACTCATCAACATAATGTTTAAATTATAATAATTAATTAAATCATTGTTAAGTTGTTAACTTATTTACGCGTTTCTATTAAATAAAATGTTATTTACAAATAATAAAAAACGGCCATGACCCAACGGTTGAAATCTTAGGCCCGCAAGACCCATCTCAAAAATCCTATCATACATTGGCATTTGTTCGCTTTGGTCACGAAATAAGCAGTATTGGTCCATTCTGCAATCTCAAAGTAGGCTACTATCAACTTGGATGTAGTTGGGTATAACGGGGCGAGTCTGCTCTGCCAGAACTATGTGATAGCAGTTATCTTCGCATATTTACCTAGCGACATCAGGTGGGATCACATCACATGTCAGACTACTTATAAAAAAAGATGTCTTAGACACATGTCTATGGATCTCGAGACACTTCATTAGATAGTCATACGTACATAAATTTATAAAAAATACGAACTATTATAATAAACCTAGACTTTATGGCGTATTAAATTATATTCTGAGATGATATTATCTACAACCGTAGTAGTTAACAATAAACCCCTTTTACAACCCTAATGTTACGGGACCCGACACCAAGTACTATTATATCAAGTGTTATTATAAATCACATTTCACGGTAATGTGTCGGTAAAATTTTAAAGCTATGAGAATTTGGTTACCGGTGGACTGCGTCTGGTTTGGATTTCGAAGACCCCCGGTTCGATTCCCAGACAATTTTATAAAAATTATATTATTGGGAAAAAAGCAAGATATAAACTCAGCCACGAGGGCTCTAATTAAAAAGCCTTATTTTTATTCAATAATGAACTATAATTAAAAGGGGGAACATTGTAATATGCATATTAAAGCAAGCATTAAATTAATTTTAACCGCAATGTATGTGAACAAACATGCACTTACTTTAATGAGAAAAGCATCGATTGACTGTCAGATTATGATACTGTATTTATATTTTATAAATAGATGATAATATTTTAAAAAATACCACGTATACATCTAAATCGACTATTAATAATTATATATTTATAGTCCAGCAATCATGGTTTTAATAGAATTTTTAACGTAACGAAGGATATTTAAATTATTATCTAAAAAATAAATAAATAAAAAGGTAGAGGACATTATTTAAGCATATCCCCAATGCATTTCATTAGCGTCTCTATTCATATTATTATTGTAACCGACAATAATTGTGAAATTAGCTAATAAATGTGTTTGTAAAATCACAGCTTAACCATAGCTTAATTACACATAATATTAATACATCAATAATTATAATTTAGAGGGGCTGTATGGAATTGTTTATGTTTTGTAATCTAAATAAGTTTGGCTTTTCTTTTTTATTTCTATATAACTAGCAATTGACGATTTATTGAGTAAGCAATCGAATAGAATAGAAATTATTCTATTGTTTCTTACAATGATATCATCGACAAATATCTAATAAATAGACTATAAATAGAATTGCTGCAAAATATATATTCGATTGTCGTTTTCCGTTAAGATGAATCGAATGTCGATTCAATCGATTGTTTGTTTTGCATGATGTTATGTTATGTTATTATAGCGATGTAAAACAAATAAGGCATGCGCCTACAACGTAAGTTATTTTCTACAAACATTTCACTAACGATCACTTACAAGACGTTTTTGTTGGATATAATAGTCAATGTCATTTAGACATTTCAAGTTTACAAAGAATAATACCCATTTCCCATACAAGCTTGGACCAACAAAAAAAAAAAACATTTTCGCGTTCATTAATGAAAACGCCTTTTCAGCTCAACTCAAAAGAATGGATAAAAATTAAAATTTATGAAAAAAATTGATTGTGTAACTTTTTAGAATTCAGTTACTACATCAGGTTTCGGCAATATAGGATGGATACATCTTGTATTTTGTACACAAATTCAAAAAATTTGTTGTAACAAAAGAACAAAGCGTACTTGCAGTGTACGCGCTTCGAACAAGTGCCAGAGTAATTTACAGGTATCAAAATTTAGAGTATCAAAATAGCTTCAGGCGAAGATGTCGTAGCACGTTAAAAAATTGTAAATTACGAATTACTCCCAACCGCTACAAATCCAATTTTTATTCTAAAAACCCTTTTTTATTATTTCTCTATTCAGAAAGAAAGGTCTAATGATTAGATGAACGCGGCAAAGAAAAATTGGGCCCAAAATGAACATTGTCCTTTACAAATTTCATTACATTTACAAGTCGAAAACAACCTAATATAATTTATGACAAACAACTTTGTTGTGAATAATAATTATACCTGTTATAGGCCAAGTAAATAACAATTTGTATTCATATAAGATTTTGTGAGACGATAGTACAAAGGACAATAAGCCTAGATATTTCAATTAGTCGAGATTCTCCGTTAGTCAATAAAGGTGGTTAATATAGAAATAATTTTCAAGCTCCATTAAACTTTCAGGTATAAGTAACAGGAAATTCCAAGCTCAGGATTCGATATCCAATTACGAAAGGTATTACCGGATATTATAAGATTAATGACTAAATTCTTATTTATTTGTCTCTGAAATACATCATCTATTTTAAGAAAAATCTTCCTTAAGATTTAATAAATTGGTAAGATAAGCGATTTTCGAAACGTGCCACAACGTTGTGTCTGCAGCTTTTCTTTCTGCCGCATCCTTCTAACTTCGACCTTTTTAAGACCGTGCAACTATTGAACGAGAAAAGTCGACACTTTTGTATTTACGAGATTGAACATAAAAGTTTATCTATTCTTCTTTACATGACAATTTAATCTTCAAATACATGTTAAAAAACACTGTTTGTTTTTTGTGTGTTCTAGAAGTACCAATGCTTTCTACATTAGTTCCCTAGTGTTGTAAAGGGAACAAAAACTCTAAACGCATATTATGGGCAACATTAAATAATTACAATGTTATCACACGGAAAATAAAGAGTGGCAGGCAGACTGGCGATCACCATCACTTTCGAATATAACGCCCGTGAAGGACCCTGTCGAATTTCGGTATCAGTTTAAAAGTATGGTAAACTCGAGAAGCACTATCGATCCTGCATAGCGGAGGCAAGCGCATGCAGAGCATGCACAAATTCCTCTATAGACCATACTCTAACTTAAAATCAATCAGCGTGTTGTCACATATTATTGTGGAACAACAATAAAAAATCGCCAGAGAATAAGATATAACAAGAAGTCTAGTATCATCACGTGTCAATGAACCAAAAATAATATTACCACTTGCAGTCCAGGTCCTGTATCATGTCAAACTATGTATATAATTCAGTGGTTTGATATATAATACAATATTAATTTTTGCTCAAAATATATAAGTATATAGATTGTAATTATTGTCTATTTTAAAAAGGAATAGAAAGGCCTTTATTTGTAGTAAGAAAATAAAGCTCTGAGTAATATCGTTGTATATCTTCGGATGACTTTAAATTAGGCCTTAATAATGAGAATATAAAATACACTTTATGGCCAGCTTATATTCTCGTAACAAATTATAACACCTTTTCCCGTCGTTGTTTTCGGCTCTAAAATCTCATCATATTTCATCCGAGGAAAGAAACTGTAGATACTTTATTAAAATATTGTATTTTTATATTTACTTAATGTAACGTGAGATGAACAGAGACTATGGATCGCCAGCGCCTTCTTCTTCGCTGTTTAGCGTTTTTAGTTGTCATTCCTCTACGAACATTTAAAGTCGCAAAACAATCCTGTGAAGAGGCACACTTTTTGCGTCTTCGTGGAACCGAGCATGATAAGTGGTGAGCCTGCTCACGAGTAGGCTAGCTTGCCACGCATCATTGATGCGACAGATCTTGGATTGTATTCATTTTTTTATATTGTATACTCATATATTTAGCTATTTAGCAATCCTTATTCTCAGCTATCTGTTTGCAATTTAAAAAGGCTTGGGAGAGGATGTATGAATAACATTTTCATCATTTTACCATATTCATTAATCTGTCTTCGTTCGGTTATCAATTTTATCCCAAAGCCAAGCCACTGATTACATTTTAAAATAGATATTGATATTACTAGTTTTAATAGTTTTTGGAATCGCATAAAATTTTGTTTGAAACACAAAAACTATGTTTACTTTCAATTTTATTAGTTGAATATTATTTGTTTCAATCAAAAGAAGTTTGAAGGTCTAAGAATGATAATTATTACACAATTTTTTTGTAAAATGTAGTTTTGTGCTATTTTTGGAACATATTGTTCACGCTTCGACTTCTCTTAGAGCAAAAACTATCCTTTACTACCGGTACAGTCAGGAATTTTAATTTGTGACCCGCCTGTCAAATATTTCGAAAGCAACATCAAAGGCTTGCAAGGTTTTTGATTACTGCACTGTCAACGGTATGTTACTACCTTTAGACATTTGCCATGCGAATTTCAGCTTTGGATGGAATATTACAAATTAGTGTCCAGATTGGACACATAGGTTTTAGGTACATATAGATAATATTATTTATAGAAAACTAGCTGTTGCTCGCAACTTTATATGCGCAAAATTAATATTATTTTATACATTTAACGTTCATGAAGTCAATTCAACCATAAGGATTTTTTTTATAGAGACTAAAACATTTACAAGGTTAAACTCTATAAACGAGTTATCTAAGGCAAAAAAATAATTTTTTAAATCGAACTGATAGTTCCAAAACGCGTGCAGGAGAAACAAAGAAACATCTAGTAGTTATATTAGTAACACATATTCTATATATTTTGAGATAAAGTTATGAATGGGGTCAAAAATGCGGAAGAGGTGATAGGCGCGTTTTCATTCGACTGATCATAACTCAGTCGGTAATGAAAGCATTTTTTATGAATACCCTTCCAAAAAATACGGCTACCAACGCGCTGTAATTATATCTTATCATAATATCATGTATTCATTTAGGCTGAAGTCAGTCAAGCTTACTTTTAACTTAACATGTTTCATTAATTATAATGTACACGTTTTAAAGACCCACTTCTGAAACCCCTTTATTGGAACTCGATAGCTTTATTGTCGTGTGTTGTGAATAAAAATATGGTATCGATGAAAAAATGCAAAATGTATGCAAATGTAGTTCAGTTTTGTTATATTTAAAACGAGATGAGCTTAAAAGCCTTTAAAAAGTTTACAGAAACTAAAGTCTTTCCTTTTTCAATAATCATCAATACAAGTAAATGCCCGTATCTTAATATTCTGCCTCAAACGTATAGATAAAGTTACTCATTAGTAGTTACTTCATAGTGTTATAATGTTAAGTTTTAAAAACATTATTCAATTAGATCAACGTTTATAATTTGTAAATCAATAGATTATATCGTTAAATTTAACATACAAAAAAATTAGTGATTCAGAAATAATATTTTCACATTTATCATTTAAAAAAATTACAATATTCTAGCATAAAGAAAGAACTCTTTTCTACTAACAGCAAGAGGAGGAAAAATCCGAAAGCCTACATCCTCCGACCTCTGAAGTAGATGTCGTCTAGGCGGGCTTCATTAAAAATGGTACTTTTCTGTAGGTAAATGTCGCGACTGACGTCAACAGCGTCTAATAAAATTCTCATTTTATTTGTTAAATTGTACACATATAAATAAACATAAAATTACTCAATTACTCAAGATGATAAAAGTCACAGACGTTGTTATTCAGAAAATCGGAAAATATGTATTTATTGGATGAATTATAATTAATTTGAATCAGTTTTGAAAGTATTGTGGGAATGAACGAAACTTATGTTAAAAATGTATAATGTATTTTTTAATTATCTCAATGCTTTAAATTAAAATAATTATTACTTACCATAAAATTTAAAGACAGCAATTTACAATTTTGAACTTCAAATCCCATTAATTATTTCTAATCAAACACAACGATCCCACTGCGCTAGCCCCATTAAAACAGAAGAATCACGCTAATTAAGTTTCTGATCACTTCATCAATTAAATATCTCGATGGTAGATTGTTACGAAGTAAGGATTCGCGTTAATACGCGCTACGCCGTAGCAGCTACGACGCGACCGTCCGCTGAAGTCCTTGATACACACTGGAAAGCTTCCGTAGTCCAACGGGAGGCGCGAGACGCGGGTGACTGCGAAAGTTGCCGAACGCACCCGATCTTCTTGTAAGTCGTGATTGATATCAAATGAAATGTGAGGAATGAGTAGTTCCAGAGAGCTCTTTGTTTCAAGGATTACATTTTTTGCCGCTGACGGCCGTATATCTCTCGGGAGAAAAACCTTTTTCATTTCGACACTGCATTTTTACTTCAGGAACATTTAATAAATGTTATTGTTCCTTCACGATGTCGTCTCCGATTGTTCTCGTATCTATAATATTATGTGCCTTACACGAACAAAAAATATTTTTATACCGAAATCTAATTTTTAAAATAATATTCAACTTTTTTCGAATGACATAACATTATTTGATAATATATAAGAAGAATTCCTAAGAAATTATTTGTTAAAAACATTTTATTGTTAAGATGTAAATGCATCTTTACTTCAACAAACAATTTAACAATTTATTATAAATGTAAATGAAAACAAACTCACAATTTTATTTAAAAACACAAATATCAAAGGGTTCGTTGTATTTCTGTTTCCACAATGGCAGAGAAACAGAATGTTTCGGCCCGACTGCACTCTCCAATCAATCACGCGTAACATAAAACAAAAATAATAACGGTCCGTCAAATGCTTCAAAAATTTTATGAGCAGAATTTTATATGGCAGCGACATCCCGGGTCATAAAGCATAACTTGAACCATTCCAGAGCACTTTTTGATATAATATTTTAGGCACCAAGTAGCAAAATAACCGCTATACGAGTATTATACGAATATACTACGCCACGCTCTGAGAAAATTTAATATAATATAGTGTATGATTAACTTGTTTACTTTTGAAATTATTTTCTCTAAACCTAAGAAACAAATAAAATAACACGACATAGTTTCTAGTTTAATGGGTACGTAGCTATAATGTCTATTAAAACTAAGGGCTGATAAGTCAAATCTGGTTAAGTTAGGTAGTAAACTAAGGACCTCCTATTGACAAGACCGTAGCGGTGCTGAGTGAAATGAAGAAATATAAGACAATATACGTCCCTTAAACTTAAATACGAGCCGCCGCGCCTCAGCCAAAAAAGAACCCACGAGGAATCTACAATCTGCATCCCTCAATGATCCTGGGCTTACGTTACTTTTGACTCAACAATTGCGGAATAAAATGACCTTACGCTTTGAATCACCGGCCCTTAGAGAAGCTACATTAAGAGACAAACACTGGAAATAGTTATAGCGGAATATTCTTTTTTATTTTCGGATGTTGAGTTTTGGTGGTCAAAAACCTATTCTATGCCATATGAAAAGTAAGAACCTGTGATATTGGTTCGACCATCATGCTGCACATCTAACTGTTATGACTATTTGAATGGCGTATTCAGCGATGGGTGGATCAGGTATATTCCAATTTTATAGCTTTCAATACGATTTTATGTCACCGCGATATTGATGTTTAAATTAGATAGTTTCCTAAATGGTATGCACTGTTGAATTTTATTGCAATCATCTGCAAGTCTGGGGAAGTCGGCCATTTTTTTATGAGGACCATTTACAGTACAGTGATAAAACCAAGGTTTAATTAAATAATAGTCTAATTTTAACATTTTCAAAACAAAAATTAGGTAACAACCTAACTCGATCATGAACTAAATTTATATTAGTTCTAGGATAGTGTTCACAGAGAGTTCGTGAGAAGCCAGCCCTAGTATTCGGCGAGAAAAGACCATAATCTAAATATCTTTTTGGCATTATATTCTATTCCATCCTTCACAGACTTATCAATCGTTGCAACAATTTTTTTCAAAATGCAGACTGGCCATCTCAAATGCAAGGTTATCTTCCCCGGACTCACCCTACAATATAGGCACCCACAATATCTCCAAAGGTACACTTTTATTTTCATATTATCTTACTAAAAGGTAACAAAATGAATCCGATTAATATTCGTCTGAAGTCAAATTTTCTTTTGAAATATCGAATCAATTACGGTTTGATTAATTTTATATTTTTACGAGTATAATAAAGATGGCCATTTTTAGCTATAGAAATGGAATGACTGTTTGAAATAAAGCAGTTCACGGAAGGAAAATCTTATCTTTTTACCACCCTTTCACTCAATTCTCTTTATTGCTGCAGACTTAGGATACTTTGTTTAAGTTTGCCTTTTGTCTTGTTAGTAGGTAAGCGAAGGCCGCGGATTTATTGTCATCGCGATTGAGGTGTACTCCCCGTTATTACTGCATTTTCTTTGGCAGATATGCTTCAGTGAACTTTGTTATTAAGGAACTGGTAGCTATTCAAAATAAAGCTACGTATAAAATGTGACGTCATATTTAAATTTAAAAAAGATTTTTTTCTCATTTGTGGACAAGATCGTTTTATTTTCTTTTAATAAAAAGAACCAATGAAAAAAATCATGATGTAAAACCAACGATATTGGACTATAATTGATGCAAAAAATGTGGCACGAATCTTACCTCAGGCAGCTTTGTGCATGATGAATTTTTTTTAAATTTAATTTTATTATAATTTAATACTAAACATTAAAACACACAACGGTTTGGGTAAGCATCTATAACGAGATGCCTCGATAGATAGGTAGCTAAGCGTCTAATTAAATTCCTATTTTGTAAATATACATATACCCACTTAACACAGTTTATATGAGGAAGTGCACGTGCTGTGTGAATTCTAACGTTGATTACTCACTCTAGTAATTGTCTGTTGATTATCTGGCACATGCAATTGGTCTTCCAGAATGTATAGAGTAATCATACGTATACACATATTAATTAAAATTATTGCAAAAGCCAGTTCATACGTCAACATGATTAAATTATTTTTTTAATAGCATGACAAAAAAAACCAACAAAGTACTGTAGAGAGGTTTAGTTTAATTTTTTTTTAAATATAGTAGCTCCGTGTGTAGGCCGCACTCCCGCCTGATGAGCGAAAACAATTTTTACCACAGATAAATGTCAGTAGGTATCAGTCGCCTAAGTTATGCCGACTGAGGTGAGGTGTTATTTGATTTGCAACAAATGCAAAAATAAGTGACAGTGACCGGGTACTTGTATAACGTGTACTCGTACCCAAAAGCCCCTGGTTCTAATCTCTCAAATCCCGGTATAAGTTTATTATTATGTGCTTTATCCTCGCTAAGTTTATCCTTCATCCTATAACCAGTGATCTTTCAAGCGCGGCCTGTGAAAAGGCATTTAAGCTATCTGAGGATCTCCCCTGACGGCTCTGCTTATCGATCGCACTCTCGCTTAATATCAAACAGAGTGCAGTCACATGACTCCCTAGTACATATTAAAGATAAAGTGCTTGTAACCTGGTGTTAGCGCACGTGAGATAAACAATGGAGAAAAAAAGAGAGTGTGTGCAATGAAGAGCAAAATAGAGAAAGAATACGCGGAATGATGTGAAAGTGAATACACGATGCGTAATGTGGTGTTTAGGGTGATGGTAACGGTCACGTTTTTTACAATTTACGTATGGCGCGTAATGTGCGTAAAAACTTAAAAGGTGGTAACTGGTAACTTGTAAATTCTGATAAATTCTGGTAAATTCTTATCTGAATTATTATTATTTTTTATTTTTATTTTGACACGATTTATACCTAGGTATTTGTTAAATAATCTTTAGTATTCAGTTCTTTGTGTGTCTTGTTCAAGAGTAAAATAAAATTCTTTGTCTTGAACGTTTCAACAAAAAGAAAAAGATGCACCTCAAGACTTTAACGCGGAGTTAACTCTGAAGGACTTAGTTAATTTTATACCATTCACGGGTACTTTAATTTCTCGCCCGGGTGATAATTTTCTGGCACCGGCATCCATGAAGAAAATCCGGGTTAAAGTTGAGTCTGCGATATTCAACTGCAACCTTTACTTAATGCGTATCTCTGAACCTCAAATTTAAATTGTTGAATACTACGTCTTTTAATGTAAATTTTAAGAAGTATACTTTTGTTCATATTTTTCGTCGTGTAATGTTCTCTCTTATTATGTACTATATTGTTTTTGTTAATAGCCTGACGGAGAAACTTTAGTCGCCTCCGCTGTGCCGGCTTGAGTGTGCACCGTCCTAGGACAGTAACTCCACTTTCAAGTGTAACAAATTAAGTGACCCAGTTACGTCTCGGGATTAGTTTAAAAGTAATCGTATATAAGTGCCCACTACTTTGGTGGTTTGCTTTTTCAGCACTTTGGTGGCCATGAGAAACACCGTGGGGTTTTAATCGGTAGACCTTGTGCGCATACTATATCATCACGTATGCACGGTGTTTATAAAGGAGCCCGAGATAACCCAGACGTCCTCCCCGGGGTGCCAGGGTATCCGTAATAAATAAATAATAAAAAAAAGATTATCGATTTGGTTTTTCTTCTTTGTTAAATTTTTTGTTCTTTCTATAATATTGTATAAGCTGTGATTTCTCTAAATAAATAAAATTAAAAAAAAAAAGGTATACGGAGAGGAATGTGCACCATCAGGATTAATAGCGGTTTTCTCGATTCACACTCTAGTCTAATATCAGTGCGGTCACACGCCGGACTATTGTATAAAATACGTTATGATATTAAAAAAAAATTAACTAACGATTATAATTATTTTTGTGCTTCAATTTTCTTGTCCAAAAACAAATTACAGTCTGTCATTTAATAATGTTACGAATACCAATTTTGATAATAATTTTTAATTAAAAACCTATTCGTCTAGGGCCTTTGTTTTAATTAAATATTATTGACTTTCATTTTAAAAGGTCTTCTTAATAATATTACACTCATCCTAAGACATCTTTTTTTAATCAAAAAATATCTCTCGTGATATCAGTTATTAACTATTAGGATTATATAAAGAAAAATTTGCCATTTCCACGTGTTCCACCTAGGATCATCAAGTGCGGAAAAAAAACATTTTTTTGTTCAAAAGGAGTGGGAGTAATTGTCGAAGCGAAAGTGGTATGTAGAGAGAGGAGTCGCTGGTGCTCCATATTTTCTGCCTACCCCAGTGGGAACAGGGCGTGACTTAAAAAGCAGTCTACTTTTATTTTACTTTTATTCTAGGAGTGAGATATAAAATAAATAAACGGCTAATCAAAACCTTATAATATATTCCATGTGTACAAGCCATTAAAACAGATCAAAAAGTCCCGAACATTATACTTTAAATCACTTCGGTTGAGAGGGTAGCTGTTACGAAAATTGGGGACCGTATAATAATCATAAAAACCATAATGTTCATTGGAAATACAGAGTTTAAACCACACCAACATGAGAATATAGTATTTTTAATAAATATTATAATTATTATTGAAACTAGTTAATTTCATTTCATTATCTATCGCACACGAAAAAAAAAACAATAATATGTGAAGTCAACCCAGCAGGTGAAAAGACTGCCGATGGGCATGATACGAGTAGAGGAATTCGACGCGGGCGTTGTCTAGTTCAGTGTATGAGCATCCGTACATGTACCGAAACGCGCGGTGTTCGATCTCCGCGTCGGGCTTATTTGTTCACGCTGTGATTTTAGTATTCAATTCTCATCATATTTAATAATAAAACTCCAGCAATTCAGTATGCTAAAAATTACAAACAAAACTACTTAGGTAGGTAGGTAAGTGCCTACCTACCTACGAGTAATATAATTTGAAGTGTAAAGTGTACTCGAAGTCAATAGAAACCGTTTAAATACAAATAATACACGAGTAATTCGCGATCCAATTGAAGTGATTTGTTTCCTTTTTAAAAGAATATGTACAAAGAAATAAAACTTAAATCGCTTTTATTGCTTTCAAGGAAAACAAATAGCCCGGGTCAAGGGCAAATGGAAGTACTAGAAAGAATGTTTTCGAAAAACCTTGGATGTAAAATAAAATACGTTTATATTATTATTTTTTAATGTAAATCGAGATATCTATAAACAAAAGTAATAGTCAGTCCCGTATTTTACGTTTGGTATAGATATAAAAATATTTTACAATTTACATCATTGAAATGCTCGACTATTTTCATTAATAGGTTAACCGACCCATATACGTGATCTGGTTTACAAAAGAGAACATACAATTAAAATAAACACAGAATTAATTTCATGATACTGCTATTACTAATTGTGCCAATAACATTCTATAACATACATGAGATTTTATGATGAAAAAAAAATACTAAATAAACTTTGTTTGGAAATTGAATTTTGCAAGTTCGCATGTAACTACGTCTTATTGAATTAATAAAATTGAATATAAAGACCAGAGATTGAACTTCGGTAATTTTAGTAGATAAGTAAAGTAGTAGATACTTACTTTTTGTTTTTGACTTGTAACTCGGTCCTGCTGTAGTCCCTCGAAAGGAACTGCTTGTATGGTTAAACATAATGAACAATCAAATTATATTTTTTATTCTAACATTCGAGTCACGCACTAACACGTAGTCATATTTTAAAACTATGTAAAGGCCGCATTTGCATATGTCCGAAAATATTATCAATATGAAAGCTCGCGGAACGTGTAAAACGAATAACTGCCGGAACTAAAAATCCAGCCGCGCGCGTTGCCCAGATGCGTTATTTTTGTTTCCCCCGCTCCCAGCGCGGGCGTGTTTATTCAATTTTAATAACAATATTTTCTTTCCCGAATGCAACATTATATACATTTTTATCTTGTTTTGATGCTTGAAATAAAAACGGACACAGTGTGCTTTATTTATCTTATTTGTTAGCACTTCTTATGTGCCGGTGAATGGGAAGCATTCTGGATGATATTTTTTTTACTCTGTAAACCCGGAACGCTTTTATTTTTGCCTTCATGTTTCTTTTTTATTAAATTAATATTCATTTTATAATTATAACTAATTTGATGCAAATAATTAACCAAAAAAACATTTTAATATTTTATTCTCCAACATTTCCTTCATTATTCCATTCTGAAGTGTATAAACGACAAAATCTATCTACAGATGTTGGTTTAACGGTTGATAAATATCCTCTATAGCGACATATGACATGTTTTAAAATTCTATCTTCATCTGGACGATGGGCCCACGACTCTATATTTGTTTGAGCTCCGTCGTTTGGACCAGAGAGAGCGCACGGATAGTGTGATACAAGTTCCATATTTTCTATTAAAGAAAAAATTATTAGAAATGGTTACAAAATCTGCTATGTGCGATCGACAAATTGTACCATATATTTGACATTAATCTATACCTTGTTAAACATGTCCATAACAAGCCAATTCTTGTATCATATCTGTACATTGTATACTAAGAAAGTACAATTTACCAAAGTAGAGAGAGATACGAATACGAAAAACGAAATGCTATTTAATGACTAATGTGTTGATATAAAAATACCTCTGATTATATTTACCATTTTTAAAACGACAATTGTAAGCCCTAATGTGGCATGCACTGAAATAGGTTTTGTAAATGCCATGGTTGCATCGTGCACAAACCATTGTGCTCTCTATAGGACATGCTGTTGGACATAATAAAGCTGTTTCCTCGTCATCTGTTAAACAAAAGATTTTTTTACAGTAACTCGGCATATGACGTCACTCCGCCTGATGTTAAACTAGAGTGCGGTCTATTAACGAAAACAACTGTTACCACATGAATAAATGTGCACTATTCAGGTTGACAGTGTACACTTCTCTCGTTATACCCAGCAAGAACAGTTACAACTACTAAATCTGTTGTATTATGGATTTAGAGTAGATTTCTTTTACGTTTCCAGGAAAAGCCATAAACTTTCTTCAATAAACGGTTTATCTAACAAAAATAGATTTTTTCGGACTTGTAGTTTCGGAACGCATAATTACAAGACAAACAAACAAACGTTCATTTTTATTCATTAAATTAAATAAACTTACCCCCGTCATAATCATTGTCTGCAAATTCTTCAGCTTCTTGTCTTATAATGGAATGTCTTTTAATCCGTTTCTTATCCTCAATAGTTGGAAATTCTTATTAAAAATTGATAAATACATTAATTTTGAAAAATATTTTTTTAATTATTTGATTAAATAATTAAAGACATCTGAATCTATAAGAAGTTCGTTTGTGTACAATTTTATAACATGTTTTGTTGAATGTATAACAATGTCCCTCGTCTGCTTTGAGAGACCAACTTATAACCGCTGTCTCTGGAAAGGTGTTTCTCCACGATGAAGTGGGAGAAGCGTCGGTCACCATATCACGTAGAGAAGGACGCCGTGGGGTAAAAATAAATATAAATGTATTTATATAATGATGATTTTATAACGAAACTAGTGTGCACTGTCAATCTGGATGGTGCACATTCGTCTCCTCAAGCCGGCATAACGGAGGCGACTGCTGCCTGTATAAATTTATCTGTAGTAGTAGCAATTGTTTCCGTTCATGGAGTTCAGGCGGAGTGTAGTCAAATGCCAAGCAACAATAAAAGAAATCTGTGAAAGCATTGCTGCCATAATCTGCGTACATGCTTTGGCATACAAGCCAGTCCAAATTATTTGTTCTATTGTAATGTTCTTAATCGTTATCTATACGCTTGCGTGTTTTGTTTGTTAAATAAATACATAATAAATTGGTGTTAATTAAATACTTACCATAATTTGCGTAATTATCTTTATGTTGGCAATAAGTCATATCGACAATTCTATATTTTACGTCTGAAATAAAAATAACTTTTACACTCAGTACACAATTTTTTTTTTTAATTTTATTTAGGGACTAAAAGTCCCATCATACCTAAAACATTATTTATTTATTTAAATCTTAGTGTATCGTGCACACAGGCGAACTTAATGCTAATTAGCATTCTCTTCCAGCTAACCTCCGTGTTTCTGACAGATGTGAGTCTGTCTTTTTTTTTTTCTTTCTGTTTTTTTTTTTTTTTGTTTTTTTCTGTCTTTCTGACAGACTAATAAACAGAAAAAAAATAATCTAACATATAACGAGTTAGCGTTTAACGTGTAATGCCAATAGTATTTAAATTCTTGGCCACATTAACGTAATGCATTAATTATTTAACTAATTAACGCGTAAATCGCAGGTGGAAACGTAACATTACACAATATCTATTCTATTTAGTTTTGTACTCATATACATACTACATGATAATGTTTTAGTGATCTCTATTTCATGGAATACACTAGGGAGACAATTTGGGGGATTGAAATCATGTCAAATTCAATATTGACAGTGCTGTCAAAATTAATATAAATTGATACCTTTGTGACATTTCATGTATTCAGCTTCACATTCGTTTATCATTTCAATATAAAAATGCTCTTTGAATTTACTTCCGCCTTTGTATTTAATTTGAACGCAGACAGGATCCTCGATGGGTGGACACGAAAACTTTTTGCAATTAATAGTTTTATGTTTTAATTTATATTTGAACGAAGGCATCGATGATGTAGTTGATGCATTTTTCGCTTCTACACCAACCCATAGTTGAATTGCTGGAAATTATATGTACAATTTACTCGTACAGTACGCAGTTAGCGGCTGGTTTGCAGCGAATTAAAAATAAATTTAAAATAGTAGTAGGTAGATTGATGATTAGCCCACTCCGCCGTCCTTTGAGATATAATATCCTTGAGATGTAAGACACCTAGTCGTTTTTCGTTTTTCGGGATCAATTTGGAAATAGCCAGGTATAACGAGAGAGAGTGAAAGTGAGAGTCGGCATAGCAAAGTGGACTGCCGCGTGCAAAATATGGAATGTGGGTACATGTGGAGCTACATTCAAAAATAACGTCAGACAGTGAGCAACGATAAGCTTAGTTTATACCTAACTTTATAGTAAGCCGGCGTGTGATGCCAATAAGTTGTAAGATAGAGATTGTCAAATAGATATAATGAATAAACTTACCAAGTAAAAATAAAATAGAGAAATAAATCATAATTCAGAATTAAAAGTAGAAAGAATTTCACAATGAAAAACAAAAACAGTTAAATTTTTACGGCTGACTTCACACAATAAGTTTTATCTTAATTGAAAAAGTAATTAGTTTCTATACATTTTTTAAATATGATTCTTTCAAAACAAAAAATAATAGAAACTTTGTATCAGATTTCTTTCTAGATTATTTCTCATCTCAATTAAAAATATATCTTCAACCAAATTAAATTATTTTATGCTGTTTATAATCGCATTTATTATTATATAATTATTTTAATTCAACGTTTTCATTTTCTTTACGGCCATATGACCACGACCGCGACCACGGTCGTACGTTAGGACAATATTATGTTCGTGCTAGACTTAATATTAAGGAAAGAGTAAACAAACTTTCAGATAAATTAATTATAAATTTAGTATGGCACTGACCACATTACCAGACTATCTATAATCAAATTAAACTTCAAAGCAAGATTGCTTATAGTTTACGAGGAGCTATAAACTACTGGTTCACGCTGCAGACGCAGTTATCCGACGACACTAATGAACTCCAAGCATGTATACAATGTAACATATTTCTTAAGTATACTTTTTAAGTACACGCCTAAATTCGGTTGTCAAATGACAATGATTGTCGGTGAGTTTTGGCGACCATCTTGAGACGTCAGGTTATCTGTCTTGGATTATTTTCCTAAACTTGTGTTTCTTCGAGTGTTAATGTGTAATAATAGTAGATTATTAACCATTAAGTGTTCGTTAACGTGCGTGAGTGTGGGCAAACAATTCAAAAGAAGGGAACCTGTGCTTCCATTTTCCCTCCAAAACTCCGTAGGAAGTTTCAGTAAAGATTCTACCATTTTACTGGAGCAATTTTTGACTTGACTGAGACTTGACCTGACTGTTTAGTGTGATGAATGAATGACTCGTGATGCACAAATATGTTAACTTGATGCATTAAATATGTACTTTGACATGGCAAATTGTTATACGCCATATAAAAGAAAAAAAAAATTGTCGGTGAAATCGGCAGCGTTCCTCAAAATCTAAATTTAAATTCATGTATTATTGTTAATAAACTTGTTATTAAATGTGTAAATATTTACTTTAAAATAATAACATTAAAATTCAGAATATTCGAAATGACGCAAGCATTGGCACCTTAAACATAATACAACACATTGGTCTGAGCAATCTATCTACTTGCTAACTGATATTTAGAAGTTTTATCCATGTGAACGTTAAAGGACCTTAAGTCTATTGGCATAACGTAGAATATCACTTAATGATGTATATTATTGAGTTATAATAATATGATTAATTACAAAGAGATTTAACAAATGACCCATAAATAACAATACAAACAGTGTTGTTATTGACATCTTCATTAAGTTGATTAACATGGTTTTGTCGCAGTTGTAATAATCAAATTAATTTAAATATTATTAAATATTCATGTATAGTTTGTAGATATAGTTAGTTTTGGAAACCTAAAGATCAGAATTTTAGTTTTATGCTTATATCGCCGCCAAACTTTATTCATTACATTTTGGAAATTCTTTCGAAAACTATAGGAAATATTTTATCAAATTTTATATAAATTTTGCAAACCCCGAAACCTCGGTTAAACGAAAATATAAGCAAGAAGATTGTTAGCTCGACGCGGTACAGTAGATACGAAAGCTTTCTCAAAGTGCGATAAACTTAGCTATTTAATAAAATGATTTTGAATCTTTTGTAGTAGTTTTAAAGTTGAAAATTGCATAAGATGTCTGAGTAAGAATTTCGTTAGTTCGCCCCACTACCCTCAGTTGCTGAGAACTTGTGTAATATTGGGAAACAAACCCGCACGTTGGCGTCCTGTCATCAAGCGGATCCTTGTTACAAAGACCATCTGTAAACCAAGAATTTGCTAACAAATAACTTGTGAAAATTCGCCTTATGTGTTTTACATTTATTGAATTGAAATAAAATTATTATTATTATTTTAAATCACAATTGTAGATGTTAATACTCAGGCAACATCTTAATTAAATTAAAATATTAATTTTGGACTATAGGTAAATAGTTGAAGCCACATATGCGTGGGGATGTGTGTCGTACAGCGAGACGTATATGCGTGCTCCAAGGACAGTGTCCTTTTGTCCTTTTATTTTTTGCAAATTATGTCCATTTAACGACATTATTCCTGTTTTTATTATTATAGGCATGACATCTAGGCTTATTTTAAACTGTGTTCATTGGGTATTTTTATACTGGTAGTAAAGGTGCGAAAGGGGTCAGCTCTTGCACCCGAACGATCATAATTTTTCATCTCATTAGCTTGAAGGTGCGCGTACCCTATATTAGCCTGGATGAGCATCGAGCCTCGTCGACTGTTATCCTTTCAGTTCAGCAGGTAACTGATTATAGCTTGATAATCCTACCATAATTAAAATATAATGATCTTACAAAATCTGAATATAAAAATCATATAAAATAGCAGCAAGTTTTCAAACAAAAGTTTTGCATTTAAAAAGAAGTGTGGGTTTCAGTTGAATCCAAAGGGAGACCGCTAATTTGAACGGGAAAGTATTTCTGCTAAACTGCATTTTAATGGCTCTTAACTACCTCACATAAACCTACCATTAAAGCCTTCATAGATACTCGTTAGGTATTTTAATTTCAAGCATTGTATTGTTGCAAAACCTGTATCTTGCTTAGGTCTCAAACTGTTTGTACTAATATACTTCTTTTGTTTTAAAATAAATGAAATAATTTAATAAATAAACAGAATATGTTTCGTAATAAATAAAATAAAATTCATAGTGGAAACCTCACAATGCTGCAGCGATGATGCCAGCAATTCTGGTTTTCTAAATATGAACCAATAAATTCAAATTAACTTTCAATCACAAAAGTATAAGCGTTTTCCAATTGCCAATATTTCAATATTGAATATTGACCGTATATTATATTAATATTTATTCGAATTGGAAAATTATGGGGTAATATTTCAAACCGTAGCGCTGAAATTTGATTGCCCCTGTGGAAGATAAATATTAGTTCAATGTGCATCGCTGCACTGAACTGGAATTACAAAACAGAATCAAGTTTATACAGCGAATGCTGTATCCATATAATTGCCAATTCATTATTCAATTTGCGTTTTGTCTTCATTTGCTATTTTTTTAAATACTCCTATCGTACTTATTACTTATATTGAATCCCAAGTTTATTAATGCTTAATTATATAAATTTTAAATATTAGATTTTGTGATCTTTATTTTTTCATTTAGCTTTACTAATGTTTATGTTTATTTTTTTTAACTAGTTGTTGGCCGCAACTTTGTTTGCGTATAATTAATGCTTGATAAATGATTGATTCCCCATATAAGCTTTCATTCTCTATTTCAACCCTATTCTGTTTTCTATATAGTAGCCTATGTCCGAATCTTGTTGCCAAGGTAACAAACAGACGGAGTTACATTCACATTTCACTTTTGGTTTATTTTTTAAACTATACTGTTAATTTAGTCAGTGTTATAAAGTTCGTAATATAAATGATATATTTAAAAATAGATGCCTTCTGTATAAAACAGCTCGTATTTTGCTGGCATCCACTAATCTTTTTGTAGTGAAATGTTTATAGCGTTTCAGCAGCCACTAGAAAGTTGTGATGGAGTTGTATTGTTCGTGCGCCGGTTTCTACCTAATAAAATGTTTCTTTTTGCCAGATTTTTTATTATACGTCAATTTCATACTAAGACCCAATCGTAAACAAAAAAAATGCTCGGTATATAAAAGGCAGTGAGTGAAAAGAGTAATTTTCTCCTCCATAAAAACAGTTACGCAGTTATTTATGGTGATACCGCAATCTATACAAGGGATTTCGCCCGGGGCTGAGCATTAACGATTATCCCGGTTTTCCTACAAAGAAATATTACTTTGACAAATAAATTCTGTATATTTTTTTCCGTTCAGCAATACTCGCCTATAATTTCCTCTTAGTAAACCATATCCCCTATATCCTATTAAAACAATTTCCTCCAATTGTTACCGGTCAAATTGTTAACATCGAAAATCGTCGTATGCACTCCATTTGTTTATCTTACACTAAGTAAATTGTAAATTTTATGAAATTGCAGTGGTCTAGTCATAAAGTTACCACTTCGCAAAAGAAGGACAGATCCTCGTAAAAGTTTGATATTTTAAAGGTCTGTAATATAAAATTGTTCTACGAAAAATATCCATCGAAGTTTAGAATCTAGTTCGCATTGTATTTACCCATTTTTGAAATATATAAATTTGATTTTAAAACAATTTCAAAATTATATACAAAATTTTTATCCTGATTGAACAAGTCACTTTCAGCACTAAGATTTCCTTTACTCTTTCAAACTCAGAATTGATATGACCGGATATAACATAAGGTGCGTAACCCACCACACAGTTGGGCAAGACATTTCATATTTCACATTTCAGGTCTTGTGACATTTGCCGTGAGAATTTCGACATAGATTTGTTAGTACATATGTTAATCATTACGTTACGAATTAATCACCATACGTGTACAATGATGTTTCGCTTCCCGATAGCAACAAATATTTATGTGAATTAATATATTTAAAAATGTATGTCTGTTTTAGGTCTGTGTGTTTGTTTGTGTTGTCCTTGTTCTGATACCCATACCATAGAGTATCTCAGTTTGGGTTGTGGCATTCATTGTATTTATTTATGTTAAAAAAGCCATAGTCTTTCTTATTCTTTGGAACGCATACACGTTCGCGTTTTGAGAAAAGTTATATCGTCAGCGTCGCGCGTCAGTGCCTGTCAGTGACCGCAACCGTGACGTTATTTGCATACAGATTACTAAACCACGATTACCAAGTCGAAAATTCTCAGAGTTACTTCCTTAGAGACTACGGTAATTATGTTTAGCATTTATTTAATTTTAATTGTAATTTCTTCATCATTATCCGGTTTACGTATTTTCCAGCTTTATGAGTTATTTATTTTGCATTTTCTTATTAAGGATTTAATTAAAACTGCGAGCGGTGCTGTACGGGTTAATTATACTAGAAAACCTTAAACGACTAGATTGATGTTTTATAATAAAATTATAATAATTATTATGTATAACTAATATAACTAATTTAAAAAGCAAACGATATCTTTAATAGTGATTTTTTTTTTACCTAAATTTTTTATTTTACCTAAATCGTTTTTGGAAAAGTTGAAGATGTTCCAAACCTCAGAACTAAGAACTCCAAAGTAGTATTTATTTTTAAAATTATTTAATATAAATTTAAAAAATATATAAATTTAAGTAATAAAAATAAATTTAAATAAAAGGCATACTGGTATATGTAACCAAATTGAATTGCCCCGACATCTTCAATGCTTCCAATGCAAGTGCAACCAGTTCATTTGCCGGCGTCGCGTCGCGAGCATTATTCGCTGCCTCCACTCTTGTTGTGAATGGAATCCAAATTGCTTGAAAAATAATCAAGATTGTGTACCGAGTAAAAAGCAAAATGAAAACATAATAGGTATACATTATGATGAATATTTAGAAAAAAGTGATATTGAAGAATTTCTAATATTTTTGGATACTATTCTTTGCATAAGAATACCTATAATTACCCATTTATTGTTATTTAAACAACTTAATTTAATGATATTTAAAATAATATTATATTTATGAACATTTTTTGTTCCTTTTGCGCGTGCAGATACAACAATAGACAACAATATTATGTGAGCGAGACCCAAATATGTACCCCACATTATTTGATCAAGTTTTAACTTTTTTAAATAAAAATTTTCAAACAACGTTTTGCCTTTGATATTCCTTCCCTATTGCACAAAGCTTCATAAATGCCAGGAGTTAATTTTCAATTAATTTCAATCAAATTTGTAAGACCCTTTTGTCTTGCTCCTAATTTACTAAATATATTTTTTACTATTATACTATAATGAAAATAGTAAATAACATAGGCTAGTGGATGAGACGGGTATAGCGAGGGCGAACCGTCTCGGGTGCTACCAGTTTGAGGGTCATCCCATTCATCCACATTTGATCGACCACACTCCGTCAATGAAACAACACAACTGCTATACACAGACACATACAGAAATGCCTACAAGAAGCTTGAGGAGGCGAGAATGCGCGTAGCGTGCAGGTTGACACTCCTCTCGTTATAGTGGTCTGTTTTCAAGCTGATCCCAAACCAGTGTTCCACTTGAATCGGTGGTACTACGAGACGGCAATTTGAGCTCATAACCACCATTAGTACTTAAAAAAAAGCTAAAGACTTAAAGTAGGAAAACATGTGTTTTCATTTTCTAAAACTCCGTCAATTTCTTCATCTCGACATAACTATGTTATGTGATGCGTGATGTTGTATGTTAAATAATGCAAACATTTATTTAGACACTGGCAAAACACATGATAAGTACAAATAAGATGTTTTTGAATTAAATGCAAATTGAGAAGTGGAACGGAGGGCGTAAGAATTCGTCGATACCGTGTAATCTCAAAGTTCTCGAACAATTTGATGTTTGCTTTCTACAAAATGTTTTTTTATTTTATTTTCGATAAGCTGAAAATGCTCATCGTTATTGTTTACCCCGAAAACGATTTCGTTGCCTTTTTTGTATTTTTTTGGGTTTAATCGATGAGATAACATGTTTTGTCAATTGAACGAATGGATAAACCGTTAATGTATTGCTTTTAAATTTCCATTGTTATTTTTAAACATATCATGAAAAATATTTATACCATTTATACGATATTTAATCATATTTTTAAATAAAAATCTATAAACGTCGCGTTGCTTGAAATACATGAAACAAGAATGAAAAAAAATATGAAATAATTAAATTTTAAAAACATATGTGTACGAGGAAATACAACGGCAAATTGTGGGGCACCCAGTAATACAAGTTACCTGTTATAAGTCACAGGGGCTCCAGCAACTAATTGTAGACATGCTTTTATAAATAAATAAATTTTTAAAGATTTTTATAATTTGACTACTGCAATACTCGGGTATTACCCGTAAAGTGACCCAGACGCTTTGCGAGATCAGCATAGAAGTAACCGGGTATGGCGGAATGTGCACTGTCAACTTAGATCGTCGTCTACTCAAGCCGGCATAGTGCAGCGCTATCCATTCATAGATAGCTTAATATGAGTCGGAGGTTTTTTATATGCCGAGATACAATTTAAAAAATCCACTCTCCCTTGAACAACTGAAGTTCTGAATAACAAATATTAAATGTAGCCATACTTAATCCTCGAGTCAACTTCTCGGAATATTTCAACAAACGTTTTCATTGTACTGGATTCATTCCAATTGTAACAGTCCGAGTAATAACTTCTATCAAAGAATTTCTTACTATATTAAGTATTCGCTGGTTTGCAACATAACTAAATAAAATTGGAATAATGTCTAATAAAATTGTGTAATAAACTTGGCTGCTGCTGTCAGAAAAAAAATATCTTTTTAATTAATTATGTTGAATGTTTATACTAAATAAAATATTATATGCTGCTTATTTTGATTCATTTTCCCACTTAATTAAAATTATATTATTGATTAAATCTCATACAGAAAACCTTAACATTTTTCGACCCTTAAACGTTGATTGATTTCGATAGGATGGTTTTGATATTAATATTTTTTATAACAATATTTCGAGAATAATTTTAAATAACTAACAATAAATATCTGGACATCAAATCAAGAAAGGTCTTCGGTCAGACATGGATTATTCTATCTTTAATTAAATAAAGTGCTAATCATGAAAAAGTTTAAGGGTGACAACGTTATGCCCTGAAAGCCATAGTCGAGCCTAAATTATCCTTAATTTCCTTTATTTTTTTATTATATTAATTAACTGCACCATTCTCTCTCGTTTTTTGTGAGTAGGATAGGGAGGACTTTTTTTCTCTCGACAGTTCAGTCTGAAAGCATATTTTCAAATACCGAATACTCATAAACAGTCTAACGTAACGTTCCATCTTGCAATTAAAATACTATTTTTCACGAAAATATCACAATATTTTAAGAAGCGTTAAACCGTGACATAATTTTGTATGGATAAATTAATTTTGTTTCAATTTCGATGGACAGAGCAGCCGGTCGCGTCGGTCGGACGGGACGATGCAATAAAGGTTCAGATTAAATTCCAAATTATTTATCACCATTTTCCGAGTATGAACAAATTTTAATTTATTACTTTAATTATAAAACAGTTCATTGAAAATGAGTATAGATGTATTATAGTTTATTTATTAAACTTTATTTGCAACAAAGTCACTCAATCGTCTGTTTGTACGGGCTAATCTCAGAAAATACACACGAGAAACATTTTTTGTGTATATTGCGCAAAGTACTCATATGATTATCAATTATAAAGGTATAGCGGAAGGGTATAAGTACTTCAAGGTTTTTAAAAAAATTGTTCGTAACCAAATGAGCCGGAATAGTGGGGATCGCTAATCTCACAAATCAGATATATTTTAATTAATGACTTAAAAAAAATGTCTGTATTTCAAATACTAAATAAGAGTTAAAACAATGTTTAAGTCAAAACACGACTTTAACACGTAATAAGCTGTAACATAGCTGAAAACACAACATGAACCAGTTGGATTATTTCCAATTTCGATCTTGCTCAGAGTCCGAGTTCATTTTGTAGTTGCATTTTATTTATTGCTTCGCCATTGCTTGTTGTGAATTGAATCTAAATTACTTGAAAAATTCCTTCCGAACTGCATACCTTGCTTGTTGTCTGGGCGAAGTAAATTTCATTTTTTATACCCGCCAGCGAACAAAGGATTGGTTCGTCTTCTTTTTTCAGATTCAGTTTTATAGCATTTTCATACAAACTTTATGGAACGATGTTTAGGATTTCATAGATTAGATTTGAACTGCGATACCGTGGGATTAAAAACTACTTTACTTTATATGGATTATTCCTTTTTATGACGTTATTATGCTACAATACGTCTTACTATTTTTATTTAACAATAATTTTTAAAAAAGTAGTAGGCAAACTAATGATGGTTCTTTGAGCGGTTGTGGTTTAGTGGTAGAGGACGGACCTCACGGTCTATTAGACCCGTGTTCAACCTTACTACATTCTGACTAGTACCAATGTACTTTAGTCGCTCAGTGGTACTAAGCACTAGCTTAGTCCATGTAAAAAGAACTAGTCAAGACTGCTGTCCCAGCGACCCAGCTGACTTGTGTGACCTAATCAAATTTTTGTGTTCTATATATATATTTTTTTAATTAGTACATAAGCCGCACTCTAGCTTAACACCAGGAGGAGTGCAGTCGCATTCCGGACCACTATTAAAAAGTTAATATTATGTGGTAGGTAGAACTTTAGATCGCAAAGGTTCACTAACGTATTATATGAAGTGATGAGATTCAAAAATAGTAACACTTATGATGAATGTAGTTCATATGTAGAAGATATTGAACCCTTTTCAACCCTTATCAGCACGTAGCCCTTTGACACTAACGTTATTAACGCATCAAGACTTTTTAGACTCGTAATAATAATATGCGAAAACGTAATACTACAATCACTTTTTTTTGTAAAGTTAGAGTAAAATCTACTACCTAGAAATATCTACAGGCAGCAGTCGACTCCGCTATGCCGGCATGTGGAGACGAGTATGCGCCATCCAGATTGGCAGTGCACACTCCTCTCGTTATGGCTACTACCTCCTGGCTACTTTCAAACTGTTCCCGAAACGCGACAAGGTCACTTCACGGGTGTTACATTCGAAAGTGGCGGTACTACCTTAGGACGGCAGACTGGACAAATAAACATAGCCTACCACTTTTTATTCGTGAAATTCGAATCGGTGATACCAAAAGTACGAGTACATAAAATAGTATAATTATTTAACTGGAGAAGAATAATAATACTTATTATTGTTATTATTATTATTTTTAATGTCTTCACTACGCTAGTATCACAAGCACTGAGCATCCAAAATACATATAAGATATGTAACTATCAGGTGTTGGTACCAATCAGATTTTGGCGTTATCTGAACACGGCTCTCATCGATCGTGAGATCAATTCTTTACCGCTATATCACGACCACTCTATTATAATAGTTATAATATAAATAATAATAAATGGTGCCTATATAAAATGCTAATATTTATCCTTAAACTAGGATACACGATTTGACAACGAGAGGAGTGTGCCCTGTCAATGGATAGTGCACATTTGTCTCCCCAAGCCGACATAGTAAAGAGGAGTGCTACCTGCATACACTTTTCAGTGGTAGTAATTGTTGTCACTAAAGGAAATATGTTTGAATCGTCGTAATAAAATAAATGATAATTACAGACTTTAGCTAGCAATTCTATTAAATCTCAATTCATCTATCAGAAGTCAATTTTTCGGAAAAGTACAAACCGCTTTAGGAAGTATAATGAAAGAAATTATCGGTTTCTTGATAGCGTTGGTTCGCGGCGCTGATGCGGCTGGCCATTTGGAGCCAAGCCAGGCAGAGCATCGCGGTCGCAACGCCTGATCTTGTAATTTACTCATGCGGAAACGGATTAATACTGCATCGTATTTGGAACATTACTTCTTAGTAATTATTACAGTTTAGCAACTATCCGTTTTGTCTAAACTATTTATTTGCTAAGTTTAATATTATATTAGCAGTTTTAAGTTACCTTTGAAGCCTTGACTTGACAGGCTTCGCAATTTGGGTTCACCTTAGTGGCTCGGAGTATTAAGCTACCTCCTTGTTACGGATCCTGAGAAATTGGCCCCACACATAGTTCCAGTATTGTATACTTAATATAGCGTGTAATATACAAAACTGAAGCTAACATTATTACCTACAATTAATTTTTAATATAATCAATGTTCAATTTTAACAAAAAATCACGCATTGATTTTGACACACAGAGAACTTAAGTAAAAATTGCAACCTACTTTAGTTCTAGCTTTGTGAATATTTTTCTGTTCATTTCCTCATTATTTAAGCATTAAAATATAATTATATACCAAAAATATACAGTTCGGGCACATTTTGTCAACAATTTATAATAAACGGTACAATTTTACTTCTCTTTTAAATTGTTTACGTTGCATTTTTCAGTTTGAAAATTCAGGTTATTTTCAATTTGTTTTATTCCTTGACTTTTGAGAGAGAAGTTTTATCTAAGCTCTCAGCATAATCCGCTGTCTGGCGTTGCGACGACAAGGGATGAGAAATTACACTAAAGATGTTTGTCACATATTAGTCGCTCTATATGAAAGTCTTTAATCTCAAGTGCCTGCTTAGGACAACACTAACATCTTTTTTTTTTTTTTTATTGTAGCTCGACATGTGACAACACTCCGCCTGATGTAAAGCTAGAGTGCGGTCCATGAATGGAAACAACTGCTACCACAGAGAAATCTCTACCGGCTGCAGTCGCCTCCACTATGCCGGCTTGAGGAGACGAGCATGTACCATCTAGATTGACAGTGCACACTCCTCTCTTATACCTGGCTACTTTCAAACTATCCCCGAAACGCGACAAGGTCACTTCACGGGTGTTACATTCGAAAGTGGTGGTTTTTTTTATATATAATTATAACATAATATTCTTATATAATTATTCTTATATTTATTTGAATTTTTGTGTAGTTCTAATTTAAAGTCTAATTAATAAGGATATCATAACAATATGGAAATTATGTTAAATTTTTCCGAATAAATAACTCGAGATCTAAATATCTGGCGACAGCTGAAACTAACCATTTTAAAATATTGTTAATCGAAATCTGCACTTTATTAAGACGGATTAAGATCTTTATAATTATTGTACCTATTTGTACACTATATTTGTGTTCTTGTACGTTCTTATTACGCCTTGTTTCGGTGAGGTCGTAAATGTCGAAACGCAACTTTACAAGACGAGCGGTTGCTCTCACAACCCCAAATTTTGTTGGTAATTAATGCATTGTACTAAAGCACATTAGAGTAAAATAACTGTCTTCTAGTGTTTGAATTATATTTTGTTTCTAACTGAGAGTTAATTATAATTTGGTTCTAGCAATGTACAAAATGGTTTTTATTTTAAATTATTTTATTTACCATTTAACAAAAACTCCATGAAATAAATTATGATGAAAATAGAAGAGAAAAAATCGCTAATCGCACACACTGCCTGGGGTAGCCGAAGCCACGTCCTCCGCTTTGTGAATTTTGCTGTTCTATAATTTTAATAATAACAATCACAGAATTTAAATATGCTAAAAAAGCTAACGGTAAACAGATTCGAAAATAGTCTTCTTAAACTTTTTATTAATCTCGTTTAATATAACTATCTCGTGTAATATAATTTTTGTGATAAAAGTTAACTGTATTAAAAAGAAGACCTACTACTTCATGTTCAGTATAAAATATTTCAACAATATCTATTGTAGAATAAATAGTACTCGTCCAGTTTGCTTATGTGAAAGTTAGATCAGAACTTTGTTGGTTATACTGTGAAATATTCTTCAAACGTTATTTTGATGCCTTATTTACACGTCTAAGTTACGTGAACGAAATCTTTTCAAGTTTATTACATATTTTAATCACTATTAAATATTATTTAGGGAGTTATTTTCATAAAATTTACGATTTATTTATGCCAAATTAATAGTTACAATTTATGACTTTACATTTATTACAACAATTATCTAGATACATTAATAATTTAAAGTTAAGCTTGGCTGGTCTAAAAAAGGTGTAAATAGGGCACAATAAAAGGCACTCAGCTTAAAAAGGAAGTGACAAGGCTGCGGTCGCTGGACGCATCTCTCACTTCCGGGGGTGCTCTCGGGCCATGCCGGAGATGAGCCTTTTATTCTCTGCCACTGTTGCTTCACAATTTTCTTTCTTTTAGAAACACCATTATTATTATTACCTTTCTGTTACAGGATATGTTATATTATGGAATGTATTTTTATTAAAATCATTTATTGTTTCATAATTAATTGTGTTGTAATGAATGGTTAAATTAATTACAATTTAAATTTATTCAACATTAATTGAAATATTTACTTCGATGAAAGAACACGTAGAATGGCAAAGCATTCCATATAGATAAACAATCAAAATTTTTGGATGTTCGTATTCTGATTCTAGATAGATATCTATTCATATAATTGCGAAGGAATGGCCTCATGTCGTGGTCTTGTTCAAATCTCACTTTTACGATGTTGTAAAAAATACTTTCTTTTTTATCTCCGATGTAGATTTTCTAATACCTACGAGACGATTCCATACAAGCTTTTTTCTTTATAAAGTGAATATAGATATCTTGCCCGTATTTAGTGTCGCTTTATTATTAGTTAAACAAATAGTCTGATAACATTATTATTCGCAATTACTGCGCTACCTTTAACTAAAAATATACCACTTTTTCAAAGAAGAAATGAAGATATTCGTGCGTTGCAAAATTTGTAAAATATGATTCATCCAATATACCTATTCAACTATTCCATTCAATATACCTATATTTTTATAATAATCCGTCATGAATATCCCCTGATGTACACCTAAAGTTACTACATAGCTAATTTTAAAATGATCTTAAATATATAAAGTTTATAGTAATATGAAATCTCATTTCATACACACATCGTCATGCTCACTCAGCATATATGATTTCCATTTCTGTATAATTATACCCTCGTCGGTCTTTATACAATATCCTAACATTGCTACCTATATCACGATGTAGATCAGAAAGCAATTTGTCTAAGTGTGACAGGTGGAGAAGCTACGGTTTTCTTGGATTGAAAATTTTCCATTAACATTCTTTACCAATTTTAATTATATTCACAAAGATAATTAATTGTTTAACAATGAAATAATATCTACACATACTCCGTAAAATCGTGGACGTCAACCACAGATCTATGCATAATATTTTATAAATATCGTTAAAGTCTTCCACTATATAATATAATAAAAACCAATCATTGAAGTTTTCGTGTAATTGACTCGGGCAGGCACAAAGTTGTGAATAAATATTTGAGAACATCGCTGGAGCCTTTTCTCGTAAGACGTTTCTCACTTATTCTTTCAGCATTATGCCGTCACTCCCGGGGCGGGCGCGGCCGCACCGAGCTCATCATTTGCATTCAAATAGCTCCTATAAATTCGCTACCCGAATTTTCACCATTCTCTGCGCTCCTTGGGAACAATTAAATACTTTTTTCTCCTACTTTTAGCCTTGTGCTCGTTTTTCCGGTGCAAATAAATTCAAGTCAGATTGCAGCCTGTATCAGACTCATTAAATTATTACAACTTATTTTATAGTTTGGAAACAATGTATCTCTTTGCTACGGGAATGTAGCGAATCCAACAAATAATTTAACGGGTTGTTTGTGAGTTAAATTTCTACTCGATTCGATCGAATAACACAGCTGTAGAAGAAATTCGTAGTGATGAAATCTGAAAGAATATAAATGAGTTATTTAAGAATGATAAAATGACAACACAAGAAAAAATAAAATGTCTAAAATTTTGTGTGAAAGCCAAAATGTAACTTTATAACAAACATAAAAGTCCAATAAATGATTTACTCGCCACATTTAGTAAGAACTATCTATGTAAGCATTCACTCCAAACTTTTCCTTAAGAAAATTGCCAGGAAGGTCTTTCAGAGAACGAAAGTCAACTCGAATCGGCGATTATCTAACAAATCGTCATTTTGCTCGCTATTCACTTTACCATACTTTTTCAATTTTATAGGATACTACATTTACTTCCTAGAAATAATGATATATAATCATATTTGATATATAATATTTTGATATGTAATAATAATATTTAATAAATACAAACTATCTATCTAATTTGTTAATAATGTAATTTTTTATTTTTACTTTTACTACTAGAATACTCAATAAGTATTTAAAGTAATAAAACACATCAAGCCTCTCGAAAATACAATTAAAATCTTTAGATCTTTCATTTTATTTAATATAAACCATCACAGTTTTGGTTTTAATTACAATTTTATCTATTCGATACACATTTTCCGTGTAAAATGTCTAAATTGTGGTTAAGCAAAATTCTGCACCTAAAACTTCATTTCTATCTCCGTATTCCACGATCCTAAATCTTAGTCACCATAAATACTGGTAACTCATAGTTCACACATTGCAGAGTTATTTTCTGTGACCAAAATGATTTCTCGTTACGATGTTAGCCAAGTCCGGAAGCTGAAACGAATTCAATGGACTGGAAAAGATAAGGCCTCTATAAAACTACCTACTGGCTTAGTAATATGTAATATTATGTTGAATTATGAATACTTTAGGTTTAGATTTGGTAAGGCTATTAATTAGTATGTACATATACTAATAACTAGCTGTTGGGTAAAAGCCGCGGGCGCAAGCGGCCCGCGGAGGCCCTTTTTGTCGTAAAACGTATTAGATCGAATAGATTTTAGGCAGTTTTGAAAATATTTAGCTCGCCATCTAAAAGCGTTTACGTTTCTGAACAAAATTGGTCTTTACACGGTGACGCTAACGTATCTACTTTTCGAGATATGGCGATTTTAAAAAATTTAAAAAAAAACAAAATTTAAAAAAAAATTAGTGCTGGTCATACTGAACAAAATTGGTCTTTACACGGTGACGCTAACGTATCTACTTTTCGAGATATGGCGATTTTAAAAAATTAAAAAAAAAAAAATTAAAAAAAAGTAGTGCTGGTCATACTGAACAATATTGGTCTTTACACGGTGACGCTAACGTATGTACTTTTTAAGTAATAGCTATTTTAGAAAATTAAAAAAAAAAAGCAAATAGTGCTGGTCATACTGAACAATATTGATCTTTACACGGTGACGCTAACGTATCTACTTTTCGAGATATGAAGATTTTAAAAAATTAAAAAAAAAAAACAAAAATTTAAAAAAAAAGTGCTGGTCACACTGAACAAAATTGGTCTTTACACGGTGACGCTAACGTATCAACTTTTCGAGATATGGCGATTTTAAAAAATTAAAAAAAAAACAAAAGTTTAAAAAAAAATTAGTGCTGGTCATACTGAACAATATTGGTCTTTACACGGTGACGCTAACGTATCTACTTTTCGAGATATGAAGATTTTAAAAAAATAAAAAAAAACAAACAAAAATTTAAAAAAATAGTGCTGGTCACACTGAACAAAATTGTTCTATACATGGTTACTCTGACGTATCTACTTCTTGAGATATTCGAAAAAAAGTCCGCCGCGCGGAGCAAATTCGATGTTCACGCGGCCGCGCCCACCGTCCGACTGACCGAGGTAAAGCCGTTTCGATCGTTCGTCCCGAAAATGCCTCGTCGCGGATGCTGTTAGGCCACGCCCAAGCGCCATGCTCCGTTTCATATTGGCGTACCGGCGGGAAAAGGATAAAAATACGATCGAGGAAAAAATTTTTTCGAGCAATTTTGAAAAAAAAAGTATCGATTTCGAAATTATAGGGCATTCCCTACAACTTTCTCTACGGGGTGATCGCCCCGAGTCGCCCCGTTTCCGAGATATCGCTACCACTTCCGGTCCAGAATCGACTTCCGGTCAAAGTCGTATTTTTCTCGACGGTTTTGGGACACCCTCTATACGACTCAAAAAACCGCTACCCTCCACCATACCGGCAAGTGCGAAATAATTGATGTCAGTCAGTGAGTCAGTGAGTGGTATTGCAGCTATATATTAGTACTAGCTGTTGGGTAAGAGCCGCGGGCGCAAGCGGCCCGCGGAGGCCCTTTTTGTCGTAAAACGTATTAGATCGAATAGATTTTAGGCAGTTTTGAAAATATTTAGCTCGCCATCTAAAAGCGTTTACGTTTCTGAACAATATTGGTCTTTACACGGTGACGCTAACGTATCTACTTTTCGAGATATGGCGATTTTGAAAAATTAAAAAAAAAACAAAAATTAAAAAAAAAAAATAGTGCTGGTCATACTGAACAATATTGGTTTTTACACGGTGACGCTAACGTATCTACTTTTCGAGATATGGCGATTTTAAAAAATTAAAAAAAAAAATTAAAAAAAGTAGTGCTGGTCATACTGAACAATATTGGTCTTTACACGGTGACGCTAACGTATGTACTTTTTGAGTAATAGCTATTTTAGAAAATTAAAAAAAAAAAAAAGCAAATAGTGCTGGTCATACTGAACAATATTGATCTTTACACGGTGACGCTAACGTATCTACTTTTCGAGATATGAAGATTTTAAAAAATTAAAAAAAAAAAAAAAAAATTAAAAAAAAAAAGTGCTGGTCATACTGAACAAAATTGGTCTTTACACGGTGACGCTAACGTATCAACTTTTCGAGATATGGCGATTTTAAAAAATTAAAAAAAAAAACAAGTTTAAAAAAAAATTAGTGCTGGTCATACTGAACAATATTGGTCTTTACACGGTGACGCTAACGTATCTACTTTTCGAGATATGGCGATTTTAAAAAATTAAAAAAAAAAACAAAAATTTAAAAAAAAAATAGTGCTGGTCATACTGAACAATATTGGTCTTTACACGGTGACGCTAACGTATCTACTTTTCGAGATATGAAGATTTTAAAAAATTAAAAAAAAAAACTAAAACAAAAATTTAAAAAAATAGTGCTGGTCACACTGAACAAAATTGTTCTTTACATGGTTACTCTGACGTATCTACTTCTTGAGTTATTTAAAAGAAAGCCCGCCGCGCGGAGCAAATTCGATGTTCACGCGGCCGCGCTCACCGTCCGACTGACCGAGGTAAAGCCGTTTCGATCGTTCGTCCCGAAAATGCCTCGTCGCGGATGCTGTTAGGCCACGCCCAAGCGCCATGCTCCGTTTCATATTGGCGTACCGGCGGGAAAAGGATAAAAATACGATCGAGGAAAAATTTTTTTCGAGCAATTTTGAAAAAAAAAGTATCGTTTTCGAAATTATAGGGCATTCCCTACAACTTTCTCTTCGGGGTGACTGCCCCGACTCGCCCCGTTTCCGAGATATCGCTACCACTTCCGGTCCAGAATCGACTTCCGGTCAAAGTCGTATTTTTCTCGACGGTTTTGGGATGCCCTCTATACACCCCGAAAATTTCACCCCCGCACCCCCCCGGCAAGTACTAAATAATTGATGTCAGTCAGTGAGTGAGTGAGTGAGTGAGTGAGTGAGTCAGTCAGTGGTATTGCAGCTATATATTAGTACTAGCTGTTGGGTAAAGGCCGCGGGCGCAAGCGGCCCGCGGAGGCCCTTTTTGTCGTAAAACGTATTAGATCGAATAGATTTTAGGGCAGTTTTGAAAATATTTAGCTCGCCATCTAAAGGCGTTTAAGTTTCTGAACAAAATTGACCTTTACACGGTTACGCTAACGTATGTACTTTTCGAGATATGGCGATTTTAAAAAATTTAAAAAAAAACAAAAATTAAAAAAAAATTAGTGCTGGTCATACTGAACAAAATTGGTCTTTACACGGTGACGCTAACGTATCTACTTTTCGAGATATGGCGATTTTAAAAAATTAAAAAAAAAAATTAAAAAAAAGTAGTGCTGGTCATACTGAACAATATTGGTCTTTACACGGTGACGCTAACGTATGTACTTTTTGAGTAATAGCTATTTTAGAAAATTAAAAAAAAAAAAAGCAAATAGTGCTGGTCATACTGAACAATATTGATCTTTACACGGTGACGCTAACGTATCTACTTTTCGAGATATGAAGATTTTAAAAAATTAAAAAAAAAAACAAAAATTTTAAAAAAAGTGCTGGTCACACTGAACAAAATTGGTCTTTACACGGTGACGCTAACGTATCAACTTTTCGAGATATGGCGATTTTAAAAAATTAAAAAAAAAACAAAAGTTTAAAAAAAAATTAGTGCTGGTCATACTGAACAATATTGGTCTTTACACGGTGACGCTAACGTATCTACTTTTCGAGATATGGCGATTTTAAAAAATTAAAAAAAAAACAAAAATTTAAAAAAAAAATAGTGCTGGTCATACTGAACAATATTGGTCTTTACACGGTGACGCTAACGTATCTACTTTTCGAGATATGAAGATTTTAAAAAATTAAAAAAAAAACTAAAACAAAAATTTAAAAAAATAGTGCTGGTCACACTGAACAAAATTGTTCTTTACATGGTTACTCTGACGTATCTACTTCTTGAGATATTTAAAAGAAAGCCCGCCGCGCGGAGCAAATTCGATGTTCACGCGGCCGCGCTCACCGTCCGACTGACCGAGGTAAAGCCCTTTCGATCGTTCGTCCCGAAAATGCCTCGTCGCGGATGCTGTTAGGCCACGCCCACCGCCATGCTCCGTTTCATATTGGCGTACCGGCGGGAAAAGGATAAAAATACGATCGAGGAAAAATTTTTTTCGAGCAATTTTGAAAAAAAAAGTATCGTTTTCGAAATTATAGGGCATTCCCTACAACTTTCTCTTCGGGGTGACTGCCCCGACTCGCCCCGTTTCCGAGATATCGCTACCACTTCCGGTCCAGAATCGACTTCCGGTCAAAATCGTATTTTTCTCGACGGTTTTGGGACGCCCTCTATACGACCCAAAAAACCGCTACCCTCTACTATACCGGCAAGTACTAAATAATTGATGTCAATAGATCAGTGAGTCAGTGGTATTGCAGCTATATATTAGTACTAGCTGTTGGGTAAAAGCCGCGGGCGCAAGCGGCCCGCGGAGGCCCTTTTTGTCGTAAAACGTATTAGATCGAATAGATTTTAGGCAGTTTTGAAAATATTTAGCTCGCCATCTAAAAGCGTTTACGTTTCTGAACAAAATTGGTCTTTACACGGTGACGCTAACGTATCTACTTTTCGAGATATGGCGATTTTAAAAAATTAAAAAAAAAAAATTAAAAAAAGTATAGCTGGTCATACTGAACAATATTGATCTTTACACGGTGACGCTAACGTATCTACTTTTCGAGATATGAAGATTTTAAAAAATTAAAAAAAAAAAACAAAAATTTAAAAAAAAAAGTGCTGGTCATACTGAACAAAATTGGTCTTTACACGGTGACGCTAACGTATCAACTTTTCGAGATATGGCGATTTTAAAAAATTAAAAAAAAAAACAAAAGTTTAAAAAAAATTAGTGCTGGTCATACTGAACAATATTGGTCTTTACACGGTGACGCTAACGTATCTACTTTTCGAGATATGGCGATTTTAAAAAATTAAAAAAAAAAACAAAAATTTAAAAAAAAAAGTAGTGCTGGTCATACTGAACAATATTGGTCTTTACACGGTGACGCTAACGTATCTACTTTTCGAGATATGAAGATTTTAAAAAATTAAAAAAAAAACTAAAACAAAAATTTAAAAAAATAGTGCTGGTCACACTGAACAAAATTGTTCTTTACATGGTTACTCTGACGTATCTACTTCTTGAGATATTTAAAAAAAGCCCGCCGCGCGGAGCAAATTCGATGTTCACGCGGCCGCGCTCACCGTCCGACTGACCGAGGTAAAGCCGTTTCGGTCGTTCGTCCCGAAAATGCCTCGTCGCGCATGCTGTTAGGCCACGCCCACCGCCATGCTCCGTTTCATATTGGCGTACCGGCGGGAAAAGGATATAAATACGATCGAGGAAAAATTTTTTTTGAGCAATTTTGAAAAAAAAAAGTATCGTTTTCGAAATTATAGGGCATTCCCTACAACTTTTTCTACGGGGTGACTGCCCTGACTCGCCCCGTTTCCGAGATATCGCTACTACTTCCGGTCCAGAATCGACTTCCGGTCAAAGTCGTATTTTTCTCGACGGTTTTGGGACGCCCTCTATACGACTCAAAAAACCGCTACCCTCCACTATACCGGCAAGTACGAAATAATTGATGTCAGTCAGTGAGTCAGTCAGTGGTATTGCAGCTATATATTAGTATAACTAGCTGTTGGGTAAGAGCCGCGGGCGCAAGCGGCCCGCGGAGGCCCTTTTTGTCGTAAAACGTATTAGATCGAATAGATTTTAGGCAGTTTTGAAAATATTTAGCTCGCCATCTAAAAGCGTTTACGTTTCTGAACAAAATTGGTCTTTACATGGTTACGCTAATGTATGACCTTTTTGAGATATGGCGATTTTGAAAAATTAAAAAAAAAACAAATAGTGCTGGTCACACTGAACAATATTGGTCTTTACACGGTTACGCTAACGTTTGTACTTTTTGAGTAATAGCGATTTTAGAAAATAAAAAAAAAAAAAAAAAATTAAAAAAAAAGTAGTGCTGGTCATACTGAACAAAATTGGTCTTTACACGGTGACGCTAACGTATCTACTTTTCGAGACATAAAGATTTTAAAAAATTAAAAAAAAAACAAAAACAAAAATTTTAAAAAATAGTGCTGGTCACACTGAACAAAATTGGTCTTTACATGGTTACTCTGACGTATCTACTTCTTGAGATATTTAAAATATTCGAAAAAAAGCAAGAGCAAATTCGATGTTCACGCGGCCGCGCTCACCGTCCGACTGACCGAGGTAAAGCCGTTTCGATCGTTCGTCCCGAAAATGCGGCCGTATGAAAACTTTTTTCTCCGCACCTCTCGCTCTCGCTTCATGCACCGACTGATGGAAAAGAGCGAGATGGAAGTATCATCGAGGGCCGACCGATTTGTATGGGAATTTAGTTTTTTGCCCGATTGTGAAATTTTTTTTTTATTTCGCCATAAGACGCCATTCTCTACAACTTTCTCTTCGGGGTGACTGCCCTGACTCGCCCCGTTTCCGAGATATCGCTGTCACTTCCGGTCCAGAATCCACTTCCGGTCAAAGTCGTATTTTTCCTGAGGTCACATAGATCGTCCCTAAACACCCTGAAAATTGTATGGGTTTTTTTTTTGCCCGATTTAAAATTTTTTTTTGCCCGATTTTGAAAATTTTTTTTTATTTCGCCATAAAATTATATTCTCTACAACTTTCTCTTCGGGGTGACTGCCCTGACTCGCCCCGTTTCCGAGATATTGCTGTCACTTCCGGTCCAGAATCGACTTCCGGTCAAAGTCGTATTTTTCTCGAGGTTTTTTAGACACCCCCTATACACCCCGAAAATTTTACCCCCGTACCCCCTCGGCAAGTACTAAATAATTGATGTCAGTGAGTGAGTGAGTCAGTGAGTCAGTGGTATTGCAGCTATATATTAGTACTAGCTGTTGGGTAAAAGCCGCGGGCGCAAGCGGCCCGCGGAGGCCCTTTTTGTCGTAAAACGTATTAGATCGAATAGATTTTAGGCAGTTTTGAAAATATTTAGCTCGCCATCTAAAAGCGTTTACGTTTCTGAACAAAATTGGTCTTTACACGGTGACGCTAACGTATCTACTTTTCGAGATATGGCGATTTTAAAAAATTTAAAAAAAAACAAAATTTAAAAAAAAATTAGTGCTGGTCATACTGAACAAAATTGGTCTTTAAACGGTTACGCTAATGTATGTACTTTTCGAGATGTGGCGATTTTAAAAAATAAAAAAATAATAATTAAAAAACAAATAGTGCTGGTCATACTGAACAAAATTGGTCTTTACACGGTGACGCTAACGTATCTACTTTTCGAGATATGGCGATTTTAAAAAATTTAAAAAAAAACAAAAATTTAAAAAAAAATTAGTGCTGGTCATACTGAACAATATTGGTCTTTACACGGTTACGCTAACGTGTGTACTTTTTGAGTAATAGCGATTTTAGAAAATTAAAAAAAATAAATTTAAAAAAATAAAAACAAATAGTGCTGGTCATACTGAACAATATTGGTCTTTACACGGTGACGCTAACGTATCTACTTTTCGAGATATGAAGATTTTAAAAAATTAAAAAAAAAACAAAAACAAAAATTTTAAAAAATAGTGCTGGTCATACTGAACAATATTGGTCTTTACACGGTTACGCTAACGTATCTACTTCTTGAGATATTTTAAAAAAGCCCGCCGCGCGGAGCAAATTTGATGTTCACGCGGCCGCGCTCACCGTCCGACTGACCGAGGTAAAGCCGTTTCGATCGTTCGTCCCGAAAATGCGTCGTTATATTTTCATTGCGCGCTCTGAACGGGCGGAACATAGAGAACGCGAGCCCCGACGAGCGATCGACGCGGATGCTGTTAGGCCACGCCCACCGCCATGCTCCGTTTCATATTGGCGTACCGGCGGGAAAAGGATATAAATACGATCGAGGAAAAATTTTTTTTGAGCAATTTTGAAAAAAAAAGTTTCGTTTTCGAAATTAGAGGGCATTCCCTACAACGTTTGTTCCGGCACTTTTGCCCCATCTCTTTCCGTTTCCGAGATATCGCTACCACTTCCGGTCCAGAATCGACTTCCGGTCAAAGTCGTATTTTTCTCGACGGTTTTGGGACGCCCTCTATACGACTCAAAAAACCGCTACCCTCCACTATACCGGCAAGTGCGAAATAATATATGTCAGTGAGTGAGTGAGTGGTATTGCAGCTATATATTAGTATAATAATAATAATAACAAAACTAAAATCATAACAATTGTTTTCTTAAATTAAAAAAAATATATGGGTACGTATAACAACATATAACAAATCTATTCTTCTCGAATGTTCCCGACAAACATTCGTACCTATAGATAAGATTTCTTTATCCACTATGATGGTATGTGGTTAAAGGAAGCGAGGCAATGGGCGCGTTCTCTAAAAGCCTTCACGGTGTCGACGCTTGTGGTCGACAGCGCGACCGCACTCTTCTTCCGGCACTCTCAACTTGTCCGGAGATGGCCTATTCATTCTAACATCGACGTATCCTTCGTGCCCCTATGTGAAATTCACATGCTTTTATTGAACTTTTTATATTATGTCTTCTTATCTTTTTATAAAGGGATTGAAGCTATAAGGTTAGTAGTTTATTTTTATTTTTACGTTATCTTTCATAAATTAATAAAATAAGTATTATAGTGTTTTTGTTCATCATTAATTTCATCATGGTCACCATAATCTCGTTATTAATAGCATTAAAATTTTACTTATCCCTCTCACCTATGAATTCGCATAAGATTTCAAAAAATTGAAAGGATTCATTCATCAAAAAGGCATGATTTATGGTCCGAAACTCTTTGGGTAAATACAAATGAGAAGGAAGTAAGGATGTTGGGTCACTGCCAAAGTGAAGCCTGATTAATGATTTTAGAGGAACACGGGAATGTTTCTACGAAAATAAGCGCAGTCGTGGAAAACGGACAAAGTAAATATTGTCTACCTTTATATCTTTTGTTTTTAATTTTGTTAAATTAATTATTATGTAGTTGCGTTTCAGGATTCTCTTGGAAGTAGCCAGACTATAAAAGGAGGAGCGTACCTTCTACCGTCTACCTGGGCTCATGTACATCACCTCGTCAAGTTGGCATAGTGGAGGCGAATAAGATCAGACGGAGGCCGGACAACTGTTTATGACAAATACATATATTATATTTGTACAACTTTTGTTTTAAATAGGAATTGAATAGTAAGTAAGAAATAAGTTAAGCTTATTTAAATAATTTATTTATCATATAGCATAGTCTATAGTACATGCTCGTCTCCTCAAGCCGGCATAGTGGAGGCGACTGCAGCCCGTAGAGATTTCTCTGTGGTAGCAGTTGTTTCCATTCATGGACCGCACTCTAGCTTTACATCAGGCGGAGTATTGTCACATGTTGAGCTACAATAAAAAAAAAAATAATAAGAAACGTTAGATATAATTATGTCAAAATAATACATTTAAATATAATATGAATAATATTGATCTACATTAAAGTAGATTTTATAAAACAAATCCGTTAAATGTCTTTTGGGGGAAAGCGTCAAATCACTTTTAGTAACTTTTTGGTTTTCTCTCGGGGTCTACGCATTAAATCGGGATAAAATGAAGGCTGTATCTTAATCCTGGATTCGCACTATGTAGTTGCCCTCGCCTTTTTTCTGGTCTAATCCACTCTTAGTAATCAAAGCGTGAATAATCTCAGCTTACAAGGATAAATGCACTTCAAAACAACACAAATTAATTAGAATTTAACTTTTTAGCGTAAAAGCTAACTCATTTATTATTGTTCTAAATCAAATTCTCGATTCTAAATAAAAAAAAAAACAGTCGCCTTCGTTCATAGATCGCACTCTAACTTAACATCAGGCGAATGGTGGTCATATGACGTACTAAAAAAAAATTTAAAAAAATATACAATGATTATAATATCTAACTATTTATATGATCAAATTTCCCTTAAGTGCAGACCTTGAGGCTTCCGCAGAAACAAACTACTACCACAGAGAAATGTCTACAGACAACACTTGTCTTCACTATGCTGGCTTGAGAATTTGGCAGAGCACATTCATCTCGTTATACCCAGTTACTACCAAACTGATCTTGAAACGTGACTTGGCCATTTTGCCGATTTTTTTTAGGTTTTAATATTTTTTTAGCCTGTGCTTTGTATCATAAGGACAGAACGTCAAAGTACATAAAATGTCGTTACATTGCTATCAGTCAGCGAAAATTCAACACGGGTCTTACAATTACTTCTCTGGAACCATATACTGTGATAATAACCATCGTCTGCCTGCCACCCTTATACTTCATAAGTATCTGTTAATCATGTCATTTCGTTGTAGATTTATAAAATATTTCATGAAATAAAAGAACTGTTTAAAATAGTTGAATAAAAGCAAGTCAATTTAACGGTATTTGTGAAGCTACGTGACTTCTTACGGCTACTCTCAGGCAATTTGCTAACTCTTTAATCTCTACTTCTTCGAGTTTAGCTCCGAACGTATACCACACACTAAAAGATTACATTTTCTAAAGTATATTTTATACCTATTAGATATGTTTTATATATATTTGACGCGACATATGACGACGGCCTGATGGAGGTCAATGAACGCCGACAACTGGAGAACCGCAGCGCACGGAGGCCCCAGTTGCCGTCACTATGCCGGCCCAAGAAGGATTTTTCCATAGTCCGCTCGTAGGATCTAAGGTTAGAGGAGTGGGATAACACGTGGGCCCTCCACACCATTTATCGATTGTACGACATAAAAGGATGCGCCGAGCCGTTTCGTTCGGCTTCCAATTCCAAACAAGAGCTATCAATAGCGGGGTGGTCTGATCTACGCAGAGGACCTGGGGTAGATTCCTAATTGACACGTCCACATTTGTCTAAGTCGCAAAGGTTTGCTAGAAGAGAATGCTTCGTCTGTGTGCACTGTTTTTAAATAAATATTTGTAATACGTATTTACGAGTATTCTAGAGCGGTTGTGGTAGAGCGGTAGAAGACGCAATGGAATGTTCAGGCCTAGCTTAGTATAAAAAAAAATAGAATTTAAAAAAATGTGTTTTTTTTTTGTTTCGGATTTGTGTGTTTGTGTTGACAGACTATTCTAATTCGGACTTAGGATATTTATTGTATATTGCAAAACTTATAATGTTGCATTGTTGATCAAAGAATAATTAATAGTTGATTATTTTAATCCTGAATATTTTTTCTGCTATGTAATGAAATATAAGACGAAATATCTTCAAAATTCCAGTATTTAGGTAATGTAATGATATATATAAATTGAATTGAAGCCGTTACGTCACGGACGACCCTTACTTTATTTTAAACTGAATTTCTAGAACGAGAAGTGAGACTTCGTTTTCGCAAATCCAAGCACGTAGCTGCTTCAGAAATATACTACCGTTTTGCACGCGATCATACACAAAGGTGTAAAATATGAGAAGCATAATTTTATTAACTGCATACAACCGCCCTCTTCCGCAATGATGATGATAGAATACAATTGATTGTTGTTTTGTTAACAAACAAACTTTTTATATGCTTTCAGGCACCGATTGAACTTAAAAATAAAATCGAGACTTGAAACTTTATTTAAGCAATAAATATTATAGAATAGAATAAATTACCGATACTTTATTTTTTATCTAAAGTCAAAATTCAACAAATGCCACAAACAGTCGGCAATGTTCACAGGCAGGTTAAGACGCCTAACGCGATGCGCCTGTGTCACCGTATGCATCAAACTCCTGCGCTCACGCCACAGACAAATTAAAGGTTGTATTGTATGTGGCTCACGCTCACACAAGGCATAAGAGTTCACTTAATTTCATTCGTTTAGAAGAAAGAGTGGGCGCGGTTTAATGGACCCGTCTCTTTACGTAGCAGTATTTTCTTATGAGATCAGATAGGGCCAAGTATGAATTTACACTTAAGCTGTCACGGCTTAAAGTGAAACCGCTCCACCAATCAGACAAAAATATTTCGACCACCGAGGTAAAAAGATTTCAAATGAAGCGATCCTGTTTACGCCATGAGAGTGTAAATGTATAACTGGACTCAGGTGGAAATTTGTGAAATAGACCGTAATATCGAAAGATATTATAAACAAATTAGGGCATTTGTGTTTCTTGTTTATGATCCTCGTTATCGATCACATTATATTCAAGTTAATACTTCGAGGACACGTCTCTGTTGCCTGTAGCAATTATAGGTATGGACTTGTCCGAACTTTGTAGGGCATGTGTGAAGATACGCTAAGTTTTGGTTATTAGGAGCACCATGAATTTTAATATAACATGTAGGATAATGCATTTACTAGTGGTGAATAATAGATATCCCTATTACGTGGGAGACGGGGAGAGGAACAGAAATGACAGCTCTTGGCATCCGAGGTCAAATGATTTGCTAATAAAAGTATAATACATTTTGTTCACAAAATTAGTATTGCTTAAATTAAATATTTTCTCGTACTTATTAAAAGTGTATTTTTGTATTCAAACATGCAATTGTGGCGAATCGTACCCGCGTCTTCAGTTCGGTATGAACAAACGCTCTGTCCACTGAACTATACAGCGCAATTTTTCTATTCTATCTTTCAATATTTTGATAAAAGTATTTAGAAAAATTGGATATAAAAATAGATTTAACTTTTATTCAGAAAGTAATGGCGACCCTACTTATTCGTAGCATTATGTTATCTCCGACCCAAATCTGCGGAGTTCGCCACTCGAAGCAACAGAACCCATAATTTATGTTTCAGGTTGTTATTGTAATGGTAGATCTAACACGTGTTTAGCTAAATGAATATTTAGTACTGACTGTTCCTTCTCTTATCTTTTCCGAGCATATGTGTGTGTGATTCCGAAATAAATATACAAGTAGAATTTATTGATATTTAAACATTACCTACCTACTTAGAATTGTTTTATTTTTTGTTTTGCTCTGATGAGCAGTCAATGATTGTAAACAAATGCTACCACAGAGAAATTTCAGGCAGCAGTCACCTCCACTATGTCGATTTTAGGAAACGAATGTGCACAACGTAGGTTGATAATGTACACTCATCTCGTTAACTTCGAGTACTTCTAAGTTGATTAGCAGGACGGCAGACTAAGTTAATAACCTACCTATTACTCTTTAAAAACATATTTACTTGGTTTTTATTATGTAACACCCTTGGATACAGACCTGGTCGCGTTTTGGGTTCAGTGTGAAAGTACTCAGGTATAACGCACTATTCACCTGGATAGTGTACATTGGTCTCTTCGAGCCGGCATAGCGAAGACGATTGCTGTCTGCAGAAATTTATTTGTGATAGCATCTGTAATAGTTGGACTGCACTCTAACATTAAGCAGAATTTCCTCAAAAGATACGATAAATATAACATACTCGTATACTACCTATATATGTATACTAGCTGTTGGGTAAAAGCCGCGGGCGCAAGCGGCCCGCGGAGGCCCTTTTTGTCGTAAAACGTATTAGATCGAATAGATTTTAGGCAGTTTTGAAAATATTTAGCTCGCCATCTAAAAGCGTTTACGTTTCTGAACAAAATTGGTATTTACACGGTGACGCTAACGTATCTACTTTTCGAGATATGGCGATTTTAAAAAATTAAAAAAAAAAATTTAAAAAAAAGTAGTGCTGGTCATACTGAACAATATTGGTCTTTACACGGTGACGCTAACGTATGTACTTTTTGAGTAATAGCTATTTTAGAAAATTAAAAAAAAAAAGCAAATAGTGCTGGTCATACTGAACAATATTGATCTTTACACGGTGACGCTAACGTATCTACTTTTCGAGATATGGCGATTTTAAAAAATTAAAAAAAAAAAATTAAAAAAAAGTAGTGCTGGTCATACTGAACAATATTGGTCTTTACACGGTGACGCTAACGTATGTACTTTTTGAGTAATAGCTATTTTAGAAAATTAAAAAAAAAAAGCAAATAGTGCTGGTCATACTGAACAATATTGATCTTTACACGGTGACGCTAACGTATCTACTTTTCGAGATATGAAGATTTTAAAAAATTAAAAAAAAAAATCAAAAATTTAAAAAAAAAGTGCTGGTCATACTGAACAAAATTGGTCTTTACACGGTGACGCTAACGTATCAACTTTTCGAGATATGGCGATTTTAAAAAATTAAAAAAAAAAACAAAAGTTTAAAAAAAAATTAGTGCTGGTCATACTGAACAATATTGGTCTTTACACGGTGACGCTAACGTATCTACTTTTCGAGATATGGCGATTTTAAAAAATTAAAAAAAAAAACAAAAATTAAAAAAAAAAATAGTGCTGGTCATACTGAACAATATTGGTCTTTACACGGTGACGCTAACGTATCTACTTTTCGAGATATGAAGATTTTAAAAAATTAAAAAAAAAACTAAAACAAAAATTTAAAAAAATAGTGCTGGTCACACTGAACAAAATTGTTCTTTACATGGTTACTCTGACGTATCTACTTCTTGAGATATTTAAAAGAAAGCCCGCCGCGCGGAGCAAATTCGATGTTCACGCGGCCGCGCTCACCGTCCGACTGACCGAGGTAAAGCCGTTTCGATCGTTCGTCCCGAAAATGCCTCGTCGCGGATGCTGTTAGGCCACGCCCAAGCGCCATGCTCCGTTTCATATTGGCGTACCGGCGGGAAAAGGATAAAAATACGATCGAGGAAAAAATTTTTTCGAGCAATTTTGAAAAAAAAAGTATCGATTTCGAAATTATAGGGCATTCCCTACAACTTTCTCTACGGGGTGATCGCCCCGAGTCGCCCCGTTTCCGAGATATCGCTACCACTTCCGGTCCAGAATCGACTTCCGGTCAAAGTCGTATTTTTCTCGACGGTTTTGGGACACCCTCTATACGACTCAAAAAACCGCTACCCTCCACCATACCGGCAAGTGCGAAATAATTGATGTCAGTCAGTGAGTCAGTGAGTGGTATTGCAGCTATATATTAGTACTAGCTGTTGGGTAAGAGCCGCGGGCGCAAGCGGCCCGCGGAGGCCCTTTTTGTCGTAAAACGTATTAGATCGAATAGATTTTAGGCAGTTTTGAAAATATTTAGCTCGCCATCTAAAAGCGTTTACGTTTCTGAACAAAATTGGTCTTTACATGGTTACGCTAATGTATGACCTTTTTGAGATATGGCGATTTTGAAAAATTAAAAAAAAAATAAATAGTGCTGGTCACACTGAACAATATTGGTCTTTACACGGTTACGCTAACGTTTGTACTTTTTGAGTAATAGCGATTTTAGAAAATAAAAAAAAAAAAAAAAAATTAAAAAAAAAGTAGTGCTGGTCATACTGAACAAAATTGGTCTTTACACGGTGACGCTAACGTATCTACTTTTCGAGACATAAAGATTTTAAAAAATTAAAAAAAAAACAAAAACAAAAATTTTAAAAAATAGTGCTGGTCACACTGAACAAAATTGGTCTTTACATGGTTACTCTGACGTATCTACTTCTTGAGATATTTAAAATATTCGAAAAAAAGCAAGAGCAAATTCGATGTTCACGCGGCCGCGCTCACCGTCCGACTGACCGAGGTAAAGCCGTTTCGATCGTTCGTCCCGAAAATGCGGCCGTATGAAAACTTTTTTCTCCGCACCTCTCGCTCTCGCTTCATGCACCGACTGATGGAAAAGAGCGAGATGGAAGTATCATCGAGGGCCGACCGATTTGTATGGGAATTTAGTTTTTTGCCCGATTGTGAAATTTTTTTTTTATTTCGCCATAAGACGCCATTCTCTACAACTTTCTCTTCGGGGTGACTGCCCTGACTCGCCCCGTTTCCGAGATATCGCTGTCACTTCCGGTCCAGAATCCACTTCCGGTCAAAGTCGTATTTTTCCTGAGGTCACATAGATCGTCCCTAAACACCCTGAAAATTGTATGGGTTTTTTTTTTGCCCGATTTAAAATTTTTTTTTGCCCGATTTTGAAAATTTTTTTTTATTTCGCCATAAAATTATATTCTCTACAACTTTCTCTTCGGGGTGACTGCCCTGACTCGCCCCGTTTCCGAGATATCGCTGTCACTTCCGGTCCAGAATCGACTTCCGGTCAAAGTCGTATTTTTCTCGAGGTTTTTTAGACACCCCCTATACACCCCGAAAATTTTACCCCCGTACCCCCTCGGCAAGTACTAAATAATTGATGTCAGTGAGTGAGTGAGTCAGTGAGTCAGTGGTATTGCAGCTATATATTAGTACTAGCTGTTGGGTAAAAGCCGCGGGCGCAAGCGGCCCGCGGAGGCCCTTTTTGTCGTAAAACGTATTAGATCGAATAGATTTTAGGCAGTTTTGAAAATATTTAGCTCGCCATCTAAAAGCGTTTACGTTTCTGAACAAAATTGGTCTTTACACGGTGACGCTAACGTATCTACTTTTCGAGATATGGCGATTTTAGAAAATTAAAAAAAAAACAAAATTAAAAAAAAAGTAGTGCTGGTCATACTGAACAAAATTAGTATTTACACGGTGACGCTAACGTATCTACTTTTCGAGATATGGCGATTTTAGAAAATTAAAAAAAAAAAAAATTAAAAAATAAAAGTAGTGCTGGTCATACTGAACATTATTGGTCTTTACACGGTTACGCTAACGTATGTATTTTTTGAGTAATAGCGATTTTAAAAATAAAAAAAAAAACAATTTAAAAAAAAAAGTAGTGCTGGTCATACTGAATAAAATTGGTCTTTACACGGTGACGCTAACGTATCTACTTTTCGAGATATGACGATTTTAAAAAATTAAAAAAAAAAAAAAATTAAAAAAAAAAACAAATAGTGCTGGTCATACTGAACAAAATTGGTCTTTACACGGTGACGCTAACGTATCTACTTTTCGAGATATGGCGATTTTAAAAAATTAAAAAAAATATATTTATAAAATAAAATAAAAAACAAATAGTGCTGGTCATACTGAACAAAATTGTCCTTTACATGGTTACTCTGACGTATCTACTTCTTGAGATATTAAAAATATTCGAAAAAAAAACCCGCCGCGCAGAGCAAATTCGATGTTCACGCGGCCGCGCTCACCGTCCGACTGACCGAGGTAAAGCCGTTTCGATCGTTCGTCCCGAAAACGCGGCCGTATGCAAACTTTTCTCTCCGCACCTCTCGCTCTCGCCTCATGCACTGACCGATGGAAAAGAGCGAGATGGAAGTATCATCGAGGGCCGACCGATTTGTATGGGAATTTTTTTATTGCCCGATCTTGAAAATTTTTTTTTTGATTTCGCCATAAGACGACATTCTCTACAACTTTCTCTTCGGGGTGACTGCCCCGTTTCGCCCCGTTTCCGAGATATCGCTGTCACTTCCGGTCCAGAATCGACTTCCGGTCAAAGTCGTATTTTTCTCGACGGTTTTGGGACGCCCTCTATACGACTCAAAAAACCGCTACCCTCCACTATACCGGCAAGTACGAAATAATTGATGTCAATAGATCAGTGAGTCAGTGGTATTGCAGCTATATATTATATAAACTAGCTGTTGGGTAAAAGCCGCGGGCGCAAGCGGCCCGCGGAGGCCCTTTTTGTCGTAAAACGTATTAGATCGAATAGATTTTAGGCAGTTTTGAAAATATTTAGCTCGCCATCTAAAAGCGTTTACGTTTCTGAACAAAATTGGTCTTTACACGGTGACGCTAACGTATCTACTTTTCGAGATATGGCGATTTTAAAAAATTAAAAAAAAACCAAAATTTAAAAAAAAATTAGTGCTGGTCATACTGAACAAAATTGGTCTTTACACGGTGACGCTAACGTATCTACTTTCCGAGATATGGCGATTTTAAAAAATTAAAAAAAAAAACAAAAATTTAAAAAAAATTAGTGCTGGTCATACTGAACATAATTGGTCTTTACACGGTGACGCTAACGTATCTACTTTTCGAGATATGGCGATTTTAAAAAATTAAAAAAAAAACAAAAATAAAAAAAAAAATTAGTGCTGGTCATACTGAACAATATTGGTCTTTACACGGTTACGCTAACGTGTGTACTTTTTGAGTAACAGCAATTTTAGAAAATGTAAAAAAAAATAGCAAATAGTGCTGGTCATACTGAACAATATTGGTCTTTACACGGTGACGCTAACGTATCTACTTTTCGAAATATGAAAATTTTAAAAAATTAAAAAAAAAACAAAAACAAAAATTAAAAAAAAGTAGTGCTGGTCATACTGAACTATATTGGTCTTCACACGGTGACGCTAACGTATCTACTTTTCGAGATATGATGATTTTAAAAGATTGAAAAAAAAATTAAAAAAGAATAGTGCTGGTCATACTGAACAATATTGGTCTTTACACGGTTACGTTGACGTATGTACTTTTTGAGTAATAGCGATTTTAGAAAATTCAAAAAAAAATAGTGCTGGTCATACTGAACAATATTGGTCTTTACACGTTTACGTTAACGTATGTACTTTTTGAGTAATAGCGATTTTAGAAAATTTAAAAAAAAAAACAAAATTTAAAAAAAAAGTAGTGCTGGTCATACTGAACAATATTGGTCTTTACACGGTGATACTAACGTATGTACTTTTTGAGATACGGCGATTTTAAAAAAATTGAAAAAAAAAAAAAAAAAAACAAATAGTGCTGGTCATACTGAACAAAATTGTTCTTTATATGGTTACTCTGACGTATTTACTTCTTGAGATATTTTAAAAAAGCCCGCCGCGCGGAGCAAATTTGATGTCCACGCGGCCGCGCTCACCGTCCGACTGACCGAGGTAAAGCCGTTTTGATCGTTCGTCCCGAAAATGCATCGTTATATTTTCATTGCGCGCTCTGAACGGGCGGAACATAGAGAGCGCGAGCCCCGACGAGCGATCGACGCGGATGCTGTTAGGCCACGCCCAAGCGCCATGCTCCGTTTCATATTGGCGTACCGGCGGGAAAAGGATACAAATACGATCGAGGAAAATTTTTTTTTGAGCAATTTTGAAAAAAAATTCAAAAAAAAAAAACAAAATTAAAAAAAAAAGTAGTGCTGGTCATACTCAACAATATTGGTCTTTACACGGTGACGCTAACGTATGTACTTTTTGAGATATGGCGATTTAAAAAAATTAAAAAAAAAAAAAAAAACAAATAGTGCTGGTCATACTAAACAAAATTGTTCTTTACATGGTTACTCTGACGTATCTACTTCTTGAGATATTTTTAAAAAGCCCGCCGCGCGGAGCAAATTTGATGTCCACGCGGCCGCGCTCACCGTCCGACTGACCGAGGTAAAGCCGTTTTGATCGTTCGTCCCGAAAATGCATCGTTATATTTTCATTGCGCGCTCTGAACGGGCGGAACATAGAGAGCGCGAGCCCCGACGAGCGATCGACGCGGATGCTGTTAGGCAACGCCCAAGCGCCATGCTCCGTTTCATATTGGCGTACCGGCGGGAAAAGGATACAAATACGATCGAGGAAAATTTTTTTTTGAGCAATTTTGAAAAAAAAAGTATCGTTTTCGAAATTAGAGGGCATTCCCTACAACGTTTGTTCTGGCACTTTTGACTCATCTCTTTCCGTTTCCGAGATATCGCTACCACTTCCGGTCCAGAATCGACTTCCGGTCAAAGTCGTATTTTTCTCGACGGTTTTGGGACGTCCTCTATACGACTCAAAAAACCGCTACCCTCCACTATACCGGCAAGTGCGAAATAATTGATGTCAGTCAGTGAGTGAGTGAGTGAGTGAGTGAGTGAGTGAGTGAGTGAGTGGTATTGCAGCTATATATTAGTATAATAATAATAATAATAATTCTGGTTTATTGAAATGAGAGTCGATTAAAGCGGCTAAATTATTTTCTGAAAACATATTTTGTATTAATGGTTATGAAAGAAATATTTATAAAGCTAAACTAAATAATTAATTATAAATTTTCAATAAATTCAATAATGTTTTCCAAGAAACCTTAAGTAGAAGATTGAAGGGCGCTTTTACAAATCGATTCGAGGGGGAAGTCTTTCAAAATATTTGATAGAAATAATAATAATTCATTTCTGGTAAACTAACAGCTCAAATTAAACAAGAAAGTTAGGTGAACAAAGCGAATGATTTATAATAGTTTAGGGCCTTATCCACCGGGGGCGATAATATGTGGCATGTTAACTTATCCCAAAGGATAGTGAGACATAACTTAAGCCACCCCTACCTACACTAGCTACCTATTAGTGTCTGCTACACTAATATAATTTAACGCTGAGCTACGTAAATGTAGATATAAAGTGTTAGGTGTTCCCCAGAGAAAATGTTCTCACTGCGAGGAAAAAATTGCTAAGAAAAATATATTTTCAAAACATCATAAGTTTAACAGGGTTAAGGACGTTCATCATTTGTTGTAGGAGTGTGTTCGGAATGGGTCTGAACGCATTAAAATTATAAATAAATTTAGTCTGAATAGAGAACATGTTGACATGTTCATCCCTTTGCTGGCATAATCATTGAAGGCATCTTCTTTATATGTGTTGATGAAGGAAGTGTTAAAAGAGTTTTAGTTTGAGTTTGTAAACGACATACTTTTATTATAAAGTTTTTAAAATAAATAAATAATAATAATATACTGTCTGCGGATCCTTTTCTCTGATAGCCATCATGTCTGTTCATGGATCGCACTGTAGCTTAATCAGCCGGTGTGGTCATATGACGTGCTAAAATAAAAAAATAAAAAATACAAGTCCCGTTTTTGGAAATCTGTTTGGAAACGAGAGGAGTGTACACTGTCAAACCTGAATGATGCACATTCCTCTTCTCATTCTGGTATAGCGGAAGCGACTGCTGCCTGCAGAAATTTCTTTTTATACATAAGGTTAAAGGTTAAAGGAAAAAATTAAAAGTTAGAAATGATTTAATACAATTATAAATAGAAATGTAAATAAAATAAACCAAAAACGTTGCTGTGGGTTTATACGAACTTTGTAGGGCTTCATATCTGTGAAACAATTTTATAATTCGCGACAGGCACTTCGACATGTTTGGAATACCGATCACATAATCTGACGTTGTCACGTACCCAAAACTCTAGTGCTCTCCCAATGGAAAAAAGTAATAATTTCACGCAATCGAAAGATATATCTAAATTCAGCTCTCGTCAAAATTACTGTTGGAGTCAAATAAACACAACCGCTAAAGTTTTTTTACTGTTACTCGGCATATGACCACTGCCTGATGTTAACCTAGAGGACGGTCCATGAGCGTGAACAACTGCTACCATCGAGAACAGTCTACAGAAACAGCCGCCTTCACTATGCCGATTTGGGGAAACGAAGTTATACTGAAAAACTGAAAAAAAAAAATTCAAGGCGTGCATTAATTGAGCGTAATTGCAAGACAAACATACTTTAACATTTATAATATTAGTATATATGTAGATTATTATAAATTATATATTTAAAAAAAACTGTAATATTTATGCAAAGGATTGAGAATACATCACGTTAGCTTTTCTGCAGTACATAAGTAGATAAGTCGTGCGTGAACGATTACAGACGTGACGTCGAATTGGCGTGATTCTAGAACATTTTTACACCGCTATTAAACCAATGGGAATAGCTTTTGGATGCTGACAATAAAATGCTACTGGAATTCCTCGGTTGTATTTTCAAATGGTTCCAGCTTTGGAATGTATTCTTAGATAGGTAATAGCGCTTAGAAGATTTATTTTTGTGTACCAATTTTCCTTTAGCATTCTTTTATATATCTAAACTTCTAATACAAAACAAATGTTAATTTAACTAATTTTACCTAAACAACTGATCACAGCCGGTCGAACGAAAAACGAAATTTCGGTTTTCGGAATAGTCCGGAGTACTGCCCTACAATAGCCCCATGTTCGTTTACCGGTCCAACAAATATTATAATATTATTAAAAATGTGGTGGAAATAAAATTACAGCGCTTTAAGATTATCGATCTGTCGTCCTAAATACAAAAAATATATACACAACTTACAATTTTAAAATATTGTGGTTTTTTCTTTCGGTCTAGGCGTTATCCTTGTTCAAAGCACAGGGATACTAGTTTAAGATCAGATTTGTATGTATGTATTCTTTTTTTTTTTTTAATTAAATTATTTTAATAATTAAGTAACAACTTATTTTTTATGACATTTAATATTCTCTTTTTTCTTGTTAGCATTTTTAATATCATGATGCTGCGGTGAGCAAATCCCGTACTAATTGAACAAACCCTTACCTAACCACATGTAAAGCTCATTAAACAAATTAACAGTTAAACGCAAAAAAAACTTGATTACAAAGCAAAAGTTAAAGCCCTTATTTTAAGGCATCAACTAGTATTTAAATTATTATGATATTTATTTTAAAAACTCAAATTTCACCTACCTACATTTCCTACATTCAAATCTAAATTAAATTTAAAATAACAATATATATTATATTTTTTAACATTTATATTTATGGCAGCCCTCCTTTCATGGCTTCCGTCCTTACCTTCGTTTCCACTGTAAGCCGCTTATGTAGGCAACCAGCATCAGATAACGAGACTTGGTTTACAGAATTCATTTGAGTTATACCCGTAAGAGATTCCAAGGGCGAGATACCATACGAGTTAAAATGTAAAATTTTATTATATTTAAAATTGAACTACTTTAGACAGATCTTTAGTTTATTAAAGAGTATTTAATAATTTTTAAAAGAATATATCGTCTCACCAAGCTGGTATAGCGGAGGCGAGTGCCATTTTTTGTAGCAGCAATCACCTCGCTAGATTAAAAAAGCAATAAATATATTTAAGTTGTTAAATTGAAGTTGTTAACTTTATCCCTCTTAAAAGTTAATATAGAAAATCTATCGGCATAGAAACAAATATTAAGTTCCTTGAAGTACCATTTCGGTCACAACTTGGTGGTTAAGTTAAAAGGAATTCCGGCAAAGTTGTATAGATGTTGTTTAGTCCCAAAGTGTCTTTCCTGTGTTTTGAAGTTTCAAAGCTAGTATGGTAACAATGCTGGTAACCTCTGGCACGATCTTAAGGAAGTTTGTATTCATAGTGGAGTTTGAAAGAAACATGGACAATAGATAAAAGAGTTTTATAGATATTTTCGTGACACCCTTAGTTACGAACTTTTTAAACATACGTCACTCACTTTAGTTTTGTTTGCATTTATTTTTACTAACACTAACTTAGAACTTGGACTTTTACACAATACAAAACCCCAGAAGTCAATAACTTAACTCAGTTAGTAAATTTTTACTTGTATGTAATGTTATCCGCCTATGCGATCCATGAGTCGAGACAACGGCCATATCAAACAAATATCAGTAGCCAGCGATCGGCTCCGGTATGCCGGCTTGTGGAGACGAATGTGTTAACTACTCTCGTTATACCTTCTTGCCCGAGCTGATTCCGAAACGCTAAGTCACATTAAATAATGACAGTCAAGGGCGTCGCCAGCCGATGGCCTAGGGGGTGCAAGTTGATATGGAGGATGAGAAAAGTATGAATTGGAGGTAAAATCGAGAGCACATGAAGGTTTTCACTTGTACGAGCCTTACATCTACGGCGATTGTAATAACAACGGTGCAGAGTCTAACGTGTAAAGCTACACGAGCTTTTGTCTGTACAATAAATAAAACTTATAAATAAGTTATTTATTAGAAATATAGAATAAAAATAATAATTAACAGTTTGAATTTGAATAGGTGTATTTTGTTTTTGAAATTACCAGAATTTAATATTATAGTGGTTGATAACTTAGGCTTAGGACTTTGGTTGCTTTATATTTGACAACTTTTTTAGATTCTCTAGGGGGGGGGGGGGGGAGGGGGCAACTGCCCCTCCCTGCCCCCCCTTGGCGACGCCCTTGATGACAGTAGGTTGCTTGTACAAAAACAATCACAACAAAAAGTAACACTAGAATAATGTTCTCGAACATTTTGCAAACTCCCAGTTAGCATCTCACAAAACCACATTGAATATGGTAATGTCTCTATAAGGTAATTCTTGCATATTTAAAAGTCGGTAAGTGCACATACTAGAAATGTGAGTCAAATGGAAAAACAAAAGAATTCTCAATCCCCGTGAATTTTGTAAAAGGAGATACTAAAAATTTTATTGCATTTTCGCCTTCCAAGTAGATTTTGTGATAATTTTCTTATTTCTTTCTTTATATTATTAGTAGTGTAATTGTGATTTATAGATTGAAGATAAAATATAGGTCACTTTATAATAAACTACAGTGTAAACTCTTTATAACGAAACTCAAGGGACTGAGCATTTTTTGTCGTTATAGAGAGTTTTCGTTATATGGAGTGAACAAAAAAACAACCATATTAACAAGATTTTTTAATATGTATGTATTATAAATTATTGTTTATACATATAGTCTGATAACTTTGTTTGACGTTTTTTGCTATGCCAGTACTTGTTTTGTATTATTTTATGTATTCTATTCATATCTAGATGTGTGGTGGAATCGTCTTGATTAAACAGCAAAAATTTTTCTACCAACTTAGCGGCATCTAGGGCTTGTTGAATTGTTGGTGGTGATTCGGCTTTGTCCACTTGATCATCTTCTTCATCTTGATTATCGGGTGTTTCCTGACTTTTTGACACTAAATCAACAATTTGTTCATCTGTAAGTGTACCAGTTGTGGCTACATCCTCATCTATATTTTCGTACGATTGTAGATCTTCGTTGAAATTGTTTGGTATGTCGAACTGGCTTATCCATTCACTCAGTGGTAGATTGTCTTCACTGTCAAATTGGTTCGTTTCTTGGCTACTACATAATCCAGCATGTCGAAAAGAATGTTGGATAGTGGCTGCTGTTACCTCTTCCCAGGCTTTTGATAAGAAGTTCACTGCCTGTAGCATGTTGATCGAGACCTTGCCGTCAGTTTCGATCATATCCATCAACATTTTCCGTCTATAGTGGCCCTTTATGCTTTTAATGACACTCTGATCCATTGGTTGTAGAATACTGGTTGTATTAGCTGGGAAAAATGCTAACTCTATGTTTCGAAGATTAGATATGATTGGGTGAGCAGGACAATTGTCTACTAGAAGCAAGATTTTCCGTGATTTTAATTCAGCATCCCATTTTCTCACTTCCTCTTCAAAAATCTGCGATGTCATCCAAGCTGACTTGTTTGCTTTGTACGTAACTGGCAACTGTTTTATGTTCTTGAAACACCGAGGGTTTTTCGATTTGCCTATAACTAAGAGCTTTCTTTTTTCTGTGCCACTCATATTGGCAGCCACTAGAACTGTAATACGCTCTTTAGACAGTTTTCCTCCAACACATTTTTCCCCTCTGAATTTTAAAGTTTTGTCGGGAGTCAACTTGAAAAAAAGGCCAGTTTCATCTGCATTAAAAATGTCTTCTGGTGAGTACTTCATCTTTAATTTAGGCCATACTGTACTAATCCAATTGTTAGTCACATTAATATCGACATCCCGCGCCTCTCCGTTCATTTTACCGTACGTAATTTGGTGACGGTGCTTAAATTTTCCGAGCCAACCTTCAGATGCTTTAAAGTCAATTATGCCAAGTTGGTTGGCAAACTTTTCAGCCTTAGCTTTTACAATTGGCCCCGAGATGGGTACATTATTCTGGCGCTGATTGTTAAACCACGACAACATTGCCTGATCTAAGTCTTCGAATTTTGGCTTTCTTAATTTTTTAGAAGAGTTTCCTTCCAGCGCCGCCTGTAGAATTGTTTTTTGGTTTTTCCAAATGGTAGCAACAGTGGATTGACTTAGTTCAAAACGCCTTCCAACGTCACTTTTCTTTTCACCCTTTTCAATCGCACGTATCACACAAACTTTTTCGTCAACACTAATCGCTTTCCGTTTACTGGCCATGTTAACAGTTTCAAAGTAGGTTTACGACTGATAATACGATAGGTACCCAGTATGCTTGGTCGAAGACCATCACTTCCGAGAAAACAATGCGTCTTACTGCACGTGTTCAAGGCAATTAAGGATAACAAAAGCTAGACCGACATCGGATGTTTCGGAGCTTCAAAGTTTTTTGTTACCTGATAACATAACATAAACAATAATACCGATAATAAATATTTACTGCCTAAAAATATGAACACATTTCTTCGTAATAGAGAATGGCGTATCGCTATAAAGAGTGTTTCAATATATGGGTTTTAACGCAAACCAACCAAGTTGGGCTCACTTCAACGTTATAGGGAGTTTATCGTTATAAAGGATAACGTTATAAAGAGTTTACACTGTACTTCATAATACGTACTTAAGCAACAGATGTTGAGAATGTGCGAAGTTTCGATATAAATCAAACCCCTTTATTGTGGAAGGGCTATCGGTTTGGGTCAAGTAGGTAAAAGTGATTTACCGTACCCATAAAGACAAGCTATATTACACTTGTAACCGTCTTTTACATGGATAAATTCCCTGTAATTGCACGAAAAGGCACGAAACCCTTTGCAAGATTTTGTTTGATCTATGAGTACCGATCGACTACCGGTTTACCAATAATTTCGATTTAAGATTCGAACCGAAAAACGAGAGTAAAAGAGCTGTTGAAACAAGAGTTCTTTGTAAGTGTTCAGAAAAAGACAACAAGTCTTAAATGAAAGGTCTACTATAAGAGCCTAAACCCCAAAAAAGAACTATGGGTAAAGTGTTGTCTATATTTCGACTTTCGATTTTCGATTTGGAAAATATTGTTTGAAAACAGAACGATGAAAGCACAAAAAGTTAAAATAGTGCAGCGGCACATAGTAGATAGCGTAACCCGCAATCGCGTTCCACCAATGAGCGTGGTTTCAAACAAGAACGTTAGAAGCGTCACAAACGCAGACAAGCGTTAATAATGTCTATAACTATCAAATAATAAAATTTAGAAAGGATTGAAAGCAATTTTAAAAATCTAACATCAATAAATATCGCGTATAAATTTTCCTAACAGCATAATTAAGATGTCTCCGTAAGAACGGTCTTCTCAGTAAAATATATTTCTAAGAGCTTTTCAGAGGATATTACATTGTGATTTTATCTTACCATTCGTACCTAAATGTTAAGTTTATATTCGCAGGTTACAAGCACCGTTAGTTCAATCCCGGCTTAGCGTAATACCTATTCTACGTTTTACAAGTTACATTTGAAACTACGTGCATTAGGAATTATTCGAGAACCTCCTATTAGTGTAAATGTTTAAAAGCTATATATATACCTAGTCTCAAAGTCTTAATGTTTTTTGTGACATACGCATTAATTGCAACAAAAATGCACGCTTTACTTCACAGATTATACTCGTACCTACACTTTAAATTAAGTATTTTTTACCATATTTGTATAACGTAAAATACCTCAAAATTCGATAAAAATAAAAAGATTTAATCAATTGTTTATAGAATGAAGGAGTTTCCAAAAGATTACGTCACGAAATAATATTATGCCTTTTAACGTGATAAATAATTCAAAAACAACTCTTAAAACTCATTAAATAAATAAAGTTTCGTATCTTAGATTTTAGAAAAGTTTTATTATAACACCGTGGAAAGTTAACGCTGGTTTTAATGTGGAGAATCTGTTTCCATTATCTTAACAAAGTTTGTAACCACAATAGGCAGATAGAGTTCAAAAGAAAAATTTTTAAAAAAACTCACGCGTTATACGAGTAATTCCTGTCACTTAATATTTTTCATTTAATTTTCGTTTTCACAAAGCTGATTTTAATTTTAGACGTATACTACGTTTAATATATTTCGAGGGTAGACAGGCTAATGATGTTTATTTAGGTTAGTCTACTGTTTTGCTGGAGGTACCACGACTTTTAAGCGTAACACCTGTAATCTATTCGCGTTTCGGGATCAGTTTGAATGTAGCCAAGTGTAGCGAGAAGTTGAAGTGTTGGTTGACAGGGATGGACAGCTCGCACTCGTACAAGTCGGCATAGTGGAGACTCCTCTCTATCGTAAATTCAGACCAATGTCACGTCACGTGGTCGTAGTATGCCACTATTATTAAAAAATATTACAAAAAAACTTCATTTGTTGTTTCTATTATTATCTCATATTCATTAATAATGCAAAGTCGCATCAAACACACACGCATTCGTTCTAATTTCTCTAAATTAACTTTAAAATGTGACATACGTATTTATATATATCTTTATATGTATTTATACATATTTTAATATATATTGAACGCAAATAGGTTAGGTAAAGAAAGTATATCTTTTATTAAATATTACTATTATAAATATGATTTATTGTGTAACTTTTTCTATTCTACAGTCCTTTATTACAGACATATTTTCGTATACAGACAGCAATACGAAGAAAGGTGAACCACTATTTTCAATCCCGTTCTTTATTTGACCAATCCTACTTATTTGAAGTTCTATAACCCGTCAAACGTCTTCTTAAAAGTACCCTTTTAAAGAAGTTTATAATGATGTGGAATCTTTCCGAGTCACTTACTAAGGTTCCTTACATAGCTACGTTTAATAGAGGTAAAGGATTTAATATAAGCCTAAACAAACAAAAGAAAGTTCCTAATTGAGGTCCCTGGATTTCTAATTAATGTTAATAATTATTATAATAATAATATTTTAAATATTTAATTAAAAATTTGAATGTAAAAATTAACTTTAAATGTTACATTTTAATAGTAGGTATTATAACAGTGATTTTATGAACAGTGCTGAAATGTCGCATCGGTCTATCTTTTATCTTTTAAGAATGAACTTATAAATAACATTAAATTTGTGTTGTTCAAAACATGTCACAAAATTCCCAAGTTTCTAATTTGTGAGAATCCGTGACATTTTGAAAACTTTTGTCTAATTATCGTGTATCAACACTTTACAAATTAGTTGAAAACTTTACACATAATAAATTACTTTCATGAAGACAATATTCGGCATAAGCGAGGGGTGCGATCATTATAAAAAGATAACCTAACCTAGCAAATAATGTTATAACCATTTTAATATAGTCCCAGAAAGTAGTTTTCCAAAAATTTTCCTAAAAGTTTAGGATATATTTGCAAAGGTCTCTAAAGAGAGAGGCAATAAGTGTTGCTAGAGTTTTCCTTCATCGCAAAGGTAATTCTCTAAGGAGCTGTTGAGTTAGTTTGCTTAGTATTATAGATGTTTGTTTAGGTTCGGCCCCACTGTCGTCAGATAATAACACAGTATAAATATTTCCACTAAATCGAATTTCACTGGCCGACGAATAAAAACTCTTAACCCTTTCTTGGCGTGGAAACTGATAGAATTATAGATTAACATGTTTGCTGACCTAAAAGTCAAATAACCTTCTTTCGATGAAATTTTAAACATATTTTAATAGTTAATGTTTAAGTCGGGTTTGCTTGACCTTATAAGTAAGTGGTTTTAAAAAAGTATTCATTAAACGTTTACAAATAAATAATAAAAAATCAATATTATACAATATCTATTGGGTAACCGAAACAAATATTCATATTCATAATATCATCTTTATATTCATAAATACACATTTATTTCCACCGGGAATTGAACCCGGGACCTCAGCGTAACAAGCTGATGCCACAACCACTGCGCCACAGAGACCGTCGTTTTGGATCTAGATGTAAATTATTCATGACATAACTATCATCAAACTCGGATCGGATCTTACTTCTGAATAATATTGATGAAGCCTGTAGAATTATTAATCGTTAACTAACTTGCTACAGCTTCAAATTACCTTTCTATATGTGCCTTTTTAACCTCGTCCTTACCTTAACCTAAAATTAGCAACCGAACTGTATCTACCTACCTACTACTAAATTATCATAATTAGCAACTTAAATTTTAATTAATGAACTGTTTAATATTCTAAGCACATACAATTATTGTTAATTAATAATATAAAAGTTATTTTCATTTCATTCACGAGGCCATTATTGAGGGATACCAAATTGCAAAAGTTTCTCTCTCAGAACCAACAAACTTGAATTAAAGTCTTAAAGGGCTATTTCATTTTATTTATTGCCTTAATATTATTAAAATGTCGACTTTGAAGTGACGTTTTCTGGTGTGAAGCGCTCTGTGAATGAAAAATGAAAACCGCCCAAAGTGGCATTTATAAAAACTTCGTTATTTCAAATGTTTTTGTTCATATTATAATTTATTATTTTTAACAAACAATGGGTTTAACTCAAACAGCTTCCGACAGAGTAAAGAGTTATTTATTCGTAAATATTTTACCAAGTTAAATTATAAAAAGCCTATTTTTTCAAAAGCGCAGAATTAAATCAAATATTATGATTCAGGAAAGCAACTACGAGGTTTATTATATCGGGGTTTATTATATTGGACAATGTAAATTAACTTCAAAATTTGCATTGTTAATTTAATTGTGCGTACCTCGGCTGCCTAATTATAAAGACAACATTTCAATTTCATTCTGTTATTCCTTCCCGTCGCGTCGAGTCCTCCTCGTATCACAAAATTGTATTTTTTTGTACATCTTTTCATTATAAAAGAAAATCCAATGTTTCAAGTAACCTTTCTTATGTTATTTTGTTCATTTTTGGTTGTTAAAATGTTAATGATATTCAAGATACAATTATACATTTTAATTAACTGTAATAAAAAATGTTCTAGATGAACTCTATATTCAGTTGATATGAATATGAAATAAAGGCATTTTAAGTTATATCTATACTAATATTATAAATACAAAAGTATGTTTGTTTGTTCTCTAATCACGCCCACAAGACTGAAAAACAAACCTTGATAAAATTTAGCATAGCGGCATTGTGGAATGTACCAAGGGTTATAGGATATAGGATTTTTTTCAATTATTTTGCGTTAAATAATCGATTTCTTGAGAAAGGTTTTGATTATATTTTTTTCCTATCGTGGGGAAAACGCGTCTCTCATGAATTTCTAAAAAAGGATATAACTTGTTATTTGTATAAATGTAATAAGAAAATTATATATTTATGTATAATAGTATATTTATTTATTTTATTTTAAATCTTTATATTATTTACCATATTCTGTTTAAGTAGCGTAATTTTGAGGACAGCAGAGAGATAGTACTCTTATTACACAAAATAATCTATAAATAAATGCATGAGCAGAAATCTGTACGAAGGCGAGGTTTTTGAGCGATTGGCATGCGAATGTATTGCAGAGTCTCGCTAAGCAGAAACTTTGATGAGCCCACATTTAAATTTCAAATAATTTGGAATACATTTGCAACTAAATGTCCTTTTTTTTCTCCGCTTTATACCCCAAGTCTCATTTTACCCTTTAATGAAAAACTTTTTAAATGAACGTAAGGTAACTAACTGCTAATTTAGTTAAATAAGTTTAATTCAATTGTTTTCAGTTTCTTCTAGCAATTTAGTGCCTCAGGTGTCCTTTCGGCCGAACTAGGTCATAAATTGAAAACCCTCGACTTAAACTATGTTATTCCGAATCATTTTGTTTAATTGAACTTTAGAAATATTCAAAATGTGACCTATATTTATTAGTCACAAAAGCCAAAATCACGTTTAATGCTGTAAATTGAATTAAACATAAAATTAATAGCACTTTATACGATTATGAAGGGTCTTTAATTACTTTAGAGTACCATTAAGTTGATGGAAAGGACGTGGATTACTGACAATATACATTTTTGTACAGTTGACTATACAAATTTTATGCAACGAAATATTTAGAATTACAACATGAATCTCAATATTACTTAACTCAATTATTATTTATTATAGAAGGCCCTGGAGTGTTTCCCTGCGGGTTGCCAGCCAGGTGGGTTCTCTCATATGGTTACATTGGAGTGAGTGACAAATCGCATCGCGTGGGCGAGCGCATTGGCGGACTTCCGTTCGTTGCCTCCGCAGCTCAAGCCAAGAGCGGTTGTTCCAGAATCTGGGTTGCCACTCATTTACTTGGCTAGATTGATGTTTTCTTCCCAATCAAATAAGTCCTGCGGGCCAATCGTCGACGTCGGTTGGGTTGCGAATGAATGCGAAAGCGTGTCCGTGATCTTACTATATGACGTATACGACGAACACTAGGGTTTTTAGTCGCGTATACTCGGTATTAGGGAATACCGGAGAATTCAGCATTCCTCGTCGTCTTCTCAGGGACACGAGGGATCTATAAAATTAAAAAAGGGTAGTTGAATATTGAATTTACCTCGCTGATTTGAATAAGATATTCGTTTTTAAGCATAACAATAAAGCTACAACAAATTATAAACTACAAATGAATATTTAAATGTAGAGTAGTTATTAACATTTAGGAGTAAGTAAGCACGTGCCTATACAGCGTCTCCTTTGTCTAACAAATTGAATCATGAAGCAAAGAGCTGGTAGTAATAAATTAAATGCTAAGTGCTACCTACGCCTCCCTTTTAGAAGACCGTTATACGAGTATCTACATCTGAGAGTGATAATTTGATATTACCTACTGTTGCGTTAAATTCATTAAAGGGAACAATTTACACTTAAGTCCTTTAATTGTCATCATTTTTTACGACTTACTTATCTTAAGCTTCCCTACTTTTTTAAATGTATATACGTTTATAAAATACTTAGTAGTTCGTGAGAGCATTCGATCTGAAGACGCCTGATGAGACGAGTGTGTATTCATCTCGTTATACCCCGCTACTTCCATGTTAATCCCGAATCGAGATTTGGCCACTTGGATCTTACACTTGAACATGGTTAACCAGGAACACAAGACTGGCCAAATAAACATCATCAGTTTGTCTACCACCCTTTTTATTCGATAGATACTGAGCGACCAAAGTACATTAACAAAGTTAGATTGCTTTTAATTTAGAGAGTTGTGTGATAAATATTATATGCAGCTTCAACTAGTACGTTCCGAGAAACATTTCCATTTCCTCATGTGCATATTACAATGTGTACCTTTGTGAAACAATGTTGATATTTTGAAAAATGTCACCAGAGAATAAGCAAGCGAGTGACTTTGATGCAGCCAATAAACAATAGACGACAAAGAATGTATTAATGCGCTTTCAAGATGAAACTTGGCGCTGAAAACCACACAATTTGTCAATTGTAAGAACCATTCAATATTGTTAAAGAAACTTTGCACTTTGCGAAAGTTTGTGATCAATAGACTTTTCTTAAGTGCATTATTGATATTGTTAAGTGGATATTTTAATCTTCTAAAACTTTAAAATATTAATTACTACTTTATACAGGTTTGACAATTTAAGGTGGTTAGAAATCAGACCTTTCACCCTACCTCAAAATTTATAATGTTTACAAATATTACGTTATTATATACAAATACATACATAAATTGGAAATGTTTTTGACAATTCAAATTATTTATTTGCTAAAATAAAACATAATTCCAAAGACTCTAATTCAAAACAAAGTATTAACAGAAAAATTTACAGGCAATTTTTAAACAACATTTTTTTATTCTCAAGTTTGTGCAGATTATTCGCAACCTTTTTTAACTTTGTTTTAAAGTTGGATTGTCCTCATTCCAAGTTTTAAGGTGTAATTTCAAGTTCTCGTGAAAGTGTCGCGGAGATAGCAGTATAATTGCATTTAGGGCTGAACTTTGCAACTATGAAAATTGTTGTCTGAGGAAAGACTTAATCCTCACTGTCTACTTTCAACTTTGACTAAATAACTAGACACAATTTATACAAATTTCTAATTAAAGTTTTAATTAAATAACTAATTAGCGTAGGTTTTTACACCTACAAATAAAAAAATCTAATTGGTTGTTAAAACAAATTATTTTATAAGTTTAATTATATTTAAAAGTAAAGAAATATGATTATCATTGAGAGAATCCCAAACATCGTGATTAGTAAATCACTGAAAAAGTGACTTGAGTGAAAAAATGCTTCCGATTGAGGTGGTTCGAAGATATGAGGATGGAAGTGTTGAAAGGAAGGTCTTTTTAGATCATATTGGTCAACAGCTCAGAAACGTTCAGGTAAGAACTCTTGATTAACGCCCATGCGTGTAAATGGTAATGGATATGATTCTGGCGAATGTACTGTGTACAGATAGAATAATAACATGAACGTGAGCTAAGTAATAGCACCAAATAAAGGAACCAATCTGAATAAAATTATTTTCCGAACGTTCTAATAAGAAATACTTACATAAACTTTTACCAAATTGAAACCAATAAATACACCAGCTGCATATTGCAATAAGGATTTTATTGAAATATCTAGAGCAAAACCAACACATCATAGACGTCACACTTCGTCCTAGTACTCTCACTCGGTATGTAACACCTGTGGTCATATAATTTCTCTACCCAGAAAATTGTCCACTTTACATCCACATATTCATGTCACGAACTATTTTATGTGAATTTTAGTAACTATTATAATATTCGCAAATTACTAGTCAAAACGAGTGAATTGACGTTTTGTTACTTACAATTTTTTTATTATTGTAGCTCGGCATAGGACAACACTCCGCCTGATATAAAGTTAGTGTGTAGTCCATAACTGGAATCAACTGATACTACAGATAAATTTGTACCAGCAGCAGTCGCCTCCGCTTTGCCGGCTTGAGCTTAATCATCATTAGTCCGCCTACCACATTTTATAGGCTCAGAGCGACCAAAGTACATATTACATAGTAACATTGGTCAGTTAACGTAACGGTTCTCATCGACCCAACGGCATCGTGAGTTCACGCGTCTTACCGCTTGACCACGGCCGCTCTAACCATGTCGCTTAATCTAACTAACTATTACTTGGTGATTTCCCAACAATAAATAAAATAAAATACACCCAATTAACACTAGAAAGTAGATATTTAAACTAATTTAATGAATGATTAATTTAATTACGCGTCCTGAAAGTTTTGCAGCCGCCGTGGTCGCAGGGAAACTAAGGCGTTGTTTGTCCCAATTACTACTTCTTAACAAAGCTACACTTGACTATTTTTATCAATACACCCTTGTCAAATTTAATTTAGTAAACGTATATACAGGATGTCTCGTAAGTAATGGTATTGTACTAGTGATACGTGGTATTCTATAGATAGAAGGATTCATTGTCTACGAGGTTCTCACATAGGTACATAATAATAACTAATATAAATTTTAGTTTGACCTTCTTATTCTAAAGGAATATCCTTTGAAGACTCCACAATCTGTCTTAAGCTAATCCAGATCCCAAATGTTAACTAACTCATTTATGAATATGGAGAGAGAGACTTAATTTGCTTATAAAGTTGAAAATTATTAAGTTCTTTGGGGATTCATAAGTTTTAATTGGATATACATTCATATTTTATATGACCGATAAGTAGTTTCAAAAACTTTAATATTTATCTTGGAAAATATCTTGTAAAAATTAATTATATACTATAAATGTAACACCAAACCCTAACTAATTGTAAATCTTACAAATAAATGAGGACTTGCGTAAAACTTGATGTTTTAACTAAATTAAAAGATGGAAAAGAAGATAGAATTTATTTATATTATTTTAATGCGACAGCTTTCGAAACATTACAAAATTTTACAATAAAAATAAACATAAAAACCAACTTCAATATAATTAAATCTAATGTCTACATATTAGTAAGTGCAAAAAAAAAAACAAAAAGAAATATTTTTTTATTACTTCAAAGAAACTAAGGGACAATATAAAAAATTTCTAACACACGCTAATGATTATTTGCAACAACTCATCGGTTATTTTTAGAGCCGGTGTCAGTAATTCGAGTTTTTTTAATTAGAATCTCTACGCTTCAGGAACATACATATTAGTTATTCAAATATATATCGCATTAAACAACGAACACAAATTTTGTCTCTCAAAGCTCGATATCAATATTGGACGAAGCGAGCTTGAATGCTTTATTGGCTGACATGGTCGGGTTTGACATGAACAAAGTTGACTTTACTTTGGAGCATGCAGTGGCAGTCTGCAACTATTACATTATTACATGTGAAGTTTGCCTCAGCAAATTTACTTCACCCGATGTCCACACACTAGACTAATAATCCAATTTGTATCACACTGTGATAATAGCATACTAGATAACTAACTGTAGTATATACTAGCTGTTAACCGCAACATCATATGCGTATAATTAGAATGAGGTACTCGTTTCTTGTTCCAGTTTTCATTCCATCTATAGGGGACCTTATTAGACCAGTTCTGGTCAAAAATCAAGTATCACAAATAGTAAGGCATTGGATAAAATAAAGCGTAAATGTAGGCTTGTACACATTAAATTAATTTCTTGTTATGTAAGGGTTAGTATTTAATGAACGTATGTTACGATGCCCTACAATGTTAGGGACATGTGGAGAACTTGTTTTCTCTTCGCATAAATTGTAAGACCCCTGTACCCGAGCTATTAGGTTACATCTTGGTCAAACATTACTTGCATAACCCTTTACTCAAATGTAGGTGAATACAATTTATTATTAATGAACTCAGGTTTACATAAAATTGTAGTAAAAATTAATTATAAAAAAAATAATTTAATATTAATAATTTAATTAGTTATTTTTTTATTTATATTAAAATTTTGTTTATGGTATTAATAAATTGTGATGAAAATTTAATAGAAAAAATTAGCAACCTAAGTTAAGATAGTACTTCTGACCACTTGCTGTGCAGCCATTGGCTTCTTCACGTGCCAACTCTAGCAACAGCTGAATTGACAGGGGTTTTTGCCACAATAATAGCAATACTATCGTGTTTATTCCTCAATACTTTCAGTCAATCTGGTTAAATTTATGTTATGATTGAACAAAACCGTTAACAAGATACGAATTTATGACTCGAATTTTATACACAACCTACTAACTACACGTACCTACAAATTTTACTTTACGCTATAAATGGATATTTAGTCATTTGATTCTCAACAGAGCTTTCATTTGACAATATAAAGAGCTCAATTGTATTTCGCTACCTAGTATTTCGACGATCTTCTTCTTTATTATAATAACAAATGTAATATCGAATTCTATGGCTACTTTTAAAGCATTTGGATTTTTTTTTTCATCTAATGAATTAATATCCTTTGCCGAGGCCCCGAAATATATAAACGTTATTTTGTTTAAAGTTTTTCTACAAATCTGAAACTTATGTATATAATGACCGCTAGAGCAGAGGGGGGATCATCGAAGTATTAGGAAGCAATTATTATCGTATTCACTTACAATTCGTTTGATTTTTAAGTAAACCTACTTATAACGAACTATTTAATTTGGTTTCAAAATACAAATACCAAAGCAATATTGTTTAGTAAAAACAAAGAAACTATTATTATTGTATTCTTCCATTCATACTGTTATCTCGTATCGACAATCGTCACGGATTTGAAAAGGTGTCAATTTGTATGATTTATGTTCTGTTATGCGCTGCCCCTACATTGTATAGCTTTTAAATAAATTGAATCTAGTTTCACACAATCAGTACTTGCATTCTATTGTATATAAAAAAATATGTAGTAGCCAGTTATGTGACACTCCGCCTGATGTTAAGCTAGAGTGTGGCTTATGAGCGGAGATCACTGTCACCAGAAAGAAATGTCTGCCGGCAACACTTGCCTCTGTTATGTCAGGTTACCGGCTACTTCCAAGCTGATCCTGAAATTTGCATTTCAGTAACACTTGAGTAACACTCCGGTTTACGCGACCCCATTGTGCGCGGTTTCCGTTTTACGCAAATTTCAAAATTTCGGGCTAGAATGGCTCTTTCAAAGATTTATTCCGGTTTGAACATATTAGAGAGCATAGACAGTGATGATGACCGTGTTTTACCCGTGTGTCAATCAGTAAAAATTGCGTGTTATGAAAATATTTTACAAGACCGTAAACGAAACGCAACCCGGACAATAGATACATTTTTCCGTAAAAAAAAATTTTGTGTTTTTAGAATTAAAGTATGTATTGATTTGCATTTTGTACTGGCTTTTGGTTATGCCTAAACGTGACTCCCTTATACGCGAATTTTGCGAAACGTATCCCTCGCGTAAAGCGGGGTATTACTGTATATATTATATTTTTTTACAATTAAGTTTATTGCGACCTTAAACACCTTTTACTTTTATTGGAAAGACATTTTGTTTTGACAACAAAACAGTTTGTTTTTTGTTCAGTGTTTTTTTTTAGTTTAAGCTTATTTTTGTTAGTTTTCTCTCTTTTTTTATTTTTTATTTATATACTTTATTGTAAATTTACAAAAGGTGGACTTAAAGCCGTGAGGCTTTGTCTACCAGTCGACCTTTGGGTAAGTGAGAAGCGGTAAGAGGGATAGAGTATACTCGTATAATTATAGTAAATACATCTTTTCTTATGTTTTTTGTGTGTTTATTAGTTTTGCCACAATTGAAAGCGTAGGCCCTAAAATAAATAAAAAATACACCTTTCACATCTCTTTCGCAACCATCATTTTTCTTGCTTCTACATCTAAGGAATTGCTATGGAACTCGAACAATTTACTAATTCTTTAATAAAATTAACAAAAATAATAATAATAAAAACAATAATAATCCCTAAACAATAATAAAGCATTTCACAAAGTCATTCTAATATCACAGACGTTTTCTGTTCGGAAACTCATAAATAATTGAGGGTGTCACAGTGAAATGGTGGCCCGATATGCTGCAGGTTCATATTTCACGTTACACTGCCCCTGCGACGTAATTAATGCTTGATAGGACAACGGATGCGATGAGCCTTTGCCTACATCTATGGATGCAATGTTCGCCATTTCCATAGACATAATTTCTATGTTGATTCTTGAATTAAGCTCCTTTAGTTCCTCGATTAACTTGAGAATGCAGGTGAATGAACTCCTTTGTTTACTCAGGTCTTGGTGTCTGTTAACTCTAAAATGCCGAAATGCCTCCGTAAATAATAGAACAAAATTAACAAATAAATACATATTCACACAATATCCTGACCTAAACTAGAATACCCGGAACTATATGTATCAGAACAAGGACAACACAAACACATAACACAGAGACCTATCTATCTATTACTCACTTTTAAATATAACACCATTTACAATATCCTATTGGGACCAGTGAGCCTCGCTTGAGGAGATAAAACATAAAACAATCTTGGTAGCGTTATTAATATCGGTATAATTTGTAACGTTACCTTGAACGGTATTTTTGGGTATCAATAACTTTTAACCAGTATTTTAATCCCTATCTAAATCCTTATGATAATTGTGTACATATTTATATTAAATTGATAAAAATTGAATAGAAAAATAGCTCTGATTTTTTCTTCTAATAAATTTTCATCAGATATCATGTTATATTATTAAGCCATTATATATTATTGAGAATAGCGGCCATATTGGATTATATAAAATGCCTATCTTAAGTGTATCTTAATGGTTTTACTGTTACGACTTCAATTATCCACTAATCCTTTTAGGCCTAATAGAACAGTAAACTTCTATGTCCATTCCAACAATGGAAATGCTATTTGTGTTGTTTCCAATCAGCAAAAACGATATGATCAGGACTGCCGAATAAATTTTATCTTTTTTTTTTATTGTAGCTCAGCATATGACAACACTCCGCCTGATATAAAGCTAGAATGTAGAAAATAACTGTTACTACAGAGAAATCTCTACAGGCAGTCGCCTCCGCTATGCCGGCCTGAGGAAATGCTTACCACTGATCTGTTTATGTATTCTCAAAATACTTTCTAGAGATATTCTTTGAATTAACAGGGTATATAATGTGTTTATATTAATTCTTTATTTAACATTTTATAGTAGTATGTAAGCTAATTGTGTCAATTATTTGACTTAGTACTGAATCTCTGTTTATAGCCGTTGTCTTGTGGTCATATGCCGAGCTACTATAAAAAAGTAACCATTATTAAATTTATATAAATAGATATATAAAAGAGAAATAGTGTGTTCAGTTATAAAATATTGAAACAGTAATCCTGTCTATAAAAATAACATTCGATTTCAGAAAAATTGCTTTTTATGATAAATGGTTTTTCTAATACTGGAATAGCTGAAACCTTTTCTCGGATTAAAAGGTGAATGACCTAAAATTTAACATAAATATTACTGAGACCGCAAGACTATTGAAAGAATTTTTTAATATTTTATTGTTTTTAAATAAAATTCAAATGAAACAAAAAATTAAGATATTAAAACGACCGTGGCCGCGTAGTAATAGAGGTGAACCCACAAATCATTATTAACCATATATCTCTGTAGCGAATAATTTCAAAACGTAGAGTTCACAGCTTCGATTCCTGAACGAAATAAATATTTATTTGTAATTTTGAATATTTGTTAACAGTATAAAGTAGTAGTTTATCTTTATTAAGAAAAAAAAAACAGGTGGAACCAGGCATACGCAGAAGCGAAGCGATAAGACTGTACCCGCGCGCTAATGAAGGAAGAAATTAAAGGTGACAATGATAATCACGTTTTTTTCTGGTTAGTTCCGTATAGAAGGTTCCCTTTTCCCATCACTCCAGGGTATATTTATCACCAAAGCCGTATCATCAAAATAGACGATACAAGCCTAATAAAATCACTCGTATATCACAGCGAGACATTTTGCTCATAATTTGAGTGATTTATTAACAACAATAACTTCCCGTTGGCTTCCACATTCACAACACATTTTCTCTAAGAATATTTTCGTTTAGTTGTTCGGTCTGAACTAATGTGCTACATTAGCCGCAGTTACAGTGATTAAACGACTGACTAGTGTTAGGGGAAGTAATAATATGTTATACACAGTACACCAAATATCCACCAAGAATCTACACTAGACGCAAACAGAGAAATATTAGACAGAATTTCCTGAACTGAGTCTCCGGTTCCGAGATTTTATCTTACAAAACAAAGCTCTGTAACTGATGTTAATCAACTATAATGTTTTATAAGCAAGGTAAAGGTTTGAACCTTTTTTTATTATATGTTATTTATCCAGCAAATAAGTAGATATTTTTTAAGGTGAAAGTACCGTATCCGCTCTTTAGAATTAGATGTGAAACAATTATGTAACCAAAGGAGAATGCCCATTCTACTATGCCTAATCACCATTTTATACCAATCAGTTTTAACTCAGATTATTGAGTAATTAGATGTTTCCTGATGCAATATTTGAGGTTATTATTATTTTAAATGCTTTAATTATAATTAATGACATCTATTTTTTTATATACATAATTAAATATTTTCTATAGATTGGTAAATAATGTGTTGATATAATTATAATGAATTAATAAAAAAATTAGATATTATATTAGAATTGTTTTAGGTGAAAGAAAAATATTTCTCTTCTAATCGTTTTTAATCTTTTTTCGTTTAGAACCGTAAATCTAATCTGACAATTTATTTTCTATGTATGTTGCATCGGCAACAAGAATATTGTTTTGTTACCAAACTTTTAGGTATCATTTTATCGCGTGTATTATTATTTATTTTGCCAAACAAATTATTCAAAAAACTACTAATTTAAATAAGAAAGTTACATTAATACCGGCCCATCTTTTTGGGAGATTTGAACATGGAGGATATTATTTCGTTCAGAAATATACGAGTTATATCCCAACCACCAATTTATATATTACATACAGTGTAAACTCTTTATAACGAAACTCAAGGGACTGAGCATTTTTTGTCGTTATAGAGAGTTTTCGTTATATGGAGTGAACAAAAAAACAACCATATTAACAAGATTTTTTAATACAGTGTAAACTCTTTATAACGAAACTCAAGGGACTGAGCATTTTTTGTCGTTATAGAGAGTTTTCGTTATATGGAGTGAACAAAAAAACAACCATATTAACAAGATTTTTTAATATGTATGTATTATAAATTATTGTTTATACATATAGTCTGATAACTTTGTTTGACGTTTTTTGCTATGCCAGTACTTGTTTTGTATTATTTTATGTATTCTATTCATATCTAGATGTGTGGTGGAATCGTCTTGATTAAACAGCAAAAATTTTTCTACCAACTTAGCGGCATCTAGGGCTTGTTGAATTGTTGGTGGTGATTCGGCTTTGTCCACTTGATCATCTTCTTCATCTTGATTATCGGGTGTTTCCTGACTTTTTGACACTAAATCAACAATTTGTTCATCTGTAAGTGTACCAGTTGTGGCTACATCCTCATCTATATTTTCGTACGATTGTAGATCTTCGTTGAAATTGTTTGGTATGTCGAACTGGCTTATCCATTCACTCAGTGGTAGATTGTCTTCACTGTCAAATTGGTTCGTTTCTTGGCTACTACATAATCCAGCATGTCGAAAAGAATGTTGGATAGTGGCTGCTGTTACCTCTTCCCAGGCTTTTGATAAGAAGTTCACTGCCTGTAGCATGTTGATCGAGACCTTGCCGTCAGTTTCGATCATATCCATCAACATTTTCCGTCTATAGTGGCCCTTTATGCTTTTAATGACACTCTGATCCATTGGTTGTAGAATACTGGTTGTATTAGCTGGGAAAAATGCTAACTCTATGTTTCGAAGATTAGATATGATTGGGTGAGCAGGACAATTGTCTACTAGAAGCAAGATTTTCCGTGATTTTAATTCAGCATCCCATTTTCTCACTTCCTCTTCAAAAATCTGCGATGTCATCCAAGCTGACTTGTTTGCTTTGTACGTAACTGGCAACTGTTTTATGTTCTTGAAACACCGAGGGTTTTTCGATTTGCCTATAACTAAGAGCTTTCTTTTTTCTGTGCCACTCATATTGGCAGCCACTAGAACTGTAATACGCTCTTTAGACAGTTTTCCTCCAACACATTTTTCCCCTCTGAATTTTAAAGTTTTGTCGGGAGTCAACTTGAAAAAAAGGCCAGTTTCATCTGCATTAAAAATGTCTTCTGGTGAGTACTTCATCTTTAATTTAGGCCATACTGTACTAATCCAATTGTTAGTCACATTAATATCGACATCCCGCGCCTCTCCGTTCATTTTACCGTACGTAATTTGGTGACGGTGCTTAAATTTTCCGAGCCAACCTTCAGATGCTTTAAAGTCAATTATGCCAAGTTGGTTGGCAAACTTTTCAGCCTTAGCTTTTACAATTGGCCCCGAGATGGGTACATTATTCTGGCGCTGATTGTTAAACCACGACAACATTGCCTGATCTAAGTCTTCGAATTTTGGCTTTCTTAATTTTTTAGAAGAGTTTCCTTCCAGCGCCGCCTGTAGAATTGTTTTTTGGTTTTTCCAAATGGTAGCAACAGTGGATTGACTTAGTTCAAAACGCCTTCCAACGTCACTTTTCTTTTCACCCTTTTCAATCGCACGTATCACACAAACTTTTTCGTCAACACTAATCGCTTTCCGTTTACTGGCCATGTTAACAGTTTCAAAGTAGGTTTACGACTGATAATACGATAGGTACCCAGTATGCTTGGTCGAAGACCATCACTTCCGAGAAAACAATGCGTCTTACTGCACGTGTTCAAGGCAATTAAGGATAACAAAAGCTAGACCGACATCGGATGTTTCGGAGCTTCAAAGTTTTTTGTTACCTGATAACATAACATAAACAATAATACCGATAATAAATATTTACTGCCTAAAAATATGAACACATTTCTTCGTAATAGAGAATGGCGTATCGCTATAAAGAGTGTTTCAATATATGGGTTTTAACGCAAACCAACCAAGTTGGGCTCACTTCAACGTTATAGGGAGTTTATCGTTATAAAGGATAACGTTATAAAGAGTTTACACTGTATTAATATAATATTATATTTTACTTGTTTCTTTTAGTTTGAGAATTGAATTGTTAATAATATATTTTTTCATTTGATTAATTTTCAAAAGTATTCTGTGACCTATGATTCTTGTATCCGCAGCAATATTTTTCACCCTCTATAAATCAGCGTTCCTTATGAGAGGTACTTATCGTGAAAAAACGTGAGATGTATTGTCCCGGGGGTAATATATGTCGTCTGCCCCGTGACTTGTGCCTCGAGGGATGTTTTCCTTTCGGTTTTTGTTTGAAAAACAGATAGGCAATGAACTAAAAACTTTCTGATACTTTCTCTTGTTGAATAGGAAACTTTTTTCTGGTTCAACTCGTTATTGGGAATATGACAACTATGTGAATTATGTATCTGAAGGGTTGATTTTTGTTTCCGTTTCAAACTAAAGCTAACATAAATGTACTAATCTACATTCATGGCAGCTGTACCGTCAGCATACCATTTTTATTTTTATAAAATTGATTAATATAAATTAAAGAAAGTAAGGTGTACATTAAATATTACAAAACAACATATTTTTATTTATTAATATTGAATTGAAAACATTTTATTAGTATAGGCAATAGATTTAGCATGCACTTGCTCATCGTCGGACTCTATATTGCTACAGAAAGAACACTAGAAGGAACCTGATTTATGCCTTGTAGGTATTTTTCTGTCCATACAGGCAAATTCGAATACATAATAATGTTATGTGAGCGAGAGGCGAATATCAATCCGATTCTTTATTTGACTGAATTGTACGTTTAAGATATACCCAGAAAAGTTTTTATAATTTATGTTTTGAATACGTTTTACAAATAAATAAAAAGTTTTTGCTTTTTCTAAATAAATTAAAGCCCAACTAATCAACTATACAAATAAAAAAGAAATGTATCAGCTAAGTAATATATTGCAAGAAGTAAATACAGGAGGGATTTATGTAACATTTGGTTTCCTAAAGATATCGAGCACAGAAGGGAAGTTGCGTCAGAGATTACTAAAATAGAGTTGCGAAGGATTAACCAACAGTCTACTTACCTAATACCTCGGAAGCCTCACTTGCGGTATAACACACGCCTGGGGTGACATGTCTACTGTATTTTAGTTATTAAGTGAGAATACACCTATTCGAATCGGTCGTGTAATTTCTTTGGTATTGATATTTGATAAATATATTTTTCTATATTACTGTAGTAGTTATCAAATTGTGGTAGTTATCAAATTACTTAATTTCAACATAAATCTGTTATGCTTCGAACAATGTGGTAAAACAAACTGTATGGACGCTCAGGTGTTGGCTTTCACCTTAAATGTAAATGTATACAAGTAAAGAGATAAAGAACCGTAACCAAAAATACTCATATCTTTCTGAATGAAATATATTCCTGTGCAAACTGTTGATTTGCTTGAAAGTTAAAGAGGGTATATAAATCCTAATGATTCGAGAAAGTTTTCGTCTGTAATGAGCCTTGACTCGAGTTCCCTTCGGCGCCCTCCGAAAACGACGTGAAAACTCAAAATGGAAGTTTTAAGTCAGCGAGATACTTATGCCACCTCATAAATATTTACCACACAATTTTGCTAACCGCTTCCTTGGCCCGCTTTTGACATCTTCAATCCGCATAGTGACAATTAGAATGGGTAATTTATTCTTATTTGATCAGACTCTTGACTTAATTGTCTGTCAGTTATAATTTAAGTAAAATAAGCTTCCATTATTTATAATTTATTATTTTGATTTACGACTATTATACTATATTGTTTTAATAACTATGTTTTCTTCGCGCCATCATACCAAATTTGCAATATACGTACAATAATAAAAAAAACGTGCGAGTACTATAGATATATATAATATAAAAATCAAATCAAATCCTGAAAAGTCTCGGTTAGCTTTGAGTTAAGAATAATGTTATAGCAAATCATGACTTAATCCAAAGATTTTCTCAGAAATGTTATCTTCAATTCAGACAGGCGCGCGCCGTCCCTGTCCTAATTCCTCTAGTATCCCCATAGCGAACGGAGACGTCCTCCTAACGCATACTATAAATTTTCATTTTTACGAAGGGCCAAGTGAAAAGAAAAGATAAATAGGGGAAAGACTTTACTGGAAGCACATAAACTATACGCTATTCGTGGACAGCGGCGGTCACTATGTCTAAGAAAAAATATTTGATTAACCAAAAAAGCAGATTTATACGCAAAAAGACAGGAATACACCACAAACGAAATGAAATGTCTGAGGCGACCCACGTACTCACTCCTATTTTTGTATTAGTTTTATTTTCTTTTCATGTAGGAAAATTGAATTTTTTCCGCTGATTTAATATGAATATTTAACATATTAGGACTCGTTCATGTATGTTAGCAAAATCTTTATTTAAACATTGTTAATAATAACTATTTATTTATTTCGTAAAATCAACTTAGCCTAATTACATTTTCACAAAAAATAACTATCCAATTAAAAACAATAAACTTTAAAATAATAAAAATCTGTATAAAATATTAGATCCTAGAAAATTCATACAAAAACTAATAAAAAGCAATAAAATAGCAATAAAAACTATAAAATAACAAAAGAAAACAAAACGAACATTAGTTAGCAACATAAACTGCTAATATTGAAATTAAATTTACATAAAAAATAAAAATTGTTCTTCGTACTCGTTGAACTATTATTAATTAACAACGTAGAAGTTATACCAACATTATGCGAAATCTTATTCAATATAAAGTTTTGATGCAGCAAAGTTTTATGAAATTTAGACACTGCGAGATAGTTCATTTGCGGCACAACCTCCTAGATGAGGGATTAAACTGCACGAGTTTCTTGACGTTATTAAAGATTAACCTTCCTTTGTTCGAGTTACTTTGACTCATTTAGAAATTATGCCAGTCAATTATGAAAAAATTTAAATAAATTTTCTATGTGCAAAATTATTTATAGTTCCACAATAAATGAAATACGCTTTAAATCTGCTATCTATATTCTCAAAATGAAAATAATTAAATAAAACATAATTTATTATCGAGAATATCAAACCAGTCATTTACGCAAAGGTTTGGGTGTTTAAATGTTTATGATGTTTTTGTCCTGATACAAGCACAAGATATCTAAGTTAGGGATCAGACCATTGTATGTATATGTATTTATTTATTTAATTTGTTTATTATAATACTAAGGATGAGTACGTACATTGTAACCGCCAAAATTTGACCGCTATAATGCTCGAGTACAATGAATAACGAAGTTCGCCACTTATTGTTGTCGACAACGCACACAATTACATTGTAACACCACCCTTTTCAAGGCCGTACTTGATAATGGGCTACGTTGACATTTTAGAAAAGGGTTACTAATTTATCTAAACAAAGTTGTATGTGGAACTCGACCCTTAATTATAGTTTAACTTTATTTCGTAGGCGCAGCTGGCATCGTTATGTGTTAAGCTTCGTGAAGTAATTAGTCCATAGCACTAGATCTTAACAGCTTATTGATCACTGCTCTTGACGTCTGACACGTCCGACTTTGATAACATAATAAACTAATTTATAACAAAGCAAAGTTGTTAACATGTAGCAAGCCAATTACAATAAATCCCATAATTACATCATAACTGTAACACTGTAATAAATGTAACGTTGAAAATATTATAAATAAATAAACAATACTATTTTCAATTTTTTTAATATAAGAGATATATCAACGACCATTGTGGCGCAGCGGTTAGTGCACTGCTACGCAGAAGTTCTAGGTTCGATTCCCATTCAAAAGAAATAAAAATAAAAGCATTTGTGTTATTGTGATCCTTCTAGCAAAGGGTATACTAGTTTAGGATCAGATCATAGTATATAACAATTCTGAGTTCATTTTCCGAAATTAAACCAATAACCCAATTTTAGGAAACACTTAAAGTTGAAGCACTTTGAACGATTTACAAGAGATCCACCCATTATGAAAGGTTTCAGCGACGCGACGCTCGGAGGGGGAACCTACGAAATAGCCCTCAGGGGCAATCAACGCCCGAGTTCGGGGTGACCAACCTACCTGTGATAATGATAAAAAAGTGTCCTTATAAAATTCACTGTCCCATTGAGCGCTTTATTTGTTATAACTTCGTAAAATCCCTTCCATTTTGGTTTGCGGGCTACTTTCCCTTAACTGACATGATTTAAATTTTATTGAATTTGTAATTTTAAAACCTCTTTCTTCTCTGAAAAGTATTTCGTAGAACTAGGCGGTTACTAAAATTATATCAGAAGATAATTTACACTCAAATAATTTTAGTTAAAATTTCTTGAAACCATAGAATAGCGGAAAAGGCTTACAATTGTTGGTGGTTGGGCTTGTGCATTCCTCGCACAGCAAATTAACATCGGCATTCTGCGAAGAAATGCAGTTCGCATACTTGGCACCATGCCGCGTGAATACTATAAAGATTTTCACACTCACACGTTTTATTACCTTTTTTTCATTTACATGTTCATTTATACACTGTATTAAAATAGATAGTACAGACATTCCTAATAATTATTTATCGTTCATGTAATAATAGCGTTATAAGCGTTTGCAGTTAGAAAGTGCTATTTTATTATATTAGCCGTGACTGAAATTAAATGAATTCATTCAGTTCATTTTATTATGTCAACTGGCTGCGTAGAAGTCTTTTTTATCAATATCTAATCTATTTTAATTACTATTAATATACATATTTTAATCTGAAGCCCCTCTAGAGTAAGTTGCATACAATATACACTAATTAAATTATTAGGTGTAGTAGTAATACAAACCCGATAGGATTAAATTTAAAAATAAATCAATAATATCTTGTATTTATGTAATGCAAACCGCATTATCATCAACTCAACCTACCCTGTAATCTCACGGATAAGGAAAACGCGAGAAAATTAGAATAAATCTATGTACAATTCTCACTAACAAAAGTCAGTAACAATTTCAGTAAAAAAAAACAAAAAAAGATAATGAACACGCAAAATATATCCTCTTTAATTAATCTAGATTTAATTGATACCGAATTTCGAGATGAGGTTGTGTAACAATTCTACAAGTAGCATAATTCATAACTGGAGAAGTTTCATTAAGAACTCATTAAAACGAGGTCTCCCCAAGTTTACCTCTTGAAAACAAGTGACAAAGATTAACGCGGAAATTGTGTACTTTGCGCGTATTACTCGGAGCACACGCTGTTGTCCATGAGGAAATTAATATTTACTAACAAATTGGATGCTTAGAAATGTTTACATAAGTACATAATACGATAAGGTGTATATTGTATATAAATAGGTACAATAATAATAATAAATTCTTTATTGCAGTTAACAAAATATAAAATACAAAAACATAGGAAACTTACTGCAATTGGCGGTCTTATCACTAAAAGCAATATCTTCTTCTCTGACAAAGAAACATTATTTTAGACTTTGGAGTGACCGTAACGTGAACCTGCGCCTGTCGAGAGTATCAGTGTTCAAATCTAAAAAATTCAAATAAAAAAGTTATCAGCCCAGTTTTAGGATTAGCTAGCAATTTAGTTGGGTTTAACGAAAGGAAAGAAAGTCTGTAATTTGTCAGCCCTTTGTCTGCGGCAGTACTTAGTTATCTCACTTTAACATTAGGCAGAATGCGGTTAGATACCAAGTGTATTAAAAGCCTCTGAAGTAAGACCGCACATTTAAAAAAATATTACTCATGAGTTACGTCATATGCGATTATAATAATACGAAAATTTAATTACGATAACAATCGTTTTTCTATTACATTTGTAAAACGAGGTTTTTCAAAGATCTTCATGTGAAAATCTTGTAGAAACTGCAATACTCTTGTAGATAGTGGTTCCTTTTATGGATAGCGAGTGAGAGGTCCGCTTCCATGTCAACCTTCGTCAACTGGACGGACTTCTATTACTACACGCAACCAATATCGATATTTGGGAATCCTATTTTACTATAATTTTACTTCAATGACGTTTTATTTCTTGTTTAACATGAAATTCCTTTTTCACAAGTCCCTAATGATTTTTATTCTTAATAATATTTACTTTGTTTGGGTAGTTCTAGGTATTATTTGAATATCTCTGTATTATTTGAACGCAGAAGTCCCGGGTTATTAGCTCAATCTGCCGCTCTGGGACCGTCAACACTTTTGAACGTAACACCCGTGAAGTGACCTAGCCGCGTTTCGAGGTCAGCTTGAAAGTAGCCCGAGTATATCGAGAGGAGTGTTCCTGGTCAATGGATAGTAGACATTTATCTCCATAAGCCATGCCGAGCTAAGTAGCTATACATATAACAAGATATTTTTTAAAATATATGCTTATTAATATTTTTACTTATAGTTTTTTTATTGCTTGCACTAGTGATTGAGCGACCAAAGTACATTTAACATAGTTACATTGATACTGGTCACAATTTAGTGAGGTTTGAACATGGGTCTCATCGATTGTGAGGTCCGTCCTTTACTGTGAGACCACGGCCGCTCGTAAATAATCAATAAGTCTACTAGAAAAGGTTTTCGTTATTTTCGTTTTAATATTGTCTGTTTATGTATTAAACGTATTTTTCTATAGCATTACTCATTTATCTGATTTAAAAAAGATGGTTAATGTATTTTCCTTCTAAATTGATATAAAAAGAGGGTATTTTTGGCATTAAGATTATATACATTATAGCATTTAATATTTTCCTTAAACATTTAAGAAAATAAAAGAACACTTAACATCTTATCGTAATAAAAAATACTTTTATCTTTGTATTCAGACTATACGTATTTATTTATTTATTTTTAGAAAACCAACGATTAAGAAATTACATTAATCAATTACAATTATTTATAAGTTTCCACTAGTAGAAATAAAAAATAATATAAACTAGACCCGCGCTTGAAAAATATCAAATAATTAACAATTAAGTACTTACATAATAATAATATGAAGCAACATTGTGGAAAAACGGAAAAAATTAAAAGTGAAAACTTATTGCTTATTGTTATTTTTATAGATATCTTACTGATTTTTATTGCTTCTCAATTAAATCAGTAAATCCAATTAATGTCTTATACCCAAACTTAGATACCCTTTACTATTGATAATATAACATCCACACCCACACTACAAATAAAAAAAAAATATTGTTATTTGCCGCTAATTTACTCCAATGTTATTAAAATTTTTTAGTATTTATTTGAAAGATAGATGAATGACAAAAAGTGAACAGGAAATTGAAAATCTTTTGTAACGAAATAAAGACATTGCTGTGTTGTTTTATGTAAGACGCGGACTGGAAATAAAATTACATCGCGTAACCTCGAGGATATAACAAAGAATTTCACCAAAATCTCCTCTCAAAAACGTAGCGATATAGTGATAACGTTTATATTTTACCAGCGAATTTCTTACATCTTTCTTAAGTTTCAGGCATCTTAATTTTGTTCTTAAAGTTATCTGATTAATAAACAAAAGACGACATTTTTTGTGAATAGAATTTTCCGCTCAACGATTTTTTTATTTAAAAAATTTACTTACTAATAATATTACTTTTTGAACTAAAAGAGATCTTAAAGAGAAATATTTATTTTAAAAAATGCTGAATGATGCTTAATTTAAATGATTAAAATGTCCAAACATATAAAATCTTTAAATTTCTAAAAAAAAAATAAGAAAAGGATTATAACACAAATGCGAGGTTTCGTTCGGAAAAAGTTAATGCGATACGTAGCTATCGCTCTCCAGGGACTCTAGGGGTACTCGAATCCGCACCTTTCACTTTCTTTAAATAGCGCTAAAAAATTAAATTTTCCGATACGAAAATGTCGAGGGATTAGTAGGTATGAATTTAAATGAACTTTTTCTTTCGTGATTAAAGGAAAGGGTTTTCTTTTAAATCTGCATTTTATAAACAGAGATTTAAAAATGTATATAGAACCTACCAGTCGTGAAGGTTAGATTTTCTACGAAGAGGAACCGAATAAAACAAGACAACATCCAAAATGATATTAAAAAATATTATGTTATGGATATTTCATCATACATTTTGACATATGTGCCCATGATTATGAAGTGGTCTAAGAAATAGTTTTTGTTTCGAGATATTGAATGAATTGCATTTGAATAAATTAAAAAATATTTTAATATTATGCGACATTTTAATTTATAATCTTATTTTTACATTTTTTATGAATATGAAATTTTGTTTGAATTTCATACGAAAATGTTGTTTTTAATGTTTGAATTGGCTTAGACCATTTTGAAAATTAACTTAATGTCCTATAAATAAATAACTTAAAGCAATAAAGAACTATGAGTTTTATTTGAAATAATAACTTTAAACGAAATAATTCATGAACTGATAATTTATTAAAAAATAATCCATATTAATTTTTAAGATTCTTAAAATGTTCCTGAAAAACTGGAGGGATATACGGTAGTAATCACATAATATATTTATGTTTATCTTTCGTTACTGGTCTAGTGGTCGTGTATAATGAAATTAATTTCATATTTCCGTATATTTTTGGTTTTCGTCTTTTAAGTGATTTTACGTGGTATACGACATATTTACAGATCGCATCATATCCGAATAATAATTAATATATTCACATAATATGTACGTTGTCATTAGCTTATCTGAATCGCTATCTGTTGACATAGTGGTAAAATATATAATTTATTTGCCGCCAATAATTAGTTCCGAAGAGCCCAACTGAATTATATCGTTAGATTAACCGGAATGAATTGTCGTTTCTGTTATTATCGATTGTCATTTATCGGCCTATTATGCAGTTCAGAAACGCGTCAAAGAGGGCCATGAGCAATTTTCAAGTTATGTTTATATAATTTCTTAAAATTTTTGGCTTAGACCACTTTCATAATTAACACTAAATGAATTCCATATAATGTTGAAATGACAGCCATTACCGAATGGTTCATTTTTAACGATATCGTGAATTGAATTGAATAAATTTAGTTTAAAATAATGTGGTGTGATATAACTGAAAAACCCATATTTGTTGTAAATTTTGACTTAGACCACATGATTATGGGCACATATATCAAATGGTATTATTATTAAATTATGTGCCTGTATTGAAGTGGGAATCGAACCCACATCCACTTTACGCAGATATACTCTGACCATTAAGCCAAACAGCCATTGGCGCTTCAAGTGACCAAGAAGAAATTCGTATTTTCTATCTTTCCATCAGCATCCCTTCTAATTGCTGAATTGACGTCACATTACAGAGTTTTTTCAACATTAACTACACTTTTTTCTGTTTAATACTAATAATACTAACTATTCTGTAAACTAATCCAGTTTAGAATGATTATCTACAAAAAAAGATTTAGTGGCTATAAACTAAATAACAATCTCAGAGGGTCGCTTGGCCCAAAAGTTTCTATAACGATTAAATTTCAAATCCAATATAAACTGCGGCATGAATTTCGTAGCTGGTAACCTGCCATCATAATTGTATCCCTAAAACTTTTCAAAGATTAAGCTTGGTTTATTGTTTGAAGTTTGTAGTTATTAGCGAATCACGCTTTAATCCCCATCATGTATGATAAAAGGATTGTAGGTATGTCTTTTCAAGTAGATAGATAGCCTCAGGATGAAGTAAACCCTTCCGCAACCTACATATAGCTAATAGCGTGTGCTGACACTCGCTGACATACAACAGAACCAGAAGTTGTTCACACTCTTTCCTTAGGGCTAAAATGTTATCAGGAAATGGTCTTATAGAAAAGGGAGAAAAATAGTTTATTAGGGACGAGAAAGCACTTAATCTCACTTAGTCGCAATCGTTTAGATCTAAATTACTTTGTACATTTTTGTTTTCGATAATTTGTCTTCTAGAAAATTGATTAAATAAATTAATTCATCAATACTTTTATCCACAAAAATTGTCTCTATAATTTTTATTTAGATTATAGTTTTATACTACAGGGTGGGTATGATAGCTTGAGGTCACGGCAATATATGTGTATATATGTAGGTATTTATATTATTATTGATTAATTCATCCATAATGAAATTGCAATTAAATATCTAAAAATAAAAAAAATCTTGTCAATTCTTTAAAATTCATTCTATATTTACTGAAGAATTATTTTCTTTAATATAAAACACATTATAAAGTGGTTGTTGACAGAAATGAATATGCAGAGTAACTTAATTGATAGGGGCTCTACGACATTGTAGGTACCTCATAACTCACAAGCGATCTCATATTTCACAACTCACGAACTTTCATTAAGAACTCATTAAAACGTTGTATCACCAAGTTTACACGGCGGGAGATTGGGCGCGAAAGATCAACAGAGCTCGCGACGAAATATCTCACCACCTGTCACAAGTTTCTGTGTGAAGAAAGTGCTTTTCTGTTTATCCCTTATTCAACTCACAATGAATTAAAATATATACAATTCAAAAAGGTTAAAAAAAAATTTAACTTGCATAAGTAAAAAAAATCTTTAACGAATGAAGTTGAAAATTGAATTAATCTCACTCATTTTGATATTCTCATTTTAAAAAATTACACAATAATTTATCGTATTCAGGTCAAATTATTTGAGCAATAAGAACTAACCCTAATAGAAGGTAAGGACGAAGGCAACTAGAGTTTATGTCGCGGGGCGGTTAAAGAAAAGTAAACTGCGTAGGCGTTTGGTTTTATCGTTACATGTATACGAAAACTTAACTTTAAATAAAGCTTTTCATTTAAATTCTTGTTTTTTGACTTGTTATAATATTTTTCGTCAACTGCAACCCTTCGTCTTTTTAACACTTGACTAGGACTTTCTTAGAAGCTCGATTTGTCTCAAAAAATCATAAAGTATATGTTTCAATCTTCAATTTCTAACAAAACGATTACATCAAAAAATAGAACTCCATCCTTTAGGTATAACACGTTTTCTTGTGGGAAATTGTATTTTTACTACTCACGCGTATAATGATGAAGAACGGATGTCGTTTCTTTATACTCCTCACAAAGGATGCCAAAGCTACTCTTATTAAATGAAGCAGGAAATTTGGTAGTTATTTTATAGTCTTATATATCATAAAAAATACTTTACGAATAAACCTGACAGAATGTCTCCTTTTTTTGTTACTGATTTTCTTCTTTGTTAGAACAAAAACTGTGGTGTCTCTCTTTGAAGGTGTTCTTTACCCATAACAAGGTCAGGTTTTCTTTATAAAACTTTATGAACTTATCGAAAGAACTTTTAGACTTTGTTGATTTATAGGTGATTCATGATCCTGATTTTTAATAGTATTGGGCGTTACTTTGCGGAAATCCATAACCAAAAATATTTTTTAAACACGAGACCACACGTCTCCTGAGGATGTTGCGTGGAGAGGCGAAAGGCGTCGAGAGATTTTTGCATGTTGGTGAAGGATCTAACATTGATAGCTGATGTGGTTGTGTACCCTCACTAACATTGATTAGCGGAAATTAGTTACAAAGTAGTGTTTAAAAAATATTTTTGGTCCTGGTTTTTATTTAAAAAAGAACAAGATTTGAGAAAAAGAAAAAATGAATAATAAATCAATGAAATAAAAAAGTTTATCGCACATGTACGTATACTATGTTAGTGAAAAAAGAGTATAATTTTAAAAACAACAAACTGTAATAAAATGTTAACAAACGTTAGTGTTTTTGATCTCAGAAATCCTAAAAACGAAGTTACGCATACTCTTTTGTTTTAGCGTAAAGAGAAGCTGTGTCCGTTTCACGTCAACCCTCGTCAAAGCGACAGACTTCAATTAAATCTGTATTAATGTAGACAATTTTGTTTAAAAATTCGCCACACTTCGTTGACATCTCTTCTCAAGAATTTGTTTTAAGAAACAACTCAAAATACAAATCAAATTGTCACCTCAAAGTTATAGGTTATAAATCCAAAAAAAATCCCTCAGACGACCTGCTAAAAGGGTGTCGAGATCAATAGATATATCGCTGCCTTTTATAAAGAACTATAATGAAGGCACGATCGTCCCTTGTGCCGAGTTCGCTTCAAAGTAAATTCACTCGAGGTGCCAATAGACGGAAGTTCCTCATTTCCTTGCATTTGTTGCTCCCAACATCGTGCCTATAGGCATTAAATTTTCTTCCATAGTCCCATTGCTCTAGAATTTCCGGGTATGATGTCCGGAGCCCTTTCCCTCGTCCATTGAGGACAAAAGTGAATTAAGATTGTCCTCTCGTTTTATTCTATTGACCTTTCTAGAAAATAAAGGCGGGCATGTAATTGGTTAAAAGGAATAAAACTAGAAACATGGAATTGTCTCGAGTTGCGTAAAAGTACTTTTGGATTCTTTGTTTAGCTTGACGCTCTTACTTCTCTACCTTCTTCAATTTTGTCAATTAAATATTATTTATCTTTTGTAGTTTACTTTAACTTTCGACGGATGTTTTATAATTCTTTGCAATATCCATATGTTTGCTACATTATTTGTTACTTACGTAGTTCCCTCGTAATCAGCATGACGTCATCGTGGAATTGGAGAATATCTTGTCCGATTTTCATTCTTATGTTGTGCTTACGCCTGTCCCGCGACCAATAATCGAAGGAAATCCCGAACTGGGCTCACGGGATTGTGATAAGGTTGAAAACGTTTTATAACAGCCTTAAATAAAGTTAATAGCTTTCGGGAAGTTTTTCGTTGTGCCCTCCAGGACCATTACGAAGTGTTACGATACGATTTATTTCGCGTTTATAGACTTAGACCCAACCGAATGATTTTAAGTCACAATAGTGACATTTCATAAAATTTACAATCATTGTAGACATTTTATTACTATAATATTACTACCAATGCGCAATATTCACTTTTTCTTCATTTTTCCTTAACTTTCAAACATAACTCATAAAGTGAATGGTCACATTTCGACATCAGTTTGGAAGTAACCGGGTATAACGAGAGGGGTGTACATTGTCAACCTGGTACAATTGCCTTTTCAAGCCGGCATAGCGGAGGTGACCGCTGGCTGAAATCATTTAATAGTGGTAGTCACGTTACCTTAACATACTATAAAATACTAATAATAACTATAATAATTTTATCCGTGTAATTGAATACGGATAAACAGTATTGATTTTCACAAGCAACAAAAGTAATTACATTGTTAATTGTTTATTTGACATTGTTCGGAGTGAAACTAATTGACACGCTTTATGTTCTTGACTATTTGCTATCAAAATTGAATCATGACGTCACCAAACAGGATTAATGAAACACGACCTGATTTATCCAAATGGAAACTGAGAATTTTCACTATTATTCTGATTTAATGCCTTCAGTGAGAAGTGTGAACACGGAAATCGAAGCTTGACATACACGTACAACGATAGATACCAATAATGAATTCAAACTCAATGAATATTCGCTGATATATTTATTTATGTTAGCATATTAAAACGAGGTGAATTTGAACGACATAACCGATCCAATTTAATGAGGCTCAACGAAAAATTAGAAACACTACAGATTGATTGATAGACATTCGTTTTAGTAAGTGAACACAGGTGAAGCCCTAAAAAATACGAGGCAATATAAAATGTATATAGGGATCGATTCTCTTGTAGAGATATATCTGTTAGTACAAAAGAACGTGGGGAAAGGCACGATGGGTCGGACATTCGGTTTTTATTGCCATTCCCTATATTAATTACCACGTAGCGGGTTCTGGCAACGACAAATGAACAGTGGACGTGCTCAATGTGACTTAGATTTATGAATATAAAAACAAAATATTATTCGTTATGACTTTTACAAAAATTATTATCGTTGAAAACCATGATTTGTTACGTCACCTACCCCACACCGCACTTTATACAGTTTAATTTATTTTATTTTAAAATTGACTTGAAGAAAATTTATAATACTCAATAATTTATGTATTACAGAACTTGTACGTGAGAAAAAAAACATATCCTATTAAATGTTTTCTTAGTTTTTGCGCAAACATGTTTCAAATAAATTATAATATTTTATATGGATTACTATCGCGTTTAAATTGGTTATTTTAGTCCGGACGTTTAGTTTGAAATGCCACTAACTACGGCGCGGGCGGCGCGTGTCTCAAAGCTCTTCAAACATAGTCGTCACGTCGGATAGCAAAATTTTAATCCAACTAAGTTACATACAAATACATTGATTATTTTTATAAACATAAAAATAAAATGAAAATTAATCTGACATTAATTCGCTTATGCATACATTTTATTAAAACATCCATCTACGTCAAAGAACACAAGTCAAAGTGTCTAAAAGTTTGAAGATTTTGAAAGATCGTCGAAAAGTCGATGACGACGGTTTTTCACGGAGTTAGAAGCGTTGCCTAAATCTTCATGGATTATTTCAAACTTTATCCACTTTAACTACTCGTTCTACTTGTATTTTATGTCTAAAAAATCAATAACAAGTACTAATTTTATTTGTGTCAAATGTTATTGTATTGTTATTGCATAGATTAATGATTGGTCTCCGTTCGCGCTACGACGTCGAACGCTAGCGAAAACCAAATTCATAAATCTATGTTATTAATAAAATTATTATATATATAAAAAGTTGTAGGTTTGTCTTTTATATGTTCATGCTACGTTCATTCGACTGAGAAAAAATCCAGCGAAAATATAGTTATTTTTTTCTTCTAAAGTTAAAACTAAACGTGTGTTGCCCGCTTTATATATATTAATTTAAATAATTCGTTTATCAAAGAGGCTTTTTTTATTGATGTGGGTGAAAAAGCGGGGTACGAATAATGCTAAACGCATGATACTAATTAACAACGCATACAAAGTTGCGGGTAACAGTATTCCAAAAACGTTTATGGAAGACATCAAGCCAAATATTTTTGCAAAATATTGTGGGCAAGCTGAATAGGGGATACACTGTGAATGATTTCAAATAGGCTTACACGCTTTATCCCCTCGCACCGGGACTTTAGAAACGATCAACTTCATAAAACCCGCCTTTGACGTGTTAAACCAAGGTTAAAGTTAGATATTGGCTGAAGCAAGCTGATAATGATCACGTAGGAAGATAAATTTTTAAATAATCCCTTTTATAAGATTACTAGAATACCCTAAATTCTGCTGGTTCATCTTTTAAAAGCAAATACGAAAAGATCACTATACGAGAAACTTTCACAGTTGAGTTCTGAAAACTGGACCACAGGAGTTCAGTCTTATCAAGCCGGCATAATGGAGACGACTGATGCCTGCAAACATTTCACATTACAGATTAAACAGAATGCAATTACATGTTAAACTATTGAAAACTGAACTTTAAATAAGTTTCCCAAAAAGTTCGAGCTAATAAGCTGTAACTTATAAGTTAGAAAGTTTCCACTAGAACTTCCTAAGTAATTAAATCTAAAGAAGATATTCGTATAGAGTTTCTGAAGTAACATTTTCTACCCTCTTTATACATTAATATTGGTTGGTTTTGATTAATTATATCAAAAACAGCGAGAGAACAAAGCTTGCTATTTTTAGCCATTAATAACGAAAGGAAAGCACTGTCGACTTAGACATTTGTCGCCTGAAATCGGTATAGAGGAAACGACTGTTACCAGCAAACATTTCTCTGTAATTGAAGTTGTCTTCGCAATCAAACGGAGCTACTATAAATAATAACTGAAAATAATAATATTGCAGCTAACATTAATACAGTTTTAATTAGTAGGTAAACATTTACGTTCTGATAGACTTTGTGCTATTAAAATCTAAAAAAAGTTAATGTTTACTGTATAAAAATCCAAAACAAAAAGCTAACATTAATGGGCTATAAATATCACATCCCGCGAATTACCTACTACTAAATTTCCCTCAAACGTAGCAAATGGAGTGTATGAGAGATAGCTTCATAACAAACAAATATTTCTATTAGCCGCTATAATGTTGGATTTACTACTAAATAAATAATAATGTGGTTATATTATTAACTTAATTGAAATTAAGGTCCAGATAAAATAATGTATGTAATTTTATAATTATTCTACGGCTCCGCCTGCATTTTAACGCATTAATTAGTGCAATAAATAATGCATTACGATAATTTGGCCAAGACTATATCGCATTATTCTACTAACGTCAATACTATTGGCATTACACGTTAAACGCAACTCGAGCAAAACTTTTAATATATTAGCCATTGCTAATAGTACGACGGGGCATTAGAAAATTTGTTTCCTGAAAATAAATTATTTATTATTATTATAACGCTATGTATGTCGATAACGATGTTATTTTTTTGTACAATTATCTACAAAAATACACATTTATATGTGGTACTATACTTTTTTAAAGTAACCACATGCCGCCAAATGTTAAGCTAGAGTGCAACTGCTGCCCCAGAGAAATGTGTGTTGGAGTCTATACCGGCTTGAAGAGACGAATGTACCGTACAGTGTGCAACGTCTATTCATATTACACACGCCTTACTTACCCAGATACTTACGAGTTAATCCTGAAATGAGACTTGGTCACTTACTCGTCACACTCGAGTAAGAGAAAGACTGATCGTAACCATCTGCTTACTAATTTAATGCGGAGTTTGTTATTAAATGATAATGAAAATTTAATAGAAGTAAAAGGCGTTCACTCTACAGACATACGTGCTGTTTCGTGCGCCTGTTAGTTTTATTAATTATAAATAAATCTAATATACGCTACAATGTCAACTTACGTTTACATTTTATCAAGCAATTCAAAAGATCTACAATAAATGTTGCAATAAATTTGAACTCTTAAAAAAACACAAACACTCCGCTTCTTAAGTCGAGGTCGCAACCACTGAAGAGCGTTAGCCACAACCGCGATAAAGAAGGCAATTTCCTAAATAGGGCTTGTGAGGATTTCCCTAATGTCGGACAAAAAATAGATTGCCCTCACACCAACCAATATAAGTCTACTTCAATCCTCTTCCGCCTCAACAAACAACCACAAGATCTACGCGTACTTAAACATGTTGCTCGCTACTAGCTACTCACAATTTTTATAATATTCAAAAAAAAAATTCTAAACCACTTTAATAAAAGGATAATGAAAAAAATAAATGGTTTCCAACATAAATAGGTTTACATATATTATCAACTATTATTTTATTCATTTTTGACATTTAAAATACTGAGTTTGATAGTATTCATTTAAATTATTCAGTTCAATTTTCATCATAATTTTACAATATTATAAATTAGTAGGTATAATCTTGTGATGTAAAAAATATCTACGAAATGTTGCACGTCCATTTCTATCTTCACAGGTCCATCGCTTTTTTCAAAAACGAACTTTAGTCTATAAATAATTAAATAATATCAATTCATTTTTTTATTTTCCGAATCTGTTAGTTATAAACAAAGCCACGATCTTCAGATGTTCGCCTACTACACAGCGACTAATTTGCGGTCGCCATGATCGAGGAGCGTGGCGAAACTTTTACGGAAACTTGTCATACATTTGTACACAACGCTCGTGCAAAATCACTCGCAGCGAATACAGCTACTACAATTTGCACCACTGTTTCGTGGCCTGAGAACTCATACATTTGTTTTTTTCGCTCCACACAGGCGCGCGGCGCGGCGCGGCTTATAGCGTACAGTGGATTTTCTATGAGCTTGTGGCCTTGTGGTCGGAACAGCAGTGTGTGAATAAAGATTTTACCGAAAAAAAGGAAATTTTTGCACATTGATAAGTCTTGTCGGTAAGCTTTTTCAGGTCTTAATTAAATTTAATATGATTTTTCTATCTTTTCTGTAATAAAAATTTTTTTAAAATGTTTTTAAAATTATTGTATATCTAGATAAAAAGAAATATAGCATCAAAAACCATCTCGACCGCATTATTCTCTCCCCGCATTAAAACCACAAATACAGAGCTGAAAATGCATCCATACGTTTGTGGATACGACCAGGTGACTCTGCTGTTTATAGGAGAATTATCTTTATGACCAGCATAATGCGGGGTTATGTAAAAAAATCCTTTTGTATTATTTCCTAAACTTACATACACTAAAAGCGGTTTAAAGTCTTTTTTAAACTTTTGTATATTTGATAATAATTATTTTATTTGCATTTGTTTTCTTTTCCATTGACATGGCCTATCTTGATTCCGAAACATAACTAGGTCACTTCACAGGTGTCACACTTGAAAGTAGAATGTAATTAAATAAATAAGTGTAATTAAGCATTAAATTCGAACAAATTATTCTTCCCTGTGGGAAAAAGGCGCAACAATTGTTGTTATTAGTATTCTTAAACTAACTTATAAAAATAACTAACCTCAACCTTTATGGAAAGCTACTCAAACTTACCTAAATTGTACCTAGATATTAACACACTACTTGATATATAACGGTTTAATATTAAAATACCCTATCTAGGTTACATACGAGAATTACGAGCCTCAAGGGAAAAGAAATTCCATTTTACCTTGCATATAGGCTACGAAAACTTTCTTCGGGTCCTGCATTACCTCATTTTTCACCACCCCCCATGCATTTAAATCCTTATAAACTACAAAAGAATATGACTTAGTACCTTATTACCTTTATATCTTCCGTAGAATAAATAGGTAACTCGTGTTGTAATAAAAATAATGTAGCGAAAAGGGGAATGCCCATTTGCCTAAAAGAAATTGGCTCACAATTTTTTTCCCGAGTTGTCGATGATTCTTTCTTAGTTTATTTTGTAGAAAAATAAATCTACATTCCATATCACTAATCAGTTTTAAATTTTTTACCCGGGTTATTGAGTAATTAGACTTTTTCTGATGCAATATTTATGGTTATTAATGCTTTAATAATTAAAGATATCTGTTTTTATGTAATTAAACATTGCTTATTGTTTGGTAATATTGTTGATATAAGTAAAATAAATTCATGATAAAATAAGACATTATTATAGAATATAGTTTTGTAAAAAAAAGTATTAGATACAACGTGGGCCAAAAATTGGGGATTGTCCTTTGTCGAAATTCAAATACGAATATGTACTAATAAAGGAAATAAGAAACTATGTCTGTTTGTTACCGTTTCAGGCCAAAACCGCTGAACAGATTTTGTTATTGGTAAGGAGATAGATTACATCCTGGAGAAAAGAACCGAAAGGGGTGAAATAAGGGATAAAAGTTTGTATGGGAAACCCATCGCCATGTTCATGATATAAAAATTTCAATTTTGGCTTTTGGTAAGAAATAAAGAATAACTAGTTATACGCATACGAAGTTGTAGGCAACCGCTAGTAATGCAAACAATCTTATTATCTTATTATTTATTTTAGCGCCAAAAATTAAAATAAAGTCAGGTCACATATGTGCGAGATATACTGGGTGCGTGCAAATGTGATCTGACCCTAAAATTCGAGTTTATTAATCTAATATCAATTCAAGTGTAAACGCGGTAGTTATATCCGATACCTCACGTCCGCAAAATAATATAAAAAAGAATTGTTTCTCTTACCCTCTCTTGGAGGTATCTTGCGCGGAGTGAAGCCGTTCAATCCGATTGAAACGTTGGCTTTCTTGGAGTGCTTTCGAATAAAGGGTCCATAATGTCATTTGTAGTGAAGAGCGTCCCTAGGAAAAAATGTTTTACTACAACTAGATAGGTTCGGCACAAGTGCTTCCATTTGATCAGTTGGATTGATTAAATTACTTTGTAAACACCATCATTTTCTTTTGCTAATGATAAAAAAAAAAAAATAACAATGTCAACATTTTTTAAAATTCTTAATTTATTAACCACCATCGCCTGAATGCATCGCCTCACCGTCGAAACAATCCCCTCGCGGAACAAAAGGTTCGGGCAATCCTTCTTCTGTCGTTCCATCAAATTGTGGAACGACCTTCCCAGCCACGTCTTTCCCCCTTCCTGTAACATGGCATCCTTCAAGCGCAGTGTGAAGAGGCATCTCATCAAGCCGGCATAGCGGACGCAACTGCTGTCTGCAGATCCCCTTCTCTAACAGCCATCGCCTCCGTTCATGGATCGCACTCTAGCTTAACATCAGGCGGAGTACGGTCATATGACCTGCTAAAATAAAAAATAAATACACCCTGACTGACGTTAAGCAGTGATGCGGTCTAAGGTGAAGCACGCTTGCGTATGAGGTACCTATTTACCCTTAATTTAAAATGACCCGTTTCTTTCAAAATACATACATATTTATGTGGTATTATTAGATAAGTACTCCTAAAATATTTCGGAACGCAGCGATTGCGTTCGTTCCCGCCTTTGTCAATGTCAAATCTGTCACACATATACACAAATCTCTTGTCGTCATGCTGTTTGTCTTATTTATAATTTAAAGTATTCCCAAGTACACAAAACATTATTTATTTATTTATTTAAAACTTAATATAACATGTACATAGGCGAACTTAATGCTAAAAAGCATTCTCTTCCAGCTAACCTCTGTGTTTGTGACAGGTGTGAGCGAAGAGAAGCAGTATTTTAAACAAAAAAATTACATGGTGTCAGAAGTGTGATTTGGACCCACGCCTTCAAATGTACGAGTATTAGCTAAAATGTGATCACATTTAGCTGTTAAGCTAGAGTGCGATCCATGAGCATAGAGAACTGCTATCACAGAAAGCTGTTGCCTCCATTATACCGGCGGAGGAGGTAAATGTGCTCCGCCCATTGACTGAACACACTCTCTGTTACACTCGATGTTCAAATTGATCCCAAAACGCAACTAGGTAATTTCACGAATAAACACTTGAAAATGTTAAAATAAAATATTATGTATATGTGGGTGACATGGGTTATATAAGTAACCTCTTTAGGTATTCCATATGCAGAATCTTTAAATAGCTCGTATATTCTTTCATCTTAAAGCTTAAACGTAACAGTAACAGACTGATCTAAAATAAACTATAATCAGTATGCTTAACAGTCTTAAATCTCCATTTGCATAAGAAATATGAATACAGAAATTGTAAAAATATTCTTTAAAAGTTGTACCTTTGTACAATCATCTTGAACAGAATCACGAACACAATTTATTACTTCAGAACACAAATTATAAAACTACTGAATACTATTTCGTCTTTACGATCCACAATTTCGACTTCGAAATACTTTGGTGAAAACTTTATGTACATTTTGCATTCATTAGCCGAGTAAACTGTCAATACTTAAAATGTAGTGGATTTATGTTCAAAAAAGAAAATAGACCAGTAATATTGTGAAGGTGTTGCGAGATCAGAAACGATTGTCACAAAATTGCAGGTGAAGCAGGCGAGAGACGCTCGCGACCTGAGCTCGTTACGACTACCAAAGACAATTTTCTCAACCGTGCAACTTCTCCGACAAATGTGATTACTGGGCTCGCCGTTCTTAGATAAAACTTTTGTAATTGTGTTTTCACGAACTTTTTGGTTATGTAAATCTTAATTTACAATATTATTTAAGAATTTAACTGTCCTCATCTTTTTGAGTGGAACAAAACAACGACATAGACTTCCGAGGTCATTTAAACTGTCCTGTAATATAAAATACTTACAAAATCTCTTAATTCAAATTTTATGATATGTAATGTAATTTATAACTCACGCAAGAAGAGTACGACTAGTCGGACGACTAAGTAGAGGCACAGAGATGTCTTGAAAGCTGAAATTGCGGAGCGTATTTTGCATCGTATAAAAGCAATAAAAGTTTCGCTGGAGGGAAGCGGAGTACTGGGACTCCATATCATACAGTTTCTAGGTAGAATAGTGTTTGCCTGTAAATGGTCGATCAGTAGTCTAGTAGAGTTTGTTTGACGAGGCGTACTTCGTTCAAATGCATGCAACGAGCATCTGTAATGCAATATGCGACGCGGTTGCCACTACTGCCACGTGCCTTGCCTAGGTTCTTACTTTTATATCTGCGACGGGAATCTTATTAGACGTCACTAGATCCTATAAAAGATCGTATATATAAGAAACTTGTTGGTAATTGCATCCCCTCTATATAGGTTAAAATTTCATAGAAGCTTTAAGAGTTATTCTACTCACATAAGTAATAAACATAAACGTTTTTATTTTACTTTTACGTGGTGTTGGCATTCATGGGATGAAAATATTATTAATGTAGAATGGGGTAGATAGAGAGACTTGTTATAACTATTAAATCATAAAAAATTCAATTATTATTTGATATCTTCGGTGATGTATTTCACAGTCTGAAGCAAAACCTCGATTCAATCATCTTATAACCGCACTGTGGTTTTTAAATTTGAATATAACAATAAGTTATTTATTTCAATTCCCTGGGATTCAGGATGGTATTAAGTGGGATTCTAAGATGCGTAGTAGATTAAAGGTTAAAATAAATATTTTTAGAACATTAATTTATTTTTGAAATATTTTATAAGGAACCTCATTATCATGGACCTCTGGGAACAAGCCATTAAAACAACATATTTGTGTAGGTAGATACAGATAGAGGCATGTAACGAGATTTGTTCAAGTAAAATAAGTGATGTCTAAATGTACCAAATTCGCAAAGTACTCGTATATTGCTAGTCTAACCACGTAGTAGAACGGCAGGCGACCTCATCTGTACACTACTTTGCTCCTTGACACATCGCTGGACCGTGTCTCTTATTATTGAATCTTTGTACGACAAACTTTTTTATTTTTGAAACAACTGCTACTACAGAGAAATCTCTACGGGCAGAAGTCGCCTCCGCGTTGCCGGCCTGAGGAGACGAGTATGCACTATCTAGATTTACAGCACACTCCTCTCGCTATACCACAGATTACGCTATACCTTTCAAACTGCGCCCGAAACGCGAAATAGCCACTTCACGGGTATTACATTCGAAAGTAGTGGTACTACCCCAAGACGGCAGACTGGATAAATAACCATCATCAGTCTGCCTACCACTCTATAAAACTACAATATACTGTAATTAAAGTATTATAAATATAATTGTTGTACTGTTACTCTTAATGTTATAGTTTCAAAAAAAATAGGTCCAGATTTTCACCTTTCTCGGTCCGCCACTTAAGTATATGTATATAGAAGAATATTTATATTCTAAGGTCCGCCATATTGCAAGTTTTATTTTTAATTTATTTAATAAAATGCATCTGTTTTCAGTTACATAACCTTTAAAATTAAACTATTCTTATGCATATGGTATCTTAAAATTTTCCTATTTTACGTATCGATTTCTAAGGCTGAGGTTAGCTATAAAAGCAGTTTTGCATATTCAAAAGATATCGAAACGAGATTAGTAAAATTAAACGAGACTCTAGTATGTAGCGACTACATGCAAGTGGCATTTAAATTAATGTGCTTTTCATGAGATTTCAACGTATATTGGGAAATGTTTAATCCCATATCCGTACCATTTAATCGTATTTAGCCTCGCTTTTGTGAAGATTGCGGTTCTCTTGTGACTTGAAGCTAGTTGTTTCCTATTTGTATTTTCATTATAAGCTTTCGAAGCGGCTATTAATCTCGAATATAATTAATTCATAACTTTAAATGTCATATACAAACGCATCGTGTATGCAGACTGATGATCCATCACTTTCAGATAGGTTCAGTATTAGCTTGATAACGAGATCAACCACAGCGTTCTGCACTGTCCAACACACTCGTTTAATAAAGCATCGTGGGGGTGACATTTATTAAATCTGTGGTAGCAGTTGGACCTTACTCAAGCAAAGCAAGGACTACTATTAAAATAAAAATAGATCTTTATATAAAAGATAACTTTTTCTAAACAAATTGCTGGTAAGCTACTTACTAACAAAAAGCTGCGAATAGCGTTTTTTATAGTATTTGATCGACAAAAACCAAGCATTTTATTCCACGATTCGGTTGTATTTCAAAGAAGAAAAACTCTCGTCTGAACAAAAATATACTGAGAGAATATTCGCTTTAACATAAATCTCATTTAATATTTAACCTAAAACTTTAACTTTCCTAATGTTTTGCATTTTTTATGAAAAGGGCAGACTCGCCCAATTGTTCACCCTGACGGTCAGATTGATGATGTTATACATGAATGTGACCTGTGTTATTGGAAATAGAATAAACAAGAACGAATAAAAGAGTTCAGCTAACCTGTTTTATATTTCTGTGAATATCTTTTAGTATAAAGTTCAATGTGTTAGTATAATAGTAATTAAAATAATAGTATATTTTTAGTTTTAGTTTGTGTCGGTATAATAATGCCTATATATTTATTACATATCAAAAATATTGCCTATAAAAACATTTTATTTTGTTCTGTTAATTCTAAAAAAATAACAAAAATAGTTTTTTTTTTCTTCCAATTAAATTTAGATGGTTATTTTATTTAAAGAGCTGCTCAAGCGTTGACTATTTTAGAGAAGTGTGTCCAAACAATGAAAACGGGTCAATGATGCGATTATCGACACACGGAGTGGACAATGTAGGGACTAATTATACAAATTTTGCCCCAGAGCCAAATGTCACGAATTATTTTTCTTTTTGACAATATATTTATTACTATAATACTACAGATATAAAATTATTGTATTCCAAATATACTAAACATTTTTTAAAAATTATTATTCAGAATAATTTATTCCCATTAATTATAATTAAACATAAAACAATTTATCGTGAAAAAAGGATATTTAAAAGACGATAAAAAGAGAAAATAGTCAAATGACCGTATTAAATATAAATTAATATCTAACTCAACCTCAAACATTAAACAAAGGAAAGACGAAATCATGACGAATTGGTTAACAAATTGTAGAAGCCCGCAGAAAAAGAAACACCGAAAAGATTAATGAGACACAGCGAGAAAAGCCAGAATCCCTTTGCATTTCATTACGTGCCACCAAAGATAGCATCGATCGTCACTCCACAAGGTCGTTACTTTTGTAAACATATTCCCAACTTTTAAAATTCTTAGTAAGTAACTGCGATTTGCTAAGAAACCACTTCACACCCAAAAACTTTTTTTTTATAACTCCTGGCAATGAAATAAAGTTCAATCAATAAGTCAAGCAATAAACAACGCTGGCGCAGTAGTTGTGCATCAGACCGTCAACGGAAGTCCTAGATTCAATTTCCAGTTTAAAATGATCCCTTCATTCAGATCCGCATTAGATAGGAAGGTTTTAAGCCTTTTGGTTCCTCAAATACACTGTTCCCAAAGCACAAGATATTCTCCTAATCCGAGGTCAGTTGTATTATTAGATACATCAATAATTTATGTAAAAGTATTAAGTGAATAATTTCTAATTAATCTCTTTTAAAACAACAAATAAATTATTCAATAACTAAAAGTAAATATGTTGCTTAATGCTTTTATCTTATTAATTTTAATATCTAACTAATACAATTTGCTTTATGATACACAATTTACGCTATGACCACAATCATGATAGTGTGTCGCAGATGTCAGCTACAAGGGTCATCCCCTTTCACGCTCCCTAAACGATATCAGCAGCTATCTTGTTTATATTTTAGTATAATTAAATCATTGTGAAATAAATAAATGACTTAAGAAAAGTGCGAATTGCGATCCATGCGCGGAAACGACTGCTATCACTGCAACAGCAGTCGTATCCGCTATGCCGGTAATATGCCTCTACATACTGCGCTTAAAGGCTATCATGTTGAAAGTTACAAGGGATTCAAAATAGCTAAAGGATGGTTTTTCATTTTTCCTCTAAAACTCTTCTGAAAGTTTTAGTAAATTACTAAAAACAAATGAAAAAGAAAACTGAAAATTTTGTAACGCCTCGAGAAGAAAAGAAATGTAACTAACTATGTTTACTTTACCTTTTTTATTAATAAAAATATTATTTAGACCGGAAGAACACGTTTCCTTCGCTTTCAATTTAAGTAATGCATTCAATTTCCTAAATTCAAACTTTTAGGTGGCGCAATATCTGAAATCAAAGTGATAGTGATATTCATCTAAAGTAATCTAATAATAAGTTTAAGCGAAATAATTATAATTCAATGTACGGGTCACTTATAGAATTAGTCAACCCATTACTCAAATTCATTTATTATTAATTGGCGTTAAGTGTAACTAACCAATACCCCCATTTCCCACATTATTGCAAGTTCATGTTGTTACCCGGAACCATGTTCAAAGCCCAAGTACGAGGTTACATTTCGCCGTGACATCGTAACGCGAGTCATTTCAACCAATAGGATCGCTTCATTTAAAAGCGGCGGTCAAAATAACATCGTCTGATTGGTGGAGAAAATTCGCGTTACGCTATCACGGCGTAAATCTAAACTTATACTTGGCCCTCTGCATAAAGTTAGTTTACATTTAGCATTTGGAATCTTTAAGGCTATAAATTCTCGTTCCAGATAGTTCGTAACCCGCGCGTCTACGAGACAAACAAACAAACATTGATTTTTAATAATATACCTAATTATAATTTGTTTTTTTTCAGCTATCAAATTATTTCCCGGTACATACTTTCTTTAAACCAGCATCGAACCCAATCCAACACTTGTCATATCTGTAAATTAATGTTTATTAAATAATAATAATTATATTGAAATCTGGTATGAAAATTACCTTCTGAGTGTAAAATATTTTTGTATTATACAGCTTTATCAACTTTATAAAATTTTGGTACCATTATTTGCTAAAACGACTCAAAACATCATCAAAATAACAAAAACAAGCGATGTTTCTTTTCTACTCGTAGCATGTCATTCAATTGATAGACGGCCCAACGCACTTGCCTTAGCAATGTTATTGATTGCTAATTGTTTGTTATTGGCTTGATTTTACATCAAACTCTTAAAAAAAACCAATGATAAAAAAATACCTAAAGAATGCTATATATCTTCAACAGCTATATATTGTGTGTATGTAAGTTTACTTAGAATTAAAATTAGAAAGGAGTTTCTAAGAAATTGCATTATCAACAACAGAGTGTATAGTAGGAGCGAACAGCGTTTTAACTTAATGGCTTCTCTACTACAATGACATGTCCCAAGCTGTCACTTAGAAGCTCATGAAGTAAAATAAAATAGGTGAAACAAGTAAAAGTATTTTAACAAGAAAATTGTGCACGTTCTACATTGTTGAGTGGAATTTCTGGCTAGTTTTTCGAATAAGAAAACGTTGGATTAAAAACGAGGTTCTTTTTATCATTCTTCCTACAACCTGGGATCATTCAACTGCAGTGTGAAGAGGCACCACATTAAGTCGGCATGGCGGATGTAACTGCTATGAGCAGAAAAAAAACTAATACGACAAAGAAATGCCTCTAGGTAGTATTTACCTCCGCTATTCCGGCTTGTGTACTCGACTACTTCCATGGATCGCGTCCATAAATTATAAGTGGGGGGTTTTAACATGCTAGATTATAAGGATACATCTTCTTGAATTGAAAGATGTTACTCAACAGGGATAGTGGGAGTTACTTATGTTACATTTTCTCTGTATTTTTGTTTATAACGATTGCGATAAATTTTAATGTTTTAATTTACATTCATGTCTACTTCAGACTCTTGAAATCTCAAGTTTTCTATATCCACAGTACATTTATTCCTTATACAAAACGAACAATAGAGAATAGAGTAACCTCTTCAGCCGGTCTAATTGCAAATACATAAAATAACAATTAAAATCCCAAGCACACATTAGTACACCCAACACGTCGCCACTCATCGGAACAAACGCTCACAAAGGTCCTAATTGCAGTAATTATGAAACTCTTCTCCGGTTGATGAAAGTAATTTTTCTGCAGCGACTACCAATTAGTGGAAAGTGAGTCATTTATAATTTTAACTACATTGTAAGGAGCGCCATTACAGGTATAATGTTTAATGCAAAATCGACTACATTTTACTTTCTAACTGAATTTATCAATTATTTTTGTACATATCATATTGCCACTTAAAAAAAATACAAAGTACAAATTATGTTTTTTATTTAAACAGCATTTGCTTACATATTGTCACCAAATTGGGGTAAGCAGAGAAAATTAGTAGCATCCTTACACTTATCTTACCTTACTTCTTTCGTTCTAACTCATCGAGCATCTTCTTCAACCTCTGCGAACATGGACGATTCACCGTAATATTCATATTATCTTTTTTAATTAATTATTAATAACGCTTGTGAGACATTACTCGTATTATTATAAGAAATAAAAGATTTAAAAAAGAAAAGAATACGCTAAGAAGTAGGTGCTAGTTATAAATTAAATTTTAGTTAATCTAAATATAAAATATGTTTATGCGTTAATAACAGTATACGAAAAAAATATACTCCGATATAAATACTGATACAAGCAAGCTCCCCTACACTATAATATAAAAAACATTATCATCATGTTACATCCCTTTATCTGCGCCGTCTCGTCGCCTCGTTGATAATAATAATGGCGTGGAAGCGTATTTCTATTTCCTTGTTCAATTGACGACAACAGAAGCCGCTCTTGAAATTGATATGAAATTCTAACTTATTATTATTATTTTATTAAAGTTCTTGTGGAATTGTACGGGAAATTTAACTTTTTAATTGATATCCGAGAAATATAATACAATATGAAATAATTTATTTAAATTCCTCTTTAGGTTTTTTTTTTTACTTAGATTAAAAGATTTTATGTGACTTAGGTCTTGATTATTTTAATCAAAAGCCTTTGAAAACTTTGTAGCCTGGATGCCTTTTGTTTTAAACCTATACCGAAAACTTAGGACCGAAAATTTAGATTTAAATTTTTGTATAAGTAAATGTGTATAGACAGATACCCACATTTTAGTGTATATATAGAAAGTATGAAAACATTTTGCTGTTATGTAGAAAATGTCTTGCTCATTTGTTATTCATTGTACGCAAATATTTCACTACATATTGTAGCATATATGTAATACACTATGCTTTGTCGTAAATGAAGTGACATACTTTTATAAATATAAAATTTATATAATATATTAGAAACTTTATTTCCAATAAAACAAACTCAATAATTTATATCAGTATAATTCAGCAACGAAGGATAATATTTACAATTGTCTGGACACGTCTTTCGCCGGAGGATATTGGTACAAAGATCGATAACATGAAGTTAGAATTTAGCAAAATTTTAATTCATAATTTTTATTATTACTAAAGTAACCCGCATTAACTCTTCGCCTGTTAAGCTAGAATGCGATTCATGACGATTAGGGTAGCAATCGGCACCGCTATGCTAGCTTGAGGAGACGATTGTGCAACGTCCAATGTGTGCTTCTCTCGTTATATCATACTACTGATGATCAAAGAAATCTCAACTCCGATTTTGACAAAAACTAAAACTGCATCATTAGATTTTAGAATAATCCATTTTCCAACCAAGATTCGAAAAACACATACCGTATAAAAAAGGCATACTGACCTCTGCCCACAAAATAACTCTATAAACCGTTCTAACATGCCCCGAGAAGTGTATTCGAAGTCTTCAGGAACTACCAAGCTGTAGTGTCAACACTGTTACATTTCATATAGGTATATATTTCTATTGAAGTTTTTCTTTTATAAATTATTATTTATTACTCACGTAACTCAGGTAGGTTTCTTAAATGTTAAAGATATTCTCCCCGTTGCTTAACATACGAGTATCTTTATGTTTATGATAAATAACGTTAGTTCTTTATTTTAAGAATATGATGAAATATTGTAGTTATAGCGATAAAACTCCCTATCTAACGTTGAGTTTCATAAATTTTTGACGTAAACTTGTAGTAATTTCCGCAATACTGATAAACGGGATGTCGAGACAAGATGAATGAAAATAAACTTTATTCTAATTTTAATAACGACTTTAAGAATATTTGGACATCTGCAATGCAAAATATAATTTTTATTATGTTTTTTAATTATTATTTTTATATTTCAGATACCTAAATAATTGTAATAAGGGGATGGTTATGATCTTTACTTTAAACCAATTATTAATATACTACTTAGTAATGATAGTACACGATATATAATGGTCAATTACAATTGGCAGAGTTTGATATTGCTATATATAAATTCACGTAAAAGAGTTAAAAAATAGAAGTATGATTATTTTTACAATCATTTTACATAGTCCTGTAGCATTGCGCATTTCACATATGAAACCAAAATGGATTAGTGGTTCGACTGGGCACAAATAGAAAACATGTCCGTAATGAAAAATGGTTGGTCAAAAGCAATGGAAAAATAGGTACAATGTTTTTATCATCATAAATATTTTGTCTGAATACATAATTATATTAAAGAAGACATTAGTACTATTTTACATATTAATGACTTCTTTAAAATATTATATTTAGACAAGACAGAAAAAATCCCATACCCAAAAGTTTCATAATTGTAAGAATTCTGTTTTACAATTTATGTAACATTAAGTTTAATTTTGTGTAAAAAGTTTTTGTCAAAATTCTTAAGATATAAGTAGGTACTCTATCGATACTCATAACTTTTTTATTTATTTTGCTCTCTATTTTTATTTTCTATCTAACCAATATCTCGAAAACCTAATTTTCACGCTTATTTCTACTCTATCGCAAAAGATAAATTAATAAGGACACAGTTATTTTTGAAAATAGGGGAAAAAACTCAGTTCAAAGACAGGAAAACGAACTTGTGAGACTTTTAAGGTTGGAAATGTCAATCCCCGGAAACCACCTCAGGGGGCGGAAAAAACATGATGACAAATAAAATATAGATTCTGAAGAAGATTTTGTGAAGATTATTGACCTTGCGACTTTATCTAAAAGAAGTGTGTTTAATCTCTTTATTTACTATTTGAATTTCTTATCATAAAAAAAATACAAAGTTTTTAAATACTGAATTCACAAAAACCGTCTGACGAAACATTCCTCATATATTACTATAAAACAAAAGAAAAAAAGGAAAAAGTGTTACGCGTATATGCGGGTAAATGTTTTCATCGTAGGAATAATGTAACATTTTAACACTACCTACTCGTAACAACGTATTAAATAATGTTTATTTTTCCTTATTACAACACGAAAGTATATACACGTTATTAAGAAAAATATATTCATAGCTGTCATAAGCAAGGTGTTTATTGTCATCTTACATTCTTCAGGAATATGTATTGAATGTAATGAAAGCTTGACGACAATTTTCTTCTGTGGAGAAGTGCTTAGTGAGTCAGTCTGTTACGCGGAAGTTCTGGACTCCATTTCCGGTCGTAATAAATATTTATTTGTAGCTAAATATTATAAATATGATAAGTATTTTAATAACAAATTGTTTCTAGTTTTTCTCATATGTTTGTGTTGTCCTTGTTCTGATACCTATTTTACAGAATACATTAGTATTGGGTCGGGGCATACAATTGATTTTTTTTATCATTATAGCTCGACATAATTGACTCACTCTACCAGATGTAAAGTTAGAGTGCGGTCCATGAACAGAAACAACTGCTACTACATATAAATTTCTACAGATCGCAGTCGGCTTGATAAGATTGACGGACCTGGCTTCTATCAAACTTTATTTAATGTAATTTATCATTGTAATAAATATACTTAATGGGAAAACGTGATAAATATTGACATATATATTTACAAGAATAATTTACGCAAGTCTAGTACTTTAGCATTACGCTTAAACTTTCTCTGAAACTCATCATACGAAGCGCATATGATTTCAAAAAAGTATAAGCGCCGCAATACGTGGTGCAACTTTACAACTCCTTAATACGTAGTTAATCATATCTATTTCGAAATGTTGCATGAAATTCAAGAAAATGACGTGTCAGGTAAGTAGGTGCTACCACCATACTATTTGATATGAATAATACATGAATACCAGTGAAATAGAAATCAAAATATTCATGAAGCGTTTTCAGCTGTTATATGCAGCAAACTTATCAAGTGAGATAGATATAAGATAGAAGGGTTGCCTCACTGCCTCAATGAGGAACAGTTTTTAATTTTGTAGTATTATTTAAGAATTCACAGCGGCCGTGGTTTAGCGGTAAGACGCGTGAACTCACGATCGATGAGACCAGTGTTCGAACCTCGCTAATTCTGACCGGTACCAATGTAACTTTGTTATATGTACTTTGGTTGCACAGTGCCTATAGGTACTATTAAAGAGTGGTAGGTAGACTAACGATGGTCATTTGTCCAATCTGCCGTCCTGGGGTAGACCACCACTTCGAATGTAACACCCGTGAAGTGACCTTGTCGCGTCTCGGAAATAGTTTGAAAGTAGCCAGGTATAACGAGAGGAATGAGAATGAGTACAGGTTTCTAGCAGTTGTTTCTATGTAAGGAGCAGTTATGGATCGCACTTCAGTAACTATACCGGGAGGTTAATATCAGGTGGGGTAATCGTGTAGAACTACTATTTATAAATAAAAAAGTAAAATATGATGGTCTTAGAAAGCAGTAGGTATTTATTATCTATAAAGATTCTTTCATTATTTTCTTTTTGGATACCTTTTTGTTAGAACAAAGAGGCGCGGTCGAGTTATTTATTACGTATGCCACAAAACATTTTCGCGTACAAAATCAGAGGATGCCTTTTATACAATTTTATAACAGTGTTGTTTTTATGTAGGTATTATAAATAAATATAGTACACGCAGTAGGTCGGTGTAAAGTTGATTAAAGCTTTTCCTTTGTTGTGCCAATATCGACGTGTTCCTTTCTTTACAAGTGCAAGCTCAATTTACGACAAAATTAAATTTTATTTAAAATTACAGTGTTGCAGCGAATGTTACAGCTGTGGGACATCACTCACTCTGTTTCGAGTACTAAAAGCGAATAATTTATAAATTAAAGAGTAATTTTAATAGTTTTTATGATTTTTTTTTCGTTGTTTTAATTACTGGTAAACAACGAGATCGTCGCTAGCAACCTGGTCTTCAGTAATATTTTCACTTTTCATTTTTGTCCCCAACAATTTTTTTGTCAATTTATTTATTTTATTTATTTATTTAAGAAATCAACAGCGTACAATGAAAAAAAACTTAAAACAAAAACATTATAATAATAAGGCCAATTAAAGACTGACTTTTAAGAGTGGTAGGCAGACTGATGATGTTTATTTGTCCAGTCTGTCGTCCTTGGGCAGTACCACCACTTTCGAATGTAACACCCGTGAAGCGACCTTGTCGCGTTTCGGGAATAGTTTGAAAGTAGCCAGGTATAAGAGAGGAGTGTGCACTGTCAATCTAGATGGTACATGCTCGTCTCCTCAAGCCGGCATAGTGGAGGCGACTGCAGCCCGTAGAGATTTCTCTGTGGTAGCAGTTGTTTCCATTCATGGACCGCACTCTAGCTTTACATCAGGCGGAGTGTTGTCACATGTCGAGGTACAATAAAATAAAAAAAACTTCCTTGACTGTTGATGTTTATGTATTCACTATTCTGACCAGCACTGCGTTACTAGCATACTTAGTGTGACGATATGGAACGGAGAATTGCGTGTACGTCTTTTCGGGATACAATATGATATTGCTCCTATCAATTCCTCACAATCAAACTTACCATGTGCAATATTATAAAGTAGTCCCATGTCCAACAATACACGACTTTAAAAAGTATTTAATCACTTTAAACAATAACTTTTCTTTTCTTAACAATAGCTATTACAACATTGAACTACCAATATAAACTTGAATACTTATTCATATAAAATTAAATTGCACAAACTTTAAAACAAACAAATTTCATATAAGTTTTAAATTGATTTTGCGGATTCCCACATTGCCTCTTACAAACTCAAATCTTATAAGCTCTCATAAAAGTTTATTTCATTTGTAATGTAAAAGACTAAAGCAAATATGTAGTAAGTTATTTGTAATAATAAAGATTGGTCTCTGAACTTAAACTAGGTTATAAGTATCTACACAGTGTCTATGTTTATATAAATTTTTTCTTGTTTTTTGTACGAAGAAATTATGTTTCCCTGCTCACCGATAGGTTCCCGTTTCTTTGTCCCATATAAAAAACGTAACGCAGCTTTTACAAATTCTTACAGACTATCTTATTATTCTCTAAAGGCACGTAGCAGTGAAAATACACAATCTTTTTTTTTATATTATGCAGCACGTATTTACTTTTATAATTTCAACACAAATAATTATTCTTTTATTTACAATAAAAATACGTTAGAATTCATCTCATCACGTCACGTCGATACGATACGCTATGAAGTTGTTTAGAGTAGAATAGAAGCAACTTAAGAGAGAAGCAACAAAATACCTTTCCTCGTACCTATCTCGGATGAGAGCAAACTGAATTAAGGACGTTTTTCTCCATTTTATATCTCTCGTTCTCTAAGGAGCATCGAAGTGGTGAATTATTGGACTTACTTTATTTTATAAAACGATTTCACGTCGGTGAGATTTTCGTTTATTTTACCACAAATCAACTTTGTTCGATATTGGCTTACGTTTATCTGAATAAATTGTGTTTGTTTTATTGGTTTAATACATCTTTTAAATGTAAAAGGACAAGTTTGTAAGCAATTCTGTATTCTTTATAATAATATAGTAGGTCAGTTAACGGAGACAGCGGCACCGTCCAGGTCAACACCTCTCTCGTCATATCCAACCACTTTCAGACTGTTTCCGAAATGCGACTAGGTTACTTCACCATCCTATGACGATACTGGGCTAATAACCACCATCAGTCTGCGTACCATTATTTATTTGTCTGTCTACCCCATCTAGAAATAACGATTAACATATATATTATTCTTAAACCATTTACTGAAGCTAGTTAAATACCTACAGATTTTATTATGAATGAACCTAAATTAAATTTCAAATTGCAGAGCTAAGAAACAAATTAGGGAATTCATTTCGTTGACATTTGGATTCTCATGTTTCTTATTTGTTCTTCAACTTCAACGTATCTTATTAACAAGTCATAAGACAAAAGAAAGATTTTAATTATGCCAAAGTGTCTAATTCTATAGCGTAAAACACTTCGTTATACTTATAGTCTAATAATTAAAAAATAAATAATTAATAATCGACGGCAGGCAGAACTTAGACTAGTAGACAGACTGATGATGATTGTTGACCTGGGGTGGTAGCACTCCCGTGTCTCGCGGTCCTTAGACCGTAAGTGACAGCATCGTGTGGAGGGCGCTGTTAAAGTTGCTGGTCTTCCATCGGAGGCGTTCTCAAGTGGTAGATAGAGATCCTGTAAAATACTGCACAATCTAACAACTTCCCTAAACGAATTTTATGTTGTATTACACTGAATATGACATATGACAACAAACGCCCGCATTGTTAGAATTTGTGACATATAAGTTGCTGAGGCATCCAAAGGAAAACCTTTTCAACCTTATTGCTCATAAATAGATGGGATATGGGCACATACAATTGTGTGTCCGTGCTCAGTGTCGCTATATCTTATCGCTTTCAAATGAAAGAGTTATAAGATAACTCGTCTCGTATTTTTGTTAATTTTATTCCTTTAAGTGTTGTGTTTATATTGTTTAGTTTTTAGTTTCAACGGGGCTGACATCGCCCGCATTGTGAGCGTAAGCCAAAAAACAAAATAAAAAATGTATTCAGGAAAATGGATCCCAAATTAAAGTTCGCGAATGTACCAAGCAAGAATTCGTACAAAATAGTTAATGAATAAAATAATTCTTGCAATATTGTGTTGTGGTGTTTTTTTCTAGACTGTAATTCTGCGGGTCTTTCCTTTTCATTAAGTTTCCACGCACAATATTGCAGGGTAGTCGTAAAGTTTCTGGGTTCTTACTTTGACCTCCTTGAAGCTTTTGTAACAAAACTACACTTGTAGAAGGCTGCCGGTAAATGAAATAAACTTGCTGAATAGCAAGCAATAGCCCCGAAAGGAGGTTGCTGATGAAAATAATACAGCACTAGCAAAGGAGCACAGAAAAATATTTTGTAAAAATCTTTATTTAATTAATTATAATACTTAATAGGTCATTAATTAAAGACATAAATAACACATGATTATATGAAGCATTGATTAACCACAAAACTTTATCGGAAATTTTCAGGAAGCCAAAATATTAAATATTCATTATAAAACTATCATTTAAAATTAATAATAAACAACACAAACATACAACACCCACACGGAAACAAATAAACGACCGGGAATCGAATCCGGGACCTCCGCTTCCGTTATAGGCCCGTAACCGCGTAACAGATACCACCAGAAAAGCTGAGAATTTATGAATAACTGTAAGGTTGCCAGATGTCCAGTTTCTGACCGGATGTCCGATTTTTTGCATGTCTGTTCTGAAAAATCGCAATCAACCGGGCTCTAGTATGTAATTTTATTAATCTTTGGGGCTATGTTAATGGGTTATCCCAATAAGTTTGTGAGTCGGTTAAATTTAAAAACATTTACACAAAAAGGTTTTTATTATGATAATTCTTTTACTACAATAAAAGTATCCGTAAACCGCATGAAAAAGTTATCTTTTTATATTTCGCGGACAATGTTTTACGGTATTTCATACCGAATACAGCAGAAATAATGAACCGTTCCACGGGGCGTCGAGTGAATTAAAACTAATGGAACAGTTAATTTCTCATGAGGATAAAGAGAGAGTTCTGCACGAACTCTGCCGTGTGGAATCTCTTCCACCCGCTTTAGGAGCACAAATTGTTTTTATTATTTATGTTAAAACATATACTAGTACCTAAAGCAATTTAAACTATTCGAGAACGATTAATACAATTATTATTTATTTATTTTCAATTTGGAGATAGTTCTATGGGACTAAAACTGTAACAAAAAACGAACATTGTGATCTATTTTTTTTTTGGCAAAATAGTTGTTCTGTTCTATATTACAATGAAAATAAAACACCTTTTTTCTATTACCACCAGGGTTGCGTGTATTATAATACACGTGTAAAGTATTGTACTGTATAATAATGGTACACAAAAATACTATATTTCAATTGTTTTTGCGTAGCAGAATGTAGTTGTAGAATCGTATGACAATTCAAAAGAGCTTTAGTGTTTGAATTTTAAAATACCTTTTACTTTTTTACTCTTTTTATAGTGCTTTTTTTAGGTGCAGCTTATTTCGAAAAATACTATAATCACTGAAAAAAAGATTGGCAACCCTAATTACTATTATATTCTAACTATAGTACAACTCATATATAATACGCATTTAACTAAATTGGAGTTATTTGATTTGTAAGAGAAGAAGTTTTCTCCTGCATAACAAACAATACCGACGTTCTGTCATTCACATAGATCCTTGGTGGGAACATTCACAGATGTGCAGTGATGCGTCTACTCCCTTCAACTCCAACAAACTTCATCGGCTTACCATGTGCTTCTGTAGTCTCTTGTTGCATAATAGATGCAGTTTGTGAACATTGCCACATAAATTTCCATCAAATTACAACAAAAATTATCTTAAATTTTACTTACTCGTACATGAAAGGCGAATTAAGCTTATTCCTAATGCAAACGTATAAGTAATGTAATATTTATTTTATTGTAGCTCATCATATTATAATGACCCTTGGCTGATGTAAAGCTAGAGTGCGGTCCATGAACGGAAAGAACAACAGATAAATTTCTACAGGCAGCAGTCGACTCCGCTATGTTGGCCTGAGAAGACAAATGTGCACCATCCAGATTGACAGTGCACACTTCTTTAGTTATACCTGGCTACTTACATTATTATTCCAATTTCTTTGTTAGAAAATGATCTCGAAATCACAAACAGGTGTTACATCCGAAAACGGTGGTATTACCTCAGGACGGCAACTTTAATAGTGCCTATATGCACTAAGCGACCAAACATTACCAAACAGCAGTTTGAACACGGGTCTCATCGATCATGAGTTCTACCGCTAGATAACGGCCGCTCAAAGTTATTCATTTAACTTGAGAAATGATTGTGTTCGCCATACAAACATGCCTTATTTTACCCCCTAAATTTTCGCAAAAATGCAGAATTTTTATATATGGTGATAATACGAACGCCTGTTCGTACCAACAACTTCAAAATATTATGAACTGTCATATAACTTGCAAATGATGGGTTTCCCATACAAACTTCAGCCTTTTTTATCAAATGGTAACCTCTGTCCTTCTTTAGCATGCAATGCAAAAAAAATTACTGATTTTATCGAGCGATTTAGGCGTGAAAAGTAACAAACATACATACTTACGTTACTTTCACTTTTATGATATTAGTATAGATAACAAAGAAATTTATTAATTTTTTTTTTAAATTGAAATAAACTATTTTCTATAATTTATTAAATTTCTAGACAGTTAAAACCTAAAGAGCGATCTAAGCGTGTTAAAGCGTAAATATTAATTTATATTCAGAATTAAGAAAGTTATATTTTATTTTTGTGAAAAATATAAATTGCAAAAAACTACAGGCAACTAAAGTCACAATCACAGCTGTAGTTTAAAAAAAAAAGTAAAACAAACGGGTCAAGAGGAAACTTTGTCGCTATTGGAGACTTAAAAAATACAAAAAGAATATTACAAATATTACAAAGTTAGAAAACTCAGAAATATGCATTATATTATTTTTTTATTGTTGTAGCCGTAAGATATAGTATAATCCTAAAAAACTATATTATTATTATATTTTCGATATCTGTGCACGCTGCCTACGCCAAAATTATAATATACTGGTGACTGTTACGATCAAATTTTCATTTGAAAAGGTATCTTAACCTCTTGAAACTTGTTTCGATAGGCAACGAGTGTAATTTAAAAAACTCAGCAAGCAAAGGCATTTGAATTTGGATTCTGCACTTCACTTAACATAACACAGAAGTTTGCAACACGGAGTAACTTGTTTACCCTCTCAAAGGGGCTCGAGTTGAACCGAACACAAGTTCGTATTCTCAATAGCAGGCGCGAGTAGAAAATAAAAACTTTTCTACATTCGTATGTTTTTTTTTCTAAATACTTTCATGTTCAAATACAGCAGATTTTGCAATGAGAGTATATAGATTTTAGATTTCATTTTCATTACTACTTTTCATTTTCATTCATTACTATAAATACTATTTTAGTACTTACGAAGGTTATACAGACTTTATTATAGATGTAAACATTGAAAAAAAATTGAGTCAAAATAATTATTTATTTAAAAAAATCTTAATTCTAATGCCGCAATATATTTAAGAATACTTTATGCTTCACTTTGACATCTAGTGGATACGTTCTGAAATTTACAAATGTGCATGTTGTTTGCCAAAATAGTATTCTAATGTTTTTAACTTTGTTTAGGTTTTTAATAAGCATAAATCAGGTTTCGTTGAAAATATTTACAATTGAACCTAGTTATTTATATAATATTTTAGAATAGTGTGTGTAAAATGGTTCGAAATTATATTGCAAATTGAAAACGTTTGGTTATTGTATAATATTTGAACGGACTTCGCGCTGATTGCAAATTATTGAAATGAAAATAGGAATTTAATGAAGTTGGCCTTGCGGGAATAAAAACAACGCGTATGTTGTTAGAATCAGTTGTATATCCTGGTTCTAACGCTTCGATGTGAAAATTGTAAAAAAAAGAGTGTTTCTCGATTAGAACTTCATCCAGAGCTTCCAGACTAAAAACTACAAACTTCCGAGACAACCAGATATTGTAGTTATTGTAAGTAAAATATTTAATTGTTCAATTATCTTGATTTATAAAAATGTATTAAAAATAGTTTAAGATTCTTTCATTTACCTAATAACCAGGATTTAATGATGATAATTCTTTAAAGCTTATTTCTGTTGATGACGTTCATATGATTCTTGGTACACTACAATAAGATTTTTTTTTAAAGATGTAAGTAGTTTTCCTTGTAATTTAAAGTTGTTTATTATCAAGGATTCTTTAGCACTAGATCTCAAAGAAACAGACATAAAATATTTCATAAGCCATGAAATTCACTATTAATTTTACAATATATATATTACATACTATTTACTTTATACTAAGTATGTATTTATATATTGTTACCTACCCATATATTATTTAAAAAAAAAAAGATAAATAAAGGAGAATGACAATTTCTAGGCCCACTTGATACCCAATAGTTTGGTAACAAAACAATATTCTAAAATAATATCTTATTTTTTTATTAATTCATTTTAATTATATCAACACATCATTTATCAATCAATAGACAATGTTTAATTACATAAAAAGCAGAAATCATCAATTATTAAAGTATTTAATACATCAAATATTGCATCAAAAAAATTCTAATTACTCAATAACCCGGGTGAAAAAAATTAAAACTGATTGGTAATAAGGAAGTAGATTTATTTTCTTTTTTTTTTATTTGGGTATTCTCCTTTAATTCATAATTTAAAAATAAATAATTTTTTACCTAGTTATTAATTCTTAGATAACATTAATAGTGTTTGTATTTCCAAAACTTTTTATTGAGTGCGTAGTATTGTTAATGTCTACACAATAGTAATTGGTCCATCCTGTCTAGATTATAATATCATGCCGAAGGTTAAGCAGTTTAATATTAATGTATATAGTACAATAAATGGCAACTGGAATGAATAGAACGTTGGTTGCAAAGCTTTGTACATGTCAGATTAAAATAGTATAAAACAACTAAGCTGCATTTTTTTATTATTATTTGTATTATATTCATAAGGCTCAGTGTCTATGGTATGTCTATGGTAGACAGGCTAATGATGACTATTTAGCCAGTCTGCTGTTCGAGGGGTAGTATCTCCATTTTAGGTATGACACCTCTGAAGTGATCCTGTAGTCGCTGGGATCAGCTTAGAGGAAGCTGTGTATAATCATAGATAGTGCACAAAAATCGCTCATAATTAACTTAATAATAAGCAAAGTTAATATTATGCTGAGCTACTGTAAAAATTTGCAAGAAGTCTGGCACTAAATGGCGTGAAACTGTTGAATGAAACATTTATTATAATGTTTTACCAAATATTAACAATTCTATTAATAATAATATTCTCAGACATTTGTTTATTTTGTTTTTCTACTGCTTATTTCGATAAATATAATACCTACTACATACTATCTCTATTTCTAATAATTTAAGTATTTAAGTTTTCCTCTCTATAAGAAAATTATTATTTTATCAATTGAAAGAAATCTTATTGAACTTTATAGGTCTTATTTGCTTTTGAGATGAAATCATATTATGGTCATTGGTCATACTAAGAATGAATTAGCAAAATAAATTGTTACTTCAAATGTGTTTATGTTATCTCGTTTTATCTTTTTTTAATTGGTAAGTAATAATTAATTGATTTTTAACAATTTTTATTGCTTCCTCGATATAAAGTTTTAATTTAAAATTTAATAATCTTCTAAAATCAAAGCATTTGTATCCAATAAGAAGATGAAATAAAATAAACACCGATAATATTGTTAAGCTTAAAGCCTGTGTTAGGGCATGATCTATGGCGGCTATAAAAACGTCTTGTTCCATAAAGAAACGTTTCCTTCTAAGGCTGTTGGTAACCCAGTGGCCGCGTCGCGATACAATTATGGCGTTCTGCCAACCCCACACCCGTTAATATCTGTGCGAATTCATATACTATGGGAGGCTGCAGTCTGAATCCCAAATATGTTATTTCGTACGATATTATTATTTTTTTTTTTGTTATAATTTGGTTACGTCACACTATGCTGAATTCATTTGTTTTTTGAGCATCTGGAGATAGTAGGTTGTCGATCTTAAATTATGTTACTGTTTTGGTGGATCATTAATAATGGTGGATCATCCAAAAAGTTGTGTTAAAATTATAATTCATAATAGGAGAACGTGTGTTTTCAGTTTCCATTTAAAACTACATTGGTGGTTGTAGTAATTTCACCACTTTACTGTAGTTGTTTTTGACTTGACTGGTACACGACCTGACTATTTTGTGTGATGAATTAATTCCGTGCTAAACATAATGTTAATTTTATACGTATAACTAAGTACTTATTATACCAAAAAAAAAATTATAGTAAGTACGTATTTTGCCATAAATTATTGAAACTGTTAAGGTTGCTAACTTCTTGTCTAAAATTGTTATAAGTCACGTTTTACCAAAATGTTCAAAATCCCGGGAAATATTCTAAAATGGAACTGCGAACGATAGCTGTTTCGGTGCAATTCAGGAAGTTTATGTCTTATAGTTCTAAACGTTGCGGTCGTTTTGTCGTTACGATATTATCGGAAAGAAATCTGATCATTCGTTTTATTGTTTGTTACACCATATACCTAGAAATTGTCGCTTCCTTAGTTCGTTTTGTTAATTAGTTCAGTTCGTTATTGAATATTGTTAACGTTTACATACAAAAAATTATTCTCAAACACCGGTAATTCAATCCTGCCTTTTTTAGTTAGCGATTCGCGATTCAAAAAGTCGCTTTTAAGAGATGTATCTGAGCTTCCTTAAGTCCCCAATGTCGTTATAAATCACTGATCTGTAACAGTTCTAGCACAGTACTATCAATAAAACGACCATCTTTTTTTTTTGTAGCCCGTTGTATTGTGACCGGTTTCCGCCTGATATTGAGCTAAATTGTGGTCCATGCGAAGTCTACTACAACCGGAATAGATGTGCGGATAGCAGTCACTTACACTATACCAAATTTAATGCGATTTCACACTGCACTGAAGTATCCCAGGTGGCTGGGTAGATCGTCCCATCGAAAGATAATGTGAAATAAAATTAAAAGCTTTACATGAATTACATAACTGAATTAAAGAATTTATGCGACATCCAATCGCATTTATTTTGACTAATTTCATCCGACGACGTTCCGAAATCTTTGCAGCAACCACGATGACTTCGAAATGTCGGATTAAAATCATAATAAAAGCGACAGTAAACCGCATAAAATATTCAGTTAACAGTTAACATGTTCGCTCAAAACCTAAGAAAAGACATTTTGTAAAGTCAATTCCCTTTTTTCCCGTTAGCTGAACTAATAATACCGCGTATGTGACCTTCACCTAACCTAACTAACGTCACAGAAATACTTGATATATTTCAAGATATGATATTATTATACGTACAGCGATATAAAGAAACCTATTTTTAGAATAATAACTCTTCTGATTCTGCAGATGTGAACAAAATAGATCACTCTTGTATGATCCATTGCTTTTTAAGAAAATTAAATCCTAGAGGTATCGCTCGTGCACCTGATGCCTCTGAAACAAACTTTAACTCGAAAATATTGCAGTTTATTTTACATACAACATCATTTCCGAACGAGGTAGATAAATAAGCTCTCAGCGTTAAATGATTATCATAGAGCAAAGTGAGCTGCCTCGCTAAATTCTGATCGGTACCAATGTAATTATGTTATGTCTACTTTGGTCGCTCAGTACCTGTGATACAAGTAAAAAACAATAATCATGTATTTAACTTCTGATAAAAAGAATTATTTTTTCATTAAGTAGCAGCCATTTTTCATTTGTTTGAAGCTATTTTTGCCACATAACAGCTCTACACATCCCTCTTATTAAAAAAGTTGTAAGCTCAAGCTTCCCCAGTTTTACATTGTCTGTCCCTTTTCGTTAGATTTATTAAAATAATATATTATCTTTGTAATTCTAGTTAGGTATCCAATGTTTCCTGTCGCTCTGTTTTTCTTATCTATTTTGGCAATGTTTTTACGCTGTTAAAACTGGCAATAATAAAATAATAATAAATAACACCCGTCACTGTAGTTGTTAATATGATCTAAAATTCTATCATCTAGATCTACCAACAAAAAAAATGCGTACGTTCCTTCCATTATATTATAGAAATCTCAAAAGACCTAAATTACCTATCTGCATAGAGACTGATTTATTTTTTAAACTATTTTTTATGGCATTATAACAATTTGCCAGTGTCAAAGTAAATATTTTTGCATCAAGTTAATAATATTGTGCATCACGAATCATTTAAGTCAGGTCAAGTCTCAGTCAAGTCAAAAATTGCTCCAGTAAAGTGGCAGAATCTTTACTGAAACTTCCTACGAAGTTTTGGAGGGAAAATGGAAACACAGGTTCTCTTCTTTTGAATTGTTTACCTACATTCACGAACACTTAATGGTTAATAATCTACCGTTATTACACATTACACTCGAAGAAACACAAGTTTAGGAAAATAATCCAAGACGGATAACCTAATGTCTCAAGATGACCGCCAAAACTCCCTTTAAACTATTGTATTTGTTACCACGAAAACCTCATTGGTTGTATGGGTTTATAATTGTATACATAACGTAATTTCTAGGTACATTTTTTTTATTGTAGCTCTGTCTATGACAACCTGCGCCTGATGCAAAGCTAGAGTGCAATCCATAAATTGAAACAATTGCTGCCATAGAGCATCTATGCTATGCCGTCTTGAAGAGACGAATCTGTATCTTACCTGTCTATTTACAAACTGATCCCTAAATGCTATTACGTCACTTTATGGCTGATAACCGTCATCAGTCTGCCTACCACTTTTTAATTAATATAAGCATTATGTGACCAAAGTACATATAACACTGGTACGGGTCCGAATTTAGCGGGGTTTGAACACGGATCTCGTCGATACGATTATAACGTAATTTAAACAGAAAAATTCATAGCAGCCCTGAATTCTTTGGAATTAAATTTGAACAGCTGCGTCTTATAATTATTCCGCTCTATAATTTTTTTTCCTTAATGTAGATATTTTTCCGTATTACAAAGTCGTGCGTCCTACCATTCGCATATGCTTACTAAATAATGTAGGTAGGTATCTAATATAGTTTTATGGGTGAATATACGGTAAATGTATTTTTAGTGTTCCCAAGTAAAAAGTTAAGTATTTGAATTAATATTAAATAGCGTACAACTTCGTAATGTGTATGTATGTATAATGTTATGGGCCAGAAGAAAAATACATTTTTTAAAGTTTTATAGGTCCCAGGGGAAAATGTGTGGCCAGGGGAGTGACACCATGGACAGGGAAGTGACATCCTATTAGAATTTTGATATGTTAAATATGATATATCAATAAAAGTTGTTGCTTATTAATGTTTACTATTTTAATTAATGAAATTATATCAGTCTCAAGTGTTAAACACCATGTTTTTTTAAATTACGAGTATATCTTAACATGAGATAAAAATAATGAATTTGAATATAAAAAACCTAGTTCAAAAAGAGTTCCATTGTTACCACATATCTTCAGAAAGGTCACTAAGACATCTCCTTCTTCTTCGTCAAAATCGGATGAGCACACGGCGGCATATCTGTACTCCTTTTTATTTTTGTATTATACATTGATCAACGACCGCCAATATGGATTCAGGTCGAAGCGATCAACTAGTGATCTGCTAGCGCATATTCTGACGCATATCTGGCATACAAAATGCCAGGGGAGTGACGCCAGGGTAGTGACAAAATCGCTAATAACCTCAAATTACAGCTAAACACGTGTGTGTTTCTATACTTTTATGCAATTAGCTCCTCTGGCTCACAATTATTATTCTTTTTTACAAATCCAAATCTATGTAACAATAAAATGTAAAAATATACGCTTACCAGGGGAAATACTGCATTGACTGGCACAAACAGGCTCTGGGACACTGCAACGACTACTGCTGCAACGCCGAGTTGTAAATCCTCGCTGCGTTTGTCTTGTTGCTGTCTTCACTTTGTTCAATATACGTTTGTCAAGATTAAACGTCGGCATTAACGGTTTTGGTCGATAATTTTGCCTTTAAAGTTCGCCAGGTGAGGGGTCACTGTGTTAGTGGCACCAAAACTTTGTTATTATTGCTACGTTTGATAATATTTTTTTTACATTTATTTCATGAAATTATGGTATATTTTATATTTAGTTACATAATTATCCAGGAAATATCATTGTAGGATTTATATAAAAAAATATATGAACAAAGTTTGTTAAAATTAGGCAGTGGGGTCAGCCAGGGGAGGATACATTTTTACTACTTATTATCGTTTAATGGTCTGAAGTGATATTGTTAGCGTAATTTAAATACACTGCCTCAATAAAACACGATATTAATAGTTACTTTAAAGATATAGGATAATAAATAAATTAATTTTGGGTAATATTTCTGATGGAAACGCTACAATACAAATACCGTATATTCACCCTTATACAATTTTGTCTAATTTTCGACCACAGTTGTTTATATGAAATAGTAACATTGTAAACATTAGCATCTTTTCTCTAACAAAATGAGCATTATCTATGTTTAAATCATCGAGAACTCGATGTTTTATATTTCGTAGTAATCATTATTTTAGGAACGGTTTTTAAGTATATTCTTTTTTAATTCGGCATATGACAACACTCCGCCTGATGTAAAAGTGCGGTCCATGAATGATAAATTTCTACAGGCAGCAGTCGCCTCCACTGTACCGGCTTGAAGAGACGAATACGCATCATCCAGATTGACAGTGCACACTCCTCTCATTATACCTGGCTACTTCCAAACTGATCCCGTAACCATTATACCATATTCTAATGTAACCATTATCAGTCTGCCTACCACTCTTGAACCTTCCTTGTACAATTATGTTTGTAATTAGGTTTTTTAATGAAATTATTTGATTGCCTAGTTATTAACGATTCTTTGCGGGGCGTGGGAAAAGGGTTCAGACTTATTTGCTTGTCTGATTCGCATTTAGGTTTCAAATTAATCATTGTAAGTATTAAATATGCGTGACATTTTGGATTGAACCGCCTAATTGAAAATTGTTCTCCGCCGTATTTATGTCGGAATAATAGAAATGTAATAAATAAAATGTTTGAATTAATTTTCGCACAAAAGCTATCCAAAAATGGCATACATGTTTGTCGTCAGTTGAATTATACGCGTAAAATATTTTCCATGCACTAACAAATCCGCGATTCTGTATTGGCCCGAGTCCAAATCTGTTGGAGAATATTTTAACAACCCCTTTACTACAGCCTACTTCAGAAGCCACGCGAGTTCCTCTCAGTTTAAAATCTGGATTACACCGTTTAATATGTTAGAATGTCCTCATATAGTTTTATTCGTTCGTTTGTTCCGTCCGCTTAAATTAATATTGCTAACTTTATTATTTAATAAGAAAAGCGCATGTTTTTTTTATTGTAGCTCGGCACATGATCCGCTTGATGTTAAGCTAGAGTGCGAAGAAATTTCTGCAGGTGGCAGTCGCCTCCACTATGCCGGCTAGAGTAGCCGAATGTTCACCTCTCGTTATACCTGGCTACTTTCAAACAGATGCCGAAACGTGACTAGGTCACTTCATGGGTGTTAGACTTGGAAGTGATGGTACTACCCCATGACGGCAGACTGGGCTAATAACCACCATATCGGCCTGTCTACCACTCTTATGTGTTAGTATTTATCTTATTTTAAAATGATCCAAAAATGTCAATGAATTATTTTAAACAATCACAATATGTTGTTTAAAAACAAAGTGTTTAAATCTCATTTGTATAAAAACTTAGATAAGAAGTTCAACGAAGTGCTTGATTATATTCTTAGTACGTAGAATACTTAGAGCGTGATATCACAAAATATTACTAACACATAAAATATGACAATCATGAGGTTTAACTTCGTACGTAATCTTCTTGCAATAAATTAACTACCTATGTAAGATTAATGTACTTATTGTTTTAATTACAAACTTGTAAATTATTAATTTACAACGCTTTAACATTGTAATTGTTCCAATGCTATGACGCTGTGTGAATATGACGTGTTAATATGTGATACATACAAGTTTTAAAATAGAAATTCAAAGAGTGGTAGGCAGACTGATACGGGTTATTATTTACTCAGTCCTCCCGGGTCAGTACAACCGCTTTTAATAATCGTAAAGTTACCTGGTTGCATTTCCGAATGTAACGAGAAGAGCGTGCCCTGTAAGCCGGCATAGTGGAGGAGGAGTGACATTATTATTATTTTTTATTATTATTTTAACTCGTCATATAACCGCACTCCGCCTGGTGTTAAACTAAAGTGCGATCCGTGAACTGAGACGACTGCTATTAGAGAACTGCTTAATGGAGGTCACATGCAAAGATATTATTTTAAAAAACTTAATAAGTATTGTACAAAACAACAAGTTACACACAATTACACCAGTTTTATTTTTAAAAATGGTCAAGACACCTTTTTTTCTGCACAGAGTTATGTACTAACATTTTTTACCGTACACGTTAATAAGCTTACCGGAGTCTTTCGTTTTACCCACAAGTATTTTTGCCTGGCGTCTACATTGGCATCCCTCGGGCGTGAAGTGTGAACACGTCGGAGATTTCCGCCGATATAAATCCCGACTAAGCGACAACCGAGCGAAACGGATCCACACGACGCTGAACCTATGCTCCATGGATTTATGAACTGCAAACGGCAATGCATTTCGTGCGAACATTCCTAATCTCTTGTGGTTAAATGTACTCTCCCCCGGGTTCAAAGTTAGTTTAAGCCGGAGCTTTATAAAAAAAAACTTTAAGTACTGACTACTGTAAGCAAATATTTTACCTGCAAGCGATTGCCTTTAAAATTTCCCATATTATTATTTGGCTTGCTTTAAAGCATTAAATTTTAATATTCGTGAAAGGGCTTTCTTGTTCTTACTAAGTTTCTTTTTCATAAAAATACTACTGAAAACTGAAAACAGCAATCTTTACTCTTTCTTCGAGTAGAATGTTATGTATGTCCGGCGGCAACGTTTCTTGTTCAAAGATAGATGAGTAAAATGAAGATGAAACGTTTCGAATTACATTAGGTGTACTGGTAGGGTATAGGCCAGTGAGCGAGGGTCGAATCGTCCGGAGGTGACAGGCGAGCCGTTAACAGGGCCGTTACAGCTTCAAGTGATATATGAGCTGAGAAGTGGCTCGGTGCCGCTGTCACTTCGCGTTCCGGCCGCGCTAGCGACGCTCAGGACCCACAAAGAGATAAAAAGGATTTCGAAATACGATTCACAAGTGGGCTGCCGGAAATGGATAGAAAGTTACCGAGTACGGCTTTATGTCGGGCAATATATTTTCCGGTATCGCTTCCTATCCAATTTTTGCTCTATGGCTTGTAATATCCCCTGAGAATCCATTTTAATTTTTATCCGATTACAATTTATTGATTTTGGACGGCGTTAATTCATAAAAAATGCAATGTAATTTACCCTGCCTATTCTCTACCTGTACAAATGGCTGGCGTTAATAAATCAATGTCGACCATCGTTAATCATTAATAGATAGTAAACAAATATTGACATTGGTATATTGAACATTAACCACTTAATGAAAAGGTTTTCTAGAACGAACTTGCCGGTAATTTGAGCACTATTCTCGCCTGAAACATGAACTTTGTACGGTTGCGTGACTACCCCACCTCTGGCCCGAGTGACCTTCATTGACCTATGCCATTAGGGCACACCCCCCTTGCTTTCTAATAACCTCTTAGATTACTTTCGAGCTTAAACGTTTTAATTAATAAAACTGCACATAACAGCAGAGTTACATCTACTTATTGTTGCTTGAGGTTTTAATAAAACAGAAGCAATTTTAAGTAGATACGATATTATTCTTACAGTTTGCAATAGTTTCAGTTAAAGCAGGAACTTGTGTAAGACATCCACAACATTTACGATATAGCTCAAGTATTACAACGGGGCTGTTCCAATTCTTGAAACCAATTTGATCCAGTTTACAGCTACACTTTTCAAATTTGTTTAATTTTACTCGTAAAACGTACAATACTGGGTTCAATTTAAAAATGCTCTTTTTTTGTAATAATCAAGTCAAGGGCAAAAACATTAACTGAATTAAAATATTTTATTTGGCTTACTATCCCGTTTATTTTAATTACTTTCATCCGAACGTTTCGAAAGCTTTGCAACTATCGTCACCAGTCTCGACGCGACCACGTTAATTACATGCCCTACAATTAGCGAAACCGAATTAATCGATAACAAATTACAATGTATTTGATATCATATTGGATGAGGTCATGAGTAAGGCTTCCCTGACTAAATTGCTTCGGGGAATCTAGCCTGTTCGTGCCGGGTGTCATAAAGTTTCTGTGAACCTGACGGACAGACGTGTGTGGAGTGGCAATACCACGTTCAACATATTACTAGCTATTTCTCACAACACATGACTATCCGTGTCTTTTATATTAATAATATTAGAGAAATGTAAATGTTTCTTTGAAAGGATACTAAATTGAATACCGAACAACTTTAACAAGAACTTTTTTAAGGTTTTAAAATTCAATTAACAAATATTATAGGACATTTTTGCTTTTTTTTGTTTAGTAGCCCGAAATAGAGGATGTCTCTTTTTTTGTATAATAACTAAGATTACTTTTCTTTTGTGTGTTAATTTATTTCATTATAAATTTCAGGTAAACATGGATTGGCGAGGTGCTTTAGTCGTATTTTGTTTGGTGCTTTATGCTGACGGATTTTCAAGTAAGGATTTATCGCTAAAAATTTAATTAAAATATGGATAATAGTCTGAAGAAACTGGTGCTTTAAACTAGACAAGTTATTTCACTTTTAGTAACTTTTGCATGGTACCCATGCAGCAGGTGATGCAGCTAAGATATTGGCATGATTCCCATAAAATATGGATATTTGTTTTAAGTTGATAGAGTACCTGTCGTGTATCCAGGAATAATCCGATGTACAATTTCAAAAAAATATTTATTATAAAATATATTGGAATATTTTTATTAAGTTATGATGAAAATTCAATTGAAATAAGACCTTTTTTGCTATTCTGACAAATTGTCCATAGTTTGCTGTCACCGAAACCTTAATTTGGCAATCAAAATTTATTTTACGTTGAAAAAAAGTTTATCGCATTTTGTTAAAGCTAGGTACATAATGCTAGCAAATCTAAGCTTCCTTTTTTTTATTTTTGACATATTAAAATTCTGCTTAATATTATTACATCATGATGAAAATTTAACAGAAAAAGTGTTATCGTGACATCGATTCAGCATATAGAAGCAGCCCCGGATCTAGGGGGGGCAAGCCGGGGCCCATGCCCCGGGCGGACTGCAGAAATGTCTAGTACTTGAAGCACATAAATTATTTTTTGCGGGGCGCATAAGCATAGGGCGGGGGCGGCATTTTTCAATTTTTGCCCCGCGTCGAATAAAATCAAGATCCGGGGCTGATTAGAAGAACCACCGATTTAAAAGTTCATACGAGTTCACGTAAGCGCCGTGCAACTCAGTGCTTAGAGCAGGTCGGCGAGTAATCTTGAATGCATTAGTTATTAAAATTGAAAGTCCAAAAAAGAAAATTGCAATTTTAATTGGTGTAATGATACTTCATGATAAGTGGTTACTTGTGTCTAAAACTTTTGCGGGCAAATCTGTACCGCGGACTACTAGTTGCCGGCTTAGAGCATCCATGAGAATAACAAACATGTCTTTTGTTATTTATTTTCTGTTAAATTTTCAGCATAATTTGACATTTCCAAAATCTTGGTTATAAAATTATAATTGACGCTCTGGTTAATTATATCTCAAATTACCCGTGTAGTGTACACAACAGATGATGTAATGTTACCGTGCTACGTCTAACGTAGACGTGTTTATCACGAACTATGTGAGTAAACTGTGCGTCTGAAAAGATCAGACGGAGAATAACCGGGCTCGCTTAGTAGGGGAGTTGTTTGTCGAAATATACATAATATGTTTATGTTATTCTATTACATATAAACATATATATTTTCATCCCAAGTAAATTGTCTATTAGAGGTAAAATATTTTTGTTACAATTTTATCTTTTTTACAAATAAACCTTTGTAGCTACCAAAATTGTTGGAAGTATAAAATAGCAGTTTTGGCAAATGATCTGCAGAATAATATTGCAGTGGTAGATAATATTTATAGTACTTAGATCGGCTGTTCGGCCATAAAATAAAGTAGGTTGCGTGTACACTCGTATATTCATATAACATTGTTCACCCAGCACGTAGCTCCCAGATTGTCGAGAGATATGGCAGAAATCCATTACCTAATGCAGACATAAAAGAAAACAACTCTGTAAGTAACGAAACAATGAATTATGATCCTACCTTATGATGCTCTTTTTATAAGCTTTTATTGTCTGAAATACTTGTGAAGTCACACGTCGTATAATATGATGTTACTAAAATTCTGACATTTCAACGTATCTCTTTCTTAAAATAGATTTAAATCAATAACCGCTGCTATCCAATAAATATTGTAGAGGTGAAATTTTCCGTAACGAATTAGCTTGTGCAACATGCAGTTACATTACAGCCAATAAGCTTTCATGACAATGTTTGCCGAGCGGTTTAATATTTAACCTTTGATTAATGAATTTAACTATTTATCATTTCAGCAAATCAATTTTCATGAATTCCTCTTTTATACCACAGTGGTCACTACAGTCCATTTCTATATTTTGCAAACTTTTCCCTTGGTAAGAAAATATTTAAAGAGCAAACTTTATGTAGATTAAAAAGAGAAAAGGAATAAAGTTAATCCTCTTTTATTAGACATTTTTGTAAGAATCCGGGACGTCACGAGTATTCTCTTTCCTATCTAGGATTTACGCAGTTAGCATTTAGATTTTGGACCTCGCGATAGGAGTCTATAGGATGAATGGTCGTCTGACCTTCGTAATCCCAGAGGGCAAACAATTTGTTACCAAACTGACGTCAGTTCTTTTCAAACTGACTTAAGTATGTAGATTCCAGGCTTGTCACATCAATTTTAATTTTAAACTATAAACAGTTTATTGTGTGAAAAGTTTAACAGCAATTTTTGTTGATTTCCGTTCGTTCTAAAGCTAACACACGATTGATTGTTATTGTGAAAAAAGGTGCTTTTGTATTTAATATAGTACAAGGACTCGACCTCATTGCAGCATGCCTTTTCTTCCATTTCATTTTGAACATTCATTTTGATTTGTTATGCTAAAATAATATTCATATATTTTTTAATTTGTTCTACACTATCCTTATTTCTCATAGGATTCCTTTTTTTTTAATTGACGGAAATCTTTTATAGATGTCTCAGGTAAGACGACGAGGTGATGTCGGACTCCCCGGTACCAGTCCCGAACACCGGGTCGTGTACGACTAAAACCCCAACGGTGTTCCTCTCTACGTCATATGGTTAGGGCACGCTTTTGCATTCATCCGCGACCCCACCGACGCTTGGACGTGAGGCCTCACCTCATCGGGAAGAAACACCATTCCAGCCGAGTAAATGAGCGGCAGTTCAAGCCCGGGACTTCCGCTCTTGGCTCAGGGCGAAGGAGATAACGGTCCATTACCTCCGCTACTGCCTCCGCCCACGCGATAAAGGGTGGTCTCTCACTCAGTCGTCTCTGAAGGCAGAATGTGACCAGAGGAGGTATCCCGGGACCCTCTATGGACCTCAGTACACGCTCGATGAGAGAATCCTGGAAAAATTGAGGTCCAGCAATAAGGTCGCTCTTGTGAATCTACTTTATTTGTCACTATTGTTAAAACGATATTATTTGTCACAATTCATTTGTGGCATCCGATAAATACACAGTTTTAAAGAATAGAATTTCCTATATTTGATTATGCGTGAGTCGAATAGGCAGAATACGGCACTCTAATAATCGTGTTTATGTAAATGTATCCAATTCAAATGAAATCTCATTCGGATACGCCTTTCGGTTTGAGAAAAGTCAAAATATCTGACGTAGCGAAATAATCGTTTACGTTGAATCTTTGTGAGATTAAAGTAACTTTCTGACTGAGATTATTTTCTCTTTGATTTTGGGATTTGGCCGCCCACGTTTTAAACCATTCTAATATTTAATAACTTATTTCAAAACTTGTGTCTTATTTATTTCCTCAACAATGACAACGTTTACTAATTGAATACTAAATATATGTTTTTTAACATCTGTACTAAATCGGTGCTTATAACACAGGAACTGAGCGATCAAAGTACATGAAGTACATTGTTTGTACATTGATACCGATCACAATTTGGCGAGATTTGAACACGAGTCTCATAGATTAATATTAACGTATAATAAACCACGTTCAATGAGTAGGTAAATTGGAAAACAATTTTTCATGAGGCATGTATGCATTGAACATTCATTTTCCTGAAACAGCAGCCAACCGGCGTGCCTGAACAACATTTATCAAAGTAATAATGTACGAGTACACCACAGAAACGTCAAGAACGTACCTTTAAAACAAGTTTAGTCTACCAAAATTTATGGTAATTGAAAACCATAAATATCATACTTTTGAAACTTTTGTATTAATTTTAATTTAGGCAAACTACGGACCCTTTCGCTATACCGGCTTGAGGAGACCATGTGCACCATAAATAGGACTCCTCTCGGTATTCTAGGCTACTTCCAAGCCGAACCCGAAACACAACTAGGTTACTTCTCGAGTGATTATGCTACCCCAGCACAGCAAACCCAATTAACCCAATAACCATCACCATATTTGTTTTAAGAATACGGCAGAACGTGCAAAGACATTGGATGTCTAAACTCCGAAGTATGTGTGCTAGCAGAAGACCCGTGTTCAATAGGACGCTCATCAGACTGTGGCACTTACCCTACATGTAAGAAGAAGAGTGTTGTCCAAGGTAGGTTATATCTATAATGAATATTATGCGTTCTTAGAAAGGTTGAATTTATGATTTTTTAACTTATACATTTTAGGTGGCGGAACACAAGCAGAACCTGCAAGACCATCCGCGCCGCAACCTGATCGAAAACCGTACTATCCGCCTACTTCACATGATTCTGTGCCTAACTATCCACCTCCCGCACCGCCGAGCTCAGGCGGTTCACCTTACGGAGGCAATTCACCCTACGGCAGTAACTCTCGTGGTGGAAGCAATCCTTATGGAGGAAGTTCCCCATACGGCGGTAACTCTCCTTACGGAGGAAGTCCATACGGAGGTTCTAACAACCCGAGCTCCCCTTACGGTGGCAGCTCACCTTACGGAGGTAACTCGCCTCACGGAGGCGGTTCACCTTATGGTGGGAGCTCGCCTCACGGAGGTAATTCGCCCTATGGTGGAAGCTCTCCATATGGAGGTACGGACAATCGAGGAGGGAACTCACCCTATGGAGGGTCAAGTGGTGGATCTGGAAATAGAGGTAGCCCGCTCGACTCCATTTTAAATACGCTGAATAAGTACGCGGGACAGGGCGGCACCGGCGGAAATTCAGGGTTCGGAGGCAACACCGGTAACAGAGGCGGCAGTCCTCTCGACTCGATTATCAATACCATCAACAAATACGCCGGCTCCAGCGGTGGTGGCGGAACTCCCACGAATACAGGTAGCAATAGCAAAGGTTCACTGTCGTCCATATTCGGTAGCATCCTCGGAGATTTGACTAAGAACGGTGGATTCGGTGGCATAGCTAATACCAGACCTATTATGGAGAATCCAAATTATTCTTCTTACAATTCCAATCCGAACCGCCGGTACTAATGGTGCATTCACTTTAGGCTTCCAGGAATCACGAAACAAGAATTATGGCCAACAGACTCATGCGCAACGCAGTGCAGCCACATCTCACAGGCCAATCTCTTATGGCTGGAACTTGGGGTAAATACCCTCTAATAATATGGTTGGTGTGGCTACGTTGCTTATGCATGAACTCTGCACTCATTTTAGTAGTTTGCTTTTTATTTTACAGATATAATTTTTATAATTATTATTTTATTGTAAATAAGTATCACTAATGTTATTAATGGGTTTAATGTTTTTAAAACTAATTATATTATTTATTGACCATTATAACAATGTTGTTTTGAACACGCGTGTATATTGTAGCTGTAGTAGATTATTGTATTGATTCCAAAGCACACTGTATCTTTTTTTTTAACGTTTCCAGATAACTTTCTTTATTTTAATATTATTTTATACAATTTTTTTTATTCTGTACTATAATATTTGCGTACATTATCCAATTTAAGTTATTTTCAAATTCTTAATCATAGATTTATAATTGGTCACAGACCATTGGTCCCCCAATCATTAATATATGTTCTTAATACTCATTTTAAAGATAGTTACTTATTAATACTCAATAATTTTTTTTTTCTACAAAATTAATATTTATTTGTTGTAAAATTGTTGTATATCACAACGTTCAATGTACTCATAATTTATACATATTTAATTTTTATACTCACTTCGTAGAAAAATTATTTAAATAAAAAATTAAGATGCTTATATTATAAAAGTAGGTTAAGGAATATTTTTAACACATAAATATGTTGCCGTTGTTATTTATTTATTTATTCGTTTGAACATTTTGTCAAAAAAAAAATGGTCCATGGAGGCTTACAAGTAATATTCGAGCTCATTCAAACTTTATTCTCACTTTAATAAAACTAGTATAGATTCTAATTGAACTTAAAAATCAATGCAATAAAATCAGTACGAATAACTAATTTTTGAGATGTTGTTTAAGACTCGACTCGCCTTTAGGCGTGTGAAATAACTTACGAGTCGTTTCAGTATAAAGTCACAGAGCAATCTATTCGAAGCAATCAATCAACAAAACTAAGTTTTGTGATGGATATCATATCATCATAGGATTATTATTATAATGAATAAGTGCCATATTAACACGTATTTTATAATATTTTTATTTCAGCCTCGTCGTGTTTCTGTCCTGTTTTTACACTATTTCTACAAAGTCATAGAGAGTTAAGTGTTACAAAATTATTAATTTTTAAGTTTTTATTTTTCTAATATTGTTTTAAATTCCACAAATATAAAGCTTTATATTATTTAGATACATTTCATTAATATGGATTTAATTGCAGTAATGATTTTTTTAAAGTGAAATTTACACAAAAAAGAAAAATTAAAATTTGATAAAACTATCAAATTAAGGACTTTTAAACCCATTTTAGTGAAATGCCTTTAAAACCTAACAAAACCATTCCGTTTAGTTACCAAACTCGAATATGTATATTTATTGTATTATAATATATTACTATGAATAATACTTTTTTTTATTCCCTATTTTTTTTTTAATAAATTTTGTATTAGTGCCAATGTCATGTGCATGCCATAAATGGGGTGTCCAACTCATCCAAACACCGCACCTTCCTTTACACGTACGAATATCCAAGACCACTGCCACATAATTTTTTTTTTAATTGAACAAATAAAACTACAAAATATTTTTTATATTATATTATGCAAACGTATAAAAATAGATTTTTATAGATCATAAATTCTTTACCTAAAAGCTAATTTAAAAAAGCCCAAAAAAAAAAGTCCTGTAAAGAAAAAAAGTGTGGTAATTATAAAATCTACCATTCGTAATCTACAATGACTGTTTACAATTTGACTATTTAATATTTTATTATTTACAATTTAACTTTTTAAATCTATCAATAAATCTATAAAATAAATTCGTTAAAAGCCCAAATATATAAAAATAAATAAACACGACTGCCATAAATCCGTTCATATATTCAGAATTTATGGTGGAATATCAATAAACCCTTAAACTGTTAAAATCTTTTACTTGAGCTGGGGGCCAAGTATAAGTTTATTAAACGCTATTACGGCGTAAAGTGAAAAGTATCCACCAATCGCACAATATTATATTGACCGCTAAGCTAAAAAAAATCAAATGAAGCCATCCTATTGGTGGAAAGCTCTCACTTTACAAGGTGACAGCATAAATGTAAACTCATATTATGACCTCAGTTTTGTAATTGAAATATTTTAAGCAGCTTACTAACGTACCTCGCTACAACCACGATAACTGCTAAGCTTCCAAATAAAATCTTTTCATTTAGTTAAAACATTTTGCAAAAAAAAAACTTAAAAAAAAAATTCATAATTTCTTTTTGCCACCATCTTCGTTTACAGTTACTCCTTCTCTCCTTTTCCCACCATGTAAAGCCTGTAGTATGTATGCCAAAACTAGAAGGACGAACCAAACGCCATACCAATAATGGTACACTGACGAATAATAAGTCCAAAGTCGCTCAAATGTCAATAATAAGAATGCAACTATTTGATATGATTCAGAATGTGAACGTAGGAACCACATGATGAAACCAATTACTTTTTTTCGCTGAAAAGAAAGGGAAAAATTATTAAAGACCATTGCTGACTTGGTATAGACATGGATGAAATTGCAACCCCTATATTTAATCTCCCAAAAACCTTAGTCCGTATTAATGTTAGTCATAACAAAAATAATAAGAAACATTATTATATGATCAGATTCTGTCTGATGTTAAGTTATAGAAATCTACAGGCAGGAATCACCTCCATTATGCTGGCTTGAGGAAACTAACGGCAGACAGGTACCACTTAAATATTTAAATAGGTTATACCTATGACGTTTCAAGACTTTTGTGAACAGTTTCCTTGACAGACTTTCCAGTTATGCTAATACTAAAAAATAACACTTACAATTCCCGTAGCATTTTTATAATAAAGTTTGTAGTAGATATCTTCAGCCATTACATAGAATGGCGCGAAATAAATGCAAAAGAAGTACCCCGGATGAATACCATGCCATACCACTGATATAAATAAAGCTGCATGCATTCTGAAAAGAAAAAAATTGTTTCAGACTTTGGCTAAAAAATTAGGTTATTATGCTCCCGTTTGGAAACAAACGGTATTCATTTGTGATGCATCCATGTAGATACGCTTTAATGGTCTTAAATTCGTTAAATTAACGCTCAAGTTAACATTGTCAAGTCAACATCAAATTAACATTCATTCGGTCGTTTGGAAAGGATGTATTGTGAGAAAAAGATCTATTGTGCTAAAGTGGATGGCAGTGTCGGAAAGGGGCGCCCTAGGAAGACCTTTCTCAGTCAGATCGGTCAACTGCCGAGAAAGGGTCAGGTGAGGAGCACCCTCAGCCGACGTGCATGCATGAGGGAAGTGATGGATGTGGTCGAAGCGAAAGTGGTATGTAGAGAGAAGAGCCGCTGGCGCTCCATGGTTTCTGCCTACCCCAGGCGTGAGCTAAGTAAGTACCTCGCAGGGTAGATTGAAATTAGGAATATACACATTTTTTTTATGATATGAAGAGATAATTTAAGGTACTTAATTAATTACGTTCGGGCGTCTATCAGTTCTCAAATGATAGTAACGCTTAGTTATTAGATAAAAAGTAAAATATAATTATCTATGTCTTCAAATTTATATCACAATTATTATAATAAGGCCGTCCTGTAAACTTACGATAGCGCAATCATCTCATCACAAGAGTATAGAGGAGATGATTGTCGCCTGTAAACATCTCTCTGTAGCACCAGTCTCTGCTCATGGGCCATGAACAAATAAAATAGAAAATATTTTCAAACAAGTAGACAAAAAAAATTAGGCACCTTTCATGTATGAAATACTCACTTCAAAGATTTAATTGGGAATCTCTTATGTACACAGAAAGCAACCCAATATTGTACAGCTTTGTTCCACACCTTCATGCTGCCACGTAATGTCTCTACTGTTTCACAACCCCATACATCCATTGATTCTATTGTATGGAAATCTAATTCTGCATTCTTTGCTTCCAATTCACTCCTGTAACACAATATTATTGTTAAGTTTTAGTGGACATCTGTGTCGCGTTTCAGGAACAGTTTGAAAATAGTCAGGTATAAGGAAAGGAGCGTGCATTGTCAATCTAGATGGTGCATACTCGTCTCCTCAGGCCGACATAGCGGAGGCGATTGTTTCCGTTCATGGACCGCACTCTAGCTTTGCATCAGGCGGAGTGTTGTCATATGCCAAGCTACAACTGAAAAAACTCAAAATAAAAGCGTTATCTGTACTGAATTATTTTTCTACACTTGTTGTTAATTTGTAATAATAATAGATTTTGGATGGATAAAGTATTATATATATGTTGATAAATTATTAAAAATTGGAGAATGTATTTTAAATTTCTCTCGAAAATTCAAATCTTCCTTTAGGACATCTCTATAAAAACTTACATAGCCTTAATTTTCAAATAACCAACAGTAGGTCCATGCCCAGTTCTATTACATCCTTCTTTAGGATAAACTCCGTAGCCAGCTGAAGTACAAACACACTCGGCGAGTATCATTCCAGAATAAATCCTGAGACGGAATGTTGTAAATAGCATCCAAGGGTACATCATTCGATATAGAAAACTCCTATTGTTATGTTCTTCTGATAGGACATACTAAAATAACAAAACACAAACATAGAACACCCAAGACCTGGAAACATTTTTTCTATTTATAAGGGGCTATCCATAATTTTTTTTACACAAATTTCATTATTTGAAACTTTGACCTCCCTATGAACTTTTACCCATCCTACCCTTGTCACACAGTCTGAAACTTCGTTTAAAATATGTGGGTGGCCCCTAACATCATTTATCCCATATGCATTAGAGGTTTCAGGCTGATTAGTTCTGGCTTCCTAAGGATGGAACCGGAACAGGAATCCTAAACACATAATACTAATTATTTCCATACAAAGTTGCAGCACTAGCGAGTAAATAAAGATTAAATGAAAAAATGTTATAACCAAATTCGAAATGTTTAAGTTTAAGAAACGCGACAAGGTCACCTCACGGATGCTATATTCAAAGGTGATGGTATAACTCCACGATGGCAGACTGAGCTAATAACCATCATCAGTGTGCCTACCACTCATTAGGCGGCTTGAAGGCGTATATGGAAAGGAAATAAATAAAGTTTATAGTTTCTTACCTCCAAAGGCCAATAATTAGATAAAATCAGATATAATGTTATGTATAGTGGTACACATTTCAATGTATTAATCGTAGCTGCAGTACAATCAGCATATTTACTGAATGGTAAATTAAAATAATCATTGAATGTTCTATATCTGCTATACGGACCTGAAACAATGATTTAGTACATCTCTGGTGCGCATAGTCAACCCACATTTTCCAATGCAGCACACATGAGAAACTTACCTGTTAAAAGTCCTATATAATTAAATGAATAATGAAACAAATCTAAAGATCCTGGATTTATTAACTCGACAAAATCATCATCTTTATCTTTTACTACAGCTTTATCATCATCCTTCTTCACCTTTTTCATTGCTAACCATGACCCATTGATTTCAAAAGCAACACCAATAACCCGGAGAACTATAATCATCTCTATGAGATTTGTTTGGCCAGTTGGAGGTGGCAAACCAAATTTATCAGCCAGACGGAAGAAGAATAAATACCCAAACATTATGAAGAATGTTGTAACATGGCAATATCTGCAATTTTTATATACAATTACAACAACGATAGCCTCAAGCGAAGCCGAGTAGATTATTGTATATTAAAAACTTACTTTACAGTAGATAGTTTAATAGATGCTATTCCTATTGCTATGGAGATGAACGGGTGCAAAGCATTATAACCGGACACAATCAATATAAGCAACATTCCCAAACAAGTTCCAATCCATTTCTTAGATTGTACAGACTTCAGGCCGCGATAATAGGGACCGATAGCTACACTTAGTAGTAACAATGATAAATAAATTATGTCGTTTAAATTTTTTGTTAAAAACGACAACATCTCGCATTATTATACCAAATCAAACATTCATCAACACAAAAAGGAAATTTATTCGATAAGCCGAGCCAGACACCACCCAGTCTGTGCACCACCCAGACACAGACATTTATTTTTTTAAATTTCTTATGGCATTGGCTATAAGCCATCAGCCAGACCAAAGATAAATCAAATCTCAAAGCTGACATATCTGTATTACTATTACTATAGTCTGTGACTAGTATATAGTTAGTTGTCCGTGTCGGAGGTCGTGCTAAATATTTTATTTGTAAAAAAACCTCATTAAAGATGGATAAGGCACAAAAGATAAATTTATTAGAAGAATTTGATGTAAGAATGGGCAATGATTTCGACGTGCTTACGGGTTCGTGTCAGCTTGAAAAAGATATTCAAACAGAAAACCTGAGAATGGAGCAGTCCGTAAGTTTAACATGTCTCCAAAATTGTCAAAGATTTGTATATAGTGTATTTTATTGTATATTTCAGTTATCTATGAATGCTATAAAATTAAAACAGCAAATAACTTCTGTTCTACAAAAAGCAGAAAAAAATACAAATGAAGTAGATGAACTACAAAAGAAACATAATGTGTTTTGTGAGAAAGTTAACGTAATTATGACAAAAACTGAGCCTTTGAGGAAAGATTTAGAGACTAGAATCAATATAGTCAGCACATTAGATGATGTCATGTTTTATTTGAAGTCACTGGAACATATTACTGCTATATCGTATGTACTTTATGAGTATAATGTTTATTTATTTTTAATCTACTTTTCTTATTGGAATATATGTACTTCATTCTAAAATTTTTGTCAAACGTTTACCACTAGGCAAATACAAAACTTTAATAATAGAGGAGTTTTGATCTTTCCTTTAATAAGGAAAATCCAAGAAAATTAACATATAAAGATAATTTTGAAAAAATGTTGCAATAAATTAAAAAAGTAAATAATACTGAACTAAACTTCTTTTGTCTTTGTTTATAACAACATATTGTTCTACAATAAATACAAGAAAAGTAGTCAAAATTAAGTGCCTACCTATTTTTTTTTTACAGCGAACAATTGGACAAAAGTGATGATGATGAAAATAGTGTTTCCCTTTATGTTGAATTAAAAAAGTACTGTGATATATATACTATGGGTCATAGGGGACAATATGTAGCTGATCTTACTAATCACTATAACTTAGTATTACGATACAAATTTGGAGTGTAAGTTATTTATTATCAATCTATATCGTCACATGTTAAGCCCACATACATTAGGATCCTCTTTTTTTTGGGCTTTTAGCACCATTGTGCTTATGCCAGCCCCATTGGAAACACAATACAGTAATACCCCGGACTTACACGGTAGGAGCGATTGCTGTGTAAGTCGAATTCGCCTAAGTTGGGGTTCAACTTTGCATATAAATACATATAAAGTATTTATGTATGAAAAATGTTTAATAATGTGTAAGATAATAAAACAATTTACATTGTTATGAATAAGAGAGAGAGAGCCGATGCGCTCGGCAATCAAAATGAAAAACCGCGTATCTCCGAATTCGCGTAAAACGGGGTAGCATAAGTCGGGGTATTACTACATTATGTATTATATGTATATATTATAAACACATTAACGTGAGAATACTATACTCATGTACTTATCATTATCCAGTGTAAATATAATTTATGTGTTATAATTGTAGACAATATGATGAAATATTAAAAGCAATAAAGTGGCCGTTCACATCAGGTGCACCAAATATGTCGCCACCCAAAGACATAATGACAAAATTCAACATTATCACTAAGTATCTACTACTCACTGAAATACCAGAATCATTCAGAGAACCACTTAAATGTATTAATGGTAAGCGCTATATTAAAACTAACAACATATAGACTCAGCGCCGGATTTAGACTTTGGCGGCCCATAGGCAGAGCATGTTGTGGAGGCCCTCAAATCGTTTGTGGTTAACTGTTGAAAGTTTCTATTAAGGTCAAGGTAAAGAAGAGAGCAACTAAATAAGTTGACTAACCCAAAATTTAAAACAAAACTCAGTATTTTTTGTTTCTCCTGAGCCTTTATCAATTTAATTTAATTAATTTTTTTTATGGTGTGGTGGCAGCCCATAGTCAACTGCCTATGTTTCCTATGCTTAAATCCGGCACTGTATAGACTGGTCGAACAGTTTCCATGGCTTGATATTATTATAATTATTGGTGAAAAGTGTGATAGATAGACTAACGGTTATTATTACCCAGTCTGATTCATAAAAATAATAAAAGATCTCTGTGGGTCTTGAGTGTTCATTCTTTTGATATGCTAGAGACCCACACATGGGCTTGGATGTTGGTTTTATAATAAAAAAATCAACACCCAAGAGTCAGTACAAAATGTCTTTGAATATGTTTGTTGCCAGCTAGTTTCTTGAAAAATTCACTGCCATTGGGTTGACAAAGTTGCATTACTTTCAAAAAAGTAAAAATAAAACGAATTTATTTCATACAAAACAGCAAATTCCAAGGGAAAGCTCTATTATACTTTTCTTTTAGATCGGGAACCATGTATGCCTGTAAAAATACTCCTTCACCCACTAAAGAAAAGGTTTTCATTTCACTTCATGACTACAAGACAAACGGCACGTCTTGATCGTCCGGAGTGGTTTCTCACGCAAACATTGACTTGGATCAAAGACCATGGACCATTTCTTAGGAAATATGTTCAACCTATTGTTGATAAATTACAAATGAATAAAATTAATGTAGAGGTGAGTTTTTTTTTTAAATTTTATTTTATTTAAATACAGTAACACCCCGCTTTACGCGCTGGTCCCATCAAGCTGGTATAACAAAGGCGTACAGATGTTTGAGCTGTCGTGGTCTAGCAGTAGAGGAGGGACTTCATGATCGACGAGACCCGTGCACCAACCTCGTCAAATTCTGATGTACCAATGTTATATGTATTTTGGTCGCACAGTGCCTGCGATACAAGCACTAACTTAGTACCAGCATTAAAAAAATATCTAGTTAGGAGTGTGGTCATTTTTTAAATTCATTTTTTTATATATTCCGTTACTTTACTATACAATTTATCATCTTCAAATCCCTATTAGTTTGTGTTTTATCAGTAATGATGTGTTATGAACTTGGTATCTCTATTTAAAAATTTCAGCGTGAGTTTTACGTGGGTCTGCTCGCTTTAGCTGCGAATAGATTAACTGATGTTATGGAAATGCATTGTTCTTCTGAAACGCATGGTAATAACATAGACGCGTCTTTCGCTCACTGCGTAGATGAAACTTTGGGCTTCCAAAAGGAGTTGATGGCGATCACTGGAATGGATATTAATAGTGTGTTATCTGTATTGACCAAAGCGCAACACATTGTCAAATGGTTAGCAGTTGAGAAGAAATGTGAGTTTTTATTTTATTTTGTTCAAGCTAAAAGCAAATATATCAAAAAGTACTTTAGAGCAGTAGTGTTGATAAATTCTAACCAGTACCCATGTAGCTATGTTTTATCTACTATGGTCGCTCAGTGTCGAAAGAGTGGTAGGCACACTGATAATGGTTATTAATCAAGCCTGCCGTCCTGGGTAGTATTTTAAATGTAACACCAATAAAGGGACGTTGTCGCGTTTTAGGATCAGTTCGAAAGTAGTCAGATATTAGGAGAGGAGTGTGCACTATTAACCTGGATGGTGTATATTCGTTTCCTAAAGCCAGTTTTCGAGCGGCCGTGGTCTAGCGGTAAGACGCGTGAACTCACAATCAATGAGACCCGTGTTCGAACCTCGCTAAAGACCGGTACCAATGTAACTTTGTTATATGTACTTTGATCGCTCAGTGCCTATAGGCACTATTAAAGAGTGGTAGGCAGACTGATGATGGTTATTTGTCCAGTCTGTCGTCCTGGGGCAGTACCACCACTTTCGAATGTAACACCCGTGAAGTGACCTTGTCGCGTTTCGGGGATAGTTTGAAAGTAGCCAGGTATAAGAGAGGAGTGTGCACTGTCAATCTAGATGGTACATGCTCGTCTCCTCAAGCCGGCATAGTGGAGGCGACTGCAGCCCGTAGATATTTCTCTGTGGTAGCAGTTGTTACCATTCATGGACCGCACTCTAGCTTTACATCAGGCAAAGTGTTGTCACATGTCGAGCTACAATAAAAAAAAAAGTATAGTGGAGACAACCGCAGCCTGCAGAAATTTCTGTGTGGTACCAGTTACTTTTGTTCACGGACTGCACTACGGCTTAACTTCAGGTGGAGTGTTGTCATGCGCCAAGCTACAGTAAAGAAATGTGCATTTGCAAGCCCTAACTATACCTAACCAGCCACAGCAACTCTTTGTCTCCACTGGTTGACCAGCTAGATGCTAGTTTTTTTTTATCACAGACCTTATCATTATGTTTAAACCTCGACAGATGCTCTAGCAAAGATGGAGGAAGCATTAAACACCACAGCTTGGATGGAACCTGTAGCTGCCGGAGTAGGTGTCGCGGTGGGTTCAGCATTGTGGGTGCCGAGAGCAGCTGATTGGTTTACTACTATGTTGAAAACTATTGAAGAGAGATATGCTCTGCTTCCTCAACCAGGCCATAAGTAAATATAATTTCTATCCATTATTGACAGGTAAATGTAATAATTAGGAGAAAAATGTATCAAAAATGGCCTCAGGACTCAAGCGAACTCGTGCAATTGTAATTTTATTTATATGTGACGGAATTAAGTCTGACGGCGCATATAGAACGTAATCAATTGTTCGCGTAGTACTCGATGATTTCAACTATATTCACCTAGCTAAGTTAAGGTAACGCCGGAGCTGGTATTCGAAGATATGATTGGTTGACCGAACTATGTCTTGATTACTTTAGATGCCTGCAGAGGGCGTCGAGAGATATTCTTGACAGGTTTAGTGGACAGTATTCAGCTGATCGCGATCATGGCATTCGGCGGAACGTTGTTTAATTATCTCAGTTATTAAATCAAATAATTCTCACAAGTCTAAAATTGTTAAAATCAAAACGTATGTCACAGCACTTTTGTGCATGACTATCACACGCAGACTTATCGTATTTGTGATTAACTTTCATTTGTGTTAAATTAATTTTGTGTATTTCTTTAGGCTTCAATTTTTGGAATTACAACAAGAATTATTAGAGGAATGGCGTGTTCGTTTAATGCAGCTATTAACGGCTGCGCAGGCGACGATATGCGAGGACACATTCACTGGCCCCGACACTGGACCGCATCCATTGACCGCGGTCATTAATTGTGCTCACAATACAAGATTGATGTTATTACAATGGGCACATTCTTTGGTACGTGTTTCTTTTTTCATGTATAATACATTAGAGCGGCCGTTGTGACGTTGTATTGTATTGTATTGTACTGCTAACGGCATCAGGCAGAGTGCTGTCACATGCCGAGCTACAATAAAAAAGCGATCATTTAGGAATCGGCTTGGGTTAAGAATTAAACTAAGATATAATAATGTCAATTGTTTCAGATGTATCTTCAACTCTTCTATTACCGACGACAGTTCAATGACTTCACTAAACAACAACATTCCGATGAAAATCCCACTAAAAATGATTCTTCTACTGAAACTGGTATTTTGAGTTTAAATTTTAATAATGTACTAAGTTTGTTTTTTTTTTTCACTTTAAAATCTTTTTTTTTTTTAGAAGATCATACACTATCCTTGGAGGAAATGGAGAAACGTGCCAACAAACTCGCAGAGGACGCCTCGGACAGTATAATGAGGGTATGCTTTTGTACATTTAAGACTTCACTTCACACTAGATGCAGTTGTCCTCTTCCAAACGAAAAGTTATATTTCTCTAATTTTTACTAGTTTTTACTATTTTAGTATTAATAGATACCGAAAATAATTGTAAATACCGACATTATGTAACATTGATGTGATCGTGCATAGAGTATTTTTAACTAAGACAAAAGACAAACAAAAGGACTGTTAAAGTTACTTTGACTGTTACGTTTTAAGGTAACTTTAACTATTACGTTTACATTTAATACACACGCGTTGCACCATCGTCGCCCCTGTCACTTTTGGCGCTTACTTCGACGTTACCCGTAACCAGCGAATTTTGGCTGGTCAAAGTTAAAGTAATCGTCAAACCAATGTCACTAGTGTGAAATGTATAAAAAGAATGGACCTAAGGAGTTTTGTTTATCCTTATTTTGTATTCCTGTTTTTGTCTACTCTTACAGATTTTGATAAAAAAAAACTGAATAGTTTCTAGTAAATAAATAGACAGAGAGAAAGTTAAAGTTGATTTAAGCGATGTTAAAATTTCAGATGGTCAAGGAAGACAATGATAGTAAAAAGAAACTTGCTATTCACGATGATACCATTTGGGGTGATGCACCCGACCTTCTAATGCGGCTACGTGATATAGGACTGTACACCATATCTGATCATATTGTTTTGGAATTTAAAGCAGCTATTAAAGAGTACAAAAATCAGAAGTTAGTATAGCACTGTCAATCTGGATAGTACATGCTCGTCTCCCTAAGCCGGCATAGTAGAGGCGACTGCTGTCCTGCTGTCGAATGTAACACCCGTGAAGTGACCTTGTCGCGTTTCGGGATAAATTTGGAAGCAGTCAGGTATAACGAGAAGAGTCACTGTCAATCTGGATTGTGCACATTCGTCTCCTCAAGCCAGCTTAGCGGAGGCGACTGCTGGCCTGTAGAAATTTGTAGTAGCAGTTGTTCCCGTTCATGAACTGCACTCTTTGCATCAGGTAGAGCAAAAAAACAGAAATACTATTTGTTTATAGGTGGCATTCAATGTTGATAGCCGAGGAGATGGCTCTGTCCGTGTCACCGTCCCTATGCCGGCCCTTGGCGGGATTATGCGCAAGACTTCATTCACTCACAACCAAGTTACCTCCCTCCCTTTGTATTCACATTCGTTCTCAGGTTGCCGCTATGATTGATGGTTGTTTGTTTGATGTAAGTATTGTTATTGAACTTTTAAAAATCGTGTACGCATGCGCAGACACCACGGTATCAATTCAACATATAGGAAATCAAACTTATTAAAATGTTTTAGAACTATGCAATATCTATAGCATTTGTTACCTCTTCAACCCTAAACAGAGATTAAAGAACTCCTTATTATCAGGAGATAGATTGCATTCTGGGGAAGACCGTAGGCTACTTTTTGAACCAAAAAAAATAACCTAAAGATGAACCCATAAATTTTTAATACACATAGAAGTTTCAGTAAATATTCTACCATTTTACTGGAGCAATTTTTGACTTGACTGAGACTTGACCTGACTGTTTAGTGTGATAAATGAATGACTCGTGATGCACAATATTATGTACTTTGACATTAGCAAATTGTTATACGCCATATATTAAAAAAAAACCATATGCATGATAATTGTTCTAATAATATCTACGTATTTACAGGAGATGGTATTGGGACATTGGTGGAATGATGGTGGTATTACGCAGCTAAATCATGATGTTCATAAAAATATTATACCAGTTTTCACATTGCCCAGTGAGCTAGCTGTCGCTTTGCCGCTGCCGAAGTAAGTTACTTTCTTTTTCTTAATCTGACATGTGACTGCTGCCACAGAAATTTCGGCAAGCAGCAGTCACCTCCGATATGCCGGCTCCTACTAAATTAGTTTCGAACCGCAACCATAGGCAGGCACTGAGTGACCAAACTGGTCCATACTGGTATATTTAACGAGGTTTGAACACGGGTCTCATGGATCGTGAGTTCACTCGTCCTACCGCTAGGCCACGGTCGTTCTAAAACTGAGACTGCGATACGTTTTAAACTCATAATATTTTCTTCACAGGTTGGTAAATTCTTGTGGGCTTCTAAACTTAGACTATGACGATGCACGTAGATTGAGAAATACATTACAAAGAGGTTGCAGAGATAGTAAGGACGACTTGCTCAGTCGACACGTGACTACGATTACTCTTGAAGATGCTTTAAATGTTCTCAATCGTAGAATAGATATCTCGACACACGTGGAACCACCGACGAGGCATTTCCTCCATGAAGCGATCGAGTGTGAGAGACCTGTCGAGGAACAGGCTGCTCCTGGACTCTGAGACGACATTTACAACTCTAGTGGTAGCAATTTTTAGCTTAATGCTCCCTTTCTAAAATCCTATTTATACGTGAAGTATGTACAGGTTTGTCTGGTTTAATTAATTGTGTGGAGTAGTTACAATAGTATTAAGTATTTTAAGGTATATAATTTTTATTAAATATGTGAACGTTTAGCTGTTACATCCAACCAATATCCACCTTTGGTGTTGCCAACTTATGTTACAAATTCTCAAATAAAATGTGCTTTTGCAAATAAAGAGGGCACCGCACAAGTATAGTCAAGCTATAATTTTAATGTATTAAAAAAAAACTATTTATAATACTTTTTTTTTATCATTTAGGAATGTACATTCCATTGTTATTGGGATATTATTTATTGTCAAAATTTTATTTTTATGTTGTGTTTTTATTTTTTATTTATTATACTCGTAAGTAATAAAAAAAAATTGGTATGAAATAAAAATAATTGTAATGAAAAAAATTGTTTTATTTTACTATTTCATAATGTACATATTTTATTATACTACTTCACAATTTCGCAAAAATAATTAGTCTATAAATTATACTAAAACTTAAATATATTTTAAATAAGAAAAAAACAATGGCACAAATACATAACAATAATTAGGAATTTTCCTAAAAATTAATTGTACTGCATACATTATTATTCGCATATAAATTACTAATATTATTAGGACGTATCACAAATCACTGGCATGCAAGAAATTTTATTTTTAATATAATAAAAAATATTCTTGCAATTTTTAACACAACTTACTCTTAATTAATTGTTCGTCAAAAACATCACAAATTACTTTTATGTTCGAACTAAAACTTAATTTACATTTACACAGAAAAAGTACGATTGAAATATATACTGCTTACAATCGCCTTTATTTCTTTATTTTTGAAATAATAAGTCGCATATAACCTTTTACGTTCTAAAAACGTGTTAGCAAATCAAATATTTAATCAAAACATTCATCCATAATAATCATTCTGCAATGCTGCATCACCCGCTTTTCTCTTTTCCTTAATTTAATATCAATTGGTTGTCTGGAAGAAATTGCTTTTAGTGATAAGACCGCAAATCGCAGTAAGTTATTTATGATTTGGTATTTCTATAACTCTGTTAAATGCAATAAAGAATTTATTATTATTATTATTCTCCTCACACATTTGATTATTTTTTGTCCTATATTTACAAATAAGAAACAAAAGAGAGCAAGAATATTACATCAATAATTCATTTAAATACAATATAATATGCTATTAACACTTCTTTGGGTACTTTTATCATTCTGATGTACCTAATTCGGATACCTATAGCCTACTATTCCGTTCTTGGTTATACAACCTACTGCCAACGAACACAATCATTTTTATTATAAGTACAACGTTATTCTCTATTGGAGTGTACTTGCCACTGAGTTTTGAGAAATTTCGAAATAACTTTAAAAGTTTAAATCGCGACGACGACGCACTTAAACCATGGCTGTAATAAACCTATTTCTTTTAGGAACTATCTATATTTTTATAATTTAATTTCTTCAGTTTGGGTTTTCCTATTCGAATTTGCTTCTACTTCTTTTGAAGTGTCCTCACTGCCTTTATTCCACCATTGCTCTTCAGCAGATGCCCATAAGACAAACACGATATTTGTTACAACAAAAACTACTAATGTTATCCAGAAAACCAACCTCCATTGGACTAATGTACTCTGAAAAAAAATATTAATAAAATATACTTACCCCATGAAATAAAATACCTAGCTTTTTATTTGTGGTTGCAACAAAAAATTATTAACTAAGATTTTTACCAATTTACAAAGAATTATATATTTTATTTTATTATATCCATAGATAAACAATAATTATCATTCCCAATCATGCAAGGAACGATTAAGGCCTCTGACTTTTCCTGTATAGTTGATTCAATTTATCAAGAACTGTTTTTTCTTATGCAAGTTAAGATTACTCTTCTTTCGACAATTATTTATTGTACATTATGTTCAAGGATATACTTACATCAGGAGTTAATAAACCAACTAAATACGGTGCAATAATTCCAGTAATAGCGCCAATTCCATTGACAATCGCCATTATCGTTCCGGCGTAATTTGAACTTAAATCCAAAGCATTAACTTTCATGCCAGGGTAAAACGCTCCCATTAAACCCATTGCTGCAGTGAATAATACCACTACGGTTTCTGTGTCACATCCAGAATATGATGCGAAAATCATGCAAACTCCAGGACCAATGGATGCTAAAAGGAAATCAATAAATTAATAAGAATTTAGAAACTGGAATAATGAAGATCTATATAGTTTCAAATTTGTAAAGAACGTTTTAATTTGACAGCATGGGCGGACTAAGGCCTAGGCAGCCTAGGCACGTGCCTAGGGCCCGTAATTTTTGGGGCCCGAAAATTTGGTTTTTACGAAACGCAAAGTATGTATTATGACTGAAAAATAGGCCCGGAATTACAATGTTGCCTAGGGCCCGCTTTTGCCTTAGTCCGTTACTGTTTGAAAGCGATAAAATGTTGAAATGATGAAAAAAAACAATATATTTACTTCATTTTCGAACTGACTAAAATTCGAAAAAATATCACCGTAAAACATTTTTATGATACCTATTGATAGAGACAGTTAATTACATAAACCAAATTCCTCTAAAAATGAACTTTTTTTTATTGTAGCTCGGCATGTGACAACACTCCGCCTGATGTAAAGCTAGAGTGCGGTCCATGAATGGAAACGAACTGCTACTACAGAGAAACCTGTGCGGGTAGCAGTGGCCTCCACTATGCCGGCTTGAGGACACGAGCATGTACCATCTAGATTGACAGTGCACACTTCTCTCGTTATGCATGGCTACTTTCAAACTATTCCCGAAACGCGACAAGGTCACTTCACGGGTGTTACATTCGAAAGTGGTGGTACTACCCCAGGACGGCAGACTGGACAAATATAATAGACAGGGTCGCTACATTATCCAAAACCTAGACTTTAGGCATGAAATTGTTACTCATTTTAATACACAAATAATTAACGTACCTAAAGTAGTAAAACTTTTTCTAGCATTAGTGACACTTAACCATTTCTTCTTAACAATTTTATCACAAAGCCACCCAAATGCGATTGAGCTGAACCACATAACAGCGTAAGGCAATGCAGCCAATGTACCAGTTTGATGAATATCAAATTTCAACACCCCTGTCATATATTTTGGAAGATCTGTTACCATTGTAAAATAACCGTAATCATGACCGATCTGAAAATTAAAATACAATAATATTTCTAACTAAAGGAGAATGCCCATTTTTGGGCCCACTTGATACCTAATAGTTTGGTAACAAAATAAATTCTAAAATAATATCATAATTTTTCATTAATTCATTTTAATTATATCAACACACAATTTAATTACATAAAAAACAGATATCAACAATTATTAAAGCTTTTAAAATAATAATAACCTCAAATATTGCATCAGAAAACATCTAATTACTCAATAACCCGGGTGAAAAAATTAAAACTGATCGGTAATAAGGAAGTAGATTTATTTTTCTACAAAATTAACTAAAAATCATCGACAAACTCGAAAAAAAAAATTGTGGGCCCATTTCTCTTAGAAGAATGTGCATTACCCTTTGTCAATTTAAATATACATTATGAGTTAGTACTTTACCTGTGCGCATACTAAGGCCCACAAAGGTACAGAACAAAATATCGCCTTCCAAGGTATAGCTGAAGGTAAACTCGAGCGACTACCCCCAAGAGCTTCTTCAAGATATTTTTTTTCTTTATCAGAAATATAAGGATGGGATGCTGGATCATTGTAACATAACATCGTCTGAAAGTTCATCACGATTAAAATAAGACCCCTAAAACGGGCAGTAAATTTCGCGTCGTGTTTGGGGAATAGTTTGAAAGTAGCCAGGTATAACGAGAGGAGTGTGCACTGTCAATCTAGATGGTGCGTGCTCGTCTCCTCAAGCCGGCATAGTGGAGGCGACTGCTACCTGCATAGGTTTTTTTTTTAAATTGTAGCTCGGCATGTGACAACACTCCGCCTGATGTAAAGCTAGAGTGCATGAGTGGAAACAACTGCTATTACTGTAGTCATATGCCGGGCTACAATAAAAAAAAATTACGTGACTAAATAAAAATATATTTTGCAGTTACAGCGTTTATTTTGAATGTTAGGAACACTTTATTTGTTTAAAAAACATTACAGTAAAAATGCAATTAAAAATTTACTTACCCAAAGTATGAACCAAAGAATGCCCAATCCTCCAAATAAATAAAAGACAGATTCCCAATCCCCATGCCGCATCACCAAGCCAGATAAATAAGTACCAGCAATATTGCCAATTTGAGCACCACCAAATACTAGCGAGCCCATTCTACCACGCTCTGTTATCGGTGACCAACGTGCTAAAAGGGCGTTTAGAGCTGGAAATGTTGTTCCCTAAAATGTTAAATAGAAATATTGGTAATTATAATGAACATACAGGCGCACAAATAGGAGAATTTTGTCTATGGTCTATCGAAGTAAATTACCGTGTTAAAGTACAAGGGTAATTGCGAAAATAATTGTCAGTCCTCTATATTAAGCGAATACTCAAATGGCAGAATTCGGCTTGTAGTCTCAAAGCGCGGATTTTGAAAACAAAAACAAAATTTTTATGAGAAAAAAAACAAACACGGTCGCTGTAATTACGTGCGTATGTTTTCAAAGTTAGTACTGTGAGAGAGATATATCTGCAGGCAACTGCACCTCCACTATGCCGGCATGAGCAGACGAATGTGCACCATTCTGGACAAAGCACACTCCTCTCATTTACCTGACTACGGGGGTTTTATACTTAAAAGTGATGGTATCCTATCCTGGTACGGCAATGTGGGCTAACAACCTTTGATAATAATATCTATTATATTAAATTAAAATAATCACCTCTCCAAGTCCTTCTAAAACCCGTAACACAATAAGTCCTGTGGCACCACCGACATTCACAGTCCATGGTGTTAGTAAGGTAAACACTGCAGTACTGAGAACTCCTAAACCTAATGAGTATTTCCCTCCGAACCTCTCAGCCAACATTCCTCCTGGTAAATGAGTTACTATGTATCCGTAATAGAAGGCGCTGAGGATTATTCCTTGAGTTTCTTCATTCCAATCGAAGCCTGACGTTTCCTGTAATAATTTTATTAAATCTTATTAAATATCTTATTAAAAAATAATAAAGTTATTTTTAAAACTAAATTAAAAGATTATATGCGATTTTATCGGATTTGTTTTATTTTATTCTAATCCAACATTTCGAAAGCTTTATAACCATCTTTGTAACAGGGAGAATAATTTTATTAATTCAGTTAAATGTTTACAAGTTCGCGAAAAATTTTTACTATAAATTAACAGAGTAATTAATATTTTTTAAGTCTACGAACTCATTTAACTCATAAAAAAATAAATTGTAACAGTATAAATAAATTAAAAGTATAAAAAGAAACCAGAAAAAAATAGCATTCGGTTTATTTACTTTTTTTGTGTGTTTTGTTAAATCGATTGTAATTTTTTACGGAACCTTTTACAGCAGAATGTAATAAGTATTAATAAGTACATTACACACCGTAATGTTTATTTATATAGTATTTGATTTAAAAAATAATATTAAAAGTATTACCACGTCTTCACTGTCAACATGAATATCATGGCCTCCAGGACAAGTTCCACCATCAACATTTCCAGAATGCGCTCGTTTTCTAACCATCTGTGTTATAGCTATATTGAGACAAACTCTCATAGTGTATGCATTCGCCACAGCTAAAAATCCCATTATTGCCATAACCCATCTTTGTGGTATAATAAAACCTGCACAATACAAAACAAAGGTAAATAATAAATAGAAATGTACACACAATGCTCTGACCGCCCCTGACCTTAAATTAGGACAATGACAACATTTTATATATTAATATATCACTCAAACCCGAAAACTTAAAAAAAAACTAAACATCGATTTTATTAATTAAACAATGTTTTGACCGGGAATCGGTCTCTGGACCATTACGCAACAGACACGTTACAGGCCATGCAAGTCGTAATAATGAAAACATAAAATAAATCCATCCTCTACCAAGCGCGCCGGCAGAAATAATTTCCAGGTTGTGCAGATTTTAGTTTTCTTACAATCTTCGCCGTATATGATTGTTAATAAAAAAAATCGCCGGCTGCAGATGCTTTTTAAATGAGAATTGTGTAATTACTGCCTACTAATTATTGTTAATAAAAAAATGATTTCCAACAGACGGCTTTTTATTTCAATAATTCCTGTTGATCCCGAGATTTCCAAGGGGTGCAAGTGCACCCCCTGGCACCCCCCTGCCGGCGCCCATGTTATCTACCGCTACACCACGACCGTCCAATATTTCAATTAAATTAAATTTTTTTTTATTTTTTTTTTTATGCTTAATAGGCAAACGTTTGACCGCACCCTGCCTGATGTTAAGCAGTGATGGGGTCTAAGATGGAGCACGCTTGCCTATGAGGTACCTGTTTACCCTTAATTTGAAGAGGCCCATATTGTACTTCTCGGGAAACACAGACACCGGGAGAGAGTTCCACAGTTTCGCAGTACGCACGAGGAACGTGTTGTCAAAACGCCTCGTACGCACTTTTGGAACTTGGACCATAAATGGATGGTACCTCTCCGGGTGTCTGGACGTCCGATAAAAGAAAGGGGACGGTAGAGCTAAGTTGTGTAGTTCTTGCGCACACTCTCCGAAATGTATCCGGTAAAAGACCGATAAACAGGCGACGTTTCGTCGGTGCTCAAGGCTTTGTAGCCGAGACTTGACTAGAGCGTCATCGCCTATTAGCTTCTTGGCGCGCCTCTCGATCGACTCCAATGCCGCAAGTTGGTATTTGGCAGATCCATCCCAAAGGTGAGAGCAGTACTCCATGCAGGTCCTTACTTGCGCTTTGTACAAAGTAAGGAGTTGTTCCGAATATCGAATCCGAGGTCCGAATTTGAATGCAATAAATAAAAGATATAAAAATGCTATTATCATTTGAAAGATAATGTGACATCAAGTTCATTGAGGTAATTAGACGCTTATACTAGTGATACAGTGATCATTGTTTCGAATATCCTTACAGAACCATCTCGGCTACTCAAAGCGAATATTAAGTGAACAATATAATTAGCAAAGCGGAAGATTAATCAAATACCTAATGATAAAACAATCACGTACAGATTTCAGACTATAAATTTACCTCTTCATTGTAAGGAAAATGTATATTTCCTGGGACTCTGTGTTGGTGATACTAGCGCCTTTTTCACTTGTTAACTTAAGGCTCTAAATATCCATTGAAGCGTCTCGTCACAGAGGCGTACATAATAAACATTTTTAATTTAAAAAAAATTGAAAAGTTTGATATGATTTCCCATAGCCTTGAAGAAGGTTTTTTAAATCGGGATAAAACCTGCGCGGTTTAAACCAGCCGGGCCGTTTAAAAAAGATTCACTAGGGATGGAACGGAAACAAACGCATAATATTAATTATATGCAGACATTTTGAGCTGACACAGTTCCGGTGATTGTTATCCCATCATGACTAATCTATGGCGATACGTCTCAATGACCCACATTATGTAACATAAAAAAAACTACCTATTTTATATTATAATTTATTGATATTGATCCAAGAATTGAATCCAAGGTAAAAAGGAAGACGTTCATATAACATGTCACTAAGCATAAAGTAGCAAATAATTTGCATAGATAATGCACTAGTCAATAAAATTATTGGTTATTCGAGGACAGTCGTTTTACCTCCTTGAAATATTAATGAAGGAAGCGTTGTATAAACAATAATTTACGGGACATAAAATGATAGGAAATTACCTATCTATATCATATATATATATATATATATATATATAGTCATATAGACTTTAAATTTAACTTATTGTTGTTATTAAACGCTTATACCTATTTTCATAGAATTATCAGGTAGGTGGCCGGTATAGTACTGTTCAACAAAGACCTAGCTTTAAAGAAATTCGACATAATAATAGGTTAACTAGGCCCACCAAACTATGAAACAATCTTTCCAGCCAGAACAGTGATGCATGCCGGCAATGGTTTATATCAGGTGGAGTGCAGATGACGCTAATACGAATAGAAAAGATTGGTAGAGATATCTAACCTTGAATTTGTTGAAGGATTTAGTTATATTTATAAAAAAAACATCCGCAACAAAATATAAATAAATGAAACTCTATTTTTAATCTTTCTTTTGTTAAGAGTTTTTTTAGTATCTTCTTTATAATAGCATAATTTTACTGATGAAAAAACTTCTTGATCTCTCAAGTGGTTGTCAGAGCTGTCATCTTGTACGTGCAATTACAAATGTAATCGTACTTATTTCATAGTATTTTATCCTACATGATGACGCCAATTTGCACAATGCAAGTATGTCAAGTCAATGGTTGTAATGAATAGTATGATCTTTTTGTGTTTCCCGCATAGCTGAGATGCAGCCGAGCGTATCCCCGTTGGGTTTGACTGATTTAAAAAAGAACCTTACTAATTTTCCTGCTTTGTTTTCGAGAATTTAATTTACATAAAAATAGCAATTTTATTGATTTCGCATGCCTCTTGTATTTGTTTAATAAATTAAATGATGTGTTGATCAAAGATCAAACAGATTTTGGTATTTTTTTCTATTTTTAATAACGCAAATAATGATTAATTCTGAGAATTTGGTTTTATTTGTTCACAATGATGTTTGTGATCTTGTTTTGAAGAACTATTTAATTAACAAAGTGACTGTAATTTAGCGGCGGTAAATGAACTCTAACTTAAATCTGGTGGTAAACTAAGGTCGTCCTACAAATAGTATCATGCCAGTAATGCTGTACCTACGTAATAAAGATTAGTCAGCTCACGTAAGTAGGTACGTTCCTTAAAATATTTTAAGAAAATTACATACTTCACACTTCATTTTACTTCACAGTCACTTTTTGAGTCATAACCATTGTGGTGGCCTTATTATTAAAAACGTACACATTTTTTTACATTAAAATACCTCTTTAAGTAAAAGATGGAAATTCACTTACATATCAATACCTTAATACCAATAACTAAATGGAAAAGTTTGTCTTTATTCAATAATGAGGTTAATAGTTATTTAATTAATTTATAAAAAATAAAAATACATAATATAATAAAAAAAAACTTATTACATAATCTTTAAAACAATTAATTAAGAAAAAATAGTATAGTAGCGTATAGTACCTACGAACTAAACTTTATGGCGGCTACGAAGTTAGGCATAAGTCGCTGCGCAGTACATAAATTGAGGTATCAGCGGGGCACGAAGCACGTCCGTGGGAAGGGCACACTCCTAATTTTTTTTTATTGTAACTCGGCATGTGACAACACTCCGCCTGATGTAAAGCTAGAGTGCGGTCTATAAATGAAAACAACTGCTACTACAGAGAAACCTGTGCGAACAGCAGTCGCCTCCACTATGCCGGCTTGAGGAGACGAGCATGTACCATCTAGATTAATTAAAGCTACCCGCAGTTGTTTTTTTTTAATTATTATTGTAGCTCAGAATATGACAACACTCCGCCTGATGTAAAGCTAGAGTGCGGTCTATAAATGGAAACAATTGCTACTACAGAGAAATCTCTACAGGCAGCAGTCGCATAGGCTATGTAGTCCTGAGGAGACGAGTATGCACCATCTAGACTGGCAGTGCACACTTCTCTCGCTAGGCAGTGCACACTCTGGTGTTACATTCGAAAGTGGTGGTGGCCCATTTTTATATGTTCTATCCATATTTAAAATTAACTCTTAATTTTATTATTGTAATATTGTAAACTAATGTAAACATAACTGCAGCTGCGCGAGATAGCACCCGCGGCTAACTTCCGAGACGCTATAAAGTTTGACGCGACGCGACGCTTTGATTCATATTTTACATTATTATTATTTTATTCACTATTATACGTTGGAGCGTAGGTATCATAATAGACGCGCCACGATTTATGTGATTTTCTATGTAAATTTTCTATACGCGTCTATAACGCGAGGCCTCTACGAATATTGATTTTAAAAATAATACCATGTAATAAAACACGTGTCTCAACAAGAATTGAATTCAAGTGTTAGAACTATTAGTACGGAAAGAATAAAAGACTGTTAATAATTAAATAATTACCCATACTTTATTATCAATTAACATGTTAAGCCCTATCATTTATGTTTGTTTATCTAACGTCTTTTACCAGATCTAACTGCTTCTAAAATATACATTTATTGGGTATTAAATGTCTAAGAGATGATGCAGATAGTGTAAACCGAGCTACACACCTTCACACGCTCTTTTGTCTTTATATTTGTTTCGACGGGGAATCAAACCCGAGAACTTCGCTTAAATTACTGAAGCACTTACTAACGACTGTAAAACGAGGTAAAATACGTTCAGCGTAGGAACAGAGTTGCAGAAATATCGTTTCGTTTTCCGTTCATATTAAAGATAGTTTTTATAGTAGCACGGTGTGTTAAGCTATAACTTCTATAAGCCCTTGAATAGAGACAACTGCTGCCACGAATAAATATGCAGTAAGCAGTCGCCTCCGATATGCCAGCTCGAACAAAAGAATGTGCCACCACTCGTGATGATTGGTGCTTTAAAATCACAACTTCAATTGTTTACTGTACGATAGCATACTTTTATAAATAGCTAATTAAAAATTTAGTACACGTTCCGTTTCCGTTTTGATGACGAACCCATTTCGTTATCGTCACGTTAATATATCTAAAAGTACGTTACTCCTTTATAACTTCCGGTTTACCATTTAGAATTGCACCTGATTCAATGACAATCCTTTTTGTTTATACATCTATGTTATATTGAATGTAGAAATATTAATAATTATATATTTCATAACCCCATAAGAGTGCCCAAAAGTCTATAAAAGAGGCCGTGGTATAGCGATATCACTGTAACGTTGTTATATGTTTTTAGGTCGCTCAGCTTCTGTGATATAACATAGGCTTGTTTAAGTAAATGGTTTTAAAAGTCCCTAAATAAAATTGAATTTTAAAAAAAGTAAATGGTTGGCAGACAGACAAATGACAGTTATTCCAGTCTACCGTACTGGGATACTATCATCGCTCTTAACACCCGTGAGTTGTGTTTCGGCATCAGCGTGGAAGTGAAACTAGGCGGGTATAGCAAAATGAATGTGTCCTGTCTTAATGCTGTACATTTGTCTTCTCCAGCCGGTATAGGGGAGGCGACTGCTGCCAGCAAACATTTTACTGTAGTAGCAGTTGTTTCCGCACATAGACCGCACTCTAGCTTAATGAGTATGGTCATATTATAAAAAGACTCTGTCTAGCAGCTCTTGTTGGGTTTATTATCATAATTACAGCCATTAACTACGCGAGTATCTAAAGCAGGGATGCACAGACCGCGGCCCGCGGGCCGCATGCGGCCCGCCGGTCGAATACTGGTGGCCCGCCGACAGCAAAAATAATACTCTCGTACATTCGAAAAATATTGAATTCTATTCCAGAATAAAACAAAAAAAAATGTTCGAAATTTGAATCTCGCGCGCCCGCTCTTAAGTGCGCTTATCGGTGCGCCGTGCGTGCGTCGGTAATGTCGGAATTCCCGATTGCTCGCGTAGATACACGAAGCTTCCAGAGTCGGTTTCGAGATTTCTCCAGACAGTTTTCGACTCTATACGCGCGGTATAAAAGCCACGCTAACCGCAGCGACCGACACTTCGGTTTTAATTTGAGCGACAAGCCGGTGTCATATATTTTGTTCCACATTCAACGTAGGTTTCCTGTTGCAGTGTCAAGTGCCGTGTATAATTGTGTTGTGAAATCGTAAGTAAAACTCTGTTATTAATAAATGTTTCCCTACCTATTTAATTAATGGGTAGTAATAAAACGAGTGACTGTAAATTACAAATTCATACCGCTTAAGTTATTAAAACAGTATGTCATCATCAGTCGCAAAGTTTTTTTTTATTCGCTCGTTTTATAATTCCCCTTAATCAATTATTTTTTGTAATTTAAAAAAGGATGGGTAATTTAAGTAGGTACTGTAATTGTTTTTAGGTGCTGTGTTAATCCTAGCCAGGATTAGAACGCAACATGGACAAGCCAGGACCTAGTAAAAAACGTAAGGTTAAAGATGAAAATCGGCAGTTTCAAGAAATTTGGACTGAGAAATACTTTTTTGTATGGTCGCATAACAAAGTCGTTTGTTTAATTTGCAAGAATTCTGTTGCGATTGCAAAGGAATATAATGTAAAAAGGCACTATGAAACGCAGCATCCTACTTTTAACAAGTTTACAGGTGAATTAAGAAAGCATAAAATGTTGTCTTTAAAACGGGAGCTTATTGGTCAGCAAGCTATGTTTACAAAACCCATTCAAGATTCAGAAACAGCTACAGAAGTTAGTTATGAAATTTCTCGAATGATAGCAAAGCGAAGTCGCCCCTTCAATGATGGGGATTTTGTAAAAGAATGCATAGAAATTGCCGCTAAGAAAATGTGTCCAGAAGCAGCAAAAAAGTTTGAGAAAATTCAACTGAATCGTATGACTATCCAAAGACGAATTATGTCTTTGTCAGGTAATATTGCGGAACAATTAACTGAAAAAACTAAGATCATTGAATTTTTTTCATTAGCACTCGACGAATCCACTGATATTAGTTCCACAGCTCAACTTCTCATATTCATACGAGGTGTTACTCAAGATTTTGAAGTCTTCGAAGAGTTATTAGGAATGTGTTCATTGAAAGGTCAAACCAAAGGAGTTGATATACTCAATGTACTTTTGGATGAGTGTTCAAAAACTGATTTGGACTTATCAAAATTATCGGGAGTTGCGACTGACGGTGCTCCTTCGATGATTGGTGTCAATTCCGGGCTAGTTACTTTGCTGAAAGAGCATCTGCAAGAAAAAAACATAAACGCTAAAGATTTCATGCAGTTTCACTGCATTATACACCAAGAAGCCCTCTGTTCTAAAAAAATTGAATTTCAAAATGTCATGAAAGTGGTAGTTTTGACTGTAAATTTCATAAAATCACGAGGACTCAATCACAGGCAATTTAAACAATTCCTTGATGACATCGAAAGCGAATATGGAGATTTACTGTATTACACAGAAGTAAGGTGGCTAAGTCGTGGATTGACACTGGAACGATTTCTAAATTTAATAGAAGAAATTGGAATATTTCTGGCGGAAAAGCAAAGGGATGTCCCGGAACTTAAAAATCCTGATTGGTTGTGTGATTTGGCTTTTTTAGTTGACATTACAAATCAGTTGAATGTCTTGAACACACGGCTTCAAGGCAAAAATCAACTGATATCCCAGCTCTACGCTCATGTATCATCCTTTCAATGCAAGCTGACACTTTTCAGATCGCAATTGAATTCTGGAAATTATAATCATTTTCCGAATTATAAGAAAATGGCTGAAAAGTTCAACAAAACTGCGATTAATTTCAGTTATGTAGAAAAGCTAGATATTTTGATTCAAGCTTTTCAAGACAGATTTTCGGAGTTTAAAAAAGTGAAACCTCTGTTGGACATATTCAGCAATCCTTTCACGATTTCAGTTGAAAATGCGCCAGAGTCAATGCAGTTAGAAATTATCGACATTCAAAACGACCAAGATTTACGCAACAAATTCAACGAAGGAGACTTGCTGAACTTTTACCGCTGCATTGATAAAAATACGCACAAAGAGTTGCGCATAAACGCTCTGAAATGTGCCAGCTTATTTGGTTCTACCTATATGTGTGAGCAAACCTTTTCAATATTAAATAATAATAAAACAAAAAATCGGAACCGCCTTGCAAATGAAAGTTTGGAAGCAGTTTTACGTGTTGCTACAAGTAAATTTGAGCCAAATATAAAAAAGATTGTAAGCACTATGCAGTGCCACGCTTAAAATTAATAGATTCTTTTTCAATTTTAATACATTATTATCAATACTTTATTGTCTTTAATTACCTATACTTCTGGCGGCCCGCCATCAGTTCATGATTTGCCCGAGTGGCCCCTAGTCCTAATAAGTCTGTGCATCCCTGATCTAAAGTATTCTAAAGGAATTTTCTAGTTTACTTGTAACGTGTAATTTCGAAGAAGTAACCTATATCAAACGAGTTGTCGCCAGACATATTGGCATGTGGCATTAATTTAATTGTTTAATTACTTGACAACGGTATTAAATTATAAATTAAATAATAGCATCAACAGCCATCTGATATTTTATTAATTTTTGGATTATTTTATTATGTTGAAAAAATCAACGCTCATACGCAGCCTGGGCCGATGTGTGGACCGAGACTTCGTCTTTGAGCACGGGATCAAAATTCTATCTTTCCATCGGCAGCCCTTCCAACTACTAGGCTGATATCATATTTTTTATTACATATTTATAGGGTTGCCAGTTGTATTCAATAACATACCGCTAAAAATTACATATTATTTATTGTGATTTTTCAGACATGCAAAAAGCCAAACTGCCCGGTCTAAACTCTAGCACTGGCAACCCTAGTTACCTATTATTATTTTATAAAAAAATTACCGATCATCCTGTGGTAACATGTTGCAAGTACACGAGCGTTTACACATATTACGATCGAGGGGAAACCCGGCAATAAAAACAAATCCAATCGATTTCAAAGATTATGATCGCCTTCTTGCATAAGTTTATTTCGGACACACTATACGTACCTAATATTGATCAACTTTGTAAAACTGTAAATAAAACCTAATAATAAATACCGTACAATGCACTCCAAATTAGTAAGATTGTTCTATGGGTGCCAGGACAAGGACAAGAGAAACATAATATGTAATACTATCGCGTTCAGATACGAGACAAATAAACAAATTCCTACTTTTTAAAAATATTATCATATTGAAAAATATTTATTTTCATTACGGCGAATGTGCTACTGCTACCTGCAGAAACTCTGCGACAGCAGTTGTTTCTGTTCATGAACCGCACTCAACAGTAAGCGGGTGCCTAAAAAGTTTTTTATATTTTTTAGAATTTTTATATAATTTTTTTTTAGAAATTTAGAAAACTTGGGTAATGTAATGGAGTAGTGCCACATGAAATACGATATTAATTAAACATTAGAAGGTTTAATCATTGGTTAATAAGGCTAACATAACTCGTTGAGTATCATACCTTTAATTGGAAGTGGTAGTTGTAACTCGACGATCCTTTCACCTGTTTTATTGTAGATTGCAAGTTGCAACGCACTTTACTAAAGATTGGAGTTCTAGAGTGTGTTTTCAAATGTTTATTATAATGTAAATATTTATAACCTACATTTTAATCACCTTCTGTAGTTCACCAGTTAGAAATACCTGAACTTCTTTTCGTGAATATTAATAATAAAATAAATAACCCCCCCAAGGGGACCACCTTGTCGTGGTGGGGGGGCTTAAAGTATGGAGAACTTTTTAATAGCCTGAACATCTTGGCCGCAATTCATATATACCCATACCAAACTAACGGTCCCCGAAAAAATGAAAAAACGATGGAAACGAGATTAAAAACGAAACTGAGATTAGGGTCGCTTCCCGAGGGCAATCGTCGGGGCACATCTGGAGCCGATGCTGGATGTCACAGCATGCGGAACATCGGCGGCGAGGAGTTGAACAGGCGGGCTCTCGTCGAGTTAAATTATGCTACAGCCGACAATTTATCATCACGCGCATCTTCATCATCACTCTTTCCTTCTCCCACACCTTCTCCACTTTCATTTTATCCTTCATCTCCATCTTCTACTTCTTCTCATATCACACCGTCATCTCCAGTGGATGTTGCGCAGGAGGCAACAGCCAAAAACCCTGGGCCCGCTGCTGGAAAATCTCGCGCTCGAAAACGATGGACAGTTGAAATGAACAAGTTCATATGGCGCACCTATCTCATCATCACATCACTTGAGACAGTAAATAAGAACTATTTGACCACACTTCATGAACAGTTTACGCTTAAATTTCCCGATATGATTATTTCAAAACAAATAATTGGAGACCAACGTAGAGCAATAGTCAAAAACAAACTACTTTCAGATGACATATTAAATGAAATTAAAGAAGAAGTTCAAAAAACAAACCCACAACTGCCACACCCCACACTATCTGCACCAAAGATGTCCCGTATGAAGTGGAATACTGATATGAATGAGACAATTATGAAAGCATATTATACAGTAACAAATATTGAAACAAATAAAACTGCATATAGAAAACAATTATACATTAAATTTATTGAACAATTTCCTCGTCTATCTCATTTATCAGAACAACGCATTGCAGATCAAAGAAGAGCAATAGTTAAAAATAAATTAATTGCCGAAGACAAATTAGAACAAATAAAGAATGAAATAAGGCAAACCAAAAATATATCAGGAAATCAGAATAATTCACAATTGACAGATCATCCCCAAACGAATATCATAGACATGGCTGCTACGGAAACAATAAACATTGATCAGTTAGAACAAAATACACACATGCCAATAAGACACTATTGCAATAAAGATATTAATGTAGTATTTGAAGAGACATACAATAAGTTTAGAGACAGTGACCCGACACATAGGCCGTATATACCAAAACAGAAAACATCAAAATCACTAGCAAGTATCGTTACTTATATAAACACAGAAATATTGGCGAAATTAATGAACGTAGATCAGGACTTTCAAACAACTCAGACAATCATATATAGTGCCGCTTACACTGCAGCCGTCTGTAACGGATCAAAGATTAAAGATACAATAGAAACAACGACCACCACACAGTCTAGCAAAAATAAACATCCAGCTTGGAGGAGAAGATTACAGAAGAAAATAGACATACTTAGACAAGATATAGGAAGAATGACACGATACACAAACAACAATAGAAGCCGGAAATTAAATAGAAGAATTGCAGATATAAGAAAACGACACGAAATACATTCACGACACGAGGAACCTAATACAAATGACACGCAAATATTAGATACATTAAAACAGAAACTCAGTGTAGCCGCAAATAGATTAAACCGATATGTCAATTGCACACTCCGTAAACAACAAAATTCACAATTTCTAAATAATGAGCGACAATTTTATCGACATTTAGGTACAAACACGGAAAACAACGAGCCTCCCTCTATTTTACCTTCAATACAAGATGTTCACCAGTACTGGTCAAATATATGGTCTAAGCCGGTACATCATAATTCATCGGCTGATTGGATACAAATAGATTCAGAGCTAAATCAAAATATACCTGACATGCAATTTGAACACATTCCAATAGATACATTCATAGAAGTAATTAAAAAGGCACACAACTGGAAAGCTCCCGGAACAGATCATATCCACAATTATTGGTATAAAAAATTCACAACAGCTTATCCTATGCTATACAATCATCTAAATAAATTCATAGATTCTCCAGACACATTACCCACATACATAACAGAAGGCATAACATACTTAATACCTAAAAAATCGAATAGCGAAAACCCATCAAATTATCGGCCAATTACTTGTCTCTAAACTATATACAAAATATTTACGTCATGCATCTCAGAGATAATTTATAAGCATGTTACAACGAACAATATTTTAGCAGAAGAACAAAAGGGTTGCAGAAAATTAAGTCAAGGATGCAAAGAGCAGCTCACCATAGATTCCGTTGTGATGAAACAAGCTAGCACATTAAAGAGAAATATTAGTACCATGTATATAGACTATAAGAAAGCGTTCGATTCCATACCTCACACCTGGCTTATTTATATATTACAGAATTACAAAATCCATTCTAAAATTTTATCATTCTTAGAGATAGCTATGCAAAACTGGCGTACGAAATTAAAACTAATTGCAGGAATAGGTAGAATATGTACTCCAACTATACATATACGACGAGGTATTTTCCAAGGAGACGCATTAAGCCCGCTATGGTTTTGTCTTGCACTCAATCCATTATCACACATGTTAAATAGATCAAATGATGGTGTTCTAATTTCAAAAAACAATAGTGAGCACATAAAATTGACACATCTTATGTATATGGACGATATTAAGTTATACAGTAATGAAACACACACACTACATCATCTCGCAGACATCACACAGACATTCTCAAATGACATACATATGGAATTCGGGATAGATAAATGCAAAACGTTTACAGTAAAGAGAGGCGTTATTTTACAAAATAGTTACATACTACACTCAGGTGAACAAATAGAACCCATAGAACCGCATAGTTCATACAGATACCTGGGCTTCGAGCAGTCACAGAAGATTCACGCGAAGGACACTAAAATAGATATGAAAAAGAAATTTACTAATAGATTGAACCTAATTCTTAAATCCAAATTGAACTCTCGCAACTTAGTTAAAGCTATAAATACATACGCAATACCCACTTTAACCTATTCATTTGGAATTATAAACTGGACTCAGACTGACCTTAAAACCTTACAAAGAACTATTAATACACGTATGACAAGCCATCGTAAACACCATCCACGTTCCTGTGTACAACGCCTGACATTACCGAGAGATGAAGGCGGAAGAGGGATAATAGACCTTACTAACCTACACAATAAACAGATTACTACACTCCGACAATTCTTCCATGGACGTGCTGAATATTCCAGTCTTCACAGTGCAATAGTCGACGCAGATGTGCGACTGACACCTCTCAATTTACAAGACCATACCGATCAGCGAAATGAAAAAATCATCGAACAGATAGAAAATATAACATCATGGCAGCGGAAATCCTTACACGGCAGACATCGCCAAGATCTGTCGGAGCCAACTGTCGACAAGAAAGCGTCGAACGCATGGCTGCGACACGGCGAATTGTTTCCCGAAACAGAAGGATTTATGATCGCTATTCAAGACCAAGTAATAGAAACTCGTAACTATTTGAAACACATAGTAAAGAAACCTAACATAATTGACTCATGCAGACGATGTAGAAAAAGTCCAGAAAACATCCAACATATTACGAGTTCCTGTAGCGCAATAGCCCAAACTGATTACAAACATAGACATGACCAAGTGGCCAAGATTATCCACCAGAAGCTAGCACATAAGCATAAACTTACTATGCAACCATATCAACAATATTATAAATATATACCGGAACCTGTCCTTGAAAACACAACTCATAAACTATATTTTGATAGAGCTATACTCACGGATAAAACGACACACTACAATAGACCTGATATCACTTTAGTTGACAAAATAAAGAAGATCACATACATCATAGATATAGCCATCCCTAACACGCACAATCTGCAGAATACAATCGCAGAAAAGATTAGAAAATACCTGGATTTAAAAGATGAAATAGCACGAATGTGGCATATGTGTCAAGTCACAATAGTCCCCATCGTTTTATCCGCAACTGGTGTAATCCCGAAAAGTTTGCAGCCATCCCTCGAAGCAATAGAATTATCTCCACAAACATATATATCTTTACAGAAGGCCACCATACTTAACACCTGCAGAATTGTCCGCAAATTCTTACAAACAGACGCACTTCACCATCCCACCAATACTGTTCCCTTGGCCTAGGCCCGCGAACATGTTAGTAACCGGCTCCAGCCGAGAATATGTATAAAAAAAATAAATAATAATCAAATAAATTAATTAATATTCAATTTAACAAGAAAAACATACGCACCTAGATATCTATCGGTGTTAAACTACCCCAAATATCATGAAGGTTTAAGGGTCGAAAAACGTATAAGAACTTAAAAGTGGACTCTAGTCTTAATATTCGTAAATGTCCATTGGTTCTGTAATACAGTAGTGAGCGTACCGATCTGTTAGGTAGAAATCTCAGGTTCAATTCCCGGTCGTAACAAATAGAAATTGTTAAAAAATAATGAAAATTGTCGGTTCAAAGCTCAAGCAAGCAAGAGTGCGCGTTAATTTTTGTCACTTGAATATGCCAAAAATTTAGTTTTAAAAAAAAGTTATCATTAATGTGATATTATTTTAAAATAAGGCACTGTTTGTTTGGGGTGTTTTATGTATTTGTGTTGTTCTTGTCCTGATACCTATAGTGCGGGCTTAGCTTCAGGACAGCGTATTTTATGCATAAGAAATTATAAATTTATTATTATTAATGTTATTGAACACAATTAAGAATTTAAGTAAGCGTACAAAATGTCGAAACCTAGTGAGACAGTGAACCCAAATAGCGATTTGTGTATTCTTTGTTATTAATAATTATTCAGTAAAGTTTACGTTTTGAAAAGTATTTGACAATAGAAAACCATCGTAAAGGTTTAGGAGGCCACAAAATGGAAAGCGATGCCTACCTGTTTGCTCGCCCGCCATTGTTATTCCGCACTTTACGTGATTGCAGAAGTGTTTCTCATTTGTTTTTATAATGTTTACATAGGACTTTTTGTATAAAAAAGGTTTATTTCGATGATGAAATATCGGTCAAGTAAAAGTATTTTGTTAACTAATTTTTGACACTAAGCAATCAAGTTACTCTACCAGTGGAAAATTTATTAAGCGACAATTGTCGAAGGATGTTTATTAGAATAAGTACTTTATATAAATAATCAAGTATTTTGTTTATATAATAAGTGTTATAATTTGTGTGATAAAACATTGTGTTTACCCCAGACCAGACATAATAATACTAGCAGTCTACCCGCGACGTTGCTCTCAAAGTCCTGTTCACCCTATTTATACTAGAAGAATATTTGAATAGAAAACACAGCTACTATTCTAAGTAATTTTGGTTAAAGGGATATCAAAATCCAAGTCTCATTCTTCTTTGAGAGTAGTCTTCTACGATTTTTGGAGCTAAAGCTTGTCATTGGCACTGGAGAGGCCACCATTTGAGATCAAGTATAGATGCAATGAGAACTGCCCTAGTAGAGATATCGCACACATACTGCAAGCGTGCAGCAATCGACTTAGGATGAAAAAATCACTCGTTTCTAAATCAAAAGAAATTACTACTACTAAATACACGTGCTTATTACAAAGATTATAATAATAGAACAAAACGTTATTTACTTATTTCACACCAATTTGTTATGTTATTGTAAATAAATGGAAAAACTTACAAAAATTGGCTCATCATTCCGTAAATAAACTTTGTTTAATGAACCGGTAAATTCATAAGTGACATTTTATTTCTTCTTGTTACTAACTATAATTAATTTATTTTTATTTAGTTTTTATCGCATTTTTTGTTTTATATTTGCTTTTCAGATGATAATAATCAAAATCTTTTAATTTAATTAATACATTGTTGTTCTCGAATTACATTAATGGTAGGCAGATTGATGTTAGTTTACAAGACGTGATCGCGCTTTAATAACGAGAGGAATGTGCACTGTCAACCTAGACGGTGCATATTCGTCTCCTTAAGAGCTGGATATACACCGTAGACCTTGCTCGTCCCGCACTGATTCATTGGGCGACAGAGGGGTCGATTTATGTAAAATAATAATTTGAAAAAAAAAATAAACCAAAGATTCCCTAGGTATTGTATTGTCTGATATCATGGTAAAAATGAAAAACCTAGCTATTAATAGTTTAGAAGAAAAATTGCTTTATATTTCTAAACTTTGCATGAATATTATGATATTTAAAACTATTTTTTATATTTTTTAAACTGAAGAGGACATGTTTAGTATACTGTAGATTAACATATATACTTTTTCAAGATAATTTAATTACAGGTTATGGAGAAAAAGGGTTTTAATCCCTTTCAGTTTCAGCGCAGTTGGTTATTAGCCCAATCTGCCGTCCTGGGGTAGTACCACCACTTTCGAATGTAACACTCGTGAAGTGACTTTGTCGCGTTTCGGGAATATTTTGAAAGTAGCCAGGTATAGCGAGAGGAGTGTGCACTGTCAATAGATGGTACATGCTCGTCTCCTCAAGCCGGCATAGTGGAGGCGACTACTGCCCGCACAGGTTTCTCTGTAGTAGCAGTTGTTTCCATTCATGGACCGCACTATAGCTTTACATCAGGCGGAGTGTTGTCACATGCCGAGCTACAATTAAAAAAAAAAAGTTCTCATATATCCCAGCCTTAAGCCGTTGTAACGTAGAAGATTGCTGTCTACAGCCATTTATTTGTAGCAGCAACAGCATCTCATGATCGGCAGTCCAGTTTGCACATCTCATGCGGGGCTGCTATAAAACATACTCCACTTCTGTTATGCCTCATTAATTCGATTTTTTTCGTATAAAAACCATTGTTCTCATTTCAACTTCCTCCTAAATACTAGACCTGAATAGATAAGATCTTATCTTTTCGGTAATTTTGAAAAAATTAAGTAATTTGTTTAAACTATCACGTACCCTATTTAATTCATATAATGTACTTGTGCGTAAGATTAAACACAGTGAACAATTATCTAGTACTAGATATGTGGTTTTGCAAGATCTTTTATTCAATTGTTCTTTTAGTTATAAAAAGAAAATACTGATGTATAATTCTAATAGATATTATTATGCGAATTGTACTCACATTTAGATAAAATAAGCCGCCAACCAGTTAACATTTTTATAATTGTTTTTACAAACACTATCGCTTTATAAATCACACACTTAAATAAATTAATTACTAAAAAATTAATTAATAATTATTAACAAATTGTCTTAACTTTTTAATTAAAGTTTCATACATAAAATTTCAATTTGAATATCGAAAGCGCCGTCGCATGCGCCCGCGCAGACGCGGTAGTTTATCATGTACACAATGTCAGAAAACGAATGACAGCGACCGCGAACTAGCGTCTCTCTATATACCTATAGAAGTGCACGCACCTAACTAAATGCATACATAAAATTAAATGTCATTTACAGGCCCGATAACGAGTACCCACCTACCTGAGCAACGTAGAAACGTCGTCACAATATCGTCAAAGAGAGTACTTTCCAATTTTGTATAATAAATATATTTATTTAGTTTTAATTTAATCATCGGTTATTTTTTAATTATTTTTTCTATTAAATTTTCATCATAATTTATTCTACGTTCTAACATTCTAATTTAGTTTATTATTATCAAAATTAACCGGATAATTAATATAACCTTGTTTTATAAATATTTTTAGATGCACTTTATCCATGTTTCATTATATTTTCAACACCACAAAGAGAATAAAAGAAAATCTATAGTACATAAAAGAGCAATAAAATAATAATATATATTTTAAAATCTAAGTAGGTATATACCTATTTTACAAAATAAAAAAAACTTAACGAGAACGAACATACATATCTTTAAAACAAGGAGAATTATTCTTTATTTACACACAATAACAACATGATAAATAAATAAAAACTTTACATATAAGTGTAAAGCTAGTATGTTCTTCTTTACGCTATAATAATGTCTTGTCTCTATCTTAAGGTTGGTTGCTTAGATGAAATCGTTTCTCAGGAATACAATACAATACAATTGTCACGCCTTTTTCCCACAGGGGTAGGCAGAGACAACGGAACGCCACTTACCACGATCCTGACACAACACCCTCGCTCGTAGGAATACATTTAAAAATAAATACAGTTTAAATTTTTTGATACACTTCAAAATTAAGGAAAACAAATGAAGATATATGTATTGTATGAACTGTGAATTGGTTGTGGTTGCAGTAACCTCTGTTAGATTTCGTGACTTTATTTTGAGCCTTCATTATACAACGAAAAAGTAAATATTTAATTCGGGTCTGGTTATATTATGTTTATATGTTATATTATATTATGGGTATGGTTATATTATATTAATAAATAAATTAAATTAAATTTACTTTATTAAAATAATATTAAATTTTATTATTATTTTTTATATTATTTTATTATTATTATGAAGTAAGGAACTAAAATAACAGAAATGAAAATAAATAATCAAAAACAAAAAAAAAATGTAGTGACAAGTTTCGCGACGGCATCTATAAAGTAGCTCCAGACTTAAATCTCCTTTACACCTCTCAAATAACAAATCGAGATGTGTAATTTATTTGTAATTTATTTTCCGTTAAAAATGCTTCATTACGAAATGCGGTAAAAAATATTGTGTACAAAATTAACGTTTTTAAAAAGAACGATTATATTTCTAATTAAATTAATATTAAAACAACACCAAATACAAAATTGCGAACAAAGTCCCGGTGAAATTCATTAACATCAAAATAATATTGTTTATTACCTCAAATAGAAGAATTATTTGTTTAAATTATTACCATGTAGTATCCGGAATATAGATATTTGTAAATATAGGTACTCGTATGATCTTTGCTAACAAAAATTTCATTGAATTCTTATAAAACGTCGCTAGTGACCGTGATTAAAATGGTGTTTATTTTTTCAAGTTTTTGTTCTATTTTTAGCAATCATTGAATTTAAAATACCTTAGTATTTATTTTAATTAATTCGTTTATTATTTAAATTCGCTTAATTAAATGAAAATTGGATTTTTCAAAGCATGTGACAACAATCCGTCTGATGTTAATTAAGCTACAAAAAGAGTACGGCAGTTTGGTCACATGCCGAACTTCTATAAAAAAAAGACTACACAAATATTATTTTAATGGTAGTCATAGAATTTAGTTCATTACTAGTATTTGTTTAATATTTATCTAGTTAAAATAAATATTCCACGTTAACCGCAGGACTATTTTTATACCGGTTTAAATTTCAATAGATAATTATAATTATTAAAGAAGAGATAGGATACCCACTGGTCTCAAAGGCCCGGTAATTCAATCCTTCGTTAATTATAAGAAGAGCTCGTGCTACAATTCTTGATTCAACCCGTTGTAATTTTTTTACCCAGGTTATTGAGTAATTTGTTTTTTTCTGATGTGATATTTGAAGTATGTATTAAATGCTTTAAAAATGGGATTTTTTTATTAATTGCACAAATAGGAGATTATTATTATTATTATTATTTTATTGTATTGTAAATATTTTAGAGTATTGTTTTGTTAACAAATTATTTAATTAGATTTCAATGAGACATTAGTTCACCTGCTTATGTCCGAATTGAATTACCGGGCCTTAATTTAAGATAGAGATATATAAGAATAATAATGTTATATTAATACCGATTAAAACATATTATTTTTACATTTAATTCATTAGCATATAAACTATGTGTAGTTTTTTGTTTGCATATGACGGCATAGATTATTAGTAATTTGTAAATAATTTATTAGTAATATTATTTACGGGATTATCATTAACAGTAAGGACCACGGATAGTTAACCTACACTTGAAAAAATTTTGTTGTCAATATCTTAACGTCTAATTTTTATTCCTATTCCCCTATTTAGTTTCTGCCTACACCAGTTGGAACAGGAAATGATGGTAGTAGTCATTTTTATTTTGATACTTTTATCCCAATTTCAAGTATAATAGTTGGTCTTCATTCTCTGTATTAAGTAATTTTATTAATATAAGTCAGAAGAGTTTTAGAGCGGCCGTGGTACAGCGCGGCGGTAAGACGCGTGAACTCATGATGGATGAGACGCGTGTTGAACCTCGCTAGATCTGACTGGTACCAATGTAACTTTGTTATATGTACTTTGGTCGCTCAGTGCCACATTAATGAGTGGTAGGCAGACTGAGGTAGTATCACCACTTTCGAATGGAACACCCGTGACCTTGACGCGTTTCGACAGCAGTTTGAAAGTAGCCAGGTATAGCGAGAGGAGTGTGCACTGTTTATCTAGATGGTGCACACTCGTGTCCTCAGGCCAGCATAGCCGGGGCGACTGCTGCCCGTAGAGATTTCTTGGTAGTAGCACTTGTTTCCGTTTATGGGCCGCACTCTAGCTTTACATCAGGCGGAGTGTTGTCACATGACGAACTACAATGAAAAAAAAGTACCTAATACATTGTTTTAAAACGATAATTACTACAAACATGTAGTATGATATAAGCACTCGTTTAGCATAGATAGGCATTCAAACAACTATATTTATAATTAGTAGATTTTACGTTTTACAATGTAAACTTATAATTTTCAACTACCCACTAGTATATTGTCACAACAGTGCATATCGCGATTTCCTTTCATAGAATTCCCTGCAAGGTTTTATTATTGACCTTGACATTTTTATTACATTTCAAAACACGATAAAAAATTAACAATTAAAATACTTATTTCTATGTTATAATGTACCATTTTAAAATATTCAGTACTAAAAAATAAATATAAAATAAACCAATTTTTATATTAATTTTAAACCAGTTAACTTATTAGAGAAGTAAACAGAATGATGATGATCAAAAGGCTCCGAGTCCACGCGGTCGCAAACATTTTTCCAAACAAATTTTGTAAAATTACAATATAGATACTTAGATATTTATTTAGTGATTAAATAGGAATGCAATGTATTTAAGAGCAGTTCTACGCAACAGCCTTTCACTGGCCATTAAATGAGCCACCAACGAAGCCCTAGGTAATCTCTATCCTAATTGATTCACTATAATTGACAACCCACAATACTAGTTACACATTCTTCATATTAATCTTAAAATTAAAGTGATAAAGTACGATTTTGTAATGTAAAAAGAATAAATGTATATCTAAGGATGTGGTAGTGTAAGTTAGTTTAATGATGGTAGGCGCGGTCAGACTGCATGGCTACTACTTACATTATGTGGACAAGTAGAATGTTAAACAAGTTCTCAATTAATTACTTAGTATACGGTTTAAGACATACTAACACGTTTAAGGTAGCTTGAAATTAGCTTTGAAAAAAATAACTTAAAGGTTTACGATTTCTAGATTTTGAGGTCATATCGTTGGATTTTATTCAATTAAAAAAACATAATATTTTTATAATATCCTTTATCGTTTTCTGTGATGCAATCATTAGGCAGTCTGCTGCGGAAGGTCGCAAGTTCGTGTCCCGGTCGAAACAAAAAAAAAAGAAGAGAAAAGCGAAAAAAGGACGACGTTTTTCTTTGTTTATGAAAAATAATATCAAAATATCTTTTTTTTTAATTATTATCACTTTAATTACATTTTATATCTCAATAATTTACTAAAGAATAAGAGAAAAAAGGGGTTTCCTGATTCTAAAAATACAGATTCATTATTGACCGTCACGCTGTTAATATTATTATAAATCAATCAATTTTTTGTTATTCCACGTCACGATCTAGTTCGATTGGTTAAAATAACAATTTTACATTTAATATAACATTTACTTTTTATAAAATAAAAAAAATAGATGATTTTATTTTTTAATTATTTCATATTTTATTTGAATACGTTTTTATTATTATAACCGCTTCGTTGTATGCATAACTAATTTTATATAATTATTTATTTATTTATTTTTTGATTGGCCGATGTGGCATGCTCGTTACATATTGGCACGTCATTTACAATATAATATAATAATATTACATATACAAATACAATACAATTAACATGGGTTTAGTGTTCTCGTTCCATCTAGAAGGACCCTTTTAAATGGTTTAAAATAGCTGCGTTTTCATCCACGTTAATCAAAAAATAAATAAATAAAATGCTCAAAACATTCATCAATAAACGTACTATTTAATATTTAACGCAAAAGGCGTTAACGCAAAAATAATCAATAAGCTATTCTATGTAGCCCATATTCTATCTCTATTCCTAACACCAAGATCCGTTCAACCGTTTGAGCGTGATTGAGGGACAAACAAACATACTTTCATAATTATAATACCAGTAGATATAGATTATTACAAAGATAAACTATGCGAACGAGATAATATATATCAATATGAATAAAGATTCGTCGTAATTTACCTAACCACTTATTTACTACATCAATTTAATAGAATAAAATAGCATAGAAAATTGTAGTTCTCGTCTCATTTAAAAACAAATAAGTAAAAGTTTGGGATGAAAATGTAGTATGCAAATTGAGGTAGCACTGTGTAATGGAAGATTTCGCGCGTCCTACTTTTAGTTGTAAATTCTTGACGTCGATTGAATCATTAATAATTAAGTTTAATTTTTTAATGTTTTTTGACAATGCTCTTGTTCTGGCCTTGCTTTAGGCCAGAGGCGTTTTGAAAAACTTAAGCACCCGAAAAGGGTTGATAAATAATAGAATAAATTACCTGAATAAAATAAATCTTGTGGCGATTGCGTATTTTTTAATAACGGTGTCCATTCCGACGATGCAACTTGGTGTTTCTGCCAGACCGGAGTCGATCTAACCGTAACAACTTTTACAAACACATTCATACTACAATAAATAAAATAATTGAATTATATTTTCATTAAAATAATACGATTAACATAACGGAAAATACCAACGCAGTGTCATCCGTAAACGATATGGCATACTGATGGAATAATAAAATACAATAATAATGTAATCAATAAAGTAAACAGAATATGTAAACTTAAAGATAAGAATTTCATTTACAATATTTGCTTGCGTATAATAATATGTTATAGGCGGAAAAATACGAGAGTATATTTATGTCAAATCGATGATTATTCAGATTATTATCGTTATCAATTAAGCGTTTGATTTATGAAAAATTCGTTATAAAAATATATTTAAAAAACATAACGTACGCGATTAACAGAATCACTTATATCACCGGTCTCAGTACCAGCAAAATGCTTATATAACAAAGTAACATTGGTACCAGTTGAGATCCTTGTGAGATTCGAACACAGGGATTACAGATTTAGACCCCACGTATTGGCCAACTCTGATTAGTGAAATGATTTTTTTTTAAATATTAGTATGGGCAACATCAGTCGTTGTAACACTTTTAATGCTGAAAACAATAATATTAGTTAAAAAATGTGTTTAAAACTTTCACGTTTAAATAACTCTTTAAAATAGACATCCTATGAGCCTTCATTTTCTAATAGTTGAACAATTTTATTGCAAAATATATTCAGCTAAGTTTTAAGTACCAAAGAAAACTATTTTAAAACACACTTTTGTTATAAAATATTCTTCAACTTTATTGCACAAATTGCTCTTTTATTTGCACAATAATTTTTATCAATTTTTCCTAGCTAACATAAAAAGAGCCCCGGCTTCCACTCAAGTTCAGAATTTCCTTAAAATGAATTCGTATTCTTTTATTATACTTTTTATTTTCACAATACGTTCTTATAATATACTCGTATCTGCTTCATCTCCTGACGCGATAATGATAGCTGATGTTATTAAAGCTATGGAAAAACCTTCGGCTGTAATGGCAACTGTCTGTTGGTCATCAGGTGAAATTAATTTAAGATAATACCCAAACTCCAGTCTAGGATACCCTGTACTACACTGAAAAAACGTAACGGAACACAATTAAATAAGTTATTGCTATTTGCAACCGAGTGATTTTGATGGGAGGGAGCCTGCAAAGTTGTTAAAATTAAACAAGTCAACTTTGTTAACGTATATTGAATAAGTCCTAATTGTATGTTGCCGAATAATTTTTAAACAAACCAAATTGATACTTAGCTAGAACTTCGTTTTCTCAGTATATGGGTAATACCCATTTTCGAAACTAATTAATACGTTTTCTTTTAAATAAAATTACAAGTAAATATTGGTTTAGACCGAGTATCGAACCCGAGGCCTCTACCTAAAGACTGAGGTGCCACAACTCTTGCGCCACAGACGCCTCCAGACTCCATGAATTTCCGTCTTTTATTTGTTATTCGACAAAAGATTAGATGTCATTTTGAACTATTTCAATCTATAACGGATTTTTTTTATTATAGCTCGGCATATGACAACACTCCGCCTGATGTAAAGCTAGAGTGCGGTCCGTGAACTAAAAAACTGCTACTACAGAGAAATCTTTACGGGTACTATCTAGATTGACAGTGCACACTCCTCACGCCTATACTTCGCGAAACGCGACAAGGTGGTGGTACTACCCCAGGACAGCAGACTGGGCTAATAACCATCATCACTCTGCTTACCGCTCTTTAATAGTGCCTATAGGCACTGAGCGACCAAAGTACATATAACAAAGTTACATTGGTACCGGTCAGAATTAGCGAGGTTCGAACACGGTCTCACGGACCGTGAGTTCACGCGTCTTACCGCTAGACCACGGCCACTCTAATAATTTTAAAAAAATTAAATTAAATTATTACAGCAAAGAAAATCGATTTGTCCTCTTCACTAACATCTGTAAATGTCAGCCATTTTACAATGTTACGATATTATAATACTGATTTTGTACCAGAGAGACATCATCCTGATCAACATATTGTATTTCTTATTGATTTGAATTGTCCAAATGTCAAAGATTATTTAAAACAGGTAATTTTTAGAAAAGAAAAGTAATTAATTTTTTAAATAATAGGAATAATGATCACAGTCTTTACTCTACAGCGCAATCCAGTATGCAGCAGTCCCCTCTGCTATACCTGCTTGAGAAGGCGAATGTGCACTATCCAAAGATGGGCACACTCTTCTCGTTATACCCGCTCCCGAAACGCGACTAGGTACTTCACGAACGTTACATTAATTAAAAGTGGTTGTATTACCCCAAGATTGCAGACTGGGTTAACAACCATAATCAGTCAGTTTAACACTCTATAAAAAACATTATAATTAGAAAAGATTATTCCCATAAAAAATATATTACATAATTTCAGAGCGTTTCCGCTAATCATTTTCGATCTCCATTTCGTTGGTTTATTGTTGGTGCAACAATCGAAGATTTAAACAAATATCCAGTACCAGAAGCCTTAATGGATATAGATGTATTTCCAGATGCAGAAGTTACAATTTCTTATTACGATCATAGAGAAGCTTTTATTTTACATTCTGGTAAACACTTTCATTTCATTTTACGCGAAATGTAACGTGATTTTTTTTTATTGTAGCTCGGCATGTGACAACACTCCGCCTGATGTAAAGATAGAGTGCAGTCCATGAATGGAAACAACTGCTACCACAGAGAAACCTGTGCGGGTAGCAGTCGCCTCCACTATGCCGGCTTGAGGAGACGAGCATGTACCGTCTTAGATTGACAGTGCACACTCCTCTCGTTATAACTGGCTACTTTCAAACTATACCCGAAACGCGACAAAGTCACTTCACGGGTGTTACATTCGAAAGTGGTGGTACTACCCCAGGACGGCAGACTGGACAAATAACCATCATCAGTCTGCCTACTACACTAAAACAATAGGTAACAATTAAAAACATTTCTGTATTGCAGTATATAGAATAAGTTCTGGAAGTGAATGGCAATTAGAATATTTTGGTTCGTGGAATTCTACAAATCGTCTTCTAATTTCTGGTCTAATGTCAGAACCAGCATCTCTGAGACGAAAAGATTTACAACATTATGTGATACCAATCTGTTACGTGGTTACTGACAACGATAGCGTTAATCATCTTTTAGATCGCTTGTAAATATATAATATATATATATTTTTATTATATCGGCAAGTGACAACACCACATACTAAGCTAGAGTGCGGTCCATGAACGGAAGCAACTGCTACTACAGATAAATTTCTACATGCAGCAGTCACCTGTGCACCATCTATATTGACAGTGCACACTCCTCTCGTTGCCTGGCTACTTCCAAATCGATCACGAGACGCGACCAGATCATTTCTGGTACGGATGGTAGTACTCCAGGACGGCAGACTGTGCTAATAACCATCATCACTCTCTCTACCACTCTTATGATTATGAGTTATTTAGATAAATAAATTAATTAAAATATTAAATTATGATCTGCGTTATTTACGGAAAGATTTGATCGTAAATAAATAATGTTAATTATTTTCATTATCATTATTTGTCAATCAACAATATTATATTTTAGTAATGACCACATTGATACAATAACAAAAGTCAACTTTCCAATAACGAATCATTTGTTAGACTTTTTGAATGCAGACAGAAAGTATATTTTTGATAACACATGGGGTTATTTTATTAATGGTTCGTGGAATGGGATGACTGGGTATATGGTTAGAGGCGAAGTTGAAATCGGAGGTATGTAACAACTCTGATAAGTATCGCATTTTGTTCCAGATAACAATAATAATAATAATTCTTCGTTCGTAAATTCTTCCAAACAAATTTGCATCACCCGTTCAATACCTGTTTGTTCCCTTGGCCTAGGCCCAAGAACATGTTCACAGCCGGCTACAAGCCGATAAGAATTATTTTAAAAGAAAAAAAATAGAATACCATGTTTCAGTATCAGGACAGGAGGAGGAGTAAAGTAAACATGATAACAGCAGAACCTAAAACAAAAACTTTTTCTTTAAAAATAATAATAAGAATAGAATTTTATTTTAATATTTATTTTTATTCTTTGAAATGAAATGAAAATATGTTATTAGTATGCACTTGGTTATAGTTAGATGTAATGTAATGTAATGAAAAAAACAACAAAAAAAACTATTTTTTGTATTTACAGGATCACCAATGTTTTTCACATCACAACGAATACCCTTCGTTGACTTTATAACATCTCCAACGCCAACCCGTTCAAAATTTGTTTTTCAACAACCGAAATTATCATATGAAAATAACTTATTCTTATTATCTTTTAAAACTAGCGTTTGGTATAGTTCTGCTGGTTTATTTGTTGTGCTGATAATAGTTTTGTTTATCATTGTATTGTGGGAATGGAAAAGATTTAAGAATGAGGAGGTAAACAATTTTTAAATTATACATCGAATATGTAATAGCTGGCGTACATCACGCAATGAAGCTGCGTTTATTATGAAACAGCCGAGCGAAATCTTAGAAGGTATCATTATAAAGCGATTTTTTGTCTTACTACCTCGCAATACGGTGCAATTTGTTTATGATGGACGAATGCGAAAGAAATACAGTTGAATTCGCCGCGCTTGATACTTACGAGTATGTGATTTTAAATTAGGGCCGAAACAATTGCTATCACAGACACATGTCTGCAGACAGCAGCTCCCTTAAGCCGGCTTAAGTAGGCGAAAGTACACCATCCATTGACAGGACATACTCCTCTTGTATGTACATTTTAATTAATTATTAACTTTTAGAGAAAGCATGACGCTGGTATTCTTAGACCGAATTTGTTTGACATAATATTATTTATCTCTGGAGCAGCATGTCAACAAGGAAGTACTGTGGAATTAAAAGGTATACAGTTTCAACATTTTTACACGTACTGTTTATTAAGTAATAGATTCTAAATGTATCTTATTTTAAAGGTTCTCTGGGAAGAATTGTATTATTTATTCTGTTCCTGACTTGCATTTTCCTCTACACCTCGTATTCAGCGAATATTGTAGCCTTATTACAATCGAGTTCGTCAAAAATCCATTCTCTTGAAGATTTATTGCGTTCGAGGCTTAAATTTGGTGTGCATGATACTGTATTTAATCGGTATTACTTTTCTGTAAGTATGTACGTTTTTATATAGTAGCCCAGCGTCAATAGTTAAATAGTAAAAATTAAATAGAAGGATAATTAATGTTTTACTGTACTAATTCGTGAGTGGGTTGACCACAACGAAATACATAGATTCATAGCAAAGGTATTCATATGGTCGTCTATCTCTGAAGAAGTATGTAATTGGTATGTAGAGTAAAAGTAGTAATTAAATATTTGTTTTTCTACAGACCGCTACAGAACCAGTAAGACAAGCTATCTACAAGACTAAAGTGGCACCACCGGGAGTTCCACCAAGATTTATGTCTTTAGAAGATGGAGTCAAGAAAATGCAGAAGGTATTTAAATTATTTTTTTAAATAAAACTAATTAGTAACTGCTATTGGTAGCTAAAATATAACGCGGTGGAATTATAGGGCCTCTTCGCTTTTCATATGGAAACTGGTGTCGGATACAAGTTTGTTGGAAAGTATTTCCAAGAAGGCGAGAAATGTGGTCTCAAAGAAATTCAATATCTTCAAGTTATCGATCCGTTTTTGGCCGTAAGAAAGAATACGCCTTACAAAGAAATGTTTAAAATTGGGTAATTTATTAGCTTTAACTTGATTGTATAAAATCAATAATTAAGTACTTACTTACTGGTTATACTTAGGGTTGGCAGCAGTCCGGGTTTCCCCGGATTTGTCCTAGTTTAGAGGGCATCCGGGGAGCGTCCGGGCCGGGCTTCATTTGTAGTCCGAGTTTAAAAAAGTCTTGGGCCACCAGCGACACACGCACTGTGCCCGCACGCCTCCATCAACCGACGTACCGACTCGCTAAATACACCGTCGTCCCGTTTTTTATTACACTGACTATGTTTAAATAAACCTGTTGACATATCCGGGTTCTGGGCTGTAAAATCCGGGGTTTTCACGCGTCTTGTCCTGGTTGCCAAATTTATACCTAGTTATACTTGAACTTTATAAAGGACGTGAATTTAGCGCAACTTGACTCAAAAACATCATAAAACATATAATAATAGCTTTAAAACTTTCGGTTAATCAAATAATAATATTTGAGTGACCGTGACCGAGTATCTAATAGACAGACGTGGAATCTCCCAAAATCAGGGCCTTTGGTCGCTTATTGCAATATTTTTATATACATTTTTTATATAAAAGTTAAAATATTTCAGAATGCAACGTATAAAAGAGCATGGTCTTCAAAGTCGAGAAAATCAACTTTTGTACACTAAAAAACCGAAATGTTCTGGACAAGACGGAAATTTCGTATCAGTGAGCATGGTTGATTGTTACCCTGCTTTACTTGTCCTAGCTTACGGAGGTTTTGTGGCAATATCTTTATTAATCATGGAAATTATAGCACATAAAAAAGAAGAAACCTTAATAGAAATTCCTATAGTAAAATATATATTTCCTAAAAACTACGAATAAATGTGAAAATGTAGATAAGGGCACTTTAGACTTTTGCTTAGCGTACTCTAAGTACGCTTAGATGTTTAATTGAATGCTTTTTACAAATGTAACTACAACTAGATAGTTGCCCCTTACTGGCGACTTCTCTCCTATTATGCGATCTATGAGCGAATAATAGCTGTCACAAAAAAAATTATCCAGGCAGCAGACGCGCTGCAATGCCAGCTTGAGGTAACGAATTATTCTACTTCCGAAGCGTCCGACCGAAAGCGCGACGAAGGTCATTTCACGGGTAAAGGCTACCTATGACAGACCGGGCTAATAATCATCATCATGTATTCTGTCTACTACCTACTTAGACCTTTAATTTAAGTAGCGTTTGAGTAAAAACATTTCATAAAATATGATCAGATAATAAAATATGTTTAGAAATAATGTTGTGATCTTTTCCTCTTCCGTAAATATTTATTATAGCCTTTGGGTAGATTTAATAAGTGATTACGAAAGTCAGTTTTAATAATTGCCTTATTAAATTCATTTTATATGCAATGGTCGCGACTGCATAATTATAAGAGACTTGGCTTGACTACTATTATGAATTACGCCTTCCCGATTAAGTGTCCGTAAGATATTTATCAAACATGAAATTTTTATCGTGAAATATTTTTTTCTAGAGTTAGGTTAAACAATTAGAAATGAAAGAAACAATTGAAGAAAGATTAAAAACAATCATGAGAAATAATTATTAGCAATTTATTGTGACACTAAAATTATAGTTGACATGAATCAATAAATCGATAGCTGTTATTTCTATGTTATACTCATCATCAAATCATCAAAGTAGCATTTAAACCATTTATATAATAAACTATGTATGTATGTATTAAAGAAGAAGTCGGAGCGAAGTCGAAGCGACTACACATCTCCTAAGGATGCCACGTGGAGTGGCGAAATGCCTCGAGAGGTTTTTGCATGTTGGTGAAGGGTCTAACATTGATAGCTGATATGGCTGTTTACCTACCCTCACCAACATTGATTAGTGGAAATTAGTTGCAAAGTAGTGTTTAAAAAATAAATTTGGTTATGGATTTCCGCAAAGTAACGCCTAATACTTTTAAACAAAAGAAGTCTTGACTGACTGGCTGATTCATAAGCAACGTACAGCCAAAACTATAGTACTCGTAGTTAGCTACCTGAAATTTTAATGGTAGCATCGTATTATAGTGTAGATATTCACTAGAAAGGATTTTGCTAAAGTTTGACCCTGACCGGAAGTAACCCGGAACAAAAGTTGTAGAGAATGTTAAATGAAATCAGACAAAAGTTTTTCCCTATACAATTGAGTCGTTTCTCGATCATGTTTTTATCATCATCATCGTCATCAACCTTATCCCACAGGGATAGTCAGGGACAATGAAACGCCCGCGCCGCTTGCGACGATTCTGACACAACTCACTTGCTTTTCTTACATACTCTGTGCCTTACATCCACAATTCTCTTCATGCTATCTCTACGGTTATGGCCAATGGGTTAATTAAAAAATAAAAATGCATTAAAACTTCTACGTATTTTACATAAATACTATATCAATTTCTAATAGTTTTAATATTATACGTTAATATTTCAAAAAGAAGCACAACAAAAGCAGTAAGGGCTCCATAAGCCAGAACTAGAAATGCAGGATAACTGTCTATTATATTAACTGAATCAAAACTTCCACTACTAGATAAACATTTAGGTTTCTTTGTGTATAATTTATCTATGTTATGCCAATTTAAACCGTGTTCTTGAAGCCGTAGAAATCTGTAATGACAAGTATTATTCATACACTGTGTCCGTCGTGTGGTCCAATGATAAGCTAGTATCAATATGAGACAACAGCTAACACAAAGAGTTAATATCACCTCCATTATGCCGGCTTAAGGATATGTGAGAAGACGAATGTGTGTCGTTAAGTTGACAGATTACTTCTCTTGTTTTTTTTTTTAATTTTTTTTATTTAAGCTTTGTAAAATATAAATCTTGTGCCTCTCAAAGCCCACATGGGCTTATTTGAGAGGCACAGCAACTTAACTATACGAGTATATTTATTAACTAAAATTTTTAAACAGACAGAGCAACTTAATCTAAATTTAACAAGATCAACAGAGAAATATATAGAAAATAGGACGCGAATGAAGTTATACCCGGCTACTTCAAAGTTAATTTTAAGGAACTAGGCTTCCTTGCTTCAAGTATTGTTAGTGTTTATATTTTAAAAAATCTTACCCAATCTTAAATAAATCACGATAAGGAGAATTTTTAGGACAACCATGCCAAATATTCTGTGTATCAAAAAATGGAACGCTATATAATCCACATTTTTCTGATTCATGGAAATACTTTTCAACAAATTTATAGGCACTGGGTAATACAGCGTGAAAGGCGAATGGTTCCTTAAAACAAATGAAAGTGTTACAATTAATAATTATTTCTGTAACATACGTTGAACCCACTTACATTTCTCATTTTCAATATGCCTTCTTCCATAGAATAAAATCTTTCTGGTTTCCCTGGTGGGGCCACTTTCTTGTCGTAGATAGCTTTTCTTAAGGGATCAGTGGCCGTCTGCAATTATTTATTATCAGGAATAATTTATGGACGAAAGTTACAAAACAAACAATCGAAGAATCGTACATTCGATTGTTCGATTTATTTAATTAGTATATTCGAAAAACAATCGAATGAAAATAGAGCTTGTCTATGATTCAACGTGCTTCAATCTGCGTACAACATTAAAACAATCTTACAGAGAAAAAACAGACTGATGATGAGGAAGGCTAAAGTAACATCTGCCGTTGTTATTACGTAGTTTATTATTTCAAGTGTAACGCTAGTCGCGTTTCAGGACCAGTTTGGGAGATTGAGATTGAGAATGAGAGATTAAACTAGCATAGTTGAGACGATATAGGCAGCTACAGATATTTCTCTGTGGATTACAAAAATAATTGGTTTTTTTCTCGAATTAATTATTTATCGTTAGTTTATTTGATATTGAGGGGTAGGCAGAAACTGGCGAGCGCGCGCTCTCTACATACTACTTTCTTTTAGACCACATCCATAACTCTCCTCATGCATGCACGCCGGTTGAGGGTGCTCCTCACCTGACCCTTTCTGAGCAGTTGACCAATCGGGCTGAGAAAGAATAGTTTCTCCCTACCCATATAGGAATAGGACGCGAGATAAGTAGTAGCAGTCGACATTATATATATTTTTTTTATTGTAGCTCGGCATGTGACAACACTCCGCCTGATGTAAATCTAGAGTGCGGTCCATGAATGGATACAACTGCTACTACAGAGAAATATCTACAGGCAGCAGTCGCCTCCACTATGTCGCGGTCGGCTTGAAGAGACGAGCATGTACCATCCAGATTGACAGTGCACACTCCTCTCGTTATAACTGGCTACTTCCAAACTATTCCCGAAACGCGACAAAGTCACTTCACGGGTGTTACATTCGAAAGTGGTGGTACTACCCCAGGACGGCAGACTGGACTAATAACCATCATCAGTGCCTACCACTCTTTAATAGTGAAATAAAAAAAAATATATATACCTTAAAATAATATTTATTATAGTTCATATCATGTACGCCAAGTTCTAATTTTGAGTTATAAAGATCTTTCAGAGTCCGAATGTTCGTTGTTCTGGTTTGACGTAAAGCAACAATGTTCGCTGAATATGATGTGTACAAAAACGTTGAAAGCAAAAACAATATAATCATTACCAACCGACCAAGAAATCCTAAAAAGATATATTGATTAAAATGAAAAAGTAAATCTGAAAACTTACATAATTACGCAACTTATATCGCGTTTAGTCGATACTAAACGCAACCGAAGCTTTCAAATTGAAATAATAAAAAAATAAAGTTAAAGATAGTAAACCGCATAAAAGATTTAAGTAGTTGGATAAAGAATATCGTTGAAATTAAACATACTCTTTAATTCTACAGGACTTCCTTGCTGGCATACGGCTCCAATGATCAAAATAGCTATATCGCTAAAGTTTGCTCTTAATATTTCACGAGAGAACTGAAAATGAACATTAAAAAGAAAGGCGTTTAATTTTTTATATTACTTATTTCGACATATGACTACAGTCCACCTGATATAGAGCTCGAATGTAGAAGATGTATGAGAATGAGTAACAGCTTACCTGATTGTCCATTCTTTTATATTCCCAGTAAGTGTTAGCAAATAAAATAAATAGAAGTATAAATATCAAACCAACTAAACTGTACCAAACTGAATTCCTAAAAGCCAATGTATAAAGATTATGTTCGTACGAAAGAGGCGGTTGGCGAAATAGAAAATGTATTTTAGCTTGAAATGGACAGTTAAGGAAGTCCATAACGTATGTTCTTTCTTTGAGTAAAAACAATGATGTACCTGGAAAAGAAAAATTCCATTTTTTAAGGGCGGTAGGACCTGGATTCTTTATACACTAAAAAGCTGAGAAATTAGATATAATAAAAGCTACCCCCTAAATCACTTTCTTCTCTTGCTAAATATCCAGATTCTCCAGTCCAAGTATTATTTAGAAGATAACCCCAGGCGTCTGTATATAGGTCCGTTGAAGCACTCTTCAGATATTCCATTAAAAGATGAATTGTTGCATATCCCATTTTAGTAAGTGCATCTATGTGAATATTTCTAAAAATAAAGCAAATCAATAAAATCGTTTAATTTCAGAAAATACTACAAATTCTGAAAATTTAATTAACAGGTAAAATCTTCTTAAGAGCTGGATATATGCCGTTGAGCTTACTCGATTGACCTTGCTCGTCCCTATTGTGTATCGTTTTATGTGAAAAATAAAATAAAAATAATTTGAAAAAAATAAACCGAAAATTCCCTAGGTATTGTATTGTATAATATTATGGTGAAAATAAAAAACCTAGCTATTAATAGTTGAGAAGAAAAATGGTTTTATATTTCTAAAACAGAGGTTACTTTGCATGAATATTAATGATATTTAAAACTATTAATTTTTTAAATATAAATATTTTTAGGATAATTTCGTTACGGGTTCTAGAGAAAAAAGGTTTTAATCCCCTTCAGTTCCAGCGCAGTTCACATGTATCCCATCCTTCAATTATACCTACTTAATGGAAATTGAACACAACAGTACGAGCTGAGGTAGGAATCGAATCCTCCGCTTTACACATGGCTGGTCTAACCATCCAGCATTTTAACATGGCAAAAATTAATAACAATAAAATAATAATAATTGATACCCAAAATCTGTCAAATGCTTGTATGTATCATTATTAGTTATAACATGTGATACAGTGAAATTTAATTCAATTAAAAGATAACGTCTAAGAGTAGCCGTTTTGGACATTTCTGTTGATTTCTTCAAACCGTCATCTAATGTCCATACACCGTAGAATTCCATTTGCCATAAATAATTCTTTTCAGATCTAAATACTGAAATCGTAAAATTATTTTAAGACAAATATCATCCCAAAATTTAAAATGAATTAAAGAGTTACTAACGAGTATATAAAACAGAGCACGAATTCTCTTCATCAAATAATACGAGTACAACATCGGAATCAATAAAAAATTTTCGTTCGAAAAGAATTTCTGGTACTTTGTATTTACTTATATGATTTTCACCGAAGATCAACCATTTGTATGGACGACGAAAAAGACCACTTTTCTCGGCCTAAAAAACAGAAATGTCGGTTTATCCGGTACTTGCCCATGGTTCAACCTCGTTATGGGATCCTAAAGCAAATACTTTTGCCTGTATGTAAAACAGTATCCCATCTGTCTCATGGTTTCTATGGATCCACGGGCAAGTACCCATTTCTATAATTTTTACAAAGTACTTAGTATATAGTATTTGGTTACCTTTTCAAAAAACTGTCGACTACCGGGACATTTAATATCTCCGACAAATAATGTTTGATGTAAACCATTAATGTTTAAATTAATGCTAAAGCTCATCTGTTTAAAAACAGTCGAATATCCATGGTAACTGAGATTCTTTAAAACTTTAACATTTTTTTCTGAAAATATATTTATTAAATTAATATTATAATATGAACATTAAAGCTCCTATTTAGTATTTACAAAATAAACTGACTAGGGGTCCAACACAGTGTAGAAATAACCGATATCGGTTTATTGAATGATTTCACAAAATCGACTATAATTTTATCTTCATTTTTGTAACAATAAATTCTTGTTAAAGTAATAATAAATATTGTTAAAAATATTATTTTATTCATACTGATTTTCGTGCTTTTATTTTCAGTCCTAATTGAAGAATAGATTTTCAGGTAGTTTTAATTATTTTAAAGGCTTAGGCTGGCTAGTTTTTATAATTATGTAGAGATAGGTGATTATGTATAATTGTTGCTGCATATAAAATGATTTTAACAGGCCAATTATTAAAATTGTTAATCGTTGTTATACGTAATTAAACAACTCGACGTGTAGTATAAGTTACTTTGTTTCTTTTTCATTTGTTGTTTATAGGAACATCAATAAGGATTTTTTTTTTGTTTAAAGATAATATTAATAAAAAATTTCAATATTTGATTACCAATTTGTTTAATTTATTTACAAATAGTGCTAAAATTATTCATTTTATTATCCTTAATGTCGTGCGACCGCTATTGTGCGATAAGGGTTTAGATTTAGCAATAATTTGAATATGATGTTTAGAAAACTTGCTTGCCACAAAATAAATGATCGGGCACGTTTTCCAGTAATTTGCTATCTTTTGATAACACTGATTTAGCAAATAATTACGTATTTAGTAGGTCATTAATAAGGTATGGCCGATAAGATGAATATCTATTGTTGATAATTTGTAGGAAATTCTATATTATTGCAAACTAAGACAAACACTATCGACGTTTGTATGTTATATTTTTATTTAAATTATATTTGAAAACGATGGAATTTAAAGTTTGTGTTTTATTTATTTTTGCTGTGTTGTTAAACTCAGTCGGTAAGTTGGAAACTTCAATTTAATTTTTCGTTGAACCATATTTAACATTTAATTGCAAATTGTCTAATTTTTAATATATTTTTTTAACTTGGTAATTTCAAATAGAATAAAATATTAGGTACTACTTAGTCATGGATTACCACAAATTATACTTACTCCACGGTCTACTAGTAGAAGACGTTATCAGAGACCCGTGTTCAAATCCCGCTAAAACTTGGGTCGGTACCAATGTAACTTTGTTTTAATATTGATTAAAAGAGAAGTCCTAGAGACGTAAGAGAAGTGACCTAGTCGTGTTTCGAGATCAGCCTGAGAGAAGCCGGATACAACGTGGAAGTATGCCCTGTCAATTGAATCGATGGTGCACATTCGTCTCCTTAACCCTTAACTGCATATTGTTGCCAATTGTCTACATTCATTTTCACATAAAATTATTCAAAAACCTGAGTATCTGTCTTTGCAGAGGACTTTCACGTACTGAGTGCATCAAATGCTTTGTGTTATAACAAAAATTGATTTTTTTATTATTTACGTAATCTATGACAAATTTCCTATAATATTTTACTAATTCAAAACAAAAAATTATGCATTTAAGGGTTAAGCCGAATTGCGCAAGCGTTTTAAAATGACAGTTATTTTTCTGCGGTAGCAGTAGTTTCCTCTGAGACCAACTTTAGCATAGCTTATGTAGAGTATAGTTTAGTGTTAAAAAAGCTGTGCAGTCATAATATAATAATTGTGGTTGTAATAATTTTCCAGAGGGACAGCTGAGATGTTACACGTGTAGTTTTTCTTCAGTAGATACTGATAGATCATGTTTAACAATAACAAACTCTACAGCATCAGTCAATTGCAGGTTTACTTTTTGCACAATTATGAGACAGGAATATTTGGTTAGTACCTACCTAAAAATCTTTTAAAATCTTAGTTATACTATACCTGTGGTTATATAAATATACAAAGTTTAAAGAGTGGTAGGCAGACTGATGACGTTTATTAGCGGTGTCCAGATAGAACTACCGCTTTCACAAAATTACGAGTATAATAAGTTTTTAAGTTATTTTCTTTAAATGTTATAAAACTTAACGTGTTCTAGGATCCACCCGGTCAAATAAGCAGTTTTGTACGCGGCTGTGAGCAAGCGCCTGATTATTTGAATCATGAAATTGAGGATTCGACATTTCGTACATTCTATAGAGCCTGCACAACGAATTTTTGCAATATAGGTAAGTTAATAATTTAAAAGTTTTTTTATTCATAATCAAAATAAGATTATGTGGTAATTTATGTGGTTAACTTTTAGGCGATGGTATTCAGTCTGTAGTGGGCGGAAGTTTATCCCCTCGTCCGCAATATGATGGAAAAAACTTGTTGGTGCGCGGAACTGGCATTGGCAGTGGAGCTTCATATGTTCAATTTAATTTATTTATTTTCTTTGCTGGTATAATTTTGTTGCTGAAAAATATTTTCCTTTAACTTTTCCTTTAATAATATTAATTACATAGTTACATATTTCTAATTATATTATTGTCTGGATACTATGTTTTAGAACAATAAGTTTTTGAATATGGCATAATGTTTTTTGACAATTTTGGATTTGATTTGGCTTGTTGCCATGGTATTTTTTTTATATACAATTAACTTTTAAATAATAATAAAGAAACTACTATTTAGTCAATAATGTATTGGAAGATTACTTTTATATTGAAAGTCTGGTGTATACCATTGGGAATATAGCGACGTTTCTGAATAATTCTGAACGTTCTTTCAAGAAATGACATTTATTTTTCTCACATTCAAAATGTCATCTGTGAAAGTCGCATAGGTTATGTTGTTTTAAACCATAAAAATGGAATTATTAACATAAAAGAAACACTATCGTGGTTTAAAACCAAAGATGAGTACATCCCCTACCAAAGTAAAACAAAAATTATCTTTAAGGAAACGTCTTTTTGTGAAAAAATCGCCTAAAGTTGGTTGCTTTTCGGATTCCAATGACGAATTAGAGAATTCATCATCTCGGCCAATATCCCCGGTCGATCCGTTCCTAGCTCATAGTGCGTATAGTTCGGAACATTCACTGGAAAATGTTGAAAGTGGTAGAGGTACAAATTCACCAAATAATATTAATCAAGACCTTAATTCATCTAAAGATAATTACCAAAATCAAAAGTGTAAGTCAAAGAAAACCCGACCCAAAAGTTTAGTGGAGGATTCACTTTTAAAAAGTGGTCCTAATTCATCTACTTCGAGTCCTAAACCTGCAGAAAATTTATGTGATCATAGAGGGGATTCAGAAGGAATTCAAAAAGCAACCATTAATTTTACTAAAAAAGAGCAGAGGAATCATTTTGAACACTCAGGCTCTTTTGAAGGTATTAAAAATAGAAGTAAAAATATTGTGAAAAGATTATCGGCTGACCACTTAGTTACAAATGATAGAACATATCATCCTTCCTCACCTGAAAGTGACAGAAGTAGTTCCCTTGACCGGAAAAGGAGGTAGTAAAATTTGTTTGTTCTTAACATTAGTTGGTATTTAATAAATAAAGAAAAATTATTATTTATAGAACAACATCTACAATTACAAGTTCCATCTCGAGAGTAGGAAGTACTGATAGTTTGGTTAGGAACTCCTTGCTGGCCGCTGAGGTGCTACGTCTGATACCTACACAGGAAGCTCGACAAAGGTATTTTAGGTTTTCTAGACTTAAATAATATAAAGGTATTTTCATTTATTGTTGATTTTATTTTAGAAACTATTTATATGGAAGATTAGCGACAAATTCACTACTTGGTGCTGCGGAGCTAGAACATGTATTTCCTGATAGAGAGGTGAAGATATTTGTAGGTACATGGAATATGAATGGACAGGCACCACCCAGGTAATATAAATTATTTAAAAATATATCTTTACAATAGACACAATTATGGTTACTCATTTTAAAAGACTTGGTAGGGAGACTAATGATTAATGAATTATTAGCCCAGTCTGTTGTTCTGGGGTAGTACCATCACTTTCAAATGTAACACCTATGCGCATTCATCTCCACGAGCCAGCATAGTGGAGGCGACTGCTGTATTTCAAGTCCAGGATCATCATATAGTCTGTGTCGTCTGTGGATGCTGCTTGCCTTGACGAGTTTCTTGTGGTAGTCTTTTTGTCATGCCTTTCTGAAGTCATGGTAGAGTCTAACAATTAGCAAGTGCATGCTAAGACCATGACTATGCTAATAAACTATTTTCCTTTTGTTTCAAATAATAGCTAAAAATGTGTGTTTCAGAGAACTAGCAGATTTTATATTTCCAAGTCAAGTGAAGCATGTTCCAGATATATTTGCGATTGGTACACAAGAGTCTTATTCAGAGAGGACTGAATGGGAGATCACAATACAGGAAGTTCTAGGGCCATCACATTTGTTATTACATTCATATTACTTGGGTAAGGTATTTGATTTGTTAACTTTTTTACAGGTACATCAGTCCGGTTTGTGACCGCACTCTGTCATTCTGTATGATGTTAAGCCAGAGTGCAGTCCAACTGCGACCACAGAAATGTCTAACAATGTAGCAGTCACCTTCGCTATGCCTGCTTGAGGTTATGAAGTTACTCCTCTCGCTAAATCCAGCTACTTCCAATCTTATCCCAAAATGTGGCCTCACTGGTGATACACTTCAAAGGGTTGTATGATGATAGTACTTGGAGTATTACCACCACTTTACACACTCACTTCCGTGAAGTGACCTTGACTCAGGTATGATGCCTTGAGTCGGCATAGCGAAGGCAACTGCTGCCTACAGAAGTTTCTCTGAGCTAGTAGTTGTTTCTGTTCATGGACTGTATAATATGTATAACTCCAGAATGGCAGACTGGGCTTAACACTAGGTTCTATTAGTCTTCTTATAAGTAAATAATCTTTTTTAGGAACACTACATTTAACAATATTTATAAGAAGAGATTTGATTTGGTTCTGTTCTCTACCGGAAGATGATAGTTTGTCAGTGAGGCCCGGCACAGCTTTCCGTACGAAAGGTGCTGTGGCGATATCTTTCGCATTATTCGGTTCAACATTTCTATTTGTTACTGCACATTTAACGGCACACCAGGAGAAGGTTAAAGAGCGAGTGTCTGATATTAAGAGGATAATTCGATCTATTGATTTGCCCAAGAATTTACCATGTAAACATCGGAGCAAAGGTGAGTCCAGTTTATTCATGTATTTATACTTATATACATCATATAAGCATTAGTGGAAAATTCTAATTTAATATTTTTATTTGAATCTTACTTAGCAATGACCTTCTTCAAATGTTTGTTGAAACGGTATTTTAGTCTAGTTTAGTCTTATCTGATGTTATATCTTGTTGGATTATAGTTGTGACAGGTCACTTGAAATAAACATGTACAAAAATAGTCTATATAATATACATAGGTATATAATAGTGTATGAGTACAGGATACAGGATTTTAAAATCTTTTTAGAATTTGATTCTTATTAGCGATAATACCGTGTGTTTTATTTTTCAAAATCGATGGGTTAGATTCCATTTTTCAAAAATCTTATGATGCAGTTCTTCTCTTTGGGTATTTTTCGCTATCTCTTATAGTTTCGGATTTAGTCATGAAAGCCCACTTGAAAAATTCACCCTGTTTAGTTAATAAATGTTTTCTTACAACAATTCTGAAATCATTGAATTCGAACTAGGTAGAGTTCTTTTTTGGTAAATGTTAAAGCAAAATTGCTTCTGAGACAAGTAAAAGCGTTTATTGCTGATTTATAACTATTAACCAAAGAGTGGTAGGCAGACTGATGATGGTTATTAGTTTAGTCTGCCGTCCTGGGGTAGTACCACCACTTTCGAATGTAACACCCGTGAAGTGATCTTGTCGCGTTTCGGGAATAGTTTGAAAGTAGCCAAGTATAACGAGAGGAGTGTGCACTGTCAATCTAGATGGTACATGCTCGTCTCCTCAAGCCGGCATAGTGGAGGCGACTGCTGCCCGCACAGGTTTCTCTGTAGTAGCAGTTGTTTCCATTCATGGACCACACTCTAGCTTTACATCACGCGGAGTGTTGTCACATGCCGAGCTACAATAAAAAAAAAAATAATAATATGATATGATGTCATATTAATAATTACACTCTTGACTCGATGTATCTTGGCGTGATTCCAAATAATTTGTATTTTAATCATATCTACAATATCAAATTCAAAAACTAATATTTTGTTCTCAAGGGTGGTTTATTTTTGAAATTAGCACGTGATATTTGAGTTTTAGTTATTACAAAGGCAAAGGGATCATTGCCCATGCAGCTTAGTCTTCAGATATTTTTTTCAAGAAGCATTGCTTACAGTATAGTCTTGAGTTTTCTTTTAAAATTATTTTAGAACTTTAAATTTAGTTTTGGAGAGAAAATGAAAACACATTCTCTTGTTTTGAATCATTTTCCTATGTTTTATGTACTCATGGATAATATACATTTAAAACACATTCACACTTGAGGAAACATAAGTTTGGGGAAAGAATTCAAGACTGATTTCTGTGGTAAATCTCTCAAGTTCAGTATTCTGGACCAGTAAAGGCGATTCCTACTACAGATAACGCTCTGTAGAGTGTAGGCAGCAGTTATCTCCACTATGACGACTTGATGAAAAATCAAATTGTATTTCTGTTAAATTTCAGATGTAACAAGTAATTTTGATTATGTATTTTGGTGCGGAGATCTTAATTTTAGACTTGGTGAACCAAGAGCTGCCGTTATGAGATGGATTGAAGAAACGCAGGTATACTGTTTTAATACTATTATGCCTTGACTCCAAACAGGATACCCTGTGCTATGGGTATCAGGAAAAGGAGAACATTAACATAAAACAATGGACAATGCCCATTTTTGGGCCCACTTGATAGCTGATAGTTATGAAAATGATATTCTAAAATAATATCTTATTTTTCATTAATGAATTTCAATTATATCAACACATCGTTTACCAATCAATAGAGGATGTTTAATTACATAAAAAACAGATATCATCAATTATTGAAGCATTTAATATAATAATAACCTCAAATATCTCAACAGAAAAAGTCTAATTACTCAATAGCATGAGTAAAATAATTAAAATTAATTGGTGATAAGAAAATGTAGATTTATTTTTCTACAAAATGAACTAAAATCATCGACAAGTTCGAGAAAAAAATAATATGGGCCCATTTCTCTTAGGGGAATTTCTCTTCTCCTTTATATATATATTTTTTATGACCTGAGTATGAGTAAATTTACGCTGTTACGGCGTAAAGTGAGTTGTCTCCACAAATAGGTCCGTTTTATTTGAATTTTTTTTACTTCAGTGGTCATAATAATTTTTTGTGATAGGTGGAAAGTTGTCACTTTACGTCGTGACAACGTAATACTCTGAAGCTGCTAAACGTCCAGTTCGGAAATTTCAGTCTCTTTTATCTATTATTCTGTTCGCCCTGCTAGAAATATTACACGCAAATAGTGCGTTATTTCTGTTGACAGTTTTATTTTTAAATTTTAATTTTTGCATTACAGTTTCCTTTACCACCATACTTGCCTCATGGGTTGCTTCACGCAGACCAATTAACTGCAGTTTTAGAAGATGGTGCTGCATTCAGAGATTTTCGAGAAGCACCCATCACATTTCCACCAACTTATAAAGTAAGTTTTTATTTAAAAAAAAGTTACTGTGACCCAAGGAATGAGCAATAGGCGGTTTTTAAAGCGGCCTTGGTCTAGCGGTAAGACGCATGAACTCACGATCGATGAGTCCTGTGTTCGAACTTCGCTAATTCCGACTGGTACCAATGTAACTTTGGTCGCCCAGTGCCTATAGGCAAGAGTGGTAGGCAGACTGATGATGGTTATTAGCCTAGTCTGCCATCATGGGATAGTACCACCACTTTGAATGTAACACCGGTATAGCGAGAGGTGTGTGCACTGTCAATCTACATGGTGCATACTCGTCTCCTCAGGTCAGCATAATGGAAGCGACTGTTGCCCATATATATTTCTCTATAGTATCAATTGTTTCCGTTCATGGACCACACTCTAGCTTTACATCAAGCGGAGTGTTGTCATATGCCAAACTTTTTCAAAACGTGTTTTAATGTATTTTCTAAATGTTTCAGTATGATCCAGGCAGTCAAAAGTTTGACACTTCAAGTAAGCAAAGAGCACCGGCATATACAGATAGAATATTGTATAAATCAAAAGCTATGGGAGCCATGACTTCTTCAGCATTCTCTGGTTAGTAATTTTGTACACATATAATAGTTTTTACTGCGCCTGGCTTGACGTATCTGTTACATGTTTGTCATAATTTTATTCGTGATAAATATTAAAAAGTTGATACAATAAAATATTTAAAGGAAAAGTACTAAACAGAAAGATGCTGCCACCAGCCAGCCTGCTGCCACAAGTAACATGTGTTAAGCACAACATAATCAACTATCTAATTAATAATCTAAAATATAACTTCCTTCCGACTTCAAGGTCTTCGAAGAATTAGTAGTGCCCCTGTTGCTTCGGGACTCAAGTGTCATGCGTACAATTCTGTACAATCTGTGTGTACGAGCGACCACAAGCCTGTATGGGGATTGTTTTCTGCTGCACTAAGACCTGGCACTGATATGTATGTATTTTTTTAAACCGATAACGATATGTCGGTGGTCGGTCAATTTTTAACTGGACCTTCATCTGCTTTACCGATATCAAACATCGGCGAAAAGCCACGTCCCATCGAGTGGACGATACTATTGGTTCTCATGGACAAGTCCAAACATGCTTTGTATAGCAAACAGATATTATCGGACCGATCTGCCGGCAAGTCGATAAATGTTGTCCGTCGGTTGTCGGAGTTACCGGTTATTAAAGTGGCGTGGCGACCGTCGAATTAAACAACGACATGTATAGTTCGCAAAATCTTCCTGGAAACTTTGAGTGAAGCTTCCATCATTTAAAATAGTTTAAGTTGAAAACCGTATACTAGTCTCTGTCAACTGTATAAGTAACTAATGTAAACATTTTGTTTTAGCGTTCCACTAGCAGCTGGATTATTCAATAGGGAAGTATATCTTGAAGGTATTAAACGTAGACGAGCGCTTCTTGATCATGTTCCGGGGACATCTGCCGTTTGTTCTATTCAATGAGCATGACACCGTAAAGTTTATACTAAACTGTTGCCCGAAAGAGGAAGATGTGGATTAAGAGTTAAATAATTGTTTTAATTTAAAACATAACCATTTTTGCTCGTGTTATAAAAAATTACATTCCTCGGGCTGTAATTTTTTTTCTAAGTTGAATTATCTCCACTAATTTTTGTGACTAATTTTATTTATTATTAATTAGTTGTACATTATAGCCATTCCAGAATAAATATCAAAGACATTTTTTCTAGTCAGCTTAATAAGAGTTATGTTATAAATAATAATATATTATATTTAATTGATATCCAAAGATATTATATTTAAATATAATTCAGTTTTTATTTTTTTGTTACTGTTACTTTTTTTAACTTAATAATTATTAAGTTTAACTTGTTTTCCATATATATTTTTTTATCTTTGCATCGATAGAGGCGGTAATAGTGTTGTACCGCTATAGTCACGGTAGATGTTTGAGACGATCCCCCGTAAAAAAAAGGTTTAGACAGTTCTCAGTAGAGAAAGGTATTATTCTAATTATCTGTAAAACTTTCCCTGTCACGTCTTTTCCGACTCTGGTTATATGAAAATTTATAATTTAAAAAAAAATGCGGGCATTGAAAAATGTAACAACTGTGAAGTGACCTTGTCGCGTTTCGGGATCAGTTTGGAAGTAGCCAAGTATAACAATAGAAGTGTGTTCTGTCAATCTGGGTGATGCATATTCATCTCCTTAAGTCGGCATAGTGGAGGCGACTGCTGCCTGTAGAAATGTGTCTGTAGTGGCAGTTGTTTTCGTTTATGGCCCCCTCTTTAGCTTGACATCAGGCGAAGTGTTGTCATATGTTAAAAAGAAACTTATGACGAGATGTAAAGTATGACATGTCTCTGCCAGACATGCTATGGTCATATTACAACATGATCCAATGTCTTCGCCACTCGTGTGCCGTATAAAAACGCCTATTCTAAAATGTTAAAGAGATTTAGGGATGTTATTTTTATCGATTATTTCGATAATTTATTTTCACGTGCATGTTCTCGAATTAAATTATAATTCGTCCAAAGCGTCGATATACTCGTAGAATATAATAATGTCAAATTCTGTAGTGGCCTTTCACTGTTAAAGTAGTGGTTAAATATTTATAATATAATTTATGTTTATATTTAAAAATATATATATTTTTATATAGTAGGCGCCAGAGTGCGGCCCATGAGCATGAGGTCACCTTCGCTATGCCGGCTTGAAGAGACGAATGTGCACATTCGTCCGTTCGGATTGACCAGGGCTCACTCATCTCATTATTAAAATACGATTCTTATGAAGGGTTAAAACCTAGTCAGTAAATTTAAAGATTATTCAGAAAAATATAATCGCGCTGTGAACATGGATCTAATAAAACGTGATTATGTATTTACTAAGTCTAAGTCCGTCCGAATAATTACCGGACAGTGGCGGACATACTAAGGGCCGGCAATTCGACTGTTTTTAACATCGGTCAACATGTACAATATATAAACTTCCCAAAGCCAAGAACCAATCAACCAACCAATGGTTGTCCGACTTTCGAACAAGAGCTATAGTCAATCGACAATTGTCACTTGGGTGACACTGAAACGTCAAATCCCATATATTTTATTTTCGATTCGATCAAGTGACAACTCTCGGTTAGCTTTTGACTTTAGCCCCAGTTTGCTTTAAATGCGCTGAAAGAGTAGTCGAAAATATAATAATATTGTGCATCACGAGTCATTCATTCATCACACTAAACAATCAGGGGGGCTATTGCGGACGCGAGCTCACCGTGAGTCACGGTGACTATCTGGTTTCCTTCCGGCATTGGACGAGCCACTGCAACAGGGAACGCCCATCGTGGCTCGTCCAATTACATTACAAATAGTCCCGGAAGGAAACCGGATAGTCACTGTGACGCACGGTGAGCTCGCGTCCGCAATAGCCCATCTGGTTTCATTAAAGTCAAAAGTTGCTTCAGTAAAGTGGTAGAATCTTTACTGAAACTTCCTACGGAAGGAAAATGTACACATGTTCTCTTCTTTTGAAAATATAGTTTAATTTTCTTAGCTGTCATTTAATTTTGAACACTACCGATATTTTTGATGCTGTACGATAAAAAAATAATAATAATTTTCCCCAAATAAACCTCTTTTCATACTTTGTCATATAGGAATTTAGGTTGATTTACACAATTTTTTTTTTCATTGTTCTATTATTATAGCTCTGCAGCAGTTTTCATTTATCGGTACAAATTAACCTAATTAAAGAAATATCTGTCTTCCAAATAGTTATGAATGTAATTAGGGGAAACTTTCACATCAATTATGGATAAACTTATGAGATTAAAATGTAACAATGTTTTATTAGTATAAGAATTAGCCTTAAAGGCTATATTTATAATATACTAACGGCCGGTTGCACCAAGAACTTTTATTTACAAATGTCAGAAAAGTTGTTGTCCATTTTTTAATAGTCAGTCATGTGACGACATCGCTAGATGATACCGGCTATGAGCGGAGACGACTGCTATCATAGCCGTAGTCCGAGTGCGGCAGTTTCTTCTGTTACGCTGGCTTGGAAGACCCTCTCTCTCTGTACCTGGTTATTCAGTTCACGTTCTACTACTTATGGACGGCAGACTGGGTCTGTGTTTTATCTATGAAGTGGCAGTAATTTTGGTGCAACAGGCAAAACTTGTGTATATATGACGTAAATATGTTGTATGACGTAAATAAAAGTGTAAATATTGAAGAATATAAATAATATTGTCGTTGATTTTCTAAACAACTGACTATCGCTAATCACGTCCAGCAAGGCGAAGAAATTAGCTTATGTATTAGCACGCATTATGAAACGTACTAAAATTATGTATATTTGTACAAACTAAAATGCCGCCGCGCCGCTACCAGCATCCGGTCGATTGGCAAATCGTCTGCCCGGCCGCATCTACGTGCTGACCAAGCCTTGTTTTGTATGGGCTCCCACTCCACGTCCACATGTTGGCGTTGGTCAAGGTTGATAAAAATAAATAATTTATTAGTAAAAAAGACCAAAGTTTTGTCCCAAAATTACTTTTTATATTTGTATAATATCGATATTGCCGTCTCTAAAAAGATATATGGTATTATTGATAGCACTATTTAATTAATGTTATATTAGTTATATGGTATTAGGTACCTACCTGTAGCTATAATTCCATAAATATTAGATTATTTAAATTACATAATGTGTTTTTTTCATCTTAATAATTTATTTTACAGTCCACTCGAGCCATTTCTGTTGTACATATATTCTTGGTGTTACCACGATATAATAAACAATATAATATACAAATATATTTAATGATGTATCAACAATTGTTGATTTTTTTTAATTTGTTAAATGTTTAAAACATTAACTAGTCTACTATCAGTATTGTGTTTATGTCAATAATAAAATTATTTTTATGCAAAATTGTTTGTTTTATTTTTACCGCCTACGTTACCTTTACAGCTTTCAATTTTAACCAATCAGACCTGCACTTCAGAGGCGTGAAGTAGCGTTCGAGTCGGGTCCTCGAGAATAATTAGCCGTGCCGCTTTGCATCTCCCAAGTGCCATTTCCGCTTCACATCAGTCGTATTCGCCTGCTGGTTTGTTGAGACGAATGTAAATCGATTCTACTACTTCCATTGTACACGACTACTCCCAAGCTAGGTTAGCACGGTAGGGCAGACCGGGTCAGTAATACATCATTACTTTCACCTCAAGATTATATCTTATTACCTAATAAATTATTATCACTTTAGAATTTTCGAGGCGGAACGCAGGGGATTCGTAAATTCAATGTTTTGGTGTACACAGACTCAAATAAAACAAAAGATCGATATTAATAGATATTATTAAGGTTACGTGAAATAAAAATACATATTTCTCCTAAAATACAATTTCGAGAGTCTTTAATTAAGTATTTTTAGATTTTTAAGCCTCAGCAACTGGCATTAAATGTTTATGAACACATTCCTCCTTGTTAATCAAATGTGTTGTTTTGTTTACAAGTTGCATTAAATCATTCAGTTTGCTCGACCAATTGTTCAATCGCTCAGACACGTCCGAGGAGAGACTGAAACAAAAATAATAAAAGATTAAACATGTACCTAGAAAGACCTAGATAATTAAATTTTGACCTAGATAAAAAAGTAGAATCTAACTAAGATATATTTAAGAATTGCATTTACTTTTATTAAGTGGTACAATTTTATCAATTAACTAGTTTTTTGTGGCGTGCTTCCCGACGTTGGGATAGTTTAAAAAAATATATATTGAAAATATGTATTGCTGAAATACAGATAGAATGAAGAAGTGTTGATTTCGAAATTAGAGGGCGTTTCCTACAACCTTTGTTCTGGAACTTCAGCCCTATCTCATTCCGTTCCGGAACCTACCGAGCTGTCCACACCTGTATTTCAGGAGCCAAGATCTTCAATCTTATTTGTACATAATGAACATCAGATAATAAAAAAGAGCTTAAAAGATATATTTACCTAAAGTGTACAACAGCAGCTGGTCTATCGATTTTGGCGCAAATAACTCCTTTTACCACCAATTGACTGAGCGCCTCCTCCGATTCAGCTTCAGTTAAGCCGAGAAGTGTGCTCATACGCTTCAACGTAATGCGTATATAGTACATTGACATTATACGGATGTTCTGAAAGAAAAAAAAAACAGCTGTTACTACAGAGGAATTTCTGGAGGCAGCAGTAGCCTTGAGCAGCCCAACGAGCATCCAGATTGACAATGCACACTCCTTTCACTATAGGCACCTGGCTACTTCTACACTAAAGTAGTGGAACTACCCCAGGATAGCAGACCATCATCAGCCTGTTTATCACTCTTTAAATTAAGGTTGCCATCAGTCCCGGCTTCCCTGGATTTGTCCTAGTTGAGGGCATCCGGGGAGTGTCATTTGTAGTCCGGGTTTAAAACTTTAAAGCCTTGGGCCGCCAGCAAAACACGCATTGTGCCCGCACGCCGCGATCAACCGACGAACCAACTCACTATATTCACCGTACCCCATTTTTTATTACATTGACTTTTTTGGGCTCAAAAATCCGGGGTTTTCATGCGTCTTGTCCTGGTTGCCAAATTTTTGATGGCAACCCTATTTAAATACTATTAGATAATGTAAGTATATAATTTACATAAATAAGTGTACATACATGTTCGACAACTCTAGTCTTAAGATCATTCCATCTTTTTTGTCCTCTCTCATCTTGACCAAAGTATGGTAAATTACGGAGTAGTTTCTCATAATCCTCACAGAGGACTTCCCAACTAATAATCTCTGGATTAATGAAGAGGCCCAAGAGTTTCCTAAAATAAAATATTTCATAAAATTTTTGTTACTAACAATTGTTCTAATTAAATATTATATAATTTTGTATTGCAAAGTTTTCAAAACATGAGATCAAATCAATCGAAAAAAACGCCATCGTAAACTACATATTTTTTTATTAGGTTTTTTTTTTATAAATTTACATTCATAAAGTTCAGAATATTTTGAGTATAACAAGTATATAATAGAATATAACAAGGGGGTATCCTAATTAAATTTAAAAAACCATACTTATAGTCAGCCAGTTTCTCAATTTCTTTATCCTCATTAAGACGATGAGTTAAATCTGCTTGTTCGCTATCATATGGTGCCAAAATAAGGAAGATAACACTTCCAATTAATGCATTTTCACCACTATCTGCACCTAATGCACGGAAATGACGACATACAGCAAGATATTGGCTGTTATTTTGATCTACAGCTATCATTATACGATAGAATTTTTCCTTCAATTTCTGAAAAGAATTAAACAAAGTTGGTTAGATGTTGACGTTCATATAATTATTTTTTTTATTTTGACGCGACACATGACGTCGACTCAGGCTGATGGTAAGCACAGTGGAGGTCTACGAGCGGCGACGACTGGAGAACCGCAGCACACGGGGGGCCCAATCACCGTCACTATGCCGGCCCACTAAATCTGTTTTAATCTCTGCAGCTTCACAACAGAAGTTCCTCGGCACGGCAAGGACGCTTCCAGAGGTGTGCAGGAACGTGAAGAGTCTCCTGTCCTTCCTGGAGGATATCGGGTGGCTGCGGTGAAGCAGACCACCACACGCAAAACGAGCGGCCATGGCTGCTCAATTGCGGAGAACGAGCCTGCGAGAAATCTACAATCTCTGCAGCTAGTATGTAAACCATGTAAGAGCTTGTATGCGACCCAGGGTGCTATATGGTGGCACCAAGGAGTCGTTGTGGAGGCGAAGAAAAATGCGTGCGCACAGTTTGATAGTTTATTGCCAACTGGTTTTACAATGATGATCGGCGCGGGCCGAACGAACGCGCGCTTATTGTGGCGCACAGCCGCGTGGTGTCGCTGTCGTCGACATGCCGCCCCTCTTTGAAAGCTCTGCTTCAACTTCGTGCTCGCTGTGGAGAAGTGGGCATATTTTCGGAAATGATCTTCGAATGATGCCAGCAGACGTTTTTATGTCGGCCACCCTCACGACTCCATCTCTGCCTGGGTGCAGTGCTGTGACACGTCCGAGCAGCCATCTTAATGGGGGAAGGTGGTCTTCTTTAATGCAGACCAGGTCACCGACATTTAATCCAGGCGTATTAATTCTCCATTTCGATCTGGTTTGCATAATACTCAGGTACTCGTGGTGCCATCTTGTCCAAAAATGACGTCTCAGCTGTTCGATGCGTTGATATCGTGTCAGTCTACTCATGGGCACATCAGTGTGGTCCGGCTCAGGTAAAGACGTTAATTTTCTTCCAATCAGGAAATGGCTAGGAGTCAATGGCAATAGATCATTTGGATCAGAGGAAAGAGGGCTAATAGGGCGGGAATTCAGTATTGCCTCAATCTGTACTAATGTGGTGTATAATTCTTCGTATGTGAGGTGTGCGTTCCCTAAAATGCGTTTTAAATGATGTTTCACTGATTTGACTCCTGCCTCATGAAGACCGCCGAAATGTGGGGAATATGGAGGGCAAAAATGAAATGTGATGTTATGTTGCGACATTGAATCTATTATTTGCGAATTGTTTTTAATTAGTTTTTTGATTTCATTATTGGCGCCCACGAAATTAGTCCCATTATCACAGTAAATATCGGAAGGCTTACCTCGGCGTGCAATAAAGCGTTTTAATGATAAAATGAAATTAGCTGTAGTCATGTCTCCTACTAGCTCAATGTGCATGGCGCGTGTTGTGCAACAAATAAATATACAAATATATGATTTGATCAGCCGAGAGCCTCGCCCCTTTTTATTAGATATCATGATAGGACCTGCGTAATCTACGGATGTAAACTGAAAACAATAACTAGGCTCAATTCTATGTGTAGGTAAATTTCCCATTATAGGTAATAATGATTGTCCGCGAAAACGTTGGCATGTTACACAATGTCGTGTTATATTTTTTGCTAAATCTCGTCCGCCTATAGTCCAATAAATTTCTCTTGATGAATACAGTAAATGTTGCGGTCCAGCGTGCATTAAAATTTTATGTAAATATTGAAAATATAATTTTGTAAATATATGATTTTTGTGAATTAAAATTGGGTGTTTTTTATTATATTTTATTAAATTAGAATTAAGAAGTCGACCTCCGACTCTTATTACCTGATTCTCATTATCAAAAAATGGATTTAATGATTGTAATGAATTTTTTTTATTTAATGTTTTGCCTACACTAAGTAATTTATATTCACTGGGAAACGATTCCTGTTGAGAAATGCAAGCGAGTTTTATCACGGCAGCTTTTAACTCATGAACTTGAATCGCATCCGTGATTTTTGATTTACTTTTAATGCATTTTATGAAACGCATGATGTACGCAGTTGTACGCTGCAAACGACTAAAACTAGAAAAATGTTTAAATGGATATAATTCTATTGTGTCTATAGAAATCATACACGTAATGTTATTCTTTACTTCTGGTAGCTGATTATTATTATTTAAATGTAAATTTGGCCATTCGGATTCCGATTGTAATAAAAAATGTGGTCCGTGCCACCAAAGATTATTATTAATTAGGGCGTCACAAGTTAAACCCCTAGTGAGATGATCAGCTGGATTTATATTAGTTGGGATGTGTCGCCAAGTATGATCGCGGGTGATGGTTTGTATTTCGCCAACCCTATTACGTACAAAGGTTTGTAATCTATTCGGCTCAGTGTTTAACCAACCCAATACTATGGTGGAATCCGTCCAAAAAAAAACATCTATCGAATGTCAATCGCAATGAACTAAGTACTTTATTACTGAGCCTCGCGCCCAACAGCGCTCCACATAATTCCAGACGCGGTACCGTGAGCGGTTTCAAAGGGCTTACTTTATTTTTGGCACACAATATGTGAACGTACACTTGACCACGTTCATTGATTGACCGAATGTAGGCGCAAGCGCCGTATGCGCTCTCAGATGCATCTGTAAATATGTGAAGTTCCAAATTAATATAGTCATTGCAACAAACATTACGGTTAATTTTTATATTATTTAATTGTGATAATGTGTTTGTAAAATTTAACCATGAATTTTTTATATGTAAGGGCACTTCATCATCCCATGATATTTTTTGTAACCATAATTTTTGTAATGTAATTTTTGCTTCTAATGTAAAAGGTAAAACTAAACCTAATGGGTCGAATAGTTTTGATATAGTCGTAAGAATGCTTCTTTTGGTTATTTTATTATTTTGCTTAAAACTAATATTGTAGCAGATTTTGTCTGTAATTTGATTCCAATTAATACCTAAAGTTTTTGAAAAATCATCTGGACATAAATCATAATTATTTGTAGATATATCACTATTATTTTTAATTGTATTTAATATTTGTAAATTATTGGAACGCCATTTACGTAGCGGAAAACACCCTGTATTTAATTGTTTTGTTACACCGTTATAAATATGTATCGCATCTTGTATATTATTAGCACCGGTAATTAGGTCGTCGACGTAAAAATCTTTAGCGATTATAGTTTTTATTATCGGGTCGTCACATTCAATGGATAATTGTTTCAAACACCGTATTGCTAAGAAAGGCGCCGACGCGGTCCCGTAAGTTAATGTATTTAGTTCATATGTATTTAAATTATGAGCGGGTGTCTCGCGCCATAATATTTGTTGTAATTGGCGTTGTGATTCATTTACTTCTATTTGCCGATACATTTTCTCAATGTCGGCTGTTAATACAATGTAATGTTGTCTAAATCGTAATAATATTGAAAATATATCATCTTGAATGGTAGGGCCGATCAGCTGCAAGTCATTAAATGAGTATCCTGAAGAAGACTTGGCTGAGCAATCAAATACTACCCTTAGTTTCGTAGTCGTACTGGTATTTTTAATGACACCATGATGTGGTGCAAAATATGAGACTCCGTTATTATAAGAGGATTTTCTCATATGACCTAATTGTAAATATTCTTTAATAAATTGTGTGTATTGTAGTTTAAATTCTGCTTTAATTTTAAATTTATTTTCTAATGACAAAAAACGATGGTGTGCAATTTTATATGTATTTCCTAAAATGTCCGCTGAGGATCTCAAAGGTATGGTCACACTAAACCTACCACAAGATAAACGTTTTATATTTTTAATGAAATGTTCTTCGCATTGTGCCTCCTCAGGCGACAAATTTAGATTATTATTATGTATATTTATGTTGTCTAATTCCCAAAATTTTGCTAATTGATCGTTAATTAATTGTGTTTCGTTTATATGACATTGCACCGGGCCGTTATTAATAACTACTCCCCCCAGAATCCAACCCAGTTTAGAATTCTGAATAATAATATTTGATTTATTTACTTTAATTTGATTTGGTTCAATTAATTCCCAAAATATGCCATTGCCTAATAAGACATCTATTTCAGATGTTTTATAAAAGTCTGGGTCAGCTAAATGTATAGATTTTGGTAGTTTAATATTTGTTTTGTTTATTGGCCTTTGTGGCCATGGATTTGTAATTTGGGAAATAATAATGCATGTAACTTTAAATGAGTAATTTGAATGAATTGATTGTATTTGTAACTCACAACATTTTTTTGCAACGGATACATTTTTGTTTAAACTAGTAATTGTAGTGGTTATATTATGTGTATTTAAACCTAATGATTGGCAAAAACGTTCAGTAATAAAATTGGAAGTGCTACCTGAATCTAATATAATGCGCGCACGATGATTCATGCCGTTTTTTGCCTTCACGCAAACCTGTGCAGTAGATAATAAGCCTTGTGTGGACAGCGCTGCGCATGATAATGCGTGTACACTTTCAGCGCTTTCAGCGCCTTCAGCGCTCGCAACGCGCGCTGCACTGCGCTTAGACGCTAGACACAACAGACTATTATGCCTTTTATTACATTTCCTGCATGCACCCAATTTACAATTATTAGGTGCATGTGATCTTAAACAATTTATACACAGATTTAATGACTTTATTTTATTAATTCTCTGTTCATGTGAAAGATCCAAAAATATTGTGCAGTGATAAATATCATGCTCGACAGAGTGACACACGGGACATGAATATTTTCTATTATTTGATGTCGTCACTAAACTATGCACTCTTTCATATTTTCCGTTTTTATTATTCCTGCTTTGTTCTAAAATCTCTAATAAGTCTGCGCGATTTCTTAAAAATGTAATTATGTATTCAAAAGTTATTGTATTTAACGTACTACTAGTTTTAAGTTTCTCCCATTCGTGCAAAGTACTTGTATCTAATTTAGTTGTAATTAAGTGTATTAATAATGTGTCCCATTTATCGGTGGGTTCACCGAGTGAGGTCAATGACCTTATATTTTTTACAAAATTATCAATTAATCGTTTTAAATTATATGAACTATCTTTTTGTATGCTGTATATATTGAACAATGATTTCACATGATTTGATATCAATAGTTTTTTATTATCGAACCGATCGCAAAGCAACGACCAAGCGATTTCATAATTTGATGACGAAAATTCGATAGATTTAATAACAAGTAACGCACTGCCCTCTAGACAATTACGAAGATAATGAAACTTGTTAATATCACTTAATTCGTTATTTTCGTGTATTAATGATATGTATGTGTCTCTAAACTCGAGCCACTGGCTATAGTTGCCGTTGAATTTGTTTAACTGTATTGTTGGCAATTTTACGCCCGCGCTTGTGTGTGTGTCTGCATCCCTTTCAGAGACGTTGACGCTGTGCTGAGGCGCTTGCCCGCCACGCGCGCCGAGAAACGACCTTAATGATGCAACAGATTTGAAAAATGTACTCTCAAAAAGTTCACGCTCCTTGAAGAGGTCGTCCGTACCATCCGATATTTCCTCTAATTCAGTCTGAACCTCGTTAAAACTTTCCAATAATGATTCTATCTTTGATAAGCGCATTTCAGCTTCTAATTTTAATTCATTGTTTAATTCTTTTGGTAAATTGTTAACGAAATTCGCAAATAATGTAAGTCGCCCCTTGAAAGTACCGCGTTGTTTAATTAATAACTTTTCGTCACTCATTTTGCCCTTCTTATTGTGATTTATTTATTATATACTATTGTAGGATAGAGTGTTGAAAAAATGTTATGAATCTGGCTATGATTGCAAGTGTAAAATTACCAATTATTGATTTTTTGTTTATTTATCTTGTTTATTTTTTTTTTTTTAATTATTATTATGTTTTATTTTGTTTATTATTAAATGAAATGAATATTTAGTTTTTTTTTTTTTTTTTATGGTTATAAAATTTATGTTTTATTTTCTTTTATTTGGTAGATTAATATTTGTTTGTATTTTGTTTATAATTTAAACTGGTTATTTATTGGTATTTTGATTTGTTTTTAATGAAATGACAAAAAATGTGTTTATGAAGGTACCTTGTGAAACATGTATATACCGATAATGTTATTTTTTCTATGAAATATGTTATATATTTATTTTATGTAATGATTATAATGTATTATTTGGTTTATATGTAGTTATTTTTATGGAATTGTTTATGCTGATTTTGGTATTTTTTGTATGTTATTTATTTTATTAGTTGAAAAAATGCATATAATGTTTTGTTTAGCTATGATCGCCTTTATTAATGTGTATTTATATTTTGTTAGATTAGCTTGTTAGTTAGAATGTTGTATTTTTGGATATTTTAATGGTTATGTTATTTGAGGTTATTTTTGTTATGTTTTTTGTTGTTACTTTTTGAGCAATTGGATGCTAAAAGTGTATGTTTAAATGATTTTGTTTAGTAAAAAATGATTACCCATATATGCTGTACCGATGAATGGATGAATGGATCAATGGATGAATAATGGTTGATGAGTTGGATTGCCGTGCCTCGTACACTCTTGATGTAATGCCTCTCACAAACTTGCTGGATTTCTTACGATGATGAGAATGAATGATTTATTTCCACGCTCGAAGGACCATGTATGCGACCCAGGGTGCTATATGGTGGCACCAAGGAGTCGTTGTGGAGGCGAAGAAAAATGCGTGCGCACAGTTTGATAGTTTATTGCCAACTGGTTTTACAATGATGATCGGCGCGGGCCGAACGAACGCGCGCTTATTGTGGCGCACAGCCGCGTGGTGTCGCTGTCGTCGACAGAGCTTAATATAGTAGATTCCTCTTTGTCTAGTATTGAACTTTTTTATATAAGTATTATATAATAATTAGTTAAATAATTTAACATTTCAAAACTATATAATAATAGGCGTAGAGATTTTATTAGCTTTAAATTAAGCAACAAACCTGAGTATCTTCCTCTTCAAAGAACTTAGTATTAATCTTCTTTGAAATGATCTGTGTTCTCACGTAATCTTTAATAGCTAAACACAATCTCATCTGTTCCAAAATCAACTCCACTTTTTCCCGTTTGTCCATTGAGCCATATGTCTCAACTTGTAGCTCCTGGATTATCTTTGCACCTTCAGCAACATTGCCTTGTTCCTCGCGTATTTTAGCCAATATGTGTGTCAATCTGGCTCTTTCTACTTCAACATATATTTTGCCTTCCGTGATAGAACGAAGAGTTTCAATCAATTTGATTTTTGTTTCCAAATCTGGTGTTTGTTCTACATACTTGCAGCACTCGCGTACCATTTCAACTACAGCTTGTTTTAATTGAGATCTGACAATTTTAAAGATTACATTATAAAACTTTTTTAATTTTTTTTTAGATTTTAGTACGAACTTATAACCCCACTTCCACCTGATGTTAAGTGGTTAAGTTTGTGTCGCACTTGGTGAGATTTTCACATGGCACTTGAAGGATTCCATGTTGTAGGTACGATTTGTTATTATTAAATAACAGTAAAAATTCAACAGAAAAACATCTACTTAACCAGTTGCCTCAACCAGACTTTTGCCACGCTACTTTGCGTCAACCTGCTTAAAGACAGATGACTGGTTGATTGCAGACAGGATAATGATACAAAAATGAATTATAGTTGATTTTAATCTAGTTTCTCAAGCTAATCTAACACTAGAACATCTTTGGCATCTTTGTGTTACAGTTATTTCACAATCTATGTTATAATAAATACATATTCCTAATTTACCTTCTTTTTGATAACAACACAATATGATCATTAAGTGCTGTCCAGTTTTTGGCATCAAAACATATTTGGACAATGGCTACTAAAATTTTTGAAGTAGATGACATATCTGCTCCCTGCAATTTGTAAACATGAAATAGATTAATGAAAAAATTCAAACTTTTTTAATATAGTTTTAAGATAAGGCTGTGTACCGTTCTTGTCTGTTTCTCCAAAGCTAGAAGTTGGTCTAAAGCATCTTGTACACGACCCTTTGATGCCCAAGACTTCCATATTGGAATCTTCTCCTCGCAGGTTGCACTGTAATCAACCTAACAAAGAATTATTATTAACAAACTTCTATTTAATATTTAAATGTAAATAAATCATTTGCCTTGCGATTTTCATAAGGCGCAATATATTGAATTAAAACTAAATATCTACATCCACATAAATTAACTCCAAAAGGGACAAATTAAAAACAAACCTCCATCTTAACAATTTTTCCCCCAGCTTCATAACTACTGACATCCCCATTTGTAGACATTTTAAGGGTTCAGTATTAACTGTAATTTCTGTAAATAACAAATACTTTAAATTTTTAGTAAGGTTTTAGAAATAAAAGAATACGGCTTATAAGTGCAAGCTCACTTTTCCTGACAGTGACACTTTCAGACGGTTGTTGAAATTGTTGACAGAGACAAGTTGTTGATGTTGTTTAATTTAAGGCAAAGGTGATGCCTTTGCAACAACAACAATTTTATCATCACACAAAGTCGTCAAAATCATCTTTTGAAATTCAGCAGAATTTTGCCGAGAAAATGAAGACATTTGCTATTCTATTATACATAATGATTTATTATCCTATTACAAAGACCGATGTCCTTCTTAAAATATTTTTTTATTTGCATAATATTTGATTAAAGGGAAATCTCGTAATCTTTTTTTTTTTTTTTTTTTTTTTTTTTTATTGTAGCTCGACATGTGACAACACTCCGCCTGATGTAAAGCTAGAGTGCGGTCCATGAATGGAAACAACTGCTACCACAGAGAAATCTCTACGGGCTGCAGTCGCCTCCACTATGCTGGCTCGAGGAGACGAGCATGTACCATCTAGATTGACAGTGCACACTCCTCTCTTATACCTGGCTACTTTCAAACTATCCCCGAAACGTGACAAGGTCACTTCACGGGTGTTACATTCGAAAGTGGTGGTACTGCCCCAGGACGACAGACTGGACAAATAACCATCATCAGTCTGCCTACCACTCTATGCTACCATTCTTTTTTTCTACATTAAAGTGAGAGAACACATAACTATAGCGTTTGCGTTATTTTAATAAAAATGCAGAAAAAATGACGCAATGATAATGAAACGTGGATTTTTGTTTCTCTTGATACATCGGTTAAAAATTCGACCAAAGGTTTTGTCACATTTCTAATAAATAATATGTCAAAAACTAGAGTTCAGTGATTTCCTTCATTAATTATTTATTATTTTCAAGGCGGAGCTAGAACCGCGCGGTATTCAACACGCGTTGATAAAAAGTTCGTGTAGATATTTACCCATGAACCATAGACATACAGTGTTGTCATGCGATATTTTATTCATTCATTCGTTCACTTCGACCACAGGCAATATAGATAGAACTTTCCGTAATCACTCTTTCACTCACTCATTTTGTGTTTGACGAGCTTACGATATGTAGCGAAGTGTTATTCTGATTTTAATTGTATATATTTTACTATTAAGACCTATATTTCTCTTGAATTAAGCATTTCCTTTTAATTTTATGGTTAAACTAATTACGGAATACCGATTTCCAATTTTAGTGTTATATCAGTTAGTGTCTCAATCGACCTTATTTTTCTTTGTTTTGCAGCATATGCTTATTATAGTTTTTTTTTGTATAATTAGTTGTGTTTGTTTAATTGCCACAATGTTTGATGAAGAGAAGCGTTCTGAACGCAAGAGTAGGAGTTATTCTGCGCAGGGTTTGATGACCTCTTTTTCTAGCCCCGTACCTAAATTACCTCCTATGCCCCCGGGTATGTGGATAGCAGGTTAGTAGTCTATTATTTTTCTAATAAAATAACAGATTTGATTTAAGCACCTACGCATTAGGTTTATTCTTTGTTGTATTTATTTTAGTGTTTAGATATTGGTTGATAAGATTAGACTTGTGGCAGTTCATATTTGTCCACTTTCATTTCAATCGTACCTAGGACGACAGGTGTTATCCCTTCCCCTCAGTGTATTTCTGCAATACATAAGTCTGTAATTATTTGCCTTTGAAATTATACCTATCCCTGTGGGAAAAAGGCGTGATTGTATTGTATTGTATTGTATTGGAAATTATACTTTTGTGTAATGACACTGTATGTTCGTTCACAACAGCCTGGTTTTATAGCATCTCAAAGTGGCTTCATTTTGTTTTTTTCATTTAAATATTTATTTATATTTACTTGGATACATGGCATTAGGTTTTGTCTCAAGTTGATTAGTATCTACCAACCATAATGAAAATCTGGTTATGCAAAATATATAAATTGCTATGACGGCTTGTTGTTTCGAGGAATTCAAATATTAGTAACATGCATTAATATGCACAGAACAAACTGACAGAAACAATAACTTGCTGACAAGTCGAGAGATGTAATGGATATGTTGTATTATAAAATATTGTATTGTTCTAGATACGTCAGGTGACTCATCAGAATCATCATCAGATCTCAGTGATATTGCACAAAAGGAAGATAGGTCCCGAGTAAGATCTAGATATAGGAAGTATAAGCATTCAAACAGCATCCCAATTGGTTTCTTTTGGGATATTGAGAATTGTCAAGTAAGTTGGATTAAATTGGTTTTTATATAATTTTTTTTGAGTCGTTTCGGGAATAGTTTAAAAGTAGCCAGGTATAACGAGAGGAGTGTGCACTGTCAATCTAGATGGTACATGCACTTCTCCTCAAGCCGGCATAGTGGAGGCGACTGCTGTTCGCACAGGTTTCTCTGTAGTAGCAGTTGTTTCCATTCATGGACCGAACTCTAGCTTTGCTGCTGTCACTTGTCGAGCTACAATAAAAAAACCTCTTCTCTGCAACACTATCACAGTAAGGACATTCAGCGTTGGTTGTGGGTTATTTGGCATGTGCGGTACATGTCCAGTCTCAATATCAGCGGAGGAGCTCCTTAACATCCTCCAGATTTGGGTTATGCGAGGTCTCTTAGCACTTTCCTTTTTAATCTTCTAATCTAATGGATATTGAACAAGCACGTCACATTGGAGTCCGCCCTATGTCTTTCTCTTTGTGCACAAACGCTCTGACCACAGCTGCTGGTGTTTCACGTGACTATCCAAATTTCTATGTTCTATATTTAAATTATTAGTATTAATTATTACAATTACTTATACGTAATAATATATTTCATCCATCCATAATCACCCCATCTACACTCTTGACCAAATTGGTAGCTGTTTGTCCTTTTTGTGTCGCACAATTGACAAGTGGAATGCTTTGCCCTCCCATGTGTTCTACCAGTCCTTTAACCTTAGATTCTTCAAGCGGAGTGTGAAAAAACATCTCTGGCTTAGTAACAGTGACTGGATCCACCAGTCATCAGTGCTCACGGACCTCCACTATGCTAACCATTAGGTTAGTAGAGGTCACAAGTCATGTCGTCACGGAAAAAAGTATGTATTTGTTTTGGTTCTGGATGTTGTTACCCGTATCATAGGACCTCAGTTTGAGCGGTTAGGCTGTTGTATGTATAATGTATATATATATGTATAAAATATATAATGTTATTGTATAAAGTGACCTGGATTTATATGTATAAAAATGATTGCTCACATAAAATTATGTTGTTCTAGATATATGTTCTGTTAATATATATACTCTTTGTTAATAAGGTGTTTTTGTTAATGCATTTATTCATTATCATATTTTTTATTCCATTGAGTTTTAAATTCAATTAGTTGCTTAGTATAAAAACCCACAACATTTGCTGTGCTGAATTTTATAACATTCAGAATCTAAAGAATAAAATTTTAAAAGGATAAATATACCGTTCTTATGTATCTTTTTATTGAGATAAAATACATGTGCCCTGCAGTTTTACCCAATCAAAAAGTCTAAATCCTTCCACAGGTGTGATAAATAGTGAAAATATTTATTTTTATATATTATTATAAATTTTGTGTTGTGTTTCTTGAATAGGTGCCCAAAGGATGTTCGGCCATTGATGTGGTGTCCTCGTTACGTGCCAAGTTTTTAGCTGGTAGAAGGGAAGCTGACTTTGTTGTTGTTTGTGACGTTAGGAAAGAGCAGCCGAATAGACTTCAAGAGCTTAATGATGCTCAAGTGAGTATTGATTTATAATGAATTGATTATCGATTTTCAATTTTAAGTGATAAGATATTATGACTAACATTAAAGGAGAATGCCCAGTCACCTAAGAGGAATGGGCCTACTAGTTTTTTTCTTGAGTTTGTCAATGATTTTTTGTTCATTTTGTATGAAAATAAATTTACAGTCTTTGTCAGTTCTAATTTTTTTACTCGTGTTATTGAGTAATTAGATTTTTCCGGCGCAAAATTTAAGCTTATTATTGTATTAAAATTAAATGCTTTAATAATACATAATATCTGTTTTTTATGTTCATCACGTTGACTATTGATTAGTAAACGATGTGTTGATTTAATTAAATAATTTAATTAAGAAATATGATATTATTTTAAAAACAAGTGGGCCCAAAAATGGACATTGTCCTTTAAGTACAACAGTATTTTTTTTATAAATAAGTCATATCATTTATTTATTTTTAACATAACAATGATCCATGCAGCTAAGAGTTATTTTGTTTAATTATAATCGGAAATATATATGTATATTTTTAATTAATTTTTTTTCATCATTCTCTTATCATCTGCAATGATCATCGTTCATCGCGATTATCATCCCACATTATATATATTTATAAACATTTTCTATGCATTAGGTTAGTTTAATTCACGTTTGTGGGACCCAAAAGAATGCAGCTGATGAGAAATTAAGACAGTGCATGAGGAGATTTGGTGAATTGCATTCTGCACCAGCGGCACTTGTCCTCATTTCTGGGGATATCAATTTTGCAGCCGATTTGAGTGATTTTAGATATAGGTTGTTATAATTTTCTATATTTATCTTTTATTAGTTTTTTTTTTGTATATTTATTTTATACATATACATATTTTGCGCGTTACAATTAAGTTAATAATAATACTTAATTATTAATTATTTATCTATACTGCCATACTATTATAAGTTTTAATGTTTATCAATATTTAATAAGGATATCATTTATGAAAATTTAACAGTAAACGCGAATGAACTCGGAAATAATAAATGACGTCAGTTGGGAGGGCTATTGGCCGATGTGAAGTCAATGGCTTAGTGGTCAGAGCGGAGGGCGTGGGTTCGAATCCCGTCTCAGCTCAGGTTGTTGTTTTTTTCTGTTAAATTTTCGTAATAACAATAATAATCACGAAAATTAGTAACAAAATAGTAACATTTTGGAGTGACGGGAGATACTCCAATTAAATTAAATAAAACATGTTTTAGCAAAATAATATATCTTCTGACATAAAAAAAAAACAAAGGAATAACATATTTAAACATCCTACTTTAAAAAAAACCTTTAAGGTTGCTTTTACAACATGTAAAGGATATTAGAATGAATTAGTTTTTTAGTTTAGTTTTTTGAATATTAAGAATGTTATTTTTGTACAGGAAAAATATGGATGTGATACTTGTTCATAAGCAGAATACGTCATCGGCTTTGATCGCGTGTGCTACCTCGCACTATAACTACAATGACATAACATGTGATCTACCAAGAACTAATAAGGTATTATGTTCAACGGTTTATACTTTCAATTAATAATATTCAATTACATGTACTTGTTTTAACATTTCTTTTGTTTTCAATAGTGTACATGTTTTAGAGCGGCCGTGGTCTAGCGGTAAGACGCGTGCACTCACTATCGATGAGACCCGCGTTCGAACCTCGCTAAATTCCGATCACCATCAATGTCTTTCCTCCTTCCTATAAAGCGTAGTGTGTATCTCATCATGCCGGCATAGCGGACTGGACTGCCGTCTGCAGATTCCCTTCTCTGACTGCAGTCGCCTCCGTTCATGGATAGCACTCTAGCTTAACATCAGGCGGAGTGCGGTCATATGACGTGTTAAAAAAAAGTACTTTGGTCGCTCAGTACCTATAGGCACTATTAAAGAGTGGGGGGCAGACTGGGTTATTAGCCCAGTCTGCCGTCCTGAGGTAGTACCACCACTTTCGAATGTAACACCCGTGAACTGACTTTGTCAGTGTGCAACATCTATCTGAATGGTACACATTCGTTTTCTCAAGCCGGCATAGCGGAGGCGACTGCTGGATGGACCACGCTCTAGCTTTACATATGCTGAGCTACAATAGAAAAAAGTCAGTTTTTATCTCTTTGACTCAGTGCTTAGTAAGCCAATATGTCATGTAGATGTCCAGGGATCAAACCAAATATTTCTTGGTATTATTTATGTAATGTAAAAACTAATATTATAGATGTAAAAGTATGTATGTTTGTTTGTGCTACAATCACGCTCAAAACAATAAAATTTATTTATTATTGTTTTAAACAACAGAATTCATCTCAAAGTGAACCAGAAGAGGAATGTTCCTGCGAGTTGGAAGTCACCAATCTACCATTACAATATCCAGTGGAGAAAATTTCGAGGAGACTGAAGCGTTTAGCTGATAATTGCGGTGGTAAAGTGCTCAAAGTCACGCTGCCTACTGCTTTATTGCGCTTTCCGACGCCTGATCATACTTCTAGGTTAGTTGCTTTTTGAATTTTATACCATACAGTGGTGGTGGTCTAGGGGTAAGACGCGTGAACTCACGGTTGATGAGACCCCGTGTTCGAACCTCGCTAATTCTAACCGGTACCGATGTAACTTTGTTATGTGTATTTGGTCGCTCAGTGCCTATAGACACTATTAAAGAGTGATAGGCAGACTGATGATGGTTATTTGTCCAGTCTGCCGTCCTGGGGTAGTGGTGGTACTACTTTCGAATGTAAAATGAAACACCAATTTCGAATTTCGTTTTGGGAATAGTTTGAAAGTCTAGAATCTAGATGGTACATGCTCGTCTCCTCAAGCCGGCATAGTGAAGGCGACTGCTGCCCGCACAGGTTTCTCTGTAGTATTTTTTTGTATTTTTCCATGGACCGCACTTTTTGGCTTTACATCAGGCGGAGTGTAGTCACATGCCGAGCTACAATAATTTAAAGAAAAACATTATAATGTTAATTACTGTACAAAAGAAACTGCTTTGAATGCAATTATCAGGTCGCGTGTTGTCATATGCCGAGCTACAATAAAAAATAATAGACACCTTAAAAACTGGTACAATGATTTATTAATCTCTCAAGTTATTCATTACTTATCAATATTTTTCATATGCCTTTTTTCCCTATAAAAACAGTATTTTCTGTGTAATTTTTTTTAATAATGCTTAAATTGCCCTACATACTATAAATGATTAATTTACATTTTTGCCTTTTCGAAATTTTATAATTATGATTCATGGTTTTGAATTGATTACACCACATTATTTTGATTTAAATTAAATTTATTAAATTGAATTGGGCCCAATGTTATTCTTTATTTTTGTTCTATTTTATTATTGTAATTAGCCCCAGCCAGAAGCAGATGTGATGCAAATTCAATCGCTGTGTAACTAATCCTGGCTAAAGTATAAATTAAGTATAAATATATTATAGTTATTAATTTTTTTAATGCGTGATAGATGATTGTAATTCAATTTTCAATAATAAAGAGTTGCTAAGTAATTTTCTAAACAATCGATACTAATTGAAAATAAAAAAGTGAAAGCCATACTGTGCGGTTAACAATAACTCGCTTGTTATCGTTTGTATTATTCAAAACAGCACGTTCTTAAAAAATAATTGAAACTTACAACATGGATATATGATACGAAAATTAAGAATTTTTTTATAAACAATTCTTGACATTGTTTTTTATTAAAAACAAAGGGATCGTTGTCCATGCAGCCTAGCCTTCACCTAGTCTTTATTATTTTATATATATTACCATAGTCTTCGAATTATTTCTAGTAAAGTTTTGGAATCTTTATTAAAACATTGAGCGTAGTTTTGAAGCTACAATAAATATATATACACGTTTTTTTATTTATTTGAATGATTTGTTCATACTCGCATTAAGGAAATTTACGAATACTTCATTTAATTATAATAATCAACCATTATTATCCAAATAAAACTCATAAAAACACAAGTTTATGAAAAATACGACGTCTATCCATAGATTTCCGATAAAACTCCTGTGTTTATAAAATGTTTTATGTAATGGTGCGATTCGAAAATACAGAGGTCATTGACCCTTCGATAATTGAATAAATAAAAAAAAAAAATAAGGTAGTCTGAAAATTTAGATTTTTGATGTGCGTAAACGTGCGTTTTAACTTTCATTTACACGCCGGGAACCATCGAAACAACTGTGATTATTAAAAATAGGGTTATTTAAATTAAATTAGATTTAAGTAAAAGTTTAACTTTAATAGCTTTTAGGTTGTTTTATGTTTATTGTAATTGTGATATTTAAATGATAATATGATGTTACATTCTGGGTAAGTTTTCATTTGAACACTCGGTTATTAAATCGCGAATTATTCGACATATTTTTCTCGTTTATTCAAAATTATCCAAAACTTTTTTGAATCTATTTTTTAAAACAATGTTTTTGTTTTGTAATTAGAAAAATTAAAAATAATACTTGATCGCGACAAATTAAATTTAAAACTGCATTATGGCCGTTAGCGCCGACACGTCATTTGTTGCCACCCAGCTGTTGTAACAGCTGATTTGTATTTTTAAAATAAAACGTATTAAAAAGTAATTAGTTCGTTCTAATTTATATTTTTATTTCTTTGATTAATTTAAATATTATTAATTTGATTTGTGTATTTTCAATGCTCAAATTTTATTTTCGTGATTTTCTCTCATATTATTAGTATTATATCCGCTATTTTGGGACACGTCATTTCTGAAATCCATCCCACAATTCAATTAATTAATCCATCGTGTTTTTCAAGTTAACAATTTGAGTTTTTTTTTAAATACTTTTGCGTTTATATTACCCATTGTGTAATAAAGTAATTTACGTGATGATAATGATGGAATATTTCTGTTAATTTCGTAACCGTTATTTAAAAAAAAAATTCTCAAATGTTATTGTCTGTTAGGTATGTTTCTTTAGGATTTTACCATAATTAGTTAGTTGCTATGTATAAAATATTTCGAATCGAATCGTGATATAGGTATCATATGTAGCGTGAATCATGCCTTTTCAATGCTGCAATATTATTACTATTATTGCTGAGTACAGTAAAGATATAACACTTCTATCAACTTAATTATTTAGTCAATTACCTGTCCTGATTTTTTTTATTCTGCTTCTTTGGTTGTACAAAATATGCCTATCGCTATGTGATCAAGACATACCATTATGGTTTACTGGCGTGAAGCTAAATTGTAAAAAAAAAACTAAATACTACCAATAAACATTTATTATTATTATTATTATATGATATTGTTTACTATTTAATAATAATATTTTTAGATAAACAATTTGTTCCTGAATTAGGGTAGGTAGAGTGTATTTATTTCTGATCATGTTTATTATTATTTTTTATATTATTGTCGTAGGGCTTTAAAGCGTATGAATGGTGAAGATGTGTTCGGGCGTAGAATTGGCACGAGAAATGTTCCCAACATGTACACTCAGCCGGCATATTCCAGTGATGAAGGTTATGCAACAGCGGCCCCTGTGTTACCAGCAACACAGAATGCGACTGTACCTGCCATAACACCAGCGGTAATTTAGTGATTTTTAACATTTTTGTGATGTCATAAAAATTATACTATAATTGCCTTTCTTTTTTCACAATAGGTAGTTGAAAGCTCTGAAGCAGTTCAACATGTTAGGGCTCCACAATTAGCGCGGGAATGGGCATTAGCTATTCAGCAATTACCTACGCCTCCACCAGCACCTGCCTTAGCACCGATTACCAACAATGCACCAATTAAACCGAGGCAAATAAGAGGCACACATGGTTAGTTCAAACATATTAATTACTATTTTATTTTCATTATGATTTCTTTTAACATTTCTTGTCGTAAAGTCAATTTCCCTGACTTCAATAACGGAGTAAATGGGATGTGTTGTAATTTAACATTTTTGCAGGCTCAAATGGTTTGGACCTATCCAGTAGTACATACGGTGCAGACGACAGTCGTTCGAACGGTCGCGCGATCTCACCTTGGAACTCTAGTCTCAGCGAACATAGTACTGATAGCGAAATAAATGACCCAGCCGAATTGACCATAAGCAATTTACCAAATATTGATGTCCATATTTTAAAAGACATGATATCGCAGTTGTTGGGCCAGTTTGTCCCCGTCATTAGTGTATCAATTTGGGGTTCGGGAGACAGCATAGTGGCGACCGCTACATTGAAGTCGGAGTGGGACGCTAGACTTCTCATAGCTCGCATCCATAAACGAAAGCTGGAGCATGCATGGGCAGGTCGCAGGCTCGAGTTGTCCATAGGTCGGCCCTCTCCCATTCTCAACTTAGACATTCTACGAGCTAGATTAAGAGCTATCCTCTTAGATCAGCCTAATCTTTCGATGCCGCTTTTACGCCTACGCGACGCTTACGCTAGCCGCCATTGTTGCGCTTTAACTACAGCCGACATAACAAAAGTGAGGGATACAGTGGTCATCCAAGAAAATTTTGGAAGAATTGTGCAGTTAATTGATCTTTCACCGGCTTTGAATGTCAATTTGGAGGAGACTGCTTGGAGGTGCAATGAGCACGGACTCATGAATATGGGTCAGGATGATGGGAGTCGTATATTAACTCCTGTTTTTATGGAATTGACTACGTTAGCGAAACACACCCATAAACTGCTGGAAAGCCATGGTGGAATGCTGCCTTTGTTGAGTTTCGTGGATTGTTACGAAGCTACTTTCTCGCCGCTCGTAGTAGATAAATCCCGTGGAGTGGCAATAGAATTACTTCTACGCAGCATTCCGTCCCTCGTCGTAAAAGATACGCCGCTGCGTCATATCACTTGGAATAATCAGAGGAACGAGACACCTTCACCTGTGAGTCATCGCAGTGGAGGCAGTCCCCGTACCGCACCTTCCCTCGAACCGGTGCTCTCATTGTTTGAAAGGGAACTTATTGATCTTCTTAAGATAGCACCGAAGGCTACTATACAATTCAGCAAATTGATACCTGCGTACCACCATCATTATGCGAGGCAATGCCGTGTGGCAGAATATGGATTTACGAAGCTACCTGATCTTTTAGCTGCATTAACGAGCACTATAGCGGTGCTCGGGTCTGGCTCGTCTCGTGTTGTTACTATCACTGCTTCGGTCCAAGCTCGTCGCTGGACTTCAGATCTAGTCAAACTTCTGAGGGCGAATATTCGGCCCATATACTTCTATGAGATCCCACAACTTTACCAAATGACTCATGCACGACCCTTCCTTCCTGCTGATTATGGTCTGTGTACTCTCAATGAATTAATGCAAAGAGTCACTCCCAACACTCTGATGTACAGCTCCGATGGGAGTATTTGCCTTCCCAAAAGATCACCGACACAACAAGAGCGCGCAAGGACTGGAAAATTTGCAGCTGAAACAGTAGAAATGCTTTGCTCTACGCCAAACTTGAGACTAGAGTTTGCTCGTTTTGTGCCTGCTTATCATTCTCATTTCGGCCGGCAACTTCGCGTCGGACATTATGGTTGTGTGAAGTTAATAGATCTTCTTGAATTGATCCCCGATACGGTGTACCTTAGACTTACAGGAGGAGAAAAATTTGTGCATTTAACTCTGAAACCTGCACGAGCTGTGTTAGCTCAACGTATCGCAGCGATCGCTCCCCTTAATTTGAACATGTTCACTAGCATGTATGCTAATAAGTATGGAGCCCCACCTTTACCTGATATGTTAAATGTGAACACAATTGAAGAGCTCATACTTTCAGCCGGAGGTTATATAGACAACATGATAGTCAGAGCTCCAGGAGATGCTCCAAAATGGGTGACAGCTGCCTTAATGGCTTGTGCAGTGTTGTCTAGTGATAAAAGTATTGCCAAAGGGTCGTCTATTGAATTCTTCACGAACGCATTTAAGGATCGCTTTGGATCGCCAGCCAATGTTGAACATCTGGAAAGCTCTGGTGTTGTCACTTGCCAAGATGGTCGTATCATGTTAACTAATGTATGGCGGTTGGTTTGGAGAGTGGGTCTTTTGTTATCACAAAACGCACCTTTGACAGAGCCTCAGATATTAGCTGCTTATGTGAAACGTTATGAACCTGTGATGCCTTACAAAGATATTGGTGAGTTATTTCTATCACTTTCTCTCTCTAAACACAGATATAAAACTTGTAAAGTTAATTAATTTTATAATCTTGTTTGTATAGGTTTCAAGAGTGCGCTGGATTTCGTACGTTATTTCCGTGACGTATTCTCTGAGGATGAATGTCGGAGATTTTCTGTTTGCGCGGGCGTTACTGTACCTCAATGTTTACCGCCGCCTGCAGGAAACTTCACGGAATTTGATACACCACCAGGCAAACAGGTTATTATACATTTATATCAATACCCCTGGTCCCAACGCAGGATTTTTCTTGTATTATAGGTATCAGGACAAGGACCACATAAACATTTGTTACCTTTTTTTGAAATGTTTACTATTTATGCTTTTACATGAATGTTAAAACATTTGTTTACAGGGGGGTTCCCGTGTATTTGAATCTCCATACGGCAATATTTGGCGCTCACCACCTGCTTGCGCTCTGCCTGCGCCTTTAAGTCTTTTACATCCAGACAATAAACGTTAGTAATTTTATGCTTTAATTTAATTTTAGTGAATTTAAAAAGATGAATCTACTCTAAACTAGTAGAATTATTCGTTAATTATTTAAAAATTAATAACTTTATCTATTTCGTGTTTATTGCAGGTCGTACTCGGTTGGCTGCTCAATTTAATGCCGCCTAATCCCACCGTTATTTAAGCATTCCTTATTTCGTACCTAATAGATTTTTAAATGGTCCAAAAACTAACACCAAATGTCAACTGAGGACTCAGGGTCACAACGAATTTGTTTTTAATAAGTACCGCGGTCCTAATATTGTGATGCTAATAACAATAATTACTTAAGATTTTTCGATTGTATTTGTATACGTAGATTAAGGCCTATTATTTCCTGTTCGGTTCGATTTATTCCACGACTCGTTTTTTTTTGTGTTGAGGCATTTATTGAAACTATAATTCGTTTTAAGTTATTCCACTTTCCGTTTATTAGTAATTATTATATAAATATAATTTTGATTTTATCCTTATGACTATATTGTGTATATTTGTCCAATTCTATTTGTTTTAATTGTATTATTTTTTGTTTTTATCAAATGACCATAATATGTTTTTATTTATCTTTATTATACTCATTAAGTTGTGGGTGTAATTTAATTATTTTAGTTTAGAGATACCTTTTTAATTTATTCACAATTTTGTAGTACATATCATTTCTTTGAACGTGGCGCGAAAGAATATTATATGTATAGTTAATAGTCGGCTTTAAGTATGTGGCGTCCAAGATTGTACAGTTTTTATTGTACATTTTATTGATCTCGCCCTTAGTAATAGAAAGGTGCCGTTTTGTGTTAAGTGTATTTTGTAAAATAATTTACACTATATAAATATGATTATTATATTAAAATTGCAATAATACATTTTACATCTTTCTCTTACGTCTTTTTATACATATATAGGCCCAAAATAGTCATAGACCTTATAGTCAAGTATTGAAAGAAACTATTATATTTGTGTTGTTTTTATCATTTAGACAATATGTATGTTGTATGTAAATAAGTACAAAAATAACTTTAATGTTCCACATTAATTGATAATAAATAAATTTTAAGTATATACGTATTTATAAAAAATAAAGAAAAAAAATTTAAAGGCAATGCAAGTCTAGATCGTATTATAAATACTTAAGGAGAGAATTATTTAAAAAAATATGAATGTTAAATACCAATGTTATATTTTAATTTCTGTTTTATGTATTTTTGTACATATGGATGTTATATTGTATTTGGTAAATAGTAATAAATGAATGCAGGATATATTTGTGTTGCATATTTAATGTGGATCAATTAAAGTAATTTAGATTATTGTTTGTGCAGTATATTTCCAATATGCACTTACGCTGTGATTTGAAAATCATAAAATTGTGCAAAAAAAATCATATTTTATAAATTAATTGACCTTGAATCTAGATGTTTTAAAAGTTTCTTAAACTTATTGTGTAAGGGTGTGTTAAAAATGTGAATGTTCTCTATTTTTTCTATCATTCTGTGATCATTATTTCATGTTAGTGTGATAACAAATCAATGTATGAAGATATTGCATGTTGTACGAGTAGTTTTTTTCTTAAATAAATACTATTTTTTAAAATATTCTTTTGTTTGTTTTCTACACTTAATAGTACCTAATGCCGTAATCATACTTTATCAACTCACGCGCATTTCCCTGGTAAGGTAGAGGCTATGGAACGCTTACCACATCCATTACTTTTCTCAAACATGCACATTCCAGTCGAGAGCGCTCAACTGACTCATTTAATTGGTTGTCCTATTTGTGGGCAGTGTTCAAAAATGAACTTGTAAAAGCATCTTAGTTAAGTGAAATTTATCTGTGATAGCAGTTGTTTCCATTCATGGACTCCACTCTAGCTTAACATCAGGCAAAGCTACAATAGAAACATAAAATTAAAACAATGGAAAAATTTTCAAACCATTTATTTTCTGCTCCTCTATATTACAATATCTATGAAAGAAGTAGTTTTATTCCAAATAGCTTTTAACAAACTAAAAAGTTTAATAATCCCTGCAACTAAATAATAAAATGGAGTTATTAATTTTTAGGGCGTGTTTGATCTGAGAGGTATCCATATTTCTTTTCCCATGCCATGCGATGTTTCTGCTTCATATATGCTTTCCGAGCATCACCATACGCACCCAAATCACCATCTACAAAACAATAAATAGTTAATAACCTATCGAGGGGTGGTCTATTACTGATCTCAATCTCCATTGTTAAGAATGGTGATGGTGTTTATCAATTATGATTCAAAATCTAATATCAATTCTTTCAATGGAAGAAATAAACTCTTATAATTGACATTTCACAAAGGTAATGACAATAGTTTAAATGATAGGCTCTCTGAGGACAATGTCAATACTTCCTGAGGCGTGCCGGAACGCCAACAGTGTACTGGCCCTCATGCAGGAGATAGGATGGCTGGTATAAGTACGGAAGGACGCACCAGAGACCCCCATGGAGGGTCTGCGTGCAGAAACTAGCCCTGAAAATGAAGAATCAAGAAGGCTTTCTGAAACCAAAGCTTCACGTCCACAACCGTATTGTAGGCAGACAGAGTTCTGACAACTCTCTTCTACATGTGCTACATGTATTAAATATAATAATTATTATTATTTATTTTTAAAAACACACTTAGCACTATATAGCAGGCCCCTGGCTTTCAGTTTAGTTGCCCTGTGTCCTGAAGGTCAGTGCGTTTCGTTTATCTACTACTTTTTACAATTTTAATTTTAAAAATAAGAGGAAAGAAATGTACTTAAACTATGACTAAACTAACCTAAAGAAAGAGAAAATTAAAACTATCACCCATTAAAATATAAAAAATTAAAATATTAGATAAAGACTAATATTTTATTCTTTTAGTAAGATAAGTTTCTAATTCTAAGTAGACCATTTTCTTGATACTACAATAATATTTGTTATAATACAGAAAAAACTTAAAATTATATCTAAAATTGAATTATAAAATACCATAGCCTACCATTGACTCTTAAGATATAAATTCATACTTACATTTGATAAACCAAGCTTCTTCAGCTCCACGGTAATAGTCTAAGATTGGTTTACAAGCTGTTAAATGATCTGGAGCTTCGTATAACATGCAATCCTCAAAACGTTGTCGAAGGATGCTTAGAATTTCAGAATCTACACGTCTAAAAAATGGAAATTCGCGAATATTTATTATTAGCCCTTTATTACCTTTGAATTTTTTAGAATTAAAAATTGATTATAGAATAATTTGATTGTACATAATATAAAATAATGATTAATGGTTTCAAAACTATAAATTAATCCAACTTTTGTATTAAAATAATAGTTAAACAATTCAAATAGCATAAACAAACGAAGTGTGGTAGGCAGACTGATATTGGTTATTTGTCCAGTCAGCCGTTCTGGGGTAGTACTTTCGAAAGTAACACCCTTGTCGCATTTCAGGAAGTTTGAAAGTAGCCAGGTATAACAAGAGGAGTGTGCACTGTCAATCTAGATGGTACATGCTCTTGTCCTCAAGCCGGCATAGTGGAGGCGACTGCTGCCCGCAGAGATTACTCTGTAGTAGTAGTTGTTTCCATGTTTGCCGAGCTACAATAAAAGAAAAGAAAGAAAAAGAGTTGCAAATGGCATATTATCTAAATAGCTTCTTACCTATCACGTTTGAATTGGGTGTTAGCTTCAAAATCACATACGACATCATCATCAAAGCAATGGTCTATAGTAGGTACCCTACGGTATTGTCGATGATACCATGGGTATTTTTTCTGATTAGGTTCAACTATTGTTTCTGTAAAAAATAAATAAAACATTATATTTAAGTTTCATAGTTTTTCAAACTTGGTTTAATATTGAAAGAAAAAATTAACAACGAAATGTTGATGCCGATTAACTTCATTGAGCAAAATTAGAATAGTTTCGACATGTAACTACGAATTTATGCTAAAATTAAAGCGCACAAATTATAAATGTGTTTTTCATTTATATACATTCAGTTACAAGGCAGATATGGCAGATTTAGGAATTTCGTCTCTAATTTATTTTATAAACATGTCGCACGCTTACATAACTCGGTAGTAGCTATGTATACAAATTTTACCTCTAAACCACGTCACTGGTGCATCAATAGAAGCGTATAAAGAATGAAAGAAAGCACGATATAAGTTTTCATCTTTTTCTGCCTCGGGTTTACCCATTTTGAAAAAACTTAATCAAATATTGGAAGAAAAACCCGAGCTAAAATCAGCAGCCACAGTTGACACTAATGACTTTTTTTCTCCTCTAAATTTACTAGTGACTCTTCATTTTTTTTTTTTGTTAATTCTCCCATTCTGAGAAGGCAAAGGGAACAGAGCCCATACAGCCATGTCTTCAGTAATATAATATATATCTCATTTGTAGTAAATTCTTGAAGTTTTCGCATCAAATTGCAATGGTGTTTTACAATTTGACGCTTTCTTGGAGTATTTGGCGGCAATTCACCCGGTCACGTCACAATATGAGCGTTTTCACGGCGTGGGATAACCACAAAAAAAACCGCTTCTGTTGCCTCATATAGAGTGAATTTTAATGTTTCCACAATTACTCACATGCGCAGCATAAAATTACGCAAAATAACATCAATTTTACAAAATAATAACCACTAAACTAATTAAGGAAAGGGATAAAAAACACCTCAACCTTCCCGGGCAAAAGCGCGCCAAACACTTCAGTGACTCTTCAGTGTGGGAAGGCAAAGAAGACCCTTCAGCAGTATTATAATTTATTTATTTTTTTACATTGAATTGTAGAGATTTTACAAATCAATGTTTTTTTAGAGTGTTTGGCATCAAGATTGGTTTGGATGCCACAAAAAATTACCGCTTCCGCATTATATTTAGACGGAATCTACATAACAAGTCTTCACTATCTTCATTATACAAATTAATACCATTTTTATTCGCCGATCGTTTAACGACTTCATTCAAATCAAAGGGTCATTACCCATGCGCCCTTATCGTCAGTATAATAGCAATATTTATATTTTTCAAAAGGCTAAATATATTATAAATAATTTAATTTTAAGTAATATTTTTAGCAATATTTCAATTTTCAATTTTCCAAGAAATATAAGAATTTGCCAGGTGCTTCAACATTCAGCGGAATTTTAGCGAGAAAATGAAGACACATGTTCTCCTATTTTGAGTCATTTGAAATAACTTTGGCTTTGGCACAGGCTGGTAAGTGGCCACTGCTGCCTAAGTACGAAGAAGGGATTATCAAAGGGATTTGCTTCAAGCATAATATTTAGTACAGGAATTTGGAATACAACAGCAGGATTGTCGGAGAAAGAAAAACTTCAAAAAAACTTTTGTTTTAAATAGTACTATACAGATAAAAAAAAATATATTGAAACAAAATTCAAAATTATTTGTTTATACGAAACTACACTGACAATAGTAATAACGGCCGGAACCTTCAATACAAAATATTTTAATAATACCAGTAATAATAATATACTTCAGTAAACAACCAAATCATATAAGTGCATAATGCCTATAGTTAAATATACGGTGGTATCAATAAAATAGGTAAATACAACTTTATAATAATACTAGCTGACGGTGCCCGGCGCTGCCCGGGTTCTTTTAAGTTATTGTTACACATAAGATAAAGATAATGCCCACAACTTATTTTAGACGATTTAGTTACATCATTAATAGAATATATTTTAAAGTAGTTTTAAAAAGAATATATTTTTTAAAGCGGCATGGTACCTCGTAGAGCTACACCCCCCTCCGCCCGCCTCTCCCCGCCTCGTCATCATACGCCGCGTGTGAATTTTGTTTTAGAGTTATTTTAAAATTGTATTATCTTATAAGATGTTTATTGAAATTAGGTGATGTCAAAGACAATTGTATTCACAGTTAAATACTCTTAATTAATAACACATTTATTTGGATAAAGATTAATATTATTATGTTTCGACCAAATTTGATTATCATAAAAACGGTATTGTGAGTTAATCTTAAAAGATAGACATATACTGTCGCGGACATTTATTTAGATAATTTAAAGAGGAATAATTCTTTCATACATATTTTTTGGGTATCTCGAACGGTTTTCGCAGCGCACGCAACGGAAGCCCTCAAAGATGAACAATTTTGATTTGATTATCATAAAAACGGTTATTGTGAGTTAATCTTAAAAGATAGACATATACTGTCTTGGACATTTTTTTAGATAATTTAAAGAGGAATAATTCTTTCATACATATTTTTTGGGTATCTCGAACGGTTTACGCAGCGCACGCAACGGAAGCCCTCAAAGATGAACAATATTCCCCGTTTTCCCCACATTTTCGACTGTATCTTCGCTCCTATTAGTCGCAACGTGATGCTATATAGCCTATAACCTTCCTCGATAAATGATCTATCCAACACAAAAAGAATTTTTCAAATCGACCCAGTAGTTCCTGATTTTAGCGCGTACAAACAAACAAACAAACAAACAAACAAACAAACAAACAAACAAACAAACAAACAAAACAAACAAACTCTTCAGCTTTATAATATTAGTATAGATTATCTGCAGTATGTATTGTATATGTAAATAAAAGGATATCTTAATAACATTTCCTTAGAAACTATAACTGAATAATAAAAGTGAAACTAAATACCTACTAATCTTAGTTAATTGTTGATTGAATGAAGTTGAACGAATGGGAGCTTTTTGTTGATACGATGCTAAAGCGAAAGTTCCCGGTTTTAGTGGTGGACGGTGGTGGTAGTCAAGAAGGGTGGCAAAGGGGTGGTAGTCATTGAGCGAAAGGCGGCCTTCGGGCATGCGCATTATTCAACTCAAGACAGTGTTGCTAGGTACGTGATCATTCCACAAACAACGAGTAAATCTGTTACGAGATGACTCATAAAGGAATGTTATAACTTAGGTCATCTACCCGTTTGAAGTGTCTGATTGCGCTCTAATTTAATTATTGCTTATTCATAATAATAGTACTGAATTGCAGCGGAATCATTTTAGTATCTAATAGGTAGAAGGTATAGTCAGTAAAATGCCAACCAAAATCATACCCTTGTTTGAAGGGTAGGGAAACTATTTTTCAGATGTAGCAATCCTTATCAGTATTTATGTTGTGCTATGGGGAGACCGTATCATTGTGAATCTGGCTGACGGGCGCTTGCGTTTTCATCGCACCACGCGGAGCTTTGATGGTGATCGTGGTGATCAAACAAGCGCGCCCGTCAGTCGCGCACCGCGCGTTCTGGCGGCGGTAGTGCGCCCATGTGAGTTCTTCGGTATCGCGATGAAGTGGCGCGCGACCCGCGCCAAGGAGCGCGCTAATATCAGTTTCTTTATATTTATTATGTTCTTTGCTGTGTTTGGAGTGATAGTGCTTACTGAATTACTTTTCCTCGATAGACCACCCGCAACGGGTGCATCGCGCTCACGGTATAATGAAGACTTGCAGGTTAGATGCTCTTAATTAATTCTGACTAGGTTACAATATTATTATTTTATTAACATGAAATACTCATCCTATTGGAATCATATTAATAAAAAATATATAAGAAAATGTTTTATGTTAGATTTGTTAAACGAATCCGGCATCTTCTTTGTCACTGCGTTCAGTCGGAAGAAAATATCAATGCTAATTTGCAAGTGAGAGGTCATCGGCGGCAAAATGTGAACCTTGAATCCGCACTTCACAAAATGCAAAACAATAAACATACCTACATTGTTATGTAAATATTTTAAACTTGATTTTTGGCGTTAATCTTTATTTTACATAAACTAACCGGGGAAGTTGACGAGATAAATCTCATTTAGGTTGATATGAATTGGTCATTAACAAATATTTATTATTCATGTAGTTGTATAATTTATCTTATACGGAGACATCAACGAGTATGTCGTCACCGTTTACAGCATCGTGACCGACCGTCGTTTACCAGTTCATCATTCAACAATGTTGATAAAAATAACTGAATGCCATCCAAAAATAGAGCAAGTATACTAATTAAATTAAGGGCTTACAAACAGCACGGGTAAAAAATACAAACAAATTTTCTTACATTTTTCTATACTTGTTATAGGCAGAAACATTATTTAATATTTAAAGTAGAAGGTATGTTTTTAATTAAATAGCTAGTTCCTTTTTTATTTAAAGCAATAAATTAATTAAAATACTATCTAATACGGAATACAATTAATATTAATGTTGCTTCATGTTGACCTAAATAATTTAATGGTCGGATGGTTTCTCAGGGGAATTTGGCCAAACGGTTGATTTATCCGACTGCCGATTAGAACCGCGAATACATTAAAATACATTCAGTATTATTTGAAAGTAGCTTTTACATTTGTACATTAGAATACATATTATAACATAATAATAAAGACGTTTAATGTTCCGTTTTTTTCATAACATGTGACTTACACAATATGCAATCAATTTTAATCTACAATTATGTTCGTCCTACCATGAAGTTCACACGGCTAAATGTGAAATAGACATAATCGATTCATGTAGGAATTTTTATCATTAAATCTCCTATATATTCATTAAAACAAAAGTTTAGCTGTCGCCATCAAATCTTTAACAATCCTCCACCGAAAATATTTTTTAAATGGCATGAAATGCGACCTCGACTGGCCATAGGACTGAGATAGTGGAGGACCGAGATACACGGTGGTTCCAGTCGCTGTCTCTGCCGGTCCCAGGTGCTAAAATGTCCAACCGCAGATTGTTTACTTTGAATAACATATTCTAAAGGAGTCCTAAGATCCTAATTGATGTAGGTACCTACTTGTTTGCATGAGTTTAATAATATTTCGTGTCTACTATAATAAATATTTTTTTATAATTGTAATTGTTTTTATACACATAAGTTTATGCTGATTAAAAAAGAAATGGTAAAGAAAGTTTATTTTTAAATAAAACGTTTGTTGCAACAAATTAAACCGGATATGTTAACCTTGACTAATCAGTGATCAGAGGTCGTTCAACGCCAGTTTTAGCTTCTTATAATAAATAGTATATACCAGCAGATTTAAAACACGTTAAAAGCTTTTCTAACCATTGAGTTATTGTGTACTGCTTAATTGCCTAATTTCTACTAACCATGCAGATATCCGCAGCATCTGCAATATTTTGGACCTCTGCACGAAACATGTGGTACTCTATCTCGTGACATTGGCAGTAGTTCCTCTCGATATTTGAGGGGAGATCGCCATTAAATACAAATAAGAAAAGAAAAGATAATTTTTACACTTCTCATGTTGTTTTTACCGATAGTTTTATTTCTGAGAAATTTACTGATTTGTTAAAGCGGCATAAAGGATGTTTTAGGTGTTTTCTCAAAAACGGGCATCGGTGTAAAATTTTAAAGCCGATTAAACATTTTAAAAATAAAGCTTTTATTAGATAATATAAAGTACTTTAAATACTTAATGAAGTTATTTGCGTATTATATTTCGAGATTTTCAATATAAAAAACATAGGTACCACCAAAATCCACGAAAAACAAACATTTTTCTTTTTGTATTTATGGAGTCCCCCAAGGACTTGATGTCTTGTTTTGAGGAAAATACAGATTTAATAGTCACGTTATATATTATTAAAACAATGTCATAACTTTTAAACTAGCAGGTATAAAAAATAACACCAAATTATATTGTAGATATTGAACCCCTCTATCTGTAAAATACCACTACTTACGAGTCACCTTGTATACTCTTTGCATTAACTCACAACATTGACTACAGTGCGTATAGAAAGAGTCAATCAAAACTCTAAATAATTATCCAATACTCCAAATACATGTACCTATGTGTAGTCATATCTTGAGGTATTAAGATCATAATCAAAATCTAGAATTAGGATCTAGGATTTGTTCGTGACAAGAAACCATTAAAATATCATTATCGTCATAACTTCACAATCATTTTAGGACTTGTCATTTTAACGATACAAATGTTATTTTGAAACAAACTTGTTGATATAATTTTAATTGACAGGGGTAGGCGGTCAACTTAATATATCTTGTTATATTCTTATATCGTTTATTTATTTTTATATTAACAAATAACAATGATTAGTATTTGTTTGTTTACAATAAAATGTATGAAAGTCACATGCAGAGCTACATTAAAAAAAGGTACCTATATTATTTATAGAGTTATTCCCAAAGGTAGGAAAACGGAGTATGTAACTAGATACATAATAACAAAGAACATAAACTTTAGATGAATGCATCATAGAGGAATGAACACTAGTCTATTGTTTTGTAATTTATCGTTTTTTTTTTGTTATATGAGTCCGGGCGTATGACCGTCTGATGTTAAACTAGAGTGCGATCCATGAACTAACAAAGTAATATAAAGAAATGTTTTAGACGGCAAACGCCTCCGCTATGGCTAAATTAAACTATTTATGTATTTATTAATTAAATTAATGGTTAAAAGTGTAGTTAGGCATATTTTGAATACGCACCATGGTTACAGCAATGAATATAGAATAAAATAAAAATATATTTTATTACGATTAGTTTGCCCTTCGGAAACTGTCACATTTCAATGCCGTTACTCTCGGTGCCTAGACATTATTCTATTTATATTCAGGCTTACTTCGTCTATTATACCCAATATAGGCACGGAAATTATTTATCAAAACCGACGGAAGAACGGTTAATTCAGTCGTACTATCTTCTAATAACTACATGTCTTATGGAATTGATTTCATTAACTATTGAACTGTGGAGGGCTAACACTGATCTATTAATAATTCAGGTGCCAAGTCAGCCAATGAACATTAACGATGTGAAAACTTTATTCTGCTATATGAATTGTGTATGAAAGCTGGGCTGCGTGAGAGAATTTGTGTCAGGATCGCGGTTGTCTCTGCCTACTACTGAATGTGTAAAAATGTTTTTAAAATGTATTTATGCTATAAATTATAATAGGTGCATCAGGCATAGCTAGAGATCATGTTTTTTTATCTAGAATGTGAAACGCGGCAGGAATTCATCGCATTTAATTAAATTTTTCAAAAGAAGCGGTCGAGAGCAATCTGGAACCGTCGTAAAATGGGTGGTAGGTTTTGTTTGAACATTCGACTTTGTTTACGTATTTAGTTTACTCGTGACCTGTAAATACTGCCCTTGTGTTGTGTACTTATATTGGTATGTTAGAAATTATGGTTTATTAGAAAGGGAGGACCTGGGACGGGAAAAGGGAGGAGGAGGTACCCTGGTGAAAATAGATAAATAATGAGATTAAAGATTTATTTTTATATTTATAAACCTGTCAATTACATTACTCATCAATACTCAATATTCGCATAAAACTTGATTTTTTTGCTGTCCATACAGGCGAGTATTAAGAGCAATATTATGTAAGCGAGACATATAACGCTGCTATCACGCGTAAGAAATAACAATTTATAAAAAATATTATTTTGCCGTCGTATGCAGACCGACTTAGTCGATCTTCACTCATAAGATTATACTAGGACGTACGTGCGTATTTTGAACCCCTTTATAATTAAACAACGTCATAGCATACGAGTTTTTTTTTATTGTAGCTCGTCATGTGACAAGACTCCGCCTGTTGTAAAGATAGAGTGCGGTCCATGAATGGAAACAACTGTTACTCAGAGAAACCTGTGCGGGCAGCAGTCGCCTCCACTATGCCGGCTTGAGGAGACGAGCATGTATCATCTAGATTGACAGTGCACACTCCTCTCGTTATACATACTAGTCTACTTACATTTTATTGTGAACAAATAAATACTAATCATTGTTATTTGTTAATATAATGAAAATAAATAATCAATACAAGACTATTATATAAGTATATGTATATTAGGTAAAATTTTAAATATTTTTTTTATTTAATTTTTTTTTATTAGTTAAACAGAAGTTAAACTTTTATAACTATTGTGTATCTAGAAGGGTTATAAAATATAATGAACAATAGTGTACATTAATGACTTAATTACTTTTCCATCTTTATTGTGTAATTAAACTATTATACTTTCTTTAGTTATCGATTATTTTTGAAATAAATATTTAGCATTTTGAATGATGCTAGATTTGTCTTGCTATTTAATTTTCAAAATAATTTAATATAAGAATAGTACCTAATAATATATTAATATTTAGAAAAATTCTATGAACAGTTGAGCTTTATCTTTAAGGTGATATAACATTTTACCGGGCTCAAATATTCTTGTGGTAGGCTAAGCTATCGCGTCTGACAGCGTCGTTGCGAGTAAGCGCTGGATTCTATTGCCATTTCTCCTGTCTCGACCATAAGTCCTCTCGCAAAGTATAAAAGATCCACCCAATTATCCTTTCTATCAAAAGGATGAAAGTAGACTTTATTTCTATTAACGTAATGTTGAGAAATGAGTGGCTTTGCTTCGTGTTGAAAATGCATAATTGGTGCATAAACGGGTATGTGCAGCAGTTAGGTGGTTTTCATCTCAAACTCATTACCAATTTATCTTCGTTATGTCTCAAACAGTTAACTACCCCTATTAGCTGAATTTGAAGTTTTAATTTCACTACTAGGTACCGAAAAATATTTTAATACTTGAATAATTTTTCAGACGCATTTCTTTTTATTGTTGCTCTGCTTTTGACAACACTCAGTCTGATGTTAAGCTAGAGTGCGGTCCATGAACGGAAACAACTGCTATTACAAATATATTTCTACAGGCGGCAGTCGCCTCCTCTATGCTGGCTTGAGGAGACGAATGTGAAACATTCAGATTGACAATTCACACTCCTCTCGTTATACCTGGCTACTTTCAAAGCACAATATAGCTAAGTTGCAACTATTGTCCGTAGACCGCATTTTTGTAGAAAATCTAGGCGGTGTGCGGTTTTTAGGTATAAATGTATTACGGTTAATGGGTATCAAACAAGGTAACATAAAACACACACAAATCTGAATTAAATGTCTACTTACAAAAATTTGTTTCAACTGGAATCGAACTCGGGACCCATTATCTTGTTTAATAAATTATTGACCTACTATTGAAATATTTTATTCATAGGAAAATATCTTTTTCATCAAGATAGCTTTTGAGATATCTTATCGCATTGTACAGCGAAATCTGTTATCCAGCAAAATAATGCAGAAGGGGAATGTCTATTCGATTTTATAGTTCATGAATTATTTAGGTAGATATTTGTGGAGAGCTTTCAATGAAAGTAACACATGACTTGGATTTATATCTTAATATATCAAACTGGAAGGGAATTATTCAAATGAAAATATATTTAGAAACAATATTCGCTTTATGAGTTTTTACAATACTTAGTTTTAGCCCGAATAAACAAAATTAAAAAACATACATAGTTGCAAATTAATAAGAAAATGTTTAAAGTTAGAGAAGAAAAGAAATCGTGGCAAATAGGTATTATCGAAATTGCTTTAAATCATATTTAAAATAGCATAGATAACAATTAACAATTATAAACATAATTTTATTAACCAATTATTTTGCACCGACCATAATTGCGCCCAACACTATGATTTGTGTGAGTGGATTGCGAGCCATAATCTCACATGTACTTTGGTCGCTCAGTCCCTAGGCACTACTAAAGAGTGGTAGGCAGGCTGAAGATGGTTATTAGCCCAGTCTGCCGTCCTGGGGTAGTACCACCACTTTCGAACGTAATACCCGTGAAGCAACCTTCGCGTTTCGGAAATAGTTTGGTGGGAAGTAACACTGTCGATCTGGATGGTGCATATTCGTCTTCTCGAGTCGTCATAGCGGAGGCAACTGCTGCCTGATTTCCGTTTATAAACTGCACTTTAGCTTTACATCAGGCGGAGTGTTGTCATATGCCGAGCTACAATTAAAAAAAGTTGTAGGTCTACTTACGAACAACGTTGGTCATTAGCAATTAGTGTCTGCCAACACTTTTTTCCACATATCTTGACTAACGTGTGGAGGACTAGCAGGACAATAATTCGCAGAACAAAAAAAACTGTTATTTTATTTTTTATTCTGTGAATTAATGGTTAAATATTTTGAATAAAAAAATAAAGGATTATTTGGTGATGAAAATGAGCGTGTTCAATAAAACGTGAAGAAAAATTATGTCTAACAGCTGAAATAAAGCTTATCGATTTGTCGTATGAATAAGTAATTGTTATATGGTTAAATAACAGGTATATTGAGTAGTTCTTATTTTATTTTATTATTTTGTTTGTGAATTTTGATATTCGTACTTAAATCAATAATTTATAATTACCTACTAACATTAGAATAATTTTTTTTGTCTTTTCAGTTTCATATTAATATATTCTATAATAATCTATATAAAAAAGCTTTTTTGTTATAGTAGCCTATATTATTTTAATTGGGATGTTATAATGTGGGTCTACGCCACGATTATAATGGACTAATTACTCGCTGTGGGATAATTAATCACGAAATTTTAGCTCGCTTCAATGGATATAAGATTATATGTTACTAATTAAACGTATAAAATAAACGCTCAATTTAAAAAAAAAAGTATTTATTTCCATTCTTACAGTGGGAGGGACGTACAGAGACCGGTGGTGGAGAGCCAGCTGAACCTCCACCGCCTGCGCACGCGCCACTCGACGCAGTTTGGCAACCAGTAGCTGGTACTAGGTGAGTTTCAAACTTTGAAAATAAAGTTAAAAAATATTTTAAAATGTAATAAGCCGTTAAAAGTTGGTGACAAATAGGTTTTAAAAATAATAAAAATAGAGTTTCTTGTGGATGAAGTAGTTCGAGTAGAATTATAGTTTATTTATTAGAAAAAAAAACAAGAGACGGACAGTAATAGATACGTAGAGCGGCCGTGGTTTAGCAATAGAGGTGGACCTCACGATCGATGGGACCCATCTTCAAACCTCGCTAAATTCTGACTGGTACCAATGCAACTATGTTATATGTACGTTGGTAGCACAGTGCCTGTAATACGAGCACTAACTTAGTGTATAAAAATATAGAAGAAATAGAATACCAGATACAAAAATTTTACTAAAGATATTTCCCACAATCGTTGGTTGCTAACAAGGTTTGAGGATAAAACATGAAATCCAGGAATACGAAAAACTCTTAAACCATAATTATTCAAAGTGTACAGCGATGTATAATCATATTATATAAAGCTCGATTACCACTGACTCACTGACTGACTGACATATATTATGAAGCACTTGCCGGGGGGTTAGAGAGATGATTCTTTTTGGGGCGTGTAGAGGGCGTTCCCGCGACCCCAGGAAAACCTCGACTTTGACCGGAAGTGGACTCTGGACCGGAAGCGATACCGATATCTCGGAAACGAAACGAGGTAGGGTACAAGTGCCGGAACAAAAGTCGTAGGGAATGCCTTCTAATATCGAAATCCATAATTCGTTTTTTCAAAAAATTTTTTTTTTCAAAACTACCCGAAAAAAAACTTTTTCAGCGCCGCGAAGCGCGCCCAAAAAACTAGTTATACTAATATATAGCTGCAATACCACTCACTGACTCACTCACTGACTGACATCAATTATTTCGCACTTGCCGGTATGGTAGAGGGTAGCGGTTTTTTGAGTCGTATAGAGGACGTCCCAAAACCGTCGAGAAAAATACGACTTTGACCGGAAGTCGATTCTGGACCGGAAGTGGTAGCGATATCTCGGAAACGGAAAGAGATGAGGCAAAAGTGCCGGAACAAACGTTGTAGGGAATGCCCTCTAATTTCGAAAACGATACTTTTTTTTTCAAAATTGCTCAAAAAAAATTTTTCCTCGATCGTATTTATATCCTTTTCCCGCCGGTACGCCAATATGAAACGGAGCATGGCGGTGGGCGTGGCCTAACAGCATCCGCGTCGATCGCTCGTCGGGGCTCGCGCTCTCTATGTTCCGCCCGTTCAGAGCGCGCAATGAAAATATAACGACGCATTTTCGGGACGATCGATCGAAACGGCTTTACCTCGGTCAGTCGGACGGTGAGCGCGGCCGCGTGAACATCAAATTTGCTCCGCGCGGCGGGCTTTTTTAAAATATCTCAAGAAGTAGATACGTCAGAGTAACCATGTAAAGAACAATTTTGTTCAGTATGACCAGCACTATTTGTTTTTTTATTTTTTTTAAATCGCCGTATCTCAAAAAGTACATACGTTAGCGTCACCGTGTAAAGACCAATATTGTTCAGTATGACCAGCACTACTTTTTTTTTAATTTTGTTTTTTTTTTAATTTTCTAAAATCGTTATTGCTCAAAAAGTACATACGTTAGCGTAACCGTGTAAAGACCAATATTGTTCAGTATGACCAGCATTATGTGTTTTTTTTTTTTTTTTTTTTAATTTTTTAAAATCGCTAATACTCAAAAAGTACATACGTTAGCGTAACCGTGTAAAGACCAATATTGTTCAGTATGACCAGCACTACTTTTTTTTAAATTTTGTTTTTTTTTTTAATTTTCTAAAATCGCTATTGCTCAAAAAGTACATACGTTAGCGTAACCGTGTAAAGACCAATATTGTTCAGTATGACCAGCATTATTTGTTTTTTTTTTTAATTTTTTAAAATCGCTATTACTCAAAAAGTACATACGTTAGCGTAACCGTGTAAAGACCAATATTGTTCAGTATGACCAGCACTACTTTTTTTTTAATTTTGTTTTTTTTTTTTAATTTTCTAAAATCGCTATTGCTCAAAAAGTACATACGTTAGCGTAACCGTGTAAAGACCAATATTGTTCAGTATGACCAGCATTATTTGTTTTTTTTTTATTTTTTTTTTTTTTATTTTTTAAAATCGCTATTACTCAAAAAGTACATACGTTAGCGTAACCGTGTAAAGACCAATATTGTTCAGTATGACCAGCACTACTTTTTTTTAAATTTTGTTTTTTTTTTAATTTTCTAAAATCGCTATTACTCAAAAAGTACATACGTTAGCGTAACCGTGTAAAGACCAATATTGTTCAGTATGACCAGCACTACTTTTTCTTTTAATTTTCTGAAATCGCTATTACTCAAAAAGTACATACGTTAGCGTAACCGTGTAAAGACCAATTTTGTTCAGAAACATAAACGCTTTTAGATGGTGAGCTAAATATTTTCAAAACTGCCCTAAAATCTATTCGATCTTAATACGTTTTACGACAAAAAGGGCCTCCGCGGGCCGCTTGCGCCCGCGGCTTTTACCCAACAGCTAGTTATACTAATATATAGCTGCAATACCACTGACTGACTCACTCACTGACTGACATCAATTATTTCGCACTTGCCGGTATGGTGGAGAGTAGCGGTTTTTTGAGTCGTATAGAGGGCGTCCCAAAACCGTCGAGAAAAATACGACTTTGACCGGAAGTCAATTCTGGACCGGAAGTGACAGCGATATCTCGGAAACGGGGCGAGTCGGGGCAGTCACCCAGTAGAGAAAGTTGTAGGGAATGCCCTATAATTTCGAAAACGATACTTTTTTTTTCAAAATTGCTCGAAAAAAATTTTTCCTCGATCGTATTTTTATCCTTTTCCCGCCGGTACGCCAATATGAAACGGAGCATGGCGCTTGGGCGTGGCCTAACAGCATCCGCGACGAGGCATTTTCGGGACGAACGATCGAAACGGCTTTACCTCGGTCAGTCGGACGGTGAGCGCGGCCGCGTGAACATCGAATTTGCTCCGCGCGGCGGGCTTTCTTTTAAATATCTCAAGAAGTAGATACGTCAGAGTAACCATGTAAAGAACAATTTTGTTCAGTGTGACCAGCACTATTTTTTTAAATTTTTGTTTTAGTTTTTTTTTTAATTTTTTAAAATCTTCATATCTCGAAAAGTAGATACGTTAGCGTCACCGTGTAAAGACCAATATTGTTCAGTATGACCAGCACTATTTTTTTTTTAAATTTTTGTTTTTTTTTTTAATTTTTTAAAATCGCCATATCTCGAAAAGTAGATACGTTAGCGTCACCGTGTAAAGACCAATATTGTTCAGTATGACCAGCACTAATTTTTTTTTAAACTTTTGTTTTTTTTTTAATTTTTTAAAATCGCCATATCTCGAAAAGTTGATACGTTAGCGTCACCGTGTAAAGACCAATTTTGTTCAGTATGACCAGCACTTTTTTTTAAAATTTTTTTTTTTTTTTAATTTTTTAAAATCTTCATATCTCGAAAAGTAGATACGTTAGCGTCACCGTGTAAAGATCAATATTGTTCAGTATGACCAGCACTATTTGCTTTTTTTTTTTTTAATTTTCTAAAATAGCTATTACTCAAAAAGTACATACGTTAGCGTCACCGTGTAAAGACCAATATTGTTCAGTATGACCAGCACTACTTTTTTTTAATTTTTTTTTTTTAAATTTTTTAAAATCGCCATATCTCGAAAAGTAGATACGTTAGCGTCACCGTGTAAATACCAATTTTGTTCAGTATGACCAGCACTAATTTTTTTTTTAATTTTGTTTTTTTTTAAATTTTTTAAAATCGCCATATCTCGAAAAGTAGATACGTTAGCGTCACCGTGTAAAGACCAATTTTGTTCAGAAACGTAAACGCTTTTAGATGGCGAGCTAAATATTTTCAAAACTGCCTAAAATCTATTCGATCTAATACGTTTTACAACAAAAAGGGCCTCCGCGGGCCGCTTGCGCCCGCGGCTTTTACCCAACAGCTAGTTATTATACTAATATATAGCTGCAATACCACTGACTCACTGATCTATTGACATCAATTATTTAGTACTTGCCGGTATAGTGGAGGGTAGCGGTTTTTTGAGTCGTATAGAGGTCGTCCCAAAACCGTCGAGAAAAATACGACTTTGACCGGAAGTCGATTCTGGACCGGAAGTGGTAGCGATATCTCGGAAACGGAAAGAGATGAGGCAAAAGTGCCGAAACAAACGTCGTAGGGAATGCCCTCTAATTTCGAAAACGATACTTTTTTTTTCAAAATTGCTCAAAAAAAATTTTTCCTCGATCGTATTTATATCCTTTTCCCGCCGGTACGCCAATATGAAACGGAGCATAGCGCTTGGGCGTGGCTTAGGCATCCGCGTCGATCGCTCGTCGGGGCTCGCGCTCTTTATGTTCCGCCCGTTCAGAGCGCGCAATGAAAATATAACGACGCATTTTCAGGACGAACGATCGAAACGGCTTTACCTCGGTCAGTCGGACGGTGAGCGCGGCCGCGTGAACATCAAATTTGCTCCGCGCGGCGGGCTTTTTTAAAATATCTCAAGAAGTAGATACGTCAGAGTAACCATGTAAAGAACAATTTTGTTCAGTATGACCAGCACTATTTGTTTTTTTTTTTTTTTTTTCAATTTTTTAAAATCGCCATATCTCGAAAAGTAGATACGTTAGCGTCACCGTGTAAAGACCAATATTGTTCAGTATGACCAGCACTACTTTTTTTTTTAATTTTTTTTTTTAATTTTCTAAAATCGCTATTACTCAAAAAGTACATACGTTAACGTAACCGTGTAAAGATCAATATTGTTCAGTATGACCAGCACTACTTTTTTTTTAATTTTGTTTTTTTTTTTAATTTTCTAAAATCGCTATTACTCAAAAAGTACATACGTCAACGTAACCGTGTAAAGACCAATATTGTTCAGTATGACCAGCACTATTCTTTTTTAATTTTTTTTTTCAATCTTTTAAAATCATCATATCTCGAAAAGTAGATACGTTAGCGTCACCGTGTGAAGACCAATATAGTTCAGTATGACCAGCACTACTTTTTTTTTTTAATTTTCTAAAATCGCTATTTCTCAAAAAGTACATACGTTAGCGTCACCGTGTAAAGGTCAATTTTGTTCAGAAACTTAAACGCCTTTAGATGGCGAGCTAAATATTTTCAAAACTGCCCTAAAATCTATTCGATCTAATACGTTTTACGACAAAAAGGGCCTCCGCGGGCCGCTTGCGCCCGCGGCCTTTACCCAACAGCTAGTACTAATATATAGCTGCAATACCACTGACTCACTCACTCACTGACATCAATTATTTCGCACTTGCCGGTATAGTGGAGGGTAGCGGTTTTTTGAGTCGTATAGAGGGCGTCCCAAAACCGTCGAGAAAAATACGACTTTGACCGGAAGTCGATTCTGGACCGGAAGTAGTAGCGATATCTCGGAAACGGGGCGAGTCGGGGCAGTCACCCCGAAGAGAAAGTTGTAGAGAATGTAGTCTTATGGCGAAATCAAAAAAAAAATTTTCAAGATCGGGCAAAAAAAAAATTCCCATACAAACCGGTCGGCCCTCGATGATACTTCCATCTCGCTCTTTTCCATCAGTCGGCGCATGAGGCGAGAGCGAGAGGTGCGGAGAGAAAAGTTTTCATACGGCCGCATTTTCGGGACGAACGATCGAAACGGCTTTACCTCGGTCAGTCGGACGGCGAGCGCGGCCGCGTGAACATCGAATTTGCTCCGCGCGGCGGGTTTTTTTTTCGAATATTTTAAATATCTCAAGAAGTAGATACGTTAGCGTAACCGTGTAAAGACCAATATTGTTCAGTATGACCAGCACTATTTTTTAAAAATTTTTGTTTTTGTTTTTTTTTTTAAATTTTAAAAATCTTCATATCTCGAAAAGTAGATACGTTAGCGTCACCGTGTAAAGACCAATATTGTTCAGTATGACCAGCACTACTTTTTTTTTAATTTGTTTTTTTTTTAATTTTCTAAAATCGCTATTACTCAAAAAGTACATACGTTAGCGTAACCGTGCAAAGGCCAATATTGTTCAGTATGACCAGCACTACTTTTTTTGTTTTTTTTTAATTTTCTAAAATCGCTATTACTCAAAAAGTACATACGTTAGCGTTACCGTGTCAAGACCAATATTGTTTAGACTCTTTTGTAAACTGTAAACTCTTTTAGATGGTGAGCAAAATTTTTTTCAAAACTACCCTAAAATCTATTCGATCTAATACGTTTTACGACAAAAAGGGCCTCCGCGGGCCGCTTGCGCCCGCGGCCTTTACCCAACAGCTAGTTGTATATCTATATATAATATATACCTTTGTAGTAGAAACATATTTTTATAGCTTTGCTTAAAAGGTCTGTTTAATAAATTCGGGACCGTGAGCATGAAAATTTAATTGTATTTCTTTTGATTTATTGTGAAGTATATTTTTCTTTCCAAAATTCCGTATTATAAAATAACTTTGTACTGGTCCAAGGGATTTTTTATTCGTAAATCCCCTACAAGTATTAATGGTTCCGCTTTTTTGTTTGTTTACGTATGGGATTGAGTTAAATTATGCATCTTTAAGCACACATAAAACACTTTCTTTTTTCACTGAGTCATCATTCTTATTGCAACTTAATATCGTAATAGACGTGTACACAATTGTCTGTGGCCGAAACGTCGTTATCTTTTATTTAACTAATAATAATATATAAAAAATAATAATTGTTTGTCTGTTTGTCCCGGATGCGTTTCGAACATACTAATCCAATATAGAAATGGTTGGTTAATAGTGGATAAAGCGGTACAGCTTTTTGATCTCTATAAAAGTTTATATAGGGATCCTCATACGAATCATAATTATCTACGTTTTACTTCAAGTTTTTTTTCGTAATTAATATTATAACAGTTTTTGATATTGTTTCTTTTTCCAGCCGGTCCCTAAGGATAAAAATGTACTACGCAAAATACCTCTCGAAGAACGCTCACGCTTTTCATAAATATTTTTCCAAGTTGTTGACATTTTCCTCTTTTTTTTTTCTCCGAGAAATATGTCGTAAATGGTAATGCGAATTTCTCACGTTTATCTTACTTTAAAGTTTGGTCTTCATAAAATTACAGCAATTTCATGTCTGAGATGTTTACGAAAACTTTTTTATCTTACACTCGGATAAAAAGCACATTGTTTCGTAACTCGTTGTGCTAAAATCTGTTTAAATCAGCTCCGGGTTTGAATGCCCGAATGCAATTCACTTAAAATGTATAGATTCATTTTATTCGTTGATTTTTTTTTCTACGAATTGTGAGCCGCGGTCTTCTAGCTGTAGAGGACCGGACCTCACTATCATTTCACGATTCAAACCTTGCTAAATTCTGTCCGGTACCAATGTAACTTTATATGTACTTTGGTTGCTCGGCGCCTGTGATACAAGGACTAGTACAGGAAGTTAAAAAATAATTTTTAGATGATAGAAAATCGTTTTCTCAAAAGAAGTAGAAATGAATCTGGGATACCTTTATTACATTGGAGAAAAATAAAGTGAAACTTTCCACCAATAGGATTGCTTTATTTGAATTATTTTAACCTGCGCGCCTAACATAATATTGTCTGATTGGTAGAGTTATCACTTCACCCCGTGACAACGTAAACTCATACTTGGCCCTTTGTTTAATATTGGTGTTTAAAATTTTAATAGGTACGTATATATTTATATCATGTGGCTTTATGATAATAGATGAGACGAAGAATACTTTCCACGCAAGGGATATCTTCACATAATAAAAATGAATGCTACACATTAATGGAAAATAACGATCTGTACGCGATCATATTGCATAAAATATTATTATGGGCTTTGTACTTTGGTACAAAGTTTTCCTATATTTCTATATTATCTTTATGTTAACTCTGCTGTTAAGCTAGAGTGCGATTCATGAGAATATTAAGTACCAATGACCTCCGCTATACCAGTTTGAGGAGACGAATCCGCACCGTCTAGGTTGACAGCAACTAGGTCAATCTATTTAAGTTTTGTTACTAACCTAAAACGGTAGACGGGGCTAATAATAAAATCTACATTACTCTGCCTGCCTACAGCTTATAAAAGGCGCACTATACCCTCGCGTATAATTCGAGAAGATTATAAAATTTGGGAGGTTCAATAACATTTTAATTGCTATGTTAATTTTAAAGATAAAAGACATTTGATGACATAGATAAAATAATATTCTTACATCCATCAAGTCATCAATCACGTTGTCTAGAATAGGTCGCGTCAAACTTTATGGCGCCTCGGAAGTTAGCAGCAGGCGCTATTTCGCACAGGTACATCTAAATTTTTTAGAAATATAAAATTAAGAGTTAATTTTAAATAGGAATAGAACATACAAAATTAATCTGCGGGCGGGTAGTCTTGGAATGTGTCCTTTCCTCTCACGTTCACCATGTCTTGCTAACACCTCAATTTGTGTACTGCGTAGCGACTTGTGCCTAACTTCGGAGCCGTCATAAAGTTTGGTTCGTACTATAGGTTCGTACTTTAATACGGTTTCATAATTTTATTCACTTCTAAACTTTTTTTAAACCACGACTATCTAGTGGAACACCCATTCGTGTTTCAGAAATAACCGGATATTCGGTACCCGATACCGGTACACATCCTCCCTCAAGCCGGTAGCTGCGACTGCTGCTTGCTTTCTCGTGTTCACATGGTAGCAGGCTCACTATAGGCTAGTCCTTTATGCTATTCTGGTCATGTCGAGCTACTATAAAATTAATAACCATGTGTTGTCGTGACATAAAATTAATTAATTGGCTTTTGTTTGATCAAAGGAATGTTAATAATTTGTTATGTTATTAGGAATCATATTGTTTTGATCTGAATTTTGAATTATTGTGAACATATTACTCACATGTGCTTAATTTACATTGTTTAATATCTCCTTTATTATAAATTATGTTTAATTTTATATTAATACAATATTGTCTGTTAGACTAGAGTACAAAGTCCCATACAAAAGACTTTTTCATACAAACTTTTATTCCCTATTTTACCTTCACATTTACACATGTTACTTTATTAATACAAATTAATTAATTAATATTATGAGTCAGTCTTTTTTAATTTATTTAGTTTTAGCTTAACTGGATAAGGTATTTTATAAATAACAAATTGGACAACAAATGTGGTTAACAAATTATACCTTAAAATTACACATGGTGGTGTGGTGATGTCATTAACAAATAATTGTTGTTATGACAAACCTATTGGGATTATGAGTACTTGGTCACTTCGACGAAATTTTATTGTATGACTAAAATGATTGAAAGCAGCCCTTTTAATTAACAAAATGAATTAATGAAATATTTTAGCTAGTAATATATTTTGAAGGCGGATTTGAATGAGCGATTCATTCGAAAAACAATCGAATATTTATTCGATTGCGGTCGTGTACAATAAAAATATTATTTATTAGATAGTTAGTCAATTATTTGATCGACGTCAATCATAGACAGACACTTCAATAAATATACGATTGCTGTGGCGTATTTATTCGATTGTTTTTCATTAGAGCGAATTAATTGAATGTACGATCTTTCGATTCGATACTAAGTCGATTGTTTGTTTTGCAATTATGTTATTATTAGTAGCGCCGATATTTTACGCGGCGCACATTGGTTTATACTGTACTAACAAGCGGAAAAAATTCAATAATTCCTTACTTGAAATAATTTAGATTTTTTTTTTGGTAAATCTTTTTAATGATATAATAAACCAAAAACATGTTATGCATGGGTTGCCAGTCAGTTAATAAATAAATATTAATAGTTAATAAATCTAAAATCTTATCGAACTAGACTACAATAACGTTTTAATTTCAAAAACTTGACTGATTCGAAAGTCACTCGAATTTCTTTTCAGGGCTAGCCGAATCATCACCATCAGCCGAAAAAATTATTCCTAGATATAAATTAAACCAAATAAAAATAATTATCTCTAGGTCATGTCAACTGAAAACGTCATATTCTTGAAAAACAGATAAAACCGCAAGTTTATTTCCGCGGAAGTGTTATTTTAACATATTTTGTAGCCGGCATATGGGGATCTATGCTAACGATTCAAGCGATCAGGAATCGTTTAAGGTTGGAAATCTTCAAAGTTCACCAGGGAGTAAAAAATTAATACTTATTTACAAGTGATGATCGTTGATTCAATCTATACTTTAGGTGCGCCATTGACTTTTTTAGACGCTACCTATCCTATGTTACCCACTGAATAGAATGTGAGAGAGGTTTGATTACTTAAAATAATACTAATAATAAATACTAGAGCGGCCGTGGTCTAGCGGTAAGACGCGTGAACTCACGATCGATGAGACCCGTGTTCGAACCTCGCTAATTCTGACCGGTACCAATGTAACTTTGTTATATGTACTTTGGTCCCTCAGTGCCTATAGGCACTAATAAAGAGTGGTAGGCAGACTGATGATGGTTATTTGTCCAGTCTGCCGTCCTGGGGTAGTACCACCACTTTCGAATGTAACACCCGTGAAGTGACTTTGTCGCGTTTCGGGAATAGTTTGAAAGTAGCCAGGTATAACGAGAGGAGTGTGCACTGTCAATCTAAGATGGTACATGCTCGTCTCCTCAAGCCGGCATAGTGGAGGCGACTGCTCCCGCACAGGTTTCTTTGTAGTAGCAGTTGCTTCCATTCATGGACCGCACTCTAGCTTTACATCAGGCGGAGTGTTGTCACATGCCGAGCTACAATTTAAAAAAAAATACAAATAAAGTCGTTTATTTCGTCTGTTGTAAAAAACAGCATGTGATCGCATGTTAAACACGGTTCATGAACGTAGAAAACTATAATATAATTACTTACTACTTTTTTTAAGTGCTTATACTAAGCTAAGCTTGTATCAGAGGCACTGAGCGCCCAAATTACATATAAGAGTTCATTGGTATTGGTATCATTGCCTCTACAGCTAAGCCACTTTATACTGGAAGTCACCTCCGCTTATTGGCATGATGAGCTCTGCACCTACTACTTCAAAGTTAAACCCGAAACACGACTAGGCATCAGTCTGTCTCCCATTCTTCACTTCTTTTATACTAAGAGAAAAAACAAGGCTATCATTGAATAGAATTAATGCTTTGAAACGACAAAGCCGCCAGTCGTTACAGACAACACAAAAGGATCGCTACCAATTTCCCTCAAGCTGTAACCTACAACCATCAAATCACTTTTATTTCCTTTATCAATGTAAAAATAAACCTTTTCAAAATAGAATACTTTGTAAGGGATCAAAACCTATTTGATTTTTTTCTTCTTTCAAATAACAATCGAGTCAATTAAGCTTCGTGTATAAATATAAATGAAGGTTAAAAAGAATGGATTTGATAACAGATAAATAGAATGGACAAAAATAATTGCGTTTGGTTTATTTAAATATGGACACTGACTTTATCGTTCTAAATTGGCTTTTAGCCAATAAAGGATGTTTAATCGTTTGCTTCAATCACATTTAAACAAAAACATTAAACCATTTTAAGTTTCAAATTATTTTTAAATTAAAGTTATTTATTTAATTTTACATGTCACAATAGGTTTGACGCCATGCCCTAGGTAAAACTAGGTAAAAAAAAAGTAACATTAGAATTTTATTAACAAAATTAGAGAGACGACACAATAATAAAAAACCTTTTCAAAAAAAAAGTTGAACCGACCTCAATAAACACTAAAAGCACTCAAAATTGAAAAATAATTTTTAACAAGAGTATCTACATACAAAGTAGTAAACATAAACACTAATAGGTGTTTATCATGTACAAATTAATTGTCTACATACCTACCACATTTTTTGGAGTAGGTGCCAAGCTATACCAATTCAAAAAGTTGTTTCGAAATCTAAAACTTATTACATGTTTTTATGATAGGATAATACACTTCGATTTCAAATATATCTTTCGCTCTCTTTTAAATATATCGTTTGCTCGGCACCTACTTCAAAAATATTGCAGCTTAACACAGTACAATTTGAATTATTGAAATCGGTTAAGCCGTTTAGAAAAAATCGATGAACATACATAAAAAAAAACATACGCAACGAACATATAACCTCCTCCTTTTTGGAAGTCTGTTAAAAATAATAAAATAATATCAATAACAAATATAATGGTAAAATTAACATTAGGATTTTTTAAGCAAAATTGGAAAGACGAAACAACAATAATAACAACAATAAAAATAAAAACAGTAACAATCAATATGTGCATCGGGAATCCTTAAAAATTCGTCTGAAGAGTAGTAACATTTATTGACCTATAGTCTGTTTTTGAACTTATTCTAAGATTAGACTATATTTCATTATAATACATGTATTTGTAAAGACAAAAAATTATAAGTCTTTATTTTATTGAAGGAAATCTTAGTATAATATATGCGTTGAGGTTTAGTTAGAAGTATACTTGAGCCGGTCGTCGGACGAGAACCCTCTGCATGAGAGCTCGGGGTCGAATCTCCATCCAACCCCTACATAAGTGCTCTTTCAATATCTATCAGTTATTTCAATATCTATCAGAATCTATATAAATAACCTTTCATTAATAATGTATCGTAATACTTTTTTAACGATTAACTTAATATATTATAAAGAAACATATCTAAGTACCTATCTATTCTTAATGCATAACAAAATAGGTTTGTAAATTATAAATTTTGTATGTGATGAATTATGTAGATTAGGTCTTAGATCTTTAAATTGCAGAGAATAAAACTAGTCAATTTTATACTATGTTTATTATAATACAGAAGTGCAAATCAAGAGTCCTAAGTTCCTAGAAACAACAATTAATTAATTAAAATTAATAAAAAGTATTTTCTCAAGTTTTGCGCAAACATGTTTTAAAATATTCGATTAATTTGGTTATTCCGATTTAATTTCGTATTTATTAAGTTAAATTTTATTAAGTTTACAATTTACATTCTAATTTATTTATATTAACAATTGTTAATTAATGTTTTAGTAACCACAATCGTGTAAATTGTAAACGTCAATGAGGATAACAATACTCATTCCGTTAGACGATTCGCTGGATTGACCTTAATTAATGTTTTGTTACAAAAACCAATGATGTATAAAATAAACAGGTTCTGTTGAAACGATAAGCTTTTGTTTTAATAAAGAAGATTAAGTCTATTTTATTTTATTTCGTATTAAATATAAATAACGTTTTTATTAAAGTTTTTTAAAAATATATCAAGCTAAAATATTTTAACTAAATGCGGCAGGTAATTTAGTTAACGTCTATGTTTGTTGGGGGTAAGCTTTAACGTTTAAACCTATTATTTTTATTATACAATAAGCATGCAACTTGGTTAAGCTCGAAATGTTGGCAATTGCTGTTGAGCACAATTTTACAACACTTGAAGGCACTTATTGCGAACAACGCATAGATACACATTAGGTGTCCGTTATTTCCCAAGTTGGTTTTTTTTTGCAGCCCCCCAATTTTTAGGTTATGACCTAAAAAAAATATCAGACTCAAATAAGACCTTAATATTCATATTAGTGTCTGCCTAAATCATAATTTATAATCCATTTCCTATACTATTTAATATAGGAATTTTGCACTTTTTGCGTTTTATTTTTTTCCACCGAATAAATACAGCTAAAAAAACAATCAAAACATATTCTTGTAGGAAATTTAATGCCCTACAAAAAAGATCTGATTACTTTTTTCGTCAAATTCTACCCTTTGAAAGTTATTAAAAGATAAAGTTGTGTTAAATTCATCGTTTTTTTTCAATTGTCGCCATAATTCTCATTTAGGTATATCATAATTTAACGAGCAAAGTTTAACAAATTAAGATCCAAAATAACATATATTATTATTATTATTATTCATTCCAGAACAAGACGGGTATGTTGGAGTCAATGTACGAGTATATTTACCAAATTTTTTTACGTGTAAATATTAGACTGACGTAAAAGTTAAACAAAAGGCGAAGTTTTCCCTCATAATACAAGCAATATTATTAGAGTAAGTGCTCGCAATTGATACAATATTGGATTGTTCTCGATTATAGCAAATTACTTTGTGTATTTCAGTGGTTTTCCATTGGTTTCATGTGGAAAGCAATTATGATTAATGCCTTTTAATATTGATCAATCACTTATTGTTTAATTAAATTTTTAAATTTATTGAGATGATACGGATACGGTAAAAAAACGAAATAATTGTAAGAGTGGTAGGCAGATTTTAGGTTATTTTAGTAACGTGAATTTTTTCTTCTTCTAAATGTATCGTCTACTAATTTTCGGGAATGATGTAGGAAAAACCTTTACCTTTACTTTTGTACTCTGCAATCGTCTGCAATTATATTTACATAAGACTTGCAGCCTTATGTATATCGACATAAAGGCACCATAAAAGATTTTTTTTAACAAATTCCGATATATGTTAGCAGAAAAATCAGAATCATCAATAATATTGTGAAAGCAATATGCGGAGTAAGCATACGTAGCTTTCTTTTGTAGCATTTGTGTGCCCCATAAACTATTTTATTTGAGCGTTATTATTTTTATTACTATTTATCACCCCCGGATAAGGAATGTAATGTCATGAAACCCTTTTCACGTACGATTATTCATTCTGCGCGCTTTCATTGATTCTTTTTCCTGAACTGGATATAAATAAAAAACTTTATGTCACGGTTACAAGATAAAATAAATGTTAGATTGGTTAACTGCTCAGAAAGAGTAATGAATTTGGTCGATGCGAAAGTCGCTGTGACGCCCCTTAGTGCCTATTGGCACTATTAAAGAGTGGTAGGTAGACTGATGATAGTTATTAGCCCAGTCTTTCGTCCTGGACTCCTGGCGTAGGTATGGGTACCACCGCTTTCGAATGTAACACCCGTAAAGTGACTATGTCGCTTTTCAGAATCAGTTTTGGAAGTAACCAGATATAACGAGAGTCTGGATGGTGCACATTAATCTCCTCAAGCCGGCATAGCGAAGACGACTGCTGCCTGTAGAAATTTCTGGTAGTAGTTGTTTCAGTTCATAGATCAAGTTTGACACCAGGCGGAATGTTCTCATATGCCGAGATACTATGCCTAGAATATAAAAAAAAGTTTCTGCCTACCCCGATGAGCTAAGAAAGTACCTATTATATTAAAAATATATACATAGAGTTAAACTTAAAAATAATTTTAGACAATTTTCTTTTCAAATAGAGATTCCTGACAGCTAACAGTTGGAATTTTAATTAATGTGCAAGCATTTATGTGAATTAAACATCCTTCTGTAGGCGGCTAGGCAGATTCGTTCCTCGTGACACAAAATTACGTTGAAGACTCGCTCGCTGCAAAATTAATATCACTACAGACTACAGAATGTACTGTACAGTATACACATATGAGATTACTTAATATTACTGGGCTTACTCTTACACTACTTTACACGTCTAAAAGTGGACTTTCATCACGTTATTTCAACTATAAAACGTGATATTTTAATGTTATTTAGGAAACTTTTACAGACTTGGACGATTTTGGTTAACGAGGGTCCCGGGTTAGATTTTTTATTGTAGCTTGGCCTATGACAACACTGCTTCATTGCGGTCCATAAACGAAAACAATTGCTACCACAGATAAATTTCTACAGGCAGCAGTCGCCTCCGCTTGAGGAGATGAATGTGCAAATACGACATAAGCACTTTACGAGTGTTAAACCTGAAAGGTATTACCCCAGGACGGCATACTGGGCAAATGACCACCATCAGTCTGCCTACCACGCTTTAATTAATGCCTATGTTATACCATAGCAACTGAGCGGCTAAAGCTATAAAGTATAGGTCGTGTCAAACTTTTCTTAAAGTTTCTTTTATATTTTATTTTAATTTGCATGTTATTAAACACATCTTTAGTAAAACTATTTTTCTGTTCAGGCATGTGTGAATATTATTTCAGCGCGACAATTACGTGTGCCGCCATCTTGAATCCCGTTTTTATTGACCAAATAGCACAATCAGAAGGTCTAGTGATAATTTTAAATTACGCACTCACCGCGTAAAGTGAGATTTTAACGCCAATCAGACAATATAATTTTGACAGTTGAGGTAAAGTTTAAAATAAAGCGTTGCTCTCTGTGTAGAGTTTTCATTTAACGTAAATTAAAATCCATATTTGGCCTAATGAAATAAATAAATAATTTTGAAAAATCAAGTGCTACGAAGTGAACAATAGAAATTGAAATTAAAAGTGCCTCTCGTAATATAAATTTGCATCTTCGTACAGCTATTTCATAAGGTTTTCCGTAGCATTTTCATTATTTCCGCTTCGTTTATTGTAACAACATATGGGAGCGGCAACTTGGGACTTTTAATAACAAAATTACTGTACAAATGAATACTCCAGCTGCGTATTTCTGTCGTGTTTAAGGCGGAACATTAAATATGTTTGCGAAGGAATTACAGTTATGTTTCTTAATTACGAGGACGTTCCTTTCGCCACAAAATCGTAAAATGTCGCGGTTAGATTTATTATAACTATAATCATTTATTACTGAAAAATTTTTAAAGAGTGGTAGGCAGACTGATGATGGTTAATAGCCCAGACTGCCGTCCTGGCGTAGTACCACCACTTTCGAATGCAACGCCCGTGAAGACCCCAACCTTGGGCCAAAGTCAAAAGCTGTCACTTGATCGAAGCGACAAATTGTATAGGATGTGACGTTTAGTTATTACATAGGTGTCAGTGACGTTTCAAATACCATATAAAAAATATTTTTTTCGATTATGATTTCGATTCGATCGAGTGACAACTGTCGATTGCCTTTCAACTTTAGCCCCTTGTCGAGTTTCGGGAACAGTTTGACGTGGCCGGGTATAACGAAAGGAGTGAGCACTGTCTAAAGTTGTTTGTTATTATATAAAACAGGTATAAATACTGAAGACGTTGCTGTATGGGTTTTGATCCGAATTTGATTAAAATGATAGAATAGAACACAAAAAAAAATGAAATACGTATTATACATTTTATTAAACTATTTTTATGTTTAAACGTTTTTCTGCTAATAAATTTTCTTTAGAACATAAAATATTCCATTTAAATTCCTTATAACCTTGTAGATAAACTTTCTGACCCAAGTTTACTCAGGTCTATTGGAAACGTTCTTCACTTGAACTACTTATCGATTGTAGAGGGGTCTTATGAAAATGTTATGAGCTAATATGCACACATCGATGCGGACTTTATATTTGCTTACTTTAGCCTTTCTATCATTTTCCTTGTCTGTGAGGTGAATTTTTGAATTTGTTTGTTTATTTTATACAAAACATAAAAAATGAGACGTCTAAGAATGAGAAAGACAGAAGAGGTAGATGACTTTATACAAAGTCAAAATGAAATGATTTAATACGGCTTACTATCGTGTATATGTGAATTAATTTAATTTAACGCGACGGCAAGCTTTGTTTCGAAAGCTTTGTAGCTTTCGTTGTCGCGGCGAGACCGGTAGTGCTAATTGAATGTAAGCTGAATTTTTAATTAATTTAGTTATAATGTCATCGCGCAAGACTTCAGAGAAAACTTACATATCTCAGTCCCGTAGTTATCGACTTATTGTCTAATAATCAAGCCAAAGAGTTCTAGTCATTCAAGACGAAGAGACTCAGAATGAGGCCAAATATTTTTTTTGCTGGTGTCGTTTTATTCAAGACAAAGGAATCATTGTCCATGCAGTCTAGTATTTTTCAAGAGGCATTGCCAGCCAAAGACCAGTCTTTAGTTTCTTTTTCAATTATTTTTAGTAACGTGATGCAGTTTTTACCAAAATTCAGAGGAGTTTTCAAGATAAAACGAAAACACACGCCTTTTGTATTTCAAAACAATTTCTCGCATGTAAACTTAACGGATAATAATCGACGATTATTACACATTAAAACTTTAAACAAGAGGTTTGGAAGATAAATCTAGACCGATAACATATATTTATCTCCAGTAACTCGCTAAACCTTTTTTGCCATAGTTTAATGACGGCTTGACATAATAAACATAAATTAGTAAAACATAATACTTAATAATCCTTTTTTTCGTCGCAAATAACTCTCTTTCAGACCCAGGATTTTACTTGAAATCCCTTTACGAAAAAGGACGGACGAACAATGTCGTGTCAAAAAAAAAGAAAAAAGGTGAATTGACTCGTTTAAAATAAGACTCGTTTGCGAAATCCTAACTTGAATGTAACAAAGATTTAAAGTAAAACAGGCAATTTGCAAAATTAGAGCCATTATCGTAAAATACGTCGCAAACTGTTTAGAATCTCTTGGGGAACGTCATGTCATGTCTGCTTTTGCCTAAGGGTCTCTACATGTTTTCCTACTTAGTCTTTTAAAAGGCATGGTGACAGAAGAATGTCTAACGCTGAAGCTAGTTTCTTGCAAAATGGGTCACATATGAGCATTAATTTATTACGTGCTTTGAAGCGGATGTTTCATGTTATAGTAGATTGAGCAGAAATATTTGTTGCTAATAACTTAGTCTATATTATTCTCATGTCTAGATAGTGGGCAGATTGAGGTTAAATTCAAACTCATATTTTATTATCTATTATTTTTTTCTTATTAATATTTGGCAAGTTAAAATGCTGCATTATTATTATTATTTATCGTATTTTATACTTCAATAATTATTATAAAAATTATACATTTGCCAAAAATGATAATTATAAAAACAGTTAAAAATCAAAACTTGCAAATAAAATAAAAATAGTTCTATCTGATTTATTTATTATAAATATTTAATCTGATAAGCTTTACAGCCATGTCGTCGGGTCGGGGTGAAAATGTTTGTGAACAACCCTAGAAAATACTTTACATCAATCTGCCCTACTTTCTCCTAAGTAAATATTATTTTCAAGTATTACATATCTTTATTCGAATTCAGAACTCGTGAATAAGACAAATAAAATAAAACACGCTTATCTTTAAAGTACTTCCAGTTTTATTATGCCACTTTCATGTGTTATTGGATTTGTGCAATTGTATTCTTGCTACACATTTTAAGAGTATGTATCTTTGTCTTCAACAACGGAGTAGTAAATCTTTAAAAATGGATTGCTATTCCACTTTTGTGTGCAAGAGCGCTGAAATGAATTTTTAAGTATTGGAGCTCAGCAGCTCGCGTTCTAAATGTAAGCGGAATATTAAAAAGTTGACTCCTTAATATTATTTATGTGATTCCTTCGCTCTCATGTTAATACGACATTAGTATTTTATACTTTCATTATTTTATTATTTTTGTTATTTCTAGTTAGTTATTAAACTAGTATTATAGTTGTCCTGTATTGTGACCAGAGTAGAACGGAGTATGCTAAGGTTGCGCGAAAGTGGATGGCAGTGTCGGAAGGCGGCGTCCTATGAAGACCTTTCTCAGCCAGATTGGTCAACTGCTCAGTAAGGAGCACCCTCAACCGACGTGCATGCAATAGGGGAGTAATGGTTGTATTCGAAACTAAAGTAGTATGTAGAGAGAGGAGTCGCTGGCGCTCTATAGTTTCTGCCTACCCCAGTGGGAACAGGGCGTGAATTAAGTAGTAGTATTAAACTACTAGGGTAATTGTGTTAGAAGTGACCGGGTATAGCGACAGGAGTAGTCTCCCCTAGCCGATATAACGGAGGTGATTGTTGCCTGCAGAGATTATTTTTTCCTTTTGTGTTTAGGTTAATATCAGGCGGAGTGATAAATGTTATTTAATATAAGCATGTGAAATACAAAACATCTTCGGCATTCCATTAGCTTCTATCTAAACATGAAACTTTGAAACTTACGACAGAGCTGATGCATATTCTATAGCCTTATTTAGAAGTTTGCATTTTTACGAGCACTTTACTCTCTGCGGAGTCTGCAATACCCGTAAGTGCAGTTGAGAAACAAGAGGTGTCCGTCGGAAGTGGAGATGGTTAAAGCGAGAACGTATTTCTCTTATCACAAACTTATATGTGGGTGGTAGGTAAAGCGGTTATTGTACACCTACACCTACTTTCAAGTCGCGTGTTCACTGCGGGCTTCGCCGGCATAGCGGAGGCGATTGCTGCGATATTTTGTCTGTGGTAGCAGAAGTCTTTAATTATAGATCGGGTTCGATCGCTCGGAACGTTGCTTTGGCTTCCCTTCAGACCAAAACTAAAGGTTAATTACAAATTTAAAAAATACTTAAATTATTTCTAAATAATAAATAAAATTAGATAATTAGATTCAGTTAAGATTCTGTTAGTTTTACAATTTGTCTTGAAAATGATGTATCCAACTATTTTTATCAAAACATAATATTTTTTCCGCTGATTACAATATCGTGTTGTATCACTATTAATGATTTCGCTTTGGATAATCTACATCTAATTTGCATGACCTACTAAACAAAAGGGCGAAGGACGCGACGTGAAGCGACGTCCAAACAATGAATCTTGCCTTGATTTTAATTGACACCGAACGTTTTATAGGTAATTGAGTTGAACATCAAAAGGTATGACATAATTATTACAGTATTGATTTTAGACTCGATAGAGTTGAAAAGGTTTTGACGATAGAATTAATTTAGTAAAAGAATTTATACGGCTTACTATCGCGTTTATTTTGATTAATTTATTCCGATCTTTAAAAACTTTGCAGTCATTGTGGTCGTGAAGAGACTGATTATTGAAATAAAGCCATTTGTGTAAAATGTATATCTAGCAGGTGCCCACAAGGGAGCACTATAACCCCATTTTATAGCACCTCCTCCCAGGTATTTTCATTAAATATTATAATATAATTATTTTACTTATTGATTGTTTTTTTTATTATTAAATTATGATGGAAATGTGATAGAAAACATACAACACGCACGTAACAGCCTGAGCTTTACACTAGGCTGTCTGAATACCATTATTTAAGGATATTTGAAACTTTGAAAATGTGCTTGGAGAATTCGAGTTATTAAAATTGAATGCATTTTTCCATTTAAGAATTAAAAATTGTGTACCCTCTTCGTTATAGTGTAGGTCTATATCCAGATGTGAAGTGTACTGATAACGTGAAATTGGCTTGACAACCCTTGAGATTTATGTTAGATATAATCAATGACAATGTTTTTAATTTATAACTAACTGTATTTGCAGTAATAATGCATAGAGTGGCTGAACATGCCTTCTAGCCTAGTTTGCTATTTTGGAGTAATACCACCACTTTCAAGTGACATCCGCGATTTAGTCGCGTTTCTGGATCAACTTGTAAGCCGGGATAATGAGAAGATTGTGTCTCATGAATAGATTGTACCTGCAGATATATTTCCTGTGGTAATATGTTTAGCTATAAAAAATACAGTATGCTATTTCGAAAGTTTGATCTATAAGTAACAGCTGTAACCCGTTTATAAAATATAGCAAAAGTATAGCCATATCTAAAAAGTTTTGCAGGCACACGTTTGCTTGCACCATATGGCGCTACTATCCGTCGTTACAGTCAGCAAACTTCAATGCATTTATAGTTTGTGCTTATTCAATTGAACCGCAAAAAACAGTAACGGAGACCTCAGACTGCTGCATATGTTTGTTGACTTTTATATAGTTTATTTTTATATAGTTTAGTTTACTTTTAAAGTGGACTATTTGTTAATCGAAGCATCTTGTTATAGCCGCGTGCAAATACTGAGATTGTACGACGCAAAATGTGTTGTTATTTATGCCGTATTTGTTGACAATTTTTCTATTAATTATATTTAGGTACGCGTATTACAAGACGTTTCGGTGGATAGCCGGACTTAAATTGTTTTCAATAAATAAAAAAATAATAATATAAGACGAATAGTGTAAATTGTTAAAATTCGTAATATTTTGTTTAATCTTATTGATTTTTTTTGTCTGAATTTATTTGACTAATTTACTTACACCAGTTAGACAAGCAGCAACACTTAAAATAATAGATAACATAATATTGGATAACGAACAAACCTACAAAATAACGCTGATAAATATATTTATTTTGTTAAGTTTTATTATCAAACGTGCAATAAAATATTAATTAATTAATTTCGTAAATCATAATTGCGTTTTCTGTGCCATCACAGATCATAACTGTTTTAATTCGAAAATCAAAATTGATGATTACACAGAATAAAGAATTTTTACAAACAATATTATAAGCCGATATTGCATGACGAGCTGATCATAGTCTAGCTTAGGTATTGAAAAAATAAATTATCTCGAAAGACGTAATTTTTTGGGTTGAAACAGTTTTGATCTAAGGATGCGATACATACATACATATATATGTTTGCAAAGGCTGAAATTAACAATAGTATGAGATACGGTGAGCTTGCAGTTCCGTCCGCAAACAACCCGTACCGTATATTATTCACTACATAAACTTTGGTACCCTTGCAATCAATATTTAGCTTTACGCCTGTGTGTTTAGTGTTTATAATTCTATGTTTAATTTTGAACCTAACATACTCTTGAATTAACATTATAAATATAGGTCATATTATTAATTTGTATACCATACCATAGCCATGCTCAGTGGCAGTAGGTATTTGGAATTGCGAAAACTGAATATTTTATGATATACGAAAATAATCTAGAATTAGGAAATAATTAAGACTGAAACGACCGACATTTGCATTTTAGTGTTGGGTATCTAAAAATTCGAATTTCAACTTGATGCAAATTATCGTATAATTTTACTTTATTACCGACGAAAGTGTCAAAGTTTTACCTTTATTTTTGGAATTTTGTATAAATTATTCAGGTTCGCAGAAAGATTGTCTAAATTAATTTCTTTATCGTGAACCGTGTTTTTAATTACGAATGTTTATAAAACATCAATATTAATCTACATTTTGCTTTCAGTATACTTGTTTCTTATGGGCACAATGAAGAAATAAACATTTATTTCTAATAAAGTTAACCTATGTTATGTTTTAAGTAACGCGGCTTATCATCGCTTTATAATTAAAAGTTTGCAGCTATTGTAGTTACGGTTAGACTAATTTGGTTAACTAGTTCTTTAGTTTATGGTATGTCGGAGGCGTCTCGTCACAGACAAAGTGGTGGTAGACTGGCCTAATAGCTGCCCTTTTTTATTGTAGCTCGGCATGTGACACCACTCCGCCTGATGTAAAACTAGAGTACGGCCCATGAATGGAAACAACAGCTACAACAGAGAAACCTGTGCGGGCAGCAGTCGCTTCCACTATGCCGGCTTGAGACGAGCATGACTGGGCTAATAGCTATAAATCAGTAGTCTGAAATTTTAAAATTCTTATGGCACAAGACGTTTTTTTTTCTAGTTTTGAAGTACCTACATTTCTTTGTTTCAGATATAAGTTTTTCGTATATTCAGCATATGTTGAACGACGGACTGTTGAGGCTGTCAGGGTTATTGCGGCTACAAGAACTCGGTCTCCAGACCAGGTGATCTGCCGTATGTGGTTACAAGATAACCGCACCTTGACGTTACGTGCCAGAGTAAAGGTATGTTACTGGACTACATTTACAGTACAATGACGTCCATCTATTCATAGATCTAATTGAACTATTGAGCTGAATATACTAGGTTTAACACCTGACTTCACACATCTATTTCAGTGTGTTTACATACAAACTCTAACTAACGTCTATTCCAGGACTTTATATAAAATATACCTTTTTTATGATTTTTCTAGAAAGATGCTGTTATTTTCTTTTTCAAATGATCTTTTGTAGAATGAATTTCAGTATTTCTAGGAATCGATGCGCTATAAAAAGTAACAATTGAAGAACTATAAAATAGATAAAGCTTTTTCAACAAATCTTTTCTTTAATAAAAAAGGGATATTTTCTGAGACATTTTTCAGTATACTTTATTATGTTAAAATAAAAAAAAACAATTTATATACTTATATACAATTTATATATATAATATAAATACTAGTCCCATTTTCAGTGGTGGACTAAGGTTAAAGCGGGTCCTAGGCAACATTGTAATTCCGGGCCTATTTTTCAGACATGATACATACTTTGCGTTTCGTAAAAACCTAATTTTCGGGCCCCAAAAAGTACGGGCCCTAGGCCTTAGTCCACCCGTGCCCATTTTGATGAATCAAATATATAATGTACACTGAATAGAACAAAAGTTATGGCGCTTAAATATCCCGGGGCGGAGATCGAACGCAGCGTTTTCAGTTATATACTCCGACTACTGAGATAAACGGCCCCGCTTGAAATTCCTTTATTCATATCTTTTTATCAGCAGTGGATCGACATCACATATTACTTTTTTTCTATTCAAATTTCGTCATAACAACCCTATCATTTGAATATCCTAAAAGTTATAATATGAATGCGGATTAATTCTTTTCACGTTACTGAAAAATATTAACCCATTATTTTTAATATTTCAGGCAATCCGAGAGAATTGGAACTTAAAATATAGTGCTACGTATGTTTTGTGCCTTCTAAAGAACACGGGGGTGAAACCAGCAGAGACTGTTGGAGCGTCAATAGCAATTATCAGCAATGCCGCCCCCGGCAGACCTCCAACTAATTTATTAACAGTCTTAGATACGGAACCTAAACCCGGAATCGAGGTAATTTCATTAAAATGTTTATTTTTGTTTATTTATTATTACTGTCAATCTAGATGGTACATACTCGTCTCCTCAAGCCGGCATAGTGGAGGCGACTGCAGCCTGTAGAGATTTCTCTGTGGTAGCAGTTGTTTCCATTCATGGACCGCACTCTAGCTTTACATCAGGCGGAGTGTTGTCACATGTCGAGCTACAATAAAAAAAATTGAAAATCTATTAGGATGTATTTGCTAAATTTGTTATTATAATTAAACGGCAATTACGATCAGGTCCAACGGCTATGCAGCTTAAAGGTCGGTATATATTTTTTTTTTCGATCCTAATTTTAATAATAAATTAAAATGTTTTATACTGCTTACTGTACCATTTATTATGAACGCGATCGAAACATCGGATCGTAATAAACAAATTAAACGTGTTAATAAACCGCATAAAATCTTTTAATTAAGTTAAAACATATTCGCGAAAACTTTAGATAACATTATATTCATTATATCTATAGACATTGTTGATAAAATCTAGATATTGTATTAATTGAATTAATTCCCAAAATTTAATTCAATACATTCAAATCTCGTGTATTGGTTGAAATGTTTTGTTCTTGTCCACATACCGTGTAGCGGCTGTGCTCATCCTATTATGTATTTATTGATATGTGATCAGCATTATACATTGTATGATGGGATTGGTGCAAACTCAATACCTATTGGACGTTATGAACAATGTAAACTAATCACCTATAATTGTTTATATCTATTCGTAATATAAGGCGAATACCTAATCGTTTTTTTTTCTAAATCTAGCATTTAAATATGAAAAATAATCGATATTCAGTTGTTAAGGACGAGCTCGCAATTTTGACACATTCGAATTTGGGTCACACTACGACATTTTACTTACGCACACATTGATACAGTGTTTGCCCGACTTTATATATTACCTAACTAATCTAGATACCTGAAGATATTATTTAATTAATTTTAATATTGTTAGCTTGTGAAATTTTTCAATTGCATTTGGTAGGCGCAGGGTGTGAAAGAACTGCGAGAGTTCCTTTTAACCAAGTGTTACACTATCAATACCAAAATTTTATTGCTAGATATTTTTTAATTATTAGTTTATAATATCGTTTTGTGTTTTTTTTCTAACAAAACATCGATTTTTGTAATAGCGTCCTTAAGTAAATATTTTAACGAATTAATATTATATGTGATGTCAGATTATTATAATGTGTTAATTTAAAGTTAAGAAATATCTCTACAGAGAAAACTGGCATAATTCTGACGGAGGCTTTCCTTTATAACAACTTTGTGAATTCCAACAGAATACTTGGCCTTAAGTTGCCTTTTGTGAATTAAGCGTGAGTTGTCACAATATCTTAAAGGAAATTAGATTATGGAAACGACAGGCGTGTTGATAATTTCATTTTTACTTATAAATGTTTTATATAATATATAAATAAAAGAGTGGTAGGCAGACTGATGATGGTTATTTGTCCAGTCTGCCGTCCTGGGGCAGTACCACCACTTTCAAATGTAACACCCGTGAAGTGACTTTGTCGCGTTTCGGGAATAGTTTGAAAGTAGCCAGTAGCTAAGATGGTAGATGCTCGTCTCCTCAAGCCGGCATAGTGGAGGCGACTGCTACCCGCACAGGTTTCTCTGTAGTAGAAGTTGTTTCCATTCATGGACCGCACTCTAGCTTTACATCAGGCGGAGTGTTGTCACATGCCGGGCTACAATAAAAAAAAAAATAAAAAAAAAATATATACTTTGTCAATGTTATTTTATTATTATGCTACTTTCTCTTTATAGTCAAGGGTAGGTAGATGTTTGAAAAAAATACAACACATTTAAAAAAATATTGGTATTAGTTTTCGCGCGAACTTGTTTTAACTAAATTATATACGATTTTATGTGGCTTACGTGTCACCCCGACCTCGATGACTGCAAAGCTTTTTGTATTTTTATTTTATTTTAGCACGTCATATGACCGCACTCCGCCTGATGTTAAGCTAGAGTGCGATCCATGAACGGAGATGACTGCTATCAGGGAAGGGGATCCGCAGACAGCAGTCGCCTCCGCTATGCCGGCTTTGTGAGATGCCTTCACACTGCACTTGAAGGATCCCAAGTTGTATGAGGAAAAACGTGGCTGGGAATCGTTGGAATTTGAAACAATTACAATACAATACAATTGTCACGTCTTGAAACAATTAAATATAAATAAATGGGACAGTAAAAAGTATAAAATATTTTAATTTAGAAGTACCTAAAATTTTTTGGGTAAGAACTAAATAAGATGCTTTGGACGACGAGGCCGCGACGCGTCATGCCGGCAATATTTCTTATCGGTTATTTTTATTAATTTTTAGCATATTAAGATTTATTTATAAATATTTTTTTCTATTAAATTTATTTCTAAGTGTTTTTCTGTTTTTCTATTTAAGGGCTCACTTCACGTCTGTGTAAAGCCATTCCATTACACATATTCTCGTGATGAATGGTTGTTAGAATGGTTTGAAATGAATCGACTGTTGGGTGTGGATCATTTTTATATGTACAATCAAACGCTAAGCGATACCGTCGGCTGTCTTCTAGAGCATTATAGAAAAAAGGGGCTAGTCACTTTACTCCCTTGGAAATTACCACTTACTTCTAAAGTAGATATTAGGTAAGATAACTACGTTTTGATTTCAATTGTTTTTATTTTATTGTATTTTAATTTCACTCCGTGTTTTTGTCGGGTCCGACAAATATTAACAATCGGTGTCGGATCAAAACTTTTCTTCCTGCTGTAACCAACATTTTTTTAAAACTAAACTTCGTCGATGTTCAGTCGATGTGTAATTGGCTCCAGCCTCGATCATACAAAATGTACTGCCACTCGTACACCTATTTTTCGGACCCGATATCTAACAACTGGATGCCGGTCATAAGTGTATAAGACAATTACACATAGTAGGAAAGTTGTTATACTCGTAATAACTTAGAATAAATACATATAAATAGAATGAAGAGAAGGTTTGTCTAAATTCCAGGACTGAAGGCCAATTTGCAGCGTTCAATGATTGTCTATATCGGTCAATGTCAAACGCTGGTTGGCTATTAGTTATTGATGTGGATGAGCTGGTGCTACCACGACGGGAGAGAACACTGCCCGCCTTGTTATCCTCAATTCACTCATCACATCCGCCAAAAACAAGAGCGCCCGCTGCCATTATGTTTAGAAATGCATTCTTTTATTTAAGATGGGAGGTAAGTTTACAATAAATATTTTGAAACACTCGTAAATTGCGAAAGAGTAATTTTATCATTTTGATCCCCTGATTGACATGACTCTGAAGAGTAATTTTAGCATTTTAATCCCCTCATTAACAAGACTCCAAAGAGTAATTTTAGCATTTTGATCCTCTGATGGACAAGACTTCAAAGAGTAATTTTAGCATTTTGATCCCCTGATTGACAAGATACCAAAGAGTAATTTTAGCATTTTGATCCCCTGAAGAATAATTTTAACATTTTGATCCCCTGATTGACATGACGTCGTCTGGTTACTTTACTGCATCAATAGTTATTTTAACGACATATTGGTTAACATTAGTGTATTATATTGTATATTTACTAAAGTTAATCTATTTCTTTATTTTATATAAATATGAATGTTCCAATGTAATTGCTTTAAATTATTATTATAGGATGATACAGAAGCTCCCCAACCTCTCCTGACGGCACGTAAGACACGCCGTTGGGCTTCACCACACGCTCTCAAGAATCGTAGCAAATATGCAGTACGTCCTCGGGAGGTCGTTGAATTAGGAAATCATTTTATATGGGAATTTGCACCAGGTTATCATTCCTTTGGTGCCCCAATTGATAGGGCTTTATTACATCATTATAGAGTAAGTTGTTTTTTTTTTTAGCCAAGTACACCTTATAGAAAATAGTGGCATATGAAATATCTACATGTGGGAATCGCCTTCGCAATGCCGGCTTGATAGCAGTTTCCTCTCGTTACAGCCGGTGTTATTCTTCTTCGGTTTTGATCTTTGTTCTTTGGACGAATTCTAGAGTGTAGAAGTAGCTTCATAAAGGATTTACAGCCACATGTTAGTTCCTAAAAATCCACTTCGCGTAAACCCATGGATTCAGGACATAAAATGGACATTAAAGTGCAAAAAGATCCTAGCCAACCTAGCTTTCTTAAATCAATTTTTTATCACCATTGTATTTGGTAGTAATGGTAGAATTATATATTTCAGATTGCATGTGAATTTGGTGGAATGCAATGCCTTACTATACCATCAACGACAGACCGTACTGCACATCGCTGGTCTGAGGAGTTAATGCAAAAAGTCACCGCAGAAAAACTTCAAGTTGAAAAGGAATGTCCTTCATAAATTACGCATTCCATAGATAGTTAGCTTTACCTGATGTTTTAATGTAATTATTATTAATTTCTAATGTTTCTTCGTGTGGACGCTTGAAATGATACGGTCATAGCGGAGTGTAATTCACTAGCGTAACCAATCGTCGCTGTAGACTCCTCGTAGTGTTGTCAACAGAAAAAAAAAATATCCACACATTTTTTATATTGTATTTAATATTTCCCTTAACTAAAGGGAAACTAAACTATTTAAAAATTACTGGAAACCCTGAATGTAAAATTATATCAGACTTAGTTTTTTTATTAATTAAATTGCTATGATGTGGACAATAAAACGATATATTCATATGTGTAACTTGTAAGTTGTTAAACCACACATTTCTACATTCTGTGTTGCCAGTAAAACATCGATCTGTTTTCCTGTATTTTAGGAAAATGTAAATCCTGTAAATTGTAATGGTTTTTTAAAAGTTGTCTACAAAATGTGGGGACATTTTTTAACTTAATCGGCAACACCAACAATGTCATTGTAATTTGTTTGAAACAATCTACGTGATATACAAGTTATACAGAGTGGGATAAATTTCTTACATTTAATGTATTTAGTGTGCAATGTTTATTACAAGGATTTGACCTTTGTCCCAATCGATTGGTTAATAAAAATATTTTAATTTAAATTTTTCACACTACTAGATTCAATTCCTGACTGATAAAGGAATGTTTCCTTTTAGTATACTTCTCCATCCAGGTGTGGCTCTAACTTTCCACCCTGTATAATGGTATATCTCAAAATTACGCAAAAAGGTCTAACGGTCTAGTAATTTCACATCCGTGTTGTTTGAATTTGTGTACTAATAAATCCTAGGTGTTGGAAAATTTTAAGCGTCGATATTATTTATTTAATTATTTTAATAAATAAAATATATCGATTAATGCCCCAATTATGAATATAAATATCTTTTTCATATTATTTTTTAAATTAGTATAAGTACAAAATGCTGTTTAAATACACAAAAATAAATTGTAGTATTAATGATACGGGGAAGTGGGGCAAATTGTTGCAAAAGCCATTATTTTACTTATATTTTTAGTACAGTATATTTAGCTTAAATGCAAATAGTCCTGAAAATACGTACGTACGTTAGTCTTTCAGTGCTCATGATATATCCTCTTTAAGTCTGTATAGCGGAGGCGACTGCTGTCTGCTGTCTGCCGTTGTGGTAGCAGTTGTTTCCGTTCATAGACATTAGGCAGAGTGTTATCGTTCTGAGCTAAAAAAGCCCCAACCCAAAGTACGCAATAAAACAAAACTGCTCCACTTTCCTCTAGGTACCTATTCAGTATTTTGTAATATACATATACAATTAACATTCAATCAAACAGTTGTAGTAACAAAACTTTTTTTTTTCAAAAGTTATTCCATTATTTAAATGAAATCACGTAGTAGGTATTTAGTTTATAAGTATAAAAAGACGTAAAATTTATGTTTTACTTTAATAAAAGTATAATCGCTGAACAATAATATTACTTAGGTATATTCTTTTATTTTTATTTATTTATTTATGTATTTATTTACTATAAATTATAATATTATAGTAGTGAAAAAGCACGATTGATCGAATCGAAAACAAAACGAAACGTCAAGTCCCATATGTTTTATTTTCGATTCGACCAAATTCTTTGACTTAAGGGGCCGTGTCCATGAGCGCACTGATACCACAGATAAATGACTGCAGGCAGCAATTGCCTCCGGGAAAGGAGGACAGGTCGAGGAGAGATTTGTGGTTCTGACTTTTCCGCCTTTAAAATTTTGCGTTATTTACAACATTATTTGCTGTATTAAGCATATTGCTCAACGTTCTAAATTAGTAGATATAACAGTATTAACATTTTCGAAACAATTTTTGGCGGGCCAATGTTAAAAGGGCCCATTTTCGGGTCCACTTGATATCTAATAGTTTGTTAACATAACAATATTCTAAAATAATATCTTATTTTTTTTCTTAATTCACTTCAACTATATCAACACATCGTTTACCAATCAACAGACAATGTTTAAATTTAAAAAAAAACATACATCATCAATTAATAAAGAATTTAATATAATAATAACCTAAAATATTGCATCAGAAAAAGTCTAATTACTCAATAAGACGAGTAAAAAAATATGTTGGGTGATACGGAACGTAGATATATTCTACAAAATGAACTAAAAAAAACATCGACAAACTCGAGAAAAAAAATTGTGGGCCCAATTGGTCCTTTATGGTCAGTATATTTTTGAATTATAATTACCTAGTTTACATTCGATAGTGTATGTAGTCTATGAGGTTTGTCTGCTGTTCGTTTAACACTCTTTAAATGTGGACTAAATAAAAGCGGGATTTATTTTTGACTTTGCAATTTGTAAATAATCAGGCTGTAAAATATTTAAAAAAGCCTATAATTAACGCAAAATCGATGTATGTCGCTTCCGCCATTTCGCATTGACATTCGTCCAGATTGACAGAGCACACTCCTCTTGCTATACTCGGTTGTTTCTAAGCTGTTATCGGAGATGATTGGGTGGTATACTATCCTAGGACGGCAGACTGGGCTAATAACCATCATCAGTCTGCCTACCACTCTTGAAAGGTTTAAATATTTCTCATTAGTGTAATTTATGCATTTTTTTATTCTTATGGATAAACATTATACTTTTTGAGCCAACTAAGAATAGAACTGTCAAAACGCCATTTTGTTTCGCGATTTGAACGTACTTCTTTAGTGATATGTAAAAAAATTACTATATAACCAGCGACGTTTGGATATCTCGTCTGTTTATATAATATCTTGTATGATCCTCTCGCTCCCCCTATGCCTGAATGATCGCTTCGATTCTCACTCACGCTCCTTACGCTCCTAAAACAATAACCAACTCAAAATTCCTTCTCACTCTTCCACCAAATATTCTTTTTCCTTTACTGTCTTCATCTCGTCAGTGGAATAAGGTGCCTCTCTCCATCAGGCAATTGCCAACAGAAGGCGTCTTCAAACACAAACTCTTTAAGCACCTCCACAAACAAATTGAGATGATTTATATATTATGTGTATTGTATTAATGTATTGTTTGTATGTAGTATATATTATTTGTATTATATTTATATTATTATGTAGATATCTATTTGTTTGTATATATGTACCTATAATATTTGTGTTATTCATATTTTATTGCCCGTCTCCGCTTTCACCTCCCAATGGTTAGCTGGGAGAAAATGCCTAATGGCATTAAGCTCGCCATTGTGCAAGATTTATTTGTGCATTAAAGAATTATTATTATTATAATATATATTTTTTGTTTTTAAATATTATACAGTTAATGATTTTATCCCATTTTTAAGGCAGATTACACTTTTATGTGTTTTTAGTTCGTTGTATATAACAAACAAACTTAATGCATTGAAAAACATATTAAATGTAGGAAAAGACCTTTCATGTGTACCTACTAAAGTGTGATCGTGATGAATTGAAGGCGTTAGCTACATTTTTATTTGCTAAGGACAAAAAATATTAATTAATATTAGTTATTTGACTTCTTAGTTGGCTCGCCTAGTAGTTACATACCTACTCGTACATACGCCATGCTGCAGCTGTGCTGATGTGATATTTTTAAATACATGTTCTTTATTAAATTGTACTTAATCGTAAAATGTATGAGTTTTTGTGAATTCGCTTTTATTCATGTAGTTTTCATGATGTTCATTTTTAACCCAAAATTGACGCTCATGTTTTCTGAATAGAGAAAAAAATATACAATAAATTTTTATTAATACATACAGGTAAGAGTATTATGGAGCCTCCATGAAAAGTAACATTATGTATCTAATTTTTGCCGATATTCGTAAAAATAGCTGTTTTTATACCAATGCCGAAAGTGACGAAATAGTATAATATAAGAAACGTTATATTGTCGTCGACAAACAATAGTCATAAGACAGAAATTAATGTTATAATGGTTATTTATTTTTGTTATTTAACGTTAATTAATACTTTCTTACTTGTTTTTGGGTAAACCAAACTTATACGCTCGCGTTACAGTCAATTACATTTTCCTTTGTTGTTTTTTACTCTATTCAAATAAATAAGTTTTATTAATTAATATACGTGACTTAACGTGATGTACGCAATTCTATGTGTAGGAAGTGGTCATTATTTTTTTAAATAAATGATAAAATTGAGAAATAGATTGTTGCTTAAATTTTAAAAGAGAATAATTTTTAAATGTATATTATTTGTAATAATAATAAAATGTTGTTTAGCTATTGTCTTTATGAGCTAAACAAGAACTGATTTATTTATTATTAACTCAATGGATTAAGAATCTTCTCTCTTTAGTCAAATACTCGAGATTGGGATTGTCAGATGTCCAGTTTCTGACCGGACAGTCCTGTGTTTTGCATGTCTGTCTAAATGGTCTCGAAAATCTAATAAACCGGATAATAGTATGTAATTTTACTAATTTTTGAGATTACGTTATTGGGGACATTTACTAGCTTTGTTTGGTTTTTCTCTCTCAACACATCTGGCAACCCTATTCGAAATAATTTCTTTTGATTTCTTTTTAACAATAATTTATTTTATTTATTATTTAAACCATAAAAGTAATATTATCATAAAGACATATCAAATTAAATTTATTTTAGACATTTTTATTTTGCCAATTTTCATTATCTTCTTTTTTGTTTTTTTTTTTATTTATTTTTTTGGTCATAAGGATGATGTTAACTATTACAATAAGCTAAACAGCGTTTTGTCATTCGTATGTGTATTAGTGGCAAAATAAATGAATATTTTGTGTCTATATTTTATCTGTGATGTCTATTTTAGAGGAGCCGTTGGTTTTTGATGATGAAAGCGGTTGATATTGGTTAATTTGTTCGACGTATGTTGATATTGGTCTTTTTTTAAATAAAAGATATATAAGCCATTTTCGTTTTATTTTTCGGAATAATTTTGTCATAATAGCTATTAAATTATAAAAATACGAGCAATAGGAAAGATAAAAAATAAATAATAATAATCGTGAATTATGAACAAAACAAGACATCGATTGAAAATAATACAATTGTGTCATACAAAATGTGATGGTACCTATTTTAATTTGAAAAATCTTTCAGCGTATATTTTTAGTAGGGGAATGGCAGGCGCCATCTGTCATTTAATGTTGGAACTAACTACACAATGCGAAAGTTATGTGAGACGTGAGGATTTAATATAGTGTAATAACTTAACAGTAGATGGCAGCACACGTACTTAACAATACGTACCTATATTTGAAAATTTTATTAAATACGGTTAACAGAGTGGTTGACTACCTATAAATATTTAAAAAAAAAAACAAGCCTATCGATTGATATAGTTTTGAAAGAAGTTTATAGAGTGAACTTTTAATTATTCTGTGAGTGGCCGTTATTTTCGTTTTCTTTTTCGAAATAATGAATACGCTTAACCATACAGAAAAACTTTAATATGTAGTAATAATATAATAATTTTCAAGTAAAATAGGCCTACAATATTTTTTACAAGTTTGCCATTGTTTTTTAGTTCACTTTGTAGAAAAATAAATCTACATTCATTATGATCAATTAGTTTTTTTTACCCGGGCTATTAAGTAATTTTCATTTTTTGCTATGCTATATTTGAGGCAGCATGTAGTTACTAAATGCTTAAAAAGTAATGATACCTGTTTTAAAAATCTAATTAACTATTTTATATTATAAACATTGACTATTGATCGATTGTAAATAATTAAATATTAATTAAAAAATATTTGTTACAAACTATTAGATAATATCAAGTGGGCCCAAAAATGGGCATTGTCCTTTCAGCGTAGTTACAAATCATACAAGATAAGCTGTGGTAGGTAGTCCGAGGAGAGACGCCCGCCGAGGGCACCCGCGCGTATGACTAATAGACCCAATTAACTGCGGCAAATCGCCTCCCGACCCCTAACATAGCTGGTGTTTGTTTACTTAACACTGACTTAGATTAGGCACAAATATTTGTATACAACGTTTAGTTTGCATGTGACTAGATACACAATACAGATTCGCTAAATGAACGCGATTGCTGATTACACCATATCAATTGTAATCAAGTTTAATACCATAGTTTTAATTAATATAATAGAAAAGACAGTTTTTAATCGAAAGGTCGAATCGAATATTTTAATAATGTATACATGTAGTTAGTTAAATTAACCATTTTCTCATTAAAACAGTTATTCTTCATATTTCAGTCAAGCAACAAATATGAATTAAAGCTTTAATTGACATGAATATTATTGTATTAATCATTATTATTATTGTGTTGGTTATTGTAATTATTTATCGACGTGTAAGAGTGCGATTTATTTGTCTATTTACTGAAATAAAATGAAATGAAATAGGAGTAGATTCATTTTTCGATGTAGGTTGGTTAGCAGAAGTTGTAATGCTCGGAGTCACCAGCCTTCCAATCACCAGGTTGGCACCTCTAAGGAATAGCAAATCACCATAATTTGATTGTGATAATTACATACTAAAATTTCGTAATTTACTCAAGACTAGCACGTGATATCATGAGTATAATATCTCCATCCACAACCGGGGTCGATTCCAGATCACTAGATAGATCCAGGGTGGATTAGGTCATTCGTTCGTGAGCCTTCAACGACGCGGGCATTACCCGTTCCTTCCTTAGATGTATACACATCATTGCATGGTATTCGTAGATATCATGCATCGACACAAATTACCACAAACAGGTCCAATTACCTTCTACATTTGACGTGACGTTGACAAATAATACAATAGATTTGCACGACATGATCTGAATACAACTATCACGCACCTATACGCTTTGTGATTTTGCAAATGTAACAATTTTAGATTATGATTCTATGAATATTTAGACTTAATAAAAAAAAATCGCAAATACAAGAGCACTAGGTTGTGGACATTTTAAAAGAAATCTACAAATCATGTACCTTATAAAAATGACGTGATAATAAACACAGTGGATAAATTAATTTAAAAAATATGTTGATACCGTTCTGGGGTAGTTAATTTGAAAGTAGTCTAACAAGAGGGGTGTGCTCCGTCAACCTGGGTGGTATAGCCTCCTCAAACCGAGATGACATCTAATCAGGCGGTGTGTTTTTTATAACAAATTACTTAAACATTTAAAAATAAAAAACCTACAGTCTGCACTAAAGAAACTTTACTTTTATATCGTAATATTTTTCGGCAAAAAAATTAAACTTTAATTTCTTCATCGATCTTTTGCTATTGGAGCTACTCCTCCGACTAGTTTAGAGAGGGAGGGAGGAGGGAGGAGGGAAAGCACAATATAGTCACAGACGCGTTTTTATTAAATAAAGGTTATTATTATTTAAATAAACCCAAGTACACACTTCAATAGTTTATCTAATGTTGTAATAAGAAATAAATAATAATAAAAAAGTTATCAACTCTATTATTTTGAGACACAAGATATATCAAAGAAAACTTGTTATAATTTGTTTTGTGTGTACTGTGTAGTATAAATCTGTTAAAGTAAAACTGTAACAGGAAAGGCGAGCAATAAGCGGTAGAGTTGTGGCAATGGAAACATTCATGAAACTTTGACCATAACGGAGGCCTTCTGCGATTAAAGTAATATCCTCGGGAAGACAAGTTCGCAAGTGCAGCCGGTCCCACCGCGCTAGTAATATGTACTAGGACTACTAAACTAGCTGCAAAGCGACGCCAGACACTAAGCGATATAAAATGAAACATTCGCTCCTTTAAACACTTCTCGTTAATCTTTAAAATTCACTCTTTCGTTTTAAAACTACGCGGGGATTTGACTTTTTGAATTAATCTTGCATTTTAATTGAACTCTAACTTTTAAAATTAGGATCGTGTTAATCTTCTTTCGTGTTCATTGATTTATTGAATGCGTAGACCCTCCTACGCCCTACGTAGCCCCGTGTTCAAATCTTGTAAAATTCCGAGGAGTACCTACCATTAGCTTTGTTATACTTAGTTAGGTCGTTAAGTGCTTATGCCCTAAAGGCATTCATAAAGTGAGTGGTAGGCAGACTGATGATGGATATTATAGTCCGGTCTGCAATTCTGGAGTAATTAATACCACAACTTTTAATTGTAATTATTAAGAGCGGCCGTGGTCTAGCGGTAAGACGCGTGAACTCACGATCGCTGAGACCCGTGTTCGAACCTCGCTAAAAGACCGGTACCAATGTAACTTTGTTACATGTACTTTGGTCGCTCAGTGCCTATAGGCACTAGTAAAGAGTGGTAGGCAGACTGATTATGGTTATTTGTCCAGTCTGTCGTCCTGGGGCAGTACCACCACTTTCGAATGTAACACCCGTGAAGCGACCTTGTCGCGTTTCGGGAATAGTTTGAAAGTAGCCAGGTATAAGAGATGAGTGTGCACTGTCAATCTAGATGGTACATGCTCGTCTCCTCAAGCCGGCGTAGTGGAGGCGACTGCAGCCCGTAGAGATTTCTCTGTGGTAGCAGTTGTTTCCATTCATGGACCGCACTCTAACTTTACATCAGGCGGAGTGTTGTCACATGTCGAGCTACAATAAAAATAAATAAAAAAAATTTTAACATCTGTGAAGCAAGTCGCGTCTCGTATTTTTTTTTTTGTTTTATTTTATTTCACTTGGATTTTTGACTGCATTAAGTAAATTTTTTTTTTAAACATCTCTATTTTAAAGTTTCTTTTAGTTTTCTCATTGATTCCCAATATATAAATTTCCTGTTTTCATTAATATTTTTAAAGGAAAAGTTAGTTTTTCAATCCAGGATCAATGGGAAGGGCGCGTGTTCGATTGACAGACAAAATGAGGATGTATTCTTCCATCCGCGGCTAAAGTACACCCGTTTACCTGCCGAATGCCGTGAGATATTGAAAATTGTGCTCGAGGCCATTCGTTTGACCTTTTTTATTGGTAACATTTCACTCGTTCCACATTGTTGAACCTTTGAGTAAAGCGAGTGTTCTCTAATATACAAATATTTTAGAAAATACTACACTTATAGAAATCTATATTTTGAAACAGATCGTCCATAATGCGATGATATGTAATGAATATTTTATTTATGTACATTTTTATTTAAATATTGTTATTGTATTGTAAAGAAATAAATATGTAAGCCGTGTGATCACTAAGCGTGGTGTAATGTTAGAGTGCGGTCCATGAGCGGATACGACTGCAATTGAAAAATAGCAGTCACTTTCGCGATACCAGTTTGTTGGGACCAGAGGGACCAGACTTTGCCCGCAGAGGTTTCTCTGTAGTAGCAGTTGTTTCCATTCATGGACCGCACTCTAGCTTTACATCAGGCGGAGTGTTGTCACATGCCGAGCTACAATAAAAAATAAATAAAAAAAATAATTAAAAAAAAACCCAGCGTGCACCCGTCCACCTTAACACTGTACACTGTTCTTTCTCTTCTAAGTGATTCCGAATATGCGACTATGGTCACTTATGTTTACTCATTCACGACAGACTAGGTTACTAACCATCTTTATCAGTCTGCCTTTTTATAGTTGTTTTAATTCTAGCTTTAAGTCTTTTTTTTTTTTCTTTTTTTATTGTAGCTCGGCATGTGACAACACTCCGCCTGATGTAAAGTTAGAGTGCGGTCCATGAATGGAAACAACTGCTACTAGAGAAACCTGTCCGAGCAGCAGTCGCCTCCACTATGCCGGCTTGAGCAGACGAGCATGTACCATCCAGATTGACAGTGGACACTCCTCTCGCTATACCTGGCTACTTTCAAACTATTCCCGAAACGCGACAAGGTGTTACATTTGAAAGTGGTGGTACTGCCCCAGGACGGCAGATTGGGTTAATAACCATAATCTGCCTACCACTAATCAGTCTAAAACTAAATTAGTGACAATTATAAATTGTAAACCTAGTAGAATTATAGCATAAATACTAGAATTACAAAAACCACAAACGAAACAAAACTAAATAAATTCACAAATATAACTTTTTTAAAACTTTCCAGTACCTGTTATTTTAGTTTAAAATCCCACATTATAAGAGAAGTGTGGTAAAAACACGTAGTCAAAAACCTGAGTGCAGTTCAGTTTGCATACTCGTTGTGAATATGACGCTCGATTTGGTAATAACCATTTCACTGGCAGTCTTACTTCCGTATGCATCTACCTGCTTAATGTCCTTGCAATGCACCAATCTTTACTTGCATTGTAAAATTTTATGCTACAAAAAAACTGCCAATATTCTTTAATAAAATTATACAGACTTACTTGATGATGAGTGTTCCTGTTTATCGACCTCTGTGGCACAGTGTTCTGTTAAATACAGAGGTCCTGGGTTTTATTCTTTTTTTATATAATATATCGACGCGACATGTGACCTCGAGTGGCCTGATGGTAAGCACAGTGGAGGTCCATGAACACCGACGACTGGAGAACCGCAGCACACGGTGGTCCCAATCGCCGTCACATACTGCACAATATATCTTTTTTATTATTGTAGCTCGGCATGTGACAACACTCCGTCTGATGTAAAGCCAGAGTGCGGTCCATGAATGGAAACAACTGCTACTACAGAGAAACCTATGCGGGCAGCAGTCGCTTCCACTATGCCGGCTTGAGGAGACGAGCATGTACCATCTAGAATGACAGTGCACACTCCTCTCGTTATGCCTCACTACTTTCAGACTATTTCCGAAACGCGAAAAGGTCACTTACGGATGTTACATTCGAAAGTGGTACTACCCCAGGACGGCAGACTTGACTAATAATGATGGTCTGCCTACCACTCTTTAATAGGCATTGAGCGACCAAAGTACATATAACAAAGTTACATTGGTACTAGTCAGAATTAGCGCAGATTTCGTACACGGGTCTCCTCGATCGTGAGTTCACGCGTCTTACCGCTAGACCACGGCTGCTCTTATGATGATATAAAATGCAAAAAAGTACGTGTTTGTTTCGGGTCTGATTGTTGTCCTAACACCCATAACACAAGGTATTCTAATTTGCGGTCAGGGTAATCTATGTATCCATGCATCTGCCTATCTTTGCTCAAGTTAATCAGCTAATCTCTCTATGTATGCCGGCTCGTTAACATCCCGACATACATCAGAACAGAAATCAAGAACTGCACTCTAGAAGCAAGAAAATCTTCTCATAGTTCCAAAAGACCGTTAGACTGTCAAACTAGTTAGTGAAAATATTTACTAATTATTTAAGTCTATTTCTGTTTCAACCGTGCTATTTTTGAAATAGTAGAGTTCAGGTTAGTACTTCTATTTGTAAAGTGGCTTGTAACTTAGAGAGCATCTCCGAGTAAAGTCAGATCGATCGATCACTAAGTTATATGGCACTGCATCTGATGCTTAGTCGGTTGACCACTTAGTTTCTGTCAATCTCAGATATACCTAAAGAAGAAATTAAAACAAGAAAGAAAACAATTTAGTTCAATTAAGTTTGCTTAGTAATTGAATTAATAAAGTCTTGAAAACTAATCAAGTAAAATAGAAATAAATTAATTTGTTCATTTAATATTTATTTTAAAAGTTATTATCTGTTAATTGACTTTGAATATTGCATTTCTATTTAAGAGCAAAGCGCCGAAGTGTGAGACGTGCTTCGGAGCAATATTAATTATTAACTACTGCATCAAATGAAAGCAACAATGTTACAGTTCAACAATTTTAGTAAGCAAGACAGACACCAAGAAATTACGGAACAACGAACACAACGCTTCAACACATACTTACATATATTTAAATCTAATTTAAATTGATACTACTAAATTTCATTCAGTCATTTTATATAATTATATACGTTGTTTCGAAAATTTGAATCAAGTAAAACGTTTGCAGATTAATACGTCACGTCAAGATATACGCGATTCCATCGGGCACAAAACTTCATAAATACTGAACAACAACAAAAATCTTTAACGAGTTTTGAAACTTCGATTTACCTCTTCTGTTGTGTTAAATAATGTCTAAAGGAAAATTAAAACATGTCATTTAATTTAGGCAATTGTCCAGGGGCTAAAATCAAAAGCCAATTGATAGTTGTCACTTGATCGAATCGACAACAAAATGTATGGGATTTGACGTTTCGTTGTCACTTAGGTGACAGTGAAACGTCAAATCTCATATTTTTTTTGTTTTTTTTTTGTTAATTCTCCCATTCTGGGAAGGCAAAGGGAACAAAGCCCATACAGCCATGTCTTCAGTAATATAATATATATCTCATTTGTAGTAAATTCTTGAAGTTTTTACATCAAATTGCAATGGTCAAATTGCATCAAGTTGCACAAAAAAAAAACCGCTTCTGTTGCCTCATATAGAGTGAATTTTAATGTTTCCACAATTACTCCAATTGAAAATAACACCAATTTTACACAATAATAACCACTAAACTAATTAAGGAAAGGGATAAAAAAACACCTCAACCTACCCGGGCAAAAGCGCGCCAAACACTCTCATATATTTTGTTTTCGATTGGCTTTTGACTTAGCCCCAGCCTGTTCGATCTGTTCGGTAGTTGAGAGGTTTTTTTTTAAATGCGCCGGTACATCTAGTGCTTGTATCACTGGCACTAAGCGATTAAAGAACATAAAATAGGTTAGAATTTAGCGAGGTTTGAACACAGGTCTCATTGATCGTGAGGTCCGTCCTCCACCACTAGACAGGGTAGACTCATTTACAATGCAAAATGATTATTTAATTTATACCCAAAATATCTACAAAAAAAGTTTATTTTACTATACGTAAATTGAAATTTTTTAAAGTTACAAAATTAAGCTATGAAAAATTTATGTCAATTAAAAATGAATAATTCAAATGTTAGCTAAAAAGCTTTTGCCGTCCTCGATCCATTTATTTGATTTATCAGCGATCTTTTATAACGTTGTCACATTTTTTTATATAATAGTTTTCACTACTTTTATTTACATATTTTAAGTTTACATTGATCACAATAATAAATATAATCTAAATTATATTTTTTCAAAAATATATAGGAAACTTAATTGGTTTAAACAATAGACCGTGTACCCGACCGATAACCGTGTTTGAATCTTCAAAAAATTTCAGTGGGTACTAATATACGTGTACTTTGTTGTATTATGTATTTTGGTCCCTTAGTGCCTATGATAAGCCTTCGTATAAGCTTTATAAAAAATATTGTAAAAATTCACATCACTCAAATTGCTTCATAAATTGAAGATCTGATGTTTTTCTTGCATACTTTTATAAAATATATTTTACATTACCTTTCATTTAATAAATACGGAGAAATTGAAAGAGTAACGACGTGAAAAGATTAATTTTCTTATGTATTTGCATGTAGATACCTATGATAGACACGTTTACTGGCAGAGAGATATTGAAAATCGGGTCTGGCGATCCGTTTTACCTTTTTTATTGGAACATTTCACTTGTTCCGCATTGTTGACTCCCCGCGTGGACTCATTTTTCTGACGCATTTATCAAAGCGTTATAAAAATAATATAATGACTCAGCGTTTTTTATATTAAAACATTTTTCGCATTGAAAAGACTCAATTTGAATTCATTGCACATTTTATTAAAATGTTTTTCTTCCTTTTTCTTTGCTATGATTTGTAATATGGGCAATATCGCCATTCTGTTAAGTTCTATAGACGCTATAAATTATTGGAAGTATTTTGCTTATCACTCGTTGATGTTGTATACTATTGTACTAATTATGAAACACGATAGTTACATCTTACATTTGATAAATGCATTTCATCGTTTAGGCAGCAGTCGTCTTCGCTGTGCTGGCTTGAGGAGACGAGTGTGCACCATCGAGGTTGATAGTACGCACTCCTCTCGTTATACCCAACTATCATAGTGGTCTCGAAACGTGATTTGGTCACATCACGAATGTCAAAAGTGATGGTCATTATTGTGTTTACTCTGCCCGCTCTTAAATATTCATAAATCTTCATAAAGCTTGTTTAAGATGTAAATAGTTAAATAATAGCATTCTGTATTTATTTTATCCGCTTCTCTATAGAAGATTGGCCCGTTGTCCGTCGGAAGGAAGACTGTACGCGTGATGAAAGTGAGGCCGGCCTTTCACCATTGTTGCTATGTATAAAAGGCGGCAGGTGCGCAAGGGTAAATTTCCGCTCAAGAGAAAAATTCCTTACGTGAGACGTGAAAGGAAAAGGTATTTTCTAATAAACACGCCTTACTCTCTCTGTACTTGACTCTTCTGAAATAATTTAAGTAGAATTTTATTGCTTCTTTCAATACCTACTCTTCGCAGATATAAACATAAACTGGATAAACTAAAATTGCGATGCATTTTTAATGTATTAAAAAACATCTGGTTTTTGTGAGTGATTATTTTTAAATTATTTTCCAATCGTGTAGTATTTATTGTGTAGATGAGTTGGTGCAACAGGAGCGTCGAATTGTACGTGCGACAGTGGAGGGCAGTCGACTGCGACATCAGTAATTGCTCGGCTGGGCGACAGTGACAGTAGTCTGATGAATGGATCCACTGGAAAATTTACTCCCCGGAAAAAATACTAGACATTTCGCTGAATTAAAACTGCACAAAGTCGTATCTAGTTAATTCACTGTGTTTAAAACGTAAAACATTTTCAGATGCATGTGTTAATCTCACTTTCTGTCTGAGCTGCTGTTGTACGCGTGTTGATTTTTCCTATTCAATTATGATATTCACAGAACGGAACACATTCATTTCGTTATATCTGACTACTTCCGAAGTAGCCGAAAGAAGATCAGGTCACTTTATGGGTGAAATTGGTGGTATTCCCCAAAGACCGCAGACTAAGCTAATAAACACCGTTAGCCTCTGCCTACCGCTCTTATTGTGATATATGTATATCATAAATATAATAATTTGTCTTTATTTTTATCTTGTTAAAGTCGTAATTCGTTTATCAAGAGAACAGATGTCGAGAAACTAGTGTCAATGAGATAAGACAAATTCAGTAAACTTACAGCCAACATGTCGTAAAGTTGGATGCCAGATCAAGATAATTTTATTTTCTTCTTTATTTTGGCCCTTACTATCTTGACGTGTGTTACATTACCATTTATTCCTAGATAGTCGCTACCAAGTGTTATGACAATAAGATAAAACACAATTAATGTAAATTATTGTTCCTTAGACAAATAATAATAAATAGATACATATACATAATAACTCCAATCCAAAAAGTAAATAATTTCCTAGGAAACCTTTAAAATTAAAAAACTTCGCGTTTTACACCCACCCAAAAATAAATCTCCTAACCATCCTCAATGAACAAGCTAACGCAAATGAATAAAAAAAAAGATTTATTTTTTATTGTAGCCCGGCATGTGACAACACTCCGTCTGATGTAAATAAAGCTAGAGTGCGATCCATGAATGGAAACAACTGTTACTACAGAGAAAACTGTGCGAGCAGCAGTCGCCTCCACTATGCCGGCAGGAGACGAGCATGTACCATCTAGATTGACAATGCGCACTCTTCTCGTTTTACCTGGCTAATTTCAAACTATTCCCGAAACGCGACAAGGTTCCTTCAAGGTTGTTACATTCGAAAGTGGTGGTATTACCCCAGGACGGCAGATCAGTATCCTATAACGCAGGGGGTAGGGCAGTAAAAAAACTAGACTACCAAAAACATTTTTCAAGGTGACAATTTATAAGACACACATTTAAAATTGCGACATTTTTTTCTGGGCTCCGATAAAAAATTTACTTAGTATCCAGACCCCACTCAACATGACTTGCCGACCCCTGTATAACATGTTCTAACCCCTACTCTTCTATGCTAAATTACAATAAGATCCGTTCAACCGTTTGAGCGTGTTTGGTGGATAAACAAACATACATACTTTCATATTTATTATAGATTAATTAATATCCAGAAATCCGCTGGCTGTTAAGCTAGAGTGCCGTTAATGAACAGAAACAACTACCATTTTGGCTTGAGAAGACGAATATGCACCATCCAGATTGGCTCTCGTTATACCTGGCTATTTTTAAACTGATCCTGAAATGCGACTACACTCGAACGTGGTGGTATAACCCCAGGACGGCAGACTGGGCTAATAATATTGTTAGAATTTAGTTGAAATTAAGTGTAAAAAGCTTAAGACGAAGGAAGCCATAATCTATTTTAAATTATAAAGTGGTTGGCACGTGGGATTAGCTGGTGGAAGAGGGTTCGTGGAGATTTAGTAGATGTATACCGGTCCGATACCTCCCGCGATACATTAACTTCCAATACCTCCGAGCTTAACCACACGAAGGGTCCGCGAGTAATAATTTATTGGTTGTTCGCCTAATAGAGTTGATTTCGTTGTTGAGAAGAGCGCCTAACCAGAAACACGTTTAAACTATTTACAATATGTAGGTAGGTGCGTAGATCTTGCTCGACGTTTCCAAAGATTTATAGCCATCGCGGTCGCTTTAAATTAAAATCTATTAAATTATTATGAAAACATAAAAAAATCAAGACGCACACCGCAGCTTGAGCTTGAGCTAAAAGGGTTAATCACCCGTAATGAGGAGTACATTCCCGAAAAATTAATAGAAAAACATTTTGTCTTCTTTTCATACACTTGATGTTAATGACATTGGTTTAACTATTACTTTTACTTTGACTGGCCAAAATTCACTAGTTACGCTTAGCGTTAAAGTAAACGTTCTTTTTGAAGCAACCCAATTTTAATTTTAACCTTTACATTAACGTGAGAGTAATAGTTGAGTCATCTGGTGCAATTGGACCTTAGTGCATGAATGTTCTGAACGCAGAGCCATTCATATTTTCAGTGCGTGTTATTTTTTTTCTGTTCCTATTTTTATCATAATTTAATAAATTTTACTATGTTAAAAATTAATAAGAACTAATCGATAAATCATAAATAAGAACTCGAACTAGGTAAGTACATATAATATAATTTAATTTTTTTTAATTGTAGCTCGGCATGTGACAACACTCCGCCTGATGTAAAGCTAGAGTGTGGTCCATGAATGGAAACAACTGCTACTACAGAGAAACCTGTCCGGGCAGCAGTCGCCTCCACTATGCCGGCTTGAGGAGACGAGCATGTACCATCTAGATTGACAGTGCACACTCCTCTCGCTATACCTGGCTACTTTCAAACTATTCCCGAAACGCGACAAGGTCACTTCACGGGTGTTACATTCGAAAGTGGTGGTACTACCCCAGGACGGCAGACAGGACAAATAACCATCATTAGTCTGCATACCACTTTTTGCTGGTTAGGGAGATTTGAGCAATTATAATGAAAATTGAATAGAAAAAAAATGTTATAAAACAAATCTATCATTTACAATGCTAAAAGAAAAAGTGAAATAGGTAAATACATTGATATATATCACAGTGGGTAAATATTAGATTTTTTATGACTATTATATGGTTAAATTGTCCTTTTAGATACACAACACGCTACATAATTTATTGTATGGCTCTTTCATTGTTTTCACATCGTTATAACTTCTCCAGTAAATTCGTCTATGCGCAATGAAAATGGAGGGATTCGCAGCGGGTGCCTCATAAATACGAATGACAAAATAATTACACTTATTATTATTCTTTCTGTTTATTTTTCGTGTGTTTTTTCTTTTTTGAGGAACAGAAATTGTATTTGTAGCACGTACAGTTTTAATATTATATACAATTTATAGTTATTACATTTTACTATTCATAAAGATATATTACAAATAACAGATTCGTTCTGCCCGAGAATTGAACCCGGTACCTCTGGGTGGACTGGCACAATAACCCTGCGCCACAAAGGCTGAAAAATTTTCAATATTTTTCTTTCTAACAGACATAATATAATATTATCTAATATGTTAATAAAAATATTCAGTTGTTGAAAACTCATGATGGTGAATATTCTACATTACATATATGGCACAGTAGGTACGTAGGTACCTATATACAACATATAAAATATATGACAAGACGTTAGAAGCAAGGTGAAGGGAGTCATGAAACATTCAAACATCTCTCGCAGTTGTACAGAAGTTCCGTGCCGACAGGGACCCCTCGGGCAAACAACCAAAGAAGCACATTTAGTTACCTAAAATGCCGGTAGATACTAAGAAACTTTCGGTAAAACGATAAACATAAAGTTTTGTAAATATACGTTTAAAAACTACATAATGCTACATAGCTCTGTTTCCCGAAGACATAAATACTTACGAAGACATATTCGCAATAATTTGCAAAAAAAGAACATTATTTTTAACGTACTCAGAAAATAATAAGTTTTAATCTCTTTTGTGCTCTAATCACTAGGATTAGGAGATATTGTGTGTATCGCTTAAATATATTAGGTGCTTACATATCAAATTGGCGTTTTTCGTACTGGCCACTTTAATCACGATTTTCTCCTCTTTGGTAAGGAATTCCAAATTCAAATTTTCACAGCTATTTACTCATGTATTTATCCTTCGATGACCGTCATTCATTTGTTTTTTTCTTCTGTTTTTTTCTGTTTGCGTCACTCATTTTTCAAAATGGAAAACTTAAAATATCGCATTATTTACGAGTACGAGTTCCGCCGTGTCACTAGTGCTGCGGAAACGACTCGAAGGGTGAATGATGTGTATGACGGACATGTCGCAAAAGAAAACACAGTTCGTTTTTGGTTCCAACGTTTTCGTTCTGGAAATTTCGACCTGCAGAACAAGCCCCGTGGACGGCCTGAGACCCAAGTTGATAATGAAGTATTGAAGGCTATTGTGGAAGCGGATCCATCGCAAACCACGTCCGAGTTAGCTGCAGGCTGCGGTGTTAGTGATAAAACTGTTTTAATTCACTTAAAGCAAATTGGGAAGATTAAAAAGCTTGAAAGGTGGGTACCTCACGAATTGACTGAAGCAAACCGGCAAACGCGCGTCGACTGCTGCGTTACATTACTGAACCGGCACAATAATGAAGGTATTTTAAACCGAATCATTACCTGTGATGAAAAATGGATTCTTTACGATAATCGAAAGCGCTCAGCGCAATGGTTGGATCCTGGCCAACCAGCCAAATCCTGCCCCAAGCGAAAATTAACCCCAAAAAAGTTACTTGTAAGCGTTTGGTGGACTAGTGCCGGTATTGTTCATTACAGTTTTCTCAAATCTGGCCAGACTATTACGGCTGATGTCTATTGTCAGCAATTGCAAACCATGATGGAAAAGCTAGCGGCTAAACAACCTAGGCTGGTCAATCGCTCCACGCCACTGCTGCTTCACGACAACGATAGACCACACACTGCACAACAGACGGCTACCAAATTAGAAGAGCTTCAATTGGAATGTCTAAGACATCCTCCGTACTCCCCGGACCTTGCTCCAACAGATTACCATTTTTTTCGAAATTTGGACAACTTCTTGCAAGGGAAAAAATTCAACTCTAATGGGACAGTCCAAATCGCCTTCACAGATTTTATTGATTCCCGTCCGACTGGTTTTTTTAGTAAAGGGATCAATGAACTACCTATGAGATGGCAAAAGTGCATAAATAAATAAATAAATAAAAAAAAAAACACTTTATTGCACATGTTAAATTGTACATAGGCGAGCTTAATGCCTTTGGCATTGTCTACCAGCTAACCTTTGTTGGTGTGAGCGGAGATGTCTACAGTGCAATGAAATAAATAAATAAATATTGACAAAATAAATAGAATAAGCTAATAAATATAGTAAAAATAAAAGATTAAGTTATTAAAATATAATACATACATATCATATAATATAATATACATAAATACAAATATAAATATAAATATACACAATATAGGTTAGGGAAAGGAAGAAGAGTTAAGAAGAGTTCTGTCTTAGGAGAAAGTATTTAGTGAGCATGCTTTTGAAGCTTCCAATCGATGAGGCTTGTCTAATAGTCAGTGGTAGCTTGTTCCACTGACGAGCTGCTGATACAGTGAATGAATGTGCATAACGGCTTGTGGCATGTGCTGGTATTTTAATCTGGTTATTTTGCGTTGATCGGAGGGGGCGGTCGTGGGAGTTGCAAAGAAATTCAAAGCGAGATTTAAGATAAGAAGGAGCCATCGGGTTGAAAAGAACATTATAAAGAAATGACAATATATGTACTGACCTGCGAGAGCGGATATTAAGCCATTTTAACTCTTCGCGATAATGAGAGACATGGTCATATTTGCGCAGACCATAGACATAGCGTATGCATAGGTTTAGAAGGCGATCGAGCTTATTCAGCATATCTTCGTTGATATCGGCATAGCATATGTCAGCATAGTCAATAATAGGAAGGAGTAATGTGGAGACCAACATAAGCTTCGCCTTCGCCGTGCATAGAAAACAATGGTTCATACTTTGATTAATTAAATATATTATATTTAAAAATATTCGACTTTTTGTTCCTCCCATACAAAACGCCAATTTCATATGTAAGCACCTAATATATGTTGTGTAATAAAAACCATAAAAAAGGCATCATATTATTTTCAAGTATTAATTATAAGCAATATTTTACTAATAGGTTTCCTGTAATGGGTCTTCTTTTTAATAAAATTTTGTTGGGTTAGCAATAAATTATTTATAGAAACTAGATCAAGTGAAGTTACCGCCTACACTCACCTATAATATAAAACAGCTTCTCCACACAATTACAAATACACGAGTTTCCAAGATTAACAATTATTATTTAAGTGGCGAAGTATGTAACATCATTAGCCGTAAAATTATAATGAATAATGAATAAGAACTTGTGTAAGGGTTGAGGTTTCGCAACCTAATTTATATTCATGTTGAGTTTGTTAAAATTGTCACATTTTGTTTAGAATTATATTAGCATATGGCTTATTATCGCAAAATGTTTAATAAAAACAAAAAGTTGATGTACTCGTATACCGCACTTATTAACAGAACATGTACCAAGTATATCAAGTATCTCGCCTACTCGAAACTCGATCAGTTTAGATCTGGTTTATTATTAATAATGGACAGTCGTATTTATTATTTAGCTGCCATTTTATTATACTTTTTTTCGGTAATAATAAATTATACTATTATAATTATTTTCATTTAGTTACTACTTAATAACATTACAATAATCGAAGTAAATGAGATTGCTCTATCTGTAATTCTGGTGCTTGTGTTTTTTTAGGCCGCAAGATGTGATACATTAAAATTTAAACTGAACGACGGAAATGAAATTCCTGCAGTGGCTTTAGGTACAAGTCTGGGACATTTAAGTGATGTAAGTATTATAAAAAGGCGATGAGTGTGTCTCTCTGTGTGTGAGTGTGAGAGAGAGAAGTAAACACACACACACACACATACACACAAAGAGAAAGAAAGAGAGAGAGAGCAAACCGTGACGGTGACGATCATGTTGCATCCAAGCGCGTAAAGTCAGTTTTGCTTTGAAAATAGACACTAAAAATATTTATATATTTCTACTTATATACTAATATGTTGAAATATTTGTTGCTCATAATAAATAACACATAAAAACATAGACATTAGATATACGTTAAGTTGAACATTGTGTTAATGGGAATCCCAATTGTTACTTGGCTTAACAACTGCTCGCTAATGGCCATAGCCAAGAGAAACGGCTCAATTTACCGTACGAAATCCAAATTTTCTTCCTGTGTTTTTACGTTTTTTAAGTATATGTTGTCTGGGATTGTTTTACCGGTACATTAGCTTTTTATTTTTTAAATTAGATACTAATTGTGCTGTTTGTTAAAAATTAGACTCTGTAATAAAGTACGCTCAAGTTAAGGTTATCATTTAGTAAAAAGCTTTTTTCACAGCGAGAGGAAATTGTACGTAAAAATGTAAATTGTACAAAAGAATGTTGGAGGTAAGTCACGATGACCGGTTGAGAAAATGTTCTACATTTTTATAGCGTAACAAATGCACAACAATTTGTGGCAATCGCAAAACTTTAGTATGCGCGTTGGGGATGGTGTGCTATTCCGAACTACTCTGATTTCAGGGAACCAGAATATTATCCGTGAATAATTCATTAGCAATAGCGGTAGAATGGGCTTTGGAGGCTGGGTACCGTCACATCGACACGGCTGCACTGTATCGTACAGAGGATGAAGTGGGACTCGGAATTCGCAGGTTTATTGAGAACAAAAACATCCCTCGTGAAAACATTTATGTCACTACTAAAGTTAGTGTTTTGTTTCTGTTTCAAAAACATGTAGTGAAAAATTCAAAACTATATATTTTGTTGAAATAAAAAATAAATTTATTTTAAAACCAGAATAATCATACGCGTCTACGTCTACGAAACAAAATGAAATGTTCAAGATGTAAATAAAATGCAATTGCTATAATATTCCAGTGGAAACTTGCCTTAATAAACTCCGGAACAGTTATTACAGTTTTATTCTCGTGAGAATTTTGTTTGTAGTTTTTGGTATTGTATTTTTAACAAACGAATCACTTTGACGCCAAATTTTATGCATATACACAGAGAAGTTCAAGATTTTTTCTTTTTTGCAACAATTACCAATATTGTTAATAGGTATTTTGTCCTGGAAATCCCACGCCTGGCGAGCTAATCGGCCATTAATATTAGGGTAATTTCCTCAAAAAATGTTTTAATTAATTTAATAATCCGTGCCAGTTTAATGATGTCAAAAGTCTAAATATGCGTATGGAATTTGTGCCCGCCTACACGATAGCCCTTGTAAAATTACAAACTGACTCCGAATGAAAGCTAACCAAAAGCCTTTATTTTTCTTTTATGAATTCTACAAATCTGGGACGAAAAAGGGTTACCTATATATATTTGGTATGAAATTTCCAACTAAATTTTAATACCTTAGGTAATAAGACCCTTAGTTTATATACCACCCACAAATTACTTAAAATATACCTACCTACGTAATTATTCTAACATTTAATTTTACTTCATTGGCATACTATCACCAGATTTAAGTATAACAGCCATGATGTGACCTAGCCGCGATTCAGGATTACCTTGAAAGTAGAATTATAGTAAAGGTCTCATGAAGCACTTCTAGTTTAATATCAGATGTATTTCGAAGTTTATAAAATCTTGTACATTTTTAGCTTTGGAATGATGCGCATGAAGAAACTGAAGTTGTACCAGCCCTAAAACGATCATTGAAAGCTTTGAATTTAGACTATGTCGATCTTTATTTGGTTCATTTTCCAATGGCATATAACGTAAGTCCAACTTATAACATAAAACGTTGACCGCGATCTAACTGTAGAAAGCGACGATTCACGATAGATGAAACCCGAGTTCAAATCTCGCTAAATTTTGATCGATATCGATGTAATTATGTTATATACTTAAGTCGCTCAGTGTCTATGATACAAGTACTTGCTTAGTATAAGCATATAAAAAGGTTTTAAATTTAATTTTAAAACTCAACACGCACACAAGCCTGAGGTTGAACTCACGTTCTGTTATGCACTCGGATGTTCTAACTACTCATACTATCTACACAACCATGGGTGCTGTACGATCTTGCAATATTTAGATTGGGATTAGGTGATCCGTTCGCTGTCTATGAAGTAGCTCGCTGGATGCAGTCTCGTCGTGTCCTCTATCGATCAACGTGCAACTAGCAGTCGTGCTGCTGGAGCCCCTCGTCATTATCATCAAAAACAGTCTATAGTAATGCATAGTGAGAATAACCGTGCTATTTTAGTGAGTGACTTTCGTTGTCCATTGCGGCCGTGCCACACGCAATCGTACTGTTGGTGTAGGACTTCGAAGCAGCCCATAATCGTGCCAGGAATCGTATTCATCAGCGACGTTCGCTACAACATAATTAACTGTATGTTCACGCGAGTGACAACCACCAGCTCCACCAGGACCGAGGAACCAAGGTTGTACCATCTGAGACCAAAGTACATGTAATAAAATTACATTGGTGCCAACCTAGATTTTTGAGATATTAGACAGGGTCACTTGAAGGTGGTGGAATTACCACAGGACAGAAGATTGGGCTAATATAATCTAATAACCATCATCTGTCTGCCTACCATTCTTTTACCTAAAGACTATATTATGTACTCATTCTCTTATAGAAGGATAAAAGTATTAGTCAAATAGACTACTTGGAAACGTGGAGGGGGATGGAGGAAGCTAAAAGACTAAATTTAACTCGCTCTATCGGAGTATCGAACTTTAACTTGACACAATTACTGAGACTGTACGAAAATGCTTCAATTAAACCTGCTGTTCTGCAAATCGAGGTAAGTTTTAAGTTGAATTAGTTATTTAAATGCTTAAAATGTGACAGGCAAAAGCAATGAAAATAAAACAAGGTTACTTAGTCCTAAAAACGATTGTCTAAAACATCGCGATCTACAAAGGGTCAAGACTAAGCAGTAAATAATTATCAATTAGCCCAAAAATGTGAAAAATGTGTGTTAAATAAAAGGTAGATAATAATTAATAAAATATCAAAAGGCTAAAGCCAAAAATAATGCCGGTTAATCTTTAAACAGTGATTTTCTAGCACAGAAATTAAAAAAAGAAATACAAAAAAGATACAAAGAATTGAATACCTACTATATTTCTAAATAAAATAATAATAATAATACCTATATAATTATATTGTTGGCAAATACATTTTTACCACTTTTGTGTTTATTTTAAGAAAGAACAGATGAATTTAAAATTAAAATAATGATTTTGAATTCTAGGTAAATCCGAGCATAACAGAAATGGAATTAGTAAATTGGTGTAAAGAACGTAATATAACAGTAATGGGATACAGTCCTTTCGGAGCCATATTGGGCCGCAAAATAGAAGCCCCGGGCCCCAAAGCGGATCATCAAACTTTTGTGCGCCTGTCAGAAAAATATGGCAAAACTGTTCCTCAAATATTATTACGATACTTGGTAGGATTTTCGTTAACTAATTAATTAATAGAAATTTCTTCAGAGTTTCGGCCATTAATTATATCTTTGCCCTTTATATTAAAGTAACCATATCAAAACCAATTTCAACAGTTTATGTAATAAATAGAGTTTAAAAGTTTTTACTTTTGCAATAACTTCTAGAATGATCTTAGGTAATATATATATCTACTTAGAACTGGTATCTAAGACCTCGGAAATAGCCATATATAGCGAGAAAATCTATTTTGTCAATTTCGATGGTTGGTGAATACTCGTCTCATTAAGCCGGCATAGCGGGGGCACCTGTTCATGCTGGACTACTATAAATAAAATTAAAATATGAATTATTTAAATTACAGATTGATCGCGGCATAGTGGCTATCCCTCGTTCAACAAACAAACAACGTATTGAAGAGAACATAAACCTGTTTGATTTCTCTCTAACTACCTCCGAAGTGAACGATTTAAACGCGATGAACGTAAACTATCGCCTCCGAGTATTGGCTAAATGGTATTCGCATCCACATTTTCCGTTTGAGAAAAAAGATCTAACTCCACAACAAATTCAACATATTATCGTAATAGTAAAGAAGATTAATTCTATTAAAGTGGAAAATTATATGAAACAATAATAATATTATACTTATCAATATTAATAAAACCTTTAAAAAGGTCGAATAGTTAATAATATAAGTCATATTAGATTTGCACGAGAACGGTCCCGACGAAATAAATATATATTATATTTTATCGTACTTTTATAACATTACTAATTTATAAGGTTTATTCTCATTTTTACTTATTTCATTTTATCGAGAATTTACGAGTATTTGCAATTTTTGTTGGTGCAGAGGCGTCTCGTCATAGACGCGTATAATAAACAAATACAACCACGCGTAGGATGCCAACGGACAACGCGAACATAAAACACCCACGTGAAACCAATAGGTACTTATTCTCTTTTAAATGTTTTTTTATCGATGCGCATGTGAGCGCGACTGTGGAGACTCATAAGAGCCTAAAGAACTGCAGAACAGCTCCAGTCGCAGTCACCATACCGACCCATAATATCACAACTAAACTTTTCGACTAGGATTCAAATTCAGGATAAACGCGCGATAAACCACTACGCCACTATGTTTGTACGCGTCTATGGACAGTCTTCTTTAGTGTGTTATTTATTAATTAATTTAAATAAACTGCAAATGGACAAATGGTTTAATATTTTCTATCCACGTCGCAAAATCCGAGACTATTTAAAAACAGAGGTAACTAACAAACATAATTCAATTAAGTAGCAACAAATTAGTAAGTTTGAGAAAGAGAGTTGATAAATTGCGATGAGTCAGTGAATTTTGATGTGATCAAAGATTTAATATAACAAAATTAATTTACGAACAGAGTAAACTTCAAATTAACCGAGATAACAGAGAACACGTTTTCCAATAATTAAATACCTTACCTCAAAGGAGTCATGTTAGCCTTTTTAATCTCCTTAGGATTATGTAATTGAATTCTTTTATCCTGGGTTAAAGGTATATCTTTTATCTAAACCTTGAGGCTCGGGTCGCGTAATTGATTTGGACTTTGTTATTAATTTTACGGTCGTCTCGCCAGTTGATTTTTGATAATTGAGTTGCTCGGTTGACCCGTTTAATGTTCTATTTATATCGGCTCCTTGTTTAATTTCAAACTTAATATAACTTTCACCTTTTACTGATCAAATTATTATTGAAACGAAGTTTTCAAGAAGTCATAGAATAATTAAGATATAACAATAAATAACATAGTTCCTGGGTTCGATTCCCGGTCGAAACAAATATTTATATATTTTTAAGTTAGTATTTATTTATGAGAATTTTTTTCTAGTCAATTTCAATATAATCATAATTTAGAAATAAACAAATCTAACATTTTCATATTATGCCAAAATATCATAAAAATAGCTGATAATACCTATGTGATGTCTTCTAATACCTTTGTAACATGTAAATGCTTTTATTGGTATTCATATGAATGTAACAATGATCATCAAAGTCAAGTCAGTCCTTGGGCATGATCAATCAAAGACAATAAAATACAAATAGGTATTGTGTTAGAATTCTTTAAAGAGAATTATTTATTATCCGATAAAGAGTAAACTCAAAGAATGTGTTGATAATATTGTATTATTTATATTTGTGTATACAGTTTAGTTGGATACATGTGAAAAGTTAAAAGCAAGCCTCAAAAGCCTCATAAATTAGGTCCGGCGACACGAATTAATTGGAGCCATTATGCACGAGCCTTTCGGACGTCGCGCGCGTTGTAACGCCTGAACGAGTTGGCAGAGATACCTCCCTATCCACTGTAAGAAGAAGGATTAATATTTTATTTTCACAAAAAGTGCGAGCGTCCGAAATGTCAAAGTTTTTGTAGCAAAAAGATGTTTTAAAATTCAAAGTTTATAGAAAGTCGGAAATTATGAAGGTTCACATTTCAGGAGCGAATTTTCGGTTCGTTGGTTTTATTTCTCTTCTAGATATATGTATGTCTATGTTGGTAATGGAAGTCCCGACAAATTGGCCCCTCTGTTGGTCCGTACAAATGTGCGAGCTCAACGTTGTCGCGACCGCACCAGTAAACAGATATGTTGCGCGGTCGCACCGGACTAATTACCGGGCAAATCAAAGCCGGCGTCTGAAAAACCGTCCCATCTCCACGCAGAAATAAAACTTTTTAAACATCTACTTATACTCATCTACTTTGTGAGTGGAAATAAAAATATTTTATGTTTATTTTTTATTCTAAAAAGCGTAATTTTTCCGTTCGTCGCGTCTGTCCGTTTTCTTTGTGAATGAATGTAATAAATAACTTTTTGTGATCATTGAATATAATTTTGTTTCGTTTTGGACGTAAGTATATTAGATACTAGACTACTAGTGTTAGTTATTATGTAATTTATGACATAAGCTTCAAAGCTGTTCAGAATTCACGAAGCCTTTTGTTGTCTTGGAGACTCTTCTATTCAACATTCAACAAGACACTGGATGAGGATTCGTTGTTGTCAGTTGGAATATTAACAAGGGACGCGGCTTATTCACCATTTTATACATATTTTGCTGACGAGGAGGTTGAATTGTCACAAACAACCGCCCCACCTGTCAGGGGACTGCAATTAATCCAAAATATTTTGAGAGAGGTCACATATTTTCTTTAAAACGAATTTAATTAATTTTTAAAATACCTGTAGTATTTATTTTAATTCGGAAACCATTATTAAATATTATACAACATTGTATTGTATCAAATATTTATCAAAAATATTTCTGTTGTTTTACTGGTTATATTATATTATTTTGTATTATTCGACTCAATTATTATGTTCAATACAAAAACCCTATTATGTAGATTCTGACTTCTAAGATAACTATAGATACATACATATTATGTAACTATAGTTAGAATATAATGTTTCAAATATATATCTTCATTAAACCAGCTTCCCGTATGAACGTTGAGCTCGAAAGGAGACAGGCATTTGTCTTAGCTAGAGTATAATCTAGTCGTAACTAAAGAAATTACACTACCGACGTAATATGATAAGATAACATAACTCCTATCGATTACTTAATTTTTTTAATGGTACTTAAAACATTGTCTTTTTTGACCAGAATGCAACGATTAAACTGTGCAAAATAAAAAGACGCAATAGGTTAGATAAAATGGTTGCGGGGAACCAGACTAATGCGGTATAAGTATTTATCTTTTATTTTTGAATTTTCGTAGGTCTTTTCTTCAGATTTATTGGTTCACTTAACATTATGGTATCATTAGTTAACACGCATACATAAAAAAAATCATTGATATATCAAAAACAAGCAATGTGAATGCGGCGATTAACATACGTTAGTGTCACGGTCATTCAACTGACGGCTGAACGCGGGTGGACGCGCTTGCTTTAGCGATTTTACGCGTTCATTGCGCCGTATAAAAATAAATTTTGCAGGGCATTTTAAAAAAGATACTAATAAAAAATATATTACAATAACATTGGTAGAGTGACACGTGGTTTTTTTTACAGAATAAAATTAATGATTAAAAGAATTACCGTGGTTAAAGGAATGATGACAGTGGTTGGAGTCGCATACTCTGTTAATTGATTGTAATATTTTATTTAACAGCTCCTTAATGAAATGAAATTAAATAAACTTTAATGCGTGAAACATGGTGTTAGTAAACATGGTGTTATTAAATGGGTTACAATTTGTTCACATGTTTCGCCACATTTAGCTGGATGAACATGAGATAGAATTTTAAAATAGTTATGATCTGGGATAGCCAAATATCGCTTCGCTGAAATGATGACCGAGACACTATGTTCCTTTGTAGGCAGAGTTTATCAAATTCAGAGAACATTTCATTATACAAAGAAAAATGAAATTTTGAAATTTTTCGTATGTAATATGTATTTTTATTTCACATTTTTATTCAAAACGGAATGCTTTTTAGTAGAAATTCTTGGAGTTTGTTGATTTTTTTTTCTAAGATAAAGAGAATTTAGATAATACCTAATATTATACATAAAAATTGTTATTTTTATTTTCTTTAGAAGAAGAGAGATTTTCGCTAGAAAATAGCTTTTGATAGTTATAGTTATTGTGAGAAACATTTTCGGTTAATGCATTATAATGTAGATAGTTATTTGATATTGTGCAACTAGCGCTTGTTTGAACGCGCTTTGATCCTCTAATTTACAGCAAAATACTTCAGCTTATTCGCAAGTATCTGATTATTCAAAAGATAAATTTACACAGCACAGACTATGTTATAAGTAAACTATCTATTCTGATTCAGATTTATTCATTGTTATATCAGACAACTTAGACTACGAGGAAATCATTATTAAAGTATGCTAAGCTGAGGTGGGAATTAAACTTACGTCCTCGGCTTTGCAGACGCATGCTTTGACCACTAATACACAGCTGTTGGTACTTCACTTGGCCGCGTCGAAATTACTCTTTTTCTGACTGTTAATATGTTATAATAATAACAAATAAGCACATCTTAATGTGTTGTAAAAAGATAGATAAATAATTTAATTGAGATTTGAACAATTAAATGTTAAAAAGATATTAATTAATATTTTATTTCAGCCACAGAAAGTAAAGAATAACATTTAATTTTATTACTAGAAATATATAGATCATTTTTTTTCTTAAAACACACGGATTTTATTATAAAATCTAGTTTAAGTCGCTATGTAATTCAGAAGTGAAAATCGTTCCGATTGTCAGTTTGACGGTGTGTAGTTGCTCTGAATACAGCGGTTGAGAGTTTCTCGCGACTATTGTGTGCTGAATCAGAATGGAATGTGCTCGTATGGTACAAGCATTTGCTTTTGCAGGTAACCTAGTTTTGACGGACAGACAAAGACGAAATCAAAGGAATTTCTGTCTTTGATTGCTTTTCTTTGTATTGTATTTACCGTTGTTAATCTGTGTGAAATTGAGTTTTACATTGCACAATACCATTTTCACTATACCATTCTACTTGATGTTAAGCTAGTGAGCGGTTCATGAGTGGAGACAACTGCTAATACAGAGAGTCACCTCCGCTATGCCGGCTTAAAGAAAGCTATTGTTCCACCCGGCTACTTCCAAGCAGACCTCGAGATGCCGTGAAGTAACCAACAACACTCATCAGTCTGCCTATCATTCTGTAGGTAAGCTGTAGTTAAGTCCTCAACAGTACCTAATCTTAACCTAATTTAGTTTTTTATTCGATTTTTTAAAAATATTATTTCACGACGTTTTTAATTAGTTTTTGTATGAATTATTTTTAAAGTAATACATATAAAAGCAACTTATGTTATGTAAAATGATTTTTTACCCAGTATTAAAGAAATTTTGTTAATAAGAAAACATTAGAAGTCAATTTCAAAACAAATTATAATTAATTTAGTATTTTGCAATTACTTAGACAGACAATGTCTATTAGAAATTTTAGACTATGAGCCCTAATAGAGAGCGGTCGTGTTTTAGTAGCGATGGACTCACAATCAAGAGACTCGTGTTCAAATCTGGCTAAAATCTGATTTCAACAAAAAAAAGCAAGATTATTATAGAATTTAATATTCCACCTCTGTGAACTAATACCCTGGATTTTTCTCAGGAGCTTCGTATTTGTTTGACATTACCCTTTTATGTTACCTACCTGAATCCTTATCGACGCATCAAAGATTTTCCTCTTTTGCCTGTGTATAATATCCTAACAAAAACCAATATTCTTTGTTAAAAACGACTTCCTTTACTCTTAGAATATTACATTTTGTAAAAAGGTTCAATCATCGATGGTTAAATGAAATATCGAACATTTTATCAGCAGAGTGTCTAGCTGTGCATACATGAAAGGAATTTTGTATAGAATATAATTACTCGTAAAGTTGTACTTATGTACTCGTACATACAATTTAATTTAAGATTGTAAAGCTTCTTATTCCAGATTTACAATCCCTTTTATCGAGTTTCAATTCAATTTGTAGACTATTTGATATCAGGGTGTAGGAATTAAAATACTCTGTTAATTGGAACTAACAAATTAAATATTATTTCCAAGAAAACGTATTTAAAGGCGTTGTTTAATTATAATTTATAGAATTAAAAAGTTTAAACGAAGTTATAAGTTATTTTTAATTAATTTTTGGCATCTTGTGAACGCATTCCAGATGATGTTAAGCTAGAGAAAAATGGCACAGAGAAATAAGTAAGTGCGCACCAAGTTGACAGGGCACAGACCTCTAATTATACTTGAGTATCAATTTCTTCTAGCTTTTTGTATAATGTTGAATATTCATAGTATCTACATCAAAGTATAACTTGCCTTAAAAAATATTACGACGCATTTTTAAACAAAAAATATAAAAAAAGTTTCTAACAATTTTGCGGGCTTGTTAAAAATTAACGAATGTTAAAGCAATTGGTATAAAAACTTCCTGTCTTTTGATTAAGTTGAATTTTTTTTTACGCTAATAAATGCGCGTGAAAATTTATGTTCTATGCAAACCCAGTAGAGTAATGAGTTCGCGAAACGTTGCTCGTGGGTTTTGACTATCGATGCAACGGATAGTAGTTTAGCCGGATGCCGGATACCGGATATTCGGCAGCCGAATATCCGGCGGTACTTTGCTCTTTGGTGCAGCACACGAAACACGCTTGCGTAGGCGGCGCGCGCGAACGTACGGGTGGACTCGATCCTAGGTCTTTTAACAATATCCAAAGTTAACAAATCTATCAATACTCCGCCTGATGTAAAGCTAAAGTGCGGTCCATGAATGGAAACAACTGCTCTTACCAAATCTCTACGGGCAGCAGTCGCCTCTGCTATGCCGGCCTAAGGAGACAATGCCGAGTTACAAAAAAAAAGTATGCATTTTCAGTGCACACTCCTCTCGCTATACTTGCTCCCGAAACGCGACAATGTCATTTCACGGGTGTTACATTCGAAAGTGGTGGTATCCGGATGGTTACCGAATATCCGTTACATCTCTAGTTTTAACCATACAATTCATCAGGGGATCTCCTTCTCTCCGTTACGACAGGAGACAGAGTGCGTCGAGCTAAAAAAATCAGAAAACTCCAACCCCATTTTCTGTCTTAAAATTCAACTTATTTCGCTCCAGATAGATCCCCAAAGTGTTCCGTATTGGCCTGGATTGCGATTGTATCTACTTACACATAGTTAAATACTCTACATTAATTATAGTATGATAATCCTAGACCGTCTTAATCTAACATATTGATTTCTTGATCCACCTATGTAGGTTGATATACCTACAACAATCCAACTACCAACAATCACATCGCAATTGAGACTTCAATCAGAGTATGTTGTTATACATGAAAGGATCAACTACATTTCATGATATTAAACAAAACAAAACAATAATAAATACGTAATGTGAGTGAATACCTTATGAGCGGCCGTGGTCTAGCGGTAAGACGCGTGGACTCACGATCAATGAGACCCGTGTTCGAACCTCGCTAAAAGACCGGTACCAATGTAACTTTGTTATATGTACTTTGGTCGCTCAGTGCCTATAGGCACTATTAAAGAGTGGTAGGCAGACTGATGATGGTTATTTGTCCAGTCTGTCGTCCTGGGGCAGTACCACTACTTTCGAATGTAACACCCGTGAAGTGACCTTGTCGCGTTTCGGGGATAGTTTGAAAGTAGCCAGGTATAAGAGAGGAGTGTGCACTGTCAATCTAGATGGTACATGCTCGTCTCCTCAAGCCGGCATAGTGGAGGCGACTGCAGCTCGTAGAGATTTCTCTGTGGTAGCAGTTGTTTCCATTCATGGACCGCACTCTAGCTTTACATCAGGCGGAGTGTTGTCACATGTCGAGCTACTATAAAAAAAAATAAAAAAAAATAATAATGTTTACACAAAGAAAAATATCACGCCCCATGTTAACAGCGCCTACAGGAAATATTGTGATTTCCATTTCCTACTTGTTATATTTGTTATTGTTGTACATACCAAAGCCAGTGCTTGTATCAGACACTGAACGACTAAAGTACATTTAACATCACATGAGTGTACTGTTTGGTACCAGTCAGCGAGATTTGAACGTGGGGCTCTTCGACCGTGAGTTCACGCTTTCTACCGCTAGACCACGGTCTCTCTGAATTGAAAGAACGAGAAGTACTAGTAAACAATACATAATTCACAACAATAACAATGCACCGCCACGATGTTAATGTATGATTTAAAAACTTCTTGTATAAGTGATTTTTTTATTTTTTTTTATTGTAGCTCGGCATATGACAACACTCCGTCTGATTCAAAGCTAGAGTGCGGATCTCTATAGGCAGCAGTCACCTCCGATATGCCGGCTTGAGAAGACGAGTATGCACCATCTAGATTGACAGTGTACATTCCTCTCGTTATATACAATAGAGGAAATTAGAGTTCTACAAACGTAATTGAGTATTTAGATTTTTTTTGTCTAACCTTGTATAGGAAGTGAATATTTACGTAGACAACAAATTAGGTGATCCAATTAGACATTATTGTAGATGAAATTTGTTAGTAATTGAAAGTGTAATCAGGACACGGAGACGTAAGCACTAGCAACGGTAATTACAGGAGAACTGACTACAGAGAGCTACTAACATACGACACAGCACTTTATTCTATGCACACGGAAATGCGCGGCAAATTGTAGCTACCAACTTAATATGAAAATAAATGGTGGAAAATGAATGTAAGCTCGCTCACTAATAGGTGCAGTAATTATCGAAATAACAGCGAATATTTGTTACAATCTCTTTTTGATGATAACTTAATAGCAGCGTGCAACGTTAAACGTATGCTCATTTAGTTTATGACTGTGTCAACATAAAGTATGATTTATTGTTTATTAAGTTTTAGTCGTTGTTGTAATAAAACAAATGACTGTTTATTCAAAGGGAAGTTATTTGCAAAATAATATCTAGTATTTTCCATTGAGATATATAACTAGAGGCGCAAACCCCATACATTTGACATGAAAAAGGCGTAGGCCATTTAAAACCATTTGACAATGTCAATCTTAGTGTTGCCGGTATAGTTAAAAATTTTCCACACATTAATTTTTTTTTCTTTAGATATTTTTATTCAGTGTCGACTATAATATATCTAGAGGCATGCATTTTTAGCTAAATAAAATAAAGTTCAATGTTTTAATTGTTTAATATAAGTTGAAATTCTTCTTTCTTAAAAATAAAATATTTCTTTTTTTATATTATAATACGGGTTATGGAAAACGATGTTTTACTAGCAACACTAAATGTAAAAAATATTCCTAATTTTATTTGTTTTTTTGTTGTTTAAGGACAATATAGATGTTGAAAGGATTTATTTACGTGTGAAACGTAATCCCGCTTTTTTTGTTGTGCGTTTGGGATCGAGAATTGCACGTTTTCACCACATATTTGCCCATTATGAGTTTATATACGTCCTGTCAAATACCAACTGACAGAAAGCTTAATTATGGCTGTGGGCAGATCTTCACTCGCCTCACGTTGGAAGCGTTATTGCGCCTCTAGTATATATCTCAATGGTATTTTCTATGTCCTATTGCCTATAGCTATACTAAGCTAGTTGTTAGCGACCAAAGTTCATAATATAACATTGGTTTGGTACCAGTCCGCGGGATCTGAACACGAGTCTTACCGATTGAGAGTTCACATGTTCTACCGTTTTTAATTTGATTTAACAGTTGACCTACAAATTTTCTATTTTAAACAATTATTTCTGTGTTTTTCTTTAAATTTACACTTGGAGAAGTTCAAACGTTTCAACAGGAATGCGAATGATATAAAAGAATAAAGAATTCTAAAGATTAACATATAGGTTATTGTTATACTGTGATGTGGGAACGCGTAGATAACATCTCATAGTTAAATTTCGTCAGTAACTAAGCAACAATATGTACGACGTCTATTAATTGTTACGTAGTGCCTCCCTGTTAATTGAATAGTAGTGTAGTAATATTACTAACAGCAATTTGAATAGACGCAGTATGCCATGACGTGGTTAAATAAACTACGATCCTTTAATTCTATCAGTTCTAATCTACAGTATGTAAAAAAAAGCAATGTATTTAAAATTATTATTATTATTTAAAATATTTTTCATGCAAAAATCAATCTGCAATGACATAATGACATCGCAAATGCAAGCGCGCTCGGTCGTCTATCAGCTGAATGACCTCGTGCGTGATACGAGGCCTTTGCTACATTAGCCATATATCAAACCTTGATATTTCGATGATATTTTGTGATTTTTAACAAATAATGATGCCATATTGTTATGTAGTCCGATTATGGTCTCAAAAAAATAAATATATATGCTTAGACCGTATCAGTACAAGCAGAATTGCTTGCTGTGTTTTTGCGCCCGTATTGGTTTAGGTACTAATTCAATAATAGTTCCTGCATGTGACAATACTCCGCCTGATGTTAAGCTTGAGTTTGGTACTAAATAAGTGCCAAACAGAGGAGACGATGTGCCTTATCCAGTTTGACAATTACTTTCAATTTCAATAAGTCAATAACCGTTAGCGGTCTGCATACCGCTCTTTAAAATGATAACTAGTGATTAAAATTAAAAGTAAAATATAAAAACAGACGTGCATATTTTTTTACTGTGTCAATCCATAACACCGCTACGTTGTTTGTTTAGGGGAATGAGAAAATATGGTATCTACGAGTAGGCACTTAGATTCAATTTTGTGAGTAAACTTGAGGGAAAAATGTGAAATTTTACGTGACCCATCTCTTTATAATTGAAACAAACATTAATTACGGTTGCGGGAGGTCGATGTCATTTAGTCTGTTGGCCCTCTCTATCCTGCCTGTTCAAATGTATTCAGTTCAGTAAAATCACTGTTTAATCTCTTTGTAAAGTATTGTTATTAAAGTTAACATTAACTCGACTATGTTTGTGAATCGCTGTCACTCTGACACCCTACATTTACAGCTTTTCTAATGGCCAGGCCACATATTTTGTTTTATTACTGAAACTTACAGTTATTAAAGTAAATTCAGTAAGATACTAGTGCTTACGTATGGAATTCTATAAAAATGAAATACACTGACTAACAAGCGTACGTACATCCATCAATTAATTTAATACGATACAAATGTACGTATGTGTTAATCGGACCTGTGTGTTGTATGTGGCCTACACCTTAGTGAAAATTTATTTACATTATTCAATGGAATCCGAGCATTTCAACGTCACAGAACATTGTTTTGCTTACACTAAAGCTATTATCACTTACTGAGCATTTTATAATGAGGATTTGTAATGAAAAGTCATAAAAATAGTTTCTTTAGAAAATAAAATAAAAACTTGTTTATTGTTTTATTAATTTTGATCCAACGACGGGACATTTCGAAAGTTTTGCGGCTATCGTGGTTCAATGAACTGGATACCATAAAACTGAAGAAAACACTATAGTTTGTTTACTTTTGTATCTCAAATAAAATAAATTCTTAGTTAGTGGAACATCGAATAGAATAAAAATATAAATACCAATAAAAGAACTACACAAGAAGTGAAACTGTTTTGTATCAAAGTTAATTTTACAGAAAGAAATGAAGTCAATTAAATCTCGTGGAGTTTCATTTCAGAAATTTTCTGTTAGAACAATAAACTGTAATAGGATGATGGTAACAGCACAATTTAATTATAAACTTTAAATCAACATCGTACCGGAGCTAAATTAGATGCGGTATATACATCAAATGATTGAATATTATCAAAACCCGGCAGCTGTGGGTTTAACAAAACTTTTACTAATATCATTTATACTTAGCTCTCGTGTTATATTACATATTGTATAATATGTCGAAATGACGCGTTGTTGCCAGAATACTAACAAAATTACATACTTCTAACAAATGCTAATGGAATAGCTCTTATTCTTACTATGAAATGGAGTGGTTGCGTTCATATTATCTTGATAAAATTTAAAATAAAGTATAAATGTTAAAGATTACGTTTCTAGGTATCAAAACAAAGTTAGCGTTGCAATAATTTATAATCATCAGAGATCATGAGTAACTACCCCCTTTATCTTTAACCAATTATGGATGTAAAGATTGTAAACGATCTTTATTGGTCGGGGCGAGCGAACAGCACAGGTACAAATAGTCCTCATGGTGATGCAGTCAACCCCTTAAAGATTGTAGTTTCATTAATAATATTTTCTTAGTCACCTTGTCGCGTTTCCGGAATAGTTTGAAAGTAGCCAGGTATACCGAGGGGAGTGTGCACTGTCAATCTAGATGATACATGCGCGTCTCCTCAAGCCGGCATAGTGGAGGCGTCTGCTGCCCAGGTTTATCTGTAGTAGCAGTTGTGTCCATTCATGGACCGCACTCTAGCTTTACATCAGGCGGAGTGTTGTCACATGCCAAGCTACAATAAAAAAAAAACTCTGCTTTAAAAAGGAGAGATATAAGAAAAATATTTATAGTTTATTATATTATATTATTTCTATTTTGCAATTCCATTGGTCACCGCACGAGCGGTCTTGCTCGCATTTAGTTATACTGCGGAATATCATTATCATCGGTCCGCTGGATTTGGAAAGCGGGTGCTAAGTACACGTAAGAAGTGTTATCGTAATGGGAACACAGAGGCTGTGTTTCGAAGGCGCAGCGCGAAGCTTAACGACCGCGGTGGAGGTTCGCCATGAATATTGAACACTGTCCAAACGTCCGCACGAGTTTAGCTCTGCAACTGTAGTCGTTCTACTAATCTCTTCACAGACACTTTATAATCGTTTCTAAGGGATTAATTTCAATTGTTACAATGAAAGAAGAAAATGAGATTGCTTAAATGAGGGTATTCATTTGGGAGTTTATGCGACAAAAAGTAAAAACCCGGCTTTATAGGATTTGCAATAAAATTTGAATAGTAAATTGCATAAAAATTTCCTCGTATCTTACCGCTCCATTTTATTTAGTATTAGGAGACCGTGCTCAAATGTTGCTCATTCTTTTTGAAATATAAAATGTTATTCTTTAAATTGATTATAACAATAAAAGTAAGTATTGAGAGAAGATTTATTTTATTTTAGCAAAAATTGTATTACTTATCATCTTTGCATATAATAAGGCTTTATTATAATTAATTTACATTACTTTAAAAATTAATTATTTAAAAAAAATGTTGTGTGGGTGTTTGAGTGGAAATAAGTTTTTCTTTTTCTATTATCTTTTCTCCGATGCGCTCGCAATATAACATCTTATACGGTCACGAGTACTTTAAATCCCAAAGCCAATCTTATCCTCTATTATTTTATATGGTTTATTAAAGATTATCTTGGATCCGAGTATCTTAATTGCATTTAAACTGATACAGATACAAGCTGACGATTATGTACCTATTTATTTCCGTTATTGGCATTTGATATCATGAGAATCTGTTATTTTTAGTATTTTAATACCAAAGGTAATTTTTTATTATTAAATTTTGATGAAAATTTAACAGAAATAAATCAACTCGCACAGAACTGCCTAAGCTGAACTGGGATTCAAACCTACGTCCATTTTCTATTAAATTTTCAGCAGAATCTAATAAAGCTGTAATTATTTAAAAAATTGTAATTAAAAACGTATACTCATTAATACGTATCGTAAACAAAGTAATCCCCGAACTGGGCCTGAATCAACGTCCCTCGGGGTTTCGTTTTGTTTTTATCTCATTTTTAATATCCTTCTTATTCAGTTTAACACGTTCCAAATGTAATCTAGTCACATTTCGGTATCACATTCTTGTCGCCTCAAGCGGTGATGACTGTTGCCTGCAGACATTTTATCAGTTGACCGAAGTGTGGTCACATGTCGGGCTACTATAAAAACAAAATAATGTATAAAATATATTATTACTATGTTATACGACTTGCTTCCTGTCTTCCTAATTGAAAGTAACAGTAATTATAATTGCGTTGAAGTAATACATCCTCGTTGCTTGTGAAACTTATTCGTGTCGCTTTTTCTTAATTTTACAAGAAGTACACATTTACAAAGAAAAATTGTGGATATTTAAAAAATCTATTTAAAGGAGAATGCCCATTCGCCTAAGAGAAATGGGCCCACATTTTTTTTCCTCGAGTTTCACGAAGATTATTAGTTCATTTTGTAAGAAAATAAATCTATATTTCCTATCACCAATCAATTTTAATTTTTTCACCCAAGTTATTGAGTAATTAGACTTTTTCTGATGCAATATTTGAGGTTATGATTGTAGCTCATTTATCATCAAAGAGACATACTCGTATAAATAAACTACGTAAATAAATGCACAAATAAGTCCGGGAACAAAATAAACATGATATTGCGGTCGAACAAATAAACCTCGACCAAACTCATTACAATTTCACTGATGTTAGATTTAAATGAATTGAAAATAACATAATTCGACGTGAACACCTTTTAAAACGAATCCAATTATTATCGGACTATCGCACTGAGCAAACACGAGGAACCATTATCGTAATGGGTGTTTTAAACGCCTAGTGACTGTTCCAATAGTACGAATGCAGCCATTAAAGTTTGTTCATGAATATTGAACAGCCGCTGGTGTCTGTGCCTGGTTGAGATCGCATTAACACTTGCAGAGACGAAACGATATCCAAAGACGAATTCTACGAAGCGGTAATTGACTACGACGCGACGGGGTAATGTAATTAAAACTTTGCCACTTTATTTATGCTTAAAGAAAAATAGTTTCTAAAAAGGCGTGTAGTTTATGTTAGTGCTTTTTGACGATAAATCGCATGCCGGTTGTGTTAAAGAGTCTACTACGTAACTATGCAAATCCTGAATATACTACTAAATGGTTTTCCAACAAGCTAAATTCTGTAGAAGAATTGAATCCATCCATTGTCGAGTCCCGCTGCATCGGACAGCGGTATTTATTCAAGATTCAATTTTATAGCTTTTATTGTTAAACTTTTTTATTATCTATTTATTCAGCGTTGATCTACGTTACCGGCATAGCAAATTAAATTAATGTCAGCGTTCTTTCTATTTGCTTTTAGTTATTTTTTTTTTATTATATAATTTTCTTCGAATTTAAAATCTGTAAATTAAAATTTACTACAAGAAGAGAAATCATGAAGTGTGAACTTTTAATGAAACTAAGTAGTCTGAGCTCCGAAACAAACTTAACGAGACAATGCATATTTTGAAATGTTGAAACAAAATCCTTTATAAGGCGATTTCATCGTTTGTGAATCACATAGCGACGGGAAGAGGAAATTCGCTTACATTTTACGTCCAACTGTGAGCACAATTTGCAATCAACAAAGCCTGTTTCAGTACACAATATTAACCTCGCGACGCATTCATCCCTAACACCAATCAAAGATGAATGGATTTACACTGTAGTCGTATCGCACAGTGGGCTGAAAATTTTTAATAATTATAATGGGTAATTATTAACTATATCACGCCCAATAACAGAGTTATTATATAAGTTTTAATTGATTTTGCAGCGATGTCTACGTTTCAATTAGCTATTAGATTGTATGTTTTCTATTCATAGCGCCTTTGACATTTAGTCGATTTCGTGAAATAATTCAGTTCCGTTCAAACGCTGTCTCTAATTTCGTTATTTTGTGAAAGTCTGTGCAACGCGCCGCGATGCAGTTTGTTCAACGAACTGAATAATTCTTGTGCGGATACATATTTTGATTTCTATTCATTCAGGGCCAATAATTCAGTCAATTTGAAGACAATATTTTAAAATTGTTTCTAATAAAAAAAATTCATCGCAAACACATCATTCGAACCAGTGTAAAAAATTAATTTATAATTAACTTTATCTTACCGTCCTGTCCAAATGACCGTACAACCTTAGCTTACTTCTTTTCATTCTGGTCACTACACAGTCCTAGAGCTAGGTTTTTTCCTATTGTAGCTTGACATGTGACAACACTCCGCCTGATGTAAAGCTAGAGTGCGGTCCAGGATTGGAAACAACTGCTACTACAGAGAAATCTGTACGGGCAGCAGTCGCCTCCACTATGCCGGCTTAAGGAGACGAGCATGTACCATCCAGATCGACAGTGCACACTCCTCTCGTTATAACTGGCTACTTTCAAACTATTCCCGAAACGCGACAAGGTCACTTCACGGGCTTTACATTCGAAAGTGGTGGTATTACCCCATGACGGCAGACTGGACCAATAACCATCGTCAGTCTGCCTACCACTCTTTAATAGTGTCTATAGGCACAGAGCGACCAAATTACATATATTAAAGTTACACTGGTACCGGTCAGCAATAGAAAGGTTCGAACACGGATCTCATCGATCACGAGTTCACACGTCTTACCGCTAGACCACGGCCGCTCACGTACCACACCATCACGTAGTCTAGGTCTTTCTTACTCCAGATACTTCTCATTTTCCACATTTATTCACTTTTATTTTTCCTCTGCCAAACCAGCACTCACTCCTATAGCACCAACACTTCACTGTGAATCGCCAAACATAATCCGACTACCCACAATGGGGTGTAGTCCCCACCCCATTCATTATATTCCCATGCCCAATTCGTCTTTCAACATCCCTATCACACAGTCCATCTCTCGTAAAGAGACTCCTCAGATATACAAACTCATTCACTTGTTCTACTCTGAATATAAGGGGAAATATAGTTGTTAATACGGAGTGAACATGGGAATGTGTTTAAACATAATTGTCGTGCAAACAGCTTTCCCAAATTAATCGGATTTGGCACTATTCATCACTCCTTTCCGCTTGTCACACAATATTTCCTCCTTCGAGCTACCTACATGATTTCCCTCACGATATCGATGTAGCGGCCGACTTTGTACGACACGAACCGTAACACGAGGACGCTTAATGTTTTTTAAATAATTAATTTATTACTCAATTATATTGAGACAGTATAATTTGATCAATATCAGTATATAATATAAATTAATTATAATTGATCAAGTTTATCGTCTTGTAACGAAAACTGTGGTTTGGATTTAAGGGTTCCTCGAGTTTTTTCTTATCAAATTACATTTAAGTCCTAATGAATATAAATTATTTTACAGCAATAATATTGGCATAGGAAAAGTGTTACAAATCTTGGCAACATAATAAATTTCATCTATTGGTAAGAGGTCCGTGCCGGGTGCTCCTAATGTGAGTGAGTTCACCGCAACGTTGTATCAACAGCGCCACATAGAGGTGAAAAACACCCTTTTCCGACCTCTTAAGGCAATAAGCAGCCTACCGTAAAAACCACTGTCTACCTCACGTACTTTAGTTTCTAATAAGTGCCAAAATAAAAACTCACATTTCTGTGCAGGTGATAAAGGTGTTTGTTCAGTGAGAAAAGTGTATAAAAAATATTGAATAGTGCGGGATGTAGGACGACGAAAGAATAACAAAATAAAGAGACAAGGCAGAATGGAAAATGCCTCGAATGCACGTCGACTATGCTGACTAAAGGGAATGTAACCGTTCATCGAGAGTCAAATTCGTGTATTCGAATTCGATTCGTATTGTATAAATTTGAAATTCTTTCTTTGCGACCTCTTATATAATATTTAATTAGAATTAACATTGATTAGAAAAAATCAACACACATACAGCAGCCTTTTATAGGAAGGGATGATTTATTTATTTATATATTTATGTTCACTAAAATGCCAGAATATATTGGCTATTTTTATAACAGTTTATCGGTTTAAGGAATTTTAAATGAACATCCGTCGGTATAACGAAAAGCGTGGCGTGGCGGAAAAATCAAATTCATACAATGTATTTGACCTCGACCTTTTAACTATTTTAGATAATAATAAGACGGCAATTTTTATAAAACTGACGATGCATTGTTTTCAATATAAAATGCTTATTATTTTAATCATATTATATTATAATACAATAGGTCACAACTCAGTATGCGTATTTTTTTTTAAATTAGCGTTCTCCATCCTATTTCTATTAACAATTTTCTTTTTATTTTTTTTTTTATTTTTTTATTTTTTTTTTTTTTATTTTGGCACGACATGTGACCTCGACTGGTCTGATGGTAAACGCAGTGGAGGTCCATGAGCATAGACGACTAGAGAACCGCTCGCACGGTGGCTCCAGTCGCCATCACTATGCCGGCCTGAGAAGGTGCTTTTTCACGCTCCGCTTGAAGGATCCAAGGTGAAAGGATTGGGAGAATACATGGGAGGGCAAAGCATTCCACTTGTCAATTGTGCGACACAAAAAGGACGCGCCGAACCGTTTTGTTCGGCGACCAATTCGGTCGACATAGTGTGAATGCTTCCCCCTCCCAGTGCGGGTGTTCCGGTTGTGGAAGGATGAGACAGGTATTAGATTAAAGAGCTCTTCGGAGCATTCACCATGGTATAGGCGATAGAGGACACACAAGGAGGCTATGTCCCTGCGAAGTTGCAGGGCCTCTAAGCTCCCTGTGACCTCTGAGTCGCCTATTACTCGGACAGCTCGACGCTGCAGTGAATCCAGGGCATCGAGGAGATACTTGGCAGAGCCGTCCCAGAGGTGCGAACAGTATTCCGCGCAGGAGCGAATCTGCGCCTTATACAATAGAAGGCGGTGCTCCGGCGCGAAAAACTGACGCACCTTGTTCAGGATGCCAAGTTTACGAGATGTTGTTGTAATTGCTCGCTCGATGTGATCCCTGTGATTCAAGTCGCAGCGAAGTGACATCCCTAGGATGTCAAGTCTGTCCGAGGCACCAAGGGTGATACCCCGAAAAGTCGGAAGAGGAGAGAAGGGGGACTTTTTCGTCGAGAACGCGCAAACCTGAGTCTTGCTGGCATTGAACTGCACCAGGTTCGCGTCGCCCCAAAGAGCAATGCGTTCTAGGACCCGGTCCAGTTCAACAACAACAGACTCTCTCATCCCGTCGATTTCCGTTTTACCGGCTGCGGGGCAAGATATGTATCGCCCATGCACCGTGCTGTCGTCTGCATAGCAATGAATGCCAGACCCAAGGTCTAGCATATCATTGATATGCAGAAGGAACAGTGTCGGCGACAACACGGAACCCTGGGGGACACCGGCATTCACTGTCACGAATTGCGATGCGCATCCATCCACTAATACGCGGATGGAGCGCTCATGCAGGAAGCCGGTGATCCAGGTACGCAGCCGGTCAGGTAAACCGTATGCCTCGAGCTTAGAAAGAAGGGCTCTGTGCCAGACCCTGTCAAACGCTTTGGAGATGTCCAGGCCAATAGCCAGGGCCTCTCCATGACCGTCCATAGCCTCGCCCCAGACATGCATAATATACGCTAGAAGATCACCAGTTGATCGCTTAGACCTAAATCCATATTGGCGGTCGCTGATCATCTGGTGATCCTCCAGGTAGGTCATGAGCTGTACGTTTATTAGACGCTCCATGACCTTGCAGAGGACTGAGGTTATAGCTATTGGACGGTAGTTTGCAGGGTCTGATCGGTCACCCTTTTTTGGGACCGGTTGCACGTTGGCCCTTCTCCACACCCGAGGCACACAGCCCGACGAGTATGAGAGCCGGTAAAGACGCGTCAAGACGGGAGCCAATTCAGCTGCGCACGTTTTGAGCACAAGCGCTGGGATACCATCTGGACCACTGGCCTTCCGAACATCGAGCGATCGCAACTCCATGCGGACATCACGTTGCCTGAAACGAATCTCACGCATCACGTGTCCACATGGAGGCAAGGTAGGAGGCCTTACATTGCGATCGTCGAGTCGGGAATTAGCGGCGAACAGGTTGGCCAGTAAGTCGGCCTTTGCCTGCGCCGTGTGTGCCAGTGAGCCATCAGGCAGTCTCAGCGGTGGCAGCGACGAACGACAGAAATTAGATTCCACAGTTTTGGCGAGGCTCCAGAAACTGCGGTTACCCGTAGGGTGCGCAAGGAGCTTCTCGCCAATCCGGGAAATGCGTTGTGCTTTCGCTCCTTTAAACACCCTTCTGCAAGACTTAGTGGCGAGATTATACGCTGCTTTCAGCTCGTCCACGCGGGGGTCATTGTTTCTTCGACCCCTGACCCAGGCACGGTAAGCGGCGTTCTTTGCTGAAACAGCTGACGCGCACTCACCGTTGAACCAGGGTCTGCTCTTGCCTTTGCTAAGGACCATAGTAGATGGAATATAATATTCCATCCCCAGGTTGATCTCTTCAGCAATGGCAGTCGCACACGTGGATGGGTCATCGGAGCTGAAGCAGCGCTGCCACCAAGGGAGAGACGCGAAATAGTTGCGCATTCCCTCCCAGTCTGCCGCCTCGTAGTGCCAGACACGCCTCGCCACCTCCCTGACAGGAGGAGTAGATGCGCGCGGCACCGTCGCCCCGACTAGGCAGTGATCCGAGGTCCCTAAAGGGGCCTTGATCGAAACCCTGTACCCAGCGGGGCGATTGGTCAGCAGAAGGTCCAGCAGAGAGGGGGCATGACCGACGATATCTGGAACCCGGGTGGGCTGGGATACCAGCTGTGTCAGATCATGCATGAGAGCGAACGCATGAGCGGTCCGTCCCGCGTGGTCCGTCTTAAGAGACCCCAACCACGCCTCGTTGTGCGCATTGAAGTCTCCCAAGAGGACCAGTTCTGCAGTGGGGAACCGCTCCAACACGTCATCTGTCGCCCGACTCAATGATTCAAAGAGTCGGGTTGTCTCCAAATCCCCGTGGTGGGATCGATATAGGCACCCGTAAACCCTGGTCTGAGAGCCAAGGCTCACGTGTACCCATAGGATGGATAGGGAAGGATCCTCCATGCATCGCAGACGGCGACAGCAGACATCGGACCGGACAAACACGCACACCCCGGCTTTCGCGAGAAACTTTTCCTCAAGCGAATAGCCGGGGTACATTAGATACGAGCTGTCCAGCGGTACCTTTATCTGCGTCTCCGTTAGAAAAAGCAACGCCGGTCGCGCCGTCTCCAGATGGTGGTGGACGGCACAGAGATTAGAGTGGATTCCACGTATGTTAGTGAAATCCACTCTAAACTCGTCAGCGATGGGGGTGTGCACCGCTGTATTAACGTTGTTCTTTCTTTGCTTTGTCATGGTGGTTGGAGCGTGAAGTGTCAGGAGATGTTTGCTCGGCATGGGCGAAAAAGCGCAGCAACCCGCCCCGCCTCAGACATCCCGGTGGCGTGAGTCTGCTGATCCGTCAGACGGAAGGGCCCCCGTACCCCCCCGGAAGTGATCGCCTGGACCCCTCGCCCGGTCACCATCCGGCACGACGTCTCACTCCGGGATTATGCGCCGCAAGATAGGGCAGCCTCTCGCGGTGGTTAGTCGCGATTGGGCCCCTGTACAATACGGCGGGCGGCCAGCGGAACAACCGTTTCTACGGGTCTCCCTGGCTGACGGGTCAACATACTCTCACCAGGACACTGTGCGTAAGCGAGAATGCCACTGTTCCCCCATACCGCATCCACACCCCCCGACGGCAACTGGTACTACACAAACTAGTCCCCGAACGCGACATGGTCACTATGGGGGGATTTGCATTCATGTAGGGTGGTAATTACAACCAGCTGAGGACACTTAAAAGCACTGGAAGTGTCCTCTCCCACTCCCGTATTATATCGTAAAAATGGCTGTATTTTTACCCACGTTAATAAAAAAAAAACTAAAAACTTTTTCTTATTAATAATTATAAAATGCTGTACCAAATAAAAAAAAAATTAACTTTTACTTTATAGTATTTTGAAAAGAAACCGAACCCGGGGTCTTGGCGTAACCATTGCGCCACAAAGGCCGTCAAATACAATCGTCAGATAGGAAACTTTAATTACTGTTGCATCCATCCATCACGGAACAAATTGGAGCTTAATCCAACTTTACGTTTCAATTTGGGAAAACTGTCAACAAGTATGTTACTGCAGAAATCTCTGCTACATAATTGAGTAGGTAAATTGCTGATACAATTACGCGAACCATTGTCCTCTATAAAACAATGCTTCAAATAAATAAGCTTTAAATAGATTAAGAACCTCTACATGGTGTAGATAACAAAGTGCTTTAAAACAAGGAACTTAAGCGGACTGAATTTAAGCAGAGAGTGAAAAAACACTTTCATGGGCCGGTATAGTGACGATCACTGTCGTCCCGGGGTAGTTCCACAAGTAACTTTTAAATGTGAAGTGACTGTGTATAACGAAAGGAATGTGTCCTGCCAATCTGAATGGTGCACATTCGTTTTTCAAGCCAGCATAGCGGAAGTGACTGAAGACATTTTTTTCGTGTAGCAGTAGTTTCCGCAACAGGACATTATTACCCCTACGGAGAAGAATATTCACTTCATACTTCAAAAATGCCAACACGAAAGTACACTAGCTTTTTCTATTTTTATTTAACAAGCGATTAACATTTTCTATTTTGGTCGGGCAATACATAGCACATCTCCTTCTTTCTTGGATGTTTCATTTATTTAAACAAAACCAAACGTGACGTCACGTGTTGGCATGTTCTCTTTAGGTCCAATTGCACCAAAAGGCTGGTTAAAGTTGCTTTGACAGTTACGTTTTACGGTAACTTTAACGGTTACGTTTACATTTAATACACACACGTTGCACCATCGGCATTGTCGCGCCTGCCACTTTTGACGCTTACTTTAACGATAACTGTAACCAGCAACTTCGCTGGCTAGTCAAAGTTAAAGTAATAGTTAAACCAATGTCGCTAACGTCAAATGTATAAAAAGAAGCCACATAATGTTTTTCTATAATTTTTTTTGGGAATATACTGCTCATTACATCAGCCACCCTTTTAACGATAAGGATATGAATTTACACGACAGTGCAACGCATGTGGAGTAGAAAAGTAAAAAAGTCAGTCAAAAACAGTCAGTAAACAGTCAAAAAATAAATAAATAAACGGGCCTTTTGGTGCAATTGGACCATAGAGAATGAATCACCCCTGATTTTCCGGTCTTAACATCAGACGGAGTATGGCTACAACATGCTTACGATAAAAAACAATACAAAAAAGTGTATTGTTGTTAAATATTATAATTCTGAAGAATGTCAAAGTATTTTATTATTATTCTAATTCATGAAAATTCCATAATCCAAGCGTTCCCCAAACTACATTCGAGCTCATTATATTAAATTACATTTACATACATCCTAACGAGAATTCTTATGTCGCATCGTTGACATTTTCTTTCGAAATTTCCCGCAATATTTACTAGAAACACAAAAATATTTCTATCTATACGTACGAAAATATTTATGTTATAATATTACGTATGTAGAGAGCGTACCTGAAGTTACAGCTCACGGTATACGAGAATTCAAAATGACAAATGGCTCGGCCTTAGAGGAAGCCGAATAAATTACGTAGGTACATACTCTTAGTTCGAGAGCCGCGACTCCTGGTTACTAGGTAAACGTCTATCTACTTCAACTAACACAAATATGTACAAGGATTTATAAATTACGCACAATTTCCATACAAACGTATTCACTCGCATCGCGCGTCTGGTGTGTTAACATACGCCTTAACGAGAAACGCGAAATAGGACTTGTCACCGATATGGTTTACTAAATACATAACTACGTTTGTTTATATTAAATTGCTTTGCGTATCTACTAATGATTCTAGGACTAAATGTTCAAAGCGTAAAAGGAAATATAATTAAGGGAAAAATGTTGACTTTTTTTCCACATTAACCTAGAATGTTTTAAGTCACTTCTGCTTCACCGTCCAGTGCACATCCCTTATTAGTGTTAAAAGTGGTAGTACTATCCCAGGTGTCACACTGGAGCTAATAACCAACATCAGGTCTGTTACCACTCATTAATAAATATATAAATATTGTATGTAAAGTCGATTGAACAAAACTAAAAGCAGTGTCATTAGGGAACATGTAACATTAGAGTTGAGGGAGTATACACATAATGTTCACAATATCCAATTTCTACAGTACTCGTACATTTTCCCGTCGGACTTGAAGCAACCGCAGACTCCGAACTTAAATTAACTTTGTTACACCTAGTTTCGAAGTTTGTTTCAATGTTTTTTTTTTTACATTCACAACGCAGTCATTACTTAATTAATGTTCGTTTTTATAATCTGCTTGGGCTATTCATTTATTTATTATAAAGTTCTAAGTCACTTAAAATGATAAATACTTACTAAGTTACAGAATTTTAGAGTATATCTCAAAAATTCTAGTATATGTTTAGATAATCGTGCGGCACTATGCGGATTTCTTAGGGCACGGATATAAATTCAAACCAAGGGTATCTCTGCTTAAGATCGCGACGTGAAAATACGAATGCTAAGACCTGCAATTCGTCTTAGAGCGGACACAATTGATATTACGAGCGGAGTAGAGACGGACCGTCCATTGACAGTGCACGTTTCTCTCGTTATACACCCTCCAAACTGATTCCGAAACACGACTGGTAGTAGTTTTTAAACTTGATATAATCGGAGTATGGTCATAATATGCCGTACTACTATAAAAAAGATCTTGTATTAAATTGGGAACGAAATAAAACTCGAGTACTTTGGATGAAGCGAATTTGTAGTGTAGTTAACAAAAATCCCTGCTGCAAACGAAATAGCTAAGTAAGAAGCGTAGACCGTATAAATGGTACGATTTGTCAATATTTCACTCGAACACACCTGTACTGTTTGTAATAACAAAGAATAATAGCGATTGCTTTGTGGCAGTTTTTATTGCTGTTTCATTGAAATAAACACTTTATGTTCCCTATATAGGCATCGATGATTGAATATTTATGTGCATAAAATATACTATTAATTCTACGTAAATTACGTAATTTGATGGGCAAATAACGAATTTTTATTATGTTGTTTTCTATTACATTGTTTTATGTATTGAATTAAAGATATAATGTAGGAAAATTAAAATATTCGTATACCTAATAAAATTAAAGGAGCTACATTTTGATACTTAATATGCTCGTATACTGAAGCAGGAATAACTTCCTTTTCAACAAATTCTTTATAAACGGTACATCGGAAAATATTTGCAATATTCGTAACATAAAATTTCTCCAATATGACTTTCACGATTTTCCAACTGGTTTCACTTCCATCAGCACCTCTCTCGAGAATTTTTAAGATGTTTTCTTTTATTTACCAGGCCAGCACACCGTGAAAAATTTTCTTTGCCTGCCTAACGACCTAAACACGGGAGATTTAAAAAAATAATTTCACGCCCATGTCTATAACTTTAGCAAAGTTTACAAAAAAGCTGTGTCTGGGTCAGCATTAATCTATTTAATATTTACCTACTCGAAAATAAGTTTGCGATCGAAGATTTTAAGTATCTTTTTAACATCGAATTATGCCTTGAAATGGTATACTGCGCATGCGTCCTTGTATATGCGTGTTTTTAGCAGCATGTTTATTTTCCGTGCATTTGTGCAAACAACTAGCTTGCAAGCTCGACATGTGAGTTGAAGTGTTAGGTGCACTAAAAATATTATCTCAAAAGCAGGTCTTTTGAACGTCCAATGAAAATCTCGTTTTAACAGTAAGTACCTACATTGTTGCGGTCAGGAAATTGAAAGGGCGACCGGAAAACTTGATTTACAGCAAAGTGCCGCAGAAAAGGGATGTTTTATTATGAAAATTATCTTCTGGGACCGAAGGGTCGACGTCAACTTAGCGGCCACTCGTATCTGTTATCATAATTTACGCTTGAAATATGCGACGTTCGCTAAATGTGTCCTTGTGTATAATTTGTTAATGACTATATAAATTGACTATTCACAGCTTTTCCCGCTCATTTACTTAATACTCTGAGGTGAAGGGTGCTCCACTTTAACACGTTAGCGACCTATTTTTCATTTAATTTGGATTATACCAAACGTTGTGACAGATCAACGAGCGTTCTATTTCAAAACTACCTGGAATATTTATATACTGCAACAACTTCATTAACATTTTAGATACACGAATGTACTCTCTCTCTCTCTCTCCTATACGCTTTCCGACCGCCATGTGAATTAATAAAAAAAAAAAATTAATAATACGTAAAATCGATACAGAAGAACATAAAAATCACCCACAGCCATTAGAACCAAAGATATATTAAAGCGTGCAGACCGTTTCTCTTCGAGAATATAGGTAATATTCCACGTCCCCAAGTTTTATGACGACACCTATCTGCGGCGAGCTTAATTTACGTTCTACTGTACTTACTTTTATACAACTCGTAGTCCCACTAATTGGAACGGCACAGCGGTACACTCCCCCACCTGTAATTGAAAACCAGCGCGAAGACAAAGAAAAAGTGGAACAAAAACTCCCTATAGAGCTCACGACGACAGAGGCGTTGAAAAGGCCTAAAAAGAAGATATCGATATCTCGCCGTAGTTTAACCACCGTTATGCATCAAACCTGAACGAGACTTAATTTTAATGATAAGAAACTGATCGGAAACTTTAGACACGTCAATTACTTAATGTCAAGATAGTCTTTCCGTGACACAGAAAGCAAATTCCATCGACTAGCTCTATTATTTACGTTATTTTTAGAGGCAAATGTTTTAAACGTATTCTTAGAATTAGACAAGAGTACATACATAAAAAACCAAGTTACCAAATTAGATATCCTGTGCTGTGGGTATCTAATGTTTACTTTGTTAAAATAATACCGGGAATTGAACTCGGAACCTCCGTGTAACCGATCGGCTCTCTAATAACCTCCGTCAAATTGAATAGAAATGAAAAATAATAAATATTTAAACCAAACATTACATTTATTATCGGTTATTTTAGACATTTTAAATGTTAGATTTCTTCTGAATTATTTTTTTTTCGATTAAATTTTCATTATACTTTAAAACTAGGTCACTAATATTAAGATAGGCAAGAAAATAAAGACATTTGTAAATACTTTATTGATGCTTCGAGAAGTTAATATAAAAATAGGATACATCAAGATTGATGTCGAAACTTGCTTCAACTGTTTTATTTCTTGAACGTAAAGTTAACATTATTTATCATTGTCTTGAAAGGCGTGTGTCTGTGACTTTTTTATTTTGTATACTTATATGATTTGTTTCGAATAACAACCATTGTAAAAGAACCGCTGTAATTGCTTAAGAACATGTAATTATTTTTGAGGTAACGCGGCATGTGGCCATACTTCCGCTCTATGTTAAGTTAGACTGCGGTCCTTGAGCAAAAACAACTACTACCATAGGCAATCTGCATAGCCTCCACTATTCTGACTTGAAGTTGCTAATTTGTTCTGTTCAGGTTGACACTACACACTCTTCAAAGCTAATGCTGAAACGCAACTGGGTCACTTTACGTATTAAACTTGAAAGTGGTGGGTAGTACCCGTAGATGGCAGACCGGGCTAATAACCATTAACTCTTAAGTTCCTTTGTTAATAGGCATTACATCTTTATTGGAAAATATGGAATGGCCCAAGTTAGGCAACAGCGACAGCGGCCATTATGTCCCATTCCAGTACACTGAGTGCTTAATGCAGGATAATGGAGGCCCTCACTATTAATTTTCTCGTTTTTGTTATGACCAAATATTATGAAATATCCGTGTTTAATGTAAGCGCTAACCAATTTTGTGATAAAATAATAGAGGGAACAATATTATACTTGTTTACATATGTAACACGTAATTCTTGATATAATGTTACATATTTATATTATGTTACGATGAATCTGAACGAATAAACGATTTTATTTATGTGGTTTATACCTTTACGATTGCGTTTATTTTTTCTAAGCGACCACGATACGATGTCTTTGAAGCTTCTAACACATGCGTTGGATTGAAATATTCAAAATGTTCACAGAATACACTTATTAGATAACATTATAAGGAAGCTTTCATTGCAAAATAATGTCTCTATATGCAGCGTTTCTTATAGTACCTATACATAAGATTATTTTCTTAGAATCTTAAAAAAAACATATATTAGATACCTGACAGTATTAAAATATTAAGATAAGGTTTGATCAAATAAAGAATGAGGGTGGCGAGCGGCATATGTACTGTCAGCGTACAAAATGAGTTTTTTTTTAATTAGTTTAAATATTTTTTCTTTTTCATCCAAACTTTATTGGACCCAAATTGAACAATGTAAATAAAAAATACATTAAATTTTAAATTTGTAAAAATATTTTTGCTGACCATACAGATACGTGCAAACGTAGACGGCATTATGTGAATGAGATACAAATACGTACCGTCTTCAATCCGATCCTATAGTTGACCAAGTAGTAATTTCAATTCTTCGTTTGGTACAGAAGGATATCCTATATACACGTATATACTCTTGCTATTCGCTGTGGGACTAGGAAATGTATTGACCTATCTGGATCGACAAATATTGGTTGAACGTGGCTACGATTCCTTGTGATACATGAATACAGATGCAATATGCAAACTAACCCGCTACACATCTTAAAATTTTCTACACTATAAAATTATTATTATTTTTATTTTATATTATCTCTCACGTTCAAATCTTTTATTAATCAAACAATAATATTGAAGAAATAAAAATTATATATAAATATTTGTTTCGACAATGAATCGAAGTCGTCACAGATTGGCATTCTAATGACTGCGCTACAAATGCCGTTAAATTAACAAATAAATGACGTATAAAATGAAAATTTTGGTGCTATAAATGTAAATAAGCAAAATAATGTAATTTCTACTTTAGAGCAATAATGTAAATCGAAATCGTCGTAGCATGTACATTGCGGAGGTAGGAACGCTATGGGAGCGGACAGGCGCATCGAGAATCAGCCTCGTCTGCCGTCCATAACAGGCGAACCGAACGTATCTGCTGAACAAATTATTGTCGTCTTGGGACTCGGACCAAGCGTATCGTTTCACAAGCGAGTACGCTTCCATATTTTATCTGTGTTGCTTGAAATCTATCAGCAGTTATTTTGTTTCAGTGCTTTGGGACTGTTGATTTTACTTTGTAATGCCTATTTTACATTTACGTTGCCACATTAAAGCCAATTTTTTTTAAAAGCAGCAATTTGTAACTTTCGTATACAACTTGCAGTTACAATGTTTCGTATTCTGAACTATTAAAAATACAGCTCCAAAAGGAAGCAAACATTGAAAACGTGCTTCACTAAAAGATGCGGTTTCCTTTTGATCAAAATTCGTGTATAAAGTTTAATCAAAAATAAATCCTGTGGCTTTCCAAGATGAAGGTTGCATCGAGTTGTTCATCAGTTATTCTATTACGGCAGAAAAACTTGTTTTCTGAAATTCGTTTACAAAAATTGATTTATGCAAATCGGATCGGAACAGCGTTATGTCTCGTTAGAATTCTGTAATAACCGTATATCATTTAAACAATTTCATGCACCTAGTATCTATAAATTATGAAGAAAAGTTGCAAATAGCTCTTTCGAGATACATAGGTAAGCGTGTCGTGCATATCATTGGTATGGGTATATCTAAATGGATAAAGTTCGTATAGTGACAGCGGAGGCGCGGGGTATATCAGCATGCAGCCCAATTTGAAAGGGCGCCGGAAGTACTTGATTTATGAGAGCGGTTCGCATGTAAGCGTTGCTATTAAAAATTTCATAAAAATATCCTTTATGAATCAGGAGCATTGTATGAAGAACAAATTGCGAATTAATTTTATGTCGTTACCACACCGAAGTTAACACCATTTTATTTCAATATAAAGGGCTCATGGCTTAATAAATTATACTATAAAAATTAAAAAGAATTTTTTTACAGATCTTGTCAATAAAATACATAAAAGCAATATATCAATTTTTATCCCAATATGATCTTTATAAAAAAAGACAATAAACTCAAAATTTCAAACAGGACTATTAGCCGACATATTTGGTTATCTGTCTTGAATTAGTTTTCCTAAACTTATGCTTCTTCGTAATTTAATGTGTAATAATCCATTATGTGTTCATGAACGTGTATGAGTGTGGGACGAATGTCCACCATCCAGATTGACAGTGCTCAATTCTCTCATTCTACCTGGCTACTTCCAAACTGTACCTGAAACGCGACGAGGTCACTTCGCTGGTGTTACTTTAGAAAATGGTGGCACTACCCCAGTACGGTAGACTCGGCTAATAACCATCTTCAGTCTGCAGACGACTCTTTAAATATATTACTTTTTTTTTAAATTTAATTTAGTTTAAAATTCTTCCAATAAAGTGAAATAATATTTCATGTCGAATTTTGTTGTGTGCCTTTAAGCTCACATACGTGTCACAGTTCTGAAACTAAGTTTGTCATGTCCTTAAAGTTGTTGAATATAACATAACATATATACAATAGCTATTTGAATCCGTGTGACGGGAATAGAACTAGTGAAAGGCGCACAAATTCTAATGACCGATATTATGAGAAGGGTCTTATGCAGTGACATGATTAAATATCTACTACAAGTTATTAATAGTTACTTCTATTGTTTCATTGTTCACTATAAATATATATATACATACAACAGATACATATATGTACAGAACTAATTTCGTCTTTAATTAAGATATGTATCATACTTTTTCCCGTGTTTTAATTATTATTTTAGCACGTAATATAATTGCACCCCGCTTGATGTTAAGCTAGAGTGCAATCCACGAACGGCGCCTCCGTTCTCGAGTCTGCTATACCGGCTTGATGTAATGCCTCTTTACACTGCGCTTGGACCGTGTTATAGGAAGGAGAAAAGACGTGGCTGGGAAGGTCGTTCCACAATTTGATCGAACGACAGAAAAAAGACTTCAGAAGAAAAGGAAAATGTACAGCCGAATTTAAATGGGACCAATCCCAAGATATAGTCAACAAAAGAAGAATAACCTATAACACGTACTTTAATGATTTAGACATCTTTGCATCATCACTGGGTTCTTTTAAATCTGGCGCGTCAGGCTTTGGAACTGGATGTATAAACCTCAACATGATTTGTATTATTTTTCTTAATTTTTGTTTCATCCTCATACTGCATTAATATTTATTTTTTTATTACTTTGTATAATTATTTTGTATTTTTGTATAATTCATTGTGGACAATGTGGTTGGTTGTACTGTTACATATTTTTTTTACTTATCTATGTACTAGATCTAAGATTTTACTGTACAACTGTTTTTTGTTCCAAATAAAGAAAATAAATAAAATAAAGAATTATCAAAACAAACGGCGAAGAAAACAAGTAACATGACTACAAAAAAACACGACGAATTGATAACCTCCTCCTTTTGAAGTCGGTTAAAAATAGATTGGCGTTTGTTGTTGCATTCAAGACTGAATAATGATTGATTGAATGATGATAATGATAATGATTGGAATGTAAATTCTGCTCACAGTTAAGAATCGTACCTTTTTACGCCTAATGTAAGGTTAAATTCAATAATTGATATTATATCATTAATGAAATGATCAAATGAACACAAAAAAAATCGTATTGTGTAAGTTGTGATATTTATAGGCATTGTAAGTTATCGTTTCAGTTCCAGCGGAGACGGCGGCGCACAATTCAGACAACGTGCATCTTTTATGCTCAGTCTACTGGTAAAAATAAACGAAGTTGAATTTACTACAACAACCATCGAGTTGCACTTTTCCCTGATAAGAAAACTAAAATATTGCTTATATTAGAATTTTGTAAAATATTTTCATTGAATTCACATTATCTAATCATATTGGCAAGGGTTATTTAATAATATAGAGATTTTATTATTAAATTTTTTCGACTAAAGGCTTCTTATGCAAAGTAGTTCAGTAAGAAATCATACATAATGCCTTCTTATTTTTAATAGTCTGAAATATCCGCAGGCAACAGTCGCCTCCTCTATGCCGGCTTGAGAAAACGAGTGTGTGCTAACTATCTGGATATATTTGGCTAAACCCTAGATGCGACTAGGTCACTTGTTTTTAAAGTTATAAAGCTTCGACATTAAAATTAATAATTCTACCAAAATACATATGATATCAACACTATCGATATTCATTTATAATATATGAGATATGTAGACATACTTTCAAACTAATCAGGCGTGCCTAGCTTTAAGAAAATATTATAAATAAGTTATAAAAAACATGAATAATGTAAGCAAACGATTTTCATATTAGAACGTTTGAATAAGAAATATGTATGGAGAAAGTGTACTTTTTCCATAAAAGCAATAAATTATGCAAAATCGTTTTGACGCACCGCTCGCTGGCGTGTTTAGGTCGTCGCGGACGAGCGGGCGGGCAAGGGCGGCTGCGGCGGCAGTGGTCCATCCTACAGGCGAGCTCCATAAATATTCAGTTTACGGGCACGCATCTGACTTATGAACGGCCCAGATTTACAGGAAATTCTATGAATATGTCCTTTAATGTGAACAAAGTTGGACGCAATTTTTTATAAAGGGACCCCTGAGACTGCTTATGACTATGACTGACCCGTTTGTTGTAATCTTCTGTGTATGATAGGTCGTTGACCTGAAATTTTAAGGGTAGCTTTGTATTATAGTGTAGAAAGGATTTTGCAAAATTTTGATCTGAATCGGAAGTTATCGCGAACTCGGAAGCAGAATGAGTCGGGACGTTTGTCTCGGAACAAAAGTTGTAAAGAATATTATCCTATGGAGAAGTGAAAAAAATTAAATCGTGCGAAACAAATCCTCACAGGAACCGGTCAAACGCCGGGCACGAGCAGCTAGTGAAGTGTAAAATACTTTTATATTCATGTAACAAATAAATATAAACGTGTAACTAAGTTCATATGAGTTTTTAGGCAATAACAACAAACTACCTTCAGAATATTGACAGTTAAGCGCTTAGAATTTGAAGGAGGGCGAGGTTTCAGATTACGCAGCATTACTCGTGTTAAACTTGAGCCATAACTCTTGAACCCAATGTCGGTCTGCAAATAAGTAAACTTTGCAATTTCTAGAAGCATTATTAACTGTTTAATACTTATGAAACTGTTTCAATCCGCCCTCGAGAATACTAAAAGAATTTTTGCCTATTTCATTTTAAGTTTCAATTCACCTGTGTTCGCTTGGCGTATATGTTTATAACTACCTATAGTCTGACGTTGGTTGTGAGGCGAGTTGGCCGCATTCCACGTCGTTTTATCTCTGCCTTTTCCATTGAAAATATTATATAAGTGTGGAGCCATTGCGACTAGCGTTATTATCATCATGTAAATTATTTATATTACCTTTAAAAAATAATACACTCGACTTTATCTTCTCAAAAAAGTACATGATATTTTGGTTTATTGTGAGTCGCAACAAAGATAGGTAGGTTCGGTGAAACCGTCAAAAATTCAGATAGGTTAGGTCGAGGCGGCGCGGCGGGCGGTGAACGCCAGTAGTCGTGCTTAAAATTTCAAGAGCGTAGCACAGCCACCTCGAGTGGAGTATCGCGAGTTCATAAATTAGTTAGTTTATGAGGGAAAGGCCATGCCCCCATAACGCGAGGGTCCCGTGTATAATTTTCATTTTAAACACGAGCATCCACAGGTCCGCGCAGTAAATCAGCCGCCCTTTGAGTTCCGTACTGACGTGAGCGCCGCAACAATGTAAAGACATTTCCATTGTACCGTAATAGGCCATTGTTTGTGACGCAAATTTCACTGCTGAATATGCAAATTTTTGTTTCACGGTGACCTTCTGTGGGAAATATGACGAAAGTTATTCAAAAAATTATAATAAGGGACAAAACTTCACCCTATGACTCAACCACACAATGAACAAAACGAGATATTTATTTCTTTACCAAAAAGTTTTTTTACAAAGGTGTATCTTTCAGCAATTAACATCAATATATCATAATTAATACATGTATAAATAATACATGTACAGGTACATATTGTATAAATGCATCTATAATATTATTTCGTTTACAAAATACCATTTTAATTAATTTTCAGCAACAAGAGAGATGTCGTTTTGCAAATAATTAATTCCTTTTAAAATTCTCAGTTGGACAATATAATGAGGGTCTATACGAGATCAAGTCATAAATATTCATCGTAGCGAAGCGTATCCGCACATCTGTCCTATAATCAAAACAGGAGGCTTAGCAAGAAAACACCAAAACATCACGCACACTTGTCCTATATTAATTATATGTTTCAAAAAAAAAAAACAACGTTACTTTTATTTTAAGGTATATAATTTTATTAGGAAACAAATCATATTTTTTATAAATTCTTGACATACTAAATTGAAAGATTTGTTATTATTTTATGACGACAACTGAACAAACAAAAATTTACCCGCACAAGAGCTAAGGTCTCAAACCCAGCAAGTGGTTGGAAGGGCGGCAAATAATCAAGGAAATTCAACACGGTCACGTGAAACATCAACGGCTGTGTAGCATAGTAGTCAAATTAACAAAGCGGAGAAAGTCGGTTCGATTCCCACCTCAGTTCAAAGTGTTGCGTGCGCGCTGATATTTTTCCTATTCAATTTTCATCAAAATTACTAAGAGTTACGTAATACTTACGAACTCGTTAAGTACGTAGATACTACAATAAAGAAATCATTAAAGGACAAAATTTATAATTATGGCTACTCATTTAATATTCTATTAAGATTGTATTTTTGTGAGTGCTTGAGGTTCTCAAAATTAATTAAATATACCTTATTAACTGGTGGCAAAGTAAGACAAACTCGTAGTTAATGACATCATAAAATTGACGATGAAGTTTTAAAATGACTTACCGGGAAACGTCATTAAGATTGTTTAAGACAGCTATCTCGTCGCAATGCAAGACTAGATTCTCATAAATATATAACAGGATAAAGCTCATTAGTAGGAAATAAGAAACCTCATTATACACTAGGAGCCGCACACAATCTTGTTATCCGCAAATAAAAAGCCTTTTTCAGAGCGAGGTTAAATACGGTGGGGTGCCTGAGGCGTTAATATTTAAAGTTGCGCACCGCGCGAGATGGTTGCTCTAATGTGCTATTAGCTGTACCTCCATGCCACGTGTTTGGCAAAACAACCGAATGATCAACGTTACTTATGCACGGTTTTCCGGAAAATCTTTCGTTTGCCTTTACAGCTTCTATTTATATTATATATTAAATGAGGATTCTAATGAATCTTTGAGATTTAGAATTTACGAAACAAATTGGTAAACAACTTAAGTTAGTTGGGGTGACCACAAATTTTGTTTTTGTTATGGGGTATAAAAAATGTGTTTATCTCCTTTAAAAAATCATATAAAAATGTAAGGGATTAAGAATTTATTTCTTATCCAAAAATATATTTTTAAAAAGTAACTTTATCTGTTTCTTACAAGACGGACTTATAAGACAGTTTCTTCTGACTTAAGAAGATAAAAAGTTCTTCGGGGATGAAAAAGTGTGTTTAAATTGATTTGCCTCTGCGACCCTACCTACAGGAAACTTCATGAAGACGGCGAAGAGTTTTTACTTCGCAGCAAGCAATTTATTTCACAGTCAGACTCAATTAAGAAAATTAATTATTTCATAACGTTACTAACTACTCTTTGAACTGTAAAATACAATTTGTTACGTGACAAGTCAATTTACAAAACTAGGTGGAAGACCTTTAATTATTCGTGTAGTTTATTAATTTAAAACATGTTTTTTTTCCAAAAAATATAGTCTTTATTTAGTCTAATTACGTTGTTTAGAACTATTTATGACATCAAAAATAATTAGGTACGTTTAAAGAGCAATTTATACTAATTAATAAAACATATAGACGGAGTAAAGTTATGACGTAATTGAGTATGGCGAAGCTATTTATCTTCCATATCGCAAGTTACGCAAATCGAGAAATTCTTAATTAATTCCAAGGAGAGTCGTCGATAGAATACGTTCTCGGCTTAATCATGTTAATATTCCTGCAACCACGATTTAATTTTTTTTTTATACCACAGAGAACTTTCAATATGCAGCTTCTCTCTATTAAGTCCGCTATGCCGGCGTGAGCAGATGAATGCACTGAAGGGTTTCAGGTCAACAGTTATACCTGGCGACTTTCAAACTTCATGGGTGTCAATTTTGAAAGTGGTGGTATTTACTACCCCAGGACAGCAGTCTGCCTACCACTCTTTAATTAATGCTTATATTATATCACAGGCACTGAGCAACCAAAGTACATATAGCATAGTTATTGGTACCAGACAGAATTTACCGAGGTTCGAACACGGGTCTCATCGATCGTGAGTTCACGCGTCCTACCGCTAGACCACGGCCGCTCTTAATCTGTCTGTAGTTAGTATATAAATCTAGTTTTCAGTCGAATCTATTCTTAATATCTTGTTCTATATTTCGCTCACGTTCCTCTAATATTTGACCGTCGCAAAAATATAAAATATTAAACTACTATTTCAGAATAATCTTATGATTCAATTGAACTGTAAAAAATGTAGTAAGACTTTTTTTTAATAACATTTCTATAAATGAATATCTATTGGGTGCTTTTCATTTGAATAAAATATTATCTGACTTAATATAAAGATATTAAACAAATATAATATTATCAATGCTAATAGATATATCTAATATTATCTTTTACTTACTTTTGAATATCGATTTGTAGCAATGTTTAATAATCGAGCGGCCGTGGTCTGGCGGTGGAGGACGGACCTCCCAATCGATAAGACCTGTGTCGCTTAGTGCCTGTGATACAAGTATTTAAAAAAATATGATGCATTTTGAACAAAAAAAAACTGTTTAATTTGTCAACAAATATTTCTTAAAAATAACCGATAATTGTAATATTTTGTTTACGTGTTAATAATTGACCTTGAGACCTAGTAAAGAAGAGAGATAGATACCCTCGTCATAAATTACTCCACGACTCCCTTATAATACAAGACAGGACTCCATTATATTGCTTTTTTTTTCTAATTTATAAGGTGAGAATTTATGGAGCTTTAGACGGTGTAGAATAGCCTCACGCAATATGTCTACGGACGTTTTCTATTGGATACGTGCCTCTGATACATCGAATGGCTCTCCACAACACGTAGAGAGGCGATTTATCCAAAGGCGAACGACTACGGGATAATATACGGCAACTTACCCGATGGAGAACCAAGGAACATCTTACCTGCTTCATGCGTTATGAATGAACAATATTAAACTCACAAAAATAATATATTTAATTCGTACATAAATTATAAAACGTTAATGATTTACTTTCATCCATTTTTCACTCTCAGTGTACTAAATAAGAGTTGTAGTATTTGTTAAATAAAGGTTAAAGGAACTCGTAAGTAGGTTGCTATAAAAAAACGCTACAGACGAAAAGAAAACAAAAAGCAATCTAAATAGGTGGGTTATATCCGGCTTATAAACCGCTCTCGCAAACGGCTTCTCTTAAATTATCTAATGAATAATATAAATTCTTCGAATGAACAGAAGTAAAAAGAATCAAAAACGGTGAATAAAAACAAACGTGTTATATGTTGTTCGAAATAAATTTTAAGTCGTAACCCGAAAGTGCGGAGGGCCAAATGAAAATGTTGATTTTACGTGGCGCGTTTTACGCTTACTGACGGCAGATGAAACAAAATACACGTTCATTAGCGCAGAGCTGGAAATTATATTACTCGGAGTACTTGATTATGGAATCACCGAACCTCTCCATATTGCGAGGTGAAGTATTTTCACGTGTATACTTTCTGTCGTGAAAATTGCAATTACAATGTTGCCTTCTGTATGTAATTGACTACCCTGCCGTGTTTTAGATATGCGATTTAGCGTAAAATGTTATCTGTTTTTGCATACGAATTGTATGTTTTGTAATTTAAACGTTCGCGATAAGCAGACCTTTCCTTTAATTGTTATAATTTGTCTATGTTATTATATCATGACAGTATGTATTACATTACACGATTTTCTGTAATGTGTGAGTGTAAATGCTGTTTATTAATATTCTTTATTATTATTAAGCTAATTATTATAACAGAAAAAGCATGTAAAAAACAAAGTAATCTCTGTCAATAGAAAGATAGAATAAAGGAATTTCAGCAATTTCACGTAAGCGCTATTTAGCTTAGTGGCCAAAGAGAAGTGACGTGGATTTGATTCCAACCTTAGGTTGTGCGTGCAGTTCTGGAAGGCATCGATTTCCATACCACAAAAGTGCTCTACACCCCCGCATTCCATTTTGCAAATTTTATTCTAGATGTCATGAATAAACATAAACATTTAAGTGCGGCAATTAAAATAATTAAGTATTACCTTCTCGTAACGTTTAGAGTTACAGTTACTTATAACTACATAAAACCACTTTACTAATTTCTCAAAAAAAATGCTATGTGTAATTTTTGCTCGGTGACTTTGTAAAAGGTGACGTAGCATTCAGTACTGAGAGATGCATACAGACTTAATCCCAGGTAATGGGATGTAATAAAATGTAAGAGGCGAGGTAACGACAGACTTGCGCACGTGACCTGTTATCTTGAGCTTTTAGACGGTTTAATACAACACAAATCTTTTGTTTCTGTAAGGACTCTTCCCTGTTTACTGTGAGATTTACCTTTATTTCACTTAAGCCTCCACATAACCCACGGTACCTTACTTTTACTTTATAATGAATGTAGCTTACATGGCTTCTATGTTTGTAAACATAATTAACATTTCAGCGCTTCAACTACAGCCACAGTGACGCGGTCGCGTGGTGCTAGTTACGCGGAGGTCTCGATTTCGATTCCTGACTGAAACAAATATTTATTATTATATTAGTGTAGTTTACTTTTACGATAATCAATTTTAAAACAAAATTAATTAGTTTATGCTTAAGTTATTTAATATGAAATCTCTTTTCCTTTTTTTTTATTGTAGCTCGGCATGTGACAACACTCCGCCTGATGTAAAGCTAGAGTGCGGTCCATGAATGGAAACAACTGCTACTACAGAGAAACCTCTGCGGGCAGCAGTCGCTTCCACTATGCCGGCTTGAGGAGACGAGCATGTACCATCTAGATTCACAGTGCACACTCCTCTCGTTATACCTGGCTACTTTCAAACTATTCCCGAAACGCAACTAAGTCACTTCACGGGTGTTACATTCGAAAGTGGTGGTACTACCCCAGGACGACAGATAGGACAAATAACCATCATCAGTCTACCTACCACTCTTTAATAGTGCCTATAGGCACTGAGCGACCAAAGTACATATAACAAAGTTACCGGTGGTACCGGTCAGAATTCGGTTCGGCTAGAAGGTTCGAACACGGGTCTCATCGATCGTGAGTTCACGCGTCTTACCGCTAGACCACGGCCGCTCTTACTTACTCTTACATAATTCAAATAGTCAAAGTTTATTCCAAAACTAAAATATAAAAGAGACAGACATCTTCCTATCGATCTAATCCTAAATATTTAATTTCAACTTTATTATTTGGAAGAACACCAGTTTCGTTCAAAAATAAAGTAATGTATCTCCAAACCTCAATTCCGTATAAAATAACGTAACATAATTCATATGGTAAAGTAGATACGAAGGGGCTAAATCGTTCGTTTTTCTTATGATGAGCTTTTTGACAAATTAACACGTCAACGGAGCTCGGCCAAAGCTGCGACGTCCGGGCCGGCGGTGCCCATCAATATCCTGATCGTAGCCATTACTCAATATCACTCAAGTGGAACTGCCCAATTTACAGCTACATTTAACTGATTTGATTGAATCCACGGAAAGTTATCACCCTAGGGATATTGCTGGTCAGGTGTTTTGCACTCACGATTTGTTGATGCCAATATTTTATTGATGTACAATCCGGGAAGATCTTTTATTTTTATTTTACGTATAAAATGTTATTGAGTATTTTTTTGTTTTAACCTTTATCACGGTAGAGACCAAAGTAATTGATAATAGGGACCAAAATTGTTTAGCTGCTTGTTACAAAGTTAAAATGGCAAGAGAGTTAATGAGGCGTCCTAAAGAGTTTCTAAATAGACAAACTAATGTCCTTTGTCGTGTTTTAGGAACTGTTCACGTCTTAGTAAGACGTAAGACGTTAAGATAATATTTTATACTCAATTATTAAAACTATAAAATAAACATAATCTAAATAAACTGTAAGCGGAAGAGCATAGTCCTTGCAATTTCACTGAAAATATATTTATTTAAATTTCAATAAATTTAGACTTTATTCAGTAGCTTAGTAGTAAGAGTATAAGTGCTCAAAACGAAGGACGTGGGTTAATCCCGATCTCAGCTCAGACTGTTGTGTGGGTGTTGATATTTTTCTGTGTAATTTTCATAATAATTTAATTTCAACATTTTCATGTGCCAAATAATTTGTAAAAAGTAACCGATAATTTATTTAAGTTACTAAAAGTTGGTTAGACAAAACTTTTGCTCTTTTTAAAAAGTTTTATTTATACATAAACATAATAAAATATATAAAAAGGAGAACATATTCAATTCTCTTAAGACATTACATTATTTCAAATTCACAGAGACGCACGCATATATACGAATAAAGATGTCTATAAAATATTTTACTTTACTATAAAAGCAACTTCTGTGAAAATGCTAATCTAGTGGTTAAAGTTTGACGTACTGTACACCTTTAGTGTGAGAGTATATAAAGTAGGATAGGTAGTGTATTACAAAGGCCTTATAGGAGCACATGTTGTCAAGAAGACCCTGAATATTTACGAGGACGGTGCGACACCGACTCTCTTCTCTTGGGGTATGTGTCACATTATTCATGAATATATTTAAGAATACAATTGCCACGACATACTTGTCCTCTTTATGTTCCTAAGATGAGAAACTTTTAAATTATATTTTATTTTATGAATTTTGATTTGTATTTTGTGTATTTAAATTTAAATTAGGCTCTAATGGAACTGACATTGCCACGATCCTGAGCGTAAGCCCAAAAAATAAAAACAAAAAATATTTTATAAAAGTAATTATGATTATTAAAATTAACTACATTATTATAAAAAAATGTGTTTTTTTTTAATTTGGGACTTTAATTTATTTTATTATTAAATTATAATAAATATAGAATAGAAAAAACACACTCACACAACCTGGTTTGAGGTGGGATTCAAACCCAAGCCCTTCGTTACGCAATTCAGCGATCATTTTAACATATAAACATTAAAAGTACAATTTTAATGTGATGGGAGCGACATGGATAAATGGGTATGGACGTGGGCTCACAATCGATAACCGTGTGTTCTGCACTTTAAACGTACTTTGGTGGCTCGGATTCTGATCACTGAATTATTATAATTTATAAAAGAATCTAGGCAAATACAAAACGTAAAAGAATTCAACTAGGTTCAGTATGATTTCGTTTGGAACATTTTGTTTTCCTTTATTGGTTAGATTTATCAAGTAAAGCTTCCCGCGGCGGCAAATAGATCGCCCACTTGTTAGAAATAAATCTTTTATTTCTTCGCGGTTATTTTTTGTTTGAAAACCTCCCAGTTTCTCGTGTCACCTGCACCACATCTGTTTTAATGAAAACAATAACTTCGTTAAGTGTACGAGTTTGGCACGAAATCAAATATTAAAAAAGAAATTTATTTTGTTATTTTATTCACCACCTATATTTTTATGATATTTTATTTTTCTATTATTTATTCATAAAAGAAATATAAATACGCTTAAGAGATTTACATTGAGGTGTACGTCGTAAGAAGATTTTCGTATTTTGGATAATAAACATGAGGGAATATAAATCTTCCACAAATTTTTCATCGAATAATGAAGAATGCACAGTGACGGGGAAAATTACAAAATTTTGGTTAGGGAAAATGCATGTAAATTTCATAAGCTAATAGAGGGTCGCGGCTGACTGGCGTCTTATTAAAATCTATAGGTACCTATTATAAATTTATTTTTATCAACATTAACTAACATACTTTAATGAATGTTTTAAATAATAAGAGAGGTCATATATGTTTTTCTAAGATCTCCTTTTGGTACTCTGATATACTTTTTGAAACATAAAAAAGTTTACGTGAAGTGTGCGCTGGCGGCACAGTCCCTCCCCCGGGACATAGCCACAACAAATTACTGGCAAACAACTTCCAAATAAATTAACTCTCAACTTTCAAGCGTTTTACTTTCTTTTTGTTACACGAAAAACAATTTTACTGTGGGTACTTAGGCTTTGTTTGCGTTGCGGCTTTAACTCAGAGAAACTAACATCGATACTTCGTTGAAAATCTCTTGGAAGGTGGCTCTACAAAGTTCGTATCGAAGCTTTCTCAGAACTTTAGCTATCAATGTAAATTGTGATTGTTTTACCAAAATTTATTTCCTTATCTGTGCCTTTCTAACAGGACGAGTTGTCATCGTTTCTTTTACAATATTTTATTCTATGACTTTGCCTTATTCACAACAACTAAAAAGTATGATTTTAATTGTAACTTGTCACATGACAACACTGCGTCTGGTGTTAAGCTAGAGTGAAGTCCATAAAAGGAAATAACTACCACAGAGAAACTTCCGACTAGACGCATCCGCTATGCCGGCTTAAGGAGACGAATGTGCAACATTCAGGTTGACAGTGCACACTCCTCTCGTTATACTTGGCTACTTCCTAACTGACCCCGAAACGCGTCAAGATTACTTTACGGGTGTTACATTCGAATGTGATGGTACATACTACACCGAGACGGCTGACCAGGTTAATAACCATCATGAGTCTATCTACGATTCTTGTAATTTGTAAAAAAATATTTGTCTTTGTATTCATTAAACTGTCTCCAAAAGTGGGTGCCTTTAGTAATTAGGACAAAGCAAGTAATATTACATCATGAATAAACTATGTAACTGTTAATTCACAAAGAGATTAATGTTGGCTACTGTAAAGCCGAATTTGCTTTTAATTTCCTTGTTTAATCTATAATATATGATGTTACCCCTCAAGGATCTAAAGCTCTATTTAATATTCCGTGTCCCAAGGTTCTAGGGAAATGTATTCCACTTTGTGTAACTTGGCTCGTCTCAGTTTGTGTTGAATTTGGAGACTTCACAGTATCTTCTAGATGGGAAAATAATTTGTTTTTATTATAATTTTTTTTAAAAAGATCCAAAAATATTGTTTATAATAATGTTATAAATCTTACGATCGCTAATTCAACCTCTTCTTTATCTATTTATTTATTTACATGCCACAATTTTCATTTTATTTACAAACTAAGAAATAATTAAACAAAAAAAAAAAGAATAATAATAATACAATCTGAAATCTGCAATTTTGACTCAAGTCCATTTTATTTTAAGGGATTCTTCGTTAAAGCTAGAGTTACTGCTTATACTAGATTAAGCTAGGTTTGAGAGATTAAAATATATACAATAACCAATTTACATTGGTACAGGTCAAGATTTTTTGGTAGATTCAAATTCGATTATACAGGGTGTCCCGTAAGTAGTGGTGTCAACGGTATTTTACAGATAGAGGGGTTCAATATCTAGAATATAATTTGGTGATTTTTTTTTATACCTTCTGGTTTAAAAGTTATGACATTTTTAAAGAATTTTCATTTTTTCCCCCGTTTTATGACAAAATAACGTTATAAAAATTTGTTTACAATTATTTTCACTGATATTTTTATTTAAGTGGATTGAGAAAACACAGGGCTTTCTAATTAAAATATTATTTGTAACCAATTAACAACCATGAATAAATAAAAAATTAAAATCTAAACAAGATTTAATTTATCAAATTTTAAGCAAAATATTTAAACGAAGCTGGTGTAAAAAAATTGTATGTAAGGTTACGGGACCATTATTTTAAAAATATCTACAATTCACACGGATTCTAAAAACGTATAATAATAATCACTATCATTTTAATTACAATGTTTTTTCGACATAAATACAACAAATGGGCGTCGATTTTTAATAATGCATTCCGATAATGAATGGATTTTAAGATTTCTTACAGTCGGAAATTTGCACTTTTTCACGTCTTAACCTACTGTAAGATACTAACTGGTTGTAGTTCCAATCTTATTTTCATTTCGGTTCCTTAATTTGACTTTAGGGATGTTCAAAGAGGGGTAGGCAGACTGACGCCTGTTTCCACTCATACTTAATTCAGAAATTACGTACCTTAAACACATTAGACAGAGTGTAATCACATGCCGAACTATTATTAAAACAAAGATTATTAAGTAAATTATGGTGTTTTTTTTTTATTGTAGCTCGGCATGTGACAACACTCCGCCTGATGTAAAGCTAGAGTGCGGTCCATAAATGGAAACAACTGCTACTACAGAAAAACTTGTCCGGGTAGCAGTCGCCTCCACTATGCCGGCTTGAGGAGACGAGCATGTACCATCTTAGATTGACAGCGCACACTCCTCTCGTTATACCTGGCTACTTTTAAACTATTCCCGAAACGCGACAAAGTCACTTCACGGGTGTTACATTCGAAAGTGGTGGTACTAACCCAGGACGGCAGACTGGACAAATAAGGATGGAGACATTTTGAGCATTTACTTTAATAAATTGTTTTCTTATCCGTATCTATTTACATTGGTTTTATTGGAATTCGCATAAGGTAATAATGAAATTTATTCGACAAATAGTACTTTGTTGCTTGTTGAATTTTGAAAAATTACTTTAATTAAAATGACAGTGAACATTATTATACGTTTTTAGAGTCCGTGTCAATTGTAGATATTTTTAAAATAATGGTCCCGTAACCTTACATACAATTTTTTTACACCAGCTTCGTTTAAATATTTTGCTTAAAATTTGATAAATTAAATCTTGTTTAGATTTTAATTTTTTATTTTATCATAGTTGTTAATTGGTTACAAATAATATTTTAATTAGAAAGCCCTGTGTTTTCTCAACCCACTTAAATAAAAATATCAGTGAAAATAATTGTAAACAAATTTTTATAACGTTATTTTGTGATAAAACGGGGGAAAAAATGAAAATTCTTTAAAAATGTCATAACTTTTAAACCAGAAGGTCTAAAAAAAAATCACCAAATTATATTCTAGATATTGAACCCCTCTATCTGTAAAATACCGTTGACACCACTACTTACGGGACACCCTGTAGATTGCGGGCCACGGTCGCTCTTGTTAAATTAAATTGTAAAGTTTATTACATAAATATTATTATTGCAATTTAGATGGTGCATACTCGTCTTATAGCCAGTATAGCGAAGGCGCCTGCTGCTCGTAGAGATTTCTTTGTAGTAGCTGTTGTTTCCATTCATGGACCGCACTCTAGCTTTACATCAGGCGGAGTGTTGTCATATTCCGAGCTACAATTAAAAAAAAAAGTTATTCTTTATGGTTGTCTCCGCTCATGGATCGTACTCTACCTTAACCTCGTGACTGCGGTCACATGTTGAGTCACTATAAAAAAAATCTTAAATAATTCATGTTACATTTTCATTAATGAAATAATAAAAATGTAACATGAAGACTGGATGTAACGAGAGCTTTAAATTCGGCTGGAGCTTTAAAAGTCAACTTTAATACACCACTCAGATACATAAAATTCGCCTCTAAGATTGAAATCCCATACTCGTACTTGCCACTTCATGTGCCAGAACTAAATTTAAAAGTAGTTCTAAATTTTACACCGACACCGCACGAGCTAAAATCCAAGAAATAAACGGTATGTCAGAATAGCACACAAATAGCTGTGAAAAGAAGATATCATTTCAAAACTGGAATTTTATTTCCACGTTATTTTTTATTTCAACTTTAATTAGTTCTATATCAAGACTGGACACAAACGTAGATAGAGGCAATTATATACTACAGACTAGACTAGAAAAACTTTTTTTTACATGTAATCGTAATCCGACTGATATAGAATAATATAGTAAAGCATCTGCTATGCCGGCTCGAAGAGGTCTAGGTTGATTGTATGCGCAATTCTAGTTATAGATAAACGGCAAGTTTCAAGCTAATCCTGTAATCCGACTAGTAACCATTTTCTATCAGTATATTTGTATATAGAGTCCATATGCAACGTGTAAATGTGAACTGAGACCTGGGTATGCGTTTACAATTACGCTATCACGACGTAAAGTGTGACCACTCCACCAACAGAATCGCTTTATATGATAGTTTGATTAGTAAAGTCTCACTTTACGCCGTGTCAGTGTAAATGTAAACTCATACTTGGCTCTTTGGTTATAAAACTCTATACTTCCTGACAATCATGTAAACCAGTAAAATATACAAAGTAAGCATAACCGAATTGAAAACCTCGTCTTTTGAAGTCGCTTGAAAAAAAACGAAGTAACAATAACAAGATTAAGGCATTAATCACGACGGCTCCCCTCTGTTTAGAGTGTTTGTAAACAACCGTCAATCAATCTCCACCTTTGACATAAAAAACTTCTCCAGTACATTCAAGGCTATCGGTCATAATATTTGAGTAAAAAACACTCAACCATATTTTGACGAAAAATAGAACAGCAGATAGGGCATAATTAAAGTAACCTTTGTTCGTAAAATAAAGCAATATCAACCGACATGTAATAAAAGTCGACCTAATATTAAAGTTAGAGTGAGTTCCATTAGCGGACACAAATAGGCAGCACCACTGTCAGCAGTCGTCGGCGCTATACCGGCTCGAGGAGATGAATGTGCACAGCATATAACCGACTTCTTCCTAACTGATCTTGAAACGGGACTGGTTTACTTATTTAAAGTACATACAGACGACTTCCCGTCTAATAACCATCACCAGTCAGCATGTCTCTCTTTTAATTAATTATTTATTAATTACAATAGGCGCTGAACGACCAAAGCACGTTAAATAAAATTACATTGGTACTGACTAGAATTTTGAAAGATCTGAACACGGTTCTCTCGATCATGTATGAATCCACACATTCAAACACTCAGCTACGACCGTACTGTAGCGGAAGTATTCACGATCAATGAGACCCGCGTTCGAACCTTGCTAAATCCCGACCGGTACCAATGTAACTATGTTATTTGTACTTTGGTCGCTCAGTGTCTGTGATACAAGCATTACATTAGTACTGACATTAAAAATATAAATAATAATAATAAACAATGTTAAACATGAATTAGTTCTGTACCAAGATGCCTTATAAAGTTAACTTTAGTCCAAGTTATTATTCACCATCATTGTAACATAGAATTAACTATTATGAACTTATGTAACTAGATAATTGGAACTTAACCATCTATGACGAGTTTGGAAACTGACCGTCGAAGTTCACGCGAAGACGTGTGGGCGTATCAGATAATTATGATAGACGAGCTATTAACGTTAGGTCGGCTATTAACAAAATTTTAGGGTAGTTCTTCCCATTCAACGAACTCTCACGCGGAAATTCCGGCTTCGATTCCTGGTGGAAAGAAGGTGCTCGTATTTCAATTTTCAATTTCTTTTTTTTTTTATTAAGCTAGTGTCTGTATCATAGTTTACATAGTTACATTGGCACTGGCTAGAATTTAGCGAGGTTTGAACACGGGTCTCATCGATCGTAGGGTGCATTTTCTACCGCTAAACCACGGCGGTTTCAGGACTGGGTGTTACAAGTTCGTGTTGTCCTTGTCCTGATAACCATAGAATTATAACATGGGTTCAAAAAGTAAATAAGCCTCCTAGGTAAGCTTCTATGCTTCTAATCGGACTAGGTGTGGTACAGGGAGCGCTTAACTTGGTTTAGTACTCCCTAGTGTGGCATAACGCGGGCCTATCATGAATTTTAAAAAGTACCGAGGAATCTTAGCTTGGGGTCAGGCTATATTATGTATTTAATTAACAGTTTATCAAAATCCTTAATTAAAACTTAATATAAAACCTGCTATTTTTGCTTTTACTTAAGGATAATCCAGCATCTATATAATGATAAGCCGTTTGCATAAAATTACTGTCTAAAACAAAATCAGCATAATGAAATTTAATTTTATTTATAAACCAACCAATTTAATAAACAACTGGCATTATTATCATGCTTAACATTAAAGCTGTTTCTTTTTGTAAAGAAATAAAACAAAACAAAGCCGGCATAGTTGAGGCGACTGCTGCCCGCACATGTTTCTCTCTGTAGTAGCAATAATGTTTTCATTCATGGACCGCACTCTAACTTTACATCAGGCGGAGTGTTGTCACATGCCGAGCTACAATAATAAAAAAAGTATGTAATCATAAACCAAAGACAATTGGAAACAACACAATAAATATCGAATCAATCACCCTCTATTTCAGAAAATTAGACATTCAAAACTCAATTTTCGACCAAGAGCCCAATTTTCAATGCAATTTACGGTTAATTAGACTGTTAAGTACTACAGAGCCCGCGGACGGACAGTCTTGGGGGAACTTGGAATGTAGCTGTTAATACGGAGAAGCCGCGCTGCTCCGAGTTGCCGCTAATGTGCAATAACGACTGTTGTAGCTCGCCTGGTCGCGATTAAACCATTTTGAAAGCCGCTTTATTTTACAAAGAGGATATGAAATACTAAAGCACATCCTGCAAGTGGAAGATGCTGTTTCTATCATTAAAAATGCACCATCTTTCCTCTATTTTAGACAGATTTCCTAGTCTATCTACTAACTTCGCCGCAAAATCTGCCATGTTAATCTTGTGTTATATTTACAAGATTATATAAAGCAAATAATTTCTTAGAATGAATTATCTATTGTTACTATTAATATTAATTTATTTAAAAACTTTTCAAGGAGTAAGCGTATTATATATATTTTTTATTATCTAAATTATGGAAGTTCAAGTAAAAAAAACAATTTCCATAGCTTACCTAGATGAATAACGTGGGTGGTCCACGGGTAACAGAGAAATAATCCCTTCATTCATGTTGTTGTTATTTAAAATAACATTGTTGTAAAGTTTTAAGTAAAGTGATTTAAATATAAGGTTATAAAAAATACCGCAAACCAGTTACAATATTGAAACGCCAGTCATTAGTATTCCGAACGGTTCCCCTAAAATTAAAATACTGCATAATCAAGAAGTTAAGTCTATATTTCTTGTGTTTCAAGTTTCTTAAGGATTCTTCCTTTTAAATTTTATCCCAGGTACATTGACGCTAAAAGCATTTCGGAACTCCTTAATCAAGGTTCTAAAAACAATAATTTAATTAGTTAAAAGTTTTATAGCTGTTAAGTAAAAAGGATGAAACAAAAAAGATGTCGAAAGCATTCTATCGGAATAATGGCCGAAATACAAAATTCGTTTACGAATAAAGTGGCATTTATTTTAGTGTTTTGGTATTTAGACGGTAGATTAGTTATTCTCACATTTACGCGAGTCTCATGTTTCTTATTATACGCTGAAATTCATGAATTATGCATATTCATTACGTAGAACGACGTACTAGGAGGTGTATCAGTGTCTGTATATAGTCGTACGTACACACCTCATAGTGGCATCACCATACTGCCAGTTCCGTATTCTGTGAAATACGGCCCTTTCGTCGTACACCTACCTATTCCTACCTACATAACCTATAGTTACAGTAAACGTCTTCGTATCTGTTAAATTTCTACGAATACTGCATCGAGTTATTTCGATATCGAGAGTAGTCAATCTCGTACATGCTCGTCTCCTCAAGCCGGCATAGTGGAGGCGACTGATGCCCGCACAGGTTTCTCTGTAGTAGCAGTTGTTACCATTCATGGACCGCACTCTAGCTTTACATCAGGCACATCAGTGTTGTCACATGCCGAGCTACAATAAAAAAAAACATTGTCATATCGCTTGTATACACAAGCAATATTTATTTTTGAGAAATTACCTCCATGTTTGTAATAAAGTTTATGGCTTAACGAATATCAAAATATTAATGGGGAACGTCCAAAAAATTAACCCATGTTAAATATTTACATAAATTTTTATTTTCTCTCGATTTTTATTAATTTTTATAATAGTTGGACATATACTACGACTACTACGATTATGAGCGAAAACTGCTGTCACTGAGAGATGTCGCCTCCACTATGCCGGTTCGAGGAGACGCATGGAGTGCATACTTTCACCTTACCGATCATGACGGCTAATAAAAATTGATTTTTTGTCTATTAATTATTATAAGAAAAAGAAAAACCAACTGCTATTATTTTAATGCATATCCATTTTCAACCGCCCTTTTCCTTTTAATTAATTGCTATCTCTAAAAATAAACCAATTAGGACTAAAATCCTTTACTTTATATTTCTGAAATTGAGATCGAACCCATGCTATACGCGCAGATGTTCTGATCACTAAACTACATTATTCTGCTAAATTACGATGAAAATTAAAAAGAAAAATTATCCTGACACTGCCACGATTAATTTTATTATTATATTATAACCAATAATGAGTAAAATAGAGCGGTCATGATCTAGCGGTAGAGGACGGACCACACGACCGATGAGACCCGTGTTCAAACCTCGTTAAATTCTGTCCGGTACCAATGTAACTAGAATATAAACAATCTTTCAGGGGTTCAAAACATTATTCTTTGAAGAAATTATATGAGTAGATACAAAGAACAATGGCAAGATCCTATGTATTTTGAGTATCGCCTAAAGACTCTGCGTTTGTGAAACGGGTAGGTTGTACATACTTTTTTAGCAAAAAATATAATTTGGTCACCTAAGTGTTGGCATCTTCTGATCTGACTGCTTTCCTGTACCACGAATCACGCAATGACAGCTGTCGTCGAACAAATGACGACATTAATGCATACGAGTGATGAGGACGGGGATAATAATGTAACTTAGTAACGGTCATATTCTTTACGTATTTTATCTCAGCTCATTTTTTATTTATTTATTTATTTTTAAGGCACTCATATAGGCTACAGTACAAACATGTTAGCGCTGTACTGTAGCCCAAAATAGTGTGCACGCCATGGAATATACAGAACAAAACCATTAAAAAACTAAACTACCTAAAATCTAATTATTACAAAACTACAATGACATGTTCTATAAGTAACCTCACACATCTGTGAGGTTTTGGCTTAATTCTAGATTTAAATTATTTTTAAAAACTGAGAACTTGCCTGAATTTGCCTTACTTTATGTTATATCTACTGTGATACAGGCACTAGCTTAGTACGGGCATTTAATTAAAAAAAATATATATCCACTCTTAAATAAATACATATTTAGTCAACTCAAGCCCATGGGTAGACAGGGTTTACGGATGTATCTTAAAGAGATATGGCTTAAAAGCATCGCTTTTAAGGAATTCTTGTACCTCACGCCGAGTAACGCCACACTAAGCCTAACCCTCGAAGCTTTCGTGTCATGTCATTTACTCGCAAGTACCTCCAGAGTAATGTCCCTTTAAACCTCAAGAACTTAATCCTACTTTCTAAGGCTAATGCGACACGCTTCTCCTGTGTACCTTATTTCATAATAATGACATTCACCGCGCCTGTTGCATCAAAGTTACTTTCAATTTAATATTAATGTACACATAATATACACATAGAATATACGTTCGTCACTTTTAAGAGTGTACAAAACTATCAAGCCATAAATATTTGTTCTTCGACAACAGCGCGTAATGTATTGAATATTTTTAATAACATATTTTTATAGTAAATCGGCATGTAACCATACTCCACCTGATGTTAAGGTACAGTGAGTTCTTAATGAGCGGAGACAACTGCAATAGGCATATGCAGCCGGTTTGATGAGACGAATTTGCGAACAGTGCAGATTGGCAGACACATTCATCTCGTTATGCTACATCCGAGCTGTTTCCAAAACGCAATCAAGACTCTTCGCAACCGCGCCGCAGATTTTGGAAAATTCATCACAGTGCAAAACTTACCTAACTTCTTGGGATCACCAAATCGATCATTTAAGCTTTTTTCTTTAACTTTAACCTTGGTTTCTTTCGTTATATGTTGATATAACAAGACGTCAATTTAATGATCCTAATTAATTAATATTGAAATTTCATTCATTGAAAAGTCTGTCCGCCCACAATATTACAAATAATACCTATTCAAAATTCTAATAATATATGAGAATATTTGAAATTAAAACAACATTTTTTTCTCAAACGTTTTATCATGTTCACATGTTATTTTGCTTCGTTATTGAAAATACCAAACTAGTATTGAGCGTTTTATGTTATTGAATTAACTTAAAGTTTTGAAAGGCCCGGACGTTATATTTTGAATTACGATGTTTGTTTAGCACATTGCAGAATCGTCGAAGCGTATGTAATTTATTTTCGGTAACGTTTCATGAATTTTGCTCCACCATTTATTGCACCGCACATGCGACACATAATTTGTCGATGCTACGAAACAATTTACTATGAAAATTTGGTATACTTTAAGGAATATGAAATTTTTTATTTAATGCTAGATTTCTTATTTTACCGCACTCTGCCTGATGTTCAGTTTCAGCGCGGTCCATGAGTGAAAGCGACTACTACTTCTATGTCGATTTCGGCTTGACTAGTAGAAATCAAGAGGAAAAAACGTGTTCGGGAAGTTCTTTAAAAAAATTAGTAAAAGTACAGACAACCTTTTCGTCCGTGTTAAGATTCTAATATAATTTTACTTTAAAATTGCACGGTTTAGAATAAGCAAATTCGTCTAAGTACAAAACATGTAGTAGATTATAGGTAGTACATTATTAATGTGTGTAAAAGCATCTTCTTAAATAAAGATAACGTCCCTAGTAACCGATACGAAAGGGAAATGTAATATACAATACCAAGGACATTCGATAATTATTCTCTTTGAGAAAGAACTTAACGATAACAAGCATATATACAACATAAACACGAAAAAGATGACTAAACTTTCATAAGAAAATATACATTTCACAAACCTTTTTCTATTTATTAATATTTATAAAGTGTCATAAGTTTTATGATGACAAGATAAACGACTATTATCATCAAATAACATCCAAAGTTTTGTGCTCGGATTTGGAAACTACATAATTACCTAATTTCTCTGAACACGCTTAGGGTACGTATTTTATTCCATGCAGGTGGTAATCGCGGGCGTCACGCAAACTGCTAATTATGACACACATTCATATTCGTCAAATAAAACTTTGTACGCGATTTTGACCTTCGTACTGGATATTATTTCTTATACAACAGAATTTTACTATAAATCTTTAGAAAAACAAAACGGAGACTTAATATTAAACGCATTAATTATTCATTTAGATATTTTCAAAGGTACCTATATTATAAACCTATATTTTTCTAGGATAAATACGGTAATAGCCTTTTTTATTTGTATTACGTAAACTAAGCCTTATAAAACCAATGCAGTCTAAAAGTTTCGCGATCATTTCGATTAATGAATAAAACACAATCTAATATTTAAGCAAATAGACAATTTAATAGACTCAACTATTACCTCGGGCTCTAAGGGTGTGGATATTCTCCATATTAATTATTCAACATTCATTAATCTCATTTGAAACTTGATGCAACCAAAGTGCAAAGTTATCCCATTACAGAACTAGTTTTAGTTGTAACTACTATGAATGAATCTTCATACTTGTTTATAACACAAACCTAAAACTTTCTACATCCATACGGAACTTATGTCTTCAACACTTTTTAATGCATTTTAAAATGGAGATAGAAGAGCTACAAATCGTAAAGTTACGATGAAAATTGATCACATTACTTTTTTTGTACAATATTTATTTGCGAAGTTAATTTAGTCTTGACAGACCCACCATATTTTTTTTATTGCAGCTCGGCATATGACAGTCCGCCTGGTGTTAAGCTAGAGTGCGGTCCATGAACGAAAGCAACTGCTACCATAGAAAAATTTCTGCAGTCATGACGGCTTAAGAAGACCTCTCGTTATACCTGGTTACTACAATACAAGGACAGGACAAACATATAATATATAACATAACACATAGATCCGAATTTTTTAATAATACATATATGTATGTGGTATTACTAAAAATAATACAGAGAACTAAAACTAGAATAATATGGCGTTGAGATAATTCGAGAGCTCACTCGAATGTAGGTCATTTGAAATGTTTAGCAAAGATGAGCATTTTATTATCCTTATATTTTCGTTGCCGTCTTCGAAGATAAGACGACGCGACGGTCTTAGCAGTTCCTCTTTCATTTAGAATTTCTTACTTTCCTCATTTAGGTAATTTTACTTTTCATCTGAGGAACCGTACAAAGTATGCATGGAATAATATCTACTCTCAAGTTTGGTGAGTAATTTAATTTATCTGATGAAACAGTAACATACCCAATTATATATGAAATTATAATTTTAATTGAAACATATGAATGTACGAGTTTATTAAAAATATTATGAGTGTTGGAAAGAATTTCAAAACACGCTTTTCTATTTTGCTTACGCTGTAGTAACTCGAAACAATGGAGGAGGGGTCGTATACAATGAGCGGAAACAACTGCTACTACACATAAACGTTTGCAGGCTGCAGTCGTCTCTGTTATCCTATTAATGAAACTAGTGTACGCCGTCCGTCCCGACAGGGCACACTTCTCATTGTACCCGACTACTTTCAACCTGATTCTGCTCATGGAGCGTATTCTAGCCTAACTTGAAGCTGAGTGTGGTTACATGTCTAGCTGCAATATAAAAACCAAAAATATTTCTCCATTCAATTATTGGGCTTAATAAACTGATTTAAAACTTGATTATTGTGCAATATTAATAATTTTTGCAGAGTGTTACGTTATTTACGTTCAAATATTAATTTATGTCGCTCTATTTCGGATCATGCGCTAAAATTAAACAAGTTAATTTTCACCATAATGCATTTCATTCGCATTCTAGGTTGTCACGTGTCTAGAACGTCTGTAAATAACAATTTCATTTTTTTTTCCTTTATACTTTTTAGCATATTATGTAGATTATTAAATTCTGATGAAAACTAAACAGAAGAAATCAGCATACACATAGAGACGGGAATCGATCCCGCTTCACCCATAGTATACATGGTCTGATCATTGAGCTACAAAGTGCTTCCATGAACGTGTCAAAATCTTCTATTATATATTTCCATCGGCAGCCCTGTTTTTATTTCTATTCAATTAATCGCATAGTGTTTTCTTTAAAAAAAAATTATATGCTGCTTACCATCGTGTTAATTTTAACGCGAACGCGATGACCACAAAGCTCTTGAAACGTTCGAATCAAATTAATCAAAATAAACGCCATAGTAAACCGAATAAAATCTTTTATTCATTTAGCTTAATAATGTTAAAACTTTTATTTAAGTACTGATGCTTTAAGCCCACTCACTAACCATAGGAGCGTATCGGTATAGACGCGTAGAATTTCATAGGAAAATTGCGTATCAATCACTGGGTCTTCTGTGTTGACACAGTCTCGTTGTCTGCTATCAATGGTAACGCAGCTTTATCTCAATAACCTTATATTTAAAACATGATACATGTCACGAATTTAAAATTCAAAGTAGACACTGAACAAAAAGTTATAGTGCAGACGCCCGTATTATGAAACTTGGTTATAATGAAGTTTCAAATTAAATATTTTGTTAGTGCCACTTTATTTCGAGTAGAGTGAACGGGGGACAACGAAACATCGCTCGACTTGCTCGGAAATACAGTGCATTCCGAGGGTAAGTCTAACTTATAAATTATTCAAGTGAAGAGACACTTCAACTAGAAGCGCACGTTATTTTGAGAACAACTACTGACTGAGTCGCTTCCGGTGACGTCATTGGACGCGCTCTTATCCAAATATGATCGGCCACTTCTGTGTAATGAAATTTTATTATATCACGTATTCCAACAAGATAGTCTCCGTAGACTATAGTATTCAAAACTTTAATTAAAGTTGCATAGTGTTTTACTTAAAGTTTCCGTATAGGGGGGCTACTTTTTAAATTTTCCGGTTTTTGACACCGATCAAATCAACCAATCAAACATAGTGATTTAACGTTGAAATTATTGTAAACTATACTCGGATTGCATTTATAAGCTACCGAATATATCGATTTGACAGGAATTTCTTCGTTCGTTTATCGCCCTCGGATCTAACCAAACGTAAAATTAAACTATACAATACCGTAGTAGGCCCTAGATTTAAGAGTGCAGTTACGTGCATTGTCAATAAAATAAAGAATATGTTTTAAATGAATTTTATTAATTTTGTTTGTAAATTAAGCGTAAAAGATTATAAAATTAATTTAACTTATTAATTTTCTTATAAGTCTATTCAAATATAATTAATTAAAATACACACCATTCAATTCTACATTTATAAAAGACATTCTCAAAAGGTTGATAAGCCATTTCAAATTGAATAAAGTTGTTTTGCCTGAAGCATTTTAAATTTCAATGCGAGGCCTCCCGTTTCACTTCCGCAAGGGGTGAGTAAGAAGTACAATGCAGTAAGTGTATCGTAAAAAGCTAGTAATCTAACCCTACAAGGAAATGAAGAGCTACGAGTCCGTGTCCGAACGAAACACTTGTCTATCTCTGATGTAGGAATATAAATTCTAAACAACGTTGCTTATTTGCCTACAGAATAAAGTTTTTTTTTTTTAAATAGAAGCTCGGGATGTGACTACACTCCAACTGAGGTTTAGTTAGAGTGCGATCTATGATACCACAGATTTCTCTAAGCCAGTAGTCGCATCCGCTATACCGGCTTGAGGATACGAATGTGCACCATCCAGATTGATAGTTTCTTCTCTCGACTAGTCACTTAATGGGTATTACAATCGATAGTATAGCAACTACTTCAGGACGGCAGACTGAGCTAATAACCATCATCATACTGCCTACCATTCTTATCGGTACCACAAAGCATCTAGAAGATAAAATTATGGTTCAGAATCTATGGATACAGTATACGTATGTCTCAGTATATGTTAAAGGATATATAAAGATCTAGAATCTAAAGTACTTGACGATATCTCCATGCTGGGGTAAACCTTACGAGATACTACAAACTAATGTTGTTTGTAACTATAAATACTTTTCGGGAGTGAATAAATAGGGCACCGCAGTGTAATAGCAAGTATCATTTTTTAAAAGTAAGTCATAATTTTTTCGCGTATTTACAGTTCTTACTGTGCTGTAATGTAATCCAAAATAATGTGCACGACGTAAATTAATTAATTGTTAGTTATTTCAAAAAATATATTTAAAAAGTGGAAAAAAAATTTTAGGAGTCGTTGATAGACAGATGATGGTTGCGGCAACCCCATTTGTAATTAAACAAAAAAAAAATATCTTCCGTCTTTAAAATCTATTCTGATTATATTTGTTTTTGTTTTTCACATAATAAAAATATTTTTTCAATTTAGTAATTTCAGTATATTATTTTGTTTCTCCTTACGTAGCGGAGGTGCATTGCATTCTTAATGGATAGTGCACATTCGTATTTTCGAGTCAGCATAGTGGAGACGACTTTTACCTAAAATTTATTTCTTAACATCAAGCGGAGTGTGGACACATACTGAGCTGCTTACTTACTATAAAAAAAAAGTTAAATTTTAGGTTTCATGAGTTCGACCTATTAAATTCAAATACAGAAACAGAATATTGAATGCAATTAAAAAAAAATCTTTTATAAACGTGAAATTTAAATAGTAATAGAATTTCTGTAACACTTGGAATTCAATCTTCCATCACCCGCCCCCGTTTTAAAGTTACGAAAACTACGTCCAACTTATATTGAGCTGAGGACGGTCGACGGGACCCAGATGTCTGTGGTCGGTAGAAACAAGAATAAATATACAGGGTGTCCCGTAAGTAGTGGTGTCAACGGTATTTTACAGATAGAGGGGTTCAATATCTAGAATATAATTTGGTGATTTTTTTTTATACCTTCTGGTTTAAAAGTTATGACATTTTTAAAGAATTATCATTTTTTCCCCCGTTTTATCACAAAATAATGTTATAAAAATTTATTTACAATTATTTTCACAGATATTTTTATTTAAGTGGGTTGAGAAAACACAGAGCTTTCTAATTAAAATATTATTTGTAACCAATTAATAACCATGATTAAATAAAAAATTAAAATCTAAACAAGATTTAATTTATCCAATTTTAAGCAAAATATTTAAACGAAGCTGGTGTAAAAAAATTGTATGTAAGGTTACGGGACCATTATTTTAAAAATATCTACAATTCACAAGGATTCTAAAAACGTATAATAATGATCACTATCATTTTAATTAAAGTAATTTTTCAAAGTTAAACAAGCAACAAAGTACTATTTGTCGAAGAAATTTCATTAATACCTTATGCGAATTCCAATAAAACTAATGTAAATAAATACGGATAAGAAAATAATTTATTAAAGTAAATGCTCAAAATGTCTCCCTCTAACTCTAATGCATAACCGACATCTTCTAATAAAAATTCTCCGGATATTTCCTAGGGCTCTTTGATTATTTTTAATTCTTTCGGACACGATATTCAATTTTTGGCGTAGTTCATATTCATTATTATTACATGTCTTATAAACTGCTTCTTTAAAGTTAACAACAGCAGACTGATGATGGTTATTTGTCCACTCTGACGTCCTGGGGTAGTACCACAACTTTTGAATGTAACACCCGTGAAGTGACTTTGTCGCGTTTCGGGAATAGTTTAAAAGTAGCGAGGTATAACGAGAGGAGTATGCGCTGTCAATCTAAGATGGTACATGCTTGTCTCCTCAAGCCGGCATAGTGGAGGCGACTGCTACCGCAGAGGTTTCTCTGTAGTAGCAGTTGTTTCCATTCATGGACCGCACTCTAGCTTTAGATCAGGCGGAGTGTAGTCACATGCCGAGCTACAATAAAAAAAACACCATAATTTACTTAATAATCTTTGTTTTAATTGTAGTCCGGCATGTGATTACACTCTGCCTAATGTACTTAAGGTACGTAATCTCTGAATGAAGAAACAGGCGTCAGTCTGCCTACCCCTCTTTGAACATCTCTAAAGTCAAATTAAGGAACCGAAATGAAAATAAGATTAGAACTACAAACAGTTAGTATCTTACAGTAGGTTAAGACGTGAAAAAGTGCAAATTTCCGACTGTAAGAATTCTTAAAATCCGTCCTATTATCGGAATGCATTATTAAAAATCGACGCCCATTTGTTGTATTTATGTCGAAAAAACATTGTAATTAAAATGATAGTGATCATTATTATACGTTTTTAGAATCTGTGTGAATTGTAGATATTTTTAAAATAATGGTCCCGTAATCTTACATACAATTTTTTTACACCAGCTTCGTTTGAATATTTTGCTTAAAATTTTATAAATTAAATCTTGTTTAGATTTTATTTTTTTATTTAATCGTGGTTATTAATTGGTTATAAATAGCATTTTAATTAGAAATCCCTGTGTTTTCTCAACCCACTTAAATAAAAATATCAGTGAAAATAATTGTAAACAAATTTTTATAACATTATTTTGTGATAAAACGGGGGAAAAAATGATAATTCTTTAAAAATGTCATAACTTTTAAACCAGAAGGTATAAAAAAAAATCACCAAATTATATTGTAGATATTGAACCCCTCTATCTGTAAAATACCGTTGACACCACTACTTACGGGACACCCTGTATAATTCCCTGAGCACGTCCTAGGACAATGACTGTCAAACACAGAACGCTCCGAAAAAAAGGAACGCTTGACGTTTTACAAAAGGGGAACTTGTCACAAATAAAATTGATGACATTTAATTAAAGAAAAATATCAATTCAATTTGACATTACGTCTGTTTGTTGTGTTACGTCCCTTTTTCATTAGTAAATGCGTAAATTATATACAAATTCATATCGATTATATCGATAATAATAATAATCAGGCCGGGCAGTCAAGGAGCATCATTAATTGACGTACATACATGACAAGAGTAATAACGAAGAAGTAGAAGAGAAATAGAGTAAGTGGATGAAAATACAACGCAGAGAGAGATAGAGAGAGAGAGAGAGACGCGATTAGTTTGGCTGTAGTCGGGTATAGAAGAAGAATGCCCTGTCTCTCTTTGTCTATAGATATTTCTCTGTAGTAAGACTCGTCTCAACTTTTGGGGGCAAAAATATAATGAAAAATCAAACCTAAAGATTTTCCACAGTCCTAGACGTTAAATTTCTAATCAAATATTTAGAATATGTAATAAATAGAAACACATGTTTATATGTAGGTATATACGAGTATATGTGAGTGTAAAAACAAAGTGGAAATGGGAAATGTGCCTTACATATAAGATCAGTAATCCGAGATGCACTTGCTCTCGACTTCCTGGTATTGTTACAGTCGGCGACCACTCAACGTCTGCGCTCAAAACCCCAATGTTCGCAATAAAGCTTTTTGTATATTTCGTTTTATTTTGTATAGTGACTTACATTCACTATTAAGGTTTCTTTTTAATTATAAAATACTTAAATAAAGTTTTGAAAATAAATTATCGCGTAATACTAGTGTAAGCTAAAATCGGTGTTATGAAAGTTATTCTTCGGAAATCTTCCATGTCTTTCATATACGGCTTGTCTTTTCACATATGGAGGAGTTTTTTTTTCATAACATATTATTAAATTTAATAATTTATACTTATATAAGTTCTAGGGTCAGGAAACTAGGTTGATCAACAAAGAAAAAAAGAACCAAATAAATAATATATAATAATAAAGTAAAAATAAATAAAAAAATGGGAAAAAGTTTGTTCACAAAAAAGTCGCATCCTAAAGCCGTACGATTAATAGAAAATATCCTTTCTGTAACGTCTTAACGGACTGCGTCTCTTAATTTTTAATAGACTGCCTTATCCATAATAATAAATACATTTCATTTTTACGACTTAATTATCTTAAATTGCATTTTTATAGTAGTTCGACATGATGCACACCACTTCGTCTGATGTTAAGCTAAAGTGGAGCCTATGAGCTGAAAAAACAGCAACTACAGACAAAAGCCTGCAGACATTGCCTCCGCTATGCCAGCTTGTGCAGACGAATGTTCATCATCTATTCAGATCTATACTTCTCTCGTCATACGCGGCTACTTCCAAGATGATTCCGAAAAGCGACTACACTTGAAATTGGCGGTACAACCCCAGGACGGCAGACCGAGGTAATAACCATCATCAGTCTGTCTACTGCTGTAAGCTCTTGCATTAAGTCTCATTAGAAGATTGATTAAAGTACATACCTTGAAGAATGCTTTGTTTCGCGGCTCTCGCGACATCGTAGAGGGTTACTTGACACAAAGTCAACAGTACTCGAGCCCCTGTGTCGAGACTGCAGTAAATTGTGAACCTACTACGACTGCATATATACTATCACATCTGCATAGATTGCACTAGCTTAAAAACTTTTAAATATGACTTAGAAGATAATTTTAACTTATGAATAAAACAAACGAGAAAATGAATAAATAATATGGAAGATCAACCGCAGGGGTTTTAGTTTACACTTCAAATGAATACTGATTTAAGATATTAATTTTAATGAAATTAGATATTGAAATTAAATATTTTATTTTATTTATTTATTGTAGTTCGACATATGACAATACTCTGCCTTGATGTTAAGCTGAGTGCAGTCCATGAACGGAAACAACTGCTACTACAGATAAATTTCTACAGGCAGCAGTCGCCTCCGCTATGAGACGGCTTGTGGAGACGACTATGTCTAAAGTGGTCTAAGTAAGTATTTATTAATTATAAAAAATTGTTTGACATTTAACAATAAATCACTTTTACACTTAATTAGTTTAATTAATAAGTGTGTAGTATTTATTTAGATTTAATGTGTTAATAAAATCCTAAAGAAATTTGTTCAATTTTAAAAGTTAATGAAGCAAGTCGTGCACTTTAATTAATCCGCACGCTAACCATGGTGAATACGTAGCATTTCTACAATACGACACGTGTTCTGTCGGCTTGAAATAAAGCAATTGTTTGCGTGGATTTAGTTCGTTTGTATCGTGAAGATAACCCGTCAGGTAACGGGCTAAAGTATTTAACAAAGTTACACGGTTAACAAAGGTAATTTATTATCTAGTACATCTACCATAATCTCGAGGCATAGTTCGAGTTTTAAGTGGAATTAATGTACTTTATATGTGTACAAATAATACGTATACATAAGTTAGACTGCTATACAAAGTCCCCTAGGTTTGCAGAAGTACTTATTACTCTTTCAAGAACCCACAATAACGTCTAGACGTATTCATATGCATTAACAGTGGACGTGACGCTTTGAACGTAAAGCTTTTAAGGTTAAGCCTCCTCATCTCCCATTTTCACACTTAAAACACTTAAATGCCTTCTTTGATAACTAACTCCATACAATATTCAACAATACAAACTAATTACTTTTAATAAAATTTTCATATTTATAATAAAGTATACTCTGATTAGAAAAGTAATTGTGTTTTGTAACACTTTTTGTAGCAAACTCTGATCGCGTAGCAGGTGCTACAAACATCGTAGCATCGATAGAGTTGAACTCCTCGGAGACTACTAGAAGAGCAAATACTCGGAAATAAGTTATAAGGGTCATAAAACACGCTCCAATACCGACCCATTATGACTTTATATTGAATGAAATCCTACTATACTTGAATAATATTGCCGTTGAAATAGGAAAAAAATTTATTTACGCCATAATTCGGAAATTGGAATTTTCCGTAGGTTTGCTGGCGAATTTATATTTTAAGTCGCCTGTCAGGTCGTGAGAGCTGCCAATGATGTTGGGGCTATAAATGATGTAGTCAGAAGGCACCTCGCAGGTGGAGATGTGACCCGGCGGCGCGGACTCAGTCGCGTGAAAGCCTTTCTCAGTGGCGCGCGTGGCGTCGGCTCTCTCGTCGCCGCTGTAATACGCACACCAGTGTAGGTTTCAATAAAGCCGAACTCGAGTGAAACATAAAGTACCCGAAAATGTTACCAATACATAAAGTGGATTGCGAACTACGCCCAGAATTGAGAAGTGACCGATAAAGTTTCCGAATAAACTTGTTTTCACCAAACCGTTACGAGGTTACAACTTTCCTTGGGAGATGTGATTAGTTAATCTATTCGTAAGTGTTTATGATATGTTTTGTCTTCATTAGGATTAACTATTAGACAGTTGTGTTCTATATACCAAAAGTATTAAAGTTTGCTATAAATTTCCTTCCGACCCTTTAAAATAATAAACTTCTAAAACTTTTCCAGTTTCCTTTACATTAACTTGAAATAATAATCTTATTTATGTTAAGAAAACTCTATGATTTCTATTAAATTACAGCCTAGATATAAATTTACCTGAAAAAAGTTTAAAATTATTAAATACTGTTATATAATTAAATAACCTTTAATAATTACCCATTTCGAGCGAAAATGTTAAATATTAATTTTAAATCAGTGTATATAGTGTGTGTATGTAGGTAAATACATTTATGTTATAATAATTTTTCCTTTTACATTTTAAATAAAACTAAATTATATTTTATACTAAACTATTATATAAAGATAGATACTGCAATGGCGTCAATAGAGAACAAAAGTAAAGAAGAAATCGACTGTTTTTGTTCGTGAAAGTTTTGAGAAACTATTTTGAAACTAGTTTTACCTTTTACTAAAGGTCTTTTGACAATATTTGCCGCCATTGTCGCCATTTCCCTTAGGTCTTTTATATAATTTATTATACACTAATTATGTAATAGTCTTAATTTATTTAATCAAAAAATATGTCTTTGTTAGTATTATCTACTTAAATTTTCGAAAAAATTCAACTCAATTTATTTACGTCATTTGGATTATACCTCTAATTTTCTTTATTAGTCATCGATTTAATAAAGTGAACGTTTAATGGTTTCTATTAGTTACGTGGGAGGAAAGAGTGGTCTTGTTATAGTGCTATGAAAGTCACTTTTAGTAATTGAGAGGGGCGTGCGTTGTAATCTGGTAAAGACCAATACCAAAATAAAAATCATCTTATAGGTATCCGAATCCGACACTTTGTGGCTGAAATGCCTTGAATAATATGTAAGTAATAATAATATAGAAGACATCAACCAATTCTAATTTAAAATAAAAAACAATGTTTATTTTTTGCCCGGGATACGTTCCGAAACTAACCAGTTCGATTTTAAAATATTTTTGCGTTAGATAACCCGTTTATTGAAGAAGATTTTAGAACTTTTTTTTCAAATGACCGCGCGGCACAATTATTTTATATCTATAAAAGGTTTTCTAGGATCGGGAACGTAAACTCCTAATACTAATTATAGACATACGAAATTGCGGGCCAGTTACTGCATATACCGCACTACTAAGTTGACACAGTTCCGGTATTAATTATCGAGAAACGATGCCCAGTGGGCCTACTAACCTTTATTACAAATTATTTTCTTAGAAATTATTGAGTATCTAATGAATTTTTCTACTTATAAGAAAAAAAATATATTCATAGAGTAACTTTAGTTGGTTGTATAGGTTCATTTTACAAAAATTGTATTTTTCGAGAAAGTCTTACATTTGCTGATTAAACCCATTTAAATAATTTAAACGAGTATTTAATATATTTTAAAGGAAAATGATATCAAAGAAGAAATTACAATAAATTTAATAAAAAATAAGTTCAAACGTTCCCGTGCCAACATTGAAAAGGCCCATTTCGTATTTCATTATTTATTTGAACTAAATGACCCATATTTTCGATTTGCTTTGATTCTGTTTACTTGGGCATAGCTTTTAAGATACTAAAATATTTAAGACGTTCACACCGCAGACAAGAAAGGACGTACGAATATCTTCTCGTAATTCGGCGGACACTTACGCAGAAAACCGACCTTTTTTCTATAAAATCTGTATAAAATAGATGAAAGAAAAATGTAAGGTTAAAGTTCGCTATGTACACATATGTCTTTTCATTAATACCTATTTTCACTTATAATTAATATTTGTCAGTTAGTTGAGGTTGGAGCGCAGAAAACACAATAAGCAAGCAGGCGGTAGAGGTTGTCTGACATGACAATATTGTAATTTTCATAAATATTTATACGCCTATAGCAACTAACATAGATTTAAGACCTTAATAATAAATCTGAATAAATTGTAGTCAGTTGTTAGTCTGCTGGCCCGACCAAAGAATATTGCAAAAATATTGCAGTAATTTCCCTGCAAAACATGAAAACATGCAAAACATGTACAACACGATAAATATTATTTATTATTAATGAAAATAAAAATATTAAAATTATCTTTATCAAACAAAAACAATCATCATTTATCAACCATCATTACGCTAACATATTAACTTTTTAATAAGTGGCATTTTGTACATCTGCTACAAACACATTTCATTTAAATTATCATTATGTTTTGCATTGTGTATGCAAATTAAACGAGCATTTATTAGATTAATAATTGAAATAATTTACCTATAGATTTAATAATGGTACTTCACGTTTGCAAACAATCTCTTCAGACTAGCACAGCGGAGGCGACTAATGCAGACCTTTTTCGGTAGCAGTTGTCTACTCATGGATCACACTTTAGTTTAATATCAGGCGGGACAAACCCTAAATATTTCAAAGATCTACCCACAGCTATAGGAAATATTTAAATGTAAACAAATGAGAAGGATGTTAGGCAATTGTTCGACATTACATTAGTACAGAAATCTCTACACGCTGCTGCATCTGGTGCTGTATCGTAATTCAAACCGCGACCCCAATGCAGCCAGCATTTTTACTCTTCGACTTTTGGCGTTTTTCCAAGCTTTATCTTTCTGAGAGCCATAAACCACCTTCCTAGACCATAAATAACCTAACAACGTTTCGCATCAAATTCTCTTTGCGTACATTTTGCTTCTTTTTTTATTCAGTTGTATTCTATTTATTAAGTTAGCTCTGTAGATATTTAACAATTTTATTTTTTTTAACATATTTTTTCACATTTAATTATACCTACAGTCTTTTGGAATATTTTTTTAAAGCTTACACTAAGGCATGGTTCACACGACAGTACGCTGCACGCGAAATGTTCAATTTGAAACTAGGATTAGTTAATGTTGTTAAAGGTGACCATTTTTAGGCTATCCGAACACGGGTCCTTGATAGCAAGATCTTCTTTTGTTTTTGATTATAATTTATATTTATTAGGTCTATTATATTTTATCAGAGGGTTTATTTTATTGCCTTTGTAACAAAGGGGTGAAGTATTCGATTAATTCGTTTTTTCAATTTATTTTACGGGTTTTTATCTATAAGCGTTTGAGTTATTACTGTAATAGTGGTAGGCAGACTGATGATGGTTATTAGCCCAGTCTACCGTCACGGGGTAGTAACACCAGTAAAGTGATCTAGTCGCGTTTTAGGATCAGTTTGAAAGTAGCAGAGTGTAATGTAAGGAGCAGTGTAATGTGTCTTGTAAATCTAGATGGCGCACATTCGTCTCTACAAACAGGCATATCGGAGGCGACTGTTGCCTGCAGAGACTTCTTTGTGGTAGTAGTTATTTCCGCTTTTGAATCTCCAACTTATTATCAGGTGAAGTATGGTCACGCTTCTGTAAAAATATGATAGTTTTTTAAAATTGGTTATAGTTGTTTATAGAGTCAATTTAAAGCAGTAATTAAAGAAAACGGAACAGCCCAGTGTGTCCCAACTATCACGCTACGGATACGTCACGAATGACTAGTCGGAAGTCGTTATAAAGTAATCTACTGCAGTTTGTTCGGGCTACTTCGCGTAAAAAGCTGCATGCAAAGTGTCTAGACACGTTCCGATGATATTTCAAAGAGATCCGTATTTTATGATCTAACACGTAAAAATCCATAACTTTAGATTCAATTACGATATGTTACAATGTAATTGAAGAAAATACGAAGTTCTTACATATTCATTCTATCACGCGGAGTGGTGCCATATATCGAGCTACAACAAAAAAAACTACGGATGATCACACTTTGCCAATTGGCAGCGGTCGGCCTCCACTATGACCGTCTCGATGAGACGATTGTCCATCGTCCAGGATGACAGGACAAGCTAAAATACGTAATTATACAAGAACCTCGTAGATATTTGTTTACAACATTTAAATAATATACCGAGACATATTAAAATTTTTCCCGCAAGATGAAAATATTAACAAGCGGGATTCTACGTACGTCTACCTGCGAATAAAGGCTTTAATAATGAATGTACAACGTCGTGTTTTGGGTTCATTATTATTTCGTATGTTTAACATTTCGGAGATAATCATAATGAAAATGAAATTGCCAAGGGAATTCATAATTTAGAGAGGGTAAAAACCCTATAACTGGAAAAAAATATATGTATAAAGACTTCTATCTATTCTTACTCACGCCGGCGAGTAGCGGTAGGCAAAAAAGATTTTTAAGAATTTATAAGCTCGTAGAAGTGAGAACTACCTGTTGCCCGCTACTTCATATGCGTATAATTATTTTATGCGCATAACATTTCCGACCCATCCCTGTGAAACCTTTTATAGAGATAAAATAGCTATGCCGCCCCGTTTCACCTACGGCCTAAAAGCTTCCTTAATAAACGATCTAACTGACATAAAAAAATCGAATCGGACTGATTGATATACATGTATACGCATGCATACGGGACAAAACAAAAAACATTCGTATTATATGTTATACAATACAATACAATACAATTGTCAAGCCTTTTTCCCACAGGGATAGGCAGAGACAGCGGACCACGATCCTGACACAACATCCTCGCTTCCTTCACATCCACAATTCTCTTCATGCACGCCCGACGGTTATGGGCACTAGGCAGCCCAGCTTTCATGAGGATGTCTCCTATTTGATCGGAAAACACCCTTCAGGGTCTGCCTAGTTTAATACATCCATTCACATCAGATTTATATATTCCTTTCGTCAATCTCCTTTCATTCATCCTTTCCAAGTGCCCAAAGCATCGAAGCATTCCTTTCTCAATCCTCGTCACTACATCATCTTTCAAACCACGTCTATCGCGCACAACACTATTCCTCATTCTATCCGCTATCGTGACTCCACATACTCTCCATAGTGACTGCATTTCTACAGCATTAATCCTACTCTCTTGCTTCTTCTGTCATACCCATGGTATAATAATTATTACATAAATATCAATTATCGGTTTTTTTATTAAGTTTTTACGTTTTAAATACTAGATAAGTTTTATTATTAAATATAATGAACAGCCAGAAGTGTGAGGATTCGAACCCAACGCATTCTATTCAATTTTCATTTTAATTTAATAATATTTCATACGTCGTTTCGGTGGCGGATGGTTGAGTCGCGTATATAACGTAATTTATTAGGGTATAAATTTTATTTAAATATTTAATTTGGCAGTTTTTAATGCGTTTCCTTTTCTTACATTTCATAAAAATTCATTCAGCCCGTTTAATTATTTTATTATTCATAAACGCTAAAGCTATTTTCATCAATTAATGCTATCAGAACCCCCCGGAGAGAGCCTTCAGTATTCTTTAAATTTAATGAACTTCTGTTGCTTTTAGGCACTTACTTTACATTAAAACGATATCACGTGTTTTAGGAAACATGAATGAACGGAGTATTACGAAGGATTTTTTAATTTATTTTAGCACGTACACAATTATGATGTTAAGCCAGTGTGCGATCGATGAGCAGAGGCGACTGAAAGAGGCATATCCGCTGTGCCGGCTTAGTGAGATGACTCTTCACACTGCGCTTGAAGAAATGTAAAGTTTAACACATTTGTGGTATACATCGTAGATTAAAAATATAATTATAGATACAGTCGAGCAATATAAATTCTGACCCAACCGTCAATTATTTCGCGTAGCTTTTTTTTGTATATACACTTATTAAAATGCCAAGCGAATTTTAGCATTAAGGCGGATCACGAATCGGTTTTGCTTAACCGTACCTGCGCATATTATTATATCCTATTCTATTTGAAACATCATAAATTATACACTTAAACCTTCCTCATGAATATATCTATGTGTTAGTGAAAACTAGATAAAAATTCTTGCAGTAGTTTTTATTATTAATTACACGCAGCGGACGACTTTGTTTTATACAGTGTAGTGAAATGAAATGATGTTTAATTAAAATAGTATAATATTTTTTCAAGCAAAAATTCTAACGGAATTTGCACGCTCGGGAGTAAACTAGAATAAAACGTAATCATCACCTTCACCACCTCCACCACCCGTTATCTACTCTTTCTCCAGCGTTTGTTTCACTTCTTTTAAGCCTATATCATCATAAGTCCCGAATTACACCAACAAAGTTACCGGCCGAGATGTTTCCAAGTCTACGTAAATCAACTCGCTCTATAATAGATTTATAATTAAGTTCTCTTTCAAATGAATTAAGTAATTATAATGCCGTATGTTACCTTGATACGTAATTCTGACGTCGCTGAATAAAAACGTGGGATACCCGTCCATTATACAAGTAGGATGATACTTCAAACGGAGCGTGAAAAAAGTTTTATTTTTATTTTTGCTTTCATCCACAATTCTGCATTTCTCTTTTACATCAGGTGTACAAGTCGAGTTTCAATAAAACAAAAAGCTGTGTAGAGAACTATTCTATAAACACCAACATTATTCAACGCTTCGTATCACACACATATTTTGAGTTTATTTTAAATTTAAACTTGGTTGCTCATAATTATATTTATTTAAAAGTAGTAGGTAGACTGATGAAGATTATTAGCTCAGTACACTATCCTGGGGCAGTACCACCGCTTTAAAATGTAACACGCATCCATAACAGTCGGGTATAACGAGAAGAGTGTGCCTTGTCGATGGATGGTGCGCATACATTTCCGAAAGCCGGCATTTATCTCTGCTAGCAGTTGTTTTTGCTTACTTTCTGTTTACTTGCTAGTTTAACATCAAGCGGAGTTTGGTTGAAATGTGATCAAAGAATTAAAAAAATATAATACAAGAATACATAAGTGTTTGAAATGTGAAACTTGATTTACATTACATTCTCGTATATATAACGTTTTTGTATGGAACAATCATTTGAAAGAAGAAAACGGTGTACGATCTGCTCAAGCCGGCAAGGCTTAATGGTAGCAGTCGCTCATGTAGCCTACTTTAGCATAACATTGTTAACTTTGGTTGGTTCATTTTTAAATCGGGGGTAGAGCCTTTATTTGCGTATTGTGTTTAAACCTAAACTATATAGAATATTTGAAAGGGTTGCCAATGGAAAGATAAAATAAGATAACTTAGTGTTCAGAGCATTCGTGTATAAAGGTTCGATTCTTAAATCAGTGTGCGCTGCGATTATTCTGATAATTTTTCATCGTAATTGCCAAACAATATTAATAAAAAATATAAACTGTTATTATTTATTTTTTTAGCACGTCATACGACAATTGTATTGTATTGTCATATTTATTTATTTGTGTTAAGCTAGAGTGCGATCCATGAACGGAGGCGACTGCTGTCAGAGAAGGACATCTGCAGACAGCAGTCGGGTCCGCTATACTGGCTTAATGAGATGCCTCTTCACGCTGCGGTTGAAGGATCCCATGTTATAGGAAGGAGAAAAGACGTAGCTGGGAAGGTCGTTCCACAATTTAATGGAACGACAGAAGGACTGCCAGAACTATTGGAATATTTGTTAAAACAGATGAAAGTTTATTTTTTCGTTATTGTAGTTTGGTATATGACAACACTCCGGTTGATTTTAAAGTGGTGGACGGCAGACTGGGCTAATAATAATGATCAATTTGCCTACCACTCTTTAACAAGCATTTTACAAACATTTAAAATTACTAATAAGCTTCAAGTATACAAAACCACACATAAATGGGCACAACCAAATCATTCTGCGGTTATGAATTACCCTATTCACTACAACCAATGCTATTGATTTTGATTTATTAATAAATTAAACACGTTTGGACAAATATTTGATTCTGTAAACCGTTGACATAAAACAAACAATGACATCCAATCCCTATCAGCTATTAACATTGCAAGTTTTAAAACATATTACTCGGTTATTATTATTTTAATGTCTTAAAACTTAAACGACCAAAAACAGCTCATCTCCTCAAGCCTGCATAGCTGAGGCGACTGCTGCCTGTAGAAATTTCTCTGTAGTAGCAGTTGTTACCGTTCATGTACCGCACTCTAGCTTTACATCAGGCGTAGTGTTGTCATATGCTACTCACTACTTACTATACTTACCGCCAATCTCAAATCTTCAAGTGTTAACAACTGTAAAGTGACCTAGTTTCACGCTCAGTTCGGAAGTAAACAGGTACAACGAAAGAAGTGTGTCAACCGGGTGCATATTCGTCTCCTCAAGCCGGAATAGTGGAGAGCCGGAATTGCAGATATTTTTCTGTGGTTGTAGTTGTCTCAGTTTATGCACACCATTCTAGCTGCTATTCTGAGCTGCTGTCAAAATAATCACGGGTGTTTTACTTGAAACGACTGGTAATACAGTCTGAGCTAGTACCCATCTTCAGTCTGCCTACTACTCTATAGTTTAAATCGTTCTCTTGCTTATTTTGTTAATATTAATATGTTTTATACACAGTGATGGTGTACGCGCGATGGGCACTCCGGCACATAGCAGTGGCGGTGTGCCTGCACGCGGCGTTGCTATTACCAACGCGACCAGAACCATGCGCAAGAAGTCCACTATGCACGTGTCGTCCGGCACACATGTCCTGTATCGCTGTACCATTACATCGTTTTCCAGGTATTTAATTTACTATTTAATCATTGATATCATCAAATCTCCTCAAGCCGGCAAAGTGGACGTGATTGCTGCCCGTACAAGTTTCTCTGTAGTAGCAGTTGTTTCCATTCATGAACCAAATTTAATAACTCGGTAATAATATGAAACGCTTGCTTTAAGTATGAGAGGTTTAAAATTGTGAATTACTAATAATTATGAAACCGTGATGTAGTGGTATTACTTTTAAAGAGTGGTAGGCAGACTGATGAAGGTTATTCTACCGTTTTGGAGCATAACCATCATCCGTGAAGTGGTCTAATCGCGAGTATGTATTTAACGAGAGAAGGGTGTATTGTCAATGGAAGCCGGCATAGGGATAGGAACACAAATAATCCGTGAAGCGTTTTAAGTGCGTTACTATTCGTGATCGCATCCACCATAAGTACTTAGTACATTACCACATACTAATATAACTTTGCATTCAAACCACGCTCCAAATTAGACGGATGCTCGATATATGTACATACACCTACGGAATTGATAACGTACAGCACGTGACTGAAACAGAGGTAAATCCGGTAAACAGGACAATTGTAAACAGTGTAGCATTACCGGTACAATAAGAGCTGGAGCCACGTAATCTTACATCGAAACTATTGTAGAGATTTTGATTAAAGTTTCGGTTGTATATCATTTTGTTATGTCAAGTGGGTTGGCACGAACATAAATAAAGGGGCGGTGGCAAAACAGCGAGATAGTTTACAATATTTTTATCTGGAAACTAAACCTTACGAGGATTTATAACTGAAAATATAACAAACAATGTCAAAAGAAGGTCAGTTTGTTTAGGAGAAAATAATGCTTCAAGAGGCATTATATTATTGTTGCTTACCTATTTTATTTCAAAACATGAGCCTAAATTTTATTATAATCATTCGAAAACGAGTCAAATCACGTTATTAGACAAATGCTTGCTATAATAGACTCTACGTGACTGTCATCGAACAACTAGTACTCTGTAAACATTTCAAAATCTACGAACGACTACTAAATAATCGATTTACATATTTAGTGTATTTTGTGAATGTATTTGATTAATATATGTAGTGGATTTATATTATTGTTAAACAAGAAATAAAAATAGGAAAATGTTAACTTTGAATATAAATTTAAGTTAGTTTAGTAAGCTAAAATATGTAATTTAAATATGAAAATCTGGACCGTCACTACTAAAAGACGTGCCTAGAGAGGGACACCGTGGGACACATTATCCGTGTCTTGGGGAGTACCGGAGAGTCCGATAGGTCGTTGTCTTCCTCAAGACGCGAGGTATCTATAAAAAAAAGACGTGGGTGTAAGAAAAGGTAATTTAAATATGTAAATAAAACCGAACTTCGCAACCTCACATAAGCCTGAAAAGGTTTCAAGATGAAACGTTTTTTAATTAATAAAACAAAACTGAAACAAAAAAATATAATTTACTTAAAACATATTCCTGAATACTCTACAAAATTACTTACATAATCCACGAGTATCTCTATTCATTGAAATTTTTTATATTTTAAAAAAATTTGTTTGAAACATATTCGAATAAACTGAAAAATATTATCCATGTAAATGCAATTACGTAGTCCGTGAATGCATGAACGTATGAAAGTGCCCACAAATATTATTACGACATAAAATTAATGCCAAAGTAGGCACTAACACACTGGTGGTGCCACTTTGAATTCACTTATTCGGTGTTACCGGGCGGCGGCACGTCGCTCGCGTCGGTCCCTTGCGGCGACAGCGAGGCATGGGCATAAATCTTTATAAAAACCCTCTGAGCCGAGTGTTTCTACGGAGTAAGCCACATACTCAAAGAACACGTAAAAGCTTGTAGATATTGGTTGAAATCGAGTTCCCTTATGCGAGATCTAAATCATCCAATAAGTCAGCCGACTTCTTACGATACATGAACGTTTGATATCGATGTGGTGTATACGATATACTTCGCGTGACTGGAGGTGTAACATGCACGGTTCGTGCACGCTTTCAATATAACGAGAAAGATTTTTAAACTACAAAATTTATTTTCACCCATCTAATTTTTACTTTAATCGAAAGGCGGCATGACCCTGTAGCAGACAGCCTTTTACATGCTAGCGATAACATATTAGGTTTTAATCCATTTACGTTCATTAAATGTTTACACGTAAATTATATTAAAATAACATAATTTAAAAAATTAATGACCTTGCCATACAATGTCAATATTATGTTTCAATAGGCACAAAAATAAACTATTACCAATATTTTTTTACTTTAATATACAATTAGCATGTGAAAATAACGTTTAACTATACTTCGTGACAAATAAACGTAGAATAAAAGTCATTCATCTCACTGTGCCAATAAACCTGATTACTCTGGACGTTTCGAAATTTATAAAACTTATATGATTTTATCAGAGTCATAAAACGCGATCTTGAGTTTTTTTAAAATTTCTTTAGTATAATAATAAATAAAGTGACATCTTTTATTCACTTTAGTTTATTTTATATTCCTTTCTTATCTGTAATTAATTCCTTTATATTATTTATTTTTGATAAAAAAATTGGCAGTCTAAATGCCTATAACACACGTAATCTGCCAAAGCTGTAAAGTCAATGACTTTTATTCTACGTTTATTTAGCACGAAGTACAAATACAAATTTTCTGATAAAATTATTAAATTGTAATTAAACACGCACGACAGATCTTTGTAAACACGTTATTTGTAAGAAGATTGTGTAATGTGATTAAGAATTAGTCTCCTCCCGTCCTAGAGCAAAGTAAAACTTCATTAGTGTAGAAAGTTTAACACTGTAATCAAATACTTTCGAGAAACTTTGCCTAAGTAAATCTAATAAATCTAAGCATGTTGTGTTCAATATTATTAGAGCTTACATAGATTGTTGTTTCTTACATTTGTTAATTTATACATAATTAGTTGTAAGTTTCTGTTTTTGAACCAAATAAATAAATAAATAAATAAATAATTCTAACTATTGCACTTCTACATGGTATAAGTTCACATTATTTAGTTTATTAAGCTTTTCATCGTCATTATCTTTGCCTTTGTTGTGTCTTTTGGAGAATTTTGGATACATATGAGCGAAACTTACTTCTATTTTACTTGCCAGAGAATATACGACCATGTAAGATTTAGAGGGACACTAATAATCACGATTTTCATGTCAACCTTAGTCGTGTTTCAGGATTAGCTTGGAAGTAGCCGGGCATAAGATGAGTGTGCCGTGTAAGGACACGTTTGTTTCCTAAAGCCAGAATAGCGGAGGTGACTGTTGCCTGCAGACAATTTTCTATAGTAGTAGTTGTCTCCGCTGTCTAGCTTAGATTCAGATGGAGTATGGTCACATGTTATTTAAAAAATAATAATTATGCATGTGTTATAATCAAAGCATTTGTTACACGGAATTCGGGTGCTTTACATACAGTCCTTAGAATGGAACTCGGATCGCTATGTGTGTGAACATCTGAGGGCTAATTGCATTTACGCCGTGACAGTGTAATGCGATATCTCTCCACCAATAGGATCGCTTCATTTTAATGCTGCGGTCAAAATAACATCGTCTGATTGGCGGAGAGATCTCGCGTTATGTTGTCACTCCGTAAATGCAACCTATATGAATATATTTTATATGAAGTGTATATATGTATGTATACGAAGTGCGGCCGTGGTCTAGCGGTAAGACGCGTGAACTCACGATCGATGAGACCCTTGTTCGAACCTCGCTAAAAGACCGGTACCAATGTAACTTTGTTACATGTACTTTGGTCGCTCAGTGCCTATAGGCACTATTAAAGAGTGGTAGGCAGACTGATGATAGTTATTTGTCCAGTCTGTCGTCCTGGGGCAGTACCACCACTTTCGAATGTAACACCCGTGAAGCGACCTTGTCGCGTTTCGGGAATAGTTTGAAAGTAGCCAGGAATAAGAGAGGAGTGTGCACTGTCAATCTAGATGGTACATGCTCGTCTCCTCAAGCCGGCATAGTGGAGGCGACTGCAGCCCGAGAGATTTCTCTGTGGTAGTAGTTGTTTCCATTCATGGACCGCACTCTAGCTTTACATCAGGCGGAGTGTTGTCACATGTCGAGCTACAATAAAAAAAAAAAAAGTGCCGTATAAGAAAAAAAAACAACTGAATAGGTACGTGACCGGACTAATACTAATAATAAAATTTAAGCTCTTTTTTTTTTTCATTTTACCATTTCCATTAACAGGTTATCATGCTAATAATGACTTTACGTAAAATGTTTTAAATCCTCGTATAGCGTCGGTTCGCTCAAAACTCGTAATCTGATTCTCGATGCAAAAGTTCCGCTCTAATCGCTACACTTCTCTTTAACACTTTGTAAACGGCTAGATAATTTTAAAAGATCGTTGTCTTAAAAGGAAATTGGCTAATTCAATAGATATTTGTATAACGCCTATTGTATAATATGCAAAACAGAGTCACTTTTGAATAAAAACTTAAAGAGGAATTGAGAAAGCCTGTTTTTGTTAGATGAATATATTTTCCAAGCGTAAAATCAATACCAAGACGAGAGAAATACTTGAATTTCGCTCCCCAAGAATCAAATTACCGTGTTCCAGCTAAAAGAATTGGCAGTTTTATTTTTAAATCAAATTAATGGAATAAACCTGTTCTATATAGATATCCATTTCAATACCGCTAAACCTCATTTCCATTCAACAATAGAACGAATTTTACTTTCAAACGGTAACAAATCAGCATTAATAAAACAAGATTACATTTGCGGTGTTACATTACTGCGCATTACAGGACTACGACGAATAGAATAGCAAGACATAAATAATTTTGATTGATGGTAGATACTTGTATACTAGGCGATCGTATGCGGTCTTTGGTCCGATCTTTGGAGTTTGTGTTCTCTGTACCTATAATTTATATGTCATGAATTAAGCCCTAAGAGTTCACTTTTCTTATATAACTCCATGAACGGAAACAATTGCTACCACAGATAAATATCTGCAGGCGGCAATCGCCAACGTTATGCCGGCTTGAGTAGACGAATGTGCACCTACTAGGTTGACAATGCACACTCTTCTCGTTATATTGCCATAGGTGCATTTATTCTAATGGCCTGACTTTAAATAAAAAATACACATTTTAGGTATGCTGCACGGAGACTTGAAGTAGACTGATATAATAAGAAAAAAGTGGTCTGTCAACCTAAACGTTGCATATTCATCTCAAGTCAGTATAGCGGAGACAATTGCGTCTGCAAACAGTTCTCGCCGCCCATGGATCGCATTCTAGCTTAACATCATGCTGGACTACTATAAAACACCACATTTATGTTCACTCTGAATGCGATCTGCAGTCTATGGTCACATATTTTAATGACAAAATATTATCAATAACATTTGCAAAATTTATGTTAAATAGTTAAAATGTTAACGAAGCAGTAAACCATAAAGTATTTACTTTCAGAATGGCCCCGGATAGAGCTGCAACACCTCGACATAAGTATGTCGTACCTGGAAATACTTACGGAAAGTGCACTGGATGGATTACGCCTGCAGACCTTAGTCTTAGTAGCAAATAAATTCTGCCAAATAGAACAACATGCTTTTAGGTAAATTGTTTTTTTAACTATTTTTATTTTATTGTAGCTCGGCATATGACAACACTCCGCCTAATGTGAAGTTAAAGTGCGGTCCATGAATGGAAACAACTGCTATCACAGAGAAATCTCTACGGGCAGCAGTTGCCTCCGCTATGCCGGCTGTGTAATAGTCTCTGGATCAGTAGTTAAGCGTCCGTATAACCCTTCCCTCTAAATTATTATTTTTATTATTACACGAGTATAATTTATAATAATTTAATGTTTCAAATAAATAAAACACAATACAAATGTTAATTGTAGTTTTTAAGTTTATTTGTTATTTTAGTTTTTTTGAGAAATTTATTGTTTCGGCTAGGCTTCGAGTCTAAATCTATTCTTCGCCACTGCTATATGTATAGAAACTAATGACCCAGAAATAAAATATAGTATCTGCTGAGCTTAATCGATATTTTCTGTTTTTGCAGTTCAATGGCCCTAAGTTTAGCCTCTTTAGATCTCGGATACAACGAATTCACAGAAATACCTCAAGAAGGATTGAAAGATTTAAAAGTTCTAAATTGGCTCAACCTTCAGAAGTAAGTAATCATCCACCAGTTACGTTTTTATCATGCAAATTAGTCTCTCAAATATACAGGAGTATATTTTGTTTGTAGCAACCGAATAACTCACATAGGAGAAGACGTTAAATGGCATTACATGGAAGAAACATTAACCAGCCTATCTCTCGGAAATAATCAAGTAACGCAACTGCGTCCCCGAGCCCTAACTGCTCTTCACCGCCTTTTGCAACTCGACCTTGAAGGAAACCACTTGAGAAGCATAGCTGTAAATTCCCTTCCACCGTCCCTCACTCTCCTGAAACTTTCTAATAACTTCCTACACAAATTTTCCTGTGATTTACTACATAATCTTCCTCGTATACAAGCACTACATTTAAGATACAACTTTATAACGTTCGATAACAATACAGGCTCCTTAAACAAAACAAAAAAGATAGACAAGATAGATTTAAGTAATAATAAAATTAAAGATACTTCCGATTTCAGTTTTCTTCGCGAAATTCAAGTTAGACAAATTATTTTAGATCTTAACGAATTAACATATATACCAAAGTTAATATTTGTAAAAAATCGAATCGAGAGACTTTCTATATCGTATAACAATTTAATTTCTATATACAGGGAAGTATTTTTATCGTTGAAAAGCTCTCTAGAGCACTTGGAATTAGAACATAACAAATTATCGTACTTGCCAGACACCATAGGTCAAGTCGTTAGACTGCGGCATTTATCTGTAGCGTACAACCAGTTAGTGGAAGCGCCGCCTTTACCGCCCCGTATCCAGACACTCTCGATTGCCGGAAACTTTTTAACTTCGATGCCTCAAGCGCTTCAAACGCTAGAGCCTGGCTCTATTCGTTATCTCGACCTAAGCTACAACAGGATATCTAATTTGTTACCCAATGAATTCCGAGATTGGTCGAGTGCTCTCACTACTATCAATTTAAGAGGTAACAGGATTGCTCAGATCTATACGAACGTTTTTCCGGAGAGTATGCCGATAAAGGAGATTAATTTAAGCTTTAACGATTTATATTATGTTCATCCACTGGCGTTTTCAAATGTGACTTCGTCTTTACACGTATTAGAATCCTCCTCTACACTTTTCAGTGGGATCTTTCCATTCGAACTAGAAGGCGATCTCGACAATTTAGGATGGATTTCATTTGATAATAATGACTTTCACATATTAAGAATGAATCAACTTAGTACATTTATGAATTTAAAATATCTTAATTTAGATTATAATAGAATAATAGAAATAGTGAATGATGATTTTTCAAATTTTACATTACCAATTAGTAATTTACGCGTTGCATATAATTTTATAGGCTTTCTTTCGAGTAAAACGTTCGTCAATATGCCAGACTTAAGAAACTTAGATTTATCTTACAACCGAATCAATAACTTAACTAAGCACAGTTTCACAAACTTACCCAACTTGAGGTATTTGTCTCTGGCGGGAAATGTAATCGATTCAATAGAAACCGAGGCCTTCGCTAATTTGCCCAAACTTGAAGTGTTAGACATTCAAGGTAATAACCTCACGTACTTTTCTCTTAATACGTTTTATAACGTTTCTCATCCCGACATAATGCTCACAGTTAATATAAGTAAAAATTGTATTTCCCAACTCGATGGAGAGCCTAAAGTCTCCGTTAATATATTCGACGGGTCTTTTAATGAATTAATTGAAATACCAAGTGTATTCTTCTCCGGCCTTGAAACTTCTATTAGGCAAATTGTTTTGTCCCACAACAAGCTAACACAAATACCTAACGAAGCTTTCAGTGAATCGATTTATTTAGAAATTGTAGATTTACACAAAAATAACATTAACGTAGTCAAGAGAAAGGCGTTCACTCAACTTTATTCTTTGCAAATATTAGATTTGTCATTTAATATTATTTCACAATTGTCCGTAGAACAATTTAGTAATTTAAATAAGTTACGATATTTAAAATTAAATCATAACAACTTAAAATTATTACCGAGGGACGTATTCAAAAACACTATTATAGAACATTTAGATTTAAGTAACAATGATTTATCTCTATTCCCAGCTACGGCGCTTTCTCAAATAGGATTTACATTAAGATTCCTTGATTTATCACATAATTATATAGAATATTTGGATAGTAATATATTTCGTAGTACACAATATTTAATCAGATTACAATTGCATAATAACTTAATAACAGTTTTGTCTGATAATACATTTTCCAGTCTCAATGGATTGCGACAACTGGACTTGAGTTCTAACTCCATTAAAGCAAACTTTAAGGAACTATTTCACACCCTACCCGACTTGAGGCATTTGAATCTCGCAAATATAAGTTTAAAATCAGTGCCTTACTTACCTCTAACTAATTTAACAAGTCTTAACTTATCATCAAACCATATAATAAGCATTAAGGATTCTGACATGAAACGACTAATGAACCTTCGCCAATTAGATATAAGCCACAATCGTCTTACCTCTTTAGTGCCAAAAATGTGGTTTCACATGAATTCATTGAATAAGCTAGATATTTCGTATAATCCCATAGTTAGGATAACGCCAAATAGTTTTAAATGGTTAACAAACTTGTCTCATTTAAATTTAAATGGTCTGAAATATTTAGACATAATTGACCAAGATTCCTTCCGTCCTTTAGTGTCTCTACGTTCCTTGCAAATACAGTCATGGTCCACAATAAACCATTCCACTTTTAGTTTATCCAATATTACTGCGAATCTTCCCTCACTGCACAGCTTGGTCATACATTGGACGGATTCAACATTGGGAAGTCATCTACATAACATTGACGCCAGAAACATTCACTATTTGGAAATAACAGGAGAAAGTCTAAACGAAATATCAGACGAAGCTTTCGAGTCTTTTTCAAATAGCCATGAGTTATTCATAAAAATTACATCGACATCTATATCTCGACTGCCACTGGACTTTATGAGACATCTTGGACGTATACCTCAACTAGGATTAGATTTAAGTCATAATAAGCTGACAACAATAAGCCCAGCCATTTTCTACCCAAATTTCACAAGTTGGAGTCACGTAGCCACGAAATTATTGTCAGGTAAGTTACCTTTATTTACTTACAAACACAATAAAGATTTCTTAAATTATGTATATTTTTAACAGGTGGATTTATTCTGGCTGGTAATCCTCTCCGATGTGAGTGCGAACTGGCGTGGCTCGGTGCCTGGCTTCGTCGTTGGCTCCAAGAGAACGAAGGTAGTGCTGAGTTACGCCGTGACGTACGCTCGGCGACCTGCACCGACCACCAAGGTCGTCAGGTTCCTCTGCTGCAATTACGTGCTGATGAAGCGGAGTGTCATGCAAGTGCACTCTCGAGTGATGCTCCTAGTAATCGTAATGTTATATTCATACTGTCTTGTGTTCTGTGGACGTTCTTGTTCAGATGATGGTAGTGACTCACCGCGGTGTGTAAATTACGTACTGTAAATATTTATAAAAAAACACATTAAAATCAATAAGCAATTTTATAGTGAAATCAATTAAATACTTGTGATAACTAACTATTATATTGTGTAGTACGAACCAAACTTTATGGCGGCTCCGAAGTCTCCTAGTCGCTGCGCAGTAAACAAATTAGGTATCAGCGGGGTACAATGAACACGAGGGACACACTCACGAGATACCAGCCCGCAGAGTATTTTTATGTGTTCTATTCATATTTAAAACTTAATTTTATTATTGTAAACTTGCGCGAAATAGCACCCGCAGCTAACTTCCGAGACGCCATAAAGTTTGACGCGACCTATACTTACTTTTATTAGTAGCTAAATTAATTATAATTAAATTAGGATTGATTGAATTGTTTTATTTTGTATTATAATAATGTAATATAATATGGTTAATTGTAAAATGTCAATTGATCTATCAATTAAAATTTTGTACTTAACATATCTACCTAGATATATTGTAAAGAAAACATTGGCATTTTTATCGAAGGTTAGTAAAATGTTAAACCAATTTGTAAATATGTATCAAAATAAATATTTTTCTTTTATAATACATTTTATCTTTTTGCTATAAAAACCTCGATAAAAAATATCTTCCCAAAAATAATGTTTGTATGCTCTCTGGTTTTACCCGCTAAATATGACCCTTGATGGCTGTAGACTTGATTGTTATTCCGTGTTTTGATATTTGCGCCGGCCTACCATGAATTAAAAATAAAAGAATTTTCATGTTCAAAAACAAAGTCATAATATAATTTTTATTCGTTACAATATATTAAAGCTATTTATTACGTACTGATGAATATTATTTTTTTACGCTCAATTTATTAATTCCTCGGAAGAATTCAATCTATTCGGGTTATTGAATCATTTTACCGATTCTTTATCCACACAGATCGAAAAGTCCATGCGATATAATATTTATTAGTAGAAATATAGGTTGGGTATTTTAGGATTTAGAGAGATGGTTACGGTTGTGATAGAAGATAGTCTGAGCTACGTGTTCAAGAATAGACTGGTCTAGTTCTGTTGATGTTATATATAGATATATACTAAAAATAAATAACTGAGGTAAACCATTTTACCTGTACGGGAAATGGGGAAATGAAAATAACTCAGAACGTCGATTCGACATTGGGCTCGTACGTTTTATTTCCGGTTAGCACTCAATTGTGAATCGATTCGAAACGAACTTGATTCGAGTTAATGTGTTAGCAGTAATGACGTAATCATCTAAATAATAGATTTAGGATATCAAGTTGATTGTTATCTAATAATAATTTGGAATTATATTATACAAAAGAGATTAATATCAGTTATTATTGTTGATTCGGAGCATTAAACAGGTTAATAAATCGATTTCTTTGTTAATTTTTTTTTTAAATTAAATATGTAGTAATGTCAAAGAATGACTGTGGCCCAGCAGTGAAGACATAGCCTTGCGATCAAGAGGTCTCTCTAAATTCTTAATCCCCCAAAAGTGAGCAATCTAATCGAGTTTTGAGATCGGCTTAGAAGTAGCCGTATTCAACGAGATAAGTATATAAGTATAACTAAGACGATTGCAGTGACGGACTAAAAAGGCTAAAGCGGGCCCTAGAAAACATTGTAATTCAGGGCCTATTTTTCAGTCATGACACATACTTTGCGTTTCGTAAAAACCTAATTTTCGGGCCCAAAAAATTCTACGTGCCTAAGTTGCCTAGGCCTTAGTCCGCCTATGGGCGATTGCTACTTACAGACGTTTCGTTATTATAACGCCTGAGCCATTTAACAAAAGACGAAGAAGTACAGATTGTTTTCGATAGCAGTTGTTTCCGCTCTTGAACCACATTCTAGCAGCTAGCTTATTATCAGACGGAGTGTAGTCACATGCCATTCTTACTAATTAAGAAAAAATATGTTTTTATTGTAGCTCGGCATATGACAACACTCCGCCTGATGCAAAGCTAGAGTGCGGTCCATGAACGGAAACGACTGCTACTACAAAGAAATCTCTAGGAGCAGCAGTTGCCTCCGCTATGTCCGCCTGAGGAGACAAGTATCAGCCCCGGATCTTGATTTTATTCGAGGCGGGGCAAAAATTGTTAAATGCCGCCCCCGCCCTATGCTTATGCGCCCCGCAAAAAATAATTCATGTGCTTCAAGTACTAGACGTTTCTGTGGTCAAAGTTGCTTTAATGATGAGTTGAGTATTAGTTTGAATTTGCCGCCCTCTAAAATTGCCGCCCAGGGCATGGGCCCCGGCCTGACACCCCCCCCCCCCCCCCCCAGACCCGGGGCTGACGACTATACAGTATACACCATCTAGATTGACTAGAAATTAGAAAAAGGAGAAAATTTTAACTTAAATTCCCTTTGTCTAAAAAATTTCACGTTCACATTAGGTAAATGCAGCATATTGTACGCATTCTAGTGAAATTCCAGTCTTTTCATAGTTTTAAATAAAAATTGAGGCGTACTCATTTATATCAACCACTCGTTCCATCTCTTATAATGAATAAAATTACCTTTTATATTATTTCAAGCTCATTACTCAACCACGAAATGTTGCATGTTAAAGCGATACTATCTGAAAATGGAATCATCAGTTTAGCAGAAGCGCTATAATTTGCAGGAATAATAATATACTGCATTATATTTTCAAATATTTAAGTGTACACCCGTGCGCTTACGTCACTGACGAATTTTTATATCATAATTAATTAAACTAATTTAAAATACAGTCTTATAATCTTTGAGCGGCCGTGGTCTAGCGGTAAGACGCGTGAACTCACGATCAATGAGACCCGTGTTCGAACCTCGCTAAAGACCGGTACCAATGTAACTTTGTTATATGTACTTTGGTCGCTCAGTGCCTATAGGCACTATTAAAGAGTGGTAGGCAGACTGATGATGGTTATTTGTCCAGTCTGTCGTCCTGGGGTAGTACCACCACTTTAGAATGTAACACCCGTGAAGTGTCCTTGTCGCATTTCGGGATTAGTTTGAAAGTAGCCAGGTATATCGAGAGGAGTGTGCACTATCAATCTAGATGGTATATGCTCGTCTCCTCAAGCCGGCATAGTGGAGGCGACTGCTGCCCGCACAGTTTTCTCTGTAGTAGCAGTTGTTTCCATTCATAGACCGCACTCTAGCTTTACAACAGACGGAGTGTTGTCACATGCCGAGCTACAATTAAAAAAAATTATAAATTTAAAAAAATCATCAACTAAATCTACAATCGATATAAAATATGTTTTGATGATTATTTAACAATGTTAAAGGGCCTCGCCAATAGTGTGCAATAGTGTCTAAGGCTACTAAATGTGCAATAACGCTCCCAATGTGACCCAAGAGAAAAGTTGACTGCAGTCACCTTTAGGTTCTCTGTCAGTTAGTATTTGACTTGACGGCAACATTGTCAAATCGTTTAAAGCGACCTATGCTTTTTTCACGTCAAATGTATGAAATTTACTCTAGTATAGTACTCCATGGTATTAGGGTAAATTTTAGGCTTTTGATGGGATGATCGATGTTGTATTGCATCGGTATAGAAGTGAGAGCTCCTCTTGCCGTGGTAACGCACAGTAGACCAAATTCCGACGTTCATAAACGTTTAATCCGGCTTTTTAATGCTTAAAAATATATGGGAAGACTTAACGCGACGGAACGCAAACAAGTAACTTCACATCTGTCAGGTCTCCCGCGACCGACCCTTTTTTTAAACTTATGTATATATATTTTAGTCTAGATAGAGCTCTCATAATTTGTTTATTTTTTATTTTTTATTGTAGCTCTACATGTGATAATACTCCGCCTGATGTAAAGCTAGAGTGCGGTCCATGAATGGAAACAACTGCTACTACAGAGAAATCTCTACAGGCGGCAGTCGCCTTCACTATGCCGGCTTGAAGAGACGAGCATGTACCATCCAGATTGACAGTGCACACTCCTCTCGTTATATCTGGGTACTTTCAAACTATTCCCGAAACGCGACAAGGTCACTTCACGGGTGTTACATTCGAAAGTGGTGGCACTGCCCCAGGACGACAGACTGGACAAATAACCATCATCAGTTTGCCTACCACTCTTTAATAGTGCCTATAGGCACTGAGCGATCAAAGTACGTCTAACAAAGTTACATTGGTACTGGTCAGAATTAGCGAGGTTCGAACACAGGTCTCATCGGTCGTGAGTTCATGCGTCTTACCGCCAGACTACGGTCGCTCTAATTTTAAAACAGTCAACGTAATTTAATATTTCAGCTTCTCGATGAATAATGATACTTTTACAAATATATGCAATGTGTACTTGGAAGTTGTCGGGTTTTGTGTTCATAAATCAATGTTACTGTGTTCGCAATTAACTGAGAGTTCCTGCGCTCACTAACAGCATCAGATAGTTTACACACTACCTGCGCCCGGCAGAATACACTAAGCCACTGATATGTTACTGATTTACAACTTTACTTAGTTCCTGCGGTTTGTGCGAGTACTTACCATATTCTGGTTATGAAAAAAATGGTTTAGAGATTGAATCCTCCACTCGTGGAAAATCCACTTTCAAAGGCCCGTCTTGGGAACAACTTGAAAGCCAGGTATAGCGAGAGAAGTGTGCATTGTCACCCTGGACGGTGAATATTCGTGTATTTAAGCGACATTTCTCTAGTAGTAGCAGTTATGTCCAGGGGGCTATTGCGGACGCGAGCTCACCGTGAGTCACGGAGACTATCTGGTTTCCTTCCGGCACTATTTATAATGTAATTGGACGAGCCACTGTCAACAGGGAACGCCCATCGTCTCTGTTCGCACTCTAGCTAAACATCAGACGCGTGGCCACGAGACAAAAAAGTTGCCCGCTAAAACGGATCTTCATAATCTGTTATTTTAATTTTTGATAACATTAAAATTGCAGTTACAACATTTACAACAACTGTTTCTTTTACATTATGATATGTAAAAAAAGTTCAAGCTGTTAATATTTTTAAAGCGTTTAATTTAAAAGTTCGATGTTGTTTAAATAAATCGCTCGCGAGTTAATAACGAGGTCAGTTCAAATTAAGAGGACTTTAAAAATATACGTAGTTTTAATAAACACAGTTTTAATAAGCAAAGTTTCCCTAATTTTTTTTTAAACGAAAATAGTTTCCGCACTTTAATAAGTTTAAAAATTTCTTGGCACAAAATAGCAGTTGCTATAAGAAACTTTTGCACACAAAGACTGTTTATTTAATATATTCGTATTTAAAATATTGATCGTATTTAAAATAATGGATGAAACCTACGTAGTAAAACCAGATTATTGTGTAGATATATTACTTGTTTTATACAGTATTCAAATTCTACTTATATTACTTATGTAAGACTAAAAATAATTTTAAATTATGGTAAAAATTTAACGGAAAAATTGTATATGCTAAAAAAAATTAGCTAATGATTTTTTTTTTTTTGCATGTAAGACGGAATACTCTATGATGCATTGTCGGAAATAAAATCGATATAAATACTTATATTTTACAGATTTTGGAATATGTCAATTTCTCCATTATTTGCAGAATATTTGTTTATTAGATAACACCCAAAACGAACTTAAAAAAAAACACTTCAAAATTTCTCTAACAAAAAAAAGCTGATAATCCACTTAGGAAGTTTTTTCTTTTGAGACACAATCTCTAAAAAAACAAGCTCAACTAATTTGTTACGAGTGAAACTCAAGTAACGGATAACATCAAGACGCTTATAAATCGTAACGAGGCTTCACGTTTTAAGGCTAAATTGCCTCGTAGCACCGACATTCATTGCGCCAAACATTTGTAATATTCGCAATTAGAACCAGTGATATACGAGTTTCTCGTTCCGTGACAACACCTTCGAGTTAAATGCTGTAATACAGGAGGATTAAATCACAGTCACATTGCTTCTATCCACAAAATTAGACTGCTATACACAATCGATTTCTTCTTAATCTCTTAATCTGAGCCACTGGTTCTACACAAAAGCGTTTCAAATCGAACATTTAATTGCCAATTTTAATGGAAGTTTGCTCTGCAGATATTGCTATTTATTTATCGATAACTGGAATAGACTCCCGTTATTAAAAAAAAAACTATATTTTGGAACGGTAAATCCTAAATTGTTTGAAACCTTTAAAATGGGACGTAAAACCAATTTAGTATATGAAATAACGACCGAAATAGGTCGACCGTTGGATTCAAGAGAATAAAATGACAAAAACAAAAATGTTTTATCTATTCAGTCAAAAGTGTTTAAAATAGCATTTGCTAAAATTTACTTTATCATATTCAACGATAACTTCACGACTAGGCAAAGATAGCGTAAAACATTCTCTTCAATATAAGTTTACTTTTTGTATATTTGTAAACAAGAGATAACCTATACAAATATTGTAAACGAATATTTTCTTCGAATGAATAAATCTGTAGTTTTTTTATTAACATAGAGATAGTGGAACTCTATCAGAATCTTCATCACCCGCAATCCGCGCCCGAGGGTATCGAAATTGTTAGTAAAAAATCACTACATTTGGTAGTATTCACATTTTTCACTTTTACATTTGGAGTGAAAGCATCTGCAAGCGCAGTGACACGTAAACATTCTCCTGTCTGAACATTCGCATCCTCTGACGTCGAGCAGATATTCGACAATATGTAAATCGAGTTTCACTTCTTCAATTGCTTTCCACGTTCTTGAAATATCTAGCCGGCAATTTATTTCGCAATATGTGATTTTTCCATTTCCTTATAATAATGTACGTCAACTTTGTAAATTATTACTATACATATTTCGGTGAGAGAATTTAGTAAGAAAGAACCCATAATGTCTGACTATAAATCTTTTAAAGATGAAGTCTTTTTAAAGATAGTCAGATTTATGTATTTATAACTTTATATAACATCAATATAATTTAAATAAATAACAATGTGTGGCACAACCCTAAATCAGGTTTTAATATTCATCCATACAATAACGGCTTACCAGATTAAACATCGCACGACCAAATTCATTACTTTCCTGACTACCTACCTACACAAACATGTGAAGCAAAATATGATGCACACTATAATAATTTATTAAATTAGAAAAGAATATCAACTTAATAAAATGAAGTGCGTCGGCGTCACATGTAACGACAAACAAAAGGGGCGACACAATCTTTTGACCTACATGTGGTGGTTGTCCCAATTTGCCGTTCTGGGGTAGTACCACCACTTTCTAGCTTACCACTCCTCAGCTTAAAAGTAGTCGTGTGTAACGAAAGGAGTGTGCACTGTCAACCTGGTCGCTACAGATTCATCTTCTCAAGCCAGTGGGATGTGATCACGTATACACATGTTAAAAATACCATATATTTATATAACCATATACATACTTATTATAATCAAACCTAAGTAAGTTCATAGCAGGAACGCTGGCAAATAAGTTACTCATTAGTTACTAATCGTGTCCTGACTAATAAGCCTAAATCTGGTCTTCCATTAGACAGGACAATGAGCGTCATTTATTTGTGGGCTAAGCACGAACAGATTGGCTTCGAGCACATTTTGTTGGCAATACCACTTTAGAACTGTCAAAGAAAAAAAATTTTGCATATAAAAATACAAATGTTTCAAAAAAGAAACGTACAAAGCTTTGAAATCTTGAATTTTAAAAGATCTTGTTTTGTCCTATCTCCGTACTGAATCTTAATCCATGACGTTTAGGGAAAAGTTTCCTTCTTTTTTTGTTTTGTTAACATTTATTTACCCGAACAGTATGACTGAAATATACGTTATCACATACAATAAATTGTATTGCATATAAAAAATATACATCTATCGTAAATATGACAATAAAAACCCAATTATGTCTGACAAAATACCTCCCCGTTATTTACTATTTTGTGTAACAAAAACGTAACATGACATAAAGCGGATACAGGAAATTGGAAAAATTGAATTTTTTCCACCTTCGATTGATATGAACAGTATTCAAAACACGTATCTTGTTTACTTTATTTTATTCGCTATTGACAAAATCAAATTATACTGTAAAATCAATTCTATGGATGATTTTATTTTAGTGCCATTCAAACACTGTGACATTTTCAAATACACACTATTCATTAGTTATATTAGTATTTGTAAGAAATTAACTCTCTTATCTCTTGAATGTGATAAAAAATAGAGAGAACTTTAATTCACTGATTTAATAAACATTAAAAGTGCATTAGATTTTATTTTAATTTCTTACTTTATATTTTCGGCACCGAGTAGTCGCCCGGCCCAAGTTGACAGGGCGCACTTGTCTCGCTACATCCAGCTAATTCCAAGCTAATCACTGCGACGACTATGACTTTATAGCTTTCAAAACATCGCGTCGACAGTTAAAATATTTAATATAGAATATTCAATTGAAAATTTATCAAAAACCACAATAAGGAAATAAGCATTGTAAAATTTATAGTGACATTTTAATTATAGAAAATCTATATTCAGAGGAGAGATCCAAGTTCAATAGTAACGTCAATGACTGCGTCCAACTGCGCTATGATTAGCGCATTAAAATCACGGCATTAAAACTATAGCTACAGATTTTGCTCGAGTTAGCGTTTAACAGGTAATGCTAATAGTTTTGACGTTAATAGAATAACGCGTTAAAGTCTGGGCCACATTAACGTGCACTGTTATTGCACTAATTAGCGCGTTAATATGCAGGTGGACCCGTAGCATTATAAACTTCTAAAATAAACTATGACTAAACGAGTTAGTACGTTTTGCAAGAACTTAATTTAGTGAATAAATTGTATTGAATTTAATTGTTTAACATTGTACTAATTAATGACTCGAAGCATCTTTGTAATTAAAGTATCATTCGTCCCAGTATCATGATTACAAAAATATTATTCCAAACCAATAAGCCAATGAATCCATAAAAATTATGAACTCTGAATTTAATTTTCCTTTAATATTTCTGGGAAGTTACATAGATGAAATTTAATTACAGATATATGAAGCCAATTTTAATTTATGAACATCATAATCAATATTATCTATCTAACTAGGTACCGAGCTATAAAACAATCCAATTTTTTTATTGTAGCTCGGCATATGACAACACTCCGCCTGATGTAAAACCAGAGTGCGGTCCATGAATGGAAACAACTGCTACTACAGAGAAAACCTGTGCGGGCAGCAGTCGCCTCCACTATGCCGGCTTGAGGAGACGAGCACGCACCATCTAGAATGACAGTGCACACTCCTTTCGCTATACGTTAAAAGTTATTTTTATGATTAACTACAATGTCTAACTACACTCGCTCCCAGACTCCTCAGAAATGTCTGTGGGTAGTAATCGCTTCCGCTATACCGGCCTTGTGAGACGAAGTAAATGTGCAGCTACCAGGTTGGCAGTCTTACGCGTCCTAGCTGATCGCCAAACGCTAGAACACCTCGTGAGTTACTTATGTAATAAATTAACAAAAAATAAATCTTTAATTTACTTGCAAAAAAAACAAGAATTTTTTACAATAAAGCAATAAGCGATAAATAGGTATAATCTAGATATTTGGTAGATTAGAACATGGTTGCTAGATTCCGAGTCCACGTCCACTCTGCCACATCTAAAGTAAGAAACGAGTATAAATATATATTAGTTAGTCAAAATTTATTCTGCATTGTAATCGATTGCAGAGTGCGCAGTTCAGTATTTTACTTTAAAATCCTCAGTAAACTACCCTTCCTTAGATCTTGAAGCTTTTATAAAGTATTTATAAAGCTTTCTTACAGCAATTGCATTTATATTACAGGGACGCGTTCAGATAGAGTTGGTAAACAAGAAAGTCGGTTTGTGCATTTTAAATACGCAATTTAAATCGCTTAACAATTTTTTGATCAATTTTATTTTTTTATAGTAGTTGAATATTTAACTTATAGTATTTCTATTGTTCTTATTTTGGAGAAAAAGCCATAGATATTCGCTATTACACAACGATTTTTAATTGTGCAATAAGAAAATATTGTTAATAAATACATGAGAGGAAACAATTGCTACTACAAAAATATATATATAAAGGCAACAGTCCCCTCCACTATGTCGCATGTCAGTTTGAATAGTTGAATGTGCACCATTGGACTGCTGGACTGGACTAGGAATGGTTGTGACTCTTTAACAAACGAACTTGAGAGTAGCCAGCCATAATGTGAGGAGTGTGCACTGTCAATCTAGATGGTACATGCTCGTCTCCTCAGGCCGGCATAGTGGAGGCGACTGTTGCCCGTAGAGATTTTCTCTGTAGTAGCAGTTGTTTCCATTCATGGACCGCACTCTAGCTTTACATCAGGCGGAGTGTTGACATGCCGAGCTACAATTTTAAAAAATGGCTTGACTATTTTTAAAACGCTTAATAATTTTATATGAACTTCATTCTAATTTATAAGTTTTGCGGAGAAACTTAAAGAAAATTTCCGATCAGAGAAACTTGTTCTGAGATATGTATGTCACGATCTTAGTACAATTTCTAGAATGGAAGATAAAATTCTCATTATACGATCCATTCTAATAAAATAAAGAGGAAAAGTTTATGACTTCATGAATCTGTTTCTTTGTTTGAGAGATTAATATCTCAACGATTTCATAGCTCTCAATAAAACTTTGTATTTACTAAGAAATATCAACTGGGGATTACTTTATTGTAGCGTTTGTTATTATTTATCAGAAAGTATATCTGCCGTAAAAATACTATATTAAATAATATTTATTGGTAATTACTAGTTATTCATGCATATATGTGAGTACTTGGTGTAATTATTTCTTCTTAAACTCAATAAATATTTTATACAAGACAGTTTAATATTTTGACCTCAAACTACAATACAAATATAACACCCAGGTCAAAACTAAACTTTTTTTTATTAATATGAACAAAAAGGGTTACAAGTATAGGTTTTGGATTTTTATAGTAATTTCAAAAGTAGACCTAAGGGATCGTAAGACACCTTAGACAAACCTGACTACTGAAATACATTGTAAGAACCAAAAGTATCAAAAAATCCATGTTAATACTAACATTAAGTTCATCTGTGTTATCTTGTGGGTGTAACTTTTTTTAATTGTAGCTCGTCATATAACAACACTCCGCCCGATGTAAAGCTAGGGTGCGGTCCATGAACGGAAACAACTGCTGCTACAGAGAAATCTCTACAGGCAGCAGTCGTCTTCACTATGGCGGCCTGTACGACGAGTATGCACCATCTAGATTGACAGTGCACATTTGATTAAATAAAGATTATTATTATTAGGGTTAGTTCTTATTTTGTTTATAATAAATTTTATTTCATTTCGTTTCATATTAATTTTTTTTATGAGTCTGTCTATGGTTCATCTATTGCACGCAGACGTTGCGCAAACGTTTTTGAGGTTTGTCTGGCGAGGCCGAGGTGAAGGGGTTACGACGACCGTAAATATCAACCAAACAAATATTATAATACATAAAAAGCTGTATAACTCTGCATATAATGTTACACAAAACAATATTGTTGTTAATATGAGAATATGGTAAATATGAGATACCCCTCGTGAGCAAGTCATGTGTTCCCCAAGGAACCCAGTTTCAGTCTAACACGCTTCAATTACCCCTCAATACGTTTCACGAATCGAAAATAAAGTCGCGTATCTACATTGATAACATGGAAATTCTTTTATGTTTTCCTATAAAAATAGATTCTGTTACATTTTGGGAGAAGAGTTTTTTTTGTGACCGGCTTATATTTGAAGCATTTAGGTGTGTAAAAACTTGCATACTTACATATAAAATATTCATTAGATTGAATTATACTTTTGAAAGAGGAAACTCAGATTATAGGTTTAAAGAATTTATTAAGCTCAGAAGAATATTTGAAACATTCGCTCTATGAGCTTTTAACAAAATAAATAAATAAATTGCCTGTTTACAAAATTAATAAACTTATTCCAGTGTTAGTCTAAATAATAAATATATAACAAAACATCAATCGGTGACTGATCAATCAGTGTGGCTGACTAGAGCGGGCCAGACGCGCTCGGTTCCAACCGACAGCTTTAACTGCACAGTCAAGATTATGATGATGATGATGACTTACTAACAGAAAAATCTTTTAGGAATTATAACTGTCAACCCTGGATGATGTACATTCCTCTCCCCAAGCCGGCATAGCGAAGACAACTACTGTCTGCAAAAATTTCTCTGTGGTAGCAGCTTTTAATACTTTTAAAAAAGTATTAAAAGGAAAAGACGCTGTACTCTTGGCTCGTAAAGGCAGAAAGGTATAACAAAGATTTCTCTGACAGCGGTTGCCTCATGAACCGCACTCTTGGTTGACATCAGAAAATTTCACAATGGATACCTATTATTTGAAAAAAGGTTAACAATTAAAACAGCATAGAACTTTAATTCAAGTGTTATGAAGCTAAATAGAAAATTATAAGAGAGAAAGATTTTATTTTCCGGGTTCAATTTCTTTCCAATATCGAAACAAATGACAATTGAAAGAACGATCGTCTCCTTGAATGACCTCGCTTGGGACGCAATTGCCCTTACTGTTTATTATCATCGGTCAATTTATCTTAATATATTATATTTATTACATGTAAGGAGGGCAAGGATATGCCTCAGTTATAAAAATAATTCCACCACTTTCAAGGATGATTCCTCTGTAGTAGCAGTTCTTTCTTCTTACCTTAACATCAAGTGGACTGTGATCACATGTAGAGCTACTATAAAAAATACATTCTTTTTTTTATTGTAGCTCGGCATGTGACAACACTCCGCCTGATGTAAAGCTAGAGTGCGGTCCATGAATGGAAACAACTGCTACTACAGAGAAATCTGTGCGGGCAGCAGTCGCCTCCACTATGCCGGCTTGAGGAGACGAGCATGTACCATCTTAGATTGACAGTGCACACTCCTCTCGTTATACCTGGCTACTTTCAAACTATTCCCGAAACGCGACAAAGTCACTTCACGGGTGTTACATTCGAAAGTGGTGGTACTACCCCAGGACGGCAGACTGGACAAATTATTTACTTAAAATTCAATATAATTCTCGTTATACAGAGTAAAAGTGCTTATATAAAATTGTTGCTTTATATTCAAAACATTTACGAGTAGCATAATGTTTCCTCGCTGTAGACGGACTTGGATTTCTTAACTACTAATTAGCAATAAAAAAAGTTTATAGAAACTCTAATAGCGAGTTTTGCCTCGGCTAGCGGCTGTCGGTACACCTTTCCAACTTGTATTTTAGTTGTTTAAGACACAGGATACCGTTTTCATGTCAAACAAGCTTAATTCAGGAGTGGGCCTAAAGCTCATTAACAAGTGTTGTTAACGATCTACACAACTTTAGTCAAACAAAAGTTCCTTCAGGAATCTTATCTATACATATATATATATTTATATTATACGTTACGTTCAAAATAACAGTGTTCATAGCAACAGTTCATTAACAGAACCCGGAAATTAATAATCATTTCTATTCATTAACACTTTGTCCGTGGTGTGGTTGGTCTATTGATCAAACGATAATATTGTTATGACCTAAAATAATTCGACTGGTAGTCGTTTCGATTTACATACTTTATCATTATTTATATTCTAAACAGAAATGTTAGTATAAATATTATTGTAATGGGTTAAAAGTAAAATAAAAATTCAATTTAATATGTGTATCGATTGAAATTGACTCTTTAAAACAGTTTATAGACCATTATAAAAATGTGATAGTTTCCATTCGGAGAAAAGAAATACACTACGTTTCAAATTGCTATAGAATTCCAATAAGACAGCAAGCTAAGCTCTTATTTTTCTTCGTGAAAATTTACTGGATAAAATTCGCTTCACTGCGTTTCGTTTTACTCTTTACAACATTTCTGCTACTTCTTAATATTTTGTAATTTCAAACATTTACAATTTAATTGTTTATTTACACACAGAAACCTCGCAGTATAAAATTACTCATCAAATATTAGACATATTATTTTCACGTCATCTTCGAAGCCATTAAAATTAAAGTACAAACAAAACAGAAACAACGTCAGAACAATTGTTTTATTTCATCATGATTCCTCATAATTAATGACCAACTTTCCCGTTACGATGAATTATCAACCCGAACGTTACGCGTACATACTAAATTGATACTGAATTAAATGGTTTTAACATTACACGTTTTATTGCATCAATTTTACAGTGAACTATAGACAATTTTGCATTGACAACATACTAGCTATTACCCGCATCTTCGTATGTGTTACAACAAAATAATCTCAATCATGCTAATGTTCATAGTGATCAGTTAAACGGTATATAAATTTATCTAGTGCCGGCCGTGTAGTGGTGAGTTATAACAAAGTGGACTGCGTGAAAATATATTCCATAAAAAATACTTATATGTACGAACGGTCGGAACGCTGATCGGTCAAAAATAGATATGGCGATTGCTGCCTGCAAATATTTCCCTGTCTGCAGTTGTCTCGTAATTGCGCTGTAGATTAACATTAGACGGACTGCGGTCCATGCAAAACTACTATAAAAATGACAACTTTAAAAAGTCTTAAATCATAATTTATTATCTTTCCGGTTATCTTCCACAAGGAGATGAACGAAACTTAAAAAGGATGTAATTTAAAACGTCAAGGAAATCTGTAACTTAAGTTATACTGTAAAAGATTAAAGGATGAACTTAAGAAACGTCAAAAGTTTTATAGGTCAAAGTAAAATGTAGCTAAAGGAAAATACAAGTGATAAAATTGAGCGTCAACCGTTTAATCAGTGATTAAATTCCTCATTATAGGTACTAGATATTTATCCTTTAATATTCTATTTCATTGTGAATTATAAGTTTCCTTAAAGACCGTCTTATTAACGCCCACAAATCTCTTTATTAACTAATTAAGATTTAAATGAAAGTTTTAATCCGAGTTCTTGTTAACGGATAGCAGTGAAATTGAATTAAAAAATTTAAAATGTTCTGCCGATGCTTCTGCACTTCCTTAAAAGAAAATCGTCTCACAAAATTGCGAGCACTCAAATTGTTTGTCTTTTCTTGAATAAAAAAAAAAGAAAACGTCACGGAAATGGTGTACTCGCACTTTCCTAAAATTGAATTGAAATGTTTCTTCCACACCTCTACGTGAGTAGTTCCAGAAGCAACACAGATAGACGGACGTGATATTTTTACCTGTAATACGTTTCATACTGTGAAGCTTTTAGTTTGATTACATTCTTTTAAATTTAATATTAATTAAATATACCATAAAAGTTCTTTATAATGTATTTATTTTTTCCTACATTACAATCAACGTAGCAGGCAGATAAAAATTGTAAAAGACGGAGTTCTGCTGTCCTGGATTTGTACTACCACCTTCAACACCACTTTGACACGTTATGCGCTTAGATTAAGAGTAGACGGAGTATAACGAAAGGAGTGTGACCTGTCAACCTGGTGACAACTGCATACTCACTTCGTCTCAACAAGGGCTAACCTAACATTTAATAGACGAAGTAATAATAGTAATAACTCGTATAAGTTAGTCCGCTATCAAAAGAATAAATTTATTATGTAATAAAATTGAAAAAAGTTTTTGTATTTCATAAAAATGTACGACAAGAAGGCAGCTACAATTGCAATTGAAAACTTGAATCTTCTCCGTAGAAATTGAATCAGTGATCTTTGTTTTCTAAACTACGACTGCACTAAGGTGGTTTGTTATTAGTTTACAAAGCTTTGCAGTGTAATAAAACTACATCTAAGTATGGAAGTAAGTGTATATGTGCCAAAACTTCAGTACTGTAAACTGTGAACACATTGTATATAAAACGGGGGTAGCGCACTGACTGCCTGACTCATCACAATATCTCCCAAACTGTTTGTTCTACAAACTTTACTGCAGAACATTACGAATCCTTTTAGTTCCCATCTAAAACTTAAGAAAGACTTTAATAAAATTCAACGTCATAAATAAACAAGAAATTTTAACGTCGTGCATTTTAAAGCAATTAACTTGTTACATTTGTGGTAGTTACCTTTTTTTGTTTTATTGTCACTTGCCATACGACAACACTCCGCCTGATTTTATAAGCTAGAGTGCTATCCACAAACAACCACAAAGAAATATCTGCAGGCAGCAGTCGCCTCCACAGTGCTGGCTTGAGGATACGAATGTGCACCATCCAGGTTGACGATGCACACTCCTCTAGTTATCTCTGGTTACTTCCTAGTTTGAAAGTAATGGAATAGCATAGATATTATATTGTGCGATTGTGGCATGTCTGTGATGCAGAAGTCGCGTAGGAATAGGGAAGGCGACAGCTGCCTGCTGACTTCACTCGCTCATGGTCAGCTCTCTATCTTAAGGAGTGTGGATGTTCCAAGCCATTCACAATTTTTTCAATATTTATTTTATCATGTTTTTAAGTTTTAATAGAAAAAAAAAACTGTAATATTACCCCTAGAAGCTAAGCTAAGAATATCCTCAATATAAGATAGGTCAAGATTGAACGCGATGTAAATCTAACCACATAATAGTTTCCCTAAGGAAAACAAGACCTCCGGCCACCACAATATCTTGATACCTAAAATATAAGTAAAGGAACCAAGTCACTTTTCATAATATCTTTTGCAGAAAGGTTTATTTAAAAGCTTCTTAAATATAATTACGTCATTTTATTATTAATTTTATTGTCAAATTACAAACAGAATAAACACTTCCCTGTGACGTATTCATTTCAGTACTTTTATAATAATTATTCACAACAGTCTAGCATTAGAAAAATCACAAAAATTTTATAGTCCGCCAAGGTCTAGTCAAATTCAAGATACCTAATTGTTTTTTTTTTTTGTTAGTCGTTTGGCAGAAGGCTATTTATGAGCGGAGACGATTGTTACTAGAAATAAATGTTTGCAGGCAGCAGTCGCCTTCGCTATACCGGCCTAAGGGATCTTAAGTGACTGAAACGCATCTTGGTCACTAACCCAGCACGGTAGTTCCGTACCAGTAAAGATAATTATTTATTATTTAAAAAAATTATAATTAGTAATTTTGCTGGCTGGAAACATCCCTGTCCCTTCTTTTCCTCCAATTACTTTTCCTACAACTGCGCCATCTAGTGGCCACCGCTCTCTTGTGACAACAACAAAAAAGGACGAAAATTCAAACAAAACGATATACAATCGATCCAGCTTTCTTGCCTTGGTACCAAGTGATAAGGATACAGGAGGAAATAGGTGCAGCCGTATCACAGCGTGAGTACCTTTCTTTCTCCATCCAGCATACCTTCCGCCAGCCAGTGAATATACCATACAACTATTAATATTAAAGCGATAGAACAAATAAGGGAAATTAATAAATAAATTGAATTTGCGCGACAAGAAGCTATCGGGTCGGACAATTAGTTAGCCGTCCTATCAGAACCATAATAGTCTGGCTCTCGCTTCTACTAAAAACTGATGGTGCGGAAACGAAACGAAATGAACGTCCGATGACTTTCGTTTTGTTCCCTCCCTCCCTCTTACCTATTACGAAAGAAGAAATACAAATCCACTCTTACATATTTTCTTGATCCTATCTCATTTCTGCACAGATCCATGAAGGTAAATAAAAGTTCAGTAAAGTCGTTGCCTTTAGTTCATCTTTTCGTAGACGGAATACGAGTAAAAAGAGAACGCGTTGAAGCGAGATTTTGTTTTGAATCTAATATTCATTATTGAGACGCATAGTATTTATTAACAAATGAATAATAATTTATTATTAAAACAATGTAAATTAATTTAGAAATTAAATCACCTTTTGTATATTAAAATTACAATAGAAGAACTTAAACAATACTTTAAATTACAGTTTAAATATATGGTGGGATATGCAGACTGGTGATGGTTTTAGCTTTGTCTGCTGTCCTGGGTGTGGTTAGGACCACCACTTTAAATGTAACACCAGTCGCGTTTCGGTATCAGTCGGAAATAACAAGAGAAGTCTGTACTATCCGTGGATGGTGCACATTCGTCTCTTTAAGCCGGCATAGCGAAGGCGACTGTTGCCTGCAGAGATTCCTATGTGGTAGCAATTGTTTCCGTTAACGGACCGCATTCTAGCTTGAATATCAAGCGAAGTGTGATAAATCTGAAACCGAATTGACACACATGATCTTAGAGAGGTCGTGGTCTAGCGGTAAAGGTCGTAAAGTCACGATCTATGAGACCAGTGTTCAAATCTCGCTAAATTTCTGATCAGTACCAATTTTATTTGTACTTTTTCGTTCAGTGCCTATGATACAACCACTATTTCGTTAACTCTAGCTTTACATCAGGCGGAGTGTTCACATGCCGAGCTACAATAAAAAAATTAAAAAACAGTATAGGCAGTTAGAAAAACACTTATTTGCAAGAAAAACACAAATGCATTCATTCACTGTGCATAAATAAATAACCATCGAAGCTTTATCAAACCTCTGTTTGATGAACTATAAACATTTGAATGAAACGTTTAGCTCACATGTTTCTACCGCAGTCCTATTCATGGAATTCGTTTCGGCAAATTCGTATAAACAAATAAATATACGTTTTGGCACTGGTTTTGAGGGTCAGTTCGGAAGTAGCGTCTATATTGTCTCTTCAAGCCGGTATAGCAGAGTCGACTGCCGCCTGTAGAGGTTTCTGTGTAGGAGCAGTTGTTTCCGTTCATGGACCGCACTCTAATTTACCATCAGACTTGTCATAATATCGATACACAATAAAAAAAAATACAAAAAATGCTATACTTTGTTTCCAAACTAGGATACTGTGCTAACAAGAACAACATAAAATGCAGACTAGTATTAGTACATCCTGTGGTATCACCATTTTCAACACCTGCGAAGTGATATTTTCGCGCTTCAGAATCAGTTTGAAAGTAGTCAGGTATAACGAGAGGAGTGTGCCCTATCAACCTGGACGGTACACAGTCATCTCAAGCCGACATAGCGCATGCAACTGCCATCAGCAGAAATGTCTCTGTAGTAGTAAGCAGTTGTTTTCGTTCATGGACTGCACTCTAGGCTGACATCAGGCGGAGTGCAGTTATTATATGTCAAAAAAACCATAAGAGATGGTGGAAAGCGGACCTTCAATTAACACATAGTGTAGTAGTTACTAAGTAGTAGCTAATACATATAGGCTAGGGTAATTTATAAAACACTATGTTCTGGTTAATGACAAACAGTATCATAATAGCCGATGCAATAACAGGAGCTCTTCGTTGAGTGTTTTCCAAAACGGTTCGATCCTGTAAGTAGCAAAATTCATTATAATGTTGATTTAGGTCGGGGTTCTTGACGGATTTCACAGGCAAGAGAGTTCTGTAAACACTTTCTATCTGTGACCCCACTTCACAACATAAACACTAACTAGTTTGTTCATTTAACTCACTTTACATGCGCCAGCTCCACCATTAACTTTCAATTATATTCGATATACTATTAGCTATTATCTACATAAACGCTTCCAATTTATATCTATGTAGAACACCTCTTTTGGGAATAGTTTTGTGCGTCATAATATTGTTGACAAAGTTCAGCGTACATTCAAATTTATCCAATTATATTCCCGGGCTAATATTATTTTCGTTAGTTAAAGTTACCGACCTAACCTTTTTGTTAAAACGTCGATTTATCCCACAATGTGATTTAATTGTTCTCAGGTGTTACATTTTGTTGAATTTACACACACACCCACATGTCAGGGTACGGTTATTTCTGTTCATCAGATAAAACAATTATTCTCTATAATAGAATTGCTTTGAAACTACAAAGTATTGCTTGTTTACAAACACTCCTTAGCTTCCATTCTTTCTTTATCCTCGAGCTCGTTTATCTCATTTATCACAAGAATCTGATTCATTGGAGTTACACTAATCCAATTAGGGACTGAGGAAAATAACAAGATGTTTCTCATCACATTTTTTTTGTTCATTACATGTGCCTATGATCAGAGAAAACAATAACCAAAGAATTTTATAAGAATTAGGCAAAGGCGTTCAAAGAGAAATAGAACAATACGAGTATGGTTGAAAAAGAAGTATTTTTTCTTAGAAAATACAAATACGAATATGACACTTTAATTATAAAACTTTGAGATTTTCATAAAAATAATTTTAGTACGGTTATTATTATTATTATTTTGTGAAGTTAACGGAAAAGAAATTTCATTAACAATGCAAAATATGTTTATAATGTAGTAGCACGGCATGCGACCAACTACTCTTCCCGTTATACCCGGATACTCGTACTTCCAAGCAACAAAAGCAGAGGTATTGACTACTCCAGGATAAGTCTGCCTACCACTTTTGTGTGTGCAGTTTTAAAAAAATACAGTTTTAAAATGAAATTGAATTTAAAATTTTTATAACTTTGTTTTATTCCTATTTTGTAACATAAATATAAATGCTAATAAATAAATACAGTTTCGTTTTATATTCATGGCAGTTTGTAGTTTTTAGTTTGTAATTTTAGATCCGTGCTAGCATTATGGTAACTTCAGAATTCCAGAATAAATTTATTGGCATTGTATTTGTATTTTTAAAGAATTAGGTTTCGCGTTTTATTTTTTGTTATTTGCTATATTGACACTACAAGCCCGGAGGCCAAAGGCTGTCAACAATTGATTGATATCGAGGCACATCGACGAGCCATCACGCAATCTCGCTGACAAATAATAGCGATATATCTCTGCCAAGATGATACACTCCCCGCATAGTATTATATCTCTATTCCCAAATACATTCTGTTTGAATTGTGAAAAGAAAATAATTGTTTTGATATCTTTATTTGTTCGAGATATTGCGTTTCATTTTATTCGATTCTATATAATGTTAACCTAAGATACCGTCTGATATGAGTATCAGGACAAGGACAACAGAAACATTTTTTAATGACTATACTAAGCTAGACTATAACTACAAGCATTTATTCTTTATTGTAGGTTGGCATATGACAACACTCCGCCTGATGTAAAGCTAGGCAGGCAGCAGTCGCGTCCGCTATGAATGCAAGTTAACAATACACACTCCTCACGTTACACCTGGTTACTTCTAAACTGATCCCGAAACGTGCTCAGTAGATCACGGGTGTTTGGAAGTGGTAGTTCCACCTCAGGACGGCGTACTTGTTTAATATCATCATCCTACTGCTCTTTTTAACGACATGTTGTCGGTTTTTTTTCACACGAAATTTGAACACGGATCTCATTGATCGTGCGTTCACCTTCTACCACATCTGCTCTGTATACACTTAAACCCGAAACAAAAATTTTATTATTTTTATTTGTTTATTTAATAATATATTAGTAAAAATATCCGCGTAACTGGTTCGTTCACCACTACGCAACAAAACCGTATGATTTTTTTAAAAACTTTTTAATAGGCAAGAATTTGACCATACCCTGCATCATGTTAAGCAGTGATGCGATCTGAGACAGAGCACGCCTATTCACCCACAATTTAAAAAAGATCCGTAGTAGGTTGTAGTATGCTTTCATTGTTATATTTTATTAGTTTCATTATAAATCTCTTGAGAATTTAGTGTTGTATATTCTCCGTGCCTTTGAGCTTGGTAGTAATGTTTACGTACAAATGGTGTTTCCTTTCTTCGTTGACAGTATGATCCGGGACTATTAGTCAAGCTCGCAGGAACAGAGGACGTACTTCATACAACGCACGTCAGGGACGGATTAGTCGCGTCGTTTCCCTGCACCTGTCCTCACAGAGACGAATTTAGGCAACCGACGTAAGAGACACCTGTCTAACTAGAGATAATACGCCGCTTATTCGCCGGCGAGAACAGTGAAATATGAAATCCTCTGAGTGGTAAGAAAAATAACGTGTGACAGTACCGCAATGATGCTGTCAGTTGAAACTCTAATAAAAGATAAAGTCGTCGTTGGATGTCTTCATATTGAAACGATTCAATTTTATTTTAAAGTTTTCTTTATTCGTTTTTTATAAGAAAATAATGAAGTTGCTTCAAACGTAGTTAACATAAGCAATCAAAACTTTTGAGAGTAGATATTGGTAGATATTACGCATATTATTGTCTATAACAAATTTATACTTATTATTGAAATTATTTTTTATTATCTAATATTAAATTGCTAAAATAATAATAATGTAAATTTAATAAAATAAAAACGAACACGCACAAAGCAGAAAGTGGGGATTTTAATATTATTTTTAATAATAACCCATAATCTATCTTTAAAAAGACTGAATAAAGAAATTTCGACAAGATCACGTAAAGCACCAATGGCTGGGTAATTAGAACATCCGCGCCCTAGCTCAAGCTGTTGTGTGCAATATGCATCTTTTTTTATTCACCTCCGCAATGCCGACTCCTCTCGACGTGCATATCGATTTTCTCTATTTTTTTTTATTATTTTATGATGTTATATAGGTACATTATTTATTGTGGTATTACTTTGTATGTAAAGGTTAGTTAGTGAATTTTTAATATCGTTACTGGACGCTTTGCCATCAAGCCGACATTGGACCTCCATTACTCGCCCTGGGGAATCGTAGCGTTATGAAATGGAGATTAAACAGCACCAAAATACTCCCGGATTAAAAAATGTGGCATTTATTTTAAAATTTTAGCTTTATTATATGTATAAAGTAAAAATACGTATCACAATTTTTAAAAATATATGTAATTAAGTATATAAATATACACGTATATTTTCATTTTAAACTGGGTTTAATTATTGTAAATGATTAAAAATTAATGTTTATCATATTTTAAAATAAAATCATTAGTATTTTTTTAAAAAAATATATAGTTTGTATAAGGATCCAGTCTACTTTCAAATTTAACACCCGTGAAGTAAACTAGACGCGTTTCGGTATCAGTACAACCTGGTGCACATTCGAGACGACAACATTCTAGTCAGCATACTGGATCCTACTGCTGCCTGCAAACATTTATTTTTAGTAGCAGTTGCCTCCGGTCACGGATAGCATCAAGCTGAATATAGTCACAATATGTCGGGATACTATAAAAAATGTAATGATCTAATTATTATAAGTAGTTTAAATGATCAGTCGAACTAAATAAGTTTATAATCCTCTGAAACTGCAATGTCCACTTTAAAGTAGGTGTTGACGCAAACGAGGCAACATTACGTGGCTTTGAGGTTGCCTCGTTCACCTTATCCATTAAGGTAACGAACTTTGTGCTCCGAATGCCGATTCATTAGAAGGCCATTCATCTACGCCACAGCCGACGCTCGGTTACCTAAGCATTCGAAGCGGATGTATAATCGAAAATAAAATATACAGGACGAATCGTTTGCCGTCGTTTGCACTTTTTCTATTCCCTTTGGAAATGTCGCTGTCTTAATTTGATTTATATTGCTGTACAACTTGGAAAACTGAAAGCTTAAAAAGCGATGAAAATATTTTTATACCGAAGATATAAGCAACCTTTGTGACATAGTAGTTAGCACGGTAACCGCGGAGGCTTTTGGTTCGATTTCCGACCGAAACTCTGTAGATTAATATATAAGAATGTATGATGTCCAAGAAGAAATAAGAGTGGTAGGCAGACTGATGATGGTTATTCGCCCAGTCTGCCGTCCTGGGGCAGTACCACTACTTTCGAATGTAACACCCGTGAAGTGACCTTGTCGCGTTTCGGGAATAGTATGAAAGTAGCCAGATATAACGAGAGGAGTGTGCACTGTCGATCTGGATGGTACATGCTCCTCTCTTCAAGCCGGCATAGTGGAGGCGATTGCTGCCTGTAGAGATATCTCTGTAGTAGCAGTTGTTTCCATTCATGGACCGCTTTACAACAAGCGGAGTGTTGTCACATGCCGAGCTACAATTTAAAAAAAAAAAAGAAAGCGTGGATGTTTGTGTAGTCCTTGTCCTGTTTGTTACCTATAGTATAGAGGATCCAAGTTCAGGACCAGGGCATTGTATATGTATTGCGTTTATTTAATAACAATTCTAGCTACAAAACTGTAAGGAAGCAATTGCGTGAAATAAAGCGGCATTTATCGCGTCAATAAATAAATTTATGTCATCGTAGGCGTATGTCAAGAAAAGCTATAAGGTTTTCCATTACAGAGTTTTATTTTTAAATTGAGTTTTTTATTGTAGCTTTGTGTATGACAACACTCTGCCTGATGTCAAATTAGAGTGCGGTCTATGAACATAAACAATTGCTACAACGCTATACCATCCAGGTTGACACTGCATACACCTCCCGCTTTCTTGGCTTTTTCTTCACTGATACCAAAACCCGAAAAGTTCACTTCTCGTATGTTACACTTGTAAATGGCAGTGCTACCCCAGGACGGCAGACTGGGCTAATAAATATCATCAGTCTGCCTACCACTCTTGAAAGAATAAAGTCTTCGTTGCAACTAGAAACACAGTTAAATTAAATTCTAAAGCATATTACATGTAAGTTTCTTTAAACTACATATAAGTTTAAAACAACATTCGTGCACCAGCATGTTTAGTTAAATGAAAACTTTTCCCTTTGTAAAGAAAGTCTGGTCGGTTTAACCGCCCGAGTTTGTCTATCCGAATATCCGTCACAGGCTGAACATCGCAGAGGCTTGTGAAGTGGAGCGAGTAGCGGTGCACTGCATCGTTCTGTGACTCACAAAAGCCGTGATTGTGGCGCGAGTTTTCTCGGTTCTCAGCTCGTGAGGCGATAACGAAACTCACTCTTGCGTGGACAATCCGCACCGCATACGTCCCAGGTGAATACGACAAGAAAATTTGCCATCCATTATTCAACCAAACATGTCGTTGTTTTTTATTAAACTATTATTTAAACCCTCATTTAATAAGTTTTATTGTTCAGGGAGTCATAACCTACGCACTAATTAAATATCGAAACACTACGTTTATTACCAAACATTGTCTATAATTAACGAGTGAGAAACAAACGACTGTCAAATTGAAAACATGCAGCAGTTATTAAAACGAGAGCAGTGTGCGCTCAATATATGGTGTTTATTCGTCCACTCAAGCCGTACGTAACGGACCCAATTGCAGTCTGCAGTTAACCCCGCTAATGCCCTATCATATGAGCTAAGCAACTTAACATCAGGCCGAGTGTGGTTATGATAATATTTAATTATTTATTAATTTGTAAACAACATAAAGCTAAAGCATTTCTCATTGTAAGTTTGAAAGTTGTGAAATAAATAGCTGAAATAAAGAAGTTTTATGCGAGTTATTTCAACAATGTGTTAAGGGACTACAAACATAAATACCTACATATGCGAAGTTATGAACAACTTCAAACATAGAAATACTTTATCATAAAAGGGCCCAAAACATTAAATCGTAAGATCAGACGGAGTTGGCTCGTTAAGGGGCGGCGGAGAGGCTACAGGGCGAAGGGCTGTTTGCACGGGCGTCCTCAAACAGTTCAACTTACACCGACGCAATCTCCGAAATAAACATGAGCCGAGGCCACTATTGCTAACAATCTTAACAACTTGAACGGCGCGCGTGGTTTTCCAACTTTCTCGGATTAAACTTAATGGAGACTGCATATGGTTGAAGTTTATATTAATAAGGGACACAATTTCAACTTACGTTACCAAACTTTAAATTTACCTACTATCTTATAATAAAAGTAAATGTTTTTATGCTATAATTACTGTTAGGGATGTAGAGCACATGTCGAGAAATTTCCTGAAACCAATAGACAGTGGCATAATCAATTCTAATTAAGTATAACGATATACGCTTTTTTATCCTAGTATATATTTCTGAATATGTTGTAGTGTTAACTATGCAGCATGCATATCTACCTACTTGTAATATTTTTTATTTTATAAACTATCCCTATATGTCATAATGATTATCCGTATTGTTTTCCGTCTAGGAAAAAATGTAGGATGTGTTTCTTTTAATATACATACTTGATTTGTTTCTCCGAAAGTAAATACCTACTACAGAATATAAATTACGATACAGAATTTAAACCTTAAACATTAAAAAAAAACAGATCCAAATTAAATTATATGCATAGCAAGAAAATATTTGTTAGCAATCTTGACTCCATTCCGTTCATTCTACAATACAAGTAATTTTCTTTAGAAAATAACTCTATTCACAATACCAAGTTCCTGGTGAAAATAAACTTTGTTCCTTACACAAATTCGACTGTATCCATGTGTGCAATTTAGTATACGAAAGTTAAAATAACGAACAGACAATCTATGGTTTCGCGTTTAATGGTCATGAATCGAAGATGCACTAACGATCTCAATACACGAAAGGCGTGCATGCGGTTACTTGAATACTATTCAGATTGAACCCTACGTTTAAAGTTAACTAGTGAAATACTTGGATACGTTTAGTAGTTCACATAGACATTAAAACGTACAAAGTTACGTATTATTGCTCTTGCAAGACCTAAATGACCCTCTAAGGAATTGTGTAAATACTTTTAATACATAGATAAACACGCTCCTTTATTCTGTATTTATTCTCTTTGATGTTGCAATAACAATAAAATAGTTTAGCGTAGCTATAATACTTATACGTGCTCGGCTGTTGAAGAGTTAACTGGATAAAAACGTGATCGTGACTGTCACTGAAGCCATTAGTCGTTCCCTCTCACTTACCATTGCGCGTTCTCTCCATCATTTGCTTCGCTTCAATTCTTTCAGGCGTGCAATGATGCCGCATCTTCCATCAAAACGATCAAAAGTTACAATAGTTTTCACATAATAAGAAAAGAACGACCGTGGTCAAACCTGTGTTCAAAACTCGCTAGCCAATGCAATAACAATAACTATAGTCGCTTAATGCCTATGGTACAGACACTAATTAAGCATTTAAAAAAACGTATACCGCGTACACTGCTTAGCGTAATCGTGATGTACGAAACTCTATGCACATATAATAGACATGCGAGCCGTTGCGTACATCTGTCAATTCCGTGCATGTTAAATGTCATTGTAGATGCGCGTACAACACAGGTAATTTAAAACTAACAATTAATTCTAGTTCAGTTTAATTTTTAATAAAACACAACGTAATAGATATTATTAAATTATTGGCTAGAGGCCAGCAGGGACTAAGCAGTCTGGAACCATGTGTCAACAATATCCTATATAACCCCAATTCCAAGTAATTGAAATGTCCACATCGTCACTCTACTTGAAGTACCTAAAGTTAAATAGTTCAAGAGTTACGTAACTTCGTCCTTTACGACTTATATTAGGATAGAAAATTTGAAAATTTTACAAACCATTTTATTTATTTTATATTTAAGTTGAAGCTGATAGGAACTGTTTCAGCCATTTTTGCACAAACTTCACTGTTTATGCTTTTTTTTTGAAGCAAAAGGCAGCTGATGTCCCGGAAGGAATCTAACTCCTTTCCAAATTTTATCAAAATTTGTTCAGCGGTTTAAGCAGGAATAGGTAACAAACCGTACATTCACATTTATAATATTAGTATACAGTTTTTGTCGTAATTCATCTTAATTAAATGTAATTAATTTTCTCCTCATATAACCTTGCTTTCTTCTTATCACACCAGACGTATTCAACTCATTAAGACGCCACGTTTTCTTACAAGGCAAGCTTAATTTGTTTATGAAACATCCGATGAAGTTCTTCGTCATGACATTTTCTAATTCCTTTATGTTTTTTAATAATTTAATTTCAAATAATTCCATTTCAAACATCTACTACTACGTTTTTTATTGTAGCTCGGCATATGACAACAGTCCGCCTGATGTAGAGCTAGAGTGCAGTACATATACGGAAACAATTGCTACTACAGATAAATGTCTACAGGCAGCAGTCGCCTCCACTATGCAGGCTTGAGGAGATTTCACGGTGTTACACTCGAAAATGGCGGTATCATCAGTCTGCCTGCCTCTCTTGAACATTGTTAAACGATTCTACAACTACATTTAGCTCCAGACAATTTCTAAGGAGAAGTTGGCCATAAGAAACTCGACATTATGTCTCTCAAAAGTATATATTATATATAGTACAGTATATACTATATAAGTAAAAATAAATTCTTTATTGCAATTGAGATTAACAAAGATACAGAACATAAATAAACTGCAAAACAGTAAATAGCAATTCAGCATGCGCGTTTCGGGGATAGTTTGAAAGTAGCCAGGTATAAGAGAGGGGTGTGCACTGTCAATCTAGATGGTACATGCTCGTCTCCTCAAGCCGGCATAGTGGAGGCGACTGCAGCCCGTAGAGATTTCTCTGTGGTAGCAGTTGTTTCCATTCATGGACCGCACTCTAGCTTTACATCAGGCGGAGTGTTGTCACATGTCGAGCTACGTGTACAATAAAAAATAAATAAATAAATAAATAAAAAATAAAAAACAATCATATACAGTTATAGAATATAGAAATAAAATTAAAAAGTTAAATTATTATTTGAATTACGTAACATATTAATTAATATGGGTAAATATAATAAGCTTTGTAATTGTAATTTAAATACATTATTTTAACATCATACGCTTATGTTATCCACAGACTTTATTTCATGTCAGCTTATTTTATTATTTAAGGTCAACCATTATTTATACATTTCTAGAAGTGAAAGCTAACATACATTTACTGTGTATTTTAGTCGCATAGTTATATTTTTTTGCTCTATTTTAAACGGGTATCTGAGTAGACCAGCCATGGGAACCATACTCCGCCTGACGCACGGTCCTTGAGCGGAGACAGAGCGGCCGTGGTCTAGCGGTAAGACGCGTGAATTCACGATCGATGAGACCCGTATTCGAACCTCGCTAATTCTGACCGGTACCAATGTAACTTTGTTATATGTACTTTGGTACTTACCTGGGGTAGTATCACCACTTTCGAATGTAACACCCGTGAAGTGACTTTGTCGCGTTTCGGGAATAGTTTGAAAGTAGCCAGGTATAACGAGAGGAGTGTGCACTGTCAATCTAAGATGGTACATGCTCGTCTCCTCAAGCCGGCATAGTGGAGGCGACTGCTACCCGCACAGGTTTCTCTGTAGTAGCAGTTGTTTCCATTCATGGACCGCACTCTAGCTTTACATCAGGCGGAGTGTTGTCACATGCCGAGCTACAATAAAAAAAAAAGACAACTGCTACAACAGGGAGATTGTATGTAAGGTTATCGAGGCACGCTTCTCTAATTATATAAGTCACTTCACGCATGTTACAATTAAAGATCCACCCCGTGCGGCAGACTGGGTTAATAACTTTCAGTCTACTTACCTCTTACCTACTACTGGTATTATACTAAATTAAAATAATGAAACGTTAGTCTTCGTAATACTGTTTTAAGGCCATAGCCACACCACAGCTGGCTCGCTTAGTTGGACGAGGTTAGTTGATTGCTTAAACACAACACCGGTTTTACAAGCCAGGCCAGTAAGCTAAAACTAGCTAAATAAGTACAGAACTAGCTAGTAACTTACAAGTTCTGTATTTTTAAGCCATACTAGCATACTAGTGAGCCATACAACTTCTCGTTTCGTGTGTGCTAAGCTGCGGTGTGGCCGTGGCCTAGTTTAAAAATTAGATCTGAGACTAATCGACAACAATCAATCGCTTTAAACGTATTTCGCAATTACCTCTCTTGTGCCGTATATTTGTCACTTGATTTTAATTGGTTTAGCTTTTTAAAGTAAATTTGCATGTCTAAGATATAGGGTTGGGAACTGAGGCGGGATTATTGAAATGTTAGTGTCGTGAGGCTAATTATTATGCAACCCTATTCCAGAATTTCCGTAACACATGCATTATTATAATAAGACTTAAGATTAACATAATATTAAGTATGCAAATTGTACTTAATAATATAACGCAATAGTTTATGTAGGAAATTCTTTAGCTCTAATTTAGGAGTAGTAGGGAAACCAATCTTGGTTATTAGCCCAGTCCGCAATTTCTCAGTACCAGGACTTTCTAGTGTAACCACTCATGAGGTAATATAATAGCGTTTTAGAAGTAGCTGGGTGCACTGTCAACCTCAACGGTGCTTAATCTTCTCAATTCGGCATAGCGGAGGCGACTGTTGTTTGATTTCTGCATGCCACTTCACGAACTTACACTAGAAAGTGGTGTCAATGCAGAATGCAGTATAAATAAGAAATGTTTGGCAGACTGATGATAGTTAATAGTCCAGCTTACTTGTCCCGGTGCACAGTGGGGCATATTGCCAAAAAGCTGGACAAAATTCGAAAAATCAAGTAATTGCTTCAAAATTCCTTACTCGGGCATTTTTGGGGTCGCTGATTACAAATTTCATGGCAAATATTTCACAAGTCAACACAAACTTTTAGCTTAACAACAGGCTTGTATATTCTAGGTATACTCTATATGTATAAAAATGTATATATACTACTATACTCTATGTATATAAAAAACGATGTCGATCGAAAAATGACGATTAAAACTTAATAAAAACTGTACTTCTAACCCACATTCTCAATTGATGGTATAAAATTTATATTAATTAATGAAGTGTTTATTAGGAAGTTTCTTAAGTGAAAACGCTCAAGTAAGATAAAGAATTTGTTCAACTCAACGGCCGCCCAACTGCTTAAGGCTAATTACATTGTTACATGACAAAAGTTTTGGGTCGAGAGAACTTTCTTTAACTTCTTTCATATAATATTGCCCAAATATCGATAGCACGACAACAAGCAAGCAATTTTCTTAGGGAATTCAGAAAACTAACCGAAAACTTTCGCCGCATTATGTATTTGTAAGGTAAGCTAATTTTTTTTTTTTTTTGTATATTCCTATGTCTTTTTGTACATTTTATTTTGTATATATTATATCCAATGTCCAAGTCTGCATCATATGAACAGAAAGACCAAAGTATATAGGTACCGGTCAAATTTTTGGAAGACTCGGACTTGTTTTTACTAAATCAGAGACCGATGCTCAATTATTGATTTTTAAATAATTTTATATAAAAAAAATATATTTCTTATTAAACGTTATTTTATATTGTTTAAAACATTTTATAGTTATTTTGTCATAATAATCTAGCGATCAAGTTGAATTTTTCATTACGACTCAAACCTACGCAAAATAATACGAAAATTGATTTTATAATATTCTTAGACTGGGCTAAAACCATCATTAGTCTGCCTACGACTTTTCACAATTACATTTTTACGCAATACTGCTGTATAATACAAAAAAAGTAAGTCAAATTCAACATAAAGATTCAAAAAGATACCTTCAATATAAAATATTTCTTCAATCTTATAGGCAAACTAACAACCTAAGGGAATTTGGGACGTGTTTTGAATAAATTGATAAAATGTACGGAAAATAGCCAGATATCTGACCCGTTGTAATTACAGTACTTTTCTTTTTGGAATGCAAATTGTACAAAATTAATTTTGATTTTAAATTAAAATCTCTTATTGATCTTCTAGAATTGTTTATCAAATCTAATCTATATATTTTTTTATTTGCGGGATTAATAAAAGAATATAAAATATACCTACACATTAACCTACAATTTGTTGACAAGAAAAATTATTTTAATTAACAATAATAGTCGCAATTTATACGAGTATTAAATTCATGTCGTAATTGCGTTTTCTTTTGACATTTCTTTATATTTTATTTATTGGACAAACATTATTATTATTTTGTTACTGTTAAATTATTATGAAAAATGGTATTTCAACTGGTCGTAGGCACCCCAACTCAGACTGTTGTTCTTTACTGTTAATTTTTTATTATAATTTAATAATAGTTATTGTCTATAATATAAAATATTACATTGAAGAATATCTTAAACCATTAGTTAATGATACACGCAAACTTTTAATAGCTTATACGGTTTCTTGTGAGCTTTTCACGTACAATATGCTTTGACTGAATACCAGCGAACCATGACTGAAAAATGACGCGTCATCGCACGTTCATTTGTTGTGTTCCCGCTGTCAATTTCAACAAGATTTGAAAATTAACGAGTTTCATTAGAACACGCTGTTATTATTAACAGGGTGTGCCGTTTTATGCAAATGAAAGTCCCTACATATGTACGTTAGTGGAACAAAACAGTTCAAACCCCCAGGTAACGCAATTTACTTGTAATTGTTGACAAAATAACATTTCGTTTACTGCGCAACGAACCGTCACTATATTAATTAATTAGTAACAGAAATTATTATTCTACAATTATATTTAAGTAATGATCAGCTTAGGAAACCGCAAACAGCAGATTTTATTAGCTTTGTAAGAAAATAAATGACCTTCAAGGTCACTAACAGACTTTTTGCTCGAATTTCTCTGCATTTTTACGACGGATTTGTTTAATTCTGAATAATAAAATCGGCTTAAATAGGTAAATAAATTCATATGATCACATAATATAATTTTTTGATTAATTTTCAACATAATTAAAATGCTTGAATCGTTAATTGTGAAATTACGATGAAAATAGCTACTTTTTTGCAAACAATTTTCATCATGATTTATTAATTCTTTTTGTTTATAAAATTTTGGAAAAGAAAGAAACTTGTGATGTGTGTTGCTAATGTATTGTGGCCTGAAGATCAGGAAGGTCTTATCCATTACTGGCGTCCTGATTTGTCACGGCAGCTGATTCATTAGTCGCACATTAATCTTGCGCACGAGCGAAATCGCAAGGAGTTTCCCCTATTCTCGGGTGGTGGAGGCGTGAACTAGCTTCGTGATAACGCTGTACTTTGTTCACAATACCGTGACCCGACAGGCTCTTTAAGACTCTGAAAGCCTAACATTGGAATTTAATTAACCTAATTTGTCAAGTGAAAACCTGAGTAACTAAAACAAAATATATTCTTGTATAATACACAAACAACTTTGCTAAATGTACGAGTATAATAATATTAAATATTTAATTACAGTCGTAGTCGGTAATTTAGTTCTTTCTTAATTATAAGGCAACCTTAGTCTGCAATTCTTACTATTTTAAGAGACGTATATGTGCTTCCTTAACATCTTAGATTAACTTATTTGACAGTTTATCATGTTACTTAAATCAGTGTTGAATTACCGGCCTTAACTTTCAATTATATTTCAACACATATGTACGAGTATATTGATAGAAAAGTGATAAAGGATATTGCCCAATTTTGGGACTGCTTAATACCTAATAGTTTGATATCAAAACAATATTCTAAAATAATATTTTTTTTTTATTACCTTATTTCAATTATATCAACACATCGTTTACTAATTAATAGTCAATATTTAATTACATAAAAAAGATATCATTAATTATTAAAGCATCTTATAACCTCAAATATTGCATTAAAAAAAGTCTAATTACTCGGGTAAAAAAAATTAAAACTGATTAGTAATAAGGAATGTAGATTTATTTTTCTACAAAATGAATCAAAAATTAAAGTGAAACGCGAAAAAAAATTGTAAGCCCATTTTTCTTAGGCGAATGGGCATTGTCCTTTCACTGTAGCCCTTTTCGTGAAAATATAATATACAGTCAGAAAAATATTTTTTTCCAACTTTGAGGAAAATAAAAGTCGCTATTGGAAAGAAAGAAATCAAGCGACACGCGCGAAGTTCCACCGCGCGAGCTCTCAAGATAGGTACGCACTCGGAATATAATGCAATTACACGAGATGGATTGCTTCAGTTCGAGCCTTCAGGACACCGTATAACATCCTTATCTCTTTGAGGTACCGACTTTTATGATGTCTTTATAAAAAAGCGAATAAAATACACGAGTAGCGAATGGTATATTTCATTTTGATACTTTCATTCGAATGATCATCGATATTCGTAGCTCCCCTCTTCTTGATAAAATTATACCGACTAATATGCATATATTTTCTAAAAATAATAATTCCTTTGGCTGTTACTTTTCTAAATTATAATTATGTTCCCTTATTTTAGAAAATATATTACTGAAGACTTTTATTTAGTGGTAGGAAGACTGATGAAAGTTATTAGCCCAGCTCCGCCGCCCTGATATAGTACCATCACCTTTGACTGCGACGGCCGTGAAGTGCCCTAGTGGCGTTTCAGAAACAAAGTAGTCAGGTATAACGAGAAAAGTGTGTACTGTCAATTTAGATTGTGCATACTCGTCTCCTCAAGCCGGCATAGCGGGGACGACTTTTACCCGTATAAATTTCTTTGTAGTAGCAGTTGTTTCCGTTCATGGACCGCACTCTAGCTTTACATCAGGCAGAGTGTTGTTATATGCCGAGCTACAATAAAAAAGTTATTTCTGTAATCATAAGTTAATACAAACAGTAAGTTGTGTGACTTGAGGCGTTTTATTGTTCCACATGGGAGCTCTCTAAACTCTCCCGATATGAATATTGTAACATAACGCTTGACCTATCTATAGAGAATTAATGTTTATAAGGGTATATTATTGTTGTAATTTATTATAAAGAGAATAGAAGTATAATAATATGAAAACCAAATAGAGAATTCAAGCGGAATAAATAGTAAAACGGGTAAATATGTGCTTATACGTCTCTCGTCGCGTCGCTACAATATGCTGAGGACAGAAGCTGTCGCCTCGCACAAAGCTGTCGTATGCAAGTTTATTGGGAAACTTCCTAGCGACAACATTTTAAATATTATAATAAAATATGCAAAATGTTTTTAAATATAAATTCAGAGAGATGAATCAACTAAACGTCGAGGAGTCCCTATCGAAACATTATGAAGTTGTCGATAAGTATTTCTGAACAAATATTCTTACTTTGTGTACAATTCCAAAGTTTTTGTAACGTGTGATGACATAAGATAAATGGTGACAGAGATACGAAAAGTTTAAATTATCGGTTTCCATTCACTCAAGGGCTCCGATGTCAAAGGAAAGTTGTTGAATTCTAATGCGAGTGTAATGTGTTCACAGTACTGTCATATATTGCCAAGGGAATTCCGATTTAGACTCAATCAATAACTCGATAACGACAACGCGTCGCTCACACGCTCAAATAATAACTTTCTATAAGTTATAGGTGCCCGGCGACAATGTGTCAACTTTACCAAAAATCCATTAATCGATTCAGTTGAAATCAGCTCCGCCCCACGAGTATCAATACTTAATACCCGAAACTAAACATTAATAAATAGTAAGTACGTAGGTATATGAAACGATTCAATCTTGCTTGGGGTCAAATACGACCTTATAACTTCTAGTTTCTACATAATTATTATCCTCTTCTCTTTTGATCTGTTATATCTGTGTACACGCCCGGAACAGACTTGGAATTGTTTCATTAAGAAACTTCAACTAGAATTCATATTACATGACCTGTTGAACTTAGTAGTTAGGAGCTACTATCGCCTAATAATCTTAATACCAAAGAAGAATCGTCTTTGTTGCAACCAAACGATACCTTTGTAATAGAATTTCAATGCGAATGTTCAAATATTCTTTCAAGTATAAAGCACTCGGACGTAATGTTTGTGAAACACCTTCAGTGAAATGTCATGGAAAAGTTGCATTCAAATCTGTCGAATACATACTCACTTACCTTTGACATCTGAATCATCTTTTTTGTTCTCTTGAATAATAATGTACCTTTCGGATCACATCGCAACTTGGCAAAAAGCTTATAAAAAATAAAAAACCGCCCGTAGACGTGGACAAAACTTTCAAAATACCTCACCGTTAAGCAGTAAATTATTCGTTCAAGTCACATTTTGCATTGAAGGATATAAATTGAGGTAATGTAAAATGGTGCCAAGTTTCAAGTTTTCCCTAAAATACAAAGAAATCATAACCATTGGCGCCTTACGTGGTCGTGTTGAAATTCCTGTATTCTCTATCTCGACATCGGTAGCGCGAATGATGAAGTAGTTTAGTGATCTGTAAGTACATCTGCGCGCATAGCAGAGGGTATAGGTTCGAATCTTACCTCAGCTGAAGTGAAGCTGTTGTGTTGATTTTTTCCATTCAATTTTCATTATGATTTTCTCGTAATAATAAAACAAATCTAGCATTTAAAATGCCACAAATTATAACAAATAACCGACAATTACCGAGTATATTATATGAATTAATATTATTTTAAAATAAATGCTACGAGTATCTACTTTATTTCAACTAAATTTTGTTATTATTTTTTCAAATTAAAAAACTGCTTACTAGCGCGTTTACTTTCATTAATTTAAACCGACGCGAGCGACATTTTGAAAGCTTTGCAGCCATCCATTTATAAAATACGTTTGCGAATAACTTCTGACATCCAATCCAACATTCTGATATATACCATTATCATAGTACGGGTATCATAGTACTATAATATATACTTAGACCATTATGTTATGAATAATGTCAATCGCGGCAACGTGAAATGTGGTCTACAATACAAAGTATCTATATTTAACTAACATAACTATCTATTCAAAAGAGGGTTACCTACAGTCAAGGAAATTGTCATCGGCGACAGGTGCCGCACGAGAATGCTCGCATGTCACACCTGAAATAAGATAAATGAGCACGTCGCTCACACTGAACTGTCTCTTAAACCACGCCTAATATGATCATAAATTATCACGAAACAATAATGAAAATACCGCGCACGTGTTCACTTCAGAATGCACTACCCACATACACGTACTTATCCCTTTTCAATAATATCTCAAGTTATAAAATTTAAAAAAAAAATGAATTGTATATTTTTCGCATAGGAAAAACAATTGGCGAGCAACACGATCGTTCACACCTGCCGCCGCTGACGACCGCAGCTACCGCTCCCACAATCCGCAAACCAGCTTTCCAGAAAGAGATTAAAAACTCTTTCACGTTTCCCCTACTTCCCAATCTCATTACAACGAGACCGATGAAAACTCTTTACAATTGCAATTGACTATTTCAAACTCCTTTATAAACACGAGAATTTGCCGGGAAAGTTTTCTTTCATAAAAAACGTCAAAAGTTGTTAATTAAGTTGTCCTAACTCACGATGGGGACAAATATTTTACTTCGTTTGAAACGAAATGTTTTAATTAAAGTATTAGGGTGGAGGCCACAAAGTAAATTCGATAAAAGTGATCATATAAATTCATTGTAAAGGAACAGTTTGTAGAAAGGGTCTTGTTAACGACCAGGTAAAGCGAGCACTATGGGCGCATTAATGAGAACGTAATAGGTTTTGAACAGTGTGTATGATCAGAAACTCGCTTCTATTAGTCCCGCCTACGCGGTTAATGCGAACTCCTGGCTTCAATATGGTAATGACTTTAACACACATTTCATTTAAAACAGTCTCTGTTATTGTCATTTAAATACAATTATATATCCTAGCTCATTATCATTAATTACTTCCGTAACTTTTCATATGTTAAACACATTATTTCTAAGCTAAATGTATAAAAATATACTAAGAAATAATAGATTGTCCTTTTCACATAATAAGCATCGATTTAATGTCGTACCTGAATTATGAGCCGTTAAATCACATGTAATGGGTGAGCACGCATATTCTCTTTTAAAATTTATAGGACGGAATATATCGAAAATCCCAGGGAACCTCCACTGGACGTTGTTATCCACTTTATGAAATATAGCGGTGAGTTTATATGAAGCAGATTTTGTTTATTTCCTTACATAATCGTACATCTGTTACAAGATTTTTATGAATTATGTTTAGACGATAGCCTTTAAACTTTAAAATACAATATACAACTTAAATATAATCCTTTAGTAATAACTAAGATATCTCACACACGTATATCACATTTATTATCCAACATAAATTATTATAAAATGGAAATACAAATATTTTCCTCACACTGCAAAATATTTTAAAATATTACCTCCCTCGTTCAGCTGATGCTGTTCTGAAAACGAGATTTTTCTAAAATAAGGCACACTAGATAGAAAACAGCAAGGAAATGGCAATTTTCCTCTGCTGTAATTCGTTTCTGGCACGCAATTTTTCCATTATCCAATATCAATATTGTTTTGTCTTCATCGTTCAGAAATGGAGCTGAGAGAATACACTAATGATGCTATTGCATGTCGTTACTGTAAAAATTGGGTGGGGTAGTCTATGCTTGCGGCAACAAGGAGTCTTGTTAAGAACAAAACATACAATATTTAATATTATTACATTCATTATATGCAAAACAATCCTCCCTTTGATATTCATTGTTTATACAGCAGATAAATTCAAAGAAAAATAATAATGTAAAAGATATATCTTATTACGATATATTATAAATGTATAGTATTATTATAATATTATTTATTTTTAGATAAAATATCTAAAAAAATCATTGCTGTTACAATTCTGACATTTCTATACCCATAGGGTAAGCAAAGACGAGGGATAACCATTTACAATTTACACTTGACAGGCATTTTCGTTTCTGATGCCACCTCAAAGCATTTCCAACGCGTTTAGGAGAGACATATTTACTTTTTTAGTTTAATTTAATATAAATTAAACCCGAGGCACACGAGAAACGATTTTTAAGCCAGGCATGTTATAACTTGTCTAGCTCACTGGCCTGGCTTGGCACAAGCCAGTGGGGTAATACGTTCATGACGAAAATTTAACGAAACAGTTACTTCGGAAACTGTGCCCACTTGCACTAGACGAATTAACAAATGTTAATTATTCCAGGTACTCAGTTTTGGTTTGTTTGTAATTGTGCCGGCAACTCTCGAAATCATAGTCACTGTGAACTAGTCGACCTGATACTAGCTTTGTCGGCCACACAAAGTCAGCACACAAGCCAGAATTGCAAAATCAGGTGGGAGTTGCTACTTTCTCAAAAAATAAGACCCCATTCTATCCTATTACACTTAGAGCCTAGAAATAAAGACCAGTGATACTATCTTGCTAGTCTACTAGCGCTGGCTTACTTGCCTGGGTTGCAAAACTCGTAGATCTCGGGTATTATGAAGTGAGCAATGACTTCAGATTCCACTAATTAATTTTATTATTAAACAAAAATAAGAAATGTTAATCACATAACGAACGAACGAACACGTTAAGTTAGAGCGCGATCCTTGATCTGTCCGAAAACAACTGCCAGGACAGAGACTGCAGGTAGCAGTCACCTCCACTGTGTCGGCTTACTGAGACGAATGTACACACTTCTCACATTATGCCCGACGTCATATCAATCCATCCACCAACCCGTTTAATTCATGCCCATTGGTACTGAGCAACGAAAGTACATATTATAACTTTGTAGAATTTTAAACACGGGTCTTTCAATCGGGATTCCACGTCTTCAACTGCTAGGTCACGGTTGCTCTAAATATTTCTAATAACATTGAAGATATATTGACCTGAAACCCCTTTTAAATAAAATAATTATTCAATTCCGTGATATTTATGAACATTCGAACTCTTAACTGTTAATTAAATTCCAACAAAACCTTGCTTTTATAAGGGTTATGTTATTTCTCGACGAGGGTACAATTAGATACTATGATAATGCATAATATTACTTTAGCAAGATTAATACAAACCTAATGAATCAGCTTCCGTGACAAATCAGTTCTTGTTAATGGCTTTCAGCGTATCCAATTCCACAACTTGAATTTTCTTATTGTTATACGGTATCACATCGAATAATTGATAGTTTTTTATTTGTATAATAAATACAAATAATATTTTAAGTGCGATCGTGGTTCGGCGGTTGAGTGCGTGGTCGCAAGATCACGTAAGAGACCCGTGTTCAAATCTCACAAAAATTCTAGCCGATACTAATATGACTTTGTGAATTCATCCCCTATGCTATATTATAGATATCAAATAAAAAAGTAGGTAGGCAGATGGCATGGTAGTTATTAACACAGTCTGCCGTGAAGTAAGTAACCTAGTAGATAAGCTTGGAAGCAGTCGAGTATAATGATGGGAGTGAGTGTTGTCAATGAATCATCATGTCATCTCTGCAGGCGGAGTGTGGTCACATGCAAAAAATGCCTATAATTTTTGTTGGTATCATTATAACTACTACCTACAACTGTTTACATCATTAATAACGATATAAATAGATCCGACAGATATTGCGGTTTTGATTGTTCCGCACCAATACATTAATAATACAATTTACGAGTATTATGGTTTATATTGTACGCAATTATGAACTTTATTTACATTTTCAAAGATTGACTTCTATTGGCCAAGCGGGAGAAGTACTGCTGCGTTAAAATTCTAATCGGTCACGTGCCTCAGATGCTATTTCATACATGTACGGTACAGTAAGAATTAGTATGAACTTTTCAACGAGTTTTATCACAATATATTTGCACGCACACTCGCATACACATACATACACATTACACACACTACAGCTAATTTTTAATTTTAATTAAGTTTAAGTTTTAAGTTAAGTTTAGGTCGAGCATTGCCATTGGAGATACAGTCGCCAGACTAGTTTCAATGGCAGTGCACCTTGTACTCAGGACCAAATAAATAAATAAATAAAATAAAGTTCATAATTGCTAGTTGGCTTATCAAGTTCACAGCTGCCGAAATATGTAAGCTTTTCCTTCCTTATGCAATTAACCATGAGAAAGAAGTAAATATCACAATTTCGACATACTCTACAACTTTTGTTCCAACACAATTACCCCGACTCGTTCCATTGCTGAGATACTACCGTCTCCTCCAATCCAAAATCCTTTAAAATGTTACAATTACCTATACTACGCCTATAATACGCTAATAAATGGTCATGAATCAGTCAGTCAAGCAGGACTTCTTCTTATATAACAATAAGATTAATAATTATTGGCTCAAATAAAGTTACTAAACTTACAATGTGTTGTCAAATGAGAAATGCATAGGGCGACCGACTTTTATCTAACGTGGTGCATTGAAAGAAACTTAAAAAATTTAAATTATATAGCATTAAATTGACAATAAATAACTTGGGGTTAATCTCTAGGATTCTAATAAAATATATAATAAGGCATTACTGAATTGTACACTAGAAAGTTAGGTTCAAATTTCTGAATAATATTTACCAAAATTAGGCAAACTAAATGTAGTCTATTGAGACCGAGATTCAAACTAGATGGACAGTTTCGATAGCAGTATATTCACAAAGACATAGTCGGCTGGTGCGTGTTAGGTCGTCGGTAACTACATGTCGAGAAATCTCATGTGGACGCTACGAAATTGTTCTATTAAGGCTTGTTTACATACTCGTATATATCTAAGAATATTCACTTACTGAGAAGTAAAGTAGACATATTATTACAGTAGCTCGACATGAGGACACAACTGCTATCACCGTGAAAATGTATGTCTGCAGACAGCAGTCCCCTCCGCTATGCCGGCTTGAAGAGACGAATATGCACCCGTTTACACCACCCCGCTAGTACAGCATCCAACACCTATCTAGTTTTGTTATTATTATACATAAATAGGTTAGCAGTATTAAAAGTAATGAAGCATAAAATTGACGTATGAAATGCATTTTTAAATATAGTGTAAAATAGACTTTACATCTGACTTTATATGAACAACCGTAACTGAAGTAGAGGAAAGCTGTTAGTTACGTGTCACCTCTAAATAACCTTCCTGCTCTAGAATAAACTAATGCATTCTATGTCGCAGTTTAATCGGAGTAATTGGGTCGCAAGAATTAAATATTCCTGGTACCACATTTTGTTTCTCTATTTAACACGTCAGTAAACTTTTATTCTGAAATGGCCCTTATGGTGTTTAAATTAAGGATTGTTCTGTATTTCATGTGTGTGTGACCGTACTAAATTCAATTTATATGTTGTCCAAAGCCATATTCCCACGTGGGACGATCGTAAACACGAAATAAATTATAAGTTAATTAATATCAATTGACATAATGGAGTTTCCATTTGATAATATTAGGGATGGAATAAATTAAATTTACCCAGTGTCTGATTTTTCTTTGTCTTAATGTCAGCTTTGCTTAAAACAAATGAACGGTATTTATAACTGATAACTCCCGTAACGCCTAAAATTCGGTAGTAATCGTTGTTCCAGCAATTGAACATAAAAGGACCGGAGACGGGAGCGGGCGGTTAGATACGCTTAAACCAAATTCAGTTCATCTGAGGCTTTTGGAATGGATCTATTTGATTCAGTTAATTCAACCTATTATTTTTTACTTATATATTATTTATATACAGGTGAATTTTTCAAGTGGGCTTTCATGGCCAAATCCTAAACTATAAGAGATATCGAAAAATGCTGAAAGGAGTCTCGATGCCGATTTTGATGAAAACTAAAACTGCATTATTAGATTTTTAATAAATCCATTTTCCCGGCCAGGAATCGAACCTGTTGATTTTGAAAAAAAATAAACACTGTATTATTGCACCATGCGATAGTGTTCCTGATAAGGATCAAATTCTGGGAAGTAATGATATACGGCAAACCAAAGAAAAGTGTTAATTTTTAACAAATTGTCTCTTATTTCCATGTATTTTGCGATATCTCTTATAGTTTAGGATTTGGCTATGAAAACCCACTTGAAAAATTCACCCTGTATGAATCTCCATTCTCTAGTTATTAATACAAGTTCCTTCACAAAAGTGATGAATTAGTTTGCTGCATACCAAATCACATTGACAAACAAGCAACTATTAGTTTCACGAATACTTCGACAACCATACAAACACGATATATTACGGACTAGTCGAACTTACTGTTTCAAACGTAGACTTAATTAAATCAACGTCCGTTTTAGATATTAAGTAGAGAGAATGAGTGAGAAAGAGAGAGAGAGAGAGAGGAATAATATGTTTATATGTTTTTATGTTGCCAGCGATTTTTTTTGAATCTATTTTACTCGGTAACTATAATATTTACTATCTAAATAAAATATATAATATAATACAATAAACAACATCTTTTTCTTAATTACGTCTTATATATAAATATGAGAAAAAAGATCGTGAAAACTCATCGAAAAATTTTTATTTACAAAATCATGATCTAGGGCATGATCTTGTTATTTCTTTTTTTAATTCGATATAATATTAAGCGTGTTTATGCGCTGTCAATGAATGAAATCGTATGGGTAAGGTAATTGGCAGCAGTAGGGAAAACATATATTCAATATAACTGAATTAAAGTCAAATTAAATTTTAAAACATATGCTTATACATTATTTTTTATTGAAAACACTAATTGAAAATATATAAACAGTCATTATTTCGTAAATGTTTCACCACAACATACCGCAATTATAATTAAATATAATATCTTTTTAATAATAGGCTGTAGTGAATGAATGTAGTGATATCTGTCGAGCGATCAGTAATTAGATGCAATCAATATGATTGATAGTTCCTGAATTATTAATGCTACTAACTTTAGAGATTCGAACTCGAAAACACAAACTGAATAATTTTAATATCAAAAAATATAATTTATTAATGTTTTAAATATATTTATCAATTTTCAGTAAGAAATTTTAAATATCTAAAGCGATAAAATTTATTAAGGCTAAGAAGTGTTACGAGCAGGATTGAATCCATAAATTTTCTGAATGTACGAGTAGCAGTTATTGGGGAATTAATTTTATAATAATCTAAACTATCCATAATAATGTACGGACCTGAAACGGACGTTAGCAATTTACACAAACGCAATGCTATATAACATTGCGTCAATTGGCAATGACACTGAATCATTGTCTGACGTCTCCAAAAGTTGAAATGGTTTTATTTTTGGAGGCAAATGAAACTGTGTATATGGTACGTTTTTGGTATGTTTTTATATGCAGCACTCTAGCTTTACATCAGGCGGGGTGTTGTCACATGCCGAGCTATATATACAATAAATATATATATATATATATAATATAATAAGATTTGTAAGTGTTATAATTTAATAATAATTAATACTAATTTCTAAGAACCTAGTACAGGGGCACTTGCAATTTTGAATAAGTTCAACAATAAATGACATTTTATTTAGCAATAATTTCGACTGCAAAGTAGAGCTTAGGTGATAAAACAAAACCACCAATATGACATCAACCCAGTAGTTAGAAAGGCTGTCGTGCCAAGTGTAGTGTGGCTTTTTGGTCAGTGCATCCATACGTAAAGTGAAAGATGAGACTTCAAATCCGCATATACATATATGCTCGATGTCTTTTTTTTCTTTTCAATTTACTGAAACTGAGACTACAATAATAAACGTAAGAAATATGATCACTTAACAAGGTGCAATATTTGAAAAAACATAGGTAGGCAACCTTTCTTACCGACGGAGATTTATACCAGTACAATAGACTAATCCGCTGACGATGGGTTTGTAAAGGACACCTGCTGCTCGGAAAATGGATCCTCTCGTTATACAAGCCTAGTACATTTTCTTTTTACACATGACTTGTAACCAATCTTCCAAAGAAAAAAACTACATATTTACGAGAGAGCCACACGAATGAGTAATGTTGTTTCCAAAAGCTTTTACGAGACTTTTACGCTGTTTGATGAATATAAAAATGAAAAAAAACAACATTATTTAAAGAGCGGCTGTGGTCTAGCGGTAAGACGAGTGAACTCACAATCTATGAGAACTGTGTTCGAAATTCTGACCCTTTACTAATGAACTATGTTATATGTCCTTCGGTCGCTCAAAGCCTATAGGCACTATTAAAGAGTGGTACTAATGTCTGCCGTCCTGGGGTGTTACTACCACCTGTAACACCCGTAAATTGACTATGTCGCGTTTCGGGAACAGTTTTGAAGTAGCTAAGTATAACGAAAGGAGTGTGCACTGTCAATTTAGATAGTGCACCTTCGTCTCAAGCAGTCTCATAGCGGAGACGACTGCTGCCTGTAGAAATTTATCTGTAGGAGCAGTTGTTTTCATTCACTGACCTTAGCTCAACATCAGGCGGAGTGTTGTCATATGTCATATGCTTGCTATTGCTTAGTAGTTAGAGCATCCGCGCGAGCAGCTGAGGTCTTAAGTACGATCCCAACCTCAGCTCAGAGTGTTATATTTATTTATTTACAGTTTAGAATTAACATCAAATTTTGCGTGTTCAATTTTTTTTCATTACAAAAGAGTAATTTGTGCAGTAATAAATATTAAATAATTGTTCACTACGTTGTTAAACCACTGAATACTGTTACAGTTTGCCATAAGCATTAAAAATAAAAACTTCATCGGTATATTGTTTAATAACTATAAAATTCATGTGCAATACGTGAGTAATTTGAGTTAAACGCTGAATACTTTAATTACAAACAATATACGAACAATAACTACTTACAAATTAATTATTCTACTAGCATTTAGACAGTTCTCAACATGCAAGATATTTGTTATTCAAAATTCTAATACTACAAGCAATTCAGTTTAATTTTCACGACTAGATATAGTGCCCAAGGCGCCGTCTGCATACCCTATTATATAATCTACTTTCATAATCAAAGTAGTACAGCTGTAGTGTGTCCCACACGTGAAATTGTGACAGTTATGACGTCACAGCCTGCACGAGCAAGCGCTCCGGGACCGTCTCTTGTGACCTGTCCACTCAGTAATTGCCCTAATATGAAATAGTTTTGGTAATTTTCATTAAATATGATAATTTACGTAACAAATTACAAAACAAATGCATAAATATTGTTGTCGTGTCTTAATTGGAGGCCAAGGGCGTAATTGCTATGTAGGCGTATCTAGTTGCCTCCGTAAAATAGGTAGTATTAGGGAAAACGTTTTCCCATTTCCTTAACGATAGTTACTTTAGTGAATTCGGTATCCTACATTTTTTCATATGTTTATATTATAACTTTAGTTAATATTTTTTAATATTAAGCTAGAACTAATAGGCACTGAGAGGTCAAAGTAATAAGAATTAAATAAAAATAGTTTATACATACACGTAAGCGATAATCTGCGTTTATCTCAGCGCTACCAAAATGGCTGCAAAACGTTAGAAACATCGGATTAAAAGAATTAAAACAAACATGATTTTAAGCCGCATAAAACCTTTTAATTTAATTAAAACATGTCCGCGAATAACTTAAAAAATACTGATAAAAAAGTAACATTGGTACCGACCAAAATCTTTGATCGGTAGATACGAACTCTTAAGTTATCGATTACCAACTTTTTTAGTAGCTCGACATGTGTCTATGTTCCACGTAATGTTAAGATAGAGTGCAGAAACAACTACTACAGAGATATAACAGAAAAATATTCCACCTTAAGGAGATCATCCATGATCGTGAAACGTGACTATGTCACTTCACGGCTGAATGGGCTAATAACTATCATCAATCTACCAAAAGTCAGCCCGATCCCGTGATCGAAAGTTTTTTAATGTTTTAACCTGAAATGATTTAAACTCACGTTTCTTAAAGAAGGAATCCTTATAATATTAGCATTAATAACAAATCCATTGACAACAAACAACGACATAATTATATTTGTAACTTGACTAAGACAAGTAAACGGTTGTAGATTCTCCACATTTGCGAGTCAGCAATCTTCTCCAACCTGAGAAGTTCTCGGAAACAATAATTCCGCAAGCGAGGAGTTTATTATGTTACTTAGTAAAGTTCTACAGTTCTACTCCTAAATGCAACGTCTTCGTGATTCTTGAGCATATTATTATTGTGTGCTGATGTGAACACATTCTGTTGAACAAAATTAAATATTTTATTTATTATTGGAAATCTTAATAAGTGGTAGGGAGTCTAATGCTGGTTATTAACCCAGTCTGCTGTGTAGCCTAGCCCCGATTCGGGTTCAGGATAACGAAAGGAGTGTGCATTCGTCGTCTCAAGCCGGCATAGCGAATGCGACTGCTGCCTGCAGACATTTGTATTAGCAGTCGTATCCGCTTACTAGTTATAACTAATTTAAGTGATTTTCGATTTTTACATCTCTCAAAGGTTAATTGGTAGAAAATGCCTTAAGTTTGCCCTTTGCAATTTTTATATTTTATAATTTTGTGCAATAAAGTATTTTATTATAATATTATTTTTACCTAATAATTAAAAAAATAAATTGGTATGTTAGTTAAAATATAGTTATAGTAAAGTCTAAATTTAAATTGGTTTGAGATAAAACGTTATGAGTAATTATTTGAAAAGGGATTCAAACTTTCCGGTTATTTGGTTGCCTATTAGAACTTAGTTAATAATAGTTTCAATTCATGTAATGATTGTAACTTTTCTATTTTTTATTTGACCTATAAATAAATAATATTTATCTAAGTTTGGGTATGTTTCGAGTTTTAGCTAAATAGGTATTAGCTATCAAACATTTAACATAATGATATGTTAGTACGCCCTCTGGGATCGCGCGGGGAGAGTAGCCAGTAAAATTAATAAATTCGAGTTAGAAGCAACTTTGTGAGTGCTCTGAATATTAATAGACGGGTCAGAGTGAAATTAATTTATACGAACCAACTGAATCTCTGTTTCGCAGAGTTTCCCATTTCAAAATTCCTTACGCATCCATTTCCCAAATCTCGGTATCGGTTAAAATTACCTTCTTTCATAAAATATATTTATCATTTTATTTAAGTTTAGATTATAGTTTGTCTATTCATAATAAAAAGCTTTACGAAGTTGTGGCGAGATTCTGGAGATAGGTAAGGGCCATTGGTCTTGAATTATTTTCCAAAACTTTCACGACGACGATGTGAATTCACGATCGAAGAGACCCGTGTTCTAACCTCGCTAATTCTGACCGGTACCAATGTACCTTTGTTATATGTACTTTGGTCGCTCAGTGCCTATAGGCACTATTAAAGAGTGGTAGGCAGACTGATGATGGTTATTTGTCCAGTCCGCCGTCCTGGGGTAGTACCACCACTTTCGAATGTAACATCCGTGAAGTGACCTTGTCGCGTTTCGGGAATAGTTTGAAAGTAGCCAGATATAACGAGAGGAGTGTGCACTGTCAATCTAAGATGGTACATGCTCGTCTCCTCAAGCCGGCATAGTGGAGGCGACTGCTACCCGCACAGGTTTCTCTGTAGTAGCAGTTGTTTCCATTCATGGACCGCACTCTAGCTTTACACCAGGCGGAGTGTTGTCACATGCCGAGCTACAATAAAAAAAAAAAATTCTTCGAATAGTAATGTGTACTCGTATATCGGTAATAGGTAATTGCGGATGATAATAAACTGTTCGAATAGGGAGAACGTGTGTTTACATTGTCTCTCCAAACTCCAAATTCCCTTTGGAAGTCTTAGCAAAGATTCCAGTATAGTTTCCGTAAAATATATCTTTGACTAGACTGGGACTCGGCCCGTCTGTAGCTCGGCACTTCGCCTAATGTTAAGCTAGAATGCCGTCCATGCGGTGCGATGAATGAATCTAACTTGATGCGCAATATATTGAAACAAATTATTACAATATCATTTTAAAAGAAGAAGAGTATATTGAATACATAGACTTGAGACTGAGATCAAACCCACGCCTCCGTTATACGCAAGGATGTTCTGATTCTATACAACTATGGCACTTTGCGTGAGGGTGTCAAAATTTCACACTATTCTATATTTTCATCAACAGCCGTTCCAACTCCTACACACTACTTTTTTTTTTTGTTTCTATTGCATTTTCATCATAATTGAATATGATAAAAATTATTCATTATTCTCTAATTAATTGCTATAAAACGAGGTGATGTTTGTTTGATATAAAATGCAAATCTCTTAATGTGGGCTAACACTATGTACGAACTTTGATGGCATGTAATCACTTGGTAATTGATGAGCAGATCGTACGATGTGTTCAAACTTTACAGTGATTGCCTGTCACGGCCGGCTTCGAAGCAATTTCTGACGCTTCATTGAGAAATTTCCATAACATTATTACTCTAACATATTATATAAACATGTTAAATACAATTATCTAATGGTAACATAGGATTCAAATTCATCTATACTAATATTATAAATGTGATAGTTACTACGAGTATGTATGTTTGTTACTTCTTTAGTTCTAAACCACTCAGTGGCGGCGCTAGGCATCTGCGACCTCGCAAGAGAGTTTAACAAGTTAAACTGATTAACAAACAAAATAATCTTATTTAATTGACTGCGAAATTTATAAACAAAATTTAATACTTTTACAATACTAAACTTTTATATACTTTTAATAGAATTTATAAATTGGAATGTCGCCCTATGGCCGGTGCCTTTTATTAATTAATTTAAAAAAAAAAGTGTAACGAAATTCCGACCATACGTGTATAACTCTAGTTTAACGTCCGCGTCCGGCGGAATAGTATTTGGAACATATGTAACAGTTATTAAAATTAGTCGACTTTTCAGCATGTGCTCGTAAATAATACAATTATGATGAAGTACATTTCAAAACACAAAATCAAATTACACCTAACTTCGTGGTAAACAATGAATTTTGTAACTTCGGACATATAATCCGTGATGAACCCAATTTTCACTTGTTAATGCGAAAAATGTAGCACAAATAATGAGTGTTGTTCTTTTTAATTTAGTTTAATGAGAATACTTTTCTTTTAGATATTTTATGCGTATTCCCGAAAGGATTTTTGTGCTATAGGGAATATTAAAATAGACTAATACTTATTTTGTTATTAATTTAAATATACTTACCTGTATTTTATATTTCTTTCCTTAGAGATGCTGTCTTGGTTTTTTTTTTTTGTTTCTGCTCGGCATTTGACCATACTCCGTCTGATGTTAAATTACAGTATGGTCGATGACGGGAAACAACTGCTACCATAAGAAATGCCTGCAGGCAGCAGTCGCTTCTGAAATGTGGGCTTCAGAAAACGGTTCACATCCATGACAGGGCACACTCTCCAGCTATGCCCTGGTTGATCTCGAAACGTGACTAGGTGTTACACTTGGAGTAGTAGAGGACACAGATACACACTTCAACTTCATTTAACATAACTAAACTTTCTTTTTTCTTCTCTTTTTTTATCTCATATAATTTTCTTCGTTGTTGTGCCTACTTTATTTTGTTATACGCTACATCTCTCCCATCTTTAGAATACACCCGCATTTCAATAATTTGGAGATTAGATACTGTATAATAATTATCACTGTAACATACTGTATTAAATCCTGTTGCAATAATCCCTTTGTTGAACGCATCAGAATTAATAATACAAACCGGCGTATTACGTAACATTGTATTAAGACACCTACCTGTACAGGTATTATTATAATTATTATCATTTATATCTATTTCCATGCATAGATAATTTTCAAGTGTGCGTGGATGGCTTAATCCGAAGTTAAAAATCAATTTTTCCAACCCGAAATGGAATACAATGATTTAAAAAAAACACTGTATTATTGCATCATTTTTTAGTGTTCTTAATAAAGATCAAATTCTGGGAAGTAATGACTAGTGAGAAAGTAAAGGAAAGTGTGTCTTGAACCATATGTATGTTGTCCGTTGACTGTTCGGAGGCCCCATACGGCCATTGAATGAATTGTCCGTGGAAACGGTTGTCGTTATCGTAAACAAACGACCTTAGACTTTAGGAAGAAAATTTGCTTCGATTCTTGGTAATAATATTGTTAGGCATTGTTAATGGTGTGAATATAATTACTGAACAATAAGAGAAAATAATTGACTGATGAATAATTCTTTTGGTATTATTTTGAAAGTCTTATTAAATTTCCAATGAATTTTCATCTGTTTTGAATCATCTTATGTTTTATTCGTTAATAAAAATTATGATAAAAAAAATTGAATTACTGCACTTTAATGACCGTTAAATTAACAATATAAGCTTTCTGATCAAATTAATATATCATTATTATAAATGTGTTAGTTGTTTGTATGCGATTACGTTGTGAATGAATTATTCCTTCATCAATCATCGGGTGCTGAAGCTCTTTGGGCAGGTGTTATTACAGGATACATATTACGAGCGACGCGACGTCCTCTTCCTTTATTGGCTCGTCATTACGTCATCAAGATAGGTATTATTACACGATTACCCTTCACACCTACACACGAGCATTTATTATTATCACGTCATTGTCCAATACCGTTATCCCGTTATGAAAATATATTAATCGAAAATCGATTATTTAACAATGATTTCGTTGTTTCTAAGGTCCTGTATACACTTATTTTTCTAGATTATTGGCTTGTTTATAATTCACAAGTTTATACGCTCAGAATAAAGATTTAAGTTCAAAAAACAAAAGAATAATTTAATCTTATCTTCTTAAGTCTTAAGGTCTTAAGATTCAATATAAGAATGCTATTAAAACTTTCTAAGGTAAATCATAAAAAATGTGAGTTATATAATAATTTCTTAAACTAAAAAGGGAAATGAGAGAGTCTAGCGAACTCGAGGTGTGCGCTGAGATCCAAGAGTCCAGTAATTGACAGTGGTGGGTATCAACGTTGAAAACTTTTTATAGCGTCATAAACACGAGATGAAATTATATCCTAACGGCCCAATAAACCGGAAAAACTCCTCTCAACCATCCGTTATTACATGAGCGAAAAGGTTTGGCTTCGTATTTGCTGAAGATATGATGCAATATATGTATTTATTTTTAATTTGTTTTTGCTTCAAACTTTATAGGGGGATTAATGTTGCTCTCTTCATTCCCTTTATGAAATAGTGATAGCTCATTTTCAGTTTATTATAATATTTATAGATACTCGAGTTTTACTCTTAAAATCTCATATGAAAATAAGTGTTTCAAAATATATACCACATAGTACATACACATTTATAATAAACTGAGTATGTATTTTTTTATCAAGTTTGATAAAAGGCTGAATATAAAATTATGATGAAAATTGAACAAAAAAAAAACAACTCGCGCAAACATCCTAAGCTGAAACGGAAATCAAACCCACATCCTTCGCTTTGCGCTCGGATGCTCTGATCTGAAAGCTACCAGCCATTGGTGATTCACGCGTCGATATTCACACACGCGATCTTTTTTCCATCATAATTTCATAAGCTATTTTTTTTTAATTGAATAAATAATTTGCGGTTAAGTTTATGAAGTTAATTAACAGCTTGTTTTGTTAAAATTAACAACTCGTTAACGTTTTCAGTTCTCACCCAGGATACTTATTCGAGAGTTTGAAAATAAAATTTGTAAAAGCTGAGAAAATCTCTGTCGTATTTGTAGAAATTGTGTTGGAGAAAAGGAGACTTTGCCTTCATGGTAGCCAATATCCATCTGTATCGTGAGATCAATGTTGAATCTTCCAATTAGCATTTCATTTAGTTTTTATCTTTCATTTCATTTGAAAATAGAACAGGGCCGGCGACCCTCGTCACGAGAGGCTTTCACCGGAAAATAACAGAACCTTTGTTTATTTTCTTTATATTTTCCGCGCGGAATGTTGCCAAAGCAACAATTACTCTCAGTAAATTAAAACCTGATCCTTAAAAACAACAGGCTGTGCCTTATCGCTACCACATTCATCACATACAAACAACCGCTTTTGAAAAACATTACGACACCCTACATTAATTCAGCATTTTAATCCGTGGTAATACCATAAAAAAATGGTTTTGTTCAACAGATCCCGATAATTTTTAAATTACTGTAGTATATTACACAACACATACTTATATAATAAAATGGCATATCACAAACCTTCGTATAATGTTAAAGTAAAACGTAGTCCATGAGCAGGCATGAACAGTCACCTTTCTATGTCACCGGTTCAAGAAGACAAATTTAGACCGGCTATTAACAGTGACCTTTCGGTTTTCGCGGTTACTGCGAAGCTGATTCCTAAACGCCACAAAGTCACGAGTGTTACACTTGAAAAGTGATGCCACTACCCCAGTACGGCAGACTGGCCTGATAACTATCAATACCATAAAATTAGGGCAACTATTGATTTAGTACTATTCATGTATTGGAAAGGAATGTGGGTTAAGTACAAGAAGCTAGATGTACTTAGTTAAAATTTAATAGATTTTAACTTAATAAAGATTTAAAATCAGTTCGCTAAGAAAGTTTGTTAAACGTTTTATACGTACTAAAGTAAAATATCGGTTTTAAAGTGCAACTTAACGGAAGTTAAAAGTTTAAACGTTGCGCAGTCCCTTTCAGAAGATAAACTTTGTAGGAGTTTGGTACACAGCTCCAGATGAGCAGCAACTTTGCGAAATTGTTGCTTACGTTCTCATCGCACAATAAAATTCCCACTTTATAGGCATTTAGTTTATTACTTAAAATTTAAAACATATACTTACTGTTAAATATTGTAACTAACATTAATTGTATAGATTCATATCTACCATTTTTCTTTTCTATGAATCCTTTACTTAAAAGTAGTAGCAGTAGGGAGCCCGACATAACCCTGGCACCTTCCCCGAGGTGCTAGGGTATCCGTAATGGATTTCCCCACGTTAAAAAAAAAAGGTAGTTCTTATTGGCTAATAAAATTAGTTAGAAATGAAAAGTGATAGAAATAAATAGCCCTCTTGGATGTGGTGGGACAGTAGCCCAAAATATTGCGTACAGCATAAAATAATTACACAAAACTACACTAATATTAAACAAAACCTATTAAATAAAACAATAAAATTATAATAATATAAACAATAACATTGGGCCTTTTACATTTATCAGCTCAATACACACAAATACTAATAAAACCGGTCATGCATTGTGGGCTAAATATTGCTTTCCAAGATAAGCATTAATAGATTGCGTTGCTATTTAGTGACAGGGATCGAATCCCATAACTCTTCAATCACAGCAGCTTTAGTTCACACCACATGTCATGCCATTATGCCATCCTAAAACTTATCTATCCACTTTATTGTAAAATAATATGTACCAATGTTATTACCAGTTGCGTGACGACATGCATTTAGTGATAATTTCTTTATCGTGTGTGTGTGTTTATTCAGCTATTGGAATAACTAATCAATAGCAAATCGTATTTTTGTTTAGTTTTAGATTTATATAGGTTAACATTTTCTATTTTTTTTAATAAAAAACGAATAAAACTTTCACAATATTTATAGTATAGTGAAGTAGTCTTTATGAGCGGAACAATCGCTACCACAGCCGTATCTCTATCATCAACTGGCTTGAGGAAACGAAGGCTGATGGATGGTGAGCTGAAGATGGTGCATCTAGGTCGATAGCTCAGACTCTCGTTATACCTGGCCATATTCCAGCTGATTTCGAATCGCGACTTCACGGGTAAGTGGTAGTACTACTCAGAGATAGCAGGCTGGGCTAATAAACATTAGTGCTGTTAGCATCATGTTAATAATAACTACTATATTAATTATTCTTGCTTGCAGTCAAATTAAACATCGAATTTAAACCCGTATAATAACAGAATAAAACATTTATTACCCAGAAAATTGTTGCAAACTTAAACATATATTTAATATATTGCTATCGCAGAGCATTCCTGATTTACCTCTTCCATTGGTATCATAAATCAGAATCCAACCATGAAAAGTTCACTTCTGAATACAAATTTATAGAAAACCTTATTAAAATTCACTGCCAATAACCGATTCGCTTTACGGCATAAACAATTTCACCGATTCATTCACGACATAATTTTATAGAGAGAAAGAAACAGCTCCCAAAAATATAACACATATTTATTACAACATTAATATGAAAAAAGATTCGAGTACCTACACCGTTGACGGACTTAATAACTTCATTTGTTTTTTATTATAGTAGGCTGGAATATGCTGTTAATGTGTGCAGGCATGAATGACGTATCAGAAACGCGATTATGTCGCTGGGATAGTATTTGTAGTATTTATTCTTTAATTATTTATTTAAAGTTGCTTCAACAACTAGGTCTTAGCAACTACAGCGAATTTTGCAAAAACAATCAACTAATAATAACTTAAGCACTTATTATAAGAAAGAAAACATCACAATATTTACAATTATAGCTAGATATTATAAACTAATATATTACAAATAATTCAAGACATCGTCATAGTGTTCCTCTTTGAAACGCTCTACCTCTTTCTAAGGCACACTATACTTCTCCCTGACTCCTAGCATTCCTTTAACCGATGCAGCACGGTTAATCCATCACAAGTATTTGCATATTTATTCATTTATAACGGGTACTTTTACAATAAAGAAAATGTAATTATTTTATTAAACTTAACGAGTTTTGTTAATTCAAATATTACAATTATTTTAATGATAATATTAATTCAATTTGACGCACCGAAAATTGACTCATCGTTCGCTTAGTGTGGCTTAAGCTAAAATTTAAAAAGCTATAAACAAAATGTGAATTAAAATAAAACCACAATTAATCGGGTGACGACCACCAAGCAGATTAAAATATTTATAGATAGCAAAAGCAATTTACAGCGTTCGCCACAACACAATAACTGTCACAAACAGTTTGATACTGCGAAACTTGGTTCGAGAACAATTCTACGCGAACAAATGAAATTACGCCGCTTTAAGTACGTTTTTCAAACCAATATAATTATTTTGGAGCGTGAGGTCTGAGCACACGCTCCAATTTATTGCATGCGACAAAAGTACGGTTTATAAAATAAATTAAAGGAAGAAAGTTACATTTTTATAGTGGGTTAGCATTTTTAAGCTAGAGTTTGGAAACAAATGCTATAAACGGCTTAAGGACAACCGGGTTACCAGTGCATACTCCTTCAAATTATTCGGGTTATGTCCAGATCCTATATCTAAAAAAACATAAAAATATCGATATATCTTAATAGTAGATAATAATTTTATTTACAACGGAACATCTTTCAAAACTATAAATTTTAAGAAGTCATAAAAACTGAAAGAGGTCTTGCTACTTTTGATGCGACATATTTTATTTACTACATGGGTTTTATGAGTTGCCGATGTTGCAGATTTCTGTCGTGTATTACAGAATGATCTTTTCGCGGAAATTTAATTTAACTAACACATGAAGGAAGCAATAAACAGTTTTTAATCACAAAACATTTCCCGTATCAAAATTTTTAAAAAGAATCTAAATATTTATTAAATTATACCTAATACAAATGACACGAGGCAGGAATACCTTCTTCTTCCAAGAACCTTTTTCTTCGTTATATAGTGGCTATGTTATATTATAATCCATTGAAGCTATAAAAATGTCTGTAACTCAATGTCAAATTAAAAAAGTTAGTTATCACGTTTATTTCTGGATAAATAATAATAATGAATAAATATTTTTAGGTAAAGTTAAAAATAAACGGGAACGTTTCAAAAGACACTCGCCGTGAAAAGGCGTGAGGCGGTAAAAAGCGTTTCCCTTGAAAATATTTTATTTAATAAAAATATAAGTATTCGATTTAACTCAAATGAAAATTGTCAATCCAAGTTTTTATATTATAATTACGGTTTTACAATCGAGAATTAGGTAAGTACCTAACATCCACGATGGTTTTCGAAATATTTGATTAAATTAATTTAAAAAATAAACACGATAGTAAACTGCATGAAAAAACATGTTCACTAAAAACACTATAATTTAATGTCGTATTTATCCAAAAATTGTGTTTGTTCGTATTTATTTATTTTCTTCTTACGGTAGGTATCTACGAAATCGGTAAATCTAATTGTTTATCAATCCATTATTAGATGTCTATTTGGGTCAATTCTAACCCTATTACCAGCGACAGAGATTTTCGAGTGGCGGCTATTAAGAGCTTTTGAATAGCGTCTAGAAGGCGACAAACCTATTCATCTAGAGTCAGATAATTCCTCCAACGTGACGTGGGATGAGGGTAAACATCTTGACGTGATTAATAGTAATTCGTTTTGACGAATGTAGATATAATTTAGTTTAAATTTAATTGTTCAGGTAAAACAGGAATTTACTAACGATTCAATTTATTTATGAGCTTAATTATTATTGATTAATTACTGTATTTTAGTTATTAAGTACGAGAGTCTACAATTAAGTAATATTAATAATTAAATCATTATAGCGTTGAATTGATAATATGCTTTAAGTCTATAAGCTTTTCGTTTCATGGCGTGAAATATACGAACTAAAAATATGTTATTAAAATGATCAACAGACTCCATAGAGATTTTTTTTAACTTTAACGCTTAAGAATCTACAATAAGTTTAATGTGTCCTGAAATTTGTTATGGATGATGCGCATTAAACGCAGCGTTGATCGTAATAAAGGTACCTATATTAGTATATCCTTTTATTCATAACAAGGTGGATAACGATCTTCCTTAAAAAATCTAGTTTTACAGTAATTAACATCTTATTATGTAATTTTATTCTAGTGTAAAGGAAATTTCCAGAATTTTATCGCAATTTTAAAAAAAAGTAAACTTACGCATGTATATACCTACTTAATATAGTTATACTACTTTATAATTACATAGTGGAGTGATATTTGATATTCTGTAATCGAAAAGTTCAGACCCAAAACTTGTGACATATCAATTATTTATTATGTTAAGTTCCAACGTCAACAAACAATTAATATCCTTCAGAGGTCACTAATTTCAAAGTTAATACATGTGTAAATTATGATTTAGACAACATTCCATAGACAACATGCAAATATATCCTTAATCTAAATTCCTTAAATAAGTATCCTGTTTTTTAAGGACTCCTAACCTCAACTTCTTCTGCTAGTACAATGATCGAAGAATATGCAATTTCTTAAAAATATAGACACTTGTGATAATTTCTATTTAATTTAAATTCCTCATTTTATATAATAACATCCCAAATTCGGAATCTTATACTAGGACATCCAGAGAGAGTTCTGCTTGTTTTTACACGGTTTCGGAAAAACAGACGAGAAAACTAAATGTAAAATAAACTCTTTTCATTTCTATTGCGAAAGCAAATGTAAAACAAACAAATATTTTTTAGTATTGCAAATAAAAAAGAGGAATATTTTTATCAAATTGAATGAATGATACATTTTAATATTAGTTAGTAAATAAAGAAGTGCTTTGATTTTTTAATAAATTGTATTCACTAAGTAATGTGTTAATTTATGTGTGCGTTATAAATGAAAAGCAATATAATTTTATAATTATCATCGCTTGTAACGGCCGTTTTCTAATTTACCCATTCGTAAAAGATTTCTTTTTCAATAACTGTGAAACTACGTTTGCGAATTTGATATCTTACGCAATGGTAATTCAGATAGTTATATTCTTTCATAATTCAGCACTTTTACTAATACGAAATAACTATAAATGCGTCCAATGGAAGAATGACCGATATCACACTAATAAAGTGTGAAAAAACGCTTGCAAAGTTGCGTTTCACGATCATCTTGTGTTCGGAGGCCAGGACTCTGATAGCTTAGCCGTTTCGACTTGTCTCACCAAGCCTTTGTGTCCAACAGCGGAAACGAGTGCTGCCTACAGATATTTCTCTATTTCAACGATCACTTTGTTATGACCTACTCTAACTTAAGCTTAACTGTTAGTGCGTTGACTACCATAAGAGAAAATTAAAAGGGATGTTAAAGTTTATGGTTATCATTTCGGAAGTATTTAACATTAACATATCAATAGATAATAAATATGATTTACCACGCTAAACACAGCCATTGTTTGTTGAAAATTTCAGTTTCTCTTGTGCGTTTACGCCCGCATATTCTACTTTGTAAACAAACGGCCAAACACGCAATTAACATTATGTCGTATTAAAACAATAAACACATGATGGAATTCTTTAAATTCATTAAAAATAAAACAAATAAACAACTAAATACACATAAAAAGTATTATCTCTCTCCTCGTCGGTCCCTCATTGTTGAGGATCGTGACTCCTGGTGGCTCGCTCAATTAGATGTCTCCATCGGCTGCGACTGCTTGCCTGATGGAGTGCTTTATGAACCGGCATCTCCAGACAAATGGAAACCTGGTCTGTCCAGCGGCTTGGGCTTCTACCGCGCGGTCTTCTGCCATCAACCTTCCCTGTCACCACAAGCCTTTCCAGATTGTCGCCATCCTTGCGCGCTATGTGGCGGAAGTACTTCAGGATGCGGCGCAGGCAAAGCGATGACAGTCGCGGTTGATTTTCAATGCCCAATTCCGACAGAACAGAAGCATTTGTCCGGTGAGCGGTCCAGGGAATCCTCAGCATACGGCGCCAGCACCACATTTCGAACGCGTCGCGCGCGAAAAAGTATTATACAGGATGTATCGGGCAACGTGTAAAAAATTTCAAGAGATGACTCAGTAATTGATTCTGAGCAGAAATTAATTTACAAAATAAATAATTTTTTTTTTATCCAAATGTCCACCTTTTCCTTGTAGAAACATACATACGAGTAATTTGCTACAAACACGTGTAATCGTTGTGTCGTCGGGCGGTGCATCAAACGAATGACCTTGCCTTTGATCAACGCCGACAACCTATGCCGCCTCGCCTTTGTGCTCGCGCCGACAAGTCGTGTACCGACCCACCTGCAACGGCTATTCTGTTAGTTGCCGAATGGCCGCGTAACTATGTACACGTGCGCGTATTCGTAAGAAATAACACTAAACGCGACAATGTCACTTTCGAACATTGAACTTTGTGATCGTTCTCTTGTGTGGAGAAAGTGGTGGAAATTTAACTGCTACCTTACGTTTGTGGAGAGAACGGTATCCTACACGATTCCGTACGACACGTATTAAGAATTGTTCAAAATCTTGTGTGGAGGTTATTACGTGCGCGCAAGACCTACACCCGTATAAGCTCGCATTACATTTTGCGAGTAGCCATCTCGCTCCCCAGACTTAACGTCCTGTGATATTTAATTATGGGGAGACATAAAGCGGCGCGTGTATTCTGACAGAGACGGTGAGGTCAACGACCGCAGTGAACTTCGTAGGCGGATTGAAAGTATCACTGTGTTTAGCGCGAATTTTGACCACCTGTTATGAGTACCATAGACACTTTCCGAAGATATTTTTGTTTTTTGTAAGTAAACTACCTAATCATTGTGTTAATAAGTCAATTATACTAAAACACTTTTGTTCTACTACTTTCTCAATAAATTATTTTTTATGACCGCTGTAATTTCGTAGTTTCGTAGCGCTCGATGTCCACGTCGGCCGGTCCATTTATAGACATTTTGTTTTTGTCATAATACCATACACGAGAACTTTTATTTAGTAAATTTATTTTTTGAGGGGTGTTCACCCCTCACTTAATATTTACCTTAATTTTTTTACACGATGCCTGATACACCCTGTATATAGACTAAAACAGTGACATACTCGTAATTTTTATTTTAATACAGGTATTCCTAAAAACTTACTGAATATTATAATATTATTTATTTATTATCTCCTCCATGAAGCCAGCACGCGCAGTCTTGGTACAGTAACACTGTATGATGTTAGGATGGGTGTCCTGTAGCAAGTAACGTATTAAGGACTATTTTTACAGCAATCAGGAGTAAGTAGGTTCCAACATTTTATTTTATTTTTATTTAAACGATTTCTTATAAAATAAAATAGCTTGGTTGTTGTTTGGAGTGCTTGTTTGTTCATCATATTATATTTAAGACACTTTTATAACATACATAATGTATAGGAGGTGATTTGTCTGCTTTAGGTGGGCATAATTACAGTAGATGACAACCGCAGGGGTCTTTGTGGCGTTAACGACCGCACCGCGAACTGGGCCTCACCCAAAGCATTGCCCGTAAACGGAGGTATTCCACACACTCACTCGTATATTTTCACACGAGTAAATTTTTAGATTAAAAAAAAATAACTTTAAACAAATATAACATTGTTGCTGCGCGGCATAATGAAAAATAAACGCAATAAAAAAAAGATTATTTTTGTTGAATTTAAATTTTAATGTAGATACGAATTTTATAAAAATAAAGAATATAATTATTACGCAATTATTAAAACGGTTCAAAGGTTCACCTCTTTCTATTCTATTCCATGAAAGGTCTGCGCATAATTTAGACGTAGATAGGTTTATGTAAAAATTAAAGGAGTAAGATATAACAATAAAATTATAGGTCTTTATTTTATTTTATTAATCTTTGGCATATGCTGAAGTAACTTACTGTTAGTGAGAGACAACTGGGGCTGTTTTTGTTTTGTTTGTGTGTTGTTTTTGTTGTTTGTCTGTACAATTTCATTCATAATTTAATAACAACTATAATAGTTGTAATATGAAAATTGTGAATTCAATTAACTTGTATTACATAGAACAAAATCCAAATCTAGTTCTTAGATTATCGAGTTCTTAGAGTGATATCTCTCGACGTTGGCCGGCTTTGCGGCGTTCGGCAATTATGCAAACAAGGTGCGACAACCATAGCTATGCAGTGTGCGCCAGTAAGCTTTCATTTTCCATTGCTAAATAATAATTTCATCCTACATATATGATCAGTTACCTGTGTACTTTTGTGTACTATTATGATACGGTTGGAATTAAAGTCGTATTTTATTCGTCGAACACTTGAAGTCATACAGTCTAAATCTAAGTGTTGAACATTTACTATTATTATTAGCATGTTTTTTTTTATTCTAATCCTGAATAAAATTATGTTGAAAATTGAATATATGAGCCTGGATTGAGCCAGCAGTTGGAAGGCCTGTCTATGGAAAGATCGAATAAAAGAATTTCGACACGATCACATAAAGCGCTGTATAGCTTATGATGAGAACATGTATGCGCGGCACTTTTTTTATCATAATTTAATATTAGTATCATTAACTACATCTATAACCACTATAGGTTATTTTCGCAAAAAGCTTTTATTTATTCAGAAAAAAAAATTAAAATTTAACCTTGTTAATGTCTAAAAGTCAGATTTAAATAAAGCGAGTACTTTAAATCATAATAATAAATAAACCTTTCGTAGCCTACAAGCGCTACGAATACTACGTGCTTCTCGACTACGAACGACTACAAACCAATGATATCGTAGCAATAACGCTATCATTATTCTCAGTCAAAATGATTTATAGAGCGACTTATTTCCTTGCATCTTTAGCGTTGAATGACCATATTCCCTGACTGTATTATGCAATATCCTGTTGTTATCTATATAATTCCTGGCAGTAAACAGCTGCTTGCCAAGGAAACACGATCTTTGTGACAGATAACATCCGAAACGTACTGAAGTCCACCCAAAGCTTCTTATGTGATGTTTTGTTTCCAGAACAGATTTGGCGCTCACTTGTCTACGATATAGTTCTAAGTGAAGAATAGAAATGTTACCTTAAGATATGATGATATGTTTTAACATATACATCAGGAACACACAAGTATCTATTTTTTAATACTCGTATATCTTTTTATTTGACCACACTCCGCCTGATGTTAAGCTAAAGTGCGATCCATTAACGAAAAGAACTGCTACCGCAGTCAAATGTCTGCATGCAACCGTCGCCTCCGCTATGCCGGCTCTTAAGAAGATAAATGTGCACCGACCATCGACAGGGCACACTCCTTTCGTTATACAAGACTACTTCTTAGTTCAACCCGAAATGCGATTAGGTCACTTTACAGATGTTACTATTGAACTTGTCCGGAACAGCAGACTGGGCTAATAACCATCATCATTGTACCTACCAGTCTTCATAACAACCTTGTTTGTCCTGTATTGGTTTGTTCCCGAAATTGTGAGCTTGATTGGAAAAAATATTTTTACGTTAGATAGATTTAAGGATAGATTAAAGATAGAATTAAGGAGGCTTTTAGTCTCTTTTGGTTTAAGGCAGTTAAAACCACGGTACACAACTATTTTATCCTTATAAAAAAGAATCCGAAGTTATGGAACGGGAATGCTAAAATGATAATAAACACTATTTAATCAAATAGTAAATATATTACATGAAAATATCAAATTTTTGATAAAAAATTATTGTTCACAATGAATACTATAGAAATAATATAGATAAAATTATTTTTGCGTACAATATTTCTGAAAAAGACTACGTTCATTATTAAGAAGAGAGACGAAAAATACAATTTTCAAAAGAAAAAAATTAAACCAATAATGGAATTTGACTTCGTTAGTTCATACTGCACTGGACTGAATATACGAGCGCGAAAAATTCATATAGGAAATTCACATAATTTTTTATTTTCGTTGTATTCGAATAACATAGGCGCATGGATGCAATATCATAGAATAATTATTGCACAGTAGGCCTACACAGAGTTCGCTCTTTCGTGCGTATTTCTTATTAAATATTTATATTCGTTGTTTTGGAAAAATATAAGATATTCTATGGGGAAAGAATCTTCATACAGTCTAATAAGTAAACGCGCTTGTTGAATCAAACATGTTTTTATGTAACAATAGAGTTTAGAGTAGGTCCCTAGTTTCGGTATTTGCTATCAAACGAGCTATCGAACGCGTAACGAATACATTTGTCTTAATTGAAGTATAACGCCACAGATATCAAACAAAAGAATGCCAATATCGTATTCTTTACAACAAAATAATCGAAGCCATTCATTGATTGTAAAGTTATCAATTCGATAATTATCGGTAATTATTAATAATAACTAAAATTTGTGAATGTAAGAAACACTATTGTATGGTTTTTTTCAAATTTTTTTTTAATTATTAGATATAAAAATTAATTGTATTGTATATTTATTATTTAATATAACGAGTTTTATTGCAATTTATTGGCATATTCACGTCTAAATTATGATTAAAAAATTGAAATAAAGACAGAAAAATATTAACGCACACACAGAACCTGAGGTATTAATCAAAGCTTTCCGTGAACCCATCGAAATTCTTATATTGTTATAAAATTTCGACGCGTTCACGACAGAATATCTTTTCACCGGAATCATTCCAACTAGGCAACTGCTGGGTTGACGTCACATTTTTTTCATATGTTCTGATTAATATAGGTCTATTTATAGATTGTTGTAATAAAACCACTATTTGTGGTTTGTTGGTAAAAAACGCGGTCCGAAATTGAACTCATCATTCGTAATAAATTTATTTTCTGCATTATTATCTACTACTATTGTCGGATGTAACCAAAACATCGTATCCCAATTATAGCGGTCTGAGTTTCGTCCTTATCATGATCAGGTGACGCAACAAAACATAAAACCGAAATTGTACATCTTTTTTCAGTTAACAAATCCTTCTTGACGAGGGTTTGCTGTTTTTCGGCAAAAGCAGAAATAAGAAAGATATAACACCAAATCCTATAAGATCACGTTCTTCGTTGCTTTTTCATCCATATCAAACAAAAAGTCAAGCCATATCAAAGTAAAGAGTTTAATTTTTTAATAATAAAAATGCACACTTATTACTCCCATAAATGTGTTTCAAAATGTATTTAAATACACCTGTCTTCCCATGATCCGTTTATTATTATGATATGTGTTGAATAATATCATTAAATTCGAAGCATGTAAATACTTAAAAATAAAAAAAGTTAAATAAAATTATTGTATTTTTTTTCTTCAAAAAACCTACCTACGTAATACGAGCATATTGTAAGCTAGATATGGAAACGACTACGTTTATGATACAAAATTCCATTACACCGCATGAGAAATGAGCCCAGTCTACCTCCAGACTAGATTCTAGAATAGAATTGTTTGCACTTACCCACATACATTTATTTGGAAATATGTCGTTTGTGTTTTATTTTTAACTTCAAAATGACAACGCGACATTTACTGGTTAAACAGATTCTATTTTATTATAAAATTATGATCAAAATTGAATAGAAAAAATTAATGACTAATGTAATAAATATGTCATTAACCCAGTAATTAAGATGGAAAGATCGAATTACACAAGATCACGTAAAGCGCCAATGGCTTTCTAGTTAAGTGATTACATCCGAACGCATAGGCGCGGGTTCGAATTCCATCCCATCTCACCTCAGGCTGTTGTATGCTAATATTTCATAAAAGATAACCGATAACAAATTCTATTTGTGCTCTTTTACATTTAAAAGACAAAAAAAAATGAAATTGTACAATTTACATTAATAATGGTATTAAAATGTTCGTTATAGAAAAAAGAGGTTTATAAATGCGTAATCAACCTCGTGTACTAATTCCTTTTTCGTATAAAAAAAAGTTATAAAATTACCTACCACTGCGGGAGATAAGAGCGCCGCGACCCGGCAGGCATAAACTCTGAATATCCATCACACTTAATTACCGCCCTCAGTCATTTAGCTGTTTTGAAACAGAGTCGAAGATTTAAACATTTCAACGACCGTACAATTACTTATAATACTTTTTATAGTAACTCGGTATGTGACCACACTCCGTCTAATATTAAGGTAAAGTATACTGACTCGAGGAGACTAATATGCACCATTATACCTGGCAACTTCCACGACTAGGTGAGTGTTACGCTTGGAAGTGGCGAAAGACTGAGCAGAACTTCTTTAACAAACTTAATTACGAAAAAAGTACAATAAAAAACTCACTGGTCTTATTAAAAACTAAAACTCAGTTTAAAGTTATATCGTCCTTATTGCAGTCACTGCACGAAAGAAAAAGCAAATATAAGGACGAACAGAAAGTTTCACTGCACCATTTTATGCAAGTGGTGCCAAGATTGGGATAAAATGCTACATGTGCTCTCAACACTTGAAGGGTACTAAAATGTTCTTTTCTTTTGTAATTGTAGTAGTTCGAGCTTGAAGTTAAGCTACACTGCATCCCGACAACTGCTGCTCCCTACAGATAAATGTCCGTAGGCAGTAGTAGCCTTCGCTATACCGCATGCCGGCTTGAGGAACAGGAGGGTATTTATTAATTTGCAGTATTCCAATCAAGTAAGTTTAGACACACTCTTAAGTAGTTTTGAGGGCCCACACTAGGCAATGTCATGGGTCAAAGCAGTGACTCTATGATCATAGAGTTTACCTCCATGAGTCGTATGATATATTCTATGTTCATTTATCTGCCAGAAAAAAGAATCGCTAGTACAAAAAAAGGGTTTATTATCACGGTTTTTATACCTACGCAATTTTTTAACACTTACATATTCGGATAGGGTAGCGTCTAGATTCCTGCATTCGTTTCCTGGCGGTAAGTGACGGGAGTGATAAATGACTTTAGTGACAGCCTCCGAATGCCGTGATGCAAAATTGTGAAAGAAATGGAATGGAAAATATCCCTTTTTTAAACACCCCTATAGATTGATGAGAATACCGTAGATACTTTTATTGATGTAAAATTAATTATGCCTTTTATTTATTATTATTTTATTATTTTAGTTATGGACGGAGAAAACTGCTGTCACTATAAATGTCTGCAGGCCTCGCCTCCGCTATGTTGACTTAAGGAGATATATGTGTATCGTCCAGATTGATAGAACTGCTCTTGTTATACCTGACTTCTTCCAAGTTGATCCACAAACACGACTAGGTTCACACTTAAAACCTGGATGACAGACTAGTGGTTGTTTGTCATCATCAGTCTGCCTACCAATTATTTTTTTTTATTTTAGCTCATAACACTCCACCTGATGTTAAGCTAGAGTGCGGTTCATGAACGGAAACAACTGCAACTACAGACAAATTTCAGACAGCAATCGCCTCCACTATGCCGGCTTTGGGAGCCGAATATGCACCATCAAGATTGACAGGGAATACTTCTCTTGTTATACCTGGCTACTTTCAAAGTGATCGTGGCCGTATATTTGAAACCGTATTGCCAACACGCGAGAACCGCGTTTACCACCCTCTAGTTAGGTTAATTACTTAATAGTAATTAATTAAAAAATAATTAATATTACATAATTTAAAAAAAAATGCAATATCTGTCCACCCCCTATATCAATGGTATCAAAAGTAACTGTCAAAATAGCACTTTTCTAATGACAAATCGCAAAAAGTCCGACACAAAGCAACAAGACGTTATTAAAGGATCGGGTCATTTCAGTCTGAGAGAACTTGAACGATCCATCACGCGTAATTGCCACTGTTCTCTCGAGTGTCCATCTCTTCTGTTATTTTATTATTACTCAGACCTTCCTTTTATGTGCTCTAAGCCTACGCTAAAATATGTTATAGGAAGATATCCCTTTTTTATCACAGCAATATTCTATAATAGTACTTCATTCGGTTCACCTAAATTTATTATGGTATTTAAAGTTGCCTTTAAGAGTCCAAAGAAAGTATTGTATAAGCCCGAAGTCTATGTTATGATCTTTCGATACAAAATATGTAGTTTTTCAACAACATTTTTCAAGTTAAAGTAAACGCGCCAGCTTCCGCGGGAGTGTATTCCCATGTATATAAGATTAAAACTCTGAACACAACAGCATCCCACTAACGGCGTACTTTGCGGTCCGGGAACTTTTTCACTTCACTGTAGACGGAAGTACAAAATCAGATAAAATACCTACCTACTTTTTCGGTTTTTTTTTTATAAAAATATTTTTGTAAAAATCTGCATAACAGTCGCCTTCATTATGCCGGCTTGATGAGAAGGGTGTAGGCAAATGATCTAAGCAGCATGAAAGTCTCGTTATACTCAAGTTCTACCATGCTGATCTGTATAAATCCCTAAAAATTAAACTCTTTCACATTGCGGTTTCAAATTAGTAATAATTTATTATATTTTTATTTTGTTTGTTTTAATTTAATTTATTTGATTTAAATTTTTAATGTTGATTATTTTATATTAAAAACGTTTTTTACTGTATATACCCATACAGGGGCGTCACATTGTACAAATGTGAAATAAAAAATAAAATAAAAAACAAGTGACATTCTATAAATAACTAAACTATCACAAAATTTCTGACAAATTCAAACTAGTTGTAACCTACAAATCGCCAGAATCAGTTGGTTTACTTAATATTTAATCAACAACCTATAAATACATAAAACTATAGTCGCATGTAGACAAACTGATATGCTACTTGAATAAGTAAACTATGAAAGTACGTCAGATAGGAACATAGCAACTTTCAAGCGCGGCAACTGTAACTGGATTCCCTAACGAGGCGATGTACGGGTGACAGGCGACTCCGGCACAGCACCCGCGCCCGCTCTCGCTTCCATTTCCGCTTTCCCCCGCCAATGCCTATTCAAGTGGAATGGTCCGTGGCATGTGAGTTCTTCTGATCAAAACGAACTTTAGAATTCAAAACGAATAGCTCATTGTTACCTACAATGGTCGGGCTTTATACCTTTTCCAAACCTCAAAGATCGTAGCAGAGTAGTACCAGTACCTACACCTGAGTAGTGACCTAGTCACGTTTTAGGACCAGCTTGAAAGTAGCCGGCTATAATAAGAGGAGTGTGCAAATGGTGCATGTTCGTCTGCTTAAGCCGGTATAGCGGAGGGGACTGCCGCATGCAGACATTTCTCTATAGTGGCGCTAGCAATTGTTTTCGGTCATGGACTACGTATATAAAAAAGAGTCACGTTTACTTGGTTCAACAGAGTAAATTAAATCTCAATATTTAAACTCGACATCCGTGACTATTATGAATATAAAAATATATAAAAGTGTTTAAGTGCCTCGTTAACAAAAGTAATGAGCAAAATTTATTACGGAAAGAGTTATCTTAGGTTAATTCAAATAGTACTAAATTGAAGTGGAGTCCCGCGCTCTTTGTGTAACCCCGTTAAATATTTGTTCAATCCTATTGGCGCGTTATCAGGAGCACGCAGCGTCCACTGTTTAGGACTTAACGAATTATCAGGGTCCCTGTCAGCGCCTCTATAGAAGCCCAATTGTGAATAATGGAGCGGTGAATTAATCATGCGCTATGCCTAACGTGTGCCCCGACCGAAGCCCGCGTCGACCGCCACGCTTCTACAATGCACGGTAGATTAATATTAACACAAACTATTGTTTGAAACTGGACTTAACTACCTCATTTTCAATCGAGGCCATAATTTATGTTATTTTCGAAATAAACAATAGTAGTCGAACGATAATTAATTTTTTACTTTTTCATAGCAACATGTGATCGCACGCCGTTTGATATTAAGCGATGAGAGTGCGATCTATGAGCGAAAATAACTTCTACAGAAATATCTGCAGGCAGGAACTCCCTCCACTATACCGGCTTGAGAAGACGAATGTGCACCATCCATTGACAGGGCACACTCTCGTCATATCTGGCTACATCCGAGCTGATGCCGAACTAGTTTCACTGGAAAGTGGTGGTACTAACTGGGCTAATAACCATAATCAGTATACCTACCCTTATAAAGTTATAAAGTTTTTGATATTACAGCCCTTATGCTACGAAGTTAGTAAGAATCCAATAATAAATGGGATGATAGGGCTGGTCACGTGCAGGTCGTCCCATTTATGCTTCTTGTGAACACTCAAGAAAGTGCTGCAATTACCTGTGATGGATAGTGGGAGTTAGATGCGGCCGTAAGGGTCGCGAGGCCATATAACTTTCTTATCTGCCTCCGAAGGGAAACTTTATGACATCTTCACGGAAAATCGAAAAATATGGACGACCCTTAATATTGAAAGACAAACCTCGTCTGTGATATAAACAGAATTCTCTTTCAAAAATATCTTTATTTGGTAAATTTTCATCATTGACTGCCGTTAGCACTGATCAGATTGATTATGGTTGACATATCATAGATAAAAATCAATGTTTCTTTGTTTGTCCCATATTAGTCGCACTTCCGGAGAATTCCCAGATCGTTTCGAAAATATATTTATTCACTATATAAAAAGTTTCCTAGGCATACAAATTTACGAGAAACAGCTAGTATTCACAAAAAAAAAGTAGCATGTAACTTTATCCGTTTACTTAACTACATTTAACCTTTAGATGGATCTTTGATCAAAGAGCGATTGCCTAATATTTCCGCTGTCAGTCGTTGTTCACGATGATGGCTTTGATTATAAATGCCAATCAACCGCGACCGCCTCGGTTCTATTCAGGATTGATAATTTAGGGTAGGCATAACGCTTATCAATTGAAAAAATTTATACGAGATAAATTGAGCAGAAATATTTTACGTATATACTTTCGTCTTATAAGTAAGGCAAGGGACTTCCTCATCTGTAATTTAATTATAACTTAGGAATAATTCGGTTGATAATAATAAAAAAATAATCATTTTGCTGAAGTACCTCTTCAATCAAATCAAACTAATTACGGAAAATCATTAGGCATAGAATAAATTACAGCGTATCAAAACAATGAATTACAGATTTATAGCTATAAATATTTATTTATATAATACGATATCAACAAAGGACGTCGGGCTAACGTTGTAAATATCTGCCAATTTGTAAGTTTACGACTTTGTTGCCTTCGTTGTAACGACGGGTCTCTCGAGCTTAGAGAGTAAAATCCTTTTACAAGAAACTGTGTCCTCTTCCGTTAGCGCCACAAAGAAAGACTGGGCTTTCATACTTTAAAGTTTCGAAAGTATTGGAACCACCAAAACAATCTTTGTTCGAATCAGCCAAACAAATCAGCATCAACTTTTTAACTTTATGGCTTCCTTATTTCTTTATTCTTTCGACATTGCCTTTGGAAATAATGTATAGAGTAGTGTGATCAGTGTCTAAACAGCGCAACCCTTAGCTGAGCGCACTTTGCGCCCTAATTGGCCCCATAAAAAGCATAAAAAGCAAATTTTTAATAGATTTTTATAATTCATAAATGAGATTGTGTCGTTTCCCATCATTTATAACGCCCGGGATAGACGAAGCCAGTTTTTCAAGCTAGTACGGCACAAAAAAATTAAACCCCATCCTATTAAACTTTTCTGGCTTGCTAGCTTACTGGCCCAGAATTTAAATTAGTACTGCACAAACGTAGCTAGAAGTACTGGCTTACTAACTTACTAGGCTGGCATGCAAAACTGTGTATTCTGGACGTAATAGCAAGAACTATCGTATAAATTTTGGAGGCATAAAATTCGAATCTTGCTGCCGAGTCAAGACGCTACGCCGAGTGTCATAATGAGGCGAACTAGAAAGACCTTTCTCAATTCGCTGGCGCTCCGTCTCTGCCTAACCTGGTAGGGACGTAAGCGTAAGTATACATAACTATTATTATAGATACGCTTAAATCGGGGACTCTATTATAATACAATAGAAACAAATCCTTTTCAAAATTATCTATTCAAAGTTCACCTGAACAAGGGATCTGTTTAACCTTAAGGCGTTATCTCGTATCTCAACCTATGATCTTAACCGTTCCAATTCGCAACTTATTTGAATTTTATACTAGTAGGTATGTCAAATGTTAACGAGCATGGTTTTGTTGCCATATATTTATTATTATTAAATTATGATAAAAATTTAACATAAAAAATAACGTGCAGACATAGCTTGAATTGAGATGAAAATCGAACTCACGTCCTCCCATTTTGCATACGGATTCTTTGACCATTAAACTACAGAACCATTAGCAATTCACGGTCACCTGACTGCGTCGGAATTCCTCTATTTTATTTTCGCAGGCAGCGATTGCGACTACTGTTTTGACGACATATAACACCACAATATTTTTATAGCAAGCATTTTTCTTCTATTCAATCATTGTAATGATAATGAATTAATGTTTCTAAAACAATATATACTTAGTATTTATCTTAAATTCATTAAAAAAGCGATTAAAATATAATAATTATAAGCCGTGAAGTGACATTGTCCGTTTCTGGAACAGCTTTGAAGAAGCCAGGTATAACGAGAGGTGTATGCACTGTCAATCTGGATGGTGCACATTTGTCTTAAGCCGGCATAGCGAAAGCGACTGCTGCCTGTAGAGATTTCTCAGTAGCAGAAGTTGTTTCTGTTCATGGACCGCACTCTAGCTTTACATAGGTATGCCGAGCTACAATAAAAAAAACAATATTTTGTATAAAATAATTCATATTCAATATTGTAAATTAAGTTGAAAACAATAAACATCAAACTATGTAACATTTGAAACGTTGGCATTCCATAAATTTTGATGTATGAATATAAAATGCATAATAATATTCTCACGGTTCCTTGAAATTTTATTTCTGTCTACCGTATCCGCGGAAAACGAATTTCTATTTGACCAAGCAGATATGAAGTAGGTATGAGCATATTTGTGAATATTTCATTTTGCCTAGAATCTAGACTAGATGGGTAACTAAGTAACTATATAGATCCTACCCGTGTTTGAACCATAGAAATGGATTTTATAAATTTTTAATAATTTAAATTAAAATTATAATTAGTTTTGGTCAAGGAATGTTATTGGAGATGGTGATGAATTTATGTTCTTTTCGATTAATTGCTGTCTTCGTTTGATGCCTGTATGGACAGCAATTACGCCCGAGTCGACGCTAGTATTCAGACACTTTTTATAACGTAAAAATGCTATCGAATTCTAAAGTTGTTCAGTATACGAACGTACAAAAAAATTTCATTAACTTTCTCGAAAACTCAAGCTCGACAATATAGCGTCTTAGATAAATTTAACCTATTTTAAGGATGATAAAAGGTATAACAAACTTTCTTTCCGTAACTAATCGAGTGAGTAATCTCAAGTCGAGAAGATTGGCGGAAATTGCGTGGCTCTCGATCAGTTCTAATACGGTTCACTTCACAATCATCATTGGGTCAGAAGGATCAAAAGCATTCCAATAAATATAGATCATCTACTAATTAAAAAGATACATTTTACTAATAATTTTTGATTCAGGCCTAGACTAGCCCCTCCTCGGTCTCTCAATGGTGACTATCTTATATGAATTTATTTGCTATGCCAAAATAGATACAGTTATTTAAAACATGTACTGTACAGCAAAATTTAAAAAATGTGACTGGTGATCAGTGCCTCATCCAAATCTATATAATGTTGCCAACATTTTTTCCTAAAGAATTTCAAATTAGCTACAAAAAATATAGAATACTACAAACAAAAAAAAAACAGTATTTTATGGAGAGAATACCTAGTCATCGATTTTATAGGTTGATTTTTAACTTGAACACTGCTGAGTAATAAAACCAAGCACTTTTCACTTACCATGATGGTGGGTGTGGCACTACAGAGTCCTAAATACAACATAGATAGTATTTTGTGCAGAGGTTGCTTAGAAAAGGATGAATCGGTACAGCTCTTAAAGTGTAGCTGTGTAGGTATACTGAGACGGAAAAAATATTCCTTGAGGCATGTCCCGGCATACTGTCATTCATTGGACAGAATGGCTGGAGAAGAAAAGGATGCACCATTGACCATTTAAAAGGTCTAAGTAACCAGTCAGGAGCTAGAAGCAACACCTATCCAACCAACCAACCCCATAACCATAACACAAAACTGTAATAGATAATAAAGGTATGATATAAAATACAGGACACAATTAATCGTTTAATTAAATAAAAATGCTTTTAACAATTGTCTTACATATAAATAACAGGATAACTAACAGACTACATAATCACTTATTATTGTAAAATCTTTTCCGAAGATCCCTCAGACAATAATTCCTGTTCAGCTGCAAGTTTAGCGGCTTCTATCTGCGGCCGCACAATTGTGAAATATCTATAAGCATGATTACCCAGTAAAAGAGATCCATAGAGAGTAAGACCTACACATACCAGTACACCTGTTTTGTGAAGCCTATCATATATTACAGTACGAGCTTGTCTCCGCATTTTGCCTGAAAAGATACAATATTATTAACAATTTTATGTAAATCACTCGTTCTGTGTTCAAAAGCAGGATGAAAATATTATGAAAGAAAACTGACAACCAAAATAATTACCAACCCTACGTTAATAATAAGTGTGACATAATTAGAAAGAAAACTAAGTTAGTTAATTCAATCAACTTTACTCACAGATAATCTCAGATTATTGTATATTCTATACTATTTCTTCAGAGAACCGAAACAAATAGCTCATGGAATTTACCAATATGACTGAATGTCAGTCAGCAGTCAATCCGTCATCATTTGTGACTGACAGCGGTTGCATTTATAAAGTTTATAATTGGTGACTGTAGATCGTAGAAATTTACACTGTGAATAAATTTTCAATTGCAATTTATGACTGTTGTGATTTATTAATTAGCTAACATGTATTAACTTTTATGATTTGTTTAAGTTTGATCAAATAAATATACTAATGGTAACACCAAAATAAATGCTTTATAAACGTAATGTCTGTTTTGAGGTTTTGATTTGAGCTTTATTGAGGTTATATTCTTTATTACTGTTGATTTCATTTACATTAAAAGAGCAACATTCAAATATGACAATACGTTCTATATTATGTAGATATCGTGCCCTTATCCTTCAGCGTACTATTAATATATCTTCGAATAAATATTATTCATCAAAAGTGCCTTCGACTCCAATAATACCTTTAGAAAAAGGAAACGAAGCTAAAGTAACAGCTATAAGTGACGATACTATTGCTTTATTGGAAAGATTATCTCTAGTCAAGTTTGATAATACCGAGGGTGTTCAAGTTCTTCAAGAATCTATTAATTTTGCAAATAAAATATTGGACATCGATACAGAGGGTGTTGAACCATTATATTCTGTCTTAGAGAACGAGTAAGTATTTTTTAATCTTCATTTATAGTCCGACTCGGATCTGATTAATACTCGAATGTATATGCTATAAGTACTATGCAACTAAAGTATTTCATAACGACATGTTTGTACGGGCTGGAGTTTTCAGATATAATTATTTGTTCATGAAGTTAGTGGGCTATTTATTATTTTACAGGAAACTTGATTTAAGATCTGATACAGTAACACAGGGTAATTGCCAAAAGGATATATTGAAGAATGCCACTGTGACTGAAGAAGATTATTTTGTTGCTCCACCAGGAAATATTCCTTTACACGATATAAAACCACAAGCATCACAACCAAATACAAAATGCAAAGCGAAATCAACAAAATCCTCAAATTAAATAATTTCTTTAATCTAATAAGTATAAATAATAATGTAGCAAGATATATTCTTAGAGAACCTAGTAAAATTATTTTAAATAATATTTATATTCAGTGGCTTACATCAATTTGGCAGAAAACGGATAAACACTTCCCTATTTTTGTTACCGAACAACATAAAAATAATAAAAAAATACCATTCGGTTACATAAACGCAGTACAAAAATATAATGATAATATTATAGATCATGATTGCACAAAGTATTTGCCAAACCAAACAAATAATTTACAATTAAATATAATAATGGCAAAATCGGAAATTATGCAATATTTTCTACAATGGCAGAGATATAGAAAATATTGGTGGAGCACTGTAAGTATATGATACAACATTGGTTTGTTTAATACTGATATTTAAATAAGAGTTTCAGGTTTGACTCTCATTTACCTTCTCCAAAAGATACAGCTTTTGATCTTTTTTAATTATTACTGTAGCTCGGCATACGACAACGCTCCACCTGAATGGAAACAACTGCTACCATAGCACTAAATATCTATGGGCAGCAGTCGCCTTCACTATGTCGGCTTGTGGAGAAGAATGTGCACCATCAGGGCTGACAGTGCAGTTCTTTACCTGGCTACTTCCAAGCTGGAGCGTGTTGCCCTAGAAGTGCATACTGAGCTAATAACCATCATTAGTCTACGTACCACTCATAACCACTATACAGGTCGACAGGACATCTTTCTGTCCTTATCTTTGTCTTCGAAGCTGATTCCAAAACGCGGCTCGGTCACAATATGAGTTTTACAAGTCTATAACCATGTTTCAATTACTACGTATTTTTAGATTACCACAAGTCCTGGTTTATTTTCACTAAGTGACATCAGATATGAGGATCAAACTGAGGTAGACGTGTTAGCGCACCTGCCTTGGGGCAATCAGCCTGTTGAAAATATCAGAATACATCACAGCATCAACGAATGGGTAATATATTACTATGTTTTTTGTCTATAATTATATTTTTTGGTGTAAAATTAGATTTATAACAGAATTCGTCCACCTTTGTCTATTCTAATTTTTCATAGAATTTAATTATTATGTTTATTTATTACTAAATGCTTAATCGCGCGACCATGACCGAGATGGTGTAGATATGTGCTTGGAATGGTCAATCCCATGTTTGAATCTACTAAAATCTTGATAAGTACAAATGCTGTTTTAGCATCGCAGTGCCTATGATACAAGTATGTGTATGTAAAAAAATATATTGAAGACTGACCTGTATATTTATGTTTATTTATTTTTTCACTAATTTCCCTGTGTCCGGAGAAAAAAGTGAATATTATTTTAATTTTTTTATCTTTGTTTCCATCTCTTTTTCTAGAGTACAACCAAAACACCTACATCCGTAATGGAAAGTTCAATGACCTTAGAAGGAGCACTGTATACCCTCTTATTAGATGGATTGATAAACCAAACACCAGAAGAATATTTAAGATTAAACAAAACTTTGGCACCATATAAGTTAGCTTTTGCATTAGACTGTCAAGGTTTTTTTATTCTTTCTTTTTAATTTTATTCTCTTTTGTTTTATACATAGTAGCTCGGCATGTAACCATACCCATGAACAGAATTAAATGCTAAATGTCTGCAGGCAGTAGTCAGCTACTCCCGCTAGCGCGACTAGGTCACTTTATAAAGTAACACTTCAAAATCGTCTCTCCACGTCTTTCCTCCTTCCTACAACCTGGGATCTTTCAAGCGCATGTGAAGAGGCATAGCGGAGGCGACTGCTGTCTGCGGATTCCCCTCTCTGATAGCAGTCGCCTCCGTTCATAGATTTCGCTCTAGCTTAACATCAGGCGGAGTGCGGTCATATGACGTGCTAAAATATACTACCACATGTCTACGACTGAACTTATTAGTGGTTATTACCATCATCAGTCTGCCTACCACTCTTTCAGGTGTAAGGTTTGTGTTGTGGCCTGGATATTTTATTCAAAATAAATAAGACAGTTCAAAAAAATGCCTTTATTAAAGATATGTATGAGTTAGGAACTTCTAAAATAATGAAAAATTATATTATTACAGATGACAATAATAAAAAATTACAAGAATTGGCATCATTACTTAATTATAAAATAAATTCTAATGGTGTATCTACTTGGAATAATGATTTTAGTTTACCGTTGCATGAACAGGTTTGTTTTTATTATTTTATGACATTTTCGTCATTCACTTTCATCCTTATTTGTAAAAGATTTTCTGCCAATTTTTTTAGTAGTTAAACATGATATTAAACTTAAGAGTGCGGTCCATGAATAGAAGTAACTCTATGCTAGCATAGAGAAATGTCTACAGGCTGCAGCCGCCTCTACTGTGCAGACTTAAGAAGACAAGGTGTACACTGTTCAGATTGATAGGGTACGCTCATATCAAATTATTGATATTGAAGCTGATTCCGGAAGCCGTTATGTCACTTCACAGATGTTACGCTTGAAAGTGGAAGTGTTATCATGGAGCAGAATCATTTTACTATCAAAGGGCATCCTAGTTATTAAGTTTATCTTATTTTATTTCAGTTATTGTCATATAGAAAAATTGGTATACCATATGTGGCTGTGATTGATGAAAGTGTGTTATCAGAAGGCATATTTAGTTTAATGAATAGCAGTACTATGTTAAAGGTAATGTTATAAGTTTTACTATTACATTGTGATGAAGATTAAATAGAAAAATATTCTTCATGATCTAGCGTTTAAAATAACAAAAATAATTTCTATTTTTATTCTATTCAATTTTTAATGTCGAAATGATTAGTAAAATCAACTTTTTCCTTTGCAGGAACAAATTCATGTCGCGGATTTTGAATCTTATGCAAAAATGCTTTGTCTGTAACGTTTGATAAGGAATTAAATATCTATAATTATTTCTTGTGTTTTAATTTTCTCATTATCATGTTTCTTTCGTATACCGACGCGCTCTCGTAATCTATACTAATATCATAAAGCTGAAGAGTTTGTTTGTACGCGCTAATCTCAGGAACTACTGGGTCGATTTGAAAAATTCTTTTTGTGTTGGATAGATCATTTATCGAGGAAGGTTATAGGCTATATAACATCACGTTGCAACTAATAGGAGCGAAAAAACAGTCGAAAATGTGGGAAAAACGGGGAATATTGTTCATCTTTGAAGACTTCCGTTGCGTGCGCTGCGAAAATCGTTCGAGATACCCAAAAAATATGTATCAAAGAATTATTCCTATTTAAATTATCTAAAAAAATGTCCACGACAGTATATGTCTATCTTTTAAGATTAACTCACAATAACCGTTTTTATGATAATCAAATTTGGTCGAAACATAATAATATTAATCTTTATCCAAATAAATGTGTTATTAATTAAGAGTATTTAACTGTGAACACAATTGTCTTTGACATCACCTAATTTCAATAAACATCTTATAAGATAATACAATTTTAAAATAACTCTAAAACAAAATTCACACGCGGCGTATGATGACGAGGCGGTCGGAGGGGGGTGTAGCTCTACGAGGTACCATGCCGCTTTAAAAAATATATTCTTTTTAAAACTACTTTAAAATATATTCTATTAATTATGTAACTAAATCGTCTAAAATAAGTTGTGGGTAACAGCTATAGGTAATTTATAATAAAGCATTATCTTTATCTTATGTGTAACAATAACTTGAAAAAACCCGGGCAGCGCCGGGCACTGTCAGCTAGTCAGTAAATAAATGATGAAAGCAAAAATCTAAGATATATTGCAGCGATTTAAATAAAATAAAATACAAAATATTACTTTCCAATTTAGTATATTCTTATTGCAAGATTTCACAATAAAATCTTATATCTAAAAGGTATAAAATAATAGATTGACCTATTGATAATAATACATTTCTAAATGCATACGATGATATTGTCCAATCAATAGTTCAAGCTACATAAATATTCGTCATTACTACATCATCAAATCAAAACAATAAAGTGTTAAGTCCAATAAATTTATTTATATAAATAGAAATATGATTTTGTAAAATAATGAGAATTTACAATGAAGAATATTAAAGATATTGTTTAGAATTAAAAAATAAATGCCTATTTTCACCAACTCTTAAGTAACTAACGGCCTTAAACGTTGCTTATATTTACAGCGCGCTTAGTTTTGTTTTGTCTCTTTCATTTAAAAGGTGAATGAAAGAGACAAAACTAAACGTGATGTTTTAGTTTTCGCCGAGAGAACTAGGGTTCCCAACCATACTTATACATATATACGCATATCATAAAATGTCACCATAAATAGTATAATAGTTATAAATATATCGCTGGATTGGATGGATCAAACTACATAATTGACGGCGTGCAGCCTTTCCGAAGTCATGTATTGTAGAATCATTTTACTATATAACAGTACAAAAGAGCCCAAGTAGATCTATTTTAAATTATTTTGATATTATTTTATCGTTAATTCAGAATAATACTGCATACTCGTATAATCCATGAAAAAAAAAATGTTGGCAACCCTAGTGAAAACATGCATTTATTTTGCATTTATGTCAAAACATGTACCATAAATCTGTTCTGGCGTTTTTGATCTAAGAATGTTTCTAGGAAGGCTATAACTAGTGCTCGTAGCACTGAGCAACGAAGAATACATTAATTAGTACAGATACCTACAAAACCATACAATAGGCATTATACCACACTAAAAAATTCGCTAACTACACAAATAAACAATCATCAAAACTATATCTCATTTAGGGCAACAAAAATGTTAACATAAAAATTGATTTTTATCTTTAAAGCAAGATATTTCAGCAGTGTATAAAATATTCTTGCCGCAATGAAGATCAAAAGCCTTCAAAGCACGGGATTATAATCAAAATAAATAGGATAGCAAGCTACATAAAATTCTTTGATGTGTTCGTGCAATACCCAAGGAAATTTAATTTAATTTTTTTTACCGAAGCCAAATGTAGTTAATTATACATAAAAAAACCTCAAATTTCTAATGTGTTTACCTTGCTATTACCCAAAATGAGGTATCAGAAACATTTAATCAGAATGACTCAAAATGATACAATAACACAATAATTTGCTAAAAACATCATGCGATTGCTTAACTAATATCTTAGGTTATTCATTCATTGACTTAAGTAAAATTTACAGTAAGTTAAAGGGCCAACACTTATGCCGGTAACTGCAACTTCTTTCCTTTTAGAACTGAAAAAGAATAAAAAAGTAGTGTATATTATTATGTAGGTTACTAAACTAACAAATAATTTTAATATAAATAAAAACCCTGTACTATAGGTATTAAAGCACTTTTTCATAACGTCACGTTTATGTACAAACTAGTATATGTGGGGCGCTATTTGCGTGCATAGTATTTCTTCTGAATCTTTATGGAAGGGCGAATTTTCAGAATAACGTGACTCTCTTACCTTTTGTAATATACAGGTAAAAAAAGTCGCAGTATAGTATGGTCTGCACAATACCAGCTACAATTGCAATTAATTCATAGTGATTTTCAGTAACATAACGGTAGATCTGAAAATAAATTATACAAATCAGTTTATACTAATTCAATTTATGTCTAAGAGTGTCTGTTTCCAAAGAGTTGAGCTTGCATGATTGTAAGACATGTATTCAAAGTTCAAAATTCTTCCTGGTACCAACTTTGACATACTTTGGAATAAAAACGGTAGACAGACCGATGGTCATTGTCATGTATCACCAATTTTAAGTGTGAAGATATGAAAATTTTAAATATTGTAGACAAAAAAATATTATAAAATAATTCTTGTATCCCACTCAATCTAAAAGACAATGATGATAATTCTTACGCCGTCTGTTATTATGAGGTTTTACCACAACTTTCAAGCATAACACCCAGTGACCTAATCGCGTTTTCAGATCAGTTTGGAATCAGCGAGGTATAATGAGAAGTGTGTGCCCTGTCAACTGATGGGGCACATTTGTCTCAAGCTAGAGATAACTACTGCCTACAGACAGTAGCAATTGTTTGCCCTCATAGACCACATATTAGATGAAAGAAACTTTTTTGTAAACAATGTCAAATTATTCGAATAAACATTCAGCCTTCAATAACAATGTTGTCACAGCTGTTTTTCCTATTCTATAAATATTTGAAAATAATTTAATTTACCCAGTTAAGTATGTAGAGTGCTCTGTAGGATCCCAATGCAAACAGATAATGTGATGTGATGCTCTCTGCTTCTCCAGTTTTTGACACCAAAAATAGTTGAGGCAAAATGGCTACAGATTCCAAATAGATTGAAAATGACCACAATACCTGCAAATGATACACATTGATCATATGAGATGTTTTGAATAGATATTTTGCCATGTTAGTACAGATAACAATCTACAATCATGGGCAAAGAGCTCAGTGTGCAAGAACTTTATTAAAATATGGAGCGCAAAACCTTGGATAGCAATAAATAAAAAGTTTGTCAGCCTCCATGACCGAATGGTTAGTAATGGCGTAAGTCTGTCACACGGAGGTCCCAGGTTTGATTTCCAGTTAGATTTATATTTTTAAAAATATTTGCATTGGATCTAGATTGATTGATTATATTTTTGTTGTCCTTGCTCTGATACCGCAAGCATAAGTAATAATAAAAACAAAATACCTATGTTCAAGGCATAAAATAAACAAAACCAATTATAGTAGTAATAAAGTAAAACAAATACAAACTTTACTATGCCTTAATTGGTTAAATATTATTATATTTCATACAATAAAATTGTTGTTTTTTTTTAAACCGCGAAATCATGATGACAATATTATCCACTCACCTCAGTTGGACTGTAATCACGAGTAATCAACAATGCCAATATGACTGATGGAATCAACAAAAACTCAATTCTAAACGTATCGTGATTGTGATCATATGTAGCTTTAAACTTAATGTACATCAAATAAACTGTCGCATACGATGCCACGAGAAATACTATCTTCATTATCGTGTTATATGCAGAGACATACGTTGTAACCAAATCTAAGTAACGAGTCGTGTATACAATAGCAAACAGGATTTGGGATTTTCCAGATATGCCTGAAATCATTTACAAAAAGTGAGTAAAGTTTAAATTATATTTGTAAACCTTAAACAGTACCAAACACAAAAAATATATATAGCATGCCGGCAGAAATGCAATAGTCTACACATTTACCTGCACATGATCTTGTCTTCCAAATTTTTAGTAATAGAATTATTATAGCTAAAAGGTGAGATAAGTCACCAAGTAAACGAAATATATTCATGGTTTCCAATTTTTAATTAAAGCTTATCTTCGCGATAGGCCGCGTACGTACTCTCCTAAGCAAAATGACGTGGCTGACAGAATTTGACAGCATCGCGGTGACCACTGATTAAACACAACCATAGAGCGCCATTAAAACAATAAACACAACACATGTTATTTAATTATAGTCTTTGCGATTGCTTAAGGACGCTATTACAAAAATCGACGTTTTTCTGGTACCATTTACTGAATCAGGGAACACAATTGTGAGGATGTCATAGTATAAAATTATAGCTAATATATTCATCTCTAGAAATAAGGCATAAAAATTGTATAGTGCCATACAAAATTTTCCCATAAATACGATTTTACCATCGCAAGAATCACCGAAAATGACAAAAAATGTGGTCTGTCTAGGTACCATTATAACTAAATCCAGAGCATATTTTTACTTAAAAATCATAAGAAATTGTAGCTTATATAGTCCTCTATGCATGGTGTCTATAATATTGTTTTCAGTAAATTACTATTAAATTTATCGGGAATATAATAAAAATAGAGAAAAATTTCATACAAAATTTTGACGCGGTTGGTCAGTCCGCGCTCGGACGCGCTCGTGAACGGGTGGGTGTATCGCTTTTTTGCAAAAATCAAATACATGTAAATACACGACTCCGAGTTGTATACTATGATTGCAAAAAGTTGATACTTTTTTCGACCGCAATAAAAATAAATATGATTTACTACCACAACCTAATTTAAGAATAAAGAAATTTATCTTTTTGGTATCAGGGATAAACACATTTTTCATATAATGAAAAAGATAATAATAAATATATTTTTAAATTCAAGATGGCGGATGTCACATTTTAATAAAAAAAAAGAGATTCACCATCTCGCTATTTTGGAGTTTTTAGAGGTGGTGATTACTAATATCCACTTTTTAATACATAATGACGACTGATAGAATTTTTCAAAATATATAGAGTGTAAAAAGACATAAAACAATCCCATGAACCACGAATACTGTTCAGGTCGGTATTTCTCGTGGGAATGTAGTAATTTTTCTTTCTGGCCCGCACTTAAAATTTTTAGGAACGAAATAATTATAAATTAATTAAAAATATATACGAGTATCTTGCAGACAATAAGTCAAGTTTTAAAGAGTGGTGGGCAGATGATGATAATTATAAGCCAGTCTGCTGTCCTAGGGTAGTTAGTTACAGTTACAGTGTAACACCCGTGAAGTGGCCTAGTCGCCTTTCGGGATCAGTTTGAAAGTAGCCAGAGGGGCTATTCCGGACGCAGCCTTCGAGTTGCCGTGACAGCTCGATAGTCGATAGTCGTTAGTCGTTAGCTCGGTATTCCGGACAGCGGAGTCACCGTGACGACTAGCTAACGGCGACTCGTGAGGAACGAAATGACCGAAAGACCGATGCAACCACAGAATAATGTCCGCAGACAAGACAATCGATTAATTTCCATCAAGTTCGTTCGAAAACTAATAAGAATTAGCTTAAAATGGCGACTTAAAGTGTGAAAAATGTAAATACATGCTTGGACCTTATAAGCACTGTAAAATAAATGCTTTATGATATAAAGTATAATTTATATATTCAGACAATTTTTACGCATAATACTTTTAATCTATGTTTTGAACGTTCATAATGGATTCTTGTCAAATCCATATGTTTATCGTTTATTAGTTTCTCGTGAGAGTATTGTGTTCATGCGTATAGTATCTCAATAATATAGTGTTCTCTCGTTTTAAAACAAAGAGGCGAACCTCAGTAATTTTGAAGTCTTGGTGAGCTTTCCGGAAAGTAAGTAGATAGATACGTATAAAGTATCGTATTGACTATTAGTTATTAAGAAGCATGAAATGTATGTTCGTTTTGTTTTTAGGAAGGGGGACATATCCAAAGAAGGGTGACACAGTCCAGGGTCGCTGGGCTATGGTGTTAAAAGTATTGGAAGAATTTGAAACCTTGATGGCGCGTGCGTTTGACAATGTGTTAAGGTGGCGCAAAGTTGAAGAAACGATTCAATTCTTTCTTTTATATGCATGCTGGTACGTGTCTAGATAAGAATTGTGAACCTGTCTTATTAAAATAGCTTTTATCTATAAGTTAAAGTTTTTTTTACGTTTATTAATGTTTAGGGTATGATGGGGCTGGTGTAACCGAACTGAGTTAAAAGTCCCTAAATAACTTCTTATTATACGTAATTATTATTATATAATTACTTTTTAATATTACTTCTTGCTCTGACAATACGAGCAAGTTGGGTTACTGAACAATCTTATACACTTAATAATTATTAAATGTTATTTATTATAACAACCTTATAATACTCATTATAAAAAAAAAAGTTGGTCAAATTATAAAAACATAATTGTAACAGAATGTCGAAAAAAATATTAATAAAATATTTTTTAATTTTTTAACATGTAATTTTCCATTGCACAGGACATGATTACTTCAATTCTGCTATGCCGGAGTATGTTAAGGACTAATCTCACAAACACCATCATCATCACTACCAGCGCAATCGCCGCCACAAACACCACCTTTACCACCACCGACTCATTAAGTTGGTGACTATTTGAAAATGTGCTTTTAGAATCTCAACTGTGGAGCGACATACGTGCATGTATGCATACTCACCGACCTCACAAACAAAGAACGAAATAATGGAAAATAAGAATATTCCTAACTTTGTGATTGTAATATGTAAAAAAAATAATAAAACAATTGAAATTATAAAAATAGCTTTTATTTGATTCTTATTAATTACCAAAATTTTTTTTTTATTGTAGCTCGGCATGTGACAACATTCCGCCTGATGTAAAGCTAGAGTGCGGTCCATGAATGGAAACAACCGCGATTACAGATAAATCTCTACAGGCAGCAGTCACCTCCACTATGCCGGCTTGAAGAGACGAGCATGCACCATCCAGATTGACAGTGCACACTCCTCTCATTCTACCTGGCTACTTTCAAACTATTCCCGAAACGCGACATTTGGATATTTAAGAAGTAGAAATGCTTTCTGGAATAAACCAGGCTCTAGATTTTTCTTCAGTGAGAAAATATTAAAGTGTGACCTTTCAACGCATCACACAACTCCAGGGATCCCGTACTCTATCTAAAAGAAATTATATAATTTTATTCGAAATTGTTATAATAAAATGTATTTTCTTTTTCCCATTGGTGAAAATATCAATTTACGCTATGACAGCATAATTTCTTTTAAAATTTAATAATTCAAATTCTGACTGGTACCAATGTAACTTTATTATATGTACTTTGGTCACTAAGCCTATAGGCACTATTAAGTAGTGGTAGGCAGACTGATCTTCTTCTTCTTCTTTTGATTAATGGCAACTGTGTCGATTGCCAGAGTGACATCAACAATACGGCAGACTGATGATTGTTAGCTTAGTCTGCCACCCTGGGATAGTATCACCACTTTGTAACACCCGTGAAGTGACCTTGTCACATTTCAGGAGCAGTTTGAAAGTAGGCAGGTATAGCGAGAGGAGTGCGCACTGTCACTCTAGATGGTACATACTCTTCTCCTCAGGCCGGCATAGCAGAGGCAACCGCTACCCATAGAGATTTCTCTATAGTAGCAGTTGTTTCTACTCATGGACCGCACTCTAGCTTTACATCAAGCAATGTTGTCATATGCCAAACTACAATAAAATAAAAAATGTACTCATACTCAGGCCTCTGTATCTGTATACATACTTATGTTTAATAACATGTCTCTCAGCTGGTTTGATGAAAGTATCGTGCAATGTTATTTTTGCATCAGTCAGTTCCTGTATGTATTTGCTCACTGTAAGCTGTGCTAAATGTTGGTATGAGCCTGTGACATACAATGATAATGTACACAAAACCTGTAACAATTGTACATGATTATTAATTAAAGTATGTTACAGTGCTAGCAACAAATTATTCTTATCCTCACTTTAGGTTCAAAGCTCATCCGCTTGCTTGATATCAAAGCAGTTTTGTCCTTTAGTTGGCTGCACAGATAGTTAAAAAGCCTCTCTGTTGAGACGGTAACGTTTCTGAAATTCCATTTCGGTTACCTCCATTGACTTCCACTTTCACTTCATGGACGCTTTTATGTATAATTTCACTAAAAATATAAAATGATCACAAATTGCTTCCTCGTTTAATAAAAGAATAAGCATTTCAAGAAATAACCACCTACTTTAGCCTCATTTCGTCCTGGGAAACACACTTGACGCTAGATAATAATCGCTTCTCTTCTTCGCATTATTTAATCAATCAAATTACAAACTATAACTCAAAGAAGGTGAAGTTTAATATACATATCTAAGATATTACACAAAATTAATTACTAAAGGCACAATTTCGATTTTTTTCTACACTTCCGCTCGAACTCACTGGCCGTCTCACCTACTTTTTCTCCGTGACACGCAACTCGAAGGCTGGCTTTCGAGTTACTCACTTGAACTGTCAAAACTCGTGTCCGGAATACCGGGAGTAAACATTTTCTTAGAAAGATTCATTCGTTTGTCGGTCAAAAACGGATACTCGAATGCTAGCCTTCGAACCGGAAACGAAAGGTAACGCCCATCGTGTCTCGTCCAATCACATTGCAAATAGCGCCGGAAGGAAACCAGAGAGGCGCCGTGATTCACGGTGAGCTCGCGTCCGGAATAGCCCCACAGGTAGAGAAGTACTTGGATGGTAAACAGTCGTCTCTTCAAATCGGCACAGCGGAGGCGACTGCCGCCTGCAGAAATTTCATGACTTAAAATTTAATTGGTTTAATAAAATGAAAATAATAAATAAAGTATTTAATATAGTTTACTACTGCGTTTATATTGTACCGCCGTTCAGAAATCAATTAAATTTAAAAGTCGTTCAGAAATCAAATTTATTTCTTTTTGGTTTGATTACGAATTCTTTTTGTTCCGGTTAAGTTTTGACCACATTTTTTACTAAAGTTGAAACATTCTGCAATTATCATTCAGCTTTTTTATTTATTGATCCTGAGGCAGTATGAAGTTTGCCGGGTCAGCTAGTCTCTTATAGTTTAAGATTGGGTCATGAAAGCTCACTTGAAAAATTCACCTGTGTACAGGCTGTACAAAAACAGCCAGCTATCGCGCGAACCAGATTATAGCGTATACTGACGCGGTCCAAGTATTTTCAATAAAGTTTTAGCATTAGTAGTGTACCATGTGATTAATGGCATTGCCGTCTGTCTTTTTACACCTATATACAGTGTAAAAAGAAATGCGTCATCCCCGCAGACCAGATGTTCATCACATCATTCTGATATGATATTTTTTTTTTTTTTTTTGAGACATGTTTTTTTGACATTTATTGGTCTAATATCAACATAACATTATGACAACATTATTTGTAAAAAAAAAACAAGCAATGTTCGTTCAAAAAACGGCTTCGTAGCATTCAACTCACAGTTGATGGACTTCCGAGCGCACTTGTTTTGGCGATGTTATTGCGGCTTGATTTATTTGAAAATCTTTAAAAACTAATAATTAAAAAAATATCTAGCAATTACATTTTAGTATTGATAGTGTAAAACGTGGTTAAAAGGAGCACCCACAGTCCTTTCATACCCTGCGCCTACCAAATGCAATTGAAAAATTTCACAAGCTAACAATATTAAAATTAATTAAATAATATCTTCAAGTATCAAGATTAATTAGGTAATATATAAAGTCGGGCAAAAACTGTATCAATGTGTGCGTAAGTAAAATGTCGTAGTGTGACCCAAATTCGAATGTGTCAAAAGTGCGATCGCGTCCTTAATACTATTTAAGATTTATGTAAATAAAAGACTAGGCTCAATTCTACCCACTAACATGATAACAAAAATTGATAAGGAATCCTAAGATTGTTAGCCTTGTATTGATTTTAAATATTATCATTTCACTACTCAATAACAGATGGCGCTTATCACACCCACTCGCAATACCAATTCCTAGAAAATTATTTATTATTAAGCACTAGTGCTGTAGAATGTTAGGTTCGCCCCGCTTGTCTAGCTTATAAAATCATATATTCAATAATACAAGCATAAAAGACATATGCGTATATCTAAATAAAATCAATTGAAACATTAATATGTTTATTGAATTAATTAACAAAACTAATAAGATATCAACGCATTTTTTTCTGTTTAATGAGATAATTTCTAAAAGCAATTTGCTTGTCTTTAAATGACCGTTTAATTTTGCCTTTAGCTTTATGTTTAACCATTTGATAATTCTTGGTTTTTCTTTTTTCTCTATTAGTTTTAGAGCAATGAATGTTCTTTCTTCTGTCTTTATAACCGAACTTATCTCTTTCCTCCCGTCCTTTCATAACCGTTTCCATTCTAGCATTTTTATCATGTTTCCGCTTCTTATGTATATTTTCAATGGCAGATAGTTCAACTAATTCTCCTTTTTCATTAACTTCATCTTCAACAGCAATATGTTTACGTTTGGCTCCACTTATTTGTTTCTTAATTTGTGCAGCCTCAATCCTTTTGAAATCTTCATCAGTAAATATTTTCTCCATGGCAATGTTTCGGGCTATATTGACCTTTTCTTCTTTGTCAATTTTTGTATTAGATTTCATTGTTTTCTGATGTTCTCCATTTTCTTGACCTTCAATTGCATCTTCCTTGACACTTGCTCCTTCCTCATCGTCTTTTTCCACGTCTGCATCATCCTCGTCGTCTTCACTATCAGTTATTTCAATATCTGATGCAGATGAAGCAACATCTATCCATTCATCATCACCATCTTTACTCTCTCTCTCCTTTTTGTAGCTAGTAACCTTTTCTTTTTCCAACAAAACTTCTGACCCTGGTATGTAATTGTTCACATCAACTTCTCCATATTGTTTTGTCTTCAGCTCTGCAGTAGCTTCTGTAGGCCTTCCTCTATCTCTCTTGTGCAGTAATTTAGGCATTGACGTTCTATACAACTGGATTAGTGACCGAGCAGCCATCATAACAGATTTTTCTTTATAACTTTTATACTGTACTAAATCTCTTAGTAAATCTTCATTTATTGCAAGCGGACAACGGGCACATATTTCTCTTACAGCGTTCAGACCTACAGCCATGACATCTGTTGAATTTCTTTCAGTAATAAAGTTGTTAGCTATTGCCTTCATTACTGGTTCGAGAATCTCTGGTGGTACAAGTTCATGTGATGCTTGAGCTGCAAATTGCAAAATACGGGTTACTTCACGCTGATGAGGAAGTAATAGTCTCGCTATAAATGGATAATAATTAAATAAAAATAGATTGTGCAATCCAATTAGTCTTGATACTACATCTAATGTCATCAGTTTGACTTCAAACCTCTCATTAGATGACTCCATTTGTTTGAATAGTTTCTCAGCGAAGCCTTGTGGGTTATTAATCAAATGTAATGCAGAAAAGTTAAAAATAGGTGCACGCTCCTTTTTCTTCTTATTTTTCTTTGCAATTTTCTTTACTTTTTCAAGCATTTTTCCACGTTTCCTGGTCTTCTTGTTAAATTTATTGGACATGATCGTATCTTTAGGATCCACTTCATCATCTTCATCTGAATTCTCCTCTTTCTCTTCTTCATCTCTTCCCAAGAAGAATTTTAATGAAGCGACCATAACTTTAGTTACTTTTGAAAAGCAACCGACGTCGGCTATAGTATTTACAGTTTTACTATCATTCCAAATGTTCTTATTATATATTTCAATCAAAATATCTATAGATAATTTTGATGCCTTTGCGTTTGTATCTCTTAACATAGAATATATGAAGTTTTGTAAAGTCGAATTCAATTTTAAGTTCTTACTTTTACTATTCATATTTTTAATATCAGTGATGATGTGCGTCTTCAAAAAATCTCTCAATACTTTATCTTGACATTGAAGCAGTTGGAAAAATAATTCAAGTAGATCAAAAGGGGTTACGAAATTTTTGTTCCGTAATAATATTAAACATCTACACAGAGCCATACGCATATCATTGTTAAGAGTCGTATTGTGTGTTCTCAAAACATTTACAATTTTTTGTGGGAACATCTTCAATTCCTCCAGATAACATTGCGCTATCTGTGCAAAAAACATCGACTGTTCATCCAGTTTTTTATTGTACTGTGTCGGATTTAAATTAAATATCTCCAAAGTAGTATCAAAATGTGCATATTGTTGCTGAAATTCTTCCTTGTATGACACTGGATCTCTCTTTATGAGATTTTGTAATTGAGTCAAATTATTAGGGAGCTGATTATTATGCCTCACCATTATTGTATCTCGTATATTTTAATTCTATAAATTGTATTTTTAATCACATGTAAAACAAATAACCTAAAACCCAGCTACTTCTAGCTAAAAACCATAGATTTTTTTGTTTGTGATTTCCAACACATTTTCACACAGCACAGCAAATATTTTGGAAGTCAAAGGGAACAAAGCACATACATCTTTTGGTCACTTGCAATTTTATGCAGTATTTGGCAGCAATATTTCGCTCATAAACATTAATGTATAATGGTCTAAAATATCGCAATATATAAAACAAAAATACATAACTTGAACTCTTTGCCTTCAATAAAAAATATCTTATGTTCATTATCCTCTACAATCTCTATAGTCTGTGATAAAACAAGAAGCGAAGCAGTTGGTTGCCGTGCCTGAAATTATTATAGTGTAAAACACGGACCATATCAATACAGATGGTATAAAATTATGTAAAAAGCTCTTCGTTGTTGTTTTGTAATCTAATTAATACTTTATATTGTTTTATCATGTTGAAACCTAAAGCATTGACACAGGTTCTAAGCCAGGCCAATACGGGTGGAGTGGAAAACACTTTGTAAGTTTAATTTATTATTTATACATTTCAGTTCATCTACACTATTTGTATTTTTTAGATTGTTAAATCATCAAGGTGCACTGCTGGCTTACTCTGCATATAACGACAAAGATGCTAGAGTCACGGCAGCTATAGCAAGCAACGTCTGGGCAGCTTATGAGAAACACGGACGTAGCGTTTTTAAAGAAGATAAACTACATTTAATCTTTGTAGATTGTTTGAACGGTAAAATAGCAATTACTCAAGTGGCAAACTTGCTTTTATGTCTATATGCTAAAGAAACTGTTGGGTTCGGATTGTTAAAGGAGAAAATTAATGCAATAGCACAATACCTCGAAGGACCTTTGAAACAGGTCGCCAGTTCTTAATTGCTGATGTATTTTTGGATAAGTTTTATATCTTTGTATACATTGAAAATTATATTATGCTTATGGAAATAAATAAAACTTATTATCTGTGATTATATTGAGTTTTCTTTATCATGTACGTTAAGGTTATTGGGAATTTAACTAATCTGAAGGAAGGAAAATTGGTGCAACTCATGTATTAGCCAATACACTTGTATGTGAGCTGCCGAAGTTCTGAGCACCATGCCCTAAATTATAAAAATAAAATGAAAAATTTGTAAAAAAATCATGGCAATTTATGTAATTATAGATTTAATCTGACTAGTAATAGTCTTATACATTTTTGAGGCAAGTTTTATAATATTACAAATAAAATTAACAATATAAGGACTTCAAAACAATATCAATAAAAATAATACATTTAAAAAGTTATCATTAAAAAAATTAACTTAACAAATGAAGATAGCGATAATACTTTATTACTAATATTTTTGTAACCACAGTCATTACTGGCAATAATTATGGTAACAAAAATATTTTTACTGGTGGAACTTATGAAGCCTGTTCTGTGGGACAATTCACACTATAAACAATTTATACTACCTAATTATATATATAATTATAAAAACTAAGTATGGTGAGATATGGGGGGAGAGTAAGATTATATTACAAAATTTTAATGATATAATGATAAAAAAAACATGAGTAAATTCAAATATTGAAAACATATAGCAGTCCTTTTGTAGAATTACCATAACAATAAATAATGTATCACAGTCACTAGCAACATTATAGAAAACTTAGCATTACTTCAGTTGCTATAATTTTTGCTGGGGGTGCTATGAGGCACAATTAAACACTAGTGATTGTTATTTGGCAAACTGGTCTGTAAGTCCAAGATCCGATTAGCTAGTACACATTCTATATTAAAATCGTATGCAGACATCACTTTTACAAGGCAACTCTTGCATATATAATTCGAATATAAGTCTTGTTTATCCAACTGTAAAATAAGCAAAAAAATGTTATGTTTTAGGGTCTCATTAATTTTTACTCAAACTGGAATCTAATAAGAGCTGTACCTTCGAAACCTTTAACACTGCACATAAATAGTCATCTTGCCCTTCTCCTCTCATCAGTGGTATGTTAGCACTTTCCATACAAACACAGCAGTCCCCTTTTTTGCTTCTAAAAACAAAATAGCTTTTTAAAGTGAAAAAAAAAACACTCAGAAGGTATTAATTGTTAAAGAATACTCACTGATCAACCATATCAAATTCTTTGTGATAATGAAAGCGATTAAAATAAATAAATCTCACTGCAAACGGCATTTTGTATTTTTATTTGCAGCTTCACAAAAAAGTTTGGTATAACACCTCAAATCAAAGACAAGACAAATCAAAGAGAATCGTTAGTAGTATCATCACAGACTATTAATAATAACAGCCATGTAGATACTAGATTTTCACACGTGTTGCCAAAACGGTACCAGCTGCCATAACTTACAACTTGTTAATGTGATTGTTTATAATATTCACTGTCGAATTTTGTCTGTATTTAATTAATAATTTAGTTATAATTATATAATTATTACATTAAATTTTTTCAACTGTTAACATTGAGCTCTAAACGTCACTTGGGCCGCAAGAGCTTATATTTGTGTGTTTGTAGAAATAAAATATATGTAATATCTTTATTAAAGTAAAAAATAAAATGGATTTATCCGAAGACAATTCATTTGGGAATGGTCTCTTGTATGTTGGATTTAACCAAGACCAAGGTAAGTAGCTTCTTCTGATATTTTGTGTTCATACTACCTGTTTATTTCCTAATACTTACTCATTGATGTTTGTGTTATTTTTTTCTTCGCAGGCTGTTTCGCTTGCGGGACCGAACGTGGTTTCCGAGTATTTAACAGCGATCCTTTGAAAGAGAAAGAGCGTCAAAATTTCACGGACGGGGGCCTCGCCTGTGTAGAAATGTTGTTCAGATGTAATTATATGGCTTTAGTCGGCGGCGGGAAGACACCTGTATATCCACCAAATAGAGTGGTAATCTGGGATGATCTAAAGAAGGACGCAGCTATATCATTAGAATTTAATTCACCAGTTAAAGCTGTTAAGTTGAGGAGAGACCGTATTGTTGTTGTCCTTGGTAAGAATTGTGTTTATTTGTTTTATCTTTATCAAGTGTTATTTATTACAAAGACTGTTATTGTGTATACAAAAAATATATCATTTTATAAAGTTATAATCACTGGTAGTTTTTATAAACTAGGTACTTAATTTATTATGAAGATTAATATTTGAATTTATTGTAGAGAATCTAATCAAAGTGTACTCATTTACTGCTCAACCGCAACAGCTTAATGTATTTGAAACATGCCAAAATCCAAGAGGGCTTTGTGTTGTGTGTCCTAATAGCAACAATGCACTCCTAGCATATCCTAGTCGTAAAACTGGACATGTTCAAGTTAGTATTATTTTATTATTTAAGTAATAAGATGTAGTTAAAGGAGAATGCCCATTTTAGGCCACTTGATATCTAATAGTCTGTTAATAAGACAATATTCTAAAATACCTTGCCATTTTTTAATTGTTTTAACTGTTTTCTTTTTTTTTGTGTTGTTTTTATCCTTATTTAATGGAGATTTCCATTTTAAAAAACTCATGTATATACTTCACCACTCTAGCTACTTTTAAAATTCCTTACCATTTCTTAAGAGTGTTTTATGATAATATATGAGTGTGTAATTGATAAGAAATAACTTAATTATTTATATCTACTATTTTGTGATATTTCAACAGCCATAAATGTAACTACTTGGTTAATTTTCTTTTGTCAAAAATCAATATTTACAGTTAGTGGAGTTAAGTTCCCAAGGAGGGTCCTCTAGTACTCCTGAAAGGCATCTGATATCAGCTCATGAGGCGCCACTGAGTTGTCTCGCATTAAATGTAGGAGGTACAAGACTCGCTACAGCATCCACAAAAGGAACATTAATCAGAGTATTTGATACTGCTTCTGGTCAAAAACTCGCTGAATTGAGAAGGGGAGCACATCAGGTGAGATTATTATTACTTAATAGTCTAATTTGCCTTCCCAGTCTACAGTCCAGCCTGACAGTAGGTATAACAAGAGGATCACTGCTGGGTGGATGGTACACATTTGTCTTCTGATACCAAGGATGTCTCTGTGATAGATGATTCTAACTTCTCATCAGGCAGTGTGGTCATATGTCAGCCTACTGTACAAAATAGAGATATCTACAATGTCCATAATTTAAGGCCTTCATTACACTTTTGTTGTTAAGTGTCTTATGATACAAACACTAGCTTAGTATACGCATTGAATGTCACATCAGATCATGTTTTTTTTTGTTATGCATTTTTAGGCAACAATATACTGCATAAATTTCAATCACACAAGTACAAATTTATGCGTGACGTCAGACCATGGCACTGTTCATGTATTTAGTTTGGAAGATGATAAGCTGAATAAACAATCAAGCCTTGCCAATGTAAACTTTTTGCCAAAATATTTCTCGAGCATTTGGAGCTTCTGCAAGTTTACTATACCTAATGGACCGCCCTGTATTTGTGCTTTTGGTGTTGATAAGAGTTCTATAATTGGTAAGTGAACTAGTATCATATATATATATTTTAACTTTTCTCTGCAACACTATCTGTCACAATGTTCTTATTATCAGTGGAGCAGCTCCTTTTTACCATCCTCCAGATTTTTTATTCAAATTGTTAAATTAAAAGATTAGTCATTTGTTCAAAATGGATCAGTTACGAAAAATATGCAGAGAGAGAAGTCAATGGCGCTTCATAGTTTCTGCCTACCTCAGTAGGGACATGGGCGTGACCTAAGCGATCTAAGACGAGCGGGATGAACTTTAAATGTTTTTCTTTCTTTATTAATTAAACTGATTTAATACAAAAATATTATTTCCAGTAATATGCGCAGATGGATCATACTATAAATACAAATTTAATAAGGGTGAATGCACGCGAGACGTTTACACGCAGTTCCTTGAGACGTCTGAAGGCAGATAAAGCAATAAGTACATGTTATATATTTTTAATAAAGTGGTCTCAGAAAATTAGACGTATCTGTTATATGAACAATTTGTGCATCTGTATGCTCTAGCAGCTATATTCAATACCTTATTTATTTCATCGAATAGTAATTTCATATTTTTTGCAAGCGAACCAAATGTAATTAACATAAATTTGTCTGAGACCAGTTTTGTTTCTAGTTAGACAGTTTTAAATCTGTCTTATGTTAAAATAAAATTGTGATGAAGTTTTCTTTTTTTTTTTTTTAATTTATAATGAGAAGTTATGCAATATAATATTTTTGTAACAGACCAAACAGTAGATAATAATATATTGCATTTTTGATCTCTGCGATTTACATGGTCTGTTTTTATATAAAAATATTTTAAATTTGTTATTTAGAATGTATAGGTTAAAATCGCTTTGTAGAAAATTTGTAAAACCAAAGTTTTTTTAATTGCTCCAACTTTATAACCTGTGAAGTGACATAATCACATTTTGGGATCAGCTTTGAAGTAGTTGGGTATACTTTTGTCTCCTCAAGCCAGCATAGTGGAGGTGACTGCTGGCTGCAAATATTTCTGTAGTAGCAGTAGTCTGCTCATGGACCATACTAGCTCAACATGATGGAGTTACTTGCAGTCCAATTCTTCAGTTACGATGATGACTTATCATTTTGGCATTGTGTGTATGCTAGAATTACATTTCATTATCCTAGAATTATTAATAACAAAAATAGCCTATACATTATTATTATAAAAATAGCCTATATATAAAATTCATAATTATTGAGATATACCTATTACTGAGATTTATTTAAAAAATTATTTCGTTTTATACAATTTAGAATTAGAATGCATGATATTAATTTTTTAAAGACTGTTGAAATTTCAAACAGCATATTGATTTAAATGTTTTTGAATTGGAATTAAAAACGAATTTAGTGATTTTGTGCTAACGTTAATAATAATAAATATAATGTTTTCATTTTGGAAGAAAATAAATTTGTATTAGTTTCAATGCCTATTTCCATGAACTATGTTTACTGTAGAGTGTCAACCTGGATGATGCACATTCCTCTCCTCAAGCCAGCATAGCGGAGACGACAGCGATCTTATGTGATAGCAGTTGTTTCCATTCATGGACTGCACTGAAGCTGGCTTCAGGCGGAGTGTTGTCATATGCCGAGCTACTACAAACATTGATATATACAACTAGATGTGCAATAACGCTCCCAATGTGACGCGAGAGAAAATATGACCACAGCCACGTTTAGGTTCTCTGTCAGTTAGTATTTGACTTGACGGCAATATTGTCAAATCGTTTGAAGCGGCCTACGGTTTTTTATGTCAGATGTATGAAGTTTGCACCTCTAGTATATATCTCTGTGCACTGAAGGAAGACATGATAGCAAAATAACTATATAATATAAATAAATAATAAAAATTAACAAAATAGTTTATTAGAATATTAATTGTGATAAATTTATATTAACATCCTTTTGATGCTATTTCAAATTTTAGAATTTGGTAGTTAAGGCGTTTATGATATTTTAATGAAATTAAAAGTTGTGTAAAAAGTGTAATGGACAATTGATATTTTATTTTTTGCATAATATTATGCTCATATCATTCTAGTTTTAATTAATTTAAAAAATCTTAAAAGACGTTTAATTTGCACCACTATTTTATATTATATTTTGTATAGTATTTTATTTGCTTATACTTAGGTGCCAAAGCGAGAATGTTTTGGAAAATAGTTTTTAAAACCTATTAACAATATTCTGTATTTTACTTAGTCGGGATAGTTCACCAATAGTAATTTTGTATAGTAAGAATTATATTAGAGGGCCAAGTGTGAATTTACATTTACGTTGTCACAGCGTAAAATGTGAACTCCCAAGCTTCATTTGAAATTGTTCTCTCGGCGGTTAAATTAATTTTGTCTGATTAATGGAGACTTCTCACTTCACGCCCTGACAGCGTAAATGCAAACTCATACTTGGCCCTCTGATTATCGCGATTGGCGTGTATGATGTGGTTTATCTTTAAAAACTGTTCACAAACATTATTTTTGTAAATAATTTTAAAGCCTTTTAATTATTTTGTTAACTTGTTTTTTTATTATTTAAGCAACCTTTTTATTATTTACGCTTTATATTATTTAGCTTATTGTTGGTTTAGAATTTACGAAATGACAATGCCATTCGATGGCGTCAAGTAAAATTTCCAAAAATAAAAACAATATTAATTATAAACATTTTTTTATTTATATTATCCTCTTCCTAAGTAGTGTCGCAGTTTAGCTAAGGTGTTGGCCAACACGTGTATTGCAAGCCATAAAACAAATTACCAAGGCTTCCGGACACCTCCGTGCTGGTAACATATTATGGTCGCTACTATTCGCCAGCACTTACAAAAAATAGCTAAGGTTAGAAAGCACTTTTACATTTATGATATTTTTTTAATACAATTATCTTTTAAGCACATCTATAAAAGTGTTTCTTGGTATTTTTATGTTTGCAACACTGCGCATTTTTTTCTTTCCTTCAGATTGCTGTTTTAGTAACTTTTTTCTTCGTGTTATGTCACCTCCGTACTAAAACAATAATAACAAATAGTAAATATAGGTTCTATTACAGGACTTACGGGATTACCAAACTATAAAATACAATTGTGTTTCTTTGAGTGTTTAATGTTTATTTACATATATAAAAACAAACTTACAAGTTTGGCTGTGACATCCTTTCTGTATGCTTTGAGCGTTTCTCTTGCTAATACTTTTCCACCTACAACGGCTTGTATCGCAACCTGGATAATATGAATTATTTAAGATTTGATTCGAAATATTTATCTAAATTAACATGAAGATAATTTGTAACTAATATAATGAAATTAAACCGAGAATTAATTAATATAAAGCATCGATAGAAATCTTACTACAAAAATTGAGATATGTATTCCTAATAAAACAAATAAAACAAACACCCGTGAAGTGACCTTGTCGCGTTTCGGGAATAGTTTGAAAGTAGCCAGGTATAAGAGAGGAGTGTGCACTGTCAATCTAGATGGTACATGCTCGTCTCCTCAAGCCGGCATAGTGGAGGCGACTGCAGCCCGTAGAGATTTCTCTGTGGTAGCAGTTGTTTCCATTCATGGACCGCACTCTAGCTTTACATCAGGCGGAGTGTTGTCACATGTCGAGCTACGATAAAAAAAAAAAAAAAAAAACAAAAAAAAAAAAGATTTATTAGAATAATATATACCTGAACCATCTGCCTAGGTATCATTTCCTTCAATTTCTCAGTAAGACGCCTGGCGCTGTGCTCAAGTCTGCTCGTGTGGACTATTGAACTTAATTCGTCTACCATTGAGCCGTTGATTAATACATCCATCTGCAATTCAAGACACACGATAAATGTTTTGTACCAATCTCATGATAAAAAAAAAAAAATAAAAAGTGCTTGATTTGATGATGCCATGATTGACCTAAACATTCTCATCTATTTTCTTTTGATTAAAATGCTGAATTTGTTAGTTTTAAGGGCTGCCGGTAGAATGACACTCAGTTACGTGAAGCATCAATAGCTGTGTAGTGGTACAGCATCTGAGCAAAGTGGAAGGCGTTGCGTGGGTCAGATCCCCATTGACCATGAAATGAAATGAAATGAAAATCCTTTATTAACGTAGGCACGGACTTGGCATGCATTTGTTCATCGTCAGAATCTACTTTTGGCTTCGGAAAGGCATATGACGAGAAGACAGCCATAAGAAACTTTATAGCCTGTGTTTATAATAACAAACAAAAAATGAACGGAAACATCTGTTACTATAGATAAATTTATATGAGCAACAAAAAAAAAGTAATACACACCCTAACTAAAGAACTAGAATGGAATCCATGATCTTGATAATCAAAGCTAGCAAATCCAGAAGTGATACTTTTCAATGTATCATGAAAGTCCAGAACAACTTCTGACAGTGGTAAAACAAACTGCATTAATATTTGATGTTCATCGACAGCTGATGAGGGTAACGGTGTACCTCGTCGATCTATACATAGCGTTGTTACTGCACCTATGTACTCTACAGGTGTAATTATTGTCCCTGTAATAATATAAAAAAATCTTTAGTAGTCTATTTTTTCTCAAATGTGGAGGTCGCGATTAAGAATATGGAAGGGCTGTAATTTTTCCAATAAAAAAGGCAGAACGGGTGAACTCACGATCGATGAGACCCGTGTTCGAACCTCGCAAAAAATTTAATGGTACCAATACTATATATACCTTGGTCGTTCAGTGCCTATTGGCACTATTAAAGAGTGTTAGGGAGACTGGTGATGGTTATTAGTCCACCACTTTCGAATGTAACATACGTGAAGCGACTTATTGTTGTAAAATAAACAAAAACAATCTGCTTTTGCTGCTTTTTAAGAATGAATTTTTTACTTTGCTTTTATGAGAATAGCTAAATAGAATGTTCATATTCTGCAATTGATTTAGGAATACCTAAACCTACTTACCTATTACATAAGGTTCAAAATATTCTTCAATATTGTGAATATCCGGCAACTGCGTTGGATTTGTAATTATAGCTTCATCACCTTTGAATTGTTTTATGGTTTTGGCTCCTTTCACTCTAAAAAAATACATAAACAAATTAAACCAATATGGCCCATGGACAGACAACTGCTACTGCAGTGAAACATCTATCTGCAGGCAGCAGTCGTCTCCGCTATGCCGACATAAGAAGACAAGTGTGCATCACCTATGAAATGTACTTTACTTAATAGTGAAGTTACTGCTCTGGGACAGTCTGGTCAATCTGCCCAATAAATAGGATAGACTTGTAACTAACTTCACTTAACATTCAAATAACTTAATAATCCGATTAGCAAATAGCAAATAAAAATGTCGTTAACGCCTTCAATTCGTCTTAATCATATTTTAGTAGTTTCACAGTCTCGACAGGCCTCTTCTTAATTGGCTCGCATAGTAAAATTTAATATTCTGGAAAATAAATCATACCTAATTTTATATGGTACAGATGGAGCAGTGAGTATAGCTTCGGCTTTATATTCTTGGAGTAAACGTTGAGTGAACACATCTAAATGCAACAGTCCTAAGAATCCAATTCTCCAACCTTGACCTAATGCAGGACTAAAAATTTAAATTATATTTTAAAAATGTACACATAAAGGACTGCCAATTTATGGGCCCACTTGATATCTAATAGTTTGTTAACAAAACGATATCCTATTTTATCATTAATTTATTTCTATTGTGGCGACCTCTATTTAATAGTTTTTGTTTTATGAAGTAATATGTCAAAAATATGACAAGCTTCGATCTTTTGTTTTTTTATGCAGTATAAAATATATTTTTTGACATATTACTTCATAAAACAAAAACTATTAAATAGAGGTCGCCACAAACCATTTAATGAAATAATAAACCTTAAGGTTTTTTTATATATTTCGTCATATTTAAATATGGCACCAGAAAAAATTACTCCGGGTAAAAAAAAAATTAAAACTGATTAGCGATAAGGAATGTTGATTTATTTTTCTACAAAATCATTGAGAACCTCGAGAAATAAATTATGGGCCCGATTTTCTTAAGTGAAAGTCGTTACCTAGAATCAGGACTCACGGCGACGGCGGAATCGTTAAGAGCTAACTTTTTAATAGCATCACTTAGTAAAGTGTGCTGTGATTGGTCTGCTGGAAATATTCCGGCGTAAACCATGTGACGGACCGGGGACAGACTCACTACATCACACTGTTCCAATGACTCCATTGCCAAAAGTTGGTCACCAACACTACCTCCACTTTTGGGCCCACAACCTGAAAAGTATTAAAAACCAATATTACAGAGGACTTGACATTATTAACCCCAGACTTAGCTAAATTCATTGGAACAATATTCTTCTACTTTTAATATGGCATTGTAACAATTTACCAGTATCAAAGTAAATTTGCACATCATTAATATTGCCCATCACCTAAACGGTCAGGTAAAGTCAAAAATACCTGGCTATTTTTATTGGTTGATATACCGCATGCGTGACACGTTCCAGGCGGAGTAATGACTATCGAAAGTCTTAATCGATAATGTGGTTCTCCGTTATCCCGCCAATAAAATTCACATCACACAGATAATAATAATCTTAATTAAAGACAGAAGATGCCTGCTAAAACTCCTGTATAATATGAGATAAAATAAAACTCTTTACCTGTTTAATAATAAATAAGATATAACTAAATATTTGAAAAAGCTAATAATAGCAATGATATCAACTCACCCACCATTACAACTTGTCCAGCTACAGCGGTCTTAATAGCCTCTTCACTCGGTCTTAACATAGCTAAATACTTCAAAGTATGCTGTTTTAAATCCGATCTCCACCTAACAGTATCACCAACAGAAATCCTTCCAGAGTGTATGTACGCAAGGCACAAAACTCCACGATATCTATCATGCCATGTATCAATAATGTGTGCTCGAAATTGTCCATCCAAATCAACAGGCGGGGGAGTTATTCTTGTTATAACAGCTTCTAATAACTCCTTTACTCCCCATCCTTTTTTAGCCGAGATTTTCAATATAGTATCAGGATCTATTTTGAATAAAGATTTCATTTGGGCTTTAACTTTTTCTGGATCCGCTCGGGGTAAGTCGACCTTGTTGAGTACAGGTATAATTATTAAGTTGTTTCTTTTTGCTAATGAATGTACAGCTACTGTTTGTGCTTGGATACCTTCGTTTGCATCTACCAGTAGTATTACTCCTTGACATGCTGTTACACTTCTTACTACCTGAAGATATAAAATTATTTGTTAAGCCACATCAAACCAATTCAAGGGTTTGGGTGTGATTATAGAGATAAATGGAGTCAGTCTTTAAGCAGCAGAGTGTTAATGAGTATTAAACTGGATTATTATACATTACAAAACTTGTTTTCATTTTCTCTTAAAGACATTTTATTTAATTTGACTGGGACTCAATAAATGAATTTTAACTTCATATTTATTTTGACACTGGAAATTTTTTACAATGTAATAGAGGATGATAAAATCTAGTCTGTAAATCCAGTCTACAGTGCCTGGTAGTAAATAACACACATCAAACTGTAGATTAGAGTGGGTAGAGACTATGGAGATTTTTATTTTAGTTACCTCATTAGAAAAATCCACATGACCCGGTGTATCTATTAGATTAAGAAGATATTTTTCATTATTGTATGTGTAATTTAAAGATGCTGTTACAGCTTTTACTGTTATCCCTCTTTCTCTTTCTACCTATAAAAATTCACAGTATTAATAAAATGTAATATTAAATTTCTTTTTGCTAGTCAAATATACAAGAACAAAGTTGCTTCAATTTTACCTGTAATTGATGTAAAACTTGGGCCTTTTCAGCTCCCGGTTTTATAACACCTGTTATCTCCAATAATCTGTCAGCTAATGTACTCTTTCCATGGTCTACATGAGCTACTATGCTAAAGTTTCTTATTTTGCTAATGTCTTCAAAACTATATTGACTATCTGACGATTTCCAACGTGAAATAACTCTAGAAATACAACCAATAAATTAAGTCACTTTTTTAAGTCAAAATAACAACAGTATTAAAATAATTAGAGATATTATACCTTTGATGTAAATAACTTTTAGTTGCAGTAAAACGCAGCACATAAAATGTTCTTATTATTTGCACCATTTCAGTTATTATTTTATTTACAATTCTAGTATGGTAATGTCATTATAATAATATTAATATGCCTATTATTATTTTTTATCAGATAAAATAACCTAAAAACTAACATCTGATAACTGTCAACTGCAGAGTTGTCACAGACTATTATATAAATTCAAAGTTTATAAACTACTATTTTCGAATACTACTACTATTCGATTGATGTATTCGAAATTCAAATAGTTTTTTTTAATAATAGATGTGTAACTAGAAAATAATTTATTTTGAAAAATCTCAGCCGTGGATATAATATCGAGAATATCTATCCTTATTCCTGAGATAATACTATTGTGAAAAAAAAAGGAAACTTATTGTTAATATATTTATTGGACGGCATCGTTTGCTTTGGAATCACTTAAAATTACATACTAAACTTGACCATAATATTTTCTTATATTTTAAATAGCTTCTTCTATACTTTGATCTGGTGATTCACTTTCGATTTGTTCTTGCTTTGGTTGAACTTGAAGAGAATTCAATTGAGCTTGAAAACCAGGTGCAGCCGCATGATTAGGAGCATGATGAAGTAGCAATTTTAAAAGTCTTTCTTCAGAGACGAGTCCTGAACGATCTGATATAGCACGCAGGAGTTGTTGGCCGCTCACAACCCCTGGATTAATTTCCCCAGCTTCTAAAGTTTTCTTTACATCAATAAATCGTTTTACGAGTGTACTCTGTTCTTGAAGGGCTGTTATTTTTATACCAGAATCACTGTCTGAAGTTTTTCCGAGCGATCTGATAGCTTCTTTTAACGCTTCTAATGCCTTTCCGAAATTATCATAATCTTCAATTTCCATAGTTGCACATTCAGCATAAAAAGCTGCCAGTTTGTTGTGAGCTCTCGCTTTAGTGTAGAGTTGTAATATATGTCTTGCCAAGTCTGGTCTAGACCTCCATTGTGAATGCGCCCGTACGTAGTCGCCGGCAAGTAGCTGTGCTGTACGATCTCTCGCTGCGAGACCAAACCGCGCCACTCTTTCTACGTCTCCGGAACGCATTAACCATCGCATCGCGCCGGCTTTGTCACCAGCTTGGGCGAGTCTTTTAGCAGCTTGGTGATACAATCCCCTCGTGCCTAATACGTCAGCTAAACGCCTCAATAATGCATCACGACCACTTGTACCCACAGGTGCGGCTAAACGTTCACTTAATTCTTCAGTTAATGGCGTCGATTCCGTTTCTACTATTTCGAGTGCTTCTTCAAACTGTAAGAAAAAAATATTTTACAACTTGTTTTTTTTTTAGTATAGTTAATAAAAATAAATTACCTGCCCAGCAGTAGCAAGTAATGCAGCAGCGTGGGAGTGATAATCAGCTTCTCTTAAATGAACCGCTAAAGCCTGAGCAAGTTCAGGATCTACTTTATCACCTAAAGACTCGACCGCAGATAACATAGCATTTGTATTGCCACTACTTAGCGCCAATTTCAATGCAATATGTGGTTTAGCTGAAATAGATTTAAAACTATGATAATTATCCACAATATAACGAAACCTTTCCAAGCAAATTTTTACTATACCTGCTTTTTGGTAAAGGGCTATTGCTTGTTCAATTTGACCAGCATTTTCTAATATTGAAGCAGCATGTAATGCATGAACAGAAGAAGTTGAACCAGCTCTCCAAACTAGTGACCAGGCACTTGCTTCAGCTGCCACTCGAATTGCAGATGATATCGCGCCACATTTTATGTATAGCTGTAAATTATAATTTATTAGATCATCAGAAAGTATCATAAGTGGGTATCTAAGAAACTCGCCTTGACTGCATCTTCAGTTTTGTTCGGTTGCATTTCGAGATATCTAGCCATTTGATATAATGCTGCTGGGTTCTTTTGACAAATCTTCTCAGCCTCCTCAATTCTTTCCATATGGCATAACAATCGAGTCTGTTCTCCAAAATTTTTGGCCCTACCATAAGATTCTAATGCTCCATCCAAATCACCCAAACTTTCCTGGTAATTTCCCCACCACATAATGAGGTTGGGATCATTGGAATTTGCTACATATTGTGCCAATACGGTAGTCTGACCTTGAGCTATTAACATTCTAGGTACGTGCGGGACAAGAGTACCTGCATTTTCAAACAATTTAATGGAGGCATTGGTCTCACCATTCGCCCATAAAACCTTAGCAAGTTTATGCTGTGCGCTCTTGATCAGTAAAATATTTTCGCCTTCTGCATTACTATTTGTTATGGTACTTAGACCACCTTCTGTAGCTGAAAGTAACTTGGTGATCATTTCAGGTCTTTCAGCTTTAGTAAATAAAGATTCCGCTTCATCTGCCATTCCTAGGTTTACTGCTAAAACACCTACTTTGGATAGATCATCCATTTCAGAATCATTCATAATTTTGTGCATCATGAGTGCGCCTTTTATATCGCCCATCTTTCCGAGGCAAACTGCTCCCACATCAGGTCTTTTAAGGGTAACGCACATTTTTGCTAAACTGTCCCAAAGTACAGACGATTTGTTATTTGATAAATTTGCTCCGATAACAACAGCTTTTTCTAAATGACCAGTTGTCATGTAATATATGAAATCTAAAATATGTTTCGTTATGGTCGCGTCGAGATTGTCGATGAAATCTTTAAATTCATTAATAACTATTTGTTTGATAGTTTGTTGTGAAAGTACAGCTACATAAGGGGCATGAACACAACAAAGCATAAAATCTGAATTGGATATATCATTATTATCAACACACCAATTCTTATATTCATGTAATTTATTCTCATGCATCACAAACATATTTATTTGATCACATTCAGCAGACCTCATATGGACGGCTACTATTCTAGGATCATTCGTATCCCAGACTATAGATATTGGGACACTTTGATAAGGTGGTGAAACAGAACTTGATATTAAAGTCGTACTTATGACATCGTTTGCAGCATCCCAAAGATAAAGCTTTGGATCTGGTGCTAAACCAGAATTGGCCACACTTAAGCAAATATATTTTCCATTGCTATTCACTGACGCTCTCATAACTTCTCCAAAATCTTCAATCATTTGATAGCAATTCTTAACTGGGTATAGTAACTTTAGACCTTTTTTGGAAATTTCAGCTAGTTTTAAACTACCATCCATGGTAACTACAATTATATACCTATTTGTATTAGATATACCTATAACTTCGCCTTCTCCTTCAGCACTTGGTAACAGGCCAAGATGATTACCAGATATAGACTTGCATTCAATATGGGGTGTAACTACACCTATTAATATATCATTAAATATCAAAAGAGCATCGGTTTTCCATGCATAAGTGTAAAGTAGAGTAAACTTTGCAGGATTCTCTTTAGTTGGCGTCCAAATCTGGAATACATGAAATTTATTACTCTTACAATTCTTAGTTATATCTTAAGAATTCAATTTGGAAATAAATTTACCTGAACATCTTTCCCATCCCCTAAAGCTAAATATTGATCTTTAAAAGCTAAAGCTCTTATAGTTATTGTAGTATTCAGAATTGTAGAAACACTACTGTTATTTATTGAAATTTCATTCGCAGACTTCTGAACCATATGGGTTTTAGGTGAATATCCCCAACAAATTGGTTGTTCTCTCAATGTAAAAGCGGTTGTAATACAATTGACATACAGTAGTGGATTCATTAGACCTTCTGAACCCCAAGACACCTCTTTAACAGTGCCTTTTACAGAAGTACTGCTTAACATTTTCCAATTGTTTTTATAATCTCTACGCCATAAATACAAATTCCCCTGTGAAGTTCCACAACAAAGAGTATCACTTAAATTACAATAATTTATGCTTGTAAAGATGTCACCCTGAACAATCTCTTCATTTTCATTTGGCAATGAATCATTATCACCAGTATCGCTGTTCCATAATCTTATTATGTTATCTCCTGTAACAATAGCTACACAATAATTTCCAGTCACCACAATACTCTGTCCATTTCTTGCTGTCATTCTTACATGAGTATCTGTACTTAAAGATCCGTCATCAGACATCATGAATCTAGTAAGACTCAAAGCACCGCCGGTTTCCCAAGCTATTAATAGGTATGTATTGCCAAGAATAGATAGAAATATGATATTTCCTGGAGCATTAAGAACCTCTGAACAAGCTCCCGCTTGATCGATGTATAATATAATCCCGTTATCTTGAGCAGCATAGCAGGCATAATTATCTGGCTGGGCACCTTCTCTAACTCTAGCTGTTGTACGAGGCCTCCATGCTGCTAATGCATCTAATGCATTCTCATCACCTGCAACTGCTGCTTTAGCCAGTCCTCGAATTGCAGTTTCACTGCTGGATCTTGGAGAACAAAATGATATATGTGTGATTACATCTCCCAGTTGATGATGATAAGATGTTAATGGTGCTCCAGAATTGGACTGCCATCCCGACACAGATCCTGCTGCATCAGTTGCAAGTAGTCTTCCTCCTCCTCCGCTGAAGGTGACCGTAGTAATTGCAGCATTATGAGGAGCTTCTAGTCTAGCCCAAGAGTATTCTAACCATATGTACAATTCTCCCCCATCCCAACCCACAACGAGGAGTCTTCTAATGGGGTGCCACGCAAGTGCAGTGACTTGGTTTGATAATAATGTAGGCCATTCACAATCTTCTAGCGGCGAACCCTAAAAATTAAAGTGTAATAAAAGTTAAGAAAAGATGGAATTTGTAGAAATAAATCATAACATAATAACTTACATTATCGCCAAAGATTGTAATAGAACCACCCTTGTCTTGATTGTAAGATCCTACAGCGAGCAGTGGCAAAGAAGAATGCCACGATGCTATTGTAGAAATAACATTAGCTTCAGAAAATACCAATTTAGTATCGATGTATAATGACATTTCTTATATTTCTAAATAAACAAATTACATTTCCATGTAATTAACTAATTACTCTCATATTTTGGCTTGTTTTTGTTTTCCTTATTGCTATAGCAACCATTTTTTTTTAAACTATAATGGCTGAGAATATTCATACACCGACATAATTTTGGTGGGATTGTAAAGATATATTGTCGAGTTTAATGAAATTATTAAAGCATGAAAATTACTTTACATGCACTTTGATGCACAAACAAAAGAAAACATAAATCATAATATTAGACGTGGCTGTATGGCTTTGTTTGCTTTGACTTTCCAGAATGAGAGAACTCAAAAGTTTTTTGTGCGGCTAGTTCGCGAGGCTTCGTTTCTGTTTTATTTATTTATTTACGAAATTGCGAGTACAATTATTGTAAGTAAATGTAGATTACGTACCAGACTATTTTCAAAATGTGGTTTTTAACATCTGATTATGATGGCAGGGTGATATATTTTAGCCCAGAGTGTGAATCAATAACTTTTGGTAGAAATGCAGATATCTCCGTTTCCGACGATCAATCTTTAAGTAGAAAACATGCAGTTATAACGCTTTCTGGTGAAGATTTAGTTATCCAGGACTTAGGGTCAAAATATTATACGTTCCTTAATAATAGCGAGACACCTTTGAAGCCCCATAACAAAGTCACTCTTAATGTTTCGGATGTTATTAAATTCGGCAGATTCAACTGTATATGGGTAGTAAACAAAATCAATTTTATAACATGTTCATCAACATTGAAGGGCGAAGATTATGATCTTCTTATGCAATGTTTGAAAACACTAGGAGGTGAATGGAAGAAAGAATGGGATGATACTTGTTCTTATTTAACTATGCCAGCAATAACTCTCACTATAAAAATTATCCTAGCTTTAATTAAAGGAGCAGACTTGGTCACTACTAGTTATTGGGAGAAATGTTGTGAAGCACTCCGCAATAAGACCAAGTTGCCTGATCCAAAATTGTTTTTACCTGATGTTGTAGAATCTACATTAAACACAGATAATGTCAGTTTTCTTCCAGATAATAAAAGGAGAGATGTGTTTAAAAATAAGATGTTTGTGTTTTTCACACGAAAACAATATGATTTATATAAGCAAGTAATAATTAATGCATCTGGAAAAGCATCATTGATAACCGAATCAAGATATACAAAGTCAATGCTCTGCTCTGATGACATTGTTGTCGTACAACCTAAAACAAGTAGTTCTACTGAAGAAAGTAATATTCTTAATGATATAATTAATTATTTGAATACTCATGGCAAAAGAGCTGTACCAGATGTGGAAATTAGTTTAGCAGTAGTCTTTGTATCAACAGAGAAACATTGTAATCCTAATTTTTGTTTATCTTCAGAAGTAATGAAAAACACTGATGGAGTCAAAGCTACAAAATCATCTCATATCTTAGCCAAGGATACGCAAGATATGGATACAAATAATTCTAAAGTTAATATTATTATTAATGAGAGTCTGAGTGCAAGCACTAGTGATGTGACTATGGATAAAGCATTTAAAAGAAAATTAAGTGATGATGACACCTCACAAAACGTAGCAGCCAAAAGACTGGCGACAGGGTCAATTGCAGACGACGAAGACTTATTCAACTTTGTCACTGAGGAGTCGAATGAACATACAGAGAAAAAGCTAATGTTTACGAAACCACAAAAACGTAAAGCGGAACGCATTAATGAAGATGAAGAGTTGTTTAATTTTTTGGGAGATTCTCAAACCAAAGGCGACGATTCAAATGTTGCTAGTAAAAATGATTCTGATGGTAACGAAGTGTCTGTACCTCTAATTAAAAAGCCTCGATTGCAAGCTAACGAGAAACCTATTCGAGGGAGTAAAGCTCAAGAATTGCTGGATCCAAATATAGTTTGGAAATCTACTATTGATATTAAAGTTGAAATAAAGGATGAAATTATTGAAGGAGATGATTTAGGTCAAAGGATGAAAGGCCTCGACTTAGGATCGACTGTTATTGAAATAATTGATGATTTAATTAAGAAGGAAAGTGCGCCAGTTGCGGTTGAATCTGGTACTAATTCTAAAGTGAAGAATTTTAAGAAGTTTAAAAAGGTTTGGCCTTTGAAATTCCAGAGAGCTTTGACAACAACAGATTTGTCTCAGGTTTACACAGCGACTTAAAATAAAATATGTGTAGTCCATGAATCGCTTTTATTACTAAATGTATAATTAAACTTAACAAAAGTAAAATTAAAGTTGTCAACAAAGAATGATACTTTATTCTGCATGAAGAATGTATTATACAAGATGATTGTTGCTTGCAAACTTCAATGCACTCATTTTTAATTTAAAGTTATTTTTAAAATTTTATTATTGATATTGGAAATTGTACAATGTTAACTAACTACAAATTATTATGTATACTAGTTGTTTCAGCATTTAAATCAAAGTTATTTTTAGTTTTAATTTTCAAATATATCCATGGCAATCTGAATATCATGTGTAGTTTGTTCAGGAAAGTAGAAATCCAAACAACTCGAGTGTTCCAATCATTTACAGGCATAAAAACGACAGTGACTCATTTTTACATATTAACTTATTAATCTGAATCTTCTGCTACTTCTTCATCTTCCTCATCGTCTTCACTCTGTATCGCTTCTCCATCATCTGTCCTGTCTCCGTTATCTTTTACTTCTCCATCCTCTTCTAACTCTGATGATTCCACTTTTTTATTATTCCTGGTAAATGAGAAAACGACTTTAATTGCTATTTAGTTGAAAATTAATTGAGTTGATTCAAGACTAGTATTTTTAAGTAAAAGTAAACTAGTGTCATCCATGGGCAGATACACTATCACAGGGAAACAGCCTCAGGCACCAAACCACCTTCACTATGCTGATTTGAGGAGACTAATATGCATCCTCCATTGACAGGGCGCACTCCTTATTTGTTATTAATTGAACAAATTATAACAATATTTACCTTTCCTTCTTGCGGTAAACCTTGACTGTGCCATCAGGGCAGACCCTGACAGTCGCTCCAGGAATAGTGGACAATTCACCCATAACATCCTGGGTCTTACTTGGTTTAGAATGAGTCGTTTTGGGTACAGGAATTGAATTTGATGGTCCTAAAATATAAAAATTATTTGTAGACTTATTAAGTAACCAGAGTATTTATAAAATATTAAAGTTTATTTTAGTTCAGAATTTAAACTACATATCATTAGTTGTCACCGATTTTAATTACTCTCTATAAAAGGAAAGCAAAGAATGTCTTGACATTAAGTTTGTTTAATTACATTAAAGAATGTTCAGCAGGAAGAAATCCCTGCTGAGGTGAGAATCCTCATCACCACATGTTAGTATGTTCTCGCAAGATTACACAAAACTAGTGCATACATATTTAAGATCTGTATTCCACTAACTGCAGATGCTGAATGTTTTATACGAATATCCTCAAAACAAACATACACCCTCCGCTTTGCATAGTAAAAATAATGTATAATTCAGTAGCTTGTAAATGTTTTTTGCTTGTAAACAGTGTATAAGCCTCACATTATACCTGGCTACTTTGAAACTGTTCCTGAAACATGGCAATGTTATCGGTTTATGGGTGTTACTTTTGGAAGTGGTGGTACTACCCCAGGACGGCAGAAAGGTCTTTGAAAAATTGAAATAACATAAAATACTTACTTAAAGTAAAATAAATTGGCAAAGAAAGAGATTTTGGCAATTTGATACTAATAGATCTTATGTTAAGTTCACCACCAGGAAACCTAGCAAGCTGCTTAACCAATGCGAGGATATTTTCTTTAATGTCATCCGTATTCATAGCTGTATTCCCAACAGTAACAGTTGAAGTTTCACCATCGCTAATTTTCAACATGGCAGTCCTAATTCCAATATCAATACATTTTTTAATATTGTTTTTGTCAAATCTAACAGGAATAAACATATTGTGCTTGTCCCTAAATCTGTTTCCGAGAACATGGGCTGCATGGTTGTATACTCTGGTATCAATTAAGAGGAAATCTTGCTGTGTTAATAATCTACGCTGGAGTTCAAATTGGTCATAACTTTTACGTAGTTCACGCAATGGTATCACCTAGAAATAGAACAACATAAAAATCATTTATAACTGGTTGATCATTTATATTAAAAGTTAAATAATAAATGGACCTACTTTTTTAACAGGTGTATCATTAACAACATCTTGATAATATTCAGAGCATCTCTTCTTCTCATCTGCAATTACCATATTTACTTCTTGATTAGCTGTTATTGAGGAGTGTGGTAGAAGACTGAAATTTTTTAATTAAAAGTTTTTATTTTTAATTAATAAAAAGTTTTTATTTTTAATAAATTAAAAATTTAATAAAAAAAACTAATTTAATGTAAAATATACTTACAATTTGACATGGCCTAAAGTTTTTGGAATTTTAATGCAACGAATTTCGGCGAATATCATCGCATTATTATCAAACAACCGGTTTTCTTTGTTGAACTTCTTTTCAAGCCTGTACAGAGCATCTAGACATGAAGTAACTAATTCTCCAGTTACATACTTTGAAGGTATAACATATTTTTTTGGCTGTATTACGACAGGAATTTTAGGATTGTTCTTCACAAATGAACCAATTTCGTCTAGTTTTATCTTAGGGGCAGCTTTTTTCTTTGCTTTGGCCAAATTCTTTGAAGGTTTTTGTACCAATGCACCTCTCAGTTTACCCATTTTATAAAGAAAGACAATAATACAAACACGTGTACAATTTAAAAAATACACTACACTACGTTGTCAATATAGAAAACCGAAAGTTCGGAATCCCGCAACATCGAGCAACGAAGTCATATGTTTTTCTTTTTAGGTTATTTGGTGTTGCCTTGTTAATATAAATATTACGGTTGGACAAATAAAGGCAAAGGCATAGTTGCGTATGCATCCCAGTGAATAGTAATTTTAAAATTCTTTCAAAAGTTTTGGCTTCAGGTTTCTTCGTCAATTATTTTAGTAAGATGATGAAATCTTCACTAAAATTTTCAATTATAATCTCTAAAGTCAATCAATGATTATTTACTGAGCTGAGCATTTCAAATTCATGCTTGAAAACACAGATATTAATTCAAAAATAATTAATTTGAGTCCTATAGTACCATATAACTACTATACAACAAAAAGGTTTTAATACCTATATGTATACTTTGTATAACCTGACAAAATGAAATGCGCAGCGGGAATGAATAAATCATAATATTATTCTTAAGATAAATGGTCGTATAGTACGTGTCTACGCAGCATTTGTCACTTAAATATAAGTGTAAATGTGTATTGAGATATGAGACAAAATCGTTCACAGGAGAGTACTCCCGAGGGCCGTAAAAATATAAATCCTATATTTTTGGTAAACATTAAACTTTGGTTACAGAATGATTCTTTAGGGAACGAGAGCGGTCACAATCCAAATAATTCGAAAGTTGTTGAAAATGTGTCTCTAAATATTTATATAAGTAATAAACTTTATATATTTTATAACTATATTATTTTTTATTCAGATATTTCATTTTTTACCCCTTTTTGAAGACTAGTGTTATGTTATATTATAAAATGAGATGAAAATAGATTCGTAACTCTATTGAAAGTAATTACTAATTACTATAAATTACTCTAAGCTATACCAATATATACAAACGAATACATAGTGGAGGAATTTTATACACAACTCGTATCAAAAGATAAAATAACTACATCATGACATTGACCAATGTTACAATTCGAAGGAGAATGGCAAATCTTAGCAATTGTAATAATTAAACTGTCAAGTGTCGTAGGTTCGAGAAGCTTCTATAACTCAAGATACCGGCTCACGTTTTACTTGTATAAGAATAAGTGCTTCCATTTTAGCAGTTTCAGAAGATATATTCTTATTATTGTTGAATTATCTATGCAGTCCGTACTTTGTATTCAGTTTTTTTTTTATTAATTAAAAGAAATTCAAACATTCCTTCCGTTATCTACAGCATTTTAATAATTAAAACGGTTACAATAAATAATATTAAACTGAATTAAGAGTTTTTAGTGCGGTTTACGCTAATAGCGGCGTTTAGGTTTGCAGCCATCGTGATCGTGTTGAGACTGAAATAGTGTTTGTAAAAGAAATCACGTTACCTTCTCGAAAAGTTTACGTTTCCGATTCAACACGTATGTTTACATTTATAATTTTATTTAGAATTGAAAACTAGTATTTAAATTTCCTAACTTCCAAGACGTCTTGAACTTCTCGATTGTGTTGGCGAATTTGTGCAAATACAGCAGTTTATAAATTAATACTATTAATTAAACTGTGACGTATACACTTTTCACGTCTTTTTAAACTACAGAGCGTACCTACGTCTAAAAAGTACAATTCGGTTAAATTTATTATGTAAAATATAATAGTACGTAGGTAGATATAAAAACTCGACAAACTTTACAGACTACGGCTTGTAACAAAATTAATCCATTCGTGCACTCGTTCCAGTTAAAATTAAATTAAATATGAGACCAGCTGTCACTGGAATTGATATTGGAATTCGTATTGATAAGATGAATGAATAATTAATTGTTTTTTAAAATCGTCTAATACAAACTGAATAAACATAAATAAAAATACATTGGTACTGATGTTTAAACTTATAGGTTCTATGGTTATAATAAAAAGTCGTTAGGTATATAAGTAAGTACTGGTATTATTATAGTTCCTAGATCTATTTGAGTTTATTGCCTTGGTTTATGGCTGAGAAGTCTATGAACAACCAATTTTAGTTTGCAGAAGAGCTTGCGGTTCGTTTCCTCACAAGTTTTCGTCTGCGCAATCAGGAAATTAAATAAAGTTCAGGACGCGACGCCCGTGTCTTGGCCGACTCATGTTCATCCAAGCGGTAGGCTACATTTATTTATTATGTATTATTACGTGTACAAGTAGATAGTATAGGTCGGATTTATATTGTGAATATATTATATTAAAGAAAGGGAAAAATGGCATAGAAAATAATATTTTATTTTGAAAACTTGAAATATGTTTATTGTTTACTCTATTTAAATAATATTAGGTGCTTACATATCAAATTGGCGTTTTTCGTACTGGCCACTTTAATCACGATTTTCTCCTCTTTGGTAAGGAATTCCAAATTCAAATTTTCACAGCTATTTACTCATATATTTATCCTTCGATGACCGTCATTCATTTGTTTTTTTCTGTTTGCGTCACTCATTTTACAAAAAAATGCCTGCAGAACAATGGACGGCCTGAGACCCAAGTTGATAATGAAGTATTGAAGGCTATTGTGGAAGCGGATCCATCGCAAACCACGTCCGAGTTAGCTGCAGGCTGCGGTGTTAGTGATAAAACTGTTTTAATTCACTTGAAGCAAATTGGGAAGATTAAAAAGCTTGAAAGGTGGGTACCTCACGAATTGACTGAAGCAAACCGGCAAACGCGCGTCGACTGCTGCGTTACATTACTGAACCGGCACAATAATGAAGGTATTTTAAACCGAATCATTACCTGTGATGAAAAATGGATTCTTTACGATAATCGAAAGCGCTCAGCGCAATGGTTGGATCCTGGCCAACCAGCCAAATCCTGCCCCAAGCGAAAATTAACCCCAAAAAAGTTACTTGTAAGCGTTTGGTGGACTAGTGCCGGTATTGTTCATTACAGTTTTCTCAAATCTGGCCAGACTATTACGGCTGATGTCTATTGTCAGCAATTGCAAACCATGATGGAAAAGCTAGCGGCTAAACAACCTAGGCTGGTCAATCGCTCCACGCCACTGCTGCTTCACGACAACGCTAGACCACACACTGCACAACAGACGGCTACCAAATTAGAAGAGCTTCAATTGGAATGTCTAAGACATCCTCCGTACTCCCCGGACCTTGCTCCAACAGATTACCATTTTTTTCGAAATTTGGACAACTTCTTGCAAGGGAAAAAATTCAACTCTGATGGGGCAGTCCAAATCGCCTTCACAGATTTTATTGATTCCCGTCCGACTGGTTTTTTTAGTAAAGGGATCAATGAACTACCTATGAGATGGCAAAAGTGCATAGAAAACAATGGTTCATACTTTGATTAATTAAATATATTATATTTAAAAATATTCGACTTTTTGTTCCTCCCATACAAAACGCCAATTTCATATGTAAGCACCTAATATTACCTCCACATTCCATATCACCAATTAGATTTTACCAAGGCTTTAAGAATTAATCTGTTTTATTAAACACTTTGTAATTAAATATCGATTGGTAAATGATGTGTTGATATAAAATTCGATATTAATAAAAATTACATATTATTTTAGAATATTGTTTTAACAAACCTAGATAATCAAGTGGGCCCAAAAATTGACTTTGTCCTTTAGTTATTGTTAAGAATGTCTAAAAACTAAAAAAAAAATACATGTAGAAGTGTATGAAATTAGTTCAATTTCCGTATTTTGAAAGGAAGCACGCCGATATGACTGCGTTATATTCACCTGGCGTTGGCCGCTTTCAACCGATGCTACTGAAAGCCAGTCGGAAAGTGTTAAATTTGTAACATTTCCCGTACTTCTGAATTTGGAGTGGCTGCGGCACAAGCACACTGTAATAACTGCAGCTTTACAGCGTTTATATTTACAAAAAAACGTTTGGAAATACAATCGCCGCTTTTTGAACTTTTACGAGTATGATGTTGTTAACAGAGAAATAAGAAACTTGATGCCATATTAAAAATTGTTGTGACTTTCTTCACTTTTATCTGTTGACTGTTATGTAGTAAGACTGTTATAGCGTGCTTGTCAGTGGACATTTGTCTCTTTAAGCCGACATAGTGGAGGTGACTACTGTCTGTAACTCCATGGAGTGTGGTCACATGCGGGATTACTCGCAGACATTTCGTTCAGGTAAATCGTAATTTACAATAAGACATTTGTTGTATTGATTCGTTTATTCAACACTTGCATGCAATATAATGACTTTTCGAGGCCGAGATTTGAACTAACTAAATTAATTTTGTACTTAAAGAGATGTTAAAAGTTTAAAAATTATGAGTACTAAGTACGTAATAAGTTTGTTTTTAATAGTTGGAAAGATATGAGAGTGAAAAATAGAGGAGTGTCGACACGATCACGTAAAATATCAATGGCTCGAGGTTGAATTGGAGCGGGCGTGTAGTTTAGTGGTTAGAACGCATGGCGGGTGGGTTCGATCCCTATCTCAGCTCAGGGTGGGAATCAAACCCGCGTCTTCCCTTATTCTCGATAACTAAGCTATATAGTGTTTACACAAAAGCGTCGAAATTCTTCTACGATGCAAAAAAAACTTACCTCTTTGTTCAGATCTAGTCGTTTTGTAAGAGAAAATTGTTGGTAAGAGGTACAATGATCACTGTGTTTTTAGTATTTAATTTTGTGGCTTGTGTCCTGCAGCACAAAGGCCAGTCTTTCCTTTTGAATAAAACATTATATTTCCAGACGCGAGAGTAAATTGAAACTGTAACTTTCTGCGCACCGAATAGAATAATACCCATGTCTTTTGCATATTAAATCATAATTAAATAAACATAAAATCTTACCAGAATTATGTTATTTTATTAATTGCCAAAAACATCACGTATTTTCTGCCTTAATATGAACATTTAACATCCATCTTTCAATATCACTTCACCCGCACCTAAGAAAATACGTTGACTGCTAGTTAGTTACAAAAACTCAATTACAATGACACAGAAGATCCTCTCAATCCTAAAAAATAATTCCAGCATCAACCGAAGAGTGATCACGAAATGTGATCAAGAAAATGAAAAAACGTAACAAAATGTTATAATGTAATACAAATGTGTAAGATACAAGAAAAATATTATTCTGACCCATGAATAAGTATAAATATTAAATATGGAAAAAGACAAGAAAACATTGGACATTCAGCTGAAAAATTGTGAAAGGGTCGAAGTTTCAAAGTGCCTGTAGTTGAGAATAACGTATTGGATCGTCTGTCACTGCCAGTTCCTCAGATAACGTTTTGCCTGTTCTACATTTGAGACAAGGAATACTAAATTCACGGTTATTTCTCTTTTTAGATGTACAATGTACATGTTATAAAAATATAGCGGTTCATGTACGCCTTGTTTTCCTTTTTATGGTTTGGTTAACAATTTATACATGTTTGTGTTGTTTTTACAATAAAATATAAATAAGGCAGGCAGGCCGCGATGACGAGTTCATATCCATATTAATATCAGATGGAATGTGGCGTATGTGCCTAACAATAATTTGTCATAACAAAAACTAATAACAAAGTAAATAGCGAAGTTGTAATTTGGAATCATGTTTCATTTTCGTGTTGATTTTGCTGAAAACATTTCAAAGTTTCTTTTCGTTTACACACTTGGTTACCAGGCTGGCTTTGATGTAAGTTTATTTGATCTATTAAGATCCATGTAGGTAGGGTTTCCCTTTATATTAAAGGATAGGCAGAACAGATTTACATATAAAATTATTAGTTTTAACTAAGGTTACATTTAACAGGTTACATGTCTGGATGACAGCAAAGGCTTCTAAAAGTCGGATGAAAATAATCAAAATAAACGCGAAAGTAAATCGTACAAAATCTTTTAATTTAGTTAAAACATGTTCGCGTAAAATAAACACAATCTAACATAATAAAGCTCTACTATAAATACTATAAAAAGTATAAATAGGTAGACAATACCTAATGCATTAAGCTCGCCTATGTAGTACCATTGATACAATAAAGTGTCATTTATTTATTTATTTATTATAGATAACTACATTATACTCGTATGTACTATTAAATCCTTGTACACTATTGAGCAATATTTACCACCCTATTTCTGCCACGGTCACCTATACTTTGTCGAACAATGACTCTCATGCAAAATGCAAACGAGAGGACCTGTCGGAATTTGTAAGTCGCTATTGCCTTATACGGTTGCTGTGAAATCGAATCAACAATATTTTCCTTCCAAAATTCTCCTCTATTCGCTTGTTACATTTATTATTTAGATACTTTTTAACTAATATAAAAAACAAATGGAGCAATAAGGTCCGAAAAAATTAGACTTAAATTTAGTCTATTATATGATGAAAATTGAACAGTACTCCACACAAAGGGAAAGGGAGAGCCGATCAGAATTGAACCCATGGACTTCGCGCACGGATGCTCTGACCATTAAGCTCACGTATACAAAATTCCCCTGCTGGGTTGACGTAACATATTACTGGGTCGTTATACCACAATTAATACTTGAAAGTACCAAAAGATAACAATGAAAAAGAAATAAATTAAATAAAAGATTTTCTTTTTTGCACAGTGCGGCGGCTTTCTGCCTATTCTGCCCACATTCTGCTTACATCAACTTTATTATTATTATTGAAATATATTTGGAGAATCGCCGAGAACAAAATTGTAAAAGAAGCTTAAGTCTCCAATAATCTTAGCCAGATAGTCTAACCCCCATTTGTCCGAAGTTAATAACACCTATTTCTCCCAAAATAGGGATTTGTAATCAGAAATCTAAAAGTAAGCAGAAAAAACGATTTCGAAATTATGGCAACATTTTTACAAATTACAAAACTTTACTCTTGGAAATAAATATTTTATTTTTTTATATTTTATAAATTATCTTCTTATTTGGATTAATCTCCCCTCAAAATTAAATGTTGAGAGGAAACTACTGCCAATATCGCGTGGTAGAGCACTTCATGTTATATGTCATATACAGTGTAAACTCTTTATAACGTTATCCTTTATAACGATAAACTCCCTATAACGTTGAAGTGAGCCCAACTTGGTTGGTTTGCGTTAAAACCCATATATTGAAACACTCTTTATAGCGATACGCCATTCTCTATTACGAAGAAATGTGTTCATATTTTTAGGCAGTAAATATTTATTATCGGTATTATTGTTTATGTTATGTTATCAGGTAACAAAAAACTTTGAAGCTCCGAAACATCCGATGTCGGTCTAGCTTTTGTTATCCTTAATTGCCTTGAACACGTGCAGTAAGACGCATTGTTTTCTCGGAAGTGATGGTCTTCGACCAAGCATACTGGGTACCTATCGTATTATCAGTCGTAAACCTACTTTGAAACTGTTAACATGGCCAGTAAACGGAAAGCGATTAGTGTTGACGAAAAAGTTTGTGTGATACGTGCGATTGAAAAGGGTGAAAAGAAAAGTGACGTTGGAAGGCGTTTTGAACTAAGTCAATCCACTGTTGCTACCATTTGGAAAAACCAAAAAACAATTCTACAGGCGGCGCTGGAAGGAAACTCTTCTAAAAAATTAAGAAAGCCAAAATTCGAAGACTTAGATCAGGCAATGTTGTCGTGGTTTAACAATCAGCGCCAGAATAATGTACCCATCTCGGGGCCAATTGTAAAAGCTAAGGCTGAAAAGTTTGCCAACCAACTTGGCATAATTGACTTTAAAGCATCTGAAGGTTGGCTCGGAAAATTTAAGCACCGTCACCAAATTACGTACGGTAAAATGAACGGAGAGGCGCGGGATGTCGATATTAATGTGACTAACAATTGGATTAGTACAGTATGGCCTAAATTAAAGATGAAGTACTCACCAGAAGACATTTTTAATGCAGATGAAACTGGCCTTTTTTTCAAGTTGACTCCCGACAAAACTTTAAAATTCAGAGGGGAAAAATGTGTTGGAGGAAAACTGTCTAAAGAGCGTATTACAGTTCTAGTGGCTGCCAATATGAGTGGCACAGAAAAAAGAAAGCTCTTAGTTATAGGCAAATCGAAAAACCCTCGGTGTTTCAAGAACATAAAACAGTTGCCAGTTACGTACAAAGCAAACAAGTCAGCTTGGATGACATCGCAGATTTTTGAAGAGGAAGTGAGAAAATGGGATGCTGAATTAAAATCACGGAAAATCTTGCTTCTAGTAGACAATTGTCCTGCTCACCCAATCATATCTAATCTTCGAAACATAGAGTTAGCATTTTTCCCAGCTAATACAACCAGTATTCTACAACCAATGGATCAGAGTGTCATTAAAAGCATAAAGGGCCACTATAGACGGAAAATGTTGATGGATATGATCGAAACTGACGGCAAGGTCTCGATCAACATGCTACAGGCAGTGAACTTCTTATCAAAAGCCTGGGAAGAGGTAACAGCAGCCACTATCCAACATTCTTTTCGACATGCTGGATTATGTAGTAGCCAAGAAACGAACCAATTTGACAGTGAAGACAATCTACCACTGAGTGAATGGATAAGCCAGTTCGACATACCAAACAATTTCAACGAAGATCTACAATCGTACGAAAATATAGATGAGGATGTAGCCACAACTGGTACACTTACAGATGAACAAATTGTTGATTTAGTGTCAAAAAGTCAGGAAACACCCGATAATCAAGATGAAGAAGATGATCAAGTGGACAAAGCCGAATCACCACCAACAATTCAACAAGCCCTAGATGCCGCTAAGTTGGTAGAAAAATTTTTGCTGTTTAATCAAGACGATTCCACCACACATCTAGATATGAATAGAATACATAAAATAATACAAAACAAGTACTGGCATAGCAAAAAACGTCAAACAAAGTTATCAGACTATATGTATAAACAATAATTTATAATACATACATATTAAAAAATCTTGTTAATATGGTTGTTTTTTTGTTCACTCCATATAACGAAAACTCTCTATAACGACAAAAAATGCTCAGTCCCTTGAGTTTCGTTATAAAGAGTTTACACTGTATTTCATTAGGATTTATAATTTTACCAATTTTTTTATGTAGCTCGGCATATGAAATCTCTACAGACCTTGTCTTGCCTTGCCGGTTTCAGGAGACGAGTATGCACCATCTAGGTTGACAGTACACACTCTTCTCGTTATATTTATCTAATTTTAAACTGTTCCCGAAACGCGGCAAGGTCACTACACGGGTGTTACATTCGAAAGTGGTGGTACTACCCCAAGACGGGGCTCATAATCAGTCTGCCTGCTCACTTAATACTCTTTAATAGTGTATTTAGTGATTAAAGTACATATAACATAGATACATAGGTACCGGGCAGAATTTTGCGAGGTTCGAATACGGGTCTAATCGATCGTGAGTTCACGCGTCTTACCGCTAGACCACGGGCGCTCAGTTATTATAATTTATTTATGGCGTTGTTTTTAAATGCCAGTTAAATAATATTTCGGTAACAGGTGCGTAATGAACGTATGAGCACTAAACAAACCCATGGGATTAATCAACCAAATGTTACATTTACGCTATTCTAGTTTCAGAGTATTTGCTATAAGAATATTTGTTTGTAACTTTCACAGTAACATAAATATTTGTGGGAATATTGTATGATAATTATTTATATAAACATCCAGAAACAAGTTAAGAGTGGTAGGCAGACTGACGATGGTTATTAGCCCAGTCTGTCGTCCAACTACCACTTTCCACCTTGCCACATTTCAAAATCAGTTTGGAAGTAGTCAGGTATTAGGGGAGGAGTGTGCACTGTCAACTTGGATTTTGTACATTCGTCTCCTCAAGCCGGCATAGCGGAGGCGACTGCTGCCTGCAGAAATTTCTCTGTGGTAGCAATTATTTTAGTTCATGGATCGCAGTCTAGCTTAATATCAGGTTTAAAAGAGGTACTTACTTTTTATATATTAATAAATATTTGTTTCGACTGGGAAACGAACGCGGGACCTCCGCTTAACACCTATTTTATTAATAACCCTATTTTAAATTAAAAAAGCGTGCACTATTTAACAAAGCTTGGTAGTGAAGCGTTTTGGTCAGCATGCTGAATAAGCATCACGTTGGCTGCAACATTAATGATAGTGTCTAGTGACAAATTTGTAGCACACTTCATCATGATGTATGAATACATAAGTGCACAAAATAAAATATGATATTTATAAAATAGAATAGCCAACGTTTACTTATTAACCCTTAAATGCATATTGTTGCCAAAAGTATACCTACTTTCCTATTTCCTTCCTCAAATTTCCTTTAATATACAATTTTATTAATTCAAAATAAAACATTTAAGAGTTAAAATCAACTAAAATTAATTACTTCTTGAATTTAAAATATATTAATTTATTTAATAAGTATTAGTTACAAAATAAATAAATGGATATAATATAATCAGACATCTAATGTTAACAGAATTTTCAGTAAGACATTGAGATTCCCCTCATAATTATGTAACTTTATTATAAACAATATATAATGAAACACTGCATAAATAGTTGAGACATCAATGAATGATAAATCATAATAATACATGATCAATATTGATATTATAAATGTTTGTTTGTTTGTCTGTCTTCTAATTAGTCGCGTTAGAATAGGTTATATTTATATTTAAGTTAGGTTACTTTTTATGTTAGTTACATCGTTTACTTAAAAGGTTCCCTAGGGATAGAACGGATATATCTGGTAATTATAACTAGGTAGACAAAGTTGCAGATAACAGCTTCTTAATAAATAATATAATAGATTTAAATGCAACTACTTCTTTAATGAAATCTAAATTTGGTTAGCTCTCAATTAGTTTAACGTACAAAATACATTCGATCTTAAAGATATATTTCTAAGAATTTATTCCGCTACTATAAAATGGAATACAAAAACATGTTCCTATTCGGGATCCTGTATAAATATTTTGCAGAACCAACTGGACTGTGTCGTCTTAAAAAACCACTGGAAATAATGTTGAAGTTTTTTACCATATTACTGTTATTTTATTTAGTTATTACTTTACTTTTAGTTGTTATTTTATAATGTGAAAATGTATAATCACAGCACAGTGGTACCGGTGTCAATCTGATACGCGGCGGTCCCAGGATCGGTTCCATGTCGAAATAAATATTTCTTTATAAAATATTTATTACATTTTTGGAAAAGTTTTTCCATGTCCATAGTATAGGGTATCTTAGTTTGGGGTTAAATCATTGAAAAAATATTTATGGATTCTTTTCTATTTATTATTATCAAATTTATCACATGATAAATGCTCGCAATATTTTGAGTCCTTCAAAGTTCACAGATCAGGCGAACTTTAAAAGGCAATTTCAGTCTTTTAGTCGTGGATTTAAGATAATAAGCAATTCATTATAGATACAAGATAATTAATTAAATTAAATTCAATATTATATATAGCACAAACAAACAAAATAAGATTAATAGAGATTTAATGTGTTACTTTATTTCGTATTGTATTGAATGCAATTAAAACATGGTACAAGCAATAAACTTCGTAACTGCAGCTGCAGGGAGTACGAGGGAAACGCACACGAAAGACTTACTTTACACATTTGTATATTTTCCACATCTGAAGACATTTTGTAAATACACATTTATACTTTTTATTTTATTTGGAATTAGTGTGTAACTCTCCCACTCAACGTATAACTCTCTCGTTTAAGCGGGTAGCGCGTATTTCATTACTTTATTTTATTGATGTCGCGTTTAATAATTTCAGAAAGAAAACAATGGAAATTCTCAAAATGATAAATGGAACTAAATAGAAGACATTTTCTTGACTTGAAAAATTTCTTGAATAAATTTAAATGATGAAGAATTTTTTGGACAATAGTAAACGTTTCAATTAAAGCTCTTTTAAAAGATAAAAGTATTTTCCTTTTAATGACATTTTAACATAATAGTCACTTCTTCTAAGGCATCAATCATTGGCGAAGTTCTATAGAAGACGATTGCCATCGGTGCCTAAATATTTAGTGAATATAAAAAAAATTTACAAAAATAAATTATTTACGTTATTAGATACTAAGTTCTTAACAAAAGCAGGCTTTGGAATGTGGTAATTAATTTTCATAGAAAATCGTCAGAAAATCCTAAACAGTTGTGAATTATAAATATTGTTTACCTTTAATGTAGATAATGGGGTATGGTGCGAAACTGTTGGACGCTCCACGCTGCCGGCCTCACGGTGAGTTACGCTCGCAATTCGCCTGAATAATGAATTTAATCGGGCTGCTCCATCTTCCGCTGAGGCTAACTTATCCTCCCGGGTTTGTATGATTCGGAAACAACCCCTTTTATTAGTAACGACGAAGCCGCCTCACAAATGCACAATTCTGTTATTTTAAATAATAAGTCAAACATATTTTCGCGAATAAATACCACGGTTATATCATTTACATTTGTCAATTTGTATTTCAAAAGATGCGTGAAAATTAATCATTTCACATGTGTAGGCACACAATAAAGCCCATTTCATAATGTAGAGTATATTTTATTCAATCTTTGTGGTCGACGTGACTCGAAAACATATTATATGGGTTTGATATTTGTTTCTATTTTTTTATTGTTAGTTAGATTTTTTATAGTAGCCTAGCATGTGACTATAGTCCGCCTGACTGTAGAGTGCGATATGTCAGCAAGCTTCACTATGCCGGCACTATACGCGATATAGGTATTTAATTTCATGGATAAAAATCAGCACTCATAAAAGATTTTACTATAATTTTAACTATTTTGACATATTATTATCATAATATTTATTTTATCAAATTAGGTCGATGTTGTATTATAAGCGTAGGCAGTATTTTGCAAACAGTCTTTATATAAACTGAGATAATCAACACAGCCACGAAGTTTTAGCCATTACCTTTTAGGTACGCTTAAATATTCTTAATGAACCATAAAAACACGATGGTCCTTGCGTATTTTTAATAAATAAAGAGTGTGTAATGATTAAATATATTTTTCAAGAGAGATATTTTTTTTTTATAATTTTAATACTTCAATGAAGCTGCTGAAGTTGTTAGCAGCTAGTCTGTTACACGGAAGTCCCAGGTTCGACACCCGATTGAAAAGAAATATCTGTAATATCTATTTTAAAAAAGTATATAATAGAGTTATGTAGAAAATAAGAACAGTTTAAAAAGAATCGTGACAAAATAAAGGTAGATCAAAAGGCAAAAAAAAAAATCGATCTACGGATATGTTTTTAAAAGAAGACGAGAGTCTGCCCAATCTGGAGCAGGTATCAAGATAATATAGGCTCGGCGATAATCACTACGTATGTAGATATATACCTACTACATATATGTTTAGTATAGGGCACAGCAGATTGAACGATGTGAAGACCTGTGGCGTCGATCGCGATAATAACGTGAACTAAATTCGAATCCGTTTTCGATTTAAAACTAAAACTTTAATGTGATTGGTTAATATCGCTGCTCTTTTAGATAAGTGACTCAAGTAAGAGGGCGCAATTTACCTCATTTCAAATAAAATTTACTACTGGATTTTTAGAAGATAAAAAATTATCGGCTTTTTTAAAATTAATTTTAGCCTTTTTAAAATTATTATCGATCCGATTGTTAACATAATTTAATAATTGAATTGTGAATCTTGGTGAAAAAGAAAGTTTTTTCTAGCAGGTAAATAATGTAGAAATCAAGCGTTTTAATTTTTTTTTAGGTAGCTTAGCTTAAATATGTTCACCCTCCACCTGATGTTAGTCCAAGTTAGAGAGAAATATTAAGCAGCAGTCGGCTCCTCTATACCGACTTGAGAAGACAAATGTGCACCATCCATTGTCAGGGCACATTCCTCTCGTTATACTTGGCTTGTGTGAAATAATAACAAAAAAATTAACGAGTGTACCTGCCATAACATTTCGTTCAATAGATATACGAGTAGTACAGGTTTATCTCACGGTTGATACAGGCCGGTTCTTCCTTATCCCACGTGCTAACTACTTACTTTTCGTCCTACTTTCCACACATTCCTAATCTTTAAGCTTGCTTTCATCTTACATGATCTTAATCTTGTTCAGTAGGAAAAGCTTTTAAGTTTTTAATGAATATTAAGCACGTTCAGGTGCCTTTAGTATCCGAGACTTAATTAAATACATTTTAAATATGTACCAGTCTATAGAGCATAATTAAGTATTTTAGGGAAACTAGCTGAGGTTGTGGCGACGAGTCTGTTAAGCGGAGGTTTGAGTTTGATTTCTAGGTAAAAAAAGTAGATATTCGTGCATGTTTAGGATCTGGGTGTTATAAGATTGCGTTGCTCTTGTCCTAACACCTATTTGGGGGCAGAGCTTTGTCTGTGTAATTAATAAATATGGTTAGGGAGACTGGTAGTACCACTCTTTTCAAGTGTAACTCGTGAAATGACCTAGTCATGTTTAGGGATCAGCTTGGAAATAAGACACCTTTTCTATAGCAAAGGGGAGGTGACTGCCACTTGCAGATATTTCTCTGTGTATATATCTCTGTGGTAGTTAGTCTGTCCATGGACCGCACAAAGTTGTTACAAAAAAGTAATTTGTTAACAAGTAAATTGTCTCAAATTATGGTTTAATATTTAAACATGGAACCTTTTACAAGATTGCATGTAGTATCAAATAAATAACAAACGTAAACGGAAATTATATTGGTGTCGTAAAAGTTTGTATGGCACATTTTATTACGGTAAACTAACACAAAGTCGCTTAAGGTCGGCTGCTTTCAATGTTTTCAAACGCTCACTTATGCTACCAATATACGTACAAATACCGACGATACACCTTTACTTTTTTTTGTCTCTGTCTGTGGATTAAAATAATGAAAATATACGAGATAGTAAACGGCACAAAATATTTTGATTTAGTTATCCTTGCACATAATATGACTATTTTCACTTTTAAAAATGGCTATTATTATATCTATAACAACTAACAGGATGGCAGGCTTCAACATGTTTTTTTTTATTGTAGCTCAGTATATAGCAACACTCCGCCTGATGATAAGCTAGAATGCGGTCCATAAACGGAAACAACAGCTACTACAGATAAATTTCTACAGAAAGCAGCAGCAGTTATGTCGGCTAGAGAATACGAATGTGCACCCTTCAGATTGACAGTGTACACTCCCCTCGGCTACTGGCTACTTCTAAACTGTTCCCGAAATGCGACAAATTCACTTTACGGGTGTACATCCTAGTGGTGCAATTACCCCAGGACGACAGATTGAGCTCGTAACCGTCATCAGTCTGCCTACCACTCTTTAATAGTGTCTATAGGCACTGAGCGACCAGAGTACATGTAACATAGTTACATTTGTACAGGTCAGAATTTAGCGAGGTTCAAACACGGGTTTTCATTGATTGATCAATTTTCATTGATCGTGATTACACGCGTCTTACCGCGTTTTATCGCTAGACGACGGCCGCTCTATATGTTATATGCTTTAATTTAGTCATTATTTTACTTTACTTAATGTGGTCAACATAATATGTTACAAAAACCTCGAGTCGATGTACATTTTATGCCCAAACAAAACGAACAAAAAGCTTTCACCCAAGTGTCGCTCAATTTAGTATTTTAGAAGAGTCTAGGGGAGCTAAGGGCCGGTAATTCAAAACTGACTTAAAAGTCAGGTAGTAAACTGTATGAAACAATCTTAGACGACCCTAAGTACTTAAGGAAACTCAAATACGTTCCTTTTCAAATATCTCAAAAAGTTTGTAAGAAGTATTGCAGAGTAAGATCGCCTTCCAATTAAGGAAAGATTGAATTACCCGCCCTTAGCGAACAAAACATCGTGTAGGAGACTGTTGAAGGAGCTCGGTGCTTAGTACAAACAATAGACACTGTAAGTGATGACCCTTATTTGGAGTAGGTCGACATGGTTGTTATATTTCTTCCTCATGTCTTTGTATGAAGGAATAAGCCTAAACTTTTTAATTATTATAACAAAAACCGATATTTATTAATTCGTTTATTGATCTACAGTTTACATTGTTTAAGAACACGGGGGAAGCTATGTCGACCGAATTGGGCGCCGTACAAGACGGATCCTTCAAGCGGAGCGGGAAAAAGTACCTTCTCAGGCCGGCATAGTAGTGCTGGAGCCACCGTGCGAGCGGTTCTCTAAACGTCTATTCTCATGGACCTCCACTGATTATACCATCAGACCGGTCGAGGTCATATGTCATGCAAACATAAAAAAACAGCTTGCTTAGCTTTTATTAAATCAAGTCTTATTTACACGCGCGAAAGTTGATAGCAGTGTCGGAAGGGTCCAGATCGGTCATCTGCTCAGAAAGGGTCAGGTGAGGAGCACCCTCAACCGGCGTGCATCCTTGAGGGCAGTAATGGATGTTGTCGAAGCGAAAGTGATACGTAGAGAGTCGGTGGCGCTCCATAGTTTCTGCCTACCCCAGTGGGAACGGCGAGAGCTAAGTAGTATTAATAATAGTCTTTTTTATTTCAAATTGATAGAGAGACAGAACTCTTTTGAAGAGTGAAAAGTATCCGGTATAATGATAAGAAACAACGTAGATGCACACACGAATCATATAGCCTGATATATTCATATCATATTTTAGCACCAAAGCGAAATATCTGCAAGCAGCAGTCGCCTCCACTATGCCGGCTTAAGAAGACGAATGTGCACCATCCAGGTTGACCGTGCACACTCTTCTCGTTATACCTGGCTACTTTCAAATTGAAACGCGAAAGGTGTTGGATGTTACATTCGAAAGTGGTGGATATCGAAAGTTTATCTGAAAAAAAATCGAAATCCTAATTCAATATAAAACTGGGGCATGTTTTTTTTGTAAAAGAAAGAAGAAGAGCCAATTTCTCGTGACAAAACAAATAAACACGCGGAACTTCATTTTGGTGAGTTCGTTTACTGAAGCTTTTTTCGGCACGTAAATGTGTCACAGGATCGGAAAAATCATTGCATTTTCTACTAAAGAATTAGGTTTTATGTCCTCACATACCCCGAACATCTTTTCATTCCATTACAACTCGAATAATGTGGTAAATATTATAGGTATACAATTATCTCAATGTCTCCTGTGCCACATTATCAGGACAAGGACAACAAAAAACTTAATATAACCCAAAACCAGTGTAAAAATGTTATAAGTACAATAAAATCCTCAAGCCGGTATAGCGGAGGCGACTGCTGTCTGCAAAAATTGCCGTTCACGGACCGCACTTTACCTTAACATCAGGTGGACTGTTGTCACATGCCGAGCTACAATAAAGAAGACTATTTCAACTCGGGACTTTGGCGTTAGTCTACTGCACTAACTACTGAAGATATTGTGATCTAAGATATTGTGTCTACATTATTCTAATTAAGTTGTAAATATAGTCATAATACTGGCAACAAAATACTTTGTGTGTATGTTTTTTTTTTGTTCTATTATTATTCATTTTCATTTATTATAATTTAATAATAATAAATCCTGTATTATATTATATGTCAAAATATAAAATTCTTTTTATGAAGAAAAACAAATGCCATTTTCTTCCAGGCAAATGACATAACATTTTTTACGATTTAATATAAGTCAAATTTCCATATAAATAAATGACCCTGTAATATCAGAATCACTGTGAAATGCAGTGGTTATAAATCTTGTATTACCATTAAAGAAGACATATTGGCTCATTGTCCGTGCAGAGAACTTGCATCTCTGGCTATAAGCTATACATACAAATTTGAATTTATTCATTTAACGTGTATGCATGAGGTTGAGCACATGTTGTAGAAGCAAAAGTGGTATGTAGAGAGAGAAGACATTGGCGTTCTATAGTTTTTGCCAACCCCGCTAAAGATAGGGCGTGAGATAAGTTAGTAAGTTATAATATGTATTATTAAACTTACATTAGGTCGAACCTAAGAAGTTGTTCGCAATGCTGGCAACTTTGAGTTCAAATATCTGGCATATGGTTTGGAATTTTAAATTTTATTAAATTTATTTCAAATTAAAACTATGATAGTAGACAATAAAATAGCTATAGTAAAGATTAGTTAGTATTATTATTAGAATAGATATAGTTATTCATTTGTTTCGCTGTACTTGCATCAAACAATTCTACATATAATAACTTTTTCATTTATAGTGTTGTTAAACAAAGTTCAGGCTTCGGATACATTCGACTCTCGGAAGACTTTAGGTTAAATTTTGTATCGACGGAGTCGCGGGAGTGAGGTGAAGTTGTAGTCGGTAATCTCGATGTTGACCGGAAATTTCGACAACACCCTGACGTTTTATGGTCAGAGGTGCTTTAATAAAGGATTCTGTAACAATATATACATTAAAATATTTGTATTTAGTTTTATTTTTCTATTATCAACGGGCTTTACAGTTTAAAGTAAAATAACTAAATATATAACTAAAGAAGTGTGTATTATTAACCTGGACGATCATGCCAGCATAGTAAAGGCGACTGCTGTCTACAGACGTTTCTTAGTGGTTGTAGTTATTCCGCTCATTGATAATACTACAATCGTGCTGTAACTTATTAGGCAGGTATAATGTAATAGTCTGGCTTGGTAACTTGTAAGCCCAGCATTGAACATCTGGTGCAGTCTAATACCGTCACACAGAATTCGGTGTAAACTTCAGGTAGATTGTTAACAAAGACGGTTTTACTAACATGATATATTTATAGATGCAGGCGGACAAACAAAAGTGCTAATTCGGAAATTTTCTGAGATTGTGTTGCGTTACCGAATTTTATCTCTCCACGCCCCTTTCACGTCCCTAAATTCGCACTCCTTTTGTGGAAAAACGTCAAGGGAAGTTGCTCCATACTAAACTATTATTTAAAACAACTACAATTCAGTCTTTTTTGTTTTTACGCATACGGATTTGTTCGATACTAACAAATAATTGATTAATCGTGTAATATTACATATTGTCGTGTAATATTACATATTGTATATAAATGATTGTTTGTCCGGTAAGCGTTCCGAAGCTTCCATTCTGATTTGGATTTTTTTTACGTTTATTAAGGAAGTTTTTTAGTAAATTTATGCGTACGACACGTTAAGGGGAGCAGCTAGTATTATTGCATAAAATACTTAATTTAAAGGGTTAACAATGAACAAAAATATTTAGGTTTGTTATCTTAACAGGAAAAATATTAATAAACGTTTAAATTTAACTTGAAGATGAAGTTTCTTGTTCGTGGCTCGTATGTGATACTATGTACTAGCTCCGAGGGGTTTTCCGACAATAGCAATGTTTCCTGAAAACTTTCGCACGAGCTTTCCTTCTTTGTGGCCTTAGGGGCTTTTCCTATACGGTTCGTGGTAGAAATGTGCCCTTCCGTTTATACTATATGTATATTTAAGTCTATTATAATAATTAGCCATAGTTAAGATTGTTTATTAATATAGTTTGTATAGTGGAGCATTTTTAGAATAACTCTAAAAAATATTGTTGAGAAATTAATTTAATTTATAGTAAAAATATCTATTCATGTATTTTTTTTGAATTATGATTAAAATTGAACAGAAAAAATTAAACCTACTAATTCCTTCGCTTTGCGCACGGATGCTGTGTGTGTGTGTGTGTGTGTGTGTGTGTGGTGTGGCGATTTTTTTCTGTTCCAATTTTTACTAAGGCTTCTTCATTTAATAATAACCTCAATATTTAAATGTCAAAAATTGTTTTATAATAATTTTATTTTTTAAATATTTTTCAATGATAATAGTTTAGGAAAGTAATTACATATGTGTGTTTAGATGAACGAAAACGCCGACCTGAAAGCGAAATTCAATCCCCACAATTTAACTATTTGCACTACGCCAATAGACAGACACACAAGGGCGGAACCTTAATTAACCTATTAAGGTCGGCACCAGAGATTTACGTCGAGAAATGAAGATTTTCTTATAAGTTCTACGTTTATTTTCCAAATACTACTGTAGATTGAACAAAAAAAATGTAAGACTTCTATTTAGTTTTTTTTCTGAAAGAACCTAGAGACACAATTTGTAATAGTAAAAAGTACGTTTACCTAATTTTTTATTGCTTTAAAAAAGTAAGCTATTTTTGTATAACTAGCTGTTGCCCGTAACTTGTTTATTAGTTTTATGTTGAACTTAGTAATTAAAATGAGTTAAAATACCTTTATAATTTAAAAATAGCACAGCAAAACCTTCCTCAATAAAACACAAAAAGGATTAATTAATATTTATTGTACCTGTTCTAACCTGTTACCGGTTAGAACAGGTAATTCTTATAGTAAAGGAGTAGTAGGCAGACTGATGATGGTTATTAGTCCAGTCTGCCGTTCTGGAGTAGTGCCACCACTTTAAAATGTAGAAATCCATGCAGTGACCTTGTCGGGAACAGTTTAGTGGTAACCAGGTATAACGAGAGCAGTGTGCACCGTCAATCAGAATGGTGCATTCGTCTCATCAAGCTGGTATAGCGGAGTTGACTGTTATCTGTAGTAGCAGTTATTTCCGTTCATGGACCGCACTCTTTACATCAGGCGGAGTGTTGTTATATGCCGAGCGACAATGATAATAATTATAATCTAGTTCTACGCTTTTCATCAAGATAATTATGAGCGTTATTGATTGACAAAGAAACAATAGTTATTTTTAATTTTTTGTAGGTTTTAAAACTAATTCTTGTTTTAACTAATTTTTGTTTAAAAAGAAATTCTGAACAATACAAAAGTCGTTGTGGTATGTGTGTGCGTAATACAACAACAGGTGGATAAATTGTTTCCTTATAAAAATTCCAAGCACCGAGACAGGTAACCAACTTAGTTCGTTAAGGAATTTTTTAAGAATCCCTTGTATGAGAGAGTTATTACAAATTCATGAGAAACAGTCCATCCACATGATGTTTTTACGAAGTCTCTTTTATCAGAATAAGTGTGCTATTGTTTTGCTTTATTTTCTTAAGGAAAAACTCGAAACATTAAATAAATAATATATACGTATAATATGTACAGTCCACAGAGCTTTAATTTACGTGAATATATTTCTTACAACTTTTGCAAGTTAATTAACATTTAGGGTATTCGATCCCAAAGTAGGTCTCAAATTATAATTCGCGATTGTACGCGACTCCATAAGAACAACACAAACATATACCCGATATAAATACTTTATTAATACTTACTTAAATAATTATTTCAATCGAGATTCGAACCCGAAACATCCGCGCAGATTGTTGCAACGATTCTTATACATTGAATAAAAAAGTATCTTTTTAGTATTCAAAAGGTTTACGTTCGTTGTTATTGTATAGTTAATAATTCAGTTAATGTTATATTTATTTTTATCGGCAAAGGAATTTTTTAAAGTAAATATGTAAAAACATAAAAGCTATTAAAGATGTCATAAACTTATCAAACAACATATCTACGTTTACATTAAAGTTAAGAAGTGTGATTTACACAAAATATATTTGTTACGTTACTGAAGCAATAACATGTATTATTATCTCTTTCGTAGAAAGTTAAAGCTTTGTTTACATGTTTTCAATGATCTCAGTTTGAGTGATAAAAGTATATAGTTGATGTTTATAGAATGCCGTCTTCCTCCGTATATACACGACTTTATTGCATCATACCTGATGCCAGAATGTTGCCTGCAACTTCGTCTGTGTGAAATATAATTATTATTATGCGTGTAACGTTACCGGCTCTACCCCTGGCTCTAACCTTTTATAGAGATATAATGGCTGTGCCGGCCGCACGGTTTCACCTATAAAATAAAAAGGCTAAAACCTTCTTCAATAAACGGTCCAACGCATAAATATTTTTTTCAAATCGGTATCAATCAGATCCCAGTTCCCGAATTAGCAGTCAACAGGCAAACAAACACTCATTTGTATAGCTATATTAGAATAGAAAGACAGATAGATAAAGTTAATTAAGTTAATAAAAATCAGATTAAATATTTATCATAATTTTATTATTATTATTATTAGCGTGACAATTGTATTGTATTATTATTACAATATGTCGTTTCGGCTAACTTGTTTATAATTTGTATGTACATAACATTAGGAATTTAATATATAATAAACATAGATTGGCATATAGGTGATATACATTTTTGTCAGAAAATAATTAACATTTTCATTCAAAATTCTTTATCCACTTGACAAACTAAACATTGAAGTAAACCTGACTTTATAGAGGCCTCTTTCATCTGAAAAAGCCTTTCTGTGTCACCCTCACCGACGCGTCTCGTAGTGAAGCGCGATGGCCTATATCGTCTATAGAAACTCTCTTTACCATGTCTCGAGCTCTTTTATGTTTGTGAAGTCGCTGTGGAAATGTCTATTGCTTTTCAATTTAAGATAAGAACAACTAATGTTAAACGTAAAAAGCTTTTTCAACAGACATTCTTCAAAATGTGAACACATTGTCACGTAGCTTATTTTTTAAATCGACAAGTGCAAGTTTTCTTAGATATAAAATTGGTTGATAAGTTTTTTTTTTGACGTCAAAATAAGATGTTTGCAACGACTTGTTTACAATGTCAAACTTGATCAGTGCAATTAAATAAAATTTTGAGATGTTTTGATGGGTTTTGTAGGCTGTTATAAGGGTATGAAATAAAAATAATTTAAATCATTAAACACGTATTTTATTAAAGGTATTTGTGACAATTTACGATAATTATAATATTAAGTTACATTTAATGTTGAGCTTGTAAAGTTTTTTCATCAATTCCATCCAATACGAGCGAAAGCACTTAAACTTTAATCTAAAAATGCCACGAATAATTAAGACATCTATGAAATCTATTCGAAATTCCTAATTGGTATTTGCAATTAGACATGAAATTATAGGCGTCAATTTGATTCGAAAATAAAACATTGTTTAATTTATTGAAAGGTTTTTGTTTATTTTAATATACTCGTAATGTATTGTTATTTTCTAATTGAAAGGTTTCATTATAACAATTGACCTTTTTGTGAAAGTTCAAAAGATATTTTGTTAGGATGTAACAAGGTCGTACGAGATGTAAGACAAAGTAAATTACAAGGAAATTAATTATTAACAACAAAATAATTACTTTGTAACGTAATCGCAGAGACTTTAGATTTTCTATTATATTTAAAATTAAATATAATCTGGTTTTAAGATGAAAGCGTTTGTCGTATGTCGCATCAATTCATTCATGTGTTCAAATCTCAATACAAACTACCTAGATTTATTTTTGATGGAATATATTTTATTTAATTCTCTATTTAATATATGTTTCGCAATATACACACACATCTTACTATTGCATAGCTAATTTAAAGATTTAAACACTTCAAAATTTGTTGGGGCGCGACGTACTCCAAATCAAAATTTTAATAGTTATAATAACTTATAATTAAACAGAAAATATAAACAGAATTATGCAATAATGAACCATTTCAAATTCTGATAAATTTGCATCGATATAAACAATTCACACCGTGGTCTTAATTGCATAACCATGTTTGAATGTAACTTCATAAAATTCTATGATATACCTAAAAGGTTAGTTAATTCGTAGTAGAAAGTGGGCTCTAATTTCTATATTTTTAACTTAGAAATATATTGACTACAAAGTCTTGTTATGTTACGATAATACAAGACTTATCTAAAATGGAAAGGGAAGTGATTATGCAAGATGCACTCATACCGTTGAAGAATAAACTTTATGTAAATAATAGCGCAGTTATTATTATGGTAACTATTATTTTTTTACTTTTTTTTTGGGGAACTTTTTCGGGCCCCTAAAAACCTGGAGGCCTATGCCCAAAGATGCCCCTGATGAAGAAAACCGTGTGTCATATCACATCTTATTACAGTAATTTTATTCTTTTTGGTAGAGGAAGTGCTATGAAATATAACATCTAATTACATCTAGGTAATATAAATGAGATTAAGGTAATGTCGATAATAAGTATTCAATAAAACAAATTTGAAAAACTACAACAAACACTAAAAACAATTGGTGAATTATTAATAAATAAAAATTCTATCTAAAATTCGATTACTAATATTCGCTAATCACATTTAATCGTACTTAAAAAATGATGACTATTCAGTCGGTTTTCTTAATAGTAAACGTATAATAACTTAAACTACGAGGAATTTTAGAATATTAGTTTTAACCTAACAAGGGAATTAGCTAACATAATATTTTATTTAAAATATGGACAAATCACGATATTTTATTAGAATAGGTAACTAATATTTATTTAATGGCAACACAAGCTTTAAAAACATTATAAAATTGAATAAAATTGGTCAAGATTTATTTCAACAAATTGAACGCAATGGATATTATATATTTTACATTTTATACCTGCGGTTTTGAGATCGATTATTTTCCGACCGAATTCGAAATTCCGAGCTATTCAATACATATTACATATCTTTAATTATTATTATAGGCACTGCGGCAGTGCTAATTATTTTAAATGAACTATTAGTATTTTGATCATTCGATGCGTCATCGGTATGTAATTAATTAGGCCCATTTTCACGGGTGTACATTTCACAATGCGTAAAATAAGATCGATTTTAAAATAAGTACACAGTGTAAACTTGATGACCACCCATTACAGTCTGCTACGCGGCCTTCTAGGTTTGATTCCCTCTTATAAATAGAATATTATAAGAAAAGTAAATGTTGGTTTGGAATCCGGGCGTCATAAGTTCGAATTGCCCTTGTCCTGATACCCATAGCATAGGGTATCTTAGTTTGGGATCAAGGATTATTTCTGCGTAATTTTTACTCGTGAAAACAAGTATCGTAGCAGCTCACTGGCGTCATCGACATTTATTAATGCATGACTTGTAATCAATACCAAAAACGAAATGGATTGTTAATTAGGATTCATTAAATATGCATTTCGGGAGCAGATTCGCGTACGTTACGTTTCGATTCGCGAATGTTAAATTGTAATTGTTAAATTTTGCTTGTTGAAGAATTTTTTTTAGTACATCATGTGTAATACAATCTCGTATTTCACTTCTAAATAAACTCTTATCAATATGCGTAATCTTTATTTTGCGTATAATAATTACCCACTATTCTAAAGTTATATTTGTTGCAAAAACTACGTAGAAAAGTGCAATACTAGAAGCGTAAAATCATCTAACACTTCATTTTATAAATACAGTCGTGATTACATGTCGAAGCTTGAAATAATGAAATTCTAAAAAGTTTTTTAAATATATATAAAAAGGAATCATATTATATTATTGGCACATAAAAGATTCCGTCGGGGAATAAATATTTAATTCCTACGTACCAGAAATCGTTCAGAACTTTGAGGATTCGTTGCCGTGTACAGTTTATTAATAAAATTTAAAATCTAGACGAATGAAGTATTCTAAATTCTACTAATTAATATCGAGTATTTGTTTTTATTTATGTAAAAAATCACATTTTTTTAAGTTCGCGATAATATTACATACTACAATCGAGATCGTGGGTCGTTGTTTTTCGAATTGGGAAATCTATTCGAACGTCTTATAGTTAAACGTTTAATTGATTTTTTATATTACATTAAAATTTAAATTGACACTTTATTAAGCAAATAGTTTTGGTCCTATTTCAGTGTTCTAATAACATAAGCACTCTTATTTCACAGAGTATTTAAATCACATCCAAAAATTGCGAAGACTAGTTGTACAAATAATTAGATAGGAGTCTTGATGTCAGGTCCGTCGTCAGATTCCACTGTGAATTACGTCCCGTTCAAAGTCTTGGTACACGTGAAGGCACGGTCATATGCACTTATTACGTCATCGTCAAGGAATAGGTAGACAGAAATAGATACATCTAAAACACATTCTATTCTACGCTCTTACAGACCGATAGAGGAAAGCATTCCAAGGCACATACTTTAGAAATGACAGTCAAGTGGTACAAAAGAAGAGACGTCTGTAAAAAGGACTCACGTCAAAGTATAGCCACTGCAATAAGCATCTATCAAATTTACGTGTCTGTAACGACTCTTTACAATAGGTATTGCGGAATAAATATCATCTCATCGCTAACGATTAATATTAGCTAAACACGAATATGAAAACCGTCTTGAAGCTCTTACAATTTTTTCACTTTATAGCTTTATAAACACCACAGTCTAAATAACACTAGATCATCCAAATACGTCCACTCCAATAAACAAATTTTATAAATACAGATAAACACTACACTCTTTATTTGTTTATTTAATATTATTTCAGTCACATTACATCGCCATTCAAAATCGGTGAACAGTGAATGCCATTAGTTTTGTGCACCGGCGAAGGGCGATGTACTGGCTCCGGTCAGAAAACCGGAGCGCGCTGAAATCTCTCCTCGCACGTGCATGGCAAATCGAAACATCCGCTTCGGCAAAGCTTCAGCAATGCGGGAGAGCGCGGCACGGGCAACACCGGCGACTGCGACCCTGAAGGACTGTCTACAGCTAACCCGGCCGCGGAAGGCGGGCGCTACACGTGCGTGCACGCGCCCGCCGTTACGGGTCAGCCGCCCGCCAAAATGTCTTCCGGCTCCGGCGACCAGCAATTGTCGGAGAGCCAGCACCCTACTACGACAGTCACAAACCCAATCAGCAATGCTAATACTATGTATACTTCCGCGTTGCCTGTAACAAAAGAAACAACGTACACTACAGTGCATAAAACAACCAGAAGGTAACATCCAGTTAACATAATCAGTAAACACGTCACTTCCGCAACTAGCAACATATCACGTAATAGGAGCAATTAGTTACCTAGTTGCTTTCGTATTCCAAGTGGCTGCCGGCTCCGCCAGAGAGAGTTTATGAGGGTGGGATCTCCTCGAGTACGCCAGTCCCGGTACCCGCGCCCTCTGGTATATTGACTAAATCTGTTACACAAAATAAACAATTTAAATGCCGTTAAATACATATAACATATAATCTCTATGAAAATAGGTGGCGGTTGGCTGAATGCGCGTGTCGGGTAGTGCTGGATGCCAGACAAAATGCTTGGTACAATACTCGTCGGGTAGGTAGGTGATAATTGAATGTTTCTAAAGTAAACAAAATGTATTTTATTTCCCTGTTCACTAGTTGTTGTTAGCTTATAACCAATCTAATCTTTATGCCATGAAATATTTTATATCTTTCATAAAGTTCGTCACAAAATTTATCTTGTTCCTATTGTACTACGAAAGTCGCAACTCTAAAATAAGATTTGCCAGTTCTATATTTGTTCGTTTCTTCCAAGATGAAGTTTGGAAAAGGCACACCTGTACACCAATTTCGGAAATATATTATAGCTACGTATATCATTAAATTAGGTAATAGTACGAGTATAATAGTATAATTACGTAATATTTCAATAACGCACGAACATAATGTAATAATTAGGAGAAAAATGTATCAAATAGGGAAGACACCGATGCCTGTAATAGGTCCAATCAGTAGACTCAAGGGCTCAACAAAACTTGTGTTATTTTAAGTAGTAAATAGTAAATATATATTTAAGTTTTTAATGATTGTAGTAACTTGTTGATCGCAATTAATGTGTTGATAAGACATTCTCTTTGAGCGATATACCGCATGGCTCAGGTGTTCCGTGTGTAATCTGGCATCCTCCAATGGCAGTGAACTGCTTCAAAGGCAATTGAGTATTAAAATTGGCGTAAAGCCAACTTCCAATGCTAAAGCTTGCTGTTCATAAAATATACTTGGCTTATTAGCAAACAAAAAGCGAAATTGAATTGCCATTTGATGTCGATTTTCAAATGACGAATAGATTTATTGATCGATACCTAATTTATTCTCACATGCCATGCTGTCGGCATTCTTTGCAAGGATTTCATGCTCCTTAATAAACTACAATATCATGACAATATAAATATTTTGGGAACTATAACTCTGCTTACGTCATAAAATGAACTTAAGCGCACAATTCAATTTCGCAATAAATATACTGAACTGTCTACTTCAAGTGCCGAAAAATATTACAATAATCGAGGACTTAAAATAACTACCCAAACCGAACTATTATTACAACAAATTTATTATATTTACAAAATACGTTAAAACTAAAATAAAATTAATATTTAAAAATATTTCTCTATTAAGTTTATCGCAACATTCACTTCCGCCATTTTTAAAAACTACGTTATTTACACTTTCAGACGAAGCAATTTTCATGATAAAAAGAAGTTACTCGCTTTACGAAGCTTTCAACCGCATTGTTGTCAATCTACTACGGGAATAGTAGGCGATCGTTGTATTCACGACTCATTGTAGTAGATATAAGTATATATACATGAATTAAAAGTGAAAATTATTCTGTCTAGACATTTAATTTATACAAAATGTTTTTTCATTAGGAAAATTATGAAATGAAAAAGTACTTTAGAATATGTAGTTTTAATAAAATGTTTAGTTTTCGGTCAAAGAATATTTGCGTAATTCATTTTGTGCTTTGCGTTTGAAGCGAATTTTCATTAAAAAATAAACATTTTCATCTACATGTCTATTTTCTCCAAGTAAAACGGAGCAAGCATGTTTTTATGCGAAGCGAATGTCGGCTGACCTTTATAATCCCTTGAGGACAACCTTATAGGTTTTGCAAGGTTTCGCAACTCGGTTCTAATAATCAAAAGACATAAGACCGGCTTAGTGTTGTTTTTGCTAACATTTGTTAAATGTTCCGGTCTACTTTCGATATTGTTTTCATCGGAGTTGTGGTTCTGTGCAGCTAAGTTGGCAAACATGCAATATTTAGTGTAGACAGACTTAATCATAAACAACTTCGTCTGAAAGTTTTCACGTGCAAAATTTATACATGCAGGGGAATTAACTAATGTTCTTTCCACCGGTTATAAATGGCGGTTGAAAAAATATTTAAATTCTGATATCGGTCCCGGTTAAAAGATTTAAAAAATATATTATACTCGTCAGTTTACTTACGTTAGTTTCTCGAAGCACCCGATTAGTAGCACATCATGAAATAGGGATATTGTTTACTATAGTCAATAAAGTCATAGCTTTTTATTAACAAAAAATCTGAATTTTTATATTATTTTTAAAACTAAAACGTATTTTAGAATTCTTATTATTATTTTACAATAATACGTAAGTTTGTAATAATTATTTATTATATTATTAAAAGTAAACTAAATCAAAATTATATTTTTGATTACATTTTATCTCATATTTTTCATAATTGTTCCACGAGATTTATATCTTTATTTTGATATTTAGTATTCAGTATTTGTATCAAATTTTCAATAGAATTCGTTTTATATGAAGTTATTTTTTGATTAAACTGCTACATCCGAATTGGAAAAGTTTGTGTTGACATGTTCGAGTATACTAGTATTTACTCTTATTCAAGATCACGTACGTTTTGTTTATTACGTACTGTTTATTTTGGTCTCTGTTTATTTGCACTTGCCTCAAAACCTCATACTAATAATCAATAGCAGCTGTGGAAAGGATGAATTTAAAGCCTTTATGTGTATTCAAGTTAAACACTATATAATCCTAAAATATAGTACGTATTGATGAACCTTTTGTTACTAAATACTAAGTTGAAACGTACATAGGCTAATGATAGTTGATACATTCCCGATTATATTATATTGAGTCCACCACTATAATATTATTATGTATGTTGAGCAATATCTCCTCCTGAATAATGTATGAATGTTGCTTATTAGATGTTATGTGCTATATCTATGTGGTATTGTTATTTAAAGTTTAAATTTGTATTTTTAAATAACTGTTTCGAGAATGTATACAGTCGTAAGTTCTGATAGTGATGGTCGTACCTGCGGACCCCGCCGATGCCGGCCGGGGGAGCGGTGGAATGCGGGGCTCCGGGCGGGACTTGCGCGCCGCCTTGCACGCCGCCCTGGACACTGCCCTGAGGCGCACCTCCGCAACCACCTGGTCCCGTATTAAACAAATATTTCACCGTTTTTCATGCTTTAATTGGATTCTTGCTACGGGCTATTTGAATTATACATTGCCAATTGTATTTAACTGAGAATTTATGATGACTCTCTCACATTAACAAATTGTTCCAATAATACTATAAAATAATTAAAATATTGTTTGCAATACCAGACATAAAATTCTAAAAGTAACTTAAAAATAGTCAAATCACTAGCAAACTTTTGAGAAGCGGTGTTATTTATTTTGTTTTGTATTACCAGCGAGTACGGCGAGTGCAGTCACAGTGACGAGGGCGGCGAGGCTCGGTGCCATGTCAGCGAGGCACCTCGCACGAAGCCGCTACTGGCTGCGTCATCGCTGATCCCACGACTGCGACATTGCACACCAAAACACTGGACAGGTGGAGGACCTGTATATGACAACTTGGTTAACCTTCCTTTGAACTTCCAAAAGTTAAATGTTTGCTTCGTTAGTAAATTATTTGCCACGACATTTTGGAATTTACTGTTTAATATATTATGGTATTATAAAAAAATCGTTTTGAATTATTAGTTTGAAATAAATATTGATAATACTTCCATATTGTTACGAAAAACAAACAAAGAGAAAATACAAATGTTATTGTTGACATTGCATGGTTCAATACAAAGTAAAATAAATCATATTTTAGTAGAAGAAATATTTGTAGCCTACGTCTATGGGGAATACTTTAAAAGCCTCTCTCCCACACCTCGCATATTCATTTGTCCCAGACCATCCATAAAATGTACGAATCTGACTTTATTCTTGATAAAAACGATGTTAAAATATATATTATTTAAAATTATTTTTATATTTTAAATAACATTATAAACGATTTTCTTGTGTCGATTTAAAAAAAAAAGTTACTTCTAATAAAATCTATACTAATGTTTGTATGTTTGTCTCCCCAATCATCCAGGAACGGCTAAAAAGATCTGTTTACATAGTAGAGGTATATAGGTTGTTTTGAAATTCAAAATTTAAATTCTTTTTATTGGACAAGCTGATTTTCAGCACTTTTGTACGTCAAAATATATAAAACATTATAAAATAATAACAAATAATAGTAGCTGCTGTAAAGAGAATAAAGATGTTTAAAAAAATCTATAGATAAACTTTCAACTCACTTATTAGGTTCCTTGGGGATAAAATAAGAACGCTGAACAATTGAACATATAATACTAATTATACGGATATAAAAGCTACATCGGTACAGACCGAGATATTTGTGAGTGTTGAACACGGATCTTATCGATTACAAGACCACGGCATATTCGCTATGGCTATGTCCACGACACGATCGTTCTCCAATATAAGACCATATAAATTAATACCTGAATAATTACTATAATTATTATGTTGAGATGATGATATACAACATTTTTCTAAGAGCTAATCCAGCATGCGACCACACTCCGTTTGATGTTAAACTGTGGTGCGATTTATTAGCGGAAGCAATTGTTACCACATAGAAATATCTGCAAACAGTCGCGTCCGCTATGCTGGCTTGAAGGTTGACCAAGCTGATCCTGAAACGCGCCTAGGTCACTTCACCCCAGAACAATTGACTGGCTTAACAAGAATCAACATCTGCCTACCACTATTAAATCAATAGTTTATTTTAATACAACACATGGGTGCTATACAGTATGTTATAGTTATGTATAATGTGATGCGAATCTACAAAGTGAATGGTGACTATTATCACAACTGCTGCGCTTTCAAATTAATGGTGGATATTAGAAAATCATTTAATAAACGTACGTAGTTATTTGCATAAACATAATTTAGTGAAATGCAAATATTTGGATCTATATTAATAAATATTTCTATTTAAAGGAGAATGCTCATTCGCCCACAATTTTTTTCTCTCGTTCGGCGATGATTTTTAGTTCATTTAGTAGGAAAATAAATCTATATTTCTTATCACCAATCGGTTTAATTTTTTTGCCCGGGTTATTGAGTAATTAAACTTTTTCTAATGGAATATTTGAGATTATTATTGTATTAAATGCTTTATTAACTGATGATTTATATTTTTATGTAGTTTAACATTGTATAATGATTGGTATACGATGTTTTGATATAATTGAAATAAATTAATGAAGGAATATTGTTTTGTTAACAAACTATTAGATATCAAGTGGTCCCAAAAATGGGCATTATTCTTTAATTTAATGTAATGTCAAGCAGCAAATAATATATATACTTCTATTATAATCAAGCTAGTAGGTTTGTTTGCATTGTATTGTATGTTAGAACTACAATACAATGCAAACTCGGCAAATACTAATCTGATTTGAAAAAAATGTTTTGAATTGGATAACGCGTTTATTTTTTAATAACGTGGATGAAACCGTGCAGTGCCTATACTGCTCCTATCTCTATTAAAGAATGGAACGGGAACATCAAATGCATAATATATGTATACGAAGCTGCGGGCAACAGCTAGTTAATAAATTTAAACTATAAAATCAAACTGCTTTTTTTATTTTATATAACAGCCCGGCTTGTAACAAGACTGCGCCTGATATCCATCTCCAAAGGCAAAAACAATTGCTACTACAGAGAAATCGCCTCAAAGCCGGCTTAAAATCCTGAAACGCGACAAGGTCACTTTACGGCTGTTACACTTGAAAGTAGTGGTACTATCCCAGAACGGCAGAATGAGCTAATAAGCACCGTCTGCCTATCACTCTTTTAATTTGTCTATCTCTGTTCTTACCCAGTTGTTCTCTGTCTGTCTCTCTCTCTCTCTTTCTCTACTTTTTAATTAGTTTAATAAATAAGAATTACGTATGTTTAAATAAACTAAATAAACATAGATTTGAAGAATGTGTTAGAGCAAATTTGGCACGTATTACAGAAGTTTAGTGTGTTTGGATACTTCAGCTTCTTTCCAAGTAATCCGATCTTAACCGTCGTATTCTCTCGACAAACTACTTACTCGTACTTTCAGTTTGTGACGTATTAGTCTTAACTAGTTCAAGATAAATTGATCTTTATTACTAAGACTTAACGGTTATTATCGAATGTTCGTTGAATTGGATATTAAATTATTAGAACTATTCACAAACTACAAATACTACAAAACTTAGCCTACCCATTTTTAATAGTGCCCGTATGATAAAAAGTCAGTCATAATATACATATACAGAAGTTTTTATAGAGAGAATAATAAATAAGTCTGCGAATAGCGATTTTTATAAAAACAAAAAGCTCGACGTAGTGTAACAAAAAACCTATTTGACTTGCACGACTAAAATATATTATAGAAATATAATCGCATGTCAAATAATAATGCCATATTTTTTCTGCGTTTATTTAGTTATAAATTGAGATAGTAGGTCGACATAATTATAACCATAATCCGCTATCTAAGAGGCAACCGTCGCTAAGACAAATTGTGCATAGTTGACAGTGAACACTGAAGCTAAATTCATTCTGATCTCGAAACGTGACTGAGTGACATAGTGTACGTTAAAAGTGGTGGCACCACCCACCCCGGAGCGGCAGACTGGGGGTTATAAACCATCATCAGTCTGAATACCAGTGTTAAAATTAAATAACCATAAAACAGTATAATAGTATATTGTTAATGTCGATAATTTTTTTTTTTTTATTGTAGCTCGACATGTGACAACACTCCGCCTGATGTAAAGCTAGAGTGCGGTCCATGAATGGAAACAACTGCTACCACAGAAAAATCTCTACGGGCTGCAGTCGCCTCCACTATGCCGGCTTGAGGAGACGAGCATGTACCATCCAGATTGACAGTGCACACTCCTCTCTTATACCTGGCTACTTTCAAACTATTCCCGAAACGCGACAAGGTCACTTCACGGGTGTTACATTCGAAAGTGGTGGTACTGCCCCAGGACGACAGACTGGACAAATAACCTAAATACAAATAAATTAAATTGAATTTCATGGTGGTACAGCGAGAACCAGATTAAAATTGTAAATAAGGTAAGCTCAGAAACTATGCTAACTATCCGTTACAATTACCAAGCACTAACTAGCTCAGTCTATTCAGTGTTCATCTGTTGCAGTTCTGACGTTTGAATGCATACCAATTTAGAGTTTAACTAAAAGCTAACTATTCTGACGTAATCACTCCAATTTCGATTGTGCAATTTAGATTTTGTTCAATTATTGCTTTGTTATTTATATTTATAAATGTGTTTATATTTTAAATAGGCCTACTTGAGCTCTTTTACATTATTAAACGATTTTACAATTACTTTTGGCTTCGGGAAGGCTCCGTCGAGAAGCCGAACACCGCAAGAAACTTTAAATAATTGCCAGTAAAAAGAGTTAGTGATTAGGTTATACAAACACAATTTTTAAATAACAAAAATCTATTTATATGAACTACACATAATTTAAATGTGATGAAAATTTGATAGAAAAAAAGCCCTACCTCAGCACAGGCTGCTGTGTGCGTGTTGATTTTTCTTATAAAATTTTCATCATAAATTAATAATAGAAAAGAACACTTCATTTAATATTTAACATATTATACATCCTTGTCGTCCAAATACTCAGTTATTATATGTATAGTAAGTTCTTTATAAGACTTTGTTTAATAAGTACTTTAAAGCCCTAAACCTACAAAAGACCTTAACTTTACGCGCGGAATTAAACCACGCAAAATACGTAGGTATTTACTGTAAAATGTTCGAGAAATAAAGTCGTAGTTATTTTTGCACTTTATAAAGAAAACAAGTAACATAATTTATTATAAACTTTAAATAAAGTTAATCTTTTCATCACTAAGATTATTTTATAAAACTTTTAAGCTTTTCGAACCGAGATCTTGCCAGAGTTTAGATTAGTCAATAAAGCTTCAAACCAGCCACGCCACGCCACTTCCTTCTATTTGAAAAGGCCTTAATTGAATAATGCATCGAGGGTTAATTAATTCAGTTTGTTCTGAATTTTTTTATATACATACAATCTTTATTAATTTATTCATAAAAAGTTGACAAAAAATAACAGCTAAAAAATTAAACACGAATTTGAATAATTAATTTTATTAATAAATCAATTTTTACTTACGAGTATAGGTATGTCTTGTATGTAATATACATTTATAGATACATAAGAGAAGAAAGTAATAAAAGAAAGTACAAAAGCACAACAGGTTGTTCATATTTAATGGTGTTACTATAGCGACAATTAATTTGGTGCTGTCGCGGGGGTTGAATGCGATTCACGCTCGCCAAATGTCGCGACGCGTTAGGCGCCAGTCCCTCACCTTCTCGACCCCCTTTTCTTTACCATTCTGTGCCCTGACAAGGGTCACGTTTACGGGATCTGTCTAACTGTTGCTTCTAAGCCATTTACAGTATATTCCATGTCAACAATCGGTTATAAATTATGTAAGTATTAATATTATTTGCGATTTGTTGGATAAAGGTCGCTAAATGTATATAGAATAATTGATAATACTAGCTTTTATTGTTGTACGCTGTACCTACTTAATCTGGAAAAACTAGGGCGTGTACACTTTAAATAAATATAATTGTTAAATTCAATTTTGTATGATAAATTATTATATTATTATTATTATTTTTTATTTATATTATTATTTATTTTAAAAACTTTATTGTTATACAACAAAAGGCGAGCTTAATGCCGCAAGGCATTTTCTTCCAGCTAGCATTATATGTATTTATATATTATATACTTATATTTCATATACCATTTATACCATTTATATTATATGTAGTTATATTTTGTATTTATGTATAGTATTTGTATGTATGTGTATATATATTTATATATGTCTAGACTTTAGTTGCATTTATATTTGTATAAAAACCTGCTTCTCTTCGCTCACATCTGTCTTAAACACGGAGATTAGCTGGAAGAGAATGCTAATTAGCATTAAGTTCGCCTGTGTGCACGCTACACTAAGCATGAATAAATAAAAAATAAATGTTGTTTTTTAATGAAAGATGAGGTACGCTCGACAGTAGCGTAACGAAGAAAACGATGAAGAGTACTCTAGCCTAGGGCTTTCATTTTGCGTAAGTGTTAGTAAAGAACAACTTTACGCAATACAAATTTATAATGACCGCTTATGTTATAGGAATCTTTTTAATGGAACAAGTTACTTATTAGTTATTTATATTATAATAAAATATGTGAAGCCGGTATATTGCATTAACTAATTTTCCGCGCGAGCGATTTCACGACTTCACGGAAGAAGTATTTCTTGTGCGCTTTTCTGAAAATGCACCGCAATTATAATTAGGAACAATTGAAAAAGTTTTACTTGAAGTTTTACTCGTATTCATTCACCACATACAATATTTATTTCATATATCTTTATTTATTTAAGTATATTAATATGTTTAAAAACTCCACTAAGTGTTTAGTTAATATCGTGATCTTTTTCGTATTTAAGTACTTTTAATTATGTTTAATTTATATTTAAAAATAAAACTAAATTTTAAATATAAAAACACGTTAAAACAATATTATTACAGTCGAATAAAATCTTGTTTAGTTAAAAACAGAACAAAATGAGTTATTCGTAATTATATCTAGGTACTACACACTGTAGAATGAATTTAAACGCGGTCGGATTACCTTAGCTGACTCGTGTAATCGCTGTGATGGTGTTTTGTCTATATTTTTATCCGAATCCAACAATTTGTTCCTGTAGAATAGCAATAGAATAATAGAAATTTCGTTTCTTATGTAAATAAATGTATATAATAAATATTTCAGTTTTAAAATAATTACTTTTTATTGACGAACTTAAAAAAATATAATCTTACTTTAAATATTATCTTTAAAATTATTTATAAATGCATATTGAAAAACATACAATACAATCGAAAAACATAATTGTATATTTATAATAAAATTTAATTACGCACGTTTTCATTATGAATACGTATATTATTACAATAAGGACCTTAATAATAGTAGGGATTATATTACGAAAACAAAAAAAGAAATGTAGGTAATCAGGTATATTTATTATAAGAGAAATCTACGTCCTACGTAGATAGTACGGTAATTACCACCTACGTTAATTTATTGCTGTTAAACCATAAATAAATAAAGGTAGACACTAGACAGAGCTTTTAGCTTTTAACGAAACTCATATTTAATATTTGTATATTGTTTAAAAATTGTAACGACAGAAAAGACCCTCCTACCCCACATCGCTTGAGGTCGACGCGTGCAGGCGATCGAATGCATCGCCTCACCGTCGAAACAATCCCCTCGCGGACAAAAAAGTTCGGGCAATCCTTCTTCTGTCGCTCCATCAAATTGTGGAACGACCTTCCCAGTTACGTCTTTCCCCCTTCCTATAACATGGGATCCTTCAAGCGCAGTGTGAAGAGGCATCTCATTAAGCCGGCATAGCGGGCACGACTGCTGTTTGCAGATCCCCTTCTCTGACAGCAGTCGCCTCCGCTCATGGATCGCACTCTAGCTTAACACCAGGCGGAGTGCGGTCATATGACGTGCTAAAATAATTTAAAAAAAATAGTCTCTGAACGAAACAATGTTCTGATGAAACCGGAACCGACATCGTAACTGTTTTTCGGTTAAGTTTATAGTTTTATTTTAATTTTTATATAGCACAATCCAAACTGCTGCCACAAAGAAATTACTGAATCTTTCAGGTTGACAGGGCAGACTGCTCTCATTATACCCGGCTACTTTCTAAGCTAATCCCGAAACGAGTTTTATAAGTGTAAGTAATGAAAGGTGTTAATTACCCTTGTACAGTAAAATGGATTAATAATCACTATCATTCCACGTTACTTTAAATTATAACTAAGCAAATTTGCTCTGACGTACATTATCTAAAGATTCTGAGTTTTTACATACGTGAAAATTACTTGTGTTCATAAAAGACTTTGGCAGCATACCTCTTATCTCTTATTTCTACCTACTCCAAAGTTTCGAAGGTTCTGAAGCCGATATCTTGATTTACCACCAACATAGGTTGGGAATAGTATGTATACATACAAGTTAATGTATGTACAATGTACATCGATGATGGCTTGATGATAGATTCAATATTTGATATTAGACACGACACTCGACCATATTTTAAATTTTATGAAATCAAAAATTAAATTCAATATAAAAGTATAATATTTTTACGGCTGAAAAGCGTTTTATATTAATCCCATTTCAATAAGCAAACTCGATCTTTTAGAAAATCAAAAGAGCGTAGCAAAACGGCACGTGAACAGGTGCTTGCCAAGATTTATCAATTGTGTAGGGCAGCCGTCCAAATCCGCTGTTCAAGATACTTTTGTACAATTGTAAAAAGCAAGATCAAGAAAAGTTAGGGCCTAATTTTTCTTACTCCTAAAATGGTTTATGGTTTTTGCTGATTATTTTTCTAATTAAAATTAATAAGCATTAGCATTCGTAGCATTTTCTTTGCATCGTAAAAGTGCTTCGACGCTTGTAATACCTCAGCTATTAAAATCGATTCAGTTTCCATTTATCTAATCTCAATATTTAAGCAATTTAACATTGGTCCATTTTCCTTTTAACAAACAATCCATTGCATAATTTAAAGGTAAAAACACAAATTATAATATTTTATGACGTCATAGAATTAGAATGTGCATATTTTATTTAGATAGTAGATCAGATATTCAAGATAGGCGCCAGAGATCCTCTTTTTTCTATGTTATGTTTACTTTAGGAATATTTCATCGCACGAATCCATTGTGCAAATGACAAATTTACAAAGAACTCAACAGTCATGTTTGTGATAGGAGGGTGAGACGTTTCAAAACCCAAGAAAATAATAATATACCTACCTACTTAAAATATCATATTTTTTCTTGCTTAAAAAACCGCTAGTCATACTTCTATTAAATGCTTTCAGCTTTTATAATGGGATCTTTCTAAGAATCAGGATAATTTGTGTTAATTTGCGTGAGAATGTTTATTAGGGAAACTAATTTTGGGTATATTTTATAAGTAACTGAATAAAAATAAATCTGCCAATCCCACATTGTAATAGACAAATCCCTCGTTCAAAAAATGTAAATTGGGTGTTTCCAAAGACCCATATCAAACATTGAATTTATTCTATTATTGTATTGTGCGTTTTGAATGAAAATATTACATGTATGATAAGTTTAGATTGTGGAACTGAGCGACCGTGGGCTAGCGGTAGAGAACGGAACTCACGATCGACGAGATCCGTGTTCAAACCTCGCTAAATAAAATTCTGATTAGTACCAATGTAACTATAATATGTTATATGTACTTTGGTCGCTCAGTGCCTCAGTACTCATATCTCAGAGTACTAGCTTAGTACAAGTATTTTAAAAATGTTTCAACATGACAGTAGTACAACTAACCACTTTGGTGTTACCAAATAAAGGAGAAAAAAAAAAAAGAATTATATTCTCCTCGTGTAGATCCAGCATCAAGTACGCGGTTTTATGGAAAAGGACGGTAAAAGTTGCAAATTGTAATAGTTATAAAACGAAGCAACGGAGAAGCAATAAAACTCGCGACAGTATGATGAATAGTTGTGCGGCGAGTCCGTTCTACCAGTGACAATAGACACCACGCACTTGCGGCCTCATAACCGTCGACTTTAATTTATAGACTACATTCCCGGATCGTTGAGCTCGTCTTTACGAAACAAATATGTAGGAAAATCTCTATTATTATTATCGTTCTGATGTCTTAAGAAGTGTACACTGTTAATCTGGATAGTGCACATTCGTCTTGTCAAGCCGGCATAGCGGAGACGATTGTTGCCTGTAGCAATTTGTCTGTAGTAAGTAGCAGTTGTTTCTGTTCGTGGGCCGCACCCTACCTTTACATCAGACGGAATGTTGTCATATGTCAAGCTACAAAAAAAAAAATTCATTGGTACGTCTTTCCGGATTAAATTCGAACTTACACTCTTCTGATAACGAAGTTTTATCGTCCATCTTTCATCGTATTTTGATTATAAAATATTTGATGACAGTAAATAATGTAATAAATATTTTTAAGCCTTGCCCAATGCGATATTTAAGAATTTTTCACCTTCTACATAAGTAATAGTGAAATATTTTGGGTCTGAGGGGTGCGATAACATCCCTTTTACCTTAATAGGCCAGGTACCTAATTTATAAATCATGACTTCGATTTTAAGTCTGGAAAATAAATTCAGTTCAGAATTAATATTTACTATTAACTGTTGCCCGTATAATTATTATTGTGTTTACGTTAGCGTTACGTTTCATCCCCAGAAATCCTTTCAGGGGTTAAATATTCCCGTTTTCGTTCCATTCCGATTTTCAATTTACGTTCCGTTAGCAATATCATTCCGTTACAAATTGGACTGGTATTGATAGTTCCGTAACAAACAAACATTTTGTAATGGTTTTTCAAATAAGCTGTATATTTTATATGTAAAGAAGAAAATAATTTAAAACAAAAACCAGCCTACATACTCGTACATTCTCATAGAAAAATAACCTCTCCTTTTTTCGTCTTCTCTTGAAAATACAAAAGATAAACATTGAGTTTTGGCGGCCATCTTGAGACATCAGGTTATCTGTCTTAAATTATTTTCTTTAAATTGTGTTTATTCGAGTGTTAATGTGTAATAATAGTGGATTATTAACCATTAAGTGTTCGTGAACGTGCGTGAGTGTGGGCAAACAATTCAAAAGAGGAGAACCTGTGTTTCCACTTTCCCTCCAAAACTCCGTAGAAAGTTTCAGTAAAGATTCTACCACTTTACTGGAGCAATTTGTGATTTGACTGAGACTTGACCTGACTGCGTAGTGTGATGAATGAATGACTCGTGGTGCACAATATTATTAACTTGATGCAAAAAATATTTATTTTGACACTGGCAAATTGTTATGATGCCATATAAAACAAAAAGAAAGAAAAGATGAACATTTATTTTATTTTCATTGTAAATAACTGAATGATATTTTTTGGACATGATGTGTCGACATGTGACCACACTCTGCCAGATGTTAGGATAGAGTGCGATCCATGAGCGGAAACAACTGCTTCTATAGTAAAATGTCTGCAGGCAGGGTCCCTTCCGCTATGCCGGCTCGCGGAGACCAATGAAATTGATAGGCCACACGTTATGCCTAAATGCCTGTATAATGTATTAATAAATATCTACAAGAGTCCCTAATTATAATATGTAATTAAAATTTAATTAAATTCTTTAGCCATTTTGATAATGAAGCTCATTTTTCTCATTTAATAAACAGATGATTAGACTGCCTATTGACATGATTAATGGATGGCAAATTCTATGTATAGTAGTCTACAAAACTCTGTGATTGATTAATATTACTTTAGATTTATGTTCTTAGTGAAATTTGTTGTGACACCAAGACCATCACTGATTTATCTTATTTACCCTCATAAATTATAACAAGTGATAATAACTGAGTTATTTGTTGTTTCTTGTCAACATTTAAGATCGTTATCTTGTTAGTTTAGTTAAATTTACATTACAAGTTTATCTACATTTTCATGTAATATTTTAGCCGTACAAAATTATTACGAAAACTCTCCGAGACCATGTCTGTATTTTAGCGATTGAGTGAGTCTATATAAAGTTACAAGTTACCAGCCGACATTTTTGAAAAATTCGAGTACTTACTAAAAAAGTTGTGATTTTTTTTAAAGAATAACATATTACAACAAGTTTCATACAAATTTCATACAATTTGACAGCTTAAGTAATACTTTTGATTTTTAGTACATCCGAAAAACCAAGTCAACCGCGAACTTGCTAACAAAATGTTCTTGTTATAATAATATCCGTAACTTTAATAAGGGCAAACAAGCGAAAATGAGAGCATATTTTAGTATTATTCGAGAGCGTATTTTCCACAGAACAAAGAATGCTTGCAAATCTTGCTACAGATATTTTTTTTAGGAATGTCGTATGAAATTGTTCAAAATTATATAATGTTTTTAAATATACTATTAGGTATATTTCATATGGAGTTAAGTTTTAAGCACAATAAATGTCAAAACGCTTTATTATTTATTTGTTGGAAGTTATATTATATAATAGTATGTACGACTAAGTAATAATATTATATATTTATGTTGAAAATTATTTATGTCCAATATGTAAGCGAACAGAAAGATGAGGTGACACGTTCGTTGACTGCAGAACTTAATTCTACTCCCACCATTGAATTAACTTTTTAAATACATTTATTGTTAATTAAATTGTCTCGTTTGAGAAAATAATATTAAAATAATGAGAGAAACACATGCTATCGTGTGTATTACAATGGAAAAATAGCGTTCGGATAACGTATATGAAAACTCGTTTATGTATTGTGTATAATGAAAATCACGCAAAAGTGCTTCGAGGCATCATTCGGAATGTGCCGTGTGCTTTTTTGAAAACAAACGACGATATTGAATTATATTGTATATATTTTTTTAAATGTCAAGTATATTTTGTATAAAATGGAGTAATATTAAAACATTTTTTTAAATGTTACTTATTATTTTTTTGTACAATCAAGCATGGATATGGAATATCTAAAAATAAGTGTGAAGAAGATTGAAGCTTTTATTTTTAACAAAAAGAGGTCGCGTGAACCGCTACCATTCTGCGGCTGGTTGCCATTCGCGACCTGCTTCACTACCAATGAAACATGAAAATGATAAATAAAACCTTTATTATGTACTAACACACATTACGTACTAAAAACATTAAGAAACACATTCCCCTTTATGTAATCAAAAGCTTCATAATTAGGTTGTTATGTCATACAGTCCCTTCTACACATTTCTATGTATCTTGTGAAATATCCTTTGATAAAAGCAATTTAATAAACACGGACACATTTTCTTGGTTGTCGACAAACGTCGAGGAAATTAGATTGTAGAGGGATTTTCAGTTATTTAAAAACATAATTAGTAAGGGGACAATTGGATTTTCAAGTACAATCGCTTTTTAAAGAGTAATGTTTATATTCATAAAAACTTTCACGTGGGTTTAGATACAGTTAGATAATACAATTGGAATGAATTGAAAAGCTCCAAGCTTAAAAATCGTAGATGTAAAAAGTGTACATTCAAAAATAATACTTAACTATTTAGTGTAATAAATAAATGAGATAATTTAAACTCTATGAAAGTTCAAGATATTTACAATTATTAGAAAAATGCTTACCGAAAACCTAAAAGAACAAAATCACTTTACAATTCACTGGCATCTCAGCTCGGAGATTCAATACGATCACTTATTCATTGAAATTGTGCACTGTCACTGAATTAATAGACTAAGAGCACCTTTTATTCATATGAAAGTTTGAGGAGGTCGCCAGCCGGTGTGTGCGGGGCGGGTTGACCCGGCGGCAGGTGGCTCGCGCGCGGCCTCTAAAGCGGCGTTTGACGTCTACGCTGGCTGGGGGTCGACTGCCGGCCGGGCACGTGGGTCGAGCCTCCGCCCAGGTGTCGCCCCCGCAGCTCTGCACACTGCTGCACGCATGCACTCACCCACTGATACAATATTAACGCCCGGGTCAGGTATAACGCTACAAAATGAGCCACTACGAAATGGTACATTTAACAAAGTATTACTCGCTACTAATTTTACAGTTGTCTCGCTGGGATTACTTTAAAATGTTCTTCAAATTTAAATTAACTTTTGTATAAAACTTTCTGTGTTTTTTGTTTTCGACTATACATTTTCACAATTTCGATTTTTTTTAAAATTTGTTTTTGATATGAATTTGTCACATTTAAATATGGTAACACGTTAAAGTGGACATTTACTCGTATTTTAAACAAAAAGCACATTGTACATTAGGATCCAAAGTTATTCTAGTAAGAAAGGTTTATGTAGATAGAGTTTGCTACGAATGCTCCGGTCGTGCTACGTGTTACGATAACTCGTAGTCCCAATAATATAGAAAACGTTTTAAACTACAGTTAGGATTGACTGTTGTATTTATATTGATAATATTGTGTATGTGGAATAAAAATTATTATAGCAATAATTTATAGCGTGCTATATCCCCTATCCTTGTTTCTTTTCATCTTATTTGGTTTTTCATGTTCATATCCTAATGTCATCATCATGTTTTATATATTTTCTCGAGTTTTACACATCACATCATTTGGGACTTATCATCAGGTTGTGGGGCATAATTTTACTATAGTTTTCCTTGCATTATTTACAATTTTTACACAAAATTACTATGTTATTTTTCACTTTTTCTATATTTATTTTTGTATCTGTCAATGTTGACGATTAGTTTTTTAATTTCATTTTCACCTAGATTTTAAACATTTTCTTCCAAAATTACCTTACAAACCTCATTAATTCAAGAAGATATTGTTCCATTTCGAAATACTGACATTCCATGACACATTCATTCAAATCAAATTTTCAAATCTAAAAAGGCTATAAAAAACGACCCATTCTCTTGATCGGGATGAATCCTCCGTCATCAGTCCTCCGTGATCAGTTCTCCGTCATCAGTTCTCCGACTACAAAATACTAATAAAGAAGCTCTGCATCTAAGGGTCTTATCCCGGGACCACTATAGCCCAGGGACTGAAGAAAAGACCGAATTATCTATCAACGCTGCAAGAGGACTGATCAATCTGATAAGCGAGACGTCCGAAGTCGCGGCCATTGTGTGTCGCCCATCAAAAGTGCTGCAACCGAGGGAATTACTCAACAAAGTGCTGCTGGACTGGCCTGGTGAACGTGCCATCTCTGAAGACTGCACGCACCTACATGTGTGCCACCGGCAACCATCATTCATCGTCGGAATTACGTCATCTCTGAAGACTGCACGCGCCTACGTGTGCGCCGTCTGCAACCGTTATCCACCGTCGAGTCCTTCGGGATCCTGTGCGGATTCGCCTGCATCCTGCATCCTGCGAGGAGACCAGCCGACGAAGAGGACAGTCTTCGACGCGGGAACGCCGCCGACCCACGCCTTCATGCTCTCCACATCCTGCGCACCGGCCCTTCATTCCTGCACCCTCATTAGCCTGTAAGTCTGTTGTTTGTAAATATTTCTATCAAATTAAAATATAGTAAGCTAACCCATTCTTTCATTAGCGTGCTATATCCCCTATCCTTGTTTCTTTTCATCTTATTTGGTTTTTCATGTTCATATCCTAATGTCATCATCATGTTTTATATATTTTCTCGAGTTTTACACATCACATCATTTGGGACTTATCATCAGGTTGTGGGGCATAATTTTACTATAGTTTTCCTTGCATTATTTACAATTTTTACACAAAATTACTATGTTATTTTTCACTTTTTCTATATTTATTTTTGTATCTGTCAATGTTGACGATTAGTTTTTTAATTTCATTTTCACCTAGATTTTAAACATTTTCTTCCAAAATTACCTTACAAACCTCATTAATTCAAGAAGATATTGTTCCATTTCGAAATACTGACATTCCATGACACATTCATTCAAATCAAATTTTCAAATCTAAAAAGGCTATAAAAAACGACCCATTCTCTTGATCGGGATCAATCCTCCGTCATCAGTTCTCCGAGATCAGTTCTCCGTGATCAGTTCTCCGACTAAAAAACACGAACCATGAAGCTCTGCACCTAAAGGTCTTTTCCCGGGGCCACTATACCCCGGGAACTGCAAAAAGAAGACCTCTAAACTCTGTAACAAGTCTGATTCATCAATCTGAGACCTCCGACGCCGCTGTTCGCTATACCCAAGAGTGCTGCAAGACGAGACAAGAAGATGGGGTCATCTCTGAAGTCTGTACGCGCCTGCCCATGTGCTGCTCCCAACCGTCCTTCGGGTTCCTGCACGTCCTGCACCCTGCGAGGAGTTCCGCCGACGAGGATAGCGGTCTCCGACGCGGGAACGCCGCCGACCCACGCCCTCATGCTCTCCACATTTTACGCACCGGCCCTACATACCTACACCCTCACTAGCCTGTAAGTCTGCTGATTGTAACTATAATTAAAATATAGTAAGCTAACCCATTCTTTCATTTAACTATCGCTTCACGATAAATTAATAAAACCACGTGTCAATCTCCAGAAGTGAATATCTAAGTTACTAATTAATCTAAATAATTTTAGCTAAAGGCAAATACCTATTACTGTCTCGAGTGAAATAAAATGGATGATACATAAAGCAGAGGACGTGATATGAATGAAAGGGCGTTACTTAGCCGTGAAGTCGCACATTATTCGCCGGTGAATGTGGCCCACGGTCGTGACCGCGCTAGGATTATGATCCGCAAAGTAAAGTTGATTCTTTATATTGTCGTTATATCGATTACTTACTTAAGATAACATCCCTATTTTTAGAGTGGTTTTTGTAATACGCCTAGAATTTTTTGCGGTCATTATATAGTCAAAGTGTACAGGATACACTTATGATAAGAGGAGTGTGGCCTGTCAACTATTATCTGTGATAACAGTTGTTCCTGCTCATGAATCGCACTCTAGGTTGATATCAGGCGAAGTGTAGTCACTTGTCGAGCTACTATATAAAAATTGACCATATATTAGGATACTCTATGAGGGTTATAAATATTCATTACAAATATTTGTTTCGACCAGGAATGGAACCTGGGACACCACACTGCGCTTCTGTGGCCCTCAATAGCTATTAATTTTCTGACGTGTCTTACGACTTTCGTCGTAACTTTTTTATTTGGGTTTCTAAAATCTCAAACTGTTTTTCAATGAATAAAAAATTAATTGATACAGTTTTTTTGCAAATTAATTTAATTTACGCTTATGTAGCTATAATATAGGTAGGTATATATTAAAATGTTTTTAGTGTTAAAAGGAAGCATTAACGATGCAGTCTAGATTGCTGTAATTCCTATCTAGATGTTCTACACGGAAATTAAACTGCTCACTAACTAGTATTTGTAAAATATTCTATTTTTTATTATAAATTATTTTCTTTTTTTGTGACTTATTATAAACCGACCACGAATTAAGAGTTGGCTCGCCTCGACATCCAGGATGTGTAATAAAATAACCCGCATGAGACTTCCAGGCAACATTCAAGTTATACAAAAATCTTCAAAATTTTTAATATATTTTGAACTTTATGTTGCAACGTATAATTGTTATTTTTCTTCAATTAGATCTACAGTAACGTATGATTAGTTGTTAAGAAATGTCCGTAAGAGTCGGTTCGAATCCACTGAGCAGAGGCGAGAGTTAATACGTTGTACCATCTGAATCTGGCCAGAGTCCAAGCCTTTTAACCCTCTCATAGAATAAATAATACTTGTGCATGAAAATCTTCAATGACTAATGTACTTCAATTTATTCCTCTTTTATTCATACACATACGCACACACCCACCCACCTACGCACACACAGACATCCGTAAGAAAATTATTTCAATAATGTCACGAAATAATATAAATTTCATATAAAACATCTACGTTCTGTTTTGACATTTACAGCTTTACAGAAACATATTAGATTAAAATAAGTGAAATTTATTAAAATACTATTTATGCAGACTGATGATGGTTATTTGTCCAGTCTACCGTCCTGGGGTAGTACCACCACTTTCGAATGTAACACCCGTGAAGTAACCTTGTCGCGTTTTGGGAATAGTTTGAAAGTAACCAGGTATAACGAGAGAGGTATGCCCTGTCGATCTGGATGGTACATACTCGTCTCTTCAAGCCGGCATAGTGGAGGCGACTGCTGCCTGTAGAGATTTCTCTGTAGTAGTAGTTGTATCCATTCATGGACCGCACTCTACATCAGGCGGAGTGTTGTCATATGCCGAGCTACAGTAAAAAAATAAAAAAAATTTAAGGGGATTTTTTTTGTTTCAGCTTGTCGCAGTTTCTTTTCTATTCCTTTCGTTCTTTACTTTACTTTTTTCAGTATGACCAGGCAGCCCAGTAAAATTAATCAAGGCTACACCGACGACTAATTTCAATTGACTCCCTTCCCTGTAAAACCCACTCCGATTCGCTGCAACATCCTTGACAGTTCTCACTAAACAAAAAAAATCGTAAGTCTCGGTTTATTGTCTCTGCATATCCCTATGTGTCTTAAATTACGTGAAGATGAATATCAAAATATTTCACAAAATGAGGGTTAGTATTTAATTAAAGTTCACAATCGTTTTAAACCAAAAATCGGGAGCACACTCAATCAATTTAAAATTTCCATTTTCACAAACCAAACTTTAGCATTGCTGATATCTTTTTGTAGAAATTCATTGTTCAGTAAATTGATCACTTTTAGCAAACGAACTCTATTAAAGATAACATTCAAAAAGTTTTCTCTTTTCAAAGAAATGGACGGAAATGTGAGCTTATTGAATGTGACACGTAAATAAAAGATCTACAGATTTTCTTTGTAAAAAGCCTATCATTTGAAACGAATTTATTTTGATGATAGCAATAGTTTTATTCATAAGTTCTTTTTGCTTTCTCTGTTCGACCATGAATATTGAAAATACGATAAAAATAAAATTCAAGTATTAAATTCATATTGACGCTAAAAGTCTCTGCGTTTTTTGAATATACATATTGTTGAAATATTTCAAGTTCGTAATTAAGGTTAGACTTTAATTTTAACATATTAATTTTGAAAAAGATAGTGTGACGTAACAGTTGAAATTCTAAAACAAAGTTTATTTTTTATTTTAGCACGTCATATGACCGCACTCCGCCTGATGTTAAGCTAGAGTGCGATCCATGAACGGAGGCGACTGCTGTCAGGGAGGGGAATCTGCAGACAGCAGTCGCCTCCGCTATGCCGGCCGTTCGCGAGGGGATTGTTTCGATGGTGAGGCGATGCATAGTATGATACCCTGAATGTACTATGAATGCTAGGCGGGACAAGGACAACACTTACACCCAAAACAAATATTCACTTAATCATGCTCACGTATAAAAACGAATGTTTATTTCAAACGTGAATCGAACCCTGGACCGTCGCCTACTAATGGACTCACCTGGGGAAAAAAATAAGATATTTTTAAAAACTCTTCAATATTATTTATTTTTATATCATACCCTTAGTATCTAGGCCCTTAATATCCGAAATTGAGTTCCATTATCATTGTTCATTTTCATGAAATTACCTTCTATTGAAGAGCGTGGAATGTGAAAGTTTCTCACCCATTTTACTCATAAAAGGCCTCAGCGTTAATCGATTCACCCTACGCTCTTTTTTAATACTGGACCTTTTAATGACGACGAGGGTAATCCGCTTGAATTAAGTTAACCTTTTATAATATTGTGAGTAGGCTCACCCGTCTATTGACCCATAATAACTGATACTTAATTAAATGTAAGATATTGTGAGATATTTATTAAACTTGTATCAAAGATATTTAAAAAATCTAAGAAGAACTATAAGTAACACTTTTTTGCATTGATATATACAACTAGATGTGCAATAACGCTCCCAATGTGACGCGAGAGAAAAGAATACCACAGCCATGTTTAGGTTCTCTGTCAGTTAGTATTTGACTTGACGGCAACATTGTCAAATCGTTTGAAGTGGCCTACGCTTTTTTTATGTCAGATCTATGAAGTTTGCACATCTAGTAAATATATCTGTCCTTTTTTGGGTGTAATTAATAATTATTTTTTTATTGTAGTTCAGCATGTGACAACACTCCGCCTGATCTAAAGCTAGAGTGCGGTCCATGAACGGAAACAACTGCTACTACAGAGAAACCTGTGCAGGCAGCAGTCGCCTCCACTATGGCGGCTTGAGGAGACGAATATGCACCATCTAGACTGACAGTGCACACTCCTCTCGTTATACCTGGCTACTTTCAAACTATTCCTGAAACGCAACAAGGTCACTTCACGGGGGTTACAGTCGAAAGTAGTGGTACTACCCCAAGACGGTAGACTGAGCTAATAACCATCATCAGTCTGCCTACCACTGTTTAATAGTGCCTATAGGCACTAAGTGACCAAAGTACATATAACAAAGTTACATTGGTACCGGTCAAATTTAGCGAGGTTCGAACACGGTCACTTTCGATCGTGAGTTCACGCGTCTTACCGCTACACCACGGCCGCGGCCGTTCTAAAAGTGTTGTCTTAGCGTGTAAGAAATAAAATCAAAGAACTTATTTATTTGGATTGCAGGTTATTATAAAGTTCGATACGGCTGCTAATATGTCTTGTAGACAAAAGCTTCAAAAAAAGTAGAGCATAAAAAATAAATGTTTTCTGTCTGTAATATAATTTGTACGTAAATGTTTATCTTCAAATGGATCTGTATTTTAAGAAATTGCCGCTTGAAATTCAAATCAAGTATAATTTTCTACTCTATCGTAAAATATGATAATCTTACAGAACATTTTCCTTTAGCAGATTTCTCTTGATTTCTCTGTGGTTTCAGTGTTTTATTATTAGGTTATTTATTAGTGACATTATTTAATTCACTTATACATTTAATTATTTGATTTTCTTTAACTTGAGTAGTTTTTAAAATATATTTATCGTCATGATTTATTGATTTATATATTATGGGTTAGTAGCATTTTAAATCTATGTTAGGTTAGTTTTGTACGTGTAAATATTTGTGTCTATTTAATATGAATATTACTATATTGTAAGATATTGTAACATAAACATATTCAATATACTTATCCCCCATATAATCTGATAAGGTATAGTAACTTCTACTTTTTAAGTATATTTTTAATTGTTACAGAAATAGTGGTACAGTGGTAACTGCTAATCTGTCTGCCGTCCTGGGATAGTACCACTTGCGAATGTAACATGTGAAGTAAGTAACCTTGTCGCGTTTCGGCATCAGTTTGAAGATAACCAGGTATAATGAAAGGGGTGTGTACTGTCAATATAGATGGTGCACATTCGTCTTCTCAAACCGGCATGGCGGAGGCAATTGATGCCTGCAGGAATTTGTATTTGGTAATAATTGGTTTTGTTCATGGACCGCGCTCTAACTTAACATTAGGCGTTATCATATGTCGAGCTATATTAATAAATAAAAAAACTATATAAATCCTGAAACTTAATCTCGGTGTGTTATCGATGAAATAACTCAGAAATTGGGAATGAAATATCTGGCAGTGACAGTATACGCTGAACGAGCTGCCTAGTCATGTTCGAGATTAAAATAGAGTGTATCCTGATTGTTGTGTGTGACAGATATAAACCTGCATGAGTATTAGATTATGATTTATAACTGTACAATACATCTATACACTACTTTTTAAATCTAAAATATGGAACTAAATTAATAGATTGTATGTGGTTTAAACCTTTATTTTAATTGTGTTATTAACTTTTAAAAAAATTACGACTGGGACTGAATAAAATAATCAAAAAGAAATGCGGATAGTAAGTCGTATATTTAAACAAAAAAATCGAAACATATTCGCGCAAAACTTTCAAACTTACAAAGATACAATTTTGATATTCACGGAAGACTTACAGATTTAATACCGTGTAAGTTTTAATATGCATCTTACCGTAAAAATCATAAATGAATTATAATTTAATTAATTATTAATGGAAATTAATTTTTCTTGTAGATAAACAAATAAAAAACAGTAATTATGCCTTTGTGTTAATAATTAAGTTAATTTAATTTAACTATGGTATTAATATTAAAAAGTATGCCAAAGGCATTTTCTTTGGCAATAAAACCGTTTTGCGTATAAAGTATATTTTCTTACTAATGTTATGAAATTCCCAGAAAGCGATTCCGTCCCCACCTCATTAGTGAGTCCACAATAGACTTTATTGCTATGATTGCTCGCCTGAGGAAGATTCTAAAAATTGGCGCACATTTTCTAGATTTTTTCCCAACGTGTTGATTTATCTACTTTTATAAAAAAAAGAATGTACTTACCATAATGTTCGCTTTTATTTATTTCATAATTTATTAAAAAATAAATACATTGCATATACTCGTATTACGATATCAGGACAAGGACAACGCAAACATGTATTAACATCCAAACCTAAAGAAAATACCTACTTTATTATTATAATATTTATATGAAATAAAAACGCTGGGAACTCTTTGCCTGGCATCTCTATGCCATTTTTATAATTATAAACATTCAGTCGTGTCAGTTCATTAATTATTATTTTATGATGAAAAAAAAACAACAGAAAGATGTTAGCAGTAAAATAGAGGTATTCTTTACTTTTTAAAATAAGAGGTATCTTATTATTGTTGTTTTTTTTTATTTTTTAATATGCCTTCATTTTTATAAAATTATAACCATTATAAAAGTAAATTCTTTAATAAATGAAATGAATCGACTATGACCGTTATTAAACCTACAAGCGAATTTAACCCTTATTACATTTTTAAAAACTATTATTGTAGCTCTGCATGACAACACTCCGCCTGGTGTTAAGGTAGAGGCTAGAGTGCGGTCCATGAACGAAAACAACTGCTACTACAGAGAAACCTCTACAGGCAGCAGTCGCCTCCGCTATGCCGGCTTAAAGAGATGAGTATGCACCACTACTTTCAAACTGTTCCCGAAACGTGACAAGGTCACTTTACGGATGTTACATTTAAAAGTGATGGTACTACCCCCGGGCGGCAGACTGAATTCGTCAGTCTGCCTACAACTCTTTAATAGCGTCTGTAGGCACTGAACGACCAAAGTACACATAACAAAGCTGGTACCGGACAGGATTTAGCGAGGTTCGAACACGGGTCTCATCGGCCTTACCGCTAGACCACGGCCACTCGATAAAGTATCCATCATCAGTCAATAAATGTTTTAAATCAATATAGCATGTAATTTGTCTACACCGTTATCGAATTTCATTTTCGCAAGATGACCAGTTAGTTTCAACATTAGGCCGTAAAGATTAAATTTACAGCCGAGGTCACCACGCCTTCCTCCTCCGAGGATATTGGGGCGCTATTCTTGACTGCAAATTGAATATTTCAGCAATACATTACGTATCCTGTTTAAATTTTGTTATTTTACTTCTGTTTTATTACCTTCCATATATTTTTTTAATATTTATTAATTATCTAAGCTTGCACCACAGACACTGAAGTACCAAACCTGCTGGGACTTGAGAGATTAACTTATAAAAGTTAGGCCGGCATAGTGGAGCGATTGCTGTTGGTAATCGAGTTGTATATAATTTGATATGACGATGATTATCATATTATGAGATTCCATCTACATAATATCTGTTGATTAAAAATTTCAAGTGATTTTAATATAAAAATTGTAATGAAGAATAGGTCTCTTGTTACTTCCTGGAATCTGAACTGAAATGAGCCTATAAAGTTTGTAATACGCAATACCTATCTATAACCACCTTGTTCACTGTTTGACTCCTTTGGGGAATTAAAGACAAACATTGTTGATTAAGTACTATTTTGGTGCCTATTTTTAAGAGAAATATAATAAATTAATAATTTCTCTGGTTTTATTAACAAGTATTATTATTTAATGCTTATACTAAGCTAGTGTTTGTCTGTAAGCACTGAACCTACATATAACAAACATAGTTATATCAGTAGCAGTGAGAATTGAATCCGGGTCACATTGTTTGCGAGTTCAAACTGCTACACCATGGCAAATAACAAACTGTAACATTAGAACATTAAAAAAGATATTAAATTGTATATTTCTTACTTTCTTATTCACTAAAACACCAGATTAGATTAAGCAAACCGCGCGACGGACAAGCCGGCTTATTGAAGTGGATTCTGTGACAGCCCTCATGGACTAATGTAAACATTAAGTATGTAGGTACAAACATGTCGCACATTAACGTTACGATAAAATCTACGCGCTACGACGTTATCGAGCGAGACGCAACTTGCTACGTAGATGTGACGTCACGCATTCTAAATCTGTTAACTCTTTGTGGGCACGCTCACAGCTTAAATACATTAGATTAAAGAATATTTGAGTTAGATATATGTGACAGACAGAAACGTGTCTTTTATAAGCCGACAACTTTTTTTTATGGGAACTTACGACTATTCCTAAAGGAGAATTCCCATTCGTCTAAGAGAATTGGGCCCATTATTTTTTTCTATAGTTTGTCGATTATAATTTTTAGTGCATTTTGTACGAAAACAAATCTACATTCTTTATTACCAATTTTAATTTTTAACCCAAATTATTGAGTAATTTGACTTTTTCTGATACAATATTTGAGATTATTATTATATATATTAAATGATTTAAATTATAATTAATACTATCTGTTTTTTATGTAATTAAACATTGCCTAATAATTGGTAAACGATGTGTTGATATAATTGAAATAAATTAGTAAAAAGATAAGATATTATTTTGTTAACAAACTATTGTAAAGTGGGCCTAAAATGGGCATTGCCCTTTATTGTAAACTTGTTTTAATTAAACAAAATAGTTTTATGCAACTTACTTTTGGGTTAAAACTAAAATATTGTAACATTTAGTCTCAAAATCTGAAAACGAACAACACCTCAGTCTCGCCGCAACCACAACGTCTACAAAGCTTTAAGCGCGATAGCGAGGCGCTTAAAATCTTTTAATTTAATTATATCTAAAATTTTGTACATTCAAAACCATCGAAATTTGGGTTGTGAATATAAATTACCGTGAACAAATCATAAAACAAAAAGTACTAAAATAATGTGGTAAAATTGTAATTAGTATATATATTAATAGAAATTATTATTATTATTATTAAATTAATATAAATTAATAGAAAACTATTAATACAATAAGAATTCCAAAGTGGTTATTGAGATACTGATATGCTTCCGAAGCGATGTCAGCTTGCAGAATTTTCCAGTAGTTTCAGCCCGTTGAACTATGCTTAGCGAAAACAGCTCACCATTGAGCCGTAACATTGAATGTGACCTATGACACGTGTTCCGTAACAGACGACGCTAGTAGCAAAGGAATATAAAAGTGTTATCTAATATTTTCTATTATATTATTATGAACGACGTACCTTTTAGTCTATATTTTATAAAGTGTCTTTTACGGAAAGATGCGATGTATATATTTATTAAATAAATAAGGGAATAAATTCAGCTAAGTTTTTTTGCAGTAATGAATGAATGTAGCAATGAACATTTGAAGTATTTTCTAAGTTTATTCACGATTTAAAATTCACCAAGCATTTATTTGTATTATTTTAATCCAACGTTTCGAAACCCTTGCAGCCATCGTTGTCACAGTGATAATAAACCGCATAAAAACTTTAAAATCAGAAAATATTTATTTATTATTTTAGTTTAGAAATCTTAAAAATAATACATCACATTATTTATTTTTAAAATTTAAATAATATGCATTAGACTCTTATTTTAAATACTGAAAATGTCCTACATATATTTACATAGATTAATCCATAATGTATCTATCTATTCATTGGAATCGATCTTCCTGTGCGAGAAAGCATGTGAACTATTCGCTCAGTGAATTATCATACGTTATGGAAATCTGTGGCGCCGAGGATGCGCGGGAGGGTTGGCCTGATTTACTTCTCTCATCATTCAGTATTAAGCTCCAACATGGCGCCCGTGATAATAAGGCACGTAATAACGACAAACGCTTTTTTAACCTAACACAGTATGATTTATTAGTAAATAAATTATTATTATGTGATTTGTTTTTATATTGTGACTACATTCCGTCTGATGTTAAGCTAGAGTGCGAACTACGAGTGGAAACAACTGCTACCACAGAGAAATGTGTGCAGGCGGTGACCAGCACCACTATGTCCCCGGCTCGAGGAGATGAATGTGTACTTTCCATTAAAAATTTAAAAATGGGTAATAATAATTTTATGCATTTAGCAGTATTTTGTAATTAGTAGATATAATAAAGTAAAATTTAGAAAATTAATTTAGTAAAATTCATGAAGACTACCTTTTGTTTTCGCATCTCAATTCCAGTCGAGTGCTAATGAATACGAATGCTTTTGTTATCCAACATTGCAGATTGCATTTCACAGCATTATTCACAAAATGACGCCTACGTGACGTCCTCCGCCTTGCTCACGGAAGCTCTACATAACCGTTTATGCTTCATGTGACCGTAACGAAATTCTTCTATCTATCCCATCCAACTGCTGAATTAACGTCACATATTACATGCTTTTTTTATTTACTAGTTGATTTATTCTATAATAAATAATAATAATTGCATTATATGATTGTTTCAGTTGCTTTAACAATACGAGGAGATAACTTAAAATAAAATAATTTCTCTCTAGGATTTATATTTGCTTTGAGTTGAAAGTTCTTGTTAAATAATAATGGCATGTTGCGGAATGAGTTTTGTGCTCTTTGCCTTTGTCAGGATGCCATCAGCAAAATGAAAAACTGAAAAATTTTAAACTCACTAATCACATGAAATGCCTGAAAGCTGCGTGAACATTATTGACATTTCATGTTAAGTAATGTTCATTTCTCTATTTCAACTCAATTTTGAAGGACGTGAGTTCATTATTACCCTGTGAGACCATTATTATTGTCAACATATTTTTATAGTAGCTCGACATGTGACGGTAATAAGCTGGACTGCGGTTCATGAGTGGAGACAACTTCTTCCACAGAGAAATATTTGCAGACAGCAGCTGCGGCACACCTCTCTTATTATACCCGAAAGTACCAAGTGGATCCCAGTTCACGGGTGTTACACTTGAAACTGTGGTACTATCCCAGGACGGCAATCTATAATACTTTTTTTTTAAATAGGGCTTTTTGAAAAACGACTAAAGTACATATAAGCAAAGAATTAATACAGAATTTGTATAGGTTGTAAGATCATCAACCGCTAGGTCACAAAGGCTTTGAACATAATATTTATTAAATAATATTAAAAATACACAATATAAGATATTTTTGTTATTATATGTAAACAAGGTACATGAACTCTTTTTTATTGCTTCATCTACGACGACGGTAAAAATATCCACGTTGTTTCCATTTATTTTTAAGACAGGCTTCTGAGTAAATTTTTATGTTTCTTTTAGAACGGGTGCTTTTCATTTCTGATAATAAAACTTGATCCTATATAGCTCATATGATACACACCAACAAATATAAGTTGTTCACGAAATTGTATCTTGAATTAACGCAATTTAAAAATATATTAAATATAGTTGACACGCTTCTAAATAGCTGTGTACTCATACAGTAGCAAACTTTAATTTATGGCCCAAAGAGCGACCGTGGTCCATCGGTAGAAGGCGTGAACTCACGATCGATGAGACTCGTGCTTCAAGTATCGCTAAATTCTGACCGATACCAATTTGTTATTTGAACTTTGATCACTCAGCGCCTATGATACAAGAATTCAAAAATAAATAAAAATCTAAATTCAAACTAGTAAACCTGAAACCATTGATATATACAACTAGATAAGTACGCTCCTATTGTGATGGAAGTGAAAAGATGACCGCAGTCACTTTTAGGTTTTTTGTCAGTAAGTATTTGAGTTGACGGCAACATTGTCAAATCGTTTGAAGCGGCTTACGCTTTTTCATGTACGATGTATGAGGTTTGCTCCTCTAGTATATATTTATCCCTGAAACACTAAAAGACCTTAACACGTGTGATAAGTTATTTCATTTTAATCCCAATTATTGTTACGAATTAATTGGGCATCATGTTGTTGAAATGAAAACACGTTACAGTTTGTTTAATAGTATTAAGCGTTACTTTGCGGAAATCCATAACCAAATTATTTGAAAACACTACTTTGCAACTAATTTCCGCTAAGTGAGGGTATGTACACAGTCACATTAGCTGTTAATGTTAGACCCTTCACCAACATAGTACGACTAGCGGAAATTAGTTGCAAAGTAGTGTATTCAAATAATTACGTTAGAATTTGTCCATGTCATTGAACCACTCTTACGCGCATTTACGAAAACCCACTGGTACTCGTATAATGATAATTTCCATCGTTTACATATTTATACTCGAAGAACCACAAATTCCAGAATCCTGACAAAACCCTTTTTATTTTATTTGTTTATGATTTTTATTTCATTCTTTTACGTCACGTTTTCGTTATGTAGGTTAACTACAATCCCAATATTGAATCGTGCACGTATTATGTGTCGTCCCTTATTGGAGATAAACTCGTTGAGTGTCATTGGCGAGGTCACAACTGCCATCGTCGAGTACTCTCTAAGGTAAATGCTGAAGTGAAACTTAGACCGGTCACGGATGTCTTTGATAGTTGGACAACTTTGTAATTGATTGTCACTTATGACTAATGCATATTTATTCAACTTACACGTTATGACTAGTCTTTACTAAGCTTGCTGAATCGAATCGAATCGCTTTTTTATTAAAATGCCTACACTATGCTTGTGCTCGTTTTGTAGGCATTGGTATCGGTCAGAATTTAACGTCATTTGACCGCGGGTCTCATAGGTCGTGATTTCGCGCCTTCGATGACTATACCACGGTCGCTCAATTAGCTTACCTAATATTTATTATGATTTTCATAATATCGAGAAGCCGAGGAGAGCCGAATCGAATCGTATCGGACATTGGGTCAAATTTTGTAACACAATACCATAATCTCAAAAAGTAATAAAATTATGTACTATTGTCCATGTATTGCGATTTTTCAGATCGGGCAGACATCCAAAGAACCGGAATGCTTGGTCCAAAACCAGACATGTGGCAACCCTAGAAATATATAATGCATAATCTTAAAATCATAGGAAATTATTAATAATATAAACGTATTAAAATAATAACTTTATAAAGTCGTAAATAACAAAAATGTTAATATACCAAGTATTTTGAATAAATACAGGAACGAAACGATATTTTACAAACTTCATTATTTATACATGAGAGTTAATACATGTTTACCGACGCTCACGAAGAATTCATTATTCTATGATTTATTATATAGTCAATAATATCTCTCAAAAATACTTTACTAGGTATCTCACAACCCATAAATTTGCTGTTTAACTAATATTAATTAGTTACCAAAATAAGCATTTAATTTAATAAACATTATTATATTATTGGGTTCATAGAGATATATACTAGAGGTGCAAACTTCACACATCTGACATAAAAAAACCGTAGGCCGCTTCAAACGATTTGACAATGTTGCCGTCAAGTCAAAGACTAACTAACAGAGAACCTAAATGTGGCTGTAGCCATGTTTTCTCTCGCGACACATTGGAAGCATTATTGCACATCTGGTTGTATATATTGGGCTGCTGTAACATTATGAAAATCAACTTTTTTTTAAGCCTATGCTAATTTCTTGTATTTTGACTATAATTTCGAATTCTTTTAATACTGGGTATGTGCACTGCATTCCACCAGACAGTAAGAAGCAATGCTACTACAGAGAAATGTTTGCAGACAGCAATCCTTCCATTATACTGCCCTGAGGAAATGAATGTGCACCATCCGCTGACAGGGTATACTCCCCTTATTATACCCGACTACTTCCAAGCTCAACCAGAAACGCGACTAAGTCACTTCACTTGCAGTCACTTGCAGTATTTGCAGTTAATAGAATCAATATAAAGACATGTTGGAATTCAATTAAAACTAACATTGTGATTTACAATTCAATTTATTCAAAATTCAGTTAAATAGTTTTCAATTAACACAAAAAGCCTTTGATAACTAATTAGTGTTAAAAGTCAATGTTTGTGGTTTGTACTCTATTACCCTATACATTGTAGAGTAACATTTAATGTTCTAACAAATACATTATCGGAAATAATGGATGCACATAAAAATATATACTATACTAATATTATAAATGTGAAAGAATGTTTGTTTGTCTCCAAATCATGCTTAAACGGCTAATCCGATTTAGATGAAATTTATTAATTATAATAGGCTATCGGATACTGTATTTTTTTTAATAGTTTTTGCGTTAGTTAGAACGTTTGCGAACGAAAGGTCAACATGGGTAATCGTAACATATGTTGTACCGATAAAAGTGTGCACTGTCAACCTGGATGGTGCACATTCATCTCCTCAAGCCGGCATAGTTGAGGCAACTGCTGGCAGCATACATTTCTCTGTGGTAGCAATTGTTTCTGTTCATGGACCGCACTCTAGCTTAACATCAGGCGGAGTGTTGTCATAATATGCTGAGCTATAATTAGATAAATGTAAATGGTTGGCTAGGGGTGGAATGGATAATTTTTTTTAATTGTAGGTCGGCATGTGACAACACTCCGCCTGATGTAAAGCTAGAGTGCGGTCTATGAATGGATACATCTGATTTTCGATTTGTCGATTCGATCGATCGATTTCGATTCGAATTTAATAAATAAATAAATAAAACTGCCACTACAGAAATCTCTACAGGCAACAGTCACCTCCACTATGCCGGCTTGAGGAGACGAGCATGTACCATCCAGATTGACAGCGCACACTCCTCTTGTTATATCTGGCTTCCTTCAAACTATTCCCGAAACGCGACAAAGTCACTTCACGGGTGTTACATTCGAAAGTGGTGGTACTACCACAGGATGGCAGACTGGACTAATAACCATCATCTCTTTAAAATACTAAATACGTAATGAAGTTGGGTATTAACAAATAGTGTTCTAAAATTTTCTCTACTTTTAAGTGAATCAAATGCTTGATTGTAATATTTTTTAAACGAATATATTATGTCGGATCAGACGAGAAATTTTAAACAATAAATTCAATATTAAAAATAACTAAGTATAATCTTTTATCTATCTATTTTTCAGTTTATAACATTCATTGAATATATTATTGACTCCTAGAATTAAGTTGTTACGGATTGCGTAAGAAATTCTTTCGAAAAAAGTTACCGAAAATGGTATAAATATTCCAAACGTTGGCGAACTAGTTTCCCAAAATTAATCAACCACGAGGTTCAAACTTATAAATATTAAAGTTAGTTTCGACTAACCACAGATTGTTTTGTAGTAATGAATGGACATTCCGAGTAGATTTATGCAGCATAGAATATTTACTTACTTATTTAATAGGTACTTTTCCTTTGCTGTTAAATGAACAATGCCTATTCATTACTATGAAAAAGGACAGTGCCCATTTGTGGGCCCACTTAATATTTCATAGTTGGTTAACAAAACAATATTCTAAAATAATATCTTCTTTTTTCATTAATTGGTATAAATTGGTATAATAGACCAACACATCGGTTACTAATCAAAACACAATGTTTAATTACAAAAAAGAACAGATATCATCAATTATTAAAGGATTTAACACAATAATAGCCTCAAATATTGCATCAGAACAGTCTAATTAATAATCCGGGTAAAAAAAATTTAAAACTAATTGGTAAAAAGGAATGTAAATTTATTTTCTTTCAAAATTATCTAAAATTTATTGGCGAACTCGAGAAAAAATCGTGGGTTCATTTCTCTTACGCGAACTCTCTTTTGCACCAGAAAAAGTCTAATTACTCAATAACCCGGGTAAAAAAAAATTTAAACTGATTGTTGGTAATAGTGTAGATTTATATTCTACAAAATAAACTAAAAACAATGACAAACTCGAAAAAAAATTGTGGGCCCATTTTTAGGTGAATGGGGATTCTCGTTTCATAGGGTAAAATAGGCAGTATGCGTGTACGTTGCGCTTCTTTGTAATAAAAATTCAATATGCTTTAGAATATCCGCTTCAATCTATTAATAATTTATGCTACCATGTTGTTCTTGTTTCCTAAAATATAACGTAGTATTTGTAGTAGTGATGTTACAGTTAAATCGATGTTTTTGGTGGATAAAGTAACAATTTATTACCATATAGCATAGTTTATTATTCCTAAATGCAGTTAATGGTTTAGTGCATTATTTGTTTTATTCCCTAACTGTTTTGAGTTGGAAATAATTAATGAAACGATAATAATATTAATGATGTATAATTTCTTCACCTTCTGATTGTATACCTTGTCACATACACGATACGATACACAATATATTTTTCAAATATGTAGAACCGAATGTTGCAGTTCGACTGTAACTTAAAATGTCAATTACAAAATAAATTATTTTGTAAAGCAAAGCGACTATTTGACAGCGTAACAATTCATGAAAAGACAGCCAGCCACGTACCCTCTCCAGTCACCCAAGTTAACTATATAAGCTTTAATGAACACCCTCGTGTCAGCTATTTATTGAAACACCCACTATGCCACGTCTCACAAGTTTCATTCTATAAAACACAATGCTAGAAAACAAAACACAAAAACTTTTTTAAAGAGTGGTTTTGGGGTAACAACCGTGAAGTTAAAAAAATAGCCGGGTGTAACGAGAGGAGTGTGCACTGTCAATCTAGATGCTGCATACTCGTCTCCTTAGGCCCTTTTTATCTGTAGTAGCAGTTGTTTCTATTCATGGACCGCATTACATCAGGCGGAGTCTTGTCATATGCCGAGCTACAATAAAAAAATAGTATTACAACTAATAATAAATTCGTGTATATTTTCTATTTTCTATCTCGAAAGGTGCTTTGGTGCAAAATCCAGATACTAAGCAACACACTTTTTGTATTTGTTTTTGGTCCCCGCATAGAGGTATTTGTTTACTTAGGTTTGTTCCAACCTATTTTGTTAGTACATATTGATAATGCTTTGTTTATATTATAAAAAGCATAAATAATAAACTATTTTTTTGATAAAATTTATTTTATATCCCTTCGTATTCAATTAAAAATAATTCTTTTATATTTCAGGAAACTGCTTTATTAAATTTAATGCAAAAACGCCTTAAAAATAATTGGCTCTGCTCTTTCTGATCTCGCTGAAATATATCGAAATAAAATATTGTTAATAATGTAATATGAGATTGAAGTCACAAATGGCGAAATATCGATGAGGTCTGTGCTTACTGGAGGGAACCGTTTGGAGAATTGCCAGCGAAATAGAAGGCAAAAGAATTTCAACAATTGAAAAGAGTCAAATAACTTTCGCCTTGTCTATTTTCATTTGACTCTGATGAATTTGTTATAAAGATCAACATTGCTTAGTTAACATTAAATTGCTCGTTTGAAAGTAAATCGTAAAGAAAGTTGATCCATCTCATTTTGCGACGAGTTCATGACTTTAAGTAAGGTAGTGTTCACATTAATCCATTTCACCGTAGTCGTACAGAACAACATAACTAGTGAGTAGAATTTCGTAGCATTTTTGTTATAGTCACAAATGTGTTTTCGCCCTAAGATAACATACTCTCATACGTTTTATTCAGAGCCATTTGTCAACTAAATGATACTATTTCTTTAAATAAATTGATATAGTTAGTATTTCATTACAAATTTTAATAAATTCTCGAGCACACATTGAAGGTCAAAATTTCAACCTTATTTTTTTGTATAAATATTTGAATAATTTTGTTTTTATTTAGCCAAATATATTTTCTTTTAGAATAACCCCGATAGTTCATAATAATGTGAGGAATATTCTTCGGAGATATATAGAGAATAGAGAGAGAGAGAGAGAATACATTTCGGAGAGTGTGCGCAAGAACTACACAACTTAGTTCTACCGTCCCCTTTCTTTTATCGGACGTCCAGACACCCGGAGAGGTACCATCCATTTATGGTCCAAGTTCCAAAAGTGCGTACGAGGCGTTTTGACAACACGTTCCTCGTGCGTACTGCGAAACTGTGGAACTCTCTCCCGGTGTCTGTGTTTCCCGAGAAGTACAATATGGGCCTCTTCAAATTAAGGGTAAACAGGTACCTCATAGGCAAGCGTGCTCCATCTTAGACCGCATCACTGCTTAACATCAGGCAGGGTGCGGTCAAACGTTTGCCTATTAAGCATAAAAAAAAAAAAAAAAAAAAAAAAAAGGTTCACCTTTAACTAGTTAACAAGGCAAGTTTCACGTCTTCACTCCCAACGGTGTCAGTTCTGGATGTCAACAAGAAAGACTGACATTTCACAAATGCGAGCTTGGAAATGCTTTCGTTTAAAAATGCATAACATACTCTTGCTTGAATTGTTAGTTGCAAAACTTGTCATAGAGTTTTACTACAGGCTATAAAGCAATTTGAAGTAGTAAAAGCTGAAACTACAGTTAGTGACACGTGAAAGAGCTGAAGACTAATTAAAGTTTTTAAATAAGATAAATTAAAACATTACCCTGGAATAAATGAAATAAATTGCATTATAAATTAAATTGTTATTTATTTAAGGAAAGTTTAATTAATTATAATTATTAACATATTATAATTTGTACTTTAATTTAAAAAAAATATCTATCAAACGTCTATTTATAAATATACTTACACTTTATAACTCAAATTGGAATATTGAAATCGTTAACTAATTTAAAAAAAAAATTAACTATAATCAAATAATTTTCAATATTAAAGTAAACGAAGTTATTTTTGTAACAAAATGTTAGAGGACATTAGTTTGGTAAGCAAATAATGGCGATACGTTACGACGTAATTAAATTCCCAGAGCAAACGAGGACCGTTCTCGGCTCTGTCTCATTAGTAAGTCCACAACAGAGTTTATTACAATGATTGTCGCTTGCAAAAACGACAATAACGACATAGTCGCTGCCCTTCTTGCCAAATTTATTCCGTAATATGTAAATATAAAATACATATTACATTGTTTTATGAACAAGAAACTGAATATACTTTTAAAAAAGGTACAGATCCTTTGTCGTTCCACAATTTAGCTAACCATGTCTTTTTTTTATTCTACATTTCGACATACATGTCAGACGTACAATAAATAATATTTTTACAAATGAAAAGGCATCACCTTATATTTATAGCACCAAAGATATAATAGAGCCTTGTATTAACTGAAAAAAAGATTTTGTGCGGCTTACTATCATGTTAATTCGACACGTTTCGAAAGCTTTGCAGTTTTTTCATCCCCATTAGTCTGAGAGTTAACAAAACTACCCTTGACTGTTCTTAATTTGATGTGGATTGATCAGTTTTTTTATTATTTCTATCTATTTTGTCGGAGTCTTACCCTCGCTTGTTTCTGCATCGAATAAAAACATTTATTCAGTCAAAATATTCGTGCAAAACCTAAGAAAACACATTACGAGTCCCGTATTAGATGTAACACTGAAGAAATAGATTAAAAATTGTATTACTACTAAAAATGAAGTTATTTAATGAGAAAACTTTTTCTTTGCTTTCAACTGAAAGAAGTTGTAATTTTGCTTCAAACTGAAACAAGTGTTCACACTTTTATTGGATTGCTTTTTTTCTCACTTTGTTAACTCTTTAACAACTCGACAGAAACTTTTTATTTTTAAGAAATTACAAATTCGTCTTTGCAAAACCACTCCCTAGACTAAGAAGCACAAAAATCAGAGAGAAGACAAAAAACATGACACAAAATTCGATGATTTCAATTCATAATACACTTCTACACCTATGATTAAATTTTAACTTATATCTGTTGTCGCGGTTTACTATGCGCATAATTTACTAGTATTAAACGTTTATCGTACCCGTTTCATCTGTTACTATTATTTAAATGTATATTTTTAAATCGGTCTGGTAAGACCAAAACGAACAACCATTCATTGTAATAATAAAATAGTAATTCGTGTTTATCAGTTTGTGCCGACTAGTACAATTTTTTTTATTTAAAATGTTTACCATAAGGTTCAGAATCACTGCTATAGGCTTCATTCTAACTTGATTACAGTTAAAGAAACAATTTTAGACTCCGTGAAGAAACTTGATCATATTTACCAACTTTACGATGTGTTTGTATAACGAAAACACGACAAATCATATGATAAACATCACAAAATATACTCACCAAAATTTATTACTCCACGTGGGTAGAATACTGATTATTTTTATTATTAGTTAAATTGCTCTAATATTTATTATATGAAAATAGAATTCTTCCGTATCAAATTGGAAGCGTGTAAACACTACTAATATTAAAATGTATTACAAATTTTTAAATAACAATATTTTTATTAAATTATGATGAAATTTGAACAGAAAAAATTAACACGTATAAAGATTTCCAATACAGTAATGAACAAACAACTCAAGATGTTGATTTTTTTTATATTAAAAAAAGGTTTTTATTTTCACAAATAAAAAACACAAATCCAAGTATTCCAACATGAAGTTACGGATTATCTTGTGAAAGAATAAGGAAAGTCAAGAACGAAACAAGAACAAGTAGGTAACTTTCTAATTTATGAAACACTATTATTATATTGAGATGTATTTCTCGGAACGATCAATAGATAGAAGCTCCAGACCATCGCGCATCGTTTCAGACTCTTCGATATAATTTTATATTTCTATACATGTCACGATCAAGTTTCGTTCAAACACCTTAATTTTAAAATTTTCACTGTACACTTTTACTCCTTTTTTCTGCCATAAGTTGCCACAAGAGAAATGTTTGCAGGCATCAGTAAACTGCGCTATGCTGGCTTGAAAAGACGAATGTGCCCCACCGTTATACCTGACTACTTCTAAAATGCTATATTTTTTTCTAAATTGGTTTAGTCGTTTAATGCGTGTATTATGCTTATAGTGCACCTCCATGACGTAGTGGCTAGCACATCTCTAAAAACCTAAAACGACTTAAATCACCTTTAGAGTCACTATTAAGAAAGGATTGAATTACCAACCCTTATCTTATAAATTATATTCTCAATAAAAAATAGGTTTTCTCAACGCTTACTCTTTTTATTGCTACAAATCCAATTTACATACATTGTAGTAACATTTAGATTTATTGTTATAGTCCCTTTACTAGACCGTCTCGGTAGGTACAACCTTTCATGACTTAGATTATTACTAATAGCTAGATAGAGAGCAATGAACTTATAATTTTCATACAACACAACCTTTTATTAGATAAACTAAAAAGTAAGATTTTTCTCTGAGAACTGTGAGTAAAAGCTTTATTTTAAAACTCGGATTTTCAATTTTATCAAACTGAATTTATAAGTTGAAATAAAGTCTTACTCTAGGACTTGTTGAACTTTTTTTGTTATATCAGGCTATTTTCTACAGCGGCAAATGTCTCTTGGACCGCGAGTGTGATCACATTCTACGTCTTCTATAAAAAAAGGTTACTTCAAGGGTGTTAAACTTTAAAGTACGACAAAGTCTGTCTAAACTGACATGAAACAAATTTCAGAATACTTATCATTTAGTTTCAAAATTTAATTAAGAGATACAATTATGATACAAGTTGCATAACATATAAAGTAAAATTGAATTTCAAGAAAATCTAAATAAGATATTCTGAGTTTTATATTATTAGAAAGCTTTCGAAAGTATTGGAAGAGTTTCCCGAGGATGGCGGATGTTCTTGATTCGAGTTTACTTCTCACAGGATGCATAAAATCTGTCGATATAGAATGCAAGAATTTACGACATGTATTTTTCCTTATTACTATAAATTACGCTTATAAGATGCACATATTAAAATCATTTATGAAAAAATAAAAGATTGTATTATTTTATACTACGTTGATTAAAGTTTATAATATTTCACAAAAGAGATTTTGAATGTTTATAAATTAAATTGCATTTTAAAAAATTAAAGGTAATTCCAGTTTTCGTGTGCTCTCATATAAATTATAATGAAGTTTGCAAATTATATCTGCTGCATTATAAATACTGATGTACTGTTTTGTTTTTGTTTTGTACATAAGTGCAAAAAGTAATAATAATAATGTAGATATAAGTACGTACAGAATGTTGGATGCGCTTGGGGCATCAGGGACAGGGCTCGTATTTGAATGATAATAATTAAATAAATATCTAGGAAGAAACTTTTAAATATTGCACGTAAAGCGATACTTTGTTAACTTATGCAACGTACGAACGTAACCTCGTGTCGTGTTAGAGTTCACGTCCGCGACCTGACTGGGTTTACCGAGTCAAAGGCGGTCAAGTTTCAAGCAAGCGGATGAACCGTCTCTTGTTAACTAAATCTTGCAACTTAAAAGTACATTTCCATAGATGCATAGGGAACGATATTTTTATGTAGTAGATATCTGTAACTAGTAACTATGAGTAAAAGGAACTTCTAAGTAAATAGAACGCCAAATAGACACGCTTGTTACTTTTTTTACTGTAGCTCGGCATATAACAACATTCCGCCTGATGTAAAGCTAGAGTGCGGTCCATGAATTGAAACAACTGCTACTACAGAGAAATCTACGAGCAGACGAGTATGCACCATCTACTTCAAACTGCTCCCGAAACGCGACAAGGTCACGTCACTTATACTTGTAGTTAGTTGGGTTACTGGTGCGCCTTTCTGCTCTTTATACAAGCCATCCAATTTCCTTCATGAGGGCCAATACGCCGTCGACGTAGGAGTGTTGACAGACTCTTCAGGAATTTCCTTCTAGTAGTGCTTGCTGGGTCAGATGTCGCTTAATGACCCCCACCATAATACGCAGCTTATGCTTCGGCAATGATCGTCTCGTATCGTCCAATGTAAACGCGTTCTAAATAAAATGCCGCAGTCGTAGACACAACGAATACACTTCGCGCAAACTCACCAACTGTAACTAATGTAGTTTATAATGGACTGAATTTGAATTAACTAATTTTAAACTTGTGTAACAGACAAATAGCCTTAAGCGTGGAGTTTGAATTGACCCGGAAATTGTGACAGAAGGGCCCTATAAATTGATGTATGATTTCCAGTTCTAATTTCCAGAACTTGGGAACAGAGGGACTTCGATTTAGAGTGTCTCTACACGTGTTGGGGCTCGTCGATCCACATATTGTGTAGAGAGACCCTTACTTTATTCCTCGGTTCCACAAATAATGATGTCCAGGATACTAAAGTTTAGGTTATTAACTAAACTATTTCTAATAATCCTTTATTGTCATTAAAGATATGATAAATGATAGTATAATATAGAATGTAATAGTTTACAAATTGCAATTCATCGTCCAAAGCTTAGGCAAGTCATATTACAAGTTTACTCTATCCGTGAAATATAAATAAGCAATGAATATGTTTTTTTATGCGAATGTAGCGCTTTATCATTGCAACAATATCAAAATTTCCCGAGGGGAGTGTTTCTATGAATAAAACCTTTATACTTTAGTACCTACTTACTATTAATACAAAACAAATAAATTGCGTAAGTATTAAGAAAAACTATTTATTAAACTAGAGTATAGTGTATGCAATCTTATGCTAATATCGAAACGCGACAAGGGTGTCATCATAAAGTGGGACTAATAACCATCATCAGTCTGCTAGTGACCTTCTACGAGTCTTTAATAATACGTTTATATTTTTGTTGAATGAATATTATAATGAAAACAAAACCTTTCAAGATCCAATATTCAAAATATAAAAGATGTGTCGACAAGATGATCGCATCTTAATACAAAAACTTTTCCGAAAATCAAAGAAGGCTTCATAACAAAACATTTACCTACTTAAAAGTTTTCTACGAAAATTCGATATAAAAATCGTCACATAATAATCTTTGATATAATCTTTTTTTTATTGTAGCTCGGCATATGCTCCGCAATGCCGGCTTGAGAAGACGAATGTGCATCATCCAGAACATATCTCTGCTCAAAAGATACACCAATATTACTGTTACAAGTTTGTTATTATCAAATAGTTTGAAACAGGCGTGACGGAGGAGTCTGCTTCGAGTTTTAATGCAAAAAATCTCAATACATATTCAGTAGTATAATACATATTAAGTTTGTGATTGTCGCTCTGTTACTTTTATTCGATGTTCACCCGTAGTAAATCCAAACTTAATGCTGAATGATGACACAGGTAAATCAAGTGATCCGCTTCTACATTGTGTTGACAAGGGATGTATTCTTGAAATTGTTTGTCATTTTGTCACTCTAAGTACTGAATTTTGTTTGACCAATATTAGTTTATTGTGACATTTTTAGTCCCGTTTTAGGATTAGCTTGGAAGCAGTCAAGTATAACGAGAGCTGCACATTCGTCTCTGCAAGCCAGCATAGCGGAGGCGACTGCAGACATTTCTCTATGGTAGCAGTTGTTTCCCCTGGCAAGGACGGCACTCGAGCTTAACATCAGGCGGAGTGTGATCGTATGTCGAGCTACTATAAAATATATCTTGTTTCATTGTCTTGGTTTGTGTTGAAAATTGACTTATTTTTGATTAATTTTAAAACAAATTTGAACCGATAATAATGTAATTTGTGTTATAATTATCTCTTTTGAAGAGAAAACAACCATTAATTACGTTGATTAATTAGATTTTTCCTAATTTAAATTCTAAATTAATATAATAACATTTTAAATACTTTACAAAGTATAAATATAAAAATTTTCAAGAATAAACCAACTGGTTAGGGAACGTTTAATCTCGACAATTACGACGCCATTGCGCGCCCTCACACCGGCATCCATAACGTATGATAATCACTCCTCTCACGTATTCTACGTTAGATCATTTATATCTTGAACTATAATATAGAGCTTTAGAACATTGAAAATGTATGCGCGACTAATTACTTGACGGCGCCGGTACGCGCGCGACAAATGTAACTTAATTAAATTTTCAAAAGAAATATCTACAGTAATTTGTGATATGTAAATCGAGTCTACTAATTAACATTTCTTAATACATAGGTTAAATAAGGGTAGGGTACGCAGAGGGTAAAACCACAGCGAAATGAGAACTTTTTATTAGGTTTCTTTTGACAAAAGATGATCATTAAATGAGTTCTTGTTGCTTTTTTTCTCCAACAATGCATCAATTAAATACCCATTTATAAAAAAAACATTAATAATTTAAAGGAAAATGCCCATTCGCCTAAGAGAAATGGGCCCACAATTTTTTTCTAGAGTTTGTCGATGATTTTTGATTCATTTTGTAAAGAAATAAACCTACATTCCTTATCACCAATCAGTTTTTTCACCAAAGTTATTGAGTAATTAGATGATTTCAGACGCAATATTTGAGGTTATTATTATTTTTAATACTTTATTAATTGAAGATATCTGTTTTATATGTAATTAAACATTGTCTATTTATTGGTAAATGATGTGTTGATACAATTAAAATTAATTAATAAAAAATAAGGTATTTTTTAGAATATTGTTTTGTTACCAAACTATTAGGTATCAAGTGGGCCCAAAAATTGGCATTCTCCTTTGTCTCCAGAAATATGTCCATAATATTAATTATTAAAATTTATTAAATCACTAATTGGTCTAGTCGATATCGAAGGAATAAGAGTAATTATTGAAAAAGGTTATTCTTATAAAAACATAAAAACTGAATCCATTACAAGAAAACTTGTCTTTGAAGTTTTCCCGTAATTTAAAGTTGAGACTAAGCAGAGTACCTATTACTTCCCATTAAGGTGGTTGCCGCGAGAGAAATTGTGATTTACAGCTAGATTATATCAAAACCTAGGTAGGTACTTTGCTAAGATTATCTAGAGAGAACCACCTCGTTTTTATTCTTTTAAATTAGCTAGTAGGCACTTGGTAGCTACCAAAGCACATAAAACATAGTTACATTGGTACAGTCGAAATTTTGCGAGGTTTGATACGAGGATCTCATCGATAGTAAGCTTCTATTTCGCTAGGATTACGTTATTTTATAGAATTATTTTACAAACAAACATTCTCGTATTTTATTGAACAGAAAAAGGCGGCACGTACACATTGCCCGAGGTGAAAAACAAACCAACACACATCCTCCCCGTACATTATACATATCTAATAATATTAAATTTTAAACCTAAATGAATAAATAAAAACTTCTTGTGTCTATTTTAGGCAGATGCATGATGCAATCGTGAACTCCTTATTAATTATTCCATTTGGCACATGCCACCAACATCGAGTGGCTTCGGGGGTTTTGTCCATATATTTTAAGCATGATTGTAAGACCGTTGTTCAGTCCACAGTCGATTTGCATTATAAATATAGTTTTGGTAAAGTTTATCCCAGTAGATTTTACGATTCATTCAAACTAACGTTTATTCAAAACTAGCTGTTGTCCCCAATTTCGTATACGTTTAACTTGTGAAATTATGAGTTCCCCATACAAACTTTCATCCCCTATGTTGATCCTTTAAGGGATGATTTTTCAAAAATGCTCAAACTAAAAGTCTAAATATGTATAAATTTTCATATCCCTAACTTAATGATGGGTTTCCTATACAAATTCTCGTTTCCTATTTATTTTACTTCAGTTTTTGAGACAAAAAAATAACCTATAGATAAAGAAAACTATAACCTTCACTATCTATCTCTTTGCCAAATCGATATATCGTACAAACAGAGTTACTTTTACATTTATAATTTTTTTTTAATTGTAGCTCGGCATGTGACAACACTTTGCCTGATGTAAATGACTGTGATGGCCCAGTCTGCCGTCCTGGGGTAGTACCACCACTTTCACGTTAAACACCCATGAAGATAACAATGGATGGTGCACACTTGTCGTGGATGCAGCTCCGGCTACAGACCTTTCTTTAGGCGGATTGTAGTCACAAACCAAGTCACTAAGAAAAAAAATTGTATTAAAACGTCTACTTTTTTAAAGTTATATCTATCTACAATAAAAAGTGAATTAAAATCGATTTAAGTATTCGATTATCTCGACTGAGTAAGTAGTTGTTGAATACTAAATCACAGTCAAGCTTTACCAATTTCAAAGCACAAATGCCAGGAGTTGTAGAGAGCAGTATGAATAGTTTCGTGTCGATCTGTATAGTCTGTCCGGTCTCTATAAGTAATTGGCCTCAAGTAACTCACTTCCTAGGTGCACTCTATTATGCACTCGTCTCCTGTTTACTAGTTGATGCTAATCTGCATAGTTGCTTGTTACGTTAAGACTTTACCTATTAAGGTTAAATTTTGCAAAAGTGTTGGCAGAATTGGTGCTTCAATACTTGTTTATTTCTAAATTAATAAATATCTAATCGCGTTTCGGGTTCAGTTTGAAAGTAACGAGTGGAATAATAAATCCTTTATTACAAATAAGTGCTTTGTCAACCTGGTTGGTGCACATTCGTCTCCTCGGGCCGGTATAGCGGAGGTGACTGCTGCCTGTAGAAAATTATCTGTGGTAGCAGTTGTTTCCGCTCGTGGACCGCACCTTAGCTAGCTCATAGTTTAATATCAGGCTGATTGTTATCATACGCCGAGCTACAATTTAAAAAAATATATAAATCGAATAGAAAAAGATCAGTATGCACACAACGACCTGGGCGAGGGTGGGATCCGAACCCACACATTCCGCTATGCACGCAGACGCCCTGACTATTACTCGACCATTGCAATTGGTGTGCCTCACCTAAATGTGTAAAAATTCTTCTATTCTAAATTTCCATCGGCAGTCCTCTTCTTTAAAAAATAAAGCATGTTATATGCTTAAGGAGAAAAATCTAACCTGAATTAAGGAAACCAATAAAACTCTTAGAAAACTATAATTTGCTCATTATGTGCGTAGATCTAAAAAAAGACAATCGTTTAGGCAAATGAGGCATTCGGAATGGAACCCAAAACGATCTGAATTGTAGTTCAACAAAAGCTAACGGTTTTCAGCCTCTTTCAACTTGTACATTTATTTTGCTCAAGGACCCGGCTATTTGCTAGATATGACCATTTTATATAAAAACTCGCTTATCGTTCATCTTTATACGGATTAAAAAGAAGATTAGTGCGGCCGACGAAGACGTGGTGTTACGATCGACAGACTCGCGTTCAAATTTTACCAAAATTCTGGCCGTAACCAATGTAACTTTGCTATTATTTGTACATTAGTGTGTATGGTATAATATAGGCATTAATTAAAAGGCGTGACAATTGTATTGTATTGTATTGTAATTAAAAGAGTGGTGGGTAGACTGACGATAGTCCTGGGGTAGTATTTGCTACTGTTTAAAAAATATTAGCACATCTTTTTTTATATGGAACTTAAGAATTTTAGGCTGGTCTTGCACAAGTAACTGCTTAAGATAAATCCTAATTACCAATCAAAGTATATTAATTAATTACATTAAATTAATGTCACAATAAACAAAGAAAGGAAATAAAGTGCTTAGATCAATTATGCAGTTGAGGACGTGAATTGCATCCATAATAAGCAATTTTTATTCCAGACTACACTTTTATGTGCTACAAAATGTAATTATTGTTGCATAATCGATAGTTTTACTAATTCAAGTGGTGTATCCATAACAGTTGCGCAGCTAGCAGGGCAAGCACCCGAAGAGCTAACAAGAAAAGCTTATCTCGCTTTGAGCGTCACGCCCTACATGGTCTACCCGGGCGATACGAGTATTCGTAGGGTAATCACAGGAAATAAAAAAAAATGGGTTATGATCAAAATTATGCAAATGTTTTTTATTTATTTTATTTAAAAAACTTTACTGATATAAATCACTAGACGAACTTCATGCCGCAAGGCATTTTCTTCCAGTTGGCCTTCAGGAGATATAAAGTTGGTAGAGAAAAAACTATTCGTATATATCGTATATTGTATGTATTTTATGTATACTATATATTTTAATGTATATACGTGTAATTATATGTAAAACACTAAATTTATCATTATTTATTTATAAGCTCAGTTTCTCTTCGCCCACATTTGTTTTAATCGCGAAGGTTAGCGGGAAGAAAATGCTAATTAGCATTAAGCTCGTCTGTGTGCACTGTACATTAAGTTTTTAATAAATAAATAAATATATACTGCTTTAATGTGGATCCGAACAGACAAACACAAGCCAATATCCTTTATAGATGGCGAAGTTTAACCGGTCGCATTAAATACTCTCGCCTACAATTTTGCCTTGTGATAGAAGCTGACAGTTTGACTTGTTTACTTTGTATAGACTAAGCCCATGTCAGTAACTATTATCTGTCCACGTAATAACCGAGAACAAAACTTGATACCGGGTTTAATATCTATCCAATCAGATGTTCATTCCTTATGCATTAAATCGAATGAACTCTAGCGGGAATAGGAATAACCAAACCAAACTGAAATGTAAAATTTCAAACGGCAGTAAGTTAGTTTACTCGATAAAAAATGTTGCACGAATTTCAAATGAAGTTATTCGTTTTTTTTTTAATAAACCGAATCTGTTTGGTTTTCAATTTTCAAAGTTCAATTTTATTATCGTTTTTACGAATACGTAACGAGAAATTAAAGGAAAAATAAGTATTTGAGATATTTAGCGGATTCAAAGTGCATAAAATTAAATATTTGTAAATGAAGTCTCAAGAAAAATAGTCCAGAGACTTTCCCCGCTACGCTCCTTTTTTGTTCAAGATGTTTGTCGATAACTCTCTAACGCTAAGTTTGTCAGCTTTGTGTTAGCTTCAAAAACACATTTTAGTCAATAATTTTGTGAAGAAAAAACAATATTTGGAAAGTTCCGGCTTTAAGAAATGATCGGCGGCCTGTTATCTACGGAACAAAAGTTTGAGGACCTCTGATCTACATGATATGATTAAACATTCGCACGCAAAATAATTGATGGATCCTCAATGCCTCATCTATGTATAGCATTGTTATTATAATATAATATTATATATAAAATATATACAGGGTGTCCCGTAAGTGGTGGTGTCAACGGTATTTTACAGATAGAGGGGTTCAATATCTAGAATATAATTTGGTAATTTTTTTTTATACCTTCTGGTTTAAAAGTTATGACATTTTTAAAGAATTATCATTTTTTCCCCCGTTTTATCACAAAATAATGTTATAAAAATTTGTTTACAATAATTTTCACTGATATTTTTATTTAAGTGGGTTGAGAAAATACAGGGCTTTCTAATTAAAATGTTATTTGTAACCAATTAATAACCATGATTAAATAAAAAATTAAAATCTAAACAAGATTTAATTTATCAAATTTTAAGCAAAATATTTAAACGAAGCTGGTGTAAAAAAATTGTATGTAAGGTTACGGGACCATTATTTTAAAAATATCTACAATTCACACGGATTCTAAAAACGTATAATAATGATCACTATCATTTTAATTACAATGTTTTTTCGACATAAATACAACAAATGGGCGTCGATTTTTAATAATGTATTCCCATAACAGGACGGATTTTAAGAATTCTTATAGTCGGAAATTTGCACTTTTTCACGTCTTAACCCACTGTAAGATACTAACAGCTTGTAGTTCCAACCTTATTTTCATTTCGGTTCCTTAATTTGACTTTAGTGATGTTCAAAGAGGGGTAGGCAGACTGACGCCTGTTTCCACTCATACTTCATTCAGAGATTATGTACCTAAAGTAGATTAGGCAGAGTGTAATCACATGCCGGATTACTATTAAAACAAAGATTATTAAGTAAATTATGGTGTTTTTTTAATTGTAGCTCGGCATGTGACAACACTCCGCCTGATATAAAGCTAGAGTGCGTTCCATGAATGGAAACAACTGCTACTACAGAGAAACCTGCGCGGTAGCAGTCGCCTCCACTATGCCGGCTTGAGGAGACGAGCATGTACCATCTTAGATTGACAGCGCACACTCCTCTCGTTATACCTGGCTACTTTTAAACTATTCCCGAAACGCAACAAAGTCTCTTCACGGGTGTTACATTCGAAAGTGGTGGTACTACCCCAGCATGGCAGACTGGACAAATAATCATCATCAGTCTGCTGTTGTTAACTTTAAACAAGCTCTTTATGAGACATGTAATAATAATGAATATGCACTACGCCAAAAATTGAATATCGTGTCCGAAAGAATTAAAAATAATCAAAGAGCCCTAGGAAATATCAGGAGAATCTTTATTAGAAGATGTCGGTTATGCATTAGAGTTAGAGGGAGACATTTTGAGCATTTACTTTAATAAATTGTTTTCTTATCCGTATCTATTTACATTGGTTTTATTGGAATTCGCATAAGGTAATAATGAAATTTCTTCGACAAATAGTACTTTGTAGCTTGTTTAACTTTGAAAAATTACTTTAATTAAAATGACAGTGAACATTATTATACGTTTTTAAAGTCCGTATGAATTGTAGATATTATTAAAATAATGGTCCCGTAACCTTACATACAATTTTTTTACACCAGCTTCGTTTAAATATTTTGCTTAAAATTTTATAAATTAAATCTTGTTTAGATTTTAATTTTTTATTTAATCATGGTTATTAATTGGTTACAAATAATATTTTAATTAATAAGCCCTGTATTTTCTCAACCCACTTAAATAAAAATATCAGTGAAAATTATTGTAAACAAATTTTTATAACATTATTTTGTGATAAAACGGGGGAAAAAATGATAATTCTTTAAAAATGTCATAACTTTTAAACCAGAAGGTATAAAAAAAAATCACCAAATTATATTCTAGATATTGAACCCCTCTATTTGTAAAATACCGTTGACACCACTACTTACGGGACACCCTGTATATTAGTATTGAAGCCGGTAACAAACTGGAGTATGGATAATTGAAAGTGAATTTTTAAAGGAGAATGCCCATTTTTGGGCCCACTTGATTGATACCTAATGGTATGGTAACAAAACAATATTCTAAAATAATATCTAATTTTTATTAATTCATTTTAATTATATCAACACAACATTTACCAATTAATAGACAATAGACTAAATTACATAAAAAACAGATATCTTCTTCAATTATTAAAGCATTTGAAATAATAATAACCTCAAATATTGCATCAGAAATTACTCAATAACCCGGGTGAAAAAATTAAAACTGATTGGTGATAAGGAAGTAGATTTATTAAAAATCATCGACAAATCTAAAAAAAAAATGTGGGCCCATTTTTCTTAGACGAATGGGCATTCGCCTTTATTTCGTTCTATTTGTGCTCTATCTAGTTCCTCGTGTATGTACCATCGTGCAAAGGCTACTTCAAAAAATAAAAAGAAAACTTCCAACGTAGCTTCTAACTAGCCTCGATTACAAAAAAGTAGATATTTTCCTCTGCATTCTGCTAGAATTATGGTTGTGTACAATCAGTAATTGTCACGTAAATTAACAAGTGAGTGCAACGTCGTCGCACTTGCGCTCGGCACTCGATTCCCGAGCAAAGAAGAAATCGATATCCGTATCCTCTTACTGTTTCTGTTTCACGATTGTTAGATATTTCTACAAGCTTAGATGCGAGTAGGTATATTTAGTAGGCCTTAATGATTCGAACTTAGTTAATTAAAGCTGAAATTCCTTGGCGATTGCAACTAAACGTTTATAAACAAGTGAAATCAATTTATTTTAAATTAAATCGAAAACATATTTTAAAAAATACACTTTCTTGGGCCTGTATAGTGACGGTGACTGGGGCCATCGTGTACCACGGTTTACTAATCATCGGCGCTCATGAACCTTTACAGTGATTACCATTAAGCCAGAAGCGTCACTATAAAAAAAGTACAAAGTAAATTAAACAGGATTATCACGTATCAAGATACAGGTACTGACCTAAATAAATACAAAAGTTAGCTTTTACCTATATACAAGTCTAAGCTATGAATGCCATTGATCAAAAAAACTAAGATTTTCAGCTAAATCAGCGTTTTCTACATTTTTAACCAGTTTGCCGTACAACTTTTAAGTGCAATACCAGTTTTAACCAATCGGATTTCAAAAGCTTGGAAGCCGGATGAGAAAGAAGTGTGCCCGGTCAATCTAAAAAAAACCATCGCATGAGACGAGTCCGCAAACCAGTGTAGAGGAAAGGTGGCTACAGCCTGCAACATTTCTCTGTAACTGCTATTACAAATTGAATAAAAACAAAACTTCTTCTAAAGTTCTTCTATTTTGAAAACAAAAAAGTCATGATAAAGTCTAAAGAAAAAAATAACAAACGGAAGTAGCGAATAGTGAAGATGCAATGTGGCTAGCTCACTGAAGGCGCGCTCAAAGAAAGGAAATTGAAAAGTTCCGATATGAACACAATTTGAAGCTCATAGCAGCCTAACATTCAATGTACAAACTACAAATAACTATCCTTTTAGAAGCACACTTCAGCACCATTATTTTATACAAATATAACCCCTGTTGCAACGGATTAAAGTTCATATTTTGAACCCGCTAATATTTTGAACACAAATTACTTTCTTTAAGAAATCTATTATTAGTAGATACTGTGCAAAATTATTTTTCCTTCTGATTATTTGAAAAAAAAAAAAACACTAATAAGTAATTAAATTAATTAAACTCTAGAATTTTCTTTAGTTAAAATATCTTATTACATTTCAAAAATATTTTTTTATAAAAGCTACTTAGTATTTACTTATTGTTAAAGTTATGATAATAAAAATTCTATCCAGGGATCCGTGTCGTAACAATGCAAAACTTAAAGATATTCAGAAGAGTTTCAAACTATGCGGACGGTTGTTAAGATGACACCCAATGGCAGGTAGTAGTTTGGTGAGATTTTTTGATATTAATAAATATTATTTATTTATTTATTAGGTTCACAAACAGGCCCTTACAATACAACAAATTGAATGTTAACGCACAACTACAATACATTTATGTAGGTCCTATGAACAGTGAACACGGCATGCGCCAATCAGTGGAAAATTATTGTTTACTAACAATTACATTTTGGTATTGATTTAAAATTATAGGTAATGATATTAATAATGATGTCAATATTATTAATAAATATTATTAAGAAATTTTATTTAATTAATTATAGTCAGACTAACTAAACATAGACAGACTAACGATGGTTCCAGCTCAGTCTACTGTCCAGCGCACTTTTTTTCATTGTAGCTCGGCATATGACAACACTCCGCCTGATGTAAAGCTAAAATGCGGTCCATTAATGGAAAGAACTGCTACTACAGAGGAATCTCTACGGGTAGCAGTCGCCTTCGCTATGCCGGCCTCAGGAGACGAGTGTGCATCATCCAGATTGATAGTGCACACTGCACTATATCTGGCTATTTTCAAACTGCTTCTAAAACGCCACATAGCGGAGGCGATTGCTGTCTGCAAACATCTCTCTGTTGTTGCAGTTTTCTTCGTTCAAAGACTACACTGTAGCTTAATATCAAACAGACCGTGGTCATATAAAATATCACTGTTGTCTATGTCAACATTAATTAAATGTCAATATTAATATTAGTAAATATGAGAGATAAACGTCGATATAATCTCGTTACAAAACTATTACGGCAAATTACCATATCGACACCCAATATATCCAAGTTAATCTAATAGATTTAAACTTAATTTAAACTTTGCCATATTACCTACCTATATAAATAATATTATATATCTAATAATAACACGAATGAGGCGCGTTCATTTATAATTTCCACGTCATAAAAAATTGGGATGTCATCCGCGTACATCACTCATTTCCTTAGTTGTCCATTTAATGTCACACAAAATACGAAAGTAAGTCCGAGACTTGCTTAGAAATGTCTTTAAAAATATTCGCTTCAATTTTTTATTCTATAATAAATTTAAAATTAAGAAAAGCGAACATAAAAAAGTTTTTAAAATTTTATCCACTTCTAAAAGGAAATAAGTATTCGTAGAATTACTAAATAATTTAAAACTTCTAACTTTAATCATAATTTGTAATATTTAAACTTTTTTTGTAATCAAGTTTTGTAAAAAAATGTATTATTTGTAATAAAATTTAATAAAATGTTAAATTTAGATTAAATAAAGATAAATTTTTTATATATATTTTAGAGGTAACGTTGATCTCATAGAATAAATATCAAAGCAACTTTTTAATAAAGTAATTTCTTAAAAGTTTAAAAGTGCGAGGACAATATTATCCAAAGTAGTGAATGAGGGAGCCCCTAATTACTTGCTAAGCTGCTCTGGCTGCACGCCAAATCGCCCTGCAGAGTTGTCCGTTCACACGGGTCCAATCTGGCGCGAACTGAGAATACTGAAATTCAATCTGCAAACAAAAATATTCAGTGACTGCCTCCGACTGCCAGCCGTCTCGTTTCACGAAGGAAGCTATGAATCTCTGCGCTGTTTAAGACATATCATAAATATTTCAAATCGAAGCTGCCTACTCCAGTAGAAAAATGCTTCCGTTAGGGTGAATTTTCAACACATTGAACGCTTTGTATCGTTCACGATTTCATTTCCATGCAAGAACCTAATATTATTTAATCATTGGGCATACAATATTCTGCAATGCAGAAATGCATGTAAATGTACTACGCAAAGGATAAGGCTTTCAGTAAAAAACTTCTTTGTTAAGTAAAACCTCTCCATCTGTTGACTGATGATGATTATTAGCCCAGTCTGCCGTCCTGGGATACCACTACTCTCAAATGTCACTTCACCAGGTCACTTGGAAGTAGCCGGGTATGACAAGAGTACGTGCCCTGTCAATAATGGATGGTCCACATTCATCTCCTCAAGCCGCCTATATTTCTCTACGGATCGCTCTAGGCGAAATGCGGTTACGTGTCGAGCCTATATACTCTGACAGTACACTCACACAAGTGTAATGGCTCATTCATAATCATTAAAACTTCATTGGTAGGTGTATTATCCTTCATATTTGAACCTAATGAGGGCTTTTAATTAAATAGGATCCCTCTGAGAGCAACTTTTGGGAGTCTCGTGCCCTAGTTTATGCCCTTTGCACTTAATCTTAGGAATTTGAAGTTTTCACTTGTTAATTCTGTGTTATTTTCCAAAACGTTCCTCTTTGATGTGTTCCAGACGATTAAGCAAAGATGACGAAGCACTTATTTCAAACTGTTATGTTACTTAAAGACAGCAAGATTGGGGATTACGACCTCATTTATGAGGTATTTGCTTTGTTTATATTGTAGATCAGATCCGTGGATTTATGATGAAATTGAACGATAGGGAATACTAACTATATTAATTTATTTATTGTTGTAACTTAACACATATTGGTGTAACATAACACCTATGAATTGACCTATTTATCTTATAAATAACTAGAAGAAACAACTTAGATCAATACTCGTTCATCAAGCTGGCATAGTGGAGGCGACCATTGCTTACAGATATTTTTCTATAGTAACAGCCGACTCCGCTCATGGATTAACAGTTTAATATTTATTTTATATTGATATTTTGGATTATTTTTGACAAAATTAAGATTATTATTATATTAAATGGATCATGTGAACATACTCTAAAAATATTTATATTTATATAGTTTATGCAATGTCTTCAAAATTCAGCAAAGAGAAGTGGACATTTTATCTAAAGAATAAAATTTTCTTGCAATATTTTACTTTTGACGTAGTTTCCACTAGCTTTCTTGTTAAATAAGATAAATGTGAGTAGACGTGCGGTTGCCTTTGTTTGATATCATCATTTTGTCGTCAAGTTTAATAAGTTGATAATGCGACTAAGTTATAATATTTAAACGATAATCCTTTTCATCGATTTTATTTGAACTGTTCTGGATTCCTGGGAATTTATTTATTTATAAACACGATTATCTTCCAAGCTTTTTTATTATACCAAAAATAGTCGCACACTAAAAAACAATATACAGGGTGAATTTTTCAAGTGGGCTTTCATGGGCAAATCCTAAACTATGAGAGATATCGAAAAATGCTGAAAGGAGTCTCGATGCCGATTTTGATGAAAACTAAAACTGCATTATTAGATTTTTGATAAATCCATTTTCCCGGCCAGGAATCGAACCTGTTGATTTTGAAAAAAATAAGCACTCTGTATTATTGCACCATCCGATAGTGTTCCTGATAAGGATCAAATTCTGGGAAGTAATGATATACGGCAAACCAAAGAAAAGTGTTGATTTTTAACAAATTGTCTCTTATTTCCATGTATTTATACATTACCGGTACATTGACAACATTTATTATTTATGATGATTGAAAATCATCATATTGATTTAAAATCTCGCGCTCTTCGAGGTTAAATGAAAGGAAAGTCTTGATTTTTAGCAAAATAATGATTTTTTTTAACATTAAGTAATTAAATCTTAATTAATCAATTGTTCAAAATGATAGCTATTATTTTCAATACATAGCTGAACTCGACGCCTCGAGTGTACTGCATTCCACATCACAAGGTTATTGATTCCGTTCAGAATATTCCCTAACGCTAGTTTTAAGCCATCAATTTCATTGTACGTACATTTGTAAATTTCGGTTTTTGACATGCCCCCAGAGAAAATAATCTAAAGGTGTTAGGTTAACCGGCCACGGCACAGGACCTTAAAAATTAATTTATTGTTTTTCCTACGTTTAAATTGTTTTTTAAATTTTTTTTTAATCATGGCTTTTAACCTCGAAGAGCGCGAGATTTTAAATTAAAATTTAATTTTTTAAATTTAATTAAATAATAAATGTAGTAGGTAATGTATAAATACATGGAAATAAGAGACAATTTGTTAAAAATCAACACTTTTCTTTGGTTTGCCGTATATCATTACTTCCCAGAATTTGATCCTTATCAGGAACACTATCGGATGGTGCAATAATACAGTGTGTTTATTTTTTTTCAAAATCAACAGGTTCGACTCCTGGCCGGGAAAATGGATTTATCAAAAATCTAATAATGCAGTTTTAATTTTCATCAAAATCGGCATCGAGACTCCTTTCAGCATTTTTCGATATCTCTCATAGTTTAGGATTTGCCCATGAAAGCCCACTTGAAAAATTCACCTGTATATATCAAATACATCTACTTTTATTCCTTTTTTAACTCCGCCTGATGTTAAGATAGAGTGAGGTCCATAAGCAAAAACGGTCGCTACCACAGAGAAATTATTGCAGGCAGGTGTCGTCCCGGCATGGGCAGACGAATGTGCACCATCCGGGGCGCTCTCACGCTCACACGTCTCGTTATAACTGGCTACTACCAAGCTAATCCCAAAACACGCTTCAAGGGTGTGTTACTTAGTAATACAGAATACTTTATATATAGTATACCCCAGGACGACAGGCCGGGTAAACAACCATTATCACTCTTCCTGCCACTAAATTATTTTAAAAAATGTGTTAGGTTTCTATAAATCTAATCTAGAGATTGATAAATATGTTATTATAGATGTACCAGGAACTCATGGCATTGAAAAAATAATAATTAATGTGATTTTCCCATGATAATAGCAGTTGTCATTTGTTATATCAAAATGAGATATTTGTTATCGTTTGTTGAGATATAATCAGTATCAAGTTCTTTCAATCCAATTTTCCTAGTGCCCACTACGAATTTTATTACCCCTATTTGCTATGAGATTTTGGTAGACCTAACACCACACATAAATTATTTCGAGTTATTAATTATTTATGTGCTATATAAAAAGTCGAAATAATGATAGTAAGTATTACTACATAAATTATATTAATTTAATGGCTTAAATTCAATTTATGCATTTTTCAACTGGAATTTTGTAAGGAAGAATACTTACTTATAAGGCGACAACAAAGACTGTTCAAATAAAACAGCAAAGGGTATCCGACAGCTGAATTAATATTTAAATAGCAATATCAATACACACAACATGTGTTAAGGAGCCGAAAGCCTTTCCTTTACTGTTTCTTTACAATGTTTTTTCAAAATTAAATAGGCGTCGAAAATTAAAATACGATTGCAGAATTACCATTGCAAATAAAGAAAGATGCGGCTTTCTACTCTTCTTTGTGTTTCAAATTTTAAATTGGCAACATTTTCTTTTAACGTATTATCAAGAAATAACATAATGAAAAAATAATAAAATTTATGAATTCATGGCAAAAAAATGAATAAAAATAATATAACAATAAGTAAAGTTCTCTATATGGCGGTCCAAAAGCGCTCAACTTAATGTGCCACCTGAGGTAGTTGGCTACATTACAATTTATAGCAGCGTGGTACCTTACACTGTCTACCCCGGCACCTATGTGCATGCAAATACGGGGAGACTGTAGCACTTTATTTTATTGCTCTACTATCCATACGACTACCAGAATCCTTTAACAACTTTACTATTTTCAAGTAAAGTTTGTAGAGATTTATTTTTATTGAATGTAGCTGACTTAATTTCGTACATTTGAGAGTCTACTTAACACATAGAATAAAGAAAAACCATTTTACATATTTATAAGAAGTACCTACTTAATTAGTTGACGTTATGTGTTTAGAGCGGCCCAGGTCTATTGTGCCCTCAAGCTGACATAGCGGAGGTGACTAGTTATCTGTGGTAGTAGTTCGTTCCTCTCGTTAACCGTTTTAGCTTAATATAAAAAACCATTACCATAAAAAAACAAACGAGAATTATAAACGATGCAAAATATCTGTACAACGAACGCGTGAGAAATTATGCAAAACTAATACGTGGAATGTATGTAAATGGTAAAACCATGCTATTAGAACCGAAGCTTACACTCAAAACAGAGCATTGCAGCAAAAACCTTCCGGACATGGCTTGCCTCAATTTTCCTCTGATCGAGTGGACGTTGGTAATTTGCAACTTGAATCAAAATCCTCTCCCAAATGTACAACAATAATAATAAACCACAAACCAAGCAGAAAGTTTACGAGCGAACGCGGCTAACACCTGCGATTTTTGTTTTGTATGAAAAATGAAAAATATTCATGAATTTTGCGTCCAATAAAAAACAAACTTTTGTGTCTGCAAACTTTGTTTAATAAAGACACTACTTACTTATATTTTATTTGAAATTATTATTAATTTTCGGCCATTTAGAAAGATCGTTATATGAACAAAAAGTATTTATGCATAGATTTTTTTACATTTTATAATAGTTATTTGATTGCTTCTCTTTGTTTCTATATACGTTAGTTAATTAGTTATTTACCCAAGAGTCAGGCTTAAGGCAACTCCTTACGTACCTACTCGGTGCTATGAATAAAATAAAACCCCCTCTCTGAAGGCGTCGCAACGCAATGTCTTTTCTTTTCACCTCCGTAAATTTTCAGTGCATTTATTATTTAATAATGGTTAGGCAGTGCTAAATTTGTTATTTGAAACGTTTGGTTTTTCTCTTAGATCGTTGATTTATTTATCTACAGTAAAATTGCCGTTAATTTTTATAATACACTGGTAACCAGCATAACCAGTAATAGTATTGAAACACATATTTTTTACGATTTTCCCAACATTAAATGTAACTAGCGCCATCTAGTATTGAATGATAGTACCAATAATGCTAGTGTTGCAAATAAAAAATACAATTGTTTTTACTTATTGGCAACACAATAAATGTTCAGCGCCATCTAGTATTGAATAGTAGTACCAATTGCATTAATGTTGTAAATTAAAAAATAAATAAATTCTTAAATCTACAGTCGTGTTTATAATGATCACAAATAATCCAAAGTCAATCAAAAATAAGCGTGTGGCTATGTATTGTCTCTATGCACATGTGTTAGACTTGACAATTTATAACAATTGACAGTTATCATTTCGTGTATATTATTATAGATGGATGTTTGGTTTTAGAAATTAATAAATTTACTGGTTAATACGATGGCTACAAGAAGCGAAAAGAGTATTCTTAGAATTTTGGAAAAGTTAGATAATAAAATAAACTGTGGCGAGTATTATGAAGCTCACCAACTATACAGAACATTGTATTTTAGGTACGTCTTTATAGAATTTTAATTGAAAAATGTAAAGTCTTATTATTCATTGCGTTAAAGATATAAATTGAAATATTTTCAGGTATTCGAATCAGAAAAAAATCGATGAGCTTTTACTACTGCTGTGTAAAGGCGCAAAAATTCTATTGGAACATAATCAGCTGAGTAGTGGTGGTGATTTGGCAAATCTTTTAGTAGAGGTCCTAAAGCAAAATAAAATTAAACCCACTGAAGAATGGATCCAAAAACTTGTGGATATATTTGAGTTGATGAATGAGAATTTTCCAGAGAAAGATACATTTTTATTAAATTGTGTTAAATGGTCTATGGATGATAATAATAAAGGAAATCCTGTATTGCACACTGTAAGTAATAAATTATTATTTTATTTATTGTCAAATAGTTAAATCTACTATTTTTTTTTTATTATTGTAGCTTGGCATGTGACAACACTTCGTCTGATGTAAAGCTAGAGTGCAGTCCATGAATGGAAACAACTGCTACTACAGAGAAACCTGTGCGGGCAGCAGTCGCCTCCACTATGCCGGCTTGAGGAGACTCGCATGTACCATCTAGATTGACAGTGCACACTCTCGTTATACCCGGCTACTTTCAAACTATTCCCAATACGCGACAAGGTTACTTCACAGGTGTTACATTCGAAAGTGGTGGTACTAATGTCGGAAGTCGAGTAATACTTTTGCCTGTGTTCCAATAATCTAAATCATGGATTGAGCATTACATGTTGTCATTTTTGTATTCATGTATCTAACAAATGATCATGTCTCAGTATGTTTTGTACTCTGACTAAGGAAACATTGAAGAAAGTCTGGCATGTTACATTAATGGAAAATGTAGATGCTACCTGAAACAAATGTCCTATCCATTTCATTCTTAATAACCTAAGTTATGTGTTCTAACACTAATAGATGATAATTACGACAATAGGATGTACAAACAAAAGTTATATTCAGCGTATCAGTAAATCAGTTCTGATGTGAGTGTAACACTAACCTAAGGTTTTTAGAGTTACTTTTAGAGCCTTAAATATCATAATAACTTTTGTTTTATAGAAAATTGCAGAAATATATTGCAAACAAAAAAAATATACAATGGCCCATAAACACTTCTTACATTCAAACAATGGAGTACTTTATGCTACAATGTTAATAGACCAACACACAACAAGCGGCCTTAAAAGTGAAATAGATTTATTTATAGCACAGGCAGTGTTACAATTATTAGCTCGTCGTAATATGGAAATGGCGAAAGTGACATTTAACGAATATGTAAAATCACATCCTGATATTAAATGTACTGAAGCACCCTATGCATTACCTTTATTAAATTTTCTTTGGCTTCTAATATCAGCTATTGAAGAGTAAGTATCACAATATCTCACCAGTTATATATCCAAGGGCGTCGCCAGCCGATGGCCTAGGGGGGGGCCAGTTGATATGGAGGATGAGAAAAGTATGAATTGTAGGTAAAGTACATGAAGCTTTTCACTTGTACAAGCCTTACATCTACGGCGATTGTAATAACAACGGTGCAGAGTCTAACGTGTAAAGCTACACGAGCTTTTGACTGTACAATAAATAAAACTTGTAAATAAGTTATTTATTAGAAAAATAGAATAAAAATAATTTGGGAGTTTGAATTTGAATAGGTGTATTTTGTTTTTGAAATTACCAGATATTATAGTGGTTGACAACTTAGGCTTAGAATTTTGGTTGCTTTACATTTGACAACTTTTTTAGATTCTCTAGGGGGGGGGACAACTCCCCTGCCCCCCTTGTATATATCTAAATGCAATCATAACGTAGATGCTCCATGACCACTTTTTCTTAATAGTGATTGTATTTATGTTTCAGAATTTGATTTAGTTAAAACATGTTTGCACAGTAAATGTAATAATTTATTATTCACAAACTAATCATTCCAGTTGCTTATGCTACAGGACGTAGTATCCGACTTTATGCTGGCATGTTTATCTAATAATAAATAAATTATTTCAGGAAGAAAGTTGAAAAGTTTAACACAATAAATATATTCTATGAAATAACCCTAAACAGGGATCCGAATTTTAAATCATACTTGGAAACGATTGGAAAAGTTTGGTTTGGTATTGCACCGAAATGTAAAGGGAATAAAATGCACAAATCATTATTGAGCGGTCTCTTAGGATCACTTCTAAAAGATGCTCCAGCGTCAGAAGATGATGAGGATGATGATGATGAATTTGTAAGTGCAAATTCTGGTACACCTGATTTGGATTGACAACAAGATATTCCTTCTTTACATCAGTCCTTATGACATAACAGCAAAAGTTCAGCAAATTCTTAGGGTATCTGTTCTCAGAGGGGAAGGTCTTTAATTTTTAGTGACCTAGTCTCGTTTCGGGATCAGCTTGGAAGTGGGAATGAGAAATTAAATTATCCTCATCAAGCTGACATAGCGAGGACGACTGCTGCCACTAGACCAGTTCATGGATCACATTTTATCTTAACATCAGGCGAGAGTGCATATGCCAGACTATTATAAAAAAATGTATGGAATAAATAACACATCAATAAATCTATGTTAGGCTTGTATTTGTACGAAAGGACGCACCAGGGCGGATATGCGTGCAGAGACCAGCCCGGAAAATCAAGATGTTAGGATTTTAATTTAATGACATAAAATTGTTAAGGGGTTTTTCTTATTACAACCTACGATAGTTCTCTTTTAGTTAGTTAAAATAAATAAAAACTTGGGATAAAGAAAATTGTTATATTGTACAATACATTAGTTAGTAATTAATTAATCATGGTTGATTTGTATGCTACATGTTTTATAAATTTAATTTTACAATAAGTTCTAAGGGAAGGGAGTATTATGGATTCAATCGTACTAGATAACAACTTAGGGCATACTTAGTGGGTGAGCAAGCAGTACTTTAAAGTTGTATTGTTTATTTTTTATTAATTTTATTCAAACTTTATTGAACGCAGAGGCAATTTATCAAAAATATAAATGCGGGGAGGTTTATGGTGGAAGACTAGGGACGTAAAGAATTATTTATTTTGTATATTATTTGTGACTTTTGGGTTTTGTTTTGTGAAGTTCATGACAAAACAGTACCAATCTGATGTTCTTACATTAGCAGGATTCGTTAGAGAAGTAAATCAAATCAGTGTCTTCAAAATCAAATTATATATTTACTTCAATTAGAGGAAGTGAAGCCGTAATAATTCGAAATTTGTATTATATATAGGTAGTTATGACAAAATAATTATAATAAACTCTAGCTGTAATATAATAGGTGCTTTGTACAATAGAATATATTGTTATGCAAATGCTAACAATGGTTTGTCAGAGGTTATCTGAAAGACAGGTTCAAGAGATAGTATTTTGTAAAACTCAATGTTATTTCATTACTTTACCTACTTATGATTTCAATGGAATTTTTTATATTTGCTTATGAATTGCTCTAACTTTGTATTATTATCAAGCCTAATAGTATAGTTCTGTTCAGACTTTGTTACAATAGTCTGACATGTGACCACGCCTGATGCTAGAGGTCCAAGGTCCAAGACTTTATTGTTGTTAGTAGAAAAGTAAAATTTGAAAGTTTGAATTAATTATACTTGCAAATTAATTTTAGTGTGTGTTAAAAAATTTACTGAGTGCCTAGCACTGTCTATCTTGTTTAATATTATATGTTAATTGTTCTATAAAGTATCGATGCATTAAATAAAGCACATTTTTCTTGGAATTTGTATTTATTTTACTGTAATTAGGCATATTTTAATAAGTACATAATTATCACAGGCTTTGGACTAACGGTCCATCTTATGGCATTTATTTGGTTTAATAATTTTTACATATCTTCTACTACAAGAGCAGTGACGTCACGCGAGAACGTGGACACATTCACACTTTGTTTTACAAAGTTGAATTTTAAATTTCTCTTCTTACAATCAAACGCTTGATTTACTAAAAAGCGATTAAATTCATGTACATGCGGATGTGTTAAGTATTCATCTACATCCATCCATATGCATTCTTTTATCTCCATTTCTGATTTAACAATTGTACTTGATTTAGCCTCCAGTTTAACTACAACATAGATATCGGAATTCCCAAATGTCATGTTATGTGTGTGTCTCAAAGTAATCATAGAATCAAATTCTGTGTCTATACCAGTTTCTTCCTTCACTTCCCTTACTGCTGCATCTTTTATGTCTTCTCCTGAAATACACAATTTATAATCACACAAAGTCTTTTAGGTTTTCAACTAACGCCAAACACAATGCTTTTTTAAGAAATGAGATGCATATGTAGAGAGAATAGTTTTCGAGATGTATTTTTGCATTTTATGATATATAAAGTAATGTGTAAAAATAGACAATAAATATATTAATTATAGTGCAATATAGATGGAAATCGTGTGAATTCTCACCTCTCTCTACATAGCCTCCAGGTAATTTCCAATGGGGAAAATCAAAATGTTGTTCCGTTACAACCAAAATTTGATTTTTGTCATTAAAAACCATAGCTCCAACACCTAAATTAGTGTGACTAGTAGGTGGTAAATTGGAATGGGAATCTTTAGGTAACCATTTGCACATCATCACAAAATTGTCACTATCACGAGCATGATGAAAGTTAAATCCATTCTGAAAAGGATTTATTTTAACATTGTTTATATTTTAATGGTCTTATCTTATTTTTAATGGTCCAGTTGCATATTTGGGCTTGGTCAATTATGTCTTGCGGACAAATTAAGCCCTGATATATGTTGATATTTTATAGTAGTCTGGCATGTCACGGAACTCTACCATAAGCGAAACATAGAGAGCATGTGGTCTTGCGTGAACTCGCGATCGATGAGACCCGTGTTCGAAACCCGCTAATTCTGACTGGTACCAATGTAACTTTGTTAGAAGTACCAAAGTATGTCACTCAGTGCCATAGGCACTATTAAAGAGTAGTAGGCAGACTGATGATGGTTATTTGTCCAGTCTGCCGTCCTGGGGTAGTACCACCACTTTCGAATGTAACACCCGTGAAGTGACCTTGTCGCGTTTTGGGAATAGTTTGAAAGTAGCCAGGCATAACAAGAGTGTGTGCTGCAAAACTAGATGGTACATGCTCGTCTCCTCAGGCTGGCATAGTGAAGGCGACTACTGCACACACAGGTTTCTCTGTAGTAGCAGTTGTTTCCATTCATGGACCGTTTTTCATTAGGCGGAGTGTTGTCACATGCTGAGCTACAATAAAAAAAAACTACCAGAAAGAAATGCGATGATAAAATGTCACCACACATCACAAAATTAGTCTAGCACATACAAATTAAAGAAAGTGCTAAGTGTCCAATTTTTATTTATTTATTATTCTGTTTTAATATAATATTATATTACATTGGGTGTTATGATCATTATGATGAAACCATGATGAAGATGATGATGAAAGATAGCTATGTTGAAAATGCAGTTCTAAAGATAAAAATCTTTCAACATATTTATCTTTTTATAGTTGCATAGTAATAGCATGATACAAATTATGTTTTAGACAGTAATATAGTTGTCCACAATAAAATACATTTGTAATATGGTTGTGTTGGATATTTGGGGTTTGTAGTTTTCAATTTGGGCATCTTTTACTCCTATCAGATTTTTATGTTTAAGCAAAGACTAACTAAACATATCTTTAGAGGCTTGCATTTACATTTATAATAAAATTACCTCTGCCAATATAGGAACCCATGATGAATGTTTTATGTTGACTCTGAACCAAATGCATCTCTTTTTTTCTTCATTCCATTTCTCTATTGACGCTAGAAAAATATATTTTATTACTTAAAGATAACATCTTTGAAAAGTAATTCTTTTAATATTTGACCAATCTAATCTTTAAATAAACAAATCTAATTACCTGTCAATTTTTTAATAAAATGTGCATCATCATCGCACTGTTCTTTTACTGAATCTATTGTTATACCATCGTATCTGTCCAGCACACCTTGAAACGTATCGACACCTTCATTCATTATTTCGAAGCAAAATAAAAAATAATTAAATAAATTCGTTTTTGTTTTCTTATCTTAAAAAGCTAGAGAACTGTTTATTCCACGGCGTTTATTACATCAATAAATATTATTCAAATGCGCTAGTGAGATTATCTTTTATCTTGCTGCATTGTTACAAACACGAAACACGGTTAAACTGTTAAAGCACACATAAGTATTCAAGGCAGTTATTACTAATACAAAGGCTCATTAATATACTAATTTATTTGATTTCATAAGAAGAAATTCAAATTAGAAGCAGCGCAAGATACTATACCAGCACTATATAGGAAAACCAAACATGTCAAAATCAAAATATGTCGAGTTAGGGATGGGCAAACATATCGAAATACCGATTTTTTTAGTTTTTTTTTTAAATTGATATATTGACAAGTTTCTTTTCGTTTATCATAATATTTTTTTTTTATTTTTTTTTTTTTTTATTTTAGCACGTCATATGACCGCACTCCGCCTGATGTTAAGCTAGAGTGCGATCCATGAACGGAGGCGACTGCTGTCAGAGAAGGGGATCTGCAGACAGCAGTCGCGTCCGCTATGCCGGCTTAATGAGATGCCTCTTCACACTGCGCTTGAAGGATCCCATGTTATAGGAAGGGGGAAAGACGTGGCTGGGAAGGTCGTTCCATAATTTGATGGAACGACAGAAGAAGGATTGCCCGAACCTTTTAGTCCGCGAGGGGATTGTTTCGACGGTGAGGCGATGCATTCGATCGCCTGCACGCGTCGACCTCAAGCGATATATCGATATTTACATCGAAATCAATTTCTTTTTTCATATGACATTTTGTTCAATTTACGGTTCAAAAAGTCATAAATTAATGATGTTTAAACTTGTGTTCCTCATATTTGCATACCGCTGCAATTACTATTTCTTAAATTTCTTAAAAATATTGATACTATTTCAATATTTTTAAGTACATATCAATTAAAGGAGTCAAAAAATCTACACAATCAAAATAAAGATGTACTTAGAGGGCCAAGTACGAGGTTACATTTACGCCGTGACACGTTAACGCGAGTAGTCTCCACTATAGTCTTATTTATAATTAGATAGACAAATTGACAACTCGAAACATACACCACGCCTCCATAATGTTGCCACGTTAGAAGTATAGTGTTGTTACACGAATACTTTAATTGATTAATTGAATTATCTTAAAATGACATTTCGACTAGTAATAGCAAATCTACCTATTTTATAATTATTCCGACAATAAATATGTTAATAATAATAAAAACTTTCTTAACAACTTAGGAGTTTAATTTATCTCAGTAATTAATTACTTTAGAGACAAAAAGTACTAAGATAATTTCATTATATCACTACGCTTTATCGACTGGCATAACTTGCGAAACCATTTTGTGTGTGTAAAAAAAATCGTATATCACTTTTTTTTATCAATTTCTGTCCAATGTACGTCATCGAAATGTTCAATCACACACGATTGCGTGTACGAATTCATACTAGTATTTGCTAAGCCAGTCACAAACAACGAACAGAAAAATATATTAAATATAAAGTTAATTGAATTTTCAATTAAAAGCTGGGTCACAAAATTACCACACTATTTATTTTTTTCCAAAACTCGGCATCCCTTCAAATGTCATTGTTGTCTATCTAATTATAAAGAAGACTATAGTAGGATTGCTTTATTTGATTTTTTACAAAGAAATTGGAATACAATAGAAGACATGTTGAAAATAACACAGAATATCTATAGTCTGCACTCTTTTAACTCACCAAATACTGAATACAAAATGATGAGACAAATATATACGTGACAAGACAGGCTAAAATTGAAGTGTCCAGTTTTGAGGCAAATGCATAGATTATAGACTATTGTATAGAAGTAAAATAGGGATGTAGTCAATACGTATATCGAGATGTAAATGCAAGCATTTATCGACTCTTCTATTTACTCTATGACCAATTTTTTAACACTTATTATTTATAAACTAGTTATTTAATTTGTGGCAGTTGTAGAAAGATGACATACTAATTTTAAAAAGTCTTATCAGCTATAATATCAGTGATAATTATAAAAACTGGGCGGTGGACTCACGGTTGATGAGACCCGTGTTCAAAACTCACTAAAATTCTAACCGGTAGTGCCCAAGCACTATTCAAAGAGCGGTAGGCAGACTGACGATGGTCCCATATTAGGCCGGTCTGCCGTCCTGGGATAACACTATCACTTTAAAGTGTAACATAGTCGTATTTCGGGATCAGCTTGGAAATTACCGGATGTAACGATAGCACTACCAACCAAGATGGCGTACATTCGTCTCGCACTGTAACTTAACATCAGGCGGAGTACTATCATACGTCAAGCTACTATAACCGGCATTGTCTACCTACGCATAACGTCAGAGGTATTTAGGTAGTCTTGAATAAAACTATTTCTCAATCAAAATCAGTATATTTAGAAAACTCTTGGATTGGTGGAACTTGATTGTTTAAAGCTGTTAGGAGCAAAATGCTACAAACAAAGTCTAGAGTGTTTTGTCCATATAAACTCCAATGATTTTTATCAAATTATTTCTTAATAATTCATCTCTCGAAAATCTAAGACAATAATGATAATTATTAATAACAACAATAATATGTAATGTAAAACACCCATATGTAATAAAAAAAGAATAAATTAAAATATCGATATCCGCCTAGGACATGAAATAATATAAAAAAACAACACTAACATAACCTATAAAACGAATGTTTAATTTTTAAAATAAGACGGTTTTATTGATAACATTTATTGTCTACAAATAAAATGTAATATGAGAATAACTGCTCACCAAAAATTATACTAAATTAGAAGAGTTAATATCTTAGAAATACTCAAAAACTTTTTAAGAATATTTACCGGTGAAAACTCGTAAATTCCTCATTATTTTCTTTACGAGAGGTATGTGAACGGCAACCTAGTACTATACAAGCCATAACAATTCACAATATTTAAAATTAAAGAAATAACTTAAGAAATAAACAATAAAAAATACAAAATAACGAAACGACACAAACGTAAACAAATCCAAATGAAACCCGACTAAAAAAAGAAGTGTGTCAAACTGTGGATTTTAGAACAAAATTCGAAGTTTTTTAAAGTAGTCGGTTAATGAAAAAATAATGACCAGAATGATGACCAACTACTACAAAAATGATGACACTTCAAGGAAAAAAAAGGCAACAAAGGCATTTCTATCTCTTTTTGTTGCATTTAATATCCTGGTAAGCTAAAAGAGCATAGAGTATCAGTTTTCTGCTGCTCTTTTGACGATGCTTCTATTATATTCCAATTTCTTTGATTTTTTATTACCATGAAGGTCAAAATAACATTGTCAGAGGTTGTGGAAACGTTCACTTTACAGTGTGAGAGCGTAAATATAAACTCATACTTAGCCCTCTTGTACAAATAATAATGAGTTTACTATTCTTTTTTCTTGATAACTATCTTTACTACAAATAATAATATTAAACACGAATGTGAAAAATATTTCAAAATCGGTTTAAAAACAAAGCGGAAAAAGCCCGCCAAAACTCAACTGGCCGTCAAAAGTTAAACAGCTGATTTTGTCACAGCTGCCTGTGTTTACAATTTTCAAATGCTTAATAGATTTTTATTATTTAAGAAATGCATTGTAGTAAAATTATGTGCCAAAGTATATTTAAGTTTAGGGATAGTAAAAAACTCTCTTTTAAAAATGCAATGAAATGCAATAACCTGTGAGTATTTATCATGTTTATTTTAGGAGATTAGTTTATTTTTGTAATATATTATGTAAAATATCGTAGTTATTTTCAGGTTGCAAATAAGACCTCTAATACCGGACTATTTGGAATAGTAGATATGTACAATGGAGTTACTGTTGATGCTACTAAATCAACATTTGAGCCCTATGATTTTAAAATTAAATTGCATGGTATGTTACACAAATTTTACTAAATTTTCTTTTATAAAATAATAATGAATTCTTATATATTTTAGATTCCTTAAAAGTTTGGAAAGAGGAACAGAGGAGATGTATATGGTTTAATATTAACATTAAAAATTCTTTTTGTGTGCCGTTATTGGCCAAGGTAATATAAAGTATTAATAAGATATTAACACTTACTATGGTCCAAATTTCTAATAAACATAAGCTGGAATGTTATATAATATATTTTATATATCAATCACTCATAGTAGAATTACTATAATGTGATCTAAATAATGGATCATAATTAAATATAGGTTACATTGAATATTTAAGCTTGTGTTTATCAGAGAGTCCAGTTTGCCGGCCGTAGGCATTTGTTTCCGTTCATGGTTCCATGTACTCTAGCCTTACGTCAGGCGGAGTGTTGTCATATGCAGAGCTACAATGAAAAAAGGCATTTTGATGGGATGTAATTTGGTCACTCAGTGAAACATTAGCTTAGTACTGGCATTTAAAAAAATTGTAAATTATGATCGATTTTACGTTACAGGAGGGCTTCCATTTTCATCATGCTAGTGAAGACTTTTTGACTATGTATAAATGGTTACCAACAGATTGTAGTCCTAATTTACCTCCGTCATGTCATACCAATATGGGTGTCGGAGCTATGGTGTTTAATAATAAAAATGAATTACTAGCAGTGTCTGAACATCATTATAGCTATCCCCATTGGAAATTACCTGGTGGATATATTAATAAAGGTAAAAGTCGTTTTTTATTGGCCAATGTGTGCATGATACATAGAATTGTTAGATATTTTTATAATAGCCAATGTAAAAATAAAACAGAGGAATTTAGGTACGATCCCGTAGGGCGCCAATGGGTGTGTAGTTTCTATGGTTTAGTGGTCAGTCGATCCACGCGCATAGCTGAAGTCGTGGGTTCGAATCCCGCCTCATTCTACAGTCTAGACTGTTGATTTATTTCCAATAAATTTTTAAGAATAGTAGGCAGATTGATGAGACGGTTATTATCCCAGTCTGTTGTCCTGGGGTACAGGACATCCGTGGGGTTATGTTGTCAGGATCAGTTTAAAAGTAGCCATAACAAGTGGAATGGTATCATTCGAGTGTCAACCTGAATTGTGCATATTTCTCTCAGGATGTGACTGCTGTAGAAATTTATCTGTGGTAGCTGTTGTTTCTGTTCATGGACCACACTTTAGCCTAACATTTGGCAGTCAAAATTAGGATTTGTATTAAAATTTCAGGTGAAAATATAATACCAGCAGCGATAAGAGAAGTTAAAGAGGAAACTGGAGTTGATTGTCAATTTGAATCTCTTGTCACATTACGTCACACACATAACATGATGTATGGAAATTCTGATATCTATATATTATTAAGAATGAGCGCGCAATCTGAAGAAATAACAATCTCAAATAGAGAAATAAAAGAATGCAAATGGATGGATTTAAATGAATACTTAGAACATCCAAATATACATCATTTTAATAAGTTCCTTGTAAAAACTGCTTTAGATCACAAACAGAAGGGGTTTAAGATTGATTTACAAAGAAATATTGTTAAATGGCCGAATAATGTTCGAGATATGGAGATTTTGATTGTAACTGATTTATAACATACTTGTTGTATATTTATTATAGGGACAATAATTAACATATCATTTTTTTAAATATTATAATTAAATTAATAATAAATTTACATTATTATTGTTTTATGTGTTTCCATTTTTGAAATAATTCTTTATTTATTTTTTACAAAAAATTACATCCGCTGCCCACTGAAGCGAAGATATTGACTCATACAGTCTAATAATAAAAAAAAAAATTTAAAAAAAATTTAGTTAGTGCATTTTTTTTTTTAAGGTTTTATATTCTTTCCGAGGGTTCTGAGGCCTGAGTATAAGTTTACATTTACGCTGTCACGGCGTTAAGTGAGACTTCTCTACCAATCGGGCAATATTTTTGCCGCGGAGGTAAAAAACAAATGCAGCGACCCTATTGGTGAATATACGCCTTGACAGCGTAAATGTAAACATACTTGGACCCCTGGTAGGTCTGTATCGACTTCCGGTCTCGCCATGAACAGTGACTTATTTTGATTAGTAACTTTAACTATCCGTTTTCTTTACAAACTTATAAATAACTTAATAATAAAATTATTAATAAATTTTAAGGATTATACAATGTTTTTGGTAATATGAATTTGGGGATGTTTTTCCATGATATAAATAATGATTTCTTCTTTTCCCTCATCTCACTTGGGCATTGCAATTCTTGTTCTAGATTCACAACCTGAAAATTAAAAAAAGGTTTATTACGTAATTTGTAATAATTTTCTTTAATAATTATTTCCTATAAAAAAGCAACGAATTTTAGTTTCACTAGTTTTGCAGTTTATTGTCGTTTCTTACAAAAAAAGGACGCATTAGTCTCGGGCCTCGGTGTCCCGGGACCCCGAAATTTATAAAAAAATTGTGGTAGTACAATGGTTTTCTTAACTTTATGTTGTTTTTGATAATCTATATAATCTACAATTTTATTCCCTTTTGTAATTTTTTACATGCTTTTGAATGATTTATTAATAGGCACTTATTAAATATCTAATCATCATATTTTCAAGTATTTTTTATCTAATAATTTTAAGTAGAAAATAAACTACACGTTAAGCTGCCTATATTATTATTGATTGCCTAATAATATTTTTTACATATCGTTGCGGTTATCTTATCACTATATTGGTCTATGAAAATGCAAGTTTTTCACGTGTTTTAGGGTTAATTATACCATGATACTTAATAGGCTTTATATTTTACATTCAGTGCAGTATTTCAATAAATATTTAGACAAGCTTCATCTAAATCAAATCTATATGTCGAATGATTCTACAACTACATTTACAAAGGATCTGATAGAAAGACGGAGACAATACATTCAGCATCATTGCCATCATCATAAAAGCTACGCCTTTTCTTCACAGGTATACGCAGAGACAACAGAACGTCAATTTTTAACTATTCTATGCTGTTTAGTATATCCTTAATTGCTTGTTGATTTTAACAATAATAAAATTAATATAGAAATTAAGAAAAAAAACTTATCCAAACACAAAGTGAAACCCTAGATTAAGTTGTAAAACGATACCGGTCTTTAAAGTAGCTGATGCGTCGTTATCAACTCTTAAAAAGATAAAAAGACAATCACTGATATACTTAGTGATCCGATTTTCAGTATCTTCATGATTGTTATTTTGAAAACCTTTAACGAGTGAATTTTTTTTAGTCCGGCATGTCCGGATTGAGTTAAGGTGAAAGCCAACACCTGAGCGTCCATACATTTTGTTTTACCACATTGTTCGAAGCATAGCAAATTTATGTTGAAATTAAGTAATTTTATAACTTTCTCAGCACTAAATATTATCGCAAATCACTATAATAAACAAATAGCTGCGGCACAGAATATATAAAGTGCTTGTGAAATATAACTAATATAAAATGTTTAAAATATTTAAAGATCTAATGATCTAATTTAAAGTCTAATAACCATCATATCTGAAATGAACGGACGTTGCATTTACGCAGTGACAGCGTAACGCGATATCATTCCACCAATAGGATCGCTTCATTTAAATGCAGCGGTCAGAATAACATCGTCTGATTGGTGGAGAGACTTCGCGTCACGATGTCACGGAGTAACCGCAACGCCGTACTTCGCCGTACGTTTTATTATACCTCTTCTAATGGGCACAAAAATTACTTCGTGAATAATTTGTGAATACACTCACAAAGCTGTGTGTTAACTTTGTCTTGTTGATCTATCGACTTTCATCCCAAATTAAAATGTAGGTATTACGCAATAAATTTTAGATTTTTCTAATCAAATTCCAAATCCATTTGATAACGTCAAACATATTATTTTTGTGGACATATTTTTATCATTTTCCTGCTCATTAACAAAATTTTAGGAAAATTTCTTTCTCTCAGATTTAAATTATCAAAGGTCATAATATTATTAAGTAGATTTAAGTTCAGAGGTTATAATATAGCTCATTGGTAAACAAATACACCACTAAGTAGGATTTTTAGTACTTATCTTAAAAATGCATTCTTTAAACATGTATCTATACTGGAACGTGCTCTGAGGATATTTTCGCCATTTGTTACGTAGTAAATCTGATTCATATTTGATATTACATACTTCCTCTACACGTTAGCAAGCGATGTCCCAATGGTGTCGGCAAATATAGATTTGGGTGTTTGGTCAACTGGGCCCATGTTATCTTTCGCGATCCGTGTGTTGTCGGTTTTATATTCAAATATGTCTGGTGAAATTGGGTGCTGAGTTCACAAGTTGGTTAAGACATTAGCTAGTATAAGGAAGCGGCATGATACATATTTCATGCATTGGGAAGTGGGGCAGATTTATATAGAAAAATCAAAGAGGAATGCCCATTTTTGGGCCCAGTTAATACCTAATAGTTTGTTAATAAAACAATATTCTACAATAATGCCTTATTTCTTCATTAATTTATTTTAATTATATCAAAACATTGTTTCCCAATCAATATACAATGTTTAATAACATAAAAAATAAATATTACCAAATAAATTATTAAAGCTTTTAATACAATAATAAGCTCAAATATTGTATCAGAAAAAGTCTAATTACTCAATAACTCGGGTGAAAAAATTAAAACTGATTAGTGATAAGAAATGTAGATTTATTTTTCTACAAAATGGACTAAAAATGATCGTGAAACTCGAGAAAAAAATTGTGGGCCCATTGCTCTTAGGCGATTGGGCATTCTCCTTTGTGTTGTTCTATCAATATCAATCTATATAAAGCTAGCTGCATAGCTAGTTATACATAACGTGACCATACGTCCCGTTTTGAGCGGGACTGATCCGTTTTTGGGTACATACTCCGTCTCGTTGTCTCCGAAGCAAGCAGGATGCAGAATTGTTCCGTTTTCAGAGAAATGCAGTGTATAATTTTAAAGTCGCAACCGACGACGGCAGATGTGTATTTACACTTATATTGTATATTCATTTAGAGAAAGCAATGTTCTTGGAGTAGTAAAAATATATGCAAATTGTATTTCGAGATTTTTAATATAAAAAAAAATCTAGTACCAAAATATAGGTTATAGGTTTTTTGTTTATGGATTTGATGGTGGTGTATTGTTGCCTGAAATAATTTAATGTCCCGTTTTCAGGAACAAAATATACAAAACTAACGTGTATAACTAAAGTTATACAAAGAATCCGGGTTAGTTAGTCTACAGTCATCCGGTTACCGTTTTATGAACATAATTAAATTAGCAATTTGTGTTTAAAGAGTGTCGAGATGATGATTATTGGCCCTGCCGTCCTGGGGCAGTATCACTATAATGGATTTTGGATGTAGTTACTGTCAACCTAGATGATGCTCATTCGTCTACCCCTAAAGCCGGCACAGCGAAGGCGATTGCTGACTGCTGGCAATTCCGGATTTCTCTGTAGTAGCAGTTGCTTCCACCCTTAGACCGTACTTTAGCTTTTAACAATAAAAATTCTCGATTCTGTTTTATTCATACATGTTTATCGTGCTAACAATTCAAGGTATGTTGTAATTTGACACACTATATTAGTGCGAAGCTAATGCAAATTTTAATAATTGAAACATGTTAGCGAAACGAATATTTTACGACGAAAGAATTGACGGCCTCTGTGACACGTTTGCTAGATGTCGCAGGTTCGTTTCCCGTTATTTGCAATAATAATGAGTAAGTATGAAAAAATATTACATAAAGCCCAATCAGGGTTATAGTATGTGCATATACATGTATATATAAGCATATATAGTTATTATAAATTCCTATTTAATTAAACTATGAAGTTTTAAAAATCTATCTGCCTAATTAGTATGTACTAGTGATTATTTGATAATTTTAATACTAATAATAAGAAAACCATGAAAAGAGTGCCCTGTCAATGAATAGGTCATATTCATCTCCTCAAGCCGGCATAGCGAAGGGGACCGCTGCCTGCAGACGTTTCGCTGTGGCAGCAGTAACCTTAATATCAAGCGGTGTTGTGATTACGTGCTACAATAAAGAAAATTAAATTACCTTATTTGAATTATGTTTTAGTGTAAAATATAAGGAGAAACTCATGAACAGCAATTTGAGACTCACAGCTACAGACACGACAATTATAAATGCGTACGTCATTTTTTGCAGACAACACAATTTAAAAAAAAAATCAAAACAAGGCGATACTGTTAATTCAGGTGACCAAACGATACTGAACGAGAGAATATTACTACATCCACCAGTCGTGTTGATTTTTTTATCAGAGTAAACAACCGGCCAATTGAAATAACTTATAAATCTATTAGTAGCGGCAATGTATCGTATTGTATAGATTTATGTATTTTTAACTTCGTATTTGTACACATACGATTCTCCTTTCATTTTTAGGAAACCTTATAAGTATTTAGAGAATAAAAGAAACCTAAGACCTAACTAAATAGTATATTTAACGCAAAATTTTGCAAATCGCATTGGAAAGTATACGGGACAAACAAACAAACCTTCATTTATACTAGATTGAAGATTGAATTATTTTGTTGCACTACATTTTATCAACTTTCAATACTAAATATTTTTTAATTGCAAAAATAATTATGTTTGCTTTTGATATCAAATTATTATATTTTTTAAATACGTCCTGTCATTAGAAACAACACAACAGTTGTTATTTTGCACATGTTTTGTTTATACTAATTACTAAGTTTGTATCTTGTTTACAACGACTATCGATATTTACATGTTACGAGTGACATCACTAAAATGAAGGCAAAAACAATAGCATCGTAACAGTTTGACTTGTTTCGGTGTTCGTGGGTAATTAGCGTTGTTATGATACGTGTGAATTACTGTGAAGTTAGGTTATTATTCTTAGCAGGATCAACGGAAGGTCCACTCAAGCATTGAATTAAAACGCGTACTCTTTTTCACTCTCTGCATTCATGAAAAGAGCTCCGGGAGAGTCCCTGCCGTGACAAAGAACTTCTGACATGGTTCATTCATGCTACTGCACTCCAAGAGCACATGCGTGACCGGTGCATGGACAACCTCTGCAGAGGGGGCTGTCTGTAATTTCAATGGTGAATAAATGTTTGTTGAACAATGCCTTGTTATTATGCTAACGGGTAAACGGAGCTCGGTGAAGATTAAGCTGGTCCTTGTGAATCGCTTTTGGTATATTGACAGTTGGCCGTGCAGTAAATCCACAGAAGTTTATGCAACTTCTTTGGACGCAACCATTTCATATCGTACTCTCTGCCGAGACTTCCTGATAAGTATTTATATCTCAATACACTTATAAGATATCAGATTATGATTTCAATAATACCGCCGGAGATTGAAGAAAAACAATTCACTTATGTTTATTTTTAAATCTTATACGTGATTTATTATTAACTTATATTAAAATTGAACATAAAAAAATGAACGCGGATACAACTGCAAGTTCTCCGCTTTGGATACGGATGTTCTGAGTTCTGACCACTAAAGTACAATACCAATGATGCTTCACATGACCGCAACTTATATCTTTTCATCGGCATACCTCCCAGCTGCTGGATGGATGTAACATCATTCGGGATACCTCTAGCTGCCAAAAAAATAATAAAGGAATAACTTATTTGAAGTCCTATTTTTAGTTGGCTCGAATACGATACGATAACTAATGTCAAGTCTAAATATTCTATATACAAGCGTGCAACCGCAGTAGATTGCGTTGGTCAAGTGCGGCAACCCAAGGCGGTGGCCCCGTAATGACAATCTCAATTATTTCGTGACCACTATTGTGCACTTCCTATGGCTTATTTAAAGAAAAATTTCATTTTTTTACATAAGTCACTACATTTAAACTTATTTAAAGACCCGCTATCCATTGGCGCGTATTTGAGGTCGAAAAAATTTAGCATATCTATCTATTAGAGAGTGGTAGGCAGACTCATGAGACGTTTCTAAATCCAACGTTGTACGAGAGGAATGTACTCTGTCAACCTAGATAGTACACACTCGTCTCTGGCCACCTTATGTCTGCCGTGTGTATTCTGTTTGGTCTCTGCTCATTTTATTTGATAACAATTGTGACACGGAGGGAGGGAACGACATGCAAGCGTACAACAAGCGTAAATTATGCCTTTAGCCCTAATTAATCACCAATATAACGTAAACAATTTATGTGTTAATTCTGAAGTAAAGAGAAATAGGGCTTGTTAAAATCGAATTATTATTTTCCTTCGTGAAAATGCAATATAACTTGAAACTTGGAAAATTGCATGAATACGTAAACTCTTTCCCTTTACAATGTAAATGTATTTAAATTCAAAAAGCGTCCACGATAATCACGTTTTTATAAACCTATTTGCCAGCAATGAATTTGTAAAGATTGTGTTTTAAATCGGTTTCTTATTTTATTAATTTTTGGGAAATTAAAATGCTAGATTATGATTAAGAAAACTTGAAAGAGCTGCCGATTAAAGGTAGAGGATTTTCGACGCGGTCACGTGAAGCGCCAATGGGCGGACGTGAGTTCGTTTCCTCATCTCAGGTTGTGAGGTGCGTGTTTTCTTTTGTTCAATTTTCATCATAATACTTATGATATTTTATCATCTTTAATTAAAACAAAAATTAATTAAATTAACTTATTATTGTCTACATTAGGTATTTATTGTATTAACAACGTTTACTAAAATATAACAAGAATAATCTTACACAAACCGAGATTTCTTTTAATGCTAAAAAGATCTAAACAATTCTACTTAATATTTTTCTTAAAAAGTATTAGTATAATCCGCTTTTATGAATCGTTTGAAACGAATTATTATTCAAAAAGAATTTATGTGTAATAAAAACGGACAAATTTCAAGATTATTTTAATTCATATTAATTTCTAGTTACACCAGACTATCTAATATAAGCATACATGCGCTCCCAGATCGTAGCAGGTGGGTGGTATGCTTTCAGTCGTAGGATAACCTCATACATCATGATGTGAGGCAAGGTGTAACGATTATTTATTATTTCCATGTCCTCAGTCTTCTGCGATAACTGAAAATTTATTTATTTAATTATTTATTAGAGTACGGTCCATGAGAAACCATAGATTACAAACAGTCGTCAAACTGATCACGAAACGTGACTAAGTTACTTAACGTGTATTTGAAAGTAGTGGTACTGTGACAGGACGGCAGACTAAGCTAATAACCATCATCAGTCTGCCTTCCACTTGATTGTTGAACAAAAATGGTTGTTTTTTAAATTACATTTGTTTGTCATTGCATTGTTTATTATTTACGATAAATTAAGTAAACAATAATAAATCTTATTGCTAAATCCTTCCGCCTTTCATAAAATAAAGGACACTACACGTGCTCCTAATAAAATGTGAATTACACGCATATTGGATACATTTTGCATTTCATTTTCTAAGGCGTTTACAACGTTAAGCAGGCTTTGTGACAAAACTAAAATGAATTTTATATGGAAACGATGTAGGTACTTAAGTTAGTATAAATATATCCTTTACTTTCATACATAGTTCAAAATTTATACATATATTATACAATGCCGTGACGCCTGCACAAAAATTCGCTGCAAATTAGTGTAAGTATCGATCGAGTATCAAAATCACTAGTAGGTATCTCTCTATCGATTCATTTTCGATGTTTTTTTTTATTGTAGCTAGAGTGCGGTCCATGAACGGAAACAACTGCTACCACAAGGAAATCTCTACAGACAGCAGTCGCCTCCGCTATGACGACTTGAGGAGACGAGTATGCACCATATAGATTGACAGTGCACATTCTCGTTATACCTGGCTACCTTCAAACTGTTCCCGAAACGCGACAAAGTCACTTCACGGATGTTACATTAGAAAGTAGTGGTACTACCCCAGGCCGGCAGACGGCTAATAACCATCATCAGTCTGCCTACCACTCTTATTATTTTTCTATAGGTACACTGTATGACGGAAGGGCTCAGCTCAGGCTCAGCCTATCCCAATTATATACAACTTATACAAAGCTAAAATACGCACCGTATCGTCAGTTTCAACAAAAAGAGTAAAAAATAATGAAGACAACATAAATAGAATATTTAAACACAAAAACACAACAGCTATTATGAAAAACGTATTCATTTTGCTTGAAAGAGCGAACGCCAAACAAGAGAGGAAACTTTAACGTTTATCCGAACGCAAACGTGTTTATTATTGATTAAAATTAACAATAAATTATTTGTTTCTTATCACAAAGCGGTCGATATTTACTAAACGTCCAAAATCATTGTCCAAAATGTCATTTTATCTTTTTTTAACCGACTTCTATTCTAAAAGGAAAAGATTCTATTATCTACATATATTAGTAGATTTCTCGGAAACGGATGAAATATGGAAATAGACCGAGATGTTTTAAGAGTGGTAGGCAGACTGATGATGGTTATTAGCTTTTTTGGATTTATTAAATAAATTATTATTATTAAATTATTAGTCTGCCGTCCTGGGGTAGTACCACCACTTTGTAACACCCGTGAAGCGACAGTTTAAAAGTAGCCAGGTATAACGTGAGGAATGTGCATTGCCAATCTAGATGATGTGTTTTCTTCTCCTCAAGGCGGCATAGCGGAGGCGATTTATCTGTAGTAGCATTTGTTTCCGTTCATGGACCGCACTCTAGCTTTAAATCAGGCGGAGTGTTGTCATATGCCGAGCTACAATTTGCTTTTTTAAAAACTGCTTCTCTTCGCTCACATCTGTCCTAAACACGGAGGTTAGCTGGAAGAGAATGTTATTTAGCATTAAGATCGCCTGTGCGCACGCTACACTAAGATTTAAATAAATAAATAATAAATAAATAAAAACATATTGTATACTTTTATTTATAAAGTACAGTTAATAATGTTGTACGTAAATTTTAATATACACCATAGGTGGGTGGAGACTGGAGCTTTGAATTTACTAGCACAAGGAAACCAAATTAATATAGATAGGTAACCTAGCAACCTGCGCTCGTGTGCGTTGAGTTCATTTGTAGTTTGGTATCTGATCAATATTGTTGTTCCAGTTTTACATTTCTACCATGACCTATATTAACATATATTGTATATTTTAAATAATAAATTCGAGTAGATTCGGTCCATTTACTACCGCAGAAAAATTATGTTTGCGGGTAGAAGTGCCCTCCACTATGCTGGCTTGAAAAGACGATTGTACACCTTCTTAAACTCTTTCTTGGTAGTTTGATTAGCTATACTATAAATCTAAATTACTAATTCCCGCAGTACAGTTTTTTCTACGGGACAGGATTGTTATTGTTTAAATATGCTATTATCCCGTATTATTCAAATTATTCGTCTTTAGCGACAGACGTCCCTGATCTTATAAAACGCCTGATTCTTAAAAAACAACAACCCGACAATGGCTGCTTCTTTTATCGTAATTATGAATAAATATCGTTTTGTATGAAAATATTTTACATAAACAGATATTTTGACTTAAATTACGACATAAACGAAAATTAATAAGAAAAATGGCTTAAGCTATTGTTTACGTGTTGATATTTTTCTATGCAATTTTCATCACATTTTTTTTAAAATATTTGTTATTATAATAAAAATATACTAGAAAACGTGATTAGCTTCTAGTCTTAAAGTCCAACTCTGGAACTCTTTACCGGTCACTATTAGAAGAGCAGAGTCACTGTCTATATTCAAAAGAAAAATAAAAGAATACTACCTATCTACCTGTTCCTAATATTCTCTTCTCCTCAATTACGTCTTCCTACTAAATATAAATATCCTATAAGTATTTTGTTATATATATTCTATCTATTTATTTATTTATTATTTTCCTATTGTGCACTTTGTTTCTATATCTCTCATACTATTCTTCATCACATAGGTTGCCTGGAAGAAATTGCTGCTTAGCAATAAGGCCGCCTATTGTGCTACCTAATTTTCCATAATTGTATGTTCTGTTTGTTTTTTTTTCGCACAATAAAGAGTTTTATTATTATTATTATTATTATTAGCTCTTCACATCTAAGTAGATTAGTTTTGGATGTACCTAGTGGTCAGAGCATCCGTGTGCTCAGGGTTTGTGTGCGCGTTGATTTTTTTTTTGTTCAGTTTTCATAATAATTTAATTTAACTAATAATATTTTTTCAAGAAAAGCTACCGTAACATAATCGTTTCGCGTCGTCGCCAACTCTCATTGCTCCGCTCGAATCGAAGACCTCGTGTCAATACGTCGACTTTATTCCGCGAATGGTGACAGACGTGTTTGTTGAATGCGCGCGCGCAACGAGTTATTTTATTGTTTAAATAGTTTAAGTGTATGTGAAAATACAACTTTGGATTGGATTTTGTTACAATAAGTGTCCTATTGGGTATGTAATGTTTAATTTAATTTAAATTGAGTCAAAGCGTCTAAAAAGTGAAAGGTATAGAGTTATACATTGTCAGTAAACAAATTGATGTTAAAAGAAAAGTAAAATCCTTTTTGGTTTTATTACTTTTGTATTTAAAAATAATATTTAAATTTAAAAATTTCCTACAGTTTATACTTTAAAAAGTAGATTAACCAGTAAAAAAACCTAAACAAATTACTTATCTAGTTCATTATAATTTAATATTTGAGTTGTTTAATTAAAATTTAAATCATTATTTGCCTGTGGACCCCTCCTTAGGTCCTAGGGCCTACGAGATTCAATTTGTCAATAGGAATCAAGCCTTATTGAGGTGGGGGCATTATGGGCAATAAGATAATTAGAATATCAACTGGGGGACCCAGGGGCAAAAGCAATAGATATTGGTGTACCTGAATGTATTATCTCAAAGATTAGTGTAGTAACAGGAGGAGATTATGGGTAAACACAAAAATATAGGAAAATGAACGTGTAATGTTGTGGCAAAATGTTTGTCATTTTATCAAAATTATCTTTATGGGCATTATTTCACATGCTGATATCATTTAATATCTAATTTATGACCGTACGACCGTCTTAATTATGCTGCCAATTTATTGTTAGAGAATTAGTGATATTAATGCAAAGCATATTATTATGATGTAGTGACGAGGATTGAGAAAGGAATGCTTCGATGGTTTGGGCACATGGAAAGGATGAATGAAAGGAGATTGACGAAAGGAATATATAAATCTGATGTGAATGGATGCGTTAAACAAGGGAGACCCAGAAGGGTGTTTTCCGATCAAATAGGAGACATCCTCATGAAAGCTGGGCTGCCTAGTGCCCATAACCGTCGGCCGTGCATGAAGAGAATTGTGGATGTGAAGGAAGCGAGAGTGTTGTGTCAGGATAGTGGTAAGTGGCGTTCCGTTGTCTCTGCCTATCCCTGTGGGAAAAAGGCGTGACAATTGTTTGTATTGGTTGCATATTATTATCAAATGGGGTAGACAGATACATTTTAATAACTTTTTTATTTTATTGCAACAAACAATTTACCAGTATCAAAGTTCATATTTCTAAGTACCTACTCGTTCATTAACGGATCATACATTCATTATACTAAACAGTCAGATCGAGTGCCAATCGAGTCAAAAATAACTTCTGTTACTAAAGCTTCGAACGAAGTTTTGGAGGGAATAGAAAACTCGCGTTCTTTTCTTTTGAATTGTTTGCCTACACTCACGCACTTTAACTGATGATGGTTATGGTTATTATGGCGGTCTACCGTCATGGGGTAGTACCACCACTTTTTTTTTTTTTTTTTATTGTAGCTCGACATGTGACAACACTCCGCCTGATGTAAAGCTAGAGTGCGGTCCATGAATGGAAACAACTGCTACCACAGAGAAATCTCTACGGGCTGCAGTCGCCTCCACTATGCCGGCTTGAGGAGACGAGCATGTACCATCTAGTTCTAAAGTAACACCCGTGAAGTGATCTTGTCGCGTTTCGGGAATAGCTTTAAAGTAGCCGGGTATAACGAGAGCAGTATGCACTGTCAATGTAGATGATATATGCTCGTCTCCTCAAGCCGGAATATTGGAGGCGACTGCTGCCGGTAAGGACTTCTCTGTAGTAGCAGTTGTTTCCATTCATGGACCGCACTCTCGCTTTATTATATCAAGCGGCGTATTGTCACATGCCGAGCTACAAAAAAAAAAAGTTTATTTTTAATGCTTACAATGTAATAATTCGATGCGGTAGGAGACCTACGTCATAGCAAAACGTAACCTTAAAAAGTAATGGTATGTAATGTAACGTACTTTTATTTTAACTTAAACCTTACACGGATGTGCAACAAAATTACTCCCGTGTACAGTTAGATCATAAATATTAAATGACAAGTTGATACGAAAACTTACGACCGACCTAAAATAAAACTCTAGTAAAACTTGAAGTGTCTCGAAGTCCCTACGTGACATTTTTATGTTTTTATTACATTGTAGTAACGTTATTACGTTTACGTTTTGATTCGATGACAAAATTAAATATCATCAAAGCTTGTTCTACCGGGTTGGCAACGAGCGAAAGTATAACCTTCACTTTCAAACGTGACTTGTCTCGATTGTCGAAACATTATAAAATGGAATTTATCTTACGTGATGTACAAAACTGGAATAATAATAACACATAGACAAATAGCAAATGAGATAAGTAGAGAATTCCCCAATTGGTAGGCAGATTGATGATGGTTATAAGAGTCTGCCGTCCTGAGGTAGTACCAAGTGTAACATCCGTGAAGTGATTTAGACGCGTTTCGGGATCAATTTGGAAGTAGATCAGTATAATGAGAAGATTGTGCCGGCGCCAGATTTAGACTTCGGCGGCCCATAGGCAGAGCATGTTGTGGAGGCCCTCAAATCGTTTGTGTTTCTATTAGGGAATGCAATCCCGACTCGAGATCGCAAGTTCGAGATCCCGCGGGATTAGAAATATCAATCCTGCGGGATCCCGGAATTTTCGGGATCTCGTCTAGTTTTAAGAAAATGTAAAGTTCGGATGACTGAAAACGATGAAAACTCAAACAAATAAACCAATAATTTTTTTTCTGCAATAAGCCTTATTAGACAATGCTTTTATCTCGTTCACGCTAAAACAACTTATACTGTTGGTATCTCTCTCACTCATTCGTAAGCGTTCATTGCATTATTTACATTTCCTTTCGGTTGATCAACGTCTTCGGTGCTCGGCATGTGACAACACTCCGCCTGATGTAAAGCTAGAGTGCGGTCCATGAATGGAAACAACTGCTACTACAGAGAAAGCGGTCAGCAGTCGCATCCACACACCGGCTTGAGGAGACGAGCATGTACCATCTAGATTGACAGTGCACACTCCTCTCGTTATACCTGGCTACTTTGAAACTATTCCCGAAACGCGACAAGGTCACTTCACGGGTGTTACATTTGAAAGTGGTGGTTCCGTACCCCAGGACGGCAGACTGGGCTAATAACCATCATCAGTCTCCCTACCACTTTTTAATAGTGCCTATAGGCACTGAGCGACCAAAGTACACATAAATCCTTTAAAAACGGAACGTTTTTGTTTACAAACAGTTGATGGATTTAACTGGTTTCGCTCAAAACGAAAAACGGTTAACTCGTTGACAGTAGAAAACGGTTGATAAAAACAGTTTGTTGAATCAACGCCCATCCCTAGCGCACCGTTTGTGCCCCGAGTAGATGTGTGTAGCGTTGCTGACCACTGCAGCACTACCGCCCAATCCCGTCAATCTCGAACGGGATCTCGTCATATTATGCTTCGGGATTGATCCCGAAAAATTACACGAGATCTCGCGAGATCGGGATCCCGCGAGATCGGGATTGCATTCCCTAGTTTCTATTAAGGTCAAGGTAAAGAAGAGAGCAACTAAATAAGTTGACTAATACAAAATTTAAAACAAAACTTAGTATTTTTTGTTTCTACTGAGCCCTTATCGATTTAATTTAATTTTTTTTTGTGGTGTGGTGGCGGCCCATAGGCATCTGCCTAAGTTGCTATGCTTAAATCCGGCACTGGATTGTACACTGTCAACCCGGATAGTGCACGTCGTCCTCAAGCCGACATACTCGTATCAGAGTCCACTGCCTGTAGAAATTTCTCTTGCTAGCAGTTGTTTCCGTTATTGGACCGTAGTCTTACTTAATATCCAGTGTAAAATGTAAAACTCAAATACATTCATTAACGTATGTTCTCCCTCGAATTGATAGGAGGATGAAATTTTCTGGATATGTAAAGAACATTGACAGAAAGTCGAACGAGTCGGTCCAACTTAGGATACATTGTACCGGAATAAAAGTAGCAAATACTTAAGAAATTAAAACGTTTACTACCCTAAAATTAGCATTGGAACTTTGGAAGTAGGACGTACATTCACGACCACTTACCATTAAGTATAATTTTTACACTCGAAAAAACCCAGAAAAGACTTGGCGAAAGTGGTATGATTATGAACTTATGCAGTAAATATTTTGTGGAGTGCATGTACATGATTATTTTTTATTATGACATCGTCAAAATCTATTAGATAATAGTCAGACGATAGAAAATTTAAGATTCTTAATTTGCAATATTTTATTATATTATATATAAGAAACTATTACCACTGCTACGTGAGAAAAATATCTCTGTTGTCCCGGAGCCCTATCCGCTATGCCGGAACCTCGTTATACCCGGTTACTTCGAAGCTGATCCCAAACCATGACTAGGTCACTTTACTTCACGGGCGTTACTTAAAAGTTGTGGTACTAACCCCAGAACCCATCAGTCAGTCTATCATTCTGACTCTATTGGCTTATAAACCACTTTCCAAACATTTTTCCCTATCTCCTTAATTCTTTTTAAAATATCTTAGCCTCTCTTGGACTCTACCTATCTTATTGTACGTAATATATAATAAAAAGAATAGGTTGGTCACTATATGGGGGGCGTGGTTTATCGTAATATCAACCCCAAGCTGGTATTGTGCCAAAAACAAGCTTAGATTTGAATTTGAGACTTCAAGCAGATTTGAACTTAATTAACAAACAATTAAATGTTTCCTGAAGAAAAAGTAAAGTGAAAAATATTGCTACGATATTACTAAATTTTTTTTTAGTAAAACATCTTTAGTTGTATAATTTCTTAATTGCTTAATCTTAGATATACCTCGGTATTTACGTCTATGTAAAAACCTAAAAATAAAACAGTTGCCTAGGAATTTTAATAGAATATTAAAGCAACTATTTACAAATATAACTTTCAAATAAATTATAATCGAATTAAGTGGAATTAAATCTGATATTTCTAGAAAAACATCACATATTTTCGCACATATTCCGCATGACCTAGACTAAAATGTGAAAAATCACCCGGAGATAAAAATCAATAGAGCTGCTGCAAATTCCCGGGACCTTCAAGTTTAATTTTGTCCAATAACTGTTGGCCACGTCGCATCAGGGGTGCGTTTCCTCAAATGCAATCTATATACATTTATATCAAATAGGGTTGTCAGACAACGGCTTTTTAAATTTCATTTCCTTTTATTATTTTATCTCGGGAAACAAAGAGTACCGATTTAGAAAAAAATATTCATACTTTTTAATTTCTATGTATGGGCAAACGTCGTGGCAATTGATATGATAAAAGTGCTTAGAGGTAAATTATAATTGTAATTACAAAAAATTCATAAACTTTTGAAACTAACTTACCACTGTTATAAATATTACAAGTTAATGTTATACAAAAAATAATAAAGTTAATTACTTAACTTAATTAAAAAGATAACCTTATAGGTTGTATGTCGGTAAAGAAGCAATTCTAGGACATCCAGGCACCTAGCTCAAATCAATCTATTGAGGATGTGTGTGTGACCTAGTTTAGAATTTCGCGTTCGTGAATGCCCTAGAATAAACAACGCATGCCCTACAGACTGTTCCTTCCATGTAACCGCCCCTGCATCCATGCTCCCGGGATTTCCGTTAGTGCTCAACTCACTTTCGGCGGGGAAGCACCTGAACGCATCCATACTTTTTTTTTATACAAAAATGGACTTTTACCAGTTTAGTTATCTACTAAAAGGTATCTATTTGTTTTTAATTATTCTATCAATAAACTGTTTTTTTTTGAATCATTTAAATTTAATTTTTCATGAACGATTTTTTGTTATTTTGATGATTGAAATATTTTATTTAAATTTATCTAGTGATATAAAAATAAGCTAAAAATTTGGCGACAGTTTTAGTTTTTAGAAGAGAATTTCAAATAAAACATCATGTGTGAACTTTTTACGGTTTTTCGATCACGACCACTAACGCACTCGATTTCGAGTATCTACATAATATCCAAAATATAAAACAAAACTATTAAGTTATATTTCATTAAAAAACTAAAAACGGATCTGTCTTCGGGTCTGTCACCGCGCCGCGCCCGAGTAATAGAGGCTTTTTGTTTTAAAATAATTATTCCCATAAAGTGTCAAAAACTTTAATTTGTTTATTCAGTTGGAATTAAAACGAAACGACATTGAATATTGAATAATTTTGAACTGGATTGTAACATATTTGTGTGTGTATATGTTATTTTACGAAAGACATTATCTACTCGGTATTTTAGGTATTTGGTGAAATTAAATAATTTTTTAAATAATTATTCAATATATAATGCGCCTTTTATTGTTTTTTATTATTTACCTTGCCCATTTGGGACAGAAAATGTGGGTACCTTTTTTTAAAATTAATAAAAATACAGTCTGTCTAGCGAAGGCGTGTCCGCGGCGAATACAACAATTTTCTCGTGACATGGCTAATTGGCATGGTCCAGAAAAAATTATACTACTTTAAATCAAAAAACATGTCGAAATATGACTTCTATCTTATAATTCCCATCTGAGAAAACTTGTGAGTGAGACGCAAATATATTTTATTCGATAAATACTTAAAAGAAATGCTTAAAATGATTTGCAACGAATATGTACATTTTATAACTGGTAATGAGCGAGGTAACCGCGTAACACGTGCATTGATTTGATAAGCCGTGAAACTGGGTTAAAAAGTAAACCAGTGAAAGTCTGCAGTCGGAAGGTCGGCGGCTCCCGAAGTTGCGCGTGCGTCTTACCAACAACATTACGTGGACACCATTGAGCTGTTTAACTTTAAATGTCAAATTATATTTACACGATTATCGTACTTAAGAACTAAAAAAGAAAATAATTTCATTTATAACTTCGTTAACCAAAGAGTGGTAGGCAGACTGATGATGGTTATTTGTCCAGTCTGTCGTCCTGGGGCAGTACCACCACTTTCGAATGTAACACCCGTGAAGTGACCTTGTCGCGTTTCGGGGATAGTTTGAAAGTAGCCAGGTATAAGAGAGGAGTGTGCACTGTCAATCTAGATGGTACATGCTCGTCTCCTCAAGCCGGCATAGTGGAGGCGACTGCAGCCCGTAGAGATTTCTCTGTGGTAGCAGTTGTTTCCATTCATGGACCGCACTCTAGCTTTACATCAGACGGAGTGTTGTCACATGTCGAGCTACAATAAAAAAAAAAAAAAAAAAAAAAACCATTTATTGACCTACCTATTTATTTATATCTTACTTCAACTCAATATTTTTATCAACCATTATTTAAAGGGACTATTTTACCATGTAGATACTTTAAACTTTTCAATTTCACTAATTTACTTCCTAACAAATTGCGGTTTAAAAATAATTTAAAGTTTTCTTTAACTAAATTGCGCGCAAATAAATTCATAATTATTTGGTTCTGGGTTTGGGTCTCAGTGGTATATGTTTGTGTTGTCCTTATCGCCCGTCTCTACCTAAGAAATATTCTTTATTAAACTTATGGCATCAGTAATTGTATGTTTTCAATGCTTATTGGTACAGCTGTAGTCTTAATGACGCTTTCGTATGTATCAAAATGACAATCGTATTAATTCTCTTGCTTTAACAATGAAAGATAATTATCAAACATATCTAAAGTATTATTTGTGGCCGCTCTCCATGATTTAAGTTAGAATCCGGTACCCTTTCAAGGGACGAATGTACACCGTCTAAGACAGAAGTACTTCTTTCGTTATATTTGGTACAGACATTTTTGACTTATTTCGTAATTTAGTGCGGCCCTAGCAGGTAACACAGGCAGGGACAATGAACATTATAAATATCTACATGCATCAATTATTCTCTATCATGTCATATTTTGTTTACAGACATCGTGATGCCGCGAAGGTCAGTCTTCGTGCAGATGGAAATCGCAAAGATGGAGCGTGATTCTCCTTACTATTTTAACACCATCAAATTAGATGGTAAGTCATTAAAAAAAATTGTAAAAAAATAAAATAAACATTAATATTGTTTTAATTGAAAACATTTTCTAATAAAATGCATTCAATGTTAAGTTAAAACTAGTCACGATTTAGATAAGGGTATTACGAAAAATATTGGTCGTCGTGGACAGAATCGATTACTTTGAGATTACAATAGTTACGTAAATATTTTATTCACGCATACATTGATGTCACGTAACATATATTGATTGAGTTGTGAAAACAATACATTTTTGAATAATTTTAATTTAATAATTTTCCTATTCTATTAATCAATAGAGTCTTTTTCTCGTTTCGTTGGTGCTTTATAAACATTGATTTGATAAATCCTAGTAAACAATATTAATAATATAATATAATTGTATAAATAAACTAAATTGATAGATTTTATGCAGCTATTTATTATTTCAATGCGAAGTTTCCTAAACGTTACAGCCATTGTGAACCAGCTATAAATAAAGTAAACGCTGTGTGTCGTAGGCATATCTATCAATTAAGTTCACGAATAACCTAGAAAGTATTTATAAATAAATAAAGATTTAAAAAAAAAACAGATGACGAGCCACGTGAGGACCCTCCTGTCCGAGGTCGACGTATTTCTGGAGGTGTTGTGAAGAAACGCAGAGCCGCACTTACTAACAGGGATCGGATTCTTCGCCGACTTGAAAGCAATGAACGGGAACGCAACCGCATGCACAGCCTTAACGATGCATTCCAGGTGAGCTGTTTAACTGTATTATCACAACTAAAAATCTTTTAGTAACTATGGCAAAATATTTTTTAATATTTTCTCGTTACAGGGTCTTCGGGAAGCTATTCCTCACATCCGTCGCAGTCGTCCGCTTTCAAAACTCGAAACCTTAACTCTTGCAACATGCTACATAAAGGCTTTGACATCTGCGGTCTACAAATACTTTAAGTAAATTAATTATTATTTTATTATGTATTAAATGTTCGTGTAAAAGTTTAAGTTATAAATATACTCGTGAATGTAAAAATATTCACTTCGGGATCAGCTCAGTAGTAGCCGGATATATCGAGGGGAGTGTGTTCTGTCACAATATCTGTGACAGTGTACATTAGTCAAGATGACAGTTAAAGCAGTGGTAGCAGTTGCCTCCACTCATGGACCGCACTCAATTAATAAAATTGCGGAATGTTATTTATTATTCGGCATTATTATTAATGCCCAACTACATAAAAATAGAATTTATGTTTTTTTTCCTATGAATCTTTTTATTCATACATTATTATATTATATTTTCCAACAGCTCTACAAACGACGGCACACCAAATGATATTCAAGCGCAATTGGAAGCTTTCATCACTAACAACAACAACCAGTCTACAGATGACAATAATAATATCGATTATGTGTTCCGGAACATGGAAGAAGACGAGGAAGAAGATGAATAAATCGGTGTATTAAGAGAGCAGCACTTCGCTTTTATATTTGGATTTCTTTTAGCGCGCAGGATAGGCTTGAACAGGATAACTAAAATTGTAGATATTTATTTATTGCATGCCACAGAAATGTGTATATACTTTTACAATGTGACGCCGCAGTAGGGTGTAGCAAAGAACGAAGAATAATATAAAATAGTCAATAGCAAATGTTAAAAACAATTCAGTTAAACTTAAATTAAAAGAAATAAAATCAAAATATAATTAATTAGTAGGTACAGCAACGTGAAAGAGAGATATAATATACTTACGTTGAAACTTTTATCAACAAAATGTTTCAATTTATGGTACGATGGTAAAATCGTATTTATGGGAATATTTTGTATGGCACTATACAATTTTTATGCCTTATTTCTAGAGATGAATATATTAGCTATAATTTCATACTATGACATCCGCACAGTTGTGTTCCCTGATTCAGAAAATAGTACCAGAAAAACATCGATTTTTGTAATAGCGTCCTTAATTGAATTAAATTGATCGCTGTGTTTTAAATAAAATTTACCTATCGGTTATCTTTGTAGGGTTAATATTATAGATACAAATGTGTTCACACATAAAAAAAAAACAATTGAAAAAGTATATTTGTGATTATTAATTTCTTTTATTTATGTTAGTACATCGATCTTCCTTTATTATACGAGTATGTAGTGAAATAAAGAAAATCGACAGCTATAAAATAAGTTTATTTATTAATTAGATATTTTTATAATTCTTTTCTCCATTAAACTATAAAAAGAATATTAATTATTTTTATCCGTACTTTATTGGACACAAATAGGCAAAAATGATAAAATACCGCGTATTATGTTTATTTAAAAAATATATTGTAACTTTGAATGCTCTTTTAAGAAGTATTTCGTAAATCGAGAAGAAAAAATCTGGAAATCCATTTGTGTTTAATCGATGTAAATAAGTAATTAGGAATTGTAATTTGCAAATTTAAAAGTTTACTTAGCTACGTTAAACGTTGCTGCGTTTAGCTAAAAAAAAATCGCTAAGGTTCTAACGGGCGATCTTTTCAGGCTAGAAGATCGTGGACGTATTTTAGCTTTTCATGTATAAGTTTACTAGTTACCAATTTAGTCATTAGGGCCCATTATTCACTGAAAGATATTTGAATTTGTAGAGCTATTTAGGGCGTTTATTACATTTTCAACATTATTAGTAGATTTATGGGTCATATTATATTATAAATAATATTTGATGTTGTGATTGTACAATGGGATGCAAGGAAAATTGTTCTCTGTAACAAAGTTTAAGAGGGCACATTTTTCTGTATTTTGTGCTTAATGTTTAAGGATATTTATATTTATACGAGAACTTTGAGGCTTGCATTTGGTTAGGATTTATTTTAGTTTCAAATTATTTAATTACCAATTCCATTTATTAATAAGTAGTTCTTTTGTATATTCAGATATTATATCAGTCAATTTATACCTATATCTAAGTATAATTATTTTAAAAGAAATCTCAATTTAATTTTTAAGTAGGTAAATTATTAATTTAATTTTATATTAATTTCTGGCTGGCCACCATTGGATACACCCCTTACTGCATATTTTTTTTTTTTTACATGGTATGATGAGTTTTGCATATTTGCGTTTGAAGCTTGATCAAATATAAATGATGGCATTATATACACACAGTAAACGTCTTGGCTTGCTTCAGACGTAGAAGGCGCAAGTGCGGAAAGCAACGTACGATCTGGTGTAAATGCTATTAATGGCTAACATATATACAAATTACTCAATAAACTAAATACTCAATTAACATATTCAAGTCAAAAAACTTGAGTATTTGTATTCGCATAGAAGCACAAGTACGCTCGCTTGATCGAGTCTCAAGTATGCAGGAAACTAGCTATACGGCCGGCTAAAGGTTATTTTTTAAACAACATGCATTTAATTTTATATAAGATACTTAAATAAAATTATATTTAAACTTCTTTTTTGAACCTTTATAATATCATTTAAGAAAAATCTTTAAACCTCTATCCGAATTTCAAATCTTCTTGATAATTCTATACAAAAAAAAAACTTATAAAATGTATATTTTCTAATGTATATCTAAATATAATTTTTAAAAATATAGCTTGTAAGTTATACGTTTATATTTTTATATTTTATTTTAAAGTGATTGCAAAAGATGCGGCGGTATGGGTGACACTGAAACTGAAACTAAAGCAGGCAACCCAAGTCATGCCCATAGATTTAGTTTAGGTTTAGGTCGGCATGACTTCGGTTGCCTGCTTCTTTGGTTTCTATGAAAGAAGCGGAGATTTTTTATCATTAGTTCAAGATAATATTTATCAATAGTTGACTAACAATATAGTCATTGATATTGCCGTAAAAACTATCTACATTTGACACGAACTTATGCAATCATTCAATATTTGAATAATTTACTGTTGTAAATTTAAAGCCCACTAACAAGGTCTAAAAGTAGTAAATACTGTTAAATACTGGTAAAATCAGTTATACAGGAAATAATGGGCAATTTTCCCAGTTTGTTGACCACCTCATTATTATATATGTATTACTATACTATACATGTCAGTGTAGGTATTTTTTAAAAATCTGTACCCTATATAATAGTCCGTGATGCTTTGCCTTTGCCTTTGGGTTGCCAACATTTTTTCAGAATTAGTTATAAAAAATATATTTTATGAAGAAAGTGAAAAAATAAAAAGAAACTTAAATTATTTATTTCAAATAATACGACGCATGACTCTACAATTACATAATATGGGTTGGGAAAGGCTCTATGAGTGATAAACTGAAACATAGTATTTTTGCATACGCAGACCCGAAATATAGTATGGCAACTCTACGAATGCGAAGGTCTACGATTACGGGCTACGGTCGTTAACAGCTGGCGAAATTACCCGATAAGTAATATTTAAGAAATTATTGTGATAAACAATAATATCGTTTAAATCTTTAATGCGTATTAAGTATTTTACTCGATTACTATGTATTTTAATCAATTATTCAATATTTACTTAATTTATCCAAATCTATGTTGTGAATCCGTAGTTTGTTCTTTGTTGTGTCAAGTACCTATTCCTGCTGGAATTTATTACTTACAATTAAAAATTAAATACTTATATATTTTTTTATTATTTTCTCATCCCAATAAATATTATGATATTAATGTGTTAGGTACAGCGAATTTCATGAGCTTGGGCGGGTAGGTCTATAGAGATTTTTAAGCTGAGTAGCTAATAGTAATTAGGGTAGTGTGGAATTACTGTGGGCCTACCTAAACTGCACACCAGCACTCATTAGTATGGACAAATAAATAACCATCAGCCCATATCCTAGTGTTCATTATCCTCTATGCATCAGCCCCTTGCATTTCAGCACGCTACCAACACACTACCGCCATCTTACGAAAACATTTGAAACAACTTGTATCATTGCTAGACTAAAAAAAATACTTTATTGAAAAACACGTGTTCTTCAAAATGCTTCAAAAATTAAACTATTATAATTTATGAATTAATTTCCTGAAGTAATAAATGACTCATAACATAGAAATATAAAAACAAATTAAACTAAATTCGTGTTTCTAGATTTTGCAAAAAAAAAACAACTTCTCGAGTTTTCTGAAAGTGTGCGTGTGTATGTAGGAGTAGGTAGTGCTCAATTTCGGGTTTACCGAAATATTTCAGTGAATATTAAGTGATTTCAAGTAAAAACTATTTAACAAACACATGAGGAGTTTTTTCAAAGTTTTTTAATGGTGTAAAATACAAAATGGGTGCATAGAACGTGATTTTCCGAATTACAGTGCTGCGTCTATCGCAATATGGCCGTCCTGCAATGAATCGGTCGTCAGCGACTTGATTCCAATGATTTTTGTGGTATACTAGATATGACTTACTACCGAATGGAGCTCAGAGTTGGTAACAAGTACCGTTTAGGTCGTAAGATAGGTTCGGGTTCTTTTGGAGACATTTATCTTGGTGAGTAGGCCAGAAAATCATTGTAAACAAAGAAAAGATGGTGGCGTTTATACTGCACAGCTGCAATTTTTAAGCCTTCATAATTACTATTTTCAAACGATTCGTTTTGTATCCAGAAGGAATGTGATGACTGCTGTAGTAGTCAACTGAGGGTGCGGTTTTCTCATTACATCGTGTACGTGTGTTAAACGAAGCCTAGCAATTAACTAGAAGCTTCGCTTTGTAACCTATTTGTTTTCGTTATGTTGAATATTTTCATGTGTTATAAGTTTTTAATCACAAATTCTTTTGTCGACCTGTTTTAGTTACGGAAAGGAAAGCACAATTTTAAGATTACAACCGTTATCAATCACCTTTAGAGCAACCCCAATTAAAATTACGCACCAATTAACACAGATATTTCAAATCAATTGTTAGTGTTTATTAATAACTATCAAGTTGATATTTAAATGCCTAAGAGTTTTGTTTGTGTTTAGTTGTTTAAAGTTGAATAATAATTATACATTGATGGACATTTAGTAACTGGTTATTTTTGATTTATAAACAAATAATAAACCATGAAAATATCTCAGATATAACAATACAAATTCAGGCATACGATTATTAGTGTCACTTCTGATGTTAAGCAGCAGTTGCTTTCTTTATTTTGCTTGAGGAATCCTGCTACTTCTAAGTTGATTGTGAAACATTGGTCACTTCATAGATGTTAACTTGGAAGTGGAGCAGTTGTTTCTATTCATGGACCGCACTCTAGCCTCATATCAGGTGGAGTGTTGTCATATGTCGAGCTACAATAAAAAAAATGTGGCAAAATGTGCTTTAATAAAAAAAACTTTTTATATTTCCAGGAACACATATAACAACCCAAGATGAAGTTGCTATAAAATTAGAATGCAAAAGGACGGTTCATCCTCAATTACTCATAGAAAGCAAATATTATAAATTAATGCAGGGAGGCAGTGAGTATATTAACATCTGTCAAGTAATACCACACCTGTTGTTCCACAGGGAAAGGCAGAGAGAGTAGTTCACCACTACGAAGTGGCCCATCACAGATGTAGAGCTGTAACTATAATATACATATAATAATTTTTATACTTATTAATTAACATCTCTAGATGCCATCTATACATAAATAAATGGGCATTATGATATGCCAGTGCCGGTAAAATTTTAAGTGCTTCCTGTGATTAGTAATTCCTATAATACTATATGAATACCTATATGTTATAGCTTTGTCTGTGATAGGCTTTACGATAGCTTCATTTTAATTAGAATTATTTATAAATTGTGGATTGACTTAAATACTTTAAACGCTTTATGAAGTAGTTCTCACTATGCTGGAAACTAATCTGTGGCACCAGCCACCTCCAGTTATTGTTAATTTACATGTCTTAATTTTTTTTAATACCTACACTGGGCTAGTGCTCATTTCTTGGTTATGCATAGTTACATTGGTACCGGTTAGTGAGATTTGAACATTGGTCTCGTCGATATGAGAAGTCGAGACCTTTTACTGCTAAACTACACCAGTTCTTATTAAAGTTAAATTAATTAACAAAAAATGTAATTGATTAAAATTTTAGTTGGCTTCCCAAAGATAAAATGGTGTGGTTCAGAAGGAGATTACAATGTGTTGGTGATGGAATTATTGGGGCCTTCATTAGAAGATCTATTTAACTTTTGCTGTCGGAGATTCTCATTGAAGTCTGTCCTTTTACTGGCCGATCAACTTATTACACGTATAGAAGATATCCACAGCAGAAGTTTAATACATAGGTGGGTATTTCATTCTACTCCTCTAATCTTTTAAACTTTATACAACACAGCTTTTTGAAACTTATTAAAAACACCAATGAAGTAACCTTTTTGTCTTGGGATCGGTTTAAAAGTAGCTAGAGGAGAGGAATGTGCATTGTCAACTAGTGCACTTTCGTCTCGTCAGGCCGGCATAGCGGAGGTGACTGCTGTCTATAGAAATGCCATATGCCGAGCTAGAATAAGAAAAAACTATACTTTTTATGATAATTTTAATCCTCGTGTGTGTGTGTGTGTGTGTGTGTGTTTTCTATTCTTTGTAATAGAGTAATAAACAAAACTGTTTTTGCATTTCAGAGATATAAAACCAGATAACTTTTTAATGGGTTTAGGTAGAAGGGGTAATTTAGCTTACATTATAGATTTTGGATTAGCGAAGAAATACAGAGATCCCCGTACACAGCAACATATTTCATACAGAGAAAACAAAAATCTCACAGGTATATTTGCTTTTTTTATACTGAACTAGTGATCATATCATAGGTTTGGCTTAGGCGCCAACTCCACGAGCGAGCGTATCGCAGCGAGTCCGCGCTTCTATCATAGCGATTCGCTATGGAATCACCGTGCGTCTGCGACGATTATTTTATTGAAAAGAGTTGAGAGGCCTAAGTACGAGTTTACATCGCGAGATGTAGGCAGACTGATGATGGTTATTAGGCCAGTCTGCCGTCCTGGGGTAGTACCACCACTTTCGAATGCAACACCCGTGAAGTGACCTTGTCGCGTTTTGGGAGTAGTTTGAAAGTAGCCAGATATAACGAGAGAAGTGTGCACTGTCAATCTGGATGGTACACGCTCATCTCATCAAGCCGGCATAGTGGAGGCGACTGCTGCCTGTAGAGATTTCTCTGTACTAGCATTTGTTTCTATTCATGGACTGCACTCTAGCTTTACATCAGGCGGAGCGTTGTCACATGCCGAGCTACAATAAAAAAAGTGGCATACAAAAGCGGAATAAGTATTGTCAGTAGTTTGTGCTTTGAATGTGAAAAAAAAAACTGGACTGTCCTGTCAGAAAGCTGGCAGCGCTATATACTAAGTATTTATGTATAATTGAATTTCAGGTACCGCCAGATATGCATCAATAAACACGCATTTGGGTATAGAACAATCCCGTAGAGATGATCTAGAATCACTGGGTTATGTTTTAATGTATTTCAACAGAGGTAGTTTACCCTGGCAAGGTTTGAAGGGCTACAATAAGTGGCAGAAATATGAGAGAATATCCGAGAAGAAATTATCAACGCCCTTTGATGAACTTTGTAAAGTATGTATTATTTAATGTTTTGTTTTGCCTGCACTTTTCACTTGACTGTAACTCTGTTAGATTAAGTTATATAAATTCGCGTATTTTTTTCTATAACGACGCGACTTGATGTTCATTGACTGAATTTTATTAAAATTAAATGTTGGGTTTTTTTTAATTTCATCTTCACAGTACATCTTTCAAGACTCAAGTTTATTTTAAAAAAGTAGATTTTATAACAAGATAAATGTGCTTTTTCAATGGATGGTGCACATTTATCACTTCAAGCCGGCATAGCGGAGGCGACTACTAGCGGAGGAGTTACTATAAAAAAACCTATTCTTTAATATAATTGTAAATTTTTCAGGACCATCCAATAGAGTTCCAAATGTTTTTGAGATACTGCCGAGAATTACGGTTTGAGGAGCAACCTGACTATCAGCACCTGAGGCTGATGTTCCGTAAACTGTTCAGAAAACAAGGATTCACTTATGACTACGTATTTGACTGGAATAAATTACGCTTTGGTAAGCGCAATGATATATTATAAAACACCAAATGTTTGTTTTATTGTAGTTCAGCATGTGACAACACTCAGTCTGATGTTAAGTTAGAGTGCAGTGCATGAGTGGATATACATATTACAAAGTTATATCTGCAAGCAGCAGTCGTCTCCGTTATGCTGGCTTGAGGAGGCAAATAAGCACAATAAAAATGCCACTAGGTCGCTTCACGGGTGTTACATTCGAGAGTGGTGGTACTACCCCAGGACGGCAGAGAGTGATATGCATTTATTATATTTTATAATAATAATCTTGACTTATCATTTCCCTTAGCGAAAGGTGCGGAAAGTCACGGCGCGGGTGTCCCGAAGGTCAAGACCGGCACTGCCGCGGCAGCAGAGGCAGGCGGACAGAGCTCAGCCACCGCCGAGCGCAGGTGAGGCACTCGCGTACACCGCGTACGACACGTACAACCGAGTGCTAAAACATTATGTATAAGCAAACGTAACTTTAAGAGGAGAAGCGACTTGTTTTCGTGTGGTGGTAAAAAGTGATTTTAAAAATGTAATATTTTTTGTGCAATTTACGAATAATTTGACAGAATGAGATATTTGTGACTCTCTACGTTTTTTTTTTGTATGTTGAAAGAGGTAAGCGTACGATGAGCGTCGCTCGGTCACCTATAGTTAAGGCCTACTGTCCCATACCTTATGGTTATGCTCAGTTTTTACATATAAATATAAATTGTTTTATTATGCTCGTTCCACCTGGACCCCCCACTGTTGAAAAATCCATTGAAGTAAGTTTTTTTTTGTCCTTTACAGGGACTGAAACACGGGTAAAAGTAACGTTACAGAAATATATCGCTAATTTGTTATATTGTTTTCTTGTTGTATGTAATTGTTATAATAACGTTAATTATAACTATCGTTTGTCGCCTCGATAACCGGATAACGTTATAACGAATCAATTTAAAAATAACGGTATATTTTGGAGAATTATTTACTTTTCGTAGTATCTTTATCAGTCTCCGGATCTTTATGATAGTTAATAATGTTTGATCTGTGGATTAAAGTAGACAAAAAAATACATCCTCAGCAGGTTTATAGGGGGATCCAAATGGAATCAGCAATTTATAATTAGACTTGCATAACTATGTAGTTTTATATGTATGCATTTTTATAATTAAATCAGATAAGGTTGAATACAATCCAGATTGATCTAGAATTCTAGAGTAAATGTTATTATTATGTGACTTATTATTGTTATTAATCTTCAAGGACCCACAGACTGTGTGGCCCTTGTGGTTATCCAATTTTATATGTATGTCTTAGAAGGAATACAACAGAGTTAATTACCTCCGCTGGAGTTCATCTCAGAGGACCCACCGGAGGGCGTTTTTATTAGTGGATCTCTGTAGACATATTTGTATTCAGAGACCCACTGTTGGGTCCTTGAAGACTAAGCTGTTATTTGTCCAGTGAACAATATATATTGAATCTGGGCTGACTTCACAGTGAAGTGAGCCTATTCTAATGCAAATGATGTAAAATTAATCGAAAATATATTATTTGGCGAGGCAATTTGTCTTCCAGTTTTGTTTGCTTTCTTTTTTTCTTAACACAAACTTGTTCATGAAATACCGATAATAAATTCCAGACACTGCCATAATTTTAATTAGTATTTTTAAATGTAATATTCTGCGAGTAGATTAATTTAAAAAGAAATTGGTAGTGAACTGGATTCGCGTGAGAGGGTAACAAAATTAGTTCAATTTTTAATATCATCTGTAATAAAGTCACTGTAGTTTATTAGCATGGCTCATTTATAGTGGTCCATGAACGGAAACGACTGCTAGCATAGTGAAATGCAGCCGTCCCCTCCGCTATGCCGATGTGCACATTTCTCTCGTACCAGGCTACTTGGGGCGGCAGACCGGGCTAATAACCAACGTCAGTCTGCCTACCACCAGCGGCTTGACTAAATATAAATATAGTTGAAGCCGGCCAGAATTTTACAAAATCTGAACACTGGTCTCTTCGATCGATGTCTTCAACTGCTAAGCCTGGCTTCTCCAATCTTCTTACTGTTACGAAATATTTTTAAATCCAATCTAAGGTTTTTAATTAAACTAATTGTAAATTTAATCTAATAAAAATTATTTTGAATTAATTAATGATAATTATAATTTTATTTTCTAGTTTTGTTTAATATATTTTATTAAATTAAAACGGGAAAAATATTCCTATTGCGAGTAAACTGCAGTGACGGGGTTTAAATCGTTGAAAGAATTTATTAATTATCATGTAAACCCCCAGTTGTGACGTCATCGTGTTCTCTACTCTGGGTGTGTGAAAACCTTAAAAGTGTAATATTATTTATCATGTTTCATTTAATTCTTAATGTAGTCTTTATTGTAAATATTTAACATAGAGATATTCCAAGATTAATTATTATTCGGTTTATTTTTTGTAGTACATCGCGCTCCTCCTGTTTTTTTTTTTTTGTTATTATTTATGCTGTAAGCATCATCTACTTAAAAATTAATAATTATGTTTGTGTCTAAATTAATTTTAAAAAATCACTAGGTATTTGAATAATATTTATTTGCAGACATCTGGAACCTTCTTCTTTTATTTAGTCGCTGTTTTGACAGGGTACTTACTGCCTGTCGTAAATATCTGTGGACCTTGCTGGAATTCTTGTCCCCCCGCACTTGCCGTACAGTTGGCAACACAGCTTTATCAAATTTTTAGTTTTTTTTTTAATATACAAAATTATAAGCACGTGATTTTTGACTTTTTTGTGTATCTATATTAGTTTATATTGCACCAAACTCCAAAATATCTTTTAGAAATTTCACTGTTCGTTCCGGCTGATCGATGAAAAAAACTTGGAAAAAAGTGTAATATGCATTCCTTTATTTCTCGTATGACGTCATTTAACAGGTCCACAAATATATTCGACAGGTTATACGCTATTTAAAAAAAATCTCACGTAATATGGTTACCTATTAATTTATTTGCGCGATTATTAAAAAAAAAAAACTATTGTAATTTGACAGGCTTTTTGTGAGAGTGCTCGATATTTGAAACGAATATGTCCAATTAATGTAATATTTTGACTATCTGACGCTCGTATAGATGAACCTATCGTCACGCGTATGAACGGTTCACAATATATGAAGTTGGGGTCGAGTTGTACTACCTTCGATATGCATTTAAGGTGAAAGCCAACACCTGAAGTTCATACATTTTGTTTTACCACATTGTTCGAAGCATAGCAGAAATCACTATAATAAACAAATAGCTCCGGCACAGAATATATAAAATGCTTGTGAAATATTTTAAACATTTTATATTGGTTATATTTCACAAGTATTTTATATATTCTGTGCTGTAGCTATTTGTTTATTATATTGATTTGCGCAAATAATTAGTGCTGAGAAAGTTATCAAATTACTTAATTTCAACATAAATCTGCTGTGTTTCAAACAGTTTAGTAAAACAAAATGTGTGGACGATCAGGTGTTGGCTTTCACCTTAACAAAAGTTTTTATTGAACTTCGATAGCATATCGAATGTGCTAAAATTACACCCCGGATGGTCGGAATGCGAGGTTTGTTAGTGTGCCTATCGTCTCGTTGTCTTAGCAGGGTTGGCCAAACAACGGCCGTGAAACTTTACAAGGCCACACATTACGTTTCATTTGTTGCATGTAAAATTGACAGATGCACGTAACTGCACTGTTATTTTAGATGGTATAAGCGAATTTATATGTTACCTCTTTAGGTTGGGAAGATATTGTGACTGCCAAAAAATTATAAAGAGATATTTATATATTTATTAAGCAAGAGAGCTGTAGTTATAGGTCATGTTGTATAGATGCAAAAAGTAATCAATTTATTCGAACGCGAATATTTTCAATGTTAAAATCGATTCAAATTTTACAATTAATTTGCCCGTGAAGTGACCTTGTCTATACCCAGGACCTATAGCGAGAGGAGTGCGCACTGTCAATCCAGACGGTGCATACTCGTTTTTCAAAGTCTCATTGGTTGCACAAGTGACATATCCTCAGGCCGGCATAGCGGAGGCGACTGCTGCTCGTAGAGATTTCTCTGTAGTAGCAGTTGTTTCCGTTTACACAACCAATACACAATATACTCTTTACATGTATTTTGTACAGGCAGCAGTCGCCGCCGACATGCCGGTTTGAGGATATGTCACTTGTGCAACCAATGAGGCTTTGAAGATACAATACAATGCTCTAGTTAGACCAGTTTTTTGTCGGTCATAATTTCGTTGTAATGTGGTCATGAAATTATCGAACTGGCCATTTGGGCAGCCCTGCCTTAGATTTGTGTACTGTTTTGTTATAAATTTAAATGTTCATGTTCATCATTACCCAAAAACACCATTTCACTAGCACTAATTTGGTACTAAATGGTACCTTTTTTATTATAGACTAAAATGACATTTGGACGGGTTACCAATTATTGTAAAAATAAAAATATGTGACCGACCGAATTATTAATTGGTTTTTAATTGAATACTTGTGGTCGACCTACCTTTTTTTAAATTGAAAATCCTGAGTTCTCCGTCCTATTTCTTACTACTATAGCTGTTGACTGGACGAAGTTTGCGTATAATTAATATTATGTTTTTAACGTTCCCGTTCCAACCCTAGGAATCTTTGTCAATAAAAATTCTTCAACCTTCCTCGATGAATTGCTGATCTAATAATGCAAAAAGACTTATAGATCGGACTGGTAGTCCCAGAACGGATACGGTACATAATTTTTGTATTTTAGAATAAATAGGTAGGTCTATACTATTATTGTTAATTATTTAATAAGTCGTTTCGGCTACGGGCGAGAAGATATATAGAATAATAAATCTTAAACATTTTATGAGTATTCAATTAATCAATTAAATGGGTAGTGTCGCAACACTTAACTCTTCATCTGGCAACATTGAAAAAGTGGGGTAATCACAAACCAAAAGTAGTCTTTCGAACATATTTTGTTGGCAACACCACATTAGAACTGTCAGAGAGGTACATTGGTGTAATATTAAGAAATAGTGTTAAAAATAATTGTGTAATATAAATAACAATTTTTAATTTATCTTTAGACAATTATTTTTAATAATACTTATTGTTACCAACGGAATATTTCTCTTGACAATCGTGTTGTGGTGTTGCCAACGAAAATTAAATGTGCTCGAAGCAAACTTCGATAGTCGAAAGTTGAATTGTTCTTACACGTCTATAACTGAGCTGTCAATTTAGTCTATTTAATTAAAAATGACGAGTATAAAGTGCTATGGGTGTTTTAGGTAACGGAGACACAACGGACGACGGGCTCGCGACTTATCCGACATTTTGTAAATATATTTAGGAATAATAAGAATAAAATCGAGATACTGTTTTTTTACAATATCTTAGGAATATAGAATAACTGTTGTAGCTGTATCTATATATATATATCATGATATATTATTTGCTGTTATGATACGCATCTTTGTAAATGTTGCGCATGCGTCTGAATAATATGTATGTAGTTGGAATTAAGCATTTATAGTAAACATTTCTTTTCTATATTTGTGTTGAAGGGTTTTTATTAGCGTTTTATTACAAAAAAATACGGTTTTATCGCTAGCATCCACTAGACACGCCGAATTCGCTTATGAAACTGCGTCCATTATGAAGGAACCGGGCCGAATCGTCAAGCAAGTTTCTGGCTTAACAAGAGGCAATAAGATGCAATTCGTTTTGCTGTGTTGACCTAATTAGTAGCGGTTCGGCTTATCTTTTTTGTGTCACGATGGATCTTTCAGGCAGAGCATGAAAAGCATGTTCTCGGGCAAGCATAGTGACGGCGACTAGAGCCACCGTGTAGCGACATTGTTTAGCCGTTAGCGGCTCAGTCGAGGTCGCACCTGTAAATATGCTATTCGATTCGGCATGCCTCTAGTGGACGCTTAATGGCCCTTTTTAATAAAGCACACTTCGTTTAGGCGAAATTAATATAGAAAACGCATGCCGGCTGATTTGCAGTGGAACTATGTCTGACATAGCGGAGGTGAGTGCTGCCTGCAAACATCTGTTGCTCATGAAGCTGCTCTTACACGGAGTCGGCCGGCACAATGCGAAGAAAGTTTGCGCCTATGCGGGTAGTGTGTCGTAAATTGTTTAAAGAGTGACCTAGTGTTGTACTACATTGATCGATGGATTGGAACAGAATAACATAATTTTTGGTGCGTGAATATTATTTTCACATATTTTGTGTATAATTTGATTAATGTGCTAGTTCGTTTGCATTTGGTATTATTATAAAATAGGGAAGTTTATGCTTGCATTGTTTGTTAATATCAAATATGTACTGAATACTCTGGCACAATAAACTGATTAAACCAAAACCTTAATCATGACTATTATTTTTATACACCTCTCTCGGCTCGCTGAAACGAATCGCAGTGGAGCTAAGCCGAATCGTATCATGCTTCTCTCATCGAGCCAATTTCTGGCTTGCTATGTGGCAATACTATTCGAGTAGACGCGCCTTGTTTCGCATCTATCAACTAGATTTTACAGATTCTTTTAAAATAAAGTGGGGTGCTAAGTATCAGGACTCCTTATAACCTTACTGAATCAAAGTGGGAGATAGAGACGCCTGAAGCATCTCTTTTCTTTTTAAATTGTAGCTCGGCATGTGACAACACTCCGCCTGATGTAAAGCTAGAGTGCGGTCCATTAATGGAAACTACTACTACAGAGAAACCTGTGCGAGCAGCAGTCGTCTCCACTATGCCGGCTTGAGGAGACGAGCATGTACCATCCTAGATTGACAGTGCACACTCCTCTCGTTATACCTGGCTACTTTCAAACTATTCCCGAAACGCGACAAAGTCACTTCACGGGTGTTACATTCGAAAGTGGTGGTACTACCCCGGGACGGCAGACTTGACAAATAACCGTCATCAGTCTGCCTACCACTCCTTAATAGTGCCTATAGGCACAGAGCGATCAAAGTACATATAACAAAGTTACATTGGTACCGGTCAGAATTAGCGAGGTTCGAACACGGGTCTCATCGATCGTGAGTTTACGCGTCTTACCGCTAGACCACGGCCGCTCTTTTTTACTCTCGTAAGAGAGTAAGTAATATGAGTAAGATAGAGTCCCTTTAAGGACTAAAAGAAAGGAATTATGATATTGAATATTTCAATTTAATAACAGTTTTTATTTTTGATAATTTACATAATAACTTAATAATAAAAAAGACGATCGTATTCAGAATAATGATATAAATAAATAATGAATTTTATGCAGCAAATCCTCCATCGACAGGCAAATGTGCTCCATTTATCATAGTCGAAGCGTCGCTCAACAAAAACACTACTGCGTTTATTACATCTTCAACTTCCACGACATTTTCCACCACACCAAATCTACAAAAATAAACACTTATTAATCAATATCTTAGATTTATGCCTATTTGTTTTAATAATGAACACCCGTGAAGTGACCTTGTCGCGTTTCGGGAATAGTTTGAAAGTAGCCAGGTATAACGAGAGGAGTGTGCACTGTCAATCTAGATTGTACATGCTCGTCTCCTCAAACCGGCATAGTGGAGGCGACTGCTGTCCGCACAGATTTCTCTGTAGTAGCAGTTGTTTCCATTGCTACGAGTGTTGTCACATGCCGAGCTACAATAAAAAAAATGTACTAAGTAATTGTAACAATACAATTAAGCCCGCTGTCTGAGATTAATAGTGGAGGCGACTGCACACATTGGTAGCAGTTGTTTCCACTCATGGACCCCATGGACTTACATCAGCAAGAGCGTGATCACATGTCGATATACAATCACTAACCTTCCAAGTGGTGTTTCGTCAACAATTCCTTTTTCATTGGTCGGGTCCGATAATACCCGTTGTCCAAGTTCACTCATAACTACAGTTGGATTAACAGTGTTAACTCTTATGTTATGAGGCCCTAGTTCTAACGCCATCACTCTCGTCATAGCATCTACAGCGCCTTTTGAAACGCAATAGGCTATGTGATCCTTTAATGGTGTCTACAAATAAAAAACCTATTAGATGTTCTAAAACAGCATGATTTTAAAACTGATGTGCCCGCCTGCCACTACGACCGGAGGGGTCTCCGTGACTCCGTTCAACTCACAATGGTAAACTTCATAGAAGTGCTTCCACAATAAAAGAGTGAACTGAGTGAATTGAAAGGAAAACTAGTTTTAAACAACTTTCAAGTGTCATTTATATTTTAAAGATTCTTTGTGAAAATGGTTACAAAGTTATCAGTAAAATAATTGACTGATACTAAAGCTCACTTCGCTTCGCCCATTGACAGTAGACGGCAAAAAACCGCTTGTCGTCAAACTCTTAGTGGAAGACAAAACTATTTTACTCCGTTCCGCTCAACCATTACCCGTTCTTAATAATCAGGTCTGTTCCTTTATTATTGTCGAATTGAGACTTCAAGAAAGCTTAGTAGGTCTGTTACGATGTCTTACTACGCTCGTTTAGACTAAGTCTTTAATTACCTTTGAAGCTTGCGAAGATATATTCACGATTGATCCTCCACATTTCTCTTTAATCATTATTTCGGCAATTATTTGACTTACATTTAATACAGCCCTAACGTTCATTTGCCATATACTAAAACATTAATTTAATTATTGTAAAATATATATACATACAATCCCCTAAACTTGAATACCCTGTATAATGACTATCAGATATCAACCCCAAACCACGCACGGATAAATGGTGAAAATATAAATATTTCATATTCAAGGCAGACTGCTATTACAGAGAAGTAGTTTACTAGCAGCAGTCGCCTCGGCTATGCCGGCTTGACGAGATGAATGTGCAACGTCCATTTTACAGAGCACACTCCTCTCTTTATACCAGACTACTTTCAAGATGATACTAGGGCCTACCACTTTTAAAGCTAATGCATGTTACTTACGCATCAAAGTTCTTCAAAGAACATTCTAGAAACGGCTCCATAATAACAATACCGGCATTGTTGACCACTCCATCGAAAACGCCAAGATTCCCTATAACTTCTCTAGTTTTATTCCAATCGCAAATATCTAAGCACACGATCTCTATTGCTGGAAATTCTTTCTTTAACGCACGTAAATTAAGTTCATTATTTGATACAGCGACGACATTAGCACCTTTTCTGCATAATTCTATTGCTATGCCACGACCAATACCTGTAAGAAGTTATTATATTTTACTGTAGTCCAATATTTCTTTTTTATCGTAGCTAGGCATACGGCAACACGCCGCCCGATGTAAAGCAAGAGTGCGGTCCATGAACGGTAACACCTGCTAATACAGATAAATTTCTACAGGCAGCAGTTGCTTCCGCTATACCGGCTTGGGGAGACGAATGTGCACCATCCATATTGACAGTGCACACTCCTCTCGTTACACCTGGCTACTTTTTAAGTCAATTATTAAATAGCAGTAAATTAAGACATCTTCCTTACCTTGACAGGCACCGGTCACCAGTATTCTTTTACCTTCAAAACTCTGCATCATTTTCTACTAAAAATTCAAAGCTAACTGAAGATTTATTTAAAAAAATCTGCTACATATAGTAGTCCTTATCACCAGGTGCTATAAGGTCAGGTTTGTTTATAAAAAAGTACAGCTACTAGTAATGTTTACTCATAATGTAAAATAAACTGAGAAATATTGCAATATTATTTAATAATGTTTATGAAATAAATTGTTTCTCAAAGTTACTAGTCAACACATTTTTTATCTAAACTATACACACTTTTATAGTAACTAGAATGTGCGCTCCACTAGCAGAAACAACGTTATCACATAAAATAATATGCAGGCAGCATTCGTCTCCGCTATGTCTATAAACGTGACTGGGTTTATTCGCTTAAAAGTTGCAGGGTTTAATAATCATCACATAAATCTAAATACCTACCACTTTATAGGTTCACGCACATTTTTTTTTTATTGTAGCTCTGCATGTGACAACACTCCGCCTGATGTAAAGCTAGAGTGCGGTCCATGAAAGGAACCAACTACTACTACAGGGAAATCCCTACAGGCAGCAGCCACCTCCATTATGCCGACCTGAAGAGACTAGCATGCACCATCCAGATTGACAGTGCACACTCCTCTCGTTCTATCTGGCTACTTTCAAACTATTCCCGAATAAATTCAATAATAGTGAGCCGTAAACGAATTCTTTATACTCATTAACTCTTAATTACTCGCATGGGGTATATTTTACCCCACGGCACATTAGAAGCGCCATATCTCCGCCATTTACAAAGTTACCCTCACACAGTTTTCAGTAAATTCCTAAATACCTCTTACCTAACACGGAACACTCGCAGGCGCCGCTATGTACCGTATTGTTGTCAGTGTATTTGAGGTATATATTACCCCACACGAGCGTTTGCGTAACTAACGTACTCGCATACTGATTCGAGTAATTAATGGTTAATGCTCATAGGCTCGGTATCACCAAAGCGGTATGAGCAAGTCTCATAAACAAACGATTATGTTATTTTCGCATCTTTCCGCTCAACTCCGCAGGAATGGCCTTGAAGGATACAGGGCCTTCCAATTGGATTGGCAGGCAGTTCCAGGCGTATGCGGAACGAAGAAAACATCGATTTTTTAAAAATATAATTTCAGCAAACTAACTACATCAACGCATGCGATATTCAAATAAAAGATTTTTTAGCGCAAAAAGAATTTAATGAAAAATGTATTATATTTTCAAATTCTAAAATTTTCTATTTTCTTCTATATAATCTTTTATTAACTCTATTTAAGTTTTGGTTATTTTAATTATAATTAACTTTGACAATAATAACAATGGTAATTTAAAGGAACAAATTTTCATAATCATCTTTGGCAATTAAAAACTATTTTTAACAATAATATATAAAAGTATAAAATTAACAAATTTACCAGACCTATACATGTATTAATAAGTTTTTATTAAACGTTATGTAAAACACATTTTAGGCCCTTAGATCGTTATAAAAAATGTTATTTAACTTATAATAAAAAATATTTATTAAATAATAAAAGTAAATATTTATTTATAAAACCTGTATAGAAATAATAGATTAACATTCTTAGCTACCATTAAAAAATACGAAAAAGATTATGTAGCTAAGAATCCACCATCAATTGGTAGTTCAACACCACTTATCATACTAGATTTTTCACTAAGAAGAAACACTACTGTATTCACAACCTCGGACACTTCTCCGAACCTGGGAAGAAAATAATTTTAATTAATTTTCAATAATCAAAATATTGGTCAAAATAAAAAAATTACATAACTCAAAAATTTTGTTTCTCTGTGTGTTGTGTGAAAAAGAATATAACAAAACTTTAAAATTTTTCACAATAAATTTTAATTAAAAAATACTATTTAAGAATTGAGAACGATTAGACAAAAAGTAAATACATCAGAAAAATAATAATAAAAAATATTATTGTGAAACTACCCACACAGGCAATCTGATCAAATAGTGCCTGCCACAAACACCACTAGCCTTTATAAAACAAATAAAAAAATAGTAACAGAAAATTAGAATTACCTTCCTAAAGGTATTTTTGCTTTCATTTCATTAGCTTTAACAGGATCGGACCAGCCTACTTTTGCCATTTCTGTTAGGATAACTGTAGGATTGACACAATTCACTCTGATCCCATGAGGTCCGAGTTCTAAAGCCATGGCACGGGTTAATGCATCTAATGCTGCTTTTGAAGCACTGTAGATTGTGTGGTCTTTTAAAGCCGCCTGAAATAAATGATTAAGATTATTTAAGAACTAAAATTTACGATCTGTATACATATTATATTATATTTATTATTTTCTTCTTCTATTGGCTTCTATGCCAATAGTAATTAAGCTAGTGTTTATATTACAGACACTGAGCGGTCAAAGTAAAACATAGTTACATCGGTTGAAAATTCAATGATATTTGAACATGGACCTCATCTACTGCGTGCTGTCTTCTATTGCTAGACCATTCCTGATCTTGCAAAGCTTTATTATTTTATAATGAAAATGTTAATGCGCTGGAAGCTTTACTTGACTGCACACATAAACCTCTTCTGATAAGCGAAGAACTTTACAAAATTTCATTTTAACCACAATTTGAGTTATTTAAATAATAAACTAAACAAATCATGCTTTCTTACAATTTACCTATCATGTTAATGGAGATAAACATTACATGATCTACTTTAAAATTTAAAACATTCGTAATTTTTATAAGATACAAGATAAGATTAAGATATGCAAAATATTTTTTGATTATAATTCAATTTGTTTTCATCAGATAATGAAAAAACATCTCTACAATTACCATTATTACAGTTTAGAAGTTTCTCAACATGGCTAAGACGCTTCCAGAAGGCTATGGTACATGGTGTGTCTCCAGGGGAGACTGAGTGAGATTCTTCAAGAATTGTGGAAGTATAAAACAGTAGTAATAATGTGAGTCTGAGATCGGCAACAACCAGCTTTTTATGACCTTTACTAGTGTAGACCAGCATCATTAGAGTCACTAACACGTCACTAAGCTCGCCGGGTCAAGTCCAATAGAACTAAAAATTTGCTTATAAAATTTACTATAAAACATCCGAGACGCTTCATGCATCGCTCATGAAGCAAATTTCTGACTTAATACAAGTAGCAATTTATGCTGCTCTTGTTAGTATTTGTCTTAAATTGAGATGCTGACTTTTACCGTTTATAACCTGTACTGTAAATAAATAAAAACTTGGAGCTGTCATATTAGCCTAGTTGATTAAATATTTTAATATATCTGTTACCTTTGAGGCCTGTGAAGATATGTTGACTATTGAACCATGTGTTTTATTCTGAATCATTTTCTTTGCGACAACTTGACTTATATTTAAGACTGCTTTAACATTGATATTGAAAGTTCTGCAACATATTATTTTATGTCTGTACTAGTATTACATACTACCTAAACTCTAAATACTAACATAGTATAACATTACATTTGTTTAGGAGTTCCTTTGTGCAACAACAGTACTCACTTATCAAAATCTGTTGGAGAACATTCCAGAAATGGTTCACAGACAGCAATTGCAGCATTATTGACTAAAGCATCAAAGTGGCCTAAACTTTCTATTACACTTCTCGTCTTGTCCCAATCTTCTATGTCCACATCAACTATGTCAATTGAAGGATATTCTATTTGTAGACTTTCAAGATGAGCCCTCGTTCTAGAAAGTGCTACGATATTAGCGCCTGCTCTCCATAGTTCAATTGCTATACCTCTTCCAATACCTGAAGTTAATAGGGACAATAAAGATGTTGTTTAAGAATTGCAGTCTTTTGTAAAAGCGTTAATTAATGTAAGATTTTACTTGTATTCGATACTTGTAAAATTATTAAAATAGGGCTGCAATGTAACATGAGATAAACCGTTTATTAAAAATATTGATATAATTAATTAACCTAACTAACCTTGTCCAGCGCCGGTAACAAGAATCCGTTTACCTTTAAACGATATTTCCATTGTGGCTGATGTATAGACAATTCTTTTTATCAACCAGCTACAACTATAACACGTTTTATGTATTTATAAAAATGGAATTCCAGAACCCTATGCCTCGAAGCCCATCAAAAACGCAGAGCAGTATTAAGATTGGTAAGTCCGCATGTGTGTAGTAAAGCTCTATTTAGCGCCATCTACCTATCCCGCATAGAACTAATACTTTTTATTTCCTTTATTCCTGGAAACAAAATTTATCCCTTTTATAGGTTCATTGTAATATATTTGCCAACTTGGTACAGTTATTTAATATTAATGGTTCACATTATCCATTCGATTAATGAACGCGATCATTTTTCACTGCGGTGTTCGAGTGAGACGACCTACTTTGAATGAAAACACACCATGGCACAACTTTTACGCCCAACTCATAATAATATGACAGAGACCTTGAATAACCTCTGAGATTTGGCGGGTTTACAAAGATACTTTTAAATTATTTTCTTGTTTCTTCGAGTAAACCTGTAGTTTTCGATATTTCATTTTTAAATTCTTACTAGTTTTCAAAATGTATAAAATTTAACAAGCCTAGTCCACTCCAGAGGTAGGCAAGTATATAGGGTCAAAATAAATAAGCAACAGTATACAAAATAACATTGTTTATTAAATTCTACTTAATTGTTAACGAGAATATAACAAAATAAGTTAAAATAACATAATAAGTTACAGTTATATTAAATACATATAAAATACAATACTTAACTATAATGTTATTTTTTGCGTTAAATATAGATATAATATAAATTAGATAGGTACGTTGGCATTGATATTAGCAATGGCACTGTTAGGTATAATTATATATATGTATACCTACACTTATCTAATATTATTTTTAAAAAAAATATTTGTCTGTAGAAAGAAATTAATACAAAAATTATCTTTTTTCATGTGGAGCAATTTTCAATGGTCTTGGCAACACTTACGCTTTTTAAATGCTCGATGTATGATGGGGTTTGTCTCGTAAGAGAGTATTAGTTCCTTGAGTTTGTATTTCTAGGTATATTTATATCTCTACGCTACCCAGTGGTGGACTAAGGTTAAAGCGGGTTAATTCCGGGCCTATTTTTCAGTCATGATACATACTTTGCGTTTTGTAAAAACCTAATTTTCGGGCCCCAAAAATTACAGACCCTAGGCACATGCCTAGGTTGCCTAGGCCTATTCCGCCCATGACGCTCCCGTCGGTAAAAATAATTGAAATGAAAAGTAGCATATGTTCTCTTTATTTATTTAGGTTTTATTAATGTCAATGGCAATGAAAAAACTTTGGTCCAAACGAACAATGTTCTCTCGAATTTTACATTGAATTTAATTTAAAAGTCTACTACAGACTAAAAATAATTACTGTCAAAAATATCGTTCCATTTTTAAAATATGTTCTTTATTTTTATTCTTATCATTTTAATTAAGGCACAGATTTTGGTATCATCACAGAGAGCTTTTATAACTTGTAGATTTATTATCTCACTCATAAATAGTTTTAAGTAAAATTAAATATGGAGTAGAATATTATTTTATTTTTTTGTGAAGACTAGATGTTTTATACAAATGAATAAAAAATAATGTGAAGAAATATAAAAGCCATGAATATGGCAAAATATAATAATATTTAATCTATCTTCTGTAGGGTGCCTTTCTATATCTTCCTCTTTCTTCATCATCACGGACATCTAAGTAATGGCTGAATACAACTGCCCAAAGGTATAAGTATAGACCTGAAATAAAATGTAATTTATTAGGCCTCTTGCACATTATAAGATTTTTTTTGTGACGTACATTGAGGTATATACTAGAGGCGCAATAACGCTCCCAACGTGAGGCGAGTGAAGATCTGCCCACAGCCATAATTAAACTTTCTGTCAGTTGGTATTTGACAGGACGCATATAAACTCATAATTGGCAAATATGTGGTGAATACGTGCAATTCTCGATCCCAAATGCACAACAAAACAAGCGGGATTACGTTTTACTCGTAAATATATCCTTTCAACATCTATATTGTCCTTAAACAACAAAAAACAAATAAAATTAGGGATATTTTTTACATTTAGTGTTGCTAGTAAAACATCGTTTCCCATAACCCGTATTATAATATAAAAAAAAAGAAATATTTTATTTTTAAGAAAGAAGATTTTCAACTTACATTAAACAATTAAAACATTGAACTTTATTTTATTTAGCTAAAAATGCATGCCCTAGATATATTATAATCGACACTGAATAAAAATATCTAAAGAAAAAAAATATTAGTGTGGGGAAAATTTTTAACTATACCGGCAACACTAAGAGTGACATTGTCAAATCGTTTGAAACGGCCTACGGCTTTTTCATGTCAAATGTATGGGGTTTGCGCCTCTAGTTATATATCTCAATGGTGACGTATAAGAAATGTCTTACAAGAAAGTCAGTCTAGTATGCGCGTGTCTGATCAGACACAAGATAAAAGTATCTTATAATGTGTATGGTCTCATATAACAATCGATACTACTGTATTTTCGTATAAGACACAATTTTTGTTATCATGTGCAAAAGGCCTTATTAAAAGGCAAGCTGCACAGACACTTTACGTGAGCAAATGATTCGGAGTAGCAGAACGTGCGCTTTCATTTTCTCCACTAAACTCCATCGTAACTTTTGAAAAGAAACCATTCAGTCACTTAACCCTTAAATTTTAATTAAAATTTTTTTGTTTTGAATTAATAAAATCGTATATTATTGGAAATTTAGGTACTAATAAAGAATATACATTTTGAAAAAGATAGTATGTATACTTTTGGCAACAATATGCATTTAAGAGTTAAGCTACTTTTGACCTAATTGGTACTGGGACTCAACCAGAAGACTCAAAAAGAAGGGTCGACTTACCTAAATAAATTAGGCCACATATGAGTATAACAGTGGCCAGGATTGTGTGGTCTTGTTCATCGAGGTAGTAAGTTATAGAGGTATGCAGAACACTGATCAATAATCCTATAGCTAATACCACGCCTAACACAACGAATGGTAGCATTAACCATGACCGTCGCTGAAAAAATAAACAATCAATTTATTACGAAATAAAAATACAAATATTGCCACAGAGTAGGTAGAGATTAAATAGCAAAACAGATGGGCAATAGCATGCTGGCAAATGGCAAATATTTTTTCAAATTTAAAAAATATGTCAGTATTAATAAAAGTTTAGTGTTTGTGATCTTGTATCACGGTATTTTATATCTTATTAGTGGGATATTTCATTTACAACGCATTGATTTGCTGCCCACGCTTCTTTATTTGGCGTACAATACAAAAACGATGATAAAAAATAATATATAAGTATATGGTAGCTTTGTTTTCTATCTCGCTTATTTTGACTATGTGTCTCGCTTTATGCTTAATTATTAGTGCATAAAAAATAATAAATACACGGGATTAAAGACAAAATTGAAACACCTAGCAAATTAAAAAATGTGTAATAGAGTTAAAACTTTATACATAAGTATTTATTTATACATAGGTAACTAATGAATTGAATTAGTTTGTGGGTAGATTTAATATAAGTATCAGTTAACAACCACGATGTGGTTTTATTCTATACAAATAATATCATGTTTAAAATATCTCACCTTCCATGTTTCCTAATTTAGCGTGAAATAAATTTATTAAACGATTAAATCAATAGCAAGACTATGGAAAATATAGTTACTGCTGGGTGGTACGTGGCCATATACACCGAGGAGAAGAGCATGTTATGCCGGCGCTATACGCTGACCCAGGCGATTGGTAATTCTTATGTCTAACCGCAACACGCTGCAGGTCAAATCTTCTGTAGTTCGAGAGTTCACTGGTCGACCGGTCCAACCAACTTGGTTGAACACCGACGCATTCGCATTTAGGTTGGACCAGCGTGTAGCGTCGGCATTAAATGAGGTGAAGCCTAGACACATGCGTGGAGGGTACCTAATAGTTGATATAAATTAATTACCTTTTTAATTCCAACAATTAGAAGAGTACATATTAATATGGTGAAGCATAAATTGATTGTGAGAATTATTCTTGGAACTGAAATAAAAATAATGATAATTTGCATCTCTGTTTTTATTTATTAGTCCTCCTGACTAAAGGTTGAAGCCACTAGGCTCGCTGAGTCGAAGCGAAAAGAAATGTGATTTAATTTGGCGCATATTGATACGTCTCTAGTGGACGCTAGCCTAAAGAACTTCCAACCAATGAGATCTTTAATTTGAAAATTCATGCTTCGTTTAGTACGACCTAGTCGCGTTTCGGGTTCAGCTTGGAAGTAGGCGGATGTAACGAGAGGAGGTTGATAGTCTGGACGATGCAATCATTTCTTCAAGCCGACATAGTGATGGGGACTGCTGCTTGCAAACATTTATCTCTGGTAGCACTTGTACCGGTTCCTACTGGATTATAAATATATAAAAATAATTTCACTTACTGTCCATATCAGAGAGCTTCTTATCCAATTCCTTATCAAATATAAAAGTGCTGAATGCAACGTGTCTCCAAACCCACAACATGATGATGGTCAGAATTGATGCGATTATACCCAAGACGGCAACGATCACCGACCCGGTCTTTACAGATGCGCAACAACAACATTTCTCCAATCGCTTCATTTTGATTTTATTTACTTAGGTACTTAGTATGTTTTTATTTTTCTTCAAAATAACAGATTGATGGATTCCTTTTATTTAATAAACATATTCTGTAACAAAGAAAAACAATTTAAACACAATAGCGAAGTCGATTAACGCCAAGAAATAAGTACATTGAAACTAGGATACCCGTACAAGGGGTTTGGGTCTCAGTACAGTACAACGAATAACGCCCAGAATCAGGTTTCGATCGGGAATCAAACCCGGAGTCCCTGCGTAACCACTGCCGCAAAGGTAGTAGAACTGACTATAATAAATAAAATATCAAAACTTAAATCACAGTCATCAGCCCTAAATACGCAAATATTATTTATAAAAAGTCTTTTGAAGTATTTAAAATAAACATTACGGATCAAACAGTATCATCTATTAAAATCGGTATAACGTAATCTCATGTGATTGGCTAATACCAGATTCTAATTCCAGATGTAACGTCTGGAATTCCAAAGACGTGATATTATTACATGCCGAATTTAATTCATTCATTGCTAAAAATAGTTAACTAATTTTAGTTTTCTTGCTTGCATGGATTTCTATGAATTCCTACAAGAATTTTTTTTTATATAATGCAACTGATTTTTTTAAATTACCGCTCCCTCGAGGGGTCATGATTGAATATAAAATTAACATCTATTTTAACACAAATAATAGAATACCTCATTCAATACATTAGTACGGCAATTTCAACCTATTTTCAACAATTAGATCATAGAATCAAATACCGTTATATAGGAAACAATGGCGCCTCTGCTAACGCGCCCATTATTGTGAGAATAAAGTTAATTGTCATAATGAATTTGGTATATCCGAGATACGTCTTTAGCTTAAATTAGCTGAATGTACTTACTTGATTATCAACTAAGTTCTCGCTGATGTAAGAAAGGGGTCAAAGTTCTTAGGCTGTGTTCTCACGAGCGTTTTTCGGTTCTCAGTTGCGTAAAACACTAGTGAGAATACGACCTTATAATATAACGTATAGATTAATTTCTATCACTTTTTATTTCTAGAAATTATTTAGCCAATGGGAAATATTTTTTTTCAAAAGTAGTTGCTATAACGGCATTATTGTAACAATTTTATAAATTATAAAACAAAGATATGTTACCACAGAAAAAAACCACCATAAAAACTCTGCTTTAAGTCGAGTCTGTCACATGTCCGACCCGTCACTCTTACGTGGTCAGGATGTTACGCTTGAAAGTGGCGATACCACCCTGGAACGGTAGACTGGACTAAATATCAGTCTGCCTATCACTTTATTATTTTAAATCTTTGACTTTTGTTCGTTTATCTCGCCAATTACCATATATCGAGTATCTTTTATTACTTCCGATATCAGAACATAAATTAAATCGTTGTCATAAAAGGTAATATGGAAACAGCAGGCAATATGAATGAGTATCCGTTGCGATAACCCTCGCTTGACATTGGCCTGACCCAGTTCTAGCGAATAGCTTTATGGCCCCATTAGATGAGCAAACGCCCCTCCTATTACCTTAGCAAAGTAAAGGGCGCACCTATCTAAAAGATCATTTTGGCACAACAAAAGTAATTTGCTTTGTCTTTCATGTTACAGTTTTTTTAATGCCTGTCTAAGTGCTTGTATCACAGGCACTGAGCGACTAAATTATATATAACATAGTTACATCGGAGTTTAGCGAGGTTCGAACAAGGGTCTCATCGACCCTGCGGTCCCTTCTTTACTGCTAAACCGCGGCCGCTATAACCAATGCATATATATTTTAAATACAAACAAATGTTAGTGTTTTTGGAGTCAATTTGACGAATATAATTTAGGATTGTAAACTACAATTTTTTATTATTAATTTATGATAAAAATTGAACAGAAAAATACCGCATCCTCCGCCTTTCCGTTGACACACACCGTTTACGTGAACGCGTCGAAATTTCTCTATCTTAGTATCGACAACATTTTTTCAGCGGCGTTATTTTTATATTATATTTCATAATAACAAGCCTAGTATATTGTATACAACGAACTCACTTCTAAAACTCGACGAAATAATACAAAGAGAAAGATCTCATTTGGTTCGAGATATCCGAATTTGAGTTGTTTTATTTTGTTGTAAAGTTGCATGAAATAAAACTAGCACGCCAAAACTTTGAACTATGCCTTGCTATATTTATTTTCAGCCTTCTCTCCATTCATCTCCACGTGGACTTCAAATTACGAAACTGTCTCTGGAACTATAGTTATTCTTGTAAGCTATTTGTCAACATTCCAAAAAGGAAACTCAGTTTGTTACGCTTGAAAGTTGACCTAACCATCCTGAGGGGCGAAAAGAGTTAATTGACTGCCACAAACGTTTGAAATTAAACTATCTATCAAAGCATCTCGTTTCTATAGCAAATACCGATACCAAAAATTTCTTAAACGTTAATATTCTATGATTTTGTACTTCAATTTACACTTAGCGGGTATCCACTAGACTCGCAATATTTCGATTACCTATATTTACCATTAATTTATTATGAAGAATCCGAGCCGAGGCGAATTGAATGTCTTATCACGAATTTCTGACTTACACCGTGGAAATATGTGTAATTTGTCCGAGATGATCGCAACCAGTTGAAATACGATTCTAGTGGACGCCATGATAACTAGAGATATTCGAAAACTAATAATAATAATTTGAGTAATATACTAGCATCAGGAGGCGTGAACCCACAATCGATGAGACAGTTGATTTCTGTCTCACTGTATCTCACTGTATAGTACCAATTTTAATAATATAGGCAATTTAAAAAATCAAAGTTAACTTCAGTATCTTCCGTTCTCAACAAACATGCATATGAACTTTATTATCAGTAGAGACCATTATAATAAATCACTCATGCGCACATCATTTCTGGTCGGAGAACAGGAGATCTTTTGTTTGAGGTAAGACTGATTACATAACAATCTTGATGACCATAACAGATGTCGTTGCGTATCTGATGTTGTTAGCTGTGGGTACATTGAGGCCATTACCGTCTCGTCTATGTTAAAGGCGTTTGTACATTAATGGTAATAAAAACTTTTTGTTTTTGTTAGACTTTATAGAGTTACTGTCTATAGTCTATACGATAGTACATAGTTTTTTTAATCTTGTACAACACCCATGAACAAACCTTTTTTTACGTGGAGGGTTTACATGGAAAATACACTGTTTAAATTAAATTAACAAAATGGGAAAGAAATTGAAAAACGTAAGTAAAACAAAAATAAGGTAATTTGGCCCTATAATGGTTTTAAGAGCTCCGTCCCACTCATGCTCTCTGCCTTCATTTCATGTTTTTAGAAGATATTATGGTTCTTTATCTATTGTACGTAGTATTTAGCGATCCCGTTCCGAATCTTTTATAGGGATAGACAGATTTCACCTAAGTTTCTACTCACTTTATTAAAAAAAACTATTGTTAATAAACTGCTTTCGTAGTAAGCATACAAGACCAAATAATAAATAAACATACATTTTTATTATTAAATATTTGTGTTGTACCTATTTAAAAGTAAAACCAATATGTATATATATTTTCACTATTCATTGTTTATAGTGTGTAAACACCTTTAAATTGTTTAACCATTACACGTTTACAATACTACCACACATTTTCTGTTCATTCTTTACTTTGAATTTTAAAATGGATTTGATGTTATTGTAAGAAATGTTTATATTTTTAGATGTTTTTTTATGGTAGCCCATCAAATAACCACACCCTGTCTAATGTTATGTCAGAATGACGTTAACTGCTACCAAAGAGAAATAACTACAGGCAGCAGTCACCTCCGCTATACCGAGTAGTTTTAAGCTGATCTCGGATAAGTACTTTTCTATTATCACAGATTCTAAATCCATAAATTATAGACCCACAGTGAACAAAGACAATAATGAGTCATGCCTCCACAAGACCCGCGAAATTGTATGTAACAGAGATGAACTTAATAGTTTCATACAAAAATAAAATGTCATTGATTTATTTATATAATTTTGTTTTCACTATCAGGTCAGGGTGTAGGTTGCGTCACAGTTTTGGCAAAGTAAGTCATGTGTCGGTCGTTACTCGCCTTCTGTACGACGACATTGCAAATGCAAGGTTACTAAAAATTATTAAAATAACCATTAATGATGTAAGAATAAGGTTCAGAATAAAATTAAGACGCAAAGAACCTATAGACCTTTATGTAAAATAGATATAAACTATATAGTCCTATTTCTTTTTTCATCAGTCACCTTCGCTATGCCGGCTTTGGGAGGCGAATGTGCACTATCCAGATTAATAGTTCCCGAAACGCGACAAGGTCACTTCACGAGTGTTACACTCGAAAGTGGTGGTACTACCCTAGGACAGCAGACTGGACTAATAACCATTATCAGTCTGCCTACCACTCTTTAATAGTGCCTATAGACACAGCGACCTAAGTACATATAACATTGGTACGGGTCAGAATTTAGCGAGGTTCGAACACGGGTCTTATCGACCGTGAGTTCACACGTCTTACCACTAGACCAGGGCCACTCTATAAATTATCACACATTGTTTTAGTAAACATGTAATTAATTATCGTTGTTTAAAAAATTCTGTGTCAAACCAGCAATTAAATTTGTCCTTGCGCGTGCGCAGAGTAAACTAACTCGCATATTGTCAATGTTTTTATGTGTACTTTGCAGTATCATGTCATTTTAAAATTAATTGTTGGTTTCACAAGTTTTTTCTCTTTTTATAACATTAAAACAATTTCTCAATGGATTTTTTTCATCACAGAAAACTAAACAGTCAGGTAGAGTCCCAGTAAATAGCTTTTCAAATACATTTTGAAGGGAAAATGAAAGTCTCACTTTGCCCAAAGTCACGCAAGTTCACGATTAATTAATGGATAATAATCACTCATTGATATAACAGCAATTAAGTGCCAAATGTGTAGGTAGGGTCCGAAATTGACGTAAATCGAGTGACATATAAAATTAACAAAGATAAAATGTTTAGTGAAAACGTACGATTCACAATCTCAAATAAACAAAACAAGAAGCAGGATTACGTTTCACAAATTACGCATTTCTTATGATGTCTCCAAACTGGATGCATCCAAAACTCTTGCACAAGTTAAAATATTTAGATACTTTGAAACTCTATCTATTCCTATAACTGTTAACCTGGGTGGTGCTCGTTCGTCTCCCAAAGCCGGCATAGCGGAGGCGACTGCTGCCTGTAGAAATTTATCTCTGGTTTGTATCAGTTCATGTATCGCATTCGAGCATTTGATTATGGTCATATGGTGAGCTACAATAAAAAAAATTAAAACAAAGGCTTGTCATAACTTACTAAGTGCAATGATTAACTTACAATTATTATTTCTGAGAAATTACATAGCCTTAACCACAAGTATGACGTCATAGTGACTCAGAATAATCTCGTAAAGTGAATAGCATTACCATTCACTCTAATTTGAAATTATATCGGTATTATTGCGAAGTTTATCGGCAAATATGTAGAGGACAATGCATCGCCCATGACCGTCTGGACAACCTATCATTGCACCAGTAATAAAACTATTAAATGTAAAAATAAGAAACAGAGGAAAATAATAAAAGTAAATGCTAATAATATTGAAGAAAAAACAACAACACTGTTTTACCGTTTATATATATTTTTAAAATTTCTTTCAAAACCCACACAAAAACCACAAAAAGCCTTGATAATTACCTCTATCCATTTTTGTTAATGAAGGCAAACCGGATTCAGTATTCGATTAATTTAGGGCCGGTAAATTCAACCGTGCCTTAAATTCATTCAAATTCATTGACGGGGCATATCTCTGCGGTCTTGGGTAGTACCAATTCGAATGTAACATGACGTACGTCGCCCCTGTCGCGTTTCGGGAACACTTTGAAAGTAGCCAGGTATAATGAGAAGAATACGCAGTGTTATTCTAAATGGTGCATAACAAACTGGTCTCATCAAACCGGCATAGCGGAAGCTAATATGTAGAGATTATTATTAGAAAAAAAACCAACATTCCTCTCGTTTTACCCGGCTACTTCCGCGCTGATTCCGAAACGCGACCTAGTCACGAAAGACTGAGCTGATAACCATCATCTGTCTACCTTCTAGCAATTTTTAAGGACGTAGTAGGTACCTAATATATCTATGAAGAAATGAGGAGTAAGTAACTTCGAAAACATGTGTATTGTACACGGAGAGAAATCGTGGAAAATGAAAGAAAGTAGTAACGGTTACTGATTGGCAATGCTGACGATGTATATGATGACCATGTATGGAGTACCTAGCGAGCACCATGGGATTCTGTGCCGCACAAAACCTGCAAATTCACATACTCTCACGTACCGACTGCAAAAACAATTTACTGTAGTATATATTTACCATAGACTCAAATGTTTTAGAGCAGGCCACCGTTGTTTAGCGGTCAGCGAGAGATCCGTGTTCTAATCTCGGAAATATTCTGTCTGGTACCAATGTAGCTGATGATGGTGATTAGTAAGTAGACATTATGGGATATGGCCATCACTTCTAAGTGTAACAACCGTGAAGTGACCTAGTCGTATTCCGGGATAAGCTTGGAAGTAGCCAGGTGTGCATTGTCAACTATAACTAAAGAGTGACGCCTCCGTGGATAGTTGGCATTAGATTTCACACTGTCTATCTATAGGTACTCTATTTATAAATACCTAGTGTTCTTGAGCCGGATGTTGTATTTTTTGCTCTAATCGCCGCATTAAGAAAAGTCAACAAGATATTTTATGCTAATGTAACTAAATGTTACGGTTATTTTAACTATAATACTATAGGATTGTGTTTTTATATGTTATTTCTTTATTAATTTTTGACATTTTAAATGCTAGGCGTGGGCTTAATTGAAGCCCATTTCACCACAGTGCGTGTTGATTTTTCAATTTTTATTTTTACGTAAATCTAATGGAAATTACTAAAGATAATATGGACAAATCTGTAGTGATTTTATTTTATCTTGGCATACGACAACACACCGTCTAATGTTAAGCTAAAGCGCGGTCATGAACAAAGACAACTGCTACCACAAATAAATTTGCGCAGTCGCCTCCGCTATGCTGGTTTGAAGAGACGATTGTGCACCATTGTGTACAAAAGCTAATTATTTAAATCTTTCACATTTGACAGAAATATAAAGTAAAAGAAAAACAATATTTTTTGCTTGAACAAGATTACTTATTAATCTAGACTATTTAAAAGAGAAATTGCTCCGGCATAGCGGTGTTGATTAAATATATTTATCACCATAGTTTAAGAAAAACGTGTTATTGATACAAAAAAACAATACCGATGTTTTATAATTGACAAATACTGCTGATAACCTTATTTGAACTAAATATAAACTCGCATTTAAATTAACTTAAATATCGGATTTTTATATTCGAGGTGGAATTTGAACGAGTGTCAAGTAGCCACGCGTGGGTTATCGTAGGCGAAACGTGGACAAATTCCATCGAATATCGCTGTGAACTAATTCCATATCATAAATTACCAAAACCATTAAAATATCTAGATTTTTTTATAGCAGCTCGCCATGTTACGCTAGTGTCCATAAGTAGAGACAACTACCACCATTTAGCTAGTCGTTTCCGCTATGCTGCCTTGTGGAAACCAATGCGCACCATCCAGGAAAGCCGGAAAGATCTTGAAAAGCTTTTAAAAAGCGTTTTCATCGACAAATTACATTTAAATTTTAAACTTATTTTTGACAATAGTTGTACATCGATACATATGAGTAAAATATTTACTTATTATGTATGAATTTATATAATAAATAATAACAAAATACCTCAAACACTTTGAATCCCACGTTGGGTACGATATCGGCCCACCATAAGAAACCTACATACAACCTCCAACAGCGAGATTAGCCCATGGCCTGCTATTTGGTCAAAATAATAAATGAGAATACCCATTCGCCTAAGAAAAATTGGACCCACATTTTTTTTTTAGGTTGTAATGATTTTTACTTTATTTTATAGGAAAATTAAGCCACATTCTTTATTACCAAGCAGTTTTAATTTTTTTTTACCCAGGTTATTAAGTAAATAACTTTTTCTAATACCTACAATATTTCAGGTTATAAAATTTAGAACTAAAATATTTCTTAGATAGCAATCACCTCATAACATTGTGTTTAGCATAGAATTACGTCATGAATAAACAGAATTATAATAAACATCTGCCACAGTTATTATATTACGTGGAAATTTCAATGAATCGACAAGTACGAGTCATACCTATGTTATTTCTCAAATAAATTTCGAGGTTTTTGACCATAAAATGACGTCAGAAAAGCATAAATGTTTATAAATATCATAAAATAAAATAACACGTAAGTATACATACCCGAAACAAATTTATAAATGTAGGTACATAGAAAGTTTTTTTTTCCAATAATATTATATTGATAACTCCGGGCCTCGGCATCACAGAATCAACCACAGCGCCACAAAGAGAATGAATATTAACCGTTATTTTTTGCATTTTAAATGCTAGATTTAATTTAATATTAATTAGAAAAAATAAACTCGTAAAAAGAATACAACGGCTGAGGTGATTCGAACCCACGCCTTCCGTTATATGCGCATACATTCTGGTCACTAAACCATTATAATTAAATAATAGAATGAATCAAATTGTCGCGCCATTTTTCAATTAGGATAGGCAGAGACAACGAAACGCTAGTTGCCACGATCCTAACATCAACAGCTTCCCTCACATCCATACAAGCTCTACAGACCAGACCGGCTTTCATGAGAATGTCTGCGATAGAATAGACTTTGTAGAAAACTGATAAACAAGTAACTACGTAAAATGCTAATCCTGAGAATTTGATCAAAACAAAATTAGAATAAAAAAGGAGACTATTGAATAAAACAAAGACGTACAAATAGTGGAGCAAACAAATAACAATTTATTGCACGATGACATCACTTTTCTTAATGCAGTTGCCCTTGAATCTTACAGACTCCTTAACTTATAAATATTATATCATATCTACTATAGATTGTAGGTAGGTTTGTATATACACAATATGCAAATCTGTTTTCAAGGGGACCGCTTCGTTGACAAATTAGGAAGCGACCCACAGTATACAAAAATACTTGACAATGAAAAAAAATGAGATAAGAGTGAATGGTGCGCATTCGTCTCTTCAAGTCGGCATAGCGTGTGGTCATATGTCTGTCGGATTTCTATAAAAATGTCTTTATTACATGTTTAAATGAGAAATAATAGATATGTCAGTATATTTGTTTATTTCTACGCCGATAAGGAAGCGATGGTTTGAAACCACCGCAGTTGATTATAACTCTATTTTCGGATCATTTGACCTGATTTAGGATGCAAGAAATCTGTATATTATGGGTATATAATGTGTTGCTTATTAGATAAACAAGGCTGGATACTGACTTACGGAATTATTAAAAATAACTCTCGACTCACGGTGGCCAAGGTAAGAATATAACGTAAATACGCTGAAACTGAATCAAGGTCTTTATCGAAAACACTTTTCAAAATATCCAAGAAAACTTTACTACAAACAATTAAATATATGCGTCTTAAATTAAAAAAAATAATCTAGGTACTCACTCGTCAAGGAAAAACGCGCGAAAATTGTAGATAAAATAACTACACAAAAACTTCACTACCCACTACAAAAATAAGTTTTTAAAATCACTTTTAAAACTTCTAATATTGTTTCTAAAAATGTTAAAACGTCCAAAAAACCGGTTGAGTACTAAAGAAAAATGTCGATGACACGATCGCCGAGTCCGTCAGTCATGGATGCTCTGAGAGCAATATCGTGCGCTACGGATTCAGTCTATGATATTGTCCGGCCGTGGTCGCGCTGTGAAGCAGAATCTCCAAAGGTAACAAGAAAGGTTCAAACGAGTTCACGACATTGCTAAACAAATGCATTACCTTTATTTAGTTAACACATTACGAACTGGAACTAATTAGAAACTCGTGATTTTTAACAAACATTTTTCTTTGTCTTGATAGTTTAGCTTTATTTATTATTCCACACGGTATTTAAATTAATGTAAATTGGATTAATTTGTAACTGCTTCGCAACGAACTTTTTTATTAACAAAATGTAAATGCGTTTATCTGTTTACTTGAATAAATATTGCGAATACTTTAAGATATGCTAAACAAATATTTTCAATTAATATTATAATGAAAATTTAACGGATGTTAGAAAAAAATCTATATTATTATAAGAATTCCATCAATGTTCTGAACTGCAAAGTGGAGCGTGCAAGCAGCATGTCAACTCAGCAATTGGCAGGGCTGCCGATGGAAAGATAGAATAGACGAATTTCGACAAGTACCTAAACGTGTAAAACCCACCTCAATTGGCTGTTTTGTGCAGCGATTTTTTTTGTTTAATTTTCATTATAATTTAATAATAAATAACAACTACAGCATTAGAATAAGTATGCCAACAGTGTAGTAATAATAATAAAAAAATAATAATTGTTATTTGAGACGTATTATATTAGATAATTAATAAATGAATAGATAATAACAAAAATCCAAACTATTATATGTCTTGTACGTAGTGTAGTGTGTAGTGTTGCCAATACCCAGTTTCCTAATTCCCCATAAATTGGTGCGTCGCGCATACATACACTATACAGAGATGTGAATTTTTAAAAATATCTATTTCATTCACCCGAAAGAAAATATGGACATGCATAAAAGATCGCTGTGGTAAAATTGCGTCACACACAAAGGCCGTCATTTACACAAATTTTCTTTCTACGCCTTATCGAAACGAAGAAATTGACAAACACAAAAATGTCATAATATAAAAATGTAAACAAATAATTACTACAAAACAATATTTCTATAACTTTATGAAACAATAAGAATAAATTTATGAAACATATTTTTGGATCAAAATGATAAACATAATGTCGTATGTGGGGATGAATCTTCAAGCAGAAGTCTGTATGTGGACACTAATGGGGTTGATTCTAACAATATTCGATGCGACATTATTCAAAGTTAACGCTAATCTTAAACAGGTGAACCTAAAAATCGTAAAAAGGTTTTGCCCGCAGATTTTATGCGGCGTTTATCTTGATTATTTTAATCCGTCGTTTCCTAAGCTGCAACCATCGTTGATATAATATAAATATTTCATTAAAATCTCAAATGCCTGAATGATTTATTACGAAAATATTTTTAGAAACAATCTCAACAAAATTCGCGCGAAAAACTTCGAGTGAAAATGAATATTAGTCTTGCAATGCAAACCAAAATCTTACAAATAAATTATTACTATTATTATTCATTTAAGACATGCATGATGCATGACTGATTTAATTTTGACTATTGAGTTACTCTAAAATTGTTTAGATATACCAAATTTTTAATTTATTTATTGTTAATAAATTTAAATGATCTTTTTCTGAGATCCGCATTGCGCATTGCCGCATGATTGTAATTACAATCAAAAATTGTATCACCAGCTCCAACAACTCCAACAGTTAGGAATGATGCCATCTGTAACTGTATTTTTAGCAAGTTGCGAAACACTTTAATGCCTTTTCCAGGTATGGCTAATGGAAATGCCACCAGAATTACCAATGTCAATTCAACATGGTATTAGGATTGTAATTTCTGGCACAATGTTAGTGCAATGTTTCTCAGTGTACGCGTATCTCGCATCCTATATTGTACTTCTTTATCCTGTAATACTGGTTTGTATGTAATTTTGTAAATTACCTTATTAATAATATACGGCTCAGGTCAAAGGTGTTATAATAACGAAAATTCTGCCAATGTCGAGTATGCAATGCATGCAACAGATGGAAATGAGTTGCTGGATAGTCTATAAGAAGACAACTACTACGCTATGCTGGCTTCGGAAGACGAATGTGTACTATTCAGTTAGACACGACATGAGCACTATTCGCGACTATTTCCAAGCTGATCCCGAGTCACGATTAGCACGTTTGAAAATAGTTTCTTCCTTCTACATAAAGGAGAATGCTTATTCGCCTAAGAGAATTGGGCCCACAATTTTTTTCTCGAGTTTCACGATTAGTTTCATTTTGTAGGAAAATAAATCTACATTCCTTATCACAAATCAGTTTAAATTTTTTACCCGGGTTATTGAGTAATTAGACTTTTTCTGATACAATATTTGAGGTTATTATTGTATTAATAGCTTTAATAATTGGTAATATTTATTTTTTATGTTATTAAACATTGTATATTTATTGGGAAACGATTTTTTAATATAATTAAAATAAATTAATCAAGAAATAAGGTATTATGTTAGAATATGGTTTTGTTAACAAAAGTATCAAGTGGGCCCAAAAATGCGAGTCCTCCTTTAAAGGGTAATAAGAGTTGGAAGATCTCTCAGCCCTGCACCTCTTTTACACCGCCATTTGATGTTGTAAGGTGCATGCACAATTTTAGAAATAGCTTAAGCTGGTGACACATAAAAGTTATTTAAAGACATATACCTCAGTTTATTTCAGAGAAATTTATTTTCTTTATCCTTTTCCAATTTATAGGAAGAGCGCCATATTTTTGTCCTACCGTGGTTATTATTAGCAGCAATAAAACAATTGCTATGTGAACTAACCAATTTGGCATTGGGACTCGGCATTTGTGTATTATTAGGCGCCTCGAGACCATCGTGTATAAAATTTTTATTAACAAAAATTATATCAATTATGCCTTCTTGGTATATGTGGATGCTTGTTTTAAGGTATTTTAATAAATAATTACTTTATTATTAATTTATGGTGAAAATTTAATAGAAAAAAGTCTGGTGAGGTGGGATTATTCTCTATTTACTATAAAATGAGAGAATTTGTGTCTTATTTATTCCCCAAAATTGTTTACTTAAATTAGGATATTATTATATGATATATGGATATTATTTGACTAAGGTTCTTTTGACTAGACTAAGGATCGACTTAAGAATAACATGAATGATATGTAGGTATGATAAACAATATTAACTTGATATAAATATTTACTTTGACACTGTTTACTTTTGTAATGACTAACAACAAAAAAAAAAACTTGGCCGGAAACAGTGATTTTTAACAAAATATTTTCAGTTATTATCGTTCGCTGAAAATAGCTGCAACCTTTAAGACGTTTCCTACAGTCTTACCGGCCATTAACAATAATGATGTCGGCCTAGAGTTAGCTATTCGAAGGAGACGAACAAAGTCATTGTTCAACGAAGAAATGTTGAGAAGAAAACTTGTTAATTTGTACGTAAATAATATTATCTCGCCATAAATAAATAAATAAATCTAAACACATTTTATTTCCACAGTTACCAATCAAAACCTTTCGGCATCTCAAATTCTAGCATCTCAAACTTTGAACCAATTCATCCAATACATGATATAAAAGAAGAAGAATACGAAACATTTGTACCAACAACGCTCCCTTTAAAAGATACATCTGACTATCGTAACTTACAGGAGTTACTGGGAAATGATACTACTATACCACGTGACACCGACCGTATCCTCGAACAATTCGTAATAATGTTACTGAGAGTTGCATGCTATTTAAAAACTGAAAGAGGAGATTCATTAATCAGCATCGCACAAAATTCTGCTATAACTGAAGATCAACCCAACTATTTCAGTACTCCAACTGACGTGCCCAGCGCGACTCTCGTATCTACTTCTAGTTATGTCAAATCACCATACATAACTGATTTCCCACAAATTTTCCAAAGAAAACAGTCTGATGTTCCACAACTGTGTTCTAGTGAAAGAATCACAACTAACAGCGAGGGACAAAATAATAATATGCCACGAACTTCATTAAGAACAGTCTCATTTTTTCAAAACAATCAAACGACGTTTCAAATAGAAAAGACTGTGAGTGTTAAAACATTTGATAAAAAAGGTAATATCGTCGCTTTAGAAGAGGAAGTCATTGATAAACCAGCTGAGAATGAAGATTTGAAAGAATGTGTTGAATTACTTAAAACTATTTCTAAAGAAGAACTTGACAATATTAATTTAAAATCTGAGAAAAAATATAATGTTTTTGATCATAGTCGTAAAACAAGACAAAAAACCTATAAAAGAAAAAAGAAAATGAATGATGACAATTTTAATATAAATAAAACATTAAGAGCTCAACAGAGTAAAGTAAATATCTCAGTGGCTTGTTCGAGTCGCACAATGGACAGTTTTCCTCCTACTGATATATCATCAACGCAATCATCCACTATCTCAATTTCAAGTGCAAGTATCATGAAAAATAATGAAGATTTAGACAAAAAATAAAACACAAGCTAATAATTTAAATTTTATTTATAATGTCAATTCTAATGATATTTCATAGTATGTAGCTCGGCATGTTAGTTGTGATCACACTCCGCCTGATGTTAAGCCAGAGTGCAGCCAATGAGTAGATATAACTACTATCACAGGGTCCGCAGAGAGCAGTTGTTTTTGTTATGGTGGCTTAAGAAGACGAATGTGTAGCGTTCACTAACGAGCCAGATTTCTTCGTTATGCACGGCTATTCTATGCAAATTACTATCGCCAATCTGGCTTCACTCCTAATTAAACCAATATCTAGATGTTTAGATATTTGTCGCCCAATCACATTTGGATACCGTTTTCATAGATTATGTTAAGGAGGCGGTATCTGCTGATGAACCCTAATAATAAGGGAATATAAGAGAGAGCTGAACTATAGTTGTTTGTGATATAAAAGTTTTGTAAAGACGACGAATAACAAAATCTAATAAAATAACTTTTGCCATGCTAAGCGCTAGTTCAATGACTTTGTTTTGTTAGAGACAGTGTCATTCCGATTTACATAAAACTATACAGTAAACAGTAAAGAGTACAATAGTCTTACACAATTTGACATGTTTCGCTGACGTCACTAATATACGATTGTACTGCTGGCGAATCAGGATCACAAACATTATTTTTAACAGCATTAACTGGATCTAATACTATAACACGAAAATTGTATTCGTCAGGATTAATCATATTAAATTGGTACATTGGGAGCCTATTCGTAATAATCCAAACGAATTGCGGCACTTCGTGATCAATTCGTAAATCATTAGGAAATATTAAAGTGTTATTGTTTTCTGCTACTTTAGCTATATTTTCTCTCGCATACGGTTTACGAGTATCCCAACAACCAATACTATCCTGAGATATTAAATTAAAGAACATTATGCCATTTCTATCAATAGCAGCTGCTGATACTTGACCGTTACGACCGCGACTCTCCCCGAGAAGTTTGAATTCATTTACAGAGTCGCTCACTCGCGAAGGGTCTCTTAGGATTGAAGTCATCACACTAAATTCTAATGAAGCTGACATAGAGTGGTAATAAAGCGGTCGATCTCCTGCGTGAAATTTGCCCAATGACATGCCGAATAAACCGTCCTGCCATTGGTAATTTAGACCATGTAAACTATAGTTTGAATATAACGGTTCGGGATAAAATGAGTAGTGGGTATATCTCCAAAAGCTGAAGTCTGAAGCTCTGAATACAATAAGACCGAAGCGCCAGGCATCAGCTATGTACACGTGCAAATCTCTACACTGAGCGTCTCTGGAATCGACGACTAAATTAGTAATCAAGGAGTTTTGTAAGACGAATTGATCGGGAATTGGATATTGTCCTAAAACTGTGTCGGTTTTTAATTCAATTACAAATAGTGTAGGCGGGCACAATTGACGTGGTGTTTCGAAAGCTTCGACTTGTCCGGAATCCAATACCCACATCTTGCCGCAATGATCGATGCTCATACGAAAAACAGATGTGAAGCCACTGCAATTAACTGAAAACAAAATCAATAAAACATTGTAAATTAAAGATGTTTGGACATCGACCGAGTTGATTTATCGCGTTTGAATCTTCCAAAATCTTAGTTAATTAAGTCAAAAAACTGTACCACCAAAAATTTTTTGAAAATAACAAGATTACTTATTACTATAAAGTGCCTAAACATAAAACAAAATTGCGACATGTCTTTGGACTCTGTTAAAAATTTTCCTTGTCCAAAATTATTAATTACTAATTACAAAGTTAGATCAAAACAACTTTTTATTTTAATCTAAGGCCGACCACTGCTCGAAGACCACTCTGACCTGAGCAAAAAAAAAACCAATGAGGGTTACCTGCATTGTGCCAGTCCCAATTAGGATATGGTTCAAGTGGTGGTGAAGTACTTATTGCGGTAGTAGGTAGAGAGGATAATGAAGCTGGTACTCCACTCTTCCATTTTGGAGTACTTACAAATACGCGATCTTTCCACCTTTCTACTCCTAACGGTATTACATTAGTTTTATTGAATTCACTAAAAAATAAATAAAAAATATTTGACGAATACAATATTTATAAAAATAAATCAAAAATGGGGCGTTTCAATTACATCAAGGTCTAGGTCACCGCCTTTGATCGTTACTATCCGAATTTAGACTTTTTGCCGTCGTAATAGAGTGTACAAATTGTCAGGCAAGAAAGTTATTTGAGTTGAGAGAAAGGATAATTAAAAACACACACAAAAAAAAACACATTCTATTTTTAATGTAAACGACCAAATAGAACATGATCTACAGCTCTTGCTAAAAACAGTGGCATGCGAAAATGAACCTTATAAGAGGCTTGAATAAAAAACAAAGTCACACGTCAACCAATTTGTATAGGATTTGTACCTATATTCTCTGTTCTGTGGATTTGTAAGTCAAAAGTGTTTGTTAATTTAAATAACTGCGCCAGTACAACTCGTCCGCTAGATGGCGCTGTAAAAAATTGTAGTCAGCTCAATGAAAACTAAAGAGAATAAATTAAGTGCTCGGTGATGCGAACTTTTTTTTAATGCTTAATAGGCAATAAGCGTTTAACCACACCCTGCCTGGTGTTAAGCAGTGATGCGGTCTAAGGTGGAGCACGCCTGCCTATGAGGTACCTATTCACCTTCGATTTGAAGAGACCCATGTTGTACGTGTCGGGAAACACAGACACCGGGAATGCCAGTTTCTATTTACAATATTTGACAATATATATTTGTTTAAAACATCATACCCAGTTTGTATAGCTATATTCCGAAGTTCAGGCGTCGCATAGGTATAATCAATTTGCTTCCATCGATATAATGTTTTCATAACTTTATCATCTACCTTACAGTTGCATTTGTAAAACGAAACAAGCAATACCAATAGTAATAAATTCTTCATCTAAAAAATAAATAAAATACAATACTTTCTACATATTTAAAAATTAAATTGCTATTTAACAGGTGATAGTAATTAAATACCCTTCGAAATGAACTTGTGAACCTTCATGGGAACTTGTGTTTTTTTCAAGTGTTAATGTATAATAATAGTGGATTATATAAATTAGTGTTCGTGAACTAGTGTAAGTAAATTATTTAATATAGGTTTTCGATTAATTTCCCTCCAAAAATCCATTGTAAGTTTTTGTGAAGAATCCTACATTTTACTTAACTAACTAAATTGTTAGGATACGAAGACAGTTTAAAAATAATTTTCCACCCTTAGAGATGGAATATTTTCTTCAAATTAAAATAGGACCAATGCCGACATATACTCTATCCAACAAAAAAAGAATCATCAAAATCGGTCCTCAAACGGTGGAGATATGAGGGAACATCGCCACAAAAAAATAACCTCCTCCTTTTGAAGTCGGTAAAATTGTGTAAATTATAAATAAAGTGGGCCCAGAAATGAGCATTGTCTTTTGTTTTATTATTAAATTATAATGAAGGCACACAACTGCTAAGGTCAAGTTTTTCTATACAATTTTAATCGTTGAAGATATATAAAAAATCATAACTTACCATAAAATATGTAAAACAAAAAACAACACCACTTTGACACTCACGTCCGTGCCTACCCTTGTATGAAGTCTTTATGAATTAATACTACAAGATTTGGTTTCACATGATTGCTATTCCTAATCATTGAAATTGCACAATATAGTGGGTTCGCGTGCTTCAAACCTGTTCATTCGTATTATGTTTTAAGTTTTGTGTAGCTGACAGTACTTATTATATTATCATGATCGATAGTTTGCCAGGAGGAAAATATTAATGAATATTTTTAATACCTCATTTATTATTTAGTTTAGTTGTTAAAAAAACACGCAGGTAACGGCAATTTAATATACCAAAAATATTCATTTATGAGCTGCGTCGATTAGGAATAAACTCAACTGCAAAGTAGAGCTTGCTAGTAAAAAAAACCAGTGATAAGTGACGTCAACCCAGCAGTTGGAAGCGCTGCTGATGGAAAAGCATATAATGAATCATTGTCGTTGTTAAAACCCCAAGAAATTGTTTCACAGAGGTTTTACAAATATTAAAAAGACAGGGTGTTTAAAAAATAAAACTTTATTTATATGTATTTATACAGATTTTATCCTTTTCTGTTCTTAAACGGTATTAATGGCACAAAATTTGTTGGATCACAAACTGTACTCCTAACAGCTTCTTTCGTATCAGCATATAAAATTCTGTAATTATATTCCTTTGTATTTAACGTATTCGCTTGAAACATCGGCAATCTATTCGTCAACACCCATATACTTTGTTCCACCTCAGTATCGATTTTAATATCATTAGGAAATATTAAAGTGACGGGGTCTTCAGCAACCATACTGGTTGTCAATTTCACATATGGTTTATTTGAATCCCAACATCCGACGCCGTTTCGTGTTACAAGACCGTAGAACATGACACCACGTCTGTCTATAGCCGAAGTTGACACATGACCGTTTAAGCCTCGACTCTCGCCTAAAAGTAAAAAGTCACTCGCATGCTTTTTAACTTTTAAAGGATTCCTCAATACCGAAGTATGTACAAAGAATTCTCTATAACTTGATAACGAGTGGAAGTACAAAAGACGATCGTCTACTTTATTGATAGGGCTTAGAGCTAATCCTAAAATCCCATCAGTCCATTGGAAGTTTAAACCTTGTAACGTAAAATTTGATGCCAGTGGATCCGGGAAAAAAAAAGGACTAGAAAACCGCCAGAAAGAAGCATCGCTTTCACGAAAGACGATCAAACCGAAGCGCCAAGTATCAGATATGTAGAGATGCAAGTCGGAACAATCATCCTTTCTTGAGTCGACGATAATGTTTGAGAATAATGAATTCTGCATAACGTATTTGTTTGGTAGTAGATACCGGGCTAATAATGTGTCGGTGTAGAGATCGAATACGAAAATGCTCGGTGGACAAATCTGCTTAGGCTTCTCGGCCATAGAATCGATTTGTCCCGAATCAAGAACCCAAAGTCTTCCACATGAGTCTGCATTTATACGAAATACTGATGTAAGAATGGAGCAATTATAGCTGTCTTGATGACCTGAAAATAGTTAATTTTTGGTTTACAATACCTTATTTTTTCTTTATGGCAAAATAATTTGCTTTAATAATGGCTAGATTGCAATAAATAAGGCGTTAGTAATAAGTCTATATTCGAGTTAAAGTCGGCACTTTATTCACCGAAGCGTCTCGTCATAGACGCGTACATTATCATAAGAAAATTACTGCATTATTTTGCGTAGGTACAGTTGCGTTAAATCTTGAATAAATAGGCGAGAAAATAGGGAATTTACTTATATAGATTATAGAATTAAGTTTAAAACGCTCACCAAATCCCCTGTGAAAAGTCCAATCAGGATAAGGTTTTAGAAGAGGTGATGAAACTCCTTCGAATCTGGATACTGTTGCTAATGTAGCAGGAACACCAGTACTTCGCCAACTAGGTATGGTTACCCATATTCGATCACCCCAAACTTCTAAACCTAATGGTAGTACATTTTCTTGTTTGTATTTACTGAAAATGCAAAACAGCAATAATTAGCCCAGTCTGGCATCTTGGTGTAGTTTCGCATGTGACACCCGAGAAGTGACCTTGTCGCGTTTCGGGAACAGTTTGTAAGTAGTCAGGTATAACGAGAGGAGTGTGCACTGTCAATCTAAATGGAACATGCTCGTCTCTTCAAGCCGGCATAGAGGAGGCGTCTGTAGCCCGTAGAGATTTCTCTGTAGTAGCAGTTGTTTCCATTCACGGGCCGCACTCTAGCTTTACACCAAGCGCAGTGTTGTCACATGCCGAGAGATAAATAAATATTTATTTATTATCGGTAATTATTATTTAATCATTTATTTTTATATTGCGATTAAAATTGAATAAAAAAAATCATCACGCACACAAGAGCTGATGTTTGAAACGAAGAACCCACAATATTTATTTTTAAAGAAGTACGCGTTGTTTTGGGGCTTGATGTTTGTGTTCTCCTTGTCCTGGTTAGTTTAGGGCAGTGATTCTCAACCACTGTGCCGCGGCACTTTTGTGTGCCGCGAAATTCTAAAAGTGTGCCGCCTTTTAGATATATAATTACGTTATTATTATTAAATAATATGATTTAAAATAAAAACGTACTGTTATTTTTGTAGTACATATTATTTTATTTCGCACATTTAAAATTATTATCATAAACTATTTTACGTAGTGTGTTATAGGTAAGTAGATAATTTTTAAACTTATCTTTTTCTTTGTGTGCCGTCAAAATTTTGAAATCGTTAAAAGTGGGCCGCAACAAAAAAAGGTTGAGAATCACTGGTTTAGGGTATATCTATTTATTAAATAAATCTTTACGTGATATTTACCCAGTTTGAATTGCATTTTGTCGATGTTCAAGTGATAGAAACTCATAATCTATGAATTTCCATTTATAGAGTGTTTTAAATGGTGGTGTTTCGATGTCATCCGGAATTGATTGTGTTGCTGTTAATCCTAACATTGTTAACCATAGTGTTGCTCTTGATAGTGATGCGGGATCTGGAATGATATACAATTTTTATGTATCGATATTTACTTAATTTTTTCATAGTAATAATAGGTTATTCTAGACCAGTCAATGTGTTGGGAATAGTATTTTTAATAGAGAAAATGAAAATTTAATAGAAATAAGAAAAGCAGCTGTTTCGCAAATGTAAATGCGCGTAAATTTTTGCGCGGTTTGTGTCACTTTTTATCACAAGTTAATAACAACAAATACAAATTCAACATTTTAATATTCCTACCAAAAATAAAAAATACCCGAACAAACAAATGAGATTTCAAAATCAAACTTCAGTTGTTTCTACTTTTGTTTTATTGCTTACAATAATAGGTTAGCAGTTTATGCAAAACCTAAATGTTAGAAACCATCATAGTAAAAACTATTTATAATTTAAATGAACTGAAATCTAGCAATATTACTATTTAACTTTTAGAACTAACTGAGCATTTTCCACAAAAAAGTAGAAAAAGTTCTTAATGGGTCTTAGTTTTTATCGCATCTTTTGGAGGCAATGTTACGAGCATTTGCATAGAAAGAGACAGACATATAATTTTATTCGTTGGTAGAAAGAGTACGAACTTCCACGGAGCGTGAACGTAATTGGGATCTGCGTAATGCAGATCAAATCGATTACTGCGTGAGAAGACGTGAATTTTGTTTTATTTTTGAGCATTGGGGGTCCAACTTCCTGTTAAATTTTATGCGACTTTTTCTTATACAAATACAGTAACCAATAAAAACCTTGAACGCTCGGTCATTTCCGTATTTTAAAATATAAAAACAATAGATTAAAAATTTCAACACAAAAACAATACAATTATTAGAGGCCTATTTAATAAGGTGAATTTTTATGGTAGGTAGTAGTAAGAAATAATAGTAAGTGTTTTAAAATGTTGATAATTAAATTATGATGAAAATTTAACATAAAGAACGGAAATAATCTTTTTAATATGCCCAAATTTAAAAAATAACCGGCGAAAAAAATAGTAGCTAAGAATGTGCTGATACTACTTTTGCACACTTAAAATATTTCTAAACCCATTCCGAAACGAATAGGTCTTTCTTACTTCACGGGTGTTACAATCAAAAGCGGTTGTACTACCCAGGGATGACAGACTTTCCATAAAATCACCACCAATCAGGTATTTTATTTATTTATTTGCTGCGCCAATGGCATAACATACATAACATTTCACGTCCTCAGCATTCAACAATAACATAGTAAAAGTTTGTAATATTTGGTGAATGTTGAATGCACCTGGAAAGGTATATCATACAGGATGTATTGTTGAATGCTGAGGACTCTTAAATGTTATTACTATTATATACAATTTAAATATAATTTTAATGATAACAAATGTGATGATAATGATGAACAATTATTACAATTCTAATTAAATTATTCTTCTAGTTAACTTGTTTATGTATCTAACCGCTCCCCGGCTAAGGACGTCGCTAGTGACTTTTCTCTTTTCTTCGACCTCTTCTCTTACATGCACGTGTGCTTCTTGCCTAACTGCACAGGCGTTTTATTTATTTTGTTACATTTATTTATTAAGGAATGTTTTCAGTTTTTTTAGGTGGGTGAAACCGCGCGACACGGTCATGTTTATCTATAAAAGGTTTCTCTATTATGGAAACAGATAATACATTTTACGCATAGAGACGTAATGAAGCAATATATTTTTATTCAAAATAACATTATTATTAGCTATAGGTAGGGTTGCCATACGTCTCGTCGGACCGGCCGGACTGTCACGTCCCGTATTTTGTCCAGTTTTTCAATAAAATAGGGAAACGGGCCAGAGTGGTGGCTGGAGTGGTCAGCAAGTAATGCGCGCTGTTTTATGTGAGGAGTACGCTGTATTACGCAGTTTAATCTATTAATTAATGCATTATTGTATTGTATTTTTTTCACTTTTGATGTTTTTGCAGATGCGTCAGTATCTTTTAAATCGCTAGGCATAGTTGACCTTATTATGATAGTTATATTTTTATACTGTTAGACTGTTGGCTTAATAACTCAATAAATAAATGCGTTTTGGGCTCCTAAAGTGTTGAAGTGTCCCGTATTAGTTCTTGGAGATTATGGCAACCCTAATCCTATCCCTGTGGGAAAAAAGCGGGACAATTGTATTGTGTTGTATTGTAGCTCCGTGAAATAAAATGAAAGTGCCCTGTCTCTTGACATGCAAAACTGTAAAAATATGTGTTAATATAATTATATTAAACTATTATTAATATAAATCACGCAATAGCGGTTGTGGTCTAGCGGTATAGTGCACATTCGTCTCTTCAAGCCCACACAGCAGGCGGCTGCTGCTTGCAGAAATATCGTAGCAGTTGTTTTTGTTCATGGACCGCACTCTAGCTTAACACCAGGCGAAATGTTGTCATATTATGTCGCGCTACAATAATTTAAAAAAAAATTAGTCAATGACACAATCTAAGAACTAGAATTACAATTACTATTTAAAAAGTATTTTATTTATAAAAAAAAGGTCTAAAGTGTACAGAATAACACCTGAGAAAGATAGATTGTTATTTCAAGTTATGTCATTATCCATAACATATTTTAATGTAATTTATGATTATTATTTTAACGTGCGAATTGTAAACATTTTTATATACGAGTACGTAGTGGGTGTGTCAAGTATCAAGTGAGCATTTCGTAAATGCTTTATTGATAACTTGGTAAGTCTCACCTGGGTGACAGTAAAACGTTAAATCCCATACATTTTGTTTTCGATTAAATGTATGCGATTTGAGATTTCAGACAGTGACGTCATAATTTGTAATCGATTAGGTGATAACTGTAGATTGGCTGTTGACTTTAGCGCTAAGAATTAGACGGCTTTGCTCACATGCGAAAATGTTCTTGACTAGACCCCTTTTTTTATTGTAGCTCGGCATGTGATAACACTCCGCCTGATGTAAAGCTAGAGTGCGGTCCATGAATGGAAACAACTGCGACTACAGAGAAACCTGTGCGCGTAGCAGTAGCCTCCACTATGCCGGCTTGAGGAGACGAGCATGTACCATCTTAGATTGACAGTGCACACTCCTCTCGCTATACCTGGCTACTTTTAAACTATTCCCGAAACGCGACAAAGTCACTTCACGGGTGTTACATTCGAAAGTGGTGGTACTACCCCAGGACGGCAGATTGGACAAATAACCATCATCAGTCTGCCTACCACTCTTTAATAGTGCCTATAGGCACTGTGCGACCAAAGTACATATAACAAAGATACATTGGTACCGGTCAGAATTAGCGAGGTTCGAATACGGGTCTCATCGATCGTGAGTTCACACGTCTTACCGCTAGACCACGGCCGCTCTTACCTTGTTACATGCCTGCCCGTGTAGCGCAATGGTTATCCAGTCTTTCACGTGAAAGTTTCAGGTTCGATTTCCGGTCAATATAAATATTTTAAAATGTGTTGTTAATAAAAAAAAACAGAAAGTATTATTTTTTGGTCTGGTCTTTGTCCTTGTTTTGATACCCATAGAAGAGGGTCAGTAGTAATTCTAATTATAACATATTGGGTTATAAAATATATTCAAGTCCTCTGTCTATTCTAGTCTGGAACGTTATTTAATTTTATTTTAAAAAGAAAGTTTGTTAACTAATAAAAAGTTTAGATTTAAAGTAATAAACTTAATTAGCCATCACATTTTATAATAAAAATGTAATAAAAAATTATAACTGAACAATTAATAAATTAGGATGTTCAAATATTAAGTTATTACATGGGATTTTTTTTTAATATTGTAAAATTCGTCGTAGAATAGAATAGAAAGTTAATACTGCCTACCTTCATGGATCAATGGAGAAATATAATTTATAACGAAGGCCTAAGTTTCGATTCTTGGGTGAACCACTTTATTATTTCTCTGTTAAGTCATTAATTTGTTTTTTAAATGTAATGAGAAGACCCTTCCACTTAAACGGTGTACTCTCGTCTACTAAAGTTCCTCAAACTTCTGCCTGTATACATTTCTCTGTGGTAGCAGTTGCCTCCGCTCAGTGATCGCAATAATAATGTAAAAAGAATTTTAAAAAAATTATCGTTATTTTTTTTTAATTGTAGCTCGGCATGTGACAGCACTCCGCCTGATGTAAAGCTAGAGTGCGGTCCATTTTTACAATTTTTTTTTATATTACTATTTACTACAAAGTACTACAGAGAAATCTCTATAGGCAGCAGTCGCCTCCGCTATGCCGGCTTGAAGAGACGAGCATGTACCATCTAGATTGACAGTGCACACTCCTCTCGTTATATCTGGCTACTTTTAAACAATTCCGAAACGCGACAAGGTCACTTCACGGGTGTTACATTCGAAAGTGGTAGTACTGTCCCAGGACGACAGACTGGGCTAATAACCACCATCAGTCCACCTACCACTCTTTAATAGTGCCTATAAACTAACTAAATATTTCTCCAACTATCCTGTGGTGTTGCCAACAAAATGTGTTAAAAGCAAGTCTGTTCGAGAGTCGAAGTTTTGTTCGTGCTACTGGGTAAGTTAATAAAGAAAATGTGATATTAATCAAGTGTAACCATGGTCACACTTGTATTTACTTTCACTAAATGGCTTAAACATGTGCTTTGTATTGCATAAGTATTATCTTTTGACCGTGAGAGAGATTTGCAAAAAAAAAAATTTAAAAAGCGATTCGGGCACTTTTTGGTAGGCACCTGTAATTGACCTAGTTGTCAGTCATTTTTATTAAATTTAATATTATATACCAATGTCATCGTTAAATGTGTGAAATATATCACGTTACAGTATGATTAAGTAAGTCTTAACTTAGGTTTTGGATATAACGTTTCGTTGTTTCACCCCCGGTTCACCCTCATTTACGTCTTCATAATACACACTGAGAGCACCCCATACAGATACACACAATACAATACAATACAATTGTCACGCCTTTTTCCCACAGGGATAGGCAGAGACAACGAAACGCCACTTACCACGATCCTGACACAACACCCTCGCTTCCTTCACATCCACAATTCTCTTCATGCACGCCCTACGGTTATGGGCACTAGGCAGCCCAGCTTTCATGAGGATGTCTCCTGTTTGATCGGAAAACACCCTTCTGGGTCTGCCTTGTTTAACGCATCCATTCACATCAGATCTATTTATTCCTTTCGTCAATCTCCTTTCATTCATCCTTTCCAAGTGCCCAAACCATCGAAGCATTCCTTTCTCAATCCTCGTCACTACATCATCTTTCAAAGCACATCTATCGCGCACAACACTATTCCTCATTCTATCCGCTATCGTGACTCCACATACACTCCTTAGTGACCGCATTAAACACACAAACTAATTTATTGTATTTTTATGAAGATTTGTTAAGTCTTTAAGTTTAAGAATCAAGCGCTGCCATTGGACTTCATTGGAGATACGGTCCCTTGACTAGTTTCAATGGTAGAGCACACTTTGTATTCAGGTTTAATTATCTAATAAAAATTATTATTTTATTACTGTAGCTCGACATATGAGAACACTCTACCTGATGTAAAGCTAGAGTGCGGTCCGTGAACGCAAACAACTGCTACTACAGATAAATTTCTATAGGCGGCAATCGCCTTCTTTATGCCGGCTTGAGGAGACGTATATGCACTAAACGAAATAATCATCGTCAGTGTGCCTACCAGTAGTTGGGGTGCTGAGCTTCTGAAATAAGCCCCCGCATTTTGAGAGGCACAAGATTTTCTATTGTAGAAAATTGTAAAAATATAATAAATCAATAACAATATTAAAACAGAACTATCTATGATAACAAACGAAAGTTTGTTAGTTTGTCTTGTCTTATTTTTTGCGTCAGATAGCCCATTTATTAGGAAATATTGTGTGCTTCTTTTTGTGCGCTAGATAAAAAGTTACCTGTGGATTTTACAGTAACGCACAATATTAATTGAAAACAAAATGATTTCGCTTTTTTTAATGAAATAATCTGTAATTTGAAACGGCAAAACAAAAAAGCATTTCTTTTTTTTTTAATTGTAGCTCGACATGTGACAACACTCTGCCTGATGTAAAGCTAGAGTGCGGTCCATGAATGGGAACAACTGCTACCACAGAGAAATCTCTACGGGCTGCAGTCGCCTCCACTATGCCGGCTCGAGGAGACGAGTATGTACCATCTAGATTGACAGTGCACACTCCTCTCTTATACCTGGCTACTTTCAAACTATTCCCGAAACGCGACAAGGTATAGGAAACAGTAAAATAATAATAAAATATTACTTTTAGTACTTACCATCGTATTCATTAGTGTTAATTCGCTTCCTACTTTTCACTTTTCTAAAGGCCGACGTCGTTTTATAACCACGATTTGGATCAACAACATTTGTCTCATAATAAGGTCCAGAAACAAAATTCTCACTAAAACTTTTCGGGGGGTCTTCATTATTATTTCTTTCGAGTAAAAAATCATTCCAACCGTATTTTGAAGGAGAATTATAATTTCTATTAAAATCTGATACGAGCGTAGTTGGCGGTGACCATTGGACAAACCATTGATGCGACAAAGCCATTTTAAATTTTAATTGTTGACAAAAATAAAATTAATTAATCTACATCACTAACAGCATTTAATACGTCATTAATAAATCAATTGCAGACTAATAAATTATTTGAATTGTACGCACTATTATTAAAAAAAAAAACACGTGAACACTTGATTGGTGCAAGAATTGAACTGTGCCTGTGTGAACGGATTTGGTTCGAACCCCCGCCCATTTACTTGTATACTACTATATTCTACGTTATATTATATTAGAAAGGAATACTCCCTAAAGCCTTTTATAGAGCTTATGAAATTTTTAGAAAAGCTTTTTGCTTCTTTTATTAATATTTTTTTAAATTAAAATGATATTAACATGTAAAAAACCTTGTAATTTAATAATAATAATATTTAATAATAATAATATTGCATGTCGCAAAATGTGGCGAAACATGTGGACAAATTGTAACTCATTTAACACCTTTTTTACTAATACCATGTTTCAAGCAATAAAATTCATTTCATTTCATAAATTCTAGTTTTTGCCCGCAACTTCGGATGCGTATAATTAATATTAATTTAACTTAAAAAATGATGGTTTCCCATAGAAGCTTGCAACCCTACTTCCTTCAGTTTTTTCAGACAATATCATTCTCCAGGGTGGAATCTATTTCCTTGTCTTTTATCGAAATCTGTTCAGCGTGTTTAGACTTTCACATTCATATAATAGTATAGATTTTATTAAAAAAGAAAGGCCTATACCTTTTTAAAAAATCTGCGAAGTTTTGGTATTTAGAGATTTTAGTTAGTTCTTCGAGTTTTAATGTGGAATAATGATACAATTCATCACGTTTGTGATCTATTTAATGTTTCCGAATGTAGACAAATGATTTAAAATAAAATAACGTATGTTTTCATTTTCCCTCCAAAACATAACTCGATTGAAATATTGCACCTAATCTGTAATTATATTATATCGTGGCCATCAATTAGTAGCGCATTATAAAAGCGGTAACGAGTTAATTTCGATTATACGCCGATATGCATGCAATCTTATCTATAAAATATTATTTAACTATTAAAAAAAAAACTTTAATTAAAAAAGTATTTATTTAATGAGATTAGAAGCTTAGTAATTCTTGTTTTGTTATTTTAGTTTGCAATTATTGACTCTTGTCATGAGTAGCTTTCTTAGAATATTTTAAGAGACGTGCAGAAAGCTGAAATGAGCATGAAATCTCTTCACTTGTTTAGGTACGTATGTAAAAGTATGTTAGTTAGACTTAGTTAGCGGGGTTCACTTTTTAGTAGTGCGTAACGTATCTTCCTCTTTGTTTTCAATAAAGAATGTAGGAGAGTGTAGTGAAGCAAGTGTCACCCGAATAACTTTGTAGCAAATGATGTTAATAATGAAACCATAACAAATGCGTAACGGTGTAATGGCGATTCTTTATTGTAACTTCTTTTTGAAGTGTTTTGATGCGTACACGCATTAGAAAGTATGTTTATTTGTCAGTCTGTTATTATTGTGTTAATTTAAATAAATTATTATTATGTGCTTTGTGTTAAACCGCTAATTATTTTGCTATGTCCTCCTTATTTCGCCTGAAAATTTCGGACCAAAATCAATATCAAATTTTATTATTATTTCACATAAAATCAGTTATTAAATTAATTGTAACAAATGTTAAAGTTGCAAGTGGTCCAATCAATTACGCGTATGTGGCACTTTACGTTCTTTACTACGCTTATCGACTTTTACCAGTTTAACTCAAAATGTTATTAAGAATAGTTCTTTTTACGTTAGTGTTCACTAAAGTTTATACAATATATCCATATTTTGATACACAAGATTTTATTTATAATATACCTAAAGTGTTTAGGATATCGATAACTTTGGATAAATTGTTAGAATATTATGAAAATAAGCCATCTAAAGATCCTGAGTGGTATATAGCACTTGGTATGGCTAGGGGTGAGTTTTGAGATCTTTATTAATTATTATTAAAGCACTAAACGCTGTTTGCGGTCCGGCCGATAAACTGCACAGAGCGGCTCAGACAGTCCCAGTGGATACGATATTATTGCTTCAATGAATATAAAATGTTTAAAACCTAAAAATACATTTTCTTAATCAGATTTATCTGACAATAATTAATTTAAGGAACGATAAAATATAATATAAATAAATTTAATATTCAGTTATTAAAACTGTGATGATGGAGATTGAAAAGCAAAATTAATACAAAGAAAAACAAGATAATATTTACGCCTATTTTGATAAAATTCAAAATTTGTAAGAGACAAAATCTCAATATGAAAAAACAAGAACAATGAGGTTTTGCGGTATGATATGGACAAATAAGTTTATATAATAGTGTATGTGACAGAATAATAGAATGTGAATGATTTCGTCAAATTAGGAAGTTCCTAATAAGCTATACAATAAAGGTTTTTATATGGTAACGTAGATAATATGATAAGTTACTTTGTTATAAGTTATAACATCAGAAAAAATCATGTTTTTTTTTTAATTAATAAATATGCACAAGCCGTAACCCCAAACTATAATACCCTGTATTATGAGTTCAGAACAAGGACAAAATGAATATATTACCCCAGACCTAAACATGAATTAGTCACTTTTTTATAAATTGAAAATATTACAAATACATATTGTTACGTTACGACCGGGAATCAAACCTGAAACCTCCGCGTAATAGACCGCTGCGCCACGAAGGCTCTCAATTGCGGATTTGTCAATATGTCTGCGTGCTTTAGATAATATTTTATTCACGTCGTTTTATTGAGTTGAATCTTTTAGTTGCTATCTAAACTGATTCCGTCACTTCAAATCTTATGGCAGATGTCGTAAGAGGTGATTGTCTTACAGATTTTTTATATGACAAAGAGATGGATGTAAATGATATTTTAAAAAATAACTGATAAACTAGTAACTGACGTTTTAGAATTAAGACTAGAAAGTAGTCAAAGAATAATACGAGCGTATTTGCCTATCCGATCACACTAGATCACATGAGGTGGAGTTCTCTGCCAAGAACGCACCAAACTCCAAACCAAGTTTTTTTTTTTTTTTTTTTTTTTTATTGTAGCTCGGCATGTGACAACACTCCGCCTGATGTAAAGCTAGAGTGCGGTCCATGAATGGAAACAACTGCTACTACAGAGAAACCTGTCCGGGCAGCAGTCGCCTCCACTATGCCGGCTTGAGGAGACGAGCATGTACCATCTAGATTGACAGTGCACACTCCTCTCGCTATACCTGGCTACTTTCAAACTATTCCCGAAACGCGACAAGGTCACTTCACGGGTGTTACATTCGAAAGTGGTGGTACTACCCCAGGACGGCAGACAGGACAAATAACCATCATCAGTCTGCCTACCACACTTTAATGAGCGACCAAAGTACATATAACAAAGTTACATTGGTACCGGTCTTTAGCGAGGTTCGAATACGGGTCTCATTGAAGTAGCAATATGTATGAAGAAAGTGTGTTTTTTTTATTAACAGGCGTAGGCAAGAATGTATTTGCCCTCCAGCTCGTGCTGAGTTAACTTCTGCATGTTATAGATAATTTTGTTTAAGGTCAAATGGAGTACACAATAAATGAATTAGATAAGACGGTACCAGAAAAGTTAAAAGAAAATTTAAAAAATATTACACGCCGAATGGATCGTATTAAAAACAACACCGATTTGGGGAAACTGGTGTATAGAAGCAAAGATTATGAATATGGTATTTTTTTAAAACTATCTCATCTAGTTTTATTTGATTGTTACAATTGTAGATATTCAAGTAGATAAGGAAGTTTGTTCGAGAGCTGCCATGGTCTAGCGGTAAGACGCCGAAACTCACAATCGATGAGACCCGTGTTCAAACCTCGCTATATTCTGATCGGTACCAATGTAACTATGTTATATATACTTTGGTCACTCAGTACCTATAGGTACTATTCAAGAGTGGTAGGCTAACTGATGATGGTTATTACCTCAGTCTGCCGTCGGGGTAGTACCACCACTTCCGAATGTAACACCCAGGAAGTGACCTTGTCGCGTTTCGGGAGCAGTTTGAAAGTAGCCAGGTATAACGAGAGGAGTGTATACTGTCAATCTGGATGGTGCACATTCATCTCATCAAGCCGGCGTAACGGAGGCGACTGCTGCAGGTAGAAATTTAACTCTAGTAGCAGTTGTTTTCGTTCATGGACTACATTTTAGCCTTACATCAGCCGGAGAGTTGTCATGTCGGGCTGTAAAGAGAAATTCTATTCAAGTAAATAAGGAAGTTTGTTAACCTATTAAAAGTTAATTGGAGATCCTGTCAACAAATGTGTTAAGCAAGAGTATGTTAAAGGATTTTGTGCACGTTCACTTACTCAACCTCTCACTAAACTTAGACAAGCACTCTTGAATTTGAAAAGAACGCAATCTGAATAAATAACTGTTATTCTTTGGTATAGCAAGAAGTTTTAATAAAAAAAAGTGATAAGATGATGATATTTCCTTGGATGTAGCCTAGTATACAGTTACGAGAGTTCAATTTGAACTGGGCATACTCATTATCAAGCCGGTATAGTGGAGAAGACTGTTGCCTATAGACATTTCTCTGTGGTAACAGTTTTCTCCTCTTATTAAGTTGGCAATGTTTCAAATGTTCTGGAATTTTAACGAAATTAGGATCGCCTTTGATTTTGATAATAGCTTGCGTTTGAATACAGAAGTGTGTTTTCAAAGATTTAATGCAGTGAAGCTGTTGCACGATTTAGTGATGCGAAGTGGGTCACGTTTAATATATTTTTGCTGATACACTGCAATCTAGATTTGCCCTTATGTTATTTGCATGTACGACTTACGTAAAATATTAATGATACATTTTTTAAAATGGTGAATCATCTCCTCCATTAACTCTGATTGCTAAACTAAATGAATTTATAAACATTTGTTCCTGATTGGTGGATTTAAATGGTCAGTAAACACAATTACTTTCAGTTGTTAAAGCAATTATGGAAAATATGGATGTTATGGCCAGTTTATTGGAACCGATAACAATTGGCACAATGGGCACACAGAAACCATATCGATTTGATTTTGAACAATATGTTAAGGAAGCACGTACTAAAATGCCTAGTAGAAAAGCTGCTGGTAAGATATTCGACAATATCCTGATCTTGATCCCAATCTGTGGGTATCAGAACAATAATTAGACAAGCTTATAACACTCAGACCCGAAACAAATATTAGCTACTACCGAAAATTGCGTAAAATTGTGACATCATAACCACTGCTCCACAAATACCGTCTGATCAATAATATTAAAAAAAAGTTAGCTCATTAAATTATATCGTTTAATATGGCTCTTTCAGATGCTTGCACAATGCAATTATTAATATCAGCTGTAGATAATCAAAATGCATTAGAACCAACTTGTGAATTGACACCCGAATGCAACGCACAAATGATGCAGAGTTCAGCTTTGGCGTTTCAGCAGACAAGTCGATTGCGTCTTGGTTTACTTTCTAGAACATTCGATTGTATGGAAAACGTAGATTTATCAGCGCATATATACAAGTTGTGTATACAGATTTATAAGGAAGCTAAGTCGTTAGAAGTATGGGATCATCCAACTGGAACGAGAACTTTGTTTATGCAACAAAGTTAGTATTAGTTACATAATATGAAGATAGTGTTTTGGATCATTAATTAATTCTATATTATGTTTAATTTTATAACATATTGACTCAATCGCCTACTTAAATCAAGATTTTACGTCATAATTTGCAGTTGTTTTTAAATTAAAACACTAAGTATTCAGGCCAGCTGGCATACCTGGATAGCACCAATACATTGAAATGTAACATTCAAGCAATCTAATCGCGTTTAGGGATTAGTTTCAAAGTAGCCAGGCACAGCGGAAGCGACCGCTGCCTTGCAAGCTGTATTTCTCTATGGTAGCAGTTGTTTCGTCTCATGCTTAACATCAGGTGGACTATGGTCAGAAGATATTATTTTAATTAATTTTTACATAATATTTTTTAGTATTCTACTGCGCATCTCAAGGTTACGGGGAGTTCATTAAACCAAGATGGATGAATAAAATAATATTCTGGCAAGAACCTAAGGGTTGTTACGCTGATGATAGACAACCTTTTCAACGACTTACAGCTTTCGTTGGACCTGCACAATCGCCTTCAGATAAAGGACGAGGCGTATGAGATAATTATTCTGTTTAATTTTATTAAATGATGGATTGAAGATAACGAAGCGTGTCTGCTGTAGAGTCAGCATACAAAATTAGTTTTTTTTTAATAATTTTTATAAAAAAAAGAATGTTACAAAATAGGTACGAGTTATCTTCAATTCTATCTTTGATTTGACCGAAGATGTAATTATCAGCGACTACTTTATACATGTAACATTAATTACAGGAAGAGTATCGTGTGAAGAAGACCGCAGAATCTGAAGGTGGTACCTGCAACTCGTTGACTTCTGCCATGGCTATGGGCTCATTAACTATCTTCATAAGAGCATTGATGGAGACAGATACAGCTTTTCAATATGATATTTTAGATTAGATTTTACTGTAATGCAGATTTTATATAGTAGTTTTTTTTTAAATAAAGCATAGAGACAAACTTTACATTTTTGTTCACTTTTTTCTATACAAATTATACTCCTGATTATTTTATTTAAACTTAAAAAGATATTTGCTAATATTTTTAGTATGGCGTTTGAGTTTATGTAATGTTTTAAGAAAATATTATTGACACGTAAAAAATATGTCAATTTTGCTTTCATTTTATGTATTTTCAAATAAAAGTGGCTTTAAACTTAGGTTAAAACAAAAGGCTCTAATCTAAGGCTTTAAAAGCAACTTAACATGAATATGCAATTTATTCGGTCAATGTGTACAGCCGCTAAATCTATAAAACCACCTATTCCTGTATTTGGTAAGTGCATAGTTTGAAATATCTGCATTTATTGCGACTCACAATGGATGCTTTTTGCGGTCCGGTTAATACAAATTATGCCATTTTATATTATATTCATGAATCGGGCTCGCACGTAGTTTGCGTTTTATTGACCGCAGACTGATCCGGTGTGATAATTGGATAATTGACAGACAATGTATATCTTTTACAACGCCTTCACTATACCTTCTAATTTGATTGCCATAGGTGTCGAAGGAAGATATGTAGCAGCATTGTTTAGTGCCGCGCATCAAATGAACCAATTGGAAGATACCGAGCAAAACTTACGTAAAATGTACGAAGAATTGTGGAAGCCAATAATGGTAGACTTTATCGAAACCAGCTTTATAAATTCCACAGAGAAGGCTAAAGTTATGAAAGATGTTGCTGAAAAAGCAGGTAAAGGAAAGCAATACTTTATTTAAGTATATCTTTTGTTACTTCTATTAAACCCCATGTATATTTTTAGGAATGAATTCAGCTACAACAAATTTCTTAACAATAGTGGCTGAAAATAATCGTCTAAAAAAATTGAGGCGAATGATCTCCATTTTTCTCGCTGTTATGGTCGCTCATAGAAATGAAGCCCTCTGTGAAATTATAACAGCTACACCTCTTGATGATGCGTCTCGTCAAGTTGTTGTTAATGCATTAGAGAAATTGTTGAAAGGAAACAAGAAGATTCAACTATCAGAAAAAGTTGACCCTTCTATTATGGGAGGAATGATAGTCGGCATAGAAGACAAACATCTCGACATGAGTATTTCTAGAAAAGTTAAAATGTATACAGAAATTCTAAAACAATCCGTATAAATAATAAATAAAAATTAAAAAATAACTTTATTGTTTTAAACTTAACACTTTGATTTAATCGACAAATTGAAAATGCAACAATAAATTATTATCTAAATGGCGTGTACCATAGAAAACCACCAAGTAAATGTTCAGACATGGCTTTTATCTCTAAAGATACGATACAGCGCCATACTTGAACGAATGACGCAATTTCGAAACTGGAGTAATAAGATTCGCATGGTAACCATGGCTGCGATCCTTTGGGGAATATTTGCAAGGGGAATTATGTAGAAGACGTGGTATCTTCTCTGCGTGAATTCTATAATTAACACTATCAGAATTAATAGAACCCGTCATCACTTTTTGGAAACTTGAAGTTAGGACCCATAATTCTTGTTCGCCTTTGAGGTTATTGACAACTTTAACTCCACTAGCGAATTGTAGAGTTTCTCTATTCAATGCAATTCTATGAAAGTTTCTTTGTGAAAATTCTGTGGCAGTATTCCAACACCAGATGCTTGGAGGATCCATGAGTCCAAAGAACGTTACTCCGTTCCGATCAATAGCTTCTGCTGCCGATTGGTTGGGACGCTCTTCTGGAAAGACCTGTAACGAAATAATTTGGTAGGAAAAAATAAAAGAATACTTTTCATCTGTTAATATAATTTCTTGAAATATCAACCCGCATGTGACTGCACCCCGTTTCATTAAACCTGTCATGAAATGAATGAATAGCGGTCAAGTTACTCCCGGTCGCCGCACACCCCTTAACGAGAGGATTATGTTATGTCAATAGAGTGTGCACATTCGTCTACGATAGCAGTTGTTTTTGCTTATGCAACGTAGGTTAACATACATCAGGTGGAGCGTGGTCATATATCGAGTTAGTACAAAAAATATTGATCCCAATGCACTTACATTGATAGCTTGTGGTTGTGCATTTGGGTCGTCAATAAAGGAATCGTTGCGTAATATGCTTGTACGAACAACATTCTCCGTTGTTGAAGCAAGGGCGTGGAAGTAAAGGTATCGGTCACGACCATGTCTGTACGGAGAGAGAGCCATTCCTAATACTCCATCCATAAGTTCGAAACTTTCACCTGGAATAAAAGAAAACTTTTTACTAATATTTTCTAAATAATTTCACCAGAGTAGTCTGCACTGTCAATCTGGATGGTTGGCATTCGTCTCCTCAAGGCGGCATAGTGGAGGCGACTGTTGCCTATAGAAATATTTCTCTGTGATAGCAGTTGTTTCCGTCCATGGACCGCACTCTAGCTTTAAATCAGGCACATGCCGAGCTACAATAAAATAAAAAAACCTAGTGCTGTCAAATCCGAAAACTGAAGATGTCAGAGAGAATCGTGAATTTAGTTGGTTGTCAAGTAAAAAAACAAACCCTATGGATTTTATGTTCTTGCAAATAAAACTTACCTTCGATTGTAAATGTTCCTCTATTGGGGAATGGGAAGAACATACGATGGGAGACTCTCCAAGAACGATTATTATCAACGTCGACCACAAGCAAACCGAAACCTGTGACGTCAGCGACGTAAACGAAAGTATTCGAGCAATCATTTTCACGATTATTTGGAATATCTACTATCTGAAAAACAAATATAATAAGAAAATGTTTTGATACAGTAGCTCGAGATACTCCGTTTGATAATAAGTTAGAGTGCGATAGCTAAATCAGGCGGTCATATGTCGAATTACAATAAAAAAACATCGATTTCTGCTTGTATGCGACTAAATATAAAAGCCGGCACAGCGGAGGTGATTGCTACCTGTAGACATTCCTCTGTAGTAGTAGTTGTTTACGTCCATAGACCGCACTCTAGCTTTACATCAGATGGCTTGCCAGGCTATAATAAAAAATATTATTGATACTCTTTGTGTATTGTATCGATATTGCGGAAAATCATTATGTTAATCAACTTACAGGCGTGACGAACAACGATGATGGTACGAAGTTGGTCCCGTTGACCTTGTGTCGGAAGATCAGTTGATCATTGGCCAAACTGAACGCTAGTAACTGCGGGGGACAATGTTGCGTGTCGCCAATCTTACCCGTATCCATTACCCATAGACGATTGCATTTGTCAATCTATAATTAAAAAAATCGAAGTAAGAGCTGCTGATAAATAAAATATAACTAATAATTATATTTCTTTTATACATAAAAAATGTGTTCATTTGTTTGAATTACCAAAGATTTTTTTAAAATTATAGCTCGGCATATGACAACACTCCACGAGTTTATAAAGATGCTGGAAGCTGTCGCCTCCGCTATGCCAGCTTGAGGATATGAATATGCACCATCCCGCTATATATGGCTACTTTCAAATTTTTATACTCCAACCGTACACTTTTTTTATTAATATTGTAGTTGTAGATTTTTAAAGGTTTTATGGTAAAATACTGTACTAATTGGCTAGTGCCCCGCTTTTTATTTTATGTGGGGGGTAATCTTTTATAGATTCGGGGAAGACGACAGGATTTTATCCTCGAGTGTTCTAATTATCTAAATTCTGTTCTCGATAATTTTTTTTATATTTACTTATGAATTATTGAATTAAACTTAATAAAAAAATTGTTGATGACGAAATTACAACGTTTCATTTATTATTATAATTATCAGGATATCTCATAATAAGATGCGGCCATGAAGAGCTTTAAACAGAGGTGAGTGGCAATTAAAAATGAAAAGGTTAACGATGTTTAAGGTATTTACGTTTGAGGAAATACAAACAATGTATTACGGAAGGATATAGTTTTAGGGCTGGTAACTTAATTCTGTCTTTAGTCAGCTGGTAAACTAAGGTAGTCTTACTGTAGTGACGATGACCGGCTTGAAGAGACGAAAATGTACCATCCAGATTTCAGACTGACAGTGCACACTGCACACGTTGTACCTGGCTACTTTCAAACTATTCCCAAAACGCGACAAGGTCACTTCACGGGTGTTACATTCGAAAGTGGTGGTACTACCCCAGGACGGCAGACTGGACAAATAATCATCATCAGTCTACCTACCACTCTTTAATAATGCCTATAGGTACTGAGCGGCCAAAGTACATATAGCAAAGTTACATTGGTACCGTTCAGAATTTAGCGAGGTTCGAACACGAGTCTCACCGATCGTGATTTCACGCGTCTTACCGCTAGACTACGGCCGCTCATAGTAATCTGAAACGACTTTAGGAAGCCTAAATATAACGTCTCTTTTTAAGTTCATTTTAATGTTTTTTAAATGCTAGTACTAATCTAGTGCTAACAATTTCTTTTCTTAAAATTTTTAAAAAGTTTTACTTACGGCAACTCTAAAAACAGAGGTAAGTCCATTACAGTTCTCACCCTGGTTAGCATTCCAGCTGTAATCGGGATAACCAGCGATTCTTCCTTGCTCATCGACTGTTCCAAGCGTGACCGGACGACCTTCATCAAACCGCGGTATAGTTACAAATATACGTGATGCCTCATCCCCTGTAATTTTACATTAGTATTATACATTACACTTGCGTTATTGTCACTGAAAACTGGATAGTTGTACTTAAATTAAATAACTTTGGAAGAACAAGTCTAAAAAGGCTTAACGATCAAATTTTCTAAGATTCGTGCCTAACCATGTAAACCAGCCTGCATGATTGCGGTTTTGCCGGCTACCTATCACTTTATGTAAAGTATATTATGTAGATAATTAAGACGGTTTAACCCTTACAAAAAAATAAATAATAATAATTAGAAAGTTCAACAAAGTATCAAAATTATTATCACATACTACATTTGACAAATACAAAATTGTTATGGTTATTTTATGGAGTAAATTTTGCACAATTTAATGTTAACATTTAAACTAAAACCAAAAAACAGTCAACCAATCACCAAGACTTATAGAAAGTTCTAGTATCGCTTCACATAAGTAACTTCGAAAGAAGTTTAAAAATTTCGCAGTCTGTGTAACATTTCTTTGCTAATTACCTTGTCTATGATGTACATCGACATCAATTGGAACAGAATTTCCTTTTACAAAGTGTTTATTTTCCAGCGCAGATTGACGTGCGGCCTCGCTTGGAAATACAAAGTCAAGTTCTGCCCATTCACGTATTATTCTTAGATCTGACTTAGCACCTAGTCCTGGCCAACAGCATGCTAAGCAATATGATAGGAGGAAAAATCTTTCTATTCCGTAAGACATTTCTAACTTAAACGTGTCCAGAAGTTCTGGATCTGAAATTATAGATTTATATAATGAAATATTTGCTGCTATATATTTTATTATTATTTTTTTTAATTAAATTTCGTTTTTGACATAAATAAAATATAATTAAAAATATAAATTCCAAATTATTTTATTTTAAATAAAATTTTAATTATAAAAATAATATTTAAAGAAATATTACCATATTGACTAAGCATCACATCACACACCCCGTCTTCCACGGGATAATCATAAGAATACGTCATTTTGTATTAAAATAAATTCAATAAAAACTGACCACAAAAATTATAATCGAAAACTATGTGTCTTTAACATGTTGATCTAAACTTAACCTTTCAATTAAATCTCAACTTTAGATTTTATATCGACATTATAAAATGTTAAAAATTTTTAGAAAAATAATTAGAACCCTTTTGACCAATCACAGGTTGCTATTAAGCACAAAACAATTAAAGAATCTGCTAAGAATTGGAACACACTACCAATAGGAGCAATAAACTTTAAAATTATCGGAATGCAATTGAACGAAACTCGACTTTGATCATACTTTGAATACCAAACCGTACTACATATTCACACACAGATGGAGTAGAGTATACAAACACAGTTCTTGTAAACCATTAAAAAATTAATTGAATTATAATATAAATAATTTAAAAAACAATGTTTTTTTACGTGCGGAATTACACTGGAAACTTGTTCAACTGGACGACACCGCGATGTATGAATGACGTTGAATTTAATTCAAGCTTTCGTATATATATTAAACGGTACATCAGAAAAACTAAACTTAAAATTAACTGTTCTTTTCAAAATTCATAATAAAAAAGTCAATTTTAAAAGACCACCACGAAGGTATCTCGCAAATTATTGCTGCTGCATCCTCTGCATTGTGTTATGTCGTTTTGAAGTTTTTCCTTTCTTAATTATTTATAAAAAGTCAATTTAAAATGTATTAACACCAAGTTAATATTATACATCACGTAATACATGCAAAAAAAACGTCAGGTCGAATCTCATTCAAGTTAAAAATAGCTTCAGTGAAGTGGTAGAATATTGACAGTAAAGTTTTGCATTTTGGATTGAAAGTGAACACACACGTTCACTTATTTGTGATTATTGGTCCACACTCACACATAGTTAACTGTTATTAACATATTAACACACGAAGAAACAAAAGTTTAGGAAAATAATTCAAGACCGCTGTTAAACCTATTTCAGTTGTCCGCCAAAACTTCGCGAACTTCACTAATTTCAACACTAGCGAAATTCTACTACATGAACCTATAGAGATACGATTAGAACTGCGTATCAAAAATCTAAACCGAAGCTAATTTTATAGGAAAACACAATAGTATTATGAAAACGGCTGTACAAAATAAAAAAAACCAACAATAAAAGACACAAAAATCAATAAAGAATCACTGACCCGACAACTAATAAAGTTAGTCGGTTAAAATAAATGTGTTTTCGATAACGTGTTTAAACGACAACGACTTTATAAGGAATGTCTTCCTTCTACAACATTGTAAGAAAAAAAAACAATTAACTTAGAATAAAAGACAATAAAATCGTCTCTACCTTGAAATGATAATAATAATTAAATTACATCAATGGTTACTTTTCTCCTTTACGATTATTCCATAATAAATTTCAATATTTAATCATTAAAACAAACGACAGATGAGAAACCGAAACCGGAAACATATTTTTTTAAATATTACCTTAGTTTAAAGAAGAAAATTGAAACTGCTATTCTAAGGGATGGTTCAATCCGTCCTTAAGTATAAGTCGATCTTTATATGCAATTATTTAATCAAAAAATGACTTAAGTCGCGTTCTTAGAATAGATTTGGAATGAAATTTCATTGCTTGAAACATGGTTTTAGTAAAAAAAGGTGTTTCGCCACATTTTGCGGCATGCAAAACTTTGGATAATAAACCATATTATTAAATTACAAGGTTTTTTTATATATATATTAATATCACATTTAAATAGGTATGTCAATTAAAAACTAAAATATTATTATTATGTCACATCTATAAAATCTACATCTACATATCTATGAAATCATTATCTTAGTCAAAGAGAAACAACAAAATTTAAAGTACCTATGTACTTTCGTTCGTGTACACCTATAAGTAGTAGACGAAGATAAATATTTACTTTTAAAACAGCGGAAGAGTTGAATAACCACAGCGTCAAACTGTTTTTCAATATAAGCTAATATAATCGCTTTTCATAGAAATATGACTCAATCTTTATTAAGACTTTTTTAGTAGCTCGGCTATATCAACACTCCGCCTTATGTTAAGCTAAAGTTCCGTCCATGAACGGAAATGACTGTTATCATAGACAATGAGCAGCCGTGGTCAAGAGGGACGGATCTCACAATCGATGAGACCCGTGCTCAAACCTCGCTAAATTGTGACCGGTTTGGTCATACATGTGTGCCTGCAATTCAAATATTAGCAAAAAATATATAAAATTTTACATGCAACAGTTGCCTCCGCTATGCCGGTTTGAGGAGACATAATGCATATATTATTACCATCTATTGACATGGCACGCTTCTTTTAACCATCATCAGCTTGCCTATCAGTAAGTTATTGACCTTGTCTTGATCAAGTGCAAATAAAACTGTTGTAGATATGTCGTAAACTCTTTTATCAGTTAATACGGATGTTTTTTATTTAATTACTTCCCTTTTGATATTTGCTTTTTAATTTGACATTCGTTTATTATCTTACTGACCTAATTAATCAAATAAATAAATAAATAAATAATAAATGCTGAGATTAATCGTTTTCTTTTGTTTTATTTTTTGTATCGCGATACAGTTCTTGAATTATAATTATCTTATTATTTTATGTTTCATCGAGTGTGTAATAATGCTATATACGGGTGATTATGTTTTGCAAATAAAAAGGGTCCCCAAAAAACTAACATTTGACACATTAACGAAAACTGAAAACTGATGAAAATATTACTGAGGACTGGCCGTATGAGCAATGATCCCTTTGGTTTGATTAAGGCAACAAGTATTTCATTCGGAGTAAAGTGTCCATTCACAATCCTGCATGGCAGTGCGCGCGAGCCTGCAGAAAGCCGAAAGATGAATGCAACGCTGGATGCTCGTTATGTCCTGCTCGAGACCTACAAACTCCGTCCACTGCCGTAATCATCCTGATTGATGGACTGCTGTGAATGGATCACTTTAGGAATTCTATGTTAGAAGACACAATACTTTTTACTTGCAAAATTATTCATTTTCAAGTAAAATTAGACAGAAAAAAAAACGTTTAATTTTATTCTTTACTAAATTTAACTTTTTGAGGCCATTCATGTTTTAGAAAAAATCGATTAGATTCTAAGGTGTTTTTTTTCACATTTGTCAAGCTCCGCAGGGCTTGATAGTCTAATTTACTTGTGGAAAAAAGAAATAAGAATCATTCTTAAACCGTTTTCGATTATAAACAGTACATTTCTTGCAAATCTTCTAGTCTCAGGTCAAGTGCAATGTTTTTACGTTTTTTAAACATTCAAATGACGGTGACGATTCTTGTAACCGCATTTAAATCAAGCAGTCAAATGATAAATAAATAAAAAGATTCCCATTCAACCTGAAATAACTGGATCTCAATAGTCGCCTTATGGTCGCGGATGAATGCGAAAGCGTGCCTGTGACCTCACCATAACGTAGAGAGGGACACCGTAAGGGTTTTAGTCGTGTATAACCGGTATTGGGGAGTCCGACATAACCTCGTCGTCTTCCCCGAGACTATAACAGTCTATAAAAGATTTCCCTCACATAAAAAAAAGGATTACTAGCTGCCTTTTTGTACCCATTATACATAATTATATACCTATATACTTGTGTAATATTTATTAATAATTACGATTATCGTCCATCCAAGGTTAGTAATAATAAATACAATAAAATTATTGCAGCAACATTGTGCAAATACCTGATTATTGATAATTCTTCTGGTTTCCTCTTTCTGTGCAGCAAATTGAATGATATTTTTCACAACATATACACGTGCGTTCGTGTGTGGAAACTCATAAACACACTCCGTATATTTTTTATGGTTGCTGTAATTTCTTTCTTATTTGTTCTGAATTTGCCATGATTTTAAGTGACCGTGGACTCGTGTACTTGTTCAAATCTCGCTCAATTATAACCGGTACTAATGTAACTATGTTATATGTACTTTAATCGCCGTGTGCTCATTAATATGATATGCATTAATTAAAAATGAGCGGTAGGCAGACTGATGAGGGCTGTCTACCATCATTCAAATAATAATAGTAACACAAACAAACGCACTTCACCATCCGACCAATACTGTTCCCTTGGCCTATGCCCGCGATGTTCTTAGTAACCGGCTACAGACCGTATATGTGTATCATATATGTAAAAATAAATAATAATAATGATAATAATAAAAATAATAACCTTTATTAAAACAAAAGTGACCTATGGTTATTTGTCCAGTCTGCCGTCCTGGGGTAGTTTCGAATGTAACACCCGTTAAGTGACCTTGTCGCGTTTGAAAGTAGCCAGGAAAGAGCCTCTCGTTATGAGAGGAGTGTGCACTGTCAATCTAAATGTGCATGCTCGTCTCCTCAAGCCGGCGCAGTACAGAACTAGTCTGGGGACTGTATCTCCGATGGCAGACGACCATAAGGTGACCTAGTCGCATTTCCAGATTAACTTGGAAGTAGCCAGGAGAAGTGTACACTGTCAATCTGGATGGTGCAAATTCGTCTCCTCAAGCAGGCACAGTGAAGGCGACTGTTGCCTGCAGGGGTTCATGGACGATACTCTAACTTAACATCAGGCGGAGTGTTGTCACATGCAGAGATACTATATATAAAAAAACTTTATTCGATAAATAAAAAAATAACGATCATGAACTTGAACGCGAAGTTTGTTAATCTCAATTTAATGTCAAGTTCAAGTCCGCCGTACGAGGCCGGAACGATCATTATCTAAAATCATTGTATTTATTTTCAATTTAACTTATCAAAAACAAGTGAATAGAAAAAATTGTTTTGTTAAATATTGCGCTGCGTTTATACTTTATACAAGCCGATTACAACCGTTTTTAGTAGCTCAATATATGACCATAAGCCTGATAATACCTATGTAGATAAATAAATATCTTCAGGTAGCCGTTGTCACTGTTCTTGGCTTGACTTTACCCATCAGGTAGGGTACGGTCTATAAAAAATAATTTAAAGTAAGTGTACATATCTATAAGCGTATTTTACAAATACAATTTAAAAAGTTGTTTGTAATTATTTTTAAAATTACGCTATTGAGAAAACGATTTCCTATTGCTTAAAAATGAATCTATTACACGTTTTAGGAATAGAAATTTCTCCCCTAGGTCTATCTATAATACTCGTATTATCAGTTTAGATAATTACAAATAATTGTATTATTCCTATAGTTTTATTCTTATTGTTTTCAATATTAATAATGTTTAAACAACTGCGTAGAAATAATTTTCGTATTTATCACGTATACAAAAAACAAAATTTGTCACAAAAGAAATGTCATCGCGTCATTTTGGATTAATTGCTATTAATTTTAACATTGTTAAAATTATAGACACAATTCACATTGCATTTGTGTTTATTCTTTTATTTAGGCGCTTATTTGTGTTATCGCATAGATTTACCTAAAATCTAGAATTTTAACTATAAATCCGAATTATATTGGATATGGTATATGTAATGTAGCCCGTCATGTGAATTTGCGCGGCGAGAATTGTTTTGTTTAATTTTATTTATTTATTTTTACAATACCAATAACAATACAATTGTACACCAACTTATTATATACATAAATTAAATCAAAGTCTGTATCAATAAAGTTTTATTAATTTTATACTTGTATTGCATATATAAGATTATGTTTGCCTAAAGTATTTATTTCCACGTAATCGTCACGTCCATATTTTGCACTTTAACACGTCACAATTTGATTTTTAGTACAAGTTCAGATTAATTAAAAGAAAACGTGAACGTATCACGTATAATTTACGTCGACACATGATTATGTTCTTTTAAGCAATAATTATAAAACCGGTCAAGTTTACTAGTATTACAATCTAATACATAGATATGTGTGTATAACCTTTTATTTTTTCCTCAAAACGGGATATTAAGTTATTTAAGGCAACAATAAGCCCCCCCCCTGATCTAATGTAATTCTTTAGAAATTGCGTATGTACCTGTTATACATATATACTTTTTTCAGTGGTTTTATTTAGATTTTAGCACAAATTTTCGACAACACTAATTAGCAGTGCGTTTCCCAACAAAATTTTTAATACTGCTAACTTTGAAAAAATATGTTGTTAAGTATTTGCCGAGTTAATTTACTTTGGCCTTATCTCTCTTTCTCCGTTTTATGTTAATGGACCTCGCTTCCTCTATGCTGGCTTGACGAGACAATAGGAGATATGGGCACCGTCCGAATTCACGAAGGACACTTTGCTCTTTTGCGAAAGGTGACCTAGTCAAGAGTGCTATGGTATGGTATGGTAGAACTACCCAGGAAAGGCGGACTAGTCTCGATAAATATTTAACCATAATCAGTCAGCCTACCACCCTTTCGAATTTAAACGACATGAATAAACAAAAAGAGATCTTAAAATGTAAGTAGTAGAACAGTATTTTTTTATAAACTTTTAAAAATAATACTAACTGTTAAATATTTCTCAAAAAAACAACATGTTTTTATATGAGACGAATTTCTTTTATGCGTGAAAAACGAAATTTCAATAAGTAAGACATTTTTTTCGATAGCGTTGACAAAAAAAGAAAAACGTTCGTGATAGGCGTAACTCTGTATTCACCTCTTTAGCTAGTCATTCAATATAATGACTAAAATACTATAATGTTTTTGCCACGAGTATCGTTAAAAAAATATGTTTCAGTTGAAAAACCTCAAATTACACACCTTTTTATAGTTTTTAGGGAAAACTTTGGGCAAAGAACAAATGTTTTTATGAACAAGCTTGGGTTTTGGCGGGCATTTTGAAATGTTAGGTTAAGAATATTGAATTATTTTCTTAAAATCGTATTTTTTCGATTGATAATGTGTAATAATGATGGATTATTGTCCATTTAAGTGTGCAAACGTGAGTGTGGGCGAACGATTAAAAACGCGTGGTTTTTTTTCAAAGTTCCTCTTTGAATAGTAGACATGCCGTTTTACTGAAGCTATTTATAATCGAATTAAATAAGTTTTAGATCTCTTATATATTGTTTATATTGAATATTTCTTCGCATTATTAATGGAATCAAATTCTTGACCTCTGGATCAAGGAGTCAAGAGTCCTCTAAAATATATACAAACAAGATGCGTCTAATTTATCATTGTATAAATGAAAAGCGATATTTGAGTGTGATAAACAAGGAAGATATTTAGACACTAAGTTTGTTAATAAATATTAATAGAACTTAAAAAATAAAAGTAAAAACTAACCTTAAAATTTACATGTGTAGCAAAAACTCTTCTCAATGAAAAAACAATATTTTGTTATAAAAAATATTCGAATTATATCTTATATTATGAATAATTGAACGCGTGTACGGCCCAAAGCCCGGCCTCCGACTGTAGTGAACATCAACCGTTGAATCTGTGGATCATCTCTTATCGTTCATAATGTAATCGTACACTATGATATTGTTTTGTGGAGGGAAATATCAAGTTTGGACATTAAAGGAAATAACTTTCTAATATTATTAGTATTCAAAAAATATTATATAAATATTATAATAAATTGTTAAATTATTGTAAAAATTTCTTTTATGACCCTCGAATTTTTCGAGTTTTTAAATCGTTAGTTAATTTTTTTTTCATATTTTCTGATCGTCTCTGTAAACGGAGTCGTTATCGCGTCAGACTTCGGAGGTCTCAGGTTTCGTTACTGGTTGAAATTATTTATTTGTAATATGTATGTATAAATAAAATATTGCAAATGTGATACTATAAAGAATATATTTGGGGCTGGAGGTTTTATGTTTGTTTGATACCCATGATTACCACACACAGGATATTTTCATTTGGGGTCAACGCATTTTATGTTAATGTGTGTAATTTTTTATTTAAAACTAGCTATTGCCCGCAACTTTGTATGCTCACAATTAAATTGAGAAATTATGGGTTCCCCATACAAACCTTCGCCCCTTTGATTTTTTTTTGAGACAAAAGGTAGTCTATCTACTTCGCCAGAAAGGAAATCTATCGCTATATAGATAGTAATCAGCAGTTTAGACGTAAAAATGTAACAAAACAAAAAACTCATGACTGAAACAAAATGACAGAGCTAGTGCTTACGTAATTTTAAAGACTGAACAAATAACCTACTTACTTATTTATAGAAGTACGAAGGAAACAGATAACAAAAGTAAAATGAACGACGAATGCATTTAGTTCTTTAAAATTGCATGACAGAAATGCCAGGATTTCCTCAACATAAATGGTCATTGTACTTAGATAGTCTAGACTTCACACTATCTAGTACTTTCAGTTCATCAGTCTGACTGTACTCCGCTTGGTGTTACTACAGAGAAATACTTGCAGTCACTTCTGCTATGCCGACTTGCTGTTGACAAAACAGATTCTTCTTATTGTTAAACTCGACTACTTCCAAGCTAAACCCGAAACGCAATCAGACTTCTTTATGAGTGTTAATTTAAGTCGTAATGTTTTCAACAACTTGTTATCAACATTATTGATTTATTTTGCTACGTTATAACGTATTTTCCCAAAGATTTCGTGCCGCCTTCATGTGGGTCGGTCGACCGGTCTCACATCAACGAATATGGGTGTGTGTTAGGTTAGGAATTTACCCAGACATTGATAATATTATTATCATAAAATGATCGTATTTTGTATGACATAATAATGGTATATTTATTGCGTATTCAGAAATGTAAATTCCAATCGATATTGTCAAAGGCGCGTAGAAATGAATTTTGCATTTGTAACTTGTGTTACGGCTCTTGGTTTAGCCTCCTGAGTACCGTTGCCGTATTTCTAACATAAGTTTAAATGTCCCGCCGCGGTCGGGACAGGCCACGTCCCGTCTTTACGAAAATCTATGGGAACCGATCGGACACAACATGAGCTGTGAATGAGAAGAAGAAGTGCTAATCCAATTGCTATCGAACGTCGCCACGGTGTAACATAATATAGTTTTAGTTCTAAATAAAATGAAATATAATAAAAAACGCAGTGAAGTTTGTTTGTCCCGGGTGAAAAAGAGAAATCTCGTATTTTTTATGGAAAGTTTAGTTTGTCCCTTTAGACTGAAAAACAATTGCCGACTACTCCTGAGCCTTCTGGAACATCTGCATGCTTTATGTTGCCTGTGTTTTTGTCAATTACATTTGCTACTAATTATAAATAAAACTAACAGATTAATTAAGAATTATTTTAATTATGAAAGTAAAAATTTACAAATAATAGCGAAATGGCAGTTTGGATCAGAAAGCCGTTCGGATCAACTCGTTCTATAATCCAAATTACCTTACCCTACAAATAATTACTTATATAACATCTATTATAATCTTTCTATTCATTTTCATGTAATAATTTTTCAGGTGGTCACACTGCTGTTTTGAAATTCAAACTAAAATCAAGTTAATTTTCCTAATATTCTAAGAAACTGTTAAATAAATAAAAAAAGATTTACAATAAATGATTTTAATATGGCATCGTTTAATACGGGCTTAAAAAACATAATTATAATAGTATAAAATATATTTTACCAAATGAATTTTTAATGTCCATACATTCTAAGAAAAAAAGAGCGGGAAAATATTTAACTTCGAGTCATTTTAGTATTAATTTTGAAATCGCGGCAATTAATGTTAATTTCTCATGTTTCTAATGTTAATCATGAACCAATTAATAATATCTAATATTTTAAATAAAATAAAAATATTTACATTAATTACTAAATTAAACATTACAATTTATTTTTATTTTGTTGATCTATTAGAAGGTAATATAAAAATAAATATATAAAATTTGAAAAAAAAAAAAAGTTGGATTTGATTAATTGTTTTGCCTAAAAATATATATAAGTACATATTATACTATCCTAATGCTTTTTAAAATTTTAAGGCGCATTTTACAATGAACATTAATTGCATTAACAAATAATGGTATTTCGTTATATAATATTAAATATATATAGAAACTAGTTTTTTGGGCGCGCTTCGCGGCGCTGAAAAGGTTATTTTTCGGGTAATTTGAAAAAAAAATTTTTTGAAAAAACAAATTATGGATTTCGATATTAGAGGGCATTCCCTACAACTTTTGTTCCGGCACTTTGGCCCTATCTCGCTCCGTTTCCGAGATATCGGCGTCACTTCCGGTCCAGAGTCCGCTTCCGGTCAAAGTCGAGGTTTTCCCGAGGTCCCGGGACCGCCCTCTACACGCCCCAAAAAGAATCACCCCTCTGACCCCCCGGCAAGTGCTTCATAATATATGTCAGTGAGTCAGTGAGTGAGTGGTAATCGAGCTGTATATAATATAACTAGTTTTTTGGGCGCGCTTCGCGGCGCTGAAAATGTTTTTTTTCGGGTAGTTTTGAAAAAAAAAAATTTTTTTGAAAAAAAATTTATGGATTTCGATATTAGAGTGCATTCCCTACGACTTTTGTTCCGGCACTTGTGCCCTATCTCGTTCCGTTTCCGAGATATCGGCGTCGCTTCCGGTACAGAGTCCACTTCCGGTCAAAGTCGAAGTTTTCTTGAGGTCACGGGACCGCCCTCTACACGCCCCAAAAAGAATCACTCCTCTAACCCCCCGGCAAGTGCTTCATAATATATGTCAGTGAGTCAGTCAGTGAGTGAGTGGTAATCGAGCTGTATATAATATAATTTTTCGGGTAGTTTTGAAAAAAAAATTTTTTTTTGAAAAAACAAATTATGGATTTCGATATTAGAGGGCATTCCCTACAACCTTTGTTTTGGGAGTTCGGCCCTATCTCGTTCCGTTTCCGAGATATCGGCATCACTTCCGGTCCAGAGTCCACTTCCGGTCAAAGTCGAAGTTTTCCTGAGGTCACGGGACCGCCCCCTATACGCCCCAAAAAGAATCACCCCTCTAACCCCCCTGCAAGTGCTTTATAATATATGTCAGTGAGTCAGTGAGTCAGTGGTAATCGAGCTTTATATAATATGACTAGTTTTTTGGGCGCGCTTCGCGGCGCTGAAAAAGTTATTTTTCGGGTGATTTGAAAAAAAATTTTTTTGAAAAAACAAATTATGGATTTAGATATTAGAGGGCATTCCCTACGACTTTTGCTCCGGCACTTGTGCCCTATCTCGTTCCGTTTCCGAGATATCGGCATCGCTTCCGGTTCAAAGTCCACTTCCGGTCAAAGTCGAGGTTTTCCTGGGGTCGCGGGAACGCCCTCTACACGCCCCAAAAAGAATCATCCTCCTAACCCCCCGGCAAGTGCTTCATAATATATGTCAGTGAGTCAGTGAGTCAGTCAGTGGTAATCGAGCTGTATATAATATAACTAGTTTTTTGGGCGCGCTTCGCGGCGCTGAAAAAGTTTTTTTTCGGGTAGTTTTGAAAAAAAATAATTATGGATTTCGATATTAGAGGGCATTCCCTACGACTTTTGTTCCGGCACTTGTGCCCTATCTCGTTCCGTTTCCGAGATATCGGCGTCGCTTCCGGTCCAGAGTCCACTTCCGGTCAAAGTCGAGGTTTTCTTGAGGTCACGGGACCGCCCTCTATACGCCCCAAAAAGAATCATCTCGCTAACCCCCCGGCAAGTGCTCCATAATATATGTCAGTCAGTCAGTCAGTCAGTGGTAATCGAGCTGTATATAATATGATGTAAACAACTTAGGAAACAAACCAATATCGGTGACGAAGACTTAAAAGGAAAACGTGAAATGCTAGAAAAACTTATTTGTATTATATTATAATATTTTCGTGGGTTTCTAATAAAGAATTTTGTAAATAAAGTTGTTTTTAGGATAAATACATTAATTACTAGTTATATTTATAATTAATTAAGATTAAATTAAATTATTAAAAAGACGTCTCACTGTAACCACGATGGCTGTAAAGCTTTCAAACGTTCGGATTAAAGTACACGCGATAGTAAGAGCCATAAATTGTATAACGTTTGTGAATAATGTAAATATTTTGTTTGTTTGGTACAATTATTTTTTTTAATTTTAAAAGGGAAGCTGACTTATTTGGCATCTCTACTACCAATAAGATTTTAAATATGTCCCGGAGATACATTTTAAAACTCGTATTGGAAACATTAATTACTGTGAAATTCGAGTATTGTTTTTTAAAAACAGTTGAAATCCTAATTTGTAAATTATTCCAAGTGACTTAGAATTTTGTTCAGCTGATGATTTTAACACTAAAGGTTTTGTTGAAGTCTTCAATACAGAGTCCTGTTAGAGTAGGATGTTGAGCGACGAAGGAGACGTCCACTAAAACTGCCTTCCACAACGCGAACTATCCGAATGTTTATCTGGAACATATACATATATATTTTTATATTCTGTCTTGGCAAATACTCCGCCTGATGTTATAGCTATAGAGTGCGGTCTATGAACGGAAACAATTGGTATCAAAAAGAAATTTCAGCAGGCTGAGATCCGTGTTCGAACCCCGCTAATTCTGACCAGTACCAATGTAACTTTGTTATATGTACTTTGGTCGCTCAGTGCCTATAGGCACTATTAATGAGTGGTAGGTAGACTGATGATGGTTATTTGTCCTATCTGCCGTCCTGGGGTAGTACCACCACTTTCGAATATAACACCCGTGAAGTGACTTAGTCGCGTTTCGGGAATAGTTTGAAAGTAGCCAGGTATAGCGAGACGATGTGCACTGTCAATCTAGATGGTACATGCTCGTCTCCTCAAGCCGGCATAGTGGGGGCGACTGCTGCTCGCACGGGTTTCTCTGTAGTAGCAGTTGTTTCCATTCATGGACCGCACTCTGGCTTTACATCAGGCGGAGTGTTGTCACATGCCGAGCTACAATAAAAAAAAAAAAAAAAGGCTGCAGTCGCCTCCACTATGCCGGTTTTAGAAGACGAATGAGCACTATTAACGATTGACATTAATAGTGCACACTTCGAAACTGATCTGGGTGTTACACTTGAATTTGGTGGTACTACCCCAGGATTGAGTTAATAACCATCTAATTCCTGTAAAAAGAATTTAATCTTACCTCGTGTTTGGAGACAGTTCGTTTAAAGAATCTATGGAATCTGGTAGATAAAGCCCAAATAGCACCATTGTCTCGTTCAGCCCATCTTACTTCTGCGCAGAATTGAAGCTTTTCCGGGTCGTGAGCAAGGACTCTGCAAAGATCGTTAACAAATATATATACATATATATATTATAGCTTAGCATATGCCAACAGTCCGTCACCTAAAAACAAAAGATAGGCAAATGCATACTTGTGTGTATTAACAAGAGGGTTCCAAGCGGCGATTGCGGTTTCAGTCATGGGACTGAAAATTATAGTGTCATCTCTTGGGTCAACGGCGACACCGAGACCCTGTGAAGATTTACGTCCAACTAGACTAACTGGTAAATCTGTCCCTTCAGCTGGTGGACCCGCTGTTAATATAGCAGTTGAAATGCTGAATAATCTGAAATTGATATACAAATATGAATTTTTGGGGGGTAGTACAGACGTGAAGTGACCTAATCACGTTTGGGGATTGGTTTGAAAGTAGCTGGGTATCAAGAGGAATGAGCCCTGTTAATTAATGGTGCACATTCGCCTTCTCAAGCCGTCATAGCGGAGGGTACTGCTGCCTGCAATTTTGGTTGCAGTTGTTTTCGCTATAGCTACATTCATTTCTGTATTAGGCAGTATTTAGAAGAGGAGAATAATTCTATAATAACTGTATTTTTCGTAGCAGTAGATAAAAAAAAATGCAGACAATTTTGGTCGTTTTATACGAGTATACTACACGTATTTAATCAATATTGTACTAAGCTAATGCTTGTATGACAGGCACTGAGAGACTAAAGTACATATAACAAAGTAAATCTACATCATGCTATAGGTTGAAAAGTATTTACATTTTATAGATTAAGATTATACAAAAGGTCAACTAGTCACCTGTCTGTAGCCAAAGGTTGATAATACAAGAGTCCTTGAGCAGGAGAGAAAGCGAGACCCACGACGCCGTCCATAAGAGTGAATTTTTCGCCACCGATATCGTATTCGCCAAAATCTGGGTCAGGGTACATGGACGCGTGGGTAACACGCCAAGCATTATCTCGACGACCATCGTAAACAATTATACCTGAAATATAAATAATTAAATTGGCTAATATCCGTGGTACTCATTATTTATTGCTAACAAAATTATAGGATGTAAAGGAAAATATAAAAGTGTTATACTGTAAGGTCTAAGGATGGAGGAAGGAAGGATTTGTTGACTGATTGACTCTGCCTATCTCTATCTGAATAAAGTGTAATAATATAGAAAGATATCTTTATATAGAATATTATTTAAATTGTTTCTCTTCGCTCACATCTGTCCTAAACGCGAAGATCAGCTGGAAGCCTGTGTGCACGCTACACTAAGATTTAAATAAATAAATCTAAAATAAACCTTAAAAAACCGATCGCTACATCACTGAACCCATTTTAATGCAATATCTACAGTATCTATAATTTTTTCTATGAAAAACATCCACGTGCGCCTCTCGAATCCTCGGACATATTATAAGAATGTCAAATGTGTTGAGAAAAAAAACCGGAAAAAGTTTGTAACCGACAACTTAACCTCAAAATTTAGTACTATACGTATGTGCCTAAAGGATAATCTTCTGTTCTAAATAGATACAGTTTTGGTATTTGCTATCAACTAGTACATTTCTCAGACGAGACGCCTTCGTAAATTGTCGTTCTACATAGAAGGTACGAATGATTAATCAGTTATTGTATTAAATATTGTAATCAAGCTAACATATAATTAATAAATTTATTTCGAAGTACCATGAACCTTCATAACTGACCATGTGAACGAACGAGGTCGCCATTGATAGAAAACAAACAGCCATTTATGCAAGACTAAATATTTGTTACATTACAAACGCTCGTATCAAAAGCACTAATTAAATTAACGGAAACACTCCATAAAACAAGTAAAATTGCGCGAGAATTTTGGAGAAAGTAGAGTTATTTTTACTTACGCACATCATTTTTGGAAATTAAAACAAAATTTGATCTTTATTTAATTGGAATAAGGAATATAATTCTTTGCGGAGATACGCAATGTAATTTTACAGCCGAATGGATATAAATTATACGATTAGTTGGGTAATATAACACTTAATTAATATATTCGGTTCTGTTATCAATAGAGGTTTAGTAGCGGAAAAATGATGTGTTATTACACTCTTACGTGATTAGATATGTCTATAGTCACTAACGAATATACCCTGTCAATACCTAATACATAACCTCGTAGGTATCTTAAGTTTTTACACCTTTTTAGTAAAAAAAATATTAAAAATATATATCAACAATCAATATATCAACAGTCTGTGAGGTCACATTTTTGAAAGATACAAAAGATACTCTTGTCTATATTTTTTTATTGTAGCTCGGCATATGACAACTTTCCGCCTTATGTAAAGCTAGAGTATGGTCCATAAACGGAAACAACAGCTACTACAGAGAAATCTCTACAAGCAGCAGTCGCCTCTGCTATGCCGGCTTGAGGAGACGAATGCACCATCCAGATTGACTGTGCACACTCCTCTCGTTATATCTGGCTACTTTCAAACAGCTCCCGAAACTCGAGAAGGTCACTTCACGGGTGTTACATTCGAAAGTGGTGGTACTACCCCAGGACGGCAGACTTGGCTAATAACCGTCATTGGTCTGCCTACCACTCTCAATAAGTACAACCTTCAAATTGATTAGCCTTATTCATTCCAAATGTATATTAAAAGATCGATATGATTTGAATTACTTAATAAAATAATGCCAACTTTTAAAACAATACTATAAGAATCAGAAAGAAGGCCGACGACAGATTGCAAATCTCATGTTAAGGTCAACACGCGTCTGTGAGAAAACAACTCATTACTAATTACACATTACGCATTTCATTTACTTTCGTAAATATTACACAATTTATTTAACTATATATTAATCATATAAATATATTTATATTGTACATAAACAAAAATATATACATAAATACATCGGAACGAGGGCAAGCAACACTCAGACCCGAAACAAAATATACATATACAACGTGTCCCAAAATTCAACGATAAGCGGGCATCAGAGGGTGGTCCTGCTAACGACTAGTTAATGACTACACGAGAAAAAAATATAAGAAAAAATTATCTCCTATTTTTGAAAAAACACAACAAACAATTAAAATCTTTCGAAAATTGACTACCTTTTTGATATTTTTAACTACCATGACCAGAATTTTTCAAATATTTATAATTTTTTTTATATCGGCGACCTAAGTAGCTATCCACTACAACCCTTAAAAATTCCAGATTACCTCTAGTTTTTACACAAAACTCAATCAAAACTACTTTTTACTTTTATAAAGTGATCTATAAGCGTCCCTAGTGTTGCTAGCACAGAAATTGCATTACCCCACGAGTATACAATGAATTTACAATGTCACGGCGTTAAGTGAAGCTCTCCACCAATGGGATCGCTTTATTTGATTTTTTTTAACCTCGGTTGTCAAAATTGTCTAATTGGTGTAGAAAGCTCACTTTACGTCGTGAGAACGTAAATGTAAGCTCGTACTTGAGCCTCAGTTTAAAATTTTAACCAATCAATAGCCGGTCGAGTCGAGTCACGTTGGCTTTTACATAATTATTAAAAAAATAAAAGATATTGGGTAAAGGAAATAATTATGGAACTTTAAAATGAAATAAGTAGGTACTCATAATTAACCTATTCTACCAATTACTTAATCTTTGAAACATCTATTTCCGTATATAATTAGCTAAACTACGAGTATATATGACATCTAGATTTTTCTCATTTCTGGTTCTAACACTAGTGAAGTAACTTAGTCGCGTTTCGGGATTAGCTGCGAAGTATTGAGAGAATAATAAGTTGATATAATTACTCTTACATGCCAATACGTGCTATGGGCCGTCGCGACACCAGCTGTATTCACATCGCTTGTTATTTTTTTTTAATTTCGATTATTTTTTTAAATAATGTTTCCGTGATATTATGTAGTTGATATAAATGTCAAGAAAAGATGCGAATCAAGAAAGGGTAGTACCCCCACTTTCGAATGTAACACCTTGTCGCATTTCGGAGGCAGTTTGAAAGTAGCCAGGTATAGCGAAAGGAGTGTGCTTTGTCAATTTATATGGTGCATACTCGTCTCTTCCGGCCGGCATAGGGGAGGCGACTGCTGCCTGTAGAGTTTTCTCTGTAGTAGCAATTGTTTCCGTTCATGGACCGCACTCTAGCTTTACCTCAAGTACAAAAATAAATCTGAAAACGCAGAAATGCTAGCTGTTTTTTTACATGCTATATATTTATTAACGTCAAAAATTTTAATGAAGATGTTATAATTAGTCGAAAGTTTTGTTAATTAACTTTTATACATATATAAATAAATAATAAAGGTACCTGGTGCAACAGTGTCACTGATGTAAGCGAAGATGTGATCGCAAGTGGCTACGTGACGTGGTGATGTGGAACGAGTGTCGTCGAGCACAATATTTGTTAGCAGAGAACTTGGGCGAAGGAGTTCCCTTGGGAAATATATGCTTCTTACCTGGAATTATAAATTAGAAACTTTAGTGTATAAATTTTCTCTGTGGATCGTATTTTACTGCAGTTGGACTTCAGACAGAATAAGTTCATGTTGGTCTAGTATAAAAAAGTTTAAATTCACTTTATTTTTAGTGCTATTATTATTGTTTTTTATATTTTAACTATCTGATGAAAAATCTGACGTAAACAAATAGCCGATATCTAGAATAAAACAAAAACATAAATCGCCATATAATTATAAGGTACAAATACTCGACGTTCAAACTAGGGTTGCTAACATTTTCATTTTACAAACTTTTTTTTTTTCATTTCAAAAAATATAATATAAAAAAGTAAAAAGATAAAATTATTTATTAGGCTCTTTTAAATTGTCATATGTTTCTACAATTATATATCGCTTCAGAAAGCCGTATATGACGTTGATTTTATATTTAATCGTTTATTTTATCCAGTAATACGCCGATTTTTGCGTATTATTTATTATATTAATTCTTCAACAGAATCTAGTACGCAGGTCCCGAAATATAGTGCGATAGTTTTTAATTATAATAGTGCGATTGATAACCCTAGTTCATACATATAACCGCACCATTCAGATCAACAACACTTTTGACCGTGAGTGCATTACATTGCTGCCTGTCAATCCTAAATAGTTTAAATTAATTATTAAGTACAATTAAACACTAATAAAATTTAATAGGTAATTATTTATATTGACGGTTAAAATATATAAACAAATTCCTTTGTTTTTTTATAGGCAAGCAGATGATGATTATTAGCCCAGTCTGGTGTTCTAGTGTAACACCTGTGAAGTGACCTAGTCGGGTTTCAGGAACAGTTTGGAAGCAGACAGATATAGCGAAAGGAGTATACTTTATGCTCATTTGTCTCCTCGAGCCGGCATTGTGGAAGCGACTGCTGCCTGCGTAAATGTCTCTGTTGTAGCAGTTGTTTCCGTTCATGGACCACACTCTAGTTTAACAGACTATAAAGTAAATAAAATATCAACGCCCACACTTTTAAATTTCATAAGCGAGTTAAATATTTCATACTACCCGCGTCTTAACAGCAGATAATTATAATCAATCTAAGATATAAATCATAGAACGAGTAATTAAATAGATTTATTAAAACTACGATTTGAAATGTTGTAATCTTTATGTCATTAAAACAACAACTTACACGCGCATGACCGTGACTTAGTTAAGTACGACTTATCATTAACAACAATGACATTTCTCTTAAACTAGAACTAAAAGACTCGGGTTCAAATCTCGCAAAAGCCTGACTGGTATTAATGTAACTTTGTTATCACACCTATGCAGCTATGGTAATAACTACGTGATATGGTGATAGACTCGAACCGTCTCATCTTGAAGGTGGTACATCAAATTTAACACCGATGAAGTGGCCTAGTCACGTTTCAGGATCTTGGAAGTAGCCTCATGAATTATGAATTAATAGTTAATTAAAAATAAAGACACATATAAAACAAAAGATAAAGAGTTTCGCAACAACGCACTCGTTACATGAAGCATTACTTTCTACAATTATGAACCAAAAAACAAAGAACCCACTATATTTGCTTTTAGCAATTTTAAATCGCATAACTGTAATAGGAAGAAATATTAAAGTTGAGCTATCAACGAGCCATTCTAGTAATATCAGAAACATTTTATCGTCCCTTCTACTCGTGACTTAATTCCGCTTCCTGAACTCTACAAATCCATTGGGAACAAAACTCCTTTCACTTGAAATAAGTGAGTATTTTGGTCGGACATGCCATTGCTGTATTACTCTTATCAGATAACAAATCGAGCAAAATGGCGTAGTTATAGCTCTAAATTATAAATAAAGTAGTGCATTTTCCATTATGCTTCAAAATTACTATATTAAAATTCATTTTCAATTTGTAGTTAAACAGGTCAGAAGGAGGTAATCACTGTTTGTATGCAATAGGGAGGGTCCGAAAGAATTATGTATGTTAAATCGAAAACAATTTCAAGATTTCTTTTTAATTAGATGTATTTTTGATTCTCATCTGAGAAAACTTTAAAATCGAAGAGATATTTGAAAAACTGTAATGACACGAGATCGACCTTTTTTGGATGGACTATAGACCTTGGTGTAGAAAAAGAGGTGATGTATAGCCTAACAATTATGTAAATAATTTTATTGTGTATAGTTGTCACCTCACAAGTTTGTCAATATATTTTCTTTGTTATTGAGTTAAATGGTGCACATTCATCTCCTTAAGTCGACATTGCGGTGGCGGATTTCTTATTGGTAGCATGGGGTAGGTAATTCTCGAATGCTTAAAACTTATAGATTCATTTCTATAAATTTTCATCTTGATAGCCAATAGAAACTATTATTTCTGGAAAACACCTACTATCTATCCTCCTACTGTCTATCAAAACTAATAGCAATGAAAATTGATAGAAATAAGTCTATACATTCGAGGTTCTTTTATGCCCTATCATGAAATGAAATGAAAATTATTTATTTGCGGAAGCATTATTTAAGTGCTTTGTCTCTCGACATGCAAAATTATCTTAAAAATATACAGAATTTTTAAAATTGGGCGTCATTTCAACTAAACATCAGGCGCGACGGAGTGTATGCATATTTTTAAGTCTAGACATTTTATAATGAATAAATTACTTAATTATAATTTAAAAATAATGGCAAATAACCTTGTATTACAAAAAATATTTCACACAAATGCACTTCCCGGAGATCTTTCTTTTTCTTTCATTGTTCGCTATTAAATAAGTCATTAATTTTCTATTTTAACATAAAATATTGTTACGGAATTGTGAACCGTGTAAGGTTAGATCCTGTTTATAAATATTTACACAATCCTTTATTACAGCATTTAGGTTTTAATTAAATTATATTACAAATACTAATTGGCGGACTGATGATGGTTATCAACCCAATAAAAATCCGTCTGGGGTAGTCCCATTACTTTTAAACTTCATGACAGTCGCGTTTCGGGATTGGAAGCAGCCGATTATGATGAAAGGAGTGTGACCAGTCAATGGATGTGCATTTTCATCTCCTTTAGAGGTTACTTCTATCATATTAGTATTTAAACGTTAAGATTTCTAACAAAAAGTACTTTTTAGACATAAAATTCCCTAATAAATAATATTTTATGAACAAATTCATACATTTTTTTCTGTTCTGTTATAATTAAAATATAAATAATATAATTAATATTCTTTCTATTTCATAAAAGTCGCGGGTTTGCACCAAATCCCAATGTATTTTGTACATTGTTTAGGTACTTTAGCCGCTCGATGATTATGAAACAATCTGTGATTATTGTAACCGTCAAAACTGAACTTATAATTTATTCTGGTTGAAGCATACGCCTGCGCAATAAACGCGCCTACGAGTACCTTACTTGGCCATTTACACGTTTGATCTATTGCCCATGGTTATAGGTTATTATAAACAAAGTTTAAATAGCTAATAAAATTATTATGATTGTTACGGATTGTATTACACTCTCTGCCGACGGTGTGTAAAACATGATAATCACCGTCACAGTTAACATCTCTCTCCCATTTTGAAGTTTCACTTAAAATCTAAAAAGTATATTATCACCATGTGAAATACTTATTCAAATTCAACTTAATTTATTTCAGACTTATTAAATTAAATCAAAGGTCAATAAATTGAATTGAATTATTATTAAATTATTGTTGTCATATTTTAATTTATTAGTAATTGATTTTCCTAATAAACAAAAGTATTTGGAGCAACTTAAGCAACTCGTATATTTAATAACTAATTAAAAAGGGATTAATTAGTAATAGCTAACCTTCGTATACAAATTTCTATCCCTTCCGTATTACGCGATACCTTATTACTATATGTATATTATTTAACAATTTATTAACCCATTACATAATAAATTCCATAATTACTTTTATTTATATAAAATATCTTTAATTAGCGACTTCTAGCGGCATGAATGCAATGATCGCAATTTAATTCTAATCAGGCGGTAAACTAAAGTAAAAGATAGCAGTACAGTAATGCCGGGTGAATTAATAAAGGAAAATAAGAAATGGTGATGTAATGACTGAGCAGAACTGAATAAAATCGTTTAATTCGCTCCGCCCACTCTTTTAGTGGAAGCGCTTCTAATACTTCTTTAAAGTTTACCATTGCGAGCTCAACTACTAAGCTTACTAAGCCCTCTCGACTCGCACTAGAGGCTTATATGCATGCCTCCCTAAGAAAGCGTCACGTTTGAGTCCAGAATGTGTATGGTTACCTTATAATTAAGAAACGATCAAAATATTCGTGTTATTTATCAGAAAAAAAAACTTTTAATTAAATAAAAGCGGATATAAATCAATGGTATTGATTATTGAAAGGAATGTCCGTAAGACGGACGTGTGATACTGTGGCCAAGGTTTGATCTTGAACGAAACACAAAAGAAAGATCTTAACAACTCACGAGCACGATTTTGTTCTTGTTTTCGTCATAGTCCACGCCCAAATGTAGATAATATAACATTACGTTTAAACTGGTATATAATTTACCTTTCATAAAAATTTGATAACTTATTACGTACTTATGACATTTTTTTTTATTAATATAAAACCATTTTAATGTTTTTAGTACTTAGGTAGTTAAATACTTTTTTATATCTACAAATAATACGCTTATTATGAAGAAAGAACATATTGTGTGTGAACTTGGGCCCCCGAATATAGAGAATAATTTAAAAATTCTATGGGCAATGTTTCCCCCAAGGAGCTTTAGAGTTTATTACAAAATTACGATAAAATTTAATTTAAAAAATCAACACACACAATTTAGCACGGACATGTTTTTTCTATTAAATTTATTTTAATATCTAATAAACAAATCTAATATTAAAAAATAAATACAAAAAATATCCGATAAGTTGTAGGTAGTCTTGTTCATTGCAAAGTTCACTCCCTATCAACAAAAAAAAAAAATCATTATCTGCACACACCTAGACAGTACTAATTCCCTAATAGATCAGAAAAATACAAGAACAGCGTTTTTCTACATCAATAATGTAGGTAATAAACTAATGATAAACATCGTCAATCACTGAACGTAATGGCGTCAACTAAATTACATATGATGTCTTTATAATATCAGATTTGTTACTCAAAGACCTGTTTCTTCACTAAGAAAACGTAACATTATTTGCAACCGAGTGACTTTGTGCAGAGGGAGCCTGCAAAGTTTGTTGTTAAAATCAAACAAGTCAACTTTGTTAATTATTAACGGCTTGTTAGTTATTAACAAAATTGTATTGTATTTTGAATAAGTCTTGGTTGTATGTTACCAAATAATTTTACCGAAATCAGTACTTTGTTAAAGCTTCGTTTTTTAGTGCTGATAATGGTCAGAGAAACGATTTATTTTTAGCTTATAGGTTCAAGTTCAAGAAGTAATAAAAAAGACTACAAAAAATAATAAATGTAGCGAATTTTTTTATATAACATATAGATAGCATATGATAACACCCCGCGTAATGTAAAGCTAGAGTGCGGTCCATGAACGGAAACAACTACTAGTACTGATTAATTTTTACATGAAGTAGTCGCCTCGGCCATGCCGGTTTGAGAAGACATAATAATATGTGTACAAAAAATAAGAAGGAAACTTACCAAACGATCAGTCGCCATATCAAATATTAAAATCTTTGGAGGGCAAACTCTGCGGAAGTCGTCCAAACTGGTAATAACACCAGAATCTAACACCCACAAGCGATTGCAGCGGTCTGCACGCATTCTATAGACGGATATCAGCCCTGTACAGTTGATATCACCACGTCCAGCTGAATGCCATGACCAACTCGGATATGCCTGTAAAGAAATTGAACTATTATAATTTTAAAACAAACTTAAAATTTAACTAACAATTTTGAACAAACAAATTCAGTTCTACCAATGTATAGGTATGATATATTTAATTCAAATTCACAATTCAATGTGAAATAAATTATTTGACTTTTTTACTGCCCGTTACCCGCAGATAATTACAATTTATAGTATTCCAATTTGTAGATGGCTATCACTGTGGGAAAAGGCGTGACAATTGTATTGTATTGTAATTTGTAGATCCATTTCTAGAATACTTTTTAACAGGATAAAATAGCTGTTTACATATATATATGCATATATGTCTATTCTAGCCCATAATTTACCTCATTGCTATTTTTATTAAGCTTGATCCAATCAAACAAACAAACATACTTTTTCAAAATAAATAAGCAAACACAATTTGCACAATAAAATAAGAATTATAATAATGCAAATTAAATACCTAAATTAATTTTGATACCTACGTTATTTTGCATTCAAACTTGAGCAATAGCAAACAAGCCCTAGATACATAAATATTCAAGTAATATTTCCTATTTGTAAGTTTTGAAATAACAATATTAATACAACGTGACAAGGGCTGATTTACCATTTATCAATTTAACTTTATTCACTATGGTAGCAGGAGAGCACCTTTCTTTTCTTTTTTTTAATTGTAGCTCGGCATATGACAACACTCTGATGTAAAACTAAAGTCCGGTCCATAAACGGAAAAAACTGCAACTACAGAGAAATCTCTACAGAAAGCAGTTGCCTCTGCTATGCCGGCTTGAGGTAACGAGTATGAACCATCTAGATTGACAGTATGACACTCCTCTAGCTACTTGGCTACTTGCAACCCTTTACGGTTGTTACATTCAAAAGTGGTGGTACTACCTAAGCCGGCAGACTGGGCTAATAGCCATCATCAGTCTGCCTACCACTCTTTAAGTTCTGCGGTGTATTAAATGCTGTAAAAATATTGAGACTTGAGATTAGCATATATGACTAAAACCCCGTATTGCCTTAATAAAGGACAAAGATAAATAAACTCATAAATATTAAAAGATATCGATTTGTCTTGCAAATTCTAGCTTGATATTCAGACGTTGTTTGTATAATAATAAATTTGATTTAAAGTTTTTTTAACGTAACCCGCTGAATGCTAAAAGGTGCATCTTTTATTCATTTTTGTGTCTCTTCTCAACTCTTTACAAAATATAGTCCTAAAACATAAGGTCTATTAACTTCGTCATTGAATAATCACATCTCTAAATCTCTTTAAAATCCAACATGTAGTCGAATTCACGTCAGCGTTGACTGGTCTGTAAGTGAAGACTGAAGGCAACACCCCATAGCCAAATATCTGCAGCCAGAAGTCGTCTCTGCTATACCTTGTTGCAGATTCTATTCTCTTTTCGTCTTAGTTCTCCTCGCTTCGGCTTCAGCTCTTTCGAAATAATAATTATTATTATTTTCTTCTTTCTCTTCTCCAAAGTCTGATCACTCATCCGGACTTCATCCTCGACTAATCACAATCCTATTTCTCTTTTTCTCGGATCAAGCGCTTCACGCCGCCGGTTCCTCCACTTCAGATTTGTTGAAACAGCCTTGGCTGGCTATCAAAGGAGTAAATACATCGTCCAGGATGACAGGGCACAATTCTCTCGTTATTCTCGACTACATTTAAGCTAATACCGATATCATTAAACAATTTATAATGTATTTGAACGATGTTGAAAGTGAAATTCTAAGAACAGAGATTGATTATCAAAGATGATTCAATAGGTACAAATCCAGTTGGGTGGGTTTTGGATTATACAATAAGAGTGCGTATAGGCATATAGGTGCTCAGATACAATCGCATGATAATAGTTCTCTCGTTTTAAAAGATATTTATTGTGAATAAGAAAAAATCGATAAGTAATATGTAAATTATTGTATATTTTTGTGTATAAGTCACGACGAACTGTTGCTAAAGCTAGTTGTTCCATTTGAAAATGATAAATAATTATTTTTAAAAAACGACATTTACAAATAAAAATTATAGTATAGTTTCATAACAACAGATAAGATCTACAATACTTGTTAATAAATCCACTCAATATTTCAATTGAAAAAATAAATGCTACATACAGTAAATTATGTTTTAAAACGATCGAATAGTTAAATAATATAATCTAAGATAATTGGTCAAGTTCACCTTGGCTAGAATTTCTACTTGGCGCTTGTCATGTCAATCTATTCACTTGATTATAATTATTGGGAGGTACCATTCTCCATGACCATGGTTATAATCGAAAACCCTATCATTACTAACAATACTAATCTAGTTAAAACAGACCAGCCAAACCACGTTCTGCATAAATATTTTGCACTTATATTATTTTTACTTGGACTTATTTTTTGTAATTACTTACTTTCCAGTCACTACTGTTTTTTTTTTCGAAATATTTTTTTTTTTTTAGTGTTTTAATAATGAATTTTTATGAAGTTATTAACTAATTACCTACTTAGTTTAGTGCTAAACGAAATTCGTAATATTTTAGTTATGATCTAAAAACTTACTTTTATTAATTTTTTAAAAAATAAAAAAGAACTTAGAGCCTCTACATTCCTCTATAAAGAGAAATCATATTACATGGACGTAATAAAAAAAATTGTTAACAAATAAGAAAAAATAATTCTTTTTACATTTAATTTAAAATGCATAAAAACGCATAAATGACAATAAAAAAATCTCAAATAATAAAAAGCGAGGCAATAAAACGTGCCTACGTGCCAATCCGCATATTGTCTACATAGCATAACACCAGCGATTTACAAGGACAATAATTATTGGGCTTACGCGCTAAATTATAAGCACCGTTTATCGACCTTTCATTTGCAAGAAACATGCAAAAAAAAGAGAGAATTTTTGTTGTTTTTTAAAGACAAGGAGATCATTGCCCATGCAGTCTAGTCTTCAGCCCCTTGATCAGGATGAAATAAAATTTTTAGAAGGAATAATTTAAGACCAGCATTTTTTTCGACATGTGACCATACTCCGTTTGATGTTAAGCTATAGTACGGCCCATGAGCAGAAATAACCGCTACCACCAAAGAAATGCTCGTATCCGCTATGCCAGCTCGCGTAGACTAATATGCAACATCCAAGACTGCCATATTTTTTATAAACAATTGTTTATTATTTAAACAATATGAAAATCGATATAATTTCGAATTAATTTGAACAAGAATAAGGTAGGATAAAATTTGCCCTTCACGCTTTCGAATATCCGATCAAGAAAAACAATTTTATATAATATATGGCATTAAAGAATAATGTCTTGTTATTCAGTACAGTGAACAAGTTTTGCTGATTATTTTAGTTGACACTTTAATTGAAGTCTCACACTGCATTATTTAAAAAAAAATAGCAAGCAGCAAAAGAGAAACGTGAAGTGACTCAGTCGCGTTTCTGGACTAGCCTAAAAGTAGCCGAGTATGAAGAGTGTGCTAGTTGACTTAGGACAGCGCACAGTCGTGTCATCAAGTCGGGATGGTTAAGGAGACAAACTGCTGTTTGCAGACATTACAACAAGACCGATTGCCTCCACTCATAGACCATTCTCTAGCTTGACATCAGGTCTGGTCTAAAGCATGATCGCAAGGCGCATAAGAGAAGCACTCGCGACTAGGGGCTAATGCAATATATACATACTATAAAAAAACTAAATTGTTTACTTTTATTAAAGTTCAACTTGGGAGTTTTGGCGGCCATCTTGAGACGTCAGGTTATCTGTCTTGAATTATTTTCCTAAACTTGTGTTTCTTCGAGTGTTAATGTGTAATAATGAGGGAAATTAACCATTAGGTGTTCGTAAACGTGCGTGAGTGGGCAAACAATTTAAAAGAGGGAACCTGTGTTTCCATCTGTCCACCAAAACTCCGTAGGAAGTTTCAGTAAAGATTCTACCACTTTACTTGAACAATTTTTGACTTGACTTGACTGTTTGGTGTGATGAATGAATGACTCGTGATGCACAATTTTATTAACTCGATGCAAAAAATATTTACTTTGACATTGGCAAATTGTTATAATGCCACATAAAACAAAAATAAAGTCCAACTTGTTGATTTCTATTTGAAAATTCAATGTAGGTATAGCGATTGATATAATATCAATTATCTAATTATTATAATCGAGTGAACGTATATGAAAATGAATTCTGAATGCCCAATAGGCTCAACGGATGGCAATTGTGTAACCACGTCAATTAGTGATTGTTTTAATAAGACCTATGTAAATCTAATGTATAAAATAAACATTATACACTCACACACGTTCATGAACAACATTTAGATTTAGATCAACATGAAAATTCATTTGAAAACACATTTGTTGCGCTTTAACAATTCTAGTTTTGTCTGAACCCGGTTCTTCTGCTGCTATAAATTCGTTGCTGAGTATTTTACAATGTTTTCCTTTGCCTGTATTATGTTCCATGTTTAGTTTACGCCTCAATGAGGTTGACCCAATCCAACAGTGATTCTGACTACAATTTTGTCTACAAACCGTTAAACTTAAATTAATTTTAATGATTATAATCATCTCATTTAATTAGGGAGAAATTAATCTATGTCTGACCGATGCTCTTTTTTTTAAATTGATATCTAGTTATTTATTGGGAATTATTAAAAGATAAGACATAATTTGTATTGATGAAAATTTGTGATTCATTTATTTTAAAAAAATCAAAACGTACAGACCTAGATATCGGTATTAATCATGTTAAAGCATATTAAATATCTTCAAAATCCATTAAGCGTCGATAAAGGCTTTAACGTTTTAAGGGTCGAAAAACGTACAAATCCCCATACAAAAGGGAAAGCGGACTCTAGTCTTAAGTGAAACTAGTATTTAAGTAGATTCGAGTTACTATTTATTTAATTGTGTAATCAAAATGTAACTAAGTGATTAAATGGAATCGAATCACGGAATTAAAGTCGTTATAAATGAACTATTTGTACTTACGTATATATTATTATTTATGCTAATTTAATTATTTGAAATTATTATTCAAAGTTTGTTGTTTTAATCATTGACACTTTTATAAGCAGCTCGAATGTTGATTAAGGATATGAAAATTGTTGTTTGCGTATTGAGAGGTGTGGTATTCCGTATTTGGCGAGTGGCCATTGCAGTTTTTAAATTAATTAAAGTATACATTTGAAGAATTTGTATTTTAAACGTTTGGTGTAATTAAATTTACTTTATCCTAATTACGCTTGTGGAATACCGACACATAAAAATATTTAGGAATGTGTTGGTTAGTAATATTTTACGAATTTTAATTTGCAAAGTTATATTTTTTAACATAAATTAGTCGACCTCTGTAGCGCAGGATTGGTTATTAAGAGGTCCCGAGTTCAATTCCTAGTCGAAACAAATGTTATTAATCTATTTATTAATTATAAAGAAATACGGATATTTGACTCGTTAATTAATTCTGTTTTTCTTTATTGTGTCTGGCAAAGCTAGATTAATATATAGCAAAATGTCTAGGCAAAACAAAGCGGATAGGTGCGGTTTGAAATTTTAATTTATTGAATTGTGTGATTACCTAGTTGTTACACAAAATTACTAGTTTCCTTACGAACTCGACCGATGTTGGAACTCCACGTATATGCGTAATTGAAATTATAACTACTTGAAGTCAACTTAAGTCCTTCAAATATGAAATTGCAAACTAAAACGTGACTACGAAGTGTTTTAAATATTATTACGTTATTTTTTTAAAATAAAAGTAGGTTAGTATAAATATGAATATTCGGTCATTCTTTAACGCGCTGCTTTTTTTAATATGACAACACTCCGTCTGATACTAACCCTTAACAACCCACAAGTGTCTCGCGGACACATTTTTGCGTCTGTTTACATATAAAATTTAAAACATGACATTGGTATCGTATATCAAAAATTTATGATAGTAATAAATCCTATTCAATTAACATTACAATAATGAAGGTTGTACATTTACTTTTTGTTTTGATTTCTTAAGGTGTCAGTTAGACACTACTGGCACTGCCGCCTTTTGAAGTTGAGGGGCAGTAGGCTCACAATACTTGGGGGCAAATGTAAAAAAAATTTTTCACACATACAGTATTATTTCAAATTCGTACATATGAATATATGCAAATAATGATCTACTATGGTATAAGAATATTTTTTTGAGTATGATAAATGTTAATATTAAATTATTCACCAATAAAAAAATTATAAGTATTATTTTTGTACTATTTTTCATTTTACCTTGAATTTTTTTGTGTGAAATTGAAAAAATCGGGGGCCCCCAACCGTGCGGGCCCTAGGCTCAAGCCTATAGAGCCTATGCATAAAGACGGCACTGACTACTGGTCAGTTACATTACAGAACTACGTTGTAAGGGTTAAGCTGGAGCGCGTTCCTTGAAAGGAAACGAGTTTCTTTCACTTTACGGGTATTATAACCCTAGGACGGCAGACTGGGCTAAATAGCCATTCGTCTGTCTACCACTTAAAGAGTGTCTATAAACAACTACATAACATTTAAAATACAATAATTGTAAGCCTAAGAGATTGTCATTTCTATCATGAATGAAGTCGAGGACGTAGCATGGTCTATCACGAATTAGGACTTATTCTAAAATATTGCCTTTGAACTAGAATATATTGTGAAATAATAATATCAAAATATAATATAAGTTAAAACAAATTAGTATCATGTCATTAAAAATATGTTAATTAATGAAAGAGTGGTGGGCAGACTGATGATGGTTATTAGCTCAGTCTGCCAACCTGGGGTTAGTACCTACCACCACTTTTAGAGGTCGCATTTCGAGATCTAATAAGAAATAGTTGGTATAATCTTACCTGTAAAATAGGACTAACACCAGGTGGCAAACTACGCGGTACCCAAGCCAATGTAGCTGGTACTCCAGACCGCAATCTAGGAATGGCAATATAAAGCCTATCCCAGCCAATTTCTAATCCAGTTGGCGCTGAATTGTGAGGTTCAAACTTCTCCAAGAGCACTGGATCCGTTGGAAAATCAAATTGCATTAATGTCCATTGATTGACGACTTCTAATGTTGCTGTGGCGATTGTGCATAGAGCGCAGACGAATAATGCTCGTAACTCCATGGTGGAAGTTATATTTTCCTGTGGACAATAAATTATAAATTAAAAAGAGACTTAAATATTATTTATCATCGAACGTGGTGTAGTAGTAATAACGAGGAGGTTCTGGGTTCAATTACCAGTCAGAATTCAGTATTGTATATTGTTAAACACCATCACTATACCGGCTCCAAATGAAAATGCCGACTGATTACTGACCGAAGAATTTTGTAAAAAATCTGCATTTCAGTAACCAAGTACATACGCGTAAAAAAAGTGAAATATACTAAGATATCCGTTACATAATAATGTAATAAAAACAAATAATATATTAAGAAATTTATTGTCAAATAAAAAAAGTAGGTAAACTTTTTATTAAGAATATTAGGTAATAATTACATCCGCGGTCACGACCAACCACGGCGTTATAACACAAAGAGTTCAAGGTTTGATTCTTGCGGCCACTACACCTGTATGAAATTATTTAGATAAAACTTCAAACAATAAAAATTAACCTTCGATTAAACCATACTATATTGTTTAAACATTAATAATTAATAAATAAATAAACACAACTGTCATGAAGTGTATGAGTTCTGTTTTTGCTAGAGTGCACTCCATGAGCGGCAACAGTCGCCTCCGCTATGTCCAACTAATAATACGAGTGAGTTGAGGGAATGGGGGAATGGGAATCGAATCCACGTCCGTAGTGTGACACTAACATGCTCTAAAAGAAAGTTTAAGTAAAAGAAAATTTTATTCGATGAGTTTTCGTCGAGCAAAACTGCATCAAAAATTTCTTTAAAACTAACTTCACGATTTTTTTTTCTCATATTTATAAGACATAATTCAAAAAACTAAAAAAACCAGGCCCAACTTTATATCCTGTAGTGTAACATATATTTTTTTGGACTCGCATTGACTAGCAAATGTTACCGCCGAGTAAAACTTTATTATAAAAGTACGTTAGCAACGGTAACAGCTTTAAATGCATACTTAAGTCAACGAAATGCACATAATCTCACGTAATTTCTGACATTTCTCATGCGTAAGGTATGTTGACAGTACACAAAAGCTGTCAAGCGTCATGCCAGCATCTTCCGCTTTCCTTTCTAGGATTAATGGTTATTACTACGACGTACTAAGCATACGGTATAAAACCCATGGCTTTCTTTTATTACGTTTTATTCTGAACTTTTATAGCTAACTAAAAGTTATTTAACTAAATAAAAGACTTTAGGCTGTTTATTTTGATTAATCTAATTTGACGCTTTGAAAGCTTTGCAGCCAATCTGCTCGCAGTCTGGTAAAGCTTTCCAAGCAAAATGTTTCAGTTAGGCAGACTGCTAATGGTTATTAATCTGTCCTGGGGTAGTACCACTTTCAAGTGTAACAGCCGGGAAAGTAGCCAAGTATGTGAAGGTAGAGTAGAGTGTGAATTGTCAATCTGGATGGTGCACAATGCACATTCGTCTCCTCCGCCGGCATAACTTGGCCCTGTTGTGGTTGTTGTAACATTCAAGAGAATATAACTTCGAAAATAATCAATTTAAGTTTAAGCTATTAAAAAAACGCATGAAACTTTTTGTGATAACCCTATTCAAATTAGCAATAACATACTCAAGCTTGTAGATGTTTAATTTAGTTGATGTAATTCCTATAATCATAAAGTTATGTCATAAACAGAGGCGGCCTTAAAACAAACTTTAATATGGTGTAAGATCTCATCTCCTCTGCAACCACATAAAAAGTTAAAGGCAGAAATAAAGGTTTTTTTTACATTTATGTATTTTACGCGATCTGCGGGGACAATCGGGTACTTTACTTGTGCACCACCGGCCTTAGGATCACTGTTTATGTACCTGATTTTCACATAATTTCAAAGCATAGTACTGGAATCGATTTAAAAAATAAGTGGGACTACTTTCTAGTTAATTTAATCTTACAAAATTATATCAAAATAAACCGTAGTTTTAAAATTAATAACGTATGCGGTAAACAACACATTAATCTACGATCTATGGATATGAAATCGAACCGCGACGAATATTGTGTAACCGTTTAGACAAGTTATCAAGCATCAGTCAGTTTTCTACACAACAGGCGGTAGGTAGTGATATTATCAATTGCAAGGTTAAATTGCATTCACATTCCGTTTATTATTCGGTATAGGCAGCATGCAAAATACTTTTCCGACAGTTAAAATTAAAGACAGATATAGACTAGAGAAAAATTTTGAAGCGGATATTATTATTTATATAGTATGTTTAAAAAACAATTATGTTTATTACGGAAAAACTAGGCTTTACTGAAATAAAAGATTTTATATTTAGCCGCATCAAACCTAAGAAAACACAAACTTTTTTTTTGTTACGGATACCCAGGCCCTTGGGAAAGTTACCAGGGTTATGTCGGCCTAGCGCTGGCATACCGATTAAAACCCCACGGTGTTTCACTCGACGCATAGTGGACGGAGTCTGGGCACAAGTTAGCATTCATTCAGTCTCCGACCTAAAGAAAACACTAACCTAGGCTAGCCTAGGTCTATATTAAATCTTTTTCTCCTTTTTTGATGTTAATAAGTAGCTAAAAGTTAGTTCGTGGAGAAATTTCTACAGAGAGGCAGCGTCTGACAGGATAGATTTCGTTATATTTGGGTACTTTCCAGCTACTCCCAGGATTAGGCTATTTCAGGGGGTTTGCATAAATGAAATTCTTTGAAAACACACCAAGAAACACGAGTTTAGAAAAATAATTCAACAACGATGAGTTGGTCCTCCACTCGTGTCTCCTCGGTGAGTGACAGTTTTGCAAACGCGGAGCTGTACGATGAGAGAATGACTGGACAGAAAACTAAAGACAAAATATAAAATGAGTTAATTATGTGGTCAGTATTTAACTTTTTTTTTATGATATCTTTTTTTATATTATAAGACGCGTTTAGTTTTTATTTAAGCAACTTATTTGATTTTTTTTACGAAATTAATTTAGTTTTTACCTCTTGCCAAATTAAAAATGGTCTAACTATATCACTTTAAACATATTTGCTATAAGAATTAAAATTTTCAAAATATAAAAATTATTAATCAATTAATTTATTTGACGTATTGCGTTTATCCGGTCAATTAGTTCCGCTATTCAATTTTAAATAATATCTATAATTATTCAATTAACATAATTCCTAACATATTTTTTGCATAGACTTCCCCTTACAATATAGTTCCAATTTTTTTTTCTAAATTACTGTTAGTATCTGTGTTTATATCCCTTGTAACAAAAAGTGTTACATTATATTCATTATTTACACTCATTTATGAAGTATCAAAATTCTTTAATTTTTTTTCTTTATACAAAAGTGACTTTGACTTTTCAAAAAAAAAAAAAATTTTGAAGTCAACAAGCATAATAATCATTGGTTTTGACTGTACACATTCAGTTTTAAAAAGTTGTCGACCTCTGATTTATTTCCGTACGACAAATTAAAGTTAATAAAATATTAATTACAATAAATATAAACATGTCTGAAACAATGTAACGGAACAGTACGCATTAGTAAACGTAATTTTAAAAGGATCATAAAAGAGATCCATTCGTCTGCATTTCCAACGGAAATTAGGTCTTCTCTAAAGTTTTCAGAAACAAACTAATTTTCTCTCCTAGTCCCGCGACCATATTGAAAATAACTGGAAATATTTGGAAACGTGCCTTTGTTTTCTCTGGATTTAAATAAAAACGCGATAGCAATCTTTTAATTTACATAAAATAAGTTCACGCAAAGAAGTATTTAAAGTGCTTATTAATTATTAAATTGTTTTGTTATTTTAAATTACCACCATAATTAACATTGTCATAATTACCTACATCATATGACAACAAAATTAAATCGAACAATGTATATTGTCAATATAATATAGTGACATAATTAGTATTGTTTTATTAACTATTGTTGAACTACCGAATTACGCTAAAACATGATTGATCATTGACATAAACATAACTGTTGTTGAGTTATAAATTGATAGGTGTTACATAGTTTAGTTAAAGACAGAGTTGATTTATTGTAGAAACTTATAGGAATTATAGTAATCGTCACTACGACAGACTGACAACAGACCAGGAAAGAATGTCCCAGCACACTGCACAGAGAAATTTCTTACTGCTTTAATAATTAAATTGCGTATATTACAAGAAAAGATATTAAACAAACCTTTTTTGACTTCCATTCACACATTTTTCTCGTTGTAATTAATCGAAAAATGCGCGTGTATTATCTACACTTACTTCTTAGCAAAATATATACTTGTAGTTTTTTTAATTATATAAGAGAGCACGTTAATTAAAACTGAGAATTAAACTACTTAAAGACCTTTTTTTTTCAGGCAACTTAAACGGAAAATATTTATTTTTTTAATTACTTTGCCTAATTAAGGGCGGGCCGGTATTCTCAGCGCATTAAATTACTTTTTTATATATTATAATTAAATCTAGTTGTACTCCGTATATTTTTTTAATCCTCCAAAATACATATACAAGCTAAATTAAATAACATTATAAAAAAGCACCATAATGATATTTCATTAAATTAGTGCAAATTAAACAGAAAAACAATAAAAGTGTCGTAATTCGATTATTGTGAAACTTGTTTTTTTTTTGCTGTCCATACGTGGACACTGCAAAACTGCGAATACAGACAGGAATATTCTGAGAGCAAGACACAAATATATGTCGCCCTTTCCTATTCCATTCATAATTTTGTCAAGTTTTTTATTTTTATTTATTTTTATTGTAGCTCGGCATGTGACAACACTCCGCCTGATGTAATAGCGCTAATAAAAAAGTAATAGATGTAATAAGCTAGAGTGCGGTCCATAAATGGAAACAACTGCTACTACAGAGAAACCTGTGCGGGCAGCAGTTGCCTCCACTATGGCGGCTTGAGGAGACGAGCATGTACCATCTTAGATTGACAGTGCACAGTACTATGTATCAGTAGATAGTCTGGATGAATGCTAACGTGTGCCAAGACTTCGTCTAGTATACGTTGAGGGTTTCAGTCGGTATGCCAGCGTTAAGCTGAAGATTCCGACATAACCCCAGGCCCAAGGCATGCGTAAAAGAGACGTCAGGAAAAGGTTAAAGCTACCAAGTTTATAGGATTTTGTGACTTTCGCAGCAATCAGCAGTCGTTTTAATGTGCTTACCGAATAGGAAGTTCAAAAGGACTTGACAAATTGTATAAAACATAATCTACTACACGTTTATTCCATTTAGAGTAAGGTAGAAGTATAAATCTTTGTCATATTCAGAACTCACTCGCAGAAATTACGTAATCCAGTTTTTGTAATTTCACAATAAAACGTGACTTAAGTCTTAAGAGTGGTAGGCAGACTGGCAATGGTTATTAGCCCAGTCTGCCGTGTTCTGGGGTTGAATCGCTTTCAAGTGTAACACACGCCCAGTCCCTAGTCTGGAAATAGTAGGGTGTGCAGTGGGATTTACGGACTTTAATAATTTTATAAAAATACATACTTATTTAAAGAGTGGTAAGCAGAAATGTAACACTCTTGGAAGTATCCGGGTACATCACGAGTGTGCTCTATCAATCGATGGACATTTCTCCGCTATCTGTCTAACCTTAAACATATTAAATTGGCCTAAGAAGTAGTTTATTTGTTATTATTCTGAAATACTATTAATTTACGGATCGCATGTGAAAATATTTAGATTACATTCCGAAGTATGATAGTTTTGATAATGTCATTTTGTGATAGGTAAAAGTTGCGTGAATGTTGCAAAGACAACGTAACTTTTTTGTTGTATTTTGTGCACGTCAGACGAGTGACTTCTCTACTTTCTTATAAAATTACTATCTTATTATCTAATTTATTAGGAACACTGTTTACATGTCGTATTCATATCACGGGACAATAACACTTTATTACGCTTTCTTTTATTAACTAAAATAGAAACAAAAAAATAATAATCCAAAGGACAATACCCAATTTTGGACCCGCTTAATATCTAATAATTTGTTAACAAAACAATATCCTAAAATAATATATTATTTTTTCAATAATTTATTTCAATTATATGAACACATCGTTTACTAATCAATAGACAATGTTTAATTATATAAAAACAGATATCATCAACTATTAAAGCATTTAATATAACAATAACCTCAATAATTGCATCAAAAAAAGTCGAATAACTCAATAACCCGGGTAAAATAAATAAAACTGATTGGTGATAAGGAATGTAGATACAATTTTCTACTGAATAAGTTAATTAATCATCGTCAAATTCGAGAAAAAAATCCTGGGCTTATTTCTCTTAGGCGAATAGGCATTCTCCTTTATCTTTTAGTAGAATGCAACCACTATAAAAGCTACAACTGTGAAATGTATGTAGGCAGCAGTGGTCGCCTCCATGCCGGCTTCAGCCCAACTCATCTCGTACCTACAAGCTGATGCCTAAATGCGACTAGGTCACGGCAAACGGAACGAGCAGACTGGGTCACTATGAACTACATAAGCTCTCGTAACCATTTTCGGAGGGCAATTCTCGAATGTTATTTCTACTACCTAATTTTAATAGGCAGTCGTATTATATACAGTTGTTGTATTATCGTAATGGCCTGTTAAAATAATTTTAAACAACCGTTTAAATTAATATTTATATAAAATAATAAAGATATTGGGTAACTTCAGTAAATATTTAATACACTAAAGTTAACTAATATCTTTAATTTATATAAATACGATAATAAACACGAACTAAATTATTACATTCGAGTCTATTACATTCAAGAATTGTCCCCCAGTTCTTTTATTAATATAAGAACTTTTTAAATTAAGTTATTATTATTATTATTATTGTTTCTTTTTGGACCTTATTATAACCCTATTGGATTCTAATTATATCAAAATTATATAAATAAAGACGCCTTAACCTCACCTACTCCATTTTAGGTACTAGGATAACATGAATATGAAATCAAAACCATGTACTCCTTATTAAAAACTACACTTGCTGTTTATTTGCTCAATTACTTAAAACTAGGTCATAAATGATGATTTATTTGCACAATACTAAACTGGTATTAGTTTTATTAATTGAACTAAAACTTGTAATGACTTCTTCTTAAAAAACGGTTTGTTCAACAAGGTCATGGTCGTGTGATATTAAGAGATCTAACAAGTCAAGATTTTTTATTGTAGCTCGACGTTTGTCAACACTACATCTGATGTTAGCCTGCCACAGAGCAGTGGTGGTGCTAGGGTAAGCGGACGTGGCCCTTGTGTGTCGCAAAAGAGCAGAAGAAGCTGAATTAATAGCGGCATGAAAAACTAAAAAAGCTAATTTATTTGATTGGAAAATGAAAGAGGTTTCGCTAAGCTTAGGTCACCGGACGAGCAGATTCGCGCATGCGCCTGGAGGGTTCGCAACTACCACGGAGAAACGTCTGCAAGCAGCAGTTGCCTTTGCTACACGGACTTGGGGCGCATTCCCCTCGTTTTACCCGGCTACTTCTAATATGACAACCATCATCATCAGTCTGCCTACCATTCTTAAATTAAGTACTTATAGTTATGTATAATAGTTAAATATTGTTAAAGTAATTTCCTATAAGTCTACAAATCCCATTGTCTCTAAGTTTGTAAACGTATAATATACAATGAACTATTGTTTAGAAAACACTTATAGTTTAAATACTCAATTACGACAACTTTAGCAAATTTTCTCGCTATAATAATAATTATTATTTTCTTAGTATTGTTATTTATAGTACTTACATAATATAAAAACGAACAATCACCCTAAAATCGCTGTAAATATTGTGCTTTATTTCGGGGCCAAGCGGACATCTGAGACCAATCAAACGATGTTATTATGAACGCCGAGGTAATGAAAAATCAACCGAATGGATCATATTGGTGGAGAGATTTCGCGTTACGCTGTCATGGCGTAAATGGTAACTTATACTTAGGCCTCTGACCGTTTAGAATAGTTTTTAAATTCCTAAATTCTATGTGTTATAAAGACGATGCGTTACAAACAGTAAAAATAAATGCAATTATTAAGCTAAGCACGAATGTCTATCGAGTACATTATCATATATCGACAACTTTGCATGGGAATTTAAGCAATAAGCACCTCTATTAACACGCGATAAGTTGTAAATAAAACTAAAAATTCCAATAAAATTCGTGCTTTGACGAATTATGGTATATAGTATGTATATATATACTATATACTGTTTTTGCTACATACATTTTGCTATTCTTAAGTTAAATCTCATCTAATATCTATACTAATGTTACATAGTATTATACATATGTTTAAATGTGTGACAGGGTTGCTATCTTTTTGTTACCTCTTCTCATTTCGATATAATTGGTAAGAATTATTTTATCCTGAGGATGATATCCTTTATAGGCTACCTTTTGTAAAAAAAAAACTGAAGGGGACGAAAGTTGGAGTCGGCGACTGGTGGTCCGGATCGCGGAGGTAAAATATGTATCGCCAATTTTTTTTGCAAGCATAAAGTGATACGACAATAATACAACAATTAAAATTTTTTTATTAATTTTTTTTTATACGTATCTGGACCCCAGCCAAGATTACTTGCCGACTCCCAATGTGGAGAGAATTAATCATTAAGTTGGGGTTTAAAAAATGTGTATTTAATTGATGAAGTAAAAAGTTGAAAAAAATTGAGGTGTGGCAATGCAACGAACTATATTTTTTAAATTGTAGTTGAACTAAGTTATCTACAGTTATATGAATGTAATAATACTATTTTTTCTTATCATCGGTACTTTGTTCCGTCAAATTATTTAAATAATTTGGCACAGATTTAAACGATACGATTTAAAAGATATATTTCAAAATATATAATATATAAGGACCTCATTTAAAATAATTTGTGGTATTTTGAATTACGTTTTTTTTGACATGTTAAAATGCTAGGAGTTGTTATTATCAAAACATGATGAAAATTTTACAGAAAAAAACCGGACACAAAAGCGCTTTGTAGTCAGAGCTTAGTGGTTAGAGCGGTGGGTGTGAGTTCGATTCCCACCTTAGCGAGCTGTGTACGCGCTGTTCGGCGTCCCGTTCGCATAATTTAATTATAATAATTATTTATTTAAACTATATTAACTTATATTAAAAAACGAACCCAAAATAATCCACTTCACAATACACGGACACAATAAATCCACTGATACCACTAGAACAACCTTTTGCCGGCTTATTGACACGCGAACGCGGGTATTGCACGCGTAAATGCGCGTGCGCGTGCTTCGTACAACGGCCTACGCTGTAAGAATAGTAACACAGCCACGCGCATCCAATTTACAAGCCCCTCTACTTGAAACGCAAGTAAAAGTGGTCGCTCCTGAAGGTGTGTCCGCTACCATGACTTGTTAAACGATTCCGTTTGGATATTATTACTTAGGTATTTCGCGGTCGCGGATAGTTAATCGTGATTGCTAAGTAAAATACGTTTTTGGCTCATATATTAGGTTCGATTACGAGGTCTCGATCAATATTTGACATAGGTACGACGAACTTAGGGCCTTTAGGCACTCTCTGTCGTTAACCTTTGGCACAGCAAAGAGATTCAAAGAGTATACCTACTCTTACAAAGAAAATAATATCTAAAAAATAAGTACATAATTAAAATTTTATGTTGACAGAATGATGATGGTTATTAGACCAGTGTAACACCCACGAAGTGACCGAGTCGCATTTCGGGATCAGTTTAGAAGTAGCTAGGTATAACGAGAGGAGTTTGAACTGTCAACCTGGGTAATGCGCTGTAGAGATCTGTTTCCATTCATGGGTCGCATTCTAGCTAACATAAGGCGAAGTGAGGACATATGCCGAGCTACTATAAAAAACGTGTAAAACATAAATGAAACATAATATCCTATTTCAAGTTTGAACTCAGTCATTGTAACAACAGAAGTGATAACATTTCGACAAGCTTACATTTAAGAACGTGTAAATCGATACAGATTGGATAGTCAAAGACAAGTAACACGTTTATTAAAGTAGACAAAAATTAGTATCAGTGTCGGATAGAAGGTCGTCACAATTACCTACTGCATGTTAAATTAAGACCCGTATTTATACATCGGTTTCAGCTTCCAGTGAACAACTTGATACAACGCGCGTCAATACGCCTTCCACTGCGTGAGGAGCGGTCTCCGTAATGTCTCCGTTGTGCTCACTCCGCTGGCAATGGATGGCAAAAAAACTGCTTTACATTAAACCGTTTCTTTGTGGAAGGCAAAACTATTTTGCTCAGTTCCTCTCAGCTATTTCCCGCTACTTCCCGGTGGAAGGTTAGCAATAGATCCGAAAATATTCACGATAATATGATGATTTTGAAAAAAAAGTGCAAAATTAGTTGAATTATAGAATCTAGAGCACTGTTTTTTTAAAACATATAATTATAAAAAAAAGTCCCAATAGAGATTTTCTAATGTGGAAAACGATATTTTTCAAATAACGGTCATAAATTTAATATTTAAAGTCTTATTATTAAAATGGAACAAAACAATGATGCAAAGCTCAATATAATTCTTTATTTGTCTTATAATTTCAAGCTGCAATTACTGCGACTAATGTTACACTTGATGATCCGATTTCCGATGTTTCTGTGGAACTACACAACCATTAGTGCGGTCTATAAATAAGGACATAACGCTCACTATCATTCGGTTTCCCAGGCAAGTAACAATTGCAAGTTTTTGTCCTCGATTAGCCAATCGATGTGAGAATAGATCACAGGAAACATGAGCCGAGCCCTATCGCATTATCGGAAGCTGAATAAGTGACAAACAGAGCGAGAACTTCACCTCTCATGTTGCATTGAAATTTGAGGCACTTAAATTGAATAAAAATAATTCAAGCGAATATATTTTTATAAGAAACAATCTCTTTACTACATATACCTACTTTTTATATTCTTTTATCACAATTCTAACATAATAATAATAATGTTATTTCGTATTAATCTACACAGCTATTGGTGCTTCACGTGACCGCATTCACATTCCTGTTTTATCTTTCCATAAAATATATAGTTAAAAATACAAGAATTAGTTATATGTTTATGTTGTTCTTTGGCACTCAAGGAAACCTACGTGCCTTAAAAGTCCTAAAAAAGGACCTTTCGGAATTAATAACAACAATTATGTTCACAACTCTACTTACCTCATTTTAAAATAAAGCAGTGAGTCAAATCCCAATAATAATTAACTTGCAAAATACGTAAAAGCGTGTAAAAATGAAATATGCTAACACAGATTCTTAAAATTAACATCGGCAAATTTTTCCAATCAAATAATTTAATTATTTTATTTTCTTTTGTCTTGCACAACGCGCTGTGCCATGTATGCGTTTACCGTTATTCGATTTATATTAATTAGTTTTATTCTAAAAAATGTCAATGGGCATGGTACCAATTTCACTTGGGTAGGCGGCCCTTTGCATTTGGAATGTGAACTCATGACTAATTTATTGAAAACAGCTGGTCACTATGAGAAAGACAACGCAATTGTTATTAAACATGTTTCATATAGAGACAGGATTTATGTTTTAACTCCTAGGTAAGTTTATTATAATTTTCTATAAAGTAGATACTTAAAGGAATAATGTTAAACATTAATTGTTGAACTTTATTCATAATCATATTCTTGTTTATGCTTCTATTACTGCCTGCCTCTATTTTTTCTCTAAATAAATTATCTGAGTACGTAGGGTAAGGTAATCGGCATTTCATTTTTATTATAACATCCACCCGTAGTGCAATTTATTAGGTTCATAGGTTTACAGATGCTACCAGAGATAAGCAGATAGGCTTCATTTATGTCGATTTTAACTTTAAGAGACAAGCAATTTTTAGGCAGACTCCTTTGTAAGCTGAATCCTTTTTGCGTCAAATAGCTCGTGTAATAAGGTTTCAGTTTTCTTTTGTTTTCTAGATCATATGAATTTCCGAGCAATAGCTGTTAGCTTATAATTGTGAGACATGCCAGAAAAGAAGTTTGGGAAAATGTAGACTGTAAATAATGAAAAATTCATATTTCAGATTAAAGCACGGCGTAGTAGCGACGGTATCCGAAATAGTGATGGGTCGACAAGGCGTAGAATTGCAGCCGTATCCAGATCTACAATCACACACTCTTTCTAATTGTGAAGTTATACAAAACGCCGTTGATTTTTACCTCGATTCATTTGTAAATATAATTTAATTTAAAAGATACCGAGCCCATATCGACGCCATCTCGGCCACGGTCACTCAGTAGCCTGGCATATAAGTATAACCACATACTGTGTGATATTAAGTTAGATTTCTTTCCATGACTCTACCACAATAAAATATTTGCATACAGCAATCACCTTCGCTATGCCAGCTTAATAGGAGGTACATGTCCCGTGTGTGATTAAAAAAAAACTTAATTAATATCGTGTTTTCTTAAGTTTTGTGCGAATATGTAATTTATCTAAATAGGTAATATATTTTATATGTACTTTGTTCGCGTTTATTTTGATTAATTGCACCCGATGCGACGCAGTTTCAAAAGTTTCGCAGTCAAGAGACTGGTCGTGACTACGTTGGCTTCAATCCGCTTAAACTCTTTAATTCAGTTATTTAATTATAATTTGATTATTTCGTCATCAATAATTTTAGTTGAACATGAAGCCTGAGACATTCTGAATAAATCCCATAACAATCTATTACAAGAATCTTTAAAACAAAAGCGATACCTCCTTAATTAAATCATTTTGCAATAATTCGTGCAACAACACCGATAGTTCACTCATAATTATATTCTCATACATTCTTACATATTATTATTACAACAAGCCCTCCATACATACATATCACATACCCCAGAGTTCATTCCCAATAATACAATGATCGTTTTTGCAATATTAATGCTGTTTAGTTCATATCAGAACAATGAACGTGGTCGACCTCATAAAGAAATTCTCTCAAAGTATTTTTGCTACAAACTTACCACATTAATTATTCGAGTACGTAATATTACTTAACTTACGTGGTTCATGACGAATAAAGCGATAAACGTATTATATAATTTTAATATCAAATTTTCATATATTTTCCACGTTATTTATTTCTTTTTCTCTGCAATTTATTTTATTTGTAAGACTTTTCGTTTTCTATTTTCGTTAAATCAGGATTTGTTTAATTTAGACTTTGTCCATAGCACAAAACCATTATTAAATTGAATTAAATTTTGTGTAAGGAATAATTAACTTCAATAACATCTCGGAATAGTTCAATAGAGTCATAAACTAGAATGAGTTAATTATCATGGCTATTCTTTTTCTTTTTTTTTCAAAAGAAATGCATCTAAGACAATTTGGATACTCTTCTTCTACGTATTGTTATTATTTATTATTTTAGTATTTATGTATTTCAGAGTACACTATGGATATTAGACAACGGTCTGATAGAGACAATGGAATCACCTCGCTGTACGTGCCCTCCAAAAGTGTTATCCATTAATCTCTTTAACCATAAAATTACGAAAAATCTAAACTTATTAAACGTCGCGGAACCTACTTCAATACTACAGTATATTGTGGCTGATTATGGATTAACAATGAAACCCCATTTGTGAGTATTTAAGATGGGTTAAATCGTTAATAAATACAAGATCGTGGGCAATGAGAGTGTGACTAGAGGTCTCGAACCAATTCAGGGGAGACATAGCCTCCCTCTCAACATTCTACCGCTATTGCCACGGTGAATATTCAACAGAGATCCATGATTTAATTCCCCCTGCCCACGTTGCTAGAAGTCCTTTTTCTGTTGTTCCATCAAATTGTTGAACGACCTTCCCACTGTCTTTCCTCCTTCCTATAACATGGGATCCTTCAATCGCAGTGTAAAGACTGCTGTCTGCAGATCCCCTTCCCTGACGACTGTCGCCTCCGTTCATGGATTGCACTCTAGCTTTACAAGAGTGCTTGAGGTTGTTTTTTGAGTTGAAGTGAAATTTTTATTCTAGATATATCTCGGACGCTTCTCGTGGTGCTCTGATAGTGTACGATATAGCTACAGATAGTAGTTGGATTACGTATGTGTGTAAGCCAGCACAGGGGATGCAGATATCTCTAATACCACACCCAACGCATTCAACATTACTCATCGTCAGAGTGCCTTATTCTGGGATTATTGAAATTGACGCAGCGAGTTTACAAAGGAAACATTCCGATATTCCTTTAAGAGGTAATTGAGCTATCCCCCGATATGGTAAATGGGTTCTGTGTAGCGCTATTCTTGAGCGGAGACGACAGCTACTACAGAGAAATGTCTACAGGCCTACTTCCTGGCTGATCCCGAAATGTGATTACGTCACTTGTCTACCCCAGGGCGGCAGACTAGGCATCATCATCAGTCTACTTACTATTCTATTAAATAATGCTTATATTATATCATAGACACTGAGCGATCAAAGTGTATAATTATGGCAAAGTTGACAGCAATACAGGCCAGAATTTTTACAAGATTTAAACAGGGGTCACTCGATCGAGTTCACGCCTTCTAATAGCTAGGCCACGGTCGCTTTTAATTTTTCTTTTACATTGACGCGACTTGTGATCTCGGCTGGCATGAGGTAAGCTGGACAGCCGACAACTGGAGAACCGCAACGCACGGTGGTCCCAATCGTCGTCACTATGCCGGCCCAAGTTCATTTAGTGTTAGAATTGATCTATCTACTTACTACTTGGTCGAATGAAGAAGATATTATAACGTTGCGTGACAGGGGCATTTCAATAACCGGAATCATCTAATCAGTTCTGACAGATAGAATATGTCTTTGTTTTAAATGTCTACAACATTTTTTTTATATTATGTTTTTATTAACAATGATACAATTTTTTTAACAAAAGAATTTGCAACTTTGGACATATTTTGACTTCCTTTTATTTTGATATTACGACATGATTTAAAATTGGATTTCAAACAATCTGTTTATATCATTGTTAAGTTATATCCAAAGTTCTGTCTAACCCTGATATTGTTACGAAAAAAGATAAGTTTACATTTTTACAAAAATGTTTTCATCATTATTTAAAAATATTATATTTCGCGAGATTCATTTAGCCCAAACGCTGAAATTGTTTAGCCCGAGCTGATTCTTTTGTTCAGTTTTCATCATAATTTAACGTCTTTGAGGGAGTCCAAACAACGTGTTAAGGAATCGTGACGAGCTCAAGAACCAGAGTGAAAAGGAGTATGCTAAGGTGGTTAGGTCATTTAAAAAGGATAGATAAAAGATTAACTAAAAAAATACTGCGCGAAAGTGGACGACATTGTCGGAAGGGGATGTCCTAGGAAGACCTTTCTCAGCCAGATTGGTTAACTGCTTAGAAAGGGTTAAGTTAAGAGCGGCCGTGGTCTAGCGGTAAGACGCGTGAACTCACGATCGATGAGACCCGTGTTCGAACCACGCTAATTCTGACCGGTACCAATGTAACTTTGTTATATGTACTTTGGTCGCTCAGTGCCTATAGGCACTATTAAAGAGTGGTAGGCAGACTGATGATGGTTATTAGTCCAGTCTGCCGTCCTGGGGTAGTACCACCACTTTCGAATGTAACACCCGTGAAGCGAATTTGTCGCGTTTCGGGAATAGTTTGAAAGTAGCCAGGTATAACTAGAGGAGTGTGCACTGTCAATCTAAGATGGTACATGCTCGTCTCCTCAAGGTTTCTCTGTAGTAGCAGTTGTTTCCATTCATGGACCGCACTCTAGCTTTACATCAGGCGGAGTGTTGTCACATGCCGAGCTACAATAAAAAAAAAATAATTGAGGAGCACCCTCAACCGACGTCCATACATGAGGGGAGTAATGAATGTGGTCGAAATGAAAGTGGTATGCAGAGAGTAACCGCAGTCACTCCATAGTTTCTGCCTACCTCAGTGGGAACTGGGAACTAAGTAGTAGTAGAGCAGTTAAATATATTATAAATTAATTTAAAAAAAAAATTTTTTGACTTGCCTGGTTATCGATCTGACTTAAACGTGTGATTGATTTGACAAACTTTAAATATTTATGTAATTTTTCAGTATATGGAGATCACGTTTCACCTCTTCTTCTTCTGGGAACAGAACCGGCTAGCCATAAAATCTACATCCGATTTAAAGACGCTACAGAAGTCTATGCTTGGAATACAAATAAACCATTCAATATTTCGACTTTATCGACAATTTATAAGCCTTTGGGATTAATACCTATGTCGATTACTAAAGACCCTTTTTGGCCATCGATAATGGTGCTCGAATCAAATTATGCGGACTGCATGAAGGGTAGTGTTGTACCTTTTCATAGAATAACTTGCTTATCGATATTATAATGCGAGTATGTAGATATCTAATTAGTGTTGTATTTTATTTTCCTACTTTCTTATTAAATTATTCTCGTACTTCCGCAAGTTTTTTATTGTTGAAATCGAGATTTCTCGTAATTGTCGATTCTACAGCTATTGTTCGCGAGCAAGTCTCGGATAGAAAAACGTGAAAGTTATAGAAATTCATCTATAAGTTTTAATTACATCCGAAATAAAATGAATTCAAAGTTTTCCTTCTGTATATTACTTTCTTATAAAACTCAATAGTATCATGGGCCACGCGCTGGTCATGGGATCTCTGAGGACATATCAGAGACCCGAGTATGCGTTTACTTTTAAGGAGTCACGGCGTAAAGTGAGTTTTCTTCGCTAATAGGATCGCTTAATTTTTCCTCTTTCATTTTTCAATGGCGAAGAGAACTCACTTTCTTAAACTCATACTCTCTCCCCCAATCAGACAATATTATTTCAAATGAAGCCATCCTATTGGTAGAGAAAGCTCACTTTACGCAGTGACAGTGTAAATGCATACTTGCTCACTGCGGTTAATAAGAGGTTAAAAAATAAAACAAAAATAATTTGTGTAAATAACGCTTATAATGAACATAACATGGTGAGATTAAAATAAACTTTTATAAATTAAAACAAATATCTGTTTAAGAGTAAAAATTAATAATAATATAAAACACACAAAATGAACATGCCTGATTTACGACATGCATTATAAAAATAAAAATTACATATAGAAATAAACATAGCTGCAATATTCAAATCACAGTTATTTAGGCCATCTAACAAAACCTAATAATATTGTCTTTTATAATAATCAAAAAGTTACCAATGTAAAAACTATAATATATAAAACATTAATGTAGCGAAAAAAATTTTTTTTTAATAATATAATTGCAATTATTTTTAAACGGATCTAATCACTTGGTCCACCATTCGAAGCATTTAAAACATAAGATTGCATCTCGTGTGGCTCTAAAACTCCCATTATGACAAAAAAAAAAACCAACACTAAAATCGTTTCATAAAATTAAATTCTATACAAAAATAAAATCGTGTTAAATAAAAACAAACACCCTAAAGACACAGCGATCGATCACAATGTTCAACATCATAATATAAAATTTTAAAAAAAAAAACTAAAATAAAAAAATTTGGAGCATTAATTACTTATTTAAAAATACACAATTAGAAACATCACATTTCTTGGGCCAAGGCACAAATATGGTATTATCAAACTTACGTACGAATTATCAGTTTTAATTAGAAAGCAATTAACTAACATTTACATCATTTTGAGATATGTATAAACATTTAATACAGAAACAGAGTTAACGAAACATTAAATCCCATACATTTTGTTGTCTAGTCGATCAAGGGACAACTAAAATAATTTTTTTAACACTACTTTGCAACTAATTTCCGCTAATAAATGTTAGTATAATACTATAATTATCTTACGATAATTGACGAGTTTCTTATGGCTGTCTTCCGAAGCCAAAAGTAGATTCTGAAGATTAACAAGTGCATGCCAAGTCCATGCCTACGTTAATAAAGGATTTTCATTTCATAGTGAGGGTAGGTACACAGTCACATCAGCTGTCAAAAACCCCTCACCAACACGCAAAAACCTCTCGACGCGTTTCGCCACTCCACGTGGCATCCTCAGGAGACGTGTGGTCGCTTCGACTTTACTGATTAGCGAAAATCAGCTACAAAGTAGTGTTTAAAAATAATTTTGGTTATGGATTTCCGCAAAGAAACGCCTAATACTATAAAACACAAGTACTTGTTTATTATTTATTTAAATTATAAAATCTGCAAAAAGTGAACTTTCAAAAAAATACCTAATTTTATATACCAATTCGACGGTAACAAAAATACGAATTTATTAAAAGTAGCTGTAAAGAACGAATCTAAAAACTCAACAGCAAGCAAAGTACCATTTATCATATGCAATAAGGCACTGATAAAACTCCTAAACTTTTCATAAAAAGCGACATATCTCAAAATAACAAAAACACCAGTTACTCCCTTTCCAAATAACCCCAATAAGATTCTAACTACAAAATTCATAATTCGCTTATAATTAAAAACAAAAAAAAGGACATGTCGGCAAAATAAAATTTCTATACAAATAAAATATAACAAACCCTTGTTACTTTCTTTGGTTAAAAGTAAACGATTCTTTAATAAATACGACATCCGAAGGATTTAGAACTTAATCAAATAAAGAACTCAATTCAAGATGGCGGATAATATTGGCGCACGTAAAAAACAATTTATGTTTATTAAAAAAAAAGTTATCTTACACGCCGCCATCCGAAATTCTTTATTTGGCCAAGCAATTAAAAATTTAAATATTCTTATAATAAGCTCAATTATTTTGTTACAGAGATATGGAGCTTGATTTAAAATATACAATTTACTTACAGTCCTTGATGATAAGATAAGATGAAAGCCGGCATAGCGGAGGCGGTTGTTACCTCTGCATATTGCTCTGTAGTCTCCGTGTGCCAAATAAACTGATAATTGAACGGCCGTAGTCCAGCGATAGAAAACGGACCTCATGATTGAGACCCGTGTTCGAACCTCGCCAAATTCTGATCGGTACTAATGCAATTATATTATATGTACTTTGTTTACTCAGTGCCTGTGATGCCAAACACTAGCATAGTACAATCATTTAAAAAAAAATTACATATTTAAAAAAATTCTTGATGTATTTTTAGAATTGTATATTTAAAAAATCAAGCTCTCAAATAATAATTAATATTAATTAATTATAAATAACAATACAAACAGCACAACCCTATCGTATTGTTTCTTCAATATGAATTCAATAAACTTAGAAACTAGAGCCTCTGTACAAAAACAAAAAAAAGTAAAATATCTTCATTATAGTTATAATTGATTTATAAAAATATTCGATTGCCTTTATGTAGTTTTTTTAATAGTAGCTCGGCATGTGATCAAACTCCGTCTGATGTTAAACTAAAGTGTGGTCCATAAGAACCGACCACAGAATTTTTTTAGACAGCAGTCGCCTCCGCTATCCTGACTTGAGAAGACGAATGTGCACCATCCGGGTTGACAGTGCACTCTCACGCGACAGCTACGGGGTGTTACGAGTACATTCGGAAGAGAAAGAATTATAAAATTAATTGGGTCCACATTTACCTTGTCATCAAGTCGGTATAGCAGAAGCGATCCATTAAAACTCGATCCATACCTAGACACCGTACGTCGCAGACACGTCCAGTATGTAGATATGAATAAAGCTTTAATCCATGGCAAGTCCTCTAGTTTAAAAGAATACACAAAAAATCGAATCGGCAATCAAAAGAATCGATTATCAAAAATCTATATAAATACATAATATCAATATAATTCCTAATGGCTGACATACACGCTAAGGTCTACCTGTGTAGACACACGTTCTAAAGATTCTTTTGAGTGACACCGCAAGAAGAACTGAAGACTGCACCGATACACCGGAACGTCCATACCTCCTGCGGTAGACCATAGCGTGTACGGCTTACTTAAGTTATAAATTAAATACTGTCACCTCTTAACAATCAGATCTCAGTGCGTGGTGCACTCATGCATCACCACGTCTTCGCCGATCTCATGTGGATATTCGAGTTTTCCAAACTGACGATTTGTCACCTGCAACACGAAATAAATGTTTTATTCTGTGGACCCTGAAATAGCAAAAACATATAAACTACATATAACAGATACATTGGTACAGGACAGAATTTTAACATAACATAGTTATAACATTTAATTTATAACAAGATATTTAAACAAATGTAATGAGATGAGTGTGCACTGTCAATCTGGATGGCGCTCATTCATCTCCTCAAGCCTGCATAGCGGAGGTGATTGCTGGCAGCAGAATCTTCTGTGTGATAGCAATTATTTCCGTTCATTGACCGCACTTTAGGACCGACATCGGTCGGAGTTTTGTGTGCCAAACAAGTAATTAAAAAAAAAAAGAAAATACCTGGTCTATGGGTTTCACCAGAGAGATGATTATTATGCTGTGGCATTATATATTTTGTTTCTTGAAACATAGAAAAAACTAAATCCTCTGTAGTGGGATGGTATTCCACGCCATTTATACTCGCGACTAAAGGCGAACTTTCATAATTCCTATTAACATCCCTACTGACAGCGTTACTACTAGATTTAGCAGGATAATCGACCGATCTGGGTCTTCTGCTATCCACTGGTGTCATTTTAGGGTTAATATGTACATCTTTGTGTATGTATGGCTCGGTGGACACACACTCGTTTTCATATTCGCTTATATTATCAGAACTGTTCCCGTTTATCTCTACCACGAGAGGCCGTTGCAGTGTCGGAGATTGGACGATAGCATTATGCACTATAGTGACTGTATGTTTTTCTGGAACATTCGATTCATCGTTGAGACTCGCTGTACTTCTCGTCAACGACGACTCTCGAGTGGGCGATGCCGGTGTAACTTCCGATTCAGATTCGATTTCGTTTCGATCCTCAGTTTTAATTTCGAATTCCTCTTTCACTTCGGATATTTCGTTTAGCGTTTCTGATTTTTTGACATACTTAGGCATTTTGAGAGCCCAATGGTAATGATTGTCGCTTAGCCACGTATGTGCGACAGTCGGTTTCTTTCGTTTATAGAATAGCATATAAGCCGTGTTGTTAACGAGTTCACTAGAAGCGTTTTCGTCTTCAACTAACGTGACACGAGAATCGTCGAATTTATACCACTGTCCATCGTAAGGGTTCTTACACGCGGCAGTATAATGCCCCGTCTCTAAATCGTCACCGTGGTGATAACAAACTGCGTATAAGTCGTAAGTATTGTCGATTGGCGTCGGTTGCGTCTTGGTGTGTCTTTTGCGAGGTGACAGGGCATGGTTTGGGGATGAATGCGATGGGGTGGGGCAGTCGTTCGTTGCATTCCGTCGCACTAAATGGGGCGTCATGTCGAAATCGTTAAGTGGAAATTCGACCATTGTTGTTAATTTCGTACTTGTACGGCCCTTCGCTTGTCTGAGGAGATAAAAATATAGTTTTAATATATTATATTCGGTTATTGATGAAAATTGTTATATGCATGTTATTTTTTTCTAATAAATTTTCATCACAATATAATAACAAAACAGATCTATCATTTAAAATAAGAAATAGGTATAATTTATTAAAAATTAAAATATTAACTTACTGCCGAAATCGTTTCAAATGAATAACCAAAATATCAGGTAGAGACCAAAGTCCCAATGTTTTTATAACTGGCATGTAGCGTTGACATTGTGGACACCTAAATAAACTTTACATTACCAAATAATCAAATTTGAATAAGTTTTTTTATTCTATTGTAGCTCGGCATATAACAACACACCGCCTGCTACTACACATAAATTTTTACAGGAGACAATCGCCTCCGCTATGCCGGCTTGAGCAGACGAATGTGCACTATCCAGATTAACAGTGCACACTCCTCTCATTAGCTGGCTACTTTCACTGTTCACCAAACGCGACAAGGTCACTTCACAGGTTTACATTCGAAAGTGGTGGTGCTACCCCATGACGTCAGACTGGGCTAATAACCATTACTAGTCTGCTTACCAATATATAAAAAAAATACATCGGTACCGGTCAGAATTTAGCGAGGTTCGAACACAGGTCTCATCGATCGTGAGTTCACGCATCTTACCGCTATACCACGGCCGCTCTAGAAAAGTTGATTGCAGTATTGTAATTTGTATATACCTCCAAGCATCCTCCTGCGCAAGATGTTCAGCACGTGTATAGTGCGTGAGACATGCATGTAAAGTGAGTGCTCCGGCTCCCGTGGCTCCAGAGCCAGCATCCCCGCTTGCACCGGCCGACACATGCACTTCGCATGCATCTGAACAATCGCCAATTATACTGCAATTAATTTGTAACAATTATTGAAATTGATCATCTAATTTTGGGTCTGGCAGATGAATTTGGCATATGACTACACCCCACCCTCATGAACGGAAGCAATTGCTACTACAGAGAAATTTCTGCACACAGCAGTCGCCTCCACTATGTCGCTTTAAGGGATCGGGTTGACAGAGCACTTTCAAACTGTTCCAGAAATGCGACAAGGTCACATCACGGGTGTTACATTCGAAAGTGGCAGTTCTACTTCCATCAACCACACTTTACACTTTACTTTCTTTTTTTTTATTGTAGCTCAGCATGTGACAACACTCCGCCTGACGTAAAGCTAGAGTGCGGTCCATGAATGGAAACAACTGCTACTACAGTGAAACCCGTGCGGGTAGCAGTCGCCTCCACTATGCCGGCTTGAGGAGACGAGCATGTACCATCTTAGATTGACAGTGCACACTCCTCTCGTTATACCTGGCTACTTTCAAACTATTCCCGAAACGCGACAGTCACTTCACGGGGGTTACATTCGAAAGTGGTGGTACTACCCCAGGACTGCAGACTGGACAAATAACCATCATCAGTCTGCCTACCACTCTTTAATAGTGCCTATAGGCACTGAGCGACCAAAGTAAATATAACAAAGTTACATTGGTACCGGTCAGAATTAGCGAGGTTCGAATACGGGTCTCATTGATCGTGACTTCACCGCTAGACCACGGCCGCTCTTAATAACACTTTACTGCAAATAATAAATAAATAAACTTACCTATCACGATGTGACGGGTCCCATAATAGTTCAAGTCTCAAATATGGATATTTATCATGTGGACACAAAGCCTGCTCCACATCCAATGAGAACAACGGATGAGGTAACTGGAAACAACAAATCATATTATAATATACTAGCTATTATCTACAACTTCATTTGCATATAGTAATATTATCTGCTTAACTTGAAAAAAGATGGGACAGAAGAAAGAAAGTAAGAAAAAAAAGAAAGAAAGATATCGGACGTCCAGGCACCCGGAGAGGTACCATCCGTTTATGGTTCAAGTTCCTAAAGTGCGTACGAGGCGTTTTGACAACACGTTCCTCGTGCGTACTGCGAAACTGTGGAACTCCCTTCCGGTGTCTGTGTTTCCCGACACGTACAACATAGGTCTCTTCAAATCGAAGGTGAACAGGTACCTCAGCTTGAGCTGTATTCCATTCATGGACCACACTCTAGCTTTACATCAGTGTAGAGTGTTGTCATATGCCAAACTACAAAAAAAAAAGTATTGAAAGCACAAATTTTTTTTATTAATTCGGAAAAATATTTATTAATCTGTTTATTATTCTATAATTTATATTGATTATATGCATAAGAGCTTATCTGTATTAGTGATGTGCAGGCGCGGAAGGGTTGTACGCCTAAATTAATCGATTCCTTCTTGAATTATCACACTAACAGTATATAGATTACAAGCTTGCGGAGAGCTCACACGAACAAACGTCCTAAATAATAAAATTAATATGGGTGAGGGCATACCTCGGGTTGCAAATACGCCGGGTCCTTAGGTCGATGCGCCTCAGCTATTCTTGCACGAAATATATCATTACCCTGTTCAGATTCCAAAACACGTGACGCGACAACCTGACACATTTCCTTCAACAGTAACTTCTGTAAATCAACAAATGACACTTCCCGCGGTACTTGCATCGCGTATGCTGAACCTGAGAATAAAATTAACTCACAATTGATGTAAGAATTGATGACTTGATAAACAAGATCATCGCTGCAAAGTAGAGCGAAAGAACAGAATTATATCGATCCGGCAGTCGGAAGTCCGACACGGTCTCATAAAACTCAATGATCAAAAGACCAAGGGGGGTACATGGCGGAGGACGTTGGTTCAATCCCCACCTTAGCTCAGGTAGTTGTGTACATTGTTATTTTGACATTCCTTAATTTATGGATAATAATTAGTTGTGAATAAATTTTCCGAATTTAAAATTCAGTTTTTTTTTTGTTAATTATTATATGCACAGACTGTAATAATTGACGTGTTTCATGTGGCAGTGTCTGCTAAGACCATGCCAATGCTAACAAAATCTAATAATCTGATTTCATAATTAACAAATTAATTAATTGAATATGTCAAAATAGTACTAAAAGTCCCTGCATAGATAAAGTGAAGACCAAGTTGACAGGGCACACTCTTCTCATTATAAAGTATTAAATAAACTTACCAAACCTTTCACCATCAAGCAAATTGATCCACAATATAAGTAAGTAAGGCGTTGTAGGTGTCTGTAATAGTGGCGGTGCTTCAACACAATATAACGCTCCGATATCACAACCCGCTGGTTCCCAACCTGCGCGTGCGCAACACCAACCTGTGCAATCAAAAAATACATTACGAATGTAGAGAAATAAACGATATGTTACAGCTTCCACCTACGTCTTAACGCGCTGATTGACAAAGACCATAACGCGTTATTCTATTAATGCCAATACTATTGGCATACGTCAAACATAAACTCAAGCAAAACTTTTAATGCTGTAATTTTTAACGCTTTGGACGTAGCCGTTAACATTAACGCTAACACAGGTTAAGCCATAACAATAGAATAACATTAGTTTTTTTTTTTGTGGTAGAAATTATTTTTATGGCAAAGTTTTTTAAATAGTAATTTAAAAAAAAATTAGCTCGCCATTGAGACCAACTCGTCTCTCTGAACAAAATTTACACGGCTGTAAAATATAGAATAAAAATAATTACAAACCCATTTCATTAATTTCAGTAAGAATAATATGCTCCTTATCAATGCCTGTGTCGTTGTGCAGTGTATTTCTCAATTCATCCATTGTTGCCGCACCTCTTAACTCAACACCTATCCTTACTTGACGAGGCTGTTGATTCACGTACACCACCTAGAAAAAATAACAATAGTTTGGAAACATATACGAACTGTCACCCACGAAATAGAAGAATACAAGGAGTTAAAGAGTGATAGGCAGACTGATGGTGTTATTTAGCCCAGTCTGCCAGCCTGGGGTAGTACTACCACTATCGAATGTAACATCCGTGAAGTGACTTTGCCGTGTTTCGGGAACACTTTGGAAGTAGCTAGGTATAATGGGAGGAGTGTGCACTATCTGGATGGTGCACATTCGTCTTCACAAGCCGGCATAGAGGTAGCGACTGCTGCCTTTAAAAAAAATCAGTAGTAGCCTTTTAACATTACAATTATAAGGAACATTTGACTATTATTACATAATTGTCTACAAATAAACATGAACGAGTACATCATATTCTACGTCGATTGGAATATTGAGCTCTAAACAGTTAGAAATAAGATTTAAATTAACTTACAGTAACAGGCAATGGGGAGGGCTGTATAGCTGCATGTCGCGGCGGTAATTGCACACTAACGCAATGAAAGGGATCGAACGTACACGACGTTCGTGAACAGCGTGCGCATGTCAAAGCAGACCTGTAAAACAAAATATTTAAAAAATAAATAAAATATGATACAGCAATATTTGATTTTAATTTATTTTTATTGTAGCTCAGCATATGACAACACTCCGCCTGATGTTAAACTAGAGTCCGGTCTATGAACGGAAACAACTGCTACTACAGAGAAATTTCTGCAGGCAGCAGACACCTTCACTATGTCAGCTTAAGGCTTCAACCATCCAGGTTGGGCCCGAATATCCGGCTATCCAGCCGCAAGGTTGACCGAATATCCGGTATCCGGCCAAAGTGCTATCCATTTCATCTCTAGTAATAACCCTGGGATGTCAGACCAGCAACTCTTTAATAAGAAGAACGTTTTTAAAACACATTTAAAGTTACCTATATTGCGCTTGGAAAACCGCTTGTACAAATGAACTGTTCCTCCTAGCGTGATTGGCTAATGTCTCCGCTGCAACAACCTCATCAGGCTTTCCACCAGTATTCTGGAAAAGGTACAATACAACATAAATCTTATTTTCTAAGAATTAGAAAATAGATTAAAAATAAAGCTTCCGAAACGTCAGATCATGATTAATATAAACAAGTAATAAACTGCAAAAAAGCATTTTAAATCAGTCTAAAAAGTGTTTATTTTATTGAGACATTATTACAAAATCTCATTTAAACCAAATCTGTGATCACAAAATATGTTTATACACAAAATATTTAACGCTGAAACAGCACTTGAGTGGCGCGGGAGGTGGCGGCGCGGCCTAGTTTGGTCCCGAAGAATACTAGGCGCCGCGCCTGCCTTTTTGCAGTTTCTGTTTTATTACAAATACTATTTCTGTTAATCGTGTGATGTTTTTATTGATACCTTTTATTACTGTTTTTTTTTATTTAATTATATAATTTTTTATATAATTACCTTAATAGTTTTGTACTTTTTCTTAGTAGCTGTATTTAAATCTTCGTGTACTTTATCTAACAACCAAAATAGAAATTCTTGTGCGTCGTGCTGACTGTTCCCTCTGTATTGAGTCCCGTGCCTTTCAACTGCACTCTACAAAAAAAAAGAATTATTTTGATATCACAAGGGGAGTGTGCACCGTCAACCTGGAACCTCAAACCGGCATAGCGGAGGCGACTGTTGTCAGCAGACATTCAACCGTGATAGCAGTTACCTCCATTTATGGTCCACACTAACTCGACATAAGGTGGACTGTAGTCACGATTGTCACTGGATGGGGAGGAGAATATAATTATTAGGTGCTTCAAGAGTAGTACATGATTAATTACGAAATACTTTTGGAGAGAGAAAAAATTCGCAAATGAACCCACAGGTACACTGCTATAAATTAGTATTAAATGAGACATCATTTGACCTCAGTGTGTTAAATCCTAGCCTGGACTTAGTTTGTACAATATTAAAATAGTTCCATAATTTTATTATTTAATATTAATAAACGCACAGAAAAGCAATTAATTAAGATATTTTACTAAGTTCAAAAAGGTCTTATAACAAAAATAAATTCTTGCAAAAACACTTCGATAATGTATGCGTAACATTGTCAACAAGGTTACAATTACTATTTACATATTTATAATAGATTTACCTTGAATGCAGTACTCATATCGGACGTGTAGTGACATGCCCACAAAGATTTGAGTAGTGCAGCAAGTTGCTCAGTCACCTCGCCCCTTGTGCCGTATTTTTTTGAATTTATTTTATTTCTTCTTTGTAAATCACCCTGTAATGTTAATAAGAAATTATAGTACTCAGAAGGGCTACTTTATAAAACCAAAATTTCGTTTGGTTGAATGCTCGGATGGATGTGAAATTGTTTTTTTACAGAAATTGTTTTTGTGTTTGTTGTTTTGAAAATTTGAATCAAGTGAAATGTTTGCTGATTCATATGTTGCACAAGATTCGATCGGGAACGAAGCTTTATGAACACAGCTCTAAGCAGGAAAAGTTTAATGTCACTAAAGTCTGGTTCAATAAAGAATGATTTTTTTTACATGTGTAGAAAATATACAAAAGATAATTCCACTAAATGATCTACACCTTTACTTAATTTCCAGTGACACACTAGCACATTTCTTTTGTTTAACACTTCCAGTACTCGCTGAACTAATTTCCTAACAGTAAAAACCACGCAAATAGGGCCTATGTACTACGCTTAAATGTCTTACTAGCTGTTGGGTAAAAGCCGCGGGCGCAAGCGGCCCGCGGAGGCCCTTTTTGTCGTAAAACGTATTAGATCGAATAAATTTTAGGGTAGTTTTGAAAAAAAGTTTAGCTCGCCGTCTAAAAGAGTTTACCTTTCTGAACAAAATTGGTCTTTACACGGTTACGCTAACGTATGTACTTTTTGAGTAATAGCGATTTTAGAAAATTAAAAAAAAAACGAAAATTAAAAAAAAACGTAGTACTGGTCATACTGAACAAAATTGGTCTTTACACGGTGACGCTAACGTATCTACTTTTTGAGATATGGCGATTTAAAAAAAATAAAAAATAAACAAAAATTTAAAAAAAAGTAGAGCTGGTAATACTGAACAATATTGGTCTTTACACGGTTACGCTAACGTGTGTACTTTTTGAGTAATAGCGATTTTCGAAAATTAAAAAAAATAAAACAAATAATGCTGGTCATACTGAACAATATTGGTCTTTACACGGTTACTCTGACGTATCTACTTCTTGAGGTATTTAAAAAAAGCCCGCCGCGCGGAGCAAATTCGATGTTCACGCGGCCGCGCTCATCGTCCGACTGACCGAGGTAAAGCCATTTCAATCGTTCGTCCCGCTCTCGCCTCATGCACTGACTGATGGAAAAGAGCGAGATGGAAGTATCATCGAGGGCCGATGGATTTGTATGGGAATTTTTTTAATTGCCCGATCTTGAAATATTTTTTTTTGATTTCGCCATAAGACGACATTCTCTACAACTTTCTCTTCGGGGTGACTGCCCCAAGTCGCCCCGTTTCCGAGATATCGCTGTCACTTCCGGTCCAGAATCGACTTCCGGTCAAAGTCGTATTTTTTCTGAGGTCACATGGATCGCCTTTAAACACCCCGAAAATTGTATGGTTTTTTTTTTGCCCGATTTGAAAAATTTTTTTTTGCCCGATTTTGAAAATTTTTTTTTATTTCGGCATAAAATGACATTCCCTACAACTTTCTCTTCGGGATGACTGCCCCGATTCGTCCCGTTTCCGAGATATCGCTGTCACTTCCGGTCCAGAATCGACTTCCGGTCAAAGTCGTATTTTTCTCGAGGTTTTTTCGACACCCCCTATACACCCCGAAAATTTCACCCCCGCACCCCCCCGGCAAGTACTAAATAATTGATGTCAGTCAGTGAGTGAGTGAGTCAGTGAGTGGTATTGCAGCTATATATTAGTACTAGCTGTTGGGTAAAAGCCGCGGGCGCAAGCGGCCCGCGGAGGCCCTTTTTGTCGTAAAACGTATTAGATCGAATAGATTTTAGGCAGTTTTGAAAATATTTAGCTCGCCATCTAAAAGCGTTTACGTTTCTGAACAAAATTGGTCTTTACACGGTGACGCTAACGTATCTACTTTTCGAGATATGGCGATTTTAAAAAATTTAAAAATTAACAAAATTTAAAAAAAATTAGTGCTGGTCATACTGAACAAAATTGGTCTTTACACGGTGACGCTAACGTATCTACTTTTCGAGATATGGCGATTTTAAAAAATTAAAAAAAAAACAAGTTTAAAAAAAAATTAGTGCTGGTCATACTGAACAATATTGGTCTTTACACGGTGACGCTAACGTATCTACTTTTCGAGATATGGCGATTTTAAAAAATTAAAAAAAAAAACAAAAATTTAAAAAAAAAATAGTGCTGGTCATACTGAACAATATTGGTCTTTACACGGTGACGCTAACGTATCTACTTTTCGAGATATGAAGATTTTAAAAAATTAAAAAAAAACATAAACAAAAATTTAAAAAAATAGTGCTGGTCACACTGAACAAAATTGTTCTATACATGGTTACTCTGACGTATCTACTTCTTGAGATATTCGAAAAAAAGTCCGCCGCGCGGAGCAAATTCGATGTTCACGCGGCCGCGCTCACCGTCCGACTGACCGAGGTAAAGCCGTTTCGATCGTTCGTCCCGAAAATGCCTCGTCGCGGATGCTGTTAGGCCACGCCCAAGCGCCATGCTCCGTTTCATATTGGCGTACCGGCGGGAAAAGGATAAAAATACGATCGAGGAAAAATTTTTTTCGAGCAATTTTGAAAAAAAAAGTATCGTTTTCGAAATTATAGGGCATTCCCTACAACTTTCTCTACGGGGTGATCGCCCCGAGTCGCCCCGTTTCCGAGATATCGCTACCACTTCCGGTCCAGAATCGACTTCCGGTCAAAGTCGTATTTTTCTCGACGGTTTTGGGACGTCCTCTATACGACTCAAAAAACCGCTACCCTCCACTATACCGGCAAGTACGAAATAATTGATGTCAATGAGTGAGTCAGTCAGTGGTATTGCAGCTATATATTAGTACTAGCTGTTGGGTAAAAGCCGCGGGCGCAAGCGGCCCGCGGAGGCCCTTTTTGTCGTAAAACGTATTAGATCGAATAGATTTTAGGCAGTTTTGAAAATATTTAGCTCGCCATCTAAAAGCGTTTACGTTTCTGAACAAAATTGGTCTTTACACGGTGACGCTAACGTATCTACTTTTCGAGATATGGCGATTTTAAAAAATTTTAAAAAAAACAAAATTTAAAAAAAAATTAGTGCTGGTCATACTGAACAAAATTGGTCTTTACACGGTGACGCTAACGTATCTACTTTTCGAGATATGGCGATTTTAATAAATTAAAAAAAAAAAATTAAAAAAAAAGTAGTGCTGGTCATACTGAACAATATTGGTCTTTACACGGTGACGCTAACGTATGTACTTTTTGAGTAATAGCTATTTTAGAAAATTAAAAAAAAAAAAGCAAATAGTGCTGGTCATACTGAACAATATTGATCTTTACACGGTGACGCTAACGTATCTACTTTTCGAGATATGAAGATTTTAAAAAATTAAAAAAAAAAAAAAAATTAAAAAAAAAAGTGCTGGTCACACTGAACAAAATTGGTCTTTACACGGTGACGCTAACGTATCAACTTTTCGAGATATGGCGATTTTAAAAAATTAAAAAAAAAACAAAAGTTTAAAAAAAAATTTGTGCTGGTCATACTGAACAATATTGGTCTTTACACGGTGACGCTAACGTATCTACTTTTCGAGATATGGCGATTTTAAAAAATTAAAAAAAAAACAAAAATTTAAAAAAAAAATAGTGCTGGTCATACTGAACAATATTGGTCTTTACACGGTGACGCTAACGTATCTACTTTTCGAGATATGAAGATTTTAAAAAATTAAAAAAAAAACTAAAACAAAAATTTAAAAAAATAGTGCTGGTCACACTGAACAAAATTGTTCTTTACATGGTTACTCTGACGTATCTACTTCTTGAGATATTTAAAAGAAAGCCCGCCGCGCGGAGCAAATTCGATGTTCACGCGGCCGCGCTCACCGTCCGACTGACCGAGGTAAAGCCGTTTCGATCGTTCGTCCCGAAAATGCCTCGTCGCGGATGCTGTTAGGCCACGCCCAAGCGCCATGCTCCGTTTCATATTGGCGTACCGGCGGGAAAAGGATAAAAATACGATCGAGGAAAAATTTTTTTTGAGCAATTTTGAAAAAAAAAGTTTCGTTTTCGAAATTAGAGGGCATTCCCTACAACGTTTGTTCCGGCACTTTTGCCCCCATCTCTTTCCGTTTCCGAGATATCGCTACCACTTCCGGTCCAGAATCGACTTCCGGTCAAAGTCGTATTTTTCTCGACGGTTTTGGGACGCCCTCTATACGACTCAAAAAACCGCTACCCTCCACTATACCGGCAAGTGCGAAATAATATATGTCAGTGAGTGAGTGAGTGAGTGAGTGGTATTGCAGCTATATATTAGTACTAGCTGTTGGGTAAAGGCCGCGGGCGCAAGCGGCCCGCGGAGGCCCTTTTTGTCGTAAAACGTATTAGATCGAATAGATTTTAGAAAATTAAAAAAAAGAAAAATTAAAAAAAAAAAAACAAATAGTGCTGGTCATACTGAACAATATTGGTCTTTACACGGTGACGCTAACGTATGTACTTTTTGAGTAATAGCGATTTTAGAATATAAAAAAAAAAAATTTAAAAAAAAGTAGTGCTGGTCATACTGAACTATATTGGTCTTTACACGGTGACGCTAACGTATGTACTTTTTGAGTAATAGCTATTTTAGAAAATTAAAAAAAAAAAAAAAGCAAATAGTGCTGGTCATACTGAACAATATTGATCTTTACACGGTGACGCTAACGTATCTACTTTTCGAGATATGAAGATTTTAAAAAATTAAAAAAAAAAAACAAAAATTTAAAAAAAAAAGTGCTGGTCATACTGAACAAAATTGGTCTTTACACGGTGACGCTAACGTATCTACTTTTCGAGATATGGCGATTTTAAAAAATTAAAAAAAAAACAAAATTTAAAAAAAAATTAGTGCTGGTCATACTGAACAAAATTGGTCTTTACACGGTGACGCTAACGTATCTACTTTTTGAGATATGGCGATTTTAAAAAATTTAAAAAAAAAAATTAAAAAAAAAGTAGTGCTGGTCATACTGAACAATATTGGTCTTTACACGGTGACGCTAACGTATGTACTTTTTGAGTAATAGCTATTTTAGAAAATTAAAAAAAAAAAAAAAGCAAATAGTGCTGGTCATACTGAACAATATTGATCTTTACACGGTGACGCTAACGTATCTACTTTTCGAGATATGAAGATTTTAAAAAATTAAAAAAAAAAAAAAAAAAATTTTAAAAAAAAAGTGCTGGTCATACTGAACAAAATTGGTCTTTACACGGTGACGCTAACGTATCAACTTTTCGAGATATGGCGATTTTAAAAAATTAAAAAAAAAAACAAAAATTTAAAAAAAAAATAGTGCTGGTCATACTGAACAATATTGGTCTTTACACGGTGACGCTAACGTATCTACTTTTCGAGATATGAAGATTTTAAAAAATTAAAAAAAAAACTAAAACAAAAATTTAAAAAAATAGTGCTGGTCACACTGAACAAAATTGTTCTTTACATGGTTACTCTGACGTATCTACTTCTTGAGATATTTAAAAGAAAGCCCGCCGCGCGGAGCAAATTCGATGTTCACGCGGCCGCGCTCACCGTCCGACTGACCGAGGTAAAGCCGTTTCGATCGTTCGTCCCGAAAATGCCTCGTCGCGGATGCTGTTAGGCCACGCCCACCGCCATGCTCCGTTTCATATTGGCGTACCGGCGGGAAAAGGATATAAATACGATCGAGGAAAAATTTTTTTTGCCCGATTTTGAAAATTTTTTTTTTGATTTCGGCATAAGACGACATTCTCTACAACTTTCTCTACGGGGTAACTGCCCCGACTCGCCCCGTTTCCGAGATATCGCTACCACTTCCGGTCCAGAATCGACTTCCGGTCAAAATCGTATTTTTCTCGACGGTTTTGGAACGCCCTCTATACGACTCAAAAAACCGCTACCCTCCACTATACCGGCAAGTACGAAATAATTGATGTCAGTCAGTGAGTGAGTGAGTGGTATTGCAGCTATATATTAGTACTAGTTTTTTGGGCGCGCTTCGCGGCGCTGAAAAAATTATTTTTCGGGTAATTTGAAAAAAAAAATTTTTTGAAAAAACAAATTATGGATTTCGATATTAGAGGGCATTCCCTACGACTTTTGTTCCGGCACTTGTGCCCTATCTCGTTCCGTTTCCGAGATATCGGCATCGCTTCCGGTCCAAAGTCCACTTCCGGTCAAAGTCGAGGTTTTCCTGGGGTCGAGGGAACGCCCTCTACACGCCCCAAAAAGAATCACCCCTCTAACCCCCCGGCAAGTGCTTCATAATATATGTCAGTCAGTCAGTCAGTCAGTGGTAATCGAGCTTTATATAATATGATAATAATAATAATATATTCACTGCCTAGACTCCCTGACTATCAATTACCTAGAACATTTTTCTTCTCCTAACATATAAAAATTTGTTAGTATGAGTTAAAATGCTATTAAAATTACCCATTTCAAAGGTAACCTAGGAATGAAACATGAACAGTAATTCAATGGATATTCTACTACTTAAACGAGTAGAAATTGATTGATAAATTATCATAAAATAGATAATTAAAAATTAACAAATGACTAAATAGATAATAAATAATAAAATAAGCGAAATAATCTATAATTAAAATAATTGAGTGCAAAAAGAGATTACAATTTCCTGTCTCGAGTTTCATACAAAATTTATCTTAAAAATTGTTGATTAGTTGATTTTGTTTTGCTGCAGAGGCAATATTTTAACTGAATTAAAAGTTTAATGTGGTTTACTCTGCTCCGAGATGCGAATTAAAATAATCAAAATAAATGTGATAGTCAGCCATATAAAAACTGTATATCAGTCAAAATATGTACCCACAAAGCATAAGAAAAATCAACACGCACTGTTTGAGCTGAGGTGAGATTTGAACCCATGCCCTCTGTTAAGCCCATCAGCATGTTTTGGCTATGCCACTATTGGTGATTTACACTACGGTGTCTAAATACCTCTATTCTATCTTTCCATCTACAGCCCTTCCAGCTGCTGAATCGACATAAAATAATCAATAATAAAGCTTAAATTTTTTTTTGTATTTTTCATACATAAAGTTTTGTTAATGTTTTTATTTTTCATAATAAAATTATCATTAAAGTATAATATTATTATGCCTCAAGGTTAGTATTTAAAACTATAAAATCATTATAACATTTTATTATCTAATCTATAACACCTTATTCACGCTACATTGAACAGAATATGCCCTATCAATGAAGATTTTGTTTTCTACTAAAATAATAGTTAGTTGTAAACTACCTACCTACAACATTATTTTACATACCTTATAATGGTCCAATACAAAATATTCTGCAATAACATCAGTATGTGAAAGGCACTGTAAAACCGCATTCATATAGCATGTGTTCCCATGATTTGCAATACCACTGACCGCTGGAGTGAACCCTGGTGGCCAAGGCGGTTCTCCACAACTCGGCACTCGCTCACCATTCATCATACTAGGTGAAGTCTTCACCTACAAACATAATATTATATAAACATGACAATTTTTATATCAAAAAGTCATCTGATGCAATGAATTATATTCAAGGTTATATTTTAAAAGATATGTAGACTAAGGTTTTTTTAGAGATAAATATTGATAAACTTACGCCAGAAACATTAACTGTGCTCATGTGTTGAGCTATTTTATTAATAAACCTTTTCCATGACGGTCTCCTAAACAATTTCCTCTCTAACGTGACTTCTTCCTTACCACCTTCCGGGTTAGAAGTCCCAGTAGATACTTTACTATCCAGATCTAAAGTCTTAGTTTTACTGGTGTTTGGTTTAACTGAACCAAAAGGATTACGAGGTAAAGTAAAAGTCCGCTTGAGACGAGACCCTTCCGCCTGTTTCGAAGTCATATTGGTGTCCACAACCTCATTAATGAGCTCACTTTCCGAACATGATTTCAAAACTGAAGAAAGGTTATTAGACGACATAATTATGTAAAAAGTTTCAGGTATTACACGCTTTCTGTGATCTTCAACACAAAAATCTAATTAGAAAACACTGATATGTCACCGACACAGACGCCATTTTAATATTTTGTTCATAATTATCATTGAACGAAGAAACTTTGTTCACGCATCCATTTGAGTTTTCTGAATTCTGAGTTTCGTTTATAATTTACAAAATGTATTTCATAATGGTCAATTGTTTGCTAAATTATAACATTGCTCTATTTAAATTTTCTAAATATTGGTTTCAGATAACACGGCCCTTGCCCCTCAAACATTTAAAATCTGAAATGTCAACAATGTCATAAAAATACGTCAAATACGTCATTTAATTTCCAAGGCGGAATGAGTCAATCTTCAATCTACTATTTCGTTTCTTTAAGTTATTATTGGTTATGGTAATGGGTAGTGTGCCTATCGCAACGCCCAATTAAATATTAAATGAGGTCTCGTGTGATTATTATTTGAGTGCTTATTGGTGCAGGATGTTGCGGCAAATTTAAATAAATAGGTTAGTATCAGTTAGTATTTCAGCGTTAATAAATCGATTAGTTTAATAAACAATTTAATCATACTTCTAAAAATAGGTGTAACAAGAATAAAAAATCCATTATTTGTAATGATTTGCTTGAAGTGATGCTCTTCATTATTTCACAAGAGTATATACGGTATATTACATAAATTACTGTTTTCCTAACAGAAAGGTTTTAATAGGTCTATAGATGTTGTATAATCTTATTTTTTGAGTTGTTTACTTAGTAGAAATGGTTCGAATTTGAATAATTAGTCAAATATATCCAATACAAGGGCCTACTTAATTTTTATTATATTTAATATTTTAAGAAATACAATATAAATTATTTTGTTTCTATATTAATAATTTACTGCTAATAATTGGATTTGAAATAGTTATAAATTTTCTAACACAATTACCTATTAGAGTAATTAGGTATATAATTCTTTTAATAATTTTTATGAGCAGATGTTCAATTTCTCTTCATTTGTTTACAAGTATAATACCTATACTATACTGTCTTTGATCATTTTTATTACAGTTATATTAATTTAAGCAAAATAATAAAAATCATAAGAACAAAAAAAAATTAATAATGTTTGTTTTTCTACTTTTATTTAACTTTTTTTTTATTACTATGCTATGGCATTATAATGATTTGCCAGTAAACGTTTCCATCAAATTAATATTATTCATCACACACCATTCATTCATCACACAAAACAGTCAGGTTGAATCCCAGTAAATTTAAAAATTACTTCAGTGAAGTGGTGGAATTGTTACTCAAATTGGGATTTTGGAGGGAAAATGCCTTTATTATATACAGCCGTAGATTCTAGTTCTAAACTTGCTCATTGTGGCAAATCTTTGGTGGCTGTCTAATCACGAAATACTGTAAATATAAAAAAAGTTATTTTTTTGCAGTATCTGTGTGAAATGTGGTGGAATGTTGAAAGTTTTTTTTATAATACTAGCACGCCTAATGAATAATCCACTTCTGGATAAATATATATTATTGCAAACTAGGCTCTTTGGGCAATGATCCCTTTGCCTTGTATAAGTTGCCTTCACATCAAAGAAAAAATGCTCATTCTATTTCGGCTCGGCATATGACAATACTGATGTACAGCTAGAGTACGGTCCATGAACGGAAACAACTGCTACTACAGAGAAATCTATGGGCAGCAGTCGCCTCCGCTACACCGGTCTAAGGAGACGAGTATGCACCAACTCCTCTCGCAGTATCTGGTTACTTTCAAACTACACCTGAAACGCGACAAATTCACTTCACAGGTGTTACATTCAAAAGTGGTGGTACTACCCCAGGACGGCAAACTGGGCTAATTAATCATCATCAGTCTGCCTGCCACTTTTTAAAAGGGCCTATAGGCACTGAGCGTCCAAAGTACATATTACAAAGTTACAGTTATAACTTTAGCGAGGTTCGAACACGGGTCTTAGCGATCGCGTCTTACCGCTAGACCACGGCCGCTCTTTAAAATTTCCCTCCATTTTTATGTATCATGAAAGATAGTCATTAAGATATGAGTATGGGCACACATGTCATTAGTTGTGGTGACTATTCATAAAGTACTCTAACTAATTAATTGTTATTAAGGAAAAATAAAGTGTTTCAAGGTTGCAATACAGTCAGCTTATAACTTCGCATGTGTATACATATTTTCTTTTTACTATTTTATACTATAAAGTGACCTTGTCGCGTAGCCAGGTATAGCGAGTGGAGTGTGCACTGTCAATCTAGATGGTGCATACTCGTGTCCTCAGGCTCGGATAGCGGAGGCGACTGCTGCCCGTAGATTTCTCTGTAGAAGCAGTTGTTTCCGTTCACGGACCGCACTTTAGCTTTACATTATGCGAAGTGTTGTCATATGCCGAGGTACAATAAAAAATACTGAGAATAAAAAATAGGGCAAATAAAGTACATGAAATATTGGAAATTTAAGCTGCTTTTGAAATTTTAAATGATAGACATTAAATATGATGAAAATGTAATAGACAGAAATCAACACGAACACTATAGTCAGAGGCGAGAGGGGATTCGAAGGGAATACGCACTAAACTACTCCGACATTGGCGTATTACGCGACCGCGTCGAAATTCCTTCATTATATCTTTCCTCCTCAATGGATGGCTGGCTTTAAAGTAGATACAATAACCAATATTGATGTGTATCATTGAACATAATTGATTTTTATTGTTTGTATAAGTGTATGGCATTCCTAATTCATTCTCAGTTACCACGCGATGTTTATTTGTTTATTTATTTAATAAGCCAATAGCGTAACCTAACGTAATAATATCTCAATAATGTATCAAAAAACAACCCATGTTAAATCGAAAACCATTTCGAGATATCACTTCAATTAGATGTATTTTTTTGTTCCCGTCTGAAAAAAAAACGCAATAATCGCGGAGATATTTGATAAACTGTATTGACACGCGATCGACCTTTTTTCTGATGGACCATTGGTGTAGAAAAAGAGGTGGTGTATAGCCTGACAATTTTATAGATATTTTTATTGTCTATAGTTATTACCTAACAAGTTTGTCAATATCTTTTCTTTGTGTTTCCTTACGATAATAGTATTTCATATAAAACACCGCTGCAGTGTAATGAAGAAAACACTGTACTGTATACACGTAGGTACATCACGTTCTAATTAAAATAAATCCTTTAAAATTGAAAGTTTGGTCGAATAATTTGACAAGGATTTAATTTTTACAGGGTAATAGGAAAGTAATAGGACTGATTTTCTTCCGCCGCGACTGTACTTCGGAGCGTGCGCGCACCGACTGGATTCGGTAGAGGGCGTTCCTAGCTAACGAACGAGGGGTTGGTCAATTGTCTCCGAGCACCTGGAGGGTCAGGACAGGCATTTTCGCGCGACGTGTTTCTGTGAGTGGTGCAAGCCGAAAATGCAGCGTTCGTCAGAGCAGAGGTACGCGATTAAATTCTGTGTGAAACTCGGTAAATCTGCGACAGAGACGTTTGATATGATCAAGCAGGCTTACCCAGGTGTTGCTTTAGCAAGAAGTGGTGTGTTTCGGTAGCACCAGGCCTTTTTGGAGGGCCGGGAAGAGGTCGCCGATGAAGACCGTGCTGGAAGACCTTCGACCTCGACGAACACCGACAATGTGACTTGTGTGCGCAAAGTTTTGAACTCAGACCGTCGACTAAGTATTCGTTTAAATGCCCAGATGTTAAATTTACCAAAATCTGTCGTTCATGACATTGTGACGGAGCATTTGAACATGCGCAAGGTGTGTGCGAAGATGGTCCCAAAAGTGCTCACTGACGACCAGAAATTGTGAACAGCTACCTGACCAAGGCCGGCATCCCAACGCTTCCGCAGCCGCCCTACAGCCCAGATTTGGCCTCCCCTGACTTTTTTTTGTTTCCTCGCCTGAAAAGGCCGATGAAAGGCAAGCATTTTGAGACGACAGAGGGGATAGAAGCAGCATGCACCACGGTTCTCAAGGCTATTCCGGAGAATGCCTTCCGTGACGCTTTCAATGCTTGGAAATCGCGCTGGCAGCGGTGCATCAACGCAGAAGGAGCCTATTTTGAAGTTTTTAAAGAATTGTAACAATTGGCCCAATAGTTTTTTTTAAATCGACTCAGTCCTATTACTTTCCGGACAAACCCTGTATGTTTCCTGGCAATGGTTTAGTTCCGTCCCGATCATTACGATTACTATATTACAATCGCAATTTAGAAAAAAAGAACAAAGCAATTATAAAAGTTTTCCAGAAACCCGTGTCGACTAAATTAATCTATATTTTCCAAAAAATATGTAAAAAAATACAGCTGGGATTTGCCTTCCCAATTGGGTTAATTTATGATTCTAAGGTCTAAAACAGTTCATAAAATAATATTGCATTTGTAACGTTATAAAAATAATAATAGGCAATAATAAAAAAATAACGCAAGTATTTTCCTCTTCTCTAAAAAAATCTTTTTCCTTAATTGCAAAAGCAGCGCGAAAAATTAACTTTGATGATAATTCATTTTTATTACAATGCCTCGTAATCTAATGTGCACATTTCCAACTCGGCACAGGCAGCGACCTCGCCCACACACTCACATGTAAAAAATATGCAAATGATTCAACCATTTTTTGATTGACGTCAAATGAAACAGAAAAGAATCACCGTTTTGCCAAAACAATAGAGGTAATAATCACGTTTGTCTGTGTGTGTGATCTCTTTGAACTCCTAAATTTTACTCAACACTAGCTTAAACTAGTTTTTTTAATTTAACAGCGAGTCAAACGTTCCACCTGCTTTGCTCTATCTCGATGAGGGTTTTTTTTTACTTAAAAATAACGACAAACGAGTTTTTGAGAGGTCGGTATTTGAAAGGTAGGTATTTCAAACTCAACTGCCATGTATGGGAAGAGGGCACTCCCAACCCTACCCCAAAAAAACAAAAGAAAATGGTGCAGTCAACATTCGAGTCTTAACTTTTCTCGCCCCTAAAATAAGTTTTGATGATTAACAAGCATCTCATTGAATTAAGGAGAGAATAATCTATGTCTGACCAAAGAGCTTTAGAGCGGTCGTGGTCTAGCGGTAAGACGCGTGAACTCACGATCGATGAGACCGATCTGTTCGAACCTCGCTAATTCTGACCAATGTAACTAACATATAACAGTACTTTGGTCGCTCAGTGCCTACAGGCACTATTAAACAGTGGTAGGCATACTGATGATGATTATTTGTCCAGTCTGTCGTCCTGGGGTAGTACCACCACTTTCGAATGTAACACCCGTGAAGTGACCTTGTCGCGTTTGGGGAATAGTTTGAAAGTAGCCAGGTATAAGAGAGGAGTTTGCACTGTCAATCTTGATGGTACATGCTCGTCTCCTCAAGCCGACATAGTGGAGGCGACTGCTGCCCGTAGAGATATCTCTGTAGTGGCAGTTGTTTCCATTCATGGACCGCACTCTATCTTTACATCAGGCGGAGTTGTTGTCACATGCCGAGCTACAATAAAAAAAAATCTTCTATAACTTGATATGTATTAATTGGGAACTATTTAAAGATTATTAATAAAACTATTAAAAATTAAAGTAGCGATATATTTTTTTATAATCAATTCTAAAAAAACGTCACGTCGGTTATATGTACCTGAAATATTATCAAAATGGAAAGTCTTTCTCTCTCCAGTCTAAGAAAAAATAAGATGTTAAGAAATGTAAAGTTACAGCGAATTTCATAAAAGAAAATTGTTTCAGATGGTGGTGGCTGAAGATGTCTTCTTCATTTGAGAAGTTAAAGCTTCTCGTTTGGAAGAATTTTCTTCTGCAACGACGCCATAAGTACCAAAGTATATTCGAAATATTATCACCTGTGATATTTTCATTATTTTTAATATTAATAAGATGTCTTGTCGATCCCAAATCTATGCCAGATATAAGTTATCCAAAATTTTCACCTACATATTTGAACAAGAGCTCCGGTTTAATGTAAGTTAATCTTCTTCTTCTTCTTCTTCTTCCTTTGTTAAATGGCCTCAAATGTCATAACAACGACAATTCTGCCAATGTCGAGTAGTAAATTCTTAATGTTTTTGCATCAAATTGCAATGGTGTTTTACAACTTGACGCATTCTTGGAGTATTTGGCGGCCAAGGTCACTTTACGGGTGTTACATTCGAAAGTGGTGGTACTACCCCAGGACGGCAGACTGGACTAATAACCATCATTAGTCTTCTTACCACTCTTTAATAGTGTCTATAGGCATTGAGCGACCAAAGCACATATAACAAAGTTACATTTGTACCGGTCAGAATTTAGCGAGGTTCGAACACGGGTCTCATTATTCACGCGTCTTACCGCTAGACCACGGCCGCTCTTGTTTTTCAGTTGTTGTTCCATTATTGTTTATGAGTTTTCCATCACGTCTTAAGTCATCATATTCTGACGCGCAATTTATTATGAAGGAATTCTCTGCGAGAGTATTACGGTTATTACTCTCGCTTATTGGTTTTGGGAAAAACACAAACTTTATTTATCGATACTCATCGATACTGTTTGGTATCTTAGACGGGGGTCGGCGAGTGATTTTAGATGGGATCCGTATACTTAAGGAAATTCACGAAATCCGAGGAAAAAATGTTGCAATTTTAATTCGTTTCATTTTTTTAATGCCTTAGTGCTTGTATCGTAGGCACTGAGCGACCGAAGTATATATAACAAAGTTACATTAGTACCGGTCAGAATTTAGCGAGGTTCGAACACGGGTCTCACCGATCGTGAACGTTTTACCGCTAGACCACGGCCGCTCAAATTGTTGTATTTATCACTTGTTTTATTTTTATCGTTTTCAGCGATTATTTTCATAGTAACAACGTGTTTATGGGAAAATTTTGTATGGTGTTATACAATTTTTATGCCTTATCTCTAGAGATGAATATTTTTCTTTTTGAGCGGCCGTGGTCAAGCGGTAAGACGCGTGTACTCACGATCGATGAGACCCGTGTTCGAACCTCGCTAAAAGACCGGTACCATGTCATCCTTACAGTTGCAATCATAGATTAAGGATTTAAGTGGACATGAATAAAAAAAATTTTTCCAATGGATCTCGCGAGTAAATGGCATTGGAAAAACATCTATTTTTTTGTGCAAGAACGTGACAAGGTCCTCAATGTTCTACTGGCAAAAAGCTTTTTTAATTTCCGCTACCCGAATTTAGATAGCGGTCTCCAAGTTGCCGACCGTTGCCTAAGCAATTACAACAAACTTTTAACTCCTTTTGCAGACGCAACATAACAAGTGCAGCGAAAAGTGGTTCAGTCGCGTTCTCACCCGAAAGTCCGTTGACTCGGAGGATAACCCGCGAAGCAATGTCTGTCGTCGTGACGGATAATTTAGATGTGGTTACCGGGTTTTTCGTCGTTACACAAATGTTACCAGAGCCTGAAGGATATAAGAATTCAATTGAACTCGAGAAAGCTTTGAACCAACCCAATGCTATGTCTAGTATTTTATGTGGTATACAATTTGACGATGTTATGGCTAGTAAGTTGTTTTGTTTTTTTATTGTTTTTTATTGTTTTGTTTTTTTTTTTGTTATTGTTGTTTTTTTTTAGTATAGCTGGGCATTGTGACAACTCCGCCTTATGTAAAGCTAGAGTCCGGTCCATGAACGGAAGCAACTGCTACTACAGATAAGTCTCTACGGCAGCAGCCGCCCCGCTATCCCGCTACGCTATACCTGGCTACTGAAAAACTGGCTAATGAAAAGTTTTTTTAAAACATTTGTAACACCCGTGAGGAGACCTTGTCGCGTTTCGGGAACAGATTGAAAGTAGCCAGATATAACGAGAGGAGTGTGCATTGTCAATCTAGATGGTGCATACTCGTCTCCTGAAGCCGGTATAGGGGAGGCGACTGCTGACTGTGGAAATTTCTCTGTGGTAGCAATTGTTTCCGTTCATGGACCGCGCTCGTATGCCGAGCTACAATCAAGAAAAAGGGATTTAAAAAATTCTTAACTGTGTTAGTACCAAAGGAAGTACATAAAAAAACTGCTGTTTGAATTTTCAAATTTTAATTGCTAAAGATTCATAACAATTCCAATAAATAAATAAGCTTATATAGACTACTTAATAAACGATAACGTCTTGTTTATGCAAAAAAAATATGTACAAGTTTTTGTTACCTTGTAATGCTATAATTATAAGTTAGATGTAATTAACTAGAATTTTTAGCAACAAACATGACTACACACCTAATGTAGACTTTATTTGTCTAATTAACGGGTTATCCGAGGTTAAAATACATCTTTAGAACGTTGCGTTGGTTAAAAATTTAAACGTTAAGGTTTGGTGAACACAGCCCTTAGTATATTATTTTTCATATTGCCCGTCATCACAGGTTCCCGGACGAGACATCTGCTATCATAAAGAAATGACTGCAGACGGCAGTCACCTCCACTATGGTTTAGGTTTAGTTGCACCAATAGGCATTAAACACCGTTAAAGTTACTTTGACTGTTACATTTTACGATTACTTTAACGGTGACGTATACATTTACCACACGCGTTGCACCATCGTGTAAATTCATATCGTTATAGATAAATGGGTGGCTGATGTAATTAGGAGTACATTTCCGAAAAAATAATCGAAAAACATATTTGGTTTCTTTTCATACACTTGACGTTAGTGACATTGTTTTAATCATTATTTTAACTTTGACCAGCCAAAATTCGCTGGTTACGGTTAGCGTTAAAGTAAACGTCAAAACTGACAGGTTTTTTTTAAAGCTTCTCCTTTATAGTGAAAGTAATAGTTAAGTCATGTGGTGCAATTGCACGTTAAGGAGACAAATGTTCACCGCCAATACTGACAGACACTCCTCCCGTTTTTTTTTTTTTTTTGTTGTAGCTCGGCATGTGACAACACTCCGCCTGATGTAAAGCGGTATTAGAGTGCGGTCCATGAATGGAAACAACTGCTACTACATAGAAACCTGTGCGGGCAGCAGTCGCGTCCACTATGGCGGCTTGAGGAGACGAGCATGTACCATCTAGATTGACAGTGCACACTCCTCTCGTTATACCTGACTACTTTCAAACTATTCCCGAAACGCGACTAGGTCACTTCACGGGTGTTACATTCGAAAGTGGTGGTACTGCCCCAGGACAGCAGACTGGACAAATAACCATCATCAGTCTGTCTACTACTCTTTAAAACTTTTATACTCGTCTACTTTCCAACTGATCCCGAACCGCAACCCTGTCGCTTTACGGGTGTTACTATTTCAGGACGGCAGACTGAGATAATAACTCTTTGTTACATTGGTGCCAAAACTGCGGGGGATTCAAACGCGGTCACTCAAAATTTACTACATTGCAGATACGACAACGTGGCCGGACACAATAAATGTGACATTAAGATTTCCCGCCGTGATGAGGATGCCCATGATCGAGCATCCGATACGTGCGAGTTGGAGGACCAATCTCTTATTTCCTTTATTCCCTAGACCTGGACCACGCGACTCTAGTGATCCTAGAGGCGGTATTACGCCAGGTAAAGTTATTTTTTATTTAGTACGAATCATTATCAAGATAAATTTAAATTAGCCTGACTGGTTTGCGTGACAAATGAATAGTTGTTTTAATGTCATAGTTAAAAAACGCTTTGAACTCTCGTGTAAAATCGTTATACGAGTATGCAATACTTTTAGTAATAGTAATTACAAAAAAATATCATATTTAATATCTTCATTTACATTTACACACCTTCCTGTTTTCATTTACACCCCATCCTGATTTCTTTTACACCCAATCCTGTTTTTGTTTACACCCCATCCTGTTTTCTTTTACACCCAATCCTGTTTTCGTTTACACCCCATCCTATTTTCATTTACACCTCATCCTGTTTTCATTCTTATTTTATTATAGTGTTGTTTTTTCTCTTATTTTTATTTTGTAGCTCCACCGTCCAGGTTGATATTTGATTTTATTTTATTTTATTTCATTTTATTGCAATTTCAATTTAATTGAAATGAATTCGAATATAAAATATTCATATAATTACACCTATTTTTAGGTTATTCACCAGAAATGTTTCTCGCAGTCCAGCATGCAGTTTCTAAAACTATTATAAAAAATATCTCTGGGAGGGAAGTACCTGAAGTTTATTTGCAAAGATTTCCGCAACTCAGTTACAGGGAGGACAATCTCCTCGTCGCTTTAGAAAGATTTATATCTATGATTATAATGTTATGTTTTGCATATCCATTTGTAAATACTGTTAGAGTTATTACTGCTGAAAAAGAACTGCAATTGAAGGTATGTTTAAAGCGGTTAGTGTTGCCAGCGCACTTTTTTACTCGGTAACTATAATACTTACGAGTCTAAATAAAATATATATTAAACTACATATAAAGTTTTGCCTGGTTACTTTATTTTTCTTGTCTGTTTTTTTGTAGCTCGGCATGTGACAACACTCCGCCTGATGTAAAGCTAGAATGCGGTCCATGAGTGGTAACAACTGCTACTAGAGAGAGAAACCTGTGCGGGCAGCAGTCGCCTCCACTATGCCGGCTTGAGGAGACGAGTCTTATAAATTTTAAGATTTTTTATTTTTTTTTTTATAACACACCATTATATTTGCAAAATCATGATCTAGGGTATGGTTCTACATTATTAAATTATGTTTAAAATTGAATAGAAAAAAATGAACAGACAACAATTTCAGCTGAGCTGGGAATCGAACCTGCGTCATGCGTGCAGATTTTTGACCGCACAGCAATTAGCGCTTTTCGTGGCCGTTTCGAAATTCTTCTTATGGTTGTAAAAATGTACGATACAATACATTTGTCACGCCTTTTTCCCACAGGGATAGGCAGAGACACCGGTGTTCCAGACGCAACTCCCTCGTTTTCCTCACATCCACAATTCTCTTCATGCACGTCCTACTGTTATGAGCACTGGGCAGCTTTCATAAAAAATGTAATTGTAATTTCAGGAAACAATGAAAATAATGGGTTTACCAAGTTGGTTGCATTGGTTGGCGTGGTTCATAAAACAATTTTCTTATCTGTTCATTTCAGTAATTATTATAGTTATTTTATTAAAGGTAATTAAACTTGAATTTATTATTTCTTTGATGTAGGAATTATTTTCATAGTGAGTCAGCATGTCCAAGAGATTTGGAATTTCATGAAACCCATGGAATTTTGACTCGAGTATAAACAGTGACGTTCGTTCACAAGATAGATCCGAATCTGTCAACATTCGTCTCCTCAAGCCGGCATAGCGGAGGCGACTGCTACCTGTAAAAATTTATCTGTAGTAGCTGTTGTTTCCGTTCATGAACCTACTCTGGCTATGCCGGCTTGAGGAGACGATTGGGCATCAGTGCACACTACTCGCTATGCCTGGCTACTTCCAAACTGTTCCCGAAACGCGACAATAAACAAATATTCTAGATGGCAAACTGGGCTAATAACCATCACCAGTCTGCCTTTAGCGATTTTTTTTATTGTAGCTCGGCATGTGACAACACTCCGCCTGATATAAAGCTAGAGTGCGGTCCATGAATGGAAACAACTGCTACTACAGAAAAACCTGTGCGGGCAGCAATCGCCTCCACTATGCCGGCTTGAGTATGTACCTTCTAGATTGACAGTGCACACTCCTCTCGCTATACCTGGCTACTTTCAAACTATTCCCGAAACGCGACAAGGTCACTTCACGGGTGTTACATTCGAAAGTGGTGGTACTACCCCAGGACGGCAGACTGGACAAATAACCATCATCAGTCTGCCTACCACTCTTTAATAGTGCCTACAGGCACTGAGCGACCAAAGTACATATAACAAAGTTACATTGATACTGATCAGAATTTAGCAAGGTTCGAACGCGGGTCTCATCGATTGTGGGTTTACGCGTATAACCGCTAAACCACGGCCGCTATTAAAAGTATTAAGTTAATTTCTGATTATATTTTAGATACATTTTAATAAAACAAAATCAGGCGATGGATATGCCGTATTGACTTTCACACCATGGTCGGTTTTATTATTTTTTATGATTCTCTTCTTGATGGCGTCCTTAGCTTTTTGTTTTATGGTCAGCGTATTTTTTAGTAAAGGTCTGTATTTGTTAATTTACCTAAATATTATTATATAATAGTCCATCAGCGGAAACCACTGCTATCAGAAGAATTTTAGGCAACAGTCGCCTTTTTTTATATGGCGTATAACAATTTGCCAGTGTCAAAGTAAATATTTTTGCATCAAGTTAATAACATTGTGCATCACGAGTCATTCATTCATCACACCAAACAGTCAGGTCAAGTCAAAAATTGTTCCAGTAAAGTGATAGAATCTTTACTGAAACTTCCTAGCGAGTTTTGGGGGGAAAATAGAAACACAGGTTCTCTTCTTTTGAATTGTTTGCCCACACGCACGTCCACGAACACTTAATGGTTAATTATAATCCACCATTATTACACATTAATACTCGAAGAAACACAAGTTAAGGAAAATAATTCAAAACAGACAACCTGATGTCGCAAGATGGCCGCCTAAAATCCGTCGCCGTTTTTATACCGGCTTTGACGTATAAAGGACAATGTCCATTTCTGGACCAACTTCATATCTAACAATTTGTTAAGAAAACAATATTCTATTATAAAAAAAAACCACCCTATATTTTCGGTAATTTGTTTCAATTGTATCATCGCTTACCAATCAATAAACAATGTTTAATTACATATAAAGCAATTATTAAAGCATTTAATATAATAATAACCTCAAAATTTGCCCTAGAAAAAGTCTAATTAGCCAACCCGGGTACAAAAAATAAAAATGATTGGTCTTATGGGATCTAGATTTATTTTTCTACAAGATGAACTAAAAATTATCGACAAACTTCATAAAAAAGTGTGGGCCCATTTCTCTTAGGCGAATTGGGAATTTTCCTTTGGGCACATATAAAACAGGGTGAATTTTTCAAGTGGAATCTTATGGCAAAATAAAAAAAAAATCGGACTTTTAAAAAATCTCCATACAAATCGGTCGTTTCTCGATTATGCTTCCGTCTCGCTCTTTCTAGTGGGTTATTGTATAAGGAAAAGCGAGAAGTATGGGGAGAAAGTTTCTCATACTTCGGGAGCTGTTAATTTGATTAACTTGAAAGTTAGCTAATAGTTTTTTTTATTATTGTAGCTCGGCATGTGACAACACTCCACCTGATGTAAAGCTAGAGTGCGGTCCATGAATAGAAACAACTGCTATTACAGAGAAAACTGGGCGGGTAGCAGTCGCCTCCACTATACCGGCTTGATGAGACGAGCATGTACCATCTAGATTGACAGTGTACACTCCTCTTGTTATTTAACTATATTTTTATTAATTGATATTTTAGCAAACACAGCGGCATCGTTTATGGGCTTAGCATGGTTCACAACATACTCTGTCTATATGTTGACACAAGTTTTGTACGAAGATATTTCATTGTCGACAAAATTATTTTTATGTCTTATTTCTAATACTGCAATGGGTTATGCATTTCAAATGCTCGTGATGTGTGAAGGTACCGGTGTAGGTCAGTTACAAATATTTAATTTTTTTTTTATTGTAGCTCGGCATATGACAACTGCTACTACTGATAAATTTCTACAGACAGCATTCGCCTCCGCTATGCCGGCTTAAGGAGACGAATGTGCACCATCCAAATATGCACACTCTTTTCGTTATATCTGGATACTTTCAAACTGATTCCGAAACGCGAAAAGGTTACTGTGGGTGTTAAGTGGTGGTACTACCCCAGGACGGCAGACTAGGCTAAGCGTGGTTTGCACCAGAAGGCCGGTTAAAGTATCTTTAAGTATTACTTTTAAGGCGACGACGACCGTTAAACGTTTACATTTACTCCACACGCGTTACAGTATCGTGTAAATTCATATTATTATCGTTAAAAAGGTGGCTGATCTCGAAAAATAATAGAAAAACATATTTGGCTTCTTTTCAAACATTTGATGCTAGCAACATTGGTTTGACGATTACTTTTACTTTAACCAAGCCAAGATTCGCTGGTTACGGTTAAGGTTAACGTAACCGTCAAAAATGACAGGCGCGACGATGGTGCAACTCGTGTGAAGTAAATGTAAACCATAATGTAAACGTAACGATTAAAGTAATAGTTAAAGTTACTTTAACCGGCCTTCTGGTGCAAACGATCATCATTAGCCTCTCTGAAAGAGTAGTCTTTGAATATTTATTTATTTATTTATTTCATAAATTTAACTTAGTCTAACTACAAATTGAATAAAAGAAAACAAAAACTATAACAAAAAAAAAAACCCTAAAATCAATTTTAAAATAATACTAGCTGTTGGGTAAAGGCCGCGGGCGCAAGCGGCCCGCGGAGGCCCTTTTTGTCGTAAAACGTATTAGATCGAATAGATTTTAGTGCAGTTTTCAAAATATTTAGCTCGCCATCTAAAAGCGTTTACGATTCTGAATGAAATTGGTATTTACACGGTTACGCTAACGTATGTACTTTTTGAGTAATAGCGATTTTAAAAAATTAAAAAAAAGTAGTGCTGATCATACTAAACAATATTGGTCATTACACGGTTACGCTAACGTATGTACTTTTTGAGTAATAGCGATTTTAGAAAATTAAAAAAAAAAAAAATTAAAAAAAAGTAGTGCTGGTCATACTGAACAATATTGGTGTTTACACGGTGACGCTAACGTATCTACTTTTCGAGATATGGCGATTTTAAAAAATTAAAAAAAAAGAAAATTTAAAAAAAAACAAATAGTGCTGGTCATACTGAACAAAATTGGTCTTTACACGGTGACGCTAACGTATCTACTTTTCGAGATATGGCGATTTTAAAAAATTAAAAAAAAAAATTAAATTAAAGTAGTGCTGGTCATACTGAACAATATTGGTCTTTACACGGTGATGCTAACGTATGTACTTTTTGAGATACGGCGATTTTAAAAAATTAATTTAAAAATGATTTAAAAATTTTTTTTGCCCGATTTTGAAATTTTTTTTTTTATTTCACCATAAAATGACATTCTCTACAACTTTCTCTTCGGGGTGACTGCCCCGTTTCGCCCCGTTTCCGAGATATCGCTACCACTTCCGGTTCAGAATCGACTTCCGGTCAAAGTCGTATTTTTCTCGAGGTTTTTTCGACACCCCCTATACACCCCGAAAATTTCACCCCTGCACCGCCCCGGCAAGTACTAAATAATTGATGTCAATAGATCAGTGAGTGAGTGAGTGAGTGAGTGAGTGAGTGGTATTGCAGCTATATATTAGTACTAGCTGTTGGGTAAAGACCGCGGGCGCAAGCGGCCCGCGGAGGCCCTTTTTGTCGTAAAGCGTATTAGATCGAATAGATTTTAGGGCAGTTTTGAAAATATTTAGCTCGCCATCAAAAGGCGTTTAAGTTTCTGAACAAAATTGACCTTTACACGGTTACGCTAACGTATGTACTTTTTGAGAAATAGCGATTTTAGAAAAAAAAAAAAAAAAAAAAAAAAGTAGTGCTGGTCATACTGAACAATATTGGTCTTTACACGGTGACGCTAACGTATGTACTTTTTGAGTAATAGCGATTTTAGAAAATTAAAAAGAAAAACAAATATTAAAAAAAAAGTAGTGCTGGTCATACTGAACTATATTGGTCTTCACACGGTGACGCTAACGTATCTACTTTTCGAGATATGATGATTTTAAAAGATTGAAAAAAAAATTAAAAACAGAATAGTGCTGTTCATACTGAACAATATTGGTCTTTACACGGTTACGTTGACGTATGTACTTTTTGAGTAATAGCGATTTTAGAAAATTCAAAAAAAAAAACAAAATTAAAAAAAAAGTAGTGCTGGTCATACTGAACAATATTGGTCTTTACACGGTTACGTTAACGTATGTACTTTTTGAGTAATAGCGATTTTAGAAATAAAAAAAATAATAATAATAAAAAGTAGTGCTGGTCATACTGAACAAAATTGGTCTTTACACGGTGACGCTAACGTATCTACTTTTCGAGATATGGCGATTTTAAAAAATTAAAAAAAAAACAAAAATAAAAAAAAAAAATAGTGCTGGTCATACTGAACAATATTGATCTTTACACGGTTACGCTAACGTGTGTACTTTTTGAATAATAGCGATTTTAGAAAATTAAAAAAAAATAAATAAAAACAAATAGTGCTGGTCATACTGAACAATATTGGTCTTTACACAGTGACGCTAACGTATCTACCTTTCGAGATATGAAGATTTTAAAAAATTAAAAAAAAAAACAAAAACAAAATTTTTAAAAAATAGTGCTGGTCATACTGAACAATATTGGTCTTTACACGGTTACGCTAACGTATCTACTTCTTGAGATATTTAAAATATTCGAAAAAAAACCCGCCGCGCGGAGCAAATTTGATGTTCACGCGGCCGCGCTCACCGTCCGACTGACCGAGGTAAAGCCGTTTCGATCGTTCGTCCCGAAAATGCGTCGTTATATTTTCATTGCGCGCTCTGAACGGGCGGAACATAGAGAGCGCGAGCCCCGACGAGCGATCGACGCGGATGCTGTTAGGCCACGCCCACCGCCATGCTCCGTTTCATATTGGCGTACCGGCGGGAAAAGGATATAAATACGATCGAGGAAAAATTTTTTTTGAGCAATTTTGAAAAAAAAAGTATCGTTTTCGAAATTAGAGGGCATTCCCTACAACGTTTGTTCCGGCACTTTTGCCTCATCTCTTTCCGTTTCCGAGATATCGCTACCACTTCCGGTCCAGAATCGACTTCCGGTCAAAGTCGTATTTTTCTCGACGGTTTTGGAACGCCCTCTATACGACTCAAAAAACCGCTACCCTCCACCATACCGGCAAGTGCGAAATAATTGATGTCAGTCAGTCAGTGGTATTGCAGCTATATATTAGTACTAGCTGTTGGGTAAAAGCCGCGGGCGCAAGCGGCCCGCGGAGGCCCTTTTTGTCGTAAAACGTATTAGATCGAATAGATTTTAGGCAGTTTTGAAAATATTTAGCTCGCCATCTAAAAGCGTTTACGTTTCTGAACAAAATTGGTCTTTACACGGTGACGCTAACGTATCTACTTTTCGAGATATGGCGATTTTAAAAAAATTAAAAAAAAACAAAATTTAAAAAAAAATTAGTGCTGGTCATACTGAACAAAATTGGTCTTTACACGGTGACGCTAACGTATCTACTTTTCGAGATATGGCGATTTTAAAAAATTAAAAAAAAAAATTAAAAAAAAAGTAGTGCTGGTCATACTGAACAATATTGGTCTTTACACGGTGACGCTAACGTATGTACTTTTTGAGTAATAGCTATTTTAGAAAATTAAAAAAAAAAAAAAAGCAAATAGTGCTGGTCATACTGAACAATATTGATCTTTACACGGTGACGCTAACGTATCTACTTTTCGAGATATGAAGATTTTAAAAAATTAAAAAAAAAAAACAAAAATTTAAAAAAAAAGTGCTGGTCATACTGAACAAAATTGGTCTTTACACGGTGACGCTAACGTATCAACTTTTCGAGATATGGCGATTTTAAAAAATTAAAAAAAAAAAAACAAAAATTTAAAAAAAAAATAGTGCTGGTCATACTGAACAATATTGGTCTTTACACGGTGACGCTAACGTATCTACTTTTCGAGATATGAAGATTTTAAAAAATTAAAAAAAAAACTAAAACAAAAATTTAAAAAAATAGTGCTGGTCACACTGAACAAAATTTATCTTTACATGGTTACTCTGACGTATCTACTTCTTGAGATATTTAAAAGAAAGCCCGCCGCGCGGAGCAAATTCGATGTTCACGCGGCCGCGCTCACCGTCCGACTGACCGAGGTAAAGCCGTTTCGATCGTTCGTCCCGAAAATGCCTCGTCGCGGATGCTGTTAGGCCACGCCCACCGCCATGCTCCGTTTCATATTGGCGTACCGGCGGGAAAAGGATATAAATACGATCGAGGAAAAATTTTTTTTGCCCGATTTTGAAAATTTTTTTTTTTATTTCGGCATAAGACGACATTCTCTACAACTTTCTCTACGGGGTGACTGCCCCGACTCGCCCCGTTTCCGAGATATCGCTACCACTTCCGGTCCAGAATCGACTTCCGGTCAAAGTCGTATTTTTCTCGACGGTTTTGGAACGCCCTCTATACGACTAAAAAAACCGCTACCCTCCACCATACCGGCAAGTACGAAATAATTGATGTCAGTCAGTGAGTGAGTGAGTGGTATTGCAGCTATATATTAGTATTGCAGCTATATATTAGTATAATAATAATAATAATAATTAATAATAAAATTTGTTTAAGGTTTACAATGGAGTGACTTCTTCAAGCCAATCTCGTATCACGATCAATTTCAACCAGGACATCTTGTATTTATGTTTATACTTGACACAATTCTCTATATTATAATAGCTATGTATATTGAAAAAATCAAACCTGGTACATATGGAGTGCCTTTACCCTGGTATTTTCCATTTACGAAGAAATTTTGGTTGTCAACTTCAAGCAGAATTGCAGGTAATCAATACAAAGATATTTATTTTTATTGTAGCGACAACACTCCGCCTGATGTAAAGCTAGAGTCCGGTCCATGAGTGGAAACAACTGCTATTACAGAGAAATCTCTACGCCTCTCGTTATATCTGGCTACTTTCAAATTGTTCCCGAAACGCGCCAAGGTCACTTCACGAGTATTACATTCGAAAATGGTGGTACTACCCCAAGACAACAGATTGGAGTAATAACCATCATCAATCTGCTTACCACTCTTTAATAGCGACCAAAGTACGTATTACATAATTGCATTGGTACCGATCAGAATTTATCGAGGTTCGAACACGGGTCTTATCGTGAGTTCACGCGTCTTACCGCTAGACCACGGCCGCTCTACGTTCTTTCTTTGTTATATATTGAAGTGTTTTTGTTTTCAAGCTGTGCCAAGCGAGGCTGGAGAGACTGAATACGCTGATGCCTTATTAAAAGTTGTACATGATGAGGAGCCTAAAGGTGTTCCAGCTGGCGTCAATATACAGAACTTGACGAAAATATATAGTAAACGCAAAAAGGCTGTCGACAATTTGTCGTTAAGAATGTACGAGAACGAAATAACAGTACTGCTCGGGCATAATGGTGCTGGGAAAACAACTACAATATCCATGTTGACAGGTAATTTTTATTAAAAGCGTTTTTATTGTAGCTCGGCATATGAAAACACTCCGTCTGATGTAAAGCTAGAGCGCGGTCCATGAACGGAAACAACTGCTTACTACAGATAAATTTCTACAGACAGCAATCGCCTCCGCTATGCCGGCTGCATGCGAGGAACGTGCACCATCCAGATTGACTGGCTACTTTCAAACTGATCCCGAAACACGCAAGGTCACTTTACGGGAGTTTCAATCATAACTGGTGGTACTACCCCAGGTCAGCAAACTGGGCTAGTAGCTATCGTCGGTCTGCCTACCTCTATTTAAAGTGTGACCATTCTCCACCTAGAGCTCTGAAGTCACTTAGGCCCGTTAAAGTTTTCTTAAAGCCCTTTTGGTGCAAATGGACCTTGCTGATATTTCGGAACAGCGTACAGTACAGGGTATAAATGTGCCCTGTCAACGATGCACATTCTACACCTTAGGTCTGACCTATCGACTAGATAACCAACTTTAATAAAATTATAGGCATGATACCACCGACATCTGGAGCAGCTAAAATAAGCGGTTACGATATCGTGACTGACACTGAATTGGCTAGGAAATCCCTTGGGTTATGTCCACAGCATAATGTCTTATTCCCTGACTTGACTGTCGCAGAACATATTATATTTTATTCGAGGTTAAAGGGTGTCCCTAAAGACAAGATTAAGAGTGAAGTTAATCATTTTATGAAGCTTTTAGAGCTCGAGGAAAAAGTGAGTACAATTTTTGTAAGGAAGACAGTCCGATAACGACAACCGACATTTCTTCATGGTACTTCCGACAGCCGACATATCGTTCACCGTTTTTCTGATTGATAAGTCCGATAAAATTGTCGGACACAAAGCATCTCTGACTTTATTTGTCCGCGACAAACGATTTCGTTTCTATATTTGTTTTTATTGTAGCTAGGCCTGATGTAAAGCTATAGTGCGGTCTAGGAACGGAAACAACTGCTACTACAGAATAAACTCTACGGGCAGCAGTCGCCTTCGCTATGCCGGCTTGGTAAGACGAGTTGGTGCATAGGTTGGTGTCGAGATTCAAAGTGCACACTCTTCTCGCTATTCCTAGCTACTTTCAAACTGCTCCCGAAACGCGACAAGGTCACTTCACGTGTGTTACATTCGAAAGTTGTGGTACTACCCCAGGACGGCAGACTGGACAAATAACATTTTGAACACATAACAAAAAATATTTTTTATTTATTTATTTATTTTATTTGGTTAATACAACAGGCCACAGTCAGCATGAAATATACAACAACTGAACTAGACTGAGGCCCAAAGCGTATTGTACACGGTGAACATATTAATAGAATAATACAATGTCCGATATTTTTTCTTGTTTTTTTTTTATTTGTTTAAATGTCTGTACTAATTTTGTACATATCCGTTCACAAATTCGCGTCAATATTTACTTTAATAAGCCTTATTATATATTTCAGAGGGATGTACTATCAAATCGTCTATCTGGGGGTCAGCAGAGACGTTTGTCAGTTGGCGCAGCAATGTGCGGATCATCTCGCGTTGTCTTATTAGATGAACCCACATCGGGATTAGATCCAGCTGCAAGGAGAGCTCTTTGGGATCTGTTACAAAAGGAAAAACGAGGTTAGACGGGACTAATGTTTCTCGTGCATCATCCAGATTGGCCCCAAACTATACAGGTTGGAAACTTAATGGCGAGATATCTGGATGAGAAATACCCAAAATTTTTACTCAGAGGAAACATTCCTTAATTTTTTATTATAAGTAAAACTGCATTTAAAGATTTGTAGGCCTCTTACTTTCCACCCTGTATACTTTGCTATCAAAAAGAAATTGTTGAACAACCTTCCCAACCACCTCTTTCCTCCTTCCTACAACCTGGGATCATTCAAGGGCAGTGGCAAGAGGCATTTCGCAAAGCCGGCATAACGGACGTGACTGCTGTCTGCGGATCCCCTTCTCTGATAGCAGTCGCCTCCGTTCATGGATCGCACTTTAACTTTACACCAGGCCTAGCTACAATAAAAACAAATAAACAAACGATATCGGATGCTTTGTGTCCGACAATTATCGGACTTATCAATCAGAAAAACGGTGAAAGATATGTCGTCAATCGGCTGTCGGAAATCGGTGCGGTCATATGATCCACAGACCACGGAACAGACTGGGGTCAAATTTAATTTTACTTATTATTTACAGGCCGAACCATAATCTTAACAACACATTTTATGGATGAAGCTGACGTGCTCGGTGACCGTATAGCCATAATGGCCGGTGGTCGTCTTCAGTGTGTCGGGTCTCCGTATTTTTTAAAAAAACATTACGGTCTTGGATATAAATTGACAATGGTTAAACGAGCCGATTGCAATGTTAACAATTGTACTGAATTTTTGAGGAATTATGTCGCTGATTTAAAAGAAAATACTGATATAGGTTAGTTTTCTAACTCTACTTCTTTGCCCACGTGAATGATAGCGACAACGATATGTTGACGGTTGGACCGATTTATTGAACCGATAAATAGACGTCACAAAATAATAGAACTCCAAATCGGTCTGACATGTCGGGTGCCGTTATCAGACCTCGTTGGACAAACGACCTTACACTTTTTTTATTATTATAGCTCGGCATGTGACAACACTCCGCCTGATGTAAAGCTAGAGTGCAGTCCATTAGTGGAAACAACTACTACTACAGATAAACCTGTGCCGGCAGCAGTCGCATCCACTATGCCGGCTTGAGGAGACGAGTATGTACCATCTAGATTGACAGTGCACACTCCTCTCGCTATACCTGGCTACTTTCAAACTATTCCCGAAACGCGACAAGGTCACTTCACGGGTGTTACGTTCGAAAGTGGTGGTACTACCCCATGACGGCAGACTGGACTAGTAACCATCATGAGTCAATTTTTATGTAACGCTTTTTCTAAGTTTCAGTACTTGTAAGATATGAAAATTAATTTAAATATTTTTATTCTTTCATTGTTTCAGCGTCTGAATTAACGTATATATTACCGAATGATAATGTACCAAAATTCCCTGCAATGCTTAAAGATTTGGAAGAGAATAAAGAACGCCTTGGCATATCTAGTTATGGTTTGACAATAACGAGTCTTGAAGAAGTGTTTATGAAGTTAGTATATTATTTAGGATATTTTAGTGTGTGGATTTTTTAACTATTATTTTTTGACATTATTTCTGTTGTCATAGTTTTTTATTATTTTTTTATTTTATATTTTTAAGGGCGACCAGTGGTGGGATTCATTGAATCATGCTTAACAGTGATTGATTATTTTTTTGGTAAATGATCCACCTTTGGGTGTCACATCGTAAACAAAGAAATAAAATAAAAAATTAAATTAAAGTTAAAATTAGAATCAGAAACAAAGACAAAATTGAATTAAAATGAAAATTAATCTCAAAATCAAAATTAAAATTAAAATCAAAGTTTAAGTAAATATTGAAATAAAATAGAATATCTGTACATATAGTTGGTGTCCACTAGTAACGACTACTCTCCGTATCGATACAAAAAATTCGCTTCCCTAAATAAATAAAACTGCATCCATTTGGAAGGATTTACGCCGAATCGAATCCGTCAGGCACGAAAAAGAAATGCGATTCAATTCGACGTGCTTCGATTCTTCTCTAATGAACAAATTTAAAGTTGAAATTGCCATGGATGTATGCAATGGTTTACAGTATCTGACTAATGCTCATTCCAGAAACATTGCGCCTTTTTATTTGCGGGTAGTTTCAACTTACTAACCTTGTCGCGACCCTGTTCTTGTCTTTACAGTAATTTATTTTAAAAAAATTGTTATTTTAATTAGGGCTGGAGCTGAAGATTTTGTTGAGAGCAAAAGTAAATCATCAACAGTTTTGTTCCATAAAAATGGCTCTAACGGTGTTATTGAGATGCCTACGGAGTGCGGTAAGTTTAAGAACTGTTTAAAAAAGTTACATAGTGTAACATGTAGTATATTACTTAACACACGCCCTGTGAGGGGCACGCACTGGGGTAGGCAGAAACTACGGAGCGCCAGCGACGGTAGAGAAAGGCTCTACCTACTACCATCCATTACTCCCCTCATGCATGCACGTCGGTTAAGGGTCCTCCTCACCTGATCCTTTCTAAAGAGTTGACTAATCTGGCTGAGAAAGGTCTTCCTAAGGCGTCCCCTTCTCACACTGCCATCCACTTCCGCGCAATAAAACTTATTAGTTAATCTCCGTTCATCCATCCTTTCCAAATGAATTTTAAGAGTGGTAGGCAGACTAATAATGATGGGTAATAGTCGTGTCTGCCGCCTGTGGTAGTACCACCACTTTCGAATGTAACACCCGTGAAGTGACCTTGTCGCGTTTCGGGAGCAGTTTGAAAGTAGCCAGGTGTAACGAGAGGAGTGTGCACTACCAATCCAGATGGTGTATGGCGGCGACTGCTGCCTGTAAAGATTTCTTTGTTGCAGCAGTTTTCGTTCATGGACCGCACTCTAGCTTTATATTAGGCGAAGTGTTGTCATTTGCCGAGCTACAATTTTTTTTTTAATTTCAGGTGAAATGGAAAGTATAAACAAAGTACATGGATTCAGACTCCTTGGCAATCACATAAGAGCGATGTTTCTCAAACTTATTTACACAACGACAAGGAATAAACTACAAAATACTATACAATTCTTATCACCAATAATTAATATTTCATTATCAGTTGTAATTGCGCGAAGTTGGAAATTTATATCGGATTTGCCTCCGTTGAATTTGAGTTTAGAAAGTGGGTTTCATAAAACTGAGACGCTTTTGGCGTACACGAAGTTGGCTAAGGAGGATTTCACTTATAAGAGTTTGCAGGCGTACAGGAACATTTTCGCTGAATCTAGTTATCCGAATATGGACCTTATTGATATTGGAAATTCTAGTATAATTGATTTTTATGAACAGTTGGTAAGTTTTCTTTTACTATTTTTTTGCCTGTAGAAATTTATCTATAGTAGCACTTGTTTTCGTTCATGGACCGCACTCTAGCTTTAAATCAGGCGGGGTGTTGTCATATACCGAGCTACAATTTAAAAAAATATATATATCGCTACGGCCTCTTATCGCGACATCCTTGCGTATAATGGAAGTAATTTCATTTAATTAAACAAATAACCGATTAAAATTATTTTTTAAACACTACTTTGCAACTAATTTGTGGCATCCTCAGGAGACGTGTGGTCGCTTCGACTTCACTTCGACGACTAAACGCGTCAAGAGGTTTTTGCATGTTGGTGAAGGGTTTAAAATTGACAGCTGATGTGACTGTGTACCTATCCTCACTAACATTGATTAGCGGAAATTAGTTGCAAAATAGTGTTTGAAAAATAATTTTTGTTATGGATTTCGGCAAAGTAACGCCTAAGGGTGGTTTCCACTACAAGGCCGGTTAAAGTAACTTTAACCATTACTTTTACGGCGACGACGACCGTTAAACATTTACATTTACTCCACACGCGTTGCAATATCGTGTAAATTCATATTGTTATCGTTAAAAGGGTGGCTGATCTCGAAAAAATATAGAAAAACATATTTGGCTGCTTTTCATACATTAGACGTTAGCAACACTGGTTTGATGATTACTTTAACTTTAACCAAGCCAATATTCGCTGGTTAAGGTTAAAGTAACCGTCAAAAATGACTGTGAAGTGCAACTCGTGTGCAGTGAATATACACAATAATGTAAACGTAACGATTAAAGTAATAGTTAAAGTTGCTTTAATCGGCCTTCTGGTGCAAACGACCCTAATACTATTAAACATAAATTACCTATTAATTATTTTAATTGTAGAGTAGCGAAAATGCAGCTCGAGTTCGTTATGAAAATTTGATCGGTGCCACTTACTCACCAAAGTATATCATCGCTTGGTTCAGTAATTTTGGCTATCATGACTCTGCGATAACTCTCGCTATGGTGCACAAGTCATTTCTGCAAGCCGCATCACCAAATAGAACTTTGAATATCATCAACCATCCGTTGCCTTATTCTATTGAAAATTTGGTAAGTTTTTGTTTTTATGGTCTACAGGCAGCAATCGCCAACGCTATGCCGACCTGGGGAGACTTATATGCCCCTTCGATAGACATCATACGTTTATGGATTGTACTCTAGCTTTACATTTAAAAAAAATACTGATAAATTTCTACATACAGCAGCCGCCTCCTCTATGCCGGCTTTGGAAAACTCTCACTATACTTGGCCACTTCCAAAGTGTTCTCGAAACGCGACAAGGTCACTTCACGGGTGTTACACTCGAAAGTGGTGGTACTACCCCAGGACGGCAGACTGGACAAATAACCAACATCAGTCTGCCTACCACTCTTTAATAAATAATGTATATGTAATTACTTTTTCAGGTACGTGTGATGGCGTCTGGTAGCACTATGGGATTCCAATTTGCATTTAATATTGGTTTTTGTATGGCTTTTGTTACATCCTTCATTGTTCTGTTTGTTATAAAGGTTAGTAAAGTTATTTGTAGTAGGCGTGTGTAGTCCACGTTGACAGGGCACACTAGCTTTTTTATTAGCAGCTCGGCATGTAACTACACTCCGCCTGATGTCAAGCTAGAGTTCGGTCTATGAGCAGAAATACAGTTACGACAAAAAATATATGCAGACAACAGTCTCCTCCTAAGTGCGGTCCATGAACGGAGGGGACTGCTGTCAGAGAAGGGGATCTGCAGACAGCAGTCGGGTCCGCTATGCCGGCTTGATGAGATGCCTCTTCACACTGCGCTTGAACGACCCCGTGTTGTAGGAAGGAGGAAAAAAATACTTGTATATTATTATTATTTATTGTTAGAGAAAAATTCACTTAGGTTATAAAAACTTCTCTGTAATAAAAATCTTTTTAATATATAATTTTATTTTTTTTTTTATTTTTTTTTTTGAAAAAATACAGCGATATATAATATATGTATAATAAAATAGTAATTTGCTTCTTCCTTTACGTGGCCAGGCAAACTATTATAAATTTTATCAGCCATGGGATAAGGCCCAGAACTAAACATTGTTTTTTTAATGTGGAATTGCTAATTTATTTTTATTTCTTAAGTTTCGGTGATGGTCTTTTGCTTCAATGAAAAGGTTAAAATAGTATTTTCTTACAAACTTAATTATTTTTACTTTCTAGGAACGCGTGAGCGGTGCAAAGCTACTCCAGCACGTGTCGGGTGTACGTCCGACTATTATGTGGAGTTGCGCCTTGATATGGGATTGGTTGTGGTTGTTTCTCATACATTTATGTACAGTCATAACTCTCGCCTGCTTCCAAGAGAACAGTTTTTCTACAACTGCTGAATTAGGTATGTCAACGTCACTGCACACTGATCGGCGCCGTCAACTCACTTATGAGTCGCCGTCATCTCGCTTACGACTCGCCGTCATCTCGCTCACGACTCGCTGTCATCTCTCTCACGACTCGCCGACATCTCGCTCACGACTCGCGGACGCTTCATTGGCCGTAGTCGTGTTAACACATCTGCGATGATGAACCTCTCCAATGAGGCGAGACGTTGTCGATCCGGTGTTGATAAATGTGTGACGACCATATTGCTGTTTTTCTAATTTTTGAGGGAGGTCCTTACTTACTAACACCATTATCATTCTGCTTCCTTGGTCTCCGAGCTTATACAGGGTGTATCGGGCAACGTGTAAAAAATTTCAAGAGATGACTCAGTAAGTGATTCTGAGCCGAAATTATTTGAAAAATAAATACCTTTTTTTTTATCTAAATGTCCACCTTTTCCTCGTAGAAACATACATAATTTGCTACACGAACGCGTAATCGTTGTGTCGTCGGGCGGTGCATCAAACAAATGACCTTGGCTTTGATCAACGCCGACAACCTTTGCCGCCTCGCCTTTGATCTCGCGCCGACAAGCCGTGTGCCGTCCCACCTGCAACGGCGGTCCACGTCGGCCGGTCCATTTATAGACCTTTTGTTTTTGTGATAATACCATACACGAGAACTTTTATTTAGTAAATTTATTTTTTGAGGGGTGTTCATCCCTCACTTGATATTTACCTTAATTTTTTTACACGTTGCCTGATACACCCTGTATAAACCTAGCTACAAACTGAAAATAACTTTTTTTAATGAATGTACTAAGCTAGTGCCTGTATGGCACTGATTGACCAAAGTCCATTTAACATACCAGACTTATCGAGGATTGAACACCACTGATCTTATTGATTGTGAAGTCCGTCTTCTCCCGCTAACCACGGCTGCTACCTTATATGCGGATAGCTAATATTGTAATAAATAAAAACTAATATTTCTTTTTTTGTTTTGTCATTCTTACAACTATTTTATTATTATTTTTCTAGGTCGTGTACTTCTTGTGTTGGTTATATTTTCACTAGCAACAATACCATTTCATTATTTGGCCTCATTTTACTTCGAAGCAGCCGCTTCTGGGTTCTCAAAGATGTGTTTTATTAATATTTTTGTTGGTGAGTATTTGCTAAATTTATAATCGGGTGGACGTGTCTTTTTCTAATGTATTAGTAGATTCTACAACTTCACAGAAACTGCTTTAGATTTGACTATGACTTTACCAGACTGTTTAGCGTGATGAATTAATGCAGCATGATAAACTTTACTATACTTTACTTGCAAGCTTAAAAAATGGTAGGCAGACTGATGACAATTACTAGCCCAGTCTGGCGTCCTCGAGTAGTACTGTCTGTTAGTACTTACACCCTTAAAATGACCTAGTCGCGTTTTGAAAGTAGCCGGGTATATTGAGACGAATGTACTGTGCTAATGGTCCAGATTCTAGCAACAGTTATTTTCGCTCATGGACCTCACTCTAGCTTAACGCTCGCAGGGGGAGTACGATCAACTCGTCGGCACAATGTAGTTTTACATAAGTTGTTTTCTTTGCAGGTTGTATGCCATTTTTAGTGACAGAAGTGTTGAGATTGCCTGAGGTCGGCAGTCCTTATTATGCTCGTATATTCGATTGGATATTCTCACCTTTACCTATATATTGTCTTAGCCGGAGTTTCAGGTATTGCTCATATTATTTTATTTCTTTTAATGTCTTAAGTTATGATTGCTATGACATGCTTAAAGCTGGTACTTGGTGTTTTTATTATTGTATGGCTTTGTCTACCGTACTCGGTCGTAGTTAAGCCCCAAGAGGACTGGTTAGTAGGATGAAAAAATCCCACCCTCTTTTTTTTTGTTTTATATGGCATTGTAACAATTTGCCAGTGTCCAAGTAAATATTTTTGCATCAAGTTAATAATATTGTGCATCACGAGTCATTCATTCATCACACTAAACAGTCAAGTCAACAATTGCTTCAGTAAAGTGGTAGTATCTTTGCTGAAACTTCCTATTGAGTTTTGGAGGGAAACTGGAAACACAGGTTCTCTTCTTTTGAATTGTTTGCCCACACTCACGCACGTTCACGAACACTGAATGGTTAATAAGCCATTATTACACATTAATACTCGAAGAAACACAAGTTTAGGAAAATAATTCAAAACAGATAACCTAATGTCCCAAGATGACCGCCAAAACTCAGGTGTAGAACTTCAGCGGTTGAGATTATGTTTTTATTATTGTATAGCTTTGTCTACGTCTATCATATCATATCAAGAGAGCAGTGGTTGGTGTCGATGAAAAAAATCCCTCCCTCCTTATACCGTTGGCATTTCGTATAGTGTTGCCAACAAAATAATAGGTAATTAATTAATGAGAAAATATGTTCCAGAGATATGAGTGTAACATCGTTCCGTATAGCAGCATGTGATGCGTTATGCAATCAATATGTGACTATACCTAACTGCACACGAGATATTATATGTCACAGTCTTAATATTAGCGTTTGTTGTGGTGAGTAAAGATTTTAATATATATATGTTGGAGCAGGAGAGAGGCGCAGGTCTGTCACTGCCCTTTCACCAACATCAGAAACGGGTGTGGGCGTGTCATGGGTAGTTGGATTGACTAACAAAAACAGCGTTAGATAGATATCGTGTGATCAGGTGGGTAATGCACGATGGTCAGACACAACAAGTCGACACGCCCTCACGCATCGAGCGTTCGTCCCAGACTGAACGCTGTCCGGTCTTCCCTCTCGGTTCTAGTCATCGCGGCTTTCATGGTGACAGCAACCCACGCGATACGTCGACCAATAGCTTCCTCTTCTTGTAGACTACGTTGAGTACCACTAGATGGCGCTTGCAGACACAAATCAACTCCTATGCGACATATAACATAAAAGACAAAAATTAAAGTGCGCGCGTGAGTTGATTCCGATCTCTGGAAGCTTTAAAAAGAGGATCTACTAGTTTTGTTTACTTTTGTTATCTTACTGAAGTTCGATATGTATTATTTACTGTCGATATTTGGGCTCATCCGAAAGCTTTCAAGGTCAATGATGCCCGCGATGACGATCAACTCGCGCACGCATTAGACTCGACTCGTTGTCGTAATTTGTAGAAGCGCGAGGCGAGGTAATCAACTCGCGCGCTTACTTCTCGTCGTAGTAATCTCAGGTTTTTTTTTATTGATTACAGTTGAAGACAATCCATTCTTAGATTGGAACGAGCCTGGTATTAGTCGGTATTTGTTTATTATGATAGTCGTTGGAATTGTTTGCTTCAGTATACTTCTAATAAAGGAATATGAACTCATTAATAAGGTAACGACAATTTGAACTTTATGTGTAAGGGAATAAGTACCATTTTCATTATAAGCTACCGTGGTTTAGCGGTAAGACGCGTTAACTCACGATCGATGACGCCCGTGTTCGAACCTCGCTAATTTCTGACCGGTAGCAATGTAACTATGTTATATGTACTTTGGTTGCTCATATATAGGCACTATTAAAGAGTGTTAGGCAGACTGATGATGGTTATTAGCCCAGTCTGCCGTCCTGGGGTAGTACCACCACTTTCGAATGTGTATTTTTTGTAGCCCGACATATGACAACACTGCCTGATGTTAAGCTAGAGTGCGGTCTGTGAACGAAAACAACTGCTATTGCAGATAAATTTCTACAGGCAGCAGTCGCCTCCGCTCTGCCGGCTCGAGGAGACGAATGTGCACCATCTAGATTGACACTGCACACTCCTCTCGGTATACCTGTGTATTATTAAGTTTGTTTTATCAGTGAAAATATTTCAGATATTTTATGCATCTCGCTCACTCCCGCCAGCAATGGAGTCGTGTGACGAGGACAGCGATGTAATAGCAGAAAGAAAATTGATTTACAACGTTACACGACCACAAATGATGCATTATAGTTTATTATGCAAAGATCTCACTAAATATTATAGGAATTTTCTTGCTGTAAATAGATTGTCATTTGGTAAGCGAATTTCAACTTTAATTCAAACTGCATAAGGCACAATTTTTATCATCTCACCTTTGAGATATACGACATTATTGTTTTACGAAAGCAATTTTATTATTTTTTATTTTAAATTGAGTTTTAAACGTCCATGAGCGGAGGAATGTGGAAATTTATCGCAAAAAAAATGTCTGTAAGCAGCAGTCACCTCCGCTATGCCGGTTTGTATTATTACCTAGTCGGTAAAAATAACATCGTCTGATTGGTAGAGAGTTCTCACGTTACGCTGTCCCGGCGTAAATGTAAACACGTACTTGGCTCTCGAGTCACTTCCTACACCAATGGGTGGGTACTATCAAGAGCAGGGGAGCAGTCCCACCGTAAGGATTAATGTTACTTGCATATTTTTATGTTTCTCTCAGCTCCTACTTTAAATATAACTTATGTTTACGTTGCTATGACAACTGACTTGTGTAGATTAATTTGATTGATATTTACATGTCATTTTTTTCGTTTTTCCCTCATAACATTGACAACTAAATGAGGTGCAATATGTAAAAAAACATATAGAAGCATTGACAACAATATTGATCTCCTTTACTTATAATGCAATCAGAAAGAGAAGGCAACTGTAATCTTCCGATAAACAATTTAAAAAAAAAACTCTGACTGCTCCCCTGCTCTTGATGGTACATTGGGGGTTTCATATTATAAATTTTCCAGCTGTACGTAAGAGTGAATGCTTCGGTTTACTCGGGATTAACGGTGCTGGTAAAACGACTACGTTTAAAATGTTGACTGGGGACACTAGGATATCAAGTGGCGATGCTTACGTCCACAGACATTCTATTAAAACTAACTTACAAGATACTTATAGAAATATTGGTAAGGAAATATGTTTATAGCGGCCGTGGTCTAGCGGTAAGACGCGTGGACTCACGATCGACGAGACCCGTGTTCAAACCTCGCTAATTATGACCGGTACCAATGTAACTTTGTTATGTGTACTTTGGGCACTATTAAAGAGTGGTAGGCAGACTGATGATGGTTATTAGCCCAGTCTGCCGTCCTGGGTTAGTACCACCACTTTCGAATGTGACATTGTCGCGTTTCGGGAATAGTTTAAAAGTGGAATAGTTTAAGAGCGGCCGTGGTCTAGTGGTAAGACGCGTGAACTCACGATCGATGAGACCCGTGTTCGAACCTCGCTAAAGACCGGTACCAATGTAACTTTGTTATATGTACTTTGGTCGCTCAGTGCCTATAGGCACTATTAAAGAGTGGTAGGCAGACTGATGATGGTTATTTGTCCAGTCTGTCGTCCTGGGGCAGTACCACCACTTTCGAATGTAACACCCGTGAAGTGACCTTGTCGCGTTTCGGGAATAGTTTGAAAGTAGCCAGGTATAAGAGAGGAGTGTGCACTGTCAATCTAGATGGTACATGCTCGTCTCCTCAAGCCGGCATAGTGGAGGCGACTGCAGTCCGTAGAGATTTCTCTGTGGGAGCAGTTGTTTCCATTCATGGACCGCACTCTAGCTTTACATCAGGCGGAGTGTTGTCACATGTCGAGCTACAATAAAAAAAAAAAAAAAAAAAAAAAAAAGTAGCCAGGTATAGCGAGAGGAGTGTGCGCTGTCAATCTAGATGGTACATGCTCGTCTCCTCAAGCCGGCATAGGGTGACTGCTACTTGTAGAAGTTTATCTGTAATAGCGGTTGTCTCTGTACATGGAACGCATTCTTACTTGAAATCGGGCGGAGTGTTATCGTATAAAATAAGCTATTATTGGCTGGAATTTAGCGAGGTTTGAACAAGGGTCTCATCGATCGTGAGTTGAGTGTGACCGCTAGACCACGACCGCTCACAAATATAAATCTATTTCAGGTTACTGTCCACAATTTGACGGTTTATTAGAAAACTTAACTGGAAGAGAAACGCTACGTATTTATTGTTTACTGCGTGGGATACCGTCCAACGTGGGCAGAGAAAGTGCCGAGGCATTGACAAGGGAGCTCGGTTTTACTAAACATTTTGATAAGAAGGTACTTTATTTTTTAAATTGTATCTCGGCATGTGACAACACTCCGCCTGGTGTAAAGCTAGAGTGCGGTGCATGAACGAAAACAACTGCTTCTACAGAGAAATCTCCAAGCGCAGCAGTCTTTAGAGTGGTAGGTAAACTGATGATGGTTATTAGCCCAGTCTGCCGTCCTGGGGTAGTACCACCACTTTCGAATGTAACACCCGGGAAGTGACTTTGTCGCGTTTCGGAAATAGTTTGAAAGTAGCCAGGTATAACGAGTGGAGTGTGCACTGTCAATCTGGATGGTACATGCTCGTCCCCTCAAGCCGGCATAGTGGAGGCGACTGCTACCCGCACATGTTTCTCTGTAGTAGCAGTTGTTTCCATTCACGGACCGCACTCTAGCTTTACATCAGGCGGAGTGTTCTCACATGCCGAGCTACAATAAAAAAAAAATTAGCTCCATCTCTCCACTCCTCAAGCCGTCATGCAGTCCCGTCAATGACTTAGTTTGGAAAGTATCCGGATATTCCTTTCAGCCGGCATAGTGGAGGCAACTGAAAGATTTGTAAATAAAAATCTGTTTTTTTTTTGCAGGTTCAACAATACAGCGGTGGCACAAAAAGGAAATTAAGTACTGCATTAGCTTTGTTAGGTGACGCGCCACTCGTGTTCCTAGATGAACCTACAACAGGTATTTTATAATTTATCTTATGTTTAAATGTTTTCATTTTTACCAAGGTCGTTCGTCGGTCGTCGTTCTGTCGTTTTTAACGCGTTAATTAATGCATTACGTTAATGTCGCCAAGACTCCAACTCGTTCTATCTAGTAGCGTTAATACTATTGGCATTATACGTTAAACGCTAACTCGAGAAAGCCTTTAATATATATTTTTTATTATTGTAATTCAACATATGACAACACTCCGCCTGATGTAAAGAGTGTAGTGTAGAGTGCGATCCATGAACGGAAATAACTGCTACTACAGAGAAATCTCTACAGATAGCAGTCGCCTCCGCTATGCCAGCTTGAGGAGACGAGTATGCATCATCTAGATTGACAGTGCTCACTCCTCTCGTTGTATTAATGTAGTCCGTAATTTTTAACGCACTAATTAGCGCGCAAAGTAACGCCAATTTCGATTTACAGGCATGGACCCAGCATCAAAACGTTTAGTATGGAGCAGTATCAGTAGGGCTGTGAATGAAGGGCGTAGTGTGGTTCTGACGTCACACAGTATGGAGGAATGTGAGGCACTATGTTCACGACTCACTATTATGGCGGCAGGCAGGTTGCATTGCTTAGGACCGTTGCAACATTTAAAAAATAAATTCTCACAAGGTTTGTGTATTTTTTTATCTATATTTTATATTCATTTGGTGTGGCCTTGATCTATAGTCGGATTTATAATTAGATAGACAAAAATGACATTTGAAGGGATGCCTATAGGGATATTTATAAAATAGGCAGATTTGTTATTACTGATCGAAATGTCATTTTAAGACAATTCAATTAATCAATTAAAGTATTCGTGTCACAACGCTTTACTTCTAACCTGCCAACATTGTGGAGGCGTGTATATGTTTCGAGCTGTCAGATTTATCTATCTAATTATAAATCCGACTATAGTGATTCTTTTTTTTATATAATATTTTTGTATCAAGTTATTATAATATTATGCATCACGAGTCATTCATTCATCACACTAAATTGTCGGCTCAAGTAAAAAATTGCTTCAGTAAAGTGGTAGAATCTTTACTGAAACTTCGTACGAAGTTTCGGAGGAAAAATGGAAACGTATGTTCTCTTCTTTTGAATCGTTTGCCCACAGTCACGCACGTTCACGAACACTTAATGGTTAATAATTCACCGTTATTACACACTCAAATAAACAGACTATCTGGCATATACGGGACAAACAAACAAAAAACAACGGTAAATGAATATATAGCAGCGCTGTGATAGTTTCTGGTGACGTCACCCCAGCGACACATGCTCATTGGCCGAGCTAACATGCGGGTTACGCCACCTACTCCATTACAGCATACAGCGGCTGCATATTAATTTTTATTAGAATAAATATCGGCTAAGGATAATAATTTTATTAAATATTTATAATTTTTCAGGTTATACGCTTATTATAAAATGCAAATTGGGACCAGAGCGTGACGCATGCGTAGCAGCTGTCAATGAATATGTTAATGAGAAATTCCCGGATTGCAGACTAATGTGAGTATATTTCCGTACTTACTTTTTTTTTATATTGACGCGACATGTGACGTCGACTGGCCTGGTGGTAAGCACAGTGGAGGTCCATGACCGCCGGAGAACCGCAGTACACGGTGGCCCCTGTCGCCGTCACTATGCCGGCCCAAGAAGGTACTTTTTCACGTTCCGCATGAAGGAGGTTAAAGGAGTGGGAGAACATGAGAGAGCTCAAAGCCTACTATTTATCGATTGAGCGACATAGAAAGGATGCGCCGAACCGTTTTGTTCGGTTTCCAATTTTGTCGGCACTTTTAAATATGCACTCATTATCGATAACAATTATCATCGACAACGATCACATTACTAAATTGAAAAACTAATTTTATTGTTGAGTGGCCGTGGCAGTTTGAAAGTAACCAGCTATAGCAAAAAGGGTGTGCACTGTGTGCGTACTCGTCTCCTCAGGCCAGCATAGCGGGGCGACTGCAGCCCGTAGAAATTTCTCTGTAGTAGCAGTCGTTTCCGTTTATGGACCGCGCTTTAGCTTACATCAGGCGGAGTGTTGTCATATGCCGAGTTATTCTTTATCGATAATCGTTATCCATCGATGTACGTGACATCACTAAATTGCACTTATACATTTTACAGTGAAACGTACTTAGGCATGAGTACTTACTATGTTGGTGACGTGGAATTACCGTGGTGGAAGATATTTGACACAATGGAGGAGGCTCGGTTGCAACTACCTATTGAAGATTATTCAGTTTCACAAACTACCTTAGAGCAAGTGTTCTTGAGATTTACTAGAATTCATGCTAATAAGGAGGAATGAGTTGTTTTTGTATTATTATTTTTTTTAATGGAATTCGAGATCAAAGATGTAAACAAAGGCGTTGCCAATTCAAAGCGATACCCACATTTGTGATGTTTGTAGAAAAATACTAAAACATCGTGTTAAAATTTTGTCACACACATCTTGCTATATAAAATACTGTTTTTTTTTTTTATTTTAGCACGTCATATGACCGTACTCCGCCTGATGTTAAGCCAGAGTGCGATCCATGAACGGAGGCGACTGCTGTCAGAGCAGGGGATCTGCAGACAGCAGTCGCGCCCGCTATGCCGGTTTAATGAGATGCCTCTTCACACTGCGCTTGAAGGATCCCATGTTATAGGAAGGTGGAAAGACGTGACTGGGAAGGTCGTTCCACAATTTAATGGAACGACAGAAGAAGGATTGCCCGAACTTTTTAGTCCGCGAGGGGATTGTTTCGACGGTGAGGCGATGCATTCTGCTTACAGTTTAATCTTTAAAGTGGCGTAAAATACTATTTTAAAAAACTGTTTGAAATTAAATCATGCAATTTGTTTTTTTTTTTGGGTACTGCCAATAAGGCAGAAGATCTAAACATTTGCATTGTTGAATTTTTTTTAGACAGATTTAATTAATTCCGCCGACTGTCTAGGAAAATGTTGACTACCCCTAAAATGTCACTTTGACTATGACATTTCTTTGTTTACATTTTTGATCTCAAATTCCATTTCAGATTATAGTATGATTAATTAAGTCTAAGGTACTTTAAAAAAATATATGTTGTAGCTAAAGTGCAGTCCATGAGCGGGCAGCTTTTGCCTTCACTATGCCGTCTTAACGTGCATGATGGTGACTGATGATGGTTATTCTGCCGTCCTGGTGTAGTACCATCACTTTCGAATGTAACACCCGTCGCGTTGTCGCGTTTCGGGAACAGTTTGGAAGTAGCCAGGTAACGAGAGGGGTGTGCACTGTCTTTCCGGATGTGAACCATTCGTCTCCTCAAGCCGGTATATCGGAAGCGACTGCAGTCTGTAGAAATGTATCTGTAGTAGCAGTTGTTTTCGTTAATGGACCACGCTCTAGGTTTAAATCAGGCGGAGTGTTGTCATATGCCGAGCTACAATAAAAAAATCCTAGACTTGTTCGATCATACTATACCGACAGATAATAGTATTTTTGTGATAAATAGAACAATGTGTGATAAAAAAGATATATATATATGTGCAATTCCTATTTTTTTGTAATTATATAATTTTGCCATTTATAATTTTATAAGTATTATTGTTGTAAGCTTTAATTATTTTGTACTTAAAGTACGCGGCTGGAATCTCGACGGTTTCATTTTATTGTTTAGATCATCACGCGGAGGTATCGGATTCGATTCCCGCTCGAAACATATATTAATTTTAATATTTTATTGTAAAAAAAAAGTAAACATTTGTTTCTGGTCTGAGTGTTATATGTTTGTATTGTCCTTGTCCTGGATACTTGTTCAGGCTCAGGATGTTGTATAGTATGCTGCACGAGTTAAGAACGCTGACCTTGAGATGCTCTTTGTGGGTCTCTGGTGGTATAAGGTGTAGTGCGCGAATAACTCCTTCTTTATCACTTGTTAATTGCGTATATAATGTTTTCTTTGTCGACCAAATATAGTCAAGAGCAAAAGTGTATTTTATATTGACACGAAATGTGCCTCGACTGTCCTGGTAGTAAGCACAGTGGAGGTCCATTAGCACTGACGACTAGGGAACAGCTTATGCGGTGGCTCCAGTAGCCGGAGAAGGTTTCACACTCCACTTGAAGGATCCAAGGTTATACATGGGACTGGGATTATTTTCAGAGCAATATAATATTATTTATATTTTTGTACATTTCATTTTTATGTTTTATGAATTTCGTGCCCGATTGTACATGCGCAAGCCACGCCCCCATCGCTCTTAACTCGTGGCGTTAGCTGTATATGTATTAATATTTATTTATTTTAATAAACAAAATATACATTTATACGGTACTTTGTACCTACAATGTTATTCATTCAAAATGGTGCCTATCTTAAATTTTAGTTGTTAATAATATTATATATTTTTTATCTTTAAATCAGTGTAATTGTCTACCGAAGCGTCTCGTTATAGACGCGTACAATTATTAGAAAAATAAATACTAATTCGTCATAATACCACAGTATTTCGCTATTTGCTGTTATTCGAGACGCTTCCGAAAAGTTACGCTAGTAATTTTACGGTATTTTGCACAAAGACTTTAAATTTATTATTGCGTTATATAATAAAGACAGACAGATAGATTTTATCCCTGTCTGTCGTCCTGGGATATCGTCCGTGAAGTGACCTAACGCGTTTTAGGATCAGCTTGGATGTAGCCAGGCTTGGACATGCCGGACTGGTATAAAAATACGTATAATCAAAGAGTTCATTCACATTTTGAAATAAAACAAAACTTGGAAGTTTATTTCTTCTTAAGGTGGCGCTAGTATCGCCAATAATGTTGTCAAGGTAATATTTTTGTATCACTAAAGCGGAAGTGTTGCCATGATTAAATATTTTTCAAATCATAGATAAGATACAATGCAAAACTATTGTATTGTAATACAATTATCATGCCTTTGGGATAGGCAGTGATTTTTTTTTGGAGACGTGGTTTTATTATTAAACTAAACTTTCTTAATATTTCAGATCTCGTTTTATAGAAAGTAATAAGTATTATTTATTATAAAAAGCATAATATTTTATGTTCTCATGTAAACATGTTTATTATCGCGAAAGCTTGTCTATGGCTGGCAAAGCTTTCGGAACGATCAGATTAAAATAATTATTACGATAATTTTTAAGAATTAAATCGAAAACATACACGTACAAAATCTAAGATAATATATTACAAGATCATTATATTTTATTGGAAAAAAATGTGCCTTGTACTTTACAAGTTTTTTAGATGCTAATGAAAATAAATGTTAAAACGATAATTTAATACTGTTACCAGTAATTCTCACTTTTTGTGGATAAAGTTTTTTGTTAAAAGCAGTTTAATGTACTTACTTTTTTAAAGTATTATTTTATTATTTAGTTTAGTAAATGTTTTTCGAAATTTTTTAAATAAAAATTTTAAGAAATTTCTTTCAAAAAAAATAAATACATAACTTAAATTACGTTTTGTTAATTGTGAATATCTTTAGAAATATCCTTGAGTTTAATTATTGGGGGCCTACCAATGTCGCGTGGGTCCATAGCGGACTGACCTCACTCGTCTTACGTCGCTAGTAAATATATAACTATGTTTAAAAAAAATTATTTATTACATTTAGCTATAAATAGATTGCTTATTGGTGTATGTGTTCGTAAATTAGGGTTAAATAATTTATCTTGCCTTTTGCACTTGTTTTTGTGCCATTTTCTCTCTTTGCTGTGAATTAATAATAAATTACATATTTTTATTATTAATAAAAAAAGATACTCTATCTCCATGATTGATTGCAAACAACTGGATTAGATTGTAAGGAAAATAATATAACGAAAAAATATCCCGTCCCCAGCCGAAATAGGTTATTTAAGAAAACTTTTTTTTTATATGGCGTATAACAATTTGCCAGTGTCAAAGTAAATATTTTTGCATCAAGTTAATAACATTGTGCATCACGAGTCATTCACTCATCACACAAAACAGTCAGGTCAAGTCTCAGTCAAGTCAAAAATTATTCCAGTAAAGTGGTAGAATCTTTACTGAAACTTTGGCACCAAGCAATTATTCTCCTACATTTAACGTTGAATTTTTGGAAACCCTACTCGGATTGCATTCTTGGACCGATTTCAGTTAGACAGGATTTTTCTTTCATGTTTATTTTATAGTCAACGAATCCGACCTAACGTAAAACCAAACTGCAATATGGCAGTAGACCCCCAGTTTTTATTAATTTTTTTCAGTATTATATTTATTTTTTACGTTAAAAAAGTTTAAATATACTTAGTAATTTAAAAAAAGTCTGATTGTAGAAAGCCATTTGAAACACTGATATTTTGATTTATAGAATTTTTACTCATTGTAATCTCTTATATATTTTTTTTGACCAAATTAATAGCTATATCATTTTTCACACAGCATAATTAAACTGTTATATACTTTTAAGTCAATGTACTTATTTATATCACTACACTCATTTTTCCTAGTTGTCCTGAGTTTGTTACAACTTTATTAATTAACTAGTTTTATGGGCGCGCTTCGCGGTGCTAAGATAGATATTTTGGGTAATTTTGAAGAAAAAAAAATACTTTTTGAAAAAATGGATTTCGAAATTAAAGGGCATTTGCTTCAATCTTTGTTTCGGAACTTCGGCCCTATCTCGTTCTGTTTCCGAGATATCGCCATCACTTCCGGTTCAAAGTCCACTTTCGGTCAAAGTCGAGGTTTTCTCGAGGTCACGGGAGCGCCCCCTACACGCCCCAAAAAGAATCATCTCTCTAACACCCCCCATTTTTTTTAAAATTGGCCCGTTCCATCACATACGTTCCTAATGTACGAAGGACAGTGATTTTCATTAAAATACTTATTTCAATTATTTTGTTATTTATTCACTTTAAATAAACTAAATTTTTCATATCAGAGTTTATTGATAGAATCAGCTCAGGATGTACGACATACTTTAACAATAACATATATAACATAATGGACCAACTAAGAAAAATGAGTATTCCTATGACAATTTATTATAAACTAAACTTTTAACTCTTAAGTAAAATGTTCAAATTGTTATAATAAATAATGTTTCTCTATGCGAGCCAACTGCGAGGACAGGACTTGTAGCTAACTTCACGTGACAGATGTCAAAAATAACTTCAAATAATATCGAAAAATGCTGAAAGGAGTCTCGATGCCGATTTTGATGAAAACTAAAACTGCATTATTAGATTTTTGATAAATCCATTTTCCCGGACAGGAATCGAACCTGTTGATTTTGAAAAAAAAAAAACAACACTGTATTATTGCACCATCCGATAGTGTTCCTGATAAGGATCAAATTCTGGGAAGTAATGATATACGGCAAACCAAAGAAAAGTGTTGATTTTTAACAAATTGTCTCTTATTTCCATGTTATACACAGGTATATGTCATATTGATTGTCCGTATTGTTTTCCGTCTAGAAAAAAATTAGAATGTGTTTTTCAATGCACTAGGTTTATTTGTTTATAACCAAACCTTTATTTATTTGTAAAAGTCACACAATATCACTATTGGCTCACATAGTACTTAAATATGTTTCTTAGTGTTAGACGTATTTGTAACTGTCGTGGTTGTTGGTACTTATACTGTGTATTTTAATATATCGTTATATACAAATTATATGGCGTTTTATTACCCTTTTTTCCTTACAACATTAACAAGAGCGCTGCACTGTAGAGCACCTCTTTTCACAGATATCTAAGAGCATTAAATCCAACATGTGCGCTGAATTGGGCAAGTCTGACAAGTAATGATGTAACACGGATTTTATTGTTACAAGTAAAAAGTAGGTATTTTATTATTATTATAGGACACTGATTTTTCGTAATAAGTACTAATTTGGATAATAAAAAAACAGTTAACATTCATAATTTAAATATAATAAATAAAACGTCACTAAAAATTGTCATCTTTGTTAACAAAACGTAAGGTCATATGTCCACATGAACGACAACCGCCATGTCGGACCGATTCGGTGGGTTATGCATGGACATTTTCCATAGCCGATAGACGAACGTTTACTGAATATTTGACTAGTTCAATCCACGACATCCGATAATATTGTTCATTGGAGGCTAGTGCTCTCCGTCATCGCATCAGTAAAATTCGTCCGACTACCGATATTATCGTTCACGTGGATAGACTACCTTCACTTAAGTCTATAAAACATGCTAAAATAGGAAATATTAATCTATACAATACAAAGGCAGAAGGGATAGGCAGAGACAACGATATACATTGTAATAAATAAAACTACAAAAGAACCTAATCACATACAACATAATTGGTAAGCAGACTTGTGACAGTTTCCCAGCCACACCTTAGAAGTGACCAAGATTAAAAGTAACCGAAGTTTATCGTATCAACAAGCCGGCATAGTGGAGGCGACTGTTGCCCCCAAGTATTGGTCTGTGGTTGTAGTAGCACCGTACATTCAACATTTAGACAAAATAAGGTCGTATGTAGACATGGTTTCTGGTTAACTTTAGGAGTAAGTCTCAGGTTCGATGGCGATTGAAAAATAGACTCTAATGACATTAATTTTGTACATTTTTGCGTACTACTTTCCGAATTACGAACGATACGAACTACGGTTCAATTTGTCTTTGATATTTTGTAAATTTCAAGAAGATTTGTTCTAATGTCGTTTGAGAGATGGTGTAATCTTCTACGTGAAGTTCTCGTTTAGCTAGTTCCATGATAGCAAACATTTGTGACCACTGCATCTCGCTGCTCTTCAAATAATACGATAATAAACCTTTGTACTCCTCCCTGAACAAAAAAAAACATTTTTCCATAATTTAAATTTAAAGAGTGATAGGCAAACTGATTATCTAGTCTGCCGTCCTGGGGCAGTACCACCACTTTCGAATGTAACACCCGTGAAGTGACCTTGTCGCGTTTCGGGAATAGTTTGAAAGTAGCCAGATAGAACGAGAGAAGTGTGCACTGTCAATCTGGATGGTGCATGCTCGTCTCTTCAAGGCGGCATAGTGGAGGTGACTGCTGCCTGTAGAGATTTCTCTGTAGTAGCAGTTGTTTCCATTCATGTACCGCACTCTAGCTTTACATCAGGCGGAGTGTTGTCACATGCCGAGCTACAATAAAAAAATAATAATAATTTCAGAGCGATGGATTCTCGATCGAGAAAAACGTAAAAATCCCACAAAAATATTGGCTGGTTAAATTAAATACTAGAGTGGTAGGCAGACATGATGACATTATCCAAGTACCAACACTTTCAAGTGTAACCCGCAACTACTTTGGGCCGGCATAGTGACGGCGACTGGGGCCACCGTGTAGGTACTGTGGCTCTCCGGTCGTCGGCGCTCATGGACCTCCACTGTGCTTACCATCAAGCCAGTCGATGTCACAATATAAAAAAAACAAATCGCGTTTTTTTTTGCTTGGAAGCAACCAAACCCATATTCACATATGAGAGGAATGTGCCCGCCAATGGATAATGCATATTCGTCTCAAGCCGGCATAGCGGACACGACTGCTGTTTTTTCTATAGTAGCAGTTGTCTCTGCTTATGTAATACAAAGTTTCAAAGTAAATTGTGAATAAAAAGAGATTTACTCGCGTCTAAACTTACTTTAACTCCGATTCTTCAAACTTAAGTTGAATATAATCTTTAAGCGCTTGCAAATGTCGCTCATTTTCTTCGGTTGTTACGTCATTGGTAGTCTTCATTTTTATAGTTAGAGCGAATCCTGAAATTAAGCATGTTTAGTTAAAATATCATATAATATGAGCAACAAGTCAAATGATCATTTTTTTTTAAATTGTAGCTCGACATGTGACAACACTCCGCCTGATGTAAAGCTAAAGTGCGGTACATGAACGAAAACAACTACAGAGAAATCTCTACAGGCAGCAGCCGCGTCCACTATGCCGCTTGAAGAGACAAGCATGTACCATCCAGGTTGGCAGTGCACACTCCTCTCGTTATACCTGGCTACTTTCAAACTATTCCCGAAACGCGACAAGGTCACTTCACGGGTGTTACATTCCACAGTGGTGGTACTATCCCAGGACGACAGACTAGAGTAATAACCATCATCAGTCTGCCTACCACTCTTTAATAGTGCCTATAGGCACTGAGTGGCCAAAGTACATATAACAAGGTTACATTGGTACCGGTTAGAATTTAGCGAGGTTCGAACACGGGTCTCATCGATCGTGAGTTCACGCTTCTTACCGCTAGACCACGGCCGCTCTTCTAATCATCAGTGGGTGCAGCGGGGGCGGATCGGCCCGGGTGATACTCGACTGTGAGAATCACTTATTTTAATAACTTTTTTAGTTCTTATGAACACTACGAGTTCTCTACCACTTAACAGATAACGCCCAGACAGACCATGATGAGCTGAGCTGATGAGATGATTTTTTAGATCTTTAGCTCTAGCTGCCACTCCACCAAGAATCATTAAGATTTATTAAGAATTTCTGTTAGAATCATTAAAGTAGGTGGCGTTTTATTATAAACGAAAAGAAAGTCAACAAAGGTCTTTACAAATTCTAGGTACATATTTTACACAATTAGGTATCTAAAATGAAGAAGTTTAAAGTCTTACAAAAAGTTACGAGCAGAACTGTAACCGTTACTTAGCGTTCCGTAAGAATAATAAAATTTTATGTAAATATTAAAAATTATTTATTATTATTATTAATAATATAACCAGTTTTAGAAGTCTCTGTTAATTACCTTGTGAGAATTTATTTTTGAGATGCTGCGGTGTGCCAAGACATTGGAACCGCCCATTCACCATTATAGTGAGTCGTGAACATAGTGCCTCACATTCCTCCATACTGTGTGACGTCAGAACCACACTACGCCCGGCATTTGTCGCTTTACGTATTGCCTGCCATACCTTAAGAAGATTGAAATTCAATTTTTTTATTTTGGCTCTACATGTGACCTCCACTGGTCTGATGGTAAACTCAGTGGAGGTCCATGAGCATTGGCTCCAGTCGCCACCACTATGCCGGCCTGAGAAGGTGCTTTTTAACGCTCCGCTTGAAGGATCCAAGGTCAAAGGACTGGGTGACGCGCCGAACCGTTTTGTTCGGCGACCAATTCGGTCGACATAGTGTTAATGCTTCCCCCTCCCATGCAGTGCGGGTGTTACGGTTGTGGAATTAGATTAATTTAATTTTTAAGTAGCATCTGTTTATACTTTATTATTAAATTGTGATGAAAATGTAAATAGAAAATAAACTGTGAGAAAAATAACGTTAACCCAGCAGTTGGAAGGGCTGCCGATGAAAAGATAAAACACAGTCATGAATGAAACGGCCGTGAAGGCCACGTAAAGCGTCGGCTGTATAGTTTGCTGAACATTCGCGGGTACCTATATCGGTGGACCTGGGTTCAATCCCAATCAGCTAAGACTCTTGTATGCGTCTTGAGTTTTTCTATTCAATATTTATTTTCAATTAAAGGAGAATAGGAGAATGCCCATTTTTTTGGCTCACTTGATACCTAATAGTTTGGTAACAAAACAATATTCTAAAATAATATCTCAATTTTTTAATAATTCATTTTAAATATATCAACACATTATTTATCAATCAATAGACAATGTTTAATTACATAAAAAACAGATATCATAAATTATTAAAGCATTTAAAATAATAATAACCTCACATATTGCATCAGGAAACATCTAATTAACCAATAACCCGGGTGAAAAAATTAAAACTGATTGGTAATAAGGAAACAGATTTATTTTTCTACAAAATTAACTAAAAATCATCAATGTGACAAACTTGAGAAAAAAATTGTGGGCCCCTTTTTCCTTAGGCGAATGAACATTCTCTTTTCTTTAAAAAAAACACCTATTAATATCAATTATTTAAATAAATAATAAAATAATCATCATTGTGAAATCGGTACCTGTCTTTTAGCTGCAGGATCGACGCCAGTCGTGGGTTCATCCAAGAACATTAACCTTGAATACCCCATCATTGAAACAGCTGCACTTAACTTCCTTTTATTACCACCAGAGTATTCTCTTACCTAAGATTATTACATATTTCTTTTTATTCTTCATTTGTCTTTATAAAATAATGGTAGACAGACTGATGATGGTTATGCCCATGGAGAGACCTAGTTGTGTTTAGAAGTAGCCGGGTTATACACGGAAAAGGAGTGTGCCCTATCAATTTGGATGGTACACACATAGGGAAGAAAAATGCGCTCCATGAACAACTACTACTACAGAGAAATCTCTACAGGCAGCAGTCGCCTCCGCTATGCCGGCTTGAGGAGACGAGTATGCACCATCTGGAATGACAGTGCACACTCGCAACAGGGTCACTTCACGGGTGTTACATTCGAAAGTAGTGGTACTACTCCAGGACATCAGACTAGGCTAATAGCCATCATCAGTCTGCCTACCACTCTTTAATAGTGCCTATAGGCACTGAGCGATCAAAGTACATATAACAAAGTTACATTGATACCGGTCAGCATTTAACGAGGTTTTAACACGTGTCTCATCGATCGTGAGTTCACGCGTCTTACCACTAGACCACGGCCGCTCTAAAGATTCAAACTCGAATAACACTTACACGTTTATCAAGATGTTGTGAAAAACCAAAACTATCAGCCAAATGTATTGACAATGGTTTTACGATATCACGCCTAACTCCACGTAACAAAGCAAACAATCTCAAAGTCTCCCTACCAGTCAATTCGGGGAACACTGCGTCAAATTGAGGACAGTAACCTGAAACAAAATAACTGTTAAGCGGCTCTGAAGTATCAACCTTACGATGCACGTGAGATTCAAGGGATTATATGTTCTATTCTTCATACTCAAAATCAACTTTTAATTTTATTATTGTAAACATGACTGTACCTGCGCGAAATAGCGCCCGCACCTCACTTCCGAAACGTAGCATAGTGGGAGCGGCAAATAGGACGGCAATAGTAATTTATATCTTTAAAAATTTTAACTCTTTGAAGTTTTTTTTTCAAAAGTATTTATAATTATGGAAGGATTGCATTCCCGGTTCCTTATAAGTTATATCAATTTCATTAATTTATGTTTACTTACCAAGGCTTTCATGGACTTTTCTTATGTCAGTTTTAACGGAATGCCCTTTAACAAACGCATCGCCGTGTGATATACTTTGATCTCCCATAAGCATCTTGAATGTTGACGTCTTACCAGCACCATTTACTCCAAGTAAACCGAAACATTCACCAGAACCTACACCTGTGATAAAACAATAACAATAATAACAAAATATGAAACGTCTGAAACGGTTCATTTAAAATTATATTTCGGTTTGTGTGATATTTTTTACACCAACTTTCATTCGTTTGTTTTTTTTGACAAATTTTTTTTCATAACTAGATCACTTCACTTGAAAGTGGTGGTTCTACGGTAGCTGAGGTGGTATAGGACAACAGAGTTCTGGTCACTCTTTGATTTTACAAATAATTTCATTACGTATACACAAAAAAAGCATATGTACCTACTTTACTAGGCACTTATAAAAATACATACTAAACGATACTTGATTAACAGCAAGATTCCCTCCATAATACTTAGTAAGTTTTTTAGATATCAAATTATGACGCCCATACGTTGATTTGGGTATTTGTTCTGTATGGCGCATTTCATCAATGACGTCAGAATCCATGTTTTGCTCAAAAAGAGGTGGAGGAGTGCGTCTTCGCGTAAACAACTGTAATTAAGAAATATATTATTTTTTATTAAGCTTCAGTGCGATCCATGAACGAAAACAACCGCTACTAAGTAGAGAGAAATTTCTATATGCAGCAGTCGCCTCCGCTATGCCCGACTTGGGAAGACGAATGTGCACCATCCAGTTTAACAGTGCACACTCCTCACTTCATTCACTACATTCGAAAGTGGTACTACCCCAGAACGTAATGTCACATTAATGGTTACTTAATTGTCCCTTATGCATCCTGTTTGGTAAGGAAGTTTTAGGCTTTTTCTTAGGAATTGAACGGAAACGCTAAATGTAGCGTAACGTAATCCTAGAGTTACGGAGACGCTAATCCAAATGTACACGTCACCGCGCAACATTAGCTTAAATTAGTCAAGTGAAGTTAGTTGCAAATCCCCCGGGGCTAAAGTCAAAATCCAAGCGACAGATGTCACTTAATCGAATCGAAAATAAAATGTATGGGACAAATCCCAAAGTGTCAAAGACATTTCACTGTCACCTAAGTGATAATGAAACGTCAAATCCTCTACATTTTGTTTTCGATTCGATTAAGTGACATTGGCTTTTGACTTTGGTCCTAGTCCTATTCTTATTTAGCTCGCATAGACACATTTTCGTTTCCTGCAACACGACTCACGGGTTATAATATTATTCTTATTATATGTGTTGGTACCTTTGTAGTTAAAACGGGTTACAATGATATTAATATATAATTTTCTTCATTTTGGTGCCCCATATTGCGGTTTAGTTATGTTTGTTAAATTAGTTACGATTATTATTCAAATTTCTGAATTTATAATTCAGTTTTTTTTTGTTATTATAAACACAGGCTATAATTGATGAGTTTCTTATGGCTGTCTGCTCGTCATATGCCTTTCCGAAACCAAAAGTAGATTCTGACGATGAACAAGTCCATGCCTACGTTAATAAAGGATTTTTAATTCATTTCATTCTTACCCGTTGAAGAATACGATATTCCAGAAGTAAATGTATAATCCAGAAGACGACACACGACACAGCCATTGCCATCATGTATCGTGCCACACCTGGACTTTCCCACTCGAAGTAAGGATTTTCGCGTACTAAAAATATCAAAACAAAGGTATACTAGTAGTACATAAGGTACTATGCTGACTTAACTCTTAAATGATTTTTTTGTTTTGAATTAATAAAACGGTGTAGATTACGTAAATTTAAAAAAAAAGGTAATAATAAAGAATATATATTTTGAAAAAGATAGTATGTATTATTATATTATTATTATTATTATACTAATATATAGCTGCAATACCACTCACTGACTCACTCATTGACATCAATTATTTAGTACTTGCCGGTATAGTAGAGGGTAGCGGTTTTTTGGGTCGTATAGAGGGCGTCCCAAAACCGTCGAGAAAAATACGATTTTGACCGGAAGTCGATTCTGGACCGGAAGTGGTAGCGATATCTCGGAAATGGGGCGAGTCGGGGCAGTCACCCCGAAGAGAAAGTTGTAGGGAATGCCCTATAATTTCGAAAACGATACTTTTTTTTTCAAAATTGCTCGAAAAAAATTTTTCCTCGATCGTATTTTTATCCTTTTCCCGCCGGTACGCCAATATGAAACGAAGCATGGCGCTTGGGCGTGGCCTAACAGCATCCGCGACGAGGCATTTTCGGGACGAACGATCGAAACGGCTTTACCTCGGTCAGTCGGACGGTGAGCGCGGCCGCGTGAACATCGAATTTGCTCCGCGCGGCGGGCTTTCTTTTAAATATCTCAAGAAGTAGATACGTCAGAGTAACCATGTAAAGAACAAATTTGTTCAGTGTGACCAGCACTATTTTTTTAAATTTTTGTTTTAGTTTTTTTTTTAATTTTTTAAAATCTTCATATCTCGAAAAGTAGATACGTTAGCGTCACCGTGTAAAGACCAATATTGTTCAGTATGACCAGCACTATTTTTTTTTAAATTTTTGTTTTTTTTTTAATTTTTTAAAATCGCCATATCTCGAAAAGTAGATACGTTAGCGTCACCGTGTAAAGACCAATATTGTTCAGTATGACCAGCACTAATTTTTTTTTAAACTTGTTTTTTTAATTTTTTAAAATCGCCATATCTCGAAAAGTTGATACGTTAGCGTCACCGTGTAAAGACCAATTTTGTTCAGAAACGTAAACGCTTTTAGATGGCGAGCTAAATATTTTCAAAACTGCCTAAAATCTATTCGATCTAATACGTTTTACGACAAAAAGGGCCTCCGCGGGCCGCTTGCGCCCGCGGCTTTTACCCAACAGCTAGTTATATTATATACAGCTCGATTACCACTGACTGACTGACTCACTGACTGACATATATAATGAAGCACTTGCCGGGGGGTTAGAGGGGTGATTCTTTTTGGGGCGTGTAGAGGGCGGTCCCGGGACCTCGGGAAAACCTCGACTTTGACCGGAAGCGGACTCTGGACCGGAAGTGACGGCGATATCTCGGAAACGGTAAGAGATGGGGCACAAGTGCCGGAACAAAAGTCGTAGGGAATGCCCTCTAATATCGAAATCCATAATTTGTTTTCTCAAAAAAAAATTTTTTTTCAAATTACCCGAAAAATAACTTTTTCAGCGCCGCGAAGCGCGCCCAAAAAACTAGTTATATTATATAAAGCTCGATTACCACTCACTGACTCACTGACTGACTGACATATATTATGAAGCACTTGCCGGGGGGTTAGAGAGATGATTCTTTTTGGGGCGTGTAGAGGGCGTTCCCGCGACCCCAGGAAAACCTCGACTTTGACCGGAAGCGGACTCTGGACCGGAAGTGACGTCGATATCTCGGAAACGGAACGAGATAGGGCACAAGTGCCGGAACAAAAGTCGTAGGGAATGCCCTCTAATATCGAAATCCATAATTTGTTTTTTCAAAAAAAAAATTTTTTTCAAAACTACCCGAAAAAAACTTTTTCAGCGCCGCGAAGCGCGCCCAAAAAACTAGTTGATATATACAACTAGATGTGTAATAACGCTCCCAATGTGACGCGAGAGAAAATATGGCCACAGTCATGTCAGTCACTTTAGCCCCTGTTCCATCACGGGTGGCACTTTCCCAGGAGGGCACAGACTGAAAGACGTAATAACCAATCTTCATTCGAAAAACAAACATATTAAAAAAGTTAGTTTGTGGCAAAAATAGACTCTAAAAAGAGACTAATCAGAAATGAACTTGATTAATCGAATTTACGATTATTTATTTTCAACAATCACTCATCGTTAAATTAAAATCTGTGTTGTATTTTTTTTAGTAAATTGCAATTTAAAAATCTAAATAAAAATTAATTCATAATGAATAGACTCACTACAACAATCGGGATGTAAATCACACATAACTTCTGGTGTACAGTGTTCTGCGTCATATCGGCTTTCACAAAATTGTCTACACGCCCATCTTGCAAGACCAATTGAGTGGACCCCTCTGTAACATACACAATCGATGAGACCTCGCTAAATTATATATTATAAATAAACGGTATCGATGTAACTATGTTATGTGCTGTTATGTGCACTTCGGACGCTCTGTGGTAGGCAGACTGATGAGGGTTATTGACCCAGTCTACAATCTTGGGGTAGTACGTTTCCAACGTAACATCCGTGAATGTAACATTCGGCCATTATCGCGTTTCGGAATCAGCTTGGAAGTAGCCAGGTATAACTAGGTCAATCTAGATGATGCACATTCGTCGCCTCAAGCCGATATAGCGGAGGCGACTGCTGTTCATGGACCGCACTCTTGCTTTACATCAGGCGGAGTGTTGTCATATGTCGAGCTACAATAAAAAGAAATACAAAAACGTATTGTGGACCTCCATGATCAAACCCCTCTGGTACGAACCGGCATTTTTTAAGGCCACGGTTACCGAAAATCTAATAAAATAAAACATTTTATAATTTTGAATTACTTGCAGCACATAATATGTATACTGATGATCCTTTCAATTACCTTATTGCACTAACTCCAGCATATAGTGGTACAAACATTAACACATAATCCGTTATTTTAACATTAATATTATCCATTCCAATTACATTAACCACAGTCAATCCAATGATACCTGTAGAAATAAATAATTCCCTTGAATTATGTTTAACAGAGCAATCTTCGTAGGTAACACTCAGTCGCGTTTCAGGATTACAGGAGTGTATATTGACAAACTCAAAAGCCAATAGAAGTTGTCACTTGATCGAATCGAAATGGGGTTTGACATTTCAGTGTCACCTAAGTGATAACGAAACGTCAAACTCCGTATTTTTGTTTTCGATTCAATCAAGTGACAACTGTAGATTGATGCCCCTGGACACTGCATACCGGCATAACGGATACGACATTTAACTCCGTTCATGAATTGTACTCTAAATTGATATCAAGCTGAGTGTAGTCATAATTATGTCGAGCTATTATTTAAAGAAATTAGGAGGAGCAAAATTAGCGACTTAGGCCTATCTTAAATTATTCATAATAGCAATTATGCATAATAATATAATTATTGTAATAGTAAAAGAGATAATATGTAATGATTAATTAAAACCGTAACTTACCAACCATAATATTGAGAAAATACTTGATCGAAAATGCTGTAGATGGTTTATCGAAAAAATGACTAAAAATATAGTTTAATGGAAGCATCGCAGCACCGTATATCATAAATAATGCAATCAGTCTACCTAGAATAACAGAAAAAATATTACTTTCTTTCTCCTAGCAAAATTGGTAATCGTAAAACGACTTGCCTTTAAAAAAAACCTTAAGAATCGCGTTCTCTAAAATATGCAATTTGTTATTTATTTTAACATTCAAACAATGTTACTTCTGACTTATTAATGTATTGAAACGGACCCGTTCGCAATGGACGTGGTCGAGGCTATGTATGTTATTAAAAAGAGCTAGTGCTTATGCAGTATAGATTATAGACAACTTGTGAGTTAAATGGCCCATTCACAATCCGCACATTGAGTCCGCCGCGCAGGACGCCGAAGGATATCGAATAATGAATGGATTTGAAAGTCCAGTCCAGTCGTCCGGCAAAGCAATGCCTGCAAATGTTCGTAGTGCTCTGCAGACCTGCAGATTCCGCCCATTTCCGTCCAGCGCGGTGGCCTGCCATGCAAGATTGTGAGTGGGCCACTTTAGGTAAAATATTAGCCTATACGTACCAACTTCAGGTCCCGTAGACAATCCAACAACTTGAAACCCTACGTATGTGAGAATAAAAACAAAACAGACCAGCATAAACCACAGCCAATCGAACGCGGCGTTAGATATCCACATGAGAGCTGGCTCAACACCAGCTGCCATTTGAAGAAGTTTGGCACGACTTTTACGCTCCTGTAGAAATTTTATATAATATTATTATTCCTGCGATATTATAAGATAAAAATAAGTGATGAACGATTTGAGATAAATTAAAAAAAAAAGGGCTAAACTTATAATATATTAGCAGTGGTGGATTAGCCTATAGACAAACTGGGCTCGAACCTGGGTTCACAAAGTTCGAAGGAGCGCGCGCGGACAACACCAAACAAAATAATTTATTTAATGCATTACATTTCAAAGTTACAAGGAGCACGCGCAGACAACGTCAAACAAAATAATTTATTTGATTATGTTTTACAATTGTTCGTCTCATTTTTTAAAGACATTTATAGTATTTTGGAAATAAAACGAGGTGCTTCTCTAGGGCACTATCGATATTTAATCCGCCAATGAGATGGTGATGGTGAATGAAGTATTTTACTCCATTAAGAGTACGTGCGTAAGTAAGTTTAAGTAAATATCAATACAATAAAATTGTGTATTACAATTATTAATTTTCCTCCATGATTTACATTCCATGCCATTCTATGTTACGAGTTTTTGTAAAGATTCTACTACTACTTCACTGAAGCTATTTTTCATTCGCCTGACTCTGTGATGAATGAATGAAGCGTGTATCTCTAACACTTACCTTCACATAAAACATTATAAATACAGCGCTAACTATAGCAAGACTGTTAGCTGTAGCTGTTGCAACTTGCATAGAAATGACTGCAGTCATCATTAGGATGTGGCTCTGAAATTAGGGATAATTAATTTTCAACTGAATATAGTTTTTATTAATTATAAATTATTAAAGGAGACTAATTTGTCTTTCTTATACTTAGTTAGATATCAAATATATTTGTTCGACACCATAGCTGAGTAATTTTCGCTACGCACGTCACTGAAGGACCAAAGAGCTTCAGATATTCAACCCTGTGTTGCAGTGCACATGTTAAATTGTGAAAAAAAATAATTATGTAAGGACTTGCAACTTGTGAATTTTTATTTTTAAAATTTCCGTGATGACACTGGGTGGTGTTAAACTAGCATGCGGCCTATGAACACAGGCAATATGCCGTTTTGATGGCTCTTTTTTTTTCACCCAACTACATGTTCTATCAAACATGACTAGATCACTTCAACTGCCCTAAGGTGACTACCACTATTAATTTTCAATTAATCTTTCTATTAAAGTAGGTACCTGATCATCATAATTCGCTTCTATAGGATGATTGGATACTTTCATGGTAGCTGTCGGTCTGAATGCGCGTAATATAGCTTCTTGCACTGTTGCCAAAGATACAGCTACGTCATGGAAACCAAAGTTACTAAACCAGGCTGTTACACTTTGATCGCTAAATGTTGCACCAATTATTACCCTTTCACGCATTCTTGCCATTACCACTGAATCTTCACCCTGGAAAAGACAATTGTGCATTTAAGAATAGTAAGAAGACTGATGATGGTTACGCTCGTGACTAACGAACACTCATTCGCTTCTGGATCGACTTTGGAAATAGCAAAATAGCAAAGCAACCGCAGCCTGTAATTAATATTTATTTTTTTATCTAATCTATGTATTTATATTCATTCATTTTTTTTAGCTAGGTACAAACTATTATTTTATTTATAAGATTTTCGCTGCTGTATCTATTTAATTTATACTATTTATTTATTTATTTACTATTATTGCTTTTATTTATTTTATTTCAGAATATTTTATCACACCGTTCGCGTCCACCTGTTCAGGGTTCCAGCTGAAAACCAGCGCTACGAGCTGCCTCGTATAGCTCGTTAGCATATGCTGAGCTGTGCGCCCTTTCGTCCCTACACATTCGCGTCACAGACTTGCTATATTGTCTCATAAATGTTGTGCTGGGATGTATAAAGTTTTCTTTCTTTCAAAATCATAACAAAAGAGACATGCCCCGACCGTTTTAATGACGACAGATGTTCTCAGTTCTCAGCCATAAAGATTCTATCTAATATCCAAATTATTGTTAATTACCTCTTCCAAATAAACTTCATCAAGAGGTCGCTTTAATTCTCTGAGTGTCATGTGATCAGTTTCTTGAAATATCGTCTTAAACGCTTCTGCTGTAGAAGCGCCCAGAGATTGAGTATCCGTTCCGTTAAATTGTATCCATGTTTCTGTTGGAGGATATCTGAATACCGATATACACAAAATATTAAAATTAACACAATCTATAAAAAATCAAAAGAATAATACCCATTTTAGGCCCACTAGGTAATAAAACTTAAATTAAATCATCTTTTTTTTTCATTAATATTTACCAATACCAATATTTATCGACAAATAGTTAATGTTTAAGTTTTAATTAGATAAAATATAGATATCAGTATTTTTTAAATAATTTAATATCACGGATCACGGATATTGCATCGGAAAGAATCAAATTATTTAATAATATGGATAAAAAATTAAACTGATTGGTAATCAATGATAAACTTCAGAAAAAAAATCTTCAAATCCTTCCAAATATTCTTACCCTTCAGCTAGAGTTAATGGCCGTTCACGTATATCCGTTTCAAAATTAATGACATTATTTACAATAATAATATTCATGCTTATGATTGATAAAGGAACTACAATTTGCAATATTATTAATCCCCAAGACCTCGACCAGATCAACCATAACTTTAACCAAATTGTTAAAACATGTTGAATCCATAATGAAGGACCAGTGAGTAAGTTTTCTTTTGCGAAATCTGTGAAGAGAATTTTAGCAATATGTATCAGGAGCCAAATAAAACATAATTATGTTAGTTCACTTTTCTAGGTACTTACATTGTTCAGTATGATTATGCCGCAAATCATCATTTGCATCACCATTGGCATGACCATTCATATCATCTATATCAACTGGTGGCATATCTGATCCTACCCTAAAAGTGGTTATAGGAAACTCATAAGAGTGTTGAAATTATAACAAACTTGAATGGAAAATTTACAGCACGCGCCACACACACACTTTGAGACCGGAAGCGAACCCACGTCTGCCGTTATAGATACGGATGCTGTGAATAATAAACATAGCGCTACGTGAACGCAAACCAAATTCCTCTATTCTAACTTTTTATCGGCAGTCCTGGGTCACTGGGGTTCAACTTTCGCTTCAGGTTATGTGTGCACTGTAATTATTTTCTATGTAATTTTCACTATAATCTTTTATTAATAACTTACGACATAAAAACGTCCTCCAGAGTTGTTGCAGTAAGACCATAATCTCTAAATCCTATTGCAGTCGTATTATTTTCTAAATCATTGAGAACACTTTCGAATACATTAGAATGTTCATTACGAAAACTATACGTTACTTCTGAACCTGGAATTGACATGGTTATACATTAACAACCTTTACATTTTAAAGGAGGGTCTGCCGTCCTGGGCTCTGGGATATAACCACCCGTGTGTAACACCCGTAGAGTGATCTAATCACGTTTCATAATCAACTTGGAAGAAGCAGAGTATAACAAGAAGAGTTTGCCTTCTCAAACTAGATAACCTTCACAAGCTGGCGTCGGGAAAGAGAGGCTGCCGGCAGGCGTGTTTTCAGTGTTAGTAGTGGTCCCAGCTCATGAACTGCATTCTAGCATTACTTCGGGAAGAATGTAGTAGTCACATCAAAAATTTTACTGCATATGTATTTTGTTTTACCTCTGTCTTCCTTGACCAGAATTCCAGGAATGTATTTGGCAATCGTTTTTGTACAAACAGCTTCATTGAAATTATGTTCTTTAACTACAACGAGGGTATATCCGACTCCATAATGTTGTTTGAGGAAATATGGTGAACCTACACACTTGAGACGTCCTTTCGCCATTATAGCTACACGATCACCAAGATAATCTGCTTCGTCCATAAAATGAGTTGTTAATATTAATGAACGACCTGAAAAACAATTTCATCATCAAAACAAGGTTCTGTCGTCAGTTTCATAAAATATATGTCCAATAATACCTTTTTTCTCTCTCTGCAGTAGTTCCCAAAGTGCTCGTCGTGATGCAGGATCCATACCAGAAGTAGGTTCATCGAGCAACACTACTCCAGCATCACCGCATAAAGCTATTCCTACTGACAGACGACGTTTTTGACCTCCTGACAAAGCATTGGCACGACTGTTTCGCTAAAAAACATACCTATTATAAAAGTTATTCAGTAAATTCCAATATTGAAGAGTATCTGTTTACCTTATCGTTTAATTCCAACTTATTAACTAATGTATCAATATTTTGTTTCAAAGGGTTCTTTGTGTAGCCCTTCAACCTTGCAAAGAACTCCAAATGTTCTTGTACTGTTAATTCTCTGAATAAAATGTTATGTTGCGGACAAAAGCCGATATGCGCACGGGCAGATGATAATTGAAGAGCAATATCATAACCAGCTATGATTGCGAACCCGCTTGTTGGTTTTATATTACCTAAAATGTTATCAAAAGTACGTTAGTTATTCTGAAATGAAGTCTTATTGGAATATTCTAGTTTGTTAAATTACCAGTTAACATTGATATCGCAGTCGATTTTCCAGCACCATTATGTCCCAATAGAACTGTGATTTGATCATCATATATGTTTAAGGATAATTTATCGACAGCAGTATTTCTTTTAAAAACTTTAGTGAGGTTCTGAAATATCATAAATAATATACTGGTAGGCTATTAATTAACCCAATCTGTCACCACTTTCGAGTGTAACACCCGTGAAGTAACCGAAGGGAGTCTGTCCAATTAACGCGTCAGCAACTGCTATCTATAAAGATTTTTCTGTAACAGCAATTATCTCTGCACGTCCACTAATATCAAGTGTGATCAATAGGTATTATAAAATCCTTTTAATTGTTATTTCAATATCACTTACGGTCATTTTAATTCCTATCGGTAAATCAGTAGGATCCCTCTCGTGTATAATTTCGTCGTCATTAAATGTGGTTTCTTCTGTTACTGAAAACATAAGTTTATCCATGAGTTTATCTATGAGTCTAAACTTAGTTTATCTATGAGTTCATTTGGACACTGGATTAAATGATAAAACTTTAAACGCTGTGCGCCCAATTGTTCTGGTCAATAAAAAATACACATCCATTGGTGCTTTAGGTGATCGTGATGAAATCCTTCTATTCTATGTTTCCGTCGGCAGCTCTTCAAACTACGTTTTACTCTGAATTACTTACCTGGCTGAACACTGGAGTTGGGACACCAAAAACTTCGCTGGAATGGGAAATACCAAGGTTGTGGTACACCAAATGATCCAGGATTAATTTTCTCCACATACAAAGTGATCAGTAGGTAAATTAAACTGTCGAATATCAAGATAATCATTACAGCACCGAATGGTAGTCTTCCTGCTGTACTAGATGTCATCAAGTTACCCCATTCCAGACCTAGAAATAGTAAAATATATTTTAAGTTTGTGGCGCTGCAGTTACACTAACTGCTAATCTGTGACACGAAAGTTTCAGATTCGATTCCAGGTCGAAATAAATATTATAAATTTTAGATAAAAGGTATTACTTTCGGGCCTGAGTAGTACATGTTTGTGTTGTCCTTGTTCTGATACCCACTGTTCAAAATATATATTTATTTAGAAATTTTAATAAAAATAAATTCGTACCACCAAGAGCTTCCGCCGCCATCATGTTTTGTAAACCGAAACTCATGGCAACATTAAGACTTAGCGCCATTAGTACTTGCACTCCCGTAGAGAGTTCCACATCCATCAGCAACACAAATGAGGGCATGTACAGCAGAAACCATATTAAACCCACAAACATAGATGCAGTATCCGCTGAGAATAAAAATGGAATGATTGAGGATTTGCAGTAGTATGAATATACACTAAGATAAAATTTCAAGCTAAGATAGCAGGCTATTTTAATCGTGTCCTATGCTTGACTCACTGTCAAGCACAAACAAGAGCGAGAAAAGCTTCTCTGATTAGGCGAATCGAGATAAGAAAATAAGTTGTGGGTGGACAACTAGTCAAAAAATAGAACCTCATCCTATTAAACTATTCTTAAGAAGGTTGCTGTAAAATTTAGCTAGTTCTGTTTATCTGAAGCCTTACTAGAAGCTTAAAAAGTTAGCCTCGTAAAAGATTGAAGAAATGTATCAACGACGAAGCATTTAAACCGGCCGTGGTCCAGCAGTAAGACGCGTGAACTCACGATCGACGAGACCCATGTTCGAACCACGCTAAATTCTGATCGGTACCAATGTAACTTTGTTATATGTACTTTGATCGCTCAGTGCCTATAGGCACTATTAAAGAGTGGTATGCAGACTGATGATGGTTATTATACTAGTCTGCCGTCCTGGTGCAGTACCACCACTTTCGAATATAACACCCGTGAAGTGACCTTGTCATGTTTCGGGAATAGTTTGAAAGGTATAACGAGAGGAGTGTGCACTGTCAATCTGGATGACACGTCCCTTTAAGCCGGCATAGTGGAGGCGACTGCTGCCTGTAGTGATATCTCTGTAGTAGCAGTTGTATCCATTCATGGACCGCACTCTAGCTTTACACCAGGCGGAGTGTTGTCACATACCGAGCTACAATTTAAAAAACGCCTCAAAATAATGGTCAGTAATTTACCTTTAGCAAATATTGTACTAATCAAAAATAAGAAGCACACAGTCGCAATAAAATAAACCAATAAAAATACAAACAGAATAGTCCAAGGTGTGTTTGTTAACATGGCATAGCCACCATCTGCATTACTGAAGAAATTTACCTGTAAATAAGAGCAAACATTTTAGGTTGGTGTTACAATGCCCAGACCTCGAACTATGACACCCTATGTTAAGGGTATCAGGACAAGGACAATACAAACATAATAATTATAATACCCAGACCCGATACATATACCTACTTATGTATTTATTTACAAACATTAGTTTCCGACCGGGAATTTGAATCCCTGAGACCTCCGCGTAACGCGCTGGCTCACTAATCACTGTTATATAGAGGCCGTTATAAATTATAGACAGGTAGTTGGGGCCTTAGCATATCTGATGGTGGGAACAAGACCTGATATTGCTTTCGCAGTAAGTATAATTTCAAGAAACCTGGAGAACCCGAAGGTGGATTGCCGCAGAGTAAAGCGGATCATGTGATATACACCTGACACTGGTATAGTCTATAAACACAAGTACAGAAGTGGTGTTATAGAAAGTTATACTGACGCAGATCATGGAGGCTGCGTGAATACTGAAAGATCGACTTCAAGAGTACTGTGTATGTACTCAGGCGAAGCGGTATCTTGGCTCAGTCAGCGACAAGCAAGCGTAGCTATCTACAGAAGCAGAGATTGTTGCAGCTAGCGAAGGTGCTAGAGAATGTGAAAAATAAATAAACAACTTTTTTTGTATAATTTGTATTGTGTTGTATATATTATTATTTCTTTTTTTTATATTTATATTTTTCCTTCTAATTCCGATGTAAATGCATATTTGAAATCTATTTGGCTTTTCTTTTTGTTAATATTTTTGATTTTTTTTAATTCAAGCTGTGCTTTCTCTGAATAAACAATTAAATAAACTATCTTACCTTTAGTATAATAACGAAAACGACAGCAAGATATATGAAGTAAATAAACCATCTGAAAAACCATGCAATCCATTGAACACCATTTGACAGGCCCATAATCATCATGGCTTCCTAAAAATAAGATCAGATTTATTTTATTTATTTGTTATCATCCATCATTCGTCATCTTAAAGAAATCTATTTTCTAGTGACAAGATCGGCAATTGCTACATAAAACTTATGAAATAAATTATTGTTATTGATTTAACTTATTCTTCTCAAATACTACGAAACTAAGTAGCCAATCTCCAAATAGTTACTCTGACTGTACTTGCCTTCAGTTGTAGCTCCTTTTCTAGCACGATTGCTTTAACACCATTTGACAATGGAAATATAACACTAATCATCAACATCATTGGTAAAATAAATTGAATTGTTGATAACGTAATGTCTTCAGTGAACGCTGGATGTGGGTACCTCTGCAAACTTACAATGAAATTGTCCAAATTCTCTGTATGAGTTAGGCGTTTTGTCAATTCCATTGAAATTGCGTGTTGAAAGCCAGTAAACATCTCCAAAATATATCCTAAAACAAATTATAATTTGTAACCGCCTGGTGTAAAGCTAGAGTGGAGAACTAAAGATCCATAAACGGAAACAATTGCTACTATAGATACATTTTTACAGCCAAGAGTCACATCCGCTATGCTGGCTTGAGGAGACATTCAGATTGAGAGTTATGGCTACTTTGAAACTGTTCCAGAAACGCGACAATGTAATGTAACGGGTGTTACATTCGAAAGTGGTGGTAGTACCCCGGAACGGCAGACTAGGTTAATAACTATCATCAGCCTGCCTACCACTCTTTTTTCACTTTGGAAAACTATTTATGGTTATTTATAATCCGGTTTACTTTAAAAGGGTATTTCTAGTAAAGCAATCCATCCAGACATTCTAAACTACCGAGGTTCTTGTGAATTTATGATTAGTAATAATTTAAGGTGAATAGACCGCACTCCAGCTTATAATCAGGTAGAGTGGACTACTGTAGGACAAGCCGGACTACTATAAAATTTTTAAAATACCAGGATCGAAGCCTCCTTCGTTAAATAATCGTTCTCTAGGTCCGGGGACTGGAAATGATGGAAATATTTCATGTGTTCTCCAAGTTCCGCCACCAAACGTCGAAAGAAAATTTAACCTAGGTCGCTGAGGAAATCTAAGGGCATACGATACGTCTTCTGGTAACTCCGATACACCTGAAATAATACGAACACAAATTAGTTGGGATGTTTTGAATGTTAATGGGTTAAGAGTAATAAATTTTGGACTCTAGATTCTGTTTTTATTTTTTTTATTGTAGTTACAACACTCCGCCAAAGTAAAGCTAGAGTGCGGTCCGTGAATGGAGAAACCTGTGCGGGCAGCAATCGCCTCCACTATGTCGGCCTGAGGAGACGAGCATGTACCCTCTAGATTGACAGTCCACACTCCTCTCGTTATACCTGGCTAACAAACTCAAACTATTCCCAAAACGCGAATTTTATAATTCACCTAAAGAAAGAAGAAATATTTTTCTATAATAGAGTCCATAATATATGCAGATGATCTCTGATCTGAAATCAGATGAGGTCTTGATTTTTAATCGGGATCAAAACAAATTTAAGTACTTAATCAATATTTAAGAAGGATATGTATATGTTTATGTTGTCCTTATCCTGATACCCCATGGCACAGGGAATTCTAGTTTAGGGTGAATTCAATTTTTATTATTGGAATTAATAAAAAACATCTCACCGAATAACGAATCACTGAATTCTACAGCAGCTATAATACGTAAAGTATCTTCTTCATTAAAATAAATGTGTCGCAGATCATCACTCTTGTCGTAACCCTCAAGTTTAATATCAGGAATCCAAATGAATAGATCGTTATTAAACCTTTGTAATGTATCGAGTGATCGTTTGAGAACATCTTCCAGTATCGGACTTGTAGGAGAATATGCCAATGTTAGGTGTGAAAAATTCATGTTGCCTCTGAAATTAATTTTATTGTTCGAGGATATTACAGTTACTCAAAGATAATAAAACATATGTTTATCCTCCTTGCAGTTACTGCTTCGATACGACAGACTGGGTTAATAACCTGCACTTTATCTCCCCGTGTTCAAATCTCTTTAAATTCTGACCAGTACCCATGTAACTATGTTACAATATTAATTACATACACAATTCGTTAAATACCAGTTTATACAAATAAATTATATAGTTAAATATTTTAAACATTTTATGTTAGTTATATTTCACAAGCATTTTATATATTCCGTGCCGTAGCTATTTGTTTATTATAGTGATTTGCGATAATAATTAGGGCTGAGAAATTTATCAAATTATTTAATTTCAACATAAATCTGCTATGCTTCGAACAATGTGGTAAAACAAAATGTATGGACAATCAGACCTCTGTTCAAACCTATTATGTACTCATACTATCGTCGCTCAGTGCCTATGATCATGACTAGCCTATAAATAATATAGGTATTAAAGAAAAAGTAATTCTACTTACACCATATTTACGGTCACTGGGTGATCAATGGAATACGCACCAACGGGTCTATAACTATTAACGCCTATTTCAAAGGTTGGTGTTAAAGCTCTAATAGATAAGACTATGGCCATACTCAAAATTGGTAATAACATATCACTTGCACTATTTAAAGGATTACGAAGAAATTGTAAAAAATTCTTCCACATTAAAAGGCGGAATTTTGTGATACCACTCGCTTCTTGCTTAACACCCATTTTTAATGTTAAAATAAATTACATTACAAAAAAAAAATATTACTTAGATGCACCTATCATTTGCTATGGTTGAATTATAACTGATATATATTTTTTATTTTGCATACTAATTCAAATTTTATCTATGAACAGGTTTGAATTGAATAAATAAAGATAAAATATTATCGATACATTTAATAGGTAAAAAAAACTGATAACAACGAGCTCAAAATAATACACGTATACGAGTAGTGATTCAGCCAACTTCATGCGAAAGATTACTTCAGATATTTCAGATCAGAAGATAATATAAATTAACATGAACAATCTCCCCTAAATAGGCCCTTATATATTTATTATTAACCCAGTCTGCCGTCCTAGGGGAGTAGTACCACGACTTTTACACATATACGTCTCAAGCCGGCATAGCGAAGGTGATTGCTGCATGTATTCTCGGTGGTAGCAGTTGTTTCTTTCATATACATCAGACAGTGTTGTCATGTTATGCCAAAGACACAAAAAAGATGTTAAACTCATAAGTAAAAGGCTCCAAAAATCCTCTATCATCCCTTAATCCACTACTTAAGTTAAGCTCCGGCATGTGACCGCACTTCGCCTGATTTTATGTTATTATATTAAACTATAGTGCGGTCCATGGGTGCAGTCGCCCACGCTATGTCGATTAAAGAAGACGAATGTGCAACTTCTCTTGTTATACCCCGGCTACTTACCCTGCACCTAATCCGCGACTGTCTCTTTATGGATTACACTTGAAAGTAATGTCAGTGGCGATCAACGTAAACAGGGATAATTACCAATTAATCGATCTGAAAATAGATGTTTTCTTTTCCTTCATTTTCGATTTTCATTTGACAAAATTCATTAAGGAAAATTTTTGAAAAAAAGCGCTGATTCATAAAATACTTACCTAGTAATAAATAATGAATTATCTTTATACCTAATGACTTATGCCCAGGGGAAATGCTTGAATTCCTCAACTAAAAGCTATTGAAAAGTTACGGCATCTAGTAAACACAGTTACCGTTGTCAATAGCGTAGATAAGCAGTTGAGAGATTCTAAAAAAATTTGTAGCTCTATATCGAGTAAGATGTAAACTCATCTTCCTACAGATAATATACGTTCTTAACCGATACTGCAGCCACCACATAATCTGAGTCACTGTCAACATAGGAAGTATACTCTGGTCTGGAAGTACTTGTACTAACTCAATGTCAATAAACTATTAACCACAGTTTTCTTTCTTTAAATCGTATTATTGTATTTCGACATTTCAAATTGAATGAAAGGGCTCTGGTGCACCGCATGGGCTAGCTCTCCCATAGTTACACCGCTGGCTGTATAGTTCTAGTATAGTTAAAAGTGCTAATACTTACTACCCGGGATGGCCAGACTAGGTTAACAACCATCATCAGTCTCCCTACCGATCTTTTAATTAATGACTATATCGACGCACTACGAATACTGGTTATTAAATTTTATTATTGTTATTATTATCGGGATAATAATCTTTGCAACCCACTACTTAATTTGTTTTTTTTTTAAATTGTGTAGTTTACTTTATACCAACAGCTTTTTTGCTCCTCGATTGTTAATTATTATATGATTTATTATAACATCGTGAGTACATTGGTACCGGCGAGATTTTAACTGGAGTTTCTCAATCGTGACTCTAATGCTTCAATCGCTATTCTACGACCGCTCTTGAAAATAAAATTAATTTACCTCAATGGTTAAAATAACCTCAGTCATTTTTCCTATTAATGAATGTTATCATTGAAAGATATTATTTAAAAATATGTAGATAGATAGATAATAATGTGTAGGTGGGTACCTACAGCACTAAAAATCGATCTCATGATAACATAGTCTAAATCTATCTCATAAAATTACTATATCTTATCAGTTGTTTTTTTTTTCCTCATTTAAACGATTTTTTTTTGTAGCAGCGGATTAGTGAATGTGTCAGTCCGTAACGCTAGATCCCAGAAAAACTATTTTTACATGAGAGCCTCTCTCGGATAGAATACATTATAATGTAACAAATTTAAAGAAAATCGTCTGGATTATTTTTCATATAATCATAGTTTGTTCAATTATAGACCTAATGTAGATATATTATAGATAATTAACTCGTCAGTTTTATTAATCTTATTTTAGTTGCAAAATTGCGAAGCTTTTCATTTAAATAAAGAAAGACATCAGTAGCTTTTCTAAGGACAAGAAAAACCCTATCAAAAGTGATACTTAATACACTAGATTATTTTATAATTGAAAAACATAAATAAAAGACTTTAATTAAAATAAAATAAAAAATGTTTATTTGCTTTTCCTTTTGTCATTTTTATTGTCATATTATATTATTTATTTAAAAAAATATTTTGCATTAAAATATATAAGATAGCTTTCTAAAATTTATCATATTAATAAATTAAATTCATAATTAGAACATGTCATGGGATAAGATATATATATAAAAAAAACTCTAAAGATAACCAAAATCTAAGCACCTAAAATATAAAATATTATTATAATAATTTAATTTATAATATAACTACAAAAAATAACCTAAACAATACTTAAAACAAAAAACCGCTTTCCAACAGCGGAAGGTAAAAAAACCAAAATTTTTTGAGAGTATAACAATATGAAGACACGAGTAACCATGCAATTAATAAAATAAAATTAATACATCAATTAAAATTACTTTTTTTCTGGGGCCATTAAAAGTTAAAAACTAGGGTAGGGTGGGGTCTACCCAAAATTGCTTGCCGACCCGAGCTCTATAGAATTAACTTCACATATTTACTAATGACAGTAACAGTATCCCAGAAGGCGCCTCGTCACAGACGCGTACAATGTTAAGCTAGATTTTTAGGTGTCTAAGAGCGGTGCTAATCATATCACAAGGCTTACTACATCTCTGCATAAACACTTACATTTTAAAAATAAACTACGAGTACAAACTAATTTGAACTGTACACCATTCATAATTTGTACCATACAAATACATATCTTCGCAACGGAGAACTGTTAAACCGTTCACAAACAAAATAAATCACAGAAAATCAACTTAAAGTCAAATGCTACGTATTTGGCGCTTGTTGTACGCTTTGTTGTTGATATTTAGTAAATTGTAAAAATATTTGTTCTAAAGTTGTTTGAGATATACTATAATCTTCTATTTTTAACTCTCTCTTGCCTAATTCCATGATCCCGAACATTCTGGACCATGGCATGTCACCATTCTGCAAATAATATGTTAGTAATCCTTTGTACTCCTCCCTGAAAAATATAATATTAATTAGAGAGACTGGTTATACAGTACTTACGAACTGGTAGGCAGACTGATAAGTTATTAGCTCGTCTGCGGTCCTGGGATTGTACCACCACTTTCAAGTGAAGTGACCAATGATCACTTGGGTGACAATGATACGTCAAATCCCATACATTTTGTTTTCGATTCGATCAAGTGGCAACTGTTGATTAGCATTTAACTTTAGGCCCCAGCTGCATTTCCCGATCAATTTAGAAGTAGTCGGGTATAATGAGAGGAGTGTGCACTGTCAACGTGGACTGTGAACGTTTGTCTCCATAATCTGGCATAGCTGAAGTAACTGCTGCCTGCAGACATCTGTGATAGCGGTTATCCCCGACATGGCGAGCTAAAGTATTTAAAAAAAAAACTTAGGCACTCACATTAACTTTGGCTGATCAAAATTAATAGCAACAAATGCTTTAATAGCTTCCAATTGTTGTCGATTCTGCACTGAATCAGGATTATCACCATCTATCTTCAATTTTATTGTTAATGTAAAACCTAAAAGAAAAAATATTAATAATTTTTTCTTTTTACCATTTTGCTGTAACTTTTATATTAACTATAATGCCGGCACTACACGCTGACCCAACCTTATCCGATATTATTTTCACCACCGAGATAAAAATAAATTCAAATGAAATGATCCTATTCGCGAAGAAGTCTCACGTTATGCTGACACGGCGTAAACATATACTTATGCTGTGGCCTAGGATGCGAATGTGCCAAAAAAACTGCTGGGTCTGCAGGGAAATTTCCAAGCGTGTAACGCCGGCTAAAATCCGTACTCCATTTAACCAAGCGGGAACAATTCTCGAATGTAATAGATTTAACTATTAGTACTTTAAGTATTAAATTCCACATGACTTGTTGAAATATACTTTTCTTCAAAATGACGAAAAAGTCGAGAATTGTCCCCACAACGGAGGTCGTTAATAGACAGTTTTTACATATACCTTGTGAGAATTTATTTTTGAGATGCTGCGGTGTACCAAGACATTGGAACTGCCCATTCACCATAATAGTGAGCCGTGAACATAGAGCCTCACATTCCTCCATACTGTGTGACGTCAGAACCACACCACGGCCTGAATGTGTTGCACGTCGAACCGCTCTCCACACCTATTATTTAATTTAATTACAGTGAGACACAAAAATCCGAGTCACTTAAAAATCTATAAAATAACTTTACAAACTTTTTAATTTAAAATACGACTTAAAGTAAATCTCTATAACTTTGAAAGAATTGTGGTTCAGCTTATTATGACATCAGTGTCCCTAATGTTAAGCTAAAGAACGTTTCATGAACGAAAACAACTGCTACCACAGATGTCTTCAGGCAGCAGTGGCCCCCTCTATGTTGGCTTGAATAGACGAAAGGGCATACTCCTAAGCTGATCCCGAATCCCTTCTCACTTCAGTCACTTCATAGTCATTATCAGTAGGCAAATCAGTTTGCCTACCAAGCTTCGAAATTTCAGGGTTATTTATAATATTGTACCTGTCTTTTAGCAGCAGGATCTACACCGGTTGTAGGTTCATCCAAAAACACAAGTGGTGTGAAACCCATCATTGACACAGCTGTACTTAATTTACGTTTATTACCACCAGAATATTGATGCACCTATAAATCCCAAAAAAAGCCAAACTTAATATTTATAATTATAATATTAAATTAAATTTAAAAGTATGCTCGTTTGTCCCTCAATCACGTTCAAATTGCTTAATAGATCCCCTCCCTCTCCTTATCTCCAAATGAGCCACGAACTAATAAAAAAATTATTAACAATAATTCTTATAGAGTTTTCCCAAGCTATATTATTTTAGAAAAATAATATAAACACGCGGAAAAATGTTGGCAACCCTAACTCGACCGTCTGTTATCATAAGTTTTTGAGTGTTTGGCGCGCTTTTGCTCAGGAAGGTTGAGGTGTTTTTTATCCCTTTCCTTAATTAGTTTAGTAGTTATTATTGTGTAAAATTGGTGTTCTTTTGCGTAATTTTATGCTACGCATGTGAGTAATTGTGGAAACATTAAAATTCTCTCTATATGAGGCAACGCAAGCGATTTTTTTTTCGTGGTTATCCCACGCCGCGAAAACGTTTATATTGTGACTTGACCGGGTGAATTGCCGCCAAATACTCCAAGAAAGCTTAAATTGTAAAAGACCAATTTGATGCACAAACATTAAGAATCTACTACTCGACATTGGCAGAATTGTCGTTGTTATGACAAGGACATTAACTAAAAGAAGAAGAAGAATAAGGTTTTTAATTATTTTAATTATTGCTTACTTGTTTATCAAGATGTTTAGTAAAACCAAGATTAGCAGCCAAATAATCGGTCATTGCAGCTGTTGTATCATTCTTTAAACCTCGTAACAAGGCGAATACTCGAAGTGTCTCCCGTCCAGTTAGTTCTCCAAATACCGCATCGAATTGTGGACAATATCCTTTAGCAATAAAAATTGTTCTTAAGACCATAATACTCGTAATTCATGTACCTACGCCTCTTAAATTATCCAATGAAAACTTTTCATAAGAAAATTAAATTTTTGACAACAATTGCAGACTAAGCAGAGGGCATGGCCCTCGTATTTACCCCGTATTCACACCGGACAGTGAAAATCACTTTTTTTCAACCAAATTTACTTTTTTTTTTAGTTTTTATGGATAAGAACAATGAGTGACAATTGTTATGTTAAGTTATATTTATTTGTTTTGAGCAATTAAAAATATTAACTCACCAATATTTTCATGCACTTTTCTAAGATCACTTCGTACTGAAAACCCTCTAATAAATGCATCACCGTTGGAGACTGTCTCGTCCCCCATCAACATTTTAAATGTAGTCGTTTTACCAGCACCGTTTACACCAAGAAGCCCGAAACATTCTCCTGAACCTACACCTGAAAATCCATAACGTTTTATTTATTAAAAAAAACAATTCTAATGGAGTCTCCAGTATGCTGGCTTAATGAGATGTTTTTTAAATTTTTTTTAGTGTAGCTCGGCATGTGACAACACTCCGCCTGCTGTAAAGCTAGAGTGCGGTCCATGAATGGAAACAACTGCTACTACAGAGAAATCTGTGCGGGCAGCAGTCGCCTCCTCTATGCCGGCTTGAGGAGACGAGCATGCACCATCTAGATTGACAGTGCACACTCCTCTCGTTATACCTGGCTACTTTCAAACTATTCCTGAAACGCGACAAGGTCACTTCACAGGTGTTACATTCGAAAGTGCAATTAAAGAATTAATAATATTTTTATAAGAAAAATACACTTCTTCAACCAATAATATATCCTAATTGAATACAGGTAAGACTGAATGTTGAAAGTTAGAATTTCTAACGACTTTTTTATTTAACATAGTTTTCTTTGCTATAAACAACATATTACACTTTAAATATTACTTTTATGGTGTCTACTCTTGACTTGACTTGATTTTATGATTAAAGTTGATTAACTTGCTTAAGGTAGTAAGCGACCTTGGTCATGCTGGCATATGTAGACATGGGCACGCAATGGATACACTCCTAGTTCAAATCACCCTAAAATCTCAGTTTTGTAACAATGTAACATTGTTATAAAATAATGTACAAATCCAAAACACAATAAACACTTACTAAACGATACTTGATTGACAGCCAAATGTTTGCTATAATATTTAGTAAGAGATGTTGTGACCAGGTTTTGTTCTGCAAGTGAACCATGTGCTAATTGTTCAACATGTTTCTTCTCATCTACCACATCAGCATCCATCAAACTCTCATCTAAAGGTGGTGCTTCACGACGTCTGGTGAATATCTGAAAATTAAGCATAAATATACTTATTTGCTATACTGGTCGTATAATAGCAGTTTTGAAAGAGTGGTAGGCAGACTGATGATGGTTATTAGCCCAGTCTGCCGTTCAGGGGTAGTACCATCACTTTCGAATGTATCACCCGTGAAGTGACCTTTGACCAATAGAAATGTGCATTTTCAATCTAGATGATGGATCGTTTCCTCAAGCCGGCATAGTGGAGGATTTATCTGTAATATGAAGTGACATAGTGATCAGCCACACCACTTTTGAAATTAAAACTTACCCGTTGTAAAACTCTGTATTCTATCAACATAAGTATTCCCCACAATATAACGCAACTAGCAACCGTGGCTACCAAATACCGTAAGATTCCAGGTTCTTCCCATAAGAAATAGGGATTTTCTGGTACTGAAAATTTATTAAAAAGATTAAGCTATATCTATCCATACTAATATATATGTGAAAGTAACTCTGTTTATTACCCTTTAAACCGCTGAACAGATTTCGATAAAAATTCGAAAAGGAGATAGACTGCATGCTACCCTACACATAACTACACCAACACAAGAAATAAAGGATTTCGTGTTTCAGATTTTTTTCAAAAACATCCCTTAAGAGGATAAAATGGGAGAGGCAAGTTTCTAAAGACAAACACTATATGCGACTTTAAATCATTTCGAATTAATTGTTAACATAATAAATATTACTTACTACAGCAACCCGGAAATCGTTTGCAAACAGTATCCATTGTACATTCGTCTACACCGGGTGTCATCAGAATAAAATCGCACATCTCCATGCAGTACCATTTTGTTAATCCAATTGAATTCAATTCTCTGAAATAATAATAATATGAAATAATAAATCCAACCACATAATATTTCCATACTAAAAAAATATACAGGCTGTAAAAAGACATCCCGCAAATCCCCCCAACCAGAAGTAGTATCAGAATACTTGTATCATTTTTTTACACTTATTGTATTATGGTACCATTATTTATTAAAAAAAAAAACAGAAAACAAGCAATGTGAATGCGATGATCGATATACAGCTTATAATACAAGTGTCGCGACAGACTTGTATGTATTGTGATCAAGTCTGCGATGGACGGCGCGTTTGCGTTAACATTAGTACGCGTCCATTGCGGTTAAAAAAAAATACATAAAAACTTAAAATAGCTCATAGTAACAAATACTCTGCTCGTATAGTACACACGATCAGGGGTGTGTGTGAGGAGGATTTGTTTCTTATAATTGAAGAAATATGACGTCATTATACGCACTTGGTTATCTAATTTATTATTTTATAATTAATTAGATAATAATCATATTTATTATGAAATAGCTTACACCTACGTCTCTACGGAGATAGGCAGAGACTATAGATTTAATTTAATTTTTTAAATAAATATATTCAGTGTATCTCTATGATTTAGAATGAATAATTAATTAAATAATTAAAACTATTGTACAAGACATACCTGGAAGAAGTAACAAGACTATATAGCGGTACAAACTGTAGGATCATATCAAGTATATAAGCGACGTGTTCAGTGTCTAGACCTGGATTGGATAATGTCTCAACTATCTGGGATCCCATCATACCTGAAAATTTCGCAATATTAGCCATAGACGAAAAAAGTCTCGAAATAATAATCTAGTCCAGGAGTTAGGGATAAACTATGGTAAAGTATATCTACGATGACCATATGCATCGAATATTATAAACCTTCACCAAAAACATTCTGAGATGTCATAGCATTTATAATTAAGAAAGGATTGCATTACTAACCCTTAGCTTATCTGTCAACAAATTGAAAATAATCGCAGACTACAACTTTTTAGATACAGTTTTGGGAATCACGAAATAAAATAGACCTATACAAATTAACGCTGGAGACTTAAATCGCGTCTTAGGTATTATTGCTCTCAACAAACTAGAAAATCGGAATGAAAGGATGTGAAAGGAGATTGACGTAAGTAATTTAAAAATCTGATATGAATGGATGCGTTAAACAAGGTAGGCCCAGAAAGGTGTGCCGATCAAATCGGAGACATTCTTATGAAAGCTGAACTGCTTAGTACTCATAACCGTCGGACTTGTATGAAGAGTATTGCGGATGTGAGGAAAGCGAGGGTGTTGTGTCAAGATCGTGACAATTGGCGTTCTGGGGGTAAAGTCAAAAGCCAATCGACAATTGTCACTTGATCGGATCGAAAACAAAATATATGGGATTTGACGTTTCAACGTCACCTAAATGATAACGAAACGTCAATTCCCATACATTTTGATTTCGATCAAGTGACGCATGTGGGGTTGGCTTTTGACTTTAGGCTCTGTTGTCTGTGTCTATCCCTATGGGAAAAAGACGTGACAATAAAATATATATATATTTTTTATTGTAGCTCGACATGTGACAACACTCCGCCTGATCTAAAGCTAGAGTGCGGTCCATGAATGGAAACAACTGCTACCACAGAGACAGAGAAAGCTCTACGGGCTGCAGTCGCCTCCACTATGCCGGCTTGAGGAGACGAGCATGTACGATCTAGATTGACAGTGCACACTCCTCTCTTATACCTGGCTACTTTCAAACTATTCCCGAAACGCGACAAGGTCGCTTCACGGGTGTTACATTCGAAAGTGGTGGTACTGCCCCAGGACGACAGACTGGACAAATAACCATCATCAGTCTGCCTACCACTCTTTAATAGTGCCTATAGGCACTGAGCGACCAAAGTACATATAACAAAGTTACATTGGTACCGGTCTTTTAGCGAGGTTCGAACGGGTCTCATCGATCGTGAGTTCACGCGTCTTACCGCAAGACCACGGCCGCTCTAGAGCTATCTCGAGTTATTTTCTGACAATAATACTGAAAGATTTAAATTACTTACCAAGTAATAAATTAATGAAGAATGTAATAACAAATCCGGTAGCTGGTTTAGAAAACATGAGTGAGAAGATATAATTGAGTGGCATCATTGCTGCTCCATACACCATAAACACAAGGAATAACCTTCCTGTGAAGATAATGAAATCCCTAATTAATAGAATCTTAATTCCTGTGAAGATATGCTTGTTTGCTCAATCCTGAGGTAATACCACCACTTTCGGTAACACCCGTTTCGGGATCTGTTTGGAACTAGCCAAGTATAATGAGAGGGGTATCTATCAACCTGAAGGATGCACATTCGTCTCTTTAAACCGGCATAGCAGGATCGATTCCTGTCTGCAGAAATTTCCGTTTATTAAATGAACTCTATCTTAACATCAGGCGTAGGATTACGAAGTGATTTAATCGCGTTTTGGAATTTGTTTGGAAGTAAGCAAGTACCCTATTAATCTGGACGGTGTACATCACATCAAGCCGGCATATCGGAGGTGACTGCGACTGTGGACATTTGGTAGCACTTGTTTCCGTAATAAATTCCGTAAAATAATTTACATAAATATAATTATACGAACCAAGTTCAACGCCAGTAGATAAGCCAATAACTTGGAATGCAGCACACGTAGCTAGAATAGTACTCGAGATTATCATAAACCAAACCCAATCAAACAGGGCAGCTGCACCCCATAAAGTCACTGGTTCAACTCCTGCAGCCTTCTGAAGTAATTTTGCTCGAGACACACGTTCCTATAAAGCGATGTATAACAATTGATATATCAAGAAGAAATATAAAGTCCACTGATTTATCCAGGATTACTTTCAAATGACCCGTAAAATAACCTATGATGCGTTTTAGAATTTACTCAATAGAATCTATTCTGTCAACCTGGTCACAAGAAATTACCGCAGCTCCTGCCAATATCTCTCTTTTATTTTTTTAGCTAGATTGCGGTCCACAACAGTTACAACAGTCAATCATCAATCAGTCTTCTACCAAAACAAGTAGTGGCCTCAGTTATGCCGGTTAGCGCTATCCAGGTTGACAGTGCACTCTCCTCTCGTTATACCTGTCTACTCTCCTACTGATCCTGACGTTGAGACTGACCTTCAGCAGGCGAACTGCGGTCACTAGAACTAGAAATCCTTAAAGTGGTCGTTGGATTTCAGGCAATTTGCAAACTCCTAATATTTACCTTGATATAGAAGAAAAGGAACACGGCCGTCGCCATGGCAATACTGCTTCCCATACCAGAAGCCAATTGCATAGCCATCATCGTTACCAACATTTGCAAATCAGTCTGTGAAAAAAAAAAACAATATTACTAACATTATTATTTAAACCTGAGGTTCCCAGACTTTCTTTTCTCATAGACCACTTTCAAAATTTAGCTCGTTCCAATGGACCCCCTGGAGCTACATTTCTACCATATTCCCAAAACTATAAAAACATTATCTGCCTACATTAATAGATAGTCAAGCCAACATTTTAGTTCTTCACTATTAAAAGCAGATAAATTTTCGTGGACCCCCGGTTACGAATTGTTAACCCCATTTTTGGTCACGCCAACGTAGACCCCCGTAGTCTCCCGTAGACCCCTGGGGGTCCACCTGGACCATTTTGGAAACTAAGGATAAATCCATTAAAACCATAAGGATCATATTTTTTATTGTAGTTCATCATTTAACAACATTTCGCATGTGGAAAGTTAGAGTGCGGTCCATGAACGGAAACAACTGTTGCTATAGATAAATCTCTACGGACAGCAATCGTGTGGCTATGCCGGCTTGAGGGGACGAGTATGCGCCATCTAGGTTGACAGTGCACACTCCTCTCGTTATTTCCGTCTACTTTCAAACTGTTCCCGAAACGCGACAAGGTCACTTCACGGATGTTACATTCGAAGGTGGTAGTACTACCGCAAGACGGCAGACTGGGCTAATAACCATCGTCAGTCTAGGCAGACTGCTTATCTTTTATAGGAACTTAAACAAATACCTGATCAGCATATACAGCTTCTAATGGATGATTAAACACGTTAATAGTTGCATTTGGTTTTATTGCACGTAATATTGCCGAGTGTACGGTAGCTAATGAAATTGCAACATCATGATAACCAAAATTACTGAACCAAGCTGTAGCAGAACTCTCTTCAAATGTTGCACCGATCATAACGCGATTGCGTAAATGTGCCATCTTTGACGGTTCTAAACCCTGAAATATAGATTTCATCATTAAACGATGTTCCAGCTATAGTGCGATGCAAGCGCAGTGCGAGTAGCACCATTCACTATGCCGGTTTGAGAAGACGAATGTGTACCATCCATTTACAACGCAAACTCCTCTATTCTCCTCGACTACTTTAAAACGCAACTAGGTCACTTCACAGGTGTTACACGTGTTAGGCTGATGATGGTTAGTAATCCAGTCTGCGGGCTCGAGGTAGTGCCAAATAGAACAGTGTAGCACCTACAAAGTAACGTTTGAAAAATAAAATAAATAATATCTAACCTCATAAAACAATAACAAGTACATCTGTACTTAAAGCGATTACAGTTGAACAACCTAATCATCTCTTTATCATGGATTAGCAAATATTGTTTTATTGGAGCGATGTGACGCTTTCATCAACTACCTATGTTCATTTTTTATTCCAAAACTTCACAAATTAGATATTTTTCTTAAATATTCCATACAAATCTATAACAGTACATACCCGTTCCAAATAGTAATCACTAAGCGATTGATCTGTAATAACTTTAATGGCCGTTAATTCTGGATTTACTCCATCAAATATATCCTTGTAAGCATTTGCAGCAATCGCACCCAAAGATGCATCGTCAGTACCATTGAACTGTACCCAAGTTTCTGTGTTCGCAAATCTAGAATCAAAAATTACTTTATCTAGACAGCAGAGGTCTAATCCTTTAGTCGTAGGACGAAAGGAATGTTCGTCTCCTCAAACCGACATTTCGCTTTGACAGCAGGTAACTCCGCGCATGAATCGCACTCTAGCTTAATTGCAGACAGAGTGTGTTCACATCCATGAGAAAAAGAATGAAGAGCTACATTGAGTATCAAGTATCAAAAATATCCGGATAGACATAGTTTAATTTTCTTAGTTGCTTAGATCCTTAAATAAAAAATTAAATAAAAATAAAAAAACACTTTATTGCACACATAAATCGTACATAGGCGAGCTTAATGCCTTTGGCATTGTCTACCAGCTAACTTTTGTTGGTGTGAGCGGAGATCTACAGTGCAATGAACAAGATAGGATAGGAAAATCAAAAATAAATAAGTAAACATATAAGTATATCCTTTAAAAATCTATTCGCCTAGATATTTTTGACGCAGACTTTACGTACGCATATAAAATCAAATAGTTACCCCTCAAACAATGATAAAGGACGCAATCTAATCTGTTCCACGAATGTTAGAGCATAATTCAAAACCCAAAGTGTTGCACTAATTTGTAATGCTGGTACTAAAAGCTGAACTATGACTAGACCATAAGACCTAGACCATACGATCCATAATTTAAGCCACATTGTCCACACATGTTGCATCCATAATCTAAAGCCTGTTATTACTGTATCTTTGCTAAATACTGAAAAAGAAATAAAATTCAATGTACAAAAAGAAGAAATTATAATACTGAAGATAAACTTCTAATACTGTGTGGGCTTCGATCCCTTTGCCTTCCCCGAATGAGGAAACAGAATTAAAACATTGCTGGGCTACTATAAAAATACGTACGGTCCTGATGAGATGAGTCCAGTTCAGATCCAAGTGTATCATTCAGAGTGCAATCACTTGCGGTCAAATTGTCATCAGAATCTGATGATAATGGTACTACATCCGATCCGGCGCTAAAATTAATTACAAAATTAATACGTAATTCTGATTTACACAAATGATTTAGTAGCATTCACTAATTCACTTACGACATAAACACGTCTTCCATTGTCGTAGGGTCCAATCCATAATTCTTATACCCAATTAATGCTCTGTTGCTTTCTAAATCTTTTAATATATTTTCAAAAGTGTACGAATAATCATTAGTTAGACCATAAGTTACTTCCGTTCCTGAAATACATATTAAAATTTTTGCTTCATCGTCAACAATCAACGGATCTTTATTTTTATCGATTTAAGGTTTAACAAGCGACTGCAATTGCCGAGGCAGCTGCTTAGAAGCAAAGCTGCTAAGCAAATCCAGGTAGATAAGTATGTAAAACTTAAAAATGATGCCAGTATCTCTCGGTAGATTATAGCGATAGCAAATAACTTCGTTCAGATAGCTTCCCAATTATTATTTTTTATAATAACTAAGTATTTACAATATCCTGATACCAAATGAGGATGCCCTGTCGTTATTATTCGTATGAGAATAAAGTCACCACAAGACCAAAAAACTTTTAAAATATTATTTAAATATTTAATTCAACTGGGAAATCGGTAACTACTTCGTCACAGAAGCCAGAAGTAAAATCTAAAAATGTTCAGCTATTTAAAAAAGATCACAAACCTCGATCCTCTTTAACAATAATTCCAGGAATATATTTGGCGATGGTTTTAGTACATATGGCTTCATTAAAACTCTCATCTTTAACGACGACTAGTGTATAACCGACTCCATAATGTTGTTTGAGGAAATACGGTGAACCAACACATTGCAAACGACCACTTGCCATTATGGCTACGCGATCACCTAAGATGTCAGCTTCATCCATAAAATGAGTTGTTAAAATCATGGATCGACCTACGAACAAAAATAATAGCAAATTTTCCGAAGAAACCTGTGGTGGGTGGTAATACCAATTTCAAGATTATCAATTACTTTTATATTTTATTCATAATTTAATATTCACCTTTCTTCTCTTTCTGTAGTAACTCCCACAAAGCTCTTCTGGATGATGGATCCATACCAGATGTTGGTTCATCTAGGAGTACAACCCTCGAAGCACCACATAAAGCCACGCCTACTGATAAACGGCGCTTTTGTCCACCAGACAAACCCGATGATCGATAATTGCGCTGTTATCAAAAAAATTGTTTCTTTATTACGTCATCCAAAGGTGATATCATGACTTCATTGAATGTTTATTATAATACCTAATTATATCCGTAACTTCTCAGTTATTTTAAAGAAATAGTTGAAAAATAAATGATGAACCTAAATTTTAATTTTGGAGGTATCTTGTATATTGCTATACAGTTACGACGTGTGTCTGCAGTTTACTAAAGTTAAGCTATAATACGTGCCATGAGCGGAGACAATTGCTCTAGAAAATCGCTGCAGGCAGCAGTCGTCTCCGCTATCACGACTTCACGAGATGAGTGTGCACCCTCTGAAGAAACTATTAAAATGTGTAAAAACCAAAAAGGATTGGAGAAACTACGTTAATTAAGAAACGAAGAACAAGTAACAGAATTATGTTTTTCACTCTATTGGAGTCTCATTTAAAACAGAAATAACACTTCAAAAGAACGAGTCCTAGCAATGGCGGGCGAATGCAGTCATGAAGGGTTTCTAGTAATGAGTACCTATTACAGTAATACATAATTATTCATTTATAATAAAAATTTAATAAAAAATAGTGGAAAATATTAGTTCGATCCACTTCAGCTGAGACTGTTATGTGTATACATTAATTTTTTCTATTCAATTTTCATCATAAAAATTACCTTACTCTGAAGTTCAAGTTTCACGATAATACTGTCAATATCGTCGTATAATTCGTTTCCAGTAAAGCCTTTAAGCCTTGAAAAGAATTCCACATGTTCGCTAACGGTTAGTTCATTAAACAATACATTATGTTGTGGGCAAAGACCAATATGTGTCCGCGCTATTAAAGTTTGACTACCAATATCGTAGCCATTAATGAGAACGGAACCTTTTGTAGGCTCGATGTTACCTAAAACAATAATGATAATGGTCAGGCCATGAAAGAGTTCACACCTACTGTTTCGTCCATCAAGAAGGCCTCAAGAAACGCACGAAAAGTTAGTGATTAGTAATACAAATATAAAAACATAAAAAATAAATAATAAAGGAACAATAGGTACTAAACAGTACGTAAAAATATTGAAAAATAGAAAATTATATGGAATGTTATCGGTAAGGAAAATCGACAAAAACTCACCAATAAAATTAAATACTATTACGCATAAAATAAGGTTGATTTTCCAACGAAACTTACCAGTTAACATCGAAATTGTTGTAGATTTTCCAGCACCATTATGTCCGAGTAAAACAGTTATTTGATCATCATATATGTTCAGGGACAAATTATCAACAGCAACGTTCGCTTTGAATACTTTTGTTAATTCCTACACCAAAATAAAAATTTTCCTCATAAATTAATAAATTTATAGATTTTATGCGGCTTACGTGTTTATTTTATGTCTATACGAATATGTAAAGATTTCGGGACGTAGTTTATTAAAATACACGCAATAGTAAGTCGCATAAAATTTTTAGTTATAACCTATACTTCATCAACTTAATTTAGATTTTAATAATTTACTTCATACCTTTTAACCACGAAGGAATCTAAGAGTATAATTAATTAATAGTACATTTATTATGGAAGGTTTTGGACTTTTTCTGCTTCCCTAGATAAAATGGGCCTAAACGCACGTAGGTTACGGGTAACCTCTAGTACTTATATATTATACGTTTACTACTATCGTCGCAATAATGTAACATAATAAATTACCTCAGCCAATCTCATAGTCGATAGGTGCACAGCGTAATAGATAACTCATTAGCTAGTACATTTAATGGAAAGATTAGTTACTACAAACATATCAGATAAAATAATTTTGTATAGATTCGGCATGATATTGCATAATTATTATCTTTTACGTACTATAACATTTTAATTTTTTATTATGTAAGTATAATATTTATTGAAGCAATTAATAGAAAATTAATTTATACAGATTGTCTACGATTTATAAAAGTTTAAATTACTTACAGAAATATTGACTCCAACAGGAAGATCAATTGGATCTTTTTCTTTAATAATTTCATGATCATTATCCAAACCATGAACACTTTTATCTGTAAACAAGGAAATTTATTCATTAAATTACTTTATATTTGCACTCATTTTGTATTAAATAGTTTCTTATGTCCTTATAAAATGGAATTTGTTTAGAATTTTCATTAGAATCAACTCACCTGACTGGCGTTTAGTACTGGGACACCAGAACGAAGGTTGGAAGGGGAAATACCAAGGCCTTGGTACACCCAAAGCTCCAGGTTTGACTTGTTCCAAATAAAGTGCCACTAACATGTATAGGATACAGTTCAGAACCATCATCAGAACAACATGCCCGAAGAGGAATCTGCTTGACTCTGGTGTTATTGATGTGAAGAAGTCACCCCATTGTAGACCTTCAGAGAAAAAAATAATGTTGAACATGTTAACCTAGTAGTACGAGTGATAGGTAGACTGATGATGGTTATTTGTCCTGTCTGCCGTCCTGGGGTAATACCACCACTTTCGAATGTAACACCCGTGAAGTGACCTTGTCGCGTTTCAGGAATAGTTTGAAAGTAGCCAGCGAGAGGAGCGTGTACTGTCAGTCTAGATGGTACATGCTCGCCTCCTCAAGCCGGGAAAATTGGAAGCGACTGCTGACCGTACAGGTTTCTCTGTAGCAGCGGAGTGTTGTCACATGCCGAGCTTCAATAAAAATAAAACCTGAATAAAATATTTTATACTGCTTACTATCGCGTTTATTGTGGCCCGAAAGCTTAAAAGTAATCAAAATAAACGCGATAGTAAGACGTATAAAATCTTCTATTTAGTTAAAAATTAAAAGATTTTGTTTTAATTATTTTAATTCAAGACAAACCTTCGTAGCTGGGTGAGAATTAATCAAAATAAACGCTATAGGAAAATAAAGGAAGCCGCATAAATACTTTTGTTTATTTATATAAATAAATTTATATTCCGCTAGCCTAGCTTTCGTTTTTCATTTTTAAAAACTAAATACTTTTTACTAAAATTTCGTTTTACGGAACTCTGGTGTAGTGGCTTACACTAATTTCACAAATCAGTAAAAGTATTAGCTTTCATTGTTTACCAAAAATCCATCTGTTTATTAATATTATAAGCTGTTTAATCTACGCTGATATATTGAATAATGATTCATAGAACATGACAATTATTAAAATTATTTTCAAGTTGCGTGATATAGGATAATTTACCTTAGAACAATTTTAATTATGATTTCAGTAAATGGGTTGTAATATAATAAGTTTTATTGATGATAATTTTATTTAGTAAATATCTATTGCATTTTCTTTTCAAAAGTTACAAGGATGTAAAAAGACATAAATTAATCCCGTAATATCTATGCGGTACAAGTTTTTTACATCATTTTGGCCACGAACGGAAACAACTTCTACCACAAAGAATTTTCTGCATACAAAAGTCGCCTTTGTTATGCCGGCTCACGGAGACGAATGTGCACCATCAGCTTGCCTAATCCCGAGATGCGACATAGTCACTGCACGGGTTTTACACTTGAAATTGGTGACAGACTGGGCAAATAACTTTTTTTTACTATGCCGGCTTAGTGAGATGGTTCTCTACACTGCATTCGAACGATGAAGCGAGTTGTAGCATGAAAGGTAAATAAATGTATATAGGTGTATATAAATAATATCTTACCACCAGTAGCTTCTAAAGCTAATATAACTTGAAAACCATAAGCCATTGCAGAATTTATGCTAAGACACGTAACGGCTTGTACTGCTGTAGACATGGACACGTCCATAGCCAAGAACAGTGCAGGGGCATATGTCAAGAACCATATTACACCAGTAAATACAGCCGCTGTGTTTGCTACAAAATTATAAAAAGAATAAATGAAAGTAAAGCCCACTATCCACCCAGGCAAATTTCTTCACACACACGACTTTTAATTAAAAATAATTATTATTTATTAAACAACAAGATATTTATCAAATGTGTGTTTAAAAAAGACATTATTGTAACAAAGTTAATTTTAAGAACGACCGTGGTCTAGGGGTAGAAAGCTTGAACTCACGATCGATGAGACCCGTATTCAAATCTGTCTAAATTCTAACCGGTACCAATGTACCTATGTTTTACTTTGGTCCCTTAGTACCTATGATGCAAGCACTAACTTAGTATAGGCCAGGGATGCACAGACTTATTAAGACTAGGGGCCACTCGGGCAAATCATGAACTGATGGCGGGCCGCCAGAAGTATAGGTAATTAAAGACAATAAAGTATTGATAATAATGTATTAAAATTGAAAAAGAATCTATTAATTTGAAGCGTGGCACTGCATAGTGCTTACAATCTTTTTTATATTTGGCTCAAATTTACTTGTAGCAACACGTAAAACTGCTTCCAAACTTTCATTTGCGGAATTATTTTTGCTGTCGGCGGGCCACCAGTATTCGACCGGCGGGCCGCATGCGGCCCGCGGGCCGCGGTCTGTGCATCCCTGGTATAGGCGATATAAAAACTTGAATATGAAGAACTCGTGTGTTTTGTGTTGCCAGCATCGTCCTAAAACAAATGTCTTTTACTTACCAGTAGCAAAAAATCCACTCATCATAAAACAGAAAAATATAGTACATGCCATATACAATAATATGAAAAACAATAACACAGTCCAAGGTGTATTCGTAAATACAGAATATTCACTAAAACCTTCCTCGTTAGTGAACCAATTTACCTGAAAACATTTTTTTATTATAATATTGAATTTCGTTAGGAGATATTTTTCAGTACTTCTCATAGATTAGTAAGAATTTTTTTTAAAAAGAAGAAAGAATAAAGAAGTTTTTTTGTCTAATATAATTTCTTAAAATTTTTATCCTGAACTTAAAACTATGGTCCTTCGAGCCGGACTTCTTATATTTTTTGTAACAGTAAGGGATGTGACAATCCTCTGTTTGGTGTTAAATATAAATATCTACAATCGCCTCCACTATGCCGACTATGGCACAATCCTCGGAATAAGGTTTTATATTTTTCTAAATAACAGTAGAAGTTTTATTCAAATAAAACGAGTATTTTAAATAGCTATGTATAGGAAATAACTGTAATTAACATTTTTTTTATTATTACCTTTAGTAAGATTACCATCAACACGGCAATTATAATAAGAAATATGAATTGTTTACAAAACCAAGCGGTCCAATGCAGCCATGTTGGAAGGCCCATTATTTTCATTGATTCCTAGAACAAATAATTGCATTTATAATATTACTCACTTATATAATTTCAAAAAAAACTATTAATAAATTTTAAAAACATACATGCGAGCTTAATGTCTTTGGCATTGTTTACCAGCTAATATTTGTTGGTGTGAATAGAGATATTTACAGTGCAATGAAAAATATTAATGATTCATAAAATAAATTAATAAGTAAATAAAATACAACACGTACACTATGTAAAAATAGAATCTAATCAATAAAACTAAAAACAAATGTAGAAATTTGCAGTTAATGCAAAAAAAAAATGCAGTTATTTCTTCAACATGGACCTCACGTTAGCTTAAAATCAAGCGGAGTATGGTCTAATGTCGAGTTATTATAAAAAAAAAATAATCATCAGCATCATCATCATTAATAATTGTCACGCCTTTTCCCCACAGGGATGGGCTACGATCCTGATATAACTCCCTCGCTTCACTTTCACATCCACAATTCTCTTCACACAAACCCTACCGACGGGTTTGGCCACTAGACAACCTAGCTTTCATAAGGAGTATCATTCAATCTCCTTTCATTCATCCTCTCCACTTGGAAACACGCACAAACCATCGAAGCATTCTTTTCTCAACCCTTAAAAAAACAAGAATACCTTCAAATGCAATTCCTTTTCCAAAGTAACGGCTTTCACAATATTTACAGCTGTATAACTGAAACTCAACATAACAAACATGGGGAACAGAAACTGTAACACTTCTACGGCCATATCTTCTTGAAAACTCGGGTGTGGATATCGCTGAATTTTGACACTGAATCTTGAAAGGTCTTCTCCAGTCAGATTTGATATTAGTTGAGTAGAAATTATGTGTTGAAGTGCTATAAACATTTCGAATACGTAACCTGATGAATAAAAACTTATCTTTAGCATCCTTCTAATAATATATCATAGGCAATGGAAGAGACAATAGGACGCCAGATTCTTTCTCTCATGACACAATCACTTCAGTTGAGGACGCACCTTACTTGATCTTTTCTGGATGTGATCCGGCACTTTACATGATGTTAAGCTAGAGTGCGATGAGAATGTACAGTCTCCAGCTGTAAACCACATACACACCTATCGTTATACCAAGAGAAATCCTAGAAATAAAATGAACTCCGATTCTCACCTGAGTCAAGGACACTAAGGTCCGGATTAATAGATATTTCTTAGACGCGGTCTTAGCCGAGCTCCATCTACCGACTGTCAAAGTGACAGTTATTACTATAATAGACTGTTCTCAGGCCACCGGCTAAGCTCGAGCTCTGGGAATATGCTTGGCTTAGCGTAGTCGTGATTTTCGAGGCTTTCGCTCAAACTTAGACAACAATTCACTATAATAATCCGATCTTACGCGTTGTACATCAGACAACGTCGTTGTTTGGGTGTTCTTTGGTGTTTGTTTTGTGTGTTGTTTTCATATTGCCGTGTATCTTGGACTTTTGAGATATTTTATTGAAAAGATTGTAATATAAAAAATGGATAATGATTTTGAGGACATAATGAGACTGTTTGATGATATTGACAACATTCCTGTGCCTATCGCACGTTATCCACAATGTAGTTATATTTTTCCAGGATATTTATATACTCAAAAGTATGCCTATAATGAGAGTTGACTACATCACAGATCTGGGTGTGATACATGATAGTAAACTTTTGTTTGACCGACATGTTGATTATATTATTAAGAAAGCTTCCAAAGCACTAGGCTTTATATTACGTTCCTCTGCTGATTTTGTTCAAATTAAAACCCTCAAGATCTTATATTGTGCTTACGTCCGTAGCCTCCTCGAATACTCTTCACAAGTATGGAATCCTATGTATGATACCTACATAACACGCATTGAAAAAATTCAAAAAAGATTTATGAGGCATCTTCAATATAGGTCACGTAGATTTGATCCAAATTACGAAGCGCGATGTAGACATCATCACATATTACCACTCGAAGTTCGTCGTAATATCGCCGACGTTTCGTATTTAGTAGGTATTGCTAATGGCCGTGTGGATTGCCCGGAATTACTAAATAAGATATCATTATATGTTCCTAAGTTTAACTCTAGAAATCCCCCCTTGTTACATGTACCCTACGCTTGCACTAACTATTTGAAAAACTCCTACATTCGGCGCGCTAGTTCTTCCTTTAATGAGGTGCGCTCGCAATTAGATATTGACCTGTTTTGCACAAGTTGCAATATAGTAAAAAACAAAATGGCTACAGTGTTCTTTGGCTCTCAACCATTGTAAATCTTTTGTAATCTATAATTATTTTAGTGTACTTTATATTGTATTGTATCCAAGAACTATATTGTATTATTAGTTTATTGCATATTTGTGGTATCAATTAATGGCTCTTAGATGTATATATTTATATAAGTTATGTTTAATATAAAGCTGTTCGATGCCCTAATAAATAAAATAAAATAAATAAATAAATAAATATTTATTAGCAAACTCCTTTCAAAATCGCTGAAGGGATTTTTTCGCGTGTCCATTTCGAGGCCAGTCGTCGTTAGAATTAGAATAAAAAGAATAAAGAGCGTTAAAAACACAAATCACACAGAAAAGCCAACCACAACAAATACCACGCGAACAAAGCACAGACAAGTGGGGTGATGACACTTTTTTTTATTGATGTGACTATAACTTCAAATTAGGTCAAGAATAATTACTTATTTTGGCTTAATCAAGTGTTATATAGGTGTTATTCAACATTACGTTTTCATAATAAACCCTAGTGTTTAGTTTGATACGTATAAAAGCATAAAATATCATTAACCATAAACGAATAACGTAATATAGACCCTAACACAGCGTCTTGAACGCATCGTGTTCTTAAGACATTGCTCAGCTAAGAAAATGGTATAGACCTGTCTATTGTAATGCGAAACGGATCTTTGTCTTAGAAATGGCGAAGATGGACTATCGTGGGACAGAGCTTGAGCTTGAGCTAAGATACGTCTATTAATCCGGGCCTTAGGTCCGGATTAATAGATATTTCTTAGACGCGGTCTTAGCCGAGCTCCATCTTCCGACTGTCAAAGTGACAGTTATTACTATAATAGACTGTTCTCAGGCCACCGGCTAAGCTCGAGCTCTGGGAATATGCTTGGCTTAGCGTAGTCGTGATTTTCGAGGCTTTCGCTCAAACTTAGACAACAATTCACTATAATAATCCGATCTTACGCGTTGTACATCAGACAACGTCGTTGTTTGGGTGTTCTTTGGTGTTTGTTTTGTGTGTTGTTTTCATATTGCCGTGTATCTTGGACTTTTGAGATATTTTATTGAAAAGATTGTAATATAAAAAATGGATAATGATTTTGAGGACATAATGAGACTGTTTGATGATATTGACAACATTCCTGTGCCTATCGCACGTTTTCCAAAAATATATTTTAGAAATATAATAAATCTAAATAGGGCAAATCGCTTTTTTCGCGTGTCCATTTCGAGTCCAGTCGTCGTTAGAATTAGAATAAAAAGAATGAAGAGCGTAAAAAACACAAATCAATTCAATTCAATTCAATTGTGGATTTTGGCATTCTGTCACTATTTTTGACAATATTGCCACAGACACACAAATCACACAGAAAAGCCAACCACAACAAATACCACGCGAACAAAGCACAGACAAGTGGAGTGATGACACTTTTTTTTTATTGATGTGACTATAACTTTAAATTAGGTCAAGAATAATTACTTATTTTGGCTTAATCAAGTGATATATAGGTGTTATTCAACATTACATTTTCATAATAAACCCTAGTGTTTAGTTTGATACGTATAAAAGCATAAAATATCATTAACCATAAACGAATAACGTAATATAGACCCTAACACAGCGTCTTGAACGCATCGAGTTCTTAAGACATTGCTCAGCTAAGAAAATGGTATAGACCTGTCTATTGTAATGCGAAACGGATCTTTGTCTTAGAAATGGCGAAGATGGACTATCGTGGGACAGAGCTTGAGCTTGAGCTAAGATACGTCTATTAATCCGGGCCTTAGGTCCGGATTAATAGATATTTCTTAGACGCGGTCTTAGCCGAGCTCCATCTACCGACTGTCAAAGTGACAGTTATTACTATAATAGACTGTTCTCAGGCCACCGGCTAAGCTCGAGCTCTGGGAATATGCTTGGCTTAGCGTAGTCGTGATTTTCGAGGCTTTCGCTCAAACTTAGACAACAATTCACTATAATAATCCGATCTTACGCGTTGTACATCAGACAACGTCGTTGTTTGGGTGTTCTTTGGTGTTTGTTTTGTGTGTTGTTTTCATATTGCCGTGTATCTTGGACTTTTGAGATATTTTATTGAAAAGATTGTAATATAAAAAATGGATAATGATTTTGAGGACATAATGAGACTGTTTGATGATATTGACAACATTCCTGTGCCTATCGCACGTTATCCACAATGTAGTTTTTTTTTTTTTTTTTTTTTTTTTTTTTTTTTATTGTAGCTCGACATGTGACAACACTCCACCTGATGTAAAGCTAGAGTGCGGTCCATGAATGGAAACAACTGCAAGTTATATTTTTCCAGGATATTTATTAGCAAACTCCCTTCAAAATCGCTGAAGGGTTTTTTTCGCGTGTCCATTTCGAGTCCAGTCGTCGTTAGAATTAGAATAAAAAGAATGAAGAGCGTAAAAAACACATCACACAGAAAAGCCAACCACAACAAATACCACGCGAACAAAGCACAGACAAGTGGGGTGATGACACTTTTTTTTTATTCATGTGACTATAACTTCAAATTAGGTCAAGAATAATTACTTATTTTGGCTTAATCAAGTGATATATAGGTGTTATTCAACATTACATTTTCATAATAAACCCTAGTGTTTAGTTTGATACGTATAAAAGCATAAAATATCATTAACCATAAACGAATAACGTAATATAGACCCTAACACAGCGTCTTGAACGCATCGAGTTCTTAAGACATTGCTCAGCTAAGAAAATGGTATAGACCTGTCTATTGTAATGCGAAACGGATCTTTGTCTTAGAAATGGCGAAGATGGACTATCGTGGGACAGAGCTTGAGCTTGAGCTAAGATACGTCTATTAATCCGGGCCTTAGTTACAAAAAAAAGCAGAAAAAATTTAATTTAAATTAATAATTATAAAATATTACCTAATGATACTTGAACCCATGAGCCCCATTATATGGCTGCAATAAAGTTTAAAGCTTACCTGGATCAGATCCTCCTCCAGGAAACCGTCCCTGCCTAGGACCAGGGGTAGGAAAAACAGGTAAAACAAGATCAGTCCTCCAAGACCTTCCACCTTGATGAAATATTGAATTAAGACGAGGTCGTTCAGGGAATCGTAAAATGTATGAAACATCGTCTTCTAATTCAGTTTTTCCTAAAACAGAGGTATGTTTTTAAAAAACCGTTCAAATTCTATTTCGTAATATAGCCTATTTTTAATAATCCGCAGAGTGCGGTCCATGAGCAAAGAGGACTGCTACCACAGAGTGCATGCAACAGTCGCCTCCGCTATGCCACTAGCAGGGCACACTCCTCTCGATATACCCGGCTACTTGTTTGTCAGTTTTTGACCGGATACATTTCGGCGCGCAAGAGCAACACAACTTAGTTCTACCGTCCCCTTTCTTCAATCGGACGTCCAGGTACCCGGAGAGGTACCATCCATTTATGGTTCAAGTTCCTAAAGTGCGTACGAGGCGTTTTGACAACACGTTCCTCGTGCGTACTGCGAAACTGTGGAACTCGCTCCCGGTGTCTGTGTTTCCCGACACGTACAACACGGGTCTCTTCAAATTGAAGGTGAATAGGTATCTCATAGGCAAGCTTGCTCCACCTTAGACCGCATCACTGCTTAACACCAGGCAAGGTGTGGTGAAACGCTTGCCTATTAGGCATAAAAAAATACTTCCAAGCCGATCTCGGAACGCGACTAGGTCACTTCACGGGTATTACACATGAAAGAAGTGATGTAGGTGGTAGAGAATGGCTGGGTTTCTAAATTCATTTCTTCTCCTAAATACAATATAATAATTTATTTTTTTTATACTAACCATACATAGAATCACTGAATTGCACAGCAGCTATAACCATACGAGTTGCATTTTCATTCTTATAAATATAAGCCAAATCCGAACTGTGATCATAAGACTCTACCCTAATCAAACTCCTCAGAAAATCTTCAATAATACTCGTGTTAAAATTTGGAAGATTATCTATAATTTCTGGCAAATTTTCGATAAATTCCGGTGGAATATTTTCGAAAATACCTGGAGGTAAATTTTCTATTATATCTGGGGGTAGGTTTTCTATTATTTCCGGTAAATTTAAATCTCTCATAGATAAAATCCAACGTATTACAGCTATTATGTTTAATGCAAAGAGGGAGAGAGCTGATCGAAACATCACATCTTCTAAGACAGGGCTAGTTGGTGAATAAGCTATAGACATTTGACCTATTGACATTTTTGATCTGAAACAAAGAAAAGCGTTGTTCATTTTCAATTTAGTTCAAGACCGCTAACACGTAATTGATAACTTAGGTAGTACAAAATCTACAAATGTCGTTTCTTTCTAAAAATTTCTTTCTACTTTCGGCTTTTCTTTTTTTGAAACTTTGAATAGAGGATTGCTGACCAAGATGTGCGAGACTGTGTCGATTCGAAGCGAAACTTAAGGCTATGGATATGAGAACACTCCGCCTGATGTTAAGCTATAGTGCAGTCCATGACACATGTGTACTATTGTCTACAGACTGCAGTTTCTTCTGCGTTTTTTTATACATTTATACGAGCTGAATACAGATAGTGAAGATGCGTTGATACCAGTCGAGGATTTAAAATAAATCTAATGAAATTCATAATAAAAAAATATTAAAGAAAAATCCGTATTAATTATAATTTAATCTATGAAAAGAATTATCTACTTGAACACCTGTTGTTTCAGATAATTAATAGATAAATATTTATTTATTCACCACTTTATAGTGGAAGTTAGTGCTCTTGTACTAAAATAATACTTGAAATAACAATTTAAACGTCTAGGTCCTAAAGAAGAAGGCTATGTTTTGTAAAACTGTTGAAAGTAACACCCGTGAAGTAAACTTGTCGCGTTTCAGCAACAGTTTAGAAGTAGCCAGGCTTAAAGAGAGAGTACTGTCGGTGCACATTCGTCTCGTAGCGGAGGCGACTGCTATTTATCAGAAATTTATCTGTAGCAGCACTTGTTTCCATTTATGGACCACGGAGTGTGGTCATATTTTTTCGAGCTACGATAAAAGAGGGACTGTCTAGCCTGTGTGTTACCCAGGCCTATTTTATATCATATTCATTAAGAAGGTATCTTAGGGAACGTACCCATAGTAGGTGACCTATTTTTTAAGATTTTTTGACCCCTCCCTCCCCTCGGTGACCAATCGTAGTATAAGCCAAGGGGGGGACCAATGAAAATAATTTGACTCATATTTGTTAATACTGCGTTTTAACTTTTAATTAAGAAACACTGCGCGCCATATTCGAATATAGGTCAAAAAAGCGCAAAATTCCTCTACCTAACAAAAATCTAGCGCCGCTTCAAACGATTTGCCAATATTGTCGAGAAGTCTGAATGACAGAGAACCTAAAGGTGACAGCGGTCATCTTTTCTCTCGCGTCACATTGAGCGTTATTGCACATTTCATTGTATATATCAATGACGTATTGTATGTCACTGGATAACCTTCAAATAGAGCACATTGTCATTTATTTTTCTAACCTATGAACGGGTTATATGTACATGCTCACGTTTCCTATATTACTTACGAACTTATTTTACGTCATTATAAATTATTCATACGTTAATGTATTTGAATTAGAAATGTTATTTAGGCACCCTTATCTTGAATTTTATCAAATAACAAAAGTTTATTTTGGTAATACGGGGTTAATATCAGTCTGCCGTCCTGGGGCAGTACCGCCACCATTTCAACACCCGTGAAGTGACCTTGTCGCGTTTCAGGAATAGTTTAAAAGTAGCAAGATATAACGAGAGAATTGTGCACTGTCAATCTGGTACATGCTAGTCTCTTCAAGCCGACATAGTGGAGACGACTGCTGCCTGTAGAGATTTCTCTGTAGTAGCAGTTGTTTCCATTCGTGGGCCGCACTATAGCTTTACATCGGGCAGGAATTTAATTTTTTTCGTGATGTACACCGTGCTCTTGTTATATCCAGCCACTTCTAAACTGATCCCGAAAGGCGACAAGATCACTTCACGGGTGTTAGCATTCGAAAGTGATGGTTTTACCCCAAGACGACAAACTGTGCTAATCATCATGGTTATTAGCACAGTCTGCCTTCCTAGTAGCTCACTAAAGTCCTTTTTAACTTTGACTTGACTTGACTCGACCTGACTGTTGTTGTCTAATGAATAAATGATTACTTTGGCACCGGCAAATAGTTACAATGCCATTCTCGAAGCAGTAAATATTATTGTTCATGTGTAGCTTATTTAATATGAATTATTTCCTCATTATAATCTCTTAATGATATTTAAGTACATCGATACTATTAAAATACTATTCTAATAGTCAAGTCTATGCTTTATAATGTTTCATCTGACCTTATATTATCGATATACCTATCGACTGAAATGACTCGAATAATTAATGTTCATTAAAAATTTATATGGCGACTATAAAGCGACTAAAAACTACAATAATGTAGTTTTTAAATTAATTAATTGTTTATACATTTGATGTGTTAAGTTTCTTTGTATTGTTATTGAAACTTAAGGGTTATTGCATTGAGATATATAACTAGAGGCGCAAACCCCATACATTTGACATGAAAAAGGCGTAGGCCGTTTCAAACGATTTGACAATGTCAATCTTAGTGTTGCCGGTATAGTTAAAAATTTTACACACACTAATTTTTTTTTTCTTTAGATATTTTTATTCAGTGTCGATTATAATATATGCATTTTTAGCTAAATAAAATAAAGTTCAATGTTTTAATAGTTTAATATAAGTTAAAATTATTCTTTCTTAAAAATAAAATATTTCTTTTTTTTATATTATAATACGGGTTATGGGAAACGATGTTTTACTAGCAACACTAAATGTAAAAAATATCCCTAATTTTATTTGTTTTTTTGTTGTTTAAGGACAATATAGATGTTGAAAGGATATATTTACGTGTGAAACGTAATCCCGCTTTTTTTGTTGTGCATTTGGGATCGAGAATTGCACGTTTTCACCACATATTTGCCCATTATGAGTTTATATACGTCCTGTCAAATACCAACTGACAGAAAGCTTAATTATGGCTGTGGGCAGATCTTCACTCGCCTCACGTTGGGAGCGTTATTGCGCCTCTAGTATATATCTCAATGGGTTATTGCAAATGATTCTGATGTATGAAACGTTGTGAAACCGAAACATTCGCAATGAATAGTCGAGGATTTCTTAGATCCTTATTTGCTTGAATTATCTACAGTCTTTTCAGAAAACGGTGGACGTGGGTTGCAAGTTTTTCTCCTGTTCAATTTTAATCATGATTTAATAAAACAATTTACCCGTTCGTAAGGTCGTTTATTCATGGAATTCGTTGCTTTTTAAACTCCTGTTTATATTGGATTTTTTTTCATTATATTTTATATGTACGTATAAATATTATAATGTATGTTATTCTATTGAAATATCTATTCTATTATGTTGCATTATTAAAAAAAGTTTTTTTTTATTTTATGCAAATTACCGTAAACACACTACACCGCAAAAGATGTGTTATTGAAAGTCTCGTGTTGGTTAGAAATATAATGAAAAATGCGATAATAAACTCGAGTTATTTATTAATTGTAATAACTTTGAAAAATGTTCTAAATTATTGTTGTTTCATTGTTTTTTATTACAATTTTTAGCATTTCAAATGAATAAAAGAAATGACTCGCACCTACATCTTACTGGGGTGGGAATCGTATCTCGGTCCTGTTAAGGAGCAAAGTGATTTGCGCAAGGATTACCTGACCTGAATACTTAGTCTTCATTACCCGTGATGTAGTAATAAAGTATTTGAAAGGGCTGCCGATGGAAGACAGAATAAAATAATTTCGATGCGGTCACGTGAACCACATACTAAGAAGCGTCCAGTCTTCGTGTTCTGACCTCACGGCTGTTACACTTAAAAGTGGGGTTATTCCCCCGGTACTACCTATTTATCCTAGACTAGCTATACAGTATATTACATATTTATATATAAGTTTTTTAACTCTGGAAAGGAGTATCAATACAAGTAGCTGCGAAGGTATCCATTATTTGCCGAAACTTGAACACTCTGTATAAAAGCTAGTTCAAAGTCCAATTAGTTGCAAAAATTTAATTTTTGCGTTCATTAATATTTGATAAAAACGATAATTTACAAATCTATCACGTTATCTATGAATTTCTACGCGTTATAATTATTTTTATATGTTATAAAATAAAGAAAAATAAGACAATTAAAAACTCACCCTGATTCAAACTGGACTTGGATACCCTCTACTATGGATATCAGAACAAAAACAACACAAATATATGAGTTAGACCCAAAATACCCGCTTTTTAGGTTTAGGTTTTTTTTTAATGTCTGTCCTAAGTTAGTGCTTGTATCACAGGCACTGAACGATCAAAGTACATATAACATAGTTACATTGGTACCGGTCAGAATTTAGCGAGGTGAGAACAGGGCCAGGGGTCCGATCGTCATGAGAGCTGTCCTCTACCGCGTAGTTTAGCTCAGATATTAGTAAATATTTGAAGCTGGCGCGAATCGAACCCTGGCCCTCCTTACACTACTTACAAAGACTGGTACGCTAACCTCTGCGCCATAAAGACCTACTTATTCAATTTTTAAAATCTTCTCAAACTATAATATAAAAAAGGGAAAATCTAAAAATCTGTTACGATTTATTGAAAATATCTTAAACTAATAATTAAAAAAAATACTTACAATATAGCAAAAGTTTGATCATTATCAATGCTGTGAGCCGGTAAAGATGGGTAATGAAACGTATTTCTGGACACAGGCTCTATTTGCGACCGTAAAAGGAGTACCAAAGCCATGGTACCCACAGGTAGCAAAATCTCAGCTGCAGTTTGAGCATGTTGTCTCCATTGAATCAAAAAATTCTTCCACATCAACAGTCTAAATTTGGCAAAGGCACTAGTCTTCCTTACTTCCTTCATTTTTTACACAAAAAAAAATGATTACGACATAATATTCCGATTTATTTTTCACTTTGAACGCGCGTCCTCAACATTGGCCGTTTTATCTGTAAATGAAACAATCACTATATCTGTATATCTAAATACATATTTCTTTATAGATAAAACTTAATTTAAATGTTTAACGCCTAGTGAGTCACTATTGCACTTCTGTAGTTAAAACGTAATTATCAGTGCAAAATTAGTGCAAGTTCATTTTTATATTAATTTAGAAGCACAATTGATACTAAGCCAAGATTCTGTGTCATACTAAAGTGTGAAGTAATAATTTTGACCTAACAATGGTTGTTACGTCGTTTCTTTTCCTAGTACTTATAGATTTACTATAGATATTATATCTACATATCAATAGGGAAGTATCTACGTAGAGATAGGTATATTGTAATTATTTTCATACATATCTTTTTCTTTATTTATTATAATAACTTCTTACATGACAACACTCCGCCTGATGTTAAGTCCAGGTTTTGCATAATCCTCTGCGACTTCACAAATGTTAGACTTAAAATTGGTGGTACTACCCTAGGACGGCAGGCTGGTGCTAACCTTACACAATACCATACAATTGTCACGCCTTTTTCCCACAGGGATAGGCAGAGACAACAGAACTTACTTACCACGATCCTGACACAACACCCACGCTTCCCTCACATCCATAATTCTCTTCATGCACGCCCGACGGTTATGAGCACTAGGCAGCCTTGCTTTCATAAGGATGTCTCCGATTGGATCGGAAAACACCCTTCTGGGTCTGCCTTGTTTACCGCATCCATTCACTTCAGATCCATTCTTGTTAAAGCTACAATTAAGTACTATTTGGTTTATGAATAGGATTGGCGGCACGTGGTTGTTGTACCGTATAAAATTATTATTATTTTAATTATTTATTAATTTTATCCGTAATTTGCGTGTATTTCTCACAACTGAGCAGGGTAACTTGTACAAAATTATAAACGGACACATTTTTTTTTGCTGTCCATACAGGGCTGTGGGATTCATAGAGACAGCAAACGCGTCTCTATTTTCAATCATAAAAAAAGACGTTATAATTTTTACAACAATATTATGTGAAAATTGGGTAAAATTAGTAAGTTCATTTTTGCGAAATATTCACGGAAAACTATTTCAGTTAATAAGAAGGATTAACAGACGAGAATATTTCTCCCTAAACTCTAATTTGTAGTTGAGCTAACTTACACGTTTTTTTATATTAAAACATTACATATGTTTTATACTATTATAGATTATGAAGAAAATTTTCTTCTTCACTACAAAGTTACTACAATATTTACCTCGAATCATTTCATTACAGTTTAGATAAAACAAATATTAGGCACTTATGACACGGCACTTACTCATATCAAATCACCTTGATAGACATTTTATCTTAATATTTATTTATTTAATAGATATATCATGGCAACAGTATAACATAATTGTACAATGTACATATTACACAAAAAAATTCGGGAATCGAACCCGGTCCTCTGCCTGCTTGTGAAGCGAATATGTCGCGTTCCAGGATCAGTTTAACGAATGGAGTATGCACTGTCAACCTGTGTTATTGTATGCTGTTTCTATGGTAGCAGATGTTTCTGTTCATAAAATACGGTGTATAAAGACTTGAAGAGGTAAAACAAAAGAATTGAAGAAGAAGTTGATCAAATCTAATGCATATCATCTTCAATTATCCATAGTTAAAAAGACATAAAACAAGTGAATAAATAAAATGCGCAATAAGTTAACATGGGACGAAACGATGATCTTACCTCATTATTAATTACTGTTATTTTAACTGCACTGGATTAACAAGTTTATTTTACTGTTTTATGAATATAGGAGTACAGATTATTAACAATAATTATTTATTAATTGTAGATATTTAAACTAAAATAAATGCTATAAATTAATAATAAAATAGTACCTAATAGAGAGGTTAGATTAGTTTATAGAACGTAAACCAACACTTCAGCATGATTCTGACATTTTGCCAAACACACTCTTACTGCAATGCAGATAAAAACAGTTGTGGGGGCTTTTTATGGGCTAGATAAAGCGTTTAACAAAACAAAACAACTTTTAGGTAAGTTAAATACATCAAAATATTGGAAACTTACGGTAGAACGTGTGAACTCAGAATCGATGAGACCTGTGTTCAAACCTCGCTAAGTTCTGACCGGTACCTACCAATGTTATATTTACTTTGGTTGCTCAATGTCTAAGAGTGTGCTCTGTCAATGAATGGATGGCTCTGTGAACCGGCATAGCAGAGGCGACTGCTACCTACAGAGATTTCGTCTCTTTAACTTAGTAATGTAGTAAAGCAAAGGACGTTGATTCAATCCCCACGGCCACCTCAGCTTAGGTTACTTGTGTTGATAATTTTTATCGTACGTCATCCAAAAATAATAAAAAATTACCAATAATTGAATTTAAATTCTACAAAAATATATATTTGTTTCTAAATAAAAAAAAAATATATATTTAAAACTAAATAAATATAATAAAAGTTTTTATTAGTACTACTATTTACTTGGTCATTTTACGATGTGTTTTATCATAAAAGTGTGCATGAGTCAATCGCCCATATTCACAATTGCAGATAATCTTTCAATCGCATACCTCAATTCATTTTGAGTGTTATGACGAAATAAATACATCTACACGATATTATTTATATAGTTGAATAATATTAGTCAGTTATGTATGTATGAATCATTTCTCATCAAATAGGGGGAATCCTTACGTCAATAGAAAACAATTTAAATAATTAATTAGTATAATATTTTTCAGCGGCTATGGTCTAGCGGTAGAAGACGTGGAGTCACGATCGTCTAGCGAAATTATGCTGTCCTGTACCGATATATTCCTGATTCCTGAAATACAGTGTATAACTAGTTCAGGAGTTAGCGTATCCGTGTTCTTTGTTATTATTACTAACACTAATATAAGTTCATCTATACCAACCTGTGTGTGTAACTTTAAATAGATAAATAAAGATTATTATGATATAGTCATCAAATTATTCTGTATACAGAACCTATTGATTTTGAAAAATAAAAACACTGTTATTGAACCATCCGATAGTCGCTAATAAGGATCAAATTCTGGAAAGCAATGACACGACAAACCAAAGGAAAATGTTGATTTTTATTTTTCTATTTAATTTTAATCAAACAAAAAAAAAGGATAAAAATTATTTTACTGCAAATAAATAATTCACAAAATAGATATAACAAATATACATAAAACTTACCGTTTTACAATAAAAAGTATTTCAACTGCCTATGTTTTTGTTAGCACTAAATTTTTATCCACAATATTCACTCACAAGCTGGATTTGTTATCAAAAAATCTATATTCTATAGGATAAGGTCGTAGATAAAATAAGTATGTAAAAAATATTATTTTTTACCATAAATACTTACTACTGAATGAAATCGTAGTTTCAAATATTTTCAAGTAACCGAGAACATACTACCAACTGTACTAAAAAAAGGTATTGAAATAACTCCCCTACCGATCGGTGAAAGGGGGCGAGGTGATTTCAATTTCTACTAAGTTATTTCCATTCGACTATATGAAATTAATGTCTTATTAAATTAATATACGCGGTCTATTTTGTCAGTCAAGACAAACATTACTTTAAATCCATTATTTTTTTATTAATTTTCAGATTTGATTCGATTACCACTCATTCACTAACTGACATCAAATATGGGGTACTTACCAGGGGGGGTTGGAGGGATGAATACCTCGATATGTTCCGAAAGTCCGTTCCATTCGGTTCCGGAACTCGATATCTCCGGAACGGAACGAGATAAGGCCGAAGTTCCTGAACAAAGGTTGTAGAAAATGCCCTCTAATTTCGAAATCGACACCTTTTTAAAAAAAAATGTTTTTTCATAACACCGGCTAGCGAAGCGCGCCACAAAAACTAGTTTTAATGTCCATTTGCACCATATGACTTAACTATTACTGTCACGTTAAAGTAATGGTTAAAATTAAAATTGGTTTGCTTCAAAAAAAATCTGTCACATTTGACGATTACTTTAACCTTAACCGTTACTGGCGAATTTCGGCCGGTCAAAGTTAAAGTAATAGTTAAATCAATGTCGCTAACGTCAAATCGTTGAAAAGCCGCTCTTGTTTGTATTGAGAGAATTCATTTACACCAGCAACCCTTTTAACTATAATGAATTAATTTACACGATGGTGCAACGCGCGTGGAGTAAAAGTAAAGGTAACTGTCAAAGTTAAAGTAACAGTCAAAGTTACTTTAACCGGCCATCTCTGGTGCAAGCCACCCTTATTGTAGCTCGATATATGACAACACTCCGGCTAATTTTAAGCTAGAGTGCAGTCCATGAACAGCAGTCGCTTCCGCTGCTATGCTACGCCAACTTGAGGAGACGAATCCAGGTTGATAGTGTACACTCCTCTCGCAATACCTGGCTATACCAAACTGATTATTACTTGTTATTAAATTATGATTAATAAAATAATCAACGTGCACACAACGGCCTAAGCTGAGCTGAGGATCGAACCCACGTTCTAAGCTTTGCGCACGGATGCTCTGACCACTAAGCTGCTGTTAACGTTTCACGTGGCTATTAGTAAATAATTAGAAATCGAATTTTAAAAACTTTTTTTGTTCTTTTTTAAAACGCCTAAACTTTTGCATACGCACAAAATAAAACGTTAATAAAACGGATGATAATTATACTAGATTGTTTACAAACGTGATACATTATAATAATGCCAGTGTCGTGCTGATAATTATTGTAATAGCAAACGATTACTAACCTATCTTTACTATTACGCCTTTACCTTTCGGGGTAGACAGAAATCGTAAACAATCTCAGGTAGGTAAGCAAAGGCTGGGAGGCCTAGTATAGTATATTTTATGTGTAAACTTTTTTTTATATAAAAAATTAAATCTGCTTGATTTCTTTGCTTCCTTTAGATTAAAAAAAAGAATAAAACAAAACAACAATATCTTCTAAATAATTATAATTAAATCAACTTAAATAATATAAAACAATTGAATGTTATAGGAAGCTGTCGCCTCCACTATGCCGGCATGGGGAGATGGTGATGTAGTATGCCAGGACAGCACACTGGGCTAATAATACCAATCTTATGGCAAGAATGAAATATTACTAAAAGGACAATGCCCACTTGATATTCAATAGTTGACAAAATAATTAATTTTTTAAATAATTTATTTCAATTATATCAACACTTTGTGTACAACCAAACAATAGACAATGTTTAATTAAATAAAAAATAGATATAATAAATTTTTAAAGCATTTAATATTATAATAATCCCAAATAGAATCCCATCAGAAAAAGTATAATTACTCAAGAACCCGGGTAAAAAAAAAATTAAAACTGATTAGTAGTAATGTATGTTTGCTTATTTTCCTACGTAGTGAACTAAAAATCGTCTACAAACACGAGAAAGAATTGCGAGACCAATTCCCTTAGGCAAATGGGCATTCTCCTTTTAAACATTTATTAATAATACAAGTTTTATTGCCATCTATAATGGGCATAAGCTCTATTGGCCTCGCACAATTTATGTATATCCAATTTCCTTTTAATAACTTTGCCAGTATTATTTGCAGCGTCTAAAAGTTCCCAAGCAAACTTCTCCGGGAAATGGATAGTTCTTTCTTTATCATTTGTTGCTTCTAATAACCATTTTATTGCTAAAAATAATGAACGATTTTCTGTTATTGGACCTGGAACCTGAAAAATAACAAAAAATATAACCTAGCGCAGGTTTTTAGTATATGTTAATTTCCTGCTAATTAAAATTATTTGAAAATAACCAGTTACTATGTCTTGATCATTTACCTAAACTTGTGTTAATGTGTATTAATGGCGGATGATTCAAAATGGGAGAAATTTTCCTCCAAAACTCTGTTGAAAGTTTTAAGATGGCTTACTAAGACGTTTTGGTCGAGAATGGATCAAGTTTTTGAGTGAAGAAAGACGAAGATCAAGATCTTGGTTTAACCTTAATGAGGCACAATATTAATAAGAATATGTGCTTTGACACTGGCAACTTTTCAAAATACCATAAAAAAAAGTTATCACTTTGTGAAAAATACTACTAGAGTTTTGATGGCCATCTTGAGACATCAGGTTGTCTGTTTTGAATTATTTTCCTAAACTTGTGTTTCTTCATGTGTCAATGTGTAATAATGGTGGATTATTAACCATTAAGTGTTCGTGAACGTGCGTGAGTGTGGGCAAACAATTCAAAAGAAGAGAACCTGTTTCCATTTTCCCTCCAAAACTCCGTAGGAAGTTTCAGTAAAGATTCTACCACTTTACTGGCACTTTACAATTTTTGACTTGACTGAGATTTGACCTGACTGTTTGGTGTGATGAGTGAATGACTCGTGATGCACAATGTTATTAACTTGATGCAAAAATATTTACTTTGACACTGGCAAATTGTTATACGCCAAATAAAAAATAAATACTACTACTTAATTCACGTTATACCTACTGGGATATAAATCTTAATTCTTGTAATTTAATGTAATAAATACCTGATAAGTAATGCCTCCTCTTTTAACGGGCGATAATTGCAATAAAGGTTTAGAATTTTGTACAGCTTTATGTAGAATGACCTTTGGATTTAATTCAATTTTAGCTTTTTGTTCAGGTGTCTTTGCTAAATGATAGCGTTCAATTTGAGTTCGCTTTATAACTTCAAATCCTTTTTCAACTAAACTCCGGGCTAGTTTCTTGTTACCCATTTTCATGACATGATTAATAACTTTTCTGCAAATTGTATAAAAAATTATAAATTATTTAAATATTAAAAAATAAGACAATCTGTTCAAGCTGATTTTTCTATGCAATTTTCATCATAATTGAATAATGAAAATATGAACATTTTAATATGCCAAAAAAAAGATAAATAAATATATGTATATTATAATTTTGCATGCTTAAAAAACCTTTTTATAGAAAGTCTACACTGTAAGAATCAAGTATCATTGCTTGATGTGAATGTTTTTTTTGTATACTTACTCTACAAGCGGGTCATGATACAAAGAGCATGTTTCATATGCAGCGGGTGGCCTCACAGGTATTAATGAATATTTTGTTAAGTCTCCACTTTCAATAAGTTGAGCTTGATCCTCTTTCCGAAATATTGGGTTTTGGAAGTAATCAGGAAAACTTGTTGCGTAATTCTTGCTTATGATCACCGTACTAGATCTGGAATATTTTATCAAACAACTAAGCAAGGAATTTGAGTATGTATAATCTAACCTTAAAAACATTAATACCTAAATTACAGACTTGTTATCATTCAATGAAATCATAAATCAATTAAAGAGTAAATAAAGACTATGTTATTTTATAAACTAAACGCGTTGTACTGCCAATAATTATTTATTTACCTGGGAATCATGTGCAGCCCGCTCGATACCCTTAAAAGTCTATGCATGCAACTAAATGTGCCTACGGCGTTATTCATACTCATATTAAATTTAAAAACTATACTTATTGTCACAGTGTAGAAAGCTATTATCAATTACTATTTTAATTATTATTGTTATTTGGTTAGGTACGTTCGCCCCTGACGTCCCCGAACCTTGACGTTTTTCAATTGTTTATGAATTTTATGATCATTGTTTTTGACCTTATGATTGCCACAGACTAGATAAATGTTAACGCATGGGCGGCATCAACGTGTATCACCGTGTATTATGCACGAACCAGAGAAAATGTAGGTTTTGCGTTATTGTACGTGCTACACACTGATCCTTTTTCTATCTATCACTTTGTATGCAGTAATCGAAGAAATTGGAATATAATATTGTATTCCAATTTCTTTGGCAGTAATATTTAACAAAAATATAACATCGTACGAATACAAACTATTGGTCGGCTCGGCTTATTTTGTAGTCTATCGTTTGACATTTCGGGCTTTGACAATGAATTTGACTTTATGCAATTTTTAAAGCTGTTGTTTTTTTTATATATCTAAATGATAATTAAAAGGGGAAGTTTATTAATTTCATTCAATCTTTATTTGTGTATTTTGTTGAAGGTAAGATGTTAGAGAAAGAGAGCACGCCTGTTGCGTGGTTTTCTATTCAACCGCTCCGACGCGTTATACCACCTCGATTTCTTTATTTTCACTATTCATATAACTACAGGCCAGTAGTGATGCTATTTTCCATTGATCAACTTTATACAAGACTGAAAATATATTTTTTTATTTTAGCCTCAATAATTTTGCTTGGAGGAAGGCAAACGAAAATAATTTTACAAGTTTAATTAACAAAATATGTTTTTCGACTAGTAAAAGAGGAATTTTGAAATCGAAATGGCTACTATAATTAAATTTGATATAAAAGAACTCAGAAGGCTAGCAAAGGATGAATATTCTTGTATTTGTGAGAAGAAAATTACTCAAGTTATAGCAATACAACCTTGGTGCCTCGGTAATGTGGAGGAGGCTATTAAAAATAAACTCGATTATAAAATTGGAAAATATGACAATGAGTAAGTTGCCTATTTTTCAGTGTATTTAAGTTGAATAGATTGAAATAAAAAATTTCGTTGTACTGCCAAATGATTATATATTTAAGAGACAATACTTTAAACAAAACAATGACAAGAAACCAGTATGTAATATAAATTAGGTATAAAGAGTTTTTTTTTTGTTTTATATGGCATATAGCAATTTGCCTATGTCAAAGTAAATACTTTTTGCATCAAGTTATTAATATTGTGCATCACGAGTTATTCATTCATCACACTAGTCAGGTCAAGTCTCCGTCAAGTAAAAAATTGATCCAGTAAAGTGGTAGCATCTTTACTGAAACTTCCAACGGAGTTTTAGAGGGAAAATGGAAACACAGGTTCCCTTCTTTTGAATTGTTTGCCCAAACTCACACACATTCACAAACACTTAATGGTTAATAATCCACCATTATTACACATTAACACTCGAAGAAACACAAGTTTTAGGAAAATAATTCGAGACAGACAACCTGATGTCCCAAAATGGCCACCAAAACTCTTTATGAGTTCATTCTCCAACAGTAATAATGATAAATAAAATTAAGAAAACAAAAAAAATGGAGCTGAAAGTGTAATGTTTCTGTGGCGCAATGGTTAGCATGCTAGTCTGTGAGAGTCAAGTTTGATTCCTGGTTAAAACAGTTCAATGAATAATATTGTTAATAATAAAATTTAATATTGCATTATTTGTTTTGGATCTGGGCAGTTTTTTTTAGTTGGCACATGACCACATTCTGCCTATGGTTAATCTGGAGTGCGGACCATATTATGTTTGTGTTGTCCTTGTAATAGCACACGGTACCCTGATTTGGGATCATTATTATCAATATTAACAAGAGTCTCTTAAAAATTACAGTTTAAACGGAATATTATTGAGTTACAAGAATTTGCGAGTGCTAACTAATGTTGGAACTATAAGGAATGACAATGCTGATATAAATTTTCAAGTGCAGGCAGATCATTTTATATTTCGGCCCGTTGTTGGCGCTCAATTACGTGGCGTTGTCAATAAGAAGAGTCATTCACATCTGGCAATACTTGTCCATAGGTAATATAACTTTTTGAACTATAATTAAGGAAATGGTAGATGTAAAATTAAAATGTAGTACATTTTCTTTGACTATAAGGTGTTTGGTATGTAATTTTTCTATTAAACAGTATCTCAGTAAGGTGATATGTTTCAAAATTTAAATTATGATTTGTACAGAAAAAATTTAAACTCGACAACCTGAGATGAAGTAGTGATCGAATCTATGTCCTCTACTTTATGCTTACAAGCCATTGATGCGTTCCTCTGTTTTATTTTTCATTGGCAACCCTTCCCACTACTGGATTGATGTCATAATTATATTGTTGGTTTTTTCACTACAATATACTAAAAATTTAAACAAAATATGAATTAATAATGATTTTTGAGTAAAATTATTTCTTATTATTTCAGAGTCTTCAATGTGGTTATTCCAAGACCTACAGAGGAGCCTGGCAATAGATGGATAGGGGAGAGTATTCGAGAAGGTCAACATGTGCTGTTCAGGGTAATGGTACTCGATCTGTATGGTTCACTACCTTATATTAGGGGAGAACTCGACGAAAGGTAACTTTATTTATATGTTCTAGTATAAAATCAAGTGGAGTGTTGCTGATTTTAAAAAATCTTTTTTCAGATCTCTTCAAAGCGATGAGCAAAATGAAGATTTAAATGTCACATATGTTAATTTTGATAAAATTAAACCGCAATTACTGAGATGTCCGTCTTCTCCCGACAGTGAAACTGAGCATGTGAAATTAAATGGAAAAAAAGAGAAAAATACAGAAAACAAACTCAAAACCAAGAGGCAAAGCAGATTAGACACAGAAACTAAAGAGTTGGCTCCAAAGTCAAAGAAACAAATGAAATCTATATACTAAAAATATAAATAATGCATCATATTTTATTTCGTACCTATTTGAGTACAAATTTTATAGTTATTTAAATATACATTTTTATGAATGAACTTGTTACTCATTTGTGTAAAAAATATTCCAATCCAATAGTTTGTTGAACGAGTTAAAACAGCTTTGATTAGTATAGACGTGGTGATTCGTATAGAAAGCCTTCTATAATATGTTCACAAGGTCAAGGTTCACGTTGCTTTCTACATAACCTTGTTTGTGCTGTATTGGGCTAAATCGATATTGACGAAAATATTTTTGTTTTGTAGCAACATTGTAAGTTCCAAATGGCAACAATATTTCGTCCTGTCAAACATTGTCGATAAAATACGATGCTTGAAATTATTTCGATATTTACAGATAAAATAATGACAAACTAAATATTTGTGTAATTTTCAATTGCAAATGGAGTGTAAAAAAGTTCTTAGCTTCATAAAACAACAGTGGTAACAGCTTTTTGTGTACTTTTGCCGTATTGGAAACATGTCGAGAAATGGCGAAGTGTCGTCAAACCAAGGTATACAAATAAATAAATACCCTATGTTATTATTAATAAATGCATGAAGTTCGAGATTTGAAGTTTGCGAGAATGTTTGGGAAGTATTAACAAAAAGAGTTATGTTTATTATTTCGTTACAAATATGTGTATTTAATTATTTATATTGCAACATGTTTTGATACAGGCGTAAACTGGGACAAAATAAATCGTAAATAAAAATACATTAACATGCTCCTAAGTATAGGTATGTGGCATAAAGACGTGATGCAGACTATCAAATATTTATTACTCAGTTTACATGTAGAGATTATCTTTATTTTGGGAGTATTAACCTGCTTAATAACTTTGTTTACTTATTCTACTTATGATTTCATATTATTATAATATTTTTAAAGTTTAGGTATATTTTATTATAGTAGATTCATAGTTAAATACACTTTTTAGGTCCAAGCAGACCAAGTATGCCTAAACCAGACTTAAATTTGGGCATGTCAATGACCCCAGGCAAACGAAAAATATTGGATCTCCAATTTGGGGGTCCATCAGGAGATAGTGGGGCAGCATTCATGCCATTTACAACAAAACTTCCGGAGCACTCATCTTCAGGTACAGCGAGGCAAAGGGTTCAACCGAGAGCTATACGAGATGTTTTGCCTGATAATCCAAGGTATTTCAAAACATTTTTATAGAAATAAATTTCGTTTTTAAAAGAGTGTGCTGCAACTTAAGCCTTAAATTTTATGTGAAAGTAAATGTAGACAATTGGCAACAATATGTATTTAAGGGTTAACATGAGTCAGAGTGCAGTTACATGTTCATGATTGGAGGCGACTATTACTGCAGAAGGTTTTAATAGTAGCTCATCATGTGACCACACTCTACCAGAAGTTAAGCTAGAGTATGGTCCAAGAGGGAAACAAAATTCGAAATGTCTGCAGGCACCAGACCGCTCCACTATACTGGCTTTTGAGAAAACAAAAGTACACCATCTAATGACAAGGCACCTGTTGAAACGTGACCAGGTCTGCTATGGTAGACTAGGTCAATAACCATCAATCTGCATACCACAAGTGTAATCATTAATTTCTTTGAATTTTTTATTATCATTTTAGAAATAGAATTTATCCGTCCATGCAATCGTCAGGGAAGTTACAATTTTCTGCAAATGAAGTATATGACTTTACCGCTGATGACTTACAAGATCTGGGTGAAATTGGTAGAGGGGGATTTGGCGCTGTTAATAAAATGGTTTATAGAAAGTAAGTAAATAAGTTATCACTCAGTAAGCTGGGAAAATAAGATTTGAACTCTGTTAAACTTCACAAAACAACTATAATAAGTGGTTGATTGAAGATAGATGCGTGTGGATTTGTGCTGGTACCTAATTTTTAAAATAATATTCTATGACATAGACATGGGTGGGATTCTAGGAGGACTAAAAAAGCACCTCAAACCTAAATGGTCAAGTTTTCACTCTCCTGCTGCCCCCTCTAGCTCAGCTACTACACCTAATTAAATTTCTACATGCAGCAGTTGCCTCCGCTATTCTGACTTGAGGAGATGATTTTGCACCATCCAAATAAACAGTGTGCAAATGTACAATATTTGCTAGCATTTCTGTCTTTGTAAACTTCAAATTTACTTGTCCCCAGTCTTTTCTTCAATAAAAATAATGTTATTATTTTGTATATATACCTACTTATCTATACAATTTTCATCTAGAACAACTCGTGTAATGGCTGTGAAGCGTATCCGATCTACTGTCGATGAGAAGGAACAGAAGCAGTTACTCATGGATTTAGAGGTTGTTATGAAGAGTAATGAGTGTCCGTACATTGTACAGTTTTATGGTGCACTATTTAAGGAGGTACTTGTAGAGATTTTTTTTTAAATACTGATACATAAATCACATTTATTTTCTCCTTCAAATGTGGGTCAATTGCCAATTTTAGCTCTGGTAGCAGTTTTTCTGACACTATAGTGTTTGCCTAGATGCTAAATGTGCAATGGCCCGTATAGGGGCTGAAGTTAAAAGCCAATGATAGTTGTCACTTGATCGAATCTAAAACAAAATGTGTCACCTAAGTGACAATGAAATGTCAAATCCCGTACATTTTGTTTTGGATTGAATCAAGTGACAACTGACGATTGGCTTTTGACTTTAGCCTAAGAATTAATACATTAATTTCACTTAAAATAATAGTATAAGTATTGAAAACAATTATAGACACACTTACAATATACAACTTACAATATACTATACTAAGAGCGGCCGTGGTCTAGCGTGAACTCATGATCGATGAGACCCGTGTTCGAACCTCGCTAATTCTGACCGGTATCAATGTAACTTTGTTATATGTACTTTGGTCGCTCAGTACCTAGAGGCACTATTAAAGAGTGGTAGGCAGACTGATAATGGTTATTTATCCAGTCTGCCGTCCTGGGGTAGTACCACCACTTTCGAATGTAACATCCGTGGAGTGACTTAGTCGCGTTTCGGGAATAGTTTGAAAGTAGCCAGATATAGCGAGACGAGTGTGCACTGTCAATCTAGATGGTCGTCTCCTCAAGCCGGCATAGTGGAGGCTACTGCTGCCCGCACAGGTTTCTCTGTAGTAGCAGTTGTTTCCATTCATGGACCGCACTCTAGCTTTACATCAGGCGGAGTATTGTCACATGCCGAGCTACAATAAAAAAAAAATACACTACACACACGTGCACAAACAAATATTAAGAGAAAAATGTATCAAAAAGGGAAGGCACTGATGCCTGCAATACAGGCATTAGACAGAGACATTAGATATTTAAAAAATATATTTTTTATTTATTTATACATTTTAGGGTTTATATTTGTACCTATCGGGGTAAGTCTTCCTTCCTTCGCATTTCTCATGTGTAAAACCTTCCCGAGCATTTGGCCAATTATATTAATGTAAGATTCTTAATTGTTCTTGTGTAATTGCAGGGTGATTGTTGGATTTGTATGGAGTTAATGGACACATCTCTCGATAAGTTTTATAAATTCATATGTGAAAGAATGCAGACCAGAATACCAGAGACAATATTGGCTAAAATTACACTCGCCACAGTCAAAGCGTTAAATTATTTAAAAGAGAAACTAAAGATTATACACAGGTAGTTTGTTTGTTTTTTTTTAATTATTGTAGCTCTGCATATGACGACACTTCACCTGATGTAAAGCTGGAGTCCAAGAACGGAAACAACTGCTACTTCAGATAGTTTCTATGGGCAGCATATGCTCCGCTTTGCCGGCTTGAGGAGACGAGTATGCACCATACAGATTGACAGTGCACACGCCTCTCGCTATACCCTTTGCAAATGTCTTATTTTTTCGTTAACTAATTTCAATTATATCAACACATTGTTTACCAATCAAGAATCTAATGTTTAATAACATAAAAACAGATATCATTATTAATTATCAAAGCATTTAATTCAGTAATAACCTCAAATATATAAGCATTAAAAGGTCAAATAACTCGAGGGAAAAATTAAAACTGATTGGTGATAACGAAGGTAGATTTATTGCCTTTACAAAATGAACTAAAAATCATTGTCAAACTTGGGAAAAAAAAAATTGTGGGCCCATTTCTTTTAGGCGAATGGGTATTCTCCTTTTAAAAACCGAATCCTGTCAGTATGGTTGTTTATACAATAATTTATTTTTCAGAGATGTAAAACCTTCAAATATATTGTTAGACAGACGAGGCAATATAAAGTTATGTGATTTTGGCATTTCCGGTAAATTAGTAGATTCAATAGCGCGGACTAGAGATGCAGGATGTCGACCTTATATGGCGGTAAGATTGCTTTTGTTTTTATTCATAGACTAAGACGCATGACTCCACGAGCGAGTGTATCGTGGCGATATTATCGTTCTGCCACGTATTTCTATCAATCTCAACGTGCCTCCACACGGCGATACGACGAATCGTAAATTACTGACAAAAAATCATCGTATCGTCACGTATAATATGAAACAAACATTATGGTTTATATGTTCTATTCATATTTAAAATTATCTCTTAATTTTATTATATACATGACTGTACCTGCGCGAAATAGTGCCCGCAGCTAACTTCCGAGACGCCATAAAGTTTGAATCGACCAATACATATCAAAACAGGCGGCGTTTCCGTGAAGATTACCCACTACACTCGCTCGTGAAGTTGACGCCTAAAGTTCATTTGCACCGAAAGGCCCGTTAAAGTTACTTTGACTGTTACATTTTATGGTGACGTAACCGTTAAACGTTTGCATTTACTCCACAAGCTCATCGTTAAAAGGGTGGCTGATCCCGAAAAAATGATAGAAAAACATATTTGGCTTCTTTTTATACATTTGACGTTAGTGACATTGGTTTGACGATTACCTTAACTTTGTCCAGTCAAAATTCGTTGGCACTGTTAGCGTTAAAGTAAGCGTCAAAAGTGACAGGTGCGACCATGGTGCAATGCGTGTGTATTAGATGTAAACGTAATTGTTAAGTTAATAACGTAAAACGTAACAGTCAAAGTAACTTTAATGGGCCTTTTGGTGCAATTAGACGTAAGGATTGTATGATGACCACTATGTAGGTCAGTGAAGTGGGTAAACTATATAAATAATAATATTATTTGTCAGCCGGAGCGTATAGACCCGGGTCGTGCGCGCGGTTACGACGTGCGCTCTGACGTGTGGTCATTGGGGATCACGTTGATGGAAGTGGCCACCGGAGCGTTTCCCTATCCGCGTTGGGCTTCCGTTTTTGAACAGTTACAGCAGGTCAGAACTATTATAGTTTTTTTTTATTGTAGCTCGGCATGTGACAACCTTCCGCCAACATATAAAGCTAGAGTGGTTTTCATTTTTACGACTTTAGTAAGCTAATAAACAGCACTAGATCATTTTGTCACTGACGGTTGTGTAAAATATAGAAAAATATATTTTATTTTTTGTAACTCGGTATATGACAACACTCTGCCTGATGTAAAGCTAGAGGCGGTCCATGAACGGAAACAGCTGCTACTTTAGATAAATTTCTACAGGCAGCAGTCGCCTCCACTGTGCCGGCTTGAGAAGATCTCGGTATACTTGACTACTCTTACAAACTGTTCCCGAAACGCGGCAAGGTCACTTTACGGGTGTTACATTCGAAAGTGGTGGTACTACTCCAGGACGGCAGACTGGACCGTCATCTACCTATCGTTCTTTAATAGGCACTGACAACGAAAGTACATATAACATAGTTACATTGGTACCGGTCAGTTAATTTTGCGAGGTTTGAATAGGGGCCTCATTGATCCTGAGTTTACCCGTCTAACCGCTAGACCATGGCCGTTTTCATATCTCTAAGTTTGAATTGTCTGTTTTCAGGTCGTACAAGGTGATCCGCCGCGTCTTCCAAACAATAGTAACATATTTTCAAGTAATTTTGTTACTTTCGTTAATACTTGGTGAGTATTACAATTTTACTTTAAACTAAATTTAATAATTATTATAATGCGAAAGAGAGGAGTCTGCCTGGACATGCTAGTTCGTTCGTTAAAGTGGCATAGTGAAGGTGACTGCTGTTGGTAGTCATTTCTTTGTGATAGCCGTTGTTTCCACTCAGTCTGTATTCTCGATTTCACATCAGACAGAACCTAGTCTTTTGTCTGAATGATATTTTAAAAAATACTGGCGTGTTATGGCTGACAAATGAAAGACAATAAAACTGCCAACTTGAGTTCTTAAAAATATTCTGAAAATTCAGTTGCCTATGTAAGGGTCGATTGCACCAGAAGGCAGGTTAAAGAAAAACGAATGACTAAAGGAAAACTATTACTTTTACAGCGACGGCAACCGTTAAACGTTTACATTTACTCCACACGCGTTGCAATATCGTGCAAATTCATATCGTAAGGTTAAAAGGGTCGCTGATTTCGAAAAAATCACATGATCACAATACTGTCCACGAATGGAAACAACTGCTACTACAGATAAATATCTACAGGTAGCAGTCACCTCTACTATGCCGGCTTGAGGAGCCGAATGGTACATCCATCTAAATTGACAGTGCACACTCCTCTCGCTATACCTGCCTACTTTTAAACTGATCCCGAAACGCGGCAAGGTCACTTCACGGATGTTACATTCGAAAGTGGTGGTCCTACCCCAGGATGGCTGAGGAGTTTTAGTATATTTAATGTATTTTACTTCTTTTCCTTCATACATTATTAATATTATTTACATTAAAGTTCACATGTTTGTTTCCAGCCTCATAAAAGAAGAAACACAAAGGCCGAAATACAACAAACTTATTGAGCATCCGTTTATAAAAGGCATTGATCAGAGTCGAACGGACGTCGCCGAGTATGTCTGCCAAGTGTTAGACAATATGGAACGCAACGGAGTCAGTCCATTCACCACAGACCAACCGGCGCAAGCGTGGGCAGAGTAATCCTAATTATAATACAGGTTTTATTTTGGTCAAAACTATAGGCACTATGCTCGTCAACTAAGAATATGACTGGACTTGCAGCTAACTTCACTCAACTCAGCCAGCAAGACAAGAAATCTTGCCAGTCCATTTCTTAGTTGGCTCGCATAGTAAGGGTTAAATAATAATAAATCTTTACACTTGGGTTTTGAAACTGGGTATATGATGTCACTTAGTCCGAGGGTCAAGTATGTGTTTGCATTTACATTTTCACGCTGTAAAGTGAGGTTTCCTCCAGACAATTTTATTTTTGACCATCGAGGTAAAGTTTAAATGAAGCGATCCTATTGGAGAGAGTTCACTTTAAACCGTGACAGCGTAACGTAAACTCTTACTCGGGCCTCAATTGTTCTGTTATTAATTTTTTGTTAATCCATTAATCACAATTTTGTTTTGTAAACAATAGCATTAACAAACTTGGTGTCATCTTTTACCGTTTTCAAAGGAGTTTTGATGAACGTCCGTTTGATGATGACGTCATGACATCTTGTTCAAAGAAAGTGTATTTTTATATTTTAGTTTATATTTTTATTTAATGATAATATGTATATTTAGAAACAGTTAAAATGTGATGCGTCTTGCCTCAATTTTATTCCGAAAGCTGCAATTAGATTTCGATACAAGCTTAACCCTTAATTACTCGCATGGGGTATATTATACCCCACGACCTTTTTAAAGTTACCCTCAGAGTTCTCAATAGCTGCCTAAATATCTCTCCCCACCGCGGAATAGTCGCAGGCGCCGCTCTGTATCGCATTGTTTTGTCAGGAGAGTGCGTCTGGGGTATATATTACCCCAGGCAAGCGTTTATGTAACTTTTAGTATGCGAGTAATTAGGGGTGGAGGCTGCAGATTCAGTGGGCGGTAAACGTGTTTCGAACGAGGAGCGACCGCCATTTTGTTTTTCTTATTTCACTTTTAAGAAACACTAATTTCTATACTAACAGCCATGTTTACGTTCTGTTACGTATTTCTAGATAGTGGACCAATCAAATATTAACGCATGGCTTATCACCTATGACAGTAATCAAAACTGTATGTAACTTTTTACTTTTAGGTCCAGTTGCACCACATAATTTAACCATGGCGTTTACGTTAAAGTAATGGTTAAAATTAAAATTAGGTTGCTTCAAAAAAAACCTGTCACTTTTGACGATTACTTTAACGCTAACCGTAACCAGCTTTGGCTGGTCAAAGTTAAAGTAATCGTTAAACCAAGGTCACTGACGTCAGGTATACGAAAAGAAACCAAATATATTTTTCTATTCATGTCTGGGTGATCATTGTTGAGGATCGCGACTCCTGGTGGTTCGCTCAATTAGATGTGTCCATCGGCTGCGACTGCTTGCCTGATGGAGAGCTTTATGGACCGGCATCTCCAGACAAATGGAAACCTGGTCTGTCCAGCGGCTTGGGCTTCTACCGCGCGGTCTTCTGCCATCAACCTTCCCTGTCACCACAAGCCTCTCCAGATTGTCGCCATCCTTGCACGCTATGTTGCCAAAGTACTTCAGGATGCGGCACAGGCAAAGCGATGACAGTCGTGGTTGATTTTCAATGCCCAATTCCGACAGAACAGAAGCATTTGTCCGGTGAGCGGTCCAGGGAATCCTCAGCATACGGCCTTTACCCCACAGAGCACGAAATCGCGCCAATATATGGGGTTTTGCGTTTCCTTGTCACTTGGGTGACAAGTTTTCGATTCGATCGAGTGACATCTGTCGATTCGCTTCTGCTTATCGTTCGTAAATAGTGGTTGTGTATTTTATAAAGTTTCGGCAATAATTATTAATTACCTAGCATATTTTATTCAGCTCTCTCTCTTGCCGCTAACCACCGAATCTGCAGTCTTTTCTCGCGTTAATGTGGGTATTAGACCATGAAATATTCTGCTAGAATTTTTGTCATTTCACTAGAATACGCAATTGTGAAATAAGCAATGATTTAAGAATTTTTATATAGTTTAAATCACTTTTTTTTTTAATTATAAGTGAGTTAGCGAATTATTTGTTACATGAATTTTATTGCCATGTTTTTTTTTTTAATTTTAATTAAGATTTACAGACATTAATTGATTTATTATTTTATCCATGTCATTTGAAACCGAGTTTTTTTAAAAATTATTATTATTAATTCATTTTATTTATCTCGAATTTTATTTTAATTAAGATTATTTTATTTTATATAATTATTTTATTTGTACAAATTAGAAGAATCGAGAAACATTGTGTTGGAAATGTTTATGGTTTTTAGCTTAATTTAGTAGATTCTGTAGTTTTTTTTTTTAATTTTTGTATATTGTATTTTTGTGCCTTTAAAGAAATTCAATATTAAATACTCAAAGGAGAATTTTTAAGGAAATAAATTTTTGTTTCGGGAGAAATTCAAAGAACGTTTTTTAGCTATTTATTAAATTAATTAGATTAGGGCATGTAGTCTGTTTTAGGTACAGTTTTAATATGCACTTGTATGTCACACCAATAGACGAAAGATTCTAAGGTAGCATGTCCATGGAGGCGTCACGTCATTGTGGCTAAGTCAGTGGTCATAATTTGCACTTGGCCAATTAAAGAATGGAATAAAAGATGGCGACGCACAATTGTAATGTCACCGCATAAAGGAGTAAGTTTAGGAGTTTTGGCGGCCATCTTGAGACATGTTATCTGTTTTGAATTATTTTCCTAAACTTGTGTTTCTTCGAGTGTTAATGTGTAATAATGGTGGATTATTAACCATTAAATGTTCGTGAACGTGCGTGAGTGTGGGCAAACAATTCAAAAGAAGAAAACCTGTGTTTTCATTTCCCCTCCAAAACTCCGTAGGAAGTTGCAGTAAAGATTCTACTACTTTACTGGAGCAATTTTTGACTTTACTGAGACTTGACCTGACTATTTAGTGTGATGAATGTATGACTCGTGATGCACGATATTATTAACTTGATGCAAAAAAATATTTACTTTGACACTGGCAAATTGTTATAATGCCATATAAAAGAAAAAGAAAAAAAAGAAGTAGGTTTATTTTTTATATGTTGGACTCATATTAAACCAAGTTAAAAAAAGAAACATTAAATATAATAGATATAATTATTAACGGCCGTGCTAGCAGTAGCCGGTACTATGTTATATGTACTCTGATTGCTCGGTGCCTGTTATGCAGTTTAGTGTAGGCAATGAAATAAACAAATAATGAATTTACATATAAAATTAGGTCAGGTCCTCATTTCTATTCTTTATTTGACCAAGTAGTACGGGATAGTGACGCGTTAATCTCGATTCATATGTACTGACACCGTACGTGGCAGACAAGTACATACAGTACAGACACAAAAGATTGAACTCATACGTTACATGTACTCACTCACTCATACGTTTCTAAAACAGGGTTACTTTGCATGAATATTAATGATATTTAAAACTACTTAAATGAAGAGGACATGCTTTGTATAGTGTAGATACACATATATTTTTTTAAGATAATTTCGTTACGAGTTATGGTGAAAAAAAGGTTTTAATCCCCTTCAGTTCCAGCGCAGTTCACATATATCCCAGCCTAGATATTACTCCACTGACAAATAAATTCATTTTCATCGACACTAAAGGCTCCATTGGCTAAATAGATGTTGATTTTGACAGCTAATGAGCATTATGAGTCTTTTGTGTCTGTCAGGTGTCTATAGATATAAATCGAGCTTCCGTGGGCAGAGGACTTTAAATTCATATTTTACATAAACACATTTGCAGCAAAACTAGTTCTCTGCCAATTGTCAATAATATTTTGAAAGAGATCTTTTGCATCCACCTGCATATGATAGGTAAACGTCATTGTTTTGTTTGTTATTGTTATAAAAATTAAGGTTTCTCGTATTATGTTCTTTCATGTTTGTTTTGCACTGCGTTGAGGTGCAGTACTGTTCAATAAATCGTGTATTAATTCCATTCTAAGATTCTAATTTAAAAAAAAATTGTGGAGAGATCTCGCTTTACTTTATAACGAAAAGGAGCGTGCACTGACAATCTATCTGTGCATACTCGTCTCCTCAGGTCAGTATAGTGGAGGCGACGGCTGCCCGTGCAGATTTATCTGTAGTAGCAGTTGTTACCGGTCATGTCGTGCACTCTACTTTTAACATCATGCAGTATTGTCATATGCCAAGCTACAATTAAAAAAAAAATAAGTCGTGACAGACTAAACTAATCTCAGGGGGGTTATTGCGGACGCGAGCTCGCCGTGAGTCACGGTGACTATCTGGTTTCCTTCCGGCACTATTTGTAATGTGATTGGACGAGCCACTGTCAACAGGGA